>CM057339.1:657528495-662328495 GCA_030015575.1 Agapanthus africanus | reverse complement strand
GGTTTATTGATTTATTCATTTGTTGTAAATGTAATTTGTTGTAATATTATTTTCGCGGGGCACTTCCAGGTTGCGGTCGTAGCCACCGTTGTATTATTTCATTTTACTGTTTTTGCTCCTAGGACTGACCCAAGGTGGGGTACACAGACTGCCGGGTGGGTAGTTTGCCGTACCCGTAGGGGTCGAGGGTGGGGTAACGGCTATTCATCACAACTGTGTAATCTGTCTTTTCTTGCAGGCTCAAAAGAAATACAGATTGCTTGCAAATCCAATATTGTTTATCTGTGTTCTGGAATGAATATCATTGCGTCAGACGAATGTAAAATATCTATATTATGATAGCTATTTAGACGTCACTTATGTTTTACACCCGCGCTAGCCCAGCCCCCGCTCTGTCGTTAGTTAAGTAACCTAACGGGTGATGACGGGACCCCGTGGCGAATGCGGATGGCATAAGAGGACGTTATATTTTCGTTGTTTTCTGCAATGATAGGTTAATGATGGGACGCATTATCTGTAATGCAAAGTAAAACAAACCAAAGTTTAAATCGTTGGAACAATTTAAAAGAAACCACTCGGTTATTTTTAAAAACAGATATTTTTAAATGCGGAGATTTAACCACTCCTTTTAAAAGCTATCAGGTTCCTTCGGTTATATCAAGTTCACTACGTTCACGGTTTCGCCAAAACCAGTCGTAGCCCTCCGTCATTTCATTTGGGTATTCAGTAGTATTCAAGCTATGCAGTTTTGGCCAACGTCATGGCATAGTGTTTGGTAGCTGCTGGATATTCATTTGTTGCATAGATAGATGAGTTGGTTTGGGACAGTCGTATTATCATTTGGCCAACGTCAGGGATATATACGGATGGGTTCAAATTAACAAGATAATGATGGGTAGAACTTGACATGTGACTTATGACATTTTGACCAACGCCAAGGTCATAAGAGCATGGGGTAAAAACTTATATCGGGAATTTCTAAAGAAACTGAAATTTGCAAAGAGATGCATACCATTTTGAGTTTGATGAATGTTGGTAGCATTCCTACAGCATTATCAGACGATGATATTTGGATCCCGATCCTACTGTGAGTATATGCTACTTATCAGGATATTCGTCGCTTAACGATCAATGCTATAAACCTAGTAGGTGTCCAGAAAAGTGTCAGCGGGGTTACGCCCCCAGAGAAAAGAGGTTCTTTAATTAAGGAACTTCGCGAAAGCGTTGGAAAACCTCCCTCAAAGTATCGACACCAGCCTGGCTGAACGGTTAAGCAAGTATTGTACGGTGAGAATAGTCTTGGCTAATTCTTCTTTTATGGTTTGAGGAAGGATTCGAGAAACAGTGGGAGCCATCCAGTTTAGATAAACTAAAAACCACTCTAAACTTGCAAGAGCATCATGCTAAAGAGTTTTCTTCTCTCTCTCCTAATTGCAGCGACCCTGAAAATGACTGGACTTAAGTTACTTTTAGAGAAAAATATACTGACGGGGCCAAACTATAAAGATTGGCTGCGGAATGTCAAGATGGCTTTGACCTATGACAAACTGGGGTACGTCCTCACCGCTACAGCACCTGCTGTCCTTGGTCCCAAATCCAGCAATGCGGATAAGGAAATCCGTAAAACCTGGGATTTAGATTGCGCGAGAGCCAAGTGCATCGTGCTTGCCTCGATGAACAATGAACATCAGAGGAGGCACGAGGATATGTCCCTAGATGGCATATTTCTCCATACAAAGGAACTTTATGGAGAGCAATCTCGTATAGCAAGATACGAGACCTCTAAGAAACTGTTTCGAGCGAGGTTGGCTGTCGGGTCATCAGTAGGTGAACATGTCCTACAGATGATCGGCTATATTGAAGAGCTCGCGGACCTTGGAACGACTTTGGATAATGAGCTCTATACAGATCTTGTTCTCCAGTCCCTTCCTCCCACCTACGCCCAGTTTATCCTCAACTTCAATCTTCAAGGAAAAGAAGTTGAACTTGCGGAACTCCTGAACATGTTAAGGAGTGCAGAGGGCACCTTGCAGAAGGCAAGGGAAACACCCGCTATGTTTGTTGGCGGTTCATCTTCTTCCGGGTCCAAGGCTAGGGCCAAAGGAAGGAAGAAGAAGGCCGCACCCAGACCTAGAGGAGGTGTTAGTAAGGTGGGAAAGAAGGGAAAGAAAAAGATTGCAGCACCGGTAGTTGGCCTGGATGAGTGCTTCCATTGTCACAGGAAAGGGCACTGGAAGAAGGATTGCAAGGCGTGGAACGCCAAGAACCAGGAACCGAAGCAAGCTGTGGCTTCGACTTCAGGTGTGTTTGTAATTGAGAATTGTCTGTCAATCAACTCTACTTCCTGGGTATTGGATACCGGGTCAGGATCTCATATTTGCAATTCATTGCAGGCACTGAGAAACCGTAGAGTGCTGAAGGAAGGTGATATGATCCTCAGGGTTGCTAACGGAGCTAGCGTGGGAGCTGCGTCCGTCGGGGATTATCACCTAGGATTGACGAGTGGACACATTTTGGTTTTACATAACTGTTATTTTGTACCCAGCTTAACGTGTAATATCATATCAGTTTCCTTGTTATCAAATAAAGGTTATGATTTCACGTTTGTAAGAGATGTTGTCAACATCCACCTTAATCATGGTTTGATTGGGTCCGGTACTCTAAATAACGGCATATATGTGTTAAACCAACTCCAAATTTTCAATGTCCAGAACACACTAAAAAGAAAGTCTCCAGATTTAAATAAAGCTTTCTTATGGCATTGTAGACTGGGTCACATCAATGAGAGAAGGTTGACTAAGTTGCATAGAGAAGGATATTTGGACACGTTCGATTATCAAACTTATGACACTTGTCAATCTTGTCTCAAAGGAAAGATGACAAAGACTCCATTTACTGGACAAGGAGTAAGAGCGAGCGAGCTCTTAGGACTCATACACAGTGATGTATGTGGTCCAATGTCTACACATGCAAGAGGTGGTTATTCCTACTTCATTACTTTTACAGATGATTTCTCTAGGTATGGATATGTTTTCTTAATGAAGCATAAATCAGAGGCCTTTGAGAAATTCCTGGAATTCAAGAGTGAAGCGGAAAACCAAACAGGCAAAAGTATTAAGACACTGAGATCTGATCGAGGTGGAGAATACTTAAGTGCCGAGTTCCTAGGTTACCTAAAAGAGAAAGGAATTCTCTCTCAGCTTACTCCTCCATACACTCCACAGCATAACGGTGTATCGGAGAGACGGAATCGAACCCTATTGGATATGGTACGATCCATGATGAGTAATACTGAGTTACCGCGATCTTTCTGGGGATATGCGCTAGAATCAGCGGCATATATTTTGAACAGAGTTCCAACCAAAACGGTGCCTACCACACCATATCAGATGTGGAGTGGGAAGAAACCCTATCTTCAGTATGTAAGGATTTGGGGATGTCCAGCTTTTGTAAAAAAGCAGCATGTGGACAAGCTCGAGGCACGATCAGTACTATGTAAGCTTGTAGGATATCCAAAGAACTCCAAGGGATATTGCTTCTATTACGCAGAGGAACAAAAGGTTTTTGTTTCTCGTAATGCCCATTTTTTAGAACAACAAGTTTTAGAAAAGGATACAAATGGGAGCGAAATAGAACTGGAAGAAATTCCAGAACCACAAGCTGCTACTGAAATTTTGGTAGAACCAGAGGTTCAAGAAGAACAGAACATTCCCGCACCCCTCCGCAGGAGTAGTAGGCCGTCTCATCCGCCTGAGAGATACTACGGTTTTCTCATAGATGGGGATAGAGAGGATTGCATCATAGATGATGATGAACCTACTGACTTCAGGCAGGCCATCCAGAGCGGCGACTCGGTACGATGGCTAGATGCAATGCGGACCGAAATGGAGTCCATGTACACCAACAAAGTATGGACTTTGGACTTTGCTCCAGATGGGGTAAAACCCATAGGATGCAAATGGATCTTCAAGAAAAAGATTGGTGTAGATGGACAGGTGGAAACCTATAAGGCTAGACTTGTTGCAAAGGGTTTTCGTCAAAGACCTGGTTTGGACTATGACGAAACTTTTTCTCCAGTGGCTATGCTCAAATCCATTCGGGTCCTTCTTGCTATTGCTGCCTTCCATGATTATGAAATCTGGCAGATGGACGTAAAGACGGCTTTTCTGAATGGAAATTTAGAAGAGAGCGTCTATATGGATCAGCCAGAGGGTTTCAATCAGAGTGGGAGCAGCGGAAAAGTATGCAAGCTGCTTAAGTCCATTTATGGACTAAAGCAGGCATCGCGGAGTTGGAACATCTGTTTTGATGAGACAGTCAAAGAATATGACTTTATCAAAAATCCAGATGAACCGTGCATATATAGTAAAGTTGTGGCTAGAAGTGTCGTATTCCTCGTCTTGTACGTGGATGACATTCTATTGATAGGAAATGACATTCCTATGCTACAATCTGTCAAAGGATTCTTGTCACAAAGGTTCTCCATGAAAGACCTGGGTGATGCCTCTTACATTCTGGGGATCCGGATCTATCGTGATAGATCCAAGAGGATGTTGGGACTTTCACAGTCCAGGTATATCGACACTGTACTGAAAAGATTCAGTATGGAAGATTCAAAGCGCGGTAATCTACCGGCTTGTCACGGAATCACCCTCTCCAAAGAGATGTCTCCCAAGACTGATTTGGAAAGGGAACGCATGTCTATTATACCCTACGCTTCTGCGGTAGGCTCTATAATGTATGCGATGTTGTGTACCAGACCAGATGTAGCTTACGCACTAAGCGTGGTAAGCCGGTATCAGTCAGACCCAGGGGAGAAACACTGGATAGCAGTAAAGAACATTCTCAAGTACCTGAGAAGGACTAAGGAGATGTTCTTGGTTTACGGCGGAAAAGACCTCAGGATGGAGGCCTTTGCTGATTCCGGCTTCCAGAGTGATAAGGACGATTCCAAGTCCATGTCGGGTTATGTCTTTACCCTCAATGGAGGGGCGGTGTGCTGGAAGAGCTCCAAGCAGGACACCGTTGCTGACTCGACGATGGAAGCGGAGTATATAGCTGCTTGCGATGCCGCAAAAGAAGCAGTCTGGATGAAGAAGTTCCTAACAGAACTTCAGGTGGTTCCTACCATAGTTGATCCAATACCTCTGTATTGCGACAACAACGGAGCTATAGCTTTAGCGAAGGAACCAAGGTCCCATCAGAAGTCCAGACACATCTTGAGGCGGTATCACCTGATCAGGGAGATCATTGATCGTCAGGAGATCGAGGTTCGGAGAGTTGCTTCAGAAGAGAACATTGCTGATCCATTCACGAAGGCCCTTCCTCAGATTCAGTTCGAGAGGCTACTCGAGATCATTGGTCTGCGATATGCCAGTACATGGCCCTAGTGCAAGTGGGAGATTGTTAGTGTTTATGCCCTAGAAGGCCATTACTGTATCATACTAGCTTGTATATTACTTAATGGAAGCTTGGGATATTCACATGTATATAACAGTCTTGCTAAACATGGTAGTATGCTACTTGGTTTTTCTATCTTAATATGTGAGTATACGTATTGATAGAGCTCTTAGGATCTTGCTTGTCTACCAGCGTTGTGATGGCAGTCACACTAGTGGGGGCTGGGTAGACTACAAGCACATCCTTATTCAGGTCCCTGGTCGTTGGATTATCGAGACAGAGCATCGATTCTCCGGAGTAGACTAGTGTGTACGCTTCTCATCCCAGTTGGGGAGATGGTCTGTCCCACAGCCATCAGTACGTCGTACTGGAGATAGTATACAGGTGCTCGTTAGGTTACGGGTACACCGGACAGGACTCACAGGGAACTGTTGGTTGGTTTGATACCAGTCGTCAGTGAACAGTTCCCAGGTGACATGAGTACAGCGTAGTCCGCAGACTTGACACTGCTACTTCGCCTCGAGTGTGTCCCACTGTTCTTAGATTGCTACCCTACCACGGCTCAAAGGAGTCGTGCAAACAGGTAGCAGTTGGGTGCAGTCCCGAGCACTTGGAGGCAGTGGCGGTTAGACAGGATTCGTCCCTCCCGGTATTGGGAGTAGATATCGTGCTGTGTCAGAGAGCCATTACGCAAAGTCCCTGGCCAGGGCAAGCGAGATTTGCTGGTAGTTTCCAGCAGTTTCTCAGGGTGTAATGGGCTTCACTCCGACACGACTTATACCGCTATTAGGGGACTGACGCTTGCCGCCCCCCTAGGCCCGATATGCGATAGTCTTGGACGAACGGACCGGACTGTATGGAGATTGTCACATCAGACTCAGTAGGAGTTCGGATGGGTTTACTCATCGGCCTTCTTATCGACAACTACCTGGGGACCGTTACGTACAGCTAGTGCCGCTTGCGGTCTGTGGTTAAACCCACTGCCAGCGTAGTAGTCGAGTCTCTAGAGTCCCACACAGAGAGTTTCCTACTCCAGGCGAAACGATATAGAGGTTGCATGGTTTTGCGACAAAGGGTTCGGACACATACGTGCGTTTACGCGCGTACGACTTTCGGACAGATTTTACCAGTCGGCTTTAGTTTAAGCCAGTTACTGGTATCCGGTTATTGGATTTTTACAGTCTAAAGTTTTTCCGTATTTTTACGGATCGGAGGGGCGTTCTCGTAATTACTCGAGAAGCTTCTAGAAGATGTGACTAAGGAGGTTTGTTTTGGAAAGAGAGTGAGTCATAGTGGTGATTCATTCACTTCATTAATGCACATTTATTGCTTAATGACTCATGTTAATGAATCATCACAAGATATTTTGTGAAGCATGCTTATTCATTTCCTTTATTGATTTATTGTAAATAAGAATGCTTCATAATATTATGATACACTCTCTCTCTTCTCTCATTATCATATCACACATTCTCTCTCCTCAAGCTCTCATCTTCAAGATACTAACCTTAATCCTCATGTGTTGAGAACAAAGGTTTAGTTAGACTAAACAATCCATAACCTACACTCTTTATCATTCTCTCATCTTTGATTAGCAATCAAAGTTGATTAGTTACCTCAAGTTAGAGGTTTAGCTTGGAGTTTTGCTCTCGGGTGGATCGTCTACTACCTAGAGAAGGCCGAGGAGAACCAAGGAGGACATAAAGAAGAAGGACCGGTTCATTAGGTATAATCCCTAATCACTTATGTAAAGAAACTCATAAGAATACGGTTTTTAGGGTTTAGCTTCGATTCTTGCGGTTAGTCGATGTTTGTTGTTTAAACTTGATCGTTTTTGTAAAATCCGCCTCCCCACAAGTACTGGGGTGTACTACATCGACTTACAAACGCAACGGCCACCCGGGTATTGAGCGATCAGAAGATCAACGAGTAAGCCTGCTCACACTCCTGTGAATCCAATCAGTAACACTTACCGCACAGTCCGGTCTGTTCGTCTGATACGTCACATATCTCGCCTAGGGGTGGTAAACGTCAGACCCCAGTAGCTTGATAATTCATGCCGATGTAAGGTCCATAACGATCGTGAAACTATTGAAAACACTTACCAGTAAATCACATTAACCCTGGCCAGGGATTTCCAGTTATGGCCAGTCAAGCATAGCGCAACATCAACCCCCACTACCGGGAGAGACAAATCCCCTCCTATCGCTCATTGCCTATATGTGACTCGGGACTGTACCCAAAAACCACCTGTTTGCATGACTCAGTAGAGCCGTGGTAGGGTGGAAATCAAAGCACAGTGGGAGACACACAAGACTCTATGACGATCTCGGGTCAACAGATTAAGCTGTACCAGTGTCACTAGAGAACTTCCATCTGACGTGAGGTATAATACCATCTGGGAGTTCTAGGCGAGTCCGTTCAGTGTACCCAGTCTCCACTGAGCACCCGTATACCATTTCTGATGTCAAACACCAATGGATATGGGATCATCCATCGCCCATCACATGGGTCGAGAAGATATACGCTAGTCTACTCTGGAATATCGATGCCCCGTCTCGATATTCCCATGACTAGGAATATTGAAGGATGTACTCATGTACTACCCAGGCCCCACTAGTATGATCTGCATCATAGTCCTGAAAGTCGAGTACACATCCTAAGGGCTTTATCAACATGTAACAGAGAGACAATAAGTGTACATGTTAAGATAAAGAGCAACCAGATAGCGTACTATCATGTCGAGCAAGAAAGTCCTCCCTATATATGTCGCAGCATCCACTACAATATACATCTCATGTACAGTAATGGCCTCTAGGGCATACACATAACTAACAGTATGTAACGGCTACCCAGGTATCTGTCGAAAAGAAGACCGACCAGCAAACTCATCCGAACTCCTACTGAGCCTATCCGTGAGAATCTCCGTACAGTCCGGTCTGTTCGTCTGAGAGTATCGCATGCTGAGTCTAGAGGGTAGAAAACGTCAGACTGCTAATAACCTAACAAGTCATGCCGATGCGGCTCAAGGTCATTGTTGCGGATTTTAAAGTGCTCTTTTAAAAGATGAATCAAAGAATTAATTACCGCAATCAAGAACGGCGTCGCTTGGTAGCTAGCCGGTGAATATGGGTCGGTCCATAGGGATTTTGTGTATTCTCAATTTTTTCTAACGAGTTAATTCCAAACGCTGTTGGATTGATTATCACTAAAACTAAAGTTGATTTAAACTAGGATTAAAACCTTGCTAGGGTTAGGTTTAAGTTAAGTTTGGAAAGTTAAGATTTCTCACCGCTTTCTTTGCCCTAATTAAGAACTTTTAGGTGTTATGGTAATAATTAATAAAGTGGATTAGGACGATCGGGAAGAAACGATGTTTCTTTCTCTAGGTCCTTGTCCGTCCTTTCTTAATTCTTATCCTAACCTCCATGGAAAACATGCACAACCGGTCTTTTAAACTATGGTATCACCGTTACCTCATGGGGTAGGGTGCCGTAGTGAGCGGTGTGTGTATGTATGCATGGAGTCCTATGAATAATATGTGATGGGCAAGAAAGGGGTGAGAGATTTTCATCTGTCAAACCTTTCCTATTCCTAACCCTAACAAGTGAGGAACTTGATTGAATACGATTTCGGATTGTGTAGTATGAAAATGTATATAGAAATCACAACCAAAAATATTTTGACCGCAATCAATAACGGTGTCGAATGTAGCGTGTTAGTAAGTGCGGATCGTCCACAGAGAAAGTGTAATCGTTCGTGTTTCGATTTAGATGAGTTGAAACTTTAAAGAAAAGAAAAGAAAAGAAACAATTCTTGATTTGTAAATTGAATTCAAGAATTAGAAAAATCTAGATCTAAGAAAACATTAAAATCAAGAATTGAGAATTTGTGATGATTTCCAAATCAAATATCAAGAATCGAAGTGAGGCTCGTAGGAATCGATCGGATCTATAGATGTGATGAAATCTAGCGATTACGTATTTTTATCCATCGATGAATTGATACTAGATCGATGATGATCGACGAGAATTAGGGATTTCTTGTGAAACTAGGGTTTCATCTTCTATCCCTTGTTTCTTCGCCGATATCATTCACATTCTAGCCTCTAGTAAATTCAAGAATCGATCGTGGATCCCTAATTTCGAGCGATCACAATCAAGAAAGTATCGCAACGAAACTAGGTCGTCGATTCTTCAATTTGCTAGGGTTTACAAAACTCGTAGGACTTAAGAATCGTTTTAAGATTTGTTACATCATCATTCTATTGATCGTCTCGACTCCTTTACGAGCGGAGTTTTACTCAAACATCACAACAAGAACCACAGTCACAAATTGAGATCGAATCATGATGCAAGAATTTAAAGAAAGCAAGATTAAAGAATTTCACCTATTATTTATCAACAATTCCGTTACAAATCGCTCAAGAACTACAAGAGGAAGAACTCGATCGTCGATTTGGCTTCGCTCGTCTCCTTGAGTCACGGATCGGCTTGGATCACTTGCTCGATTGAAGATCGGCTCCGCTCCTAAAAGGTTGAAGGCTTCTCGCTTGAATGGTACTCGGGATCTTGAATTTGGCTTTGGATTTTGGGTTAGGGTTTTGAGGCACAAGTTGTGTCACTCAACTTGTGGGTGGAAGATGAAGGATAATTTCTTGAACAACCTCAACCCTAGATCTAGGCTCCTTTTTATAGACATCACAACCCTAGATCTAGGATTTCAAATTTCCCTCCAAAAGTTTGTTAAAGAGAGCCTTCTAGAAATAGTTTGTTAGGCCGAGCCTTCTAGATGAAGCCACATGGAGAATCTGGAGTCTTCTGGAAGCTTGTACCGTTACAAATATGCACGTGCAGAAAACTTAAGTCCTGATGACGTCATCATGCCGCGGATCCGCGGCGTAAGCCGGCTCCGGCCGCGGATCCGCGTCTCATTTGAAGCCTTGGGGCTTGATCTCTTCTGGTGTTTCTTGGGCTGACATTTGGGCCTTTATAAAATATATGAAATATCATTTGGCTTTCTGTATCACTACCAGATCTTAAATCTTGGAGTTGGTGTATTTTTGATCAGCTCTTTTCCCAATTTTGGCTTTGTTCCTGCAATTTCCTGCACAATTTCTCGAGACAAGAGTTGCGCTATACAAGAATGATGCGATGCCATGATAAACAGTCAATTTCTCTAAAAATGCCGGTTTTAATATACAGTACAGGTAATTCAGTATTATACAGGTGTTTTACTAATATGTGCAATATGAATACTGAACACCTCTAGATGAATGCAAAAGATAGGGAAATTGCCGTGTTAAAAATGCAGTATTTTCGACTGATCAAATTCCCCCAAACTTATTTTTGGTCGTCTCGAGCGAACTGTTTTATTAAAAAGAGAAGGAGAAAATAAAGAAAGAGAAAAACTAACTAGCACACTTTCGTAGGCAACACGATTGCACTGAGCACGTGCAACACGCCTTTAAACCTCTAGGTGTCCCTAGTAGGAGGAGTGTTGTCTCCTGAGGGTTTTCAGCGGATTGCACCCACAAAATCCAATAATAAAAGGAAGATCATGAATATTACATTTAAAGATAAGAATTGTAAAAGAAAAGCTTTGAAAATTAGGGTTTCCAACTAAGCTAGCTTTTCGGTTGTCATGAGCCCTATCTTAAAAGTCATGAAAAGATGTCAGAAATCACATCATCCCTCAATAAAACATCGTCTTTATTCTTCATTCCTATCTTTCTTCCAAACATCGATCATATAACCCTACGTGTGTGTAATATACATCCCTACACCCGGAGAATTCAATTCAAGCTATCATACTCTTGCCCATCAGCCTCAGTACTTTTTAATTAATGAATATTTAGACGAATTTGCTCACACACTTTCATACGACCGTTAATACTTCTTGAGGTACTAACCGACCGATTACTCATGTGCTTGCTTATTTGGTGTTTTTTCTCGTCTTGTACCACCTAAGGCTTAGCAGTGACTCCCAGACCAGTTGGCCTTAGGGCACTAGGTGAAGAGGCACCCTCGCTATATTTTTTTATTGCTGCCTTGGCGATAACAAAACCAGTGTTTATTCTTCTCACCATTTTATTTTTTCTTCAAATTTTTTTTTATTTCCTTCATACTTTGGCTTTAAGACAAGAGCATTTCAAAGTATCCTCTACTATCCCGAGTTTCAAGACTTGTGTAAGTGCGAATAGCAGGGTATCAACATTCAAAATGTTTGGCTTCCAGAATAGAAACTATTTTTCAGACTTATTTTTATCAGCAGATTAGTGACTTCTTTCATCTTACTAACCCTTGGGACAACGGCTCATAACTACTTATTACTAGTTCGTATAAGAAAACTTCTAATTTTCTTGGTTTTCTTAAATTTTTCTAATCTCATGGATGTAATTTTTCACTATCTAATATTTTATTATCTTATTTATGTACAAAATTTTTTATATTTTTGAAATTTTTTAAATTTTTATGGGTTTTCAAAATGTTTTGTGCTTATGCAAAGTATGATGCAAATGATGCGAAAATAAGCATAAACCTTCCCCAAACTTGTTTTCAACAGTGTCCTCACTGTTGCCTTCTGCTAAATCTCAAAAACCTGTAAGCCTGGAAGGAAATTTATTAAATGGGGGAAAAATATATAAGTGAAAATCCTCCCCCAAACTTATTTTTGTCTCCACATTTTGTGTAAAAATTTTCTAATCAAGAGCCAGATTATACCCTCCCAAACTTGAGTTAAACAATGTTAAGCTTTGTCACATGAGGGGGTCAAGAATCATTGGTCGATGCCAAGCTTTGCAAAGACCGAAAGTTAACACCAACCATTCAAAATTTTTATCAATGCAGTGCTCTGGTTGGTGGAAGAAGAAGTGGGGAAAGGGTAAGTGGTGGAATAGAATGTGTGTGCGTCTCATTTTGGAGAGACGATGCAGTGAATGTGATGGATTGCTCGCATTCTTTTTACAAGTCAGAAGAAGGGGTGGAGGTTCAATTTCATTGATTGGGAGATGATTCATCTCAACACCCGTGTCATTCAAAAATGCGAGTTCATCAGCGAAGATCTCCTCAAAAGTTCCATCTATACCCCGATGAATAATGTCATCACAAAGTGCGGGGTGATCTTCAGACTCTAAGAACGGTTCATAATCAGTGTTAGTTGTTGACCCGGACAACTCGGTGGAAGAGTCCGTATGTGTACGATACATAGTTGGGTCAAACAACAACGTATGAAAAGAGTCAAGATCGGTATCATGAGGATCATCAAATTCGCTGCTGTCGACATCCATTAAGTCGACAGAACATACCTGAGCAGTAGGTTCGGAGGGTACACTTCCTAACTTGTAAATGTTCAGCTCAATTGACCTATTCCCGAAGGATAGGGTCATAGAACCATTACGACAGTTGATGATAGCATTGGAAGTGGCCAAAAAGGGGCGACCTAAAATCACCGGAATTTGATTCCGTGGGTTCGCTATAGGCTGTGTATCAAGTACAATAAAGTCCACAGGGAAAACGAATTCCCCGATTTTTATTAACACATCCTCCAGTTCACCCCTAGGTTTGGTGATTGATCGGTCAGCCATCTGGAGAGTTATGCTCGAGGGCTTTAACACTCCGATACCTAGTTGCTCATAAACCGAGTATGGAAGCAAGTTAACACTAGCGCCAAGGTCTAGTAGAGCACGGTTGATGTGTTTTCCCCCAATAGAAATGGAAATAGTAGGACAGCCAGGGTCTTTACGTTTCCTCGGTACTTGTTGGGGGAAAGCCGTGTCTACAGTCTTTTCCATGAATATCTTCTTGGGCACTTGAGTCTTCCTCTTCCTAGTGCACAAGTTCTTAAGAGTTTTCGCATAGGACGGAACTTGTTGGATGGCATCTAGGAGAGGGATGTTGATGTTAACTTGCTTAAACATGTCCATAAACTTCTCCATATGTGGACTCGATGTGTTAGCCCTTAACCGATTAGGATAAGGTGCTTTAGCAATAAACGCTGGGTCCATCATAGGAGAAGGAAGTGTGTGTGGACCCGATCCCAGAATAGAAGTGGGGATCGTCTGTGGAGAACTAGAAGGGCTGGGCTGAGGTGGCATGCCTTGTGGGAAACGAAGAATAGGCTCGCAGAAAGGTGGTGGGGTAGAAGAACTGGGGTCGGAATTAGAAGTAGAAGTGGAAGGAAAGGTCTCAGCCGGGGTATCATTGATAGATTTTTCAGTGTCATCAATCTCTTCCCTAACGTGATTGTCAAGCACTCTTCCAGATCTCAATGTGGTGATTGCATCCACATGATGTGAATAGCCAGGATTGGGTAAAGGTTGAGCTGGAAGTTTCCCTTTCTCTCTTGCACTCATTTCGGCTTTTAGTTGTGCAATTTGTGCTTCCATCGATTTAATAGTCTCGCTTTGGGACGCAGAGTTTTTCTCAATTTTATCGACGGAAGACTTCATCTCAGCCGAAACTTGCATGATATTTGTTAGGACCAAATTCATGTATTGTGCAAATGAAGATGATTCATCAGTTCCGGTCAACTGTAAAGGACTAGACAGTGCGAGTGTGTTGACCGGATTTTGAAAGTTTTGTGTTTGGAAGGGGTGCTGACTCAATTGAAGTGGTTGCTGTTGTGGTGGAGGGACCCTTTGGAAATTGTTTTGGGTTGGAACCGTGTCTTGAGATTGTGATTGGTTCCAAGCAAAGTTAGGGTGATTCCTCCAACCCTGATTATATGTGGAAGAAAATGGATCGTTTCTAGGTCTTTGAAATGCGGCATTGGTATGCTCGTGACCTTGAAACGGAGAATTTCGTGGACATTCTTCCGTCAAATGAGAAGGATCGGAACAACATCCACATACAGTTTTGGAGAGTGACATTTGATTTAGGGCGGCGGCTAAAAATTTGTTTTTCATATTGTCGAATTTCTTGTGTAAAACTGAAATTTCAGCTCTAACTCCTATGGAAATATCATTGCCATCCCTAGACGATTGACTCACACCCTCCCACTGTAAAGATTTTTCAGCGAAATCTTCTAGAAATTTTCAGGCTTCCCCATCATCTTTAGTCATGAAGTTGCCTTGACACATGGATTCAAGGGTCTGTCTTGTGTTAGGATTAATGCCCTCATATATGATTCTACACAGATCCCATCTAGGGATTCCGTGATGTGGACATTGGACTAACAGATCCTTGAAGCGTTCAAGACATTTTGAAAATGGTTCATTTAGAAGCTGGGTGAATTGATTTATTTCGCTACGGACTCGAGCTGTCTTATGATGTGGGTAGAATTTCTTAAGGAATGCTTTGACGAATTCTCCCCAGTTTGAGATGGAATGTGCGGTAGTGTTATACAGCCACTTCTCGGCTATATCGCACAAAGTGAATGGGAGAAGATGTAGACGCATAGCATCCATAGAAAGCTGTGAGGTACCCATCATTGCGCATACATTTTCAAATTTGGTGATAAAGGCATATGCGTTTTCAGACTCGAGACCGTGATATTTGGGTAGAAGGTTGATGTATTGGGGTTTGATTTGAAAATTGTCCCCGTTGGCTGGTGGAATGGAGAGACATGTTGAAAGAGGTCCTCGTGTAGGATAGCACCTCTCTTGGAGAGAGATGCGGGGTGGATTCTGCGCACCAACGGACGGCGGCAGAATAGTGGTAAAGAAGTTCGATGGAGACGGATCCATTGATGTGGGTGTGGTGGTGGGTAAAGAAGAGGTAAATGGAGAAATACCGACTTTTGGGTCAATCAGGGGAACGCGGACTAAATGGGCACTAAAATCCCGTGTCCAGCCTATCTTGCACTAAAAAGGGTTAGTACAAGTGGCAGCGTGACTTATAATTAGGGGAAAGAATGAATGTGGTGTTTGTTTTGAAAAATATACGGATTTTTGAAAAAATGATGCAATCACAACAAATGCAACACGCAACCTTAAAATCTAGTGGTCACCTAGGTCAAAGCTCTAGACCGCTCCTAACCGCCAAAAGACAAGTCACAGGATCAATCCTCCACTGCCTCTTTGTCTCTCATGTGGCCAGGTAAGTGCCAGGTAAGTGGGAGGTTCTCCACTACGTAAGGAGTCGTGCAAACAGGTAGTTTTTGGGTGCAGTCCCGAAGCACTTGGAGGCAGTGACGGTGAGACATGATTCGTCTCTCCCGGTATTGGGGGTTGACATCGCGCTGTGTCCAGGAGAGCCATTACACGAGTAGTCCCTGGCCAGGGCAAGCGAGATATACTGGTAGGTTTCCAGTGTTATCTCAGGGTGTTCTGGGCTTCACTCCGGCATGACTTGTACCGCTATTAGGGGACTGACGTTCACCGCCCTCCTAGGCCCGCCATGCGATGTATCAGACGAACAGACCGGACTGTACGGAGATTGTCACATACAGGCTCAGTAGGAGTTCAGATGGGGTTCACCTCGTCAGTCTTCTTATCGATATCTACCTGGGGACCGTTACGTACAGCTAGTGCCGCTTGCGGTCTGTGGTTAAACCCACTGCCAGCGTAGTGTCGAGTCTTTAGAGTCCCACACAGAGAGCTATTCGCCTTTAGGCAAAATGAGTAGAGGTCGCATGGTTTTGCGACAGGGTTCGTTCACATCCGCGCACTTGTGCACGTTTGCTGTCCGGACAGTTTATACTAGCGGGCTTTGGTTTAAGCCGGATCCTAGTATATGTTTTGAGATTGGTTTTTCTCATTGTATTCGTGTTCCTCGGATCACGGATGCGGGTGCGTATGCACAGTTGCTTGAGACAGAGGGAGAGGACCTTGATTAGGGTTAATGGCTATTGTCATTATATTAACCCTAATGTTTATGTGTGTATTATTGTTAATTAATAATTAGTTTAGTAATTGTCCATGGTTATGGTTGTTGACCATTTGACTTCTTTGACTTGTTGACCTTGGTTGACACTTTGACCATCATCATTTCATTTGGAAGATGCTCTTTGATCCTTGCAATTTGCATTTAAAATGAAATGATAATGGTCATGTCTTGATTAAGCCATGATAATTATCTTACTAATTATCTAATTAAATTAATACACATATATTAGTGAGAATGGCTTTATTCTTTCTCATTCTCACATTTCATTTCTCTCTCTTGTTTTTCCTCTCCCTCAAGCTCTCTCCCTCTCATGTGTTGAGAAACACTTGAGCTTGAGAAAAACCCTCTCTTGATCTTCTCTACTTTCATCTAGGGTTCAAGTATTAGCACTTCTTGCACCCTAGTTACTCCTAGCTTGGAGTTGAAGCCAAAGGTTGAGGCTTTCGGGTGGATCTTTCTTTGACGGGAGAAGACGACAAGGTAACCTCCTTCTACTACTTCTAGGAGCAAGGAGAGAAGGACAAAAAGACCAAAGGTATATCCTTTCTAGCACTTAGCTAGTTTGTAGTTAGCTTTAGCAAGTTTTTGTTTAGCAAAGATCCTTATAGCATAGTCCATGTTGCCTATAGTTGATAAAAATCCGTTTTTTATTATGTTTTCCGCCTCCCCGTAAGCATCGGGATGGGCAACGTGGACTTACAGTGGTATCAGAGCCTAACTAAACATAAACTAGCTAAGTAGTGAAGTGTGTCGAAGTTCGAAACGGAAAAATCGAAAAACCGAGTTTCAAAAACCCTAAGTTTCTGTAAAAATTTTTTCTGGTCAAAACAAAATTTGTTATACTGCTAAAATCGTCTCAGGGTTTTTTAAAGATAACCACAAAACCCGGTCCAGTGAGTCGTCTAAACCGCCGCGTTTCCGCGGCAATAGCAAGGAACCGCCGCCGTTTGGACTCCTCACTGGGTCGAGTTTGGTGCAGTGTATCTCTGGCTTGGTTTCTGGATTTTTGAGATATGTTATATGTGCCCAGATTTTCCAGAATAGAAATTTATTTTTGGGGGCCTATAATTCCGTATTTTTTTTCGAACTTCAATACACTTTGACTATAAAGGTTATATCTGTGATGTTTGCATGTATTGAACGTCAGCTAATCGCTATATGTCGATTAGTCAGGGTTATACATATCTGTGATCTGTGATTGATACTGGTTTGTGTATATGAATGGGTTGGATTGTCGTGGGTGAATAGCCGGGGTGGATATGAGATGAGTGTTGCTTTTCTTTCATTCATTTGTAATATGTAAATTGATGTAATATTATTATTTGTTTGGCCACACAACCGGGTCGGGGTTGTAGCCGTCATTGTATAATTCTTTTTACTGTTTTTGCTCCTAGGATAGACCCATGGAGGGCGTGCACAAACTACCGGGTAGCTCGAAGTGCCGAGTGGCCTACTCACGGTGGTGAGGGAGGTTGCTTCGCTTCGGGTACTTGGCGGGTAGTTTGCCGCACCCGTAGGGGTCTTGGGTGGGGTATTTGGCTATTCACCGCGACCGTGTAATCCGCTTTTCGTTGCAGGCTCGAACAGATTGCCGATTCCTAGTATATCCAATGTATTCATCTGTGATCTGTAATGTCTATCATTGCTATATATTTATATATGATAACTATTTAGGCGTTGCTTATGTTTTACAGCCGCGCTAGCCCAGCCCCCGCTCTGTCGTTAGTTAAGTAACCTAACGGGTGATGACGGGGCCCCGTGGCGAATGCGAATGGCATAAGCGTACGTCATATTTTGGTTGTTTTCTGCAATGGTAGGATTAAATGATGGGATGCATTAAAAGAACTAATGCAAGAAAATAAACCAAGTAAAAGTCGATTGGAACACTTTGAAAACCACTCGGTTCTTTTCAAAACTAAACTTTTAAACGCGGAGTTTGAACCACTCCTTTTAAAAGCTATCTCGCTCCATCGATTATATCAAGTTCACTACGTTCACGGTTTCGCCAAAACCATCCGTAGCCCTCCATCATTTCAGTTAAATATACGGTAGTATTCAAGCTATGTATTTTAACCTCACGCCAAGGCATAGTGATTGGTAGCTGCCGGATATTTATCTGTTGCATAGATAGAATGCGTTGGTTTGAGACAGTCGTGCTGCCATTTTGGCCTACGTCAAGGGTAGGTACGGGTGGGTTCAAATTAACCGGGATAATGATGGGAAGAACTTGACATGTGACTTATGACATTTTGACCTCACGCCAAGGTCATAAGAGCATGGGGCAAAAATCCACATCGGGAGTTTCATAAGTACTGAAACTTGCTAGCTTTGCATACCATTTGGAGTGTGATGATTCTGGTAGGATTCCTTCGGTTTTATCACGCGATGATATTTGGATCCCGATCCTACTGTGAGTATATGCTACTCCTCGGGAAAACTCTCACTTAACGATCAATGCTATAAACTTAGTAGGTGTCTAGAAAGGTGTTAGCGGGGCTACGCCCACAGGGAAAAGAGGTTACTTAATTAAGGAACTTCGTGAAAGCGTTGGAAAACCTCCCTCGAAGTACCGACACTGGCCTGGCTGAACGGTTAAGCAAGTATTGTACGGTGAGAGTAATCCTGACTAATCCTTTCTTTACGGTTTGAGAAGGGATTCGAGAGACAGTGGGAGCCATCCAGTTTAGACAAATTAAAAACCACTCTAAACTTGCAAGAGCATCATGCTAAAGTGTTTCTTTTCTCTCTCCTAATTGCAGCGACCATTCAACATGACCAGACTTAAGTTATTACTAGATAAAAACATATTGACAGGGCCAAACTACAAAGATTGGCTCAGGAATGTCAAGATGGCAATCACTTACGACAAGTTGGGGTATGTCCTTACCACTAAAGCTCCCCCTGTCCCAGGTCCCACCTCCAGTGTCGCGGATAAGGAAATCCGTAAGACATGAGAGATAGATTGCGCGAAGGCCAAATGCCTCGTATTAGCCTCGATGGACAATGAACATCAGAGGAGGCACGAGAATATGGACCTAGAGTCCATATTTCTTCATACAAAAGAACTGTATGGGGAGCAGTCTCGTATCGCAAGATACGAAGTGTCGAAGGAGCTATTTTCGGCAAGGTTGGCCATCGGATCATCGGTAGCGGAACACGTGCTTAAGATGATTGGCTACATTGAGGAGCTCGCGGACCTTGGGACCACGTTGGAGAATGAACTCTATACTGATTTAATTCTCCAGTCCCTTCCTTCCACTTACGCCCAGTTTATTCTGAACTTCAACATGCAAGGAAAGGAGGTAGAACTTTCCGAACTTCTGAACATGTTGAGGAGTGCTGAGGGCACCCTACAGAAAGGTAGGGAGACATCCACTTTGTTTGTAGGAGGATCTTCCTCTTCTAGATCCAGGGCAAAAGCCAAGGGTAAGAAGAAGAAAGCCCCTGCCAAACCAAGAGGCGATGTCGGTAAAGTGGATACGAAGGGAAAAGGTAAAGCAACAAAGATAGCGGGGAAGCTAGTGGGGAAGGAAGAATGCTTCTATTGTCACAAAAGTGGTCACTGGAAACAGGATTGCAAGGCTTGGAAAGCCAGAACACAGGATTTGAAGCGAGTTGCAGCTTCAGCTTCAGGTGTGTATGTTATTGAAAACTGTCTATCAATAAACTCTACTTCCTGGGTATTGGATACCGGATCAGGATCTCATATCTGTAATTCTTTGCAGGCGTTGAGAAAGCGTAGAGTTTTGAAGGCAGGTGACATGACCCTCAGAGTTGCGAACGGTGCTAGCATGGATGCTGAGGCCGTGAGGGACTATCACCTGGGATTGTCGGATGGACATTTTTTGGTTTTGCGTAGTTGTTATTATGTACCAAATGCAACCTGTAATATCATTTCTGTATCTTTATTATCTAAAGAAGGTTATGAATTTGCATTTGTAAGTAATGTAGTGAACATTCACCTTAATCAAGTTTTGATTGGGTCAGGTACATTGAACAACGGTATATACGTATTAAACCAACCACAGATTTTCAATGTCCAGAATACACACAAAAGAAAGTCTCCAGAAATCAATAAAACTTTCTTATGGCATTGTAGACTGGGTCACATCAATGAGAGAAGGTTGACTAAGTTACACACAGAAGGATATTTGGATTCGTTCGAATATCAATCGTATGCAACTTGTCAATCCTGTCTCAAGGGAAAGATGACAAAGACTCCGTTCACTGGACACGGAGAAAGAGCGAGCGAGCTCTTGGGACTCGTACACAGCGACGTGTGCGGTCCAATGTCTACACATGCACGAAGCGGTTATTCTTACTTCATTACTTTTACGGATGATTTCTCAAGGTTCGGACATGTCTTCTTAATGAAGCATAAATCCGAAGCTTTTGATAAGTTCCAGGAATATAAGAATGAAGTAGAAAAACAAACAGGCAAAAGTATAAAGACACTGAGATCTGATCGAGGTGGTGAATACTTGAATGCCGAGTTCCTGTGTTACTTAAAAGAGAATGGAATTCTCTCTCAGGTTACTCCTCCATACACTCCGCAACATAATGGTGTATCGGAGAGACGGAACCGAACCCTATTGGATATGGTACGGTCCATGATGAGTAACGCTGAGTTGCCGCGATCGATCTGGGGATATGCGCTAGAATCAGCTGCATACCTTTTGAACCGAGTTCCAACTAAGACTGTGCCTACCACACCATATGAGATATGGAGTGGGAAGAAACCCTATCTTCAATACCTGAAGATTTGGGGATGTCCAGCTTTTGTAAAAAAGCAGCATGCGGACAAGCTCGAGGCACGCTCAGTACTGTGCAAGTTTGTGGGATACCCAAAGAACTCCAGGGGGTATCTTTTCTATTACGCAGAGGAACAAAAAGTCCTTGTTTCTCGTAATGCCCATTTTCTGGAACATCAGTTCTTAGAAAAGGAAATAAGTGGGAGCGCAATAGAACTGGAAGAAATTCCAGAACCACAAGCTATTACTGAAAGCTTAGTAGAACCAGAGGGTTCGAAAGATCAGGACATTCCCACGCCACTCCGCAGGAGTAGTAGGCAATCTCATCCGCCCGAGAGATACTACGGTTTTCTCATTGACGGGGATAGAGAGGATTGCATCATAGACTGTGATGAGCCTACTAGCTTCCAGCAAGCCATTCAGAGTGTCGACTCGGTAAAATGGCTGGATGCAATGCAGACTGAGATGGAGTCCATGTACACCAACAAAGTATGGACGTTGGACATTGCTCCAGACGGGGTAAAACCCGTAGGATGCAAGTGGATCTTCAAAAGGAAGATTGGTGTAGATGGACAGGTTGAGACCTATAAAGCTAGACTGGTAGCAAAGGGCTTTCGTCAGCGACCTGGTTTGGACTATGACGAAAACTTTTCTCCAGTAGCTATGCTGAAATCCATTCGGATCCTTCTTGCCATTGCTGCTTTCCACGATTATGAGATTTGGCAGATGGACGTAAAGACAGCTTTTCTAAATGGTCATTTAGAGGAGTGTGTCTATATGGATCAGCCAGAGGGTTTCATTCAGAGTGGGAGCAGCGGAAAGGTGTGCAAGTTGCTTAAGTCCATTTATGGACTGAAGCAGGCATCGCGGAGTTGGAACATCTGTTTTGATGAGACGGTCAAGGAATTTGGCTTTATCAAAAATCCAGATGAACCATGCATCTATTGTAGATTTGTAGCGAGAACTGTAGTATTCCTCGTTTTATACGTGGATGACATTCTCTTAATAGGAAATGACATTCCTATGCTACAATCTGTCAAGGGGTTCTTGTTACACAGGTTCTCCATGAAAGACCTGGGTGATGCCTCATACATTCTGGGTATCCGGATCTACCGTGACAGATCCAAGAGAATATTAGGACTTTCGCAGTCCAGGTACATCGACACAATATTGAAGAGATTCAGTATGGAAGATTCCAAACGCGGTAATCTACCGGTTTGTCACGGGATCACCCTCTCCAAAGAGATGTCTCCCAAGAATGATTTGGAGAGGGATCGCATGTCTATTATACCCTACGCTTCTGCGGTAGGCTCTATAATGTATGCGATGTTGTGTACCAGACCGGATGTGGCTTATGCACTGAGTGTGGTAAGCAGGTATCAGTCAAACCCAGGGGAGAAACATTGGATAGCAGTAAAGAACATTCTCAAGTACCTGAGAAGGACTAAGGAGATGTTCTTGGTGTATGGCGGAAAAGACCTGCAGATTGAGGCCTTTGCTGACTCCAGCTTCCAGAGTGACAAGGATGATTCCAAGTCCATGTCGGGTTTTGTCTTTACCCTCAATGGAGGGGCGGTGTGTTGGAAGAGCTCCAAACAGGAAACCGTTGCAGAATCGACGATGGAAGCGGAATACATCGCTGCATCTGATGCCGCAAAAGAAGCTGTCTGGATGAGGAAGTTCTTGAGAGAACTTCAGGTGGTTCCGTCCATTGTTGACCCAATACCTCTGTATTGCGACAACAACGGGGCTATAGCTTTAGCGAAGGAACCCAGATCCCATCAGAAATCCAGACACATCTTAAGGCGGTATCACCTGATCAGGGAGATCGTGGATCGCCAGGAGATCGAGGTCCGGAGAGTTGCATCAGAGGATAACACTGCAGATCCATTCACCAAGGCCTTGCCCCAGACTCAGTTCGAGCGGTTGATCGAGATGATAGGTCTTCGATACGCCAGTACATGGCCTTAGTGCAAGTGGGAGATTGTTAGTGTATATGCCCTAGAGGCCATTACTGTATCATACTAGTTTGTATATTACATGATGGAAGCTTGGGATATTCACAGTTGTATATACAATCTTGCTCGAAATGGTAGTACGCTACTTGGTTTGTCTCTGCTTTAATATGTGCATGTGTTTCTTTTAGCATATTGCTGTTATACATATTAGTAGAGCCCTTAGGATCTTTGCTTGATTACCAGCGTTGTGATGGCGCTCACACTCGTGGGAGCTGGGTGATCTATAAGCACATCCTTATACAGGTCCCTAGTCGTTGGACTATCGAGACAGGGCATCGATACTCCGGAGTAGACTAGCGTATGCGCTTCTCATCCCAGTGTGGGAGACGGTCTGTCCCACAGCCGTCAGTACGTCGTACTTGAGATAGTATACGGGTGCTTGTTAGGTTACGAGTACACTGGACATGACTCGTCGGGAACTGTTGGTTGGTATTATACCTATCGTCAGTTATCAGTTCCCAGGTGACATGAGTACAGCTTAGTCCGTTGACTTGACACTGTCACTTCGCTTCGAGTGTGTTCCCACTGCACTTTGATTACTACCCTACCACGGCTCAAAGGAGTCGTGCAAACAGGTAGTTTTTGGGTGCAGTCCCGAAGCACTTGGAGGCAGTGACGGTTAGACAGGATTCGTCTCTCCCGGTATTGGGGGTTGACATCGCGCTGTGTCCAGGAGAGCCATTACACGAATAGTCCCTGGCCAGGGCAAGCGAGATATACTGGTAGGTTTCCAGTGTTATCTCAGGGTGTTCTGGGCTTCACTCCGGCACGACTTGTACCGCTATTAGGGGACTGACGTTCACCGCCCCCTAGGCCCGCCATGCGATGTATCAGACGAACAGACCAGACTGTACGGAGATTGTCACATACAGGCTCAGTAGGAGTTCAGATGGGGTTCACCTCGTCAGTCTTCTTATCGACATCTACCTGGGGACCGTTACGTACAGCTAGTGCCGCTTGCGGTCTGTGGTTAAACCCACTGCCAGCGTAGTGTCGAGTTTTTAGAGTCCCACACAGAGAGCTATTCGCCTTTAGGCAAAATGAGTAGAGGTCGCATGGTTTTGCGACAGGGTTCGTTCACATCCGCGCACTTGTGCACGTTTGCTGTCCGGACAGTTTATACTAGCGGGCTTTGCTTTAAGCCGGATCCTAGTATATGTTTTGAGATTGGTTTTTCTCATTGTATTCGTGTTCCTCGGATCACGGATGCGGGTGCGTATGCACAGTTTCTTGAGACAGAGGGAGAGGACCTTGATTAGGGTTAATGGCTATTGTCATTATATTAACCCTAATGTTTATGTGTGTATTATTGTTAATTAATAATTAGTTTAGTAATTGTCCATGGTTATGGTTGTTGACCATTTGACTTCTTTGACTTGTTGACCTTGGTTGACACTTTGACCATCATCATTTCATTTGGAAGATGCTCTTTGATCCTTGCAATTTGCATTTAAAATGAAATGATAATGGTCATGTCTTGATTAAGCCATGACAATTATCTTACTAATTATCTAATTAAATTAATACACATATATTAGTGAGAATGGCTTTATTCTTTCTCATTCTCACATTTCATTTCTCTCTCTTGTTTTTCCTCTCCCTCAAGCTCTCTCCCTCTCATGTGTTGAGAAACACTTGAGCTTGAGAAAAACCCTCTCTTGATCTTCTCTACTCTCATCTAGGGTTCAAGTATTAGCACTTCTTGCACCCTAGTTACTCCTAGCTTGGAGTTGAAGCCAAAGGTTGAGGCTTTCAGGTGGATCTTTCTTTGACGGGAGAAGACGACAAGGTGACCTCCTTCTACTACTTCTAGGAGCAAGGAGAGAAGGACAAAAAGACCAAAGGTATAACCTTTCTAGCACTTAGCTAGTTTGTAATTAGCTTTAGCAAGTTTTTGTTTAGCAAAGATCCTTATAGCATAGTCCATGTTGCCTATAGTTGATAAAAATCCGTTTTTTATTATGTTTTCCGCCTCCCCGTAAGCACCGGGGTGGGCAACGTGGACTTACAAACTCGATCGGCGATTTGGCTTCTCTCATCTCCTTGAGTCACGGATCGGCTTGGATCACTTGCTCGATTGAAGATCGGCTCCGCTCCTAAAAGGTTGAAGGCTTCTCGCTTGAATGGTACTCAGGATCTTGAATTTGGCTTTGGATTTTGGGTTAGGGTTTTGAGGCACAAGTTGTGTCACTCAACTTGTGGGTGGAAGATGAAGGATAATTTCTTGAACAACCTCAACCCTAGATCTAGGCTCCTTTTTATAGACCTCACAACCCTAGATCTAGGATTTCAAATTTCAAATTTCAAATTTCCCTCCAAAAGTTTGTTAAAGAGAGCCTTCTAGAAATAGTTTGTTAGGCCGAGCCTTCTAGATGAAGCCATGTGGAGAATCTGGAGTCTTCTGGAAGCTTGTACCGTTACAAATAGGAACGTGCAGAAAACTTAAGTCCTGATGACGTCATCAAGCCGCGGATCCGCGGCGCAAGTCGGCTCCGGCCGCGGATCCGCGGCTCATTTGAAGCCTTGGGGCTTGATCTCTTCTGGTGTTTCTTGGGCTGACATTTGGGCCTTTATAAAATATATGAAATCTCATTTAGCTTTCTGTATCACTACCAGATCTCAAATCTTGGAGTTGGTGTATTTTTGATCAGCTCTTTTCCCAATTTTGGCTTTGTTCCTGCAATTTCCTGCACAATTTCTCGAGACAAGAGTTGCGATATACAAGAATGATGTGATGCCATGATAAACAGTCAATTTCCCTAAAAATGCCGGTTTTAATATACAGTACAGGTAATTCAGTATTATACAGGTGTTTTGCTAATATGTGCAATATGAATACTGAACACCTCTAGATGAATGCAAAAGATAGGGAAATTGCCGTGTTAAAAATGCAGTATTTTCGACTGATCAGAACTACTCACTCATTAGGGGATTGATAGAAGACATTTTTTTTATGATTTGTTTTTTAAAAGACTAACTATCTAAACTACGATAGATTAATATAAGTGCTAAACTAATTAACTAGGGCAGATAATAAAATCTATACTAGGGCAGAAAGGAATTTAAGAACTAGGGCCATAAAAATAAAAATAAAACTACTTACTTTATTCGATGCTCTCTTCAAAACATTACAATGGATTTCTGAATTTTATTTGATAAAAAGAGGCATACCTCAAAAAGAGGTTTAGGGCTTCTATTTATAGATCATAGAAACCCTAGGGTTACATTCGATACAGATCTACATTTACAAATTTACCCCTAAGAAACCTAGTCAACGCACCGCCACACCGTCACAATATGCACCGACACGTGCTCCATATGGTCGCGGATCCGCGGCCAGAAGGCATGTTTGGCCGCGGTTCCGCGGCCAAATTGAGGGCTTGTTGGCTGATTTCTTCAGGTATTCTTCTGGTTGCATTTGGCTCCTTGTTTCTTCACTTGTTTTCTCAGATTGTCTTCTAGTTCTCTTCCAGATTTCCACAGTGCATAAAGTCGTGGACTTTTACCCTTTGCTTCATGTCGAAGTCTTGAACCTTGCGCTGCCTTTGTGCTTTGTGAAATTGTCCATTGATCTTCGTTTATTCTTCAAACTATAGGCATGATCAAGATTCTTCCATTTGTTGGTTGTAGTCTCACTTTTGTATCGTCTTTTCATCATTTTCACTGTTTTGTTCTGAGAACCTGTAACCTGCAACTATGTAGCAGACATGGATCAAAAGCACCTGTTTATTTGTAAAATGAATAAGAATGGGGAATATAGTAATGCAAATTTATGATATGAACAAATACCCCCAAACTTATCTTTTGCTCGTCCTCGAGCAAAACTAGTTTTATTCTTGAAAAAGACCTAGCCTCACTTTCGCAGGGAAACGCGATTACACTGAGCTCGTGCAACAAGCCGTTAAACCTCTAGGTGTCCCTAGTAGGAGGAGTGTTGTCTCCTGAGGGTTTTCAGCGGATACTACCCATAAAATCCTATCAATTCGGCCTATCGACTTTTATTCTCAAATTAGGTTTTCCAACAAGGAATTCTATTATCTACGACTCAGAAATTATCCACCCGTATTTTTACGCTTACTTATCATTTAACTTAAGATTATATATGATTTGTAGATTTACTTAGCTTTTAGCGTCTTTTAAGTTTTCCTTCTAGGGTTCCATCTCAACCTAGGAATTTTTATCATCTCTACTAAAAATATAAGTCCTATTTTTCATTCCTATCTCTCATCTAAACCCCAATCACATACCCCTACGTGTGTGTATGTATCACCCCTACACTTGGAAATTCAATTCAAGCTCTTATACTCTTGTCCATCGTCCAAAGTACTTTTAGTTGGTGAATTTTTTAGATGAAATTGCTCACACATCCTTCATGCGACCGTTAATACTTCTTGAGGTACTAACGACCGATTACAAAATGTGTTTGCACATTAAGGCGTAATTCCTAGTCTTGTAACACCTAAGGCTTTAGCAGTGACTCCCAAACCAGTTGGTCTAAGGCACTGGTGATAAAGCACCCTCGCTAAATATTTTTTTCTATTTATGCAGCCTTAAGTAATTACAAAAACCAGTGTTCATTTTTTTTATTCACACTTGTATTTTTTATTTTATTTTCCTTCATACTAAGGACTTTAGACAAGAGCATTTCAAGGTCTCTTCTACTATTCTAAGTTTCAAGGTTCGTGTTTGTGTAATTTATCGGGTATATATTTTCAGAATTTAGATTTAAGCTTAGGAATTATTTTTCAGACTTACACTTTAATAAAAATTTCAATACTCTTCATTTATTTTGACTTAGCCCAAGGACTGAACTCAAAATTTTCTTATTTCTAAGTAAACTATAAGGACATATATTTTCTACCGTTAAATTTTAAGAAAGGTTATTTTTAGGGTTTTTAATTTACTAAATTTAAGATCTAGTTGTTCCTAACTAGTTAACCTTTTTGTCAAACTCAAGTCAATTATGGCCAAAATCGAATGTTTTAATTTTTTAAAAAATTCAGTTTTTATTTGATTTTTATATTTTTCTATTTTATTTATTTTCAATTTTTTTCAATTTTTTGGATATTTATATAAGGATGCAATGCAGAATTTAAACATGCAAAAGAAAAAGAAAAATATATACAAAAATTTAAAAAAAAGTATGCAATGCAAAAGATAACTATATACAACCACCAACTCCCCCAAACTTACCCAAAGCAGTGCCCTCACTGCTCGGCCCCACGCCGTGCTCTCGAGCGTGAACGCGAACGCTCAGCCCTACCCAGCAGGGTTCGAATCCCCTGCTCTACCTCTGTCAGCCGCCGGTCGTGCGCCCTCAATGTCTCCCTTAACTCCTCTATGCCCCTCACAGCTCTCTGCATCAACTGTGCATGTTCTAGAGTGGTCATTTCTCCTTCGCTCGCGGCCGAGCTAGAGCTAGGTGTGCGGGCGGGCACGTGCTCCACCGGTTCAGTCCTCGACCAAACATCTGTCAATCGTGAATAGGACGTAGAAACGCCCTCAATAAGAGGCCTGACAGGTATGCCTCCATGCATGTAAAATTCGAACTCCTCCATAGGGAGGAAATATCGACAGAGTTGTGTAACAAGCATGGGGCAAGGGTAATTTGCGGCTCGTTTGCCCGCACCTATAGAGTTTAGCAAAACTGTGCACATGTCGAAACGTGGGTTTCTTGTCATGAGGGTATGCATAGTATGCAATGAGGGTGTAAAAAATGTTGTGTTGTGGGAGCTACCGAAAATATTATTTTGTGCCCACCGGCACACAGTTAAGACATTTGCGAAAATGGTTCTCGCTTGGATCCCCTTCCGCGGCTCCCTTGAGCAATCGTTGCCCATCAAGGGCATGTAATCCTCAAATTGCAAAGGTTGGTCATGTGCGGGTATTCGAGGGATTAATGTGACCTCGTGTATAATGTCCCTATCAATGATAATTTCCCTATCACCCCATAGCAATTTTATAAATCCGAATTGGGTGAGACACCCATCTTCCATACACTCGTAAAAACGAGTGACTAATTCCGGTAGTGCATAAGCATTAGGGTGATTATATATCAAATAGTTTCAACCCCTACGCGCTATCTCATTTGCAAAATAGCTACCGTACACCTCGTGTGAAAAAACTTGCGAAAAATCGCGTTCAAGTTGCATGTTGTGTGCCATGAGGTGATCTACAGATCTAGAAATTGAAAAACAGAGATGGGTTTTGAGAGATCGTACCTCCCCTGAAAATTTCAGGGGGTGAAGACAGAGACCCGCGGCGGAAGCGCGGCTAGAGAGTGGTCTCGGCGGCGGAAGGGCAGCGGCACAGAGGGATCTTGCCGCAGAATTGTAGGGAGGCAGCGCTAGGGTTTTTAGAAGATGAATTTTAGGGTTGTGAGCAGAGAGAAAGGTCGGGGGTATTATATAGGGGGGAAATGATGGATATTTGTAAATAAACCCCTCTAAAAAGAGGAAATTATTTGCAAATATAAATTTTATTTTATTTAACTGTAAATTTACAAAAATACCCAAAAAAAATTATTTTCAAAATATTTTTTTATTTTTTATGTTATTTTGTATTTATATATTTACAAATGATACATACCCCCAAACTTGTTTGAAACAAAGTCTTGGCAAGATGATCGAAAATTTTGGGGGTAAAATGGAGGAAGATCAGTCAGTGTAAATCGGCTCCTACAAAAACAGGAGCTCCTTCGACGGGTCCGCAATGAGGAACAGTTTGAGTCGATGTCCGTTCACTTTAAACATTGTACCGTCCTCCGTATTTTCTAGGTCTACCGCACCGTGCGGATATACGGTGCGTACCAAAAACGGCCCTTTCCACCTAGATTTGAGCTTGCCGGGGTGGAAGTGTAACCGAGTGTCATATAGCAAAACCTGTTGACCAGGTTTAAAAGTTTTGCGCATAAGGTGTTTGTCATGGAACGCCTTCGTTCGGTTTTTAACAATTACCGCATTTTCGTAGGCCTCATCCCGCAGCTCATCTAGTCATTCAATTGCAGCCTTCTATTGCTACCCGCATCTCCCATTGATAAATTCAACTTTTTAATCGCCCAAAATGCATTGTGCTCAATTTCAACTGGGAGGTGGCAAGCCTTCCCATAGACAAGCCGGTATGGAGACATACCAAGATCGGTCTTGTATGCAGTACGAAATGCCCATAGTGCATCAATCAGTTTGTGTGACCAATCTTTACGGTTTTTAGAAACCGTTTTCTCCAAGATTTGTTTAATCTGCCGATTTGAAAATTCGGCTTGCCCACAAGTTTGGGGATGATATGGTGTTGACAATTTATGAGTAATAGAATATTTGCGCATTAAGGACTTAAACGTCATATTACAGAAGTGAGATCCACTATCACTTATAATTTCTCGAGGGTGCCTAAATCGAGAAAAGATATTTTCTTTAAGAAATCGAACGACAACCTTGTTGTCATTCGTTCGACTAGGCACAGCCTCGATCCATTTTGACACATAGTCAACAGCCAAAAGAATATACATATTCCCAAAGAAATTGGGAAATGGTCCCATGAAGTCTATTCCCCAAACATCAAAAATATCCACAACCAAAATTGGTTGGAGCGGCATTTCATTTTTCCGCGATATCCGGCCCAAGTGTTGGCACCGGGAGCATGTCTTGCAGTATTCGTATGCATCTTTAAAAAGTCATGGCCAGTAGAAGTCACACTGCAAGATTTTTTCTGCTGTCTTCTTAGGGCCAAAATGCCCGCCACACGCTTGATCGTGGCAAAAAGACAGCACACTCTTAAACTCGTTTTTCGGGACGCACCGACGAATGATTTGGTCGGAACAGTATTTAAAGAGATAAGGTTCATCCCAGTAAAAATGTTTTACTTGAGATAGGAACCGGAGTTTGTCCTGTTTCGACCAATCTTTAGGTATCAGTCCGGTGGCCAAATAGTTTACAATATCAGCGAACCAAGGTTCGCATGACACAGTCAAGAGCTGCTCATCGGGAAAAACATCTTTAATTGGAATGTCGAGTGTGGGCGAAGAAGGAAGTCGTGAAAGGTGGTCGGCAACTACGTTTTCACATCCTCTTTTGTCCCTTATGGCAAGGTCAAACTCTTGTAGCAAGAGAATCCAACGTATTAGCCGCGATTTAGCATCCTTCTTCGCAAAAAGGTGGCAAAGACCTGAATGGTCCGTGTAAACAATCATAGGAGAGCCGATTAAATAGGGCCGGAATTTTTCAAGTGCAAACACAACGGCTAAAAATTCTTTTTCTGTTGTTGTGTAATTCAATTGGGCCTCATTTAATGTTTGGCTAGCGTAATAAATTACCTGCGGCATCTTATTAATGTGCTGTCCAAGAACAGCACCAATGGCGAAATCAGATGCATCGCACATAATTTCAAATGGATGCGTCCAGTCGGGAGATGAAAGAATGGGCGCAGAAATGAGTGAGTGTTTCAATAACTCGGACGCTTCCATGCAAGTTGAGTCAAAATCAAATGTTGTGTCCTTGGCCAATATAAGAGTCAAAGGTCTAGCTATATTGCTAAAATCTTTGATGAACCGTCTATAAAAACCGGCATGGCCAAAGAAGGCTCGGATGTCTTTGACGCATTTAGGAGGAGGAAGATTGGAAATGACTTCAATCTTGGCTTTATCAACCTCTATGCCATTTTGCGAGATGACATGTCCTAAGACAATACCCTCGCGTACCATAAAGTGGCACTTCTCCCAATTTAAAGTGAGGTTCTTATCCCTACAGCGGGTAAGAACCGTGTCTAAGTGCAACAAACACTCGTCGAAGGAGTCACCGAAAATGGAGAAATCATCCATAAAAATCTCCAAAAATTTCTCCACCATGTCAGAAAAGATGTTAGTGTATATGCCCTAGAGGCCATTACTGTATCATACTAGTGTGTAAATTACTTAATGGAAGCTTGGGATATTCACCATTGTATAGACAATCTTGCTCAAAATAGTAGTATGCTACTTGGTTTGTCTCTACTTCATTGTGTGTACATGTGTTTCTTTTAACATATCGCCTATACACATTAGTGGAGCCCTTAGGATCTTTGCTTGATTACCAGCGTTGTGATGGCAGTCACACTCGTGGGGGCTGGGTAATCCACAAGCACATCCTTATACAGGTCCCTAGTCGTAGGACTATCAAGACAGGGCATCGATACTCCGGAGTAGACTAGCGTATGCGCTTCTCATCCCAGCAGGGGAGAAGGTCTGTCCCACAGCCGTCAGTACGTCATACTTGAGATAGTATGCGGGTGCTCGTTAGGTTACGAGTACACTGGACAGGACTCGTCGGGAACTGATTGGTTGGTACTATACCTATCGTCTGTTATCAGTTCCCAGGTGACATGAGTACAGCTTAGTCCGCTGACTTGACACTGTCACTTTGCCTCGAGTGTGTTCCCACTGTACTTTGATTACTACCCTACCACGGCTCAAAGGAGTCGTGCAAACAGGTAGTAGTTGGGTGCAGTCCCGAAGCACTTGGAGGCAGTGAAGGTTAGACAGGATTCGTCTCTCCCGGTATTGGGAGTTGATATCGCGTTGTGTCAAGGAGAGCCATTACACACAGTCATCCCTGGCCAAGGCAAGCGAGATGCACTGGTAGGTTTCCAGTGTTATCTCAAGGTGTTCTGGGCTACACTCCGACATGACTTGTACCGCTATTAGGGGACTGACATTTACCGCCCCCCTAAGCCCGCCATACGATATTCTCAGACGAACAGACCGGACTATACGGAGACTGTCACATTCAGGCTCAGTAGGAGTTTGGATGAGTTCACATCGTCAGTCTTCTTATCGGTATCTACCCGTGGGCCGTTACGCACAGCTAGTGCCGCTTGCGGTCTGTGGTTGAACCCACTGCCAGCGTAGTGTCAAGTATTTAGAGTCCCACACAGAGAGGTATTCGTCTTTAGGCAAAAGAGTAGAGGTCACATGGTTTTGCGACAGGGTTCGATCACATCCGTGCACTTGTGTACGTTGGGTGTCCGGACAGTTATTACTAGCGGGCTTTGGTTTAAGCCAGATCCTAGTATACGTTTTGGACTGGTTTTATCTCGTTTGTATTCGTGTTCCCCAGAACGCGGATGCGGGTGTGTATGCACGGTTGACCGAGACAGAGGCAGAGGATTCTCATTAGGGTTGTTGACTGTTGACCTTTTCTAAACCCTAATGAGAATAAGAAATATGATTAATAATAATATTAATTAAGTATTAGTGTGCCATGGTTGGGTTGAAAGTTTGATTTTGTTGACTTGTTGACTTTGTTGACCGATTGACTAGCTTGGACTTGTTGACCATCATCATTACAATGACTATCATTTCATGGCTAAGACTTTTGCTTGCTTGTTATTCTTTACAAAATGAGTGCATGAAATGATATTTCCATTGACATGAACCATCACATAATACTCAATTACTATTATTATTATGATTATTTTGTGTTATGAGAGGATGGTTGTAAAAGGTCTTCTTGATTCTATCATATTGATTCTCTCTCATCCTCAAGCTCTCCCTCTTCCTCTTGCTCTCTCTTTAGCTCATGGTTCTATTGTCTCATGAGTTGAGAAACAAGAACCATAGAGATAAAATCCAAAACACTTCTCTACTCATCCTAGTGTACAAGGTCTAGCAAGCCAAGTATTCTAGTTTCCTCTAGATTGAGGTTGGAGCCAAAAGGTAGAAGCTTTCGGGTGGATCCATCTTCGGCACAAGGAGACGACGAAGTGAGGCCGATCCGACCACCACAAGGAGTTGAAGAGAAGGAGTTCAAGTTTAGGTATAACCCCTAACCTAGTAGCTAAACTCTTAGTTAGGTTGTTAGATAGTTTGTTTAACAAAGATCCGTTTCTAGAGTCCATGTTACCCCACCGTAAAAATTGTTTTTCACCATTTCCGCAACCCCAAAGAACCGGGGACGGGTAACGTGGACTTACAGTGGTATCAGAGCCTAGTTAAACACTATCTAACATGTTAGCAATGTAACTAGAAGTTCGATCGGAGAAAAGGTCACAAAACATGCCCGAGACTTATACTTTCTGTCGATTTTTATTCTGCTCTAAAAATTATTTAACACATCTGAAAAATCGTCTCAGGGGTTTTTAGTAAATACAGCAGAAAAACGATCTAGTGAACCGACCAACTCACCGCGGAAACGCGGCAAGAACAAGCTTCTTGCCGCGGATCCGCGGCCGAGTTGACTTGGTCGTGGATCGGTTTTGCTGCAGTGTGTTTTGGGATTTTTGGAATATGATTTTTCTGCCCAGATTTTCCAGAAAGCAAAATTTGTTTTTGGGGTGGTTAAAAATCCGTATTTTGATCGAACTTCTAAAGACTTTAGCTAACGGGTTATATCTGTGATGTGATATATGTATTGAACGTCTGCTAATCGCTATACGTCGATTAGTGGGGGTTATACATATCTGTGATCTGTAATGTTGATGGTATGTGTATATGAATTCATTGGATTGTCACGGATGAATAGCCGGGGGGTTGTGAGATGAGTGTTTTCTTTATCTTTCAATTCATGTACTTTGTAATTGATGTAATATTATTTGTATGGCCGCACATCCGGGATGAGGTTGTAGCCGCCATTGTATAATTTCTTTTACTGTTTTTGCTCCTAGGATAGACCCAAGGAGGGGGTGCACAAACTACCGGGTACCTCGAAGTGCCGAGTGGCATACTCACGTTGTTGAGGGAGGTTGCTTCACTTCGGGTATTTGGCACGTAGTTTGCCGCACCCGTAGGGGTCTAGGGTGGGGTATTGGCTATTCACCGCGACCGTGTAATCCGCTTTTCGTTACAGGCTCGTACGGAATGCGGATTCCTAGTATATCCAATGTGTTCATCTGTGATCTGGAATGGCTATCATTGCATCTGATGAATGTATATATCTATATATGATATCTATTTAGGCGTTGCTTATGTTTTGCATCCGCGGTAGTCCAGCCCCCGCTCTGTCGTTAGTTAAGTAACCTAACGGGTAATGACGGGGCTCCGTGGCGAATGCGGATGGCATAAGCGTACGTCATATTTTCGTTGTTTTATGCAATGGTAGGATTAAATGATGGGACACATTAAAATTAATGCAAGAAAATAAACCAAAGTAAAGTCGTTGGAACAATTTCAAAACCACTCGGTTTCTTTTCAAAAACAACTTTTAAACGCGGAGCTTAAGCCACTCCTTTTAAAAGCTATCTCGTTCTATCGATTATATCAAGTTCACTACGTTCACGGTTTCGCCAAAACCATTCGTAGCCCTCCGTCGTTTCATATGAATATTCAAAAGTATTCAAGCTGTGTTTGTTGGCCTTAGTCAAGGCACAATGTTTGGTAGCTGGTGGGTATTCATATGTTGCATAGATAGATGCGTTGGTTTGGGACAATCGTATTACTTTGTTGGCCATAGTCAAGGGTATATACGGGTGGGTTCAAATCAACCTGGACAACGACGGGTAGAACTTGACATGTGACTTATAATTTGTTGGCCTTAGTCAAGGTCATAAGAGCATGGGGCAAAAATCCACATCGGGAGTTTCTAAAGAACCTGAAACTTGCTAGCGCTGCATACTATTTGGAGTGTGATGATTCTGGTAGGATTCCTTCAGTTTTTTCACGCGATGATATTTGGATCCCGATCCTACTGTGAGTATATGCTACTCCTTGGGAAATTACTCGCTTAACGATCAATGCTATAAACCAAGTAGGTGTCTAGAAAGGTGTTAGCGGGGCCACGCCCCCAGGGAAAAGAGGTTCTTAAATTAAGGAACTTCGCGAAAGCGTTGGAAAACCTCCCTCGAAGTACCGACACTAGCCTGACTGAACGGTTAAGCAAGTATTGTACGGTGAGATTGATCCCGACTAATTCTTCCTTTTTGGTTTGAGGAGGGATTCGAGAAACAGTGGGAGCCATCCTGTTTAGATAAATTAAAAACCAATCTAAACTTGCAAGAGCATCATGCTGAGTGTTTTCTTCTCTCTCTCTTAATTGCAGCGACCCAGTGACCACACATAGGTTACATCTAGATAAGAAAATGACTGATTCTGACTGTTATGATTGGCAAAGGTCTGTCCAAATGTCCATTGCCCAAGACAAGTTGGGACACCTCTTAACTAATCAAACCCCTGCCGTCTCAGGACCAGTTTCCCCTGTCGCGGATATTGACATCCATAAGACATCGGAGAAAGACTGTGCGAAAGCCAAGTGCCTCGTGTTAGCCTCAGTTGATGGTGCACACCAGAGGCGGCACGAGAAGATGGACTTAGTTTCTATCTTCCTCCATAACAAAGATTTATATGGAGAGCAATCTCGTATCGCAAGATATGAGACCTCGAACGAATTGCTTCAAGCGAGGTTGGCTATCGGGTCATCTGTAGGAGGCAACGTCCTTACAGAGACCAGCTATTTTGAGCTCACGGACCTAAAGACCACGTTGAAGAACGGGTCAGATACTGACTTGATTCTACAGTCTCTGCCTTCTGCATATACCCTGAAGGAAACCAGGGAAGTAGAAGGAAATATAAGGACAAAAGTTTCGGGACTGGATATAGTAAAAGAGGGACGTTCCTATTGTTACGGGAATGAACATTGTCAGAAAGATTGCAGGGCTAGCAAAGCCAGTAGCCAGAATTCGAAGCATGTTGTGGCTTCGGCTTCGGGTGTGTTTGTAATAGAGAACTGTATGTCAGTTAACCCTACTTCCTGGGTATTGGATACCGGATCAGGATCTCACATCTGTAATTCATTACAGGCTCTGAGAAACCATAGGGTTATCAGGAAAGGTGATATGACTCTCAGGGTTGCTAACTGAATGAGCATGGACACTGAATCCGTAGGGGAATATCATCTTGGACTGACAACTGGGCAGATATTGATTCTGAATAACTGTTTGTATGTACCAGGTGCGTCTTGTAATATCATATCTGTATCATTACTTTCTAAGGAAGGATATGATTTTACTTTTATAAGCGATGTGGTCCACATCCACCTAAATCAAGTTCTGATTGGGTCAGGTACATTAGAAAACGGGATATACGTATTGAATCAAGCTCAGATTTTCAGTGACCAGAACACACTTAAAAGAAAGTCACCGGAAATAAATCAGGCTTTCTTATGGCATTGTAGACTGGGTCACATCAATGAGAGAAGGTTGACGAAGTTATATACAGAAGGATATTTGGATCCGTTCGAATATCAATCATATGCAACTTGTCAATCCTGTCTCATGGGAAAGATGACAAAGACTCCGTTCACTGGACATGGAGAAAGAGCAAGCGAGCTCTTGGGACTCATACACAGTGACGTGTGTGGTCCAATGTCTACACATGCGCGAAGTGGTTATTCATACTTCATTACTTTCACAGATGATTTCTCTAGGTTTGGACATGTCTTCCTGATGAAGCATAAATCCGAGGCCTTTGAGAAATTTCGGGAATACAAAAATGAAGTTGAAAAACAAACAGGCAAAAGTATCAAGACACTGAGATCTGATCGAGGTGGAGAATACTTGAGTGCCGAGTTTCTGGATTACTTAAAAGAGAATGGAATTCTCTCGCAGCTTACTCCTCCATACACACCACAACACAACGGTGTATCGGAAAGACGGAATCGAACTCTATTGGATATGGTTCGTTCCATGATGAGTAAGGCTGAGTTACCGCAATCTTTCTGGGGTTATGCACTAGAAACAGATGCATATGCATATCTCTTGAACCAAGTTCCTACTAAGACAGTGCCTACCACACCATATCAGATGTGGAGTGGGAAGAAACCCTGTCTTAAACACTTTAAGACATGGGGATGTCCAGCTTTTGTCAAAAAGCAGCATGCAGACAAGCTCGAGGCACGCTCAGTACAGTGTAAGTTTGTAGTATACCCAAAGAACTCCAAGGGGTATCTTTTCTATTACGCAGAGGAGAAAAAAGTCTTTGTTTCTCGTCATGCCCGCTTCTTGGAAACTGGGTTTTTAGAAAATCAGATAAGTGGGAGCGCAATAGAACTGGAAGAAATTCTAGAACCACAAGCTATTACTGAAACCTTAGTGGAACCAGAAGGTTCAGGGGAACCGGACATTCCTGCGCCCTCCGCAGGAGTAGTAGGCAGTCTCATCCACCCGAGAGATACTACGGTTTTCTCATAGACGGGGATAGAGAGGATTGCGTCATTGATTATGATGAGCCTACTAGCTTCCAGCAAGCCATTCAGAGCGGTGACTCAGTAAAATGGCTGGATGCAATTGTAAGTGCACGGCGGCGCCCCGGCCGTCAATCCGACGGCCAAATGCGGAAACGGTGATAAACTTTAATTTTGCGGACTTAGCAAACCGGCACCACCGCGCACTAAACCCCGGATCGTGCCATTAAACTAGATCTAGCAAACTACAAGAAGGGGAAGAGATATACCGAATGATCCGAGTCCTTCGGTCTTCGTCTCCACTCCGATCTCCCGCGGATGCTTCGTCCTTCATCTCCTCGTTGTCGCCTCTTCGCCGGAAGGGCACCACATCGCCTGCATCTTTTACGGGCTCCCACCTCAATACCGAGGCAACTCGGGCGCGAAGTAGGCTAGCCGACGCGTCCAAGATTTGCTGTAGAATGTGTAGGGTTGAAGCTATGTCTCATTTGGGTTTGTTGCCATTTGAAGATGATGGAGGAAACAAAGATAAGAAAAATGGTGCTTGCATTTTTCTTAGCATGAAAAAGATCAAGAATGAAACACTCTCATAAATGAAACTCTCTCATTTTCTTTCTCTCAACCATGAAAAAACTTATTTCATCCAGTGAGAAAAATATGGTGGAGGAATGAATATCAAGTATGAAGGGAGGTGATGGTAGGAGAAAGCAAGAGGTGACCATAACCTTAAACATCATCATAACAAATCTACATCAACTACAAATCACATCTAATCAAGAAAAAGCAAGTGATGAGAATGGTATCAAAAGATGCTTTCATAATAAATCATCTTGCAAATAAAACCTCCACAATGTGTTATTTGCAAACTTGCAAATAACCCCCTCCATCAGAAAAGTCCGGCCGGGAAAGAACAAAGGAAAATCGGCCGGAACGGAATGCAAACTGGCAACTCCAGAAAACTGGTCCCGTAATAAATTACAGGAAAACCCCGATACTGTGCATACACACCCGCATCTGTATTCCGTCCGGATACAAATGCAATGAGACAAAATCTACACTGTACTAAACTAGGACCGGCTTAAGCCAAAGCCGGCTAGTAATATCCGTCCGATCCTGATCCGTACAATACCGCACGTATCTGATCGAACCCTGCCATATAACCATACGGCCACTAGTACAAACCGTCCGATCCTGATCCGTACAATACCGCACGTATCTGATCGGACCCTGCCATATCTCCATACGGCCTCTACAGCGTTTCGCCCGAAAGCTGAGTAACTGAAAGTGTGGTGGACTCTAAAGACTCGTCAATACTATGGCTGTGGATTTAACCACTAGCACGTCAGAGGTATAAGCCAATACGTGACGGGCCACCAGCTATTGACCAAAAGGGACGTCGATGAGCGAACTCATCCTGACACCCTACTGAGCCTGTCAGTGACAATATCCATACAGTCCTGTCCGTTCGTCTATGAGCATCGCATGTCGGGCCTAGGGGGTTGGTAAAAGTCAGACCCCCAAAAGCGGTACAAGTCGTGTCGGAGTGTAGCCCAGAACACCCTGAGATACTACTGGAATACCTACCAGTAAATCTCCTGCCTTGGCCAAGGACTTCGTGTAATGGCTCTCCTAGACACAGCGCGACCTCACCCCCAATACCAGGAGAGACGAACCCCTGAAGATCCGCTCACTGCCTCCATGTGGCTCGGGACTGTACCCAACTAAAAACTGTTTGCACGACTCCTTTGAGCCGTGGTAGGGTAGTAATCAAAGCACAGTGGGAACTCACACGAGACAAATGACGATCCCCAGGTCGATGAACTAACCTGTACACATGTCACCTGGGAACTGCTATCTGACGTCAGGTATAAGACCAACTAGCATGTTCCCGGCGAGTCCTGTCCGGTGTACTCATAACCTAATGAGCACCTGTATACATCTTAGGTGAACCAACTGACACCAGTGGCTTGTGAGACCGGCCACCGCCCCTCGTCGGGGTCTCGACTGTATACACTAGTCTACTCTGGAGTATCGATGCCCTGTCTCGAAACTCCCACGACTAGGGACCTTTTAAGGATGTGCTTATAGACTACCAGCTCCCACGTATATGATCGCCCTCATACTGCCGGTAGTCAAGCAAGAGTCCTAGGGGCTCTATCAACGTGCAATAGCGACCTGTCAGGTCACCTAAAGCAGTACACGATGATAAAAGTAAACCAGATAGCATACTATCATCTCGAGTAAGACTGTCCTACCGGGATAGGTCCTCCCTCAATCATTGCAATCACGTGCCTGTGATCCAATAATCGACTCTGAGGGCACTATCTCCAACAATCTCCCACTTGCACTCAAGGCTAATTATTGCGATGTCGCATACTCACAGCCCGTGTGATACCGAACACCCAACTCCTCTACTAGTCAGTCTCACAAATCCCTTTTGTGAAACTATTGCGTTCGAGGAATAGCCTCAGTGAGTGGATCCGCCTTGATGTTTCTTTCTATGTCTCTCTATATCTCAAGTTCGCGGAGAAAGCCATCTCCCGAAATGAGCAATACCTGCCTTAGAATGTCTGGATGTCTGATGGGACCTAGCTCATAAATGAACTCCAAATCCAAACTTCTTAGACTGTATAGTCAACTGAACTTAATCAGTATCCTGCGCCATGCCTCCCTCAGTACCGCCTTGGACCATCTGTCCAAAATACTGCCCCTCGTCAGAAGGATAACTATAACTCTGACAACCTCCTTGTCGTTCAGGTCACCTTTGAAGCCTGGAATGATAACTGTCTTTTGAATGAGGCTGTCGTTATCATATCCCTAGAACATCCACTTATGTTCTAAAAACTGCTTCCGACTGTTTCTCCAGGATTGGATCAATATCAACTTATTGCACCTACTGCAAGAACAACATCTGGTGTGGTACTTGACACATCATGATTGACTCAATTGCCTAAGCAAGTGATCTGTCAATCATGCACATCCCTCTCCCCTTTAGTCTGTAAGACACCTTCAGAGAGGGTGACTCCATCACCTGCAGGTACACTACCGTGCCAGGAGTCGTCCATTCTAAATACTCATAGAATGCTGTCCAAGTACCCAGATTGGGAAACCACCCAAATCTAGATCTAAAACCATAGATCTAGTAACCAGAATGTCTGATATAATGTCCAAGTCCCATGTGGAGAAACCACTGTGTGACGACCAAAGTATAACCGATCGTAGTATAGGAATATCACTTCCTACTACCTTCTCAACAGATCCATCCCCTATTCTGATGACGTCAAACCTATGACTGTCACATCAGAAATAGATGATCTATCTCCGCTACATCTGCTTTAGTCTATAAATAGACATAAGCCTGATGTCCACCAATGCTTCCGCTGCTCCCACTGACTACGACAACCCTCTGGCAGAGTCATATAGACGTGCACTTCTAAAGCAAGTTTAGAACGACGCTATACTCATCCTCCTGCCGGGTCTCGCAGCCTGGAACAACAACAATGGCAAGTGTGGGTAAACAAGAACTTCCCTGTCACCGTCCTTGAGGCTACCGGAGTACCTCTCGGGTGCCTGAAGTTACCCACCTTATCTGCGGAGTGGCCAATGGAATGTCAAAACAGATTGAATCTTTAGGTTCCTTATCAAATCTTCAGTAATCGTTTGCGATTCTGGAATCACTTCTAGTTCTACCATACTCCCACTAATGTTTTTGAAAAAATCCATTTTTAATAAAACTGTGGCGAGTCTAGAACAATATTTCTATTGATCTGCCAGATGGTAGAAAGTCAACCCTCGTCATAGCCTGGGTCAACCCACAAACAGCCATTACAGAACGTGCCTTTGAGTTATCCAGAGTCTGGTTTTAAGCATAAGCCGGACAACTCCCCGTACCTTAACATCGTTAAGATATGAACTGTTCTATATCCAATATAGAACCAGAGGCACTGATTTAATTGAACCAGATTCAAATCATGCAGCTGTCTCCAGTGCATGTCAACTAAATGGAAGGAGGCCGATCAGCGTTACTCGACTTAGGAATGCTTCCAATTATAAGTAACCCGAAAGAGAAGCAAGTTCTCTTAATCATTACTATCAACTGAATACCATGTACAAGTATCTACATCTTCGATCACTTTGAAGAATCCCGATACTTGCCACACCTGGTTCTCTACTCTATTCAAATACCTATAACTCCTCAAAACTTAGACCCTCTGTTTCTACGAAACACATGTCTAAGAACTAGAGAAGTTAAAAGTAAACAGAATATAGTATGAGGACCAACCCCTCTGTCCTAATGGACACCGGACAACATACAATACTCTGTATAAGTCCGCTGAGTCTAACAACTCTTTCACTGTATGTCGTAGGTTGAAAACTGTACTTATGGTTAAGAAGAATTACACCGCTGTTTAATGCTCCTTACCCAACCATCCACTGTTATAGGTAAATGTCATCGACATAATATCAAAAGGTATATCTCACTCTATGAAAATAGACGTACAGATATATCAATTTGAAATTGGTGCACAACAGCGGATATTCAAAACCAAATATTTGCCGACCGGCAAACAGCCCAGGTGATCTCCTCAAATATCACCGATTACAACAAATCCCGATATAATGAGGATGATCACCCAATTCCCAATAGCTTACTCCCTCTCATCATCTGTAAAACCATACAGATGTGAGAATCATACCTGGTAAATACATACCCTGGAGTAAGTGTCTAATCGGGAAATCAGTTTTCCATTAACAGTACACAGTGAAACTGAAACATTGAAATGTTTCGTTGGGGTATCCTGGTATTCCTAGTAATGCCTTATCCATTATCCAGATTCACAACTGTAACCGTATAATTCTTTGCCACCTCTCCAAATCCCTTTATATGTCTTTAGTCATTACCTCCTGCACACCCTTTTAGGCCAATTGGTTTTCTTCCTTCCCTACCGTTCGGCACCAGCCTATGGTTTGGAAGAAGACTATCCAGTAAGCATAATGGGTGTACTGTCCTAATCCTAGGAGCACTCGCAATGCGAGAGAAGGTGAAGATAAAAGACAACCGAATAAGCCATATTCCTATATCTCCTGGACCAGAATCCATCCCCGAACTGGAACAAGTTCCTTTCGAGTTCGTATATAACCATACGATGGAGTATCCAAATAAACTGTGGATCTTCGTAGTGATACGGAGTGTCCTGGAGAAATACAAAGGTGATTTAGGATTGGCGAAGAAATACTTGGTTTGGTCGTGAATATCAGTCGCAATTTACTTTGCCCTCTTACTAATCCCTTACTTTGTCTTAATCTTAATACCTTCTGTACACCCTTTTAGGCTAACTGGTTTTCTTCATTCCCTACCGGTCGGCACCAGCCTATGGTTTGGAAGAAGACTATCCAATTTGCGTAATAGGTGTACTACTCCTAAACCAAGGAGTACTCGCAACCTGAGAGAGGGTGAAAAGAAAAGACAACTGAACAATCCTATCCGTTTTCTCCAGAACCGGAAACCATCCTCGAATAAATTCCTTCGAGTTCGTATCTAACCATACGATGGTTTTGTCCAATGGAAGTGGACGTTCGTAGTAATACGGGGTGTCCTGGAGAAAAGAGTAAAAGCAGGAGTGGCAATGAGGTTAGCGACTCTGACAATCCAAAAGCCAGTGTTAAGAAGGTTCGGTCAACTTGGTCACTGAGTCATAGTCTTAGGGTCGGGTCAATGGTCGCTGCCAGAGAGAGAGAAAAGAAACACTCAGCGTGCACTCTATCCTAGATCAGAATGGTTACCAATTTATCTAATCTGGAAACCTCCCACTGTACCTCAAATTCTCCTCCAAACCTGAAAGAAGAATTAGTCGGGGTCACCCGAGGAGTAAACCAACTCATCAGTGGGAATCGGGATCCAACTATCATTGTATGACAACGTGACGGAATCCGCTCACGGTATCACACTCCAGAAGGTATGCGCATATCTGGCAAGTTTCAGTTCTTTTGAAACTCCCGATGTGATTTCTGCCCCATGCTCTTATGACCTTGACTTTGGCCAATATATCATAAGTCACATGTCAAGTTCTATCCGTCATTCTCCAGGTTAATTTGAACCCACCAGTACATACCCTTGACTTTGGCCAAAATGGCAGTACGACTGTCCCAAACCAACGCATCTATCTATGCTGCATATGAATACCCCAATAGCTACCAAACACTGTGCCTTGACTTTGGCCAACATACACAGCTTGAATACTATTGACCATTCATATGAAATGACGGAGGGCTACGAATGGTTTCTGGCGAAAACCTTTAACGTAATGAACTTGATATCGTTGAAGGAACGGATAGCTTTTTAGAAAATATAGTGACGAAAACCTTTACTAAAGAGGTCACTCCCGGTGAAGGGATCTCGGCTCTTTCCCCGTAGAATGGGGTGCAGGATATTCCAAATGAATACCACGATGCAAAGCAAAAGTAATCGGCTATAGTAAAGTTAATGCCCTGACGCAAACTTCTGTCCAAGGGGTCACTCCCGGTGAAGGGATCTCGGCCCTTGCCTCGTCGACTGAGGAGCAGGATATTCCAAATGAATACCACGATGCAAAACAAAAGTGAACGTCCTTGCAATAACAGCTTTTTGAAAAGTGTTCCAACAACATCAGATTAGGTTTGTTTAACTTGCATTGATCCGAATCAACGCAGTCCCATCATTGATCACACCACAAAGAACGAAAATATACTGACGTACGTATATGCCATCCGCATTCGCCACTGGGTCCCGTCATCACCCGTTAGGTTAGTTAACTAACGGCAGAGCGGGGACTGGACTAGCGCGGATGTAAAACATATACAACATCTACTAATATATATACCAATATATTATATTTCGCTCAAGGCGTGATAAAATGCAACATCACAGAAATGTACAGCATCACAGAATAATACAGATATCTGGGATCCCCGGGTTTCACAGTGCCACTACTGAAACCCGACGTTCCCCTGGTCGTGTGGATAGCCTGTGCAATGAAATCCTAGACCCATACGGGCGCGGCAAGTTACCCGCCAAAACCTGAAGCGAGGCAGCCCCCTTCAGCACCGTGAATGGACCACCCAGCACTTCACGGAATCCGGTAACTTGGGCACCCCTCCTGGGTCAACCTGTACCCCTACGAGTGCGGCGAATAGCCCGCCAATTCTAGAATGAAGCCCCCTCCGTCTCAATGCCATGAGATGCGGGCTTGTTGCCCTCCAGAACCCGGCTATCCGTGCACCCCACCGCGGGGTAATCATAGTACAGAAAGTAAAATATACATACAACGGGTACATCGACCGCAACCAGGTCGTGCCCCAAAAGAATAATACAATCAGGCAGTGACGGCAGTGCACGGCGGCGTCCCGGCCGTCAATCCGACGGCCAAATGCGGAAACGGTGATAAACTTTAATTTTGCGGACTTAGCAAACCGGCACCACCGCGCACTAAACCCCGGATCGTGCCATTAAACTAGATCTAGCAAACTACAAGAAGGGGAAGAGATATACCGAATGATCCGAGTCCTTCGGTCTTCGTCTCCACTCCGATCTCCCGCGGATGCTTCGTCCTTCATCTCCTCGTTGTCGCCTCTTCGCCGGAAGGGCACCACATCGCCTGCATCTTTTACGGGCTCCCACCTCAATACCGAGGCAACTCGGGCGCGAAGTAGGCTAGCCGACGCGTCCAAGATTTGCTGTAGAATGTGTAGGGTTGAAGCTATGTCTCATTTGGGTTTGTTGCCATTTGAAGATGATGGAGGAAACAAAGATAAGAAAAATGGTGCTTGCATTTTTCTTAGCATGAAAAAGATCAAGAATGAAACACTCTCATAAATGAAACTCTCTCATTTTCTTTCTCTCAACCATGAAAAAACTTATTTCATCCAGTGAGAAGAATATGGTGGAGGAATGAATATCAAGCATGAAGGGAGGTGATGGTAGGAGAAAGCAAGAGGTGACCATAACCTTAAACATCATCATAACAAATCTACATCAACAACAAATCACATCTAATCAAGAAAAAGCAAGTGATGAGAATGGTATCAAAAGATGCTTTCATAATAAATCATCTTGCAAATAAAACCTCCACAATGTGTTATTTGCAAACTTGCAAATAACCCCCTCCATCAGAAAAGTCCGGCCGGGAAAGAACAAAGGAAAATCGGCCGGAACGGAATGCAAACTGGCAACTCCAGAAAACTGGTCCCGTAATAAATTACAGGAAAACCCCGATACTGTGCATACACACCCGCATCTGTATTCCGTCCGGATACAAATGCAATGAGACAAAATCTACACTGTACTAAACTAGGACCGGCTTAAGCCAAAGCCGGCTAGTAATATCCGTCCGATCCTGATCCATACAATACCGCACGTATCTGATCGAACCCTGCCATATAACCATACGGCCACTAGTACAAACCGTCCGATCCTGATCCGTGCAATACCGCACGTATCTGATCGGACCCTGCCATATCTCCATACGGCCTCTACAGCGTTTCGCCCGAAAGCTGAGTAACTGAAAGTGTGGTGGACTCTAAAGACTCGTCAATACTATGGCTGTGGATTTAACCACTAGCACGTCAGAGGTATAAGCCAATACGTGACGGGCCACCAGCTATTGACCAAAAGGGACGTCGATGAGCGAACTCATCCTGACACCCTACTGAGCCTGTCAGTGACAATATCCATACAGTCCTGTCCGTTCGTCTATGAGCATCGCATGTCGGGCCTAGGGGGTTGGTAAAAGTCAGACCCCCAAAAGCGGTACAAGTCGTGTCGGAGTGTAGCCCAGAACACCCTGAGATACTACTGGAATACCTACCAGTAAATCTCCTGCCTTGGCCAAGGACTTCGTGTAATGGCTCTCCTAGACACAGCGCGACCTCACCCCCAATACCAGGAGAGACGAACCCCTGAAGATCCGCTCACTGCCTCCATGTGGCTCGGGACTGTACCCAACTAAAACCTGTTTGCACGACTCCTTTGAGCCGTGGTAGGGTAGTAATCAAAGCACAGTGGGAACTCACACGAGACAAATGACGATCCCCAGGTCGATGAACTAACCTGTACACATGTCACCTGGGAACTGCTATCTGACGTCAGGTATAAGACCAACTAGCATGTTCCCGGCGAGTCCTGTCCGGTGTACTCATAACCTAATGAGCACCTGTATACATCTTAGGTGAACCAACTGACACCAGTGGCTTGTGAGACCGGCCACCGCCCCTCGTCGGGGTCTCGACTGTATACACTAGTCTACTCTGGAGTATCGATGCCCTGTCTCGAAACTCCCACGACTAGGGACCTTTTAAGGATGTGCTTATAGACTACCAGCTCCCACGTATATGATCGCCCTCATACTGCCGGTAGTCAAGCAAGAGTCCTAGGGGCTCTATCAACGTGCAATAGCGACCTGTCAGGTCACCTAAAGCAGTACACGATGATAAAAGTAAACCAGATAGCATACTATCATCTCGAGTAAGACTGTCCTACCGGGATAGGTCCTCCCTCAATCATTGCAATCACGTGCCTGTGATCCAATAATCGACTCTGAGGGCACTATCTCCAACAATCTCCCACTTGCACTCAAGGCTAATTATTGCGATGTCGCATACTCACAGCCCGTGTGATACCGAACACCCAACTCCTCTACTAGTCAGTCTCACAAATCCCTTTTGTGAAACTATTGCGTTCGAGGAATAGCCTCAGTGAGTGGATCCGCCTTGATGTTTCTTTCTATGTCTCTCTATATCTCAAGTTCGCGGAGAAAGCCATCTCCCGAAATGAGCAATACCTGCCTTAGAATGTCTGGATGTCTGATGGGACCTAGCTCATAAATGAACTCCAAATCCAAACTTCTTAGACTGTATAGTCAACTGAACTTAATCAGTATCCTGCGCCATGCCTCCCTCAGTACCGCCTTGGACCATCTGTCCAAAATACTGCCCCTCGTCAGAAGGATAACTATAACTCTGACAACCTCCTTGTCGTTCAGGTCACCTTTGAAGCCTGGAATGATAACTGTCTTTTGAATGAGGCTGTCGTTATCATATCCCTAGAACATCCACTTATGTTCTAAAAACTGCTTCCGACTGTTTCTCCAGGATTGGATCAATATCAACTTATTGCACCTACTGCAAGAACAACATCTGGTGTGGTACTTGACACATCATGATTGACTCAATTGCCTAAGCAAGTGATCTGTCAATCATGCACATCCCTCTCCCCTTTAGTCTGTAAGACACCTTCAGAGAGGGTGACTCCATCACCTGCAGGTACACTACCGTGCCAGGAGTCGTCCATTCTAAATACTCATAGAATGCTGTCCAAGTACCCAGATTGGGAAACCACCCAAATCTAGATCTAAAACCATAGATCTAGTAACCAGAATGTCTGATATAATGTCCAAGTCCCATGTGGAGAAACCACTGTGTGACGACCAAAGTATAACCGATCGTAGTATAGGAATATCACTTCCTACTACCTTCTCAACAGATCCATCCCCTATTCTGATGACGTCAAACCTATGACTGTCACATCAGAAATAGATGATCTATCTCCGCTACATCTGCTTTAGTCTATAAATAGACATAAGCCTGATGTCCACCAATGCTTCCGCTGCTCCCACTGACTACGACAACCCTCTGGCAGAGTCATATAGACGTGCACTTCTAAAGCAAGTTTAGAACGACGCTATACTCATCCTCCTGCCGGGTCTCGCAGCCTGGAACAACAACAATGGCAAGTGTGGGTAAACAAGAACTTCCCTGTCACCGTCCTTGAGGCTACCGGAGTACCTCTCGGGTGCCTGAAGTTACCCACCTTATCTGCGGAGTGGCCAATGGAATGTCAAAACAGATTGAATCTTTAGGTTCCTTATCAAATCTTCAGTAATCGTTTGCAATTCTGGAATCACTTCTAGTTCTACCATACTCCCACTAATGTTTTTGAAAAAATCCATTTTTAATAAAACTGTGGCGAGTCTAGAACAATATTTCTATTGATCTGCCAGATGGTAGAAAGTCAACCCTCGTCATAGCCTGGGTCAACCCACAAACAGCCATTACAGAACGTGCCTTTGAGTTATCCAGAGTCTGGTTTTAAGCATAAGCCGGACAACTCCCCGTACCTTAACATCGTTAAGATATGAACTGTTCTATATCCAATATAGAACCAGAGGCACTGATTTAATTGAACCAGATTCAAATCATGCAGCTGTCTCCAGTGCATGTCAACTAAATGGAAGGAGGCCGATCAGCGTTACTCGACTTAGGAATGCTTCCAATTATGAGTAACCCGAAAGAGAAGCAAGTTCTCTTAATCATTACTATCAACTGAATACCATGTACAAGTATCTACATCTTCGATCACTTTGAAGAATCCCGATACTTGCCACACCTGGTTCTCTACTCTATTCAAATACCTATAACTCCTCAAAACTTAGACCCTCTGTTTCTACGAAACACATGTCTAAGAACTAGAGAAGTTAAAAGTAAACAGAATATAGTATGAGGACCAACCCCTCTGTCCTAATGGACACCGGACAACATACAATACTCTGTATAAGTCCGCTGAGTCTAACAACTCTTTCACTGTATGTCGTAGGTTGAAAACTGTACTTATGGTTAAGAAGAATTACACCGCTGTTTAATGCTCCTTACCCAACCATCCACTGTTATAGGTAAATGTCATCGACATAATATCAAAAGGTATATCTCACTCTATGAAAATAGACGTACAGATATATCAATTTGAAATTGGTGCACAACAGCGGATATTCAAAACCAAATATTTGCCGACCGGCAAACAGCCCAGGTGATCTCCTCAAATATCACCGATTACAACAAATCCCGATATAATGAGGATGATCACCCAATTCCCAATAGCTTACTCCCTCTCATCATCTGTAAAACCATACAGATGTGAGAATCATACCTGGTAAATACATACCCTGGAGTAAGTGTCTAATCGGGAAATCAGTTTTCCATTAACAGTACACAGTGAAACTGAAACATTGAAATGTTTCGTTGGGGTATCCTGGTATTCCTAGTAATGCCTTATCCATTATCCAGATTCACAACTGTAACCGTATAATTCTTTGCCACCTCTCCAAATCCCTTTATATGTCTTTAGTCATTACCTCCTGCACACCCTTTTAGGCCAATTGGTTTTCTTCCTTCCCTACCGTTCGGCACCAGCCTATGGTTTGGAAGAAGACTATCCAGTAAGCATAATGGGTGTACTGTCCTAATCCTAGGAGCACTCGCAATGCGAGAGAAGGTGAAGATAAAAGACAACCGAATAAGCCATATTCCTATATCTCCTGGACCAGAATCCATCCCCGAACTGGAACAAGTTCCTTTCGAGTTCGTATATAACCATACGATGGAGTATCCAAATAAACTGTGGATCTTCGTAGTGATACGGAGTGTCCTGGAGAAATACAAAGGTGATTTAGGATTGGCGAAGAAATACTTGGTTTGGTCGTGAATATCAGTCGCAATTTACTTTGCCCTCTTACTAATCCCTTACTTTGTCTTAATCTTAATACCTTCTGTACACCCTTTTAGGCTAACTGGTTTTCTTCATTCCCTACCGGTCGGCACCAGCCTATGGTTTGGAAGAAGACTATCCAATTTGCGTAATAGGTGTACTACTCCTAAACCAAGGAGTACTCGCAACCTGAGAGAGGGTGAAAAGAAAAGACAACTGAAGAATCCTATCCGTTTTCTCCAGAACCGGAAACCATCCTCGAATAAATTCCTTCGAGTTCGTATCTAACCATACGATGGTTTTGTCCAATGGAAGTGGACGTTCGTAGTAATACGGGGTGTCCTGGAGAAAAGAGTAAAAGCAGGAGTGGCAATGAGGTTAGCGACTCTGACAATCCAAAAGCCAGTGTTAAGAAGGTTCGGTCAACTTGGTCACTGAGTCATAGTCTTAGGGTCGGGTCAATGGTCGCTGCCAGAGAGAGAGAAAAGAAACACTCAGCATGCACTCTATCCTAGATCAGAATGGTTACCAATTTATCTAATCTGGAAACCTCCCACTGTACCTCAAATTCTCCTCCAAACCTGAAAGAAGAATTAGTCGGGGTCACCCGAGGAGTAAACCAACTCATCAGTGGGAATCGGGATCCAACTATCATTGTATGACAACGTGACGGAATCCGCTCACGGTATCACACTCCAGAAGGTATGCGCATATCTGGCAAGTTTCAGTTCTTTTGAAACTCCCGATGTGATTTCTGCCCCATGCTCTTATGACCTTGACTTTGGCCAACATATCATAAGTCACATGTCAAGTTCTACCCGTCATTCTCCAGGTTAATTTGAACCCACCAGTACATACCCTTGACTTTGGCCAAAATGGCAGTACGACTGTCCCAAACCAACGCATCTATCTATACTGCATATGAATACCCCAATAGCTACCAAACACTGTGCCTTGACTTTGGCCAACATACACAGCTTGAATACTATTGACCATTCATATGAAATGACGGAGGGCTACGAATGGTTTCTGGCGAAAACCTTTAACGTAATGAACTTGATATCGTTGAAGGAACGAATAGCTTTTTAGAAAATATAGTGACGAAAACCTTTACTAAAGAGGTCACTCCCGGTGAAGGGATCTCGGCTCTTTCCCCGTAGAATGGGGTGCAGGATATTCCAAATGAATACCACGATGCAAAGCAAAAGTAATCGGCTATAGTAAAGTTAATGCCCTGACGCAAACTTCTGTCCAAGGGGTCACTCCCGGTGAAGGGATCTCGGCCCTTGCCTCGTCGACTGAGGAGCAGGATATTCCAAATGAATACCACGATGCAAAACAAAAGTGAACGTCCTTGCAATAACAGCTTTTTGAAAAGTGTTCCAACAACATCAGATTAGGTTTGTTTAACTTGCATTGATCCGAATCAACGCAGTCCTATCATTGATCACACCACAAAGAACGAAAATATACTGACGTACGTATATGCCATCCGCATTCGCCACTGGGTCCCGTCATCACCCGTTAGGTTAGTTAACTAACGGCAGAGCGGGGACTGGACTAGCGCGGATGTAAAACATATACAACATCTACTAATATATATACCAATATATTATATTTCGCTCAAGGCGTGATAAAATGCAACATCACAGAAAAGTACAGCATCACAGAATAATACAGATATCTGGGATCCCCGGGTTTCACAGAGCCACTACTGAAACCCGACGTTCCCCTGGTCGTGTGGATAGCCTGTGCAATGAAATCCTCGACCCCTACGGGCGCGGCAAGTTACCCGCCAAAACCTGAAGCGAGGCAGCCCCCTTCAGCACCGTGAATGGACTACCCAGCACTTCACGGAATCCGGTAACTTGGGCACCCCTCCTGGGTCAACCTGTACCCCTACGAGTGCGGCGAATAGCCCGCCAATTCTAGAATGAAGCCCCCTCCGTCTCAATGCCACGAGATGCGGGCTTGTTGCCCTCCAGAACCCGGCTATCCGTGCACCCCACCGCGGGGTAATCCTAGTACAGAAAGTAAAATATACATACAACGGGTACATCGACCGCAACCAGGTCGTGCCCCAAAAGAATAATACAATCAGGCAGTGACGGCAGTGCACGGCGGCGTCCCGGCCGTCAATCCGACGGCCAAATGCGGAAACGGTGATAAACTTTAATTTTGCGGACTTAGCAAACCGGCACCACCGCACACTAAACCCCGGATCGTGCCATTAAACTAGATCTAGCAAACTACAAGAAGGGGAAGAGATATACCGAATGATCCGAGTCCTTCGGTCTTCGTCTCCACTCCGATCTCCCGCGGATGCTTCGTCCTTCATCTCCTCGTTGTCGCCTCTTCGCCGGAAGGGCACCACATCGCCTGCATCTTTTACGGGCTCCCACCTCAATACCGAGGCAACTCGGGCGCGAAGTAGGCTAGCCGACGCGTCCAAGATTTGCTGTAGAATGTGTAGGGTTGAAGCTATGTCTCATTTGGGTTTGTTGCCATTTGAAGATGATGGAGGAAACAAAGATAAGAAAAATGGTGCTTGCATTTTTCTTAGCATGAAAAAGATCAAGAATGAAACACTCTCATAAATGAAACTCTCTCATTTTCTTTCTCTCAACCATGAAAAAACTTATTTCATCCAGTGAGAAGAATATGGTGGAGGAATGAATATCAAGCATGAAGGGAGGTGATGGTAGGAGAAAGCAAGAGGTGACCATAACCTTAAACATCATCATAACAAATCTACATCAACTACAAATCACATCTAATCAAGAAAAAGCAAGTGATGAGAATAGTATCAAAAGATGCTTTCATAATAAATCATCTTGCAAATAAAACCTCCACAATGTGTTATTTGCAAACTTGCAAATAACCCCCTCCATCAGAAAAGTCCGGCCGGGAAAGAACAAAGGAAAACCGGCAGGAACGGAATGCAAACTGGCAACTCCAGAAAACTGGTCCCGTAATAAATTACAGGAAAACCCCGATACTGTGCATACACACCCGCATCTGTATTCCGTCCGGATACAAATGCAAGGAGACAAAATCTACACTGTACTAAACTAGGACCGGCTTAAGCCAAAGCCGGCTAGTAATATCCGTCCGATCCTGATCCGTACAATACCGCACGTATCTGATCGAACCCTGCCATATAACCATACAGCCACTAGTACAAACCGTCCGATCCTGATCCGTGCAATACCGCACGTATCTGATCGGACCCTGCCATATCTCCATACGGCCTCTACAGCGTTTCGCCCGAAAGCTGAGTAACTGAAAGTGTGGTGGACTCTAAAGACTCGTCAATACTATGGCTGTGGATTTAACCACTAGCACGTCAGAGGTATAAGCCAATACGTGACGGGCCACCAGCTATTGACCAAAAGGGACGTCGATGAGCGAACTCATCCTGACACCCTACTGAGCCTGTCAGTGACAATATCCGTACAGTCCGGTCCGTTCGTCTATGAGCATCGCATGTCGGGCCTAGGGGGTTGGTAAAAGTCAGACCCCCAAAAGCGGTACAAGTCGTGTCGGAGTGTAGCCCAGAACACCCTGAGATACTACTGGAATACCTACCAGTAAATCTCCTGCCTTGGCCAAGGACTTCGTGTAATGGCTCTCCTAGACACAGCGCGACCTCACCCCCAATACCGGGAGAGACGAACCCCTGAAGATCCGCTCACTGCCTCCATGTGGCTCGGGACTGTACCCAACTAAAACCTGTTTGCACGACTCCTTTGAGCCGTGGTAGGGTAGTAATCAAAGCACAGTGGGAACTCACACGAGACAAATGACGATCCCCAGGTCGATGAACTAACCTGTACACATGTCACCTGGGAACTGCTATCTGACGTCAGGTATAAGACCAACTAGCATGTTCCCGACGAGTCCTGTCCGGTGTACTCATAACCAAATGAGCACCTGTATATATCTTAGGTGAACCAACTGACACCAGTGGCTTGTGAGACCGGCCACCGCCCCTCGTCGGGGTCTCGACTGTATACACTAGTCTACTCTGGAGTATCGATGCCCTGTCTCGAAACTCCCACGACTAGGGACCTTTTAAGGATGTGCTTATAGACTACCAGCTCCCACGTATATGATCGCCCTCATACTGCCGGTAGTCAAGCAAGAGTCCTAGGGGCTCTATCAACGTGCAATAGCGACCTGTCAGGTCACCTAAAGCAGTACACGATGATAAAGGTAAACCAGATAGCATACTATCATCTCGAGTAAGACTGTCCTACCGGGATAGGTCCTCCCTCAATCATTGCAATCACGTGCCTGTGATCCAATAATCGACTCTGAGGGCACTATCTCCAACAGCAATGCGGACCGAGATGGAGTCCATGTACACCAACAAAGTTTGGACTTTGGACTTTGCTCCAGACGGGGTAAAACCCGTAGGCTGCAAATGGATCTTCAGAAAGAAGATTGGTGTAAATGGACAGGTTGAAACCTATAAAGCTAGGCTTGTTGCAAAGGGTTTTCATCAAAGACCTGGTTTGGACTATGACGGGACCTTTTCTCCAGTAGCTATGCTCAAATCCATTCGGATCCTTCTTGCCATAGCTGCCTTCCACGATTATGAGATCTGGCAGATGGACGTAAAGACGGCTTTCCTAAATGGAAATTTGGAAGAGTGCGTCTATATGGATCAGCTAGAAGGATTCATTCAGAGTGGGAGCAGCGGTAAAGTGTGCAAGTTGCTTAAGTCCATCTATGGACTGAAGCAGGCATCGTGGAGTTAGAACATCTTCTTTGATGATACTGTCAAAGAATTCGACTTTGTCAAAAACCCAGATGAACCATGCATTTACAGTAAGATTGTAGGGAGAAATGTGGTATTCCTCGTCTTGTACGTCGATGACATTCTCCTAATATGAAATGATATTCCTATGCTACAGTCAGTCAAAGGATTCTTGTCACAGAGGTTCTCCATGAAGGACCTGGGCGATGCCAACTACATTCTGGGGATCCAGATCTATCGTGATTGATCTAAAAGGATGTTGGGACTTTCACAGTCCATGTACATCGACACCATACTGAAACGATTCAGTATGGAAGATTCCAAGCTCGGTAATCTATCGGCTTGTCACGGAATCACCCTTTCCAAAGAGATGTCTCCCAAGACTGATTTGGAAAGGGCTCGCATGTCATCAATACCCTATGCATCTGCGGTAGGCTCTATTATGTATGCGATGTTGTGTACCAGACCAAATGTAGCATACGCATTGAGCGTTGTAAGCCGTTATCAGTCAAACCCTGGGGAGAAGCACTGGATAGCGATAAAGAACATTCTCAAGTACCTGAGAAGGACTAAGGAGATGTTCTTGGTGTATGGCGGAAAAGACCTCCAGATCGAGGCCTTTGCTGGCTCCAGCTTCCAGAGTGACAAGGATGATTCCAAGTCTATGTCGGGTTTTGTCTTTACCCTCAATGGAGGGGCGGTGTGTTGGAAGAGTTCCAAACAGGAAACCGTTGCTGACTCGATGATGGAAGCGGAATATATCGCTGCTGCTGATGCCGTAAAAGAAGCCGTCTGGATGAGGAAGTTCTTGACAGAACTTCAGGTGGTTCCGTCCATTGTTGATCCAATACCTCTGTATTGCGACAACAATGGGGCTATAGCTTTAACGAAGGAACCCAGGTCCCATCAGAAGTCCAGACACATCTTGAGGCGGTATCACCTAATCAGGGAGATCGTGGGTCGCCAGGAGATCGAGGTTCGGAGAGTTGCTACGGAAGATAACATTGCTGATCCACTCACGAAGGCCTTACCCCAGACTCAGTTCGAGCGGCTGATCGAGATGATAGGTCTTCGATACGCCAGTACATGGCCTTAGTGCAAGTGGGAGATTGTTAGTGTATATGCCCTAGAGGCCATTACAGTATCATACTAGTTTGTATATTACTTAATGGAAGCTTGGGATATTCACCATTGTATAGACAATCTTGCTCAAAATAGTAGTATGCTACTTGGTTTGTCTCTACTTCAATGTGTGTACATGTGTTTCTTTTAACATATCGTCTATACACATTAGTGGAGCCCTTAGGATCTTTGCTTGATTACCAGCGTTGTGATGGCAGTCACACTCGTGGGGGCTGGGTAATCCACAAGCACATCCTTATACAGGTCCCTAGTCGTAGGACTATCAAGACAGGGCATCGATACTCCGGAGTAGACTAGCGTATGCGCTTCTCATCCCAGCATGGGAGACGGTCTGTCCCACGGCCGTCAGTACATCGTACTTGAGATAGTATGCGGGTGCTCGTTAGGTTACGAGTACACTGGACATGACTCGTCGGGAACTGATTGGTTGGTACTATACCTATCGTCAGTTATCAGTTCCCAGGTGACATGAGTACAGCTTAGTCCGCTGACTTGACACTGTCACTTCGCCTCGAGTGTGTTCCCACTGTACTTTGATTACTACCCTACCACGGCTCAAAGGAGTCGTGCAAACATCTAGTAGTTGGGTGCAGTCCTGAAGCACTTGGAGGCAGTGACGGTTAGACATGATTCGTCTCTCCCGGTATTGGGAGTTGATATCGCGCTGTGTCAAGGAGAGCCATTACATACAGTCGTCCCTGGCCAGGGCAAGCGAGATGCACTGGTAGGTTTCCAGTGTTATCTCAGGGTGTTCTGGGCTACACTCCGACACGACTTGTACCGCTATTAGGGGACTGACGTTTACCGCCCCCTAGACCCGCCATGCGATATTCTCAGACGAACAGACCGGACTGTACGGAGACTGTCACATTCAGGCTCAGTAGGAGTTCGGATGAGTTCACCTCGTCAGTCTTCTTATCGGCATCTACCTGGGGGCCGTTACACACAGCTAGTGCCGCTTGCGGTCTGTGGTTGAACCCACTGCCAGCGTAGTGTCGAGTCTTTAGAGTCCCACACAGAGAGCTATTCGCCTTTAGGCAAAAGAGTAGAGGTCGCATGGTTTTGCGACAGGGTTCGATCACATCCGTGCACTTGTGCACGTTTGGTGTCCGGACAATTATTACTAGCGGGCTTTGGTTTAAGCCAGATCCTAGTGTACGTTTTGGACTGGTTTTATCTCGTTTGTATTCGTGTTCCCCGGAACGCGGATGCGGGTGTGTATGCACGGTTGACCGAGACAGAGGCAGAGGATTCTCATTAGGGTTGTTGACTGTTGACCTTTTCTAAACCCTAATGAGAATAAGAAATATGATTAATAATAATATTAATTAAGTATTAGTGTGCCATGGTTGGGTTGAAAGTTTGACTTTGTTGACTTGTTGACTTTGTTGACCGGTTGACTAGCTTGGACTTGTTGACCATCATCATTACAATGGCTATCATTTCATGGCTAAGACTTTTGCTTGCTTGTTATTCTTTACAAAATGAGTGCATGAAATGATATTGCCATTGACATGAAGCATCCCATAATACTCAATTACTATTATTATTATGATTATTTTGTGTTATGAGAGGATGGTTGTAAAAGGTCTTCTTGATTCTATCATATTGATTCTCTCTCATCCTCAAGCTCTCCCTCTTCCTCTTGCTCTCTCTCTAGCTCATGGTTCTATTGTCTCATGAGTTGAGAAACAAGAACCATAGAGATAAAACCCAAAACACTTCTCTACTCATCCTAGTGTACAAGGTCTAGCAAGCCAAGTATTCTAGTTTCCTCTAGATTGAAGTTGGAGCCAAAAGGTAGAACCTTTCGGGTGGATCCATCTTCGGCACAAGGAGACGACGAGGTGAGGCCGATCCGACCACCACAATGAGTTGAAGAGAAGGAGTTCAAGTTTAGGTATAACCCTTAACCTAGTAGCTAAACTCTTAGTTAGGTTGTTAGATAGTTTGGTTAACAAAGATCCGTTTTTAGAGTCCATGTTACCCCACCGTAAAAATTGTTTTTCACCATTTCCGCAACCCCAAAGAACCGGGGACGGGTAACGTGGACTTACAAAAGATCCCTATCATACACCGTTGGAATGTAGCGGGTGCGTTGCATAACCCAAAGGGCATCCAACGGTAAGCGAAAGTACCAAAATGACAAGTAAATGTGGTCTTGTCTTGATCCTTTTCGGCGATGGGGACGATTATAGCCGGAATAGCCATCCAAAAAGAAGTAAAATTTGGGCCCAGCCAATCGTTCTAGCATTTGTTCAATAAAAGGTAAAGGAAAGTGGTCCTTCCTTGTCGCGGCGTTGAGTTTTCTATAGTCAATGCAAACTTTCCACCCAGTTTGGGTGCGAGTAGGTATTAACTCATTCGCCTCATTGGTTATGACCGTTATGCCCGATGATTGAATGATTCTTTGTGTGTCGTGTTTTGAAAATGTGTAAAGATCACAACCAAAGAAATTTGTAAACCGCAATCAATAACGGTGTCAATTCTAGGTTCGTTAGCGAGTGCGGATCGTCCACAGAGAAAGTGAGATTTGATCGTAATTGTTTTAGATGAATTAAAAATTAAAGAGAAAAGAAAAGACAATTCAATTCAAGATTTAAAAGTGAATTTCAAGAATTATCTAGATCTAAATCTAATATCAAGAAAACATTAAAATCAAGAATCAAGAATTGATGATATCCAATCGAATTAGGTTTCAAGAATTGAAGTGAGGCTCATAGGAATCGATCGAATCTATAGAAGTGATGAGAACTAGTGATTACGTTTTCTTATCCATTAATGATTTGATACTAGATCGATGATGATCAATCGAGGTTTAAGGATCTTTTGAAGGAACTAGGGTTTCTTCATCTCATCGTTTGTCCTTTCGATGAATCTCATTCAAAAGCTAATCTCTAGTAAATTGAATTACCGATCGTCGATCTCTAATTATGAGCGAAAACATTCAATAAAGCATTTCGCTCGAAACTGGATTGTCGATGATTCAATTTACAAGAGTTTACAAAACTTATAGGAATTAAGAATCGTTTCAAGATTTGTAATATCATCATCTATTGATTCTCTCGACTCCTCCACGAGCGGAGTTTTTACTCAAGCATCATATCAAAGAAAACAATCAAGAATTAAGATCTCATCATAATGCAAAAATTTAAAGAAAGCAAGATAAAGAAATTTCACCTTTTATTTATCAACAATTTTGTTACAATTCTCTTAAGATCTACAAGAGGAAAGAACTCGATCGTCGATTTAGCTCCGCATCGTCTCCGTGAGTCGCGGATCGTCTTGAATCACTTGCTCGGTTGAAGATCGGCGTCGTTTCTAAAAGGTTGAAGGCTTCTTGCTTGATTTGTACTCAAAGATCTTGAATTTTGGCTTTGGTGATTGGATTAGGGTTAGGGTTTGAATGCACAAGTTGTGTCACTCAACTTGTGGGATTTTGGCTCAATTTTCAACAACTAATTATTCAACAACCTTAGAATAGAAGCTTTAGGGTCCCTTTTATAGCCCTTACTAGGATTAGCTTCCTTTAGAAGCTAGGTTTAGTTTAGCTTCACTTGTAAGCTTGGTAGTTAGGTAGAAGGTTCTAGAGTTAGTTAGTTAGGGCTAGCTTCCTTCATAAGCTTGGAGGTTAGGGAGAAGCTTCTAGGCTTAGGTAGTTATTTGAGAGGCTTGCTTGAGAAGCTTGAGAGTGTTTAGCTTGAACAAGGAGCTTTGTTGTTCGGACAGAAGCTTCTGGAGATCTTTGGAATTTGCAGTGGCTTGAATGAGTGTAGGCCTTTGAATGAGAAACCTGAGATAGAAATTTTCTACTGACGTGTCACCATGGCCGCGGATCCGCCGCGCAAGGCCTGCTCCGTCCGCGGATCCGCGGCCCTTTGGAAGCTTTAGTGCCTGAAAACTCCTGGTTGGATTGATGCTGACTTTAGGGTTACTTTCTGATATCTGGAATCTTATAATTCTCTCTAGTTCACTACCAGATCTCAAGTCTTGGACTTGGCGAATTTTTATCAGCACTTTTTACAGTTTCGGCTCTTTTCCTGGAATTTCCTGCACAGATTCTCGAGACAAGTGTTGCGCTACACAAAGATTATGCGATGCAATGATAAACATTCAATTTCCCTCAAAGTGTCGGTTATAATACATAACACATGTTATTTGGTATTTTACAGACACTTTGCTAATATGTGTTATATTCATAACGAACACTTTTAGATGAGTACAAATGGTAGGGAAATTGATGCGTTAGAAATGCAATATTTTCGACTGATCAAATTCCCCCAAACTTATTTTTGGTCATCTCGAGCAAATTTTTTTATTAAAAAGAGAAGGAGAAAATAAAGAAAAAGAAAAACTAACTAGCACACTTTCGTAGGCAACACGATTGCACTGAGCCCGTGCAACAAGCCTTTAAACCTCTAGGTGTCCCTAGTAGGAGGAGTGTTCTCCTGAGGGTTTTCAGCAGATTGTACCCACAAAATCCAATAATAAAAGGAAGACCGTGAAAGTTACATATAAAGATAAGAATTATAAAAGAAAGACTTTGAAAATTAGAGTTTCCAACTACACTAGCTTTTCAGTTGTCATGAGTCCTATCTTAATAGTCATGAAAGGATGTTAGAAATCATATCATCCCTCAATAAAACATCGCCTTTATTCTTCATTCCTATCTTTCTTCCAAACATCGATCATATAACCCTATGTGTGTGTAAAGAACATCCATACACCCGGAGAATTCAATTCAAGCTATCATACTCTTGTCCATCTGCCTCAGTACTTTTTAATTGATGAATATTTAGATGGATTTGCTCACACATTTTTCATGCGACTGTTAATACTTCTTGAGGTACTAACCGACCGATTACTCATGTGTTTGCTTATACGGTGTTTTAGTATTTTCCTCGTCTTGCACCACCTAAGGCTTAGCAGTGACTCCCAGACCAGTTGGTCTAAGGCACTAGGTGAAGAGGCACCCTCGCTATATTTTTTATTGCTGCCTTGGCGATAACAAAACCAGTGTTCATTTTTTTTCCACCATTTTATTTTTTTTATTCAATTTTTATTTCCTTCATACTTTGGCTTTTAGACAAGAGTATTTCAAGGTATCCTCTACTATCCCGAGCTTTAAGACGTGTGTAAGTGCGTATAGTAGGGTATCAACGTTCAAAATGTTTGGCTTCCAGAATAGGAACTATTTTTCAGACTTATTTTTATCCTCAGATTAGTGACTTCCTTCATCTTACTAACCCTTGGGACAACGGCTCATAACTACTTATTACTAGTTCGTATAAGAAAACTTCTAATTTTCTTGGTTTTCTTAAATTTTTCCAATCTTTTGGATGTAATTTTTCACTATCTAATCTTTTATTATATTATTTATGTACACAATTTAAATATTAAATATTTTTATCGTTTGAAAAAAAAATTAATTTTTTTATAGGTTTTTAGAAAATGTTTTGTGCTTATGAAAAGTATGATGCAAATGATGCGAAAATAAGCACAAACTTCCCCCAAACTTGTCTTCAACAGTGTCCTCACTGTTGCCATCTGCTATATCTACAAAAACTGTAAGCCTGGGAGGAAATTTATTAATGGGGGCAATAAATATGATCGTGAAAATCCTCCCCCAAACTTATGTAGGGTTGCTATGCACGCGCACAAGGGTCTACGAGGCATCAACCATGGACGATTAAAAAATTAGCCGTGCCGAACAACCCGAATACGGATCTTTAAACTAGGTTTTAGGCGAAAACGAACATGTTAAACGCTTTAACACTAAGTGAGAGGGATTACAACCATTGTAGATCCGGTCCTTCACTTCTTAAGCTCCGTGTTGAGGTCCCTTCGCTGCGATCATCGTGTTCCCGACTCTCGAGAGGCTTCACGAAGAGAATGATGCAACCTTTGCTTCCGATCTTCGATACAAAGATGATCTACCTTGAAGTTTCGTTAACACAAGCTAACACTCATGAAATGATGTGAACACCCTCATCTAAATGGCAAGGATAAATGAGGATGATGAAGTAGGATTTTTACTCTCATTTATAATCTTTTTCTCCCTCACTTTCATCACAAAAGAAAGCTTTTTCATGAAGAAGCTCAAGCAAGAAGAAGAAGAATGAAGATGATAACTTTTTTTTTCCTTTTGTGATGAACAATGAATTATTGTAGTGGTTACAAATCTAACCAAGGGTTAAACATGAGAGAGTTAACCCTTGTAGAGAGTTAACTAGGGTTAATGGTTTGGATTGGGTTAACATAATATCTCACAAAAATATCAAGCAACCACAAAGTCAAAGCTTCATGAAGCTTCATGGAAGCTTCATGCAAAAGCTAACCCTAATCCAAACCCTAACCAAGTTTAAACCCTAAACCATAGTTAAATTTGTAACCCTAACATGTTACAGTATTATATATCACATATACAATATATTTTGTAACAATAGAAAATAATACAATTAACATATATCGCATATATATCAATGTATTATCCCGTGAGAAAATGAATCTTTTAGTGAGCTAATATTAGTTAATGTAATTTAATATATCATATATATTATTATACATTAAATTATCGAATCAACACTTGATCCGACAATCCGGCTATATCGCATATAACCGACTAATACGATGACCCGGCTATATCACATATACCCGGCCGATATCTCATATCGCGAGAATCTAATACGGTATCATATACCGCATTATCCTCGGTCCCGCACATATCACATATGTGCTCCTACTCCATTTTGCCTGAGCCAAGAAACCTCTGTGTAGGACTCTAAAGAATCGTCAATACGCCGGCAGTAGGTGATGATCATATCAAACACCCACAAGCTGCAAGCAGTCAGCTAAACGTAACAGCTACCCAGGTATTGAGCGCTCAGAAGATCAACAGGCAAGCCAGTAACTTCTCCTGTGAATCCAAACAGTAACACTCCCGTACAGTCCGGTCTCGTCGTCTGATATGTTGCATATCTCGCCTAGGGGTGGTAAACGTCAGACCCCAGTAGCTCGATAAGTCGTGTCGATATGAGGTCTATAACAGTTCGAGAAACTACTGATAACACTTACCAGTAAATCTCAGCAACCCTGGCCAGGGATTTCCGGTTATAGCCAATCGAACACAGCATAACATCAACTCCCTATACCGGGAGAGACGAATCCCCTCCTATCGCTCATTGCCTCCATGTGATTCGGGACTGTACCCAAAAGCCACCTTTTTGCACGCCCTCTTGGACGTGGTATGATGGAAATCAAAGCACAGTGGGAATCACACAAGACTCTATGACGATCTCGGGTCAACAGACTACTCTGTACCAGTGTCACCGGAGAACTGCCATCTGACGTGAGGTATAATACCATCTGGGAGTTCTCGGCGAGTCCGTCCAGTGTACCCAGTCTCCACTGAGCACCCGTACACCATCCTTGATGTCAAACACCGATGTATATGGGATCATCCATCGCCCATCATATGGGTCAAGATGCGTATACGCTAGTCTACTCTGGTGCATCGATGCCCGGTCTCGATATACCCTCGGCTAGGAACATTTATAGGATGTACTTGTCGACTACCGTGGCCCCACTAGTATGATCTCATCATAGTCCCAGTAGTCGAGTACATATCCTAAGGGCTTTATCAACATGTAATATAGAGACAATCAGAGTACATGTTAAGATAAAATACAACCAGATAGCATACTATCATGTCGAGCAAGAAATTCCTCCCTATATATGTCCAAGCATCCATTACAATATACATCGTATGTACAGTAATGGCCTCTACGGCATACATATAACTAACAATCTCCCACTTACACTAGGGCCATCTGTTGTGGTATCACATACCCAACAATTAGCTGCGGTTGAAGTATCTCATACTCAACCATCCCATAAAAGTCTCTACTGGGAAAAAGCCTTTGTGAGTGGATCCGCGCTGTCGTCCTCTGTGTCTACTCTCCTAACCTCGATCTTCCTGGAGATCAACCATCTCCATGATCAGGTGATACTGCCTAAGAATTATATCTGGATTTCTGATGGGACGGTAGTTCCTTGGCTAAAGCCACAACTCCATTGTCACACAATGGTAGGAACAGAGTTCATCTTATGAACTTATATATATATCCAGACTGCCTCTTTGGTAGCATCCTTGGTAACGATGTATCTTGCCTTTAATCGTCTAGTATGTCACGGTATCTAGCTTGGAACTCTTCCAACATACCGTCCCTCCACTGAGGGTATAGACAATGCCTGCGACTGACATTCAGTCATCCTTATCAGCCTGGAACCTTTCCAGTGATTCTCCCCAGGATCGATTGATACCATCTCACTACAACTAGTGAGTATCCTAACATCCAATTAGATCTATCTCATAGATCCAAAACACAGGATTTAGGAGGTATCACTTTGATCCTATATGGAGAATCATTGTGATAAGCGGGGATTGACAGAGCGTAACATAGGAAACTCCTTCCCTATCAAGAGTATGTCATCCACGTACTCTACGAGGATCACCACCATACTCTCTACTACCTTTTTGTATATACAAGGTTCATCTACCATTTTGATGAAGTCAAACTCTTTGACTGCCACATCAAAACAGATGTTCCAACTCCGCGATGCCTGCTTTATCCTATAAAGCATCTTGCACACGTTTCCGCTGCTCCCACTGTCTACGAAGCCCTCTGGCTGTGTACTTATAGACGCTATCTTCTAAATCATCATTTAGAAAAGCAGTCATGACACCCAACCACCAGATATCGTAGTCATGGTATGTAGCCGTGGCAAGTAGGATCTGGATGGACTTAAGCATAGCTCCTTAGAAAAGGTTTCATCATAAGCCACAACTGGTCTACGATGCAAACCTTTAACAAGTCTAGCTTTGAAAGTCTCTACTTTTCCATGTACACCAAGTAATCTTCTCAAGATATACTTGCTCCTGATGGGGATTTAACCCTTCAGATAAAGCAACCAAAGTCCATACTTTGTTGGTGTATAAGGATTCCATCTCAGATCGCTAAGCATCCAGCCATTCTTACAGAGTCCCACTCCTGATGGCCAGCTCGAAACTAGTTGGGTCATCATCTCATGATGCAATGCTCGCTCCCACTGTCATGGAGAAACCAAAGTATCTCTCAGGTGGGTGAGGAACCCTACTAGATCGGCGGAGAGGCTGAGGTTCGTTGGAAACTATTGAATCCTTTGGTTCTACCAAATCATCAGTTGCAGTTTGTATAGCTGGAACCCTTCCAGTTCTACATAACAGAACTTGCCTCGAGCTTGTCCGGATTTTGCTTTTAGACATAGGCCGGACAACCCCAAATCTTAACCAACTTAAGATATGGGCTCTTCCCTTTCCATATCACATATGAAGTGGTAGGCAACTGATTTGATTTGAACCCTATTCAATAGGTATGCAGCTTCTCAAGTGCATAACTCCCAAAAGGAAATAGGAAACTCAGTAGTACTCATCATAGAGCACACCATATCACATAGGGTGCTATTGCTCCGCCCTGATACACCGACGTGCTGTGGTGTATACGAAGGAGTAATGCTGAGAGAGAATCTCATTCTCCTTTAGAATAGTCCAGGAATTCCGTGCTTAAGTATTCTCCTCCTTGATCACATCAAAGGACATAACACTTTTACCTGTATTTTGGTTCTCTACTTCTAACTTATATTCTTTGAATATCTCAAAAGGTTCGGACTTATGTTTCAACAGGAACACATGTCTGAAGCTTGAGAGATTATCAGAGAATGTAATGAAGTACAAAGAACCGGTCTTGGCATGTGTAGACAGGGGACTTTCATACATCAGCATTTATCAATCCCAAGAGTTCACTAACTCTTTCTCTGTTTCCAATAAACAGAGCTGTGGTCATCTTATCTTTGTGACATGACCGGCAAGTTTCACAAGATGTAAATTCAAACTAATTTAAATATGCATCTAAATATAACTTCAGCCAGTCGGGTCGCATTGATATGACCTAGTCTACAATGCCTCAAGAAGGATTCGTTCATTTCTGAACTCTTCTTCTTGTGTGTGTTCCGTATACTAAGAACTGTAGTTTGATTTAGAACGTTAATGCTTTTAGATAACGTGCCTGAACCGATCAACTCTTGATATAGGAAATGTTCAAAACATTATCCAACAATACAAAATTATATCACATCTTTACTAATAAAGAAACTGATATGATTTTGTATATCAGGTTCGGTATCTAATAACATTCGTTCAGAATCAATGTATTCTGGTAATACAGGGTGATAGTGACCAACAGACTTGGCTGCAACACTTGCACCGTTTTCTGTCTCATGAAACTAATCACCCGTTCTCAGTTCCCTACCTATCTGTAGCCCATGTAATAGATTACATATACGGGATCCTGATCCGGTATCACATACCCAGGATGTAAATGATACTGAGAAACAGTTCTCTGTTATGAACACACCCGAAGATGATGCATCAATATGCACTTTCTTCGTTTTGGCAGTACGGGAAATCTGGTATTCCCCAATTTCCTGCTCTATCTTATAACAATTATAAGTTGGAGTGGGACCAACGTTCCCCAGCTCAGTATAACAAGCTGGTTCGGTCAATTCATCCGTTTTATTATCTTGATTAAGGCGTGATATGGTCGCTACCTGGAGAGAGGGAGAAGAAAACACTCAGCGTATGCTCTTACAAGATTAGATTGGTTATCTAATATATCTAATCAGGATGTCTCCCACTGTTTTAATCAAATCTTCCTTCAAACCCTAAAAGGAAAGACTAGCCGGGATTAATTACACGCTACAAGTTCGCCAATCTTTCAGCCAGGCCAGTGTCGGTACTTTAAGGGAGGTCCCCCGTGCTTTCGCACGAACCTAATTAAAGTAAACCTCGTTTTCCAAGAGGCGTAACCCCGTTAACACCTTTCTAGACACCTACTTGATTGGCTAATTGTAATGTGTAAAACTCTCCCAGGAGTAACTCTTACTCGCAGCGAGTATCGGGATCCAACTATCTCATAGAAGGTATGCAATCTCATTGCAAATTTCAACACTTGAAATTCCCAATAATATTTTGCCCCAAGCGATCTATGACCTTGACTGAGTCAACAAACCATAGACCGCAAGTAAAGTTCAACCCGTCATTTCCCAATTGAATTAAACCCACCCGCACGACCCTTGACTGAGTCAACAAGGCCGCACGACTACCCTAATCCAATCGCATCATATGCTTTGCAGATAAGCACTAATCAGCTACCGCACACTACGCCTTGACTGGGTCAACAAACGCAGCACGAATACTAACTATTACTTATCTGAAATGACGAGGGCTACGACAGGTTTTTAAGAAAACCCTTTGCGTAATGAACTTTATATCGTTGTAGAATAGAGTGATTTTTAAATGGAGTGTTTTTGAGGCTTTTCTAGTTTTGCTAAAGGGGTCACTCCTGGTGAAGGGATCGTCGGCCCTTTCCTCGTCGAATGAGGTGCGGGATATATCATATATATCACTGTGCAAAGCAGAAACTATAGAAGCAATCAAAAGACAAACCGATTTTGTAGCATCTGCCAGTTATCGCTAAAGGAGTCACTCCCGGTGAAGGGATCTCGGTCCTTTCCTTATCGAATAAGGTGCTGGATGTTCTACAAGGAACACCGCTATGCAAAGCAAGAACTAGAGCTACCAGTTTTTAAACAAGTTTCTACAACATCTTAGGTTTCTTTTATTTCATTAATCAAATTAATGAAGTCCTATTTTATTATGCTTCACAAGCATCTCATTTGAAACGAAACCTGCAATATAACATATATCTCATATATATAATATAAACATTCGTCTCAGGCAGTAATATGATCTCATCACAGAACATTGCAGCAGAAGAACATATATGAAATATTGGATATACTAGTACGTCCGTGTTTTCAATACGAGCCTGCATAAAACACGGATTCCACTGTCGCGATGAATAGCCAAACCCACACCCCAAGACCACTACGAGAGCGGCAAGCAACCCTACCAATTCTAGAGTTAGGAGACCCAGACTCGACTCCTCGAGATGGTCTTCCACTGGACCCTAGAACCCGGTTACTTGTGCTCCCCGCCTTGGGTCTACCTAATGCGGAAACGTAAATAATATACAACGGTGACATCTTCCGCTACCTGGAAGTGCCCCAATAAAAGAATATTACATACAAATGAATTTTACATGAATGAAAAAGAAAAAACTCTCATCTCACATAAAACCCCCGGCTATTCAAAACGCGACGATCCAATATAACATATCACAGCAACACATAATATCTCATATCATCAACGTAAGCAAGTATGCGTATCCCGATTGTCATTGATGTATAGCAACGAAGCCGGCGATACACCACATACTGCGCTTACGGTCACAGAAAAGAAAGTGTAAAACTACAACAGTTGGAATCGGCAACCTCCTTAGACATCGCATGCCTAACCAGATGAATTCCTTAGACATCGCATGCCTAACAATTATAAACCCCGCATTTTAGTCTCTTTATCGAAAACTCTTTTCAATGTCAAGCCAGGAATTCAACAAGATTCCCGACGTCCTGATCGAATGCTCATCGCAAACTTTAGTAGACGGCCGCACCCCCGATGCCGTCGACGAAGTGCACTAAGGCGGAACACCGCTGCCGCGAGCACCCGAACGGATGCTTTCGGCGACGGGGTTCTCCTACAGTCACTTGGTCGGGGCTATGGGGCGTGGCTGTCTATTAAGTTTACCCGGCGAGTATCCGCGTACACTACGTGATTGCGACGGACTTTTGATCGCATCAAAATTCCGTGGCAACCGATCAAGTGAGACTAAAGTGCTGTGTTTATAACATTCATATTAGTTATCTCATAACTACCTGTGGATTCCAAATATTGTATCACATTCCAGATAAATAGACAAAGTTAAACTTTCCGATCGAATCATCAAACACCCAAGATTCCCCAAATATATCTCAACACTTGAAATCAGTTTAAAAACATCCATCACGTGCCACAGTACCAATGGTCCAGTCGTAGAAGGGTCAAGCCAACGCCTCACATGTGGCACGCCGTACTGCCCCAAACCCTAAGGTTCAAAAGGCAGTTCAAGACGGTCACATAATCGAGTTAAGGTTTGTTGTCATCTAGAGGGTCCACCGCGTTACTTGCACGACTTAGAACGTTCTTAAACACGAGGAAAAATCCAACTTTTGAAAAAATTTCCGACAGGGGAAAAAATGAGTTATTGATATCCGTTCGAACTTTTTAACAGTTTCTAAAAGTTATCCGGACAAAACACAAAGACGCAGTTAAAGTTCCCGATCGAATCATCGAATCCCCAATACAACCCAGAAAATTCAACAGTTGAATAAATATTAAAAATTCCCAGAAAATACAGCACTAAAAGATAAGAATTACTGTGCAAATTTCAAATGCTGAAGTGACTAACTAGCCGCGGAACCGCCGCACAAGCCATGCTTGTGCCGCGGTTCCGCCGCGCTTTGGTGGAATCAGGTGCACGTGCTTCACAGTATTTCTTAAAATTCCCTGCTGAATTTTTTAGGTATTTTTAATATGGAAAAAATCACAGTTTTGAAAAATTTCCAGAAACTAGGGTATATCGGGTTTTCCGGGTTCGATCGGACTTTAAACTTCGCCTACACTTCGCCTAAAGCTCTAGCTTGTCTCTGATACCACTGTAGGGTTGCTATGCATGCGCACAAGGGTCTACGAGGCATCAACCATGCCCGATTAAAAAATTAGCCGTGTCGAACAACCCGAATACGGATCTTTAAACTAGGGTTTAGGCGAAAACGAACATGTTAAACGCTTTAACACTAAGTGAGAGGGATTACAACCTTTGTAGATCCGGTCCTTCACTTCTTAAGCTCTGTGTTGAGGTCCCTTCGCTGCGATCAGCGTGTTCCCGACTCTCGAGAGGCTTCATGAAGAGAATGATGCAACCTTTGCTTCCGATCTTCGATACAAAGATGATCTACCTTGAAGTTTCGTTAACACAAGCTAACACTCATGAAATGATGTGAACACCCTCATCTAAATGGCAAGGATAGATGAGGATGATGAAGTAGGATTTTTACTCTCATTTATAATCTTTTTCTCACTCACTTTCATCACAAAAGAAAGCTTTTTCATGAAGAAGCTCAAGCAAGAAGAAGAAGAATGAAGATGATAACTTTTTTTTTCCTTTTGTGATGAACAATGAATTATTGTAGTGGTTACAAATCTAACCAAGGGTTAAACATGAGAGAGTTAACCCTTGTAGAGAGTTAACTAGGGTTAATGGTTTGGATTGGGTTAACATAATATCTCACAAAAATATCAAGCAACCACAAAGTCAAAGCTTCATGAAGCTTCATGGAAGCTTCATGCAAAAGCTAACCCTAATCCAAACCCTAACCAAGTTTAAACCCTAAACCATAGTTAAATTTGTAACCCTAACATGTTACAATATTATATATCACATATACAATATATTTTGTAACAATAGAAAATAATACAATTAACATATATCGCATATATATCAATGTATTATCCCGTGAGAAAATGAATCTTTTAGTGAGCTAATATTAGTTAATGTAATTTAATATATCATATATATTATTATACATTAAATTATCGAATCAACACTTGATCCGACAATCCGGCTATATCGCATATAACCGACTAATACGATGACCCGGCTATATCACATATACCCGGCCGATATCTCATATCGCGAGAATCCAATACGGTATCATATACCGCATTATCCTCGATCCCGCACATATCACATATGTGCTCCTACTCCGTTTTGCCTGAGCCAAGAAACCTCTGTGTAGGACTCTAAAGAATCATCAATACGCCGGCAGTAGGTGATGATCATATCAAACACCCGCAAGCTGCAAGCGGTCAGTTAAACGTAACAGCTACCCAGGTATTGAGCGCTCAGAAGATCAACAAGCAAGCCTGTAACTTCTCCTGTGAATCCAAACAGTAACACTCCCGTACAGTCCGGTCTCGTCGTCTGATATGTTGCATATCTCGCCTAGGGGTGGTAAACGTCAGACCCCAGTAGCTCGATAAGTCGTGTCGATATGAGGTCTATAACAGTTCGAGAAACTACTGATAACACTTACCAGTAAATCTCAGCAACCCTGGCCAGGGATTTCCGGTTATAGCCAATCGAACACAGCATAACATCAACTCCCTATACCGGGAGAGACGAATCCCCTCATATCGCTCATTGCCTCCATGTGATTCGGGACTGTACCCAAAAGCCACCTTTTTGCACGCCCTCTTGGACGTGGTATGATGGAAATCAAAGCACAGTGGGAATCACACAAGACTCTATGACGATCTCGGGTCAACAGACTACTCTGTACCAGTGTCACCGGAGAACTGCCATCTGACGTGAGGTATAATACCATCTGGGAGTTCTCGGCGAGTCCGTCCAGTGTACCCGGTCTCCACTGAGCACCCGTACACCATCCTTGATGTCAAACACCGATGGATATGGGATCATCCATCGCCCATCATATGGGTCAAGATGCGTATACGCTAGTCTACTCTGGTGCATCGATGCCCTGTCTCGATATACCCTCGACTAGGAACATTTATAGGATGTACTCGTCGACTACCGTGGCCCCACTAGTATGATCTCATCATAGTCCCAGTAGTCGAGTACATATCCTAAGGGCTTTATCAACATGTAATATAGAGACAATCAGAGTACATGTTAAGATAAAATACAACCAGATAGCATACTATCATGTCGAGCAAGAAAGTCCTCCCTATATATGTCCAAGCATCCATTACAATATACATCGTATGTACAGTAACGGCCTCTAGGGCATACATATAACTAACAACTTATTCTTTTCACTCACCTCCATTCAAAAGATGATACAGTAATTTACAGGACATGGAGGTGAGACGGAGGAATTTTAATCATGATAAAATGGCTCCTGTAAGAACAGGAGCTCCTCCGTGGGGTCAATAGAAAAATACGGCTTTAATCTATGTCCATTCACTTTGAAAGATGTACCGTTTTTAACATTTTCTACCTCAACTGCCCCGTGCGGGTATACAGACCGCACAAAAAAAGGTCCTTTCCACCGAGATCGTAGCTTACCTGCGTGAAGGTGTAGTCGTGAATCATAAAGAAGGACTTATTGACCAGGTGTAAATGTTTTCCTCAAAATGTTTTTATCGTGAAATACCTTAGTCCGGTTCTTTACAATTACAGCGTTATCATAAGCTTCATCGCGGAGTTCGCTTAGCTCATTTAATTGCAGCTTCCGAAAGTTGCAGGCTTGATTCAAGTCAAAGTTGATTTCTCTAATGGCCCACATTGCTTTGTGCTCTATCTCGACCGGTAGGTGACAAGCCTTACCAAACACTAACCTATAAGGAGACATCCCTAGATCGGTTTTATATGCAGTTCAGAATGCCCAAAGAGCATCCGTCAATTTGGTTGACCAATTTTTTCTATTTTTCGAAACAGTTTTCTCCAGAATTTGTTTGATTTTTCTGTTAGAAATCTCAGCCTGCGGCTGATAGGGTGTGGAAAGTTTGTGGTTGATTGCGTATTTCCGCATCAAAGTCTCGAAAGACCTGTTGCAGAAATGCGTCCCGTTATCGCTAATGATAGCGCGTGGGTGTCCAAATCGCGAAAAGATGTTTTCTTTTAAGAACTTAATGACAACCTTTTTGTCATTAGTGCGACAAGGAATAGATTCAACCCACTTTGAGACGTAATCAACCACAAGCAGTATGTACAGATTCCCAAAGGAGTTGTGAAAAGGACCTATAAAGTCAATGCCCCAAACGTCGAAAATTTCAACCACTAAGATGGGTTGCTGTGGCATCTCATTTCTCCGGGAAATCCTATCCGTGTGTTGACACTGTGTACAGGTTTTGTAATGATCAAATGCGTCTTTGAATAAGGTCGGCCAATAAAAACCGCATTGCAAAACCTTCTCCGCCGTCTTTCTAGGACCGAAGTGACCCCCACACGCATCATGAAAAAAAGATAGAACACTCTTGAATTCCTCATTCGGGACACACCGGCGAATGATCTGGTCAGGACAATACTTAAACAGATAGGGTTCATCCCAGTAAAAGTGTTTTACTTGGGATAGAAAACGATGTTTGTCATGTTTTGACCATTCACTGGGGATAAGTCCCGTGACAAGATAATTCACAATATCCCTGAACCAAGGTTCATCGGATACATTCAAGAGCTGTTCATCTGGAAAAGAATCATTGATCGACAGGGTCATAGGTGAAGAAGAGATGCGTGAAAGATGGTCGGCTACAACGTTTTCACATCCTTTCTTATCATTAATAACAAGATCAAATTCTTGTAAAAGAAGGATCCAACGTATTAGCCTACCTTTAGCATCTTTCTTCACCAAAAGATGTTTCAAGGCGGAGTGGTCAGTGTACACAACAATAGGTGAGCCAATCAAGTAAGGCCTGAATTTTTCTAATGCAAATACAACCGCCAAAAGTTCTTTTTCGGTAGTTGTATAATTCATTTGAGCATCGTTCAGGGTCTTACTTGCGTAATAGATCACGTGTGGCATCTTTTCAATATGCTGCCCTAAGACTGCACCAACTGCAAAATCCGATGCATCACACATAAGCTCAAAAGGGTGGTTCCAATCTGGAGGCAATAAAACGGGGGCTGTAGTGAGAGAGTGTTTGAGTGAGTCGAATGCTGCCTCACAATCCGAGTCAAAGTGAAAAGTCGTGTTCTTGGCCAAGAGAAGAGTTAAAGGTCTAGCAATTTTGCTAAAATCCTTAATGAATCTATTGTAAAAGTCTGCATGGCCAAGAAAAGATCGGATATTCTTGACGCTTTTGGGATGAGGAAGGTTTTGAATGACATCTATTTTAGCTTTGTCAACCTAATGCCATTTCGTGAAATAACATGTCCAAGCACAATTCCCTCTTAGACCATGAAATGGCATTTTTCCCAATTCAAGGTTAAGTTCTTCTCTTTACAATGAGTAAGAACCGCGTCAAGATTAGATAGGCAGTCAGAAAAAGAATCTCCGAAAATCAAGAAATCGTCCATGAAAATCTCCAAAAAATTCTCGACCATGTCCGAGAATATCCCCATCATACACCGCTGAAATGTAGCGGGAGCATTGCATAACCCAAAGGGCATGTGTCTATAAGCAAAAGTACCAATAGGACAAGTAAATGTGGTTTTATCTTGATCCATTTTGGCAATAGGGACCTGATTATAGCCAGAGTATCCGTCCATAAAGCAATAATACTCACGTCCGGCTAGGCGTTCCAGCATCTGGTCAATGAAAGGTAGAGGAAAGTGATCTTTCCTCGTTGCGGCATTGAGTTTCCTGTAATCAATACATACACGCCAACCAGTTTGAGCGCGTGTCTAGATTAACTCATTAGCCTCATTGGTAATGACAGTGATGCCAGATTTCTTAGGGACGACATGAATTGGACTTACCTATTGGCTATCAGAGATTGGGTAAATGATACCATTGTCAAGGCATTTGACGATTTCTTTCTTCACCGCATCCTTCATGACGGAGTTCAACCGTCTTTGTGGTTCTCGAGTTGGTTTGGCTTCATCCATCAAATGTATATGATGTTCTACAATCAAGGGACCAATCCCTTTGATGTCAGCCATGGTCCAACCAAACGCCTGCCTATTAGATCTCAGTACCGTCAAAAGTGCCTTCTCTTGCTCTGATGCTAGAGAAGCGGATATGATAACCGGTAAAGACTCATTCTCACCTAAATATGCATATTTAAGATGAGAAGGTAAAAGTTTGAGATCTAATGCTGGCGGAGAAATAATAGAAGGTGGGATCATCGAATGATTTTCGGAGTCACAAAGAAGTCATAGCCTGTGAAAGATACAGACTCGGAAGGTGATGAGTCAAGAGTGTCGGACTCAAGCGTGGAAAATGTGTCCTCACTAAGATGTGCAAGATCAAACATTGATGTGGTAGTGTCATCGAGATCTTCAAAGCAAAATTCATCAACTTCACAACTTTTGGGAGCAATCTCGTGGACAAAACAAACATCAAGTATATGAGCAGAGGGTTCAGATGGCTGACTTCCAATTTTGTAGCTGTTCAGTTCAATTGTCATTTTTCCAAAAGATAGGTTCATTGAACCGTTTCGACAGTTAATGAAAGCATTGGAAGTGGCAAGGAATGGTCGACCCAAAATCACCGGAATTTGATTCCGTGGGTTTGCTACAGGTTGTGTGTCTAGAACAATGAAGTCCACAGGGAATACAAATTCCCCGACTTTTATTAACACATCCTCCAGTTCACCCCTAGGTTTGGTGATTGAACGGTCTACCTGTTGGAGATAGTGCCCTCAGAGTCAATTATTGGATCACAGGCACGTGATTGCAATGATTGAGGGAGGACCTGTCCCAGTAGGACAGTCTTACTCAAGATGATAGTATGCTATCTGGTTTACCTTTATCATCGTGTACTGCTTTAGGTGACCTTACAGGTCACTATTGCACGTTGATAAAGCCCCTAGGATTCATGCTTGACTGCCAGCAGTATGAGGGCGATCATATACGTGGGAGCTGATAGTCTATAAGCACATCCTTAAAAGGTCCCTAGTCGTAGGAGTTTCGAGACAGGCCATCGATTCTCCAGAGTAGACTAGTGTATACAGTCGAGACCCCGACGAGGGGCGGTGGCCGGTCTCACAAGCCACTGGTGTCAGTTGGTTCACCTAAGATGTATACAGGTGCTCATTGGGTTATGAGTACACCAGACAGGACTCGCCGGGAACATGCTAGTTGGTCTTATACCTGACGTCAGATAGCAGTTCCCTGGTGACATGTGTACAGGTTAGTTCATCGACCTGGGGATTGTCATTTGTCTCGTGTGAGTTCCCACAGTACTTTGATTACTACCCTACCACGCTCAAAGGAGACGTGCAAACAGGTTTTAGTTGGGTACAGTCCCGAGCCACATGGAGGCAGTGAGCAGATCTTCAGGGGTTCGTCTCTCCCGGTATTGGGGGTGAGGTCGCGCTGTGTCTAGGAGAGCCATTACACGAAGCCCTCGGCCGAGGCAGGAGATTTACTGGTAGGTATTCCAGTAGTATCTCAGGGTGTTCTGGGCTACACTCCGACACGACTTGTACCGCTTTTGGGGGTCTGACTTTTACCAACCCCCTAGGCCCGCCATGCGATGCTCATAGACGAACGGACCGGACTGTATGGATATTGTCACTGACAGGCTCAGTAGGGTGTCAGGATGAGTTTGCTCATCGACGTCCCTTTTGGTCAATACCTGGTAGCCCGTTACGTATTGGCTTATACCTCTGACGTGCTAGTGGTTAAATCCACAGCCATGGTATTGACGAGTCTTTAGAGTCCACCACACATACAGTTACTCAAGCTTTCAGGCGAAACGTTGTAGAGGCCGTATGGAGATATGGCAGCGTTCGATCAGATACGTGCGGTATTGCACAGATCAGGATCGGACGGTTAGTACTAGAGGCCGTATGGAGATATGGCAGCGTTCGATCAGATAAGTGCGGTATTGCACGGATCAGGATCGGACGGTTAGTACTAGAGGCCATATGGATATATGGCAGGGTTCGATCAGATACGTGCGGTATTGCACGGATCAGGATCGGACGGATAATACTAGCCGGCTTTGGTTTAAGCCGGATCCTAGTATAGTACAGTGTAGACTTTGTCTCATTGCATTTGTATTTCGGTCGGAATACAGATGCGGGTGTGTATACACAGTAGCGGGGTTTTCCTGTAATTTATTACGGGACCAGTTTTCTGGAGTTTCCAGTTTGCTTTCCGTTTCAGCCATTTTCATTTGTATCTTTCAATGGCCGAAGATTGGTGGAGGAGGGCTTATTTGCATTTGTGCAAATAAGCAATTTGGAAGGGGGTCTTTGCATATTTTTGTATCATGATACTTGCACCATCATTGCTTGACTTTCTTTAGTCATCATGGCTAGTCTTGTAGTGTCATGATGGCATGACCTTTTGGTGATGATGATGGCTTATGATGGTTGTATGAGTGTTGGAGTTTCTTTGTGATCATTTCTTTGCATGATAGCCTTTTCTCTCTCTCCCTTGGATTATGATTGAGGCTACCCCATTTTTGAGACCCTCTCTCTCTCATTCTCTCCATTCCATGATAGTGGCCGGCCAAGCTCCTAGAGGGGCTGTCCAAATTTGGTGGGGTGAAGTTGTTGCTCATTTGGCTAGGCAAAAGTCTTTTTAGCTCCTCCTCCAAAAGGCCTATCACATATCCTCCACCAATGGCATCTCCACAACCCCAAAAATAAGACATATAGATCTTCACTACATTCTACAGCAACTCTTGGGCACGTCGACTCGCCAGCTTCGTGCCCGAGTTGCCTCGGTATAGAGGTGGGTGCCCGTAAAAGAAGCAGGCGACGTGGTGCCCTTTCCGGCGAGGAGGTGGAGACCGGACATTCCGCGGGAGATCGGGACGACGACGAGAAGACCGGAGGACTCGGATCACTCGGTATATCGCTCTTCCCCATCTTGTAGTTAGCTAGGACTAGTTAATGGCCCGATCCGGGTTTTAGTGCGCGGTGGTGCCGGTTCAAGAAAATTTAAAGTTACCCATCGCTTCCGCATTTGGCCTCGGGATGGAGGCCGGGGCGCCGCCGTGCACTTACAGTGGTATCAGAGCCTCGCCATTAACATAGTCTAGCTTTGTCTAATGTGTTTTACACTTCCGATCGAACAAATGTTCCGAAAACCCAATAACACATGCATCAATTTTCTGTTGATTTTTTTCTGGCTCGGAAAATTTTTCAGGTTGTTGAATAGTGATGTACTGGAAGTTCTAAGCATTCTGTAGAAATTCGATACAGTAACTCGACAATGGGAGCGCGGAACCGCGGCCAAACCCCCTTGGGCCGCGGTTCCGCCGCACATTGATGTCCCTGCCGTATCAAATTTCTGCAGTTGCTTTCTGGGTTGAAAATAGGGTTTTTGGAATATTAAATTTGGGCCCGGAATTTCTTGATGTGCTACAGTAGTACTTGGGGCCCACTTGTTAAAATTTGATCGATCGGATATTTTAAACACATTAGTTCACAGTATTTACATTATATCTGCGACCGTGAATGTCACTTGATCGGTAAATCCAGTCTAACTGCTATAGCCCGGTTAGACGGATTTGCGAACGTGACTTTCACGTTGATGTTCTGTGTTATGCTGTGATGTTGGGATTGGTCGTGGGGGATAGCCTGGATGCAATGCTAGTACAGTTTTTGTTGTATTATGTACATTTGATATTGCGGGGCGAGCGTCCGACATGTGGACTGCCGTCACTACTTGATTGTATTATTATTTTGGGGCACGACCAGGTTGCGGTCGATGTACCCGTTGTATGTATATTTTACTTTCTGTACTAGGATCACCCCAAGGTGGGGTGCACGGATAGCCGGGTTCTAGAGGGCAACGGGCCCGCATCTCATGGCATTGAGACGGAGGGGGCTTCACTCTAGAATTGGCGGGCTATTCGCCGCACTCGTAGGGGGTACAGGTTGACCCAGGAGGGGTGTCCAAGTTACCGGATTCCGTGAAGTGCTGGGTGGTCCATTCACGGTGCTGAAAGGGGCTGCCTCGCTTCAGGTTTTGGCGGGTAACTTGCCGCGCCCGTAGGGGTCTAGGATTTCATTGCACAGGCTATCCACACGACCAGGGGAACGTCGGGTTTCAGTAGTGGCTCTATGAAACCCGGGGATCCCAGATATCTGTATTGTTCTGTGATGCTGTACATTTCTGTGATGTTGCATTTTATCATGCCTTGAGCGAAATATAATATATTGGTATATATATTAGTAGATGTTGTATATGTTTTGCATCCGCGCTAGTCCAGTCCCCGCTCTGTCGTTAGTTAGCTAACCTAACGGGTAATGACGGGACCCAGTGGCGAATGCGGATGGCATATACGTACATCAGTACATTTTCGTTCTTTGTGGTGTGATCAATTGATGGGACTGCGTTGATTCGGATCAATGCAAGTTAAAAACAAACCTAATCAGATGTTGTTGGAACACTTTTCAAAAAGCTGTTATTGCATGGACGTTCTCTTTTGTTTTGCATCGTGGTATTCAGTTGGAATATCCTGCTCCTCAGTCGACGAGGCAAGGGCCGAGATCCCTTTACCGGGAGTGACCCCTTGGACAAAAAGTTTGCGTCAGGGCATTAACTTCACTATAGCCGATTACTTTTGCTTTGCATCGTGGTATTCAGTTGGAATATCCTGCACCTCATTCTATGGGGAAAGAGCCGAGATCCCTTTACCGGGAGTGACCTCTTTAGCAAAGTTTTTCGTCACTATATTTTTATAAAGCTATTCGTTCCTTCAGCGATATCAAGTTCATTACGTTAAAGGTTTTCGCCAGAAACCATTCGTAGCCCTCCATCATTTCAGTTAAATATTCGGTAGTATTCAAACTATGTATTTTGACCTCACGCCAAGGCATAGTGATTGGTAGCTGCCGGGTATTTATCTGTTGCATAGATAGATGCGTTGGTTTGGGACAGTCGTACTACTATTTTGGCCTACATCAAGGGTATGTACGGGTGGGTTCAAATCAACCTGGATAATGATGGGCAGAACTTGACATGTGACTTATGATATTTTGACCTCACGCCAAGGTCATAAGAGCATGGGGCAGAAATCACATCGGGAGTTTCTAAAGAAACTGAAACTTGCCAGATATGCGCATACCTTCTGGAGTGTGACACCGTGAGCGGATTCCGTCATGTTATCATGCGATGATAGTTGGATCCCGATTCCCACTGATGAGTTGGTTTACTCCTCGGGTGACCCCAACTAATTCTTCTTTCAGGTTTGGAGGAGAATTTGAGGTGACAGTGGGAGGTTTCCAGATTAGATAAATTGGTAACCATTCTGATCTAGGTTAGAGTGCACGCTGAGTGTTTCTTTTCTCTCTCTCTTCGGCAGCGACCTTTGACCCGACCCTAAGACTATGACTCAGTGACCAAGTTGACCGAACCTTCTAAAACACTGGCTTTTGGATTGTCAGAGTTGCATACCTCATTGCCACTCCTACTTTTACCCTTTTCTCCAGGACACCCCGTATTACTACGAACGTCCACTTCCATTGGACAAAACCATCGTATGGTTATATACGAACTCGAAAGAATTTATTCGAGGATGGTTTCAGGTTCTGGAGGAAACAGATAGGACTATTCAGTTGTCTTTTCCTTTTACCTTCTCCCAGGTTGCAAGTACTCCTTGGTTTAGGAGTAGTACACCTATTACGCAAATTGGATAGTCTTCTTCCAAACCTTAGGCTGGTGCCTACCGGTAGGGAATGAAGAAAACCAATTAGCCTAACGATGGTGTACAGAAGGTATTAAGTTAAGACAAAGCAAGGGATTAGTAAGAGGGCAAAGTAAATTGCGACTGATATTCACGATCAAACCAAGTTTTTCTTCGCCAATCCTAAATCACCTTTGTATTTCTCCAGGACACTCCGTATCACTACGAAGATCCACAGTTTATTGGATACTCCATCGTATGGTTATATACGAACTCGAAAGGAACTTGTTCCAGTTCGGGGATGGATTCTGGTTCAGGAGAAATATGAATAAGGTTTATTCGGTTGTCTTTTATCTTCACCTTCTCTCGCTTTGCGAGTGTTCCTAGGATTAGGACAGTACACCCATTATGCTTATTGGATAGTCTTCTTCCAAACCATAGGCTCGTGCCGAACGGTAGGGAAGGAAGAAAACCATTTGGCCTAAAGGGGTGTGCAGAAGGTAATGACTAAAGACATATAAAGGGATTTGGAGAGGTGGCAAAGAATTACACGGTTACAGTTGTGAATCTGGATAATGAAAGAGGCATTACTAGGAATACCGGGATACCCCATCAAAACATTTCAATGTTTCAGTTTCACTGTGTACTGTTAAAGGAAAACTGATTTCCCAGTTAGACACTCGCTCCAGGGTTTGTATTTACCAGGTATGATTCTCACATCTGTATGGTTTTACAGATGATGAGTGGGAGTAAGCTATTGGGAATTGGGTGATCATCCTCATTATATCGGGATTCGTTGTAATCGGTGATATTTGAGGAAGTCACCTGGGTTGGTTGCCGGACGACAAATATTTGGTTTTGAATATCCGCTGTTGTGCACCAATTTCAAATCGATATATCTGTACCTCTATTTTCATTGAGTGAGATATACCTTTTTGAAATTATGTCTGTGACATTTACCTATATCAGTGGATGGTTAGGTAAGGAGCATTAAACAGCGGTGTAATTCTTCTTAACCATAAGTACAGTTTTCAACCTACGACACACAGTGAATGAGTTATCAGACTCAAGGGACTTATACAGAGTATTGTATGTTGTCCAGGGTCCATCAGGACAGAGGGGTTGGTCCTCGTACTATATTCGGTTTACTTATGACTTCTTTAGTTTTTAGACATGTCTCGTGGAAACACAGGGTCCGAATTTTGAGAAGTTATAGGTATTTGAATAGAGTAGAGAACCAGGTGTAGCAAGTATCGGGTTTCTTCAAAGTGATCGAAGATGTAGATACTTGTGTATGGTGTTCAGTTGATTGTAATGATTAAGAGAACTTGCTTCTCTTTCAGGTTACTCATAGTTGGAAGCATTCCTAAGTTGAGTAACGCTGATCGGCCTCTTTCCATTTAGTTGACATGCACTGGAGACAGCTGCATGATTTGAATCTGGTTCAATTAAATCAGTGCCTCTGGTTCTATATTGGATATAGAACAGTTCATGTCTTAACGATGTTAAGGCACGGGGAGTTGTCCGGCTTATGATTAAAACCAGACACTGGACAACTCAAGGCACGTTTCTGTAATGGCTGTTTGTGGGTTGACCCAGGCTATGACGAGGGTTGACTTTCTACCATCTGAAAGATCAATAGTGATATTGTTCTAGACTCGCCACAGTTTTATTAAAAATGGATTTTTTCAGCAAACAGTAGTGGGAGTATGGTAGAACTGGAAGTGATTCCAGAACCACAAACGATTACTGAAGATTTCATAGGAACCTAAAGATTCAATCTGGTTTGACATTCCATTGGCCACTCCGCAGATACGGTGGGTAACCTCAGGCACCCGAGAGGTACTCCGGTAGCCTCAAGGACGGTGACAGGGAGGTTCTTGTTTACCCACACTTGCCATTGCTGTTGTTCCAGGCTGCGAGACCCGGCAGGAGGATGAGTATAGCGTCGTTCTGAACTGGCTTCAGAATTGTACGTGTATATGACTCTGCCAGAGGGTTGTCGTAATCAGTGGGAGTAGTGGAAGCATTTGTGGACAGGTAGCTTATGTCTATTTATAGACTAAAGCAGATATAGCGGAGATAGATCATCAATTTCTGATGTGACAGTCATAGGTTTGACTTCATCAGAATAGGGGATGGATCTGTTGAGAAGGTAGTAGGGTGTGTTGTCATGGTATTTGGATGACATACACAGAGTAGGAAGTGATATTCCTATACTACGATCGGTTATACTTTGGTCGTCACACAGTGTTTCTCCACATGGGACTTGGACATTATATCAGACATTCTGGTTACTAGATCTATGGTTTTAGATCTAGATTTGGGTGGTTTCCCAATCAGGGTACTTATACAGCATTCTAAGAGTATTTAGAATGGACGACTCCTGGCACGGTAGTGTACCTGCAGGTAATGGAGTCACCCTCTCTAAAGGTGTCTTACAGACCAAAGGGGAGAGGGATGCGCATGATTGACAGATCACTTGCTCAGGCAATTGAGTCAATCATGAGATATCAAGTACCACACCAGATGTTGTTCTTGCACTAGATGCAATAAGTTGACATTGATCCTATCCTGGAGAAACAGTCGGAAGCAGTTTTAGAACATAAGTGAATGTTCTAGGGATATGATAACGACAGCCTCATTCGGGAGACAGTTATCATTCCAGGCTTCCAAGGTGACATGGACGACAAGGAGGTTGTCAGAGTTATAGTTTTTCCTTCTGACGAGGGGCAGTATTTTGGACAGGTGGTCCAAGGCAATACTGAGGGAGGCATGGCGCAGGATACTGATTAAGTTCAGTTGACGATAAAGTCTAAGAAGTTTGGATTTGGAGTTCATTTATGAGCTAGGTCCCATCAGACATCCAGACACATTCTAAGACAGGTATTGCTCATTTCGGGAGATGGCTTTCTCCGCGAACTTGAGATATAGAGAGACATAGAAAGAAACTTCAAGGCGGATCCACTCACTAAGGCTATTCCTCGAACGCAATAGTTTCGCAAGCGAACTTTGTGAGATTGACTAGTAGAGGAGTTGGGTGTTCGGTATCACACGGGCTGTGAGTATGCGACATCGCAATAATTAGCCTTGAGTGCAAGTGAGAGATTGTTGGAGATAGTGCCCTCAGAGTCAATTATTGGATCACAGGCACGTGATTGCAATGATTGAGGGAGGACCTGTCCCAGTAGGACAGTCTTACTCAAGATGATAGTATGCTATCTGGTTTACCTTTATCATTGTGTACTGCTTTAGGTAACATTACAGGTCACTATTGCACGTTGATAAAGCCCCTAGGATTCATGCTTGACTGCCAGCAGTATGAGGGCGATCATATACGTGGGAGCTGGTAGTCTATAAGCACATCCTTAAAAGGTCCCTAGTCGTGGGAGTTTCGAGACAGGCCATCGATTCTCCAGAGTAGACTAGTGTATACAGTCGAGACCCCGACGAGGGGCGGTGGCCGGTCTCACAAGCCACTGGTGTCAGTTGGTTCACCTACGATGTATACAGGTGCTCATTGGGTTATGAGTACACCGGACAGGACTCGCCGGGAACATGCTAGTTGGTCTTATACCTGACGTCAGATAGCAGTTCCCTGGTGACATGTGTACAGGTTAGTTCATCGACCTGGGGATCGTCATTTGTCTCGTGTGAGTTCCCACTGTACTTTGATTACTACCCTACCACGCTCAAAGGAGACGTGCAAACAGGTTTTAGTTGGGTACAGTACCGAGCCACATGGAGGCAGTGAGCGGATCTTCAGGGGTTCGTCTCTCCCGGTATTGGGGGTGAGATCGCGCTATGTCTAGGAGAGCCATTACACGAAGCCCTCGGCCGAGGCAGGAGATTTACTGGTAGGTATTCCAGTAGTATCTCAGGGTGTTCTGGGCTACACTCCGACACGACTTGTACCGCTTTTGGGGGTCTGACTTTTACCAACCTCCAAGGCCCGCCATGCGATGCTCATAGACGAACGGACCGGACTGTACGGATATTGTCACTGACAGGCTCAGTAGGGTGTCAGGATGAGTTCGCTCATCGACGTCCCTTTTGGTCAATACCTGGTAGCCCGTTACGTATTGGCTTATACCTCTGACGTGCTAGTGGTTAAATCCACAGCTATGGTATTGACGAGTCTTTAGAGTCCACCACACATACAGTTACTCAAGCTTTCGGGCGAAACGTTTTAGAGGCCGTATGGAGATATGGCAGCGTTCGATCAGATACGTGCGGTATTGCACGGATCAGGATCGGACGGTTAGTACTAGAGGCCGTATGGAGATATGGCAGCATTCGATCAGATACGTGCGGTATTGCACGGATCAGGATCGGACGGTTAGTACTAGAGGCCGTATGGATATATGGCAGGGTTCGATCAGATACGTGCGGTATTGCACGGATCAGGATCGGACGGATAATACTAGCCGGCTTTGGTTTAAGCCGGATCCTAGTATAGTACAGTGTAGACTTTGTCTCATTGCATTTGTATTTCGGTCGGAATACAGATGCGGGTGTGTATACACAGTAGCGGGGTTTTCCTGTAATTTATTACGGGACCAGTTTTCTGGAGTTTCCAGTTTGCTTTCCGTTTCGGCCATTTTCATTTGTATCTTTCAATGGCCGAAGATTGGTGGAGGAGGGCTTATTTGCATTTGTGCAAATAAGCAATTTGGAAGGGGGTCTTTGCATATTTTTGTATCATGATACTTGCACCATCATTGCTTGACTTTCTTTAGTCATCATAGCTAGTCTTGTAGTGTCATGATGGCATGACCTTTTGGTGATGATGATGGCTTATGATGGTTGTATGAGTGTTGGAGTTTCTTTGTGATCATTTCTTTGCATGATAGCCTTTTCTCTCTCTCCCTTGGATTATGATTGAGGCTACCCCATTTTTGAGACCCTCTCTCTCTCATTCTCTCCATTCCATGATAGTGGCCGGCCAAGCTCCTAGAGGGGCTGTCCAAATTTGGTGGGGTGAAGTTGTTGCTCATTTGGCTAGGCAAAAGTCTTTTTAGCTCCTCCTCCAAAAGGCCTATCTCATATCCTCCACCAATTGCATCTCCACAACCCAAAAAATGAGACATATAGATCTTCACTACATTCTACAGCAACTCTTGGGCACGTCGACTCGCCAGCTTCGTGCCCGAGTTGCCTCGGTATAGAGGTGGGAGCCCGTAAAAGAAGCAGGCGACGCGGTACCCTTTCCGGCGAGGAGGTGGAGACCGGACATTCCGCGGGAGATCGGGAAGACGACGAGAAGATCGGAGGACTCGGATCACTCGGTATATCTCTCTTCCCCATCTTGTAGTTAGCTAGGAGTAGTTAATGGCCCGATCCGGGTTTAGTGCGCGGTGGTGCCGGTTCAAGAAAATTTAGAGTTAACCATCGCTTCCGCATTTGGCCTCGGGATGGAGGCCGGGGCGCCGCCGTGCACTTACACTTCCATTTGGAGAGTGCAGTGAGCTGGTTTCAACTCTCCAATCCCTAACTGCTCGTATACAGAATATGGAAGCAGGTTAACACTTGCGCCAAGGTCAAGAAGAGTACGGTTGATGTTTTTACCCCCAATAGAAATCGAGATTGTAGGACATCCTGGGTCCTTACGTTTCTTTGGTAGCTGTGGGGTAAAAGCAGTGCTAACATTATTAGTCATGAAGACCTTTTTGGGCACTTGAGTCTTCCTCTTCCTAGTGCACAAGTCTTTAAGAATTTTCGCATAAGCGGGGACTTGTTGAATAGCATCTAGGAGAGGGACGTTGATGTTAACCTGTTTGAACATTTCCATAATCTTCTCCATATGTGGACTCGATTTGTTACCCCTTAACCGATTCGGATAAGGTGCTTTAGCAATAAGAGCTGGGTCCATCATAGGAGAAGGTGGTGTGTGTGGAAGTGATCCCAAAATAGGAGTGCGGATCGTCTTTGGTGGACTAGAAGCGGGTTGCTGAGGTAGCGAGCCATGTGGGAAACGAAGAATAGGCTCGCAAGAAGGCGGTGGGGTAGAAGAACAAGGATCAGAAGTAGAAGTGTGTGTGGAAGGAAAGGTCTCAGCCGGGGTATTATTGATAGATTTTTCCGTATCATCAATCTCTTCCCCAACATGATTGTTCAGCACTCTTCCTGATCTCAACGTTGTGATGGCATTTACATTGTAATGCCCAGGATTGGGTAAGGGTTGAGACGGAAGTTTCCCTTTCTCTCTTGCACTCCTCTCGGCTTTTAACGGTGCAATTTCTGCTTCCATCGATTTTATACTCTCAGCTTGGGAAGCTAAGTTTTTCTTTATATCATCGACAGAAGACTTAACCTCAGCCGACACTTGCATGAAATTTTTCAGAATTAAATTCATGGTTTGTGCGAGTGAAGAGGATTCATCAGTATCGGTCAATTGCAAAGGTGCAGATGTGTTGACCGGATTTTGAAAGTTTGGTGATTGATAGGGGTGCTGAGTTAGTTGAAGTGGTTGCTGTTGTGGTGGAGGAGCCCTTTGAAAATTGTTATGGTTTGGAACTGAGTTTTGATTTTGATGTTGGATGCAAGTAAAGTTAGGGTGATTCCTCCAACCCTGATTATATGTGGAAGAATAAGGATCGTTCCGAGGTCTCTATTGAAAAGCAGCATTGGTATGCTCATGACCTTGAAACGGAGAATTCAATGGACATTCTTCCGTCAAATGAGAAGGATCAGAACAGCATCCACATACAGTTTTTGAGAGTGACATTTGATTTAGGGAGGCTGCTAAAATTTTTTGTTCCATAGCTTCTAGCTTCTTTTGCATTGCTGCCATCTCAGCTCTAACACCTATGGAAACATCAATTTGGTGAATGCCACCCCTAGAAGATGACTGGTTTACACTCTCCCATTGTAAGGATCTTTCAGCGAAATCTTCTAAGAATTTCCAAGCTTCGCCATCGTCTTTGGTCATAAAAGTGCCTTGACACATGGATTCAAGGTTCTGTTTTGTGGTAGGATTAATGCCCTCATATATGATTCTGCACAGATCCTATCTGGGGATTCCATGATGTGGACATTGAACCAACAGATCCTTGAAGCGTTCAAAACACTTCGAGAATGGTACATGTTAGTGTGTATGCCCTAGAGGCCATTACTGTATCATACTAGTTTGTATATTACTTAATGGAAGCTTGGGATATTCATAGTTGTATAGACAATCTTGCTCAAAATGGTAGTATGCTACTTGGTTTGTTTCTACTTTAATGTGTGCATGTGTTTCATTTAGCATATCGCCTATACATATTAGTGGAGCCCTTAGGATCTTTGCCTGATTAACAGCGTTGTGATGGCACTCACACTAGTGGGGGCTGGGTAATCTACAAGCACATCCTTATACAGGTCCCTAGTCGTAGGATTATCGAGACGGGGCATCGATACTCCGGAGTAGACTAGCGTATGCGCTTCTCATCCCAGCAGGGGAGATGGTCTGTCCCACAGCCATTAGTATGTCGTACTGGAGATAGTATGCGGGTGCTCGTTAGGTTACGAGTACACTGGACAGGACTCGCTGGGAACTATTGGTTGGTATTATACCTATCGTCAGTTATCAGTTCCCAGGTGACATGAGTACAACTTAGTCCGTTGACTTGACACTGTCACTTCGCCTCGAGTGTGCTCCCACTGTTCTTAGATTACTACCCTACCACGGCTCAAATGAGTCGTGCAAACAGGTAGTAGTTGGGTGCAGTCCCGAAGCACTTGGAGGCAGTAACGGTTAGACAGGATTCGTCTCTCCCGGTATTGGGAGTTGATATCGCACTGTGTCTAGGAGAGCCATTACACAAAGTCCCTGGCCGAGGCAAGCGAGATATACTGGTAGCGTTTCCAGTATTTTATCAGGGTGTTCTGGGCTACACTCCGACACGACTTATACCACTATTAGGGGACTGACGTTCACCGCCCCCTAGGCCCGACATGCGATACTCTCAGACGAACAGACCGGACTGTACGAAGATTGTCACATTCAGGCTCAGTAGGAGTTCGGATGGGTTCACCTCATCGGTCTTCTTATCGGCATCTACCTGGGGACCGTTACGTACAGCTAGTACCACTTGCGGCCTGTGGTTAAACCCACTGCCATCGTAGTGTCGAGTCTTTAGATTCATACACAGAGGGTTGTTCTCCTTTGGGCAAAACAGAGTAGAGGTCGCATGGTTTTGCGACGGGGTTTGTTCACATCCGCGCACTTGTGCACGTTTAGTGTCCGGGAAGTTATTACTAGCGGGCTTTGGTTTAAGCCAGATCCTAGTATTTGTTTTAGGATTGGTTTTTGTCTCATTGTATTCGTGTTCCTCGGAATACGGATGCGGGTGTGTATGCACAGTTGACAGAGGCAGAGGAACATCATTAGGGTTGTTGACCGTTGACTTTTTCTAAACCCTAATGAGAATGAGGAATATGATTAATAATATTAATTAAGGATAATTGTGCCATGGTTAGGTTGACAATTTGACTTTGGTTGACAATTTGACTTCTGTTGACCATTTGACCATGATCATTTCTTTTGCAAGATGCTTCTTGATTCTTGCAAATTGCATTTAATGTGAAATGATAATGGTCATTTCAACTAACCATCACAATTTTCTTTAATTATTATTATTATTATCATTTTCTCTCATATGAGAGCATGGTTGCATTATTATTCTCATTCTCTCTTGCTATTTCTCTCTCATGCTTAGCTATTCCTCTTCCTCTCTCAAAGCTCTCATCTTTCATGTGTTGAGAACCATGAGCTTGTGAGATAAAACTATCAAGACTTCTCTCTACTCATTCTAGGGTTCTTAGTTTAGCATGCCAAGCACTCTAGTTACCTCTTGGTTGAGGTAGGATCTCAAGGTAGAGGCCTTCGGGTGGATCTTTCTTCGGCAAAAAGAAGACGACGACGAGGAGCCGTCTACACCACACCAAGGAGAAAGCAAGAAGGAGGACCACAACAAGAAGAGAAGGAGTTCAAGATCTAGGTATAACCATTCAACCTAGTAGCTAGAACTTGAAGTTAGTATGTTAGTTTTTGTTTAGCAAAGATCTGTAAGTCTACGGTAGCGCCCCGGCCGTCAATCTGACGCCAAATGCGGAACAAAAACTTTTACAACTGGCGCTATCGCATACTATAACCCGGATCTGCCATTAACGCTAAACTAACAAACAACAATGAGGGTAGAAAGGTTATACCGAACGATCCGAGTCCTTCGTTCTTTAACCATCATCCCACGCTCCTGTTGCGGCTGCTCCGATCTCATCGATCTCCGATCTGCTCGTCCAGGTGGCACCACGTCATCGGATCTTTAAACGGGATCCCGCCTCTGACCCGAGGCAACTCGGTCATCAAGTTTGCTAAAAGAGATGACCAAGATTGATGTAGAGAATGAGTAGAACACTTTGTCTCACTTCGTCCAAAGCCATGGACGAACGATTAATGAAGTTGCCATCTGGAATGATATGAAATGAGAAATGAGCTATGAAATTTCGATACACCAAATCACATAAAATTTTTAATCAACAACCATATCTTTTTTCTACTAAGTGAGTTAGTGAAGAGGAGGGGAGGGGCCGGCCATATATAGAAGGGGGGTGAGTGTAGGAGCAAGGGGGTGACCACAAGCAAAGCTTCTCACAAAAAGATCTTAACAAGAACAAGAATCATTAATGCAAAAGAATGAGGCACTAATACACCTCATCAACTCATTAAAGCAAATAATGAGTCACTAACCTAGTCACCTCTTCTAGAACCTTACACACTCATGACTCACCTCATGACTCACCCAAAAGAAGAAAAGATAAATCCGCATTAAACCGAATGCTTAATACGGGTGATAGAAAACTGAAATCTGGCAACTTCCAAAAGTGATCCCGAAACGAATTTCAGGATAACCCCGTAACTGTATAAATATACCCGCATTTGTATTACGACCGAATACAAATGCAACTGAGACAAAGACATTATATCTATAAAGTATAATACATGGATCCGGCTTAAACCAAAGCCTACCAGTATTATCTGCCCGAAATATGACACGTGCGTAAACGCACGTGCATTTTCCGAACCCTGCCATAAAACCATACAGCCTCTACAACATTTCGCCCGAACTTGGGAAACTATCTATGGGGGACTCTAATGACTCGTCAGTACCGTGGCAGTGGGTTTAACCACAAGCCGTCAGCGGCACTAGCTGTGCATAACGGCTGCCCATGTACTGACCTCAAGGGAGGCCGATGAGCGAACTCATCCTGAAACCCTACTGAGCCTAACAGTGACAATGTATATACAGTCCGGTCCGTTCGACTATGAGTATCGCATATACGGCCTTGGGGGCTGGTAACGTCAGACCCCCAATAGCGGTATAAGTCGTGTCGGAGACAAGCCCTGAACACCCTGAGAAACTACCGGAGTACCTACCAGTAATTCTCACCTGCCTTGGCCAAGGACTTGGTGTAATGGCTTTCCTAAACACACCGCGATCTCCACCCCCAATACCGGGAGAGACGAATCCCCTGCCGATCCGCTCACGTGCCTCCATGTGGCTCGGGACTGTACCCAAAAACTACCTGTTTGCATGACTCCTTTGAGCCGTGGTAGGGTAGAAATCAAAGCACATTGGGAACTCACATGAGACAAATGACGACCTCAGATCGATGAACTAACCTGTACACATGTCACCAGGGAACTGCTATCTGACGATATGTATAATACCAACTAGCAGGTTCCCGGCGAGTCCTGTCCGGTGTACTCATAACCCAATGGGCACATGTATACATCTTAGGTGATCCAACTTACACCAGTGGCTTGTGAGACCGGCCACCGCCCCTCGTCGGGGTCTCGACTGTATACACTAGTCTACTCCGGAGTATCGATGCCCTGTCTCGAAACTCCCACGACTAGGGACCACTATTAAGGATGTGCTTATGGACTACCCAACTCTCACGTATATGATCGCCCTCATACTGTTGGTAGTCAAGCAAGATCCTAAGGGCTCTATCAACGTGTAACATGTAATCAGTCACCTGAACATGTACACGACTGATAAAGGCAAACCAGATAGCATACTATCATCTCGAGTAAGACTGTCCTACCAGCATAGGTCCTCCTCAATCATTGCAATCGCGTGCCTGCGATCCAATAATTGACTTTGAGGGCACTATATCCAACAATCTCCCACTTGCACTTAAGGCTAATTATTGCGATGTCGCATACTCACAGCCCGTGTGATACCGAACATCCAACTCCTCTACTAATCAGTTTCACAAAGCCCGTTTGTAAAACTCTTGTGTTCGAGAAATAGCCTCAGTGAGTGGATCCGCCCTGATGTTTCTTTCTATGTCTCTCTTAAACTCAAGTTCGCGTAGAAAGCCATCTCCCGAATTGAGTAATACATGTCTTAGAATATGTCTGGATATCTTATGGGACCTAGTTCATAAATGAACCCCAAATCCAAACTTCTTAGACTGTATCGATAAATGAACCTAATCAGTATCCAGCACCATGCCTCCCACAGTATCCTTTTGGACCACCTGTCCATAATACTGCCCCCTTCATCAGAGGGAAAACTATAACTCTGACAATCTCTCTGTCATCCATGTCACCTTTGAAGCCTGGAATGATAACCATCTCCGAAGGAGGTTGCCGTCATCAAATCCGTAGAACATTAACTTATGTTTAAAACTGCTTCCTTATGTTTCTCCAGGATTGGATTAATACAAACTTATTACATCTAGTGCAAAAATAACTTCTGGTGTGGTACTTGACATCTCACGATTGACTCAATTGCCTAAGCAAGTGATCTGCCAATCATGCACAGCACTCTCTCCTTTAGTCTATAAGACACCATTAGAGAGGGTGACTCCATCACCTGCAGGTACACCACCATGCCAGGAGTCATCTATTTTAAAAACTATTAGAATACTGTCAAAGTACCAACATTGGGAAACTACCCAAATCTAGATCTAAAACCATAGATCTAGAAACCAGAATGTCAGATATTATATCCATATCCTGTCTGGAGAAACAACTGTGTGACGACCACAGTACAACCGATCGTAGTATAAGAATTTTACTTCCTACTCTGTGTATGCCATCCAAATACCAGGACATCACACCCTACTACCTTCTTAACAGATCCATCCCCTATTCTGATGAAGTCAAACCCATGACTGTGATATCAAAATTAGATGATCTATCTCCGCTATATCTGCTCTAGTCTATAAATAGACATAAGCTACTTTCCCACTATGCTTTCGCTGCTCCCACTGACTACAACAACCCTCCTACTGGGTCTCATAGCCTGGAACAACAGTAGTGTCAAGCCTGGGTAAACAAGAACCACCTTGTCACTGTCCTTGAGGCTACCGGAGTACTTCTCGGGTGTCTGAGGTTACCCACCATATCTGCGGAGTGGCTAATGGAATGTTAAACCTGATTGAATCTTTAGGTCCTATTAAATTTTCCGTAATCGTTTGCGGTTCTGGAATCACTTCCAGTTCTACCATACTCCCACTATTGTTTTCTGAAAAATTCCATTTTACTAAAACTGTGGCGAGTCAAGAACAATATCTTCCAGATGGTAGAAAGTCAACCCTCGACATAGCCCGGGCCAACCCACAAACTGCCATTACAGAAACGTGCCCTGAGTTATCCAGAGTCTGGTATTAAGCATAAGCCGGACAACTCTCCGTACCTTAACATCGTTAAGATATGAACCATTCTATATCCAATATAGAAACTTTAGCACTTATTTAATTGGAACCAGATTCTAATCATGCAGCTGTGTCCAGTGCATATCAACTTAATGGAGAGAGGCTAATCAGCATTACTCAACTTAGGAATCCATCCAATTATGAGTAACCTAAAAGAGAAACAAGTTTCTCAAAACTATTACTATCATCTGAATACTAATCACAAGTATCTACATCTTTGATCTCTTTGAAGAATCCCGATACTTGCGATACTTGGTTCTCTACTTTATTCTTATACCCACAACTTCTCAAAACATAGACCTTGGATTTCTACGAAACACTTGTCTAAAAACTAGAGAAGTCATAAGTAAACAGAACATAGTACGAGGACCAACCCCTTTGTCCTGATGGACACTAAACAACATACAATACTCTGTATGAGTTCTCTGAGTTGAATAACTCAAAACTTGTGCATCGTAGGTTGAAAACTGTACTTATGGTTAAGAACTACTCCGTTTGTTCAATGCTCCTTACCTAATCACCAACTGATATTGATAAATGTCATCGACATAATATCAAAAAGTTATATCTCACTTTATAAATATAAACGTACAGATATATCATTTTGAAATTGGTGCACAACAACGGATACTCAAAACCAAATACATGCCTGCCGGCAATAACCCAGGCGACTTTCTCAAATATCACCAATTTCAACGAATTGCGATATAATGAGGATGATCAGCTAATTCCCAATAACATCCTCCCACTCATCATCTGTAAAACCATACAGATATGAGAATGAAACCTGGTAAATACATACCCTGGAGTAAGTATCTAATCGGGAAAACAGTTTTCCATTAACAATGCACTGAAACATGAAAATGTTTCATAGGGGTATCCTGGTATTCATAGTAATGCCTCTTCCATAATCCAATTCATGACTGTAACCGTATATTTCTTTGCCATCTCTCCAAATCCCTTTATTTGTCTTTAGTCGTTACCTTCTGTACACCATCGTTAGGCTAAATGGTTTTCTTCCTTCCCTACTGTTCGGCACCAGCCTATGGTTTGGAAGAAGACTGTCCAGTAAGCATAATAGGTGTACCCTCCTCAACCTAGGAGTACTCACATCTTGAGAGAAGGTGATGATAAAAGACAACTGAATAATACCTTATTATTTTAAAGGTGAAATAGGAGTGGCGATGAAGTACGCGGTTTGGTCGTGAATGATAACAGTCGCAATTTACTTTGCCCTCTTTCTAATCCCTTTATTTTGTCTTTACCTATTATCTTCTGTACACCCTACTTAGGCTAATTGGTTTTCTTCATTCCCTACCTTTCGGCACCTGCCTATGGTTTGGAAGAAGACTATCCAATAAGCGTAATAGGTGTACTCTCATAAACCAAGGAGCCCTCGTAACCTGAGAGAAGGTGATAATAAAAGACAACTGAATAAACCAATTCTATTTCTCCTGAACCTGGATCCATCCTCGAAGAAGTCCCTTCGAGTTCGTATATAACCATATGATGGATCTATCCAATGGAAGTGGATGTCCGTAGTAATACGGGGTGTTCTGTGAAATGCAAAGGGTAAAAGAAGGAGTGTGTAGCGTTTTGAAAATCGTTTCGGTGAAATTTCGGAAAATCGGTAAAATGAGGGGGTTTTCTATAAAAAGTCAAAATACAAATATCTTATTATAAAAATTAAATATACATATTCTAGCTATGTAATTTCTATTATTTGGTGTTTATTGAGCCGCTGGTGAAATTTCAAATTTTCTGAAAAAAATATTATTTTATTATTATTTTAAGCCGTCGCTAATACATTTAATTAGGGAAAATTACAAATTGGAATGAGTTGAAACAAATTTTGTGCATCATAAAACATTAAATAAAAATTTATCATGTGGTTTTTGGAACGAAATCATTTGCCAAAACGGTTTAGAAATTATTGAAGAAAAAAGGCTTTTTTTTAGCGTAAATGGATGTTTGGGGTATTGTATTTATCATTTTTCATCACCCTATACCCGTACCCACACCCACACACCCCCATTCACTTATCCCCTTGAAGAATTCAGCAGCCCCTTCTTTTGTCCCCACTTGGATTTTAAAGAAAAGAAATGAAAGAAAAGAAAAGAAAAAAAGAGTAGAAAATGGTATAATTTGAGTTGACTTTGACTTGAACTAACTTTCCCCACCTCACTCTCTCTCCTCCCTCACCCAATCCCCCAAGATTTCTGGCCAAAACCTGAACCAAAACAGCCCCAAATACTTCATCTCATTTTTCCATCAAAATCCCCAAAATTTCTATCAAAAATCCACCCTTTTTCTCAAAAATTCAAAGCTAATTCTAAATCCAAGCTTTACCCATTATTCTTTAGCTATTCAAGCATGGATCTTGGAGCATGAAATCATTGTTGGAGGCTAAGATTTTTGCAAGTTTGATCTCAAGTTTGTGAGGTATAATCATAACCTTATGCTTAATTTGTTGTTAAATTACTTGAATCTAGCTATTAGGTGTTAAATTAGGGTTTTAAATTTCAAGTTTTGAAATTTAAAGAAAGGGTTTTGATTACTAAGTTAGGGTTTGTTGTGGAAATGAGTTGTGTTTGATTGTGTATGGTTTAGTGAGGTGGATTAATATATTTAGTTTTGTAGAAAACTAATCTAGTTGTTGATTACAAGTTGTTACTTGAAAAATGTCCAAATTAAGCTTTTTGTTGCAAACTAGTTTTTTTGATTTAATTCGAAATATGAGATTAAAAATATGGTTAGGTTTTTTTTATCATATTATTAACTTTATTAAGTGTAGTTTAACACTTTAGTTCATGGAAATCCAACCTAAATTGTAGTTTGTGCATTTTTGCTATGAAATTGTTTAAAAGGGTATTTTGTAAACTAGAATATTAGGATTTTTGGAATTTAATGAGATTAAATTCCGGAAATTTCTTTATACGACTTATTTAAGATATTTAATAAATATATTGGCTGCTACATTCATTTAAACATCCTGTTTTGTACAAAAACGGCGAATTGTGCTTGCTAGATTTTCGGAAAAATGACTTTTTAAGCAAAATTGAGGTTTTTGTGAGTTTTAACCTAGTTTATATTAAAATTAGTGTTCATGAATGTGCAAATGAGTGTGATTGGATTTTTCTCGATGGTTTGACGTTTGTACATCGACATCGAGGGTTGGTTTGACTATTCTTGCATGCGTAGGCGATAGGTTTGGACCTATGCGTGATACGCGTGCCGATTTGATTTTCGTATGCCGTTTCGATTTCGAATTTAGTTTTAATGCGATATGGTGCGTTATGATATGTAGGTACCCCCATGTGGACTTCGAGACGACAAGCAAGCGCGTGGCGACGTCGGTACCGGCTAGCGAGGACCAGGTGAGTAGATTTATCTACGGGGAGAAGTCGGGTGGATGGCGTATAGCACCCCCGCAGTCCGTGGTGATGTATACGGATGCGTATACACCCCAACAATTTATGATATGTTGTTAGGATTTACTATTGATGATTTTAGATGGATATTGGTGTTGGATTGGTGCATGGTTACGAAACCTTAGGTAGTGGGTGCAATACACTTACACATACACACATATACATACTTGAATACATTCCTTATTTCATGTGTGCGTGTATGGGAATATATTTATATGTTCACATGGGTATGGGACTATGTGTTCACATACGGATTTGAGGAGGATACTTGGGATTGAGCTGAGTCGATGAGATTTGTTTGTGGTTGTGATCTCGGTGATATGGCAGGATTCGTACTTAAGGTACGTCCTGGTGTTATAGCGGATCTTGCGGCGGCGATACGGGTGAATAGTGTTATAAATAAATGGTCGACATGCGATCGTGATATGAGGCATAATATGCTAGGATATTGATATTAGGCCGTATCGGGCGATGTATACCCCTTGATGATGATATGTGCTGACGATATCGGTTTGTACGAGATTGTCGATCAGTAGTCAGATCATGAGTATATTGAGAATATTGGTATTGTACTAGACATAGGTCAGTACCCTAGACTATGATCTTGGATAAAGAGGATACCAGAGGAATAGTGTGAGGAATATGATATTGACCCGTACCCAGATTTGGGGATGCCGTACGACGGATTTACGTACGAGCTATATCTTGATGATTGATCCGCACTCTTGACTTGGGATGTCTGATTATAGATATGGTATCGGATATGATATTATTGAGGAGGGATCACCGACTAATATATACACAGGTATGTATATGTATCGACTCAGATGTTAGGCGGTTTCCTTATCTGTAGTCTAGCTTATAGCGTAGCCCTTTAGTTTAGTTAGTTGTTAGATTAGATTTGGTTCCTATCTATTTCAAAGCTTACGAATCGTGCGTATTTTTAAAGACAGCCTAAGGGATCCTACGGATATTTCAAAAAAACGTATCTTTTCTTAAAAACACCGTAGCCCCTATTTTCAAAACCCCACGATTCGTGTTATTTCAAAAGGCACCATTGTAGGACTTATATTAGGTTAAAACAGATTAGTTATCGTTGCGTCTAGTATTCAGCTCCCGCTCATTATTGTTGTTTGCTCCGCATCACATGCTTATATTATGCTTCATATTCTACTGTTGATATCTTGTGGTTAGGACACCAGCACCATTACCGATGATGCGTATGTACCACGTACACTTACTTGCCGGCTCACACACATCTTCATCGGTAATTGCCATGTCACGTACACCTTAGAAAATATTATTGCTTGACATAGCCTGTTAGCTAATAGTTTAGACATGATATTAGTGTACTTGCCTTATATGTTAGTTTAGACATTGTAGTTATTACCTGCTACCTCATGCATACTGTTATTCATTGTTATGCCGCATTCATGGATTCTCATGCATATATTCACTTTTTACGTGCTATTGAGGTTTTGGATTTGGATTTCCATGAGATTTTCTGGATTTGGGGAAAACCGCAAAACATATACAAACTTCTTCTCTCTTTTTAAATAAAAAGCGCGGTTTTTCCCATGATGTATGAGTCGTCCACCATGAGTTTGCTGATGGATTTGGAGACCCGATTCGAGGAGTTGGATGAACCGTTTCGGGTACATGGTGGACCCGGTAAGGTACCCCGGGGCAAGAAGTTCGTGGTGATGACGATGAGCCTGGCAGGGGGAGACTACCTACCGGTGATTTTACCCGACGCGTCGGATATCCGGAGGATACCGTCGTGGTCTTGAGATGGATGGTAGGGGCCGGTCTGGACTGACGGCGCCCTAGATATTGAGATTGAGACATTGAGATTTCGAGATATTGAGGTACTGAGATTTGATGATACAGGCCAGTCCGGATGGCCGGAGCCTGAGGTTTTGAGACATTGAGATTTATGTTTTGTGTCGATGCTAGACACTGTTGATGCTGATTTCATTTATGATACCTCATTTTAAAAATACAAAGGAAATCTCACTAATTTATGAAAACAGTTTCTTCATTTACATGTGTTCTGTTTTCATGCATTCATATCTCATTCATATGATATATTGCTACCTGAGGCACTGACACGGGCACATGAGATCACACTCAGGTTAGATATTATCCTAGCCATTGTTATAGGCTGCATGTTATTCATATATTTGAGGATATATTATGATCATTGACCTAGGTTGCGTTATTCATGCGATTTTCTGTTCGTAGATCTTTTTCTACTCACGAGTTGGCAACTCACCCCCGTTGTGCCCCAGTTTCTTGCAGGTGTTGCCGTACGGATTTCATTACGGCTTTGCGGGCACGGTTTCTTTTCGGGTGACTTGCTAGTAGGTGGGTTTATTGTATCTTACCCATCATTATACCTTGTATATTATATTTCAGTTGTATCTAGAAGTTCCATCAACCAAACTTGTTTTTTTTGAGATAGAGACCAGTAATGTTATTCTTTCGACCATAGAGTAGCATGTTATATTTCTTGAGTTTCTTGCTGGTTGAGTTCCATTTCTGTTGTGATCCTCGCCTTTAGGCGTTGTATATTATGTTGCATACAGGTTGATTAGATATGGTTCTTCCTATTCTCTACTACTTCTCTTGGTTTGGATTTCTGGGTTTCGGCTTACTTAGCATACGTACTCCTTGAGACGTTCGTAGTCTAAGTGCCGGTCATGTTCCGTACTTTCGGGTCATGACAGAGTGGCAATAACTTATGCAACTCAGACAATCCAAAAGCCAGTATTTTAAGAAGGTTCGGTCAACTTGGTCACTGAGTCATAGTCTAGGGTCGGTCAAAGGTCGCTGCCAAAGAGATAGAGAAAAGAAACACTCTGCATGCACTCTAACCTAGATCAGAATGGTTATCACTTTATCTAATCAGGAAACCTCCCACTGTACTGTCAAATTCTCCTCCAAACCTGAAAGAAGAATCAATCGGGATCACCCGAAGAGTAAACCAACTCATCAGTGGGAATCGGGATCCAACTCTCATCGCATAATAACGTGACGGAATCCACTTACGTTATCACACTCCAGAAGGTATGCGCATGCCTGGCAATTTTCAGTTTCTTTAGAAACTTCCGATAAGATTTTTACCCCATGTTCTTATGACCTTGACGAAAGCCAACAAATCATAAGTCACATGTCAAGTTCTGCCCGTCATTATCTTGTTAATTTGAACCCACCTATACATACCCTTGATGAAAGCCAACAAGGTAATACGACTGTCCCAAACCAACTCATCTATCTATGCAACAAATGAATACCCCAGCAGCTACCAAACACTATGCCTTGACGAAAGCCAACAAACATAGCTTGAATACTACTGACCATCCATAAGAAATGACGGAGGGCTACGGCTGGTTTTTGGCGAAAAACCATTAACGTAATGAACTTGATCTCGTTGAAGGAACCTGATAGCTTTTTATAAAAATATAGTGGCGAAAACCTTTGCTAAAGAGGTCACTCCCGGTAAAGGGATCTCGGCTCTTTCCTCGTGGAATGAGGTGCAGGATATTCCAACTGAATACCGCGATACAAAGCAACATGTAATCCACTATAGTGAAGTTATTACCCTGACGCAAACTTCTTCCCAAGGGGTCACTCCCGGTGAAGGGATATCGGCCCTTGCCCCGTCGAATGAGGTGCAGGATATTCCAACCGAATACCACTATGCAAAACAAAAGGAAACATCTTTGTAATAACACTTTTTAAATTTATTCCAACAACATCCAAACAGGTTTGTTTTCCTTTGCATTGATCAGAATCAACGCAGTCCCATCAATTAATCACACCAGAAAAGAACGAAAATAAAATGTACGTATATGCCATCCGCATTCGTCTCTGGGTCCCGTCATCACCCGTTAGGTTACTTAACTAACGACAGAGCGGGGACTAAACTAGCGCGGGTGTAAAACATATATAACATCTACTAGTATATATACCAATATACAATAATCGCTCCAGGCGTGATAATATGCAACATTACAGAAAAGTAATAAGCATCACATAACAATACAGATAGTCTGGGATCCCCGGGTTTCACAGAGCCGCTGCTGAAACCCGACGTTCCCCTGGTCGTGTGAATAGCCTGTGCAATGAAACCTAGACCCCTACGGGCGCGGCAAGTTACCCACCAAAACCTGAAGCGAGGCAGCCCCCTACATCAAAGTGAATGGACCACCCTGTACTTCACGGAATCCGGTAACATGAGCACCCCTCCTTGGGTCAACCTGTACCCCCTACGAGTGCGGCGAATAGACTGCCAATTCTAGAGTGAGGCCCCTCTGCCTCTCAAAGCCATGAGATGCGGACCCGTTGACTTCCAGAACCCGGCTATCCGTGCACTCCGTCGCGGGGCAAAACCTAGTACAGAAATGAAAAATATGTACAACGGGTACATCGACCTCAACTCGGTCGTGCCCCAAAAGAATATTATACAAACAGGCAGTGACGACAGTCCACATATTGGACGCTCGCCCCGCAATATCAAATGTACAATCAAATCCAAACTGCACTACCATTGCACACTGCTATCCACCACGACAAATCCGCAACATCACAGCACAACACAGAACATCAACGCGAATGTCACATTCGCAAACCCGTCTAAAAGAACTATAGCAATCAGACGCGGTTTACCGCTCGAATGACATTCACGGTCGGAGATATAATGTAAGTACTGTAAACTGATACGTTTAAATTTCGATCGACAAAACTTCCCGAAGTGTGCTGTACAGTAACAAAATCTGGGCCCAAAAGAACAGTTCCGGAAACCACAATTTTCCAAGTAGAAGCCCCAGAAGAAAAATTACCCACTGATTCACCAAGACGGCCGCGTTTCCGCGGCCAAATCATGGCTTTGGCGGCGGATCCGCGGCCGTACGGTCGGATCAGTTGGTCGTTTTTCTCCAGTGTTCTTTAAAAAGCCTGCTTAATTTTCTGTTATAATCAAAATGATTTTTAGACCAGATTTAAAATCAACAGAAACTTTAGACATGGAATTTGTGGTTTTCGAAAATCCGTTCGATCGATATTTTAAACGCGTTAGCACAAGTTAGTAATGCTTAATGATGAGGCTCTGATACCATGTAATTCTACGGTAGCGCCCCGGGCGTCAATATAACGCCAAATGCGGAACAAAAACTTTTACAACTGGCGCTATCGCATACTATAACCCGGATCTGCCATTAATGCTAAACTAACAAACAACAAAGAGGGTAGAAAGGTTATACCGAATGATCCGAGTCCTTCGTTCTTTAACCATCATCCCACGCTCCTGTTACGGCTGCTCCGATCTCGTCGATCTCCGATCTGCTCGTCTAGGTGGCACCACGTCATCGGATCTTTAAACGGGCTCCCGCCTCTGACCCGAGGCAACTCGGTCATCAAGTTTGCTAAAAGAGATGACCAAGATTGATGTAGAGAATGAGTAGAACACTTTGTCTCACTTCGTCCAAAGCCATGGACGAACGATTAATGAAGTTGCCATCTGGAATGATATGAAATGAGAAATGAGCTATGAAATTTCCATACACCAAATCACATAAACTTTTTAATCAACAACCATATCTTTTTTCTACCAAGTGAGTTAGTGAAGAGGAGGGGAGGGGCCGGCCATATATAGAAGGGGGGTGAGTGTAGGAGCAAGGGGGTGACCACAAGCAAAGCTTCTCATAAAAAGATCTTAGCAAGAACAAGAATCATTAATGCAAAAGAATGAGTCACTAATACACCTCATCAACTCATTAAAGCAAACAATGAGTCACTAACCTAGTCACCTCTTCTAGAACCTTCCACACTCATGACTCACCTCATGACTCACCCAAAAGAAGAAAAGATAAATCCGCATTAAACCGAATGCTTAATACGGGTGATAGAAAACTGGAATCTGGCAACTTCCAAAAGTGATCCCGAAACGAATTTCAGGATAACCCCGTAACTGTATAAATATACCCGCATTTGTATTACGACCGAATACAAATGCAACTGAGACAAAGATATTATATCTACAAAGTATAATACATGGATCCGGCTTAAACCAAAGCCCACCAGTATTATCTGCCCGAAATATGACACGTGCGTAAACGCACGTGCAATTTCCGAACCCTGCCATAAAACCATACGACCTCTACAAAATTTCGCCCGAACTTGGGAAACTATCTGGGGACTCTAATAACTCGTCAGTACCCTGGCAGTGGGTTTAACCACAAGCCGTCAACGGCACTAGCTGTGCGTAACGGCTGCCCATGTACTGACCTCAAGGGAGGCCGATGAGCGAACTCATCCTGAAACCCTACTGAGCCTAACAGTGACAATGTATATACAGTCCAGTCCGTTCGTCTATGAGTATCACATATCCGGCCTAGGGGGCTGGTAACGTTAGACCCCCAATAGCGGTATAAGTCGTGTAGGAGACAAGCCCTGAACACCCTGAGAAACTACCGGAGTACCTACCAGTAATTCTCACCTGCCTTGGCAAAGGACTTGGTGTAATGGCTTTCCTAGACACAGAGCGATCTCCACCCCCAATACTGGGAGAGACGAATCCCCTGCCGATCCGCTCACGTGCCTCCATGTGGCTCGGGACTGTACCCAAAAACTACCTGTTTGCATGACTCCTTTGAGCCTTGGTAGGGTAGAAATCAAAGCACAGTGGGAACTCACACGAGACAAATGACGACCTCAGGTCGATGAACTAACCTGTACACATGTCACCAGGGAACTGCTATCTGACGATATGTATAATACCAACTAGCAGGTTCCCGGCGAGTCCTGTCCGGTGTACTCATAACCCAATGAGCACCTGTATACATCTTAGGTGATCCAACATACACCAGTGGCTTGTGAGACCGGCCACCGCCCCTCGTCGGGGTCTCGACTGTATACACTAGTCTACTCCGGAGTATCGATGCCCTGTCTCGAAACTCCCACGACTATGGACCACTATTAAGGATGTGCTTATGGACTACCCAACTCTCACGTATATGATCGCCCTCATACTGTTGTTAGTCAAGCAAGATCCTAAGGGCTCTATCAACGTGTAACATGTAATCAGTCACCTGAACATGTACACGACTGATAAAGGCAAACCAGATAGCATACTATCATCTCGAGTAAGGCTGTCCTACCGGCATAGGTCCTCCTCAATCATTGCAATCACGTGCCTGCGATCCAAAAATTGACTTTGAGGGCACTATATCCAACAAGATCCTCCATTTTAGTCCATGTTACCTTATGTTAAAATTCCGTTTTTACCTATTCCGCCTCCCCGTAAGCACCGGGGTGGGTAACGTGGACTTACAGTAGTATCAGAGCCTAGCTAAACAACAACTAACATGTTAGCAAAGTGTTTAGAACTTCGATCCGAAAAAAAATTGCAAAATACATTAAAAACTTGTACTTTCTGTCGTTTTTTAAAACAGGTCTAAAAATATTTTCACACACCTGAAAAATACGTGCAGGGTTTTTTAGGAACAACCAAGAAAAATGAGCCCATGACTCGATCAGACCGCCGCGGAAGCGCGGCGAAACCAAGCGTTTCGCCGTGGATCCATGGCCGAGTCGACTCGATCGCGACTCGTTTTTCCTGCAGTGTGTTCAGTATGATGTTTTGTTATTTTTAAGATACTTTGTTTCTGCCCAGATTCTTCAGAGAACGGTGTTGTGTTTGGGGTAGTTACAAATTGGTATTTTGATCGAAATTCTATAAACTTTAGCTAAATGGTTATATCTGTAATGTGATATATGTGCTGAACGTCGACTAATCGCTATACGTCGATTAGTGGGGGTTGTGCATATCTGTGATCTGTAATGTTGGATTGTGTATATGAACTTGTTGGATTGTCGCGGATGAATAGTTGGGGTTTGTGAGATGAGAGTTTATTTATTTTTCTTTTGATGTAAATTGTAAATTGATGTAATATTTTTTTTTATGGCCGCACATCCGGGTTGAGATTGTAGCCGTCATTGTATATTATTTCTTTTACTGTTTTTTCTCCTAGGATAGACCCAAGGTGGGGTGCACAAACTACCGGGTACTTTGAAGTGCCGAGTGGCCTACTCACGTTGTTGAGGGAGGTTGCTTCACTTCGGGTACTTGGCGGGTAGTTTGCCGCACCCGGAGGGGTCTAGGGTGGGGTTTGGCTATTCATCGTGACCGTGTAATCCGTCTTTCGTTGCAGGCTCGAATGAAACGCGGATTCCTAGCATATCCAATGTGTTCATCTGTGATCTGGAATGGCTATCATTGCATCTGAAGAATGTATATATCTATATATGATATCTAGTAGGCGTTGCTTATGTTTTGCATCCGCGCTAGTCCAGCCCCCACTCTGTCGTTAGTTAAGTAACCTAACGGGTGATGACGGGGCCCCGTGGCGAATGCGGATGGCATAAGCGTACATCATATTTTCGTTGTTTTCTACAATGGTAGGATTAATTGATGGGACGCATTATATTAATGCAAAGAAAATAAACCAAAGTTAAATCGTTGGAACAATTTCAAAACCACTCGGTTTTTTCCAAAACAGAAAACTTTTAAAAACACGGAGCTTAAACCACTCCTTTTAAAAGCTATCACGTTCCTTCGATTATATCAAGTTCACTACGTTCACGGTTTTGCCAAAACCATTCGTAGCCCTCCGTCATTTCATATGGATAGTCAATAGTATTCAAGTTGTGTTTGTTGGCCAAAGTCAAGGCATAGTAATTGGTAGCTCTTGGATATTCATATGTAGCATAGATAGATGCGTTGGTTTGGGACAGTCGTACTGCCTTGTTGGCCAAAGTCAAAGGTAGGTACGGGTGCGTTCAAATTAACCTGGAAAATGACGGGTAGAACTTGACATGTGACTTATGATTTGTTAGCCAAAGTCAAGGTCATAAGAGCATGAGGCAAAAATCCACATCGGGAGTTTCTAAAGAAACTGAAACTTTCTAGTACTGCATACCATTTGGAGTGTGATGATTTTGATAGGATTCCTTCAGCTTTATCACACGATGGTATTTGGATCCCGATCCTACTGTGAGTATATGCTACTCCTCAGGAAACTTTCTCACTTAACGATCAATGCTATAAACCAAGTAGGTGTCTAGAAAGGTGTTAGCGGGGCTACGCCCACAGGGAAAAGAGGTTATTTAATTAAGGAACTTCGCGAAAGCGTCATAAAACCTCCCTCGAAGTACCGACACTGGCCTGGCTGAACGGTTAAGCAAGTATTGTACGGTGAGATTGATCCCGACTAATTCTTCTTTTATGGTTTGAGGAAGGATTCGAGAAACAGTGGGAGACATCCTGTTTAAAAAAACTAAAAACCACTCTAAACTTGCAAGAGCATCATGCTAAAGTGTTTCTTCTCTCTCTTCTAATTGCAGCGACCAAACATCATGACCGGCCTTAAGTTATTACTAGATAAAAATATACTGACAGGGCCAAACTACAAAGATTGGCTCAGGAATGTCAAAATGGCAATCACTTATGACAAGTTGGGGTATCTCCTTACCACCAAAGCCCCCGCTGTCCCAGGTCCTCAATCCAGCGTCGCGGATAAGGAAATCCGTAAGACCTGGGAGATTGACTCCGCGAAGGCCAAGTGCCTCGTGCTTGCCTCTATGAACAATGAACATCAGAGGAGGCACGAGAATATGGACCTTGAATCCATATTTCTCCATACTAAGGATCTATATGGAGAGCAATCCCGTATCGCCAGATACGAAGTCTCGAAAAAGTTGTTTTCGGCGAGATTGGCCGTCGGATCATCTGTAGCGGAACACGTGCTTAAGATGATTGGCTACATTGAAGAGCTCGCGGACCTCGGGACCACGTTAGAGAACGAGCTCTATACTGACTTGATTCTCCAGTCCCTTCCTTCCACTTACACCCAGTTTATCCTGAACTTTAACATGCAAGGAAAAGAAGTTGAACTTTCGGAACTCCTCAACATGTTGAGGAGTGCAGAGGGCACCCTACAGAAAGTTAGGGAAACACCTGCTTTGTTTGTTGGAGGAGCTTCCTCTTCTAGGTCCAAGGCGAAAGCCAAAAGAAAGAAGAAGAAGGCCCCCACCAAACCAAGGGGCGCTGTTAGTAAAGTGGAAGCCAAGGGAAAGGCAAAGGTAGCAAAGGTAGCGGGACAACTTGTGGGAAAGGAAGAGTGCTTTTATTGTCACAAGAAAGGACACTGGAAGAAAGATTGCAAGGCTTGGAAGGCCAAAAACCAGGACCTGAAGCAAGTTGTAGCTTCGGCTTCAGGTGTGTATGTTATTGAAAACTATCTATCAATAAACTCTACTTCCTGGGTATTGGATACCGGATCAGGATCTCATATCTGTAATTCTTTGCAGGCACTGAGAAAGCATAGGGTTTTGAAGGCAGGTGATATGACCCTCAGAGTTGCAAACGGAGCTAGCATGGATGCTAAGTCCGTGGGGGACTATCACTTGGGATTGTCAGATGGACATGTTTTGGTTTTGCGTGACTGTTATTTTGTACCCAGTTTGACTTGTAATATCATATATGTATCTTTAATGTCTAAAGAAGGTTATGATTTTGCATTTGTAAGCAATGTTGTAAACATTCACCTTAATCATATTCTGATTGGGTCGGGTACATTAAGCAACGGTATATACGTATTGAACCAACCACAGATTTTCAATGTCCAGAATACACACAAAAGAAAGTCTCCAGAAATAAATCATGCTTTCTTATGGCATTGTAGACTGGGTCACATCAATGAGACAAGGTTAACTAAGTTGCATAAAGAAGGATATTTGGATCCGTTCGAATATCAATCATATGCAACTTGTCAATCATGTCTCAAAGGAAAGATGACAAAGACTCCGTTCACTGGACACGGAGTAAGAGCGAGCGAGCTCTTGGGACTCGTACATAGCGATGTATGTGGTCCAATGTCTACACATGCGCGAAGTGGTTATTCTTACTTCATTACTTTCACGAATGATTTTTCGAGGTATGGACATGTCTTCTTAATGAAGCATAAATCTGAAGCCTTTGAAAAATTCCAGGAATACAAGAATGAAGTAGAAAAACAAACACGCAAAAGTATCAAGACACTGAGATCTGATCGAGGTGGTGAATACTTGAGTGCCGAGTTCCTGGGTTACCTAAAAGAGAATGGAATTCTCTCTCAACTTACTCCTCCATACACCCCACAACATAATGGTGTATCGGAGAGACGGAACCGAACCCTATTAGATATGGTACGATCCATGATGAGTAACGCTGAGTTACCGTGATCATTCTGGGGATATGCACTAGAATCAGCTGCATATCTTTTGAACCGAGTTCCAACTAAGACAGTGCCTACCACACCATATCAGATGTGGAGTGGGAAGAAACCCTATCTTAAACACATTAAGACATGGGGATGTCCATCTTTTGTCAAAAAGCAGCATGCGGACAAACTCGAGGCACGCTCAGTACAGTGCAAGTTTGTGGGATATCCAAAGAACTCCAAGGGATATTTCTTCTATTACGTAGAGGAACAAAAGGTTTTTATTTCTCATCATGACTGCTTCTTGGAAACTGAATTTTTGGAAAATCAGATAAGTGGGAGCGCAATAGAACTGGAAGAAATTCCAGAACCACAAGCTATTACTGAAAGCTTAGTAGAACCATAGGGTTCGAAAGAACAGGACATTCCTGCACCACTCCGCAGGAGTAGTAGGCAGTCTCATCCGCCCGAGAGATACTACGGTTTTCTCATAGATGGAGATAGAGAGGATTGCATCATTGATAATGATGAGCCGACTAGCTTCCAGCAGGACATTCAGAGCACTGACTCGGTAAAATAGCTAAATGCAATGCGGACCGAAATGGAGTCCATGTACACCAACAAAGTATGGACTTTGGATGTTGCTCCAGAAGGGGTAAAACCCGTAGGCTGCAAATGGATCTTCAAAAGGAAGATTGGTGTAGATGGACAGGTTGAAACCTATAAAGCTAGACTTGTTGCAAAGGGTTTTCGTCAAAGACCTGGTTTGGACTATGACGAAACCTTTTCTCCAGTGGCTATGCTCAAATCCATTCGGATCCTTCTTGCCATTGCTGCCTTCCACGATTATGAGATTTGGCAGATGGACGTAAAGACCGCTTTTCAAAATGGAAATTTAGAGGAGTGTGTCTATATGGACCAGCCAGAGGGTTTCATTCAGAGTGGGAGCAGCGGGAAGGTGTGCAAGTTGCTTAAGTCCATTTATGGACTAAAGCAGGCATCGCGGAGTTGGAACATCTGTTTTGATGAGACGGTCAAAGAATTTGGCTTTATCAAAAATCCAGATGAACCATGTATTTATAGTAAGATGGTAGCACGAACTGTCGTATTCCTCGTTTTATACGTGGATAACATTCTCTTGATAGGAAATGACATTCCTATGCTACAATCTGTCAAAGGGTTCTTGTCACACAAGTTCTCCATGAAAGACCTGGGTGATGCCTCTTACATTCTGGGGATCCGGATCCATCGTGATAGGTCCAAGAGGATATTAGGACTTTCACAGTCCAGGTACATCGACACCATACTGAAAAGATTCAGTATGAAAGATTCCAAGCGCGGTAATTTATCGGCTTGTCACGGGATCACCCTCTCCAAAGAGATGTCTCCCAAGACTAATTTGGAAAGGGATCGCATGTCTATTATACCCTACGCCTCTGCAGTAGGCTCTATAATGTATGCAATGTTGTGTACCAGACCATATGTAGCTTATGCACTAAGTGTGGTAAGCCGGTATCAGTCAAACCCTGGGGAGAAGCACTGGATAGCGGTAAAGAACATTCTGAAGTACATGAGAAGGACTAAGGATATGTTTTTGGTTTACGGCGGAAAAGACCTCCAGATGGAGGCCTTTGCTGACTCCAGCTTCCAGAGTGACAAGGATGACTCCAAACCCATGTCAGGTTATGTCTTTACCCTCAATGGAGGGGCGGTGTGTTGGAAGAGTTCCAAACAGGAACAGTTGCTGACTCGACGATAGAAGCGGAATATATCGCAGCATCTGATGCCGCAAAAGAAGCCGTCTGGATGAGAAAGTTCTTGACAGAACTTCAGGTGGTTCCGTCCATTGTTGATCCAATACCTTTGTATTGTGACAACAACGGGGCTATAGCTTTAGCAAAGGAACCTAGGTCCCATCATAAGTCCAGACACATATTGAGGCGGTATCACCTGATCAGGGAGATCGTGGATCGCCGGGAGATCGAGGTTCGGAGGGTTGCTACAGAAGATAACACTGCAGATCCATTCACGAAGGCCATACCCCAGACTTGGTTCGAGCGGCTGATCGAGATGATAGGTCTTCGATACGCCAGTACATGGCCTTAGTGCAAGTGGGAGATTGTTAGTGTATATGCCCTAGAGGCCATTACTGTATCATACTAGTTTGTATATTACTTAATGGAAGCTTGGGATATTCACAGTTGTATAGACAATCTTACTCAAAATGGTAGTATGCTACTTGGTTTGTTTCTACTTTAATGTGTGCATGTGTTTCCTTTAGCATATCGCCTATACATATTAGTGGAGCCCTTAGGATCTTTGCTTGATTACCAGCGTTGTGATGGCAGTCACACTAGTGGGGGCTGGGTAATCTACAAGCACATCCTTATACAGGTCCCTAGTCGTAGGATTATCGAGACGGGGCATCGATACTCCGGAGTAGACTAGCGTATGTGCTTCTCATCCCAGCAGGGGAGATGGTCTGTCCTACAGCCATTAGTACGTCATACTGGAGATAGTATGAGGGTGCAAGTTAGGTTACGAGTACACTGGACAAGACTCGCTGGGAACTGTTGGTTGGTATTATACCTATCGTCTGTTATCAGTTCCCAGGTAACATGAGTACAGCTTAGTCTGTTGACTTGACACTGTCACTTCGCCTCGAGTATGTTCCCACTATTCTTAGATTACTACCCTACCACGACTCAAATGAGTCATGCAAACAGTTAGTAGTTGGGTGCAGTCCCGAAGCACTTGGAGGCAGTGACGGTTAGACAGGATTCGTCTCTCCGGGTATTGGGAGTTGATATCGCGCTGTGTCTAGGAGAGCCATTACACAAAGTCCCTGGCCAGGGCAAGCGAGATATACTGGTAGCGTTTCCAGTATTTTCTCAGGGTGTTCTGGGCTACACTCCGACACGACTTATACCGCTATTAGGGGAGTGACGTTCACCGCCCCCTAGGCCCGACATGCGATACTCTCAGACGAACAGACCGGACTGTACGGAGATTGTCACATTCAGGCTCGGTAGGAGTTCGGATGGGTTCACCTCATCGGTCTTCTTATCGGCATCTACATGGGGACCGTTACGTACAGCTAGTACCGCTTGCGGCCTGTGGTTAAACCCACTACCAGCGTAGTGTCGAGTCTTTAGAGTCCCACACAGAGGGTTGTTTGCCTTTGGGCAAAACAGAGTAGAGGTCGCATGGTTTTGCGACGGGGTTCGTTCACATCCGCGCACTTATGCACGTTTGGTGTCCGGGCAGTTATTACTAGCGGGCTTTGGTTTAAGCCAGATCCTAGTATTTGTTTTGGGATTGGTTTTTGTCTCATTGTATTCGTGTTTCTCGGAACACGGATGCGGGTGTGTATGCACAGTTGACAGAGGCAGAAGAACCTCATTAGGGTTGTTGACCGTTGACTTTTTCTAAACCCTAATGAGAATGAGGAATATGATTAATAATATTAATTAAGGATAATTGTGCCATGGTTAGGTTGACAATTTAACTTTGGTTGACAATTTGACTTTTGTTAACCATTTGACCATGATCATTTCTTTTGCAAGATGCTTCTTGATTCTTGCAAATTTCATTTTATGTGAAATGATAATGGTCATTTCAACTAACCATCACAATTTTCTTTAATTAATATTATTATTATCATTTTCTCTCATATGAGAGCTTGGTTGCATTATTATTCTCATTCTCACTTGCTCTTTCTCTCTCATGCTTAGCTCTTCCTCTTCCTCTCTCAAAGCTCTCATCTTTCATGTGTTGAGAACCATGAGCTTGTGAGATAAAACCATCAAGACTTCTCTCTACTCATTCTAGGGTTCTTAATTTAGCAAGCCAAGCACTCTAGTTACCTCTTGGTTGAGGTAGGAGCTCAAGGTAGAGGCCTTCGGGTGGATCTTTCTTCGGCAAAGAGAAGACGATGAGGATGAGCCGTCTACACCACTCCAAGGAGCAAGCAAGAAGGAGGACCACAACAAGAAGAGAAGGAGTTCAAGATCTAGGTATAACCATTCAACCTAGTAGCTAGAACTTGTAGTTAGTATGTTAGTTTTTGTTTAGCAAAGATCCTCCATTTTAGTCCATGTTACCTTGTGTTAAAAATCCATTTTTTACCTATTCCGCCTCCCCGTAAGCACCGGGGTGGGTAACGTGGACTTACAGTTCATTCGGAAGCTGGGTGAATTGATTTATTTCGCTATGGACTCAAGCTGTTTTATAATTGGGGTAGAATTTCTTAAGGAATGCTACGACGAATTCTTCCCAATTTGAAATGGAATGTGCGGTTGTGTTATAAAGCCACTTCTCGGCTATATCGCATAAGGTAAACGGAAGAAAACGTAGACGCATAGCATCCACAGAAAGCTGTGAAGTACCCATCATAGCGCATACATTTTCAAATTTGGTAATAAAGACATATGCGTCTTCAGACTCGAGACCGTGATATTTGGGTAGAAGATTGATGTATTGGGGTTTTATTTCAAAATTATCCCCGTTGGCTGGTGGAATGGTGAGACGGGTCGAAAGAGGACCTCGCATAGGATAGCATCTCTCTTGGAGAGAGATGCGGGGTGGATTCTGCGCACCTTCGGACGACGGCAGAGTAGTGATAAAGAAGTTCGATGGAGAACCGTCCATCGATGTGGGTGTGGTGGTGGGTAAAGAAGAAGTAGATGTAGAAATACCGACTTCGGAGTCGATAAATGTAACGCGGACAAGACGGGCACTAGAATCCCGTGTCCAGCCGAGCATGCACTAAAGGGTTTAGTACAAGTGGCAGCGTTGTGATAATTAAGGAAAATGATAAGTTGGTGTTTGTTTTGAAAAAGATACGGATTTTTGAAAAAATGATGCAAATCACAACAAATGCACACACAATCCTAAGTCTAATGGTCACCTAGGTCAAGTCTCTAGACCGCTCCTAACTGCAAGAAGACAAATCGCAGGATCAATCCTCTACTACCTCTTTGTCCCTCCTGTGGCCAGGTAAGTGGGAGGTTCTCCACTACGTAAGTAGTAGGCCTAATTAAGTAACCACTTGCCTTAGACACACTTGCCTTAGACACCACAAAAGAAACGCGGATAAGCAATAGATTACCCACGACCTTCTCCTATCCTAAGTGAGCGCGACGGTCCTTAGAGTCAAGTCTAGATTTCTTTTAGTTAATGAGGGTAATGCGGATGTAGTTTTGCGATTTTCGGGGCTTAGGAAGGGTAATGAACTCCCCACCTAATCTGAATTTGGTCTTTGCCCCTTAATTTCCGTATTAAAAATGCAAACAACCAAGATCAAACACGCACAATTTTTATTTTTTTGCGGCGCTGCGAATTTTTGCATAGAAACCTGCAGAAATTGGTTAATGGAGCGGATCGAGGAAGAGATAAGAATGTCAGAGAGGACCTGTGAAGTTTTGGTGCACTAAATCCCCTATATCACCGCGTTTCCGCCGCGGTTAGGCCTCTAATGCCGCGGTTCCGCCGCGGGTAAGAGTGATCCATGCACAAAAAGTTTATACAATGCTTCTGTTCACACCCTGAGCTCTCTGGAATGTTCAGAAAATTTTTCCTCAAGCTCCACAGATTCCAGATTTCCTCGCAACAAATCACAACGAATCGTTTAGTGTTTGTGCGAATTTTGATCAAAAAAAATTCTGATGGAATAAATTTTTCAACTCAAATTTCAAAAACGAACAAATTAGCACACTATCCCCGACAACGGCGCCATTTGATTGAATGATTATTTGTGTGTCGTGTTTTGAAAATGTGTAAAGATCATAACCAAACAAATTTATAAACCGCAATCAATAACGGTGTCAATTATAGGTTCGTTAGCGAGTGCGGATCGTCCACAGGAAAAGTGAGATTTGATCGTAATTGTTTTAGATGAATTAAAAATTAAAGAGAAAAGAAAAGACAATTCAATTCAAGATTTAAAAGTGAATTTCAAGAATTATCTAGATCTAAATCTAATATCAAGAAAACATTAAAATCAAGAATCAAGAATTGATGATATCCAATCGAATTAGGTTTCAAGAATTGAAGTGAGGCTCGTAGGAATCGATCGAATCTATAGAAGTGATGAAAACTAGTGATTACGTTTTCTTATCCATTAATGATTTGATACTAGATCGATGACGATCAATCGAGGTTTAAGGATCTTTTGAAGGAACTTGGGTTTCTTCATCTCATCCTTTGTCCTTTCGATGAATCTCATTCAAAAGCTAGCCTATAGTAAATTGAATTACAGATCGTCAATCTCTAATTACGAGCGAAAACATTCAATAAAGCATTTCGCTCGAAACTGGATTGTCGATAATTCAATTTACAAGAGTTTACAAAACTTATAGGAATTAAGAATTGTTTCAAGATTTGTAACATCATCAACTATTGATTCTCTCGACTCCTCCACGAGCGGAGTTTTTACTCAAGCATCATATCAAAGAAAACAATGCAAGAATGTAAAGAAAGCAAGATAAAGAAATTTCACCTTTTATTTATCAACAATTTTGTTACAATTCTCTCAAGATCTACAAGAGGAAAGAACTCGATCGTCGATTTAGCTCCGCATCGTCTCCGTGAGTCGCGGATCGTCTTGGATCACTTGCTCGGTTGAAGATCGGCGTCGCTTCTAAAAAGTTGAAGGCTTCTTGCTTGATTTGTACTCAAAGATCTTGAATTTTGGCTTTGGTGATTGGATTAGGGTTAGGGTTTGAATGCACAAGTTGTGTCACTCAATTTGTGGGATTTTGGCTCAATTTTCAACAACTAATTATTCAACAACCTTAGAATAAAAGCTTTAGGGTCCCTTTTATAGCCCTTACTAGGATTAGCTTCCTTTAGAAGCTAGGTTTAGTTTAGCTTCACTTGTAAGCTTGTGTCACGACCCGAAGTTTGGCCCGTGACCGGCACTTAACCACGTAACGTCTACAGGCATAACGCGACTAAGTGAACCGAAAACCCAGAAATCAAACCAGTGAAAGTATAGAGTGTTATAAGTTTTAAATGAAGGCACTTACTAACATGATAAGAAATCTAAGTAAACAATCACCAAGATAGTAATATACGACGCCGTAGCGAAGATCAAGATCCACAAGTGGGAATAACACAGATAGGATAAACTGCAAGTACAGTCGGCTCGCAACGAGCTCGACACCAGAATACAAATATAATACATCATCGTCCTCACACTGTCTCTAAGTCGAATACATACATGGTAGATGGAGAATACTAGATACAACAATGTACATAACTGAAAGATAAACAGATACCGCACAAAACACACCTATCAGCAAAAGAGCTAGTACACCAACTATGGGGGTATCTGTGTCAAAAGATGCAACCGCAGCCTGCCGCGACTACTCCGAAGAGCAACCTGCAAACACTGTGGCACAACGGGGGTGAGTTGCCAACTCGTGAATAGAGATAACATATAAAAGTAATCGCGAGCATGCACGTACTACGCTACTCTATCATATGCCAACAGATGATATCAATATGTGATAAGCAGTATGTGCAATAATCATGCAAGTGCTCTATCAGGTAATGTAACTACAGGGTGAGGTACAATAATAAATGCTGAGCATGGGCAATATAATATCTACACGGAATGTCAACGTGGAATATATAATCGGTGTCCATCAATGCACCCAGATCCCCCAAATAGCCCAGGCGCCGGCACTCTCATCGGCCCTCAAATCCTGTACATCTCTGAGAATCCCGAGTGCCCAACATCGGCACCCAAATATCATAAATACTCGTGTCCAGTATCGACACGCAAATCCTCATCCATCAGGCCCCGTCAGTCCGGGTCATCCCTCTCTCAATATATCGGGAATCCGTCAGTCCGGGTCATCCCTCTCTCAATATATCGGGCATCCGTCAGTCCGGGTCAGCCCTCTCTCAATATATCGGGAATCCGTCAGTCCGGGTCATCCCTCTCTCAATATATCGGGAATCCGTCAGTCCGGGTCATCCCTCTCTCAGCATAAGCCACTCTAGCACCGAGAAAACACAGGGTGGCGCCCCAAAATATCATATCAAGGGAACCGGGTTTTTAAATGATTACATATTTGAAAAGGCCACGGTTCCCAAATCCGGAAAACACATGTAATCCCTACCAATATGCAAGTAAATGTGATGTGATATGCGCATCAAGTATGAATATTATGTCAAGTCACATAAAAGATGAGCAATAGCATAATGATCCTATGTGATGTATGCATCAAGTATGAATATCATGTCAGGGTAGTGCTCGTGCGACATGAACTGTCAGTAAGGATGCAGTGTTCCATCATTCTAGTTTATATACATATAGCAGAGAATGCAGTATGCACTAAATAGTAGCCATGAATAGTCAATGTATACAAAGGAAACTATAAGGTCCTATCAGCCCTGACGTAGAACGCCATGCGGGCGATATCCCCGTAGATGTTAAATCTACTCACCGTAGTCTCTCGCTAGGTATAGCCAACAACTTGCTTTCCCTTCTGCGCGGCGTCCGCCGTACTCGCCTGCGAACCTAAAATCACACCATACATCATACATAAGCTTGAAGTCACACAAACACGACATTAAGGCCGAACTAGTAACTCGTGTCGTGAACCAAGCGCGCGTGTGCGCGATACGCTAAAACGTATGGTTACGCGCCTGAAGTCACTCCGACGCGTCGCGATACGCAGAAACCCAAAACCCATACACACGCATCACGCGTGTCGCGAAGGATTGAAAATACGGGAAAATAGGTAATCACCTCCAGATTTTGATACAGGAAAGATATTGTAAAACTATATATACCAAAACAACCCACATAGCAGCAGACACCCACACCCCAAACCCCAACCCAAAGCACCCCCATCTGGCCGCAATTTGCGGCCAGAATGCATATTTCGGCGGCCCCAAATGGGAATTGGGCTCCCAGGTTTGGTTTGTGCACTCTATACCCCCCATACATGCTACAGTAACATCTAGTTTTACTCTGAAATGTCCCGGGTAGTAGCAGATCCTACAGGGCCTTATTTCTAGTTAAAATCCACACTTTGCACTAAAATGGAACTTTAGGGTATTTTTGTGCAAACTGAAACAAAACTTGGCTTAAGATAGATCTAATAATACCTAATAGAGCTAACACAACTAACAAAACCCTAATCTAACATGCGAATCACAAATATCCTTTAATATCACTAAAGATGCACAAAAATGAGATTTTTACTAAAGAATACAACAAGTCTAAGGAAAAGAAGTGAAAATATGAGTTAATACCTTCTAAGAGCCTTGTGAAACACCAAAAATCTCAGCTTTTCCCTCTAGTGTGCAGATTTGCCTTAAACACCTCAAAAAGCTCACTTTTCCTAAGGTTTTGTGAAGGAAATGTGTGGTTTTTGTGTAGGATTTGTGTAGAGATCAAAGAGACATGAAGAGGAGAAGAAAAGATGAAGAAAATAGGAAGGTTTGCTGCTGGAATTCTCCAGAATTCTGGAGTGGGGAAAGAGAGAGAGAAAGGAAGAAAATGGGTCAAAAAAAAGTCAAAGTTTCACCTAACCACCATGCTCATTTGTTTATTGGATTTTGAATTATGAAAAAGGGTTTTGAAAAGATTAAAATGGTGGGGAATAAGTTAGCCACCATACACACAAGAAGGGTTAACATGCTACCAAAACCCTAAGTCTCAAAAATTTCTAAGTGTGCAAGGTGTACACTACAAAGGAAAATTCCCAATATGCAAACACTACTAAATATAACTAATAATTCTAGAAACACACATATATATAATAACACGTACGATCACTAATTATCACGAAAGACATCAAACAGGAATTCAAAGTGTTACAGCTTGGTAGTTAGGTAGAAGGTTCTAGAGTTAGTTAGTTAGGGCTAGCTTCCTTCATAAGCTTGGAGGTTAGGGAGAAGCCTCTAGGCTTAGGTAGTTATTTGAGAGGCTTGCTTGAGAAGCTTGAGAATGTTTAGCTTGAACAATGAGCTTTGTTGTTCGGACAGAAGCTTCTGGAGATCTCTGGAATTTGCAGTGGCTTGAATGAGTGTAGGCCTTTGAATGAGAAACCTGAGATAGAAATTTTCTACTGACGTGTCACCATGGCCGCGGATCCGCCGTGCAAGGCCTGCTCCGGCCGCGGATCCGTGGCCCTTTGGAAGCTTTAGTGCCTGAAAACTCCTGGTTGGGTTGGTACTGACTTTAGGGTTACTTTCTGATATCTGTAATCTTATAATTCTCTCTAGTTCACTACTAAATCTCAAGTCTTGGACTTGGCGCATTTTTATCAGCACTTTTTACAGTTTCGGCTCTTTTCCTGGAATTTCCTGCACAGATTCTCGAGACAAGTGTTGCGCTACACAAAGATTATGCAATGCAATGATAAACACTCAATTTCCCTCAAAGTGTCGGTTATAATGCATAACACATGTTATTTGGTATTTTACAGACAATTTGCTAATATGTGCTATATTCATACTGAACACCTTTAGATGAGTGCAAATGGTAGGGAAATTGATGCGTTAGAAATGCAATATTTTCGACTGATCGCCCGATTTCTTTGGGACAACATGAATGGGGCTAACCCACTGGCTATCCGAGATAGGGTAAATGATACCACTATCAAGACATTTGACAATCTCCTTCTTGACAACCTCCTTCATAATGGAGTTGAGGCGTCTTTGTGGATCCCTTACTGGCTTGGCATCATCCATCATGTGTATATGATGTTCGACTATGAGGGGACTAATCCCCTTGATGTCCGCCATAGTCCAGCCAAAAGCTTGCCGATTATTTTGTAAGACCATTAAAAGGGTTTTCTCTTGCTCGAGAGCTAGAGAGGCCGATATGATAACGGGAAGGGTCTCATTCTCACCTAAGTAAGCATATTTAAGGTGAGATGGCAAAAGCTTAAGTTCGAGTTTTGGAGGTGAAACAATTGAAGGTAACATTGGTGCAACTGTCTCAAACTCGAAGGATTCCATCAATGGTTCAAATCGAGTGTAAGCAACCGAGTCAGATGGTTCAACCAACTCATCCGAAAAATCAAAGGACTCAAACTCGGGTGGTGAGTCTTCAAAATCGTCCAAAAAAGTGAAACACTCGTAATCGTTTTCCGGCGTGAAAGCTGTGTCAGATTCTAGGAGGAACGCACTAGAGGCGTCAAAACTGCTGTAATCGAACAGAAATTTTTCGAGCTCACAGTCCTCCTGTGTGATCTCATAGATCGAGCAAACATCAAGTACACTAGCATTAGGGTCGGAGGGCTGATTCCCCGACTTAAAAATGTTGAGTTTAATTGTCATATTTCCAAAGGATAGGTTCATTGAACCATTACGACAATTGATCACCGCATTAGAAGTCGCAAGGAATGGTCGACCGAGTATCACCGAAATTTGACTCCGGGGGTTAGCTACAGGTTGTGTATCCATAACAATGAAGTCAACGGGGAAAATGAAGTCCCCTACTTTAATTAACACATCCTCTAACTCACCCCTAGGATGGGTGATGGATCGGTCGGCTATTTGGAGAGTACAATGATTGGGTTTAAGCTCTCCAACGCCTAATTGTTCGTATACTGAATATGGTAGCAAATTGACACTAGTACCAAGATCTAAAAGTGCTCTATTGATGTTCTTATCCCCAATTGTTATCGAAATTGTAGGACAGTCGGGGTCCTTATGTTTTTAGGGTAAAGATTGGACAAGAGCATCACTTACAGCACTAGCCACGAAAACTTTCTTTGGTACTTGTGACTTCCTCTTCTTGGTGCATAAGTCCTTTAAGATTTTCGCGTAAGAAGGGACTTGTTGGATTGCATCCAAGAGAGATATGTTTATGCTAACCTGTTTGAACAGCTCTACAATCTTCTCCATTTGTGGAGTTGGTTTATTGGATCTCAACCTGTTTGGAAAGGGAATATTTTGAAAGTTTGTTGAGTCCAATGTCTGTTGAGTAGATTGCGGAGTTGGAACGGATCCCCGTGTTGGTGTGTTCGTGAAGTGAGATGTGGGCCCGTTCGAGTTAGAAGAAGTAGAGCCTTGTGAAGAATGAAGAATAGGCTCTAACGAAGAAGATGAAGATGAAGAAGAAGAAGAAGATGAAGAAGAAGAAGAAGAACCACCGGCAGGGGTGTCATTACTAATACCCACGTTATTGTGCAACACTTTTCCAAATCTCAACATGGTCACAGCATTTACATTATGATTTTGTTGTTCATAAGCAACATGTGTGTTGTGTGTGTGACCGGGATTTGGCAATGGTTGAGATGGAAGATTTCCCTTTTCTCGCTCGCTCAACGCAGCATTTAGTTGTGCAATTTAGGCCTCAATTGATTTGATACTTTGATCATGTGAAGCACTGTTTTGCACCAAAGATTGAATGGAAGTCTCCAACCTTACTGCGGATTGTGTAGATTGTTTTAGAAACGCATCTAGACTTCTTTCTAGCGAGGTAACCTTATCATTATTTGGTTGAACAAAATTGTTTTGAGGATAAGAGTTGTTGGGCACAAAATTGTTCATTTGGTTTGGGTAAGGTTGTGGTTGGAAAGGTTGCTGGTATTGAGTTTGTTGGGGTGCTTGTTGTTGTGGAGGAGGAGGCCTTTGAAAGTTGTTGTTTCCTTGGAATTGTTGATTTTGATTCCAAGCAAAATTTGGGTGGCTCCTTCAACCAGGATTATAAGTCGAAGAGTATGGATCATTTCATTGTCTTTGCTGAAAGGCAGCATTGACTTGATCTTATCCTTGAACAGGTGGATTGTAAGGACACTCTTTAGTAAGGTGGGATGGATCCGAACAACAAGCACAAACAGTTCGTGGGGGTAAAGCAGGGGCAGGAGAAGGCGATGAGATTTTGGTCTCAATTGCTTCTAGCTTTTTCGTAAGTGCGGCCATTTCGGCCTTCATTGCAATCGACATATCTAATTGATGTATGCCTGCCCTAGACTGACCTGTTGATGAGGTGGTCTTAGTGCTCTCCCACTGAAGTGTTTGTTCAGCAAGTTCGTCGAGAAACTGCCAAGCTTCCTCGCTAGATTTTGTTAGAAAGTGACCTTGACAAATGGTTTCCAACAACTGCTTCGTTGCTGGGTTCAATCCTTCATATAAAGTTTGGCAAAGTTGCCCATTTTCGATACCGTGGTGAGGGCATTGAACAAGTAGGTCTTTAAATCTTTCAAAACACTTCCAAAAGGGTTCGGAAGGAAGCTGGGAAAATTGAATAATCTCATTGCGAATTCTCGCGGTCTTGTGATGTGGATAAACCTTTTTAAGAAAAGTTTTAACAAACTCTTCCCAATTTTTAATCGAGTGTGATGCTGTGCTATATAACTATTTCTCGGCTAGGTCACATAAAGTGAATGGAATGACACTTAGCCTTATAGCATCATCTGAAAGTTGTGTTGTCTTCATCATTGCGCAAACATTTTGGAATTTGTTTATGAAGATATAGGCATCTTCGGATTCCAGTCCGTGAAATTTTGGCAACATGTTGATGAAGTGGGGTTTGATCTCAAAGTTGTCCCAATTTGCCGGTGGAAGTGAAAGACAAGTAGGTAAGGCGGTGCGGATAGAGTAGAAAAGATCCTGGAGCGCGATTCGTTGGGGCGCTTCAACAGGTGGGTTGATTGAATTGATTTCTTCAAGACTGTGTCGTGTGTAACTCAAATGAATTTCTTTGTGTCGGTATTTAGAAAATGAATAAAATTCACAATCAAAGAATTATATTTGACCGCAATCAACTACGGTGTCAGTTGTAGATTGTAAGTGAGTGCGGATCGTCCACAGGGATTGTGCGATTCGTTTGTACGTTTGATTTATTTGAATTGAAAAGTTAATCGAAAAGAAAAGAAAACATGATTCGAGATTTTATCGATTGATTCAAGTGTCACTAGTCTAATCAAGAATCAAGAAAATGATAAACAATCGAGAATTGGGTTTCGATGATATTTCCAACCAAATGTCAAGAATCTAAATGAGGCTCGCAGGAATCGATCGGATCTATAGACGTGATGTAATCTCAAGATATCGTGTTCTTGTCCTTCGAAGAATTGATACTAGATCGATGATGATCGACGAGAGTTAGGGCTTTCTCATGAAACTAGGGTTTCATCATTTAACCCATGTTCTTTCGTCGATATCATTCACATTCTAGCCTCTAGAAATTTCAAGAAATGATCGTAACTCCCCAATTTCGAGCGATAACAATCAAGAAAGCATCGCAACGAAATTAGGTAGTCGATTCTTGAACTTGCTAGGGTTTACAAAACTCGTAGGACTCAAGAATCGATTTAAGATATGTTACATCATCATTCTATTGATCGTTTCGACTCCTCGACGAGCGGAGTATTACTCAAACATCACAACAAGAACTACAACTATAAATTGAGATCGAATCATGATGCAAGAATTTAAAGAAAACAAGATAAAAGAATTTCACCTTTTATTTATATCAACAATTTCATTACAGTCGCTCAAGAACTACAAGAGGAAGAACTAGATTGTCGATTTGGCTTCGCTTTTCTCCGTGAGTCGTGGATCGGCTTGGACCACTTGCTCTGTTGAAGATCGGCTCCGCTCATAAAAGGTTGAAAGGCTTCTTGCTTGATTTGGTACTCGGGATCTTGGCTTTTGATTGGAATTAGGGTTAGGGTTTCACATAAGTCTTGTCACTAGACTTGTGGAAGAAGATGAAGAAAGAGGTAAAGTAGAAATTTAATGGCTCTAGATTGATACTAGATTCAATGAATGGATTGATTATTGAATATCCCTTAACCCTAGGTCTAGGCTTCTATTTATAGACTTCCTAAACCCTAGGTCTAGGTTTGAAATTACAATTCCCTCCAAAAGTTTGTTGAGGAGCTTCTAGAATTAGTTTGTTAGGAGCTAGCTTAGGCTTTAAGCTAGGATTAATTAAGCTTAGAAACCCTAGTTTGCTGATCTGGCAGAAGCCTCTGGAGTCTTCTAGAACTTGGAGTACATTTCTGAACTGTAGCAGCTGAGGGAAGAGTTATGCACCAAAGTTGGAGTGATGACGTCGACAAGCCGCCGCGGAACCGCGGCTCAAGCCGGCTCCAGCCGCGGTTCCGCGGCCATGTTGGCTCCTTGGGGCTTGGGTCTTCTTCTGTGATCTTGGGATAATATTTGGGGCTTTATCTGATATGTTGAATTGTGTTTTGCCTTTTGGATTGCTACCAGATCTCAAAACTTGGAGTTGGTGTATTTTATCAGCTCAATTTGATCCTGCAATTTCCTGCACAATTCTTGAAACAAATGTTGCACAATATAGGGATGATGCGATGCCATGAAATGCAGTCAATTTTCTTTATAGTACCGGTTTTAGAGTCTAACACATGCAATCTGATATTTAACGGCTGATTTGCTAATATGTGAAATATGAATACCGTACACTTCTAAATGAATGCAAATGATAGGGAAATTGCCGGTTAAAAGATGCAGTATTTTCGACTGATCAAATTCCCCCAAACTTATTTTCGATCGTCTCGAGCGAACTGTTTTATTTAAAAAGAGAAGGAGAAAATAAAGAAAGAGAAAAACTAACTAGCACACTTTCGTAGGCAACACGATTGCACTGAGCATGTGCAACAAGCCTTTAAACCTCTAGGTGTCCCTAGTAGGAGGAGTGTTGTCTCCTGAGGGTTTTCAGCGGATTGCACCCACAAAATCCAATAATAAAAGGAAGATCATGAATATTACATTTAAAGAAAATAATTTGTAAAAGAAAAGCTTTGAAAATTAGGGTTTCCAACTAAGCTAGCTTTTCGGTTGTCATGAGCCCTATCTTAATGGTCATGAAAAGATGTTAGAAATCACGTCCTCCCTCAATAAAACATCGTCTTATTCTTCATTCCAATCTTTCATCCAAACATCGATCATATAACCCTGCGTGTGTGTAAAGACATCCCTACACACGGAGAATTCAATTTAAGCTATCATACTCTTGCCCATCAGCCTCAGTACTTTTTAATTAATGAATATTTAGATGAGATTGCTCACACACTTTCATGCGACCGTTAATACTTCTTGAGGTACTAACCGACCGATTACTCCTGTGCTTGCTTACTTGTTTTATTTTCCTCGTCTTGCACCACCTCAGGCATAGCAGTGACTCCCAGACCAGTTGGCCTTAGGGCACTAAGTGAAGAAGCACCCTCGCTATATATTTTTTTTATTGCCCTCGGTGATAACAAAACCGGTGTCCATTTTTCTCACCACTTTATATTTTCTTCATTTCATTCTTTTTTTATTTCCTTCATACTTTTGGCTTTAAGACAAGAGCATTTCAAGGTATCCTCTACTATCCCAGGCTTTAAGACGTGTGTAAGTGCGAATAGCAGGGTATCAACGTTCAAAATGTTTGGCTTCCAGAATAGAAACTATTTTTCAGACTTATTTTTATCCTCAGATTAGTGACGTCTTTCACCTTACTAACCCTTGGGACAACGGCTCATAACTACTTATTACTAGTTCGTATAAGAAAACTTCTAATTTTCTTGATTTTCTTAAATTTTTCTAATCTCATGGATGTAATTTTTCACTGTCTAAACTTTCATTATCTTATTTATGTACAAAAATGTTTAAAATGTGAAAATATTTTTATATATTGAATTTTTTTTATAGATTTTGAAAATTTTTAAATTTTTATAAGTTTTTAAAGAAATATTTTGTGCTTATGCAAATGATATGCAAATGATGCAAAAATAAGCACAAACCTCCCCCAAACTTGTTTTTAACAGTGTCCTCACTGTTGCCAACAGCTATATCTACAAAACCTGCAAGTCTGGGAGGAATTATTAGTGGGGGCAAAATATATAAGTGAAGAACTTCCCCCAAACTTACTCTTTTCACTCATCTTCATTCAAAAGATGATGCAATGATATGCAGGACATGAAGGTGAGACGGAAGAATTTTAATCCAAATAAACTGGCTCCTGTAAGAACAGGAGCTCCTCCGTGGGGTCAGTGGAAAAATACAGCTTTTATCTATGTCCATTAACTTTGAAAAAGCTGCCGTTTTTAACATTTTCTACTTCTACTGCCCCGTGCGGATATACAGACCGCACAACAAAAAGTCCCTTCCACCGAGATCGGAGCTTACCCGCGTGAAGGTGTAGTCGTGAATCATAAAGAAGGACTTGTTGACCAGGTGAAAATGTTTTCCTCAAAATGTTTTTATCCTGAAAAATCTTAGTCCTATTCTTTATGATTACAGCGTTATCAGAAGCTTCATCGCGGAGTTCGCTTAGCTCATTAAGTTGCAGCTTCCGAAAGTTGCAAGCAAGGTTTAGGTCAAAATTTATTTCCTTAATAGCCCACAATGCTTTATGCTCAATCTCGACGGGTAAATGACATGCTTTCCCAAAAACTATCCTATATGAAGACATTCCTAGGTCGGTTTTAAATGCAGTTCGGAATGCCCAAAGAGCATCCGTAAGTTTGGTCGACCGGTCTTTTCTATTCTTAGCAACAGTTTTCTCCAGGATAAGTTTGATTTGTCTGTTTGAGATTTCAGCCTACCCGCTTGTTTGGGGATGATAGGGTGTAGAAAGTCGGTGGTTGATTAAGTATTTCCGCATCAATGTCTCGAAAGACCTGTTGCAGAAATGTGTCCCATTATCGCTAATAATAGCGCGTGGGTGTCCAAATCGCGAAAAGATATTCTCTTTCAAGAACTTAATGACAACTTTCCTGTCATTAGTGCGACATGGAATGGCTTCAACCCACTTTGAGACATAATCAACCGCCAGCAGTATGTACAAATTCCCAAAGTAGTTGGAAAAGGACCCATAAAATCAATGCCCCAGACATCGAATATTTCAACAACCAGAATAGGTTGCTGAGGCATTTCATTTCTCTGGGAGATTCTACCCGTGTACTGACACTGTGTACAGGTTTTGCAATAGTCAAATGCGTCCTTGAATAAGGTCGGCCAATAAAATCCACATTGCAAAACCTTTTCCGCCGTCTTTTTAGGACCGAAGTGACCCCCACAAGCCTGATCATGACAAAAAAAAGACCACTCTTGAACTCTTCTTTCGGGACACACCGGCGGATGATCTGATCAGGACAATACTTAAACAAGTATGGATCATCCCAGTAAAAGTGTTTTACTTGGGATAGAAAACGGTATTTGTCCTGTTTTGACCAATCGCTGGGTATAAGTCCCGTGACAAGATAGTTCACAATATCCCTGAACCATGGTTCATTGGATATGCTCAAGAGCTGTTCGTCAGGGAACAAGTCATTGATCGGCAGGGTCACAAGGGAAGAAGAGATGCGTGAAAGATGGTCAGCTACTACGTTTTCACATCCTTTCTTATCTTTGATAACAAGATCAAATTCTTGTAACAGAAGGATCCAACGTATTAGTCGACCTTTTGCATCTTTCTTCGCCAGAAGATGTTTTAAAGCGGAATGGTCAGTGTACACAACTATAGGTGAGCCAATTAAGTAAGGCCTGAATTTTTCTAATGCAAATACAACCGCTAAAAGTTCTTTTTCAGTGGTTGTATAATTGATTTGCGCATCATTCAGGGTCTTACTTGCATAGTATATCACGTGTGGCATCTTTTCGATGTGCTGTCCTAAGACAGCACCTACTGCAAAGTCGGATGCGTCACACATTAGCTCAAAGGGGTAGTCCCAGTTTGGCGATGATAGCATGGGGGCTGAAGTGAGTGAGTGTTTAAGTGAGTCGAAAGCTGTCTCACAGTCCGAGTCAAAATGGAAGGTCGTATCCTTGGCCAGGAAAAGAGTTAAAGGTCTAGCAATTTTGCTAAAGTCCTTAATAAATCTCCTATAAAATCCCGCATGGACAAGGAAAGAGCGAATATCTTTGACGCTTTTGGGATGAGGGAGGTTTTGAATGACATCTATCTTAGCTCTGTCAACCTCAATGCCTTTCTGTGAAATAACATGTCCAAGAACAATTCCTTCTTGGACCATGAAATGGCATTTTTCCCAGTTCAAAGTCAAGTTCTTCTCTTTGCAACGAGTAAGAACAGCGTCAAGATTCACTAGGCAATCAGAAAAAGAGTCTCCAAAAATCGAGAAATCGTCCATAAAAATCTCCAGAAAATTCTCTACCATATCAGAGAATATCCCCATCATACACCGCTGAAAGGTAGCGGGAGCATTGCATAACCCAAAGGGCATGCGATTGTAAGCAAAGGTGCCAAAAGGACAAGTAAAAGTGGTTTTATCTTGATCCTTTTTGGCGATGGGGACCTGATTATAGCTTGAGTATCCGTCCATAAAACAATAATACTCTCGTCCCGCTAAGCGTTCCAGCATTTGATCAATGAATGGTAGAGGAAAGTGGTCTTTCCTCATGGCAGCATTGAGTTTTCTATAATCGATACATACACGCCACCCAGTTTGGGCGCGTGTTTGAATCAACTCATTCGCCTCATTGGTTATAATAGTGATGCCGGATTTCTTAGGAACGACATGTATAGGACTCACCCATTGGCTATCGGAGATAGGGTATATAATACCATTATCTAAGCATTTGACGATCTCTTTCATTACAGCTTCCTTCATGACGGGATTCAACCGTCTCTGTGGCTCTCGGGTTGGTCTGGCATCATCTATCACATGTATATGATGTTCAACTATCAAGGGACTAATCCCTTTAATGTCCGCCATACTCCAACCAAACGCCTCTTCGTTAGATCCCAATACCGATAAAAGTGCATTCTCTTGCTCTAATGCTAGAGAAGCGGATATTATAACCGGTAAAGACTCCTTCTCACCTAAATAAGCATATTTAAGATGAGAAGGTAAAATTTTGAGATCTAATTCAGGCGGAGAAATGATAGAAGGAGGGATCATTGAGTGATTTTTGGATTTACAAAGAAGCTCAGAGCCTGTGAAAGATACAGACTCGGGTGGAGAAAAGTCAGGAGTGCAGGACTCAAGTGTAGGAAAAGTGTCCTCACTAAGATCTTGTGTAAATTCAAACAGAGATGTGGTAATGTCTTCTAGATCAGTAAAGCAAAGTTCCTCAGCTCCGCAACTATCGGGAGCGATCTCGTGGACAGAGCACACATCTAGAATATGAGCAGAGGGTTCTGATGGCTGACTTCCAACTTTGTAGATGTTTAGTTCAATGGTCATATTTCCAAATGATAAGTTCATTGAACCGTTTCTACAGTTTATAACAACATTGGAAGTGGCAAGGAAAGGACGACCCAGAATCACCGGAATTTGGCCCCGGGGGTTTGCTACAGGCTGTGTGTCGAGCACAATGAAGTCTACAGGGAAAACAAATTCCCCGACCTTTATCAACACATCCTCTAGTTCACCCCTTGGTTTGGTGATTGAACGGTCTGCCATTTGGAGAGTGCAGTGAGCAGGTTTCAGCTCTCCAATCCCTAGTTGCTCATATACAGAATATGGAAGTGGGTTAACACTTGCGCCAAGGTCTAAAAGAGCACGATTTATGATTTTACCCCCAATAGAAATCGATATTGTAGGACATCCTGGGTCCTTTCGTTTCTTTGGTAGCTGGGGGATAAAAGCAGTGCTAATATTATTGGACATGAAGACCTTCTTCGGCACTTGAGTCTTCCTCTTCCTAGTGCACAAGTCCTTAAGAATTTTCGCATAAGCAGGAACTTGTTGAATCGCATCTAGGAGAGGGATGTTGATGTTAACCTGTTTGAACATTTCCATAATTTTCTCCATATGAGGACTCGTTCTGTTACCCCTTAACCGATTCGGGTAAGGAGCTTTCGCAATAAGCACCGGGTCCATCATAGGAGAAGGAAGAGGGGGTAGACGAGATCCCAAAAGAGGTGTGGGGACCGTCTGTGGAGAACTATAAGGGTTGGGTTGAGGTGTCGAGCCTAGTGGGAAATGGAGAATAGGCTCGCGAGAAGGTGATGGGGTAGAAGAACAAGGATCAGAAGTAGAAGTGTGTGTGTGAGGAAAGGTCTCAGCCGGGGTGTTAATGATAGGATTTTCAATATCATCAATTCCTTCCCCGACATGATTGTTCAGTACTCTTCCCGATCTCAATGTTGTGACGGCATTTACATTGTAATGCCCAGGATTCTGTAGGGGTTGAGAGGGAAGTTTTCTTTTTTCTCTCGCACTCATTTCGGTTTTAAGTCGTGCTATTTCAGCTTCCATCGATCTGATACTCTCAGCTTGAGACGCTGAGTTTTTCTTTATCTCACTGACGGAAGTTCTAACCTCAGCCGAAACCTCTATGAAATTTGATAAAAGTGATTTCATGGTTTGAGTGAATTGAGAGAATTCGTCAGAACAGGACAACTGCATAGGATTAGACTGTGCAGGAGTGTTGACCTGGTTTTGGAAATTTTGTGACTGGTAGGGGTGCTGAGTGAGTTGAAGTGGTTGTTGTTGTGGTGGAAGAGCCCTTTGAAAATTATTTTGGCTTGGAACCGTGTTTTGAGATTGTTGTTGGTTCCAAGCAAAATTCGGGTGATTCCTCCAACCCTGATTATACGTGGAAGAATAAGGATCGTTTCTAGGTCTTTGAAATGCGGCATTAGTATGCTCGTGACCTTGAAACGGACATTCTTCCTTCAAGTGAGACGGATCAGAACAACAGCCACATACAGTTTTGGGGAGCGACATTGGGCTTAGGGAGGCTGCAGAAAATTTGTGTTCCATAGCGTCGAGCTTCTTTTGCATTGCTGCCATCTCAGCTCGAACACCTATGGACACATCTATTTGGTGTACGCCACCCCTATTCAATGGTTGGGTTCCACTCTCCCACTGTAGTGATTTTTCAGCGAACTCTTCTAAAAACTTCCAAGCTTCTCCATCATCCTTAGTCATAAAGGTACCTTGACACATGTTTTCAAGGTTCTGTTTAGTGTTTGAGTTAATGCCCTCATATATGATTCGGCAAAGATCCCATCTCGGGATGCCGTGATGAGGAAATTGAACCAATAGATCCTTGAAACGTTCAAAGCAATTAGAGAATGGTTCAGTAGGGAGCTGGGTGAATTGATTCAGTTCGCTACGGATTCGAGCTGTCTTTTGCATTGGGTAAAATTTCTTAAGGAATGCCGCTACAAATTCTTCCCAATTCGTGATTGAGTGTGCGGTGGTGTTATATAGCCACTTCTCGGCTATATCGCACAAAGTAAATGGAAGAAGTCGTAGACGCATAGCATCCACTGAAAGTTGTGACGTACCCATCATTGCGCATACGTTTTCAAATTTGGTAATGAAAACGTAAGCGTCCTCAGTCTCGAGTCCGTGGAATTTGGGTAAAAGGTTGATGTATTGGGGTTTAATCTCAAAGTTAACCCCATTGGCTGGTGGAATGGATAAGCAGGTCGAAAGAGGACCTCGCAGTGGATAGCACCTCTCTTGGAGAGAAATACAGGGTGGATTCTGCGCACCAACGGACGACGGCCGATTAGGGTTAAAGAAGTTCGATGGAGGAGGATCCATCGATGTGGGTGTAGTAGTGGGTAAAGAAGAAGTAAATGGAGAAATATCGACTTCGGAGTAGATAAAGGGTACGCGGACTAAACGGGCACTAGAATCCCGTGTCCAGCCTATCTTGTACTAAAAAGGGTTAGTACTGTTAGTTATATGTATGCCCTAGAGGCCATTACTGTACATATGATGTATATTGTAGTGGATGCTGGGACATATATAGGGAGGACTTTCTTGCTCGAGATGATAGTATGCTATCTGGTTACTCTTTGCCTTAACGTGTATACTAATTGTCTCTCTGTTACATGTTGGTAAAGCCCTTAGGATGTGTACTTGACTACCTGGACTATGATGCGGATCATACTAGTGGGGACATGGTAGTCCATAAGTACATCCTTCAAGGTCCCTAGTCGTGGGTGTATCGAGACGGGGCATCGATATACCAGAGTAGACTAGCGTATACCTTCTCGACCCATACAGATGGGCGATGGATGATCCCATATCCATTGGTGTTTGACATCAGAGATGATATACGGGTGTTCAGTAGAGACTGGGTACACTGGACGGACTCGCCGAGAACTCCCAGATGGTATTATACCTCACGTCAGATGGCAGTTCTCTGGTGACACTGGTACAGGTTAGTCTGTAGACCCGAGATCGTCATAGAGTCTTGTGTGATTCCCACTGTGCTTTGATTTCCACCTTACCACGTCCAAGAGGGCGTGCAAAACGGTGGTTTTTGGGTACAGTCCCGAATCACATGGAGGCAATGAGCGATAGGAGGGGATTCGTCTCTCCCGGTATATGGAGTTGATGTTGCGCTGTGTTCGATTGGCTATAACCGGAAATCCCTGGCCAGGGTTGCTGAGATGTACTGGTAAGAGTTACCAGTAGTTTTTCGAACTGTTATAGACCTCATATCAACACGACTTATCGAGCTATTGGGGTCTGACGTTTACCACCCCTAGGCAAGATATGCGACATATCAGACGATCAGACCGGATTGTACGGTAAGTGTTACTGGTTGGATTCACAGGAGTGTGAGCGGGATTGCTCGTCGATCTTCTGATCGCTCAATACCCGGGTGGCCGTTACGTTTAGCAGACCGCTTGCGTCTTGTGGGTGTTTGATATGATCATCACCTGCTGCCGGCGTATTGACGAGTCTTTAGAGTCCTACACAGAGGTTTCCTGGCTCAAGCGAAACGAAATAGGAGCGCATATGAGATATGTGTGGGACCGTGAATAATGCGTGTATGTGATACCGTATTCTATTCTCTCGATGAATGTATCGAATGGTTGTATGTGATATAACCTAGTTATCGAATCAAGGATTGATTCGATAAGCCGATACATTGGATATTAGTCGGTTATATGCGATATGACCGGATCGTTAAATCAAGTATTGATTTAATGATTTAATGCATAATTATATATTTGATATATTACTTTTCATTAACTAGTATTGGTTCACTTTAAATGGATTTTCTCACTTGATGTGCACATTGTATATGTGATATATTTTTGTGCACTTGATTGTATCATGTTTGATGATACATGCATGTTTGGGTGTATGTTTAGTTTAAACCAAGTTTAAGTGAATGGTTAGGGTTTTATAATCTTCTCTTGATTATTTATTTTATTTATTTATTCTTTTAACAAGAAAAGAAATGGTTGCTACTTTTGGATTTACTTTGAAGCTTCATGAAGCTTTGAAAAGTTCAACCATTTTTGTTTCTTTTGCCTAACCTAACCATTCACCTAACCCTAGTTTATTCTCTACACTTATCCATGGTTGCTAATATGATAAGAATCATTTTATTTTCTATTATTCATAATTTCTTATCATATTATCATCTTCTTCTTCTTCTTCAAGATGAAGAAGCTTGCTACCAACAATGGTGAAATGAGAAAAAGAGTGAGAAATCCAATTCTAAAGTGAACCCACTTCCTATTTCTTCATCCTCTACCACTTGACAAGTAGTATAGGGTGTTTTCTTCATAAGTTTCATGACTTGGTGAAGTTGGAGCTTGATCTTGTGTTGCCTCGACGTAGATCATCTTCGGCATCGAAGTCGACGACCTAGCCCGATCTTTTCTCCGATGAAACCACCGCGAGAGTCTAGGATTCCGATGATTACAGCGGAGTGACATCATCACGGAGCCGAGGAGGTGGAGGACCGGATCTACAAAGGTTGTATTTCTGTTCACTTAGTGCTAAAGCAGTTTAGTAGCTTGTAGTTTCGCTTAAACTCTAGTCAACGATCGCATTAAGGTTTCTCGGCACCGGAAATTTTTGAATTTGGCATGGTTGATGCCTTGTGAGACCTCCTTAGTGTACCTAGTAACCCTACAATGGTATCAGAGCCTAGCTAGAGCCTTAGGCGATGCGTAGACGGAGTTAGAAGTCCGATCGAACCGAAACCCTAATGCAAAATCGCTCTCTGTACAATTTTTGAAATCGGGGATTTTTCCAAATTAAAAATATGCAGAAAAATCAGCAGGAGTTTTTAAGAATTACTGTGAAATTCGAGCGGCCAATTCGTCTAAAGCGCGGCGGAACCGCGGCACGAGCATGGCTCGTGCGGCGGTTCCGCGGCCAAGTTGTCACATCACCTCTTGAAAATTGCACAGTAATTCCTATATTTTAGTGCTGTATTTTCTGGGAATTTTTAACTTCTACTCAAGAGTTGAGTTTTCTGGGGTTGTATTGGGACTTCGTAAATTCGATCGGATTGTCTAATTTTGCCTATGTTTTTTTCCAGATAATTTTTGAATATGTTAAAAAGTTCGACCGGATATAAATACCCAATTTTTCCCCTGTCGGGAAATTTCCAAGTGTTGGATCTTTCCGTAGTTTAATGACGTTCTAAGTAGTGCAAGTAACGCGATGGTCCCTCTAGAAGACAATTGTCACGACCCGAGAATTCGACTCGTGACCGGCACTTAACCACGCAACGTCTACAGGCGCAACGCGGCTAAGTAAGCCGAACCCAGAAATCAAAACCAATAAATATAGAGTGATTTAAAACATTTAAAAAAAAAACAATCGTACATGTCCGAAAAACTTCCATTTATTTAGTAGAAATCCTTTTTAAATTCAATAGTTATAAGTTTTATAATTTTGGTAACATTTCCTTTTTAAAACATTAGTTCCGAAAGTCGGATAAAAACAAGGTGTAGCAGAAATAACAAGTGACATGAATAAAGCATCACAATATGATATACGACGCCGTAGCGAAGAATACACAGTAAAACAAGGACAATATCATAAAAGATGAGACTGCATAAAGTAACGTCGACTCACATGCGAGCTCGACACCAGAATGTAAAATCATACATATCGTCCTCACAACTGTCTCTAAGTCAATACAGAAGGTAGATGGAGAGTACTAGATACATCAATATACAACTGAAATGATAACAGATACCGTACAAAACCCACCTAAACAGCAAAAGGGCTATCTCTGCTCAAAAGGGGTATCTGTGCCAAAAGATGCGGTAACAGCCAGCCGTGACTACTCCCCCGGGGCAACCTGCAAACACTGTAGCACAACGGGGGTGAGTTGCCAACTCGTGAATAGAGATAACATATAAAGGTAATCGCGAGCATGCACGTACAGCGCTACTCTAACAAATGCCAGCTGATGATATCAATGCGAGGTAAACAGCATGCATGGTAATAAAGCAAGTCCTCTATCAGGTGATATGCTACAGGATGAGATGTGATAATGAATGCTGAGCATGGGGATACAGTATCTACATGAAGTATCGGGGTGGACTACATAAGTATGTATGCACCACAAATCCCAACATCTCAAACGCCGGTACTCCATCGGCCCTCATATCCTGTATATTCCTGAAAATCCCGAGTACCCAACATCGGCACCCAAATATCATAAATACTCGTGTCTAGCATCGACACGCAAAACCTCCTGTATCGGCCTCCGTCAATCCGGGTCAGCCCTCTCTCAAAGTATATACCGGGAATCCGTCAGTCCGGGTCATCCCTCTCTCAATATATCGGGCGTCCGTCCGTCCGGGTCAGCCCACTATCAATCCATCGGGCATCCGTCAGTCCGGATCAGCCCTCTATCAATCCATCGGGCATCCGTCAGTCCGGGTCAGCCCTCTATCAGTCAGTCCGGGTCAGCCCTCTATCAATCCATCGGGCATCCGTCAGTCCGGGTCAGCCCTCTATCAATCCGTCGGGCATCCGTCAGTCCGGGTCAGCCCTCTATCAATCCGTGCCTCAAGCACCGAGAAAACACGGGGTGACGCCCCAAAATATCATATCAAGGGAACCGGGTTTTTAAATGATTACTTATTTGAAAAGGCCACGGTTCCCAAATCCAGAAATCATATGAAATCCCAACAATAATACAAGTAACTGTGATGTGATAGGTGCATCAATTATGTATATCAAGTCATGTCAAGTATAGATGAGCTACAACAATGTACGACAGTATGATCATGGCAGTTCTATCAGTTCTAAGCAACATATATATATATATAACAGGGAATGCAATATGCGATGACAATCCATGGTATGGTATATACAGTATATAACAATAAGGTCCTATCAGCCCTGACGCATAACGCCATGCGGGCGATATCCCCGTAGATGTGAAATCTACTCACCGTGTCTCGCGCTAAGTGTATCCAACCACTTGCTTGCCCTTCTTTGCAGCGTCCGTCTCACTGGCCTGCGAACCTAGAATCACATAACATATATCACACATAAGCTCATTTCACAAAAACGCGACATTACGGTCCAACTAGACTCTCGTGTCGCAACCAATCGCGCGTGTGCGCGATACGCTAAAACGTGTAATCACGCGCTACGAAACTACCCCGACGCGCCGCGATACGCAGAATCCCAAACCTACTCACGTACCACGCGTGTCGCGAAGGTTTAGAAAAACGGCAAAAAGGGTAACTGGTCCCAGATTTTGCCACAGAACTAATCTTACAAAAATATATATATCAAAGGACCCTACATACTAGCAGACACCTACAGAACCCAAAAACACCCAAAACACTTCCTGTCTGGCCGCAATTTGCGGCCAGAATGGTGATTTCGGCGGCCGGAGTGGGGAGTCAGGGGGTCGGGTTTCACCAGTGGTATCAGCTCTACTCCACAATGCTACAGTCTTCCCAATTTCATTCTGAAATCACCGGGTCAAAAGCAGATCCAGAAAAACTCATTTTAGCACAAATACGACATTTGCATCGAATATGAAAACTGGTGGTATTTTAGTGTAATCGGGGTTGGACTAGGTTACAATGGTCTCTCTAACTCACTAACAAGCTACTGAAACCCAAAAACATCACCCTAGCACGAAGTTCCCACAAAACACCTCATATCACCCTAAAATACACTAAAATCCACTAACCGATGCAAAACTACACTAAATAAGCTAACTAGGGAATAAGTTTAGGAAATATACCTCATACTTAACCCTAGGGAGCTGCAAGAAGGTGAAGAAGTGAAGAGAAGGGGCTGCACTTGGTGCTGGAGCTGCTACTGCTCACTGCTGCTGCTGCCAATGCTTGCTGCTGTTGCTGCTGAGTGCTTGCTGCTGCTGCTGCTTCTTCTTGGTGCAGGTTCTGGAGCTGGGGAAAAAGTAAGTGTGTGTGTGTGAGTGTTTGAGAGAATAAGAAATGAGAGAGGAAAACAATCAACACTCAAGGGTCAACCCCTCTCTCTCTCTCTTCATTAATGGCAAGCATGGGCTAAGCCATGATGCCCTCTCTCTCTCTCTCACAAGTCAACACACAAAAGAAACTAATTCTAATAAAAGAAATCTTTTAATTAGCTAATTAAATCCACTTAAAACCCATAAGACTTTTAACCCTCAAGATTAACCCACCATGGTTAATAAATATGGTATTAACTTGATTTAAAAACCCTAGTTTACATGCACATGTTTGTGCAAGCCTAATAAAATTTTGGAAAAATATTTATTAAATTAGGAAAAATATTTAAAACACAATTTGGTAAACTTTTTATTAAAAACCATTATTTAATTATAATTATACACTAACCCTTATCCTAAGTTGTTACAATCTCTCCCCCTTAAAGAAATTCGTCCCCGAATTTCAAAAATCTAACTAAGGTTACCTTCGAAAAGATGGGGATACGTCTTCATCATCTCGCTTTCGGTCTCCCAAGTGACCTCCTCGCGGTTCTAACCACGCCAAAGTACTTTAACTGATGGAATGTCCTTCGATCTCAATTTCTTCACTTGTCGATCCAAGATCATCACCGGCTGCTCTGCATAGGAAAGATCGCGCTCAAGCTGGATCGTCGGATGCTGAATCGCATGCGAAGGATCATGAAGATATCTGCGGAGCATCGAGACATGGAATACGGGGTGCACGTCTAGAAAGCTGGGCAGAAGGGCTAACCGGTAAGCTACTGTACCGACACGCTCGAGGATCTCGAAGGGGCCCACATACCTGGGGCTAAGCTTCCCCTTCTTCCCAAACCTCATCACACCTTTCATTGGGGAGACCCTCAAGAAAACATGATCACCAACAGAAAACTCAAGTCTGCGTCGCCGACGGTCCGCATAAGATCTCTGCCTACTCTGGGCTGCTCTCATCCTATCGTGAATCAACTGGATCTTCGCTGTCGTCTCCTCAACGATCTGCGGCCCTAAGATACTGCCCTCTCTGAGCTCCGTCCAACAAGAGGGCGACCTGCATCTCCTCCCATAAAGAGCCTCAAATGGTGCCATCTGAATAGTCTCTTGGTAGCTGTTATTGTAGGAGAACTCTACTAAGGGCAAATGGTGGTCCCAGCTACCTCCGAAATCTAATACATAAGCTCTGAGCATGTCCTCGAGAGTCTGAATGGTCCGCTCTGACTGTCCGTCGGTCTGCGGATGAAATGCCGTGCTGAAACTCAAGCGAGTGCCCAAAGCCTCCTGAAGCCTCTGCCATAGTCTACTGGTAAACTGGGTGCCTCTGTCGGACACAATGCACGTCGGTACTCCGTGTAGTCGCACTACCTCGCCAATATAGATCTGGGCATACTGAGTAAATCCGAAAGTCGTCTTCACCGGTAGGAAGTGAGCCGCTTTCGTCAAACGATCCACAATCACCCAGATAGAGTCATACCCCCGACTAGTCCTGGGTAGACCCACAACGAAATCCATCGAAATCTGTTCCCATTTCCACTCCGGAATGGGTAACGGCTGTAGCTCTCCCGCGGGCCTCTGGTGCTCAGCCTTGACTTGCTGACAAGTCAGGCATCTCGATACAAAATCCGAAATGTCCCTCTTCATTCCGTCCCACCAGTAAACATCTCTCATATCATGATACATCTTGGTGGAACCGGGATGGACGCTATACACCGATCGATGTGCCTCCTCAAGAATCTCACGCCTCAGTCCCTCTGCATCAGGTACGCACAGTCTGACTCCAAACCGTAGTATCCCCTGATCATCGACCACGAACTCGGAAAATCTGTTCTGTCCCATCTGTGCCATGATCTCTGAGCACCGGTCGTCACTGAGCTGTGCCTCACGTATACGATCGATCAACTGTGGGCGTGCACGGACATGCGCTATCTGTCCTCCAATCGGCGTGAACTCAAACTGTACTCGGCTGTCGCATAATATCTGCCAATCTGTGGATGACTGCTCCTGTACTGCTCTCAAACATGATAAACTACTCCCGGGTCTCCTGTTCAAAGCATCCGCTACCACATTTGCCTTGCCCGGGTGATATAAGATCTCGCAGTCGTAATCCTTCACTAACTCCATCCATCAACGTTGCCGAAGGTTCAGGTCCCGCTGCTGGAATATGTATTTCAAACTCTTGTGATCCGTAAATATCTGGCACGACTCGCCGTATAAGTAATGTCGCCAGATCTTAAGTGCGAAGACCACTGCTGCCATCTCCAAATCATGAGTGGGGTAGTTTTGTTCATGTCTCTTCAATTGTCGCGAAGCATACGCGATCACCCTATCATGCTGCATCAGAACGCATCCCAGCCCCACTCGAGAAGCATCACAAAAGACCACAAATCCGCCCGGTCCAGAAGGTAAAGATAACACCGGTGCCGTCGTCAGCTGAGTCCGTAACTGCTGAAAACTGTGCTCGCACTCCTCCGTCCAATCGAAGGGAACTCCCTTCCGGGTCAACCCGGTCAATGGTGTAGCAATACGTGAGAAGTCCTGCACAAAACGCCTGTAGTAACCGGCCAATCCCAAAAAGCTGCGAATCTCCGTCACCGATGTGGGTCTGGGCCAACGCTGAATGGCCTCGATCTTCCTCGGGTCTACACATATACCGTCTCGTGAAATCACGTGACCCAAGAAGTCCACGCTGTCCAGCCAAAAAGCACACTTGGAGAATTTCGCATAAAGCTGGTGCTCCCTCAATGTCTGCAATGTAATCCGCAGGTGCTGCTCGTGCTCGTCACTACTCCGGGAATACACCAAGATATCGTCAATGAAGACTATGATGAACAGATCCAAATAAGGCCGGAAAATACGGTTCATCAAGTCCATGAATGCTGCTGGCGCATTGGTGAGTCCGAACGACATCACCAAAAACTCGTAATGGCCGTAGCGCGTACGGAAAGCCGTCCGGGGAATGTCCTCCTGTCGAACCCGCAGCAGATGATAGCCCGATCGTAAATCGATCCTCGAAAAGTACCCTGCCCCCTGGAGCTGGTCGAACAAATCGTCGATACGCGGCAAAGGATACATGTTCCGCACTGTCACCCTGTTCAGCTGGCGGTAGTCGATACAAAGGCGCAAACTGCCGTCCTTCTTCCTGACGAACAGGACTGGAGCACCCCAAGGAGAAACACTGGGTCGAATAAGTCCCTTGTCCAGCAAATCTTGCAACTGCTCCTTCAACTCTCGAAGTTCCGCCGGGGCCATCCGATACGGCGGTACAGAAATAGGCCCTGAACCAGGAACCAAATCAATACAGAAAGAAATGTCGCGCTCGGGCGGCAACCCAGGAAGCTCGTCAGGGAACACATCAGGAAACTCGCTAACAACCGGAACCTGATCCAATGGAACCTCTGTAGCACGAGCATCGCAAACATAGGCAAGAAATCCCTGACATCCCTTCCTCAAAAGCTGTCCAGCGCGAAAAGAAGAAATCACACTGTGAGGGGCGGCACCACGGTCCCCCAACACAACAGAACCCGACTCACCGGGGAAACAGAATCTAACTGTCTTCTCGCGGCAGTCCACAGAAGCATAGCACGTGGCTAACCAATCCATGCCCAAAAGAACGTCGAAGTCCAACATCTCCAGAAGGATCAAGTCGACAGGCAACTCTCTCTCGCCAATACAGACGATACAGGATCGGAACACGTGCCTGGCAACAAACGACTCTCCCACAGGAGTAGTCACCACAAGCGGCTGATCAAGCAAGCCGGACTCTCTACCCAAACTCGGCACAAAGTGCGTGGATACGTACGAGTGTGTGGATCCGGGATCGAACAATACATGTGCATCAACTGAACATACAGGGAGGATACCTGAAACCACTGCATTGGACGCCTGCGCGTCCTGATGTGTCAAAGCAAAAACCCTCGCCTGTCCACCACCTGTGACTGGCTGCCCTCTGCCTCGGTCACCTCGCCCTCTCTGAGCAACTCCTCCACGCCCACGACCTCGCTGTGTATGAGTCTGGCGCGGAGCAACGGTAGGTACGATAGGCAACGCTCTCTGGGGTGGTGAAGGTGGTAACGTGACATGCGGTGCTGTCGCCTCTCTCCGGGGTAACTCAGGACAATCCCGTACACGGTGGTAAGAAATCCCACAGCGAAAACATCCCGACGAGGGCCGCTGACCATCCTGGGAATAAGAACTGAATAACCGGCCCCGCCCTGAATCTTTGCTGCCTGCAATACGTCTATCACGGCGCCGAAAAGGCTGTCTCTGTGCTGAAGTATCCGCACGAGCTCTCTTCGGCTCTGGAAGTGCCGAAGTCTCAACAAGGTGCTCCTCGACCACTAGGGCTGCGTCTACAGCTGCTGCGTAGGTCTCGTAGTGCTGCGCGCTGATCGCGAGGAACACTGGTGAAAGCAAGCCTCGAACAAATCTCCGGACTCGCAACTCCTCGGTGGCCACTAAATGTGGGGCGTAGACTGCTAGCTCTGTAAACAGTACGTCATACTCTGCCACTGTCATCCCTGGCGTCTGGCGCAAGGACTCGAACCTGCGTGCTCGGGCATCTCTAACACTCCGGGGAAGGAAACGGGCTAGAAATATGGTCACGAACTCCGTCCAGGTCATAGGAGGAAGACCTGCTGCTCTGCCCTTCTCCACTGAATCACACCATTTCTGCGCAAGACCTTCCAGGCGAAAGCTCGCGAACTCGACCCATCTCGCATCTGCGCATCTGAGGGAACGACATATCCTGGCCATCCTGTCGATGAAAGACTGTGGGTCCTCGGCTGTATCGGTGCCTGTGAAAACCGGAGGCTTCAGCCTCATAAACTCTGATAGCGATACTGTAATCACCTCCGTGGCTGCAGGGGCAACTGGCTGTGCGGTAGGTACCATAGCGGTCTCTGGAACTGGTGGAGCTACCTCTGGTCGCTGCGCTCGAAGCGTCTCAACAAGCGATCCTATCATCTGACGCATCTCCTGCATGCTAGATCCCACCGTCTGGCGCATCTCCTGCATACCAGCCCCTAGCGTGGCGATCTGCTCTGTCACGGCAGGAACAGCCTGCTCGGGTACAACGGGTGCACTGCCCGGATCAGTCCTCGTCTCGGACGAGTCAACACGAATCTCGGCCCTCGCGGCCGCTCTCTGTGCCCTCGTAGTCTTAGGCGGCATAATGGCTGAAAGAAAATATGGATTCGATAAGAACACGGAAATCGAATCGCAAGAATATAAGGAGGGATCAAATCAATAAGTCCTAAGGTCGCGTAAGCGGAGTACCGTGTCGTGAGTATGCCGCGGAACATACGCACGCTACGCTACCCTGCTGCAGCTACCTACTCCATCATACCAGGGTCATCCTACACTCCGAAGGTAAAACCTACACTCTGATACCAACTTTGTCACGACCCGAGAATTCGACTCGTGACCGGCACTTAACCACGCAACGTCTACAGGCGCAACGCGGCTAAGTAAGCCGAACCCAGAAATCAAAACCAATAAATATAGAGTGATTTAAAACATTTAAAAAAAAACAATCGTACATGTCCGAAAAACTTCCATTTATTTAGTAGAAATCCTTTTTAAATTCAATAGTTATAAGTTTTATAATTTTGGTAACATTTCCTTTTTAAAACATTAGTTCCGAAAGTCGGATAAAAACAAGGTGTAGCAGAAATAACAAGTGACATGAATAAAGCATCACAATATGATATACGACGCCGTAGCGAAGAATACACAGTAAAACAAGGACAATATCATAAAAGATGAGACTGCATAAAGTAACGTCGACTCACATGCGAGCTCGACACCAGAATGTAAAATCATACATATCGTCCTCACAACTGTCTCTAAGTCAATACAGAAGGTAGATGGAGAGTACTAGATACATCAATATACAACTGAAATGATAACAGATACCGTACAAAACCCACCTAAACAGCAAAAGGGCTATCTCTGCTCAAAAGGGGTATCTGTGCCAAAAGATGCGGTAACAGCCAGCCGTGACTACTCCCCCGGGGCAACCTGCAAACACTGTGGCACAACGGGGGTGAGTTGCCAACTCGTGAATAGAGATAACATATAAAGGTAATCGCGAGCATGCACGTACAGCGCTACTCTAACAAATGCCAGCAGATGATATCAATGCGAGGTAAACAGCATGCATGGTAATAATGCAAGTCCTCTATCAGGTGATATGCTACAGGATGAGATGTGATAATGAATGCTGAGCATGGGGATACAGTATCTACATGAAGTATCGGGGTGGACTACATAAGTATGTATGCACCACAAATCCCAACATCTCAAACGCCGGTACTCCATCGGCCCTCATATCCTGTATATTCCTGAAAATCCCGAGTGCCCAACATCGGCACCCAAATATCATAAATACTCGTGTCTAGCATCGACACGCAAAACCTCCTGTATCGGCCTCCGTCAATCCGGGTCAGCCCTCTCTCAAAGTATATACCGGGAATCCGTCAGTCCGGGTCATCCCTCTCTCAATATATCGGGCGTCCGTCCGTCCGGGTCAGCCCACTATCAATCCATCGGGCATCCGTCAGTCCGGGTCAGCCCTCTATCAATCCATCGGGCATCCGTCAGTCCGGGTCAGCCCTCTATCAATCCGTCGGGCATCCGTCAGTCCGGGTCAGCCCTCTATCAATCCGTGCCTCAAGCACCGAGAAAACACGGGGTGACGCCCCAAAATATCATATCAAGGGAACCGGGTTTTTAAATGATTACTTATTTGAAAAGGCCACGGTTCCCAAATCCAGAAATCATATGAAATCCCAACAATAATACAAGTAACTATGATGTGATAGGTGCATCAATTATGTATATCAAGTCATGTCAAGTATAGATGAGCTACAACAATGTACGACAGTATGATCATGGCAGTTCTATCAGTTCTAAGCAACATATATATATATAACAGGGAAGGCAATATGCGATGACAATCCATGGTATGGTATATGCAGTATATAACAATAAGGTCCTATCAGCCCTGACGCATAACGCCATGCGGGCGATATCCCCGTAGATGTGAAATCTACTCACCGTGTCTCGTGCTAAGTGTATCCAACCACTTGCTTGCCCTTCTTTGCAGCGTCCGTCTCACTGGCCTGCGAACCTAGAATCACATAACATATATCACACATAAGCTCATTTCACAAAAACGCGACATTACGGTCCAACTAGACTCTCGTGTCGCAACCAATCGCGCGTGTGCGCGATACGCTAAAACGTGTAATCACGCGCTACGAAACTACCCCGACGCGCCGCGATACGCAGAAACCCAAACCTACTCACGTACCACGCGTGTCGCGAAGGTTTAGAAAAACGGCAAAAAGGGTAACTGGTCCCAGATTTTTCCACAGAACTAATCTTACAAAAATATATATATCAAAGGACCCTACACACTAGCAGACACCTACAGAACCCAAAAACACCCAAAACACTTCCTGTCTGGCCGCAATTTGCGGCCAGAATGGTGATTTCGGCGGCCGGAGTGGGGAGTCAGGGGGTCGGGTTTCACCAGTGGTATCAGCTCTACTCCACAATGCTACAGTCTTCCCAATTTCATTCTGAAATCACCGGGTCAAAAGCAGATCCAGAAAAACTCATTTTAGCACAAATAGGACATTTGCATCGAATATGAAAACTGGTGGTATTTTAGTGTAATCGGGGTTGGACTAGGTTACAATGGTCTCACTAACTCACTAACAAGCTACTGAAACCCAAACACATCACCCTAGCACGAAGTTCCCACAAAACACCTCATATCACCCTAAAATACACTAAAATCCACTAACCGATGCAAAACTACACTAACTAAGCTAACTAGGGAATAAGTTTAGGAAATATACCTCATACTTAACCCTAGGGAGCTGCAAGAAGGTGAAGAAGTGAAGAGAAGGGGCTGCACTTGGTGCTGGAGCTGCTACTGCTCACTGCTGCTGCTGCCAATGCTTGCTGCTGTTGCTGCTGAGTGCTTGCTGCTGCTGCTGCTTCTTCTTGGTGCAGGTTCTGGAGCTGGGGAAAAAGTAAGTGTGTGTGTGTGTGAGTGTTTGAGAGAATAAGAAATGAGAGAGGAAAACAATCAACACTCAAGGGTCAACCCCTCTCTCTCTCTCTCTTCATTAATGGCAAGCATGGGCTAAGCCATGATGCCCTCTCTCTCTCTCACAAGTCAACACACAAAAGAAACTAATTCTAATAAAAGAAATCTTTTAATTAGCTAATTAAATCCACTTAAAACCCATAAGACTTTTGACCCTCAAGATTAACCCACCATGGTTAATAATTATGGTATTAACTTGATTTAAAAACCCTAGTTTACATGCACATGTTTGTGCAAGCCTAATAAAATTTTGGAAAAATATTTATTAAATTAGGAAAAATATTTAAAACACAATTTGGTAAACTTTTTATTAAAAACCATTATTTAATTATAATTATACACTAACCCTTATCCTAAGGTGTTACAACAACAAACCTTAACTCGATTATGTGACCGTCTTGAACTGCCCTTTGAACCTTCGGGATTGGGGCAGTACGGCGTGCCACATGTGAGGCGTTGGCTTGACCCTTCTACGGCTGGACCGTTGGTACTGAGGCATGAACTGGATGTTTTTAAACTTGTTTCATGTGTTGAGCTGTTTCGGGAAAACTTGGGTGTTTGACTGTTCGATCGGAAAGTTTAACATTTTCTGTTTATCTAGAAAGTGATACAATACTTGGAATCCACATGTAGTTATGAGATAACTGATATGAATGTTATAAACATAGCACTTTAGTCTCAATTGATCGGTTGCCACGGAATTTTGATGCGATCAAAAGTCTGTCGCAATCACGTAGCGTACGCGGATACTCGCTGGATAAACTTAATAGACAACTACACCCCATAGCCCCGACCAAGTGACTGTAGGAGAACCCCGTCGCTGAAAGCATCCGTCTGGGAGCTCGCGGCAGCGGTGTTCCGCCTTGGTGCACTTCGTCGACGGTATCGGGGGTGCGGCCGTCTACTAAAGTTTGCGACGAGCATTCGATCAGAATGTCGGGAATCCTGTTGAATTGCCCGACTTGATATTGAAAAGTATTTTCGATAATGAGACTAAAATGCGGGGTTTATAATCGTTAGGCATGTGATGTCTAAAGAATTCATTGGTTTAGGCATGCGATGTCTAAGGAGATTACGGATTCCAACTGCTGTAGTTTTACACTTTCTTTTCTGTGACCGTAAGTGTAATATGTGATATCGCCGGTTTCGTTGCTATATGTCAACGACAATTGGGATACGCATGTTTACTTAGGTTGATGACATATGATGTTATGTGTTGCTGGATATGTTATATTGGATCGTCGTGTTTGAATAGCCGGGGGGGTTTATGTGAGATGAGTGTTTTTCATTTTCATTCATGTAAAAACTTGTATGTAATATTCTTTTATTGAGGCACTTCCAGGTTGCGGAAGATGTCACCTTTTGTATATTATTTACTTTTCCGCACTAGGATAGACCCAAGGAGGAGGGCACAAGTAACCGGGTTCTGGAGTCCAGTGGGAGACCAACTCGAGGAGTCGAGTCCGGGTCTCCTAACTCTAGGATTGGTAGGGTTGCTTGCCGCTCTCGTAGGGGTCTAGGGGTGTGGGTTTGGCTATTCATCACGACCGTGGAATCCGTGTTTTATACTGGCTCGTATTGAAAACACGGACATCCTAGTATATCCAATATTTCATATGATTCTTCTGCTGCGATATCTGTGATGTGATCATTTGATATGTTCTGTGATAGATACTATATATAGTATATATGATATATTATATAGACGTTACTTATGTTTTACACCCGTGCTAGCCCTGCCCTGCTCTACCGTTAGTTACCTAACCTAACGGTGCACGAGGGGACATCGAGGCGAATGTGGATGGCATAAGTGTACGTCGTATTTATCTGTGATGTTTAGGTATATTAAATGATGGGACTTCATTAATGTGATTAATGAAAGAAAAGAAACCTAAAAGATGCTGTGGAATCGAATTTTCAAAAACAGGTAGCTACAGTTCTTGCTTTGCATCGCGGTGTTCCTTGTAGAACATCCTGCACCTTATTCGATAAGGAAAGGACCGAGATCCCTTCACCGGGAGTGACTCCTTTAGCAATAACTGGCAGATGCTACAACCCTCGGTTTGTCTTTTGATTGCTCCTATAGTTCTTGCTTTGCACAGCGGTATATATGATATATCCAGCACCTTATTCGATGAGGAAAGGGCCGACAATCCCTTCACCGGGAGTGACCCCTTTAGCAAAACTAGAAAAGCCTAAAAAACACTCCATTTTAAAATCATTCGATCCTACAACGATATCAAGTTCATTACGCAATAGGTTTTCAGAAAAACCTGTCGTAGCCCTCCGTCATTTCAGATAAGTCATGCTTAGTATTCGTGCAGCGTTTGTTGACCTTGTCAAGGCTCAGTGTGCGGTAGCTAACCAGTATTTATCTGCTTATGCATATGATGCAGATTGGGTTAGGGTAGTCGTGCGGCCTTGTTGACCTTGTCAAGGGTCGTACGGGTGGGTTTGATTCAATCAAGAAATGACGGGTTGAACTTGACTTGCGGTCTATGGTTTGTTGACCTTGTCAAGGTCATAGATCGTTCGGGGCAAAATATTATCGGGAATTTCAAGTGTTGAAATTTGCAATGAGATTGCATACCTTCTATGAGATAGTTGGATCCCGATACCCACTGCGAGTAATTGTTACTCCTGGGAGAGTTTTACACATTACAATTAGCCGATCAAGTAGGTGTCTAGAAAGGTGTCAACGGGGTTACGCCTCTGGGAAAACGAGGTTTACATTAATTAGGTTCGTGCGAAAGCACGGGGGACCTCCCTCAAAGTACCGACACTGGCCTGGCTGAAAGATTGGCGAACTTGTAGCGTGTAATTAATCCCGGCTAGTCTTTCCTTTTAGGGTTTGAAGGAAAATTTGATAAAAAACAGTGGGAGCCATCCTGATTAGATAAAATAATAACCAATCTGATCTTGCAAGAGCGCACGCAGAGTGTTTTCTTCTCTCTCTCTCCAGGTAGCGACCATATCACGCCTTAATCAAGATAATAAAACGGATATGTTGACCGAACCCGCTTGTTATACTGAGCTGGGGAACGTTGGTCCCGCTCCAACTTATAAATGTTATAAGACAGAGCAGGAAATAGGGGAATACCAGATTTCCCGTGCCGCCCAAACGAAGAAAGTGCATGATGATGCATCTTCTTCGGGTGTGTTCATTATAAAGAACTGTTTCTCAGTATCCTTTACGTCCTGAGTATTTGATATCGGATCAGGATCCCGCATATGTAATTTGTTACATAGGGCTACAGAAAGGTAGAGAACTGAGAACGGGTGATAAGTTTCATGAGGCAGAAAACGGTGCAAGTGTTGCAGCCAAGTCTGTTGGTCACTGTCACCCTGTATTATAAATACATTGATTATGAACGAATGTTATTAGATACCGAACCTGATATACAAAATCATATCAGTCTCTTTATTAGTAAAGAAATGATAAAATTTTTTATTATTGGATAATGTTTTGAACATTTCCTATATCAAAAGTTGATCGGTTCAGGCACGTTATCTAAAAGCATTGATGTTCTAAATCAAACTACAGTTCTTAGTATAAAGAACACACACAAGAGGAAGAGTTCAGAAATGAACGATTCCTTCTTGAGGTATTGTAGACTAGGTCATATGAATGTGACCCGACTAGCTTAAGTTACATTTTAGATGCATATTTAAATCAGTTTGAATTTACATCTTATGAAACTTGCCAGTCATGTCACAGAGATAAGATGACCATAGCTCTGTTTACTGGAAACAGATAAAGAGTTAGTGAACTCTTGGGATGATACATGTTGATGTATAAAGGTCCCCTGTCTACACATACCAAGACCGGTCCTTTGTACTTCATTACATTCTCTGATAATCTCTCAAGATTCAGACATATGTTCCTGTTGAAACACAAGTCCGAACCTTTTGAGATATTCACAGAATATAAGTTAGAAGTAGAGAACCAATACGGGTATAAGTATTATGTCCTTTGATGAGATCAAGGAGGAGAATACTTGAGCACGGAAATCCTGGACTATTCTAAAGGAGAATGAGATTCTCCCTCAGAATTACTCCTCCGTATACACCATAGCACGATGGTATATCGAGGCGGAGCAGATACACCCTATTTGATATGGTGTGCTCTATGATGAGTACTACTGAGTTACCTTTTTCCTATTGGGTGTTATGCACTTGAGAAGTTGCATACCTATTGAATAGGGTTCCAATCAAATCAGTTGCCTACCGCTTCATATGTGATATGGAAAGGGAAGAGCCCATATCTTAAGTTAGTTAAGATTTGGGGTTGTCCGGCCTATGTCTAAAAGCAAAATCCGGACAAGCTCGAGGCAAGGTCTGTTATGTATAACTGGAAATGTTCCAGCTATACAAACTGCAGCTGATGATTTGGTAGAACCGAAGGATTCAATAGTAACCAACGAACCTCAGCCTCTCCGCCGATCTATTAGGGTTCCTCACCCACCTGAGAGTTGCTTCGGTTTCTCTATGACAGTGGGAGCGAGGATTGCATCATGAGATGATGACCCAACTAGTTTCGAGTTGGCCATCAGGAGTGGGACTCTGTAAGAATGGCTGGATGCTTAGCGATCTGAGATGGAATCCTTATACACCAACAAAGTATGGACTTTGGTTGCTTTATCTGAAGGGTTAAATCCCCATCAGGAGCAAGTATATCTTGAGAAGATTACTTGGTGTAGATGGAAAAGTTGAGACTTTCAAAGCTAGACTTGTTAAAGGTTTTCGTCATCAACCAGGCGTGGAAAATGATGAAACCTTTTCCAGTAGCTATGCTTAAGTCCATCCAGATCCTACTTGCCACGGCTACATACCATGACTACGATATCTGGCGGTTGGGTGCCATGACTGCTTTTCTAAATGATGTTTTAGAAGAGTGCGTCTATAAGTACACAGCCAGAGGGCCTAGTAAATAGTGGGAGCAGCAGAAACGTGTGCAAGATGTTTTATGTGATGAAGCAGGCATCGCGGAGTTGGAACATCTGTTTTGATGAGTTAGTCAAAGAGTTTGACTTCATCAAAATGGTAGATGAACCTTGTATATACAAAAAGGTAGTAGGGAGTATGGTGATAATCCTCGTAGAGTACGTGGATGACACACTCTTGATAGGGAAGAAGTTTCCTATGCTGCGCTCGGTCAATCTCCGCTTATCACAATGATTCTCCATATAGGATCAAAGTGATACCTACTAAATCCTGGGTTTTGGATCTATGAGATAGATCTAATTGGATATTAGGATACTCACTAGTTGTAGTGAGATGGTATCAATTGGTCCTGGGGAGAATCATTGGAAGGGTTCCAGGGTGATAAGGACGACTGAATGTCAGTCACAGGCATTGTCTTTACCCTCAGTAAAGGGACTGTATGTTGGAAGAGTTCCAAGCTAGATACCGTGGCATACTAGACGATAAAGGCTGGATACATCGCTACTTAAGATGCTACCAAAGAGGCAGTCTGGATGTATATTTGTTCATGAGATGAACTTAGTTCCTCCCATTGTGTGACAATGGAGTTGTGGCTTATGCCAAGGAACGTCCGTCCCATCAGTGATCCAGACATATTCTAAGGCAGTATCACCTGATCATGGAAATGGTTGATCTCCAGGGTGATCAAGGTTAGGAGAGCGGACTCAGAGGATAACACGGCGGATCCACTCACGAAGGCCTATTCCCAAAGAGAGACTTTTATGGGATGGTTGAGAATGAGATACTACAACCACTGCTACAGATGGCCCTAGTGCAAGTGGGAGATTGTTAGTTATATGTATGCCCTAAAGGCCATTACTGTACATACGATGTATATTGTAGTGGATGCTGGGACATATATAGGGAGGACTTTCTTGCTCGAGATGATAGTAAGCTATCTGGTTACTCTTTACCTTAACGTGTATACTAATTGTCTCTCTGTTACATGTTGGTAAAGCCCTTAGGATGTGTACTTGACTACCTGGACTATGATGTGGATCATACTAGTGGGGACATGGTAGTCCATAAGTACATCCTTCAAGGTCCCTAGTCGTGGGTGTATCGAGACGGGGCATCGATATACCAGAGTGGACTAGCGTATACCTTCTCGACCCATACAGATGGGCGATGGATGATCCCATATCCATTGGTGTTTGACATCAGAGATGATATACGGGTGCTCAGTAGAGACTGGGTACACTGGACGGACTCGCCGAGAACTCCCAGATGGTATTATACCTCACGTCAGATGGCAGTTCTCTGGTGACACTGGTACAGGTTAGTCTGTAGACCCGAGATCGTCATAGAGTCTTGTGTGATTCCCACTGTTCTTTGATTTCCACCTTACCACGTCCAAGAGGGCGTGCAAAACGGTTGTTTTTGGGTACAGTCCCGAATCACATGGAGGCAATGAGCGATAGGAGGGGATTCGTCTCTCCCGGTATAGGGAGTTGATGTTGCGCTGTGTTCGATTGGCTATAACCGGAAATCCCTGGCCAGGGTTGCTGAGATGTACTGGTAAGAGTTACCAGTAGTTTCTCGAACTGTTATAGACCTCATATCGACACGACTTATCGAGCTATTGGGGTCTGACGTTTACCACCCCTAGGCAAGATATGCGACATATCAGACGATCAGACCGGACTGTACGGTAAGTGTTACTGGTTGGATTCACAGGAGTGTGAGCGGGCTTGCTCGTCGATCTTCTGATCGCTCAATACCCGGGTGGCCGTTACGTTTAGCAGACCGCTTGCGGCTTGTGGGTGTTTGATATGATCATCACCTGCTGCCGGCGTATTGACGAGTTTTAGAGTCCTACACAAAGGTTTCCTGGCTTAAGCGAAACGAAATAAGAGCGCATATGAGATATGTTCGGAACCGAGAATAATGTGTGTATGTGATACCGTATTCTATTCTCGTGATGAATGTATCGAATGGTTGTATGTGATATTGTTAGTGTATATGCCCTAGAGGCCATTACTGTATCATACTAGTTTGTATATTACTTAATGGAAGCTTGGGATATTCACCTTGTATATACAATCTTGCTTAAAATAGTAGTATGCTACTTGGTTTGTTTCTACTTCAATGTGTACATGTGTTTATTTTTGTATATCGCCTATACACATTAGTGGAGCCCTTAGGATCTTTGCTTGATTACCAGCGATGTGATGGCCGTCACACTAGTGGGGCTGGGTAATCTATAAGCACATCCTTATGCAGGTCCCTGGTCGCAGGACTATCGAGACAGGGCATCGATACTCCGGAGTAGACCAGCGCATGCGCTTCTCATCCCAGTGTGGGAGACGGTCTGTCCCACAGCCGTCAGTACGTCGTACTTGAGATAGTATGCGGGTGCTCGTTAGGTTACGGGTACACTGGACAGGACTCGTCGGGAACTGACTAGTTGGTATTATGCCTATCGTCAGTTATCAGTTCCCAGGTGACATGAGTACAGCTTAGTCCGCTGACTTGACACTGTCACTTCGCCTCGGGTGTGTTCCTACTGTACTTTGATCACTACCCTACCACGGCTCAAAGGAGTCGTGCAAACAGGTAGTGGTTGGGTGCAGTCCCGAAGCACTTGGAGGCAGTGACGGTTAGACAGGATTCGTCTCTCCCGGTATTGGGGGTTGACATCGCGCTGTGTCTAGGAGAGCCATTACATGAGTAGTCCCTGGCCAGGGCAAACGAGATATACTGGTAGGCTTCCAGTGTTATCTCAGGGTGTTTTGGGCTTCGCTCCGGCACGACTTGTACCGCTATTGGGGGACTGACGTTTACCGCCCCCTAGGCCCGCCATGCGATGTATCAGACGAACAGACCGGACTGTACGGAGAATGTCACACTCAGGCTCGGTAGGAGTTCAGATGGGTTTCGCCTCGTCGGTCTTCTTGTCGGCATTACCTGGGGACCGTTACGCACAACTAGTGCCGCTTGCGGTCTGTGGTTAAACCCACTGCCAGCGTAGTGTCGAGTCTTTAGAGTCCCACACAGAAAGCTTTTCGCCTTTAGGCAAAAGAGTAGAGGTCGCATGGTATTGCGACAGGTCGCATGGTTTTGCGACAGGGTTCGGTCACATCCGTGCACTTGTGCACGTACAGTGTCCGGATAGTTTACACTAGCGGGCTTTGGTTTAAGCCAGATCCTAGTGTATCTTATGGGATTGGATTTATCCAGTTTGCATTCGTGTTCCTCGGAACGCGGATGCGGGTGTGTATGCACAGTTGACAGGGAGGCACAGACAGCGGATTCTCATTAGGGTTATTGACAGTTGACCGTTGATTTTTTGACTTTTTGCTCAACCCTAATGAGAATATGATATGTGATTAACTATTATATTAATTAAGTATTATGGTGACTTGGTTGTTGACTTTTGTTGACTTTGTTGACTTGTTGACTTTTGTTGACTTGTTGACTTTGTTGACCGGTTGACTAGGCTTGACTAGTTGACCATCATGATAACCATAGCCATCATTTCATGGCAAAGACTTTTGCTTACTTCCTCATTTGTGTAAAATGAGTGCATGATATGATATGGTTATGGTTGCTTCAACCATCACATAAGACTTTTTTGATATGATGAGTTATGATTACTTTGGATTATGAAAGGGTGAGAGACAAAAGAGAGCCTCATTCTTTCTTGCTCATTCTCTCTCTTGGTCTTGAGCTCTCTTGTTTTTGCTCTCACCCTCAACCTCTTGCTCCCTCTCTTGACTCTATGGTTCATATCTCTCATGAGTTGAGAATCAAGAACCATAGATAAAATCCCATTCTAATTCTTCTCTACTCATTCTAGTTCACTAGGTTTAGCAAACCAAGTGAACTAGTTTCTTCAAAGAACGAAGAAGGAGCTAAAGGTTGGAGCTTTCAAGTGGATCTATCTTCGGCGTACGGAGACGACGAGAAGGAGCCATCGGACCACCATCGGAGCTTGAAGACGAAGGAGTTCAAGACAAGCTAGGTATAACCCCCTAACCGAGTAGCTAGAAACTCATAGTTAGGATGTTAGATAGATGTTTAACCAAGATCCGGGTTATAGGTCCATGTTACCACCTCCGTAAAAATTGTTTTTTACCAAATTCCGCATTCCCGAAAGTACCAGGAGAGGTAGCATGGACTTACAGATATAACCTAGTTATCGAATCAAGGATTGATTCGATAAGCCGATACATTGGATATTAGTCGGTTATATGCGATATGACCGGATCGTTAAATCAAGTATTGATTTAATGATTTAATGCATAATTATATATTTGATATATTACTTTTCATTAACTAGTATTGGTTCACTTTAAATGGATTTTCTCACTTGATGTGCACATTGTATATGTGATATATTTTTGTGCACTTGATTGTATCATGTTTGATGATACATGCATGTTTGGGTGTATGTTTAGTTTAAACCAAGTTTAAGTGAATGGTTAGGGTTTTATAATCTTTTCGTGATTATTTATTTTATTTATTTATTCTTTTAACAAGAAAAGAAATAGTTGCTACTTTTGGATTTACTTTGAAGCTTCATGAAGCTTTGAAAAGTTCAACCATTTTTGTTTCTTTTGCCTAATCTAACCATTCACCTAACCCTAGTTTATTCTCTACACTTAACCATGGTTGCTAATATGATAAGAATCATTTTATTTTCTATTATTCATAATTTCTTATCATATTATCATCATCTTCTTCTTCTTCTTCTTCAAGATGAAGAAGCTTGCTACCAACAATGGTGAAATGAGAAAAAGAGTGAGAAATCCAATTCTAAAGTGAACCCACTTCCTATTTCTTCATCCTCTACCACTTTCCAAGTAGTATAGGGTGTTTTCTTCACAAGTTTCATGACTTGGTGAAGTTGGAGCTTGATCTTGTGTTGCCTCGACGTAGATCATCTTCGGCATCGAAGTCGACGACCTAACCCGATCTTTTCTCCGATGAAACCACCGCGAGAGTCTAGGATTCCGATGATTACAGCGGAGTGACATCATCACGGAGCCGAGGAGGTGGAGGACCGGATCTACAAAGGTTGTATTTCCGTTCACTTAGTGCTAAAGCAGTTTAGTAGCTTGTAGTTTTGCTTAAACTCTAGTCAACGATCGCATCAGGGTTTCTCGGCACCGGAAATTTTTGAATTTGGAATGGTTGATGCCTTGTGAGACCTCCTTAGTGTGCCTAGTAACCCTACAAGTACAAGTGGCAGCGTTGGCTTATAATTAAGGGTAATGAATGAATGCGGTGTTTACTTTGAAAAAGAGACGGATTTTTTTTTGAAAAATAAATGATGCGACAAAACAAATGCAGCACACAAAACCCTAATTCTATTGGTCGCCTAGGTCAGATCTCTAGACCGCTCCTAACTGCCAGAAGACAAGACGCAGGATAAAATCCTCCACTGCCTCTTTGTCTCTCCTGTGGCTAGGTAAGTGCCCGGTAAGTGGGAGGTTCTCCACTACGTAAGTAGTGGGCCTAATTAAGTAACCACTAGCCTTCGACACACTTGCCTAGTCACCACAAGAGAAACGCGGATAAGCAATGAATTACCCACGGCCTTCTTCTGTCCTAAGTGAGCGCGACGGTCCTTAGAGTCATCTCTAGATCTTTTTTAGTTAATTGGGGTAAATGCGGATGCAAGTTTTATGATTTTCGGGGCCTAGGAAGGGTAATGAACTCCCCACCTAATTTGGATTTGGCCGTGCCCCTTAATATCCGTATTTAGAATGCAAACAACCAAGAAACAAAAACACGCATAAATTTTAATTTTGCAATTTGCGCGCTGCGATTATTTGCAAAGAAGCCTGCACAAATTTGTTAATTGGAGCAGATGAGGTAAGAGATAAGAAAGTAAGAAGTTACCTTAGAAATTTTTGAAGCAGAGATGATCCCTACAGGCCGCGGTTCCGCCGCAATAGCCGCTTAGTGCCGCCCTTCCGCGGTCAAATGAGAGGAACACTGCACCAAAATTTTTCAGAGAGGCTCTGTAGACTCCCTCAGCTCTCTGGTAAAAATTTCCAATTTCACAGCAAGCTCCAGATCTCCTTGCAATGAACCACAATAAATCGTTTAGGGTTTTGCACGAATTTTGATCTCAAAAATAACAATGGAATAAATCTTTCAATTCAAATTTCAATATAAAACGAATTAGCGCGTAATCCCCGGCAACGGCGCCATTTGATTGAATTGATTTCTTCAAGACTGTGTCGTGTGTAACTCGAATGAATTTCTTTGTGTCGGTATTTAGAAAATGAATAAAATTCACAATCAAAGAATTATATTTGACCGCAATCAACTACGGTGTCAGTTGTAGATTGTAAGTGAGTGCGGATCGTCCACAGGGATTGTGCGATTCGTTTGTACGTTTGATTTATTTGAATTGAAAAGTTAATCGAAAAGAAAAGAAAACATGATTCGAGATTTTATCGATTGATTCAAGTGTCACTAGTCTAATCAAGAATCAAGAAAATGATAAACAATCGAGAATTGGGTTTCGATGATATTTCCAACCAAATGTCAAGAATCTAAATGAGGCTCGCAGGAATCGATCGGATCTATAGACGTGATGTAATCTCAAGATATCGTGTTCTTGTCCTTCGAAGAATTGATACTAGATCGATGATGATCGACGAGAGTTAGGGCTTTCTCGTGAAACTAGGGTTTCATCATTTAACCCTTGTTCTTTCGTCGATATCATTCACATTCTAGCCTCTAGAAATTTCAAGAAACGATCGTAACTCCCCAATTTCGAGCGATAACAATCAAGAAAGCATCGCAACGAAATTAGGTAGTCGATTCTTGAACTTGCTAGGGTTTACAAAACTCGTAGGACTCAAGAATCGATTTAAGATATGTTACATCATCATTCTATTGATCGTCTCGACTCCTCGACGAGCGGAGTATTACTCAAACATCACAACAAGAACTACAAGTATAAATTGAGATCGAATCATGATGCAAGAATTTAAAGAAAACAAGATAAAAGAATTTCACCTTTTATTTATATCAACAATTTCATTACAGTCGCTCAAGAACTACAAGAGGAAGAACTAGATTGTCGATTTGGCTTCGCTTTTCTCCGTGAGTCGTGGATCGGCTTGGACCACTTGCTATGTTGAAGATCGGCTCCGCTCATAAAAGGTTGAAGGGCTTCTTGCTTGATTTGGTACTCGGGATCTTGGCTTTTGATTGGAATTAGGGTTAGGGTTTCACACAAGTCTTGTCACTAGACTTGTGGAAGAAGATGAAGAAAGAGGTAAAGTAGAAATTTAATGGCTCTAGATTGATACTAGATTCAATGAATGGATTGATTATTGAATATCCCTTAACCCTGGGTCTAGGCTTCTATTTATAGACTTCCTAAACCCTAGGTCTAGGTTTGAAATTACAATTCCCTTCAAAAGTTTGTTGAGGAGCTTCTAGAATTAGTTTGTTAGGAGCTAGCTTAGGCTTTAAGCTAGGATTAATTAAGCTTAGAAACCCTAGTTTGCTGATCTGGCAGAAGCCTCTGGAGTCTTCTAGAACTTGGAGTACATTTCTGAACTGTAGCAGCTGAGGGAAGAGTTATGCACCAAAGTTGGAGTGATGACGTCGACAAGCCGCCGCGGAACCGCGACTCAAGCCGGCTCCGGCCGCGGTTCCGCGGCCATGTTGGCTCCTTGGGGCTTGGGTCTTCTTCTGTGGTCTTGGGATAATATTTGGGGCTTTATCTGATATGTTGAATTGTGTTTTGCCTTCTGGATTGCTACCAGATCTCAAAACTTGGAGTTGGTGTATTTTATCAGCTCAATTTGATCCTGCAATATCCTGCACAATTCTTGAAACAAATGTTGCACAATATAGGGATGATGCGATGCCATGAAATGCATTCAATTTTCTTTATAGTACCGGTTTTAGAGTCTAACACATGCAATCTGATATTTAACGGCTGATTTGCTAATATGTGAAATATGAATACCGTACACTTCTAAATGAATGCAAATGATAGGGAAATTGTCGGTTAAAAGATGCAGTATTCGAGCTGAGATGGCAGCAAGGCAAAACATGCGATTCGTTGGGGCGCTTCAACAGGTGGGTGTTATGAGTTATTCGCACCTAGTGGAGGTGGAATCAGTCCCGCGGGTAAGGGGTTGTTAGGATCGAATCCCGACATCTCCTTAGAAGACGAAGAATATGATGATGAAGGTAAAGAAGTGGAAGGAATTTCGACTTCGAAGTCGAAAGCGTCTTCAGTCGATACTAACGAGACACGGACTAAACGGGCACTAGTGTCCCTAGTCCAACCGGACATACACTGAAGAGGTAGTGTAGTCAAAAGGTGAAAAACAAAAGGTGGGGGTAAGAAAACGTCAATAAGAAGAAAGTGGGTGTAAGTGGGGTGCATGGATTTCTTAGCGACAAGTTGCAAGTTTTTGTAAAAATATTTTTTCTTTTTTTTCTTTTTGTGTTTTTTTTATAAGGAGCTTTTTTTTTGCAAAAAGATTTTCAATAAAAGGCTTAGACACATGTTCAATCAATCACAAATGCACAATCAAGCCTAAATCTAGGGTCACCTAGGTCAGCTAGACAGCTCCTAACTGTTCCAAAGAGCAAGATGTGAGGACCTCAAACCGCCTCTTCACCGCCAATTGTGGCCAGGTAAGCACAAGTAGAGAAAGGAGGGATCCGCTCACGAATCACCGTGAGACGGGCCTTTTAAAGTTACCTTTTCCTACCTGTCTAGCCTAGGCACCACAAAGTCAGGTTAGGATCAACGGTCGATGCCTACAACTATTCATTTGTCCTATTGAGCGCGAAGTCCTTAGGGCTGAGTCTAATCTTTTTTAATTAACTTGATGGTCAATGCAATATGCTTTATGTGATTTTTGGGGTCCTGGGAAGTGTAATGAAATCCCCACCCAATCTGGATTGGTGTTCAATCCCCTTAAAGTCAATTTAGATATGCAAAGCAGCAAACACAATCAAACACTTGCAAACAATTTTTTAGCGTAGCGCAAAGAATCCTGCACAAGATCAAGTTATTGAGAAGGGGAGAAGTTTTTGCGCAAAGAACCCTGCAGGAAATTTTTACAGAGGAGATATTAGGGAGTTACAGAGAAGAAGAGGGAGCTTACAGAGGAGTTTTGGTCTGCTGACGTCAGCAGACCGTGACGGATCCGCGGTCAAAGAAGGGTCAATGCGGGGAAGCACGATCAGTCTGTCTGTTCAGATCTCCAAATCTTTTCTGTTGCTCTGTTATGGTATTCCTCTGTTGTTCAGATCTTCTGTTTTCTATTTCGATCTCTGGATTTTTCCAGATCTGAATTCGTTCGTCGATCCTGCACAATTCAAACAAAACACCCTTCAAAAAATAACAAGATGATAAAAATTTTATATTTTTTTAATTTTTCAATTTTTTAATGATTTTTATGATTTTATATTAACCCGAAATTGCAAAAAGAAAATACTACGCCATCCCCGGCAACGGCGCCATTTGATTGTTGTGGATTTTAAAGTGCGCTTTCAAAAGATGAATCAAAGAATTAATTACCGCAATCAAGAACGGCGTCGTTTGGTAGCTACCAGGTGAGTACGGGTCGGTCCACACGGATTTTGTGTATTCTCAATTTGTTCTAACGAGTTAATTCCAAACGGTGTTGGATTGATTATCACTAAAACTAAAGTTGATTTAAACTAGGATTAAAACCTTGCTAGGGTTAGGTTTAGGTTAAGTTTGGAAAGTTAAGATTTCTCACCGCTTTCTTTGCCTTAATTAAGAACTTTTAGGTGTTATGGTAATAATTAATAAAGGGGATTAGGACGATCGGGAAGAAACGATGTTTCTTCCTCTAGGTTCTTGTCCGTCCTTTCTTAATTCTTACCCTAACCTCGATGGAAAACATGCACAACCGTTCTTTTAAACTACGGTATCACCGTTACCTCGTGGGGTAGGGTGTCGTAGTGAGCGGTGTGTGTATGTATGCATGGAGACCTATGAATAATATGTGATGGGCAAGAAAGGGGTGAGAGATTTTCATCTCTCAAACCTTTCCTATTCCTATCTGTAAGTGTACGGTAGCGCCCCGGCCGTCAATCTGACGCCAAATACGGAACAAAAACTTTTATAACGCTATCGCATACTATAACCCGGATCTGCCATTAACGCTAAACTAACAAACTGTAAAGAGGGTAGAAAGGTTATACCGAATGATCCGAGTCCTTCGTTCTTTAACCATCATCCCACGCTCCTGTTGCGGCTGCTCCGATCTCGTCGATCTCCGATCTGCTCGTCCAGGTGGCACTACGTCATCGGATCTTTAAACGGGCTCCCGCCTCTGACTCGAGACAACTCGGTCATCAAGTTTGCTAAAAGAGATGACCAAGATTGATGTAGAGAATGAGTAGAACACTTTGTCTCACTTCGTCCAAAGCCATGGACGAACGGTTAATGAAGTTGCCATTTGAATCGGGAGATGGAATAAAAGGAGCTATGAAATTTCCATACACAAATCTATCGTAATCTTTTCAACCAAGTGAGTGAGTGAGGAGGAGGGGAGGGGCCGGCCATATATGAGTGAGAGTAGGGGTGAGTGTAGGAGCAAAAGGGGTGACCATAAGCAAAAGATCTTAAGCAAATACAAAGAAGAGTTAATGCAAAAGAATGAGTCACCTAAACACATCATCATCTATTTAATGCAACCAATGAATCATATAACATCACACTAACCTAGTCACCAATTCTAGAATCTTCTAGAAGCACTCTCATGACTCACCCTCATGACTCACCCAAAATAAGAAAAGATAAATCCGCATTAAACCGAATGTTTAAATACGGACGATAGAAAACTGGAAACTGGCAACTTCCAAAAGCGATCCCGAAACGAATTTCAGGATAACCCCGTAACTGTATAAATATACCCGCATTTGTATTACGACCGAATACAAATGCAACTCAGACATGTTGGAGATAGTGCCCTCAGAGTCAATTATTGGATCACAGGCACGTGATTGCAATGATTGAGGGAGGACCTGTCCCAGTAGGACAGTCTTACTCAAGATGATAGTATGCTATCTGGTTTATCTTTATCATCGTGTACTTCTTTAGGTGACCTTACGAGTCGCTATTGCACGTTGATAGAGCCCCTAGGATTCTTGCTTGACTACCAGCAGTATGAGGGCGATCATATACGTGGGAGCTGGGGTCTATAAGCACATCCTTAAAAGGTCCCTAGTCGTGGGAGTTTCGAGAAAGGGCATCGATTCTCCAGAGTAGACTAGTGTATACAGTCGAGACCCCGACGAGGGGTGGTGGCCGGTCTCACAAGCCACTGGTGTCAGTTGGTTCACCTAAGATGTATACAGGTGCTCATTGGGTTATGAGTACACCGGACAGGACTCGCCGGGAACCTGCTAGTTGGTATTATACCTGACGTCAGATAGCAGTTCCCTGGTGACATGTGTACAGGTTAGTTCATCGACCTGAGATCGTCATTTGTCTCGTATGAGTTCCCACTGTGCTTTGATTACTACCCTACCACGGCTCAAAGGATTCGTGCAAACAGGTTTTAGTTGGGTACAGTCCCGAGCCACATGGAGGCAGTGAGCGGATCTGCAGGGGTTCGTCTCTCCCGGTATTGGGGGTGAGGTCGCGCTGTGTCTAGGAGAGCCAGTACATGAAAATTCCTTGGCCAAGGCAGGAGATTTACTGGTAGGTATTCCAGTAGTATCTCAGGGTGTTCTGGGCTACACTCCGACATGACTTGTACCGCTTTTGGGGGTCTGACTTTTACCAACCCCCTAGGCCCGCCATGCGATGCTCATAGACGAACGGACCGGACTGTACGGATATTGTCACTGACAGGCTCAGTAGGGTGTCAGGATGAGTTCGCTCATCGACGTCCCTTTTGGTCAATAGATGGTGGCCCGTCACGTATGGCTAATACCTCTGACGTGCTAGTGGTTGAATCCACAGCCATAGTATTGACGAGTCTTTAGAGTCCACCACACACAGTTACTCAAGTTTCGGGCGAAACGCTGTAGAGGCCGTATGGAGATATGGCAGGGTTCGATCAGATACGTGCGGTATTGCACGGATCGTGATCGGACGGATTTTACTAGCGGGCTTTGGCTTAAGCAGGATCCTAGTATTAGATAGTGTAGATTTTGTCTCTTTGCATTTGTGTTCAGTGGGAATACAAATGCGGGCATGTATATGCAGTAGAGGGGTTTTCCTGTAATTTATTACGGGATCAGTTTTCTGAAGTTGCCAGTTTGCATTCCGTTCCGGCCGGTTTTCCTTTGTTCCTGCGCGGCCGGACTTTTCGATGGAGGGGGTTATTTGCAGTTTGCAAATAACTTATTTGTGGAGGGGTTTCTTGCTTTTGTGCCTTCATAATCATTAGATTCTTTTTGGGTCTATTCCATTGCAATTATGGTGATGTTATGGATAGGATGTGGATGAGAAATGGTGTGACTTTTCTCATTTCTTTTTGATACCATTTCTTCTCTTGATTTATTATCTTTCCTTGCATAATGTTTTTTTGAGGATCTCCACCATTTGGGAGATGTGAGGGGCCGGCCATTCTTGGTAGAAAGAATGGGAGAGATTCATATTTTAGTGGTGGCATTTTTTCTTCATCTCATTTCATGCTAGGAAAAATGAAAGCACCATTTTTCCTTATCTTCATTCCTCCACATCCATGGCAACAAAAACCCCCAAAGAGACATAGCCTACTATACTACATCTACAGCAAATCTTGGACGCGTCGGCTCGCCAACTTCGCGCCCGAGTTGCCTCGGTCCAGAGGTGGGAGCCCGTAAAAGAATCCGGCTACGTGGTGCCCTTTCCGACGAGGAGGTGACGGACGGAGATTCCGCGGGAGATCGGAGTAGAGACGAAGACCGAAGGACACAGATCGCTTGGTATAACTCTCTACCCGTCTTTTAGTTTACTAGTAGTTAGGTTAATGGCCCGATCCGGGTTAAAAGTGCGCGGTGGTGCCGGTTTGCTAGTTTGCAAAGTTTTTCGTTTCCGCGTTTCCGGCGTCGGATCGACGGCCGGGGCGCCGCCGTGCACTTACATTGGTATCAGAGCCACGCCGTTAACCTAGTCTAGCTTGCTCTAGTATGTTTAGAACTCGATCGAACAAAATTCCCAAAAACCGTATTTTTCTTGCATCATGTTTCTGTCGAAATTTTTTCAGCTCCAAAAATTTTTCAGGTTGTTGCAGAAACACAAGCAGGCAATTCTAAGCATTCTGGGAAAATTCGATGAAAAGATTCCTTAGTACGACCGCGGAAACGCGGCCAAACCCCTAGTTTGGCCGCGGTTCCGCGGTGGGAAAGTGCTATCTTTGCACCAAATTTTTCCAGTGGGCTTTTGGGTTGGAAATAGGGGTTTTAGGATATTCTGTTTTGGGCCCAGATTTTCTGTGAGTGCTACAGTAGTGCTTGGGGCCCACTTCGATAAATTTGATCGATCGAAAAGTTTAAACATGTTAGTTCACAGTATTTACATTATATCTGCGACCGTGAATGTCATTTGATCGGTAAATCCCGTCTAACTGCTATAGCCCTTTTAGACGGATTTGCGAACGTGACATTCACGTTGATGTTCTGTGTTGTGCTGTGATGTTGCGGATTGGTCGTGGGGGATAGCCTGGATGCAATGGTAGTGCAGTTTTGTTTTATATGTACATTTGATATTGCGGGGTGAGCGTCCGACATGTGGACTGCCGTCACTGCCTGTTTGTATTATTCTTTTGGGGCACGACCGGGTCGAGGTCGATGTACCCGTTGTATGTATATTTTACTTTCTGTACAAGGATTACCCCGAGGAGGGGTGCACGGATAGCCGGGTTCTAGAGGGCAACGAGGCCGCATCTCATGGCGTTGAGACGGAGGGGGCTTCACTCTAGAATTGGCGGGTTATTCGCCGCACTCATGGGGGGTACAGGTTGACCCAAGGAGGGGTGCCCAAGTTACCGGATTCCGTGAAGTGCTGGGTGGTCCATTCACGTTGCTGAAGGGGGCTGCCTCGCTTCAGGTATTGGCGGGTAACTTGCCGCGCCCGTAGGGGTCTAGGATTTTCATTGCACAGGCTATCCACACGACCAGGGGAACGTCGGGTTTCAGTAGCGGCTCTATGAAACCCGGGGATCCCAGATATCTGTATTGTTCTGTGATACTGTACATTTCTGTGATGTTGCATTTTATCACGCCTTGAGCGAAATATTATATATTGATATATATACTAGTAGATGTTGTATATGTTTTGCATCCGCGCTAGTCCAGTCCCCGCTCTGTCGTTAGTTAAGTAACCTAACGGGTGATGACGGGACCCAGTGGCGAATGCGGATGGCATATACGTACATCATTATTTTCGTTCTTTTGTGGTGTGATCAATTGATGGGACTGCGTTGATTCGGATCAATGCAAGATAAACAAACCTATTCTGATGTTGTTGGAACATTTTTCAAAAAGCTGTTATTGCAAGGACGTTCACTTTTGTTTTGCACAGTGGTATTCAGTTGGAATATCCTGCTCCTCAGTCGACGAGGCAAGGGCCGAGATCCCTTCACCGGGAGTGACCCCTTGGACAGAAGTTTGCGTCAGGGCAATAACTTCACTATAGCCAATTACTTTTGCTTTGCATCGTGGTATTCAGTTGGAATATCCTGCACCTCATTCTACGGGGAATGAGCCGAGATCCCTTCACCGGGAGTGACCTCTTTAGCAAAGGTTTTCGCCACTATATTTTTTAAAAGCTATCCGGTTCCTTCAACGATATCAAGTTCATTACGTTAAAGGTCTTCGCCAGAAACCATTCGTAGCCCTCCGTCGTTTCATATGGATAGTCAATAGTATTCAAGCTGTGTATGTTGGCCAAAGTCAAGGCACAGTGTTTGGTAGCTGTTGAGTATTCATATGCAGCATAGATAGATGCGTTGGTTTGGGACAGTCGTATAGCCTTGTTGGCCAAAGTCAAGGGCTTGTACGGGTGGGTTCAAATTAACCTGGACAATGACGGGTAGAACTTGACATGTGACTTATGATTTGTTGACCTTCATCAAGGTCATAAGAGCATGGGGTAAAAATCACATCGGGAGATTCTAAAGAAACTGAAACTTGCCAGATATGCGCATACCTTCTGGAGTGTGATAACGTGAGAGGATTCCGTCATGTTATCATGCGATGATAGTTGGATCCCGATTCCCACTGATGAGTTGGTTTACTCCTCGGGTGATCCCGACTAATTCTTCTTTCGGGTTTGGAGAAGAATTTGAGGTTACAGTGGAAGGTTTCCAGATTAGATAAAGTGATAACCATTCTGATCTAGGTTAGAGTGCACGCTGAGTGTTTCTTTTCTCTCTCTCTTTGGTAGCGACCATTGACCCGACCCTAGACTATGACTCAGTGACCAAGTTGACCGAACCTTCTTAACACTGGCTTTTGGATTGTCAGAGTTGCAAACCTCATTGCCGCTCCTACTTTTACCCTTTTCTCCAGGACACCCCATATTACTACGACCATCCACTTCCATTGGACAAAACCATCGTATGGTTATATACGAACTCGAAGGAATTCGAGGATGGTTTCCGGTTCTGGAGAAAACGGATAGGACTATTCAGTTGTCTTTTCCTTTTACCTTCTCTCAGGTTGCGAGTACTCCTTGGTTTAGGAGATAGTACACCTATTACGCAAATTGGATAGTCTTATTCCAAACCATAGGCAGGTGCCAACTGGTAGGGAATGAAGAAAACCAATTAGCCTAAACGGTGTACAGAAGGTATTAAGTTAAGACACAGAAAGGGATTAGTAAGAGGGAAAAGTAAATTGCGACTGCTATTCACGACAAAACCAAATATTTCTTCGCCAATCCTAAATCACCTTTGTATTTCTCCAGGACACTCCGTATCACTACGAAGATCCCAAGTTTATTGGATACTCCATCGTATGGTTATATACGAACTCGAAAGGAACTTGTTCCAGTTCGGGGATGGATCCTGGTTCAGGAGAAATAGGAATAAGGTTTATTCGGTTGTCTTTTATCTTCACCTTCTCTCGCATTGCGAGTGCTCCTAGGATTAGGACAGTACACCCATTATGCTTATTGGATAGTCTTCTTCCAAACCATAGGCTGATGCCGAACGGTAGGGAAGGAAGAAAACCATTTGGCCTAAAGGGGTGTACAGAAGGTAATGACTAAAGACATATAAAGGGATTTGGAGAGATGGCAATGAGATATACGGTTACAGTTGTGAATCTGGATAATGGAAGAGGCATTACTAGGAATACCGGGATACCCCATCGAAACATTTCAATGTTTCATTTTCACTGTGTACTGTTAATAGAAAACTGATTTCCCAATTAGACACTTGCTCCAGGGTATGTATTTATCAGGTTTGATTCTCTCATCTGTATGGTTTTACAGATGATGAGTGGGAGTAAGTTATTGGGAATTAGGTGATCATCCTCATTATATCGGGATTCGTTGTAATTGGTGATATTTGAGGAAGTCACCTGGGTAGTTTGCCGGACGACAAATATTTGATTTTGAATATCCGTTATAATGCACCAATTTCAAATTGATATACCTGTACGTCTATTTTTATAGAGTGAGATATACCTTTTTGAAATTATGTCTATGGCATTTACCTATATCAGTGGATGGTTAGGTAAGGAGCATTAAACAGCGGTGTAATTCTTCTTAACCATAAGTACAGTTTTCAACCTACGACACACAGTGAATGAGTTATTAGACTCAGGGGACTTATACAGAGTATTGTATATTGTCCAGTGTCCATTAGGACAGAGGGGTTGGTCCTCGTACTATATTCTATTTACTTATGACTTCTCTAGTTCTTAGACATGTGTTTCGTAGAAATGCAAGGTCTAAGTTTTGAGGAGTTATAGGTATAAGAATAAAGTAGAGAACCAGATGTTGCAAGTATCAGGATTCTTCAAGGTGATCGAAGATGTAGATACTTATGTATGGTATTCAGTTGATAGTAATGATTAAGAGAACTTGCTTCTCTTTCAGGTTACTCATAATTGGAAGTACTCCTAAGTTGAGTGACGCTAATTGGCCTCCTTCCATTTAGTTGACATGCACTGGAGATAGCTGCATGATTTGAATCTGGTTCAATTAAATCAGTGCCTCTGTTTCTATATTGGATATAGAACAGTTCATATCTTGACATTGTTAAGGTAGGGAGTTGTCTGGTTTATGCTTAAAACCAGACTCCGGATAACTCAAGGCACGTTTCTGTAATGGCTGTTTGTGGGTTGACCCGGGTTATGACGAGGATTGATTTTCTACCATCTGGAAGATCAATAGTGATATTGTTCTAGACTCACCACAGTTTTAACAAAAATGGATTTTTTCAGAAAAACAGAAGTGGGAGTATGGTAGAATTGGAAGTGATTCCAGAACCGCAAACGATTACTGAAGATTTGATAAGAACCTAAAGATTCAATCTGGTTTGACATTCCATTGGCCACTCCGCAGATATGGTGGGTAACCTCAGGCACCCGAGAGGTACTTCGGTATGCTCAAAGACGGTGGCACGGAGGTTCTTGTTCACCCAGACTTGCCATTGCTGTTGTTCCAGACTGTGAGACCCGGCAGGAGGATGAGTATAGCGTCGTTCTAAACTGGCTTTAGAAGTGTACGTCTATATGACTCTGCCAGAGGGTTGTCGTGGTCAGTGGGAGCAGCGGAAGCATGGTGGACAAGTGGCTTATGTCTATTTATAGACTAAAGCAGATATAGCGGAGATAGATCATCTATTTCTGATGTGACAGTCATAGGTTTGACTTCATCAGAATAGGGGATGGATCTGTTAAGAAGGTAGTAGGGGTGTGATGTCCTGGTATTTGATGACATACACAGAGTAGGAAGTGATATTCCTATACTACGATCGGTTATACTTTGGTTGTCACACAGTAGTTTCTCCACATAGGAATTGGATCTTATATCGTACATTCTGGTTACTAGATCTATGGTTTTAAATCTAGATTTGGGTGGTTTCCCAATCAGGGTACTTAGACAGCATTCTAAGAGTATTTAGAATGAACGACTCCTGGCAAAGTGGTGTACCTGCAGCTGATGGAGTCACCCTCTCTAAATGTGTCTTACAGACTAAAGGGGAGAGGGATGTGCATGATTGGCAGATCACTTGCTTAGGCAATTGAGTCAATCATGAGATGTCAAGTACCACGCCAGATGTTGTTCTTACAGTAGGTGCAATAAGTTGATATTAATCCAATTCAGGAGAAACAATCGGAAGCAGTTTTAAAACATAAGTGAATGTTCTAGGGATATGATAACAGCATTCTCCTTCGGGAGATAGTTATCATTCCAGGCTTCCAAGGTGACCTGGATGACAGAGAGGTTGTCAGAGTTAAAGTTTTCCCTCTGACGAGGGGCAGTATTTTGGACAGGTGGTCCAGGTGGATACTGAGGGAAGGTATGGCGCAGGATACTGATTAAGTTTAGTTGACGATACAGTCTAAGAAGTTTGGATTTGGAGTTCATTTATGAACTAGGTCCCATCAGATATCCAGATACATTCTAAGACAGGTATTGCTCATTTCGGGAGATGGCTTTCTCCGCGAACTTGAGATAAAGAGAGACATAGAAAGAAACATCGGAGCGGATCCTCTCACTAAGGCTATTCCTCGAACGCAATAGTTTCGCAAACGAGCTTTGTGAGACTGACTAGTAGAGGAGTTGGGTGTTCGGTATCACACGGGCTGTGAGTATGCGACATCGCAATAATTAGCCTTGAGTGCAAGTGGGAGATTGTTGGAGATAGTGCCCTCAGAGTCAATTATTGGATCATAGGCACGTGATTGCAATGATTGAGGGAGGACCTGTCCCAGTAGGACAGTCTTACTCAAGATGATAGTATGCTATCTGGTTTATCTTTATCATCGTGTACTTCTTTAGGTGACCTTACGAGTCGCTATTACACGTTGATAGAGCCCCTAGGATTCTTGCTTGACTACCAGCAGTATGAGGGCGATCTTATATGTGGGAGCTGGGGTCTATAAGCACATCCTTAAAAGGTCCCTAGTCGTGGGAGTTTCGAGAAAGGGCATCAATTCTCCAGAGTAGACTAGTGTATACAGTCGAGACCCCGACGAGGGGCGGTGGCCGGTCTCACAAGCCACTGGTGTCGGTCGGTTCACCTAAGATGTATACAGGTGCTCATTGGGTTATGAGTACACCGGACAGGACTCGCCGGGAACCTGCTAGTTAGTATTATACCTGACGTCAGATAGCAGTTCCCTGGTGACATGTGTACAGGTTAGTTCATCGACCTGAGATCGTCATTTGTCTCGTATGAGTTCCCACTGTGCTTTGATTACTACCCTACCACGGCTCAAAGGAGTCGTGCAAACAGGTTTTAGTTGGGTACAGTCCTGAGCCATATGGAGGCAGTGAGCGGATCTGCAGGGGTTCGTCTCTCCCGGTATTGGGGGTGAGGTCGCGCTGTGTCTAGGAGAGCCAGTACATGAAAAGTCCTTGGCCAAGGCAGGAGATTTACTGGTAGGTATTCCAGTAGTATCTCAGGGTGTTCTGGGCTACACTCCGACGCGACTTGTACCGCTTTTGGGGGTCTGACTTTTACCAACCCCTAGGCCCGCCATGCGATGCTCATAGACGAACGGACCGGACTGTACGGATATTGTCACTGACAGGCTCAGTAGGGTGTCAGGATGAGTTCGCTCATCGACGTCCCTTTTGGTCAATAGATGGTGGCCCGTCACATATGGCTAATACCTCTGAAGTGCTAATGGTTGAATCCACAGCCATAGTATTGACGAGTCTTTAGAGTCCACCACACACAGTTACTCAAGTTTCGGGCGAAACGCTGTAGAGGCCGTATGGAGATATGGCAGGGTTTGATCAGATACGTGCGGTATTGCACGGATCGTGATCGGACGGATTTTACTAGCGGGCTTTGGCTTAAGCCGGATCCTAGTATTAGATAGTGTAGATTTTGTCTCTTTGCATTTGTGTTCAGTGGGAATACAAATGCGGGCATGTATATGCAGTAGAGGGGTTTTCCTGTAATTTATTACGGGATCGGTTTTCTGAAGTTGCCAGTTTGCATTCCGTTCCGGCCGTTTTTCCTTTGTTCCTGCGCGGCCGGACTTTTCGATGGAGGGGGTTATTTGCAGTTTGCAAATAACTTATTTGTGGAGGGGTTTCTTGCTTTTGTGCATTCATAATCATTAGATTCTTTTTGGGTCTATTCCATTGCAATTATGGTGATGTTATGGATAGGATGTGGATGAGAAATGGTGTGACTTTTTGTAAGTCTACGCTAGCGCCCCGGCAGTCTACAGACGCCAAATGCGGAACAAAAACTTTTAACTTGGCGCTATCGTATACTTTAACCCGGATCTGCCATTATTGCTAAACTAACAAACTGTAAAGAGTGTAGAAAGATTGTACCGAACGATCCGAGTCCTTCGTTCTTCAACCATCATCCCACGCTCCGTTGCGGCTGCTCCGATCTCGTCGATCTCCGATCTCCTCGTCGAGGTGGCACCACATGATCGGTTCTTTAAACGGGCTCCCGCCTCTGACTCGAGGCAACTCGATCGTCAAGTTTGCTAAAAGAGACGACCAAGAATGATGTAGAGAATGAGTAGATGACTTTGTCTCACTTCGTCCAAATCCGTGGACGATCGGTTAATGAAGTTGCCGAAGGAATCGGGTGATGGAATGAAATGGACTGTGAAATTCCATACACCGATAAAACCTATCATATCTTTTCTACAAAATGAAATCAACAACCATCAGAGAGAGAGGAGGGGGCCGGCCTCTTATAAAGAGAGGGGGGGTGACCGTAGGAGAGGGGGTGACTATAGGATAAATATCATGAAGAAATATCAAGCATAAAGATCTTTAGCTAAACAAGAAATGGTTAAAATCAAAGCATGAGTCACATGACACCTCTCCAATTCTAGAACCTTCTAGAAGCTTCTAGAAGCATGACTCACTCTCATCCAAGAAAAGATAAATCCGTCTTTAACCAAATGTTAAAAGACGGCTGATAGAAAACTGGAAACTGGCAACTTCCAAAAGTGATCCTGAAACGAATTTCAGGACAACCCCGAAACTGTATAAATATACCCGCATTTGTATTACGACCGAATACAAATGCAACTGAGACAAAGATATTATACCTACTCAATATAATACTCGGATCCGGCTTAAACCAAAGCCGACCAGTATTATCTGCCCGAAAAATAACACGTGCGTAAACGCACGTGCATTTTCCGAACCCTGCCATAAAACCATACGGCCTCTACAACGTTTCGCCCGAACTTAGGAAACTGTCTGTGGGGGACTCTAATGACTCGTCAGCACCCTGGCAGTGGGTTTAACCACAAACCGTCAGCGGCACTAGCTATGCGTAACGGCTGCCCACGGACTGACCTCAAGGGTGGCCGAGAAGCGAACTCAAGGGAGACCGATGAGCGAACTCCTCCGAAAACCCTACTGAGCCTAACAGTGACAATGTATATACAGTTCGGTCCGTTCGTCAATGAGGATCGCATATCTGCCTAGGGGGCTAGCAACGTCAGACCCCCAATAGCAGTATAAGTCGTGTCGGAGTGAAGCCCAATAACACCCTGAGATACTACTGGAGTACCTACCAGTAAATCTCCTGCCATGGCCATGGACTTTGTGTAATGGCTCTCCTAGACACAGCACGACCTCGCCCCCAATACCGGGAGAGACGAATCCCCTGCCGATCCGCTCACGTGCCTCCATATGGCTCGGGACTGTACCCAAAAGCTACCTGTTTGCACGACTCCTTTGAGCCGTGGTAGGGTAGAAATCAAAGCACAGTGGGAACTCACACGAGACAAATGACGACCTCAGGTCGATGAACTAACCTGTACACATGTCACCAGGGAACTGCTATCTGACGGTAGATATAATACTAACTAGCAGATTCCCGGCGAGTCCTGTCCGGTGTACTCATAACCCAATGAGCACCTGTATACATCTTAGGTGATCCAACTGACACCAGTGGCTTGTGAGACCGGCCACCTCCCCTCGTCGGGGTCTCGACTGTACACACTAGTCTACTCCGGAGTATCGATGCCCTGTCTCGAAACTCCCACGACTAGGGACCACAATTAAGGATATGCATATAAACTACCCAACTCTCACGTATATGATCGCCATCATACTGTTGGTAGTAAAGCAAGATCCTAAGGGCTCTATCAAAGTGTAACATGCAATCAGTCACCTGAACATGTACACGACTGATAAAGGCAAACCAGATAGCATACTATCATCTTGAGTAAGACTGTCCTACCGGGATAGGTCCTCCGCAATCATTGCAATCACGTACCTGCGATCCAATAATTGACTATGAGGGCACTATCTCCAACACTTTTATCATTTCTTTTTGATACCATTTCTTCTCTTGATTTATTATTTTTCCTTGCATAATGTTTTTTTGAGGATCTCCACCATTTGGGAGATGAGAGGGGCCGGCCATTCTTGGTAGAGAGAATGAGAGAGATTCATTTTTTAGTGGTGGCATTTTTTCTTCATCTCATTTCATGCTAGGAAAAATGAAAGCACCATTTTTCCTTATCTTCATTCCTCCACATCCATGGCAACAAAAACCCCAAAGAGACATAGCCTACTATTCTACATCTACAGCAAATCTTGGACGCGTCGGCTCGCCAACTTCGCGCCCGAGTTGCCTCGGTCCAGAGGTGGGAGCCCGTAAAAGAATCCGGCTACGTGGTGCCCTTTCCGACGAGGAGGTGACGGACGGAGATTCCGCGGGAGATCGGAGTGGAGACGAAGACCGAAGGACACGGATCGCTTGGTATAACTCTCTACCCGTCTTTTAGTTTGCTAGTAGTTAGGTTAATGGCCCGATCCGGGTTAAAAGTGTAGGGTTCCTAGGCACTCTAGTGAGATCTCACAAGGCATCGAACATGCCAATTTCAAAAATTATAGGTGCCGAGAGACCCGACTACGGATCGTCGGCTAGTTTTCTAGGCGAAAAAGCTAACTAGTTAACATTTAACTAAGAGATACGGAAATACAACCTTTGTAGATCCGGTTCTCCACCTCCATAGCTCCGCAATGAAGTCTCCTCGCTGTCCATAACAAGTCCCGGGCTCTTGCGTCGGCTTCATCGGAGAATGGACGGGCTAGGTGATCGATGTCCATGCCGAAGATGATCTACGTCGAGGCATCGCTAAATCAAGCTCCGACTTCACCAAGTCAAGAAACTTGTGAAGAAAACACACTCTACTACTTGGCAAGAGGTAGAGGATGAAGAAATAGGAAGTGGGTAGACTTTAGATTTGGATTTCTCACTCTTTTTCATCACTTGCCATTGATGGAGGCAAGCTTTCTTCACTTGAAGAAATGAAGAAGAAGAAGAAAGTGTTATGATAAGTTAATTTGAAAAAGAATAGAAAATCAATACTTATCATAATTCTAACTATGGTTATGTGTAGAGAATTGACCAAGGTTAAAGGAATGGTTAGGGTTAAGGATGAGATAAGAATGGTGGTCAAGGTCAAAGCTTCATGAAGCTTTAACAAAACAACAAATAAAGCCACCATTCTTTTCTCTTTACCATTTATTTTCCAAAATGAAATGGATAAATAAATAAGTGAATAATACAAAACCCTAGTCATGATCATTTAACCATGGTTTGATCTTTACACAATAACCCTAGCAAACATGTATCATCAAACATGATACAATCATGTGTACAAAAGTATATCACATATACAATGTGTACATCCGAGTGAGAAAATCCATCTTAAGTAAACCGATACTAGTTGATGCAAAGTAATATATCAAATATATAAATATGCATTAAATCATTAAATCAACACTTGATTCAATGATTCGGTCATGTCGCACAAAACCGACTAGTATACAATGTATCGGCTTATCGAATCAACGCTTGAATCGATAACTAGGTTATATCGCATACAACCATTCGACACATTGATCGCGAGAATGAAATACGGTATCACATACACGCATTATTCTCGGTCCCGCACATATCTCATATGCGCTCCTATTTCGTTTCGCTTGAGCCAGGAAACCTCTGTGTAGGACCCTAAAGACTCGTCAATACGCCGGCAGCAGGTGATGATCATATCAAACACCCACAAGCCGCAAGCGGTCTGCTAAACGTAACGGCCACCCGGGTATTGAGCGATCAGAAGATCGACGAGCAAGCCCGCTCACACTCCAGTGAATCCAACCAGTAACACTACCGTACAGTCCGGTCTGATCGTCTGATATGTCGCATATCTTGCCTAGGGGTGGTAAACGTCAGACCCCAATACCTCGATAAGTCGTGTCGATATGAGGTCTATAACAATTCGAGAAACTACTGGTAACACTTACCAGTAAATCTCAGCAACCCTGGCCAGGGATTTCCTGTTATAGCCAATCGAACACAGCGCAACATCAACTCCCTATACCGGGAGAGACGAATCCCCTCCTATCGCTCATTGCCTCCATGTGACTAGGGACTGTACCCAAAAACCACCGTTTTGCACGCCCTCTTGGACGTGGTAAGATGGAAATCAAAGCACAGTGGGAACCACACAAGACTCTATGACGATCTCGGGTCAACAGACTACTCTGTACCAGTGTCACCAGAGAACTGCCATCTGACGTGAGGTATAATACCATCTGGGAGTTCTCAGCGAGTCCGTCCAGTGTATCCAGTCTCTACTGAGCACCCGTATATCATCTCTGATGTCAAACACCAATGGATATGGGATCATCCATCGCCCATCTGTATGGATCGAGAAGGTACACGCTAGTCTACTCTGGTATATCGATGCCCCGTCTCGATACACCCACGACTAGGGACTTTGAAGGATGTACTTATGGACTACCATGTCCCCACTAGTATAATCCGCATCATAGTCCGGATAGTCAAGTACACATCCTAAGGGCTTTACCAACATGTAATAGAGAGACAATCTGTATACACGTTAAGGTAAAGAGTAACCAGAAAGCATACTATCATGTCGAGCAAGAAAGTCCTCCCTATATATGTCCAAGCATCCACTACAATATACATCCTATGTATAGTAATGGCCTCTAGGGCATACATATAACTAACAATCTTCCACTTTCACTAGGGCCATCTGTAGCAGTGGTCGAAGTATCTCATACTCAACCATCCCATAAAAGTCTCTCTCTGGGAATAGGCCTTCGTGAGTGGAACCGCTGCGTTATCCTCTAAATCTGCTCTCCATGCCTCGATCACCCTGGAGATCAACCATCTCCATGATCAGGTGATACTGCCTTAGAATAAGTCTGGATCACTGATGGGACCGTCGTTCCTTGGCATAAGCCACAACTCCATTGTCTCACAATGGTAGGAACGTAGTTCATCTCATGAACTATTATACACCCAAACATCCTCTTTGGTAGCATCTTAAGTAGCGATGTATCCAGCCTCTATCGTCTAGTATGTCACGGTATTTAGCTTGGAACTCTTCCAACATACCGTCCCTTTACTGAGGGTAAAGACAATGCCTGCGACTGACATTCAGTCGTCTTTATCACCCTGGAACACTTCCAGTGATTCTCCCCAGGGTCGATTGATACCATCTCACTACAACTAGTGAGAATCCTAACATCCAATTAAATCTATCTCATAGATCCAAAATCCAGGATTTAGTAGGTATCATTTCGATCCTATGTGGAGAATCATTGTGATAAGCGGAGATTGATCGAGCGTAGCATAGGAAACTCCTTCCCTATCAAGAGTATGTCATCCACGTACTCTACGAGGATCGTCACCATACTCCCTACTACCTTTTTGTTTATACAAGGTTCATCTACCATTTTGATGATGTCAACTTCTTTGACAAACACATCAAAACAGACGTTCCAACTCCGCGATGCCTGATTTATCAGATAAAACATCTTGCACACGTTTCCGCTGCTCCCACTGTTTACGAAGCCCTTTGGCTGTGTACTTATAGACTCGCTCTTCTAAAACATCATTTAGAAAAGCAGTCATGACACCCAACCACCAGATATCGTAGTCTTGGTATGTAGCCGTGGCAAGTAGGATCTGGATGGACTTAAGCATAGCTCCTTAGAAAAGGTTTCATCATTATCCATGCCTGGTCAATGACGAAAACCTTTAACAAGTCTAGCTTTGAAAGTCTCAACTTTTCCATTTACACCAAGTAATCTTCTCAAGATATACTTGCTCCTGATGGGGATTTAACCCTTTAGATATAGCAACCAAAGTCCATACTTTGTTGGTGTACATGGATTCCATCTCAGATCACTAAGCATCCAGCCATTCTTACAGAGTCTTACTCCTGATGGCCAGCTCGAAGCTAGTTGGGTCATCATCTCATGATGCAATCCTCGCTCCCACTGTCATAGAGAAACCGAAGTATCTCTCAGGTGGGTAAGGAACCCTACTAGATCGGCGGAGAGGCTGAGGTTCATTGGAATCTACTGAATCCTTTGGTTCTGTCAAATCATCAGCTGCAATTTGTATAGCTGGAACCTTTCCAGTTCTACATGACAGACCTTGCCTCGAGCTTGTCCGGATTTTGCTTTTTAGACATAGGCCGGACAACCCCAAATCTTAACTAACTTAAGATATGGGCTCTTAACTTTCCATATCACATATGAATTGGTAGGCAACTGATTTGATCGAAACCCTATTCAATAGGTATGCAACTTCATAAGTGCATAACTCCCTAAAGGAAATAGGTAACTCAGTAGTACTCATCATAGAGCACACCTTATCATATAGGGTGTGTTTGCTCCGCCCTGATATACCATCTTGCTATGGTGTATACGGAGGAGTAATGCTGAGAGAGAATCTCATTCTCCTTTAGAATAGTCCAGGATTTTCGTGCTCAAGTATTCTCCTCCTCGATCACATCAAAGGACATAATACTTATACCCGTATTTTGGTTCTCTACTTCTAACTTATATTCTGTGAATATCTCAAAAGGTTCTGACTTGTGTTTCAACAGGAACATATGTCTGAATCATGAGAGATCATCAGAGAACGTAATGAAGTATAAAGAACCAGTCTTGGCATGTGTAGACAGGGGACCTACATACATCAACATGTATCATCCCAAGAGTTTACTAACTCTTTCTCTGTTTCCAGTAAACGGAGCTATGGTCATCTTATCTTTGTGACATGACTGGCGAGTTTCACAAGATGTAAATTCAAACTAATTTAAATATGCATCTTTATGTAACTCTAGCTAGTCGGGTCACATTGATCTGACCTAATCTACAATACCTCAAGAAGAATTCGTTCATTTCTGAGCTCTTCCTCTTGTGTGTGTTCCGTATACTAAGAACTGTAGTTTGATTTAGAACATCAATGCTTTTAGATAACGTGCCTGAACCGATCAACTTTTGATATAGGAAATGTTCAAAACATTATCCAACGATACAAAATTTTATCATTTCTTTACTACTAAAGAGACTGATATGATTTTGTATATCAGGTTCGGTATCTAATTGCATTCGTTCAGAATCAATGTATTGGTATTACAGGGTGACAGTGACCGACAGACTTGGCTGCAACACTTGCCCCGTTTTCTGTCTCATGAAACTTATCACCCGTTCTCAGTTTTTTTCTACCTTTTTGTAGCCCTATGTAACAGATTACATATCTGGGATCCTGATCCGGTATCATATACCAAGGATGCGGAGGATACTGAGAAACAGTTCTGTATAATGAACACACCCGAAGATGATGCATCACATGCACTTTCTTCGTTTGGGCGGCATAGGAATTCTGGTATTCCCCTAATTCCTGCTCTGTCTTATAACAATTATAAGGTGGAGCGGGACCAACGTTCCCCAGCTCAGTATAACAAGCGGGTTCGGTCAATAATCCGTTTTATTATCTTGATTAAGGCGTGATATGGTCGCTACCAGGAGAGAGAAAGAAGAAAACACTCAGCGTGCGCTCTTGCAAGAATAGATTGGTTTTATTTTATCTAATCAGGATGGCTCCCACTGCTTTTTATCAAATCTTCCTTCAAACCCTAAAAGGAAAGACTAGCCGGGATTAATTACACACTATAAGTTCGCCAATCTTTCAGCCAGGCCAGTGTCGGTACTTTGAGGGAGGTCCCCCGTGCTTTCGCACGAACCTAATTAATGTAAACCTCGTTTTCCCAGAGGCGTAACCCCGTTGACACCTTTCTAGACACCTACTTGACCGGCTAATTGTAATGTATAAAACTCTCCCAGAAGTAACTCTTACTCGCAGCGGGTATCGGGATCCAACTATCTCATAGAAGGTATGCAATCTCATTGCAAATTTCAACACTTGAAATTCCCGATAATATTTTGCCCCTAGCTCGCTATGACCTTGACGCATGCCAAACAACCCATAGTCTGCTAGTCAAGTTCAACCCGTCATTTCCTGATTGAATTAAACCCACCCGCACGACCCTTGACGCATGCCAAACAACGCCATACGAATACCCTAATCCAATCGCATCGTATGCTAGCAGATAAGCACTAGTTAGCTACCGTACACTACGCCTTGACGCATGCCAAACAACCGCAGCACGAATACTAACTAGTACTTATCTGAAATGACGGAGGGCTACGACAGGTTTTTCTGAAAACCTATTGCGTAATGAACTTGATATCGTTGTAGGATCGAATGAATTTTAAAATGGAGTGTTTTTGAGGCTTTTCCAGTTTTGCTAAAGGAGTCACTCCCGGTGAAGGGATCGTCGGTCCTTTCCTCGTCGAATGAGGTGCGGGATATATCATATATATCACTGTGCAAAGTAAAAACTCTTAAAAGCATTCAAAAGACAAACTGAGGGTGTAGCATCTGCCAGTTATTGCTAAAGGAGTCACTCCCGGTGAAGGGATCTCGGTCCTTTCCTTATCGAATAAGGTGCAGGATATATCATATATACCGCTGTGCAAAGCAAGAACTGTAGCTACCTGTTTTATTTTGAAATTCGATTCTACAACATCTTTAGGTTTCTTTTATTTCATTAATCTCATTAATGAAGTCCCATCATTTAAATACCTAAACATCACAGATAAATACGACGTACACTTATGCCATCCACATTCGCCTCGATGTCCCCTCGTGCACCGTTAGGTTAGGTAACTAACGGCAGAGCGGGGCAGGGCTAGCGCGGGTGTAAAACATAAGTAACGGCAATATAATATATCATATATACTATATACAGTATCTATCACAGAACATCACATGATCACATCACAGATATCGCAGCAGAAGAAACATATGAAATAATGGATATACTAGGACGTCCGTGTTTTCAATACGAGCCAGTATAAAACACGGATTCCACGGTCGTGATGAATAGCCAAACCCACACCCCTAGACCCCTACGAGAGCGGCAAGCAACCCTACCAATTCTAGAGTTAGGAGACCCGGCCTCGACTCCTCGAGTTGGTCTCCCACTGGACTCCAGAACCCGGTTACTTGTGCCTTCCTCCTTGGGTCTATCCTAGTGCGGAAAAGTAAATAATATACAAAAGGTGACAACTTCCGCAACCTGGAAGCGCCCCAATAAAAGAATATTACATACAAGTTTTTACATGAATGAAAATGAAAAACACTCATCTCACATAAAAAAAAAACCCGGCTATTCAAACACGACTATCCAATATAACATATCCAGCATCACATAACATCACATGTCATCAACGTAAGTAAATATGCGCATCCCAATTGTCATTGACATATAGCAACGAAACCGGCGATATCACATATTACACTTACGGTCACAGAAAAGAAAGTGTAAAACTACAACAGTTGGAATCCGCAACCTCCTCAGACATCGCATGCCTGACCAAATGAAATCCTTAGACATCACATGCCTAACAATTATAAACCCCGCATTTTAGTCTCATTATCGAAAACACTTTTCAATATCAAGTCGGGCAATTCAACAAGATTCCCGACATCCTGATCGAATGCTCGTCGCAAACTTCAGTAGACGGCTGCACCCCTGATACCGTCGACGAAGTGCACCAAGGCGGAACACCGCTACCGGGAGCACCCGAACGGGTGCTTTCGGCGACGGGGTTCTCCTACAGTCACTTGGTCGGGGGTATGGAGTGAGGCTGTCTATTAAGTTTACCCGGCGAGTATCCGCGTACGCTACGTGATTGCGACGGACTTTTGATCATATCAAAATTCTGTGGCAACCGATCAAGTGAGACTAAAGTGCTACGTTTATAACATTCATTCAGTTATCACATAACTTTTGTGAATTCCAATTATTGTATCCCATTCCAGATAAACAGAAAATGTTAAACTTTTCGATCGAACAGTCAAACACCCAAGTTTTCCCGATAAAGATCAACACATGAAATAAGTCTAACAATATTCAGTTCGTGCCTCAGTACCAACGGTCCAGCCGTAGAAGGTTCAAGCCAACGCCTCACATGTGGCACGCCGTACTGCCCCAAACCCGAAGGTTCAAAGGGCAGTTCAAGACGGTCACATAATCGAGTTAAGGTTTGTTGTCTTCTAGAGGGTCCATCGCGTTACTTGCACTACTTAGAACGTCGTTAAACTTCGAAAAAATCCAACACTTGGAAATTTCCCGACAGGGGAGAAATTGGGTATTTATATCCGGTCGAACTTTTTAACATATTCAAAAATTTATCCGGAAAGCCACACAGACAAAATTTGATAATCCGATCGAACATTCGAATCCCCAAAACAACCCAGAAAAATTCAACTCTTGAAAAAATATTAAAAATACCCAGGAAAACCAGCACTGTCAAATAGGAGTTACTGTGCAAACATCACCTCATAATACGACAAACAGGCCGCGTTTCCGCCGCACGAGCCATGCTCGTGCCGTGGAAACGCTGCGCTTTAATAGAATTAGGGCATACGACTTCACAGTAACTCTTAGATATTCCTGCATGTTTTTCTGCATATTTTTAATATAGAAAAACTCATTGTTTTCAAAAATGTACAGAGAGCATAATCCGGGTTCGGGTTTTGGTTCGATCGGACTTCAAATTGCGTCTAGACTTCGCCTAAGGCTCTAGTTAGGCTCTGATACCACTGTAGGGTTCCTAGCCACTCTAGTGAGATCTCACAAGGCATCGAACATGCCAATTTCAAAAATTATAGGTGCCGAGAGACCCGACTACGGATCGTCGGCTAGTTTTCTAGGCGAAAAAGCTAACTAGTTAACATTTAACTAAGAGATACGGAAATACAACCTTTGTAGATCCGGTTCTCCACCTCCATAGCTCCGCAATGAAGTCTCCTCGCTGTCCATAACAAGTCCCGGGCTCTTGCGTCGGCTTCATCGGAGAATGGACGGGCTAGGTGATCGATGTCCATGCCGAAGATGATCTACGTCGAGGCATCGCTAAATCAAGCTCCGACTTCACCAAGTCAAGAAACTTGTGAAGAAAACACACTCTACTACTTGGCAAGAGGTAGAGGATGAAGAAATAGGAAGTGGGTAGACTTTAGATTTGGATTTCTCACTCTTTTTCATCACTTGCCATTGATGGAGGCAAGCTTTCTTCACTTGAAGAAATGAAGAAGAAGAAGAAAGTGTTATGATAAGTTAATTTGAAAAAGAATAGAAAATCAATACTTATCATAATTCTAACTATGGTTATGTGTAGAGAATTGACCAAGGTTAAAGGAATGGTTAGGGTTAAGGATGAGATAAGAATGGTGGTCAAGGTCAAAGCTTCATGAAGCTTTAACAAAACAACAAATAAAGCCACCATTCTTTTCTCTTTACCATTTATTTTCCAAAATGAAATGGATAAATAAATAAGTGAATAATACAAAACCCTAGTCATGATCATTTAACCATGGTTTGATCTTTACACAATAACCCTAGCAAACATGTATCATCAAACATGATACAATCATGTGTACAAAAGTATATCACATATACAATGTGTACATCCGAGTGAGAAAATCCATCTTAAGTAAACCGATACTAGTTGATGCAAAGTAATATATCAAATATATAAATATGCATTAAATCATTAAATCAACACTTGATTCAATGATTCGGTCATGTCGCACAAAACCGACTAGTATACAATGTATCGGCTTATCGAATCAACGCTTGAATCGATAACTAGGTTATATCGCATACAACCATTCGACACATTGATCGCGAGAATGAAATACGGTATCACATACACGCATTATTCTCGGTCCCGCACATATCTCATATGCGCTCCTATTTCGTTTCGCTTGAGCCAGGAAACCTCTGTGTAGGACCCTAAAGACTCGTCAATACGCCGGCAGCAGGTGATGATCATATCAAACACCCACAAGCCGCAAGCGGTCTGCTAAACGTAACGGCCACCCGGGTATTGAGCGATCAGAAGATCGACGAGCAAGCCCGCTCACACTCCAGTGAATCCAACCAGTAACACTACCGTACAGTCCGGTCTGATCGTCTGATATGTCGCATATCTTGCCTAGGGGTGGTAAACGTCAGACCCCAATACCTCGATAAGTCGTGTCGATATGAGGTCTATAACAATTCGAGAAACTACTGGTAACACTTACCAGTAAATCTCAGCAACCCTGGCCAGGGATTTCCTGTTATAGCCAATCGAACACAGCGCAACATCAACTCCCTATACCGGGAGAGACGAATCCCCTCCTATCGCTCATTGCCTCCATGTGACTCGGGACTGTACCCAAAAACCACCGTTTTGCACGCCCTCTTGGACGTGGTAAGATGGAAATCAAAGCACAGTGGGAACCACACAAGACTCTATGACGATCTCGGGTCAACAGACTACTCTGTACCAGTGTCACCAGAGAACTGCCATCTGACGTGAGGTATAATACCATCTGGGAGTTCTCAGCGAGTCCGTCCAGTGTATCCAGTCTCTACTGAGCACCCGTATATCATCTCTGATGTCAAACACCAATGGATATGGGATCATCCATCGCCCATCTGTATGGGTCGAGAAGGTACACGCTAGTCTACTCTGGTATATCGATGCCCCGTCTCGATACACCCACGACTAGGGACTTTGAAGGATGTACTTATGGACTACCATGTCCCCACTAGTATGATCCGCATCATAGTCCGGATAGTCAAGTACACATCCTAAGGGCTTTACCAACATGTAATAGAGAGACAATCTGTATACACGTTAAGGTAAAGAGTAACCAGAAAGCATACTATCATGTCGAGCAAGAAAGTCCTCCCTATATATGTCCAAGCATCCACTACAATATACATCCTATGTATAGTAATGGCCTCTAGGGCATACATATAACTAACAAAAAGTGCGCGGTGGTGCCGGTTTGCTAGTTTGCAAAGTTTTTCGTTTCCGCGTTTCCGGCGTCGGATCGACGGCCGGGGCGCCGCTGTGCACTTACAAGACAAAGATATTATATCTACAAAGTATAATACATGGATCTGGCTTAAACCAAAGCCCACCAGTATTATTGTTAGTTATATGTATGCCCTAAAGGCCATTACTGTACATACGATGTATATTGTAATGGATGCTTGGACATATATAGGGAGGACTTTCTTGCTCGACATGATAGTACGCTATCTGGTTGTATTTTATCTTAACATGTACTCTGATTGTCTCTATATTACATGTTGATAAAGCCCTTAGGATATGTACTCGACTACTGGGACTATGATGAGATCATACTAGTGGGGCCACGGTAGTCGACGAGTACATCCTATAACTGTTCCTAGTCGAGGGTGTATCGAGACAGGGCATCGATACACCAGAGTAGACTAGCGTATACGCATCTTGACCCATATGATGAGCGATGGATGATCCCATATCCATCGGTGTTTGACATCAAGGATGGTGTACGGGTGCTCAGTAGAGACTGGGTACACTGGACGGACTCGCCGAGAACTCCCAGATGGTATTATACCTCACGTCAGATGGCAGTTCTCCGGTGACACTAGTACAGAGTAGTCTGTTGACCCGATATCGTCATAGAGTCTTGTGTGATTCCCACTGTGCTTTGATTTCCATCATACCACGTCCAAGAGAGCGTGCAAAAAGGTGGCTTTTGGGTACAGTCCCGAATCACATGGAGGCAATGAGCGATAGGAGGGGATTCGTCTCTCCCGGTATAGGGAGTTGATGTTGTGCTGTGTTCGATTGGCTATAACCGGAAATCCCTGGCCAGGGTTGCTGAGATTTACTGGTAAGTGTTATCAGTAGTTTCTCGAACTGTTATAGACCTCATATCGACACGACTTATCGAGCTACTGGGGTCTGACGTTTACCACCCCTAGGCGAGATATGCAACATATCAGACGACGAGACCGGACTGTACGGGAGTGTTACTGTTTGGATTCACAGGAGAATGTACAGGCTTGCTTGTTGATCTTCTGAGCGCTCAATACCTGGGTAGCTGTTACGTTTAGCTGACCGCTTGCAGCTTGTGGGTGTTTGATATGATCATCACCTACTGCCGGCGTATTGACGATTCTTTAGAGTCCTACACAGAGGTTTCTTGGCTCAGGCAAAACGGAGTAGGAGCACATATGTGATATATGTGGGACCGAGGATAATACGATATGAGATACTTTATTCTATTCTCGCGATATTTGATATCAGCCGGGTCATCGGATCAAGTGTTGATTCGATGAATCGGTACGGATAAATATTAGTCGGTTATATGCGATATAGCCGGATTGTCGGATCAAGTGTTGATTCGATAATTTAATGTATAATAATATATATATGATATATTAAATTACATTAACTAATATTAGCTCACTAAATGATTCTTTTTCTCACTCGGGTAATGCATTGATATATATGCGATATATGTTTAATGTATTATTTTATTTTGTTACAATAAATATTGTATATGTGATATATAATATTGTAACATGTTATAATTATTAATGCAACATGTTTAGAGGAGTTTAAACAAGATTAGGGTTTGATTTGGGTTAATGATTTCTAGATGTTTCTAGATGGTTTTACTTTGTCTTTGTTAAGATATTATGATAGATATTTCTTTGTGACTCACCCTTTAACCCAACCCTAACCCTAACCCTAGTAAACTCTCTACAATGGTTACTACAACCATGGTTGCATAAATGATTATGATAACTTTTATTATTCATCACAAAATGAAATTCATTATTCTTCTTCATCTTCTTCCTTCTTCTTTCTTCATGGAAAAAGCTCACTAGCTTTTTTCCAAGTGATGAATAAATGTGAGAAAAAGATAAATAAAGAGAGAAAAAATCCTACTTCATCATCCTCATCTTCCCTTGCCATTTAGATGAGGGTGTTCACATCATTTCATGAGTGTTAGCTTGTGTTAACGAAACTTCAAGGTAGATCATCTTTGTATCGAAGATCGGAAGCAAAGGTTGCATCTTTCTCTTCGTGGAACCTCTCGAGAGTCCGGAACCCGATGATCGCAGCGAAGGGACCACAACACGGAGCATATGAAGTGAAGGACCGGATCTACAAAGGTTGTAATCCCTCTCACTTAGTGTTAAAGTGTTTAGCATGTTTGTTTTCGCCTAATCTCTAGTTTAAAGATCCGTATTCGGGTTGTTCGGCACGGCTAATTTTTTAATCGGGCATGGTTGATGCCTCGTAGACCCTTGTGCGCGTGCATAGCAACCCTACAGTGGTATCAGAACCAAGCTAGAGCTTTAGGCAAAGTCTAGACGAAGTTTAAAGTCCGATCAAACCCGGAAAACCCGATATACCCTAGTTTCTGGAAATTTTTCTGAAATGTGATTTTTTCCATATTAAAAATACCTGAAAAATTCAGCAGGGAATTGTAAGAAATACTGTGAAGCACGTGCGCCTGATTCCACCAAAGCGCGGCGGAACCGCGGCACAAGCATGGCTTGTGCGGCGGTTCCGCGGCCATTTAGTCACTTCAGCATTTGAAATTTGCATAGTAATTCTTATCTTTTAGTGCTGTATTTTCTGGGAATTTTTAATATTTATTCAACTGTTGAATTATCTGGGTTGTATTGGGGACTTAAAGATTCGATCGGATATTTTAGCTTTGTTTAGTTTTGTCCGGATAATTTTAGAAACCGTTAAAAAGTTCGAACGGATATCAATAACTCACTTTTTCCCCTGTCGGAAAATTTTTCAAAAGTTGGATTTTTCTCGAGTTTGAAACTTTCTAAGTCGTGCAAGTAACGCGGTGGACCCTCTAGAAGACAACAAACCTTAACTCGATTATGTGACCATCTTGAACTGCCTTTTGAACCTTAGGGTTTGGGGCAGTACGGCGTGCCACATGTGAGGCGTTGGCTTGACCCTTCTACGGCTGGACCATTGGTACTCTGGCATGTGATGGATGTTTTTAAACTGATTTCAAGTGTTGAGATATATTGGGGAAATCTTGGGTGTTTGATGATTCGATCGGAAAGTTTAACTTTATCTATTTATCTGGAATGTGATACAATATTTGGAATCCACAGGTAGTTATGAGATAACTGATTTGAATATTATAAACATAGCAGTTTGGTCTCAAATGATCGGTTGCCACGGAATTTTGATGTGATCAAAAGTCCGTCGCAATCACGTAGTGTACGCAGATACTCGATGGGTAAACTTAATAGACAGCTACGCCCCATAGCCCCGACCAAGTAACTGTAGGAGAACCCCGTCGCCGAAAGCATCCGTTCGGGTGCTCGCGGCAGCGGTGTTCTGCCTTAGTGCACTTCGTCGACGGCATCTGGGGGTGCGGCCGTCTACTAAAGTTTGCGACGAGCATTCGATCAGGACGTCGGGAATCTTGTTGAATTGCCCGACTTGATATTGAAAAGAGTTTTCGATAATGAGACTAAAATGCAGGGTTTATAATTGTTAGGCATGAGATGTCTAAGGAATTCATTTGGTTAGGCATGCGATGTCTAAAGAGGTTGCGGGTTCCAACTGTTGTAGTTTTACACTTTTTTTTCTGTGACCGTAAGCATAGTATGTGGGGTATCGCCGGCTTCGTTGCTATACATCAACGACAATCGGGATACGCATACTTGCTTACGTTGATGATATGAGATATTATGTGTTGCTGTGATATGTTATATTGGATCGTCGCGTTTTGAATAGCCGGGGGTTTTATGTGAGATTAGAGTTTTTCTTTTTCATTCATGTAAAATTCATTTGTATATAATATTCTTTTATTGGGGCACTTCCAGGTAGCGGAAGATGTCACCGTTGTATATTATTTACTTTTCCGCATTAGGTAGACCCAAGGCGGGGAGCACAAGTAACCGGGTTCTAGGGTCCAGTGGGAGACCATCTCGAGGAGTCGAGACCGGGTCTCCTAACCCTAGAATTGGCAGTGTTGCTTGCCGCTCTCGCAGGGGTCTAGGGATGTGGGTTTGGATATTCATCGCGATCGTGGAATCCGTGTTTTATACAGGCTCGTATTGAAAACACGGACGTCCTAGTATATTCAATATTTCATATATGTTTCTTCTGCTGCAATGTTCTGTGATGAGATCATATTACTGCCTGAGATGAATGTTAATATTATATATATGAGAGATATGTTATATTGCAGATTTCGTTTCAAAAGAGATGCTTGTGAAGCATAATAAAATGGGACTTCATTAATAAGATTAATGAAATAAAAGAAACCTAAGATGTTGTAGAAACTTGTTTATAAAAACTGGTAGCTCTAGTTGTTGCTTTGCATAGCGGTGTTCCTTGTAGAACATCCAGCACCTTATTCGATAAGGAAAGGACCGAGATCCCTTCACCGGGAGTGACTCCTTTAGCAATAACTGGCAGATGCTACAAACTCGGTTTGTCTTTTGATTGCTTTTATAGTTCTTGCTTTGCACAGCAGTATATATGATATATCCTGCACCTTATTCGATGAGGAAAGGGCCGACGATCCCTTCACCGGGAGTGACCCCTTTAGCAAAACTAGAAAAGCCTCAAAAACACTCCATTTAAAATCACTCGATTCTACGACGATATCAAGTTCATTACGCAATAGGTTTTCTTAAAAACCTGTCGTAACCCTCCGTCATTTTAGGAAGTAGAGTACTTAGTATTCGTGTTGTGTTTGTTGACCTTAGTTAAGGCACAGTGTACGGTAGCTAAGTGATGTCTTCCTATATATAGCATATGATGCGATTAGTTAGGACTGTCATATGACTTTGTTGACCTTAGTTAAGGGTCATGTGGGTGGGTCTAATTAATCAAGAAATGACGGGTTGAACTTGACTAGTGCTTATGATTTGTTGACCATAGTTAAGGTCATAAGTCACTAGGGGTAAAATATTATTGGGAATTTCAAGTGTTGAAATTTGCAATGAGATTGCATGCCTTCTATGAGATAGTTGGATCCCGATACCCGCTGCGAGTAAGAGTTACTCCTGGGAGAGTTTTACACATTACAATTAGCCGATCAAGTAGGTGTCTAAGAAAGGTGTTAACGGGGTTACGCCTCTGGGAAAATGAGGTTTACTTTAATTAGGTTCGTGCGAAAGCACGGGGGACCTCCCTCAAAGTACCGACACTGGCCTGGCTGAAAGATTGGCGAACTTATAGCGTGTAATTAATCCCGGCTAGTTTTTCCTTTTAGGGTTTGAAGGAAGATTTGATTAAAACAGTGGGAGACATCCTGATTAGATATATTAGATAACCAATCTAATCTTGCAAGAGCATACGCTGAGTGTTTTCTTCTCTCTCTCTCCAGGTAGCGACCATATCACGCCTTAATCAAGATAATAATACGGATATATTGACCGAACCCGCTTGTTATACTGAGCTGGGGAACGTTGGTCCCGCTCCAACTTATAATTGTTATAAGACAGAGCAGGAGATTGGGGAATACCAGATTTCCCGTGCCGCCCAAACGAAGAAAGTGCATGTTGATGCATCATCTTCGGGTGTGTTCATTACAGAGAACTGTTTCTCAGTATCCTTTACGTCCTGGGTATGTGATACCGGATCAGGATCCCGCATATGTAATCTGTTACATGGGCTACAGATAGGTAGAGAACTGAGAACGGGTGATAAGTTTCATGAGATAGAAAACGGTGCAAGTGTTGCAGCCAAGTCTGTTGGTCACTGTCACCCTGTATTACCAGAATACATTGATTCTGAACAAATGTTATTAGATACCGAACCTGATATACAAAATCATATCAGTCTCTTTATTAGTAAAGAAAGGATATAATTTTGTATTGTTGGATAATGTTTTGAACATTTCCTATATCAAGAGTTGATCGGTTCAGGCACGTTATCTAAAAGCATTGTCGTTCTAAATCAAACTGCAGTTCTTAGTATACGGAATACACACAAGAGGAAGAGTTCAGAAATGAACGAATCCTTCTTGAGGTATTGTAGACTAGGTCATATCAATACGACCCGACTAGCTAAGTTACATATAGATGCATATTTAAATTAGTTTGAATTTACATCTTGTGAAACTTGCCGGTCATGTCACAAAGATAAGATGACCACAGCTCTGTTTATTGGAAACAGAGAAAGAGTTAGTGAACTCTTGGGATTGATACATGTTGATGTATGTAAGGTCCCCTGTCTACACATGCCAAGATCGGTTCTTTCTACTTCATTACATTCTCTGATAATCTCTCAAGATTCAGACATATGTTTCTGTTGAAACACAGGTCCGAAGCTTTTTAGATATTCACAGAATATAAATTAGAAGTAGAGAACCAAAAATGGGTATAAGTATTATGTCCTTTGATGTGATCAAGGAGGAGAATACTTGAGTACGGAATTCCTGGACTATTCTAAAGGAGAATGAGATTCTCTCTCAGCATTACTCCTCCGTATACACCACAGCACGATGGTATATCGGGGCGGAGCAATAGCACCCTATGTGAAATGGTGTGCTCTATGATGAGTAGTACTGAGTTTCCTATTTCCTTTAGGGAGTTATGCACTTGTGAAGTTGCATACCTATTGAATAGGGTTCGAATCAAATCAGTTGCCTACCACTTCATATGTGATATGGAAAGGGAAGAGCCCATATCTCAAGCTTGTTAAGATTTGGGGTTGTCCGGCCTATGTCTAAAAGCAAAATCCGGACAGGCTCGAGGCAAGGTCTGTTATGTACAACTGGAAAGGTTCCAGCTATACAAAATGCAGCTGATGATTTGGTAGAACCAAATGATTCAATAGTTTCCAACGAACCTCAGCCTCTCCGTCGATCTAGTAGGGTTCCTCACCCGCCTGAGAGATACTTCGGTTTCTCTATGACAGTGGGAGCGAGGATTGCATCATGAGATGATGACCCAACTAGTTTCGAGCTGGCCATCAGGAGTGGGACTCTGTAAGAATGGCTGGATGCTTATCGATCTGAGATGGAATCCTTATACACCAACAAAGTATGGACTTTGGTTGCTTTATCTGAAGGGTTAAATCCCCATCAGGAGCGAGTATATCTTGAGAAGATCACTTGGTGTACATGGAAAAGTTGAGACTTTCAAAGCTATGCTTAAGTCCATCCAGATCCTACTTGCCACGGCTACATACCATGACTACGATATCTGGTGGTTGGGTGTCATGACTGCTTTTCTTAATGATGTTTTAGAAAAGAGCATCTATAAGTACACAGCCAGAGGGCTTCGTAGACAGTGGGAGCAGCGGAAACGTGTGCAAGATGTTTTATGTGATAAAGCAGGCATCGCGGAGTTGGAATGTCTGTTTTGATGTAGTAGTCAAAGAGTTTGACTTCATCAAAATGGTAGATGAACCTTGTATATAAAAAAAAGGTAGTAGAGAGTATGGTGATGATCTTCGTAGAGTACGTGGATGACATACTCTTGATAGGGAAGGAGTTTCCTATGCTACGCTCGGTCAATCTCCGCTTATCACAAGGATTCTCCATATAGGATCAAAGTGATACCTCCTAAATCCTGGGTTTTGGATTTATGAGATAGATCTAATTGGATGTTAGGACACTCACTAGTTGTAGTGAGATGGTATCAATCGATCCTGAGGAGAATCACTGGAAAGGTTCCAGGGTGATAAGGACGACTGAATGTCAGTCGCAGGCATTGTCTTTACCCTCAGTGGAGGGACGGTATGTTGGAAGAGTTCCAAGCTAGATACCGTGACATACTAGACGATTAAAGGCAAGATACATCATTACCAAAGATACTACCAAAGAGGCAGTCTGGATATATATAAGTTCATAAGATGAACTTCGTTCCTACCATTGTGTGACAATGGAGTTGTGGCTTTAGCCAAGGAACTACCGTCCCATCAGAAATCCAGATATAATTCTTAGGCAGTATCACCTGATCATGGAGATAGTTGATCTCCAGGGAGATCGAGGTTAGGAGAGTAGACACAGAGGACGACAGCGCGGATCCACTCACAAAGGCCTTTTTCCCAGTAGAGACTTTTATGGGATGGTTGAGTATGAGATACTTCAACCGCAGCTAATTGTTGGGTATGTGATACCACAACAGATGGCCCTAGTGCAAGTGGGAGATTGTTAGTTATATGTATGCCCTAGAGGCCATTACTGTACATACGATGTATATTGTAATGGATGCTTGGACATATATAGGGAGGACTTTCTTGCTCGACATGATAGTACGCTATCTGGTTGTATTTTATCTTAACATGTACTCTGATTGTCTCTATATTACATGTTGATAAAGCCCTTAGGATATGTACTCGACTACTGGGACTATGATGAGATCATACTAGTGGGGCCACGGTAGTCGACGAGTACATCCTATAACTGTTCCAGTCGAGGGTGTATCGAGACAGGGCATCGATACACCAGAGTAGACTAGCGTATACGCATCTTGACCCATATGATGGGCAATGGATGATCCCATATCCATCGGTGTTTGACATCAAGGATGGTGTACGGGTGCTCAGTAGAGACTGGGTACACTGGACGGACTCGCCGAGAACTCCCAGATGGTATTATACCTCACGTCAGATGGCAGTTCTCCGGTGACACTGGTACAGAGTAGTCTGTTGACCCGAGATCGTCATAGAGTCTTGTGTGATTCCCACTGTGCTTTGATTTCCATCATACCACGTCCAAGAGGGCGTGCAAAAAGGTGGCTTTTGGGTACAGTCCCGAATCACATGGAGGCAATGAGCGATAGGAGGGGATTCGTCTCTCCCGGTATAGGGAGTTAATGTTGTGCTGTGTTCGATTGGCTATAACCGGAAATCCCTGGCCAGGGTTGCTGAGATTTACTGGTAAGTGTTATCAGTAGTTTCTCAAACTGTTATAGACCTCATATCGACACGACTTATCGAGCTACTGGGGTCTGACGTTTACCACCCCTAGGCGAGATATGCAACATATCAGACGACGAGACCGGACTGTACGGGAGTGTTACTGTTTGGATTCACAGGAGAATGTACAGGCTTGCTTGTTGATCTTCTGAGCGCTCAATACCTGGGTAGCTGTTACGTTTAGCTGACCGCTTGCAGCTTGTGGGTGTTTGATATGATCATCACCTACTTCCGGCGTATTGACGATTCTTTAGAGTCCTACACAGAGGTTTTTTGGCTCAGGCAAAACGGAGTAGGAGCACATATGTGATATGTGCGGGACCGAGGATAATACGATATGAGATACCGTATTCTATTCTCGCGATATTTGATATCAGCCGGGTCATCGGATCAAGTGTTGATTCGATGAATCGGTACGGATAAATATTAGTCGGTTATATGCGATATAGCCGGATTGTCGGATCAAGTGTTGATTCGATAATTTAATGTATAATAATATATATATGATATATTAAATTACATTAACTAATATTAGCTCACTAAATGATTCTTTTTCTCACTCGGGTAATGCATTGATATATATGCGATATATGCTTAATGTATTATTTTATTTTGTTACAATAAATATTGTATATGTGATATATAATATTGTAACATGTTATAATTATTAATGCAACATGTTTAGAGGAGTTTAAACAAGATTAGGGTTTGATTTGGGTTAATGATTTCTAGATGTTTCTAGATGGTTTTACTTTGTCTTTGTTAAGATATTATGATAGATATTTCTTTGTGACTCACCCTTTAACCCAACCCAAACCCTAACCCTAGTAAACTCTCTACAATGGTTACTACAACCATGGTTGCATAAATGATTATGATAACTTTTATTATTCATCACAAAATGAAATTCATTATTCTTCTTCATCTTCTTCCTTCTTCTTTCTTCATGGAAAAAGCTCACTAGCTTTTTTCCAAGTGATGAATAAATGTGAGAAAAAGATAAATAAAGAGAGCAAAAATCCTACTTCATCATCCTCATCTTCCCTTGCCATTTAGATGAGGGTGTTCACATCATTTCATGAGTGTTAGCTTGTGTTAACGAAACTTCAAGGTAGATCATCTTTGTATCGAAGATCGGAAGCAAAGGTTGCATCTTTCTCTTCATGGAACCTCTCGAGAGTCCGGAACCCGATGATCGCAGCGAAGGGACCACAACACGGAGCATATGAAGTGAAGGACCGGATCTACAAAGGTTGTAATCCCTCTCACTTAGTGTTAAAGTGTTTAGCATGTTTGTTTTCGCCTAATCTCTAGTTTAAAGATCCGTATTCGGGTTGTTCGGCACGGCTAATTTTTTAATCGGGCATGGTTGATGCCTCGTAGACCCTTGTGCGCGTGCATAGCAACCCTACAATTATCTGCACGAAATATGACACGTGCGTAAATGCACGTGCATTTTCCGAACCCTGCCATAAAACCATACGGCCTCTATAACGTTTCGCCCGAACTTGAGAAACTATCTGTGGGGGACTCTAATGACTCGTCAGTACCCTGGCAGTGGGTTTAACCACAAGCCGTCAGCGGCACTAGCTGTGCGTAACGGCTTCCCATGTACTGACCTCTAGGGAGGCCGATGAGAGAACTCATCCGGAAACCCTACTGAGCTTAACAGTCACAATGTATATACAGTCCGGTCCGTTCGTCTATGAGTATCGCATATCCGGCCTAGGGGGCTAGTAACGTCAGACCCCCAATAGCGGTATAAGTCGTGTTGCAGACAAGCCCTGAACACCCTGAGGAACTACCGGAGTACCTACCAGTAATTCTCACCTGCCTTGGCCAAGGACTTGGTGTAATGGCTTTCTTAGACACTGCGCGATCTCCACCCCCAATACCGGGAGAGACGAATCCCCTGCCGATCCGCTCACGTGCCTCCATGTGGCTCGGGACTGTACCCAAAAACTACATGTTTGCACGACTCCTTTGAGCCGTGGTAGGGTAGAAATCAAAGCACAGTGGGAACTCACACGAGACAAATGACGACCTCAGGTCGATGAACTAACCTGTACACATGTCACCAGGGAACTGCTATCTGACGATATGTATAATACCAACTAGCAGGTTCCCGGCGAGTCCTGTCCGGTGTACTCATAACCCAATGAGCACCTGTATACATCTTAGGTGATCCAACTGACACCAGTAGCTTGTGAGACCGGCCACCGCCCCTCGTCGGGGTCTCGACTGTATACACTAGTCTACTCCGGAGTATCGATGCCCTGTCTCGAAACTCCCACGACTAGGGACCACTATTAAGGATGTGCTTATGGACTACCCAACTCTCACGTATACGATCGCCCTCATACTGTTGGTAATCAAGCAAGATCCTAAGGGCTCTATCAACGTGTAATCGTGATCAGTCACCTGAACCTATACACGACTGATAAAGGCAAACCAGATAGCATACTATCATCTCGAGTAAGACTGTCCTACCGGCATAGGTCCTCCTCAATCATTGCAATCACGTACCTGCGATCCAATAATTGACTTTGAGGGCACTATATCCAACAATCTCCCACTTGCACTTAAGGCTAATTATTGCGATGTCGCATACTCACAGCCCGTGTGATACCGAACATCCAACTCCTCTACTAATCAGTTTCACAAAGCCCGTTCGTAAAACTATTGTGTTCGAGAAATAGCCTCAGTGAGTGGATCCGCCCTGATGTTTCTTTCTATGTCTCTCTTAATCTCAAGTTCGCGGAGAAAGCCATCTCCCGAATCGAGTAATACCTGTCTTAGAATATGTCTGGATATCTGATGGGACCTAGTTCATAAATGAACTCCAAATCCAAACTTCTTGGACTGTATCGTCAACTGAACCTAATCAGTATCTTGCACCATGCCTCCCACAGTATCCTCTTGGACCACCTGTCCATAATACTGCCCCCTTCGTCAGAGGGAAAACTATAACTCTGACAATCACTCTGTCATCTATGTCACCTTTGAAGCATGGAATGATAACCGTCTCCCGAAGGAGGCTGCCGTCATCAAATCCGTAGAACATGCACTTATGTTCTAAAACTGTGTCCTTATGTTTCTCCAGGATTGGATTAATATAAACTTATTGCATCTAGTGCAAACACAACATCTGGTGTGGTACTTGACATCTCACTATTGACTCAATTGCCTAAGCAAGTGATCTGCCAATCATGCACATCCCTCTCCCCTTTAGTTTGTAAGACACCTTTAGAGAGGGTGACTCCATCACCTGCAGGTACACCACCATGCCAGGAGTCATCTATTCTAAAAACCATTAGAATACTGTCAAAGTACCCACATTGGGAAACTACCCAAATCCAGATCTAAAACCATAGATCTAGAAACAAGAATGTCAGATATTGTATCAATATCCTGTCTGGAGAAACAACTGTGTGACGACCACAGTACAACCGATCGTAGTATAGGAATTTTACTTCCTACTCTGTGTATGATATCCAAATACCAGGACATCACACCCTACTACCTTCTTAACAGATCCATCCCCTATTCTGACGAAGTCAAAGCCATGACTGTCACATCAAAATTAGATGATCTATCTCCGCTATATCTGCTCTAGTCTATAAATAGACATAAGCAACTTGCCCACTATGCTTCCGCTGCTCCCACTGACCACAACAACCATCTGGCAGAATAATATACACGTGCACTTCTAAAGCTAGTTTAGAACGACGCTATACTTAACCTCCTGACGGGTCTCATAGCCTGAAACAACAGTAGTGTCAAGTCTGGGTAAACAAGAACCTCCCTGTCACCGTCCTTGAGGCTACCGGAGTACCTCTCGGGTGTCTGAGGTTACCCACCATATCTGCGGAGTGGATAATGGAATGTAAAACCTGATTGAATCTTTAGGTCCTATTAAATTTTCCGTAATCGTTTGCGGTTCTGGAATCACTTCCAGTTCTACCATACTCCCACTTCTGTTTTCTGAAAAAATCCATTTTACTAAAACTGTGGCGAGTCAAGAACAATATCACTATTGATCTTCCAGATGGTAGAAAGTCAACCCTCGACATAGCCCGGGCCAACCCACAAACTGCCATTACAGAAACGTGCCCTGAGTTATCCAGAGTCTGGTTTTAAGCATAAGCCGGACAACTCTTCGTACTTTAACATCGTTAAGATATGAACCATTCTATATCCAATATAGAAACTTTGGCACTTATTTAATTTGAACCAGATTCAAATCATGTAGCTGTCTCCAGTGCATATCAACTTAATGGAGAGAGACTAATCAGCATTACTCAACTTAGGAATCCATCCAATTATGAGTAACCCGAAAAAGAAACAAGTTTCTCAAAACCATTACTATCATCTGAATACCAGTCATAAGAATCTATATCTTCGATCTCTTTGAAGAATCCCGATACTTGCTACATCCGGTTCTCTACTTTATTCTTATACCCACAACTTCTCAAAACTTAGACCTTGTATTTCAACGAAATACTTGTCTAAAACTAGAGAAGTCATAAGTAAATAGAACATAGTACGAGGACCAACCCCTTTGTCCTGATGGACACTGGACAACATACAATACTCTGTATAAGTCCGTTGAGTTGAATAACTAAAAACCTGTGCGTCGTAGGTTGAAAACTGTACCTAGGCGATTTCCTCAAATATCACCAATTACAACGAATTCCGATATAGTGAGGATGGTCACCTAATTCCCAATAACTTCCTCCCACTCATCATCTGTAAAACCATACAGATGTGAGAATCATACTGGTAAATACATACCTAATCGGGAAAACAGTTTTCCTTTAACAATGCACTGAAACATGAAAATGTTTCGTAGGGGTATCCTGGTATTCCTAGTAATGCCTCTTCCATAATCCAATTCATGACTATAACCGTATATTTCATTGCCATCTCTCTAAATCCCTTTATATGTCTTTAGTCGTTACCTTCTGTACACCATCGTTAGGCTAAATGGTTTTCTTCCTTCCCTACCGTTCGGCACCAGCCTATGGTTTGGAAGAAGACTATCCAGTAAGCATAATAGGTGTACCCTCCTCAACCTAGGAGTACTCACATCTTGAGAGAAGGTGATGATAAAAGACAACTGAATAATACCTTATTCTTTTAAAGGTGAAATAGGAGTGGCGATGAAGTACGCGGTTTGGTCGTGAATGATAACAGTCGCAATTTACTTTGCCCTCTTTCTAATCCCTTTATTTTGTCTTTACATATTACCTTCTGTACACCCTACTTAGGCTAATTGGTTTTCTTCATTCCCTACCTTTCGGCACCTGCCTATGGTTTGGAAGAAGACTATCCAATAAGCGTAATAGGTGTACTCTCCTAAACAAGGGAGCCCTCGCAACCTGAGAGAAGGTGATAATAAAAGACAACTGAATAAACCAATTCTTTTTCTCCTGAACCTGGATCCATCCTCGAAGAAGTCCCTTCGAGTTCGTATATAACCATACGATGGATCTATCCAATGGAAGTGGATGTCCGTAGTAATACGGGGTGTTCTGAGAAATGCAAAGGATAAAAGAAGGAGTGGCAATGACTTAACGAAACATAGACAATCCAAAAGCCAGTATTTTAATAAGGTTCGGTCAACTTGGTCACTGAGTCATAGTCTAGGGTCGGTCAAAGGTCGCTGCCAAAGAGAGAGAGAGAGAAAAGAAACACTCTGCGTGCACTCTAACCTAGATCAGAATGGTTATCACTTTTTCTAATCCAGAAACCTCCCACTGTACTGTCAAATTCTCCTCCAAACCTAAAAGAAGAATCAATCGAAATCACCCGAAGAGTAAACCAACTCATCAGTGGGAATCGGGATCCAACTCTCATCGCATGATAACGTGACAGAATCCACTCACGTTATCACACTCCAGAAGGTATGCGCATGCCTGGCAAGTTTCAGTTTCTTTAGAAACTCCCGATATGATTTTTACCCCATGTTCTTATGACCTTGACGAAAGCCAACAAATCATAAGTCACATGTCAAGTTCTGCCCGTCATTATCTTGTTAATTCGAACCCACCCGTACATACCCTTGACGAAAGCCAACAAGGTAATACGATTGTCCCAAACCAACTCATCTATCTATGCAACAAATGAATACCCCGGCAGCTACCAAACACTATGCCTTGACGAAAGCCAACAAACATAGCTTGAATACTACTGACCATCCATAAGAAATGACGGAGGGCTACGGCTGGTTTTTGGCGAAAAACCTTTAACGTAATGAACTTGATCTCGTTGAAGGAACCTGATAGCTTTTTATAAAAATATGGTGGCGAAAACCTTTGCTAAAGAGGTCACTCCCGGTGAAGGGATCTCGGCTCTTTCCTCGTGGAATGAGGTGCAGGATATTCTAACTGAATACCGCAATGCAAAGCAACTTGTAATCGACTATAGTGAAGTTATTACCCTGATGCAAACTTCTGCCCAAGGGGTCACTCCCGGTGAAGGGATATCGGCCCTTGCCCCGTCGAATGAGGTGCATGATATTCCAACCGAATACCACTATGCAAAACAAAAGGAAACATCTTTATAATAACACTTTTTAAATTTGTTCCAACAACATCCAAACAGGTTTGTTTTTTCTTTGCATTGATCAGAATCAACGTAGTCCCATCAGTTAATCACACCAGAAAAGAACGAAAATAAAATGTACGTATATACCATCCGCATTAGTCACTGGGTCCCGTCATTACCCGTTAGGTTACTTAACTAACGACAGAGCGGGGACTGGACTAACGCGGGAGCAAAACATATACAACATCTACTAGTATATATACTAATATACAATAATCGCTCCAGGCGTGATAATATGCAATATTACAGAAAAGTAATAAGCATCACAGAACAATACAGATATTCTGGGATCCCCGGGTTTCACAGAGCCGCTACTGAAACCCGACATTCCCCTGGTCGTGTGGATAGCCTGTGCAATGAAACCTAGACCCCTACGGGTGCGGCAAGTTACCTACCAAAATCTGAAGCGAGGCAGCCCCTTACAGCAAAGTGAATGTACCACCCTTCACTTTACAGAATCCGGTAACTTGAGCACCCCTCCTTGGGTCAACCTGTACCCCCTACGAGTGCGGCGAATAGTCTGCCAATTCTAGAGTGAGGCCCCTCTGCCTCTCAAAGCCATGAGATGCGGACCCGTTGCCCTCCAGAACTCGGCTATCCGTGCACTCCGTCGCGGGGTAAAACCTAGTACAGAAATGAAAAATATGTACAACGGGTACATCGACCTCAGCCCGGTCGTGCCCCAAAAGAATATTATACAAACAGGAAGTGACGGCAGTCCACATATTGGACGCTCGCCCCGCAATCTCAAATGTACAAATAAATCCAAACAGCACTACCATTACACACTGCTATCCACCACGACAAATCCGCAACATCACAGCACTACCATTGCACACTGCTATCCACCACGACAAATCCGCAACATCACAGCACAACACAGAACATCAACGCGAATGTCACGTTCGCAAACCCGTCTAAAAGGACTATAGCAATTAGACGCGGTTTACCGCTCGAATGACATTCACGGTCGGAGATATAATGTAAGTACTGCAAACTAACAAGTTTAAAATTTCGATCGACAAAACTTCCCGAAGTGGGCCCCACAAACATCTGCTGTACAGTAACAAAAACTGGGCCCAAAAGAACCATTCCAAAAACCACAATTTCCCATGTAGAAGCTACTGTAGAAATTTGGTGCACTGTGGCTACAGTACGGCTGCAGATCCGCCGCCAAAACGTGGTTTTGGCCGCTGCTCTGCCGCGCTACAGTAAAATCAGCCCACCAAATTTTCACAGTTTTCTTAGAAAAGCCTGCTCGATTTTCTGAGATGCTCAAAATGATTTTTAGGCATGTTTTAAAATCGACAGAAACTTTAGACTTGGAAATTGCGATTTTGAAAATTCCGCTCGATCGATGTTTTAAACGCGTTAGCACAAGTTAGTAAAGCTTAATGGCGTGGCTCTGATACCATGTAAGTGTACGGTAGCGCCCCGGCCGTCAATCTGACGCCAAATACGGAATAAAAACTTTTATAACTGGCGTTATCGCATACTATAACCCGGATCTGCCATTAACGCTAAACTAACAAACTGTAAAGAGGGTAGAAAGGTTATACCGAACGATCCGAGTCCTTCGTTCTTTAACCATCATCCCACGCTCTTGTTGCGGCTGCTCCGATCTCGTCGATCTCCGATCTGCTCGTCTAGGTTGTTAGTTGTATGTATGCCCTAGAGGCCAGTATTGTACAGATGATGTATATTATATTGGATGCTTGGACATATATAGAGATGACTTTCTTGCTCGATATGATAGTATGCTATCTGGTTGCACTTTATCTTAACATGTATACTAGTCTCTTTATACTGTCATATAGTTACATGTTGGTAAAGCCCTTAGGATGTGTACTTGACTACCTGGACTATGATGTAGATCATACTAGTGGGGACATGGTAGTCCATAAGTACATCCTTCAAGGTCCCTAGTCGTGGGTGTATCGAGACGGGGCATCGATATACCAGTGTAGACTAGCGTATATGCTTCTCGACCCATGAGATGGGCGATGGATGATCCCATATCCATTGGTGTTTGACATCAGAGATGGTATACGGGTGCTCAATGGAGACTGGGTACACTGGACAGACTCGCCGAGAACTCCCAGATGGTATTATACCTCACGTCAGATGGCAGTTCTCAGGTGACACTTGTACAGGTTAGTCTGTAGACCCGAGATCGTCATAGAGTCTTGTGTGATTCCCACTGTGCTTTGATCTCCACCTTACCACGTCCATGAGGGCGTGCAAAACGGTGGTTTTTGGGTACAGTCCCGAGTCACATGGAGGCAATGAGCGATAGGAGGGGTTTCGTCTCTCCCGGTATTGGGGGTTGATGTTGCGCTGTGCTCGATTGGCCGTAACAGGGAAGTCCCTGGCCAGGGCTGATCAGAGATTTGCTGGTAAGTGTTACCAGTAGTTTCTCGACCCGTTATGAGCCTCACATCGGAACGACTTATCGGTTATTGGGGTCTGACGTTTACCACCCCTAGACTTGATATGCGACATATCAGACGAGGAGACCGGACTGTACGGGAAGTGTTGCCGGTTGGCTCGACGGGAGTTGTAGCAGGTTCGCTTGTTTTCTTCTGATCGCTCAATACCCGGGTGGCCGTTACGTTTAGCTGACCGCTTGCGGCTTGGGGGTACTTGATGTGATCATTACCCACTGCCGGCGTATTGACGAGTCTTAGAGTCCCACAAAGGAGTTACCTAAGTGGGCCCCACAAACATCTGCTGTACAGTAACAAAAACTGGGCCCAAAAGAACCATTCCAAAAACCACAATTTCCTATGTAGAAGCTACTGTAGAAATTTGGTGCACTGTGGCTACAGTACGGAGGCGGATCCGCCGCCAAAACGTGGTTTTGGCCGCTGCTCCGTCGCGCTATAGTAAAATCAGCCCACCAAATTTTCACAGTTTTCTTAGAAAAGCCTGCTCGATTTTCTGAGATGCTCAAAATGATTTTTAGGCCTGTTTTAAAATCGACAGAAACTTTAGACTTGGAAATTGCGATTTTGAAAATTCCGCTCGATCGATGTTTTAAACGCGTTAGCACAAGTTAGTAAAGCTTAATGGCGTGGCTCTGATACCATGTAAGTGTACGGTAGCGCTCCGGCCGTCAATCTGACGCCAAATACGAAATAAAAACTTTTATAACTGGCGCTATCGCATACTATAACCCGGATCTGCCATTAACGCTAAACTAACAAACTGTAAAGAGGGTAGAAAGGTTATACCGAACGATCCGAGTCCTTCGTTCTTTAACCATCATCCCACGCTCCTGTTGCGGCTGCTCCTATCTCGTCGATCTCCGATCTGCTCGTCCAGGTGGCATCACGTCATCGGATCTTTAAACGGGCTCCCGCCTCTGACCCGAGGCAACTCGGTCATCAAGTTTGCTAAAAGAGATGACCAAGATTGATGCAGAGAATGGGTAGAACACTTTTTCTCACTTCGTCCAAAGCCATGGACGAACGGCTAATGAAGTTGCCATTTGAATCGGGAGATGGAATAAAAGGAGCTATGAAATTTCCATACACAAATCTATCGTAATCTTTTCAACCAAGTGAGTGAGTGAGGAGGAGGGGAGGGGCCGGCCATATATGAGTGAGAGTAGGGGTGAGTGTAGGAGCAAAAGGGGTGACCATAAGCAAAAGATCTTAAGCAAATACAAAGAAGAGTTAATGCAAAAGAATGAGTCACCTAAACACATCATCATCTATTTAATGCAACCAATGAATCATATAACACCTCACTAACCTAGTCACCAATTCTAAAATCTTCTAGAAGCACTCTCATGACTCACCCTCATGACTCACCCAAAAGAAGAAAAGATAAATCCGCATTAAACCGAATGTTTAAATACGGCCGATAAAAACTGGAAACTGGCAACTTCCAAAAGCGATCCCGAAATGAATTTCAGGATAATCCCGTAACTGTATAAATATACCCGCATTTGCATTACGACCGAATACAAATGCAACTGAGACAAAGATATTATATCTACAAAGTATAATACATGGATCTAGCTTAAACCAAAGCCCACCAGTATTATCTGCACGAAATATGACACGTGCGTAAACGCACGTGCATTTTCCGAACCCTGCCATAAAACCATACGGCCTCTACAACGTTTCGCCCGAACTTGGGAAACTATCTGTGGGGGAATCTAATGACTCGTCAGTACCCTGGCAGTGGGTTTAACCACAAGCCGTCAGCGGCACTAGCTGTGCGTAACGGCTGCCCATGTACTAACCTCAAGGGAGGCCGATGAGCGAACTCATCCGGAAACCCTACTGAGCCTAACAGTGACAATGTATATACAGTCCGGTCCGTTCGTCTATAAGTATCGCATATCCGGCCTAGGGGGCTAGTAACGTCAGACCCCCAATAGCGGTATAAGTCGTGTCGGAGACAAGCCCTGAACACCCTGAGGAACTACCGGAGTACCTACCAGTAATTCTCACCTGCCTTGGCCAAGGACTTGGTGTAATGGCTTTCTTAGACACTGCGCGATATCCACCCCCAATACCGGGAGAGACGAATCCCCTGCCGATCCGCTCACGTGCCTCCATGTGGCTCGGGACTGTACCCAAAAACTACCTGTTTGCACGACTCCTTTGAGTCGTGGTAGGGTAGAAATCAAAGCACAGTGGGAACTCATACGAGACAAATGACGACCTCAGGTCGATGAACTAACCTGTACATATGTCACCAGGAAACTGCTATCTGACGATATGTATAATACCAACTAGCAAGTTCCCGGCGAGTCCTGTCCGGTGTACTCATAACCCAATGAGCACCTGTATACATCTTAGGTGATCCAACTGACACCAGTGTCTTGTGAGACCGGCCACCGCCCCTCGTCGGGGTCTCAACTGTATACACTAGTCTACTCCGGAGTATCGATGTCCTGTCTCGAAACTCCCACGACTAGGGACCACTATTAAGGATGTGCTTATGGACTACCCAACTCTCACGTATACGATCGCCCTCATACTGTTGGTAGTCAAGAAAGATCCTAAGGGCTCTATCAACGTGTAATCGTGATCAGTCATCTGAACCTATACACGACTGATAAAGGCAAACCAGATAGCATACTATCATCTCGAGTAAGACTGTCCTACCGGCATAGGTCCTTCTCAATCATTGCAATCACGTACCTGCGATCCAATAATTGACTTTGAGGGCACTATATCCAACACTAACCCTAACAAGTAAGGAATTACTCACTCATTAGGGGATTGATAGAAGAAATTTTTTTTATGATTTGTTTTTTAAAAGACTAACTATCTAAACTACGACAGATTAATAAAAGTGCTAAACTAATTAATTAGGGCAGATAATAAAATCTATACTAGGGCAGAAAGGAATTTAAGAACCAGGGCAATAAAAATAAAAATAAAACTACTTACTTTATTCGATGCTCTCTTCAAAACATTACAGTGGATTTCTGAATTTTATTTGATAAAAAGAGGCATATCTCAAAAATAGATTTAGGGCTTCTATTTATAGATCATAAAAACCCTAGGGTTACATTCGATACAGATCTGCCTTTACAAATTTACCCCTAAGAAACCTAGTCAACGCACCGCCACACCGTCACAACATGCACCGACACATGCTCCATATGGCCGCGGATCCGCGGCCAGAAGGAATGTATGGCCGCGGTTCCGCGGCCAAATTGAGGGCTTGTTGGCTGATTTCTTCAGGTATTCTTCTGGTTGTATTTGGCTCCTTGTTTCTTCACTTGGTTTCTCAGATTGTCTTCTAGTTCTCTTCCAGATTTCCACAGTGTATAAAGTCGTGGACTTTTACCCTTTGCTTCGTGTCGAAGTCTTGAACCTTGCGCTCCCTTTGTGCTTTGTGAAATTGTCCATTGATCTTCGTTTATTCTTCAAACTGTAGGCATGATCAAGATTCTTCCATTTGTTGGTTGTAGTCTCACTTTTGTATCGTATTTTCATCGTTTTCACTATTTTGTTCCGAGAACCTGTAACCTGCAACTATATAGCAGACATGGATCAAAAGCACCTGTTTATTTGTAAAATAAATAAGAATGGGGAATATAATAATGCAAATTTATGATATGAACAATCATCCGAGAATCTACTGATCTAACTATCTGTAATTCTCAATCCGTCCTGGCCAGGGACTTATGGTGTTGGCCAACCGAACGCAACATGACATCGATTTGCTATACTGGGAGAGACGAATCCCCAACAATCGATCACTGTCTCCATGTGGCTCGGAACTGTACCCAACTAAAACCTGTTTGCACGACTCAGTAGAGCCGTGGTAGGGTAGTAATCAAAGTACAGTGGGAACTCACATGAGACAAATGACGATCTCAGGTTGACAGACTATCTATACTCATGTCATATGAAAACTGCTATTTGACGATAGGTATAATAACATCAAGCCAGTTCTCGACGAGTCCGTCCAGTGTACTCACCCCTAGTGAACACATGTATACAATCTCAGGTGCATCACACCAATAGCTGTGGGACCAACCATCGCCTCTCGTTAGGGCCTAGAAATCTATACACTAGTCTACTCTGCAGTATCGATACCCAATCTCAATACTCCCACGACTAGGAACATTCAAGGATGTGCTTATCGATTACCCAGCTCCTATAAGTATGATTGTCATCATAATTCCGGTAGTCGAGCAAGGATCCTAAGGGCTTTATCAACATGTATAAGTGATATGAAATAACAAGTACAACAAATCACATGTTAAGATAAAGGCAAACCAAATAGTATACTATCATATTGAGCAAGATTGTCATATACTTACATATCCCTAGCATCCTATACAATGAAGGCCTCTAGGGTATACATATCCAACAGTACTTACATTGATTTCCTAAAGATTACAATCGTAGCTCGAACTCTTGAATTCTTGAAACTTCGACGTTTCGCACATTTTAACTTGGACTTCGACTCCTTAGCTTCTAGAAGCTTGATCTTGAACATTGAGAAGCTCTTATCCTCCAACCTTCAATAGATTTGTCATTTAAGCTTAATATCCTCCATCCTCCATCATATACTTATGTCGTGAAAATATCATGAAAAGCAATCTCAAACACGACCAAGCTCATATGCAGTGTTATAGAATATGCAATATAAAAACACATATATAGCTATTAATATTTAACAATATCATCAAAAATAAATAATCGGATTACAAAAATCCACAAGCCATCATTTTCCTATTACTGCTTATATAGACGTTTAGCGTATTCATGTTGGGATGGAGAATTTCTCGGTGTGAATATATTGCGGGCCTTATTCGCTCTCACTCTCCGTCTTTTGGGAAGCGGGGCATGACATATAAACAGCTGCCAATTTTTTCATGAACTTTACCTGAAGTGAGAGACAGCCCCAGATAAGTAGTGGGCAAAGAAGATAGATTACAATTAAGTAAAGTAGCAAGCTTGTCCATGTGAAGATTTTTACCAAGATAAAAAAAAGTTCATATGAAAATTAATTTTCAACCCTGAACAACCCTCAAAAATATATAGAAGCAATTTTAAAGTGAGAATCTTGGTCTCATTATCTTTGCAAAACATAATGGTGTCATCGTTAAATTGAATAGAAGGAAGTAACTTAAGTTCACCTTTGAGGTGTGGAGTTAATAAACGGCCATACCTCCTAAGTTGCATAAGAATTCTAGCAAGAGTGTCAACAGAACCTGTGAACTTGAGGAGTGTAATATCATAGATATCCAACCAATCCATTTACATCCAAAGAATTTAATTTTAATAATTTGAATGATGTAGTCTCACTGTATAGAATGAAAAGCTTTTTGAAAATTAATCTTGAGCAAAACTGATTCAATTTTGGTCTTGGAGCATGCATGAACAAGCTTATGGGCAATGGAAAAACCATCTAAAGTAGATTTATTGCTCATAAAAGCAAACTGGGTTTTACACAAAAGCATAGGTAAAACATTCGCAAGCCTATTAGCTAAAACTTTAGTAAAGATTTTAAAAATGCCATTTAGAAGACTAATTGGTCTGAAGTCCTTAACATGTTTAGCACCATCAACTTTAGGTAAAAGACAGAAAATAGCATAATTAATACAATCTAAAAAGCAGGTTCCATTATAGATGGAAGTAAAAATGGCAACTAAATCATTTTTCAACGTCTCCGAAAAGTGTTGATAAAACATCAAAAAAAGTCATCTGGTCCAGATGCTTTGTCAGCATCCAGACCAAAGACAACATTCTTGACTTCTTCCAAACTAAAAGAATTGTCCAAGTCATCAAGTTGCAAAGGAGAAACATCTTTATAAACATCCTTCAATTCACAATCAAATCTAAAAGGAGGAGTGCCGAGAAGTTGCAAATAAAACTTGTGAAATTCAGCATGTATGTCTCTTATATTATTACAAAGCACACCATCAATATCAATAGCATGAATGTAGTTATTTTTTTCTATTAAAACAAGTTACTTTATGAAAAAAATTAAGTATTCTAGTCACCTTCCTGAAGCCACTGAACTATGGAGCTTTGCCTCCAGTATATTTCTTCTTTTTTGCTAATATCAGCTAAGTCATTATGCAAAGATATCATGGTACATGCTCTGCTTAAGTAAAAGCCCTTAGCTCTTTGATTTTATCAAGCTCAAAAATATTTTCCAGAATGGATATCATGGTACCAGGCAGCTGCTAATTAATTCTATCTTTTTTCACTTCATTCATACCATATGTCTTTTTTTCAGTTGCGTAAGTGGGTTATTAAGAAAAGTGACAATATTAGATCCACTTTCCTTTGGAGGGACACTAACAACATGAAAAAAGGTTATAACCTTGTAAAGTGGAGCAAAGTCTGTACTAGCAAAACTAAGGGGGGCTTAAGGGTAAAAAACACTGATCATTTCAACATCTCTCTTCTATTTAAATGGCTTTGGAAACTTTACAAAGATGTTAATTATTCTTGTGTAGTTCTAAAATCTATATACCAACTTAGCAATAGATTACATAACACTCCTAACTCATCTGCTTTTTGGAAAGAGTTACATGATTGCAGTTGCTCTTTCTATGAAAATATTTCTTGGAATGAAGGAAATGGCACTCAAATTTTATTTTGGATTGATAAATGGTCAGCTAATTTAGCCTTATCTTAGCTCTATCCATCTCTATACAACATTGCTTGGAATCAAGATGCACTAATCCATATTCAAGGTTACTGTAATCAAGGTATATGGGTTCGGAAACCAGCTTTTAATAAAGTCATTCCTTGTGACGATAGAATTCATGCTCATGATTTGATGGCTAAAATCTCTAATTTTACTATTACTTCTAATATCTTTGATAGTATCAGATGGTCATCTTGCATTGGTGTCTTCTCTGTTAAAATTGCTTATAACTCTCTTAACTGCATTAATCAACAGTATCATAAGGTCATTTGGCATATGCTTCCTCTAAGATCAAAATTTTCATATAGTTATTAGCTCAAGACAGGATTTTGACAAAGGAAAATCTAATTAAAAAAGACTGGAATAATAATGTTGCTTGTGTTTTTTATTCTTGCATGATTGAAACTTCCATTCATCTTTTCTTTAAATGCAAGGTTGCTAAACTTATCTGGAAGGATTTACTGAAGGCTATTAATATTCATTCTATTCCCGATTCGTTTATACATGCTATCGATTCTTGAAAAAGCATTAATATCAATGCTAAGCTTGCTCATATGTGGATCGTTTTACTTTACTCTACTTGCTGGACCATATGGACATGCAGGAATAACAAAATTTTTAACAATGTTGACTGCTCACATAGCCAGATCATGAACACTATTCTTGATGATGCTCAGTATTGGTGATCTCAACAGATAAGGATACGTGGCAGATGACATGTCCCAAGACCCAGAAGAAAGGGCCCACGGAAGCCGACCAGGCCACCTTCGTACCCGACCTGCAAGCACAAGCTGGCCCTCCTCGGGCCCCCCGGCAAATTGGCCTCCTCGGCCCCTCAGCTCGCCCCGAGCTACCACAGGACCAAGACTCCTCGGCCCTCTTGCTCGTCTCCGAGCTCCCCAGCCGAGGCCGTCTTCCTCGGTCCTTCCAACCGACCAACTCCACCACTCACAAGCGTAACCGTCGCTCCGCAAATCTCGCCATGCGAAGATTCTACGCCAACAACATCCCACGTTCCACGTCATCACGATCCCCATTAATGGGTGATCGCACGCCGAGAGCGTGTCGGATGTTCAAAGTTCTAAAGTTATAACCGCGATCAGGACGGTGTCGCTTTGCAGCTAGCCAGTTGAGCACGGGTCGGTCCACAGGGAGATGGATATATGTCCTTTCTTGTTTTAGACGAGTCAATAAAGAATTTGTATGTGTTTGTTCAATCTAACCTATGTGTTATATGCAAGTATAAAGTTGTTAAGAAAAGATACGAAATTGTAAGCTAAAGAAATCCGTGCTCAAAACCTTTGAGCCAAGTCTTGACCAATTGAAGTTAGAGCAATCGGCAACAACGTGGATTAGGGGATTTAAGCACGGTATTCATGGAATCCGGCTTATTTACCCTTGTCCTTCCGTTCTTGTCTCTTGCTTTCGCCTCCGGCCAAACCAAACGCAACCGGTCGCGGTTAGGAATCACCGTTACCTTGTTAGGGTAGGGTGCCTAACGGAGCGCTTGCGTATGGTTTGGGCGGAGTTCAATGGAAAATAACGGGAAAAGGAAATGAGCAAGGAAATATTAACTTACAATACCATATTGATTCTTAACAACAATAATTACAACCATTCACAAAATGAACAAAAAAGAGAGAACAAAAAGAACAAAGAAAAGAAAAGATTACAAGTAATTAAGTGCATGGAATTTAAGTGCATGAAAGTAAAGCAAGGTAATAAAAAGCTAGAAATAAATAAGCAAGAAAAAAGAACTAGAAACTAGAACTCAAGACAAGCATGGGATCAATAGCCAACCCTTAAACTTGCAAGCTCAATCAAGAGGTTGCAAGATCAAGAGAAGAGTAAAGAACTCGTGTGAAGTGAAGAACTAATTCCATAAGAAGATACAACCCTTGAGATCAATAACCAACCCTTAAACTTTCAAGCTCAATGAAGAGGTTGAAAGATCAAGAGAAAGCAAAAATCTCAAGGGGAAGCTTAAACAAACAAGAATGATATAAAAACCCTCATCTTCATTAACATCCACTCAATGCTCTCACTACATTTTCATGGAGGAAGAATGAAGAAGAAGAAGAAGAAAACTAAAACTAGCAAAAAGAGGCTAAAGAATCTATCCCCTACAATGGTTCAGAACCGGGGTATTTATAGGCTTATTTCTGAAACCCTAAGGCAATATTTTATTCCCAAATATACTGTGCCACCTACCCTCAGAAGACTGTGCTCTGAAGAGCCTATATGGCCGCGGATCCGCGGCCTAGACCCCATATTGGCCGCGGATCCGCGGCCATGTGGAGGAATTAGGGGGTCGGGTTTTGTAGGTTTCCCTGTGTTGCTCTTTTATTCTGTTAAACATGTACAGATTTTCAATATTCTTCCATGATTGCTTTAGTTTCCAGAAGTCCACAATGATGGCTTCATTTTTCAACACATTTGAATTTATCTCTCTCGGGTCCCACATATCTTTGAATATCTTCATTGGGCCCAACGTATCTTTGAATATCTTCATTGGGCTCCACGCATCTTTGAATATCTTTATTGGGCCCCACGTATCTTTGAATATCTTCATTGGGCCCCACGCTTGACCAGAAATGACGACTGTTTTCGTCCTGTCTTTTGAACTGGTAAGCGGTACTAGACGGATGCGGATGACTAGAACCCGGCTTTTATCTGTCTGTGACAGATGTTCTGGATTTTGGCGTAACTGTGGAGATTTTGTGTTGATTTGCAATATTTGGACTGGAAACCTGTAACCTGTAAATATGTAGCAAACACGGATTAAAAGCACCTACCTATAAACAAACGAGCATAAGAATGGGCGGTACAAATTGCAATATTCTGGTATGAACAAATACCCCCAAACTTAACTTTTGCTCGTCCCGAGCAAAACCAATTATTCACAAAAATAAAATCCTAACCGCACTTTCGCAGGGAACGCGATTGCACTGAGCGTGTGCAACAAGCCGTTAAACCTCTAGGTGTCCCTAGTAGGAGGAGTGTTGTCTCCTGAGGGTTTTCAGCGGATTACACCCACAAAATCCTGTCAAACTAATGTCATAAGTTAACGTTGATTCTACTCCTACAGTTTAGTATTTACATTAGAAACTCTATCATCCTAAGTTAGAAATATCCAACCCTAATGCTTCACACCTCCTATCTATTTAACCTTGGTTCTCCTGAGTTTTCCTTCTAAAGTGCGGCCTCAATTCAAGGATTTTTATCAACTTTACAGAAAACACAAGTCTTATTCTTTATTTCTATCTTTTATCCAAACATCGATTGTATAACCCTACGTGTGTGTATATTTGCACCTCTTCACTTAAGAATTCAATTCAAGCTATAATACCCTTGCCCTAATACCTAATACTACTTCTTTTCATTAAGGATGGACGGATTTGCTCACACACCTTTCATGCGACTATTAATGCTTCTTGAGGCACTAACGACCGATTACTGAATGTGTGAACTTTAAAGCGTAAATAGCAGTTTTCAGGTCTTGATTTTATTCTATTTTTTCTTTTTCTTTTTCTTTTTCAAGACCGGATATATTTTTCAACATGCTCTTTTGGTGTTTAGCTTTAAATACCGTTTTTTCTTTCATACTAGGCTTTCAGGAAAGAGTATTTCTAGGTATCCTCTACTATCCCAAGTTTCAAGGTGCATGTAAGTGCAGTTTGTAGGGTATATACTTTCTGAATTTGAACTCAAGAAAAGAAACTATTTTTCAGACTTATCCTCCAGTAAAGCTTCAATACTTCCCCTTCATCTTGACTTAACTCAAGAACTGAACTCAAAAAAATTGTAAGGACGTATACTTACCAAAGTTAGACAGAATGAGGGTTATTTTAAGGATTTTCAATTCCTAAGTCTAGAATTTAGTTATTTCTAACATATCAACTAAACTTTCAGAATAAAAATCTAAGTTACCCTATTAGCTAACTTGACGACAAAGTTTTTATATTTTGGAAATATTTTCGATTTTTATGGGTTTTTAATAAGGTATGCAAATGCAAAATATACAAATGAATGCAAAGAAAGAAAGCTTACCGAGCACACTCCCAAACTTAAACTTGACAGTGCCCTCACTGTCAGGCTATACCAAAAGGGTCAAAATTGTCGGTGCTCTCCCTAAAAACAAATTATATACAAAACAAAAAGGAAAACAAAAATATATACAACAAAAAAAAAATGTCCCCCCCAAACTTAAGGAAAACAGTGTTTCCACTGTGAAGCGTTGAAATTCAGGATTAGGGGGGAAAGAACAGTATCAAGCTATACAAGGCCTTACACAGGCCAAAAGTGAGCACCAACCATTCAAAGATTTTATCGTGATAAAGCAGTGGTTGGTGAAAGAAGGCGTAGAGAAAAGAGATGGAGAATACACGATACCGTATGGAGATAGAAGCGGGATACGGTCTCGGTACATGAGAGGAATGGCGGAAGGGAAAAAGAAGTGGAATACGAACTTGAGGGTGCAAATGGAGTAAATAGATTAGCACAATTTGTGATGACCGATGTGTGAAAAGTGATTGTGCTAATATATTTACCCGTCGAGAAATGGGGTCAAATCCCTCAAGATTCGTGAGAAACCATGGGTACGCCGAACTTGGTAAACCAAACATATGAAATAAAAGTGAGACAGGTTCTTGCAAGGTCGGAACGATGGAAAGGATGGAAGGAAGTGATCGAGGAAGGGTATCGGTTAAGGGTTCAGGAGGGTGTACACAGTCAATGACAGGGAAAGGATGAATTAGAAAATCGGACTCATCAATTAAAACTGTTTCATCCTCAGTACTATCCTCAATATTCTCCTCAAAATTTAGCACATCCATGCACTTCTCTTCAAAATCAAGACGCATACGGGGTTCGGGAAAACATTTAATGACTCGGGATGATGATTTGAAGAGACAAACTCAGCCAAATCTATGGGTTCATCATCCAAAATATTCCCGGCGTCAATATCCTCAATCAAGTGAAAATCAAAATTCTCTGACACTTCAACAAAAGCATGGATATCAATCGATTCAGGTTCTAAAGTGGAGGTGTAGAGGTCAAAAGGTTTAGGATCAGTTTCACTTGGAAGAGACCCTTCACAGTCGGGCAAATCAAACACTATGAAGTCATACAACTCATTATCTGTTCTATCTGCAATTGATAAATCATATGGGATACTCGATAGACTTTCAAAACAGGAGTTGTGGGATTCAATTTGGGATGGGTAGGTTTGATTTGGAAGGGGGTACATCTCACTCTCTCCACTCAAATTCTCAGCCTGTCCTGCCGCCTCATCATACATTGGAAAATTAGGAGCTAGTTGGAAACTAGCTACCGGGTCAGTAGGTTGTATGAGAGCGGCCATGGACGCATTCAAATCCATCATCTGTTGGCTTGACGCTACCCTAAAGTCTTCCAACGACTGTTCCAGACTAGACATGGGTTGTGATGGGGTTTCAGTAAAAGATTCAAAGTTGTTTGGATACTGAAAACTCCCGAATGGCGGTTCCGAAGCAATGTCTAGGGAAGGTGCAAAAGTTGGGTAGGACTGGTAGGAATTGAATGGCTGGACAGGAGTGGGATCAACATTTGGATAAGAAGGTGAATGAAATTGTTGATCCCAAGAATTTGAAGTGGTGATAGGAGTGAAAGATCGGCTACGGGATTGTTCAATACGTTCAGCAAGAGACATAGGTCTTGGAGTTGCAACATGACTCGAAGAAGGGGTATCAACGTAAGAAGGGGTGAATGTTTGAAATGGTTGATACGAAGTGGATTGCGGAGTCAAATTGTTTGTCCTAGACGCGTCTATCCGATCTCTCAATGAAATTTTTGGCATGGATGGATCGTTCGAAGTTCGGCCAAAGCAAGAACCGTAAGAAGTAATGTCTGGTTGTGGGTACCAAAGTTCGGCAAGAGTTTTGCGAGGTGGAGTACCCATGATAAGAAGAGAGAATGAAAGAAAGGTAGAAAAAAAGGGAGGGGAAAAAGAATGTGATTTTTTTTTATATATTAACAAAAGAATGAAATATACACAAAAAGAATATGGATAAAAACAATCACGACACAAAAATACCACACACCTAATCGTTCTAGGGTTCACCTAGGTCAACTAGACCTGCTCCAGAACTTGATTGTCGAAGTAAAACTGTGTCGAGAAACGGGCTCAAGATACACTGATCACGAGGCCAGGTAAGTGCAGAGATAAGGAGAGGTTTTCCAACGCTTTCGCGAAGTTCCTTAATTAAATAACCCTTTCTCTTTTGGCGGTTTCGCCGTTAACACTTTCCTACACACCCCGTAAACAATATACCGTTAAGCGAGGTTCTAAACACAGTTAACTTCTCCTAGTGAGCGTGAAGTCCTTAAGGCTTAAAGTCTAGTTTCTTTTAAATTTTGTGCGGGTAAACGTTATGCTCAATTCGTGATTTGTGGGCCACGGAAAATGTGATGAAATCCTTTACCGTATATTGTGGGGTTCGCTTGCCCTTAAGTCCGTATTAATTGATGCAATGCGCAATTCAAAAAAAAAATTCTATAAAGAATCAAACAATCGTTTTTTAGTTTAAGCTCAGCACTGCAACAAATACGGGTTAGTCAAGTTTTAGTGTTTGCTAGCGAACTTGCAAAGAATCCTGCAAAGAATAGTATATTGGATGCGTCGGATTTGAGAAGAAGGTGTTTAGTAAGTACGTACCGTTAAGTTTTGGGTTAGGAAACCCCCGTTGAATCAAATCCGGTAAGCTTGAAAAGTTCGCTTGCGCGGGTCAAACTACCCGGATCTTTGGCACTGTACTTCGTAATCACCTTAACCTTGAATGCGTACTTTGCTCCCCACAATCGCAGTTTGCAAATGCGCAAAAATCTGCACTCTTGCCCACAAAAATTATCCAAAAAAAACAAAAAGAATTTTTTTTTTAAATATATACAAAAAGAATATTAACCCGAATAACAAGAAAAGAAATACGCTACCGTCTCCCCGGCAACGGCGCCATTTGATCGGACGCCGAGAGCGTGTCGGATGTTCAAAGTTCTAAAGTTATAACCGCGATCAGGATGGTGTCGCTTTGCAGCTAGCCAGTTGAGCACGGGTCGGTCCACAGGGAGATGGATGTATGTCCTTTCTTGTTTTAGACGAGTCAATAAAGAATTTGTATGTGTTTGTTCAATCTAACCTATGTGTTATATGCAAGTATAAAGTTGTTAAGAAAAGATACGAAATTGTAAGCTAAAGAAATCCGTGCTCAAAACCTTTGAGCCGAGTCTTGACCAATTGAAGTTAGAGAAATCGGCAACAACGTGGATTAGGGGATTTAAGCACGGTATTCATGGAATCCGGCTTATTTACCCTTGTCCTTCCGTTCTTGCCTCTTGCTTTCGCCTCCAGCCAAACCGAACGCAACCGGTCGCGGTTAGGAATCACCGTTACCTTGTTAGGGTAGGGTGCCTAACGGAGCGCTTGCGTATGGTTTGGGCGGAGTTCAATGGAAAATAACGGGAAAAGGAAATGAGCAAGGAAATATTAACTTACAATACCATATTGATTCTTAACAACAATAATTACAACCATTCACAAAATGAACAAAAAAGAGAGAACAAAAAGAACAAAGAAAAGAAAAGATTACAAGTAATTAAGTGCATGGAATTTAAGTGCATGAAAGTAAAGCAAGGTAATAAAAAGCGAGAAATAAATAAGCAAGAAAAAAGAACTAGAAACTAGAACTCAAGACAAGCATTGGATCAATAGCCAACCCTTAAACTTGCAAGCTCAATCAAGAGGTTGCAAGATCAAGAGAAGAGTAAAGAACTCATGTGAAGTGAAGAACTAATTCCATAAGAAGATACAACCCTTGAGATCAATAACCAACCCTTAAAATTTCAAGCTCAATGAAGAGGTTGAAAGATCAAGAGAAAGCAAAAATCTCAAGGGGAAGCTTAAACAAACAAGAATGATATAAAAACCCTCATCTTCATTAACATTCACTCAATGCTCTCACTACATTTTCATGGAGGAAGAATGAAGAAGAAGAAGAAGAAAACTAAAACTAGCAAAAGGAGGCTAAAGAATCTATCCCCTACAATGGTTCAGAACCGGGGTATTTATAGGCTTATTTCTGAAACCCTAAGGCAATATTTTATTCCCAAATATAATGTGCCACCTACCCCCAGAAGACTGTGCTCTGAAGAGCATATATGGCCGCGGATCCACGGCCTAGACCCCATATTGGCCGCGGATCCGCGGCCATGTGGAGGAATTAGGGGGTCGGGTTTTGTAGGTTTCCCTGTGTTGCTCTTTTATTCTGTTAAACATGTACAGATTTTCAATATTCTTCCATGATTGCTTTAGTTTCCAGAAGTCCACAATGATGGCTTCATTTTTCAACAAATTTGAATTTATCTCTCTCGGGTCCCACATATCTTTGAATATCTTCATTGGGCCCCACGTATCTTTGAATATCTTCATTGGGCTCCACGCATCTTTGAATATCTTTATTGGGCCCCACGTATCTTTGAATATCTTCATTGGGCCCCACGCTTGACCAGAAATGACGACTGTTTTCGTCCTGTCTTTTGAACTGGTAAGCGGTACTAGACGGATGCGGATGACTAGAACCCGGCTTTTATCTGTCTGTGACAGATGTTCTGGATTTTGGCGTAACTGTGGAGATTTTGTGTTGATTTGCAATATTTGGACTGGAAACCTGTAACCTGTAAATATGTAGCAAACACGGATTAAAAGCACCTACCTATAAACAAACGAGCATAAGAATGGGCGGTACAAATTGCAATATTCTGGTATGAACAATGGGCAATCCTCTCTTTACGCGGGCGTGACGTCGGGAGCGTAACTAGCGGCGAGATTCTCGCGCCTGCTGCTGCGCGCTGCCGCCTCTATATAAACCCCCATCACTGAGGGGTCAAGTAAGCCATTTTTTACACTTTTATGCCGTTACTCTGCTCGGATCTCATCACTAACTTGAGCGTCAGAGGATCCTTGGTGGTACCAAACCACCCCGGGACTTCTTTGCAGGTACTCGTCAACACCTCCCACACCTCACCTCTTCCTCCAAAGACCCATTGAGACCCGCACGTGAAGGAAGATAATCAACTAAGTCCACCGCGAGATCAACGGAAGACAACATCTGACGGAGGCCCGAAAAGGAGCTCCATCAGTTGGCGCCGTCTGTGGGAACCGAAACTCTACAAAAAACAAAGTTGGCCTTCCGATCTCCATACCCATGGCAAGCGATCACCCTGAAGATCCAGATACCAGCCGCCGTCTCCCCCTCACCGGAGGCGCGGGTGAACCTCCTTCAGCTACCGTCATCAACGCCATCGCCGGCCGAATAGACCGACACCCCCTCCCTTGACGGGGTCGCACAGAGGGGGCTCGCCACGGCGGCTCGAGGGCCACCTCGCCCAAGGATCTAAGCCCTCACTAAGAGGCAGCCCAGCAGCTACCCTGCTCGGCTATCCCTGCCGGGTAGCTTCCCTACCGCAACGCCAGGGATCAGAAAGTCCTCCCAGAGGCAGTCGAGCCTGAGGATCCCTCGCTCGGCTTGTCACGCCCCGAAAGTACGGAACATGACCGGCACTTAAACTACGAACGTCTCGAGGCGTACGTAATCTAAGTAAACCGAAAACCCAGAAATCCAAACCAAGAAAAGTAGTAGAGTGCAGGAAAAACCAACTTAAAGCAAGTAATTTCAATAGCATAAGCCGAATTATGCGGTTTTTAAAACATCAAAAATTTACTGAAAATTTCGGCAGAGTCTCCTTTGTAAATACTGGCCCCCAAACGGGATACAACATGAATAGTATACGAAATCAAGAAAAAGGCATCCCCAAGCGGGAGCTAGCTCTTCGTCAATCGACGGTCACAACCACACAAACAATATAATATACAACGCCAACGGCGAGGATCAAAACTCAAAAGGAAACTCAAAACCACCAGAAATATAACGAGCGACTCTAAGGTCGAAAGAATAAACAACACTGGTCTCTATCTAAAAAATACATGTTTGGTTGATGGAATTTACTAGATACAACGGAATAATATTATACAAGGTAATATGATGGGTACGATACAAGAAAAACCTACCTACTAGCAAGTCACCCGAATGAAACTGAGCCCGCAAAGCCGTAATGAAACCTGTACGGCAAACCTGCAAGAAACTGGGGCACAACGGGGGTGAGTTGCCAACTCGTGAATAGAAAAATATCTACGCACAGAAATCGCATAAATAACGCAACCTAGGTCAATGATCATAATATATCCTCAAAAATGTATATAACATGCAGCCTAACAATGGCTAGGGTAAATATCTAACCCGAGTGTAAACTCATGTGCCCGTGTCAGTGCCTCAGGTAGCAATATATCATATGAATGAGGTATGAATGCATGAAAACAGAATACATGTAAATGAAGAACTGTTTTCATAAATTAGTGAGATTTCCTTTGTATTTTTAAACTGAGGTATCATAAATGAAATCAGTATCAACAGTGTCTAGCATCGACACAAAACATAAATCTCAATGTCTCGAAATATCAATGTCTCAATCTCAATATCTAGGGCGCCGTCAGTCCAGACCGGCCCCTACCATCCATCTCAAGACCACGACGGTATCCTCCGGATATCCGACGCGTCGGGTAATATCACCGGTAGGTAGTGCTCCCCAGCCAGGCTCAACGTCAACACCACATTCCTCTTGCCCAGGGGTACCATACCGGGTCCACCATGTACCCGTGACGGTTCCTCCACTCCTCGACACGGATCTCTAAAACCACAGCAAACTCATGGTGGACGACACTTTACATCACTAGAAAACCGCAACATTTTATATTTTAAAAGATCATAAGTTGTAAATTTTGCGGCTTTCCCCGAAATCCAGAAATATCATAAATCTCAAGAAATCATCACAAGTGCATATGTCAATGATAATGAATGCATATGGTATCAATAACCAAGTTGCAATGTATGATTAATAAACTAGGCATGTAAGGCAGGTACACTAATATCATATCAACTACTAACTAACAAGCTAAGTCAAGCAAATATATTCTCTAAAGTGTACGTGACATGGCAATTACCGATGAAGATGTGTGTGAGCCGGCAAGTAGGTGCACGTGGTACATACGCATCATCGGTAATGGTGCTGGTGTCCTAACAGCATGATATCAATAATGGAATATGCAGCAAAATAAGTATGCGAGGCAGAATGAACAGCAATAATATGCGGGAGCTGAATACTAGACACAACGATAACTAATCTGTAATAATCTAATATAAGTCCTACAAATGGTGCCATTTAAAATAACACGAACCGCGGGGTTTTGAAAATAGGGCTACGGTGGTTTTTAAGAAAGGATACGTCTTTTGAAATATCCGTAGATCCCTTGACCTGTCTTGTAAAATACCCACGATCCGCTAGTTTTGAAATAGGTAGGAGTCTAATCTAATCTAACAACTACACTAAACTATACGGCTGAACTAACAAGCTGAACTACAGGTAAGGAAACCGCCTATCATCTGAGTCGATACATATACATACCTGTATATATACAGTCGGTGATCCCGCCTCAATAATATTATATCCATAACCAGACATCCCAAGTCAAGAGTGCGGATCAATCATCAAAATATAGCTCGTACGTAAATCCGTTGTACGGCATCCCCAAATCTGGGTACGGGTCAATATCACATTCATCATACTATTCATCTGATATCCTCTTTATCAAATATCATGATCGGGGTACTGATCTATGTCTAGTACAATATTGATACCATCTATGTATGCATGCATGTAAGAATCACTACGTCAAAAGACCCGCTAAAACATCGTGTCGTATCTCAATACGAACCAAAACACATCACGGATCTTCTGGCCTCAAGCCCAATATCATCGACTCATCTCAAATCCCAATTACTATCCTCAAATCCAGTATATAAACACATAGTCCCATACCCATGTGTAAATATACACAACAATATATAATCCCATGTACGCACATATGAAAGAAGAATGTATGCAAATATGGGTGTGTGTGTGTATGTGTGGTGCAACCACTACCTAAGGTTTCGTAACCATGCACCAATCCAACACCAATATCCATCTAAAATCATCAATAAAAAATCCTAACAACATATCATAAATTGTTGGTGTGTATACGCATCCGTATACATCACCACGGACTGCGGGGGTGCTATACGCCATCCACCCGACTTCTCCCCGTAGATATAAATCTACTCACCTGGTCCTCGTTCGCCGGTGCCGGCGTCGCCACGCGCTTGCTTGTCGTCTCGAAGTCCACATGGGATACCTACATATCATAACGCACCGTATCGCATTAAAACTAAATTCGAAATCGAAACGGCATATGAAAATCAAATCGGCACGCGTATCACGCATAGGTCCAAACCTATCGCCTACGCATGCAAGAATAGTCAAACCAACTCTCGATGTCGATGTAAAAACGTCAAACCATCGAGAAAAATCCAATCACACTCATTTGCATATTCACGAACACTAATTTTAATATAAACTAGGTTAAAACTCACAAAAACCCCAATTTCACTTAAAAAGTCATTTTTCCGAAAATCTAGCAAGCACAATTCGCCGTTTTTGTACAAAACATGACGTTTAAATGAATGTAGCGGCCAATATACTTATTAAATATCTTAAATAAGTCATAGAAACAATTTCTGGAATTTAATCTCATTAAATTCCAAAAACCCTAATATTCTAGTTTACAAAATACCCTTTTTAACAATTTTATAGCAAAATGCACAAACAACAATTTAGGTTGGATTTGCAAGATCTAAGTTGTTAAACAACAAATTAAGATGTTAATAATGTGATAAAACCCTAACCATAATTTAATCTCACCTATATATGCATTTCATAAAAACCTAGTTTACATAAAAGCTTATTTATTGCAAATTTTAAATTAACAAATTGCAACTAGCAACTAGATTAGGTTTTACATTTCCACAAGATGATAATCTACACTTGATTATCCTATTAGTGATGGTTAAACCCAAATTTTCTTCGAACCATACTCTTGAATTCTCAAATTAGCAACAAGAGCAAAATTAACACTTTAATAACTTAGCTTTAAGAAATTAACTAACAAATTAAGCAAAAATGGTTAGAATTTATACCCAATGAATTGAAGATCCACAAGCACACACATAGCCTCCCAAATTGGAATCTTGTTCCCTAGATCCATGCAATTTTGGCTATAGAGAAATGGGTAGGAGTCGGATTTTGATTTTGTGAGGGTTTGTGTTGATTTTTGTTGATTTTTTTTGAAGGAAATGGAGGTGAAGGAAGATGGATACTTGGAGAAAATTGGGGGAGGGCTGGTTCTGGCCGAGAGTGGGGAGGGTGAGGTGAGTGGGAGAGTGAGAGAGAGAGGGTGTTGGTTTCAAAGTCAAAGAAAAGTCAAAAGCCCATTCTTATACATTCTTTTATCCTTTCTTTTCCTTTTCTTTTCTTTTGCAAAACAAGTGGGGACAAGAGAGGGGGGCTGCTGAATTCAGCCAAGGGGGAGGGAAAATGGGGGTGTGTGAGTGTGGGTATGGGTGTGGGGTGATGGAAAATGATAAATACTATACCCCAAACATCCATTTACACTAAAAAAAAGCCTTTTTTCTTCAATAATTTCTAAACCGTTTTGGCAAACGATTTTGTTCCAAAAACCACATGATAAAATTTTATTTAATGTTTTATGATGCACAAAATTTGTTTCAACTCATTCCAATTTGTAATTTTCCATAATTAAATGTATTAGTGACGGCTTAAAATAATAATAAAATAATATTTTTTTCAGAAAATTTGAAATTTCACCAGCGGCTCAATAAACACCAAATAATAGCAATTACATAGCTAGAATATGTATATTTAATTTTTATAATAAGATATTTGTATTTTGACTTTTTACAGAAAACCCTCTTATTTTACCGATTTTTCGAAATTTCACCGAAACGATTTTCAAAGCGTTACACGGCTATCCCTGGCGGGTAGCTTCCCTACCGCAACGCCAGGGATCAGAAAGTCCTCCTAGAGGCAGTCGAACCCGAGGATCCCTCACTCGGCTATCCCTGGCGGGTAGCTTCCCTACCGCAACGCCAGGGATCAGAAAGTCCTCCTAGAGGCACTCGAGCACGAGGATCCCTCGCTCGGCTATCCCTGGAGAGTAGCTTCCCTACCGCAATGCCAGGGATCAGAAAGTCCTCCCAGAGGCAGTCGAGCCCGAGGATCTCTCGCTCGGCTATCCCTGGCGGGTAGCTTCCCTACCGCAACGCCAGGGATCAGAAAGCCCTCCCAGAGGCAGTCGAGCCCGAGGATCCCTCGCTCGGCTATCCTTCAAGACAAAAGCCCTCGCCAAGAGGCACCGGGCAGTAACCCTGCCTGGCCAAACCTCCTTGGTAGGCTTCTTACAGCCCTATAGCTCTTCCCGCGCCAAGAACCAAAGTCCTCTCAGAGGCAGTCAGGTCTTTGCTCGGCTATCCCCGGCTGGTAGCTTTCTACCACAACCGACAGGGATCAAAGTCCTCGCCAAGAGGCACTGGGCAGTAACCCTGCTCGGTCCCCGTCCTGAAGGATTGAAAGTCCTCCCAGAGGCAGTCGAGCCTGAGGATCCCTCGCTCGGCTATCCCTGGCGGGTAGCTTCCCTACCGCAACGCCAGGGATCAGAAAGCCCTCTCCAAGAGGCGCCGAGCAGCTACCCTGCTCGGCCATCCTTCGCAGGCCTCTCACGGCCCCTCCAGCATCAAGGATCAAAGCCCTCGCCAAGAGGCACCGAGCAACTACCCTGCTCGACCATCCTTCGCAGGCCTCTCACGGCCCCTCCAGCGTCAAGGATCAAAGCCCTCGCCAAGAGGCACCGAGCAGCTACCCTGCTCGGCCATCCTTCGCAGGCCTCTCAGGGCCCCTCCAGCGTCAAAGATCAATGCCCTCACCAAGAGGCACCGAGCAGCTACCCTGCTCGGCCATCCTTCGCAGGCCTCTCGCGGCCCCTCCAACGTCAAGGATCGAAGCCCTCATCGCGAGGCCGTAGAGTTCCTTCCTGCTCGGCGCATCCCTAGCAGGCATCCTCCTGCCCCTCAGATGCTAAGGATCTCAAGCCCTTATCGCAAGGCCGCCGAGTTCCTTCCTGCTCGGCGCATCCCCAGCGGGCATCCTCCTGCCCATCAGACGCTGATGGTCTAAAGCCCTCATCGCGAGGCCGCCGAGTTCCTTCCTGCTCAGCGCATCCCCAGCGGGCATCCTCCTGCTCATCAGATGCTGAGGATCTCAAGCCCTCATCGTGAGGCCGCCGAGTTCTTTCCTGCTCGGCGCATCCCCAGCGGGAATCCTCCTGCTCATCAGATGCTGAGGATCTCAAGCCCTCATCGTGAGGCTGCCGAGTTCCTTCCTGCTCGGCACATCCCCAGCGGGCATCCCCTTCCCATCAGATGCTGAGGATCTCAAGCCCTCATCACGAGGCCGCCGAGTTCCTTCCTGCTCGGCGCATCCCCAGCGGGCATCCTCCTGCCCATCAGATACTGAGGATCTCAAGCCCTCATCGTGAGGCCGTCGAGTTCCTTCCTACTCGGCGCATCCCAGCGGGCATCCTCCTGCCCATCAGACGCTGATGGTCTGAAGCCTTCATCGCGAGGCCACCGAGTTCCTTCCTGCTCGGCGCATCCCTAGCAGGCATCCTCCTGCCCATCAAACGCTGAGGATCTAAAGCCCTCTTCGCGAGGCCGCCGAGCCTCCTACTCGGCGCATCCCGGCGGGTAGCTTCCTATCCAATAAAGACAAGGATCAAAGTCCTCCTTAGAGGCAGCCGAGCGGCTTCCCTGCTCGGTCGTCCCAGGCTGGCGGTTGCCTACCCACGACGCCAGAGATCAAAGCCCTCGCCAAGAGGCAACCGCGCAGCTTCACTGCCCGGTCATCCTTAGTGGGCTTCTTACAGCCCCTCCAACGCTAAGGATCAAAGTGCTCCCAGAAGCAGCCGAGCGGCTTCCCTGCTCGGCTATCCCTGGCCAGTAGCTCCCCTACTCGCAACGCCAGGGATCAAGGCCCTCGCCAAGATCAACTGAGCAGCTTCCCTGCTCGGTCATCCCCAGCAGGCATCCTCCTGCCCAACAGACGCTGCAGGGTTGTAGTCCTCATAACGAGGCCACTAAGCCCATCACATGCAGCGGACCCAAAGCCCCAACAAAAGACATCAGGTGATCGAAGTCAACTCGACGACCGATTGCTCCACTTGTCATTCCCGCACTGGACCGCGCCCCATCAGACGCCACAGGTCTGCACACGTCGCGTCGGTCAACCGACGCTTGACACGTGGACCGTCGCTTCAGTGGCAGGATGCACGAACCGGCGCACCTTCCTTAAATGCAGAGATCTCGCCCTAATTCGCTGGCAGAAAAGACAGCTGACAACCGGGGGACGCGTCTCGACGAAACCTTAGGAGGGGGCTTACCCCGGGGGCCCGGCAGTCCACTCCTGACCCGACCCGCTAACTGTTCGGGACAAGAGTGGGGGGCTAATGATGATGCTCAGTATTGGCGATCTCAACAGATAAGGACACGTGGCAGATGACATGTCCCAAGACCCAGAAGAAAGGGCCCACGGAAGCCGACCAGGCCATCTTCGTACCCGACCTGCAAGCACAAGATGGCCCTCCTCGGGGCCCCCGGCAAATTGGCCTCCTCGGTCCCTCAGCTCGCCCCGAGGTGCCATAGGACCAAGACTCCTCGTCCCTCTTGCTCGTCTCCGAGCTCCCCAGCCGAGGTCGTCTTCCTCGGTCCTTCCGACCGACCGACTCCACCACTCACAAGCGTAACCGCCGCTCCGCGAATCTCGCCATGCGCAGATTCTACGCCAGCAACATTCCACGTTCCACGCCATCACGATCCCCATTAATGGGCAATCCGCTCTTTACGCGGGCGTGACGTCGGGAGCGTAACTGCCGGCGAGATTCTCGCGCCTGCTGCTGCGCGCTGCCGCCTCTATATAAACCCCCATCACTGAGGGGTCAAGTAAGCCATTTTTTACACTTTTATGCCGTTACTCTGCTCGGATCCCATCACTAACTTGAGCGTCGGAGGGTCCTTGGTGGTACCAAACTACCCCGGGACTTCTTTGCAGGTACTCGGCAACACCTCCCTCACCTCACCTCTTCCTCCAAAGACCCATTGAAACCCGCACACGAAGAAGATAATCAACTAAGTTCACCGCGAGATCAACGGAAGACAACATCTGACGGAGGCCCGAAAAGAAGCTCCATCAATTCTATATCATTTTTTAGCTGGGTAAGGGGATTCATGACAAAAGTAGAGCTGCCATTATATCCTCTTCTGAATTCCTGAATCTTCAAAATTTATACACTGGTAATGTGGATGAGATTATTAATAGACATTATGGCCCTTTTCTAATGCTTTAGATGGTTTCTTATCTTTATTTCTCTTATTCTTACTATTTTCTGTCTATAGATTCTTCCTTGATTGCTGAACCCTCATTGGGGGACTTTGTTTCTCTCTTTTGGCCTAATTATCTTGGATGTCTTTCCCTTATTGCTGATTTTGGCCTACTGATGCTATAATTATATTCATCTTAATGTTTGAGCCAAGACATTTTTGATGATGTAACTAATCCTCTTTGATTTAAATGAAGCCACCTCATCAATTTGATTTTGACTCATTTTTGTGCTTCTGGGAGTCGGATGAAACATGGAGTTTAAAGTGGTTTTCTGCTAACTGGTTGACTTCAGATACTGTCTTGATTTTTAAAATTATCTTGATATGATGGGTATGCTTTCTTTGCTAAAAGTTGTTTTCACTGAATTTTGCTGCATGAGGAGTGCTGGATGCTAATTGTTACTGAAATTCACTTCCTTGGTCTTGGCTTATTAACAAAAAGATTGAACATGGTTACAGTGTCAATAAAATATCCTCTTTTTTGCATCTTTATTACTTTTGGCATGAATATACATAATATTTGTTGCTGCTTGTTTTCTCTACTTGGTACTGCTCTGTTGTTTAATTCTTATAGGAAATGCTGCTACAATAAGGGGGCCAAAAGGATCTAGCTAGAGGCAATTTCACTCAGGCAAACAATATCTTGGCAAAAATTGGCAAGGATAGATATACAAATGGCAAGAATGGATATTTCAAAAGCCAAATTACGTCATAAGCTATACTCATGCTCACTGTTATGTTTTACGGTGAGACTTATTATGGAATTATGCTCTGTGGTATGTTGAGGCCTAGTGTTTGGGCTGTGTTTTTCACTTTAGTTTTTAGCTCTAAATTTTGTTTTTTGTAATAGTTGCAGTAGTTTTGTAACAGTCTTCATGTTATCAATGAATTTTATGGGATGGGTTCCAATTTTGGATCCTGCTCTTCATTCAAAAAGGAAAAGAAAAAAAAAAGGAACCTCTGGGGCTTTTGCTGTTGTAAAAACCCCTTGGGTCCAATTAAAATCCCATGCTATATATTTCACCACTTATAATTTAGTATATCCCAATAATGTCCCGGGCTATGTTTTTCGACAACCTATTCATGGCAGTCACCGTACAAACGACTTGTCTGTAATATCTGAAGAGTGGCATGTAATATGTAGACACTTACATGTAATATCTATTATGTTTTAATTTTTCACTTCAAATATACTTTTTTCTCACCATAAATCAAATTTCCTGCCAAATATACTTATTTCCTACAAAAAGCCTCCAAAATCATCTTTCAACTTTCATGTAATATCTTGCCGGTTGCCAATAATATCTAACCATCTATCTGTAATATCTGAACACTGCATACCATATTTAAGTAGTTTTCTGTAATATCTAAACACCGCCAAATCCTTCACCAAAACCACCTTAGAACGGCGGAGGAAGAAGAGAAGGGAGGAAGAGCGGCGGAGCAACGACCGATGGGTAGAGGACAGAGGAGGATTAGCAGAGTAATGGCGGAAGAGAGAAGGGAGGATGAGCGGCGGAGCAACAACCGATGGGTAGAGGACAGAGGAGCCGTGGAGCAACGACGGAGGACAGAGAAGCAGAGGGAGGGGGAGGCGGAGCGGCAAAGCGATAACAGAAGAGGAGGGAGGGGGAGCGGCGGATGAAGAAGAAGAATGAGGTTTTAGAGGGAGAGAGAAGAAGAAGACGAATGGTGGGAGGGAGGCGTATTTTTGTTATTGCATTTAAAATAGAATACAAGCCTAAATGAAATACAGCCTATGGGTTTTCTCATAAAGATTTTGAACAGTTGGCTTTTTCCAACCATTTTGAATATACTAAGGGTTTTTAGACAACTACTGGGTGGGCCGGGGGCTTTTTGACAATTTACCCTGGTTCTTTGTCTCTAAAAGAATTCAAAATGTATGGAACCTGGATATTTTGTTGACATGAATTTTTTGCTTGGTGTTTTTGTTGATGTTGAGAGGTTTAAATGGTTTGAAGACTAAAATGATGCTTTTGGTTTTGAAATCAATGAAATGGAGATGATTTAATTTTTTATTTTATTTCTGTTGCTTATCATACAACTTTCTTATCTAGTAAGTTGTTTGTTTTCTATTCACCGGTTGTCTAACTTTTATATACATTGAAATCGATAAAAATGGGGATTTTCTTTTTGTTAAATGTGATTTCTTGTGATTATTTTTTTCGAATTTTAAGAACAGGGTTGCCAAAAGTCGGTTGTAAATTCTGATATTTTTGTCAAAAATTAGAAACCTGGGATGGCAATCCCGGTTTTTAATTAACATTAGCAAGAAAAATTAATCATGTGCGGTTAGCGACAGACTATGACATGATAAGAATTGTGGCTGATTTTGATAATAAAAGGAATAACGATGTCTATCTTGCAAATTAAATATTTTATTTTGATAATTAATATTTTTATAACCAACACGGATCATGACTTGATTAAAGAGAGCCTAATTAAATATTAAATGAGGCTTTTTTATATAATAAAAAATTGTCCACGGTATCTTACATTTGGTATGTTATTTATGACGATAAAATGTGTTCAACAATTTACTAAAATATATTTATGATAGAACAACACTTTATCATCGTCGGATAAAAGGATTAAGGTTCGACGCTTCCTTCTTAAGTTTTTATTTCCCCTAGTATTTTTGATAAAAAGAAAAGTCGCGGACTCATGGCTCATATGCTTTTACTACTATTTTGCGAATCCAAAATAGCAGATTAACAATACACTTACAAAGTTAAACTTCTAAAAAAAATACACTTTGATAGCTCCGGAGAATTCCAACACATGCTAAAACCTAAAATTTTCTTAGAATCTAGCACGGAATTGCGAGAGCGAGAAGAAGAATTCAGTAAATTTGTTTTTGAGAAGAGAAATTAAATTTGTGCTGGACACTCTAAAAGGCATCTAAATTCTCATCTACAATCCAATTAATCGTTTTCAGTAATCCCTTTCTTTCGATGCTGATCATAAGAGAATCCAAAGACAGCGTCATACAAAAGCTCAAAAAGGTTGCCTGACGTTCAGCTTCCTTGAAACCTGCACACGCTCGAGTTGCCTAACAACATTTCTTCAATACGTTATAATCTAAATAATTGCACCATCTGAAGCTCGTGTTTTGCTAGTGTCTCTGCGGACATCTACCTTGAACCTAACAAAACTTTTGCCGGCAACCATCTACTGGAGATCGCAGCAAGTTACACCCTACAACTCTGAATCTTCTAGAGCTAATTCCATCGATTTTGAAACGATATATATAAAGCATCAAAGAAACATGTCCTAAACAATAAATTTCTCTCCGAAATGAGAGGCCGTCATCGAAAAAGAAAATCTTCGATTCATGAAAAAGAAAAACACCTACGAAAAACTTACAAAGAACAAAATAGACACCAAATCGTAGACTCGTACTAATCAAACTTTCCCATCAAAATTCCACCATCACAAGACAGCAGCATCATACACCTAGCAGAAAACATAGACAATAGAAAATGCACCAAATCAAATTCTAAAGATAAGCACACCCCTTTCAACCTACTTAATTTACATCAAGCCCACAATCCCACACACAAACTTGCTAAACTTGACAGACAGTTGCAAAACAACCTACTACTGAAATACAGAAACTAAATAAAAGCAAGCAAACATCTCGCGAATGCACTTAATTCCCCTCCTCTTCGGAGCCCTTCAGATATGGGAAGGGCTCGGATCCATCCCCGCTCTGTGCGCGTGAGGAGCCATCCTGCTTTCCAGGCCCACGCCCGAAGTCGGGGAAGCTGGAGAGCATGCCGTTGCCGCGCACATTGGCCTCACCGTGGAGAATTGTGAATCCCCCGCTGCCAGCTGTGGTGTTTCCGCCGGAAGAAGTCATAGCGAGCTGCCCATGCATTGCGGCTTGTTGTTGCTGAAGTGCAGACATTGGGGATTGGGAGTAGAGCATCGGGGAGCGTGCAGCCATTAGGGATTGCGGGGTCATTTGCTGAGCTTGTTGCATGTAGAAGGCGCTCGATTGCATTGCAGAATTGGGAGGATACTGTTTTTTGGAAGTGAAACAAAACATTCAACATAAATCATGTTAGGAAACCAATTTACCCGAAAAGCTTAAGCTATTGAAAGCCTCAAGCAGAAACATTATATATCCCGTTCATTCATACGGAATAAAAGATCACTTACATAAAACACAAACTTTATCAGAACTTGGTACTTTAAGAAAATAAAATAACACCACAAGCTAGGTGTTTAATGCAGCTTTTGGATGGTCCTTCATTTAAGCACACACACTCCTAACACCTTGTGTGTGTATGGGTTCTTAGTGCAAGTTTTAAAGTTTAATGGTGTTTTATGGAAAATGGGCAATGTTCAATGGAAGTTTATGTAAATTATTCCAGAATCAACGAGGTGTAAATAAATAATTTCAAATTGTTTACGGAGGATTAAATCAATAGTCTTTTAGCGTAGTGTTTTGGTATCATGCCAGAAAATCACTTGTCCCGAAAATGTATGCTATTTGGTCAAAGGATTTACAATGTATGTCATGCTACCGAATTCTTACCAAAATACAGCAAACCTTCCTTAGGAAAAAGTTGTTACAGATTTCTTTTTGATTACCTTCAGAAAATAGTTCTACCTACTTTTCGACATCTCCATATCACTATGGTTTAGAAAATATCCATTTGTTATTATAATAAATTAAAGTTTCTTAATTAAAACATTTTCAAGCTTTTTTAATTGTGTTTTTGTAAGTAGCAAGTGAGTTGTCTTTAATTTGGCTAGATTGCAAGGAAGTGCCCTAATTTAAAGAACCTATGCTTTTAACCCGCAAACTTAACAAGCTCTAATACTTGTATCTCTAACATTTCTCATCCAAATTTGCTCATGATTCCATGTCTAATTAGATAACTTTAATCAACCATGATAGCCTCTTTTGTGTGATCATAACTTTCCGTTAAAATTGAAAGGGAAGTTTTGTCGGAGAGCTATTCGGCCTGCCTTATTATATGGTACAGAATGCTGGGCTCCTATGAAGCATCATACACAGAAGATGCACGTAGCGGAGATGCGCATGCTTCGTTAGATGTGCGGTAACACTAGAAAAGATAAGGTGTGAAAAGAGGATATTCGTTCAAAATTTGGTGTAGCGCCTGTGGAGGAGAAGATGCAGGAAAACCGGTTAAGATGGTTTGGTCAAGTGCGACGCAGACCTATGGAAGCACCGGTTCGACGAATAGATACTATCGATATGGGCAATGGCAAGGGCAAAAGGGAGACCGAAGAAAACATGGATGGAGATGATACGAAACGATATGGTTGCAAAAGGACTCAATGAAAGTATATTGTTCGATAGGAGTGAGTGGTGGCGGAGGATTCATGTGCTGGACCCGGCGTGATTCTCATGTTGGTTCATGTAGCCTATCCCATATGCTTAGGATAAAAGGCTCAGTTGTTGTTGTTGTTGATAGCCTCTTTTCTGACTAGCCGTTATTTTGGGGAAAAACAAGTGACGGAAAATTGCATGCAAGGCGAGCGTGTTTACAAAGGGAAACAATAATATCCATGCAAGTCTTGTGATAGCTGTAGAATTATAAATAGCAGTTGTTGCGACAAATCCCCCTCTGAGGTACCAAGCTCTAATACTAATCGTTAGGACAACGCAATGGAAAACCTTAGAAAATCACCTTAAGACAATTAATAAAAAAAACACAACCATAAACAGAGAAGCAAACCGTAATGCAAGAGAAGTAAACAAACGAGAACAAGAGACACGGTTTTAACGTGATTTGGAAATAAACCTAATCCACAGGGAGAGCCTAAAAAATAGTACAAGAACATACACCATATGCATTTTCATTCAAACAACATCACATATATAACATTTTAACATAGTAGTGAATTATGCAACATGATGGTTACAGGGTGCAGATGCAAGCAAGTGCCATGTGAAACCTAGGTCAAGTAAATTATCTAATGCCCCGGTGTTTCATTTCTTGAAATTCCATTTAGTTGTATGAATAATTACTCAAAGCCTTGAAATAAATGTAGTTTATTTATATGGCGATTGACAAAGAAATATAAATTTCAAAGAATGTGGACAAGACATCAAAATAATTCATACAGAGCAATGTTTATTTAATCATATAGGATCCTTCAAAAGTCTGTGCTTGTAAGAAGCGGATATCTTATGCCAGGTAAAACCAACAAACTAAATCATTTCAACCATATACCCGCATTATTATGTATTTTCTAATCCACAAATAACTCAATACCTGAGCAACAGTGGGCACTTGGGGCTGACTATCTGCAATGGCCGCAAGATACATGAGATTCCTCTGAAGCTTAGCTTGATTCCTGTGATAAGATAAGATTAAAGGATACAGAAGAAATTCTTTTACCACTGTTACCTGTAAATATGCATGCTATATTCCATGAACATTCATAATGATCATGCAATATGTTCACAATTGGGGAATATAATGAACATGAACCAACACAGCAAAACAATTACTGAAAATCTTATGACTTGATCTTAGCAAACACCTGGTTTAGGAAAAGAGAGTCCCACCTTATCACTTTTAGGAGCGGATCAAGTGCTAGTCAAATAGACTTTTTTCTGACGAGAAGAATAGATAGAGGTTGTTGTATCGACTGTAAGGTAGTGTCAGGTGAGAGTGTAACCACTCAACATAGACTTTTAGTTCTAGATTTTCGATTTAGAAGAGAACCTAGGAAGATTAGACGTAAGGTAGAGCCTAAAATTAAATGGTGGCGATTGAAAGAAGGTAACCAAAAGGCTTTTATAGATCGTGTGGTACAAGAAGCTGATAGGCAGTCGGAAGATGATCCAGACAAAACATGGAACAAAATGGCTAGTTGTATCAAGAAGGTAGCTAGAGATCTACTTGGTGAGTCGAGAGGTGGTGCTCCACCATCTAAGGACATATCATGGTGGAATGAAGATGTAAAGGCTGCTATTAAAATTAAAAGGGATTCTTATAAAAATTTGAAGAAAAGTAGAGATGTTGAGAGATTTGAGAAGTACAAAATGGCTAAAAAGGAAGTTAAGAAAGCTGTTCGGGAAGCTAAATCTAAGGTCTACAAGGAGGTGTACGAGAAATTAGACACTAAAGAGGCTGCAAATGATATATACCGGATTGCTCGAATGCGGGAAAGGAAGACTAGAGACTTATGTGCGGTGAAGTGTGTCAAAAATGAAAATCAGAAGGTTTTAGTTCGAGATGAGGATATCAAGGAAAGATGGAGAGATTATTTTGACAAATTGTTCAATGAGAGCTTTACTAAGAATTTGGATGGACTTGTCATTCAATCTCAAGATATAAACTGTGATTTCATGCGTAAAATAAGACTTCCTGAGGTTAAAGAAGCTTTGAACAGAATGGGTTTAAGAAAAGCGGTTGGTCCTGACGGGATTCCTATCGAGATTTGGAGATGCTTAGGAGAAATAGGAGTTAAATGGCTGACAGATCTGTTTAATAAGATTTGGCAGACAAAAAAAATGCCAAATAAATGGAGGAAAAGTATCCTTGTATCTATCTACAAGAACAAGGGTGACATTCAAAGTTGCTCAAATTACCGTGGAATAAAACTGATGTGTCACACCATGAAACTTTGGGAGAGAGTGATTAAACACAGGCTGAGAAAGGATATTAAGATAACAGAGAACCAATTTGGGTTCATGCCTGGACGATCGACGACAGAGGCGATTCATTTGCTTCGTCAACTTGTCGAGCGCTTTCGAGAGAGGAGAAGAGATTTGCATATGATATTTATTGATTTAGAAAAAGCGTACGACAAGATACCTAGAGAGGTATTATGGGGGACAATGATGAAGAAGGGGGTCCCCGTCAAGTATATTGACATAATCAAGGATATGTACGACGGAGTAGTGGCAAATGTCAGAACTTGCGGCGGCTTAACGAGTGATTTTCCGATTACTATTGTATTACATCAAGGATCTGCATTAAGTCCATTCCTGTTTACCATCGTGATGGATGAGCTTACTAGAACTATCCAAGATGAGGTACCTTGGTGTATGCTATTCGCTGATGATATTGTTCTAGTAAATGAGACGAAAGCAGGGGTTAATGCCAAATTGGAATTATGGAGGCAAACATTGGAATCTCGGGGATTCAGATTGAGCAGGTCCAAGACAGCATATATGCACTGCAAATTTAGTAGCCAGAGAAGTCAAAACCATATTGGTATAACATTGGAAGGGCAAGAGATATCACCGAGCGACCAGTTTAGATATCTAGGTTCCATCATCCAAAAGAATGGGGAGATCGATAGTGATGTTTTTCAAAGGATCCAAGCTGGTTGGTTGAAATGGAGGAGTGCAACAGGGATTTTGTGTGATCGTAACTTTCAATTAAAATTGAAAGGGAAGTTTTATCGGAGCGCTATTCGGCCTGCCTTATTATATGGTACAGAATGCTGGGCTCCTAAGACGCATCATACACAGAAGATGCACGTAGCGGAGATGCGCATGCTTCGTTGGATGTGCGGTAACACTAGAAAAGATAAGGTGCGAAATAAGGATATTCGTGCAAAAGTTGGTGTAGCACCCGTGGAGGAGAAGATACGGGAAAACCGGCTAAGATGGTTTGGTCATGTGCGACGCAGACCTATGGAAGCACCGGTTCGACGAATAGATACTCTCGATATGGGCAATAGCAAAAGGGCAAAAGGGAGACCGAAGAAAACATGGATGGAAGTGATACGAAACGATATGGTTGCCAAAGGACTCAATGAAAGTATATTGTTCGATAGAAGTGAGTGGAGACAGAGAATTCATGTGCTGGACCCGGCGTGATTCTCATGTTGGTTCATGTAGCCTACCCCATATGCTTGGGATAAAGGGCTCAATTGTTGTTGTTGTATAACATGTCATTCGATGTTGCGAAGCAAAAAAAATTGATCCCAAACAAATGAAACCACCTATGTTATGATCAATATTAACACAAGGGCATAATGAGTATTGCTTTCCCGTAAATGTAACTTAATTTTAAACAGAGAAGAGCATTAGTGATGAAACTTGGATTACAATAGCTAAAAAGATTGTCCTTTTACTTCTTATAACATGGAAAATACTTGAACAATTAATACAGAAAGTAAAGAGAATTTATGAAAGTCATAAGCTTAGTAGAGAAGTGCTCCATGAAGTGAGTAAAAGGCAAGAAAAAGATTAACTTAACAAGGATGATTCCATCTTACATTTCAACTCATTTCAAGATATAAAAGATATGATGATGTCAGAAATTTCATGATCACCATAATTGGAAAAGAAAACAAAATCACTTACTCGGCACATTCTTCAGCTTTTCCAGAACTTTGATTTTCAAGAATGGCCAGAATCAACTGCTTGTTTTCATCCAGATACTGCAAAATGTGAAAGCAAAAGCATGAAGCATTATTTGAAGCCTATCTTAGAGAAGAAAAATACAAGTAGCAACATGAGAAACTATAAAAGCAAATATCAAGAGGTGAAAGGATAATAAATACATCCAGCATGGCTCGTCTCATTTAACTTGTATATTCATTCATCAATGAAAGTATATTGTTCGATAGAAGTGAGTGGAGACAGAGGATTCATGTGCTGGACCCGGCGTGATTCCCATGTTGGTTCATGTAGCCTACCCCATATGCTTGGGATAAAAGGCTCAGTTGTTGTTGTATTCATTCATCAAGGATCAACAATCAAAGTTCATTTAAACTTGTCTCACACTCAAAACTTCAGCATGGCTTACCATATTTAGATGGACAATAACGTAAACCCAGATGACAAAAGATAATAAATACATCCATATCCAAAAGTTCTTAGAGCACGTTCACAAACAAACTAGCAACAACAACAAGAACCCTTCATCCCAAATTTTTTGGGGTCGGCTAGATGAATCCTTTTCTTCCATTCCGATCTGTTAAGGCAGTCTTCTCAGTTGAGTAGCAATTAGCATATCATTTTTTCAATTCCTCCATTCGCGTTCACAACATTTATTCAATTTTTCCATTTAACCAGAAATATGAGAAATAATTAGAGCAAATTATATTGCAAATTGCTAGCTTCCAAAAAGTTTCATGTGAAAGCCCAAGCATGCTTTCCAATGTACAAAGTACAAAAAGTTTCAATAAGGAAAAAAGCAGAATCATATTAAATAACCATATGAATGCTTAGCAAGGAGAAACATGAGCATGTTCAAACTTTAAAAGATACCAATCTAGAATAAAGGACATCACATCAATGGCTCATTTCTTCAAATACGTGGCTTACTGGATTTCAAGTTTTTCATGTGAACTTCCTCAATCCTTATCAACATTTAGCTTCAAGCATGTGAATTTCAGTCAACAATCACAACGCTCAACTTTACATGGGCCATAGAATGAGTACTATAAAAAGGAAAATAAATAAATAAATGTGGTGTACAATGAACCTATGACCTCTTGATGCCTTAAATTCAAACAAGCATCAATCTACTTAAAAGCTCAAGACAGTGGGCAACAAGACAATAATGTTATTAAGCACTTCTAAGAAATATATGCCAAAATTGTGTCATCATGTGAATTTGATGGTGCCTGGTACAACTCTTTTTATCCTCTTACTAAAATTTCATGGAGCTTGCCATAATTCCAGAAAAACAAGAACAATGTCAATTGCTGCTGGTTTCAAAATAAAATAAATTTTAGAATAAATTTTTTTTGAAACAGTAGATTAATGCCAATGCAACAGGTTTCTCATATAAATTATTCGAAGAAAGAAGTTACATCAAAACCATAAGATAAAATTTTAAAGCAAGATTAATGTAAGGTAGTCGCGACTAACGATAGCATTTGAAGTGCCTCAGTTACACATTATCTGGATTGTTAATCACATATATTTTGGTTCTCTAAACTTATTCTAGATACTACATTAAGTTTATTGTACTCTTTACTAGCAGTGCAGCATTTTATTCACAAATATTACTGTATTTTGATCCACACATTTACTAAGAAAAGGTCATATCCTCTCAAATATAAACGGCTACATAGAGACAAGCAAGTTTCAATCTCGGATCATAGCTGAAGAAACACAAATGCAAGCTATATGAGATATGTGTAAAGTAAATAGTAAACTATGATGATTTAAGAATTGTAAATATTAGAAGAAACCATCCTACCATCCTACTAGTGAATACTGAACACTATAACAGGTCAAGTCGTTATATGATTAAAATAGGAAACAGAAATAAGGATTGTAGAATTTTATGCTAGAGCCATTTAGCTTAATCAGCTAAAACACCGTCATCAAGCGATATACCATTTTTATTCTTTATTTATTTTTTGAATGAAAGAGCAATGTATCGAGTATTAATCAAAATCAATCATACTGTTTTGTTTAACTGAGGAGTTACAACAAGGTAGTGTAACAGAAATATCATTAGGATTTACACAATTAGCCGCAAAGGGAGATGGTAACTCCATTTCATTTAGCATTTCACTATTATGCTAAAGTAACTTCAGACAAGTAAACAGAAGAATCGAAACTAGAAACGCAGTTGTTCAGGTATCAAGTCTAACCAACAAAAGACATGTAACAATGTTGCTATAGACGAAGTTCCTCACTTGTTAAGCTTTAGATGACCGGCAACAAACCCATTAGCAAATGAGCATAAATTATAAACCTCAACCTCCCTCACAAATAAACCCACCTACTTATTTTAACTACATAAGATAGAAAACACAACAGGAACCTATATAGAAATAAAACCAGAAAACCCCCAAGAGTACTATAGTGATCAATACTCTTGTTGATCTCTTCCAAAGACAAAGACCAATACACTTGAGAAATAATAAGATTGAACAAAACCCATTTTAAAACCATTCACAAATTAACCTGAAAAGACCAACCCAACTAATGAAAAAGGGGGAAAACAACAACTTTGACATGGATCATTTATGCAGCAACAACAAAAAAAAAATCCATTTTTTTCCAACATAAATTAGACCCAGAAATAATAACACTTGACCTCCTCTGAACATAGCATCTATCATACATCAATCCAAGCATTTTATATGCAAAAAAGAGAGAAATATTTGCTAAATTATATCATTAATGTTACAACAAGAAATAAATGCATTCAAAAATATTCAAAGATGGCAAGACCATTACTACACCCCTTAAACCAAAAAAAAAAAGTAACCTTGAAGAGAAAAATGAGATCAAACAAAACCCAGTTGAAAAACAAACACCAACTCAATTTGAGAGAGGAGGGGGGGGGGGGGGGGGGCTTAAACCAAAAAAAAAAAGTAACCTTGAAGAGAAAAATGAGATCAAACAAAACCCAGTTGAAAAACAAACACCAACTCAATTTGAGAGAGGAGGGGGGGGGGGGGGGGGGGGGGGGGGATATCATCTTTTCCAAAAATAAACCAAACCCATAACACCACTTGAGGCTCTTTGAACACAGCAGCTACCACACATCAATGCAAGCATTAAAAAGAGTTATTAAAACATGTTCATCAATGACATCATCCTCAAAAACAAAACTCATTACCTCTTTTCAAAGCAGGTAAGACACCAACCAAGTTGATAAACAATGAGCTTGTACAAAACCCAACATACCCATTTGCAAACAAACCTAAATACATTAACCCAACCAGATCAAAAAGGCAAAATAAAAAAAATGTAAGAAAAAATAGACCAAGGGCATGATATCACCATTTTTAAAAAAATCTTTTTTCAACAAAAAAAATACCAACCGAGTTGATAAGAAATGAGAATGAACAAAACCCATTAAACCAACTTGCAAACAAACCTAAAGATGGTAAAAAATCCGACCTTTTTCCAAAATACTTCAGTCAAAGTATGAACACAATATATAGCATTTAAGAGGAAGAGAAGAAGAGAGGAAGAGAGACCTGCTGAATGATATCAGTGGTGACTTGATTTGGAGAAGCGTAGGCTGCCATCATGGGCTGCATCTGCATCAGGTGCTGCTGCATTTTCCCTCACTCTCTCTTAACTCTTTCTCTCTCTCTCACTGTAAAAAGTTTCTCTCTCTAGAGCTCCCTTTTTTCCTTGCTTCCAATTTCAAAAGGACTACTGATGGGAGAGAGCAATGTGAAGTGTTGGGGGGAAACAGAAGGAGGGGTGCTGGGGCCTTCTGCTTTTCTTTTTCTTTTTCTTTTTCTTTTTCCTTTTTTGGGGGATTTTTGAGAGAGAATTTCTCTCTCCTCGTCTAGTTGCTTTCAGAAGGGGGTAGGGGGGTCTCGTCACGGGCTAAGGTCGGTTCCATGGCTGGTCTGTTACGGAGATTGGGTAGGGGTTAGGGCACCGGGAGGTGACGGGACCGCGATGCTTTCTATTTTTGTCCTGCTATGTTTATGGTATCCCACTGGTCACGTGCAGGGGAGGCCGCGGGTTTAGAGAAAGGAAACCCTACGGTTACGCATACAGGGGCTGCCTCAGGCTTGTTGTAGGCCGTAGCTCATTTGTGCTGCTTTTTAGATTTTTTGTTTTTCCCCTCCTTGGATTTTGATGTAAACTTTTGAGCAAGAGGATATTGTACATCAAAATAATAATTTTTTAAAATATATATTAAAAAATATAGAGTTTCTGATGAGGCTCAATATCGGTGACTCTCCAGATGCTGACACGTTGCAGATGACGTGTCCCAGAACCTACAAGAAGGGATCAAGAACTTAGGTCGGGATCGCACCGGCCCGAGGAGTTTCCCGACCTCCGGTGGCCTTCCAGACCAACCCCCTGGCTCGCCCCCGAGCTATCACAGAACCAAGATGCCTCGGCCTCCCGCTCGTGCCCGGGCCTCCCGCCGAGTTCATCTTCCTCGGTCTCACCCAGACCGACCCACAGCGCTGATCACAGGCGTCTACGCCACGGCTCCGCGAATCTCGCCGTGCACGAGATATCCGCCGCCCACGATCCGGCATTCCACGCCATCACGATTCCACATTAACGAGCATATCTCGTCATTAATGCGAGATCCCGCCTATCACGCAGGCGTGATGCCAGGGGCGTAACGGCTGGTGTGATTCTGGCGCCCGCCTGCCCATTGCTGCCGCTACATAAACCCCTCTCTCAGACGATTGAGGTAAGCCATTTCTACTCCACTAGGCCGTCACTCTGCCAAAATACACGCTCCAGGAGTCAACCCTCCAACTTAATCTCAGCCGTCCATCAGCGCTCCGAGCAGATCAACGGAAGATAACATTTGAAGGAGATCCAGACCTCCATCAGTTGGCGCCGTCTGTTGTCATGACCCGAAATTGGCACGTGACGGTCCTTAAACTACGCAACGTCTACAGGCGTAAAGCAATTTAAGTAAGCCGAAAACCCAGCAATCTAAACTATCAAAAGTAATAAGAAAGTGATAATAGCATTTTCAAAACTGGTGAAATCTCAACCGAAATTCTTTAAAGTCCAACTTTTCTTTCTTTAAAATTTTGGCAGCACCTCCTTTGTAAAAACCAACCCCCAAAATGGGTACAACATAAATATAAGTAAAGCATCCCTAACGGGAGCAAATCCACGCCCAACGGCGGAAAACAACCACCACAACAGATATACGACGCCGTAGCGAAGAAATAAAAGATGATAGAAGTAAAACTGCATAAAAGACCTCCAAGTCACAAAATAATACAATATCGTTCCCACATCAAGTCTCTAAGTCATACAAGGTAATGGTAGATGGAGAGTACATGGATACAACAAATATAAAAAAAACAACTTTGGATAACCGCAAAACCCACCTAAGCAAAACTGCACACTGTGAGCTGAAGCGGTATCCGCTGCAAAAGATGATGTGATAGATGAATAGCCTGTCTCGACTACTCTGGGGAACAAGCTGCAAACACTATGGCATAACGGGGGTGAGCTGCTAACTCGTGAATAGTAAATAACATGTGCAGGTAATCGCAAGTATGTACGTACAACGCGAATCTAACATAAGCAACTAATAGCAATAAAAATCATATGTGTGCAATAGTCATGAAAGGTATACTAGCAGGTATCACTAATATATGAAGCAGTAATATGACAATATGTATGCAACAGTCATGTAATGTACCCCATCAGGTACAACTAATACATGAAACAATGATATGACAATGTATATATGCAACAGTCATGAAAGGTACTCTAGCAGGTACAACTAACACATGAAGCAATGCATATAAAATAAAGTATGTAAATGCAACCGTCATGGAAGGTACTCTATCATGTACTACTAATACATGAAGCAGTGCATAAACAATAAATGCGAAGTATGAGATGAAACATATCATTTCTACGAAATCCTGATATCGTGGTAGGACCAAAGTCCATCAAGACAATCCAAATCCCAATTCGTCAAATCAGCCCCTAAATTGGTTCTCATATCATGTAAGTCTCACAAACCCCGAATGTACAACTTCAAGTAAATCTCATTTATCCTGAATGTACAAAATCAAGTAAATCTCATATATCCTGTATCCAATATCAAGTGAATCTCATATATCCTGAATCCAATATCAAGCGAAACTCATATATCCTGAATAAGTATATTTGCATGAATAATTATGATGATGTATATGAATTGAAATGTATACATATATATTAGTGTCACATTCCACTAATATATATATATATATATATATATATATATATATATATATATATATATATATAACAGCGTCCCATTCCACTGTTATATATACTTAGAAGTAAAAATATCATGAAACCAAGTGTCAAGCATCGATACATAAATACTGATCTATCAGGTGCTGTCACCACGATTGGCCCCCTGATAGGTACGTATCATATGCTATACCGAAAGCTCGAGTGCCTAGCTCTGACCCTCGCCTCTTGACGTATCCATACGTACATGACTCCCGTCGGTATCCCCACGATAACCGCCGAATCATAAGTACTGTCACCGGTAGGTATGGTTCCCCCACTAACTCATCTCCTCACTGAGATTCTTGCCCCGGGGTACCTCCGGCCCCTACCATGTACCCACACACGGACCCCTCCTTTCCTCGCATGGGGTATATATTTCAGAACCGATAAAACTCATGGTGGGTGCTGAAATATCATATCAAGGAAAACCGGGGTTTTCAAATAATGCATAATTTCATGAAATTACTACGGTCCCCAAATTCAGAAAACATCATGAAAAATCCATATCTCAATGCGAAAATCCATGAATATAATATATGCAACAGAAAACTGTAATGTGAGCATATAAAGGAAAAGTCGTTATTTAACTGTAACAAGTTAAATATAAATCATGCGGTTCCTGATTTCTCAAAGTCTATATAATATCAAATAAAGGTGAACATGTAGCTATAGCCAGATATATGCGTAAACATAAGGGTATAGCAAGGTATATGTATCTACCTATTGTAGGGTGTTTTTCGTCACCCCATTGAGATGGGAATACGCGCGCGCTTGTCAGGCGTACTACAGATTCCCCCTGCCTAGGGTAGGCCGGGGTTTAATGATTGTGGGGATCCGAATCTCCGGCAGCCGTGGACTAAGCTGCCGTTAATTACCCCTCGCCTTTTGGGCGAGGGAACCTCCGATTGACGGGTTAAACTGGTCATGCGAACTCAATGTGCAGTGTACGTGTGTTGTGTTTTGAAAAGAGGGGTTTTGGATATATCGGGAGCCACGCAGAGTTTTTACGGGGGTCCCGCTACCCGGATAGCGGGCTGGGGGTCAAGGGGGCTAGCAGCCCCCTTGCGGGGTGCGGGGCAGCGCCCCGTTAGAAATTTTTTTCTAACAGGGACAGTGTCGCGGAGTATGTGTATGTGTACGTTTGTATACATATGTATATATATACATGTATATATAAGTAAAGGGGAAAAAGACATCCAAAGGATGCGTGGGGCCAGCGCCTAGGCGCTTGAGCGCGAGCGCGCCACGTGTCGGCCCGTGGGCGCTTTGCGCTCGAGCTCAACGCGCCACGTGTCGGCACGTAGGCGACTTGCGCTCGAGCGCTTGCGCTTGAGCGCAAGAGCGCCACGTGTCGGCACGGGGGCGACTTGCGCTCGAGCGCAAGAACGCCACGTGTCGGCACGGGGGCGACTTGCGCTCGAGCGCTTGCGCTTGAGCGCAAGAGCGCCACGTGTCAGTACGTGGGCGCTCTGCGCTTGAGCGCCGGCGAGAAAAGAGGCTTTTTGCCTAGAACCAGAAGCTATGCTTCAAAAGGAAATATTTATTGTATATGTATATATGGAGTTAAACTCCTAGGGTGTTTTTGAAGCTGATGAAGGGGGTTCTTCTTCTTCCTCCTGTTGCTTGGCCGGATCTTGAAGATCAAGAAGTAGGAGATTTTAAAAATCACTCCTTTTTTAGATCTGATGGGAGATCTGAGTTCCCCTTTGTGAGTTTTGTGGTGGAAAACTACTTAGTTTTTGAAAAGAAAGAGTAAAACTCTTGATTTAATTCAAAAGAAATGAGAAGGTTTAGAACCTTGGAGAAGGAGCATGAGGCACAAAGAACCCTAATTTTTGGGGGAATGAAAAGTTGTTTTATCTTATTCATCATCATGTTGCCTTTTATAGGCTTACATATTTACATATAGCCCTTGGGCTTTACAAAAATGGCATTTTAGCCATCCCATGGCTCATGTGCCATTTCATTTTTGCACATAAGCCATGGGCTTACAAAATATTGGCTTTATGCCCATTTTGTTTACATTCATGCATAAACAATTACATAAAAATTATTTATTACATGGTTTTGTTGTTGACACGGGGAGGCTGGCCGCGGGCTCGACGTGGGCATGGGCCCACTTGACCTGGGCTTGGGCCCACCTAGCTTGGGGGTTGACCTTGACTTTGACTCGGTCAACCGGGGTGTAAATTTTTACCCCAACAAATTGCCCCCCAGCAATAAATGCACACAGCATATGTGGGTCGTGTGCATGAAATTGATGGATCTTTTTTTGCGTGGAGGCGGCTTGCTTTGGTTCCCACTTTTTGGGATACACTGCCCTTTTTACGACATGGACGGTCGGCGCTTGACGCGTCTCCGAGACAGAGTGTCCGTGGCGATTTGGTAGACGTGTCCCCGGCATGGAGTGTCACTGGTCGACGTTTCCCGAGGCGGAGTGTCTGCTGTAGGACGTTTCCCCGAGACGGAGTGCCTGTGGTAGGATGTTTCCTCGATACGGAGTGCCTGTTGTAGGACGTATCCCCGAGACGGAGTGCCTGTGGTAGGACGTATCCCCGAGACGGAGTGCCTGTGGTAGGACGTTTCCCCGAGACGGAGTGCCTGTGGTAGGACGTTTCCCCGATACGGAGTGCCTGTTGTAGGACGTATCCCCGAGACGGAGTGCCTGTGGTAGGACGTATCCCCGAGACGGAGTGCCTGTTGTAGGACGTTTCCTCGATACGGAGTGCCTGTTGTAGGACGTATCCCCGAGACGGAGTGCCTGTGGTAGGACGTATCCCCGAGACGGAGTGCCTGTGGTAGGACGTTTCCCCGAGACGGAGTGCCTGTGGTAGGACGTTTCCCCGATACGGAGTGCCTGTTGTAGGACGTATCCCCGAGACGGAGTGCCTGTGGTAGGACGTATCCCCGTTACGGAGTGCCTGTTGTAGGACGTATCCCCGAGACGGAGTGCCTGTGGTAGGACGTATCCCCGAGACGGAGTGCCTGTTGTAGGACGTTTCCCCGAGACGGAGTGCCTGTGGTATGACGTATCCCCGTTACGGAGTGCCTGTTGTAGGACGTATCCCCGAGACGGAGTGCCTGTTGTAGGACGTTTCCCCGAGACGGAGTGCCTGTTGTAGGACGTATCCCCGAGACGGAGTGCCTGTGGTTGACGTGTCCCCGAGACAGAGTGTCTGCTCGACGTTTCCCCGTTACGGAGTGTCTGTGTTGGACGTTTCCCCGATGCAGAGTGTCGCTTGTTGACGCAGAGGTCGATGTTGGAATTGGTTGGTTTGATTTGTTTGATTTGAGTTGACATCAGCATCGCTATACTGGAATATGGTACCAGGAGCGAATCATCATTTGTCATGAGAGAATTTTGGGATTGGTATTTTTTTCGGCATCTGCATTGCTGCACTGGAATAATGCCAGGAGCAACTCATCATTTGCCCCGGGAGGATTTGGGATTGGTTTTGGTTTGGCATCTGCATTGCTGCACTGGAATAATGCCAGGAGCAACTCATCATGTGCCCCGGGAGGATTTGGATTTGTTTTTTTTTTGTTTGGCATCTGCATTGCTGCACTGGAATAATGCCAGGAGCAACTCATCATTTTCCCCGGGAGGATTTGGGATTGGTTTTGGTTTGGCATCTGCATTGCTGCACTGGAATAATGCCAGGAGCAACTCATCATATGCCCCGGGAGGATTTGGATTTGTTTTTTTTTGTTTGTTTGGCATCTGCATTGCTGCACTGGAATAATGCCAGGAGCAACTCATCATTTGCCCCGAGAGGATTTGGGGATTTTTTTGGTTGGCATCTGCATTGCTGCACTGGAATGATGCCATGAGCAACTCATCATTTGCCCCGGGAGGCCTTGGGGATTTTTTTTTTGTTGGCATCTGCATTGCTGCACTGGAATGATGCCAGGAGCAACTCATCATTTGCCCTGGGAGGCCTTGGGGATTTTTTTTTGTTGGCATCTGCATTGCTGCACTGGAATAATGCCAGGAGCAACTCATCATTTGCCCCGAGAGGATTTGGGAATTGTTGGCTTAGGAGACAGGTTTAGGTCCCTGTCACCTAAGGCTTTTCCATTTTGTGAGCCGTAAGGGTCTCACAAAGCATTTTCTCCCTACGGGTCGTAAGGATCCCGTAGGTGTATTTTCTCCTTAGGAGTCGTGGGGACTCCTAAGTGTGTTGCTTCTCTGTGAGTCGTAGGGATCTCACGCGGGAATTTTCTCCTCACAAAGTCGAGAGGACTTTGCGAGTGCATTTCCTTCTCTCTCTTTTTTTTACGAGTTTGCGCCCTTTCGGGTTTTCACAAACTCGCCGGCAGTCCTGCTGTTTTTACTCACGGAGCCCTTTCGGATTTTCATCCGTGCCCGTTTTGCTTGTGGACATACCGTTCTTTTCTTCCTTTTTTTTCTTTTTTTTTTCTTTTTTTCTTTGGAGAGATCGGGATTGTTTTACGCCCGTGGATTGTATACGGTTTTGCAGGATGTATGATCCCGACCGTAGGGCCAGAAACATTTCAGGACTTTGTTGGCGTCTGCATCGCTACACCGGAATATGGTACCAGGAGCGACTCATCATTCGCCGTTGGGGTATGGGATTTGGAATTTGGTTGGCGTCTGCATCGCTGCACTGGAATATGGTACCAGGAGCGACTCATCATTCGCCACTTGGGGATTGGGATTTGGAACTTGGTTGGCGTCTGCATCGCTGCACTGGAATATGGTATCAGGAGCGACTCATCATTCGCCACTTGGGGATTGGGGAGCGATGGCTTAGGAGACAGGTTTGGATCCCTATCACCTAAGACTTTTCAATTTTATGGGCCGTGAGGGTCCCATAAAGGCATTTTCTCCCTGCGAGTCGTAAGGATCCCGCAGGTGTATTTTCTCCTTAAGAGTCGTGAGGACTCCTAAGTGTGTTTTTTCTTGGTGAGTCGTAAGGATCTCACGAAGGTCCGTTCTCCTCATGTATCGTGAGGGCACATGAGTGGGTCTTTCCAATGAAGCATAATTCCAAAGGTGGAGACCTGCCGCGTAACTGGTGGTTGCGGTGGGGGCATGGGTATGCTGAGAATTATTTGAGCCCGTGGATTGTATACGGTAGTCAATTTAGGGACTAAACGTAGGGCTGGAAGAATTTTGGGAAATTGGATTTTGGTTGGCGTCTGCATCGCTGCACTGGAATATGGTACCAGGAGCGACTCATCATTCGCCGTTGTTTTGTTTTGTTTTTTCTTTGTTTTTTTTTTACCGCGATTGCTCTATCATTTCAGCTTTTCTTATCGCGAAGATCGCGATTGCCCCATCATTTCGGCTTTATTTCATCTTTATTTTACTCGCTGATTTTTATTGCGAGTTGCCCCATCATTTCGGCTTTTATTTTTTTTATTTACGCATTTTTTCTTACACATTTTTTTTTACATTCCCAGTTTAACGACTTAGAGGTCGACTGTTCCCAGTTTAATGACGTGGTGGTCGACTGTTCCCAGAGAAAGGCGGGTGTTTGAGAGAATCAGGTCCCTGAAGGACATCGGTCCCCGTATGTATGAAGTTGGCGGTTGCAGCTTGATTGTTTGTTAACACGCCAGGGGACAATGATATTTCTCCCGCCTTATATTGTTTCTCGACCCAATCCTTGAAGATGCAACAGTCTTCAATAGTGTGCCCCAGCACTCGGTGGTATGGGCAAAAGTTAGGATGATCAGTCTTGTTCGCTTCACTTAGCCTTCTCGGTTCTGGTAGCCGCAGGCCATTCTTCAGAGCGTCTTTAAAAATTTTGTGGACCTTGTCCCTTCGGAATGAGTAGACCTTATTTCTCCTTTTCTCCAAAGTTGGCCCTCGAGACTGGTCAGTTTTTGCTTCGCCCGTTCTCTGCTTATTTGGAGAATCGGTGATGTTAGAACTTCCGCCTTTTCGGTTGTCGTCCCTCCAAGGTTTCGGTCTGCTTGTGTACTGAAGATCCTGAGCAGACTCGGGCTTTGAGCGTTCCAATGTTTGGACCTTTTTGGTCAGCTCTTGGAATGTTTTGAGACCCGCGGTACATAGAAACGGGGCCATCCGGTTGTTGAGATTTCCGACAAGGAGACTGACAGATTGGTCCTGCTCTATCGGCGGTTCGCATTTGACGGAGAGATTACGCTATCGGGTTATGAAATCCGTGCTGCTTTCGTTGCTCTTGGGCTTGGTCCTTACGAGCTCGGCAATGGTAATCTTATCGCTGACGCTCATGAACCTCTGCCGAAACAGAAACTCCATTTGGACAAAAGTTGTGACGGAGCCATCCGGTATGCTCGCGTACCAGTCGAAAGCAACATCGGTCAGGCTATTAACGAACTGGCGGAGGAGAAGGCATCATTGCCCCCAGTATTCCCGCATGAGGCTTTGAAGTGGGCGATATGCTGATTCGTGTTTCCCGTCCCATCGAATCTTCCGAATTTGGGGATGACATAGCCGCTAGGGAATTCCACCAGATCATACTGAGCAGGATATGGTCTCCCACTACTGCTGATGTCTTTTTGCGCTTCGGCTTCGGCTACCAATGTTTTGACTTTGCTGGCAACCAAATCCATGATTTGATCTTGAGTTAGCGGGCTACTGTCATCGGTAGCCAAGACATTTCCCGAGATAGGATGTGACTGATTTTCATGCGGTCCGCCCACTTTTGGATTTGAGGGAACGGGTGTCGGCTGTTTTGGGACACCGTTTCCCGGTTCATGAGAGCCCTGCGCCTGATTGGGTGGCTGAGAGGCAAGTTGGGCCGTGAGCTGTAGGACGACATTTGTCAAGTCGTCAATTTTTTAGTAGAGCTTGGCCATCTCCTTGTCTTTGTTTCTGAGCTGCTTTCGGAGCTCTTGAAGCAGCTCTTGCTCCACGGTCTTGGGGCGGAAAGTCGGCTCTTCTTCGCTTTCCGAGCCCGACTCCTCATGGACCGAAGGGTCTCTCCGCCTATCATCCTCATCAAAAGGGTTTTCATTACCCAGCAGAGGCGGCTGTTCTTGGGAAGCGGCCACCACATTCAAGCCAGATTGGGTTTGAGATGTGGTAGCCCCGTCCTTGCTCTTGCTGCGCGTGCCCACCGTGTAGACAGTGTGGACCTCATATCCAGTCGTCTCTTTCTCACTGGCGGGGAGCTTAGAGAAAACACCCGATCGAGCAGTGGTCGAGGGCACCGCTGGAGCTTGCTCGGGACGCGTTGTAGCTTTGTTGGTGTTGATGGCCTTGCCCCCAGCTGGGGCCAAGGAAATTCGTTCAGATACCGACTTGCGTTTGGGTTGGGGCGCCCTTGAGATCACCACATTTGGTCTCCTGCCTTTCGAGACCGGTTTGTCTGCCACCAGGGCTTGAGGAGCTGGGATGGCGCCAACTGGCATGAACATAATAGAGCCGAATGGTAGCAGCGGCTCCTCCCATTGTCGCCCGAGACTGGCCGGGAGGACCGTCCTGGAGTCTATCTTCATTGTGTAGGAGACGGGAGCTGAGTTCATCTTTGGAGACATCGTTGAGAGGTGATTGCTTGAAAACCTGCATGAAAGGGCATTATTTTAGTATAAATATCGATATGTATATTGATTGAGTTCGCATGAATGCTTAACCCGAAATATGGGAGAAAAGACAGATCCCACCGGGCGTGCCAGAATCTGTAGGGTGTTTTTCGTCACCCCATTGAGATGGGAATACGCGCGCTCTTGTCAGGCGTACTACAGATTCCCCCTGCCTAGGGTAGGCCGGGGTTTAATGATTGTGGGGATCCGAATCTCCGGCAGCCGCGGACTAAGCTGCCGTTAATTACCCCTCGCCTTTGGGGCGAGGGAACCTCCGATTGACGGGTTAAACTGGTCATGCGAACTCAATGTGCAGTGTACGTGTGTTGTGTTTTGAAAAGAGGGGTTTTGGATATATCGGGAGCCACGCAGAGTTTTTACGGGGGTCCCGCTACCCGGATAGCGGGCTGGGGGTCAAGGGGGCTAGCAGCCCCCTTGCGGGGTGCGGGGCAGCGCCCCGTTAGAAATTTTTTTCTAACAGGGACAGTGTCGCGGAGTATGTGTATGTGTACGTTTGTATACATATGTATATATATACATGTATATATAAGTAAAGGGGAAAAAGACATCCAAAGGATGCGTGGGGCCAGCGCCTAGGCGCTTGAGCGCGAGCGCGCCACGTGTCGGCCCGTGGGCGCTTTGCGCTCGAGCGCAACGCGCCACGTGTCGGCACGTAGGCGACTTGCGCTCGAGCGCTTGCGCTCGAGCGCTTGCGCTTGAGCGCAAGAACGCCACGTGTCGGCACGGGGGCGACTTGCGCTCGAGCGCTTGCGCTTGAGCGCAAGAGCGCCACGTGTCAGCACGGGGGCGACTTGCGCTCGAGCGCTTGCGCTTGAGCGCAAGAGCGCCACGTGTCAGCACGTGGGCGCTCTGCGCTTGAGCGCCGGCGAGAAAAGAGGCTTTTTGCCTAGAACCAGAAGCTATGCTTCAAAAGGAAATATTTATTGTATATGTATATATGGAGTTAAACTCCTAGGGTGTTTTTGAAGCTGATGAAGGTGGTTCTTCTTCTTCCTCCTGTTGCTTGGCCGGATCTTGAAGATCAAGAAGTAGGAGATTTTAAAAATCACTCCTTTTTTAGATCTGATGAGAGATCTGAGTTCCCCTTTGTGAGTTTTGTGGTGGAAAACTACTTAGTTTTTGAAAAGAAAGAGTAAAACTCTTGATTTAATTCAAAAGAAATGAGAAGGTTTAGAACCTTGGAGAAGGAGCAGGAGGCACAAAGAACCCTAATTTTTGGGGGAAGGAAAAGTCGTTTTATCTTATTCATCATCATGTTGCCTTTTATAGGCTTACATATTTACATATAGCCCTTGGGCTTTACAAAAATGGCATTTTAGCCATCCCATGGCTCATGTCCCATTTCATTTTTGCACATAAGCCATGGGCTTACAAAATATTGGCTTTATGCCCATTTTGTTTACATTCATGCATAAACAATTACATAAAAATTATTTATTACATGATTTTGTTGTTGGCACGGGGAGGCTGGCCGCGGGCTCGACGTGGGCATGGGCCCACTTGACCTGGGCTTGGGCCCACCTAGCTTGGGGGTTGACCTTGACTTTGACTCGGTCAAGCGGGTTGTAAATTTTTACCCCAACACCTATCAGTAATGATATAATATATCCTCCAGGTATAAGTATTGTATGCATGCAAGGTATACACGTAGCTATGTCATTATATGTTTATGTACCTATCACTAATGGTACAATACCCTATAGGTAATATAGGTAACTAGCATGTAAGCATGTCACGACATATGTGTAAGCATGTAGGTATACAGGTAACTAGCATATAAACATGTCCAAGCATATGTGTAAGCATGTAGGTATACGGGTATGCTATATATCATATGCAACAAGGAATATGAATCAATGTCTCAATGTCCCTAATCCAACAATATCATATCTATAAGTGTGTTGTGCGTGACATGGAAATTATTGACGGTGTGTGTGGCATACAATCAGTGCTCGTGCAACATGTGCCGTCAATAATGGTGCAGTGTTCTAAGGGTACTAGTCCAAGCACAACAATTAACTAAGAAGTAAGGTGTATGCGCCACTCTATATATGAAATAGAATATGCGACAAGTCAAGTCATCTCTAGTCCAGACGCATATCGCCATGCGGGCGATTTCCCTGTAGATGTTAAATCTACTCACCAACGCTCCTGGATAATAAAGCCTACCACTCGCTTTTCCCTGTTCGCAGGGCCCGAAGTCCCCGCCTGCGATCCTGAACACATATAAAAATAAAGCAAGCGTATATAAGTTGTAACGCCTTAGATTTCGGTTAGTGTTCGTTTAGATGTTAATGTGGGTTTACTGTAAAAAGTTTACCAATTCAGGTTCCTCACATTTTATAACATTTAATTAATAATTTATTATTATTTGTTATAAGGATGCACGCACGTGTGCACGTAAATGTGAGTTTTGTTTGTGCTAATTTTGATCTTAGCAACCTTGACACTTAACATAATCCTTGTTTAATCCAATCCTTAACCTAAACCCTAGATCTTTTATGAGCGAGAAGATATTTTTTTTTTGGTGTGATGAGATGGGTGTGAAGGCATTAATGAGGAATTAATGCATTGGTTACTCTCACCTCTCATTCTCACCCTAAACTCACCTCCCTCTCTCTTTATCAATCACCCCCTCTCTTTTTTCTCTCTCTTTCTCATTTCTTCATCTTTTTCTATTTCAAACTGAACACTCTCCATATTCACACAAAATCCATCACTAAACATCACAAACCTCATCAAAATCACATCTTTATCTTGGTTTTGCCTCATGGATGCCTAGGAGCATGCAAAACTTGGATCTTTGAGTTCTTTTGGCTAGATAATGATCCCTATCTGTTCTTTTTATAATCTTTGTGCTTTGTAGATTGTTAGATTTAATTTAGATAGTGTAAAGTTTAGTTTTGTGCACAATATCGTATTTTTAGTGTCTATTTGTGATATCTGTGTTTTGCTGTGACCCGGGATGTGTATGAGAAAATCAAACAATATGGTTGTTGTAACACCTTAGAATGTGTTTTGTAGCTAATTATATTTTAATGTATGGTTTTTAATAAAATGTTTACCAAATTGGGTTTTAATAATTTTATCCTAATTATTGAATATTTTATTAGAATTTTTCTAGGCACACACACACTTGTGCATGTAAACTAGGGTTTAGAGATGGGGTTAGACCATGATTAGCAAGCATGATGGATTAACCCATTCTCTTTAAGTTAACTATTATTGTTTAAGTGTTTTGGTTTTATTATTCATGGTTTTTTTAAAATGAAAATGAATTTGAAAAAGGTTTTAATATTGGTTTGAATTGTTGACTTTGGGAGAGAGAGAGAGAGGGAAAGCATGGGGCAACATGGCTCAAGCCATGCCTCATTAAATGAGGGAAGAGAAAGAGCGGAGGGTTTTTTTGAATTTCCTCTCATTTCTCTCTTTGTTCTCTCTTTTCTCTCACACTCTCACACCCATACACACACAAGCTTCAGCAGCAGCAGCCTCAGAAGAAGGCATCAGCATCAGCATCAGTAGCAGCTCATGCAACAGCAACAACAGCAAACAGCTTCAGTAGCAGCAACAGCTACAACAGCAGGAGCCCAGCAACTTGCAGCAGCTTTTCCTCCTTCATGCACTTCTCCTCCTGCTTCTTGAGATCCTATAGGATATATTTTCTGAACCCATCTCTCTTTTGCTTAGCTTGTGCGTAGTTTAGCGTCGGTTTGTGTTATTTGTGAGTTTAAGTGCTAAATAAGGTGATTTATGTGGAATGTTGGTTAAGTGATGATTGTGTTAGTTAACCTAGCCTATTTTAGTGTGGTTAGGGTTATTTTAACTGAGAATTGACCCAGATTTCACTAAAATACCATAGGGTTTGTGTTTTGTGCAAAATCGGTGTTTTTAATGCGATATTTTAGTTTTCTGTGATCTGCTATTGACCCGGACCCATCAGAACAAAATTGAGGAAACTGGAACATGCTTATTAGGTCAGAACCACACCACCAGAACACGAGCCCCTAATTCCCAAACTTGGCCACAATTTTAATCCATTTGGCCGCAAATTGCTGCCAGGAAGGGGGGTGGGGTCTTGGGGTTTTGGGCAGGGTTGTCTGCAGTGTATTGTAGCGTTTTGGCATGTCTAGTTTTGTAAGATTTGACCTGTAGGAAAATTTGGGATCATATATCGTTTTGCATGTCCGTTGTGTTTGCGCGATACGCGCTATACGTGAGTGGGTTCTGCGTCCAGCGTGTCGCGGTAGTTTTAGACGCGTATACACAGGTTTTAGCGTATCTTGCACACGCGCGTTTAGTTCGCGACGCGAGTTTCTCATTTGGGTTCGATATCGCGTTTTGCGGAATATTTGGCTTATATATGATTTCCATGTCTAAATTGCAGGTTTGCAGGCGGGAACTACGGACACTGCTACAGAGGGGAGCAGATGGTAGGATTCGCCTAGCGTGGAGCGTAGGTGAGTAGATTTAATATCTACAGGGGAATCGCCCGCATGACGTTATGCGTCTGGGCTAGGATTCTAATACTTGTCGCATATTCTACGTCATTATTAGAATTGCGCATTTACTTTATTTCCTTGATATAGTTGTACTGTGACTAGCAGTCGTAGGACACTGCACATATTATTGACGGTTCATGTTGCACGAGCACGGATTGTATGCTACACACACACCGTTAATAATTGCAATGTCACACACAAACTCCTTATAGATACTACATTGCTTATCATACATGACATCTAGCTTATCGGTATACCTATAGTGTATCTTACCATTAGTGATAGGTACATATACACCTTGCGATACAGCTACAGGTATACCTTGCACATATTTTACTTATACCCAGGGGGTATACGACATCAGTTCTTATAGATAGATACCTATACATTGCTACACCTGTATGTTACACACATATTCAGTTGCAGTCACATATTTACCTTTACTAATGTTACTTAGTTGTACCTTATTGGTTTCGCATACATCTGGTTTCAGCTACATATTCTCATTTATATGCTCGCATTTCAGATATATCGTATATATTTATTCCTGGATTGCGCATTATTATTTGGATTTTACATGATATTTTCTGGATTTAGGAACCACGGGAGTTCATGAAATTATGCATACATTGAAAAACCCGGTTTTCTTGATATGATATTTGCGCATCCACCATGGGTTTTATCGGTGCTGATATATATATACCCCTACGAGGAAGCGTCGAGGCCGTAGAGGGTACATAGTGGGGCCCGGAGGTACCCCGAGGCAAGAAAGGGATGTCGATGTGCTATGAGCCGATGAGCCCGGCAGGGGAACCATACCATCCGGTGACAGTACCAATGACTCGGCGGGGATCATGGAGATACCGTTGGAAGTCATGTGCGTATGCATATGTCGAAAGGCGAGGGTCAGAGCTAGGCACTCGTGCTTTCGGGACAGCGTATGATACGTACCTATCAGAATTTCTGTGTCGATGCTTGGCACATTGTTTTCATGATATTTCTTTTAATACCTTTGTATATATAACAGGGGATTTAGCCGTTGTTATATATATCCTTACACTAATATTAGTGGAATGGGACGCTAATATATGTGTATTGCCCTCATCATATTTATTTCTGCATATATATATATTTAGGATGTTAGAAATTTACTTGAGAATTGACTTGGGATATAGGTGATTCATTGAGATTGGATATTGGATATGAAAGAGATTGTTGATTTGTACATTCGAGATATAGGAGAGCTATTCAATATTGTACATTGAGCTGATGTGAGACTTATATGATGTGAGAGCCCAGCTTGGGGGCTGATTTGAGGAATTGTGGATTTGAGTGTCTTGATGGATTGTGATCCTGCCACGATGTCAGGTTTCCGTGGAAATGACATATTCCATCTCATACCTCACACTTATCTATTTTATGCACAGTTTCATATATTGGTAGTACCTGTTAGTATACCCTTATGATAGTTGCATATCTATATTCTCATATCCCTATTGCATGGTTATTGCATACTATTGTCATGTTACTTTTGCTTCACATGACATGTTATTACTGTAATCGCATATCTTAGATTCATACTGTACGTACATTCCTGCGATTACCTGCATATGTTATCTACTATTCACGAGTTGGCAACTCACATCCGTTGTGCCACAGGTGTTTCAGGTTGTTCCCCAGAGTAGTCGAGGCAGGCTATTCAGCTATCAGCTTTTGCTACAGATACCGCATCAGCTCACAGTACTATTTTGCTTAGGTGGGTTTTGGTGGTTATCTGTATTTTGTATTGTACATTCGTTGTATCTTGTACTCTCCATCTACTATTATGTTGTTGACTTAGAGACTTGGTGAGGACGATATTGTATATTATTGTGGATTTGTTGTCTTTTATATACAGCTTTCTCTCTATTGTCTTTATTTCTTCGCTACAGCGTCGTATTTTTGTGTTGTATTCATCTTGGCTAGTTTTTACAAAAAGGGGGTGTTGCCAAAATTTTAAAGAAATAAAGTAGGACTTTTAAAGAATTTGGGTTGCGATTTCAAATGTTTCAAAAACTTATATTATCTTTTCCGTATTTTTATGGTTTAGATTTCTGGGTTTTGGCTTTCTTTTACTACGTTACGTTTTAGGGCGTTGCGTAGTACTAGGGCTGTCACGGGCCAATTTTGGGTCGTGACAGTTGTGTTGTACCAGTGACCATAGGACTTCACCTGGAGCACGAACCCCATCATCTCGGACTCGGCCGGTGACGTCTGAAGGGAATTCCGGCGAGATCGGCCGTGGGTAGGAGTTAGGGTTTGGGTTTTTCTGGGTAGGTATATGCAGTGGTTTGGGTAAGTTTGGTCTTGTTTGATTGTTGAGTTTTCTCTGTATGCAAAATCTGGGATCACCTAGGTAGTTTCTAGTGTTTTGTGTCCGCGCGATACGTTATACGACACGGACGTGCACTTTGTGTGGTTTTGCTCTTGGGTTAGTTTCGTCGTGTCGCTACGCACGTTAGCCACAATACGAACACTTGAGAGTATGTTTTGTATTGTTGCGTCGGTCTAATGTAGTTTGTACGTGTTTTGGGTCTATTATTAATATATACTTGTTGTATTGTTTTAATGTTGCAGGTTCGCAGGCGTGGACTTCGGACACTGTTACAAGGGGAAAACAGGTGGTAGACTTCACCTAGTTTGGAGCGTTGGTGAGCAGATTTAATATCTATAGGGGAATCGCCTGCATGGCGTTATGCGTCTAGGCTAGAGATGTTATTTCTGTCGCATATTCTATGTCATATTTAGAATTGCGACTTTCACCCTACTGCTTAGTTAGTATTGTGCTTGGATTAGTATCCTTATGACACTGCACTATTATTGACGATTCATGTTGCACGAGTACTGATTGTATGTCACACACACTGTCAATAATTGCCATGTCACGCACAACCCACTTATAGATATGATATTACTTGGTTAGGAACATTGGGACTTTGATTCATATTTCTTATCGCATATGACATATAGCATACATGTATATCCACATGCTTACACATATGCCTTCACATACTTACATGCTAGTTCCCTGTACCTATAGGGTATTGTACCATTAGCGATAGGTACATACACACTTTATGACATAGCTACAGGTATATCTTGCACACATACTTCACTTATACCCAGGGGGTATATTACATCATTTACTTATAGGTAGATACATATACCTTGCTATACCTTTACGTTTACACATATATCTGGTTATAGCTACATGTTTATCTATACTTGATGTTATTTTAGAATTTGAGAAAATTAGGAACCGCATGTTATTTATATTAACTTGTTGCAGTTAATTAGCGGTTTTTCCTTTATATGCTTACATTTCAGTTTATGTTGTATATATTATATTCATGGATTTTCACATTGTGATATGGATTTTTTCATGATGTTTTCTGGATTTGGGGACCGTGGGAGTTCATGAAATTATGCATTATTTGAAAAACCCGGTTTCCCTTGATATGATATTACAACATCCACCATGAGATTTATCGATTCTGATTATATACCCGATTCGAGGAGCGGGGGGCATCGTCTGTGGGTACATGGTGGGGCCCGGGAGGTACCCCGGAGCAAGAATCGTGGAGTAGACGATGAGTTAGTGGGGTAACCATACCATCCGGTGACATTACCAATAACTCGGCGGTTATCATGGGGATACCGACGGGAGTCGTGTACGTATAGATACATCGAGAGGCGAGGGTCAGAGCTAGGCACTCGTGCTTTCGGTATAGCTATGATACGTACCTATCAGGGTGCTAGTCTTGGTGACAGCACCTGATAGATCAGCATTTCTGTGTCGATGCTTGACACATTGGTTTCATGATATTTCTTTTTTACTCCTAAGTATATATAACAGTGGAATGGGACGCTGTTATATATGCCTTTACACCAATATTAGTGGAATGAGACGCTAATATATGTGTATTGATATCAATTTATATACATCATCTTATTTATTCATGCAAATATATTTAGGATGTTAGAATTTTACTTGATAATTGGATTTGGGATATAGGAGAATTATTTCAGATTTGATACAGGATATATATGAGATTGCTGATTTTGTACATTCAGGATATATGAGATTTATTCGATATTGTACATTCAGGATTTGTGAGACTTATATGATATGAGAGCCAATTTGGGGGCTGATTTGAGGAAATTGGGATTTGGATTGTCTTGATGGATTGTGATCCTACCATGATGTCAGGATTCCGTGGAAATGACATATTTCATTCCATACTCCACATTTATTGTTTATGTACTGCTTCATGTATTAATAGTACCTGTTAGTGTACCTTTCATGACTGTTGCATTTACATACCTTTATTTATATGCATTACTTCATGTGTTAGTTGTACCTGCTAGAGTACCTTTCATGACTGTTGCATATATACATTTTCATATCATTATTGCATGATTATTGCATACCGATTGTCATATTATTATTGCTTCATGTATTAGTTATACCTGCTAGTGTACCTTTCATGATTATTGCATTCATATGACCTTTTATTGCTATTAATTGCATATGTTAGATTCGCGCTGTACGTGCATACTTGCGATTACCTGCATATATTATTTACTATTCACGAGTTGGCAATTCACCCCCGTTGTGCCACAGTTGTTTTGCAGGGTGTTCCCCAGAGTAGTCGAGGCAGGCTATTCATCTATCTGATCATCTTTTGCTGCGGATACCGCTTCAGCTTATAGTGTGCAGTTTTGCTTAGGTGGGTTTTGTGGTTATCCGTATTGTTGTATTGTATATTCGTTGTAACCTTGTACTCTCCATCTACTATATTTTCTTGTTGACTTAGAGACTTGGTGAGGACGATATTGTATATTATTTGTGATTTGATTGTCTTTTATACAGTTTCTTTCTGTTGTTTTTATTTCTTCGCTACGGCGTCGTATATTTGTTGTGGTGGTTGTTTTCCGCCTTTGGGCGTGTATTTTCTCCCGTTTGGATATGCTTTATGTAAGTGCACGGCGGCGCCCCGGCCGTCAATCCGAGGCCAAAATGCGAAAACGATAATTTACTTTAACTTTTGAAACCGGCACCACCGCGCACATAAATCCCGGATCGGGCCATTAATCTAATCCTAGCTAACTAAAGAACGGGTAGAGAGATATAACGAGCGATCCATGTCCTTCGGTCTTCTCGTCGTCGTCCCGATCTCCCCGCGGAATCTTCGGTCTTCACCTCCTCGCTGGAAGGGCACCACATCGCCGGCTTCTTTTACGGGCTCCCACCTCTGGACCGAGGCAACTCGGGCACGAAGTTGGCGAGTCGACGTGCCCAAGGATGCTGTAGGTTAACTGTAGAACTCTATGTCTCTTTGGGGTTGTGGAAGTTGCTATTAGTGGAGGATTGAGATGATAGCATTTTTGGAGATGAGGTCGGGGATTTTTGCAAACACAAGAGAACCAAAAATCCCCACAAAAAATATGGGCAGCCCCCTCAAAGTGGCCGGCCTAACTTGGGGAATGAGAGAGAAGGGAGTGTGTATCAATAATCAAGAGAGAATAAAGGCGATGATGAGAAGAAAAACATACCATTTTTTTTATTCATCTCGTCAGCCTAAGGATGCTGCGATAGTAGTTTAAAGACGTTTCGGTCTGCTATTAGTTTAAGGACATTTCGGTCCGACGTTTGAGAAGGCTGGCTACTGTTGATAGAGTTTGAGCTTAGGAAGATAGCGAGCGGACATAGTCGTCGTCATCTACCATTGACCTAGGCCGTGGCTCATTAAGTATAGTATTTCTTCAGGAAGCGACCGTTTATTGGCCTGAAAGGCCTTTTACCATGCATGTCCATGAGTAGATAGGCCCCATCCTGGTAGACCTTATCTACGATGTATGGGCCTTCATAGTTTGGCTCAAATTTTCCTCGCTTGGCGCGATTGGGGATCATAGGCCTTTTGACCACTAGCACAAGTTCGCCTTGGCGGAAGGTCCTCGATCGGGTCAATCTTTCATATGAGCGCGTCATCTTTGCTTTATAAGCTTCCAGATTTTGTTGCGCTGTGAGCCGGGTTTCATCAAGGGCATCAAGCTCCTCAATCCGAAGGTGAGCATTTTCTTCGTCCGTTAGCTCGTAATGGACTGCCACTCGTAGAGAGGGTAACTCTATCTCGAGGGGAAGTATTGCTTCGGTACCGAACACCAACGCGTATGGCGTTGTATTCGTGGCCGTCTTGAACGTAGTTCGATATGCCCAAAGAGCTTCTTGCAGTCTTTCGTGCCAGTCTTTCTTATTTCGGGACACCGTTTTCTTTATGATCTTTGTTAAAGTCTTATTGAAGGCCTCAGCTAGTCCGTTGGCTCGCGGATTGTAAACCGAGGAATATCTCCAGTCTATATTGTGCTGCTGTACAAAACGACTGATCTTGTGGCTTCTGTAAGCTGGCCCGTTATCGAAGATGATCCGTCGTGGAGTTCCAAACCGATATATGACGTGCTTCTTGAAGAAGTGGAGGATATTTTCTGTCTTCACTTCTCTTAACGGTACTGCTTCTGCCCATTTAGAGAAGTAGTCAGTCGTTGCTAGGATGAAACGATGTCCTCTAGATGATGCTGGTTCGATGGGGCCGACTATATCAGTCCCCCACATTTCGAATGTCCAGCTAGCCACCGTTGGATGTAGTGGATTTGGATGCTGATGGATGAAATCCCCATGAATTTGACACGAGTGACACTGCTTCGCATATTCGAGGCAGTCTTGAATCATCGTGGGCCAGTAGTAGCCCATTCGTTTTATCTTCAACATCATCTTTGGGCCTTCTTGGTGAGAACCGCAGAGTCCGTCCTGAACTTCCTGGACGACCTTTTTTGCTTCGTCAGGTCCTAAGCATCTCAGCCACAGAGAATCAAATGACCTTTTGTACAGAGTATCATTGACGAAGGCGAAAGACAGAGCTCGTTTCATGAGCTGATGTCTTGTGGACGCTTCTTCGGGCAATCGGTGGGACTTAAAGTAGTCTATGAAGACTTCCCTCCAATCCTCGGCCTTTTCCGGGTCTTTTATTTGCAGAGCCATTCGCTCAGTCGTTTCCTTTTCTTCGGACGATTCCGGAGATATTTCTGCTGGGGCAAGAACTCGACGGCTACCACGATTCTAACATCGTCGAGGTTCTTGTCAGCCAGTTCTTTAGCAAGTTTGGCCAACGCGTCCGCTTTGCTGTTTTCCGCGCGCGGTATGTTTTCCAAAGTATAGGAGGGAATTTGGGTCAACAGTTGTTGCACCTTTTTCCCGTACTTTACCAATTCTGGTTTGCATGTCTGGTAGTCGCCGTTTACTTGACTAACGACCAGTTGGGAATCTCCATATATGAGGAGGTTTTCAATTCCCATGTCGATGGCGATCTCGATGACTGCTATCAGAGCTTCGTATTCGGCTTCATTGTTTGTCCTAGGCTCTGTTAAGGAGAAAGCGAAGCGCATTATCCCTCCTTGTGGAGTTATAAAGATGAGCCCTACCCCCGATTTGATTATAGGGGTACTTTGTTTGCGCTTTTTCATGGAAGATGCCCCCTCGAAATAAAGCTCCCATCGGCTATTATCACCGTCGATTGCATCAAACGCATGTTCGTCTGGAAGATCGCAATTCAGAGGAGAATCGGTGGGTATCGGATGCTCAGCGAGGAATTCGGCGATGGCCTGGCCTTTCACCGCCTTGAGAGGTTGATACATTATCGAAAACTCCATCAAGAGTAGGGCCCATTTAGCGAGTCGTCCCGTCAATATGGCCTTTGACATCAAGTATTTAAGGGGGTCCACCTTTGAAATGAGACGGACCTCATGTGCCAACGCATAGTGCCTGAGCTTTGTTATCGCGAAGATCAACGCCAGGCAGTGTTTTTCAATGGGGGAGTAGTTGCTTTCTGCCCCCAGCAGAACTCGACTTAAGTAGTAAAGTGCTCTTTCTTTCCCTTGATCGTTCTCTTGTGCCCATAATGCGCCTAAGGAACCTTCGAGGACGGTTGTATAAAGAATGAGGGGCTTTCCCTTGACCGGAGCAGCCAACACCGGCGGGTTCTGCAGGTACTGTTTGATCTCGTCTAGCGCGCTTTGGCACTTTTGGTCCCAGACGAACGGGGTCCCCTTCTTCATCAGGTGGCTGTAGGGACGGCACTTTCCTGAAAGATTGGCTATAAATCGCCGTATGTATGCGAGCTTCCCTTGGAGAGATCGCAACTGTTTGAGAGTCCTTGGCGAAGGCATTTCCATGATCGCCTTGATCTTTGACAGATCTATTTCGATACCCCGGTGTCGGACGATGAATCCCAGGAATTTGCCCGAGGAAACTCCGAATGCATACTTGAGCGGGTTCATCTTCAAGTTGTATTGCCGAAGGCATTGAAATACGGTCTTCAAATGCTCGAGGTGTTCCTCTTATGATTTGCCTTTAACCACGAGGTCGTCGATATAGCATTCGACGATTTCGTGTATAAGGTCATCGAAGATCTTCGTCATGGCCCTTTGATAAGTGGCACCGGCATTCTTTAAACCGAAGGGCATCACCTTATAGCAGAATATACCTAGAGGAGTCCTGAAGGCGGTGTGCTTCTGGTCTTCTGGATGCATCTTTATCTGGTTATACCCTGATGAGCCGTCCATGAAGGAGAAAACCTCGTGAGTAGACGTATTGTCTATCATCAGTTCGGTGACTGGCACTGGAAAATCATCCTTCGGGAAAGCTTTATTGAGATCCCGAAAGTCCACGCATATGCGTACCGTCCCATTTTTCTTCATCACCGGGACGATGTTGGCGATCCATTCAGGGTATTGAACTTCCTGGATGAAGTCAGAGTCGATCAGCTTCTTGACCTCGGCATTGATGCTCATTTCAAGCTCGAGTCGCATTCTTCTCGGTGCCTGTTTGACTGGCTTGATGTCTGGGGATATCGCCAATTTGTGTACAGTAATTTCTGGATCTAGTCCCGGCATTTCGGAATAGTTCCACGCGAAGCAATCTCTATGCTGTAGAAGCACGTCCTTTAACGCAGCTACCCTTTCTTCAGATAGTAACTCGCTGATGAATGTCGGTCGTGGATCGTTTGCCGTCCCCAACTTAATTTTCTTGAGGTTATCTGCAGTGGTATGAATTCCATCTTCCAGCTCTTTTGGCGCTGGTGGGAATTCTGAGATTATCTCGTCGTTGCTGTTTTCGAAGCACCAAGGAAGATCATCCATGTTCTCGGGCTCTCCTTTTGATATCATAATCATGTGACAGGTGCGAATTCGCTTCCAATCCCAATTTGGAACCAGTTCTTCTTTCGTGGCCTTGGGCTCGTGCTTTTATGGTGGTGCTACCCTCCAGTTGTCGGACAGAGCGAACTTGCCAAGCTGATACTGATCTTCGACCCAATTCTTGAAGGTGAAGCAGTCCTCGAGAGGGTGCCCTATTACTCGATGGTAAGAGCAATAGTCCGAGTGTGAGACTTTGCCCGCTCGTCCGGGATGTTTAGACTCCGGCAATGTAAGCATTTGATGTTTTAGAGCAAGGTCAAGTATCTTCTTCGTCTTATCCTGAGGAAATGAGTACGCTCGACCCATTTTCTTCATAAGGGATAGATCAATGACGCTCGACTCCCGTTTGCGTGGCTTCTTAGCCCTGCTTTGTTGTTGTTGAGCGCCTTTTTGGCCTTTCGACTTATTTTTGCTTTTGCGCCGAGCCTTCTTTATAACCGGTTGACATGGAGCGGCCTTTTCATCTTTCACGGCCTGTTGGAGAAGGCGTTGCATCTTGGCTTTCTCATAGATGACCATTTCGCGGTTATGATCGTCTCGGACTTTTTGCCCCGCTTCCCTTATAAGCTTGTCTATTTGTTCCTCGAACGACGGACTGGGCTCCTTTGCATCTGGAACTTCCACTGGCTTAGGATTAGCGTCCTCCCATTGAGCATCCGCTTCTTCATCGAACTCGTACCCGACATAGCAGCTGTTTAGTAGCTCCCGTTTCTTTGACCGGACGTATCCAAGCCCAATTGTTTCCATTCTCCCATTAGGCAGTTTGCGTTGAGTCCCGGGAACGTTCCAGACTTTGTCATAGAACTTGGCTTTTCGAACAGTTTGCTTGAAGGATATCCCCTGGCGTTTCAGCAGCTTTTTCAAACCCTCTGTATAATATCTGGGAAGACGGATAGGCTGAAGCCTGTCGAGCGTAGGATCCGCGCCATGCCAGATTTCTTTTTCCACCTTGGTTTCTTCAGAGCGGTAGAACAGAATTGCTTTCTCGCCTAGGAGGGATATAGAATGTCCGCAACTCTTCTACACTGTAGATATCAAGTGCATCCAGTTCTTTATGGTGTTTAAGCGGCACCATGGCGACTTGTAGACTTTGTTCTTCGTCAGCGGACGTTCGTATGGAAGGTCGAGTAGAGAATACAACACGGATCTCATCTTCCGAGTCGCTGCCAAAGATCAATGTAGGAGCCGAAGGTCCCGGCGTGTTGTGTTGGGGCAGACCCGAATATACTATCTCCTCTTCCTCCTCGGTATCACTGCCGAAGACAGAGATGGTGGCGTTAGCTTTGTTCTCCGACTTGTGACACTTCTCCATGTCTTCGAAATCTGGCAAGAAGTATTTGGCATCTTCGTATTTGCGGACCTTGTTCACAGAGAACGGGTTCAGTTCTCTCGTCACGGTATACTCGAAACCATCCTTAAAATACTTCATACATTGATGTTGTGTAGAAGGGATGATGTTGTATTCGTGTAACCATGGTCGGCCGAGCAAAGCGTTGTAGCATGTCTTGGCGTCTATAACGTGAAACTTAATGTCCGTGACGAGTAGCCCGAAGCGTAGCGTCAGTATCACAGACCCAAGAGTTCTTGACGACTGGGAGTCGAACCCGGAGATGGTGATTTTTTCACGAGCAAGGTGCTGGACGCTCATGCAGATTTCTTTTAACACCCGCACGTTGAGGAGATTAACGGATGATCCATTGTCGATCAGGATTTTGCCTATCATAATATCGTGGCAGTATCCTGAGACATAGAGAGGGCGATTGTGTTCGCACGTCCCAAGTAGAAGGTCTTCATCGCCAAAAGTCACATCGGCCGTGTGCACTTCCTCCAATTCATCCTTCATCTTTTCCTCGGCCAGGCATGCTTGGAATTGTTCTGGGTCTTGGAGCGCCTTAATCAACGAATCTCTCACCTCCTTTGATATCAAAAGGGCGTCGAGAATGCTGAGCTGTGAGGGCAGCTTTCTCAGATGTGCTAAGACGTTGTAATCCACCTTATTTTTCTTCGGCGGGTTGTTGGCGTTTAGCTCTTCCAGAACTTGGTCATCTAAGACGATATCTTCAGAGACCTTTTCTTTCCCTTTATCTTTCCTGTTCAAGGGTCCGAGGTTCTTTTCAGGCAGTGTCCGATTCCGCAACCGGATATTTTTGCAGACCTTCAGCTCTTCTTCTTTTCTCGAAGCGGACTCTTTAAAGAGAGGGGCAAGTTCTAGCTCTCCATCAGAATCACTCCCGAATGTAGGCACTTGTGACCCGCTGGTGTTAACCACGCGACAATCGCCGGTAGTTCTTTTAAGCTCTTTGGTCGTATTTCTCCGCTCCCGATGAGTTTTACGCTTTTCCCGTTTAAAGTGTTTTCGATGAGCTACATACCCTTGCCACCATCTATCGAAAGCTTTGCACTCTTGAGTAGGGTGCGAAACCTTCTGATGATATAAGCAATAGGAGGGGTGTGTTTCCATTTCACCAGTGATATTTCCTTCAGAGGATGGTAGCTTCATGCCCATTGATATGGCCTTAGCAAACTTTTTCCTCATCTTGAGTTGGCTTTTGTCGGTAACGGAGGTGTTTTGCTCCAGCGGGATCGTCTCAGCTCTTCCATCAAGTCGATGGCGCTTGGCCCTTTCAAATATAGCCGCCTCGCGTTCTCGATCAGCTTTACTTTTCAATCGAGCTTCGTTAAGGAACGCGTCAATTATTTCAACTGATAGTTCCAGAATTTTTGGTTCAAGATCTGCCCCCAGCGCTTCGGTATAAGGAGTTTCCTCATCGTTCGTGATCGAATGGGAAATCATATGACAGTTCGCCACATATTCCTCGGATTCATCCGATGAACTTTCTCCCTCATCTTCTTCTTGAAAGACGTGATTGAGGAACTCTTGGAGCGTAATGGGAGTCTGTGCCTTTTGGTTGTATTCATCCAGAGCGTCAATTTGCTTTTGTAAGTCCGTGTGCTGGTCGCCAGGCTTCACGGGCTTCTTAGATTTCTTCTTCTTCTTTTTCGAAGATTTTGACGGCTGGCTGCAAATGCTTGAACCACCACCATCGGTCTTTGGAGTTGGACGTGGCTTCAACATCCCCTCAATGACCTGCGGTTCCAACGGGTTCTTCCACTTGATCGCTGGACATGTTTGAAGATCGTTTAGCATTCTCTTTGTCTTGGCTGATAATACGACCTCCCAAGGAGCTTCTTCAATGACGGAGCATGTTGCCCCCGGCGTATTCGTCCCCTCAGAGGTGTGGGGTTGCGGGGGATTCACCTTCCATTTGTCAGATAATGCGAACTTGCCCTGTCGGTACTGGTTTTCAAGCCAATTCTTGAAAACGTAGCAATCTTCGATCGGATGGCCTAGTACTCGGTGATAAGGACAGTAGTTAGGCTCGTTGATGTCACTTGGTTGCAATGGACGTTTTGGATCCGGCAGATTTATGAGTCTGTTGCGCAACGCCAGCTCGAATAACCTCCTCGTTTTATCGCGGGGAAAAGAATAAGGACGCCCCATCCTATCCTCAAGGGGTACGTACGGGCGCATATTATTTTGACGAGCAACTGGCTTCGAGTCGCTCGGTTGTTGTTGAGCATTAGCGACGACGATTGCTTTTCCCTTCCCTTTGTCATTTCGGGAGTCCGGCCTTGGAAGATGAGGTTTATGGCCCATCTGATCCATCTGTGCTAGTTTGTCGATCAAGGCTTGGAAGGTAGTCGGCTTGAAAAACATCATAAACTGCGAGATGGTTGCTTGTGGATCGAGGGTTCCCACAAACATACCCACTGCGGGAGCTTCTTCAATGCGCTGCTCGCACTTCGACCATAAATTCTGCCATCGTATAGCGTACTGAACCCACGTCTCGCCTGGCTTTACCCTGGCGTTAATCAGTGCTGTCATTGGGGTGCGTTCACTGACGCTTGCAAAACGCTGAGTAAACAACAGCTCCATCTCCGCGAAGGTTTTGATAGAGTCGTTCGAGAGCTCAGAGTACCACTCGAACGTCGTATCTGATAAACTTCCAACAAACTGGCGAAGCAACAGTTTGTCGTCACCGCCGGTGTTGCCGCAGAGTGCCCTGAACTGGGCAACATGCTGGTGAGGATTGCCCGTCCCCTTATAGACATGGAACTTGGGAATTGTGTAACCGGGCGGGTACTTGATTTGATCGTACCAACTTGGATATGGCCGTCCCGTTTTTACGACCTGGCCGGCTGCTTCGGTCGCATTATGAACCCGTATTTGTTGGGCGATGTATTCATCCAAATCAGCTTTGGAGATTGTATCCTCTTTAGCCGTCGACAGAGCTGGCGGAGGATTTGATGTCTCTCCCCTATCATCTCCAAGGAAGATCGGGGGCTCTTCGGCCGGAGGATCTTGTTGTATCATCATCCCTATCATGTCTTGGAAGAGGAGGCCCATACGCTGTATGTTGGCTGCTTGTTCGGCAGCCTCTTTATCCTTCTTCTCCAATATCCGACGAAGGAATTCGGTGTCGGTTTCTTCCTCGTGGCGCTTGTCCGAGGACTCTTCGGGGTTCTCTTTTGTCCCGGTAAGTGCAGCCATAGCATTCATCATTTCTTGGAGCTTTTGCTGTTGCTCCTGTGCCTTGGTCACTGATCGGATGAGCGGTCGATGACCCGTAGATATGCGGCTATCTTCTTTATCAGATGCCACGTAGACGGTATGAACTATAATGCCCCCTGACTTAGGGCGTTTGGGTTCACCACCTCTGATATTCGTCATCGGCGTTGGGGTTTTCTCTGGCCTTCTTCTTTTGTGGGCCGTTGAAGTTGAAGGGGCCGTTGCAATGGGTACCCCAGCGATCGTTGTCCCTTGCTGTTCAATAGGACGGTCTTTTCCTTTTTGTACCTTCATCTTCTTTCATTGACGAGAGTGATCTGGGTCGATCACGGAGTCTTGAACCCTCCTCCAAACTTTATAAATTCTTGAGGACACCCGTTGAGGAGGCTGTTCTTGCTTCGTTTCTGGAACTCTCTCCGCAGGCGGAGGAGATCTTTTCAGTGTAGCGGTTGGAGAATTCTTACGTACCCTCCTCAGCAGTTCAAAACTGTTTCCAGTTGGAACAGCAGCCTTGACTTCCACCACTGGAGCCGGTGGAGTTAGTCCTGAGGGGGAGTTGCCCCTTGCCTTTCTCACTCGTCGCCAATGGCGACGTCGAGCACGACGAGCCGTTGGGACTGGCTCAGAGATAGAGATAGCTTCTTTTTGCCCCCTGTCTGAATGAGGCGTCGCCGGTGTTAATCTCTTAAAGACTGGGGTTGTCTTTTGAGGGGTGATATTCAACCTGTCGAAAACGGATCCTCGACCAGGGGCAGGAGCAGGAATCGTCAGTCTTGAAAAGACTGACTCTTTGACAGGGGAAGCCGCCTTGATGACTTCTGGAGCAGCAGTTATTGCCTTCCTTGAGACAGCCATTTTAGAGTTCACGGGCTTCCTAGCGGGCCCCTCAGAGTTCTGATCCAGCCTGGCGAAAACAGAGGCTGTTGGTTTGGTAGTGGGTGACCCGTTGACAGGGGTCGTCGTAGCAGTGAGCCGGTCGAAGACCAACTTCTTGTTCACTTCCGATGCAGGTATTGGCATAGAGAAGCTTGTAGGTGGGATCATGGTCCTGAAAAACAGGCCGGTGGTGGCCTGGGTTACCTGGTCTATCGGCAGAGCGAGGAAGGAAGCCGCTTGGGGTCCGCATGCTATACCTCCCGGTGAGGTGGAGCGTCCGCTGCAGTGGCACTTCGAGCAGTTGGTGCAGTTAAAGGCCATTGAATCTTGAGTTCTGCGCCAAGCAAAAGACCAAATCTTCGTAACTTGAAATCCGAAGGCAACCATTTAACAAACCGCGATCGGTTCGCGAGGACGACACACGAAGTATGGAGTGGAAAGAGGAAAAGGTCCCACCGGGCGTGCCAGAATCTGTTCCCCTCCGAAGGGCGGCGCACAGGACTGCGAAGTCTTGGCACTGAGATTCGGGGCAGATGCTATATGTTTTTATCCGTCTACCTCTCCGAAGATGCCAAGTTGATTTATGGCACCGTGTATCAGAGGTTTAGACGGATGCGACCAATGTAGCAGACTTCGTCAGATTCTCCCTCGCTGGAGGGGTTTTTGATTGTGGGGACGCTCTTCCGTGCAGGCGCAAGCCCCTGCAATTAATTACGCTACCGCATCGCGGTAGCCACTTTCTCCTTCTCCAGAATTTCACTTCGTGTCGTGTGTGTTTGTTTTATTTGTGGTTGTTCGTGGATTGTATACGGAGACTAAGTTATGCCGTCGCCCGTAGGACGTGGATTAGTCCAAATCCGTATTTACTTAGATTTGGGTTTGGTGTTTTTTAGTTTAAGGATACGTTAGTCGTATTGAGACTAAGATCAACTTAAACGTTCGTCAAGGATACGTTAGTCCTGTTTTGGATTAAAATCAACTTAACGGGATCGTTTAGATCCATTTCCAGTTTAGGGACATGGTGGTCCATTTAATATATGGCCGTCGGGACCCGTCACCTCTCTGACGATGTTAAAGGATTACAACGATATGTGTCAGAGGAGTTCAGAGATGTACCCTTGAACCAAAGACGATTTGGAGTTTTATCGTTCATTTAAATGTTTAAGGATACGTTAGCCGTATTTGGGGCTAAGATCAACTTAAACGGGACCGTTTAGATCCGGCAAAAGAGCATTTGGATGCTCTATTGCTCCAGTTTAGGGACGTGGTGGTCCATATTCCAGTTTAGGGACTTGGTGGTCCAATATTAGTTTAGGGACGTCTCGGTCCGATATTAGTTTAGGGACGTCTCGGTCCGATATTAGTTTAGGGACGTCTCGGTCCGATATTAGTTTAAGGACGTTTCGGTCCAATATTAATTTAAGGACGTTTCGGTCCAATATTAATTTAAGGACGTTTCGGTCCAATATTTGTGTGGTCGTCGGGACCCGTCACCTCTCTGACGTCATTGAAGGATTACAACGACGGGTGTCAGAGGAGTTCGAAGATGCACCCTTGAACCGGATATAAATTGATTTAAAGGAACAATATCGCTCAGTCAATTAAATTTGAGGACTTACGGCCGAAATTGGGCTAAGTCTAGTTGAAAATGTTCAATACCTTTATTTATTTCTGGTCTATTAAACCTGTGTTAGGGCTTTGCCCACACTTAAGTAATGCATTGCATTACTTCAGGCCATTTATGCCCATTTTGACTGGGCCCTGCCCTTTTTATTATGATGCAGATCATCTATTTTGGTTTGGGCTCTACCCTTTTTTAAAATAATGCATTGTATTTTATCAGGCCTGTTAGGCTTTCTTTAATTGGGCTTGGCCCCTTTTGTAAGCAATGCAGTGCATTTGTCTGGCGCTTTGCGCCAAGTAATGAGCGCAAGCTCATATGGTGATGACACGTGTCATGCTCTGGTGAGCGCAAGCGCAACAGCGTAGTGCGCTGCGCTGTTGCGCTGCTGACACGTGGCGCTCCCTGGTGGCTTGTGCTAACAAGGGAGCGCAACAACGTAATTTTTCAAGTGCAAAGTACTGTTTTATATTTTGATCGATTTTAAATCAAAGAAAACAAGTTTTCTTTTGTTTTCAAAGAACCAATGGTTCATAAGAAAGTGCAAAGCACTATTATTACTTATTTTTTTTCTTTTATTTAAGATTGTTGATCATGTTCTTAGATCAATAATCTGTCCATAAGAGAATTTCCTCTTTCTCCTAAAGGTATTTACCTTCTGTTGTTCTTGAGGAGTTCTCAAAAGTTCTCTTCTCCCTTTTTTTAGAAAGATGTTGATGCCTTTGAATTGAGGTCTAGAGCCCTTTTTATAGTGCCCATAAATTAGTTAAATTTGTTAAAGAGATCTTTCTCCGAGTGATTTGGGGAATTTTCCCCACCGTTGGATGTTTGATCCAAGGGCTTCTGCTTTGCAGGAGAAAATCTTCTTATTTTAACAAGAACAGAAAAGATTTCTTAAAAATTTAATTCTGTTAGGCGCAGATGCCCCAGCGCGTGACATGTGTCGCGCAGCGCACAGCGCAGCGCAACTGCGCTAGCGCATCTGCGCTGACACGTGTCGCGCAGCGCAGTGCATGCACAACTGAAACATTGCTTTCTTTAAATAGAGCTTTGCTCTGATTGGGCGCGCCGCCTTGGGCGCTGCGCTGATGCATCTGCGTCTGACACGTGGCGTGTTGCGCAACGCAAATATACTGAAGCGTTGCTTCATTTATTAAATTTTAAATTTTCAAAGTAGAGCTTTGCTCTGATTGGGGGAAGATGAAGCGTTGCTTCATCTCCCGCCTCGAAATTTGAACAGAGCTTTGCTCTGATTAGGGTAAACAATGTCACCTGGGAACTATTAACTGACGACGGGTATAATACCAACCAACAGTTCCCTGCGAGTCCTGTCCGGTGTACCTGTAACCCAATGAGCACCTGTATACTATCTCCAGTACGACGTACTGATGGCTGTGGGACAGACCATCTCCCCAACTGGGATGAGAAGCGTACACACTAGTCTACTCCGGAGTCGATGCCCTGTCTCGATAATCCTACGACTAGGGACCTGAAAAAGGATGTGCTTGTAGACTACCCAGCCCCTACTGGTGTGACTGCCATCACAACGCTGGTAGTCAAGCAAGATCCTATGGGCTCTATCAATACGTACACACATATTAAGATAGATATAAACCAAGTAGCATACTACCATGTTTAGCAAGACTGTTAATATAACTGTGAATATCCCAAGTTTCCATTAAGTAATATACAAGCCAGTATGATACAATAATGGCCCCTAGGGCATATACACTAACAATCTCCCACTTGCACTAGGGCCATGTACTGGTGTATCGAAGACCGATCATCTTGAGTAGCCTCTCGAACTGAATCTGAGGTAAGGCCTTAGTGAATGGATCAGCAGTGTTCTCCTCTGTAGGTACTCTCCGGACATCGATCTCTTGTCGATCTATGATCTCCCTGATCAGGTGATACCGTATTAAGATGTGTCTGGACTTCTGATGGGACCTGGGATCCTTCGCTAAAGCTATAGTTCCGTTTTTGTCGCAATACAATAGTATTGGATCAACAATGGTAGGAACCACCTGAAGTTCTGTTAGGAACTTCTTCATCCAGACCGCTTCTTTTGCCGCATCGCAAGCAGCAATATACTCCGCTTCCATCGTCGAGTCGGCAACGGTGTCCTGCTTGGAACTCTTCCAGCACACCGCCCCTCCATTGAGTGTAAAGACATAACCTGACATGGACTTGGAGTCATCCTTGTCACTCTGGAAGCCGGAATCAGCAAAGACCTCAAGCTTGAGGTCTTTTCCGCCGTAAACCAAGAACATCTCCTTAGTCCTTCTCAGGTACTTGAGAATGTTCTTTACTGCTATCCAGTGCTTCTCCCCTGAGTCTGACTGATACCTGCTTACCACGCTCAGTGCGTAAGCTACATCTGGTCTGGTGCACAACATCGCATACATTATAGAGCCTACCGCAGAAGCGTAGGGTATAATATACATGCGATCCCTTTCCAAATCAGTCTTGGGAGACATCTCTTTGGATAGGGTGATTCCGTGACAAGCCGGTAAACTATCGCGCTTAGAATCTTCCATACTGAATCTTTTCAGTATAGTGTTGATATACCTGGACTGCGAAAGTCCCAACATCCTTTTGGATCTATCACGATAGATCCGGATCCCCAGAATGTAAGAGGCATCACCCAGGTCTTTCATGGAGAACCTGTGTGATAAGAATCCTTTGACAGATTGTAGCATAGGAATGTCATTTCCTATCAATAGAATGTCATCGACGTACAAGACGAGGAATACGACAGTTCGTGCTACAATTTTACTATATATACATGGTTCATCTGGATTTTTGATAAAGTCATATTCTATGACCGTTTCATCAAAACAGATGTTCCAACTCCGCGATGCCTGCTTTAGTCCATAAATGGACTTAAGCAACTTGCACACTTTTCCGCTGCTCCCACTCTGATTGAAGCCTTTTGGCTGATCCATATAGACGCACTCTTCCAAACTACCATTTAGAAAAGCCGTCTTTACGTCCATCTTCCAGATCTCATAATTATGGAAGGCAGCAATGGCAAGAAGGATCCGAATGGATTTGAGCATAGCCACTGGAGAAAAAGTTTCGTCATAGTCCAAACCAGGTCTTTGACGAAAACCCTTTGCAACAAGTCTAGCCTTATAGGTTTCCACCTGCCCATCTACACCAATCTTTTTCTTGAAGATCCATTTGCATCCTATGGGTTTTACCCCATCTGGAGCAAAGTCCAAAGTCCATACTTTGTTGGTGTACATGGACTCCATTTTGGTCCGCATTGCATCCAACCATCGTACCAAGTCGCCGCTCTGGATGGCCCGCTGGAAGCTAGTAGGTTCATCATCATCAATGATGCAATCCTCTCTATCCCCATCTTTGAGAAAACCGTAGTATCTCTTAGGAGGATGAGACGGCCTACTACTCCTGCGGAGGGGTGCGAGAATATCCTGTTCTTCTTGAACTACTGGTTCTACCAAACTTTCAGTAGTAGTTTGTGGTTCTGGAATTTCTTCCAGTTCTATTGCGCTCCTACCTGTTTCCTTTTCTAAAATCAGCTGTTTTAGAAATTGGGCATTACGAGAAACAAAAACCTTTTGTTCCTCAGCGTTATAGAAGAAATACCCCTTGGAGTTCTTTGGATATCCTACCAATATACACTGTACTGATCGTGCCTCGAGTTTGTCCGCATGCTGCTTTTTAACAAAAGCTGGACATCCCCATGTATCTGAAGATATGGGGTTTCTTCCCACTCCACATCTGACATGGTGTGGTAGGCACAGTCTTGGTAGGATCCCTGTTCAAAAGATATGCAGCTGATTCTAGTGCATAACCCCAGAAAGATCGCGGTAACTCAGCATTACTCATCATGGAACGTACCATATTCAATAGGGTTCGATTCCGTCTCTCCGATACACCGTTATGCTGTAGAGTGTATGGAGGAGTAAGCTGAGAGAGAATTCATTTCTCTTTTAGGTAACTTAGGAACTCGGCACTTAAGTATTCACCGCCTCGATCAGATCTCAGTATCTTGATACTTTTGCCGGTTTGGTTTTATGCTTCATTCTTATATTCTTGGAATTTCTCAAAAGCCTCGAATTTATGTTTTATTAAGAAAACGAATCCATACCTAGAGTAATCATCCGTAAAAGTAATGAAATAGGAAAAACCACCTCTTGCATGTGTAGACATTGGACCACATACATCGCTGTGTATGAGTCGTAAGAGCTCGCTCGCTCTTACTCCATGTCCAGTGAATGGAGTCTTTGTCATCTTTCCTTTGAGACATGATTGACAAGTGGCATAAGATTGATATTCGAACAGATCCAAATATCATTCCCTATGTAACTTAGTTAACCTTGTCTCATTGATGTGACCTAGTCTACAATGCCATAAGAAAGCCTTATTTATATCTGGAGACTTTCTTTTTAGTGTGTTCTGGACATTGAAAATCTGTAATTGGTTTAAGACATATATACCGTTATCTAGTGTACCGGACCCAATCAAACCATGATTAAGGTGGATGTTAACAACATCGCTTACAAACGTGAAATCATAACCTTCTTTTGATAACAACGAAACCGATATGATATTACACGTTAAACTGGGTACACAAAAACAGTTATGCAAAACCAAAATATGTCCACTCGTCAATCCAAGGTGATAATCCCTTACGGACACAGCACCCACGCTAGCTCCGTTAGCAACCTGGAGGGTCATATCACCAACCTTCAGCACTCTACGGTTTCTCAGTGTCTGCAAAAAATTGCATATATAAGATCCTGATCCGATATCCAATACCCAGAAAGTAGAGTTGATTGACAGACAATTTTCAATTACAAACACACCTGAAGTCGAAGCCACAGCTTGCTTCGGTTCCTAGTTCTTGTTAATCCAAGCTTTGCAATCTTTCATCCAATGGCCTTTCCTACGACAGTGGAAGCACTCGTCCTTTGCCACTACTGGTACCGCAACCTTTGTCTTTCCCTTCACTCCCACCTTACTAACACCACATCTTGGTTTGGTAGCGGCCTTCATCTTCCTTCCTTTGGCCCTTGCCTTGGACCCGGAAGAAGAAGCACTGCGAACAAACATAGCGGGTGTTTCCCTTGCCTTCTGCAAGGTGCCCTCTGCACTCCTAAACATGTTAAGAAGTTCTGGAAGTTCAACTTCTTTTCCTTGAATGTTGAAATTCAGAATAAACTGGGCGTAGGTGGAAGGAAGGGACTGAAGAACATAGTCTGTATATAGCTCGTTCTCTAAAGTCGTCCCGAGGTCCGCGAGCTCTTCTATATAACCAATCATCTTTAGGACATGTTCTCCTACAGATGATCCGACGGCCAGCCTCGACTGAAACAAGTTCTTCGAGGTCTCGTATCTAGCTATACGAGATTGCTCTCCATACAGATCTTTTGTATGGAGAAATATGGATTCAAGATCCATATCCTCGTGCCTCCTCTGTGTTCATTATTCATAGAGGCAAGCACGATGCATTTGGCCTTCGCGCAATCTAATTCCCAGGTCTTGTGGATTTCCTTATCCGCAATACTTGATTTTGGACCAGGGACAGCAGGTGCCTTAGCAGTAAGGACCTACCCCAATTTGTCATAAGTCAAAGCCATCTTGACATTCCGCAGCCAATCTTTATAGTTTGGCCCTGTCAGTATATTTTTCTTTAATAGTAACTTAAGGCCTGTCATGTTCTGGGTCGCTGCAATGAGAGAGAGAGGGAACACTTTAGCATGACGCTCTTGCAAATTTAGAGTGGTTTTTAGTTTATCTAAACAGGATGGCTCCCACTGTTTCTCGAATCCCTCCTCAAACCAAAAAGGAAGAACTAGCCAGGACTATTCTCACCGTACAATACTTGCTTAACCGTTCAGCCAGGCCGGTGTCGGTACTTCGAGGGAGGTTTTACGACGCTTTCGTGAAGTTCCTTAATTAAATAACCTCTTTTCTCTGGGGGCATAACCCCGCTGACACCTTTCTCGACACATACTTGGTTTATAGCATTGATCGTTAAGTGACGAATCTCCTGATGAGTAGCGGATACTCACGGTAGGATCAGGATCCAAATATCATCGTGTGATAAAGCTGAAGGAATCCTACCAAAATTATCACACTCCAGATGGTATGCATCTCTTTGCAAATTTCAGTTTCTTTAGAAATTCCTGATATAAATTTTTGCCCCATGCTTTTATGACTTTGGCGTTAGGTCAAAATGTCATAAGTCACATGTCAAGTTCTACCCATCATTATCTTGTTAATTTGAACCCATCTGTACATACCCCTAACGTTGGCCAAATGATAATACGACTGTCCCAAACTAACTCATCTATCTATGCAACAAATGAATACCCAGCAGCTACCAAACACTATGCCATGGCGTTGGTCAAAATACATAGCTTGAATACTACTGAATACCAAAATGAAATGACGGAGGGCTACGAATGGTTTTGGCGAAACCGTGAACGTAGTGAACTTGATATGATCGAAAGAACCTGATAGCTTTTAAAAGGAGTGGTTAAAGCTCCGCAATTTAAAAAATTTCCTCTGTTTTAAAATAACCGAGTGGTTTCTTTTAAACTGTTCCTGCTGGGTAGTGGGAGCGCCCCGGCCATCCAACCGTGGCCAAATGCGGAACAAAAATTTCTTAAAACCCGGCACTACCATTACCCGTTTTGCAAGATCGAAACCATTAACCCTAAAACTAGCAATCTAACAAAAGGAGATAGAATGGTTATACCTAACGGATCATGTCCTTCGGGTCTTCAACCATTTCCAAGCTCCAAGTGATGCGGTATGACTTTGGTCGCCGGTCTTCCTTCTGTTAGTTATATGTATGCCCTAGAGGCCATTACTGTACATACGATATATATTGTAATGGATGCTTGGACATATATAGGGAGGACTTTCTTGCTCGACATGATAGTATGCTATCTGGTTGTACTTTATCTTAACATGTACTTTGGTTGTCTCTATATTACATGTTGATAAAGCCCTTATGATATGTACTCGACTACTGGGACTATGATGAGATCATATTAGTGGGGCCACGGTAGTCAGTGAGTACATCCTATAACTGTTCCTAGTCGAGGGTGTATCGAGACAGGGCATCGATACACCAGAGTAGACTAGCGTATACGTATCTTGACCCATATGATGGGCGATGGATGATCCCATATCCATCGGTTTTTGACATCAAGGATGGTGTATGGGTGCTCAGTGGAGACTGAGTAGACTGGACGGACTCACCGAGAATTCCCAGATGGTATTATACCTCACGTCAGATGGCAGTTCTCCGGTGACACTAGTACAGAGAAGTCTGTTGACCCGAGATCGTCAAAGAGTCTTGTGTGATTCCCACTGTGCTTTGATTTCGATCATACCACATCCAAGAGGGCGTGCAAAAAGGTGGCTTTTGGGTACAGTCCCGAATCACATGGAGGCAATGAGGGATAGAAGGGGATTCGTCTCTCCCGGTATAGGGAGTTAATGTTGCGCTGTGTTCGATTGGCTATAACCGAAAATCCCTGGCCAGGGTTGCTGAGATTTACTGGTAAGTGTTATCAGTGGTTTCTTGAACTGTTATAGACCTCACATCGACACGACTTATCAAGCTACTGGGGTCTGACGTTTACCACCCCTAGGCGAGATATGCGACATATCAGACGACGAGACCGAACTGTACGGGAGTGTTACTGATTGGATTCAAGGGAGAGAGTACAAGCTTGCTTGTTGATCTTCTGAGCGCTCAATACCTGGGTGGCTGTTACGTTTAGCTGACCGCTTGCAGCTTGTGGGTGTTTGATATGTTCATCACCTACTGCCGGCGTATTGACGATTCTGTAGAGTCCTACACAGAGGTTTCTTGGCTCAGGTAAAACGGAGTAGGAGCACATATGTAATATGTGCGGGACCGAGGATAATACGGTATGTGATACCGTATTGGATTCTCGCGATATGAGATATCGACCTGGTATATGTGATATTGCCGGGTCATCGTATTAGTCGGTTATATAAGATATAGCCGGATTGTCGGATCAAGTGTTGATTCGATAATTTAATGTATAATAATATATATGATATATTAAATTACATTAACTAATATTAGCTCACTAAAAGATTCTTTTTCTCACTCGGGTAATATATTGATATATATACGATATATGTTAATTGTATTATTTTATTTTGTTACAATAAATATTGTATATGTGATATATAATATTATAACATGATATGATTACTAATGCAACATGTTTAGTATAGATTAAACATGGTTAGGGTTTGATTAGGGTTAAGCTTTTCTAGAAGTTTCTAGAAGCTTTCTTTTTGTTTTGTGCAAAGATATTTGTTTAGATATTTTTGCATGATATTTCCTTAACCCAACCACACCCCTTAACCCTAGTTCAATCTCTACAAAGATTACTTGACCATGGTTGCATTATTCATCATAATTATCCTTTCATTATTCATCACAAAAGGATTGATCACTATTCTTCTTCTTCTTCCCTTTTTGCAAAGCTTTCTTGCTTTGATTTTGTGATGAAAAATGAGTGAGAATAAGAAAACAAATGAGAGCAAAAATCCTACTTCATCATCCTCATCTACCCTTGCCCTTTAGATGAGGGTGTTCACTTCTTTTAGTGAGTGTTAGCTTGTGTTAATGAAACTTCAAGGTAGATCATCTATGTTATCGAAGATCGGAAGCAAGACTGCTTCTTTCTCTTCGTGGAGCCTCTCGAGAGTCCGGAACACGATGATCGCAGCGAAGGAACCACAACACGGAGCTTATGAAGTGAAGGACCGGATCTACAAAGGTTGTAATCCCTCTCACTTAGTGTTAAAGTGTTTAACATACTTGTTTTCGCATAAACTCTAGTTTAAAGATCCGGCTTTGGGTTGTTCGGCACGACTAAATTTTAAATCGGGCATGGTTGATGTCTCGTAGACCCTTGTGGCAGTGCATAGCAACCCTACAGTGGTATCAGAGCCAAGCTAGAGCTTTAGGCGAAGTCTGAGCGAAATTTAAAGTCCTATCGAACCCGGAAACCCCGACGAATACCCTTCTCTGGATATTTTTCAAAAATGTGATTTTTTATGAATTAAAAATGCTCAGAAAAACAAGCAGGAAAAACTAAGAATTACTGTGAAGTACGGTCCACTAAGTCGCTCATGTGACCACGGAACAGCGGCCAAACCAAGGGTTTAGCGGCGGTTCCGCGGCTAAAATTTAGACTTAGTTCCTAATATTTCATATATTTATTCTTAGGTCCTTTCTTGTCATTTTTTTATGGGAATTGTTTAATTCCACTCAAGTGTTGAGTTTTATAGGGTTGTATTGGGGACTCGTTGATTCGATCGGATAATTTAACTTTGTTTAGTTTGTCCGGGTAATTTTTAGATCGTGTTAAAAAGTTCGACCGGATATCAATAACTCACTTTTTCCCCTGCCGGAAAATTTCCAAGCGTTGGATTTTTTTGTAGTTTAGGAACGTTCTAAGTCGTGCAAGTAACGCGGTGGACCCTCTAGAAGACAACAAATCTTAACTCGATTATGTGACCATCTTGAACTGCCTCTAAACCTTAGGGTTTGTGGCAGTACGGCGTGCCACATGTGAGGCGTTGGCTTGACCCTTCTACGGCTGCACCATTGGTACTGTAGCATGTGATGGATGTTTTAAAACTAATTTCAAGTGTTGAGAACTATTTGGGAAAACTTGGGTGTTTGATTATTCAATCGGAAAGTTTAACATTGTCTATTTATCTGGAATGTGATACAATATTTGGAATTCACAGGTAGTTATGAGATAACTAATTTGAATGTTATAAATCTAGCAGTTCTGTCTCAATTGATCGGTTGCCACGGAATTTTGATGGGATCAAAACTTCGTCGCAATCACGTAGTGTACGCGCATACTCGCCGGGTAAACATAATAGACAGCCACGCCCCATAGCCCCAACCAAGTGACTGTAAGAGAACCCCATCGCCAAAAGCATCCGTTCGGGTGCTCGCGGCAGTGGTGTTCTACCTTAGTGCACTTCGTCGACGGTATCAGGGGTGCGGCCGTCTACTAAAGTTGCGACGAGCATTCGATCAGGATGTCGGGAATCTTGTTGAATTGCCCGACTTGATATTGAAAAGAGTTTTCGATAATGAGACTAAAATGCGGGGTTTATAATTGTTAGGCATGCGATGTCTAAGGAATTCATTTGGTTAGGCATGCTATGTCTAAGAAGGTTGCGGATCCCAACTGTTGTAGTTTTACACTTTTTTTCTGTGACCGTAAGCGTAGTATGTGGTGTATCGCCGGCTTCGTTGCTATACATCAACGACAATCGGGATACGCATACTTGCTTACGTTGATAATATGAGATATTATGTGTTGCTGTAATATGTTATATTGGATCGTCGCGTTTTGAATAGCCGGAGGTTTTATGTGAGATAAGAGTTTTTCTTTTTCATTCATGTAAAATTCATTTGTATGTAATATTCTTTTATTGGGGCACTTCCGGGCTGAGGATGATGTCACCATTGTATATTGTTTACTTTTCCGCATTAGGTAGACCCAAGGCGGGGAGCATAAGTAACCGGGTTCTAGGGTCCAGTGGAAGACCATCTCGAAGAGTCGGGACCGGGTCTCCTAACCCTAGAATTACCAGAGTTGCTTGCCGCTCTCGTAGGGGTCTAGGGATGTGGGTTTGGCTATTCATCACGACCGTGGAATTCGTGTTTTATATAGGCTTGTATTGAAAACACAGACTACCTAGTATATCCAATATTTCATATATGCTCTTCTGCTGCAATGTTCTGTGATGAGATCATATTACTGCCTGAGACGAATGTTTATATTATATATATAAGATATATGTTATATTGCAGATTTCGTTTCAAATGTCATGCTTGTGAAGCATAATAAAAATGGGACTTCATTAATGATATTAATGAAATAAAAGAAACCTAAAGATATTGTAGAAACTTGCTTAAAAACTGGTAGCTCTAGTTCTTGCTTTGCATAGCGGTGTTCTTTGTAGAACATCCAGCATTTTATTCGATAAGGAAAGAGCCGAGATCCCTTCACCGGGAGTGACCTCTTTAGCGAAACTAGCAGATGCTACAAACTCGCTTTGTCTTTTGATTGCTTCTATAGTTCTTGCTTTGCATAGTGATATTTGTGAAATATCCTGCACCTTATTCGATGAGGAAAGGGCCGAAGATCCCTTCACCGGGAGTGACCCCTTTAGCAATACTAGAAAAGCTTCAAAAACACTCCATTTAAAATCACTCGATTCTACAACGATATCAAGTTCATTACGCAAAGGGTTTTCATAAAAACCTGTCGTAGCCCTCCGTCATTTCAGATAAGTACTCTTTAGTATTCGTGCTGCGTTTATTGACCTCTGTCAAGGCGTAGTGTGCGGTAGCTGATTAGTGCTTATCTGTATAAACATATGATGTGATTGATTTAGGGTAGTCGTGCGACCTTGTTGACCTCTGTCAAGGGTCGTGCGGGTGGGTTTACTTCAATCAGGAAATGACGGGTTGAACTTGACTAGCAGCCTATGGTTTGTTGACCTCTGTCAAGGTCATAGGACGCTTGGGGCAAAATATTATTAGGAATTTCAAGTGTTGAAATTTGCAATGAGATTGCATACTTTCTATGAGATAGTTGGATCCCGATACCCGCTGCGATTAAGAGTTACTCCTGGGAGAGTTCTACACATTATAATTAGCCGATCAAGTAGGTGTCTAGAAAGGTGTTAATGGGGTTACGCCCCTGGGAAAACGAGGTTTACTTTAATTAGGTCCGTGCGAAATGTTAGTTGTATGTATGCCCTAGAGGCCAGTATTGTACAGATGATGTATATTATATTGGATGCTTGGACATATATATAGAGATGACTTTCTTGCTCGATATGATAGTATGCTATCTGGTTACTCTTTATCTTAACATGTATACTAGTCTCTTTAAACTGTCTTATGATTACATGTTGGTAAAGCCCTTAGGATGTGTACTTGACTACCTGGACTATGATGCAGATCATACTAGTGGGGACATGGTAGTCCATAAGTACATCCTTCAAGGTCCCTAGTCGTGGGTGTATCGAGACGGGGCATCGATATACCGGAGTAGACTAGCGTATACGCTTCTCGACCCATGAGATGGGCGATGGATGATCCCATATCCATTGGTGTTTGACATCAGAGATGGTATACGGGTGCTCAGTGGAGACTGGGTACACTGGACGGACTCGCCGAGAACTCCCAGATGGTATTATACCTCACGTCAGATGGCAGTTCTCAGGTGACACTTGTGCAGGTTAGTCTGTAGACCCGAGATCGTCATAGAGTCTTGTGTGATTCCCACTGTGCTTTGATCTCCACCTTACCACGTCCATGAGGGCGTGCCAAACGGTGGTCTTTGGGCATAGTCCCGAGTCACATGGAGGCAATGAGCGATAGGAGGGGTTTCGTCTCTCCCGGTATTGGGGGTTGATGTTGCGCTGTGCTCGATTGGCCGTAACAGGGAAGTCCCTGGTCAGGGCTGATCAGAGATTTGCTGGTAAGTGTTACCAGTAGTTTCTCGACCCGATATGAGCCTCACATCGGCACGACTTATCGGTTATTGGGGTCTGACGTTTACCACCCCTATACTTGTTATGTGTCACGACCCGAAAGTACGGAACATGACCGGCACTTAAACTACGAACGTCTCGAGGCGTACGTAATCTAAGTAAACCGAAAACCCAGAAATCCAAACCAAGAAAAGTAGTAGAGTGCAGGAAAAACCAGCTTAAAGCAAGTAGTTTCAATAGCATAAGCCGAATTATGCGGTTTTTAAAAACATCAAAACTTTACTGAAAATTTCGGCAGAGTCTCCTTTGTAAATATTGGCCCCCAAACGGGATACAACATGAATAGTATACGAAATCAAGAAAAAGGCATCCCCAAGCGGGAGATAGCTCTTCGTCAATCGACGGTCACAACCACACAAGCAATATAATATACAACGCCAACGGCGAGGATCAAAACTCAAAAGGAAACTCAAAACCACCAGAAATATAACGAGCGACTCTAAGGTCGAAAGAATAAACAACACTGGTCTCTATCTCAATAAATGCATGTTTGGTTGATGGAATTTACTAGATACAACGGAATAATATTATACAAGGTAATATGATGGGTACGATACAAGAAAAACCCACCTACTAGCAAGTCACCCGAATGAAACTGAGCCCGCAAAGCCGTAATTAAACCTGTACGGCAAAACTTGCAAGAAACTGGGGCACAACGGGGGTGAGTTGCCAACTCGTGAATAGAAAAACATCTACGCACAGAAATCGCATAAATAACGCAACCTAGGTCAATGATCATAATATATCCTCAAAAAATATACATAACAAGCAGCCTATAACAATGGCTAGGGTAATATCTAACCGAGTGAAATCTCATGTGCCCGTGTCAGTGCCTCAGGTAGCAATATATCATATGAATGAGGTATGAATGCATGAAAACAGAATACATGTAAATGAAGAAATGTTTTCATAAATTAGTGAGATTTCCTTCGTATTTTTAAACTGAGGTATCATAATGAAATCAGTATCAACAGTGTCTAGCATCGACACAAAACATAAATCTCACTGTCTCGAAATATCAATGTCTCAATCTCAATATCTAGGGCGCCGTCAGTCCAGACCGGCCCCTACCATCCATCTCAAGACCACGACGGTATCCTCCGGATATCCGACGCGTCGGGTAATATCACCGGTAGGTAATCTGTCCCCTGCCAGGCTCAACGTCAACACCACATTCATCTTGCCCCGGGGTACCATACCGGGCCCACCATGTACCCGTGACGGTTCCTCCACTCCTCGACACGGATCTCGAAAACCACAGCAAACTCATGGTGGACGACACTTACATCACTAGAAAACCGCAATTTACATATTTTAAAAGGTTAATAAGTTTAGAAATTTTGCGGCTTTCCCCCGAAATCCAGAAATATCATAAATCTCAAGAAGTCATCACAAGTGCATATGTCAATGCTAATGAATGTATATGGTGTCAATAACCAAGTTGCAATGTATGATTAATAACTAGGCATGAACAATGGAATAACAGTATGCATGAAGTGACAAGTAATAACTACAATGTCTAAACTGGCATATAACCCAGGTACACTAATATCATATCAACCTACTAACTAACAAGCTAAGTCAAGCAAATATATTCTCTAAAGTGTACGTGACATGGCAATTACCGATGAAGATGTGTGTGAGCCGGCAAGTAGGTGTACGTGGTACATACGCATCATCGGTAATGGTGCTGGTGTCCTAACAGCATGCTATTAATAATGCAATAAGAAATTATAATATAAGTATGCGATGCGGAGCGAACAGTAAAAATGAGCGGGAGCTGAATACTAGACACAACGATAACTAAACTGTAATAATCTAATATAAATCCTACAAATGGTGCCTTTTGAAATAACACAAATCATGGGGTTTTGAAAATAGGGGCTACGGTGTTTTTATGAAAAGATGAGTCTTTTGAAATATCCGTAGGATCCCTTGGGCTGTCTTTTAAAATACTCATGATTCGTTAGTTTTTGAAATAGGTAGGAGTCTAATCTAATCTAACAGCTACACTAAACTATACGGCTGAACTAACAAGCTGAACTACAGGTAAGGAAACCGCCTATCATCTGAGTCGATACATATACATACCTCTATATATATTAGTCGGTGATCCCGCCTCAATAATATCATATCCGATACCATATCTATAATCAGACATCCCAAGTCAAGAGTGCGGATCAATCATCAAGATATAGCTCGTACGTAAATCCGTCGTACGGCATCCCCCAATTCTGGGTACGGGTCAAAATCACATTCATCATACTATTTACCTGGTATCCTCTTTATCAATATCATGATCTGGTACTGATCTACGTCTAGTACAATACTGATATCGCCTAAGTATGCATGCACGTGTGTAAAAACTACGTCCAGGACCCGCTACAACGTCATGTCGTATCTAAGATACGAACCCTGCTATATCACCGATCTCACGGCCTCAAATCAAATCTCATCGACTCAGCTCAACCCCAAGTATCATCCTCAATCCGTATGTGAACACATAGTCCCATACCCATGTGAACACATAAATATATTCCCATACACGCACATATAAAATAAGGAATGTATGCAAGTATGTATATGTGTGTATGTGTAAGTGTAGTCACCCACTACCTAAGGTTTCGTAACCATGCACCAATCCAACACCAATATCCATCTAAAATCATCAATAATAAATCCTAACAACATATCATAAATTGTTGGTGTGTATACGCATCCGTATACATCACCACGGACTGCGGGGGTGCTATACGCCATCCACCCGACTTCTCCCCGTAGATATAAATCTACTCACATGGTCCTCGCTAGCCGGTACCGACGTCGCCACGCGCTTGCTTGTCGTCTCGAAGTCCACATGGGGGTACCTACATATCATAACGCACCATATCGCATTAAAACTAAATTCGAAACTGAAACGACATACGAAAATCAAATCGGCACGCGTATCACGCATAGGTCCAAACCTATCGCCTACGCATGCAAGAATAGTCAAACCAACCCTCGATGTCGATGTACAAACGTCAAACCATCGAGAAAAATCCAATCACACTCATTTGCACATTCACGAACACTAATTTTAATATAAACTAGGTTAAAACTCACAAAAACCTCAATTTTACTTAAAAAGTCATTTTTTCGAAAATCTAGCAAGCACAATTCGCCGTTTTTGTACAAAACAGGATGTTTAAATGAATGTAGCGGCCAATATACTTATTAAATATCTTAAATAAGTCATAGAAACAATTTTCGGAATTTAATCTCATTAAATTCCAAAAACCCTAATATTCTAGTTTACAAAAATACCCTTTTTAACAATTTCAAAGCAAAAATGCACAAACTACAATCTAGCTTAGATTTGCATGATCTAAAGCATTAAACCACACATAATAAAGTTAATGAAGTCATGAAAAACCTAAACACATTTTTAATCCCAAGTATTTAACCAATTTCAAAAATCTAGTAGGCAAATTAGCACATTAACACAATTTTTTTTAAACTAACCATTAGCACTAGCTACTAATCTTGTATTAACATGACAAAAAGCCTAAATATAACACACAACCATACACCAATTTTACAAAACCCTAACTTGCATTCAAATTCATAACTTGAATTCCAAAACTTGCAATTAAACTCACATATCCAAATTAACACTTAATTAAATTAGCTTAAGAAATTAGTAACAAATTAAGCAACAAAAATGTTTAGAATTATACCCAAAACATATGAAGATCCACAAGCATCCATGGCCTTCCAAAATGCTCTCTTTTCACAAGGATCCATGCTATACGGGCTAAGCTAAAATGGGTAGGAGTCGGATTTGGGTTTTGGGATTTTTTTTTTATGGATTTGAGGCAATTTTTGATGAAGTTTGAAGAGAAAAGAGAAGGGAATTGGGGGGGGGGGCTGCTGCTGCTGCTATAGGAGGGGGGGCTGCTGGAATGGGAGTGGGAGAGGAGAGAGAAGGAGGTAGAGAAAGTGGGGGAAGAAGTCAAAGTCAATTCAAGGTCAAAGGTCCACCTCATTTCTCCATTTTCTTTTCTTTTCTTTCATTTCTTTCCTTTGAAATTCAAGTGGGGAAAATAAATGGGGGCTGCTGAATTCAGCCATGGGGAGGAGTAAGTGGGGGTGTGTGGGTGTGGGTACGGGTGTGGGGTGATGAAAAATGATAAATACAATACCCCAAACATCCATTTACGCTAAAAAAAAGCCTTTTTTCCTCAATAATTTCTAAACCGTTTTGGCAAATGATTTCGTTCCAAAAACTACATGATAAAATTTTATTTAATGTTTTATGTTGCACAAAATTTGTTTCAACTCATTCCAATTTGTAATTTTCCCTAATTAAATGTATTAGTGACGGCTTAAAATAATAATAAAATAATATTTTTTCAGAAAATTTGAAATTTCACCAGCGGCTCAATAAACACCAAATAATAGCAATTACATAGCTAGAATATGTATATTTAATTTTTATAATAAGATATTTGTATTTTGACTTTTTACAGAAAACCGCCTTATTTTACCGATTTTTCGAAATTTCACCGAAACGATTTTCAAAACGTTACATTATGCGACATATCAGACGAACAGACCGCACTGTACGGTAAGTGTTACTGGTTGGATTCGCAGGAGTGTGAGCGGGCTGGCTCGTCGATCTTCTGATCGCTCAATACCCGGATGGCCGTTACGTTTAGCATACCGCTTGCGGCTTGTGGGTGCTTGATATGATCATCATCTGCTACCGGCGTATTGACGAGTCTTTAGAGTCCTACACAGAGGTTTTCTGGCTCAAGCGAAACGAAATAGGAGCGCATATGAGATATGTGCGGGACCGAGAATAATGCGTGTATGTGATACCGCATTTCATTCTCGCGATGAATGTTTCGATTGGTTGTATGCGATATGACCTAGTTATCGAATCATTGATTCGATAAAACGATACATAGGATACTAGTCGGTTATATGCGATATGACCGGATCGTTAAATCAAGTGTTGATTTAATAATTTAATGTATAATTATATATATTTCATATATTACTTTGCATTAACTAGTATCGGTTCATTTTAAATGGATTTTCTCACTTGATGTGCAAGTGGTATATGTGATATACTTTTGTGCACATGTTTGTATCATGTTTGATGATGCTTGCTCATTTGGTTAAGTGTATAGAATTAAACCATGGTTAAAATATAATTATGGTTTTGCTTTTTCATTTATTTATTTGTTTATTTATTTTGAAAAGGTTATGATAAGAATGGTGGCTTTCTTTTGTTTCTAGTTGAAGCTTCATGAAGCTTTGACTTCTTAACCATTCTTGTCTTCATGCTTAACCCTAACCCATCCAAGTAACCATGGTCTATTCTCTACACTCTACCCTAGTTAGTATATGATAAGTAATGATTTTATTATTCTTTTAACTTAACACTTATCATATTCTTTCTTCTTCTTCATCATCTTCATCAAGAAAGAAAGCTTGATGCCATTAATGGCAACTTGAGTTATAGTGTGAGAAATCCAATTCCAAAGTGAACCCACCTCCTATTTCTTCACCCTCTACCTCTTGCCAAGTTGTTTTGGCTGTTTTCTTCACAAGTTTCACAACTTGGTGAAGTCGGAGCTTGAACTTGTGATGCCTCGACGTAGATCATCTTCGGCACGAAGCCGACGACCTAGTCCGCCCATTTCTCCGATGAAGCCGACGATTGAGTTCGGGATTCGAGATGGACAGCGAGAGGACGCCTACGTGGAGCTAAGGAAGTGGAGAACCGGATCTACAAAGGTTGTAGCCTCTCTCGTTTAGTTAAAGTGATAACTAGTTTCGTTTTTCGCTTAAATTTCTAGTCGACGATCCGTATTAGGGTTTCGCGGCACTCATAAAATTTTAAATTGGGATGGTTGATGCCTTGTGAGACCTCTATAGTGTTCCTAGGAACCTTTCACTGGTATCAGAGCCTACCTAGAGCCTTAGGCGAAGTCTAGACGACGTTTGAAACCCGAACGAACCCGAAACCCTAAAACCCAAGTGCTCTCTGGACTTTTTCTAAAATCTGGGATTTTCCATATTAAAAATGCTTAAAAAATTCAGCAGGGAATTCTAAGAATTACGGTGCAATTTTTTTTTCCAATGAACAGTATAATGAGCGGCGGAACCGCGGCATAAGCCAGCTTAGGCGGCGGTTCCGCGGCTAAAGTATGACGTCAGCCATTACAATTTGCACAGTAATTCATTGTTTCATATGCTGAGGTTTCTGGGAATTTTTAATATTTATTCAAGAGTTGAATTTTTTGGGGTTGTTTTGGGGATTCGGTGTTTCGATCGGGGTATCAGATTTTGTCTATGTGGCTTTCCAGATAAATTTTAGAATATGTTAAAAAGTTCGACCGGATATAAATACCCAAATTTTCCCCTGCCGGGAAATTTCCATGTGTTGGATTTTTCCGTAGTTTAAAGACGTTCTAAGTAGTGCAAGTAACGCGATGGACCCTCTAGAAGACAACAAACCTTAACTCGATTATGTGACCGTCTTGAACTGCCATTTGAACCTTCGGGTTTAGGGCAGTACGGCGTGCCACATGTGAGGCGTTGGCTTGACCCTTCTACGGCTGGACCGTTGGTACTGAGGCACGAACTGAATGTTTTTAGACTTGTTTCATGTGTTGATCTGTATCGGGAAAACTTGGGTGTTCGATTATTCGATCGGAAAGTTTAACATTTTCTATCTTATTCGGAATGTGATACAATAATTGGAATTCACAAGTAGTTATGAGATAACTGAATGAATGTTATAAACATGGCACTTTAGTCTCTATTGATCGGTTGCCACGGAATTTTGATGTGATCAAAAGTCCGTCGCAATCACGTAGCGTACGCGGATACTCGCCGGATAAACTTAATAGACAGCCTCACCCCATAGCCCCGACCAAGTGACTGTAGGAGAACCCCGTCGCCGAAAGCATCCGTTCGGGTGCTCGCGGCAGCGGTGTTCCGCCTTAGTGCACTTCGTCGACGGCGTCGGGGGTGCGGCCGCCTACTAAAGTTTGCGACGAGCATTCGATCAAATAGTCGGGAATCTTGTTGAATTGCCCGACTTGATATTGAAAAGAGTTTTCGATTTTGAGACTAAAATGCGGGGTTTATAATTGTTAGGCATGTGATGTCTAAGTAATTCATTTGATTAGGCATGCGATGTCTATGCAGGTTGCGGATTCCAACTGTTGTAGTTTTACACTTTCTTTTCTGTGACCGTAAGTGTAATATGTGATATCGCCGGTTTCGTTGCTATATGTCAACGACAATTGGGATGCGTATATTTACTTACGTTGATGACATGTGATGTTATGTGTTGCTGGATATGTTATATTGGATCGTCGTGTTCCAATAGCCGGGTTTTTTTTTTATGTGAGATGAGTGTTTTTCATTTTCATTTATGTAAAAACTTGTATGTAATATTCTTTTATTTGGGACACTTCCAGGTAGCGGAAGTTGTCACCTTTTGTATATTATTTACTTTTCCGCATTAGGATAGACCCAAGGAGGGGAGCACAAGTAACCGGGTTCTAGGGTCCAGTGGGAGACCATCTCGAGGAGTCGAGTCCGGGTCTCCTAACCCTAGAATTGGTAGGGTTGCTTGCCGCGCTCGTAGGGGTCTAGGGGTGTGGGATTGGCTATTCATCACGACCATGGAATCCGTGTTTTATACTGGCTCGTATTGAAAACACGGACGTCCTAGTATATCCAATATTTCATATGTTTCTTCTGCTGCGATATCTGTGATGTGATCATGTGATGTTCTGTGATGGATACAGTATATAGTATATATGATATATTATATAGACGTTACTTATGTTTTACACCCGTACTAGCCCTGCCCCGCTCTGCCGTTAGTTACCTAACCTAACGGTGCACGAGGGGACATCGAGGCGAATGCGGATGGCATAAGTGTACGTCGTATTTATCTGTGATGTTTAGGTACTTAAATGATGGGACTTCATTAATGTGATTAATGAAAGAAAAGAAACCTAAGATGTTGTGGAATCAAATTTTAAATAAAAAGGGTAGCTACAGTTCTTTCTTTGCACAGTGATATATATGATAGATCCCGCACCTTATTCGATGAGGAAAGGACCGAGATCCCTTCACCGGGAGTGACTCCTTTAGCAATAACTGGCAGATGCTACACACTCAGTTTAGTTATTGATTGCTTTTAAGAGTTTTTGCTTTGCACAGTGATATATATGATATATCCCGCACCTCATTCGACGAGGAAAGGGCCGACGATCCCTTCACCGGGAGTGACCCCTTTAGCAAAACTAGAAAAGCCTCAAAATCACTCCATTTTTAAAACTTCATTTGATTCTACAACGATATCAGGTTCATTACGCTCATGGTTTTCAGAAAAACCTGCGTAGCCCTCCGTCAATTCAGATATGTAATATTCAGTATTCGTGTTGCGGTTGTTTGGCATGCGTCAAGGCGTAGTGTACGGTAGCTGATTATTACTTGTCTGTAGCATGAGATGCGATTGGATTAAGGTATTCGTACGGCGTTGTTTGGCATGCGTCAAGGGTCGTACGGGTGGGTTTAATTCAATCACGAATTGTACGGGTTGAACTTGACTAGCGAACTATGGGTTGTTTGGCATGAGTCAAGGTCATAGCACGCTAGGGGAAAAATATTATCGGGAATTTCAAGTGTTGAAATTTGCAATGAGATTGCATACCTTCTATGAGATAGTTGGATCCCGATACCCACTGCGAGTAAGAGTTACTCCTGGGAGAGTTTTGCACATTGCAATTAGCCGATCAAGTAGGTGTCTAGAAAGATGTCAACGAGGTTACGCCTCTGGGAAAACGAGGTTTACATTAATTAGGTTCGTGTGAAAGCACGGGGCACCTCCCTCAAAGTACCGACACTGGCCTGGCTGAAAGATTGGCGAACTTGTAGTGTGTAATTAATCCCGGCTAGTCTTTCCTTTTAGGGTTTGAAGGAAGATTTGATAAAAACCAGTGGGAGCCATCCTGATTAGATAAGATAATAACCAATCTGATCTTGCACGAGCATACGCTAAACTGTTTTCTTCTCTCTCTCTCCAGGTAGCGACCATTTCATGCCCTAATGAAGATAATAATATGGATGTATTGACCGAACCCGCATGCTATATTGTGCTGGGGAACGTTGGTTCCGTTCTTTCTTATAAGAGTTATAGGAATGAACAGGATATAGGGGAATACCAGGATTCCCATGCCACCCGAATGAAGAAAGTATATGTTGATGCATTTTCTTCGGGTGTGTTCGTTACAGAGAACTGTTTCTCCATTTCCTCTACGTCCTGGGTATTAGATACCGGGTCAGGATCCCATATATGTAATCAGTTACATGGGCTAAGGAAAGGTAAAGAACTTGGAGAAGGTGATAAAGACATTAGAGTTGGAAATGGTGCAATTGTTGCAGCTAAGACTGTCGGGGAATATCACCTTGTATTACCAACTGGTAATACATTGGTTCTGAACGAATGCTATTACATGCCGAACCTGATATGCAACATTATATCGGTTTCTTTGTTGAGTAAAGAGGGATATAATTTTGTATTACAGGACAATGTTATGAACATTTTCCGTAACCAAAAGTTGGTTGGATCAGGCACGTTGTGCAATGGCATTTATGTTCTAAATCAATCAACAGTTCTGAGCATAACAAACACACACAAGAGGAAGAGTTCAGAACTGAACGAATCCTTCTTGTGGCATTGTAGACTGGGTCACATCAATGCGACACGACTAGCTAAGTTGCATAAAGATGGATATTTAAATCCGTTTGAATTTTCATCTTATGACACTTGCCAGTCATGTCTCAAAGGCAAGATGACCAAAACTCCGTTTACGGGACACGGAGAAAGAGTTACCGAACTCTTGGGACTGATACATAGTGATGTATGCGGTCCCATGTCTACACATGCCAGGGATGGTTCTTCGTACTTCATTACATTCACTGACGATCTCTCTAGATTCGGATATGTGTTCCTGATGAAACACAAATCAGAAGCTTTTGAGAAATTTAGAGAATATAAAAGGGAAGTCGAGAACCAAACCGGAAAAAGTATTAAAATCCTTCGATCTGATCGAGGAGGTGAATACTTAAGCAATGAATTCCTGGACTTCCTAAAAGAGAATGGGATTCTCTCTCAGCTGACTCCTCCGTATACACCACAGCACAACGGTGTATCAGAACGGAGAAACCGCACCCTATTAGATATGGTGCGCTCAATGATGAGTACAGCTGAGTTACCTATTTCCTTCTGGGGATATGCGCTTGAGACAGCCATGGACCTATTGAATAGAGTTCCTACCAAATCAGTGCCTACCACTCCATATAAGATATGGAAGGGGAAGAGACCACATCTTAATTACATTAAGATATGGGGTTGTCCAGCCTATGTCAAAAGACAAAATCCGGACAAACTCGAGGCAAGATCAGTCTTATGTAAGTTTATAGGATATCCCAAAAATTCACAAGGGTATATCTTCTACCACCCCGAGGAACAAAAGGTGTTTGTTTCTCGACATGCCACTTTCTTAGAAAAAGGTTTTCTTATGAAACAGACAAGTGGCATTGAGGTAGAACTGGAAGAGGTTCCAGCGACACAAACTATAACAGAAGACTTGGTAGAACCAGAGGATTCAGTAGCTCCCGACGAACCTCAGCCTCTCCGCCGATCTGGTAGGGTACCTCGCCCACCTGAAAGATACTACGGTTTTCTCATGGATGGTGGGAGCGAGGATTGCATCATGGAGGATGATGACCCAACTAGCTTCGAGCAGGCCATCACAAGTGGGGACTCAGTGAAATGGCTGGATGCTATGCGGTCCGAGATGGAATCCATGTACACCAATAAAGTATGGACTTTGGAAGTTGCTCCTGAAGGGGTAAAACCCATTGGGAGCAAGTGGATCTTCAAGAAGAAACTTGGTGTAGATAGGAAAGTGGAGACTTTCAAAGCTAGACTTGTTGCAAAAGGTTTTCGTCAAAGACCAGGTGTGGACTATGACGAAACCTTTTCTCCAGTGGCTATGCTTAAATCCATTCGGATCATGCTTGCCATCGCTGCATATCATGACTACGAAATCTGGCAAATGGATGTTAAGACCGCCTTTCTAAATGGTGATTTAGAAGAGTGCGTGTACATGACTCAGCCATAGGGCTTCGTTGACAGTGGGAGCAGCGGGAAGGTGTGCAAGCTGCTTAAATACATTTATGGATTAAAGCAAGCATCGCGGAGTTAGAACATCTGCTTTGACGTCGTTATCAAAGAGTTTGATTTCGTCAAAAAACCAGATGAACCTTGTATCTACAAGAAGGTGGAAGAGAGTAAGGTTGTCTTCCTCGTATTGTACGTGGATGACATACTCTTGATAGGAAATAATATTCCTATGCTGCAATCGGTCAAGCTCTTCTTATCATAAAGATTCTCAATGAAAGATCTTGGTGATGCCTCCTGCATATTGGGGATTAGGATCTATAGAGATAGATCCAAACGGATATTAGGATTGTCCCAATCCAGGTACATTGACACCATACTAAAGAGGTTTAGTATGGAAGAATCCAAGCGTGGGAACTTGCCCACGATCTCTGGAGTCACTCTTTCCAAAGAGATGTCTCCCAAGACTGATTTGGAGAGAGCTCGCATGCAAGGGATACCCTATGCTTCGGCTGTAGGCTCTATCATGTACGCGATGCTATGTACCAGACCCGATGTTGCATACTCGCTAAGTGTAGTGAGCAGGTATCAAGCTGATCCTGGAGAGAGTCGCTGGACAGCTGTGAAGAGCATTCTCAAGTACTTGCGAAGGACTAAAGAGATGCTCTTGGTGTATGGTAACAGGGAACTCCAAGTGGAGTCCTTTACCGATTCGAGCTTCCAGAGTGATAAGGACGACTCTAAGTCGCAGTCGGGATTTGTCTTTACCCTTTACGGAGGGGCGGTTAGCTGGAAGAGTTCCAAGCAGGAAATCGTGGCAGACTCGACGATGGAGGCTGAATACATCGCTGCCAACGATGCTGCCAAAGAGGCTGTCTGGATCAAGAAGTTCATTACTGAACTTGGAGTGGTTCCATCCATTGTGCATCCAATACCTTTGTATTGCGATAACAATGGAGCGGTGGCTTTGGCCAAGGAACCCAGGTCCCATCAGCGATCCAGGCATATTCTGAGGCGGTATCACCTGATCCGGGAGATAGTAGATCGCCGGGAGATCGAGGTCAGGAGGGTTGACAGGAAGAACAACACGGCGGATCCACTCACGAAGGCCATTCCCCAGATACAGTTTGAGAGACTCTTCGGGATGCTCGGTATGCGATACTACAGCAGCTGGCCCTAGTGCAAGTGGGAGATTGTTAGTTGTATGTATGCCCTAGAGGCCAGTATTGTACAGATGATGTATATTATATTGGATGCTTGGACATATATGTAGAGATGATTTTCTTGTTCGATATGATAGTATGCTATCTGGTTACTCTTTATCTTAACATGTATACTAGTCTCTTTAAACTGTCTTATGATTACATGTTGGTAAAGCCCTTAGGATGTGTACTTGACTACCTGGACTATGATGCAGATCATACTAGTGGGGACATGGTGGTCCATAAGTACATCCTTCAAGGTCCCTAGTCGTGGGTGTATCGAGACGGGGCATCGATATACCAGAGTAGACTAGCGTATACGATTCTCGACCCATGAGATGGGCGATGGATGATCCCATATCTATTGGTGTTTGACATCAGAGATGGTATACAGGTGCTCAGTGGAGACTGGGTACACTGGACGGACTCGCCGAGAACTCCCAGATGGTATTATACCTCATGTCAGATGGCAGTTCTCAGGTGACACTTGTGCAGGTTAGTCTGTAGACCCGAGATCGTCATAGAGTCTTGTGTGATTCCCACTGTGCTTTGATCTCCACCTTACCACGTCCATGAGGGCGTGCAAAACGGTGGCCTTTGGGCACAGTCCCGAGTCACATGGTGGCAATGAGCGATAGGAGGGGTTTCGTCTCTCCCGGTATTGGGGGTTGATGTTGCGCTGTGCTCGATTGGCCGTAACAGGGAAGTCCCTGGCCAGGGCTGATCAGAGATTTGCTGGTAAGTGTTACCAGTAGTTTCTCGACCCGTTATGAGCCTCACATCGGCACGACTTATCGGTTATTGGGGTCTGACGTTTACCACCCCTAGACTTGTTATGCGACATATCAGATGAACAGACCGCACTGTACGGTAAGTGTTACTGGTTGGATTCACAGGAGTGTGAGCGGGCTGGCTCGTCGATCTTCTGATCGCTCAATACCCGGATGGCCGTTACGTTTAGCATACCGCTTGCGGCTTGTGGGTGCTTGATATGATCATCATCTGCTACCGGCGTATTGACGAGTCTTTAGAGTCCTACACAGAGGTTTTCTGACTCAAGCGAAACGAAATAGGAGCGCATATGAGATATGTGCGGGACCGAGAATAATGCGTGTATGTGATACCGCATTTCATTCTCGCGATGAATGTTTCTATTGGTTGTATGCGATATGACCTAGTTATCGAATCATTGATTCGATAAAACGATACATAGGATACTAGTCGGTTATATGCGATATGACCGGATCGTTAAATCAAGTGTTGATTTAATGATTTAATGTATAATTATATATATTTGATATATTACTTTGCATTAACTAGTATTGGTTCATTTTAAATGGATTTTCTTACTTGATGTGCAAGTGGTATATGTGATATACTTTTGTGCATATGTTTGTATCATGTTTGATGATGCTTGGTCATTTGGTTAAGTGTATAGAATTAAACCATGGTTAAAAGATGATTAGGGTTTTGCTTTTTCATTTATTTATTTTGAAAAGGTTATGATAAGAATGGTGGCTTTCTTTTGTTTCTAGTTGAAGCTTCATGAAGCTTTGACTTCTTAACAATTCTTGTCTTCATGCTTAACCCTAACCTATCCAAGTAACCATGGTCTATTCTCTACACTCTACCCTAGTTAGTATATGATAAGTAATGATTTTATTATTCTTTTAACTTAACACTTATCATATTCTTTCTTCTTCTTCATCATCTTCATCAAGAAAGAATGCTTGATGCCATTAATGGCAACTTGAGTTATAGTGTGAGAAATCCAATTCCAAAGTGAACCCACCTCTTATTTCTTCACCCTCTACCTCTTGCCAAGTTGTTTTGGCTGTTTTCTTCATAAGTTTCATAACTTGGTGAAGTCGGAGCTTGAACTTGTGATGCCTCGACGTAGATCATCTTCGGCACGAAGCCGACGACCTAGTCCGCCCATTTCTCCGATGAAGCCGACGATTGAGTTCGGGATTCGAGATGGACAGCGAGAGGACGCCTACGTGGAGCTAAGGAAGTGGAGAACCGGATCTACAAAGGTTGTAGCCTCTCTCCTTTAGTTAAAGTGTTAACTAGTTTCGTTTTTCGCCTAAATTTCTAGTCGACGATCCGTATTAGGGTTTCGCGGCACTCATAAAATTTTAAATTGGCATGGTTGATGCCTGGTGAGACCTCTATAGTGTGCCTAGGAACCTTTCAAGCACGGGGAACCTCCCTCAAAGTACCGACACTGGCCTGGCTGAAAGATTGGCGAACTTGTAGAGTGTAATTAATCCCGGCTAATCTTTCCTTTTAGGGTTCGAAGGAAGATTTGACTAAAACAGTGGGAGACATCCTGATTAGATATATTAGATAACCAATCAAATCTTGCAAGAGCATACGCTGAGTGTTTTCTTCTCTCTCTCTCCAGGTAGCGACCATGTCACGCCTTAATCAAGATAATAATACGGATGTATTGACCGAACCAGCTTGTTATACTGAGCAGGGGAACGTTGGTCCCGCTCCAAATTATAATTATTATAAGACAGAGCAGGAAATTGGGGATTACCAGAATTCCCGTGCCGTCCAAACGAAGAAAGTGCATGCTGATGCATCTTCTTCAGGTGTGTTCATTACAGAGAACTGTTTCTCAGTATCCTTTACGTCCTGGGTATGTGATACCGGATCAGGATCCCGCATATGTAATCTGTTACATGGGCTACAGATTGGTAGAGAACTGAGAACGGGTGATAAGTTTCATGAGATAGAAACGGTGCAAGTGTTGCATCCAAGTCTGTTGGTCACTGTCACCCTGTATTACCAGAATACATTGATTCTGAACGAATGTTATTAGATACCGAACCTGATGTACAACATCATATCAGTCTCTTTATTAGTAAAGAAAGGATATAATTTTATATTGTTGGATAATGTTTTGAACATTTCCTATATCAAGAGTTGATCGGTTCAGGCACGTTATCTAAAAGTATTGACGTTCTAAATCAAAACTACAGTTCTTAGTATACAGAACACACACGAGAGGAAGAGTTCAGAAATGAACGAATCCTTCTTGAGGCATTGTAGACTAGGTCATATCAATGCGACCCGACTAGCTGAAGTTACATTAAGATGCATATTTAAATTTGTTTGAATTTACATCTTGTGAAACTTGCCGGTCATGTCACAAAGATAAGATGACCATAGCTCTGTTTATTGGAAACAGAGAAAGAGTTAGTGAACTCTTGGGATTGATACATGCTGATGTATAAAGGTCCCCTGTCTACACATGCCAAGACCGGTTCTTTTTACTTCATTACATTCACTGATCATCTCTCAAGATTCAGACATATGTTCCTGTTGAAACACAAGTCCGAAACTTTTGAGATATTCACAGAATATAAGTTAGAAGTAGAGAACCAAAAATGGGTATAAGTATTATGTCCTTTGATGAGATCGGGGAGGAGAATACTTGAGCACGAAATTCCTGGACTATTCTAAAAGAGAATGAGATTCTCTCTCGGCATTACTCCTCCGAATACACCATAGCATGATGGTATATCGGGGCGGAGTAATAGCACCCTATATGATATGGTGTGCTCTATGATGAGTACTACTGGGTTTCCTATTTCCTTTTGGGAGTTATGCGCTTGAGAAGATGCATACCTATTGAATAGGGTTCAAATCAAATCAGTTGCCTACCACTTCATATGTGATATGGAAAGGGAAGAGCCCATATCTTAAGTTTGTTAAGATTTGGGGTTGTCCGGCCTATGTCTAAAAAGCAAAATCCGGACAAGCTCGAGGCAAAGTCAGATCTGTGGAAGTTTGTTGGATATCCCAAGCATTCGCAAGGGAATATCTTCTACCTAACCGAGAAACAAAAGATGTTTTTGTTTCTCAACATGCCACCTTTGTGAAAGGGAATTTCTTATGAAGAAATTAGTGGTCATGAGGTAGAACTGGAAGGAGTTCCAGCTATACAAACTACAGCAGATGATTTGGTAGAACCAAAGGATTCAATAGTTTCCAACGAAGCTCAGCCTCTCCGCCAATCTAGTAGGGTTCCTCACCCACCTGAGAGATACTTCGGTTTCTCTATGACAGTGGGAGCGAGGATTGCATCATGAAATGATGACCCAACTAGTTTCGAGCTGGCCATCAGGAGTGGGACTCTGTAAGAATGGCTGGATGCTTAGTGATCTGAGATGGAATCCTTATACACCAACAAAGTATGGACTTTAGTTGCTTTATCTGAAGGGTTAAATCCCCATCAGGAGCAAGTATATCTTAAGAAGATTACCTGGTGTACATGGAAAAGTTGAGACTCTCAAAGCTATGCTTAAGTCTATCCAAATCCTACTTGCCACGGCTATATACCATGACTACGATATCTGGTGGTTGGGTGCCATGACTGCTTTTCTAAATGATATTTTAGAAGATAGCGTCTATAAGTACAGAGCCAGAGGGCTTCATAGACAGTGGGAGCAGCGGAAACGTGTGCAAGATGCTTTATAGGATAAAGCAGGCATCACGGAGTTGGAACATCTGTTTTGATATGTTAGTCAAAGAGTTTGACTTCATCAAAATGGTAGATGAACCTTTTATATACAAAAAGGTAATAGAGAGTATGGTGGTGATCCTCATAGAGTACGTGGATAACATACTCTTGATGGGAAAGGAGTTTCCTATGCTACGCTCGGTCAATCTCCGCTTATCAAAAGGATTCTCCATATAGAATCAAAGTGATACCTCCTAAATCCTGGGTTTTGGATCTATGAGATATATCTAATTGGATGTTAGGATACTCACTAGTTGTAGTGAGATGGTATCAATCGATCCTGGGGAGAATCACTGGAAAGGTTCCAGGGTGATAAGGACGACTGAATATCAGTCGCAGGCATTGTTTTTACCCTCATTAGAGGGACGGTATGTTGGAAGAGTTCCAAGCTAAGTACCGTGACATACTAGATGATTAAAGGCAAGATACATCGTTACCAAGGATGCTATCAAAGAGGCAGTCTGGATATATATAGGTTCATGAGATGAACTTCGTTCCTACCATTGTGTGACAATGGAGTTGTGGCTTTAGCCAAGGAACTAACGTCCCATCAGAAATCCAGATATAATTCTTAGGCAGTATCACCTGATCATGGAGATGGTTGATCTCCAGGGAGATCGATGTTAGGAGAGTAGACACAGAGGACAACAGCATGGATCCACTCACAAAGGCCTTTTTCCCAGTAGAGACTTTTATGGGATGGTTGAGTATGAGATACTTCAACCACAGCTAATTGTTGGGTATGTGATACCACAACAGATGGCCCTAGTGCAAGTGGGAGATTGTTAGTTATATGTATGCTCTAGAGGACATTATTGTACATACGATATATATTGTAATGGATGCTTAGACATATATATGGAGGACTTTCTTGCTCGACATGATAGTATGCTATCTAGTTGTATTTTATCTTAACATGTACTCTGATTGTCTCTATATTACATGTTGATAAAGACCTTAGGATATGTACTCGACTACTGGGACTATGATGAGATCATACTAGTGGGGCTACGGTAGTCGGTGAGTACATCCTATAACTGTTCCTAGTCAAGGGTGTATCGAGACAGGGCATCGTCACACCAGAGTAGACTAGCATATACGCATCTTGATCCATATGATGGGTGATGGATGATCCCATATCCATCGGTGTTTGACATCAAGGATGGTGTATGGGTGCTCAGTGGAGACTGGGTACACTGGACGGACTCGCCGAGAACTCCCAGATGGTATTATACCTCACGTCAGATGGCAGTTCTCCGATGACACTGGTACAGAGTAGTATGTTGACCCGAGATCGTCATAGAGTCTTGTGTGATTCCCACTGTGTTTTGATTTCCATCATACCACGTCCAAGAGGGCATGCAAAAAGGTGGCTTTTGGGTACAGTCCCGAATCAAATGGAGGCAATGAGCGATAGGAGGGGATTCGTCTCTCCCGGTATAGGGAGTTGATGTTGCGCTGTGTTCGATTGGCTATAACCGGAAATCCCTGGCCAGGGTTGCTGAGATCTACTGGTAAGTGTTATCAGTAGTTTCTCGAAATGTTATAGACCTCACATCGACACGATTTATCAAACCACTGGGGTCTGACGTTTACCACCCCTAGGCGAGATATGCGACATATCAGACGACGAGATCAGATTGTATGGGAGTGTTACTGATTGGACTCACGGGAGAGAGTACAGGCTTGCTTGTTGATCTTCTGAGTGCTCAATACCTGGGTGGCTGTTACGTTTAGCTGACAGCTTGCAGCTTGTGAGTGTTTGATATGTTCATAACCTACTGCCGGCGTATTGACGATTCTTTAAAGTCCTACACAGAGGTTTCTTGGCTCAGGCAAAATGGAGTAGGAGCACATATGTGATATGTGCGGGACTGAGGATAATGCGGTATGTGATACCATATTGGATTCTCGCAATATGAGATATCGGCCGGGTATATGTGATATAGCCGGGTCATCGTATTAGTCGGTAATATAAGATATAGCCGGATTGTCGGATCAAGTGCTGATTCGATAATTTAATGTATAATAATATATATGATATATTAAATTACATTAACTAATATTAGCTCACTAAAAGATTCTTTTTCTCACTCGGATAATACATTGATATATATATATATATATATATATACACACACACGATATATGTTAATTGGATTGTTTTATTTTGTTACAATAAATATTGTATATGTGATATATAATATTGTAACATGATATGATTACTAATGCAACATGTTTAGTGGAGATTAAACATGGTTAGGGTTTGATTAGGGTTAAGATTTTCTAGAAGTTTCTAGAAGCTTTCTTTTTGTTTTGTGCAAAGATATTTGTTTAGATATTTTTGCATGATATTTCCTTAACCCAACCACACCCCTTAACCCTAGTTTAATCTCTACAAAGGTTATTTGACCATGGTTGCATTATTCATCATAATTATCCTTTCATTATTCATCACAAAAAGATTGATCACTATTCTTCTTCTTCTTCCCTTTTTGCAAAGCTTTCTTGCTTTGATTTTGTGATGAAAAATGAGTGAGAATAAGAAAACAAATGAGAGCAAAAATCCTACTTCATCATCCTCATCTACCCTTGCCCTTTAGATGTGGGTGTTCACTTCTTTTAGTGAGTGTTAGCTTGTGTTAATGAATTTTCAAGGTAGATCATCTATGTTATCGAAGATCGGAAGCAAGACTACATCTTTCTCTTCGTGGAGCCTCTCGAGAATCCGGAACATGATGATCGCAGCGAAGGGACCACAACACGGAGCTTATGAAGTGAAGGACCGGATCTACAAAGGTTGTAATCCCTCTCACTTAGTGTTAAAGTGTTTAACATACTTATTTTCGCATAAACTCTAGTTTAAAGTTCCGGCTTTGGGTTGTTCAGCACGGCTAAATTTTAAATCGGGCATGGTTGATGCCTCGTAGACCCTTGTGGCAGTGCATAGCAACCCTACACCTTCATCTCCGATGATCCACCCGAGGGAAACGACGCAAGCTTCAGGTTCACCAAGCGAACCGACCGACTCTTCAAAATTGCTAGTAGTGGAGAGTGGGGAGTGTAGGATAGTGTCACTAAAACTTTCTCTCAAAATCAAATGCTCATGTGAGGATCTCAAGAAGAAGATGAAGAGGGTGATGATGACAAGGCATGAAAATGGCTATGTATTTTTTTTGTGTGAGCATGAGAGTGAGAGAGTAAGAAGAGCACCATCTCCAAAAATAACCAAATCAACAAAATCCCACACCACAAGAGTGGCCGGCCCCCTCTCATGCATACCACAAAAAAAATGTCATTCTCAATTTCGTTAAACAATTTGCACCATACCAATCACTACATGAAAAAGCCTATACTTTGACCAAAACCATACCCTTGCCATGTCATCATTTCCACCTCATTATGAACAAATGATTTTCCAAAAGAAAATCAATAATGAGGTAGCATCTTCTAGAAGCCATTCTGTATAAATACGGAATGCTTCCCGGTTAATGTATCGAAATACACACATACGCGTATTCGTACGAAAATACGAATAGCCAAAAAGAGAAAATAAATAGTGAGCAATAATACTAGAATACATATGTAAATCGAAACTGGATTTAACAATATGGCTTAAAACTAAGCCGCTAGTATTATGAACCGTCCGATTAAAGTCTGTGCAGTCCGTGCACATATTTAATCGGACACCTGTATGTATCAACATACGTTACCTACACCATATCGCCTGAACCGAGAAAACCCTCTGTGGGGGACTCTAAAGACTCGTCAATACGCTGGCAGTGGGTTTAACCACAAGCACGTCAGCTGCACTAGCTGTACGTAACGGCTACCCAGGTATTGAGTGAAAGGAAGGCCGACGAGTAAACTCATCCGAACCCCTACTGAGCCTGTCAGTGACAATATCCATACAGTCTGGTCTGTTCGTCTAAGAGTATCGCATATCGAGTCTAGGGGGAAGACAAAGTCAGACCCCTAATAACGCGATAATTCGTGTCGGTATGAAACCCATCACTACCCGAGAAACTATCGATCCTGGATTGGTAATTCTCACATACCCCAGCCGAGGATTTCTAGTGATGGCCACCCGTGCACTGCACGACATCAACCCCCAATACCGGGAGAGACGAATCCCCGACGATCCGCTCACTGCCTCCATGTGGCTCGGGACTGTACCCAACTAAAACCTGTTTGCACGACTCCTTTGAGCCGTGGTAGGGTAGTAATCAAAGCACAGTGGGAACTCACACGAGACAAATGACGATCTCAGGTCGACAGACTAACCTGTACACATGTCACCAGGGAACTGCTATCCGACTATAAGTATAATACCAACTAGTATGTTCCCGGCGAGTCCGTCCAGTGCACTCATAACCCAATGAGCACCTGCATACTTTCTTAGGTGAACAACTAACACCAATAGCTTGTGAGACCGGCCACCGCCCCTCGTCAGGGTCTAGATAAGTATACACCAGTCTACACTGGAGTATCGATGCCCAGTCTCGATACTCTTACGACTAGGGACATTTAAGGATGTGCTTATAGACCCCCAGCTCCCACGTATGTGATCGCCATCACAATGCTGGTACTCAAGCAAGAGTCCTATGGGCTTTATCAATATATACATGATGATAAAAACAAACCAGATAGCATACTATCATCTCGAGTAAGACTGTTTTATCGGTATAGGTCCTCGTTCAATCATGATCACATACCTGCGACTATGATAATTTCCTTGAGGGCACTATAGCCAAAAACTCCCACTTGCACTTAAGGCTAATTATTGCGATGTCGCATACTCACAGCCTGTGTGATACCGAACACCCAACTCCTCTACTAATCAGTTTCACAAACCTCGTTAGTAAAACTATTGCGTTCGAGAAATAGCCTCAGTGAGTGGATCCGCACCAGTGTTTCTTTCTATGTCTCTCTTTATCTCAACTTCGCGGAGAAAACTATCTGCCGAAGTGAGCAATACCCATCTTAGAATATTTCTGGATATCTGATGGGACCGAGTTCATAAATGAACACCAAATCCAGCAAACTTCTTAGACTTTATTGACTATTGAACTTAATCAGTATGCTGCGCCATGCCTTCCTCAGTATCCGCTCGGACCACCTGTCCAAACTACTGTCCCTCGTCCGAGGTAAAACTATAACTCTGACAGTCACTCTGTCATCCAGGTCACCTTGGAAGCCTGGAATGATAACCGTCTCCTAAAGGAGGCCGCCGTTATCAAATCCCTAGAACATCCACTTATGTTCATAAACTACTTCCATTCGTTTTTCTCCGGGATTGGATTAATATATCAACTTATTGCATCTAGTGCAAAAATAATATCTGGTGTGGTACTTGACATATCTGTAAGTCTACGCTAGCGCCCCGGCCGTCTACAGACGCCAAATGCGGAACAAAAACTTTTTAACTGGCGCTATCGTATACTTTAACCCGGATCTGCCATTATTGCTAAACTAACAAACTGTAAAGAGTGTAGGAATGTTATACCGAACGATCCGAGTCCTTCGTTCTTCAACCATCATCCCACGCTCCGTTGCGGCTGCTCCGATCTCGTCGATCTCCGATCTCCTCGTCGAGGTGGCACCACATGATCGGTTCTTTAAACGGGCTCCCGCCTCTGACTCGAGGCAACTCGATCGTCAAGTTTGCTAAAAGAGACGACCAAGATTGATGTAGAGAATGAGTAGATGACTTTGTCTCACTTCGTCCAAATCCGTGGACGATCGGTTAATGAAGTTGCCGTGGGAATCGGGTGATGGAATGAAATGGACTGTGAAATTCCATACACCGATAAAACCTATCATATCTTTTCTAGCAAATGAAAACCCAAGTGAGAGAGAGGATGAGGAGAGAGAGAGGGCAAGCCATATATAGCAAGAGGGAGGTGACCGTAGGAGAAGGGGGTGACCTTAAGCAAAAGCTTCTCACTTTTAAAATATCTTTAGCTAAATAAAAGATCTTAACCAAAACAAGAAAGTGGTTAAAATCAAAGCATGAGTCACTCGACACCTCACCCAATCTAGAACCTTCTAGAACCTTCTAGAAGCACGACTCACTCTCATCCAAGAAAAGATAAATCCGCCTTTAACCAAATGTTAAAAGACGGCAGATAGAAAACTGGAAACTGGCAACTTCCAAAAGTGATCCTGAAACGAATTTCAGGACAACCCCGAAACTGTATAAATATACCCGCATTTGTATTACGACCGAATACAAATGCAACTGAGACAAAGATATTATACCTACTCAATATAATACTCGGATCCGGCTTAAACCAAAGCCGACCAGTATCATCTGTCCGAAAATCGACACGTGCGTAAACGCACGTGCATTTTCCGAACCCTGCCATAAAACCATACGGCCTCTACAACGTTTCGCCCGAACTTGGGAAACTGTCTGTGGGGGACTCTAATGACTCGTCAGCACCCTGGCAGTGAGTTTAACCACAAACCGTCAGCGGCACTAGCAATGCGTAACGGCTGCCCATGGACTGACTTCAAGGGATGCCGATGAGCGCACTCATCCGGAAAACCCTACTGAGCCTAACAGTGACAATGTATATACAGTCCGGTCCGTTCGTCAATGAGTATCGCATATCCGCCTAGGGGGCTAGTAACGTCAGACCCCCAATAGCCGTATAAGTCATGTCGGAGTGAAGCCCAATACACCCTGAGATACTACTGGAGTACCTACCAGTAAATCTCCTACCATGGCCATGGATTTGTGTAATGGCTCTCCTAGACACAGCACGACCTCGCCCCCAATACCGGGAGAGACGAATCCCCTGCCGATCCGCTCACGTGCCTCCATATGGCTCAGGACTGTACCCAAAAACTACCTGTTTGCACGCCTCCTTTGAGCCGTGGTAGGGTAGAAATCAAAGCACAGTGGGAACTCACACGAGACAAATGACGACCTCAGGTCGATGAACTAACCTGTACACATGTCACCAGGGAACTGCTATCTGACGATAGGTATAGTACTAACTAGCAGATTCCCGGCGAGTCCTGTCCGGTGTACTCATAACCCAATGAGCACCTGTATACATCTTAGGTGATCCAACTGACACCAGTGGCTTGTGAGACCGGCCACCGCCCCTCATCGGGGTCTCGACTGTACACACTAGTCTACTCCGGAGTATCGATGCCCTGTCTCGAAACTCCCACGACTAGGGACCACAATTAAGGATATGCATATAAACTACCCAACTCTCACGTATATGATCGCCATCATACTGTTGGTAGTAAAGCAAGATCCTAAGGGCTCTATCAAAGTGTAACATGCAATCAGTCACCTGAACATGTACACGACTGATAGAGGCAAACCAGATAGCATACTATCATCTCGAGTAAGACTGTGCTACCGGGATAGGTCCTCCGCAATCATTGCAATCACGTACTTGCGATCCAATAATTGACTATGAGGGCACTATCTCCAACAATATCATGATTGGCTCAATTGCCTAAGCAAGTGATATGCCAATCATGCATATCCCTCTCCCCTTTATTCTGTAAGACACCTTCAGAGAGGGTGACTCCATCACCTACAGGTACACTACCATGCCAGGAGTCGTCCATTCTAAATATCTTTAGAATACTGTCTAAGTACCCAGATTGAGACACTTCCCAACTCTAGATCTAAAACCATAGATCTAGTAACCAGAATGCCTGATATAATATCCATAACCTATGTGGAGAAACTACTGTGTGACAACCAAAGTATAACCGATCGTAGTATAGGAATTTCACTTCCTACTCTGTGTATGTCATCCTCAATACCAGGACACACACCCTACTACTTTCTTAATAGATCCATCTTCTATTCTGATGAAGTCAAAAACATATGTCTGTCACATCAAAAATAGATGTTCTAACTCCGCTATATCCGCTTTAGTTTATAAATAGACACAAGCTACCTGTCCACTACGCTTCCGCTGCTCCCACTGACTATGACAATCCTCTGGCAGAGTCATATATACGTGCACTTCTAAAGCTAGTTTAGAATGATGCTATACTTATCCTCCTGCCGGGTCTCATAGTCTGGAACAACTGTAGTGTGAAGTCTGGGTAAACAAGAACCTCCCTGTCACCGTTCTTGAGGCTACCGAATTACCTCTCGGGTGCCTGAGGTAACCCACCATATCTGCGGAGTGGCCAATGGAATGTTAAACCTGATTGAATGTTTAGGTTCTTATTAAATTTTTAGTAATTGTTTGTGGTTCTGGAATCACTTCCAGTTCTACCATACCCCCACTGATGTTTTCTGAAAAAGTCCATTTTACTAAAACCGTAGCGAGTCAAGAACAATATCACTATTGATCTTCCAGATGGTAGAAAATTAACCCTCGTTAAAGCCCGGGATAACCCACAAACAGCCATTACTGAAACGTGCCCTGAGTTTATCCGGATTATGGTTTTAAGCATCAGCCGGACGACTCCCTATATCTGTAACGTCTTCAAAATAATAAAATATGATTTTTGGGAAATTTTATAATTTAATATTATTTTAATGAATATTTTAATATTCTGGTATAATTAAATACAGATAAATGGGGAAAAATTATGGAAAATTCTAAAATAAGGTATTTTAAGGAATTGCTTCGTTTTCTGTGCATGCCCCCATTTCCTCTAGTTTTGACTGATTCCATCTAGGGTGAAATCTGGGTTGATTTTCCTATGTTGGTGTATAATTTGGGACTTGTTTTAGCATGAATTTTGGTATTTGGTGATTCATTCCTGTCGGGTGGCGTTTGGACGTCAACGACAAGTGGATTTTGATTGTGTTTACATGCGAGTCGATAGGTTTTTACCTATGCGGGTAGCGTGTGCTATTTTGGTTTCCGATATGATTTTCATGTGCTTTAGCATTGTGATATACTTGTAGGTACCCCGCGTGATGTTGAGGCAAAGGAGGTGAAGATAGCGACATCGGCTTTGGCACACGAGAAGCAATGTGAGTAGATTTATATCTGTGGGGAGAAGTCGGGTGGATGGCGTATAGCACCCCCGCAGTCCGTGGTGAAGTATACGAATACGTATACACACGAATATTTATTATGTGTTGTTTAGGGTTATTGATGGTAATAATGATATTTTGATGATAAGAATATATTGGTTTAGTTTAGTGCGAACCCTAGAGTAGTGGTTGCACTCACACATACATTTACACACATACTTGCATTCATTCTTTCATTTATTAGAGTGCATATGATGGTGCGTATATCTACACATGGGTATGGGACTATGTGTTTATATACTGGATTTGAGGATAGTATTTGGGATTTGAGATGAGTCGATGAGATTGGGCTTGAGGCCAGGAGATCGGTGATGTGATTTGGTTCGTATTGAGATACGACACGATGTTTTAGCGGGTCTTTTGACGTAGTGATTCTTACACCTGCATGCATACATAGAGGGTATCAATATTGTACTAGACGTAGATCAGTACCCCGATCATGACATTTGATAAAGAGGATACCAGATAAATAGTATGATGAATGTGATATTGACCCGTACCCAGATTTGGGATGCCGTACGACGGATTTACGTACAAGCTATATTTTGATGATTGATCCGCACTCTTGACTTGGGATGTCTGATTATAGATAGGGTATCGGATATGATATTATTGAGGCGGGATCACCGACTAATATATATACATGTATGTATATGTATCGACTCAGATGTTAGGCGGTTTCCTCACCCGTAGCTCTACTTGTTAGTTCAGCCGTATAATTTAGGATGGTTGTTAGATTAGATTAGACTCCTACCTATTTCAAAAACTAACGAATCGTGGGTATTTTAAAAGACAGCCCAAGGGATCCTACGGATATTTCAAAAGACGTATCTTTTCATAAAAACACCGTAGCCCCTATTTTCAAAACCCCATGATTCGTGTTATTTCAAAAGGCACCAATTGTAGAGGTTATTTTAGATTAATGCAGATTAGTTATAGTTGCGTCTAGTATTCAGCTTCCGCTCATTATTGTGGTTCGCATCGCATCGCATGCTTATATTATGTTTCATACTCCATTATTGATGTTATGCTGTTAGGACACCAGCACCATTACCGATGATGCGTATGTACCACGTACACTTACTTGCCGGCTCACACACATCTCCATCGGTAATTGCCATGTCACGTACACCTTAGAAAATATTATTGCATCGACATAGGTTGTTAGCTAATAATTTAGACATGATATTAGTGTACTTGCCTTATATGCTAGATTAGACATTGTAATTATTAGTTGTTACATCATGCATGTTATTATTCATGGATTTTTATGCCTGTATGCACTGTTTACATGCTATTGAGGATTGGATTCGGATTTCCATGAGATTTTCTGGATTTGGGGGAAAACCGCAAAACTTATATAAACTTCTTTTCTCTCTTTAAAATAAAAAGTGCGGTTTTCCCATGATGTATGAGTCGTCCACCATGAGTTTGCTGATGGATTTGGAAACCCGATTCGAGGAGACGGATGAACCGTTTCGGGTACATGGTGGACCCGGTAAGGTACCCCGGGGCAAGAAGCGCGTGGTGATGACGATGTGAGCCTGGCAGGGGAGCACTACCTACCGGTGATTTTACCCGACGCGTCGGATATCCGGAGGATACCGTCGTGGTCTTGAGATGGATGGTAGGGGCCGGTCTGGACTGACGGCGCCCTAGATATTATGATTGAGACATTGGGATTTCGAGATTTCGAGGTACAGAGACTGTGATACAGAGATATCGAGATATTGGGATTACGTTTTATGCCGATACTAGGCACTGTTTTATGCTGATTTCATTATGATACCTCAATTAAAAATACAAGGGAAATCTCACTAAATTATGAAAACAGTTTCTTCATTTACATGTATTCTGCTTTCATGCATTCATACCTCATATTCATGACATACTATTACCTGAGGCACTAGCACGAGCACTTGGCACTACATTCACGTATAGAGATTACATTGCCAGTTTAGCATGCTTCAGCTTTATTCATATTGAGGTTTCTTTATATCTGATCGTATTGACCTAGGTTGGGTCATGCATTCGATCTCTGCTTGTAGATATCTTTCTATTCACGAGTTGGCAACTCACCCCCGTTGTGCCCCAGTTCTTGCAGGTTTGCCGTACAGTTCTATAGCGGCATTTCTGGCACACTGCTTCCTTTTGGGTGATTTGCTTGGATAGGTGGGTTCTTTTGTATCAGAACCGCCGTTGTATTTATATTATTCATTGTATCTAGAATATCCATCAACCAAAACTCGTATATTGTTTCAGACCTAGACTAGTGATGTATTATTCGACCATAGAGTCGCGCTTAGTAGTGTTGCGGTTTTCTTATTGCTTTTGAGCTTTCTTTTGGATTTGATCCTCGCCACTTGGCGTTGTATATTATTGTTGCATGTGTGGTGGTGACCGTCGTTTGACGAAGAGCTAGCTCCCGCTTGGGGATGCCTTTATCATTGCATATATTGTTATCCTTGTTATACCCCATTCGGGGCCAGTTTTACAAAAGAAACTCTGCCGAAATTTTTAGAAAAGACTGTACTGTTTTTAAAAATGCATATTCGGCTTAGTTATTTAAAAACCTTGATTTCAAACATGTTTTTCTTCACTTCTTTAAACCAGTTTCTTTACTTATTCTTAAAAATGGTTTTAGATTTCTGGGCTTTTGGCTTACTTGGATCAGATGGAGTCCTATAGACTTCATATGGTTCAAGGGCCAGTCACGTGCTCTTTCGGGTCGTGACAAAGTTGGTATCAGAGCGCTAGGTTGACCTTGGTTCGAGTCTAAGTTTGACTATGTGGAGCCTAGGGCGTTTATATATATACGGAACTTAGGCTTGACCTTACGGAACTTAGACTTGGTCGAGGGGGTATTAGACCCGGACTTTCGTCGTGTAGGATGACCCTTGGTTGATGGAATAGGTAACTAAAGTAGAGTGACGTACCGTTGGTATGTTCCGCGGCATACTTACGACACGCCACTCCGCTTAAGGAACCTTAGGATGTACATATTTTCGAGATCAGTGATCCTCTTTATATCCAGGATTATACATCCATTTGAGATCCCCGATTCTATTAGTTTCATGATCATACCTTTATTGATGCTGTTCCTTCCCATGATCATGTATCCACTTTGGATCTGTTGTTTCCTTTCTTGCCATTGATGTGCTCTCCTTGATACTCGATTGAGGTTCCTGTCACCATGTTTGAGGGCAGTTTGGGCTGCTGCTAGGGTTACGGCCGGTGTGAGCTCGTTTGGTACGAGGGCCGACCATTGTGTTTTCTGGTGACATGGGAACGTCTCGAGTTAGTGTTGGTGATTGTGACCTCTAGTGGAGGCGAGTGCTTGGTCTTGCACCGGATGATCGGGCCATTGTTAGAGCTGCCAGTTGAGAGAGGACTGTTAATGTACAGCATACCTCAGAGATTGTGATGTCGCCTACCGTGCAGACAGATGGACCAGCTGTTGCTGAGATTGACAGGATGTCGCTTCCGAAGCTTACGAGCTGAGATTGCCGTAGCTTTCAGGCAGATATGAGACAGATGATAGCTAGTCTACCCGATTTGAGAGACGAAGGTGATTCGTCCGATTTTGCGCCGGAGCGGGCCCCGATGAGTTGAAGATTTCCAGTGTGGAGAGTCTTACTCAGATCTAGAGCAGACCGACTCAGAGATGACCGCCTATGTATTGCCTTTCCTGGAGGATTGAGGCGTTGTTCGGCGTACAGGCGAATAAGCCAGTTGCTGCTGCAAATGACGAGATGTCGCCCAGATGGTTGGAGCTACTGCAGCGTGAGCATATACTTAGAGAGATGATAGCGAGTCGCTAGTCACCTGAGGATGAATGACTAGGACAGGTGGTTCGTTTGTTTACCGATGCGAGGTCATCAGATAGATTGTTTCCAGCTAGAGACGACTTCACGCAGGTTCGTTGAGAGTCGATAGAGACGATCGAATGTCAGGAGCCCATTTTCCAAGTTTAAAGTATACGGAAAGACATGCAGGTGATTCTATGGACTCTCTAGAAGAATGAAACCCTAACTCGACTTAATGACCGTGTGAAAGCCTTTGAACCTTCGGGTTTGCGGCGGTTCCTCGGCGCCATTAGTGAGGCTTGGGTTTGCCCTTCTACGGCTGGACCACCGACGCTGTGACAAGTACTCGATACTATTAAACTGTACCCATGATGTGATCTCTTGGGGGATTATGAGGATCTGACGAGTCGATCGGATGGTTCGACATCTTTCGGATATCGTGATGGGACACTGCTTGGGAGACTCCAGATGCGAGCGTAGCCGTCGGAGCGCAGTTCGTGTAGCCACGATGAGTTAAGTCCGAATCAGTCGACATTGAGCAAGGTGGAGTAAAGAGTTCGTACGAGATTTCGACGAGATGACGTCCCACTCCGCTGACATTAGAGATGTGATATGCACCCCGAGGCGTGGTATATGGATGTATCTTCCAGAGAGAAGCGCGATAGGTATGCAGCCGTTCCGGAATAAGCTTTAGCTTCAGCATTGGATGATGACTTCCGGGCATTTCGGCAGGATTGAGATTTGAGAAAGGAACCTCGACAGGACCTTTCTGGAGTACGTTACGAGAAGACCTAGACCAGGAGTGGTCGTATTGCGCACACCCAGCAGGACAGAGTTCGGCATTGTCGACGAGGTAGTTGACCATGTTCGGATAAAGGAACTTACCCAGATGCGTTGCAGATCGATCAGGGACAGACGAGTGATGAGTATTCCTCCGATGGTTGGGACGTGTTCCCGAGGACCTGTTCGGCCTGACATCCTCTACAGAATGATGAAGCTACAGAATATGCGATTTCGAGTCCGTGCGAGAGACTTCAAATTGACAGTGGCCGAGAACAGTGCAGTGCGTAGTAGCTTGGCGTGACGTCATAGTGGACGACGATAGAGACAGTTGGAACAAGAGGTTCGTGTGAGACACTGATGAGCTGTCATTACTTCCCGTCGAGACTAGAGACCTGATATGCTTACAGAGACGTTGGAATGTGACCAGTTTCCGAGAAAATATTGTGCTGAGGACACAGGTGTTTTTGAGCGAGAAGAGGTTGTGCAGGAAGCCAGCCTCTGTACAGATCGGCATAGGCATGATCGGAAGAGACCTTGAGCAGGATTCCTTCCAGGACATTGCTGCAATGATGTTTGCACCCAGGATCAGATGTGTGACGTGCTTTCAGAGAGCCAGAGGCCGACGCCAGTGATACGCTGCCTTACGAGCGGTCGTGAGGATTGACCGAAAGGTGACCAGGAAAGTGCCAGAACGGAATCGTTCCTGTCAGTACTCCTGACCGGGCCGATGAGCCGATGGATTGCGAGATTGGTAATCTACAGGAAAGATCAGGAACCAGAGGCAGAGGACGCCAGCCGCGAGCAAGAGGCAGGTAGATATCTTGCGCAGCTAGCATCGGATATTCCGGTACCTTCTTGACCCTGAAGGATGGTATACCGACGACGGTAATTATGATTTGTGATTTTGTGATTTGATTATCACGTATCCGTTGCTTTGGATTTCGGTATTTTGGGCGATCTATTCACATGATTTAGTCTTGATGACTGAGTTTCATGATATTTGATTTTGTGCACCATGGTTGCACCTACTGGGTATTTATACCTTGTACATAGTTATTACTCTTGAGCTGTTGATTGCGATTTCATGCCTATTTTATGCTGGTGATTTGATTTACGCTTCCAGCAGAGTTTCATGTAATTTTAGTGTTTTGATTTTGCACTCGGTATAGCTTATATGTGCTTGTAGTGTATCGATATGTGTTTTGTGCCCGCAGCTGCACACGTTTATGATTTTCTTCATATCTGGATACACTTGGTGTTGCTGCTTACGTATTTGAGTTATTGCTTGGTATTTGTGCATGGGATGCACCAGTTCTATACTTCGTGCATTTGTCGCACCAGTTTTATGTTTCTTGCGTTTATCGCCTCAGATTTATATCTCGTGCCTTTGTTGCACCGGATTTATATTTTGTGCATTACGATTGCACCTGACTTCGATTTGATGCCTTTCGGTATGTCAATTTTGATTGTGATATTGATGTGGATTCTTGCACTCCGTGCTTTTGACTGGACTTACGCATATTCGACGTTGCTATTGGATTTTGTGATTCCGTGCATATTGAGTGCGCAGGGTCTAGATTTTCATTCGTGCATGATGGATGCACCGATTTGGATTTTCGCGCATGTTGGGCGCATGTTTTGAGATACGATTTTGGGGCACACCAGATGCACTAAATCGAGATTCTTCGTGCATGTCAGATGCACCTGTTTTGGCTGCCAGGCACACGTTGCCTATGACAGATGCTTCGTGCACACCCGTTGCACCTAGATGTTGTTTTGTGCACATGTTTAGCACATATATGGATTTTGATTTCCGTGCGCACCAGACGCACAGGGTGGTGTTATGTGATTTTTGGGATTTATTCCTTTTGGAGCAGTACATTTTTATGATGTTGGATATTTGCTTTCATACTGAGCAGGACTAGTCAGTGGGCAGTACCTGGATATATTTTGCATGCATCGATAGTTATCGAAGGGATTTCCGAAAAGCGAGCTATAGTCTCAGTATATACCTACGTGTCCGATATGACACCAAACGTTTTAAAAACAAGGAAACCCTTCTAAATTGTTTTCAAAACGGCGGAACGTACCTATTAAACAAAGGATATATATACACATATATAGTTATTTTCTTATGAGAAACGTCCGCCACTGTGCAGTGTTACGCGCATCGCACAGCGACTTAAAAAGATTTGGCATACATTTGCATCAGCTATTTACATGTATAGTCTTGGTCCATATCATATTGATTTTGTATTGGATTTGACATTGTGTCGTTACCATGACTCCGATGATTGCGGATGCTTGATGGAGTGTTGCTTTTGAGTTATCTGCTCAGTACTCATGCGCATGCATTGCGCTATGATGTTTTATGTATAGATGATTTCGGAGCCCCGATGACTTGGAATTTGTATTGAAATATTTTAGTATTTGGGGGTTTAAATTTAAATTCGGGGACCGAATTTCTTTAAGGGGGGTAGATTGTAACGTCTTCAAAATAATAAAATATGATTTTTGGGAAATTTTATAATTTAATATTATTTTAATGAATATTTTAATATTCTGGTATAATTAAATACAGATAAATGGGGAAAAATTATGGAAAATTCTAAAATAAGGTATTTTAAGGAATTGCTTCGTTTTCTGTGCATGCCCCCATTTCCTCTAGTTTTGACTGATTCCATCTAGGGTGAAATCTGGGTTGATTTTCCTATGTTGGTGTATAATTTGGGACTTGTTTTAGCATGAATTTTGGTATTTGGTGATTCATTCCTGTCGGGTGGCGTTTGGACGTCAACGACAAGTGGATTTTGATTGTGTTTACATGCGAGTCGATAGGTTTTTACCTATGCGGGTAGCGTGTGCTATTTTGGTTTCCGATATGATTTTCATGTGCTTTAGCATTGTGATATACTTGTAGGTACCCCGCGTGATGTTGAGGCAAAGGAGGTGAAGATAGCGACATCGGCTTTGGCACACGAGAAGCAATGTGAGTAGATTTATATCTGTGGGGAGAAGTCGGGTGGATGGCGTATAGCACCCCCGCAGTCCGTGGTGAAGTATACGAATACGTATACACACGAATATTTATTATGTGTTGTTTAGGGTTATTGATGGTAATAATGATATTTTGATGATAAGAATATATTGGTTTAGTTTAGTGCGAACCCTAGAGTAGTGGTTGCACTCACACATACATTTACACACATACTTGCATTCATTCTTTCATTTATTAGAGTGCATATGATGGTGCGTATATCTACACATGGGTATGGGACTATGTGTTTATATACTGGATTTGAGGATAGTATTTGGGATTTGAGATGAGTCGATGAGATTGGGCTTGAGGCCAGGAGATCGGTGATGTGATTTGGTTCGTATTGAGATACGACACGATGTTTTAGCGGGTCTTTTGACGTAGTGATTCTTACACCTGCATGCATACATAGAGGGTATCAATATTGTACTAGACGTAGATCAGTACCCCGATCATGACATTTGATAAAGAGGATACCAGATAAATAGTATGATGAATGTGATATTGACCCGTACCCAGATTTGGGATGCCGTACGACGGATTTACGTACAAGCTATATTTTGATGATTGATCCGCACTCTTGACTTGGGATGTCTGATTATAGATAGGGTATCGGATATGATATTATTGAGGCGGGATCACCGACTAATATATATACATGTATGTATATGTATCGACTCAGATGTTAGGCGGTTTCCTCACCCGTAGCTCTACTTGTTAGTTCAGCCGTATAGTTTAGGATGGTTGTTAGATTAGATTAGACTCCTACCTATTTCAAAAACTAACGAATCGTGGGTATTTTAAAAGACAGCCCAAGGGATCCTACGGATATTTCAAAAGACGTATCTTTTCATAAAAACACCGTAGCCCCTATTTTCAAAACCCCATGATTCGTGTTATTTCAAAAGGCACCAATTGTAGAGGTTATTTTAGATTAATGCAGATTAGTTATAGTTGCGTCTAGTATTCAGCTTCCGCTCATTATTGTGGTTCGCATCGCATCGCATGCTTATATTATGTTTCATACTCCATTATTGATGTTATGCTGTTAGGACACCAGCACCATTACCGATGATGCGTATGTACCACGTACACTTACTTGCCGGCTCACACACATCTCCATCGGTAATTGCCATGTCACGTACACCTTAGAAAATATTATTGCATCGACATAGGTTGTTAGCTAATAATTTAGACATGATATTAGTGTACTTGCCTTATATGCTAGATTAGACATTGTAATTATTAGTTGTTACATCATGCATGTTATTATTCATGGATTTTTATGCCTGTATGCACTGTTTACATGCTATTGAGGATTGGATTCGGATTTCCATGAGATTTTCTGGATTTGGGGGAAAACCGCAAAACTTATATAAACTTCTTTTCTCTCTTTAAAATAAAAAGTGCGGTTTTCCCATGATGTATGAGTCGTCCACCATGAGTTTGCTGATGGATTTGGAAACCCGATTCGAGGAGACGGATGAACCGTTTCGGGTACATGGTGGACCCGGTAAGGTACCCCGGGGCAAGAAGCGCGTGGTGATGACGATGTGAGCCTGGCAGGGGAGCACTACCTACCGGTGATTTTACCCGACGCGTCGGATATCCGGAGGATACCGTCGTGGTCTTGAGATGGATGGTAGGGGCCGGTCTGGACTGACGGCGCCCTAGATATTATGATTGAGACATTGGGATTTCGAGATTTCGAGGTACAGAGACTGTGATACAGAGATATCGAGATATTGGGATTACGTTTTATGCCGATACTAGGCACTGTTTTATGCTGATTTCATTATGATACCTCAATTAAAAATACAAGGGAAATCTCACTAAATTATGAAAACAGTTTCTTCATTTACATGTATTCTGCTTTCATGCATTCATACCTCATATTCATGACATACTATTACCTGAGGCACTAGCACGAGCACTTGGCACTACATTCACGTATAGAGATTACATTGCCAGTTTAGCATGCTTCAGCTTTATTCATATTGAGGTTTCTTTATATCTGATCGTATTGACCTAGGTTGGGTCATGCATTCGATCTCTGCTTGTAGATATCTTTCTATTCACGAGTTGGCAACTCACCCCCGTTGTGCCCCAGTTCTTGCAGGTTTGCCGTACAGTTCTATAGCGGCATTTCTGGCACACTGCTTCCTTTTGGGTGATTTGCTTGGATAGGTGGGTTCTTTTGTATCAGAACCGCCGTTGTATTTATATTATTCATTGTATCTAGAATATCCATCAACCAAAACTCGTATATTGTTTCAGACCTAGACTAGTGATGTATTATTCGACCATAGAGTCGCGCTTAGTAGTGTTGCGGTTTTCTTATTGCTTTTGAGCTTTCTTTTGGATTTGATCCTCGCCACTTGGCGTTGTATATTATTGTTGCATGTGTGGTGGTGACCGTCGTTTGACGAAGAGCTAGCTCCCGCTTGGGGATGCCTTTATCATTGCATATATTGTTATCCTTGTTATACCCCATTCGGGGCCAGTTTTACAAAAGAAACTCTGCCGAAATTTTTAGAAAAGACTGTACTGTTTTTAAAAATGCATATTCGGCTTAGTTATTTAAAAACCTTGATTTCAAACATGTTTTTCTTCACTTCTTTAAACCAGTTTCTTTACTTATTCTTAAAAATGGTTTTAGATTTCTGGGCTTTTGGCTTACTTGGATCAGATGGAGTCCTATAGACTTCATATGGTTCAAGGGCCAGTCACGTGCTCTTTCGGGTCGTGACAATATCTTAACATCGTTAAGATATAAATTGATTCTATATATATCTAATATAGAAACAAAAGCACAAATTTAATTGGAACCAGATTCAAATCATGCAGCTGTGTCCAGTGCATGTTAACTAAATGTAGAGAGGCCAATCAGCATTACTCAACTTAGGAGCGCGTCCAATTATGAGTAACCTGAAAGAGAAACAAGTTTCTCAAAACCATTACTATCAACTGAATACCTCATACAAGTATCTACATCTTCGATTACCTTGAAGAATCCCGATACTTGCGACACCTGGTTCTCTACTTTATTCTTGTACCTATAACTTCTCAAACTTGGACCTTGTATTTCTACGAAACACTTGTCCAAAACTTGAGAAGTCATAAGTAAACAGAATATAGTATGAGGACCAACCCTTTTGTCCTAATGGACACTGAACAACATAAAATATTTTATATAAGTCCTCTGAGTTTAATAACTCAAACCCTGTGCGTCGTAGGTTGAAAACTGTACCCAGGCGATTTCCTCAAATATCACCAATTACAACGAATTCCGATATAATGAGGATGATCACCTAATTCCCAATAACTTACTCCCACTCATCATCTGTAAAACCATACAGATGTGAGAATCATACTTGGTAAATAGATACCCTGGAGCAAGGGCCTAATTGGGAAATCAGTTTTCTATTAACAATACATAGTGAAACTGAAACATGAATATGTTTTGAAGCGGTATCCGGGTATTCCTAGTAATGCCTCTTCCATTCTCCAGATTCATGACTGAAAAAATATACTTCCTTGCCATCTCTCCAAATCCCTTTATTTGTCTTTAGTCGTTACCTTATGTACACCATTGTTAGGCTTAAATGTTTTTCTTCCTTCCCTACCGTTTGGCACCAGCCTATGGTTTGGAAGAAGACTATCCAATAAGCATAATAGGTGTACACTCCTAATCCTAGGAGTATCGCAACCTGAGAGAAGGTGATGATAAAAGACAACAGAATAATCCTTATTCCTATTTCTCCTGAACCAGAATCCATCCTCGAAAAAATTCCTTCGAGTTCGTATATAACCATACGATGGATTTATCCAATGGAATTGGATGTTCGTAGTGATACGGGGTGTTTTGGAGAAATACAAAGGTGAAGTAGGAGTGGCGATGAAATACGTAGTTTGGTCGTGAATCATAGCAGTCGCATTTTACTTTGCCCTCTTTCTAATCCCTTTATTTGTCTTTACTTATTACCTTCTGCACACCATATTTAGGCTAATTGGTTTTCTTCATTCCCTACCTTTCGGCACCTGCCTATGGTTTGGAAGAAACTATCCAATAAGCGTAATTGGTGTACTATCTCCTAATCCTAGGAGCCCCCACAACCCGAGAGAAGGTAAAAGGAAAAGACAACTTAATAGTCCTATTCATTTTCTCCAGAACCAGAAACCATTCTCGAAAAAGTTCCTTCGAGTTCGTATATTACCATACGATGGTTTTATCCAAGGGAAGTGGATATACGTACTGATACGCGGTGTTCTGGAGAAAAGCAAAGGGTAAAAGAAGGAGTGGCAATGATGTATGCAACGTGGACAATCCAAAAGCCAGTGTTTTTAAGAAAGTTCGGTTAACTTGGTTACTGAGTCATAGTCTAGGATCGGGGCATGGTCGATGCCAAAGAGAGAGAGAGAGAAAAGAAACACTCAGCGCACACTCTAACCTAGATCAGAATGGATAATTATTTTATCTAATCTGGATGGCTCCCACTGTTTTCTTGAATTCTCCTCCAAACCCAAAAGGAGAACTAGTCGGAATCACCCGAAGAGTAATCCTACTCATCAGTGGGAATCGGGATCCAACTATCATCGCATGATAACTTGATTGAAGCCACTCAAGTTACCACACTCCAGAAGGTATGCGCATGCCTGGCAAGTTTCCTGTATGTTTGAAACTCCCGATATGATTTTTACCCCAAGCGGCTTATGACCTTGACAGAGGTCAACATATCATAAGTCGCAAGTCAAGTTCAACCCGTCATTGTCCTGGATTAACTTAGACCCACCCGTACGTGCCCTTGACAGAGGTCAAAATGACCGTGCGACTGTCCTAAATAATCGCATATCTATGCAACAAACAAGCATTACCCAGCTACCAAGCACTGTGCCTTGACAGAAGTCAACATACACAGCATGAATACTAAGCAATACCTGTAAGAAATGACGGAGGGCTACGACTGGTATTTGGCGAAAAACCTTTAACGTAATGAACTTGATATCGTTGAAGGAATCCAAGTGGTTTTATAAATATATAGTGGTGAAAACTTTTGCTAAAGAGGTCACTCCCGGTGAAGGGATCTCGGCTCTTTCCCCGTCGAATGAGGTGCAGGATATTCTAAACTGAATACTATGATGCAAAGCAAAAAGTAAACGACTATAGTGAAGTTATTACGTTGACGCAAACTTTTACTCAAGGGGTCACTCCCGATGAAGGGATCTCGGCCCTTGCCTCGTCGAATGAGGTGCAGGATATTCCAAACTGAATACCATTGTGCAAAGCAAAAGCGTACGTCTGTAATGTCAGTTTTTAAAATCTTGGTTCCAACAACATCATATATATAGGTTTGTTTTCCTTGCATTGATAAGAATCAACACAGTCCCATCAATTAATCACACCAGAAAAGAACGAAAATAAAATATACGTATATGCCATCCACATTCGCCACTGGGTCCCGTCATCACCCGTTAGGTTACTTAACTAACGACAGAGCGGGGACTGGGCTAGCGCGGATGCAAAACATATACAACATCTACTAGTATATGTAAATATATATAACAATCGTCCCAGGCATGATAAATGCAACATCACAGAAAAGTAATAAGCATCACAGAACAATACAAATAATCTGGAAGCCCCGGGTTTCATAGAGCCACAACTGAAACCCGACGTTCCCTTGGTCGTGTGGATAGCCTGTGCAATGAACTCCTAGACCCCTACGGGCGCGGAAAGTTACCCGCCAAAACGTAAAGCGAGGCAGCCCCCTTCAGCAAAGTGAATGGACCACCCAGCACTTCACAGAATCCGGTAACTTGAGCATCCCTCCTTGGGTCAACCTGTACCCCCTACGAGTGTGGCGAATAGCTCGCCAATTCTAGAGTGAATCCCCCTCCGTCTCAACGCCATGAGATGCGGGCCCGTTGCCCTCTAGAACCCGGCTATCCATGCACCCCACCTGGGGTAATCCTAGTACAGAAAAGAAAATAATATACAAGGGTGACATCGACCTCAGCCCGGTCGTGCCCCAAAAGATTAATATACAAACAGGCAGTGACGGCAGTCCACATGTCGGACGCTCGCCCCGCAATATCAAATGTACAAATACAACAAAATTGTACTACCACTGCACCCAGGCTATCCACCACGACAATCCGTAACATCACAGCACAATACAGAATATCAACGTGAATGTCACGTTCGCAAACCCGTCTAAAAGGACTATAGCGATTAGACAAGGTTTACCGATCAAATGACATTCACGGTCACAGATAGAAATGTAAAGTACTGAAAAATTACACAGTTAAAATTTCGATCGACTAAATTTATCCGCAAAGGCCCCAAAAGAAAATCCGGTACTCAAAAGATTCTGGGCCAAAACCATATATCAAAAATTATCAAAATTCAATGTTATGAGCTACAGGAAAAATTTCATGGCCCGTCGCTACTAAACGGCCGCGGAACCGCCGCCAATAGGGGGTTAGTGCGGCGGTTCCGCGGCGCTTTAGAGGCTTCAGGAATCCAAATTTTTTCTGCATTCATAAAATCTCCTGCACGGATTTTTAGGCCTCTGGAAATAATTTTTGGAGCACTTACAGAAATCGACAGAAACTTGACAATACGGAAAATAGTTTTTGAAATTTTGATCGATCGAGATTTTAAGCTTATGCAAACTAGCTAGTAGGGGTTAGTGGGAGGCTCTGATACCATTGCTGGGTAGTGGGAGCGCCCCGGCCATCCAACCGTGGCCAAATACGGAACAAAAATTTCTTTAAACCCGGCGCTACCATTACACGTTTTGCAAGATCGAAACCATTAACCCTAAAACTAGCAATCTAACAAAAGGAGATAGAATGGTTATACCTAACGGATCATGTCCTTTGGGTCTTCAACCATTTCCAAGCTCCAAGTGATGCGGATCGACTTTGGCCGCCGGTCTTCCTTCATCTCCGATGATCCACCCGAGGGAAATGGCGCAAGCTTCAGATTAGCCAAGAGAACCGACCGACTCTTCAAAATTGCTAGTAGTGGAGAGTGGGGAGTGTAGGATAGTGTCACTACAACTTTCTCTCAAAATCAAATGCTCATGTGAGCATCTCAAGAAGAAGATGAAGAGGGTGATGATGACAAGGAATGAAAATGGCTATGTATTTTTTTTTGTGTGAGCATGAGAGTGAGAGAGTAAGAAGAGCACCATCTCCAAAAATAACCAAATCAACAAAATCCCACACAACAAGAGTGGCCGGCCCCCTCTCATGCACACCACAAAAAAAATGTCATTCTCAATTTCATTAAACAATTTGCACCATACCAATCATTACATGAAAAAGCCCATATTTTGACCAAAACCATACCCTTGCCATGTCATCATTTCCACCTCATTATGAACAAATGATTTTCCAAAAGAAAATAAATAATGAGGTAGCATCTTCTAGAAGCCATTCTGTATAAATACGGAATGCTTCCCGGTAAATGTATCGAAATACACACATACGCGTATTCGTACGAAAATACGAATAGTCAAAAAGAGAAAATAAATAGTGAGCAATAATACTAGAATACATATGTAAATCGAAACTGGATTTAATAATCTGGCTTAATTCTAAGCCGCTAGTATTATCAACCGTCCGATTAAAGTCTGTGCAGTCCGTGCACATATTTAATCGGACACCTGTATGTATCGACATACGTTACCTACACCATATCACCTGAACCGAGAAAACCCTCTGTGTGGGATTCTAAAGACTCATCAATACGCTGGCAGTAGGTTTAACCACAAGCACGTCAGCGGCACTAGCTGTACGTAACGGCTACCCAGGTATTGAGCGAAAGGAAGGCCGACGAGCAAACTCATCCGAACCCCTACTGAGCCTGTCAGTGACAATATCCATACAGTCCGGTCTGTTCGTCTAAGAGTATCGCATATCGAGTCTAGGGGGAGGACAAAGTCAGACCCCTAATAACACGATAATTCATGTCGGTATGAAACCCATCACTACCCGAGAAACTATCGATCCTGGATCGGTAATTCTCACATACCCCGGCCGAGAATTTCTAGTGATGGCCACCCGTGCACTGCGCGACATCAACCCCCAATACCGGGAGAGACGAATCCCCGACGATCCGCTCACTGCCTCCATGTGGCTCGGGACTGTACCCAACTAAAACCTGTTTGTACGACTCCTTTGAGCCGTGGTAGGGTAGTAATCAAAGCACAGTGGGAACTCACACGAGACAAATGACGATCTCAGGTCGACAGACTAACCTGTTCACATGTCACCAGGGAACTGCTATCTGACTATAGGTATAATTCCAACTAGCATGTTCCCAGCGAGTCCGTCCAGTGTACTCATGACCCATTGATCACCTGCATACTATCTTAGGTGAACAACTAACACCAATGGCTTGTGAGACCGGCCACCGCCTCTCGTCAGGGTCTAGATAAGTATACACCAGTCTACACTGGAGTATCGATGCCCAGTCTCGATACTCCCACGACTAGGGACATTTAAGGATGTGCTTATAGACCCCCAGCTCCCACGTATGTGATCGCCATCACAATGCTGGTAGTCAAGCAAGAGTCCTATGGGCTTTATCAACATATACATGATGATAAAGACAAACCAGATAGCATACTATCATCTCGAGTAAGACTGTTTTATCGGTATAGGTCCTCGTTCAATCATGATCACATACCTACGACTATGATAATTGCCTTGAGGGCACTATAGCCAACAGTTCCAACAATTTAACTTTGGTTTATTTTCTTTGCATTAATATAATGCGTCCCATCATTAACCTATCATTGCAGAAAACAACGAAAATACAACGTTCTCTTATGCCATCCGCATTCGCCACTGGGCCATGTCATTCACTCGTTAGGTTACTTAATTAACGACAGAGCGGGGGCTAGGCTAGCGCGGGTGTAAAACATAAGGGCCATCTAATAGATATCATATATAGATATTGTACATTCGTCTGACGCAATAATAGGCATTCCAGATCACAGATGAAGATATTGGATTTTCTACGAATCCGCATTTCTTTTTGAGCCTGCAAAAAAAGACGAATCACACAGTCGTGATGAATAGCCAAAACCCCATCCTAGACCCCTACGGGTATGGCAAACTACCCGTCCAGTACCCGAAGTGAAGCGGTCTCCCTCAATAACGTGAGTAGGCTACTAAACATTTCGAAGTACCCGGTAGTTTGTGCACCCAATCTTGGGTCTATCCTAGGAGCAGAAAACAGTAAATAAAATAATACAACGGTGGCTACAACCTCAGCCCGGATATGCCCCGCAAAAGAATATTACAACAATTTACAAATTACATTTGAATGAACGAAACGCTCGTCTCACATCCCCGGCTATCCATTCACGACAATCCAACAAGTCCACAAACACAAACCATTACAGAATTGTGCAACCCCCTGCTAACCGACATACTAACAGTTAGGGGAGGTTTACGAACACATTAAACAAATCACAGATATAATCAAATTATCCAAACAACTTAGAATTTCGATCAAGCAAACGCAAATGATTATACTCCAAAAATTCTCTGTGCACCTGAAACTTGAGTAGAAACAAAACATCCCAGAAAGAACAAAATCAACACAGAAGAGTTACTGGGGAATTTTAGGCCGACTCGGCTTCAACTCGGCCGTGGATCCGCGGCGGATCGCTTGGATCGGGCGTGGATCTGTGGCGGTTTAACCGAGTTAGGAACCCATATTTCACCAGTGTTCTTATAATACCCTGCTTGTATTTTTAAGGGTTCCTGAAAAATTTTTAGACCCCGTTTTAAAATCGACAGAAACTATGTGAAAATGATGTTTTTTCGGGTTCGTTTTGCGATCGAATTTCTAACGACTTTGCTAACAAGTTAGTTATGGTTCAGTCTGGCTCTGATGCCAATATAAGTCGACGTTAGACACCTCACAGGATGCGGGGAGGCGGAATAGGTAAAACAATCATTTTGTTTAAACTAATATCGACTAACATTACGGATCTTTGCCAAACCCTAACTAACAACAACATAGAAGTCATTAGCTACTATGAAAGATGATTATACATAATGAACCAAGTCCTTCTTGTTCTCTTTGATCACCTCCTCGTCGGCCTCCTCGTTGTAATAGAAGATCGACTCGAGAGCTACTTCTCCAAGCTTTAACCTCGCACTTGAGGTAACTAGGTTGCTATGAGTGCTAATCAAAGTAACCTAGAAGATATAGAATAAGATTAGGGATCTATTAGTCTTGCTAACCCTTGGATCTCAACACATGAGAGGTTAGGGTTAGTTCTTGAAGAGTGAGAGCTTGAGGAGAGAGAAGGTGAGAGTGATAATTCTTTTGGAATAATGATTCATTGTGAATATATGAAGCATAAGATATTTATTAAATGAAATAACAAATAACAATTATCATCATGCTTCATTAACTCACCTTATGATTCATCTAATGAGTCATTTAAACAATAAATGCATCATTAACTCTATGGATGAATCACACCATGAGTCATTAAAACAATTAATGCAAATGCCACCTAAGCCTCCAACTCATCAATCTTCTAGAAGCCTCTCGACAAATTACGAGAATGCCCCTCCTATCCGTGAAAACACGGAAATACTGAGACTGTATAAATCCAATAATCCAATACTAGAATCTGGCTTAAACCAAAGCCTGCTAGTATAAACTGTTCGAACATCGTACGTGCGTAAAAACACGTGTGTGTCCGAACCCTGTCGTAAAACCATACGACCTCTATATCGTTTCACCCGAAGTTGGGAAACTCTCTGTGTGGGACTCTAAAGACTCGACTACTACGCTGGCAGTGGGTTTAACCACAGACCGCAAGCGGCACTAGCTGTACGTAATGGTCCCCAGGTAGATGTCGATAAGAAGGCCGATGAGGAAACCCATCCGAACTCCTACTGAGCCTGATGTGACAATCTCCGTACAGTCCGGTATGTTCGTCTAGGACTATCGCATATCGGGCCTAGGGAGCGGCAAGCATCAGTCCCCTAAAAGAGGTATAAGTCGTGTCGGAGTGAAGCCAATTACACCTTGAGAAACTGCTGGAAATCCTACCAGTAAATCTCTCTTGCCCTGGCCAGGGACTTTGCGTAATGGCTCTCCAGACAGCGCGATATCAACTCCCAATACCGGGAGAGACGAATCTTGTCTAACCGCCACTGCCTCCAAGTGCTTCGGGACTGCACCCAACTGCTACCTGTTTGCACGACTCCTTTGAGCCGTAGTAGGGTAGCAATCTAAGAATAGTGAGAACACACCCGAGGCGAAGCAGCAGTGTCAAGTCTGCGGACTATGCTGTACTCATGTAACCTGGGAACTGTTAACTGATGACGGGTATAATACCAACCAACAGTTCCCTGCGGGTCCTGTCCGGTGTACCCGTAACCCAACGAGCACCTGTATACTATCTCCAGTATGACGTACTGATGGCTGTGGGACAGACCATCTCCCCAACTGGGATGAGAAGCGTACACACTAGTCTACTCCGGAGTATCGATGCCCTGTCTCGATAATCCTACGACTAGGGACCTGAAAAAGGATGTGCTTGTAGACTACCCAGCCCCCACTAGTGTGGCTGCCATCACAACGCTGGTAGTCAAGCAAGATCCTATGGGCTCTATCAATACGTACACACATATTAAGATAGATATAAACCAAGTAGCATACTACCATGTTTAGCAAGACTGTTAATATAACTGTGAATATCCCAAGCTTCCATTAAGTAATATACTGGCCGGTATGATACAATAATGGCCCCTAGGGCATATACACTAACACCCTTTGCCACTGGTGGGCACGGGCCAATCCTCACCCTCGGGCGGCGCAATAAAGAAATTTTTTTTCTTCCATTCGTGAATGGAAGAAGGTACTACGACGATCCCCGACCCGGCAGCGTCCCCCCGTTGTCTTCTAGAAGAGAGGTATACCCAGCTTGGCTCGCCCCTACGAGCGCCAGGGTGGTTTTTGTTGCAAAGAGAAGAAACGAGATTGCTCAGGCTGAAAGGGATCTGACTCAACCTCAATCGGAACAGGAATCTGAGGAGGATCCTCCAAGAGTTCGGCACTAGCTGGCCCGGGGCTAACCCAAAACAATTCAACGCCTCACTCACCTTGGGGGAGAAGGGCATACGCATCTCGGCCCGAAAGGCCTCCAGGTACAAGGCAATCTTCTTGCCCCGTACCTGGTTTGCCTTCTTCCCCTTCTCGGCCAGACGAAGCGAATAGCCGGGAGGAATGAGGAAATGAGTCTTGATGTTAACGAGCTTCTCTGCACGCTTCATCGAGGATCGCACGCCAAGAACACCCGCGGCCTATGCTTTGGGGACCACCCTATCTTCCCGGGGGAACTCCAACTCAGAGGGAGATGAGGAAGAACTAGAAGAGGAAGTTTCAGAAGACTCCCTAGACTCTACCCGCACTACATCTACTCCTCAGAAGAAGACATCTAACCTGATCAAAAAGAGGTGTCCTCGGGAGATCAAAAGCAAGGAATCCGATCTGAGGAGAAGAGCGCCGAGCTAAGACGACCAGGGACGGGGAAACTATGAAGAGGTATGAGCCCTGATGGGGATCCTACCTCTATTTATAGCTGCCGGCGTGCACATCCTACGGCTCCGATCGCCTCCCGCCAAAACAATGTTTCGCAACCAACGGCCGACAACGTTCCACCTGTCGCACTCACATTGGCCGCGTCCCTTCGAACGCGGGAACGCCTGTGGCGCTTTTCACCAACCAACCAGCGCCAGACACGTAGGCTGTCGCTTCGACGAATGTACACACGATCCGGCGCTTCCCCTTTAATGCGAGATCTCTCCCTTCCACTGACGTCATCAAGAAATACTACTCTTTGACCGGGAGTGTGCGATGACGATATTTTCGAGTGAGAGCTCACCCCGGATGATCAGTCAGACCACTCTCGACCCGACCGAGGAACGGGTCGAGACGAGAGTGGGGGGCTAATGATAAGGCTCGATATCGGTGACTCTCCAGATGCTGACACGTTGCAGATGACGTGTCCCGGAACCTATAAGAAGGGATCAAGAACTTAGGTTGGGATCGCACCTCGGGCCTCTGGCCCGAGGAGTTTTCCGACCTCCGGTGGCCTTCCAGACCAACCCCCCGGCTCACCCCTGAGCTATCATGGAACCAAGATGCCTCGGCCTCCCGCTCGTGCCCGAGCCTCCCGCCGAGCTCATCTTCCTCGGTCTCACCCAGACTGACTCACAGCGCTGATCACAGGCGCCTACACCACGGCTCCATGAATCTCGCCATGCGCGAGATATCCGCCGCCCACGATCCCGTGTTCCACGCCATCACGATCCCCCATTAACGAGCATGTCTCTTCATGGAGCCGCCTGCCTATTGCTGCCGCTATATAAACCCCTCTCTTAGACGATCGAGGTAAGCCATTTCTACTCCACTAGGTCGTTACTTTGCCAAAATACCCCGTCTAACTTGAACGTCGGAGGGTTCTCGGTGGCACAACCACCCCGGGATTTCTTTGCAGGTAGCTCGGCCACAACCACTCATAACCCATTGAGATCCACACGCTCCAGGAGTCAACCCTCCAACTCAATCTCAGCCGTCCATCAGCGCTCCTAGCAGATCAACGGGAGATAATATTTGAAGGAGATCCATACCTCCATCAGTTTCCATCTGATCCCAGGGAACATTAATTTATTATTAGAAACTTATAACTATGTATAAGAAAACAAGATTAAAGCTGTTATAAAACAAGGACTCAAGATCGAACTCTTCCAACAGGAGACGGTGTCGGCTGCAAACCCCTTGATCAATGTTCTCGGATGACAATTGCATCTAATTTTTTCTGAGTCTAAACTAAGTGGTCCAGTGCAAACCTCTGCACTTAGGATCTAGATTAAGCACAATTTGAATGCAGGGATCATTTATACTCATGCAAGGCTCATTCCTGTGAACCCCTTTTGAGGGATCACTAATTCAATGTGAATCCTTGCAAGAGAACTGTAGAATCTCTCTCGGAAAATAACTTATTAGCCATTATTTTGGGCTCTCATTGTTACATCTATGCTCCTATGTATGTGCTAATTAATTGGCTGATTCGAGAGCTGTGACTCAACGACCAAGGACAGAGCTAAAGAGGTACGGGTTAGGTGCGAGGCCCCATGAAGCTCCTAATATTTCTATATAATGCGTAGCATCTCAACTGCATGCTAACCCATCATGTATAGATTATGAGCATTAACAATACACACTATAGGAGTATAATTTTTTTTTAAAACTTTAATTAAGACCAATTTAACCATACATGCCAAATAAGAACTTTTTATTTGGGATTTAAAGAACTGTTCGGTTTTCATACTCTTTATTAGTTTTGGTTTCTTCGGAATAGAAAACCCGTGACAATTTAATATATAAAAAAGGCAAAAAAAACAGTAATTTGGGACGAAAATATCAAAAAAGTGATCCTATAAGTAGGGCAAACGGATTGAAGCCTCGGACAGCCACAGATTAGCAACACTAGTTTAGGAGGATTAGTGGATATCATAGGCGAGGAATTTGATGAAATAAGCCTTTATTAAAAATTGAAATAGAAGATGTGTGTTGGCACAAATGGAAGGTTTTATGCAATTTAGTCCTGAACATAATGTTTGAAAAAGGAAGGAAAAAAGGGGGTTGAGATGGGGGCCACATTGAAGTGAGTAGTATTTGGTGTTGGGCTAGCTTTATTATCTCAATCAAAATCAAAATGGAGAAAGATAAAGGTGTCCTCATGGTACGACTGCGATGTGAGAGAGAGAGGAGGGGGCGGAGAGAGGGAGATGCTCTCATTTCTCAAAACAAGAGTGCGAAATAGACGAGGTGGAAATGGGCTGGCCCTGTCTTGAGATTGGATTGGTATCTGTCTCTCTACTCTCTCTCTATTCTCTCTCTTTTATCTTGTCATCCGTAGAAAGCAACGTCTCCTTGTGACTATGACATGTCCGTTGCCCCCAGCTTCCCAACAAAAAAACACCACCGCCACTCTCTTCCACTTTCTCTCTCCTCACACTGAATTTTTACTTCTTACTGTGAACGAATCGCGACTTTGTTTTGTCTTCTCTGTGAACAAGTTGTTGTGTTAAAAAAAAAGATTAAATTAATTTGGGGAAGGAACAACATAAATCTGAGCCATTAATTCGAACCGCTAATTTAACTAGCGGTTAAAATCGAACGGATCAGATTAAACCGCTATTTTAGCTGGAGCTTACCACTAAATAAAAGGAAGCGCCGCTCAAACAGCATATCCCTACAATGGCCTCTGACTGAGCAGCATATCGAAATATTAGACGACTGGGGTTTTGGTGTGTATCGTAAAGTTGACCACTAACAACAAGACCTGCGGTTGATATCTGCATTATGTAGGGATGCTAGTGAGCGCGCAGCGGAAGCGGGAGCACGGTGTGCAATAAAAATTTCAAGGCAAATACTAACATTCACAACTAAGAATCATTTCCAAACAACTAAAACTAGCAAACCTAGAGAGCATCCCATAAATGGTTAGAAAATATAACCTTTATAGTGTTAGGGTTTGCTAGCGCCCTGGCCATCTACCTTGGCCGGTGCAGAACAAAAAATGGTATTTAAAAATTTTTTGGCGCTAAAATCCCGTCTTAGAATCAAAACCATAAACCTAAAACTAGCTACAAAAGATAGAAGTTGTATACCGAAAGATTCGTATCTTTCGGTCTTCTACCCTCTTCTTTGGCTCCTTGAGGTGTTTTCGATTGAGCTTGGCCGCCGATCTTCCTCCGTCGAAGATAATCCACCCGAGAATGTAGATTATAGCTCTTGCTCCACACTAAGAATCTAGTGAAGCAATTAGGGACTCCAGGTTGCTAATCTAGAGTGTCTAGAGATGTAGTGAGTAGCTCTAAGTGTGTATCTATCCCTCTTCTACCCTTAATTCTCAACACATGAGATGGTAGGGTAGAAGATGAAGATGGAGGAGGAGGAGGAGCTCAAAAAAGGTAGTGAAGAGAGAAAAAGCAAATGGTGAGAGTCTCTTTTCAAAATGACCATCCATCTAGTGAGAGAAAAACTTAAGCAAGGTTTTGTAAAACCATTTTTTCAATAAACATATTGCAACCATGTTTGAATAGTTTGCACAAATGAATTAATTCATTTGTCAATACTATTCAAGCATGGTTCTCACCATTCTCTCTTCATCACCTTTACACCTCATTTCCATTTAAATAAATAAATGGATAATCCAAAATGATGTGTCCACTTTTTAGAAAGTTTTCCGTATAAAAATACGGATTGCACTCAACTGTATATACATACATGTATTCGTACCAAAATACGAATACCCAAACAGCTAGAATAATACAAAGAACATAATACTGGAATATACATATCGAAATACATATACGTAAATTATTAAATCTATATATGATTTAATAATCCAGCTCAATCCCGAGCCGGCTAGTATTATCAACTGTCCGATCGAAAGTCCGGATAACTAGTACAATCTTTTGATCGGAACCTTGCACGTATCAAAATACGGCTACTACATCATTTTGTTGGAGATAGTGCCCTCATAGTCAATTATTGGATCGCAGGTACGTGATTGCAATGATTGCGGAGGACCTATACCGGTATGACAGTCATACTCGAGATGATAGTATGCTATCTGGCTTGCCTTTATCAGTCGTGTACATGTTCAGGTAACTGATTACATGTTACACTTTGATAGAGCCCTTAGGATCTTGCTTTACCACCAACAGTATGATGGCGATCATATACGTGAGAGTTGGGTGGTTTATACGCATATCCTTAATTGTGGTCCCTAGTCGTGGGAGTTTCGAGAAAGGGCATCGATACTCCGGAGTAGACTAGTGTGTACAGTCGAGACCCCGACGAGGGGCGGTGGCCGGTCTCACAAGCCACTGGTGTCAGTTGGATCACCTAAGATGTATACAGGTGCTCATTGGGTTATGAGTACACCGGACAGGACTCGCCGGGAATCTGCTAGTCAGTATTATATCTATCGTCAGATAGCAGTTCCCTGGCGACATGTGTACAGGTTAGTTCATCGACCTGAGGTCGTCATTTGTCTCGTGTGAGTTCCCACTGTGCTTTGATTTCTACCCTACCACGGCTCAAAGAAGTCGTGCAAACAGGTAGTTTTTGGGTACAGTCCCGAGCCATATGGAGGCACGTGAGCGGATCGGCAGGGGATTCGTCTCTCCCGGTATTGGGGGCGAGATCGTGCTGTGTCTAGGAGAGCCATTACACAAAGCCCACGGCCGTGGCAGGAGATTTACTGGTAGGTACTCCAGTAGTATCTCAGGGTGTTATTGGGCTTCACTCCGACACGACTTATACTGCTATTGGGGGTCTGACGTTACTAGCCCCCTAGGCAGATATGCGATACTCATAGACGAACGGACCGGACTGTATATACATTGTCACTGTTAGGCTCAGTAGGGTTTCTGGATGAGTTCGCTCATCGGCCTCCCTTGAGGTCAGTCCATGGGCAGCCGTTACGCATTGCTAGTGCCGCTGACGGTTTGTGGTTAAACCCACTGCCAGGGTACTGACGAGTCATTAGAGTCCCCCACAGACAGTTTCCCAAGTTCGGGCGAAACGTTGTAGAGGCCGTATGGTTTTATGGCAGGGTTCGGAAAATGCACGTGCGTTTACGCACGTGTTATTTTTCGGGCAGATGATACCGGTCGGCTTTGGTTTAAGCCGGATCCGAGTATTATATTGAGTAGGTATAATATCTTTGTCTCAGTTGCATTTGTATTCGGTCGTAATACAAATGCGGGTATATTTATACAGTTTCGGGGTTATCCTGAAAGTTGTTTCAGGATCACTTTTGGAGGTTGCCAGTTTCCAGTTTTCTATCAGCCGTCTTTTAACATTCGGTTAAAGACGGATTTATCTTTTCTTCAGATGAGGTGAGTCAGTGTTCTAGAAGCATCTAGATGAGGTGACTAGGATTAATTGGTGTTGTGTTTTCATTGGTTGCATTAATGACTTGATGAGGTGTTTTAATGAGTCATGCTTTAGCTTTAATGATTCTTGTTTAGCTAAGGATATTTTGTGAGAAGCTTCATGTCTTATGGTCACCTCCCTCCTCCTACACTCACCTCCCTTCTCCATATATATGGCCGGCCCCTCCCCTCTCTCATTTACACACTTGATGTTTCATTTGTAGAAAAGATTATGATAGTATTTGGGGTGCATGGAAATTTCATTGCCCATTTCATTCCATCACCCGATTCCCTCGGCAACTTCATTAACCGATCGTCCACGGACTTGGACGAAGTGAGACAAAGTCATCTACTCATTCTCTCCATCATTCTTGGTCGTCTCTTTTAGCAAACTTGACGATCGAGTTGCCTCAAGTCAGAGGCGGGAGCCCGTTTAGAGAATCGTCGACGTGGTGCCACCTCGACGAGGATATCGGAGATCGACGAGATCGGAGCAGCCGCAACGGAGCGTGGGATGATGGTTGAAGAACGAAGGACTCGGATCGTTCGGTATAACCTTTCTACACTCTTTACAGATTGTTAGTTTAGCAATAATGGCAGATCCGGGTTAAAGTATACGATAGCGCCAGTTAAAAGTTTTTTGTTCCGCATTTGGCGTCTGCAGACTGCCGTGGCGCTAGCGTAGACTTACAGTGGTATCAGAGCCTCACCATTTTGCTATACTAACTTGTGCTAACGCGTTTAAAATATCGATCGAACCGGAAATCAAAAATCGCAATTTTTCCACTTGACAGTTTCTGTTAATTTTTAAACTGGTCCAAATGTCATTTTGACCATACCAGAAAATCATGCAGGGTTTTTTAGGAAAACTGGAGAAATTCGACAGAGTGATTCTACTGTTCCGCCGCGGATCCGCGGCCCAAGCATGGGTTTGGCCGCGGATCCGCCGCAGGAAAGTGACATCACTGTGCCAACTTTCTACAGTGCATTCTATATTGGAAATTGGGATTTTTGGTATATATCGTTTGGGCCCAGGTTTTGTTACTGTTCACCAGTAAGTCGTGGGGCCCACTTCTTGATATTTGGTCGATCGAAATTTAAACATGTTAGTTTACAGTGCTTACATTATATCTCCGACCGGGAATGCCATTTGATCGGTAAACCGCGTCTGATTGCTATAGTTCTTTTAGACGGGTTTGCGAACGTGACATTCGCGTTGATGTTCTGTGTTGTGCTGTGATGTTGCGGATTTGTCGTGGTAGATAGCAGTGTGCAATGGTAGTACAGGTTGAGTTTATTTGTACATTTGATATTGCGGGGCGAGCGTCCAACTTGTGGACAGCCGTCACTGCCTGTTGTATAATATTCTTTTGGGGCACGACCAGGTTGCGGTCGATGTACCTATTGTACTATTTTTCATTACTGTACTAGGTTTTGCCCCGCGACGGAGTGCACGGATAGCCGGGTTCTGAGGGGCAACGGGTCCGCATCTCATGGCTTTGAGAGGCAGAGGGGCCCCACTCTAGAATTGGCAGACTATTCGCCGCACTCGTAGGGAGTACAGGTTGACCCAAGGAGGGGTGCCCAAGATTACCGGATTCCGTGGAGTGCTGGGTGGTCCATTCACTATGCTGTAGGGGGCTGCCTCGCTTCAGGTTTTGGCGGGTAACTTGCCGCACCCGTAGGGGTCTAGGTTTCATTACACAGGCTATCCACACGACAGGGGAACGTCGAGTTTCAGCAACGGCTCTGTGAAACTCGGGGATCCCAGATATCTGTATTGTTCTGTGATGCTTATTACTTTTCTGTAATGTTGCATATTATCACGCCTGGAGCGATTATTGTATATTAGTTTATATACTATTAGATGTTGTATATGTTTTACACCCGCGCTAGTCCATTCCCCGCTCTGTCGTTAGTTAAGTAACCTAACGGGTGATGACGGGACCCAGTGACGAATGCGGATGGCATATACGTACATTTTATTTTCGTTCTTTTCTGGTGTGATTAATTGATGGGACTGTGTTGATTCTGATCAATGCAAAGTAAAACAAACCTGTTTGGATGTTGTTGGAACAAATTTAAAAAGTGTTACTGCAAAGACGTTTTCTTTTGTTATGCATAGCGGTATTCAGTGGAATATCCTGCACCTCATTCGACGGGGCAAGGGCCGATATCCCTTCACCGGGACTGACCCCTTGGGCAGAAGTTTGCGTCAGCGTAATAACTTCACTATAGTCGATTACATGTTGCTTTGCATAGCGGTATTCAGTGGAATAACCTGCACCTCATTCCACGAGGAAAGAGCCGAGATCCCTTTACCGGGAGTGACCTCTTTAGCAAAAGGTTTTCGCCACTATATTTTAAAAAGCTATCAGGTTCCTTCAACGAGATCAAGTTCATTACGTTAAAGGTTTTTCGCCAAAAACCAGCCGTAGCCCTCCGTCGTTTCTTATGGATGGTCAGTAATATTCAAGCTATGTTTGTTGGCTTTCGTCAAGGCATAGTGTTTGGTAGTTGCTGGGGTATTCATTTGTTGCATAGATAGATGTGTTGGTTTGGGACAGTCGTATTACCTTGTTGGCTTTCGTCAAGGGTATGTACGGGTGGGTTCAAATTAACAAGATAATGACGGGCAGAACTTGACATGTGACTTATGATTTGTTGACTTTCGCCAAGGTCATAAGAACATGGGGCAAAAATCATATCGGGAGTTTCTAAAGAAACTGAAACTTGCCAGGCATGCGCATACCTTCTGGAGTGTGATAACGCGAGTGGATTCCGTCACGTTATCATGCGATGAGAGTTGGATCCCGATTCCCACTGATGAGATGGTTTACTCTTCGGGTGATTCCGATTGATTCTTCTTTAGGTTTGGAGGAGAATTTGACAGGACAGTGGGAGGTTTCCGGATTAGATAAAGTGATAACCATTCTGATCTAGGTTAGAGTGCACGCAGAGTGTTTCTTTTCTCTCTCTCTTTGGCAGCGACCTTTGACCGACCCTAGACTATGACTCAGTGACCAAGTTGACCGAACCTTCTTAAAATACTGGATTTTGGATTGTCTGAGTTGCATAAGTCATTGCCACTCCTTCTTTTACCCTTTGAATTTCTCAGAACACCCGTATTACTACGGATATCCACTTCCATTGGATAGATCCATCGTATGGTTATATACGAACTCGAAGGGACTTCTTCGAGGATGGATCCAGGTTCAGGAGAAATAGAATTGGTTTATTCAGTTGTCTTTTATTATCACCTTCTCTCAGGTTGCGAGAGCTCCTTGGTTTAGGAGAGTACACCTATTACGCTTATTGGATAGTCTTATTCCAAACCATAGGCTGGTGCCGAAAGGTAGGGAATGAAGAAAACCAATTAGCCTAAGTAGGGTGTGCAGAAGGTAATATGTAAAGACAAAATAAAGGGATTAGAAAGAGGGCAAAGTAAATTGCGACTGATATCATTCACGACCAAACCGCGTACTTCATCGCCACTCCTAATTCACCTTTAAAGGAATAAGGTATTATTCAGTTGTCTTTTATCATCACCTTCTCTCAAGATACGAGTACTCCTTGGTTTAGGAGGGTACACCTATTATGCTTACTGGATAGTCTTCTTCCAAACCATAGGCTGGTGCCGAACGGTAGGGAAGGAAGAAAACCATTTAGCCTAACGATGGTGTACAGAAGGTAACGACTAAAGACAAATAAAGGGATTTGGAGAGACGGCAATAAAATATACGGTTGAAGTCATGAATTGGATTATGGAAGAGGCATTGCTATGAATACCAGGATACCCCTACGAAACATTTTCATGTTTCAGTGCATTGTTAAAAGAAAACATGTTTTCCCGATTAGACACTTACTCCAAGGGTATGTATTTACCAGGTTTCATTCTCATATCTGTATGGTTTTACAGATGATGAGTGGGAGTAAGTTATTGGGAATTAGGTGATTATCCTCATTATATCGGAATTCGTTGTAATTGGTGATATTTGAGGAAATCGCCAGGGTACAGTTTTCAACCTACGACGCACAGGTTTTGAGTTATTTAACTCAGCGGACTTATACAGAGTATTGTATGTTGTCCAAGTGTCCATCAGGACAAAGGGGTAGGTCCTTGTTCTATGTTCTGTTTACTTATAACTTCTCTAGTATTTAGACAAGTGTTTCGTAGAAATACAAGGTCAAAGTTTTGAGAAGTTGTGGGTATAAGAATAAAGTAGAGAACCAGGTATCACAAGTATCGGGATTCTTCAAAGAGATCGAAGATGTAGATTCTTGTGATTGGTATTCAGATGATAGTGATGGTTTTGAGAAACGAGTTTTCTCTTTCAGGTTACTCATAATTGGATAGATTCCTAAGTTGAGTAATGCTGATTAGCCTCTTTCCATTAAGATGAAATGCACTGGAGACAGCTGCATGATTTGAATCTGGTTCCAATTAAATAAGTGCCAAAGTTTCTGTATTGGATATAGAATGGATCGTACCTTAAAAGATGTTAAGGTACGGGGAGTTGTCCAGCTTATGCTTAAAACCAGACTCTGGATAACTCAGGGCACGTTTCTGTAACGGCTGTTTGTGGGTTGACCTTGGCTATGACGAGGGTTGATATTCTACCATTTGGAAGATCAATAGTGATATTGTTCTTGACTCGCCACAGTTTTAGTAAAATGGATCTTTTTTCAGAAAACAGTAGTGGGAGTATGGTAGAACTGGAAGTGATTCCAGAACCGCGAACGATTACGGAAAATTTAATAGGACCTATATATTCAATCAGGTTTGACATTCCAATAGCCACTCCGCAGATTTGGTGGGTAACCTCAGACACCCGAGAGGTACTCCGGTAGGCTCAAGGACGGTGACAGGGAGGTTCTTATCTATCCAGATTTGACACTACTGTTGTTCCAGGTTATGAAACCCGGTAGGAGGGTTGTCGTAGTCAGTGGGAGCAGCGGAAGTATAGTGGGCAAGCAGCTTATGTCTATTTATAGACTTGAGCAGTTATAGCGGAGATAGATCATCTAATTTTGATGTGACAGTTATGGGTTTGACTTCAATCAGAATAAGGGATGGATCTGTTAAGAAGGTAGTAGGGTGTGATGTCATGGTATCTGGATGACATACACAGAGTATGAAGTAAAATTCCTATACTACGATCGGTTGTACTGTGGTCGTCACACAGTTGTTTCTCCAGACAGGATATGGATATAATATTTGACATTCTGGTTTCTAGATCTATGGTTTTAGATCTAGATTTGGGTAGTTTCCTAATGTGGGTACTTTGACAAATATTCTAATGGTTTTTAGAATAGAAGACTCCTAGCATGGTGGTGTACCTGCAGGTGATGGAGTCACCCTCTCTAAAGGTGTCTTACAGACTAAAGGGGAGAGGGATGTGCATGATTGGCAGATCACTTGCTTAGGCAATTGAGTCAATCATGAGATGTCAAGTACCACACCAAATGTTGGTTTTGCACTAGATGCAATAAGTTTGTATTAATCCAATCCTGGAGAAACATAAGGAAGCAGTTTTAGAACATAAGTACATGTTCTACGGATTTGATGACGGCAGCCTCCTTCGGGAGACGGTTATCATTCCAAGCTTCAAAGGTGACATGGTTGACAGAGTGATTGTCAGAGTTATAGTTTTTCCCTCTGACGAAGAGGGACAGTATTATGGACAGGTGGTCCAAGAGAATATTGTGGGAGGCATGGTGCCGGATACTGATTTGGTTCAGTGATCGATACAGTCTAAGAAGTTTGAATTTGGAGTTCATTTATGAACTAGGTCCCATCAGATATCCAGACATATTCTAAGATGGGTATTACTCGTTTCGGGAGATGGCTTTCTCCGCGAACTTGAGATTAAGAGAGATATAGAAAGAAACTTCTAGGCGGATCCACTCACTAAGGCTATTTCTCGAACACAATAGTTTTACAAACGGGCTTTGTGAAACTGATTAGTAGAGGAGTTGGGTGTTGGTTTCACACGGGCTGTGAGTACGCAACATCGCAACAATTAGCCTTGAGTGCAAGTGGGAGATTGTTGGAGATAGTGCCCTCATAGTCAATTATTGGATCGCAGGTACGTGATTGCAATGATTGCGGAGGACCTATACCGGTATGACAGTCATACTCGAGATGATAGTATGCTATCTGGTTTTCCTTTATCAGTCGTGTACATGTTCAGGTGACTGATTACATGTTACACTTTGATAGAGCCCTTAGGATCTTGCTTTACCACCAACAGTATGATGGCGATCATATACGTGAGAGTTGGGTGGTTTATACGCATATCCTTAATTGTGGTCCCTAGTCGTGGGAGTTTCGAGAAAGGGCATCGATACTCCGGAGTAGACTAGTGTGTACAGTCGAGACCCCGACGAGGGGCGGTGGCCGGTCTCACAAGCCACTGGTGTCAGTTGGATCACCTAAGATGTATACAGGTGCTCATTGGGTTATGAGTACACCGGACAGGACTCGCCGGGAATCTGCTAGTTAGTATTATATCTATCGTCAGATAGCAGTTCCCTGGTGATATGTGTACAGGTTAGTTCATCGACCTGAGGTCGTCATTTGTCTCGTGTGAGTTCCCACTGTGCTTTGATTTCTACCCTACCACGGCTCAAAGAAGTCGTGCAAACAGGTAGTTTTTGGGTACAGTCCCGAGCCATATGGAGGCACGTGAGCGGATCGGCAGGGGATTCGTCTCTCCCGGTATTGGGGGCGAGATCGTGCTGTGTCTAGGAGAGCCATTACACAAAGTCCACGGCCGTGGCAGGAGATTTACTGGTAGGTACTCCAGTAGTATCTCAGGGTGTTATTGGGCTTCACTCCGACACGACTTATACTGCTATTGGGGGTCTGACGTTACTAGCCCCCTAGGCAGATATGCGATACTCATAGACGAACGGACCTGACTGTATATACATTGTCACTGTTAGGCTCAGTAGGGTTTCTGGATGAGTTCGCTCATCGGCCTCCCTTGAGGTCAGTCCATGGGCAGCCGTTACGCATTGCTAGTGCCGCTGACGGTTTGTGGTTAAACCCACTGCCAGGGTACTGACGAGTCATTAGAGTCCCCCACAGACAGTTTCCCAAGTTCGGGCGAAACGTTGTAGAGGCCGTATGGTTTTATGGCAGGGTTCGGAAAATGCACGTGCGTTTACGCACGTGTTATTTTTCGGGCAGATGATACCGGTCGGCTTTGGTTTAAGCCGGATCCGAGTATTATATTGAGTAGGTATAATATCTTTGTCTCAGTTGCATTTGTATTCGGTCGTAATACAAATGCGGGTATATTTATACAGTTTCGGGGTTATCCTGAAAGTTGTTTCAGGATCACTTTTGGAAGTTGCCAGTTTCCAGTTTTCTATCGGCCGTCTTTTAACATTCGGTTAAAGACGGATTTATCTTTTCTTCAGATGAGGTGAGTCAGTGTTCTAGAAGCATCTAGATGAGGTGACTAGGATTAATTGGTGTTGTGTTTTCATTGGTTGCATTAATGACTTGATGAGGTGTTTTAATGAGTCATGCTTTAGCTTTAATGATTCTTGTTTAGCTAAGGATATTTTGTGAGAAGCTTCATGTCTTATGGTCACCTCCCTCCTCCTACACTCACCTCCCTTCTCCATATATATGGCCGGCCCCTCCCCTCTCTCATTTACACACTTGATGTTTCATTTGTAGAAAAGATTATGATAGTATTTGGGGTGCATGGAAATTTCATTGCCCATTTCATTCCATCACCCGATTCCCTCGGCAACTTCATTAACCGATCGTCCACGGACTTGGACGAAGTGAGACAAAGTCATCTACTCATTCTCTACATCATTCTTGGTCGTCTCTTTTAGCAAACTTGACGATCGAGTTGCCTCAAGTCAGAGGCGGGAGCCCGTTTAAAGAATCGTCGACGTGGTGCCACCTCGACGAGGATATCGGAGATCGACGAGATCGGAGCAGCCGCAACGGAGCGTGGGATGATGGCTGAAGAACGAAGGACTCGGATCGTTCGGTATAACCTTTCTACACTCTTTACAGATTGTTAGTTTAGCAATAATGGCAGATCCGGGTTAAAGTATACGATAGCGCCAGTTAAAAGTTTTTTGTTCCGCATTTGGCGTCTGTAGACTGCCGGGGCGCTAGCGTAGACTTACACATTTCGTCTAAACTAGGGAAACCCTTTGTGTGGGACTCTAAAGACTCATCAATACGCTGGCAGTGGGTTTAAGCACAAGTACGTCAGTGGCACTAGCTGTACGTAACGGTTACTCAGGTATTGAGCAAAAGGAAGGCCGACGAGCAAACTCATCCGAACCCCTACTGAGCTGTCTGTGACAATCTCCATACAGTTCGGTTAGTTTATCTAAGAGCATCGCATATCGGGCCTAGGGGGTGGATCTAGTCAAACCCCTAATAACGCGATATTTAGTATTGGTGTGAAGCCTATCACCCATGGAGAAACTGCCGATCCAAATCAGTAATTCTCGTCTACCTTGGCTAAGGATTTCTGGTGATGGCCATCCGTGCACAGCGCGACATCAACCCCCAATACCGGGAGAGACGAATTCTCGACGATCTGCTCACTGCCTCCATGTGGTTCGGGACTGTACCTAACTAAAACCTGTTTGCATGACTCCTTTGAACCGTGGTAGGGTAGTAATCAAAGCACTGTGGGAACTCACATGAGACAAATGACGATCTCAGGTCGACAGACTAACCTGTACTCTGCAGGGTTCCCTAGCACAACAACAAAGTTTCAGGAGGTATCGTCCATGCCATTTTGAAAATTTTTCCATGCTAAGCAATCCTAACTCAAGAATCTTTACTAGAGATTTAGACAATACAATGTGTAAACTACTTTACAACTAACTGAATGAGGAATACAACCTTTGTAGACCGGTCCTTCATTTCTAATGCTCCGTGTAGTAGTCCCTTCGCTGCAAGTCATGAACACCGGAACTCTAGAAAGGGTTTTACCGGAGAAATGAATAAGCTTGCTCGAAATCTTCGAGGCCGAAGATGATCTACGTCGAGGAGACTCAAGCTCATGCTATCTCTTCACTAATTGTGAAATTAGTGAAGCAAACACCCTATAATAAATGGCAAGTAGTAGAGAATGATGAAGTAGGAAATTGGCTCTCTTTAGTTTTCTTTTTCTCACAATATTTTCTCACCTTGAGAAAAGCTAGTAAGCTTTTCTCAATGAAGAAGAAGATGAAGAATGAATAATGAGAGAATGAACTTATGAGGTAAGAATAGCAAGCATAGGTGAGTTAGTTTCATACACTAACTCATGTTGAGAATAAACCATGGGTTAACAATAATGGTTGGGTTAATAAATATCTACAAGTAAAATAAAACAAGTGGACTAAGTCAAAGATGCCGCAAGCTTTTCCAAGCTTCCAAGCATGTGACAATTTCCACTAATTTGTGAATTACCTAAATAAATAAAACCTTAGGATTATCATAACCATGGTGTAAGTCTCATACACTCATGTTGCATGTGGCATCACGCATGACACAAAAAGTTGTACATTAATATATATCACATATACACTAATGCACACAAGTGAGAAAAAGAAATGTTTAAGTGAGCGAATATTAGTTAATGTAATCTAGTATATCAATTATACAATAAATTATTAAATCAACATTTGATTTAATAATCCGGCTATATCACATAAAACCGACTAATATCATGTCTATCAACTTATCGAATCAACACTTGATTCGATAACCCGGCTATATCACATATAACCGATCGATAACACAAATCGTGAGAATAGAATACGTTATCACATACAGTATTAATCTCGGTCTCGCACATATCACATATGTGCTCCTACTCCATTTCGCATGAACCAGGAAACCTCTGTGTCGGACTCTAAAAACTCGTCAATACACCGGCAGTAGGTGATGATCATATCAAACACCCACAAGCCGCAAGCGGTCTGCTAAAAGTAACGGCCACCCGGGTATTGAGCGATCAGAAGATCAACAAGCAAGCCTGCTTATACTCCTGCCAATCCAATCAGTAAAACTACCGTACAGTCCGGTCTCTTTGTCTGATAAGTCGCATATCTCGCCTGGGGGCGGTAAACAACAGACCCCAATAGCTTGATAAGTTATACCGATGTGAGGCTCATAATGGATCAAGAAACTACTGATAATGCTTACCAGTAAATCTCAGAAACAGCCCTGGCCAGGGACTTCCTGTTATGGCCAATCGAGCACAACACAACATCAACCCCCAATACCGGGAGAGACGAAATCCTCTCATATCACTTATTGCCTCCATGTGACTCGGGACTGTACCAAAAACCACCGTTTTGCATGTTCTCTTGAACGTGGTAAGGTGGAAATCAAAGCACAGTGGGAATCACACAAGACTCTATGACGATCTCGGGTCGACAGACTAACCTGTACCAATGTCACCAGAGAATTTTCATCTGATGTGAGGTATAATACCATCTAAGAGTTGTCGGCGAGTCCGTCTAGTGTACCCAGTCTCCACTGAGCACCCGTATATCATCTCTGATGTCAAACACCAATGGATATGTGATCATTCATCACCCATCTATATGGATCAAGAAGGTATACGCATGTCTACTCTGGTATATCGATGCCCCATCTCGATACACCCACGACTAGGGACATTAAAGGATGTACTTACGGACAACCTTTGTCCCACTAGTATGATCCACATCATAATCCAGGTAGTCATGTATACATCCTGAGGGCTTTACCAACATGTAACAGAGAGACAATCAGTGTACATGTTAAGATAAAGAGTAACCAGATAACATACTATCATGTCGAGCAAGAAAGTCCTCCCTATGTATGTCCAAGCATCCATTATAATATACATCATATTTACAATAATGGCCTCTAGGGCATACATATAACTAACAATCTCCCACTTGCACTAGGGCCATCATATAGCAGTGGTTGTAGTGTCCCATACTCAACCATCCCATAAAAGTCTCTCTTAGGAAAAAGGCCTTTGTGAGTGGATCCACCGTATTGTCCTCTAAGTCTGCTCTCCTAACCTCGATCTTCCTGGAGATCAACTATCTCCATGATCAGGTGATACCGCCTTAGAATATGTCTGGGTCACTGATAGGACGGGGGTTCCTTGGCCTAAGCCATAACTCCATTGTCACACAATGGTAAGAACGAAGTTCATCTCATGAACTTATATACACCCAGACTGCCTCTTTGGTAGTATCGTTGGTAGCGATGTAACGAGCCTTTATCGTCTAGTTTGCCACAATATATAGCTTGGAACTCTTCCAACATACCATCCCTCTACTGAGAAAAAAGTCAATGCCTGTGACTAACTTTCAGTCGTCCTTACCACCCTGGAAGCTATCCAGTGATTCTCCCCAGGATCTATTGATACCATCTCACTATACATAGTGAGAATCCTAACATCCACTTAGATTTATCTCATAGATCCAAAACTCAGGATTTAGGAGGTATCACCTTGATCTTATATGGAGAATCAATATGATAAGAGGAGATTGACCGAGTGTAGTATAGGAAACACATTCCCTATCAAGAGTATGTCATCTATATATAATACGAGGAACACCACCTTACTCTCTACTACCTTTTTGTATATACAAGGTTCATCTACCATTTTGATGAAGTCAAACGCTTTGACTACCACATCAAAACAGCTGTTCCAACTCCGCAATGCTTGCTTTAACTCGTAAAGCAACTTGCATACGTTTCCGCTGCTCCTACTGTCTATGAAGCCCTCTGGCTGTGTACTTTTAGACGCTCTCTTCTAAATCACTATTTAGAAAAGCATTCATGACACCCAACCGCCAGATATCATAGTCATGGTATGTAGCAATGGCAAGTGGGATCCGGATGGACTTAAGTATAACCAATGGAGAAAATGTTTCATCATAATCCACATTTGATCGATGACGAGAACCTGTTGTAATAAGTCTAGCTTTGAAAGTCTTAACTTTTCCATCTACACCAAGTAATCTTCTCAAGGCATACTTGCTCCTGATGGGGATTTAACCCTTCAGATAAAGCAACCAAAGTCCATACTTTGTTGGTGTACATGGATTCCATCTCAGATCGCTTAGCATCCAACCATTCTTACAGATTCCCCACTCTTGATGGCCTGCTTGAAACTAGTTGGGTCATCATCTCATGATGCAATCCTCGCTCCCACTGTCATTGAGAAAACCGAAGTATCTCTCAGAGGATGAGAAACCCTACCAGATCGGCGGAGAGGCTGAGGTTCGTCGGGAGTTATTGAATCCTCCGGTTCTACCAAATCATCAGCTGTAGTTTGTATAACTGGAACTCCTTCTAGTTTTACCTCATGTCCACAAATTTCCACACAAGAAATTCCTTTCCTAAAAAGGTGGAAAGCCGAGAAACAAAACACCTTTTGTTTCTCAGTGCGGTAGAAGATATTCCCTTGCGAATGCTTGGGATATCCAACAAACTTTCACAGAACTGACCTTGCCTCGAGCTTGTCCGGATTTTGCTTTTAGACATAGGCCAGACAACCCCAAATCTTAACTTACTTAAGACATGGGCTCTTCCCATACCATATCTCATATGGAGTGGTAGGCATCTGATTTGGTTGGAACCCTATTCAATAGGTATGCAACTTCTCAAGTGCATAATTCCCAAAAAGGAAATAAGCAACTCAGTAGTACTCATCATAGAGCGCACCATATCTAATAGGGTGTGATTGCTCCGCCCCGATACATCGTTGTGCTGTGGTGTATACGGAGGAGTAATGCTGAGAGAGAATCTCATTCTCCTTTTGAATAGTCCAGGATCTCCATGCTCAAGTATTCTCCTTCCTGATCACATCAAAGGACATAATACTTATACCCGTTTTGGTTCTCCACTTCGCACTTATATTCATTGAATTTCTCAAAAGCCTCAGACTTGTGTTTCAACAGGAACACATGTGCGAATCTTGAGAGATCATCAGTGAATGTAATGAAGTAAAAAGAACCAGTCCTGGCATGTGTTGACAGGGGACCTACATACATCATCATGTATCAATCCCAAGAGTTCACTAACTCTTTCTCTGTTTCCAGTAAACGGAGCTATAGTCATTTTATCTTTGTGACATGACTGAAAAGTTTCATAAGATGTAAATTCAAACTGATTTAAATATGCATCTTAATATAACTTAGCTAGTCGAGTCGCATTGATATGACCTTGTCTACAATGCCCCAAGAAAGATTCGGTCATTTCTGAATTCTTCCTCTTGTGTGTGTTCTGTACGTTGAGAACTATAGTTTGATTTAGAACGTCTATGTTTTTAGATAACGTGCCTGAACCGATCAACTCTTAATATAGGAAATGTTCAAAACATTATCCAACAATACAAAATTATATCCTTCTTTAGTAAATAAAGAGACTGATATAATGTTGCATATCAGGTTCGGTATCTAATAACATTCGTTCAGAATCAATGTATTTGGTAATACAGGGTGATAACTGCCAACACCTTGGCTGCAACAATTGCACCGTTTCTAACTCTTGAAACTTATCACCCATTCTCAATTCTTTATCTATCTATAGCCCATGTAACAAATTACATATGTGGGATCCTGATCCGATATCTCATACCCAGGACGTAGACTACACTGAGAAACTGTTCTCTGTAATGAACACACCCGAATAAGATGCATCATCATGCACTTTTTTGTAAGGTTCCTAGGCACTCTTGTGAGGGTTCATAAGGCATCAAACATGCCCGAATAAAATTTTAGACGTGCCGAACAACCCAAATCCGAGATCTTTGCTAGATTATTAGGGTTTAACATGCAAGTAAACATCTTTACTACTATGTGTGAGGGATTACAACCTTTGTAGTCCGCTCCTTCACTTCACAAGCTCCGAGTAGAAGTCCCTTCGCCGCGATCCATGATCTCCCGGACTCAAGAGAGGCTCCACGACTCGAACGATCCATGAAAGCTTGTCGTATTCCTTTTCTCCGATGATCTACGTCGAAGTTGCAATAACCCAAGATCTCTCACTCTAATGAGGTGAACACCCTAATCTAATAGGCTAGATTAGATGAGGATGATGGAGTAGTATTTATGCTTTCTTTTTATATCATTTTCTCACAAGAACTCATCACAAAAGAAATCACAAGTGAGCTCTCTCAAAAACTCAAGAGAAAAGAAGATGAAAAAATAATGAGATAATTCCTTTTGTGATGAATAGTAGATAAAAATATATGATTGATATGGAACCATGGTCAAGGATGATAGGCTTAACCTTTGTAGAGAATAAACTAGAGCTAGGGTTTGGTTAGGTTAAGTATGAGTCAAGGATAAGTATCAACCATAATATCTTAACCAAGACAAAAAGAAATCCTTCTAGAATAATCAAGAAGGAGCTAACCCTAATCAAATCCTAATATCTTTTTATCATCCTTAAACATGTTTCATAATAAATCATATCATGTCACAATAATATATATCACATATATATTATATATTTGCAATAAAAGAAAATAATACAATTAACATATATCGCATATATATCAATGTATTAATTCGGTGAGAAAATGAAATAATAAAGCGAGCCAATATTAGATAATGTAATACAATATATCATATATATCATTATACATTAAATCATCGAACCAACACTTGATCCGACTATATCGAATATAACCGACTAATATATCATGTACCGATTCATCGAATCAACACTTGATCCGATGTCCCGGTTCATATCTAAATATCGCGAGAATATAATACGGTATCTCATATCGCATTATCCTCGGTCCTGCACATATCATATATGTGCCTCTACTCCGTTTTGCCTGAGCCAAGAAACCTCTGTGTAGGACTCTAAAGAATCGCCAATACGCCGGTAGCAGGTGATGATCATATCAAACACCCACAAGCTGCAAGCGGTCAGCTAAACGTAACAGCCATCCAGGTATTGAGCGATCAGAAGATCAACAAGCTAGCCTGTCCGTTCTCCTGTGAATCCAATCAGTGACACTCCCGTACAGTCCGGTCTGTTCGTCTGATATGTCGCATATCAAGTCTAGGGGTGGTATACGTCAGACCCCAGTAACCGATAAGTCGTGTCGATGTGAGGCTCATAACAGGTTGAGAAACTACTGGTAACACTTACCAGTATATCTCTATATCAGCCCTGGCCAGGGACTTTCAGTTATAGCCAATCGAACACAGCAAAACATCAACTCCCTATACCGGGAGAGACGAATCCCCTCCTATCGCTCATTGCCTCCATGTGATTCGGGATTGTACCCAAAAGCCACCGTTTTGCATGCCCTCTTGGACATGGTAAGGAGGAAAACAAAACACAGTGGGAATCACACAAGACTCTATGACGATCTCGGGTCTACAGACTACCATGTACCAGTGTCACCGGAGAACTGCCATCTGACGTGTGGTATATCACCATCTGGGAGTTCTCGGCGAGTCCGTCCAGTGTACCCAGTATCCACTGAGCACCCGTACACCATCCTTGATGTCAAACACCGATGGATATGGGATCATCCATCGCCCATCATATGGGTCAAGATGCGTATACGCTAGTCTACTCTGGTGTATTGATGCCCCGTCTCGATATACCCTCGACTAGGAACATTTATAGGATGTACTCATCGACTACCGTGGCCCCACTAGTATGATCTCATCATAATCCCAGTAGTCGAGTACAGATCCTAAGGGCTTTATCAACATGTGAGAGAAAGACAGTAAACCAATACAAATCAACATGTTAAGATAAAGTGAAACCAAATAGCATACTATCATGACGAGCAAGAAAGTCCTCTCTGTATATATCCAAGCATCCATTATAATATACATCAAATGTACAACAATGGCCTCTAGGGCATATACATAACTAACAATCTCCCACTTGTACTAAGGCCATCTGCTGTAGTATCTCATACCTAGCATCCCGAATAATCTCTCAAACTGTATCTGGGAAATGGCTTTCGTGAGTGGATCCGCAGTGTTGTCCTTAGTATCTACTCTCCTGACCTCGATCTCCCGGCGATCAACTATCTCCCTGATCAGGTGATACCGCCTTAGAATATGTCTGGACTTCTGATGGGATCTGGGTTCCTTGGCCAAAGCCACAGCTCCATTGTTATCGCAATACAGAGGTATTGGATGCTCAATGGATGGAACCACACCAAGTTCACTAGTGAACTTCTTCATCCAGACAGCCTCTTTGGCAGCATCGTTGGCAGCGATGTATTCAGCCTTCATCGTCGAGTCTGCAACGGTATCCTGTTTGGAACTCTTCCAACATACCGCCCCTCCATTGAGGGTAAAGACAAATCCCGAGTGCGACTTAGAGTCGTCCTTATCACTTTGGAAGCTGGAATCGGTAAAGGACTCCACCCGGAGTTCTCCGTTACCATACACCAAGAACATGTCTCTAGTCCTTCGTAAGTACTTGAGAATGTTCTTCACATCTGTCCAGTGACTCTCTCTAGGATCTGCTTGATACCGACTCACTACACTTAGTGAGTATGCAACATCGGGTCTGGTACACAGCATCACATACATGATAGAGCCTATTGCCGAAGCATAGGGTATCCCTTGCATGCGAGCTCTCTCGAAATCAGTCTTGGGAGACATCTCTTTGGAGAGAGTGAGTCCAGAGATCATGGGTTGGTTCCCACGCTTGGATTCTTCCATACTAAACTTCTTTAGTATGGTGTCAATGTACCTGGATTGGGACAATCCCAGTATCCTTTTGGATCTATCTCTATAGATCCTAATCCCCAATATGCAGGATGCATCACCTAGATTTTTCATTGAGAATCTTTGTGATAAGAAGAGCTTGAATGATTGCAGCATAGGAATATCATTTCCTATCAAGAGTATGCGATCCACGTACAATACGAGGAAGACAACCTTACTCTCTGCTACCTTTTTATAGATACAAGGTTCATCTATGTTTTTGATGAAGTCAAACTCTTTGACTACAATATCAAAACAGATGTTCCAACTCCGCGATGCTTGCTTTAACCCATAAATGGATTTAAGCAGCCTGCACACCTTTCCGCTGCTCCCACTATCTACGAAGCCCTCTGGCTGAGTCATGTACACGCATTCTTCTAAATCACCGTTTAGAAAGGCGGTCTTAACATCCATTTGCCAGATTTCGTAGTCATGGTATGCAGCAATGGCAAGTAAGATCCGGATGGACTTAAGCATAGCCACTGGAGAAAAGGTTTCGTCATAATCTACACCTGGTCGTTGACGAAAACCTTTTGCTACAAGTCTAGCTTTGAAAGTCTCAACTTTTCCATCTACATCAAATTTCTTTTTAAAAATCCACTTGCTCCCAATGGGTTTTACCCCTTTAGGAGCATTTTCCAAAGTCCATACTTTATTAGTGTACATGGATTCCATCTCAGATCGCATTGCATCCAGCCATTTCACAGAGTCACCACTCGTGATGGCCTGCTTGAAACTAGTCGGGTCATCATCTTCCATGATGCAAGCCTCGCTTCCACCATCAATAAGAAAACCGTAGTATCTCTCAGGTGGACGAGAAACCCTACTAGATCAGCGGAGAGGCTGGGGTTCGTCGGGTACTACTGAATCTTCTGGTTCCAACAAATCATTAGTTGTAGTTCGTGGTGCTGGAACCTCTTCAAGCTCTACCTCTTTGCCACTAATTTCTTTTGCAAGAAATTCCTTTTCCAAAAAGGTGGCATGTTGAGCAACAAACACTTTTTATTCCTCAGCGTGGTAGAAAAAATATCCTTGAGAATTCTTTGGATATCCCACAAATTTGCAAAGAACTGATCGTACCTCGAGTTTGTCCGGATTTTGCCTTTTGACATAGGCCGGACAACCCAATATCTTAACTCGTTTAAAATATGGTCTCTTCCCACTCCATATCTCATATGGTGTGGTAGGTACAGATTTAGACGGAACTAGATTCAATATTGTAATATTTAAAAAAAATAAAATATTATTTTTGGGAATTTTTATAATTTAATATTATTTTATTGAATATTTTAATATTTCGGTATTATTAAATACAAATAAATGGGAAAAGTTTTGGAAAAATTATGAAAAATTATAAAATAGGGTATTTTATAGAATTATGCCATTTTAAAGTTTTTATGATTAGTTATATGCTAATTTAGTGTTAATCGCGATTAAAAATCGCTAATCGGATTTTTTAGCATTTTGTGCAAGACATGCACATATATCTTTTCTTGCACTTGTGCATTTTTCCACCATGTTTCTTTTGGGTTCACTATTGAAGTGAGAAGGGTTTTAGAAAAGAGAGAGAAAAGAAAAAGGAAAAGAAAAGAAAAGGGTTTTGAATAAAGAATTTGTAGTAGGTAGGAGTGTGAGAGAAGGAGGGGGTTATGTTTGACTAAGAACCATTCTCCCATTACTTCTCTCCCCTCATCTCCTCTTCCCCTTCTTCCTTTGCTGCTGCTACTGCTGCTCTTCTCCCTCCCCTCTTCAAGCTCCAAATCACCATGAAAACAACACCAAAACACTACCCCCATTTCATAAAAAGTATGCACAAGCTCAAGATCTACACATTGGACCAAGAAAGCAAGGATTTTGGCCACTAGGGGCAACTCAAGAAAATTCTTGAGTTGCCAAATGATGTATTTACCGAACTCTTAGCTTAGTTTTAGTATTACTTATACCCCATGTTTAGTTTAGAACCGATATTGTGTGTTTTTGTGGATTTGAGGAAAACCTAGTTAGGGTTTGAGGAAATTTTGTGTTGTAATATAAAATTGAGCTCAGTTGAGGTTATATAAACACCCTAGTGCATGTATTGAGACCCAAACCTGAAGCTTAAACCCAGAATACGGATTTGTAGAAACCGATATCGGAAAATTTGTGAAATCTGTGAAGGTTATTTGGGATCTGCTACCAACCCGGGACTCTGAAAATTTTATTGATTGGACAGTAACATGTGTAGGCACCCAGGAAGCTACCAACAAGACCCCAACCCCTAACTCCATGACCCGGCCGCAGATTTATTCTGTTTGGCCGCAATTTGCGGCCTGGACCCCACCAAACTTGCTCGTTTTGGTTTTGGTGTTCCCTTATCTGTAGATTAGGCCCCTGGTATGTATAGATTTGTCTAGTTTGACCTAGGGTGAAATCTGGAGCATTTTTTCTTAGTTGTTGTTTTGGATTTGTGTTTTATTATTCCGTATTTTTAAATCTGAATTTTTGTATTGTGTTTTACCTCGACTATTTGGCGTTTATACGACGATATCGAGGGTTGTTGTTGGTTTTGGAAGGCGTTGTCCATAGGTTCTAACCTATAGATCATAGCGTATCGTTTGGGGATTCGTATGCCGTTTTAGCTTTGATTTGGTTTTAATACGCATTTTGCGATACGTTGATGTGTAGGTACCTCATGAAGACTTCGGGACGACAAGCAAGCGCGTGGCGACGTCCATAAATGAAAACGCAAGGTGAGTAGATTATATCTACGGGGGGAAGTCGGGTGGATGGCGTATAGCACCCCCGCAGTCCGTAGTTAATATACTATATATATGATAGTTATAGTGTGTTGTGGATATTGTGTTAGGTGTATTATGGATAGTTTAGGGTTAAAAGCAACTAGTATAGTTCATAGTCGCGAACCCTAGAATAGATTTACACCTACACGTACACCCTTACACATTCATTATACTTGCACTGTGTTTGATGATATTGGATAACATTGGAGATGAGTCGATGATGTTGGGCATTGTGCAGCGAGATCGGTGATTTGATGTGATTCGTATTTGGGATACGATATGTGATCTCTAGCGGGCCTTGGGACATGTGCTTGCGCACGCAGTATATAGATGGTATCGATTTGTACTAGACTTAGATCAGTACCCTAGATTATGTGTTATGATGATAATGATACCTGATATTTGTTGAGAGGAATGTGATATTGACCCGTACCCAGCTATTGGGATGTCGTACGACGATTTACCGTACAAGCCTATATTGATGATAGACCCGCACTCATGACATGAGGATTGGCATATGATATACTGTATTGTACGCGATACTATTGAGGCGGGATCACCGACTATTATATTATATATATATCGACTCAGATTTAGGTGGTTTCCTTACCCCTCTTGATGGACTGGGCTTAGTAGATGTTAGACTAGACCCGACTCATACCTATTTCAAAACTAACGAACCGGGAATATCTTAAGAACAAGTAAAGGGATTCTACGGGTATTTTAAAAGACGCATCTATTCTTAAAAACACCGTAACCCTTATTCTACTAAAACCCCGATTCGTCTTATTTCAAATGGCACCACTGCATGACATATACATATTGGTGTAGATTCTTCACTGTTGCGTTGATTTATTCGATTCCGTATCTCATTGTATGTGCATACTATTATTCCATGTTGCATGATATCCTGTTATACTTGCATTTCATTTATATGTCACATACATCATGTTTTCTGATTATACGCATCGATATATTCGTTTTCATGATATTTCTGGATTTGGGAACCGTGGACAATTTCAAAGGAAAGTATGTACTTATTTGAAAAACCCGGTTTCCTTGATATGATATTTGTGCTTCCACCATGAGATTTATCGGTTCTGATTTTATACCCCTTACGAGGAGTGGGTGCCGTATGAGGGTACATGGTGAGGCCCGATATATGAGATAGTGGGGCTGACCCGGACTGATGGATGCCCGATATATGAGATAGTGGGGCTGACCCGGACTGACGGATGCCCGATATATGAGATAGTGGGGCTGACCCGGACTGACGGATGCCCGATATATGAGATAATGGGGCTGACCCGGACTGACGGATGCCTGATATATGAGGATTTTACGTGTCAATGCTAGGCACAGGTTTCATGATGTTTTCCATGATTTTGATTATATCCTCATATTTGCATGCATGATGCTTATTGTCATTGGGTGACAGGTAGACGGGATCCACAGACATACAGACTTTTATTTCATTGATTACATACAGACTGGATTTACATTGATCATACTTCATTTGTATATATAATAGGGTATGATGGCGCTGTTATATATACCTTTACACCAATATTAGTGGAATGGGACGCTAATATATGTGTATTGATATCCATTTTGATACTTCATCATATTTACTTCATGCAGACATACCTTATATTTATGACATGTTATTATTTGAGGCACTGGCACGAGTTTTTGGTACTACCTACATGTTTAGATGTTACACTGCCACCTTATCATACTTCAGGCTTATTCTTTGAGGTTTATATATTTGATGGTTTTGATCTAGGAGTATGTCATGCATTCGATTTCTGCTTGTAGATATTTTCTATTCACGAGTTGGCAACTCACCCCCATTGTGCCACAGTTCTTGCAGGTTTTGCCGTACAGGTTCTGTTGCGGCATTTCTGGCACACTGCTTCTTTTGCGGGTGATTTGCTTTGGTAGGTGGGTTCGTTGTATCCGAACCACCATTGTACTTGTATTATTCATTGTATCTAGAAATTCCATCAACCAAAACTTGTATATTGTTTCAGACTTACACTAGTGATGTATTATTTCGACCTTAGAGTCGCGCTTAGCAGTATTACGGTTTTCATGCTTATTGAGTTTCTTTTGAGTTTGACCCTCGCCTTTCGGCGTTGTATATTATTGCTTGCGTGGTTGTGACCGTCGATTGACGAAGAGCTAGCTCCCGCTTGGGGATGCCTTTTATTCATTGCATATATACATTGTTCTTGTTGTACCCCGTTCGGGGCCAGTATTTACAAAAGAAACTCTGCTGAAATTTTTAGAAAAGACTTTACATCTTTTAAAATGCATATTCGGCTTAGTTATTTAAAAACCTTGACTTCAAAACATGTTTTCTTTACCTATTAAAAACCAGTTTTCTTTATTTATCCTTAAAATGGTTTTAGATTTCTGAGCTTTTGGCTTACTTGGATCAGATGGAGTCCTATAGACTTCATATGGTTCAGGGGCCAGTCACGTGCTCTTTCGGGTCGTGACGAACTAGATTCAATATGTATATGGCTGTCTCAAGCGCATACCCCCAGAAGGAAATAGGTAACTCAGCTTCGCTCATCATAGAGCGCACCATATCTAATAGGGTCCGATTCCTCCGTTCCGATACACCGTTGTGCTGTGGTGTATAAGGAGGAGTAAGCTAAGAGAGAATCCTATTCCCTTTTAGATAATCCAGAAAATCATTGCTCAAGTATTCTCCTCCTCGATCAGATCGAAGGATCTTAATACTTTTGCCCGTTTGGTTCTCTACTTCGTGCTTATATTCTCTGAATTTCTCAAAAGCATCAGACTTCTGTTTCAACAGGAACACATGCCCGTATCTAGAGAGATCTTCAGTAAATGTAATGAAATATGAAGAACCGTTCCTGGCATGTGCAGACATGGGACTGCATACATCACTATGTACCAGTCCTAAGAGTTCCATAACTCATTCTACGTGTCCACTAAACGAAGCTTTGGTCATTTTTCCATTGAGACATGAATGAAAAGTATCTATAACATTTCAAAAAAATAAAATATTATTTTGGGAATTTTCATAATTTAATATTAAATTTTAATGAATATTTTAATAGTCGGTATAATTAAATACCGATAAATGGGGAAAATTTTGGGAGAAACTTATGGAAATTCTAAAATAGATTATTTTGTGGAAATATGCCATTTTACCGTTTTGATGATGAATTATATGCTATGTTGGTGTTAGTCGCGATTAAAAATCGCTAATTGGTCTTTTTGGCTTTTTGTGCAAATTGTGCACCATAACATTTCTACACTTGTTACACTTGTTTCTTGTTTTGGTCATGGTAGCCTAGGGTTGGACCATGTTTAGATGACCATGGTGGGTTGAACCATTTGATTAGGTTAATTGGGTTAATTAAGGGTTTCAACTTGTTAAGGGTGATTAGGATGGGAGTTGACCTTGTGTAGGGGAGAGAGAGAGAGAGATGGTTAGGGTGTGCCATGATCCATTTCACTTCATAACCCTTTGTGCTCTTTTACTCCCTCTCACACATCATCCTATATCCACACTTCAGCCACCTACAACAGCAACATCAGCTGCTGATACACAACATCAGCCCCTAAATTCAGCTGAAACAATATCATCAGCCATCAACACCCCACTAGCTACCCTACATCAGCTCCTAACCCCCTCAGCCCAATACCTACACACTAACATCAGCCCCCATATCAACACATCAGCCCCAAATCCCTCACATCAGCCACCCCAACACTTCAGCTGCAGCAGCAGTAACATCATCAGCACTTCAGCCCCAAATTCTGCTTCAGCTGCAACAATATCATTCAAACAACAACTCCACACCATCCTCATACTAAACCACCAACACTTCACAACATAAAACAAAAACTGCTGTAGCAGCAACAACAACCAAAGAAACCAACAGCAACACAAATTGCTGTTAAAAACCAGCATACCAACAGCCACATCAACCCCATCATATAATTCAACCCACTCCCTCATCAAACACTACAACATCACCCTCCCACTTCACCAAAGCAAACACAACAACATCAGCCCTTCACACCAAAACAATAGCCCTGCAGTAGCTGCTGCAAACAGCAACAAAAAGAAAGAAAAGATTGCAAGCAGCAGTAGCAACTTGAGCAACATCAGCAATGAGAAAACAACCACAAGCAGGAACTTCAGCAGCACCAACCCACTTCACCTCCTTCTCCTTCCCTTCTCCTTCATCCTAGGACACTCTTGAGGTATAATCTTGCAACCCAACTCCTTTCCTGTCATGTTCTGATTGTTTAGCAGAAATTTAGTATAGTATGTAGATTAGTGCTAGTTTTAGGAAAACTTGAGTGAGATTTGGCCAAGTGATGGTTTTAATTGCTAGGGTAACCTTATTAGGTGTATTTGAGACCAGTTTAACCAAGATTACCCCGGATTTCCAGTATAATACCAGAGTTATTCGACTTGGCGTATTTTAGCGACTTTGTCGATTTTACAACCTTTCTGGAATCTGCAACAACCCGAGATACCCTAAGATAAAATTGACTTGGAAGTGAGGTATGCAGGTAGATAGAAACCAATAACCAAAGCCCTATCCCCCACCTCAAACCCCCGGCCGCAGATAAATTCCTTCTGGCCGCAATTTGTGGCCAGAACATGGTGAAATCCCCTCGTTTTGCATGCACAACCCTATTTCATGTAAACTTGACCCTGGGTATGTCTAGTTTTGACTGATTCCTGTTAGGGTAAAATCTGGGTTGATTTTCATGAGTTGGCGTATGATTTACGACTTGTTTAGCATGGGTTTTTGGTATTCGATGATTCTTTTTCGTCGGGTGGCGTTTGAACGCCAATGACCAGTGAGCATTGGCTGTGTTTGCACGCACGGCTACAGGTTTTTACCTATGGGCGTAGCGTGCACTATTTTGGTTTCCGACATGTTTTTTATGTGTGATATCCTTGTAGGTACCCCACGTGGCGTCGGAGCATTGGAGATGCAAATGGCGACATCGGCACCGGCACACATATAACAAGGTGAGTAGATTTATATATACGGGGAGAAGTCGGGTGGATGGCGTATAGCACCCCCGCTGTCCGTGGTGGTGTATACAGATGCGTATACACACCTATAATTATTATATTTTGTTTGGAAAATTATTGATGTTTAGGATGGATAATTGGTGGACTTGGATGATTTAGTGTTGCGAGAACCCTAGGTAGTGGGTGCACTACACATACATATACACACATACATACTTGCATACATCCTTACTTCATATGTGCATAGACGGGATTCTATATAGATATGTGTTCACATGGGTATGGGACCATGTGTTCACATACGGATTTGGGGATGATAAATGGGATTGAGATGATTCGATGAGTTTGATCTGAGGTTATGATATCGGTGATGTGATAAAATTCATAATTAAGATACGTCTTGATGCTTTAGAGGATTTTGGGAATAATGATGCCATAGGAATGATGACATAAATATATAATGATCGACACGTGATTATGTTATGAGATATGATATGATATGATATGATATGACCAGATAAGTATGATAGGCCGCATTCGGCGATGTTTACTCCTTGTGATGATATGTGATGATGATATCGATTTATACGAGACTGTCGATCAGTAGTCAGATCTTGATTATAGTGATGATATTAGCATTGTACTAGACATAGGTCAGTACCCCAGATGATGATCTTGATAAAAAGGATACTAGATGAATGATATGACGAATGTGATATCGACCCGTACCCAGATTTGGGAATGCCGTACGATGGATTTACGTATGAGCTATAATTTGATGTTTGATCCGCACTCTTGATTTGGGAATAGCTGACTATAGAGATATGGTATCGGATGTGATATTATCGAGGCGGGATCACCGACTATATATGTATATATATATATGTATCGACTCAGAGGTTAGGCGGTTTCCCTTACCTGCAGTTAGCCTATTAGCTCAGCCCTTTAGCTGGTGTAGCTATATGACTCTTATGACATTAGATGCAGTTCAGCCATCATTGTGTGAGTATTCAGCTCCCGCACTTTATCATTGTTGCTCTGCAACGCATACTGTTGTGATTCATATTTCATTATTGATATCCTGCTGTTAGGACACCAGCACCATTACCGATGATGCGTATGTACCACGTACACTTATTTGCCGCTCACACACATTTTCATCTGTAATTGCCATGTCACGAACACTTAGAAAATATTATTGCTTGATTTAGCTTGTTAGCTAGTAGTGACATGATATTAGTATGCTTACCTTATATGCCAGCTTGACATTGTAGTTATTACCTGTCACTTCATGCATATTGTTGTTCATTATATGCCGCATTCATGGATTCTCATGCTTATATTCATGGTTTTACATGCTATTGATGATTTATATTCGGATTTCCATGATATTTTCTGGATTTGGGGGAAAACCGCAAAACTTATATAAACTGCATTCTTTCTTTTTAAATAAAAAGTGCGGTTTTCCCATGATGTATGAGTCTGTTAGTTGTATGTATGCCCTAGAGGCCAGTATTGTACAGATGATGTATATTATATTGGATGCTTGGACATATATAGAGAGGAATTTCTTGCTCGATATGATAGTATGCTATCTGGTTGCTCTTTACTTTAACATGTATACTTGTCTCTTTATACTGTCTTATCGTTACATGTTGGTAAAGCCCTTAGGATGTGTACTTGACTACCGGGACTATGATGTGGATCATACTAGTGGGGACATGGTAGTCCATAAGTACATCCTTTAAGGTCCCTAGTCGTGGGTGTATCGAGACGGGGCATCGATATACCAGTGTAGACAAGCGTATATGCTTCTCGACCCATGAGATGGGCGATGGATGATCCCATATCCATTGGTGTTTGACACCAGAGATGGTATGCGGGTGCTTAGTGGAGACTGGGTACACTGGATAGACTCACCGAGAACTCCCAGATGGTATTATACCTTACGTCAGATGGCAGTTCTCTGGTGACACTTGTGCAGGTCAGTCTGTAGACCCGAGATCGTCATAGAGTCTTGTGTGATTCCCACTGTGCTTTGATTTCCACCTTACCACGTCCATGAGGGCGTGCAAAATGGTGGTTTTTAGGTACAGTCCCAAGTCACATGGAGGCAATGAGCGATAGGAGAGGTTTCGTCTCTCCCGGTATTGGGGGTTGATGTTGCGCTGTGCTCGATTGGCCGTAACAGGGAAGTCCCTGGCCAGGGCTGATTAGAGATTTACTGGTAAGTGTTACCAGTAGTTTCTCGACCCGTTATGAGCCTCACATCGGCACGACTTATCGGTTATTGGGGTCTGACGTTTACCACCCCTAGATTTGATATGCGACATATCAGACGAGGAGACCGGACTGTACGGGAAGTGTTGCCGGCTGGCTTTTACAGGAGTTGGAGCGGGCTAGCTTGCTGATCTTCTGATCACTCAATACCCGGGTAGCCGTTACGTCCAGCTAGTACCGCTGACGGCTTGTGGGTGCGTGATGTGATCATCACCTACTGCCGGCGTATTGACGAGTCTTTAAAGTCCTACACAGAGGTTTTACTGGCTTAGGCAAAACGAAATAGGAGCACGTATGTGATATGTGCGAGACCGAGAATAAATGCATGTATGTGATACCGTATTCTATTCTCGCGACTATATGTATCGGTCGGTAATATATGATATGGCCGGGATATCGAATCAAGTGTTGATTCGATAAGTCGATACAATGGATGTTAGCCGGTTATATGAGATGTGACCGGATTATTAAGTCAAGTGTGTAGGGTTGCTAGGAACGTGCACAAGGGTCTACGAGGCATCAACCATGCCCGATTAAAAAATTAGCCGTGCCGAACAACCCGAATACGGATCTTTAAACTAGAGATTAGGCGAAAACTAACATGTTAACAACTTTAACACTAAGTGAGAGGGATTACAACCTTTGTAGATCCGGTCCTTCACTTCATATGCTCCGTGTTGTGGTCCCTTCGCTGCGATCATCGGGTTCCGGACACTCGAGAGGTTCCACGAAGAGAAAGATGCAACCTTTGCTTCCGATCTTCGATACAAAGATGATCTACCTTGAAGTTTCGTTAACACAAGCTAACACTCATAAAATGATGTGAACACCCTCATCTAAATGGCAAGGGAAGATGAGGATGATGAAGTAGGATTTTTGCTCTCTTTATTTATCTTTTTCTCATATTTATTCATCACTTGGAAAAAGCTAGTGAGCTTTTTCCATGAAGAAAGAAGAAGGAAGATGAAGAAGAATCATAGAATTCCTTTTGTGATGAATAGAAAGAATTAATATGATAAATAAAGCAACCATGGTCAACTAAACACATGTAGAGAATTAACTAGGGTTAGGGTTTGGGTTGGGTTAAAGCATGAGTCACTTGAAAATATCTTTCACAAAACAAAACCAAAATCTTCTAGAATCATCTAGAAAGCTTAACCCTAATCCAAACCCTAATCATGTTTAAACTCCACTAAACATGTTGCATTAGTTATCATATCATGTTACAATATTATATATCACATATATAATATTTATCGTAACAAAATAAAATAATACAATTAACATATATCGCATATATATCAATGTATTACCCGAGTGAGAAAAAGAATATTTTAGTGAGCTAATATTAGATAATGTAATTTAATATATCATATATATTATTATACATTAAATTATCGAATCAACACTTGATCCGACAATCCGGCAATATCGCATATAACCGACTAATATTTTTCCATACCGATTCATCGAATCAACACTTGATCCGATAAGCCAGCTGATATCAAATATCGCGAGAATACAATACGATATCACATACCGCATTATCCTCGGTCCCGCACATATCACATATGTGTCCCTACTCCGTTTTGCCTGAGCCAAGAAACCTCTGTGTAGGACTCTAAAGAATCGTGAATACGCCGGCAGTAGGTGATGATCATATCAAACACCCACAAGCTGCAAGCAGTCATCTAAACGTAACAGCTACCCAGGTATTGAGCGCTCAGAAGATCAACAACCAAGCCTGTACATTCTCCTGTGAATCCAAACAGGAACACTCCCGTACAGTCCGGTCTCGTCGTCTGATATGTTGCATATCTCGCCTAGGGGTGGTAAACGTCAGACCCCAATAGCTTGATAAGTCGTGTCAATTTGAGGTCTATAACAGTTCGAGAAACTACTGATAACACTTACCAGTAAATCTCAGCAACCCTGGATAGGGATTTCCGGTTATAGCCAATCGAACACAGTACAACATCAACTCCCTATACCGGGAGAGACGAATCCCCTCCTATCGCTCATTGCCTCCATGTGATTCGGGACTGTACCCAAAAGCCACCTTTTTGCACACCCTCTTGGACGTGGTATGATGGAAATCAAAGCACAGTGGGAATCACACAAGACTCTATGACGATCTCGGGTCAACAGACTACTCTGTACCAGTGTCACCGGAGAACTGCCATCTGACGTGAGGTATAATACCATCTGGGAGTTCTCGGCGAGTCTGTCCAGTGTACCCAGTCTCTACTGAGCACCCGTACACCATCGTTGATGTCAAACACCGATGGATATGGGATCATCCATCGCCCATCATATGGGTCAAGATGCGTATACGCTAGTCTACTCTGGTGTATCGATGCCCTGTCTCGATACACCCTCGACTAGGAACAGTTATAGGATGTACTCATCGACTACCGTGGCCCCACTAGTATGATCTCATCATAGTCCCAGAAGTCGAGTACATATCCTAAGGGCTTTATCAACATGTAACATAGAGACAATCAGAGTACGTGTTAAGATAAAGTACAACCAGATAGCATACTATCATGTCGAGCAAGAAAGTCCTCCCTATATATGTCCAAGCATCCATTACAATATACATCGTATGTACAGTAATGGCCTCCAAGGCATACATATAACTAACAATCTCCCACTTGTACTAGGGCCATCTGTTGTGGTATCGCATACCCAACAATTAGCCGTGGTTGAAGTATCTCATACTCAACCATCCCATAAAAGTCTCTACTGGGAAAAAGGCCTTTGTGAGTGGATCCGCGCTGTTGTCCTCTGTGTCTACTCTCCTAACCTCGATCTTCCTGGAGATCAACCATCTCCATGATCAGGTGATACTTCCTAAGAATTATATCTGGATTTCTGATGGGACGGGGGTTCCTTGGCAAAAGCCACAACTCCATTGTCACACAATGGTAGGAACGAAGTTCATCTCATGAACTTATATCTATCCAGACTGCCTCTTTGGTAGCATCCTTGGTAATGATGTATCTTGCCTTTAATCGTCTAGTAAGTCACGGTATCTAGCTTGGAACTCTTCCAACATACCGTCCCTCTACTGAGGGTAAAGACAATGCCTGCGACTGACATTCAGTCGTTCTTATCACCCTGGAACCTTTCCAGTGATTCTCCCCAGGATCGATTGATACCATCTCGCTACAACTAGTGAGTATCCTAACATCCAATTAGAACTATCTCATAGATCCAAAACCCAGGATTTAGGAGGTATCATCTTAATCCTATATGGAGAATCCTTGTGATAAGCGGAGATTGACCGAGCGTAGCATAGGAAACTTCTTCCCTATCAAGAGTATGTCATCCACGTACTCTACGAGGATCACCACCATACTCCCTACTACCTTTTTGTATATACAAGGTTCATATACCATTTTGATGAAGTCAAACTTTTTGACTACCACATCAAAACAGATTTTCCAACTCCGCGATGCCTGCTTTATCACATAAAACACCCTGCACACGTTTCCGCTGCTCCCACTGTCTACGAAGCCCTCTGGCTGTGTACTTATAGACGCTCTCTTCTAAAACATCATTTCAGAAAAGCAGTCATGACACCCAACCACCAGATATCGTAGTCATGGTATGTAGCAGTAGCAAGTAGAATCTGGATGGACTTAAGCATAGATTCTTAGAAAAGGTTTCAACATAATCCATACGTGGTCAATAATGCAAACCTTCAACAAGTCTAGGTTTGAAAGTCTCAACTTTTCCATGTACACCAAGTAATCTTCTCAAGATATACTTGCTCCTGATGGGGATTTAACCCTTCAGAGAAAGCAACTAAAGTCCATAGTTTGTTGGTGTATAAGGATTCCATCTTAGATCGCTAAGCATCCAGCCATTCTTACAGAGACTCACTCCTGATGTCCAGCTCGAAACTAGTTGGGTCATCATCTCATGATGCAATCCTTGCTCCCACTGTCATAGAGAAACCGAAGTATCTCTCAGGTGGGTGAGGAACCCTACTAGATCGGCGGAGAGGCTGAGGTTCGTTGGAAACTATTGAATCCTTTGGTTCTACCAAATCATCAGCTGCAGTTTGTATAGCTGGAACATTTCCAGTTCTACATAACATACCTTGCCTCGAGCTTGTCCGGATTTTGCTTTTAGACATAGTCCGGACAACCCCAAATCTTAACAAACTTAAGATATGGGCTCTTCCCTTTCCATATCACATATGAAGTGGTAGGCAGCTGATTTGATTTGAACCCTCTTCAATAGATATGCAGCTTCTCAAGTGCATAACTCCTAAAAGGAAATAGGAAAACTCAGTAATACTCATCATAGAGCACACCATATCACATAGGGTGCTATTGCTCCGCCCCGATATACCATCGTGCTATGGTGTATACGGAGGAGTAATGCTGAGAGAGAATCTCATTCTCCTTTAGAATAGTCCAGGAATTCCGTGCTCAAGTATTCTCCACCTTGATCTCATCCAAGGACATAATACTTTTACCCTTATTTTGGTTCTCTACTTCTAACTTATATTCTGTGATTATCTCAAAAGTTTCGGACTTGTGTTTCAACTGGAACATATGTCTGAATCTTGAGAGATCATCAGTGAATATAATGAAGTACAAAGAACCGGTCCTGGCATGTGTAGACAGGGGACCTTCACACATCAACATGTATCAATCCCAAGAGTTCACTAATTCTTTCTCTGTTTCCAATAAACAGATCTGTGGTCATCTTATCTTTGTGACATGACTAGCAAGTTTCACAAGATGTAAATTCAAACAAATTTAAATATGCATCTTAATGTAACTTCAGCTAGTCGGGTCGCATTGATATGACCTAGTCTACAATGCCTCAAGAAGGATTCGTTCATTTCTGAACTCTTCCTCTTGTGCGTGTTCTGTATACTAAGAACTGTATTTTGATTTAGAACATCAATGCTTTTAGATAACGTGCCTGAACCGATCAACTCTTGATATAGGAAATGTTCAAAACATTATCCAATCATTACAAAATTTTATCATTTCTTTACTAATAAAGAGACTGATATGATTTTGTATATCAGGTTCGGTATCTAATAACATTCGTTCAGAATCAATGTATTCTGGTAATACAGGGTGACGGTGACCAACAGATTTGGCTGCAACACTTGCACCGTTTTCTATCTCAAGAAACTTATCCTGTTCTTAGTTCTCTACCTATCTGTAGCCCATGTAACAGATTACATATACGGGATCCTGATCCGGTATCACATACGCATGACGTAAAGGATACTGAGAAACAGTTCTCTGTAATGAACAAAACCGAAAAAGATGCATCAGCATGCACTTTCTTCATTTGGGCGGCACGGGAAATCTGGTATTCCCTAATTTCCTGCTCTGTCTTATAACAATTATAAGTTGGAGCGGGACCAACGTTCCCCAGCTCAGTATAACAAGCGGGTTCGGTCAATATATCCATTTTATTATCTTGATTAAGGCGTGATATGGTCGCTACCTGGAGAGAGAGAGAAGAAAACACTCAGCGTATGCTCTTGCAAGATTAGATTGGTTATCTAATATATCTAATCAGGATGTCTCCCACTGTTTTAATCAAATCTTCCTTCAAGCCCTAAAAGGAAAGACTAGCCGGGATTAATTACACGCTACAAGTTCGCTAATCTTTCGGCCAGGCCAGTGTCGGTACTTTGAGGGAGGTCCCCCGTGCTTTCGCACGAACCTAATTAAAGTAAACCTCATTTTCCCAGGGGCGTAACCCCGTTAACACCTTTCTAGACACCTACTTGATCGGCTAATTGTAAAGTATAAAACTCTCCCAGGAGTAACTCTTACTAGCAGCAGGTATCGGGATCCAACTATCTTATAGAAGGTATGCAATCTCATTGCAAATTTCAACACTTGAAATTCCCAATAATATTTTGCCCCAAGCGTCCTATGACCTTGACAGAGGTCAACAAACCATAGGCTGCTAGTCAAGTTCAACCCGTCATTTCCTGATTGAAGTAAACCCACCCGCACGACCCTTGACAGAGGTCAACAAAGTCGCACGACTACCCTTAATCAATCACATCATATGCTTATACAGATAAGTACTAATCAGCTACCGCACACTACGCCTTGACAGAAGTCAACAAACGCAGCACGAATACTAACCAGTACTTATCTGAAATGACGGAGGGCTACGACAGGTTTTTTTAAGAAAACCTTTTGCGTAATGAACTTGATATCGTTGTAGAATCGAGTGATTTTTAAATGGAGTGCTTTTGAGGCTTTTCCAGTTTTGCTAAAGGGGTCACTCCCGGTGAAGGGATCGTCGGCCCTTTCCTCATCGAATAAGGTGCAGGATATATCATATATACCGCTGTGCAAAGCAAGAACTATAGAAGCAATCAAAAGACAAACCGAGTGTGTAGCATCTGCCAGTTATTGCTAAAGGAGCCACTCCCGGTGAAGGGATCTCGGTCCTTTCCCTATCGAATAAGGTGCTGGATGTTCTACAAGGAACACCGCTATGCAAAGCAAGAACTAGAGCTACCAGTTTTTATAAACAAGTTTCTACAACATCTTAGGTTTCTTTTATTTCATTAATCTCATTAATGAAATCCCATTTTATTATGCTTCACAAGCATCTATTTTGAAACGAAATCTGCAATATAACATATATCTCATATATATAATATAAACATTCGTCTCAGGCAGTAATATGATCTCATCACAGAATATTGCAGCAGAAGAACATATATGAAATATTGGATATACTAGGACGTCCGTGTTTTCAATACAAGCCTGTATAAAACACGGATTCCACGGTCGCGATGAATAGCCAAACCCACATCCCTAGACCCCTACGAGAGCGGCAAGTAACACTGCCAATTCTAGGGTTAGGAGACCCGGTCCCGACTCCTCGAGATGGTCTCCCACCGGACCCTAGAACCCGGTTACTTATGCTCCCCTCTTTGGGTCTACCTAATGCGGAAAAGTAAATAATATACAACGGTGATATCTTCCGCAACCTGGAAGTGCCATAATAAAAGAATATTGCATACAAAAGAATTTTACATGAATGAAAAAGAAAAAACTCTCATCTCACATAAAACCCCCGGCTATTCAAACACGACGATCCAATATAACATATCACAGCAACACATAATATCTCATATCATCAACGTAAGCAAGTATGCGTATCCCGATTGTCGTTGATGTATAGCAATGAAGCCGGTGATACACCACATACTACGCTTACGGTCACAGAAAAGAAAGTGTAAAACTACAACAGTTGAATCCGCAACCTCTTTAGACATTGCATGCCTAACCAAATGAATTCCTTAGACATCGCATGCCTAACAATTATAAACCCCGAATTTTAGTCTCATTATCAAAAACTCTTTTCAATATCAAGTCGGGCAATTCAACTAGATTCCCGACGTCCTGATCGAATGCTCGTCGCAAACTTTAGTAGACGGCCGCACCCCCAGATGCCGTCGACGAAGTGCACTAAGGCGGAACACCGCTGCCGCGAGCACCCGAACGGATGCTTACGGCGACGGGGTTCTCCTACAGTCACTTGGTCGGGGCTAAGAGGTGTAGCTGTCTATTAAGTTTACTCGACGAGTATCCGTGTACGCTACGTGATTGCGACGTACTTTTGATCACATCAAAATTCCATGGCAACCGATCATTTGAGACTAAACTGCTATGTTTATAATATTCAAATCAGTTATCTCATAACTACCTGTGGATTCCAAATATTGTATCACATTCCAGATAAATAGACAAAGTTAAACTTTCCGATCGAATCATCAAACACCCAAGATTTCCCCAATATATCTCAACACTTGAAATCAGTTTAAAAACATTCATCACATGCCACAGTACCAATGGTCCAGCCGTAGAAAGGTCAAGCCAACGCCTCACATGTGGCACGCCGTACTTCCCCAAACCCTAAGGTTCAAAAGGCAGTTCAAGACGGTCACATAATCGAGTTAAGGTTTGTTGTCTTCTAGAGGGTCCACCGCGTTACTTGCACGACTTAGAACGTTCTTAAACACGAGAAAAAAATCCAACTTTTGAAAAATTTTCCGACAAGGGAAAAAGTGAGTTATTAATATCCGTTCGAACTTTTTAACAGTTTCTAAAAATCATCCGGACAAACTAAACAAAGTTATAATATCCGATCGAAACAACGAATCCCCAATACAACCCAGAAAACACAACACTGGAGTGAAAATAAAAAATTCCCAGAAGAATCAGGAATTAGCTACGGAGGTTACTGTACAAACCCTATCCCTTAATCCTTCCTTCTTGCCGCGGAACCGCCGCCAATACCAGGGTTTGGCCGCGGTCCGCGGCGCTTTGGACGATTTAGGGGGTTGGGTTTCACAGTAATTCCTAAAATAACCTGTTGAATTTTCTGGGTATTTTTAATATTAAAAATATCACAGTTTTGAAAAATTTCCAGAAACTAGGGTATATTGGGTTTTCCGGGTTCGATCGGACTTTAAACTTCGTCTAAACTTCGCCTAAAACTCTAGCTTGGCTCTGATACCACTGTAGGGTTGCTAGGCACGTGCACAAGGGTCTACGAGGCATCAACCATGCCCGATTAAAAAATTAGCCGTGCCGAACAACCCGAATACGGATCTTTAAACTAGAGATTAGGCGAAAACTAACATGTTAACAACTTTAACACTAAGTGAGAGGGATTACAACCTTTGTAGATCCGGTCCTTCACTTCATATGCTCCGTGTTGTGGTCCCTTCGCTGCGATCATCGGGTTCCGGACTCTCGAGAGGTTCCACGAAGAGAAAGATACAACCTTTGCTTCCGATCTTCGATACAAAGATGATCTACCTTGAAGTTTCGTTAACACAAGCTAACACTCATGAAATGATGTGAACACCCTCATCTAAATGGCAAGGGAAGATGAGGATGATGAAGTAGGATTTTTGCTCTCTTTATTTATCTTTTTCTCATATTTATTCATCACTTGGAAAAAGCTAGTGAGCTTTTTCCATGAAGAAAGAAGAAGGAAGAAGATGAAGAAGAATCATAGAATTCCTTTTGTGATGAATCGAAATAATTAATATGATAAATAATGCAACCATGGTCAACTAAACTCATGTAGAGAATTAACTAGGGTTAGGGTTTGGGTTGGGTTAAAGCACGAGTCACTTGAAAATATTTTTCACAAAACAAAACCAAAATCTTCTAGAATCATCTAGAAAGCTTAACCCTAATCCAAACCCTAATCATGTTTAAACTCCACTAAACATGTTGCATTAGTTATCATATCATGTTACAATATTATATATCACATAAATAATATTTATCGTAACAAAATAAAATAATACAATTAACATATATCGCATATATATCAATGTATTACCCGAGTGAGAAAAAGAATATTTTAGTGAGCTAATATTAGATAATGTAATTTAATATATCATATATATTATTATACATTAATTATCGAATCAACACTTGATCCGACAATCCGGCAATATCGCATATAACCGACTAATATTTTTCCATACCGATTCATCGAATCAACACCTGATCCGATGACCCGGCTGATATCAAATATCGTGAGAATACAATACGATATCACATACCGCATTATCCTCGGTCCCGCACATATCACATATGTGCCCCTACTCCGTTTTGCCTGAGCCCAGAAACCTCTGTGTAGGACTCTAAAGAATCGTCAATACGCCGGCAGTAGGTGATGATCATATCAAACACCCACAAGCTGCAAGCGGTCAGCTAAACGTAACAGCTACCCAGCTAAACGTAACATCGCTATTGAAGATACTACCAAAGAGGAAGTTTGGGTGTATATTGGTTCATAAGATGAACTAGGTTCCTGCCATTGTATGACAATGGAAGTGTGGCTTCAGCCCTGGAACCCTGGTCCCATCAGTGACCCAGACAAATTCTGAGGAAGCATCACCTGATCATGGAGATAGTTGATCTCCGGGGTGATCGAGGTTAGGAGAGTAGACTCAGAGGACAACACGGCGGATCTACTCACGAAGGCCTTTTCCCAAAGAGAGACTTTTATGGGATGGTTGAGTATGTGATACTGCTACCACTGCTACAGATGACCCTAGTGCAAGTGGGAGATTGTTAGTTATATGTATGCCCTAGAGGCCATTACTGTACATTGGATGTATATTGTAGTGGATGCTGGGACATATATAGATAGGACTTTCTTGCTCGACATGATAGTACGCTATCTGGTTGCTGTTTATCTTAACGTGTATACTTTCTGTCTCTCTGTTACATGTTGATAAAGCCCTTAGGATGTGTACTCGGCTTCTAGGATTGTGATGGAGATCATACTAGTGGGGCCTGGGTAGTCAATGAGTACATCCTTCATTGTTCCTAGTCGTGGGAATATCGAGACGGGGCATCGATATTCCAGAGTAGACTAGCGTATATCTTTTCGACCCATGTGATGGGCGATGGATGATCCCATATCCATTGGTGTTTGACATCGGAGATGGTATGCGGGTGCTCAGTGGAGACTGGGTACACTGAACGGACTCGCCGAGAACTCCCAGATGGTATTATACCCCACGTCAGATGGCAGTTCTCTGGTGACACTGGTACAGCTTAGTCTGTTGACCCGAGATCGTCATAGAGTCTTGTGTGTCTCCCACTGTGCTTTGATTTCCACCCTACCACGGCTCTACTGAGTTGTGCAAACAGGTGGTTATTGGGTACAGTTCCGATTCATATGGAGGCAATGAGCGATAGGAGGGGATTCATCTCTCCCGGTATTGGGGGTTGATGCTGCGCTATGCTCGACTGGCCATAACAGGAAATCCCTGGCCAGGGTTGCTGTGATATACTGGTAAGAGTTATCAGTAGTTTCACGAATGTTATGGACCTCACGTCGGCATGGCTTATCAAGCTACTGGGGTCTGACGTTTACCACCCCTAGGCGAGATATGCGACATATCAGACGAACAGACCGGACTATACGGTAAGTGTTACTGGTTGGATTCACAGGAGTGTGAGCGGGCTTGCTCGTCGATCTTCTGATCGCTCAATACCCGGGTGGCCGTTACGTTTAGCAGACCGCTTGCGGCTTGTGGATGTTTGATATGATCATCATCCGCTACCGGCGTATTGACGAGTCTTTAGAGTCCTACACAAGGGTTTCCTGGCTCAAGCGAAACGAAATAGGAGCGCATATGAGATATGTGAGGGACCGAGAATAATGCGTGTATATGATACCGTATTTCATTCTCGCGATGAATGTGTCGAATGGTTGTATGCGATATAACCTAGTTATCGAATCAAGGATTGATTCGATAAGCCGATACATTGGATACTAGCCGGTTATATGCGATATAACCGGATCATTGAATCAAGTGTTGATTTAATGATTTAATGTGTAATTATATATTTGATATATTACTTTGCATTAACTAGTATTGGTTCACTTTAAATGGATTTACTCACTTGGTTTGTGCACATTGTATATGTGATATATTTTGTGCACATGATTGTATCATGTTTGATGATACATGCAAGCTAGGGTTAGTGTAAAGAATTAGACCATGGTTAGGTTTATGATTAGGGTTTTCTTTTTGATAACTTATTCATTTATTTATTCTTTTGTTTATTTTGGAAAAAGGAAAAGATAAAGAGAAAAAGAATGGTTGCTAGTTTTGGTTTTAGTTGAAGTTTCTTGAAACTTTGACCAAGTCACCATTCTTGTCTCATCCTTAACCCTAACCATTTAAGTTAACCATGGTCCATTCTCTACAACTAACCAAGGGTTAGTAAATGATAAGTATTGATTTATTTATCATTTACATAAGACTTATCATATTCTTTTATCATCTTCTTCTTCATCTTAAACTTGGAAAAAGCTTGCACCTTCAATGGCAACTAGCCTAAATGAGTGAGAAATCCAAATCTAAAGTCTACCCACTTCCTATTTCTTCATCCTCTACCTCTTGCCAAGTTGTATAGGGTGTTTCCTTCACAAGTTTTCAAGGCTTGGTGAAGTTGGAGCTTGTTCTTGTGATGCCTCGACGTAGATCATCTTCGGCATCGAACCGACGATCAAGCCCGCCCATTCTTCGATGATGCCAATGCTAGAGTCAAGGGATCGATTTGGATAGCGGAGGGAGATCATCGCGGAGCTTAAGAAGTGGTGGACCGGATCTACAAAGGTTGTAGTCACTTTCCCTTAGCATTTAATTCGATTACATGCTTGCTTCGCCTATATATCTAGTTAACGATCCGTATTAGGGTTTGTAGACACAAGGAATTATTGATTTGTGCATGTTTGATCACTTGTGAGACTCCATTAGAGTGCCTAGGAACCCTACAGTGGTATCAGAGCCTTGCTAGAGCCTTAGGCAAAGTCCCGACGGAGTTAGAAGTCCGATCGACCCAAAACCCCGACTTGAAAAATGCTCTCTGGACAATTCTGTAAAATGTGGATTTTTGTAGATTAAAAATATTCAGAAAAATCAGCAGGGAGATATAAGGGTTACTGTAAAATTCGAGGGCCTGATTCCATAAAGGCGCCGCGGATCCGCGGCATGAGCATGCTCATGCGGCGGATCCGCGGCCATTTTGTCATTTTGTGCATCCAATTTTGCACAGTAATTCGTAGTTGTCTGTGCTGGTTTTCCTGGGGATTTTTAATAATTTTTTCCAGAGTTTTATTTTCTGGGCTGTATTGGGGACTCGGTGTATTCGATCGGACTGTCTAATTTTTGTCGGTGTGCTTTTCCGGGTATTTTTAGAATATGTTAAAAGTTCGACCGGATATAAATACCCACTTTTTCCCCTGTCGGGAAATTTCCAAGTGTTGGATTTTTCCGTAGTTTAACGAAGTTCTAAGTAGTGCAAGTAACGCGATGGACCCTCTAGAAGACAACAAACCTTAACTCGATTATGTGACCGTCTTAAACTGCCCTTTGAACCTTCGGGTTTGGGGCAGTACGGCGTGCCACATGTGAGGCGTTGGCTTGACCCTTCTACGGCTGGACCGTTGGTATTGAGGCACGAACTGAATGTTGTTAGACTTATTTCATGTGTTGAGTAGTATCGGGAAAACTTGGGTGTTCGATTGTTCGATCGAAAAGTTTAACATTTTCTGTTTATCCGGAATGTGATACAACAATTGGAATTCACAAAAAGTTATGTGATAACTCAATGAATGTTATAAACATAGCAATTTAGTCTCACTTGATCGGTTGCCACGGAATTTTGATGTGATCAAAAGTCCGTCGCAATCACGTAGCGTACGCGGATACTCGCCGGGTAAACTTAATAGACAGCCTCACTCCATAGCCCCGACCAAGTGACTGTTGGAGAACCCCGTCGCCGAAAGCATCCGTTCGGGTGCTCGCGGCAGCGGTGTTCCTCCTTGGTGCACTTTGTCGACGGAGTCGGGGGTGCGGCCGCCTACTAAAGTTTGCGAGGAGCATTCGATCGGAATGTCGGGAATCCTGTTGAATTGCCCGACTTGATATTGAAAAGTGTTTTCGATTTTGAGACTAAAATGCGGGGTTTATAATTGTTAGGCATGCGATGTCTAAGTAATTCATTTGGTTAGGCATGTGATGTCTAAAGGAGTTGCGGATTCCAACTGTTGTAGTTTTACACTTTCTTTTCTGTGACCGTAAGTGTAATATGTGATATCGCCGGTTTCGTTGCTATATGTCAACGACAATTGGGATGGACATATTTACTTACGTTGATGACATGTGATGTTATGTGTTGCTGGATATGTTATATTGGATCGTCATGTTTGAATAGCCGGCTTTTTTTTTTATGTGAGATGAGTGTTTTTCCATTTTCATTCATGTAAAAACTTGTATGTAATATTCTTTTATTGGGGCACTTCCAGGTTGCGGAAGTTGTCACCGTTGATGTATATTATTTACTTTTCCGCATTAGGATAGACCCAAGGAGGGGAGCACAAGTAACCGGGTTCTGGGGTCCAGTGGGAGGCCAACTCGAGGAGTCGAGTCCGGGTCTCCTAACCCTAGAATTGGTAGGGTTGCTTGCCGCTCTCGTAGGGGTCTAGGGGTGTGGGATTGGCTATTCATCACGACCGTGGAATCCGTGTTTTATACTGGCTCGTATTGAAAACACGGATGTCCTAGTATATCCAATATTTCATATGATTCTTTCTGCTGCGTTATCTGTGATGTGATCATGCGATGTTCTGTGCTCTGTTCAGATAGATGTGGTATATAGTATATATGATATATTATATAGACGTTGCTTATGTTTTACACCCGCGCTAGCCCTGCCTCGCTCTGCCGTTAGTTACCTAACCTAACGGTGCAGACGGGACATCGAGGCGAATGCGGATGGCATAAGCGTACGTTATATTTATCTGTGATGATTAGGTGGATTTAAATGATGGGATATTCATTAATGAGATTAATGAAAGAAAATAAACCTAATTGATGTTGTGGAATCAAATTTCAAAATAAAACAGGTAGCTACAGTTCTTGCTTTGCATCGCGGTGTTCATTATAGAACATCCTGCACCTTATTCGATAAGGAAAGGACCGAGATCCCTTCACCGGGAGTGACTCCTTTAGCAATAACTGGCAGATGCTACAACCCTCGGTTTGTCTTTTGATCGCTTCTATAGTTTCTGCTTTGCACAGTGATATATATGATATATCCCGCACCTCATTCGACGAGGAAAGGGCCGACGATCCTTTCACCGGGAGTGACCCCTTTAGCAAAACTAGAAAAGCCTCAAAAACATTCCATTTAAAACCATTTGATTCCGCAACGAGATCAAGTTCAAAGCGTTAAAGGTTTTCACAAAAACCATTCGCAACCCTCCGTCATTTTAGGAAGTAGAGTACTTAGTATTCGTGCTGTGTTTGTTAACTTTAGTTAAGGCACAGTGTACGGTAGCTAAGTGATGTATTCCTACACCGCATATGATGCGATTAGTTAGGACAGTCGCGTGACTTTGTTGACCTTAGTTAAGGGTCATGTGGGTGGGTCTAATTAATCACGAAATGACGGGTAGAACTTGACTAGTACTTATGATTTGTTGACCATAGTTAAGGTCATAGGTGCTAGGGGTAAAAACCTTTATCGGGAGTTTCAAGTGTTGAAACTTGCAATGAGATTGCATACCTTCTATATGATAGTTGGATCCCGATACCCACTGCGAGTAATTGTTACTCCTGGGAGAGTTTTGCACTTTGCAATTAGCCGATCAAGTAGGTGTCTAGAAAGGTGTCAACGGGGTTACGCCTCTGGGAAAACAAGGTTTACAGTAATTAGGTCCGTGCGAAAGCACGGGGAACCTCCCTCAAAGTACCGAGACTGGCCTGGCTGAAAGATTGGCGAACTTGTAGAGTGTAATTAATCCCGGCTAGTCTTTCCTTTTAAGGTTTGAAGGAAGATTTGATAAAAACAGTGGGAGCCATCCTGATTAGATAAAATATATAGCCAATCTGATCTTGCAAGAGCGCACGCTGAGTGTTTTCTTCTCTCTCTCTCCAGGTAGCGACCATATCACGCCTTAATCAAGATAATAATATGGATGTTTTTGTTAGTGTATATGCCCTAGAGGCCATTACTGTATCATACTAGTTTGTATATTACTTAATGGAAGCTTGGGATATTCACAGTTGTATATACAATCTTGCTCGAAATGGTAGTATGCTACTTGGTTTTTCTCTGCTTTAATATGTGCATGTGTTTCTTTTAGCATATTGCTGGTATACATATTAGTAGAGCCCTTAGGATCTTTGCTTGATTACCAGCGTTGTGATGGCGCTCGCACTCGTGGGAGCTGGGTAATCTATAAGCACATCCTTATACAGGTCCCTGGTCGTTGGACTATCGAGACAGGGCATCGATACTCCGGAGTAGACTAGCGTATGCGCTTCTCATCCCAGTGTGGGAGACGGTTTGTCCCACAGCCGTTAGTACGTCGTACTTGGGATAGTATGCGGGTGCTCGTTAGGTTACGAGTACACTGGACAGGACTCGTCGGGAACTGTTGGTTGGTAATATACCTATCGTCAGTTATCAGTTCCCAGGTGACATGAGTACAGCTTAGTCCGCTGACTTGACACTGTCACTTCGCCTCGAGTGTGTTCCCACTGCACTTTGATTACTACCCTACCATGGCTCAAAGGAGTCGTGCAAACAGGTAGTTTTTGGGTGCAGTCCCGAAGCACTTGGAGGCAGTGACGGTTAGACAGGATTCGTCTCTCCCGGTATTGGGGGTTGACATCGCGCTGTGTCCAGGAGAGCCATTACACGAGTAGTCCCTGGCCAGGGCAAGCGAGATATACTGGTAGGCTTCCAGTGTTATCTCAGGGTGTTCTGGGCTACACTCCGACACGACTTGTACCGCTATTAGGGGACTGACGTTCACCGCCCCCCTAGGCCCGCCATGCGATGTATCAGACGAACAGACCGGACTGTACGGAGACTGTCACATACAGGCTCAGTAGGAGTGCAGATGGGGTTCACCTCGTCAGTCTTCTTATCAACATCTACCTGGGGACCGTTACGTACAGCTAGTGCCGCTTGCGGTCTGTGGTTAAACCCACTGCCAGCGTAGTGTCGAGTCTTTAGAGTCCCACACAGAGAGCTATTCGCCTTTAGGCAAAATGAGTAGAGGTCGCATGGTTTTGCGACAGGGTTCGTTCGCATCCGCGCACTTGTGCACGTTTGCTGTCCGGACAGTTTATACTAGCGGGCTTTGGTTTAAGCCGGATCCTAGTATATGATTTGAGATTGGTTTTTCTCAGAGTATTCGTGTTCCTCGGATCACGAATGCGGGTGCGTATGCACAGTTGCTTGAGATTGAGGGAGAGGACCTTGTTTAGGGTTAATGACTATTGTCATTTTATTAACCCCATTGCTTTTGTGTGTATTATTGTTAATTAATAATTAGCTTAATTATTGTGCATGGTTGTTGTTGTTGACTTTTTGACTTCATTGACTTGTTGACCAAGTTGACAATTTGACCATGATCATTTCATTTGGAAGATGCTCTTTGATCCTTGCAATTTGCATTAATAGTGAAATGATAATGGTCACCTCTTGATTAAACCATGACAATTTTCTAGCTAATTAATTAATTAAAATATCACACACATATTAGTGAGAATGGCTCACTAATAATTCATTCTCTCATATCTTTTCTCTCTCTTGCTCATCCTCTCCCTCAAGCTCTCTCCCTCTCATGTGTTGAGAAACAAAAAAGCTTGAGAAAAACCTTCACTTGATCTTCTCTACTCTCTTCTAGGGTTCAAGTCTTAGCATTTCTTGCACTCTAGTTACTCCTAGCTTGGAGTTGAAGCTAAAGGTCGAGGCTTTCGGGTGGATCCTTCTTTGACGGAAGAAGACAAGCAAGGTGAGACCTTTCTACCATTCCGACGAGAAAGGAGAGAAGGAGTTCGAGCTCAAGGTATAACCTTTCTACAACTTAGCTAGTTGTTAGTTTGCTTTAGCTAGTTTTCGTTTAGTAAAGATCCTCACAAGCAAGGTCCATGTTGCCTAAGTCATTAAAAATCCATTTTTTATTATGTTTTCCGCCTCCCCGTAAGCACCGGGGTGGGCAACGTGGACTTACAGTGGTATCAGAGCCTAACTAAACTCAAACTAGCTAGGTAGTGAAGTGTAACGAAGTTTCGAAACCGGAAAATTCAAAAACCAAACTTTTGCAAAACCCTAGTTTCTGTTAAAATTTTTTCTGCTCTAAATGAAAAACTTTATACTTGTAAATTCGGCTCAGGGTTTTGTGTGAACACCCAAGAAAAACGATGACCTAATTCATTCAAACCGCCGCGCTTCCGCCGCACGAGGTAGCCATGTGCCGCGGAAGCGCCGCCGTTTGTCGTCTTCTGTGCATCGTTTTTCGTGCAGTGTGTGTCTGTGTTGGTTTTGGGATTTTTAAAATATATTATATGTGCCCAGATTTTCCAGAACTAAAATTTACTTTTGGGGGCCTATAAATCCGTATTTTTTTTCCGGAACTTCACTACACTTTGACTACATCGGTTATATCTGTGATGCTTGCATGTATTGAACGTCGGCTAATCGCTATAAGACGATTAGTCGGGGTTATACATGATCTGTGATTGTTATTGGTTTGTGGATATGAATGGATTGGATTGTCGCGGGTGAATGGCCGGGGTGGATGTGAGATTAGCGTTGTTTTTCTTTCATTCATTTGTAACATGTAAATTGATGTAATAATATTATTTGTATGGCCGCACAACCGGGTCGGGGTTGTAGCCGTCATTGTATAATTCTTTTTACTGTTTTTGCTCCTAGGATAGACCCATGGAGGGGGTGCACAAACTACCGGGTATCTCGAAGTGCCGAGTGGCCTACTCACGGTGGTGAGGGAGGTTGCTTCGCTTCGGGTGCTTGGCGGGTAGTTTGCCGCACCCGTAGGGGTCTTGGGTGGGGTATTGGCTATTCACCGCGACCGTGTAATCCGCTTTGCGTTGCAGGCTCGAACGCATTGCGGATTCCTAGTATATCCAATGTATTCATCTGTGATCTGTAATGTCTATCATTGCTATATATTTATATATAATAACTATTTAGGCGTTGCTTATGTTTTACAGCCGCGCTAGCCCAGCCCCCGCTCTGTCGTTAGTTAAGTAACCTAACGGGTGATGACGGGGCCCCGTGGCGAATGCGAATGGCATAAGCGTACGTCATATTTTGGTTGTTTTCTGCAATGGTAGGATTAAATGATGGGACGCATTAAAAGAACTAATGCAAGAAATAAACCAAGTAAAAGTCGAATGGAACACTTTGAAAACCACTCGGTTCTTTTCAAAACTAAACTTTTAAACGCGGAGCTTGAACCACTCCTTTTAAAAGCTATCTCGTTCCATCGATTATATCAGGTTCACTACGTTCACGGTTTCGCCAAAACCATCCGTAGCCCTCCGTCGTTTCATATGAATATTCAACGGTATTCAAGCTGTGTTTGTTGGCCTTAGTCAAGGCACAGTGTTTGGTAGCTGGTGGGTATTCATATGTTGCATAGATAGAATGCGTTGGTTTGGGACAGTCGTATTGCCTTGTTGGCCATAGTCAAGGGTAGATACGGGTGGGTTCAAATTAACCAGGATAACGACGGGTAGAACTTGACATGTGACTTATGATTTGTTGGCCTTAGTCAAGGTCATAAGAGCATGGGGCAAAAATCCACATCGGGAGTTTCATAAGTACTGAAACTTGCTAGATTTGCATACCATTTGGAGTGTGGTGATTCTGGTAGGATTCCTTCAGTTTCGTCACGTGATGATATTTGGATCCCGATCCTACTGTGAGTATATGCTACTCCTCAGAAAAACTCTCACTTAACGATCAATGCTATAAACCTAGTAGGTGCCTAGAAAGGTGTTAGCGGGGCTACGCCCACAGGGAAAAAGAGGTTATTTAATTAAGGAACTTCGCGAAAGCGTTGGAAAACCTCCCTCGAAGTACCGACACTGGCCTGGCTGAACGGTTAAGCAAGTATTGTACGGTGAGAATGATCCCGGCTAATCCTTTTCTTTATGGTTTGAGAAGGGATTCGAGAAACAGTGGGAGCCATCCAGTTTAGACAAACTAAAAACCACTCTAAACTTGCAAGAGCATCATGCTAAAGTGTTTCTTTTCTCTCTCCTAATTGCAGTGACCATTCAACATGACCGGACTTAAGTTACTGTTAGATAAAAATATATTGACAGGGCCAAACTACAAAGATTGGCTCAGGAATGTCAAGATGGCTATCACTTATGACAAGCTGGGGTATATACTTACCACCAAAGCTCCCCCTGTCCCAGGTCCCACCTCCAGCGTCGCGGATGTAGAAATCCGTAAGACATGGGAGATAGATTGCGCGAGGGCCAGATGCCTCGTACTAGCCTCGATGGACAACGAACATCAGAGGAGGCACGAGAATATGGACCTAGAGTCCATATTTCTCCATACAAAAGAACTGTATGGGGAGCAGTCTCGTATCGCTAGATACGAAGTGTCGAAGAAGCTTTTTTCGGCAAGGTTGGCCGTCGGATCATCGGTAGCGGACCACGTGCTTAAGATGATCGGCTACATAGAGGAGCTCGCGGACCTAGGGACCACGTTGGAGAATGAACTCTATACCGATTTGATTCTCCAGTCCCTTCCTTCCACTTACGCCCAGTTCATTCTTAACTTCAACATGCAAGGAAAGGAGGTTGAACTTGCCGAACTTCTGAACATGTTGAGGACTGCTGAGGGCACCCTACAGAAGGGTAGGGAGACATCCACTTTGTTTGTAGGAGGATCTTCCTCTTCTAGGTCCAGGGCGAAAGCCAAGGGCAAGAAGAAGAAAGCCCCCGCCAAACCAAGAGGCGGTGTCGGTAAAGTGGATACGAAGGGAAAGGGTAAAGCAACAAAAGTAGCGGGGAAGATGGTGGGGAAGGAAGAATGCTTCTATTGTCACAAAAGTGGTCACTGGAAACAGGATTGCAAGGCTTGGAAAGCCAGAACACAGGATTTGAAGCGAGTTGCAGATTCAGCTTCAGGTGTGTATGTTATTGAAAACTGTCTATCAATAAACTCTACATCCTGGGTATTGGATACCGGATCAGGATCTCATATCTGTAATTCTTTGCAGGCGTTGAGAAAGCGTAGAGTTTTGAAGGCAGGTGACATGACCCTCAGAGTTGCGAACGGTGCTAGCATGGATGCATAGGCCGTGGGGGACTATCACCTGGGATTATCAGATGGACACTTTTTGGTTTTGCGTAGTTGTTATTATGTACCAAATGCAACCTGTAATATCATTTCTGTATCTTTATTATCTAAAGAAGGTTATGAATTTGCATTTGTAAGTAATGTAGTGAACATTCACCTTAATTAAGTTTTGATTGGGTCAGGTACATTGAACAACGGTATATACGTTTTAAACCAACCACAGGTTTTCAATATCCAGAATACACACAAAAGAAAGTCTCCAGATATTAATCAGGCTTTCTTATGGCATTGTAGACTGGGTCACATCAATGAGACACGGTTGACTAAGTTACATAAAGAGGGATACTTGGATCCGTTCGAGTATCAGTCTTATGCCACTTGTGAATCTTGTCTCATGGGAAAGATGACAAAGGCTCCGTTCACTGGACACGGAGAAAGAGCGAGCGAGCTCTTGGGACTCGTACACAGCGACGTGTGCGGTCCAATGTCTACACATGCGCGAAGCGGTTACTCTTACTTCATTACTTTTACGGATGATTTTTCAAGGTACGGTTATGTCTTCTTAATGAAACATAAGTCCGAGGCCTTTGAAAATTTCCAGGAATATAAGAGTGAAGTGGAGAAACAGACCGGCAAAAGTATCAAGGTTCTAAGATCGGATCGAGGTGGAGAATACTTAAGTGCCGAGTTCCTGAATTATTTAAAAGAGAACGGGATTCTCTCTCAGCTTACTCCTCCATACACTCCGCAACACAACGGTGTATCGGAGAGACGGAACCGAACCTTATTGGATATGGTGCGGTCCATGATGAGTAAGGCTGAGTTACCGCGATCTTTCTGGGGTTATGCACTGGAAACAGCTGCACATCTCTTGAACCAAGTTCTTACTAAAACAGTGCCTACCACACCATATCAGATGTGGAGTGGGAAGAAACCCTGTCTTAAATCCTTTAAGACATGGGGATGTCCAGCTTTTGTAAAAAAGCAGCATGCGGACAAGCTCGAGGCACGCTCAGTACAGTGCAAGTTTGTGGGATACCCAAAGAACTCCAAGGGGTATCTCTTCTATTACGCAGAGGAGCAAAAAGTCCTTGTTTCTCGTCATGCCCGCTTCTTGGAAACTGAGTTTTTAGAAAATCAGATAAGCGGGAGCGCAGTAGAACTGGAAGAAATTCCAGAACCACAAACCATTACTGAAAGCTTAGAGGAACCAGAAGGTTCGAAAGAACAGGACATTCCTATGCCACTCCGCAGGAGTAGTAGGCAGTCTCATCCGCCCGAGAGATACTACGGTTTTCTCATTGACGGGGATAGAGAGGACTGCATCATAGATTGTGATGAGCCTACTAGCTTCCAGCAAGCCATTCAGAGCGTCGACTCGGTAAAATGGCTGGATGCAATGCGGACCGAGATGGAGTCCATGTACACCAACAAAGTATGGACGTTGGACATTGCTCCAGACGGGGTAAAACCCGTAGGATGCAAGTGGATCTTCAAAAGGAAGATTGGTGTAGATGGACAGGTTGAGACCTATAAAGCTAGACTTGTAGCAAAGGGTGGCCGTCAAAGACCTGGCTTGGACTATGACGAAACCTTTTCTCCAGTGGCTATGCTGAAATCCATTCGGATCCTTCTTGCCATTGCTGCCTTCCACGATTATGAGATTTGGCAGATGGACGTAAAGACCGCTTTTCTGAATGGAAATTTAGAGGAGTGTGTCTATATGGATCAGCCAGAGGGTTTCATTCAGAGTGGGAGCAGCGGAAAGGTGTGCAAGTTGCTTAAGTCCATCTATGGACTAAAGCAGGCATCGCGGAGTTGGAACATCTGTTTTGATGAGACGGTCAAGGAATTTGGCTTTATCAAAAATCCAGATGAACCATGCATCTATAGTAGATTTGTAGCGAGAACTGTAGTATTCCTCGTTTTATACGTGGATGACATTCTCTTAATAGGAAATGACATTCCTATGCTACAATCTGTCAAGGGGTTCTTGTCACACAGGTTCTCCATGAAAGACCTGGGTGATGCCTCATACATTCTGGGTATCCGGATCTACCGTGACAGATCCAAGAGGATATTAGGACTTTCTCAGTCCAGGTACATCGACACCATACTGAAGAGATTCAGTATGGAAGATTCCAAGCGCGGTAATCTACCGGCTTGTCACGGGATCACCCTCTCCAAAGAGATGTCTCCCAAGACTGATTTGGAGAGGGATCGCATGTCTATTATACCCTACGCTTCTGCGGTAGGCTCTATAATGTATGCGATGTTGTGTACCAGACCGGATGTGGCTTATGCACTGAGTGTGGTAAGCAGGTATCAGTCAAACCCTGGGGAGAAACATTGGATAGCAGTAAAGAACATTCTCAAGTACCTGAGAAGGACTAAGGAGATGTTCTTGGTGTATGGCGGAAAAGACCTGCAGATTGAGGCCTTTGCTGACTCCAGCTTCCAGAGTGACAAGGATGATTCCAAGTCCATGTCGGGTTTTGTCTTTACCCTCAATGGAGGGGCGGTGTGTTGGAAGAGCTCCAAACAGGAAACCGTTGCTGACTCGACTATGGAAGCGGAATACATCGCTGCATCTGATGCCGCAAAAGAAGCTGTCTGGATGAGGAAGTTCTTGAAAGAACTTCAGGTGGTTCCGTCCATTGTTGACCCAATACCTCTGTATTGCGACAACAACGGGGCTATAGCTTTAGCGAAGGAACCCAGGTCCCATCAGAAATCCAGACACATCTTAAGGCGGTATCACCTGATCAGGGAGATTGTGGATCGCCAGGAGATCGAGGTCCGGAGAGTTGCATCAGAGGATAACACAGCAGATCCATTCACCAAGGCCTTGCCCCAGACTCAGTTCGAGCGGCTGATCGAGATGATAGGTCTTCGATACGCCAGTACATGGCCTTAGTGCAAGTGGGAGATTGTTAGTGTATATGCCCTAGAGGCCATTACTGTATCATACTAGTTTGTATATTACTTAATGGAAGCTTGGGATATTCACAGTTGTATATACAATCTTGCTCGAAATGGTAGTATGCTACTTGGTTTTTCTCTGCTTTAATATGTGCATGTGTTTCTTTTAGCATATTGCTGGTATACATATTAGTAGAGCCCTTAGGATCTTTGCTTGATTACCAGCGTTGTGATGGCGTTCGCACTCGTGGGAGCTGGGTAATCTATAAGCACATCCTTATACATGTCCCTGGTCGTTGGACTATCGAGACAGGGCATCGATACTCCGGAGTAGACTAGCGTATGCGCTTCTCATCCCAGTGTGGGAGACGGTCTGTCCCACATCCGTTAGTACGTCGTACTTGGGATAGTATGCGGGTGCTCGTTAGGTTACGAGTACACTGGACAGGACTCGTCGGGAACTGTTGGTTGGTAATATACCTATCGTCAGTTATCAGTTCCCAGGTGACATGAGTACAGCTTAGTCCGCTGACTTGACACTGTCACTTCGCCTCGAGTGTGTTCCCACTGCACTTTGATTACTATCCTACCACGGCTCAAAGGAGTCGTGCAAACAGGTAGTTTTTGGGTGCAGTCCCGAAGCACTTGGAGGCAGTGACGGTTAGACAGGATTCGTCTCTCCCGGTATTGGGGGTTGACATCGCGCTGTGTCCAGGAGAGCCATTACACGAGTAGTCCCTGGCCAGGGCAAGCGAGATATACTGGTAGGCTTCCAGTGTTATCTCAGGGTGTTCTGGGCTACACTCCGACACGACTTGTACCGCTATTAGGGGACTGACGTTCACCGCCCCCCTAGGCCCGCCATGCGATGTATCAGACGAACAGACCGGACTGTACGGAGACTGTCACATACAGGCTCAGTAGGAGTGCAGATGGGGTTCACCTCGTCAGTCTTCTTATCGACATCTACCTGGGGACCGTTACGTACAGCTAGTGCCGCTTGCGGTCTGTGGTTAAACCCACTGCCAGCGTAGTGTCGAGTCTTTAGAGTCCCACACAGAGAGCTATTCGCCTTTAGGCAAAATGAGTAGAGGTCGCATGGTTTTGCGACAGGGTTCGTTCGCATCCGCGCACTTGTGCACGTTTGCTGTCCGGACAGTTTATACTAGCGGGCTTTGGTTTAAGCCGGATCCTAGTATATGATTTGAGATTGGTTTTTCTCAGAGTATTCGTGTTCCTCGGATCACGAATGCGGGTGCGTATGCACAGTTGCTTGAGATTGAGGGAGAGGACCTTGTTTAGGGTTAATGACTATTGTCATTTTATTAACCCCATTGCTTTTGTGTGTATTATTGTTAATTAATAATTAGCTTAATTATTGTGCATGGTTGTTGTTGTTGACTTTTTGACTTCATTGACATGTTGACCAAGTTGACAATTTGACCATGATCATTTCATTTGGAAGATGCTCTTTGATCCTTGCAATTTGCATTAATAGTGAAATGATAATGGTCACCTCTTGATTAAACCATGACAATTTTCTAGCTAATTAATTAATTAAAATATCACACACATATTAGTGAGAATGGCTCACTAATAATTCATTCTCTCATATCTTTTCTCTCTCTTGCTCATCCTCTCCCTCAAGCTCTCTCCCTCTCATGTGTTGAGAAACAAAAAAGCTTGAGAAAAACCTTCACTTGATCTTCTCTACTCTCTTCTAGGGTTCAAGTCTTAGCATTTCTTGCACTCTAGTTACTCCTAGCTTGGAGTTGAAGCTAAAGGTCGAGGCTTTCGGGTGGATCCTTCTTTGACGGAAGAAGACAAGCAAGGTGAGGCCTTTCTACCATTCCGACGAGAAAGGAGAGAAGGAGTTCGAGCTCAAGGTATAACCTTTCTACAACTTAGCTAGTTGTTAGTTTGCTTTAGCTAGTTTTCGTTTAGTAAAGATCCTCACAAGCAAGGTCCATGTTGCCTAAGTCATTAAAAATCCGTTTTTTATTATGTTTTCCGCCTCCCCGTAAGCACCGGGGTGGGCAACGTGGACTTACAGTTTTGACCGAACCCGCTTGTTATACTGAGCCGGGGAACGTTGGTCCCGCTCCAACTTATAATTGTTATAAGACAGAGCAGGATATAGGGGAATACCAGATTTCCTATGCCGCCCAAACGAAGAAAGTGCATATGATGCATCTTCTTCTGGTGTGTTCGCTAAACAGAACTGTTTCTCAGTATCCTCTGCATCCTGGGTATATGATACCGGATCAGGATCCCAGATATGTAATATGTTACATAGGGCTACAAAAAGGTAGAAAAACTGAGAACGGGTGATAAGTTTCATGAGACAGAAACCGGGGCAAGTGTTGCAGCCAAGTCTGTTGGTCACTGTCACCCTGTATTACCATTACATTGATTCTGAACAAATGCTATTAGATACCGAACCTGATATACAAAATCATATCAGTCTCTTTATTAGTAAAGAAGGATATAATTTTGTATTGTTGGATAATGTTTTGAACATTTCCTATATCAAAAGTTGATCGGTTCAGGCACGTTATCTAAAAGCATTGACGTTCTAAATCAAACTACAGTTCCTTGTATACTGAACACACACAAGAGGAAGAGTTCAGAAATGAACAAATTCTTCTTGAGGTATTGTAGACTAGGTCATATTAATGCGACCCGACTAGCTGAAGTTACATTTTAGATGCATATTTAAATTAGTTTGAATTTACATCTTGTGAAACTTGCCGGTCATGTCACAAAGATTAGATGACCATAGCTCTGTTTATTAGAAACAGAGAAAGAGTTAGTAAACTCTTGGGACTGATACATGATGATGTATGTAAAGTCTCCTGTCTACACATGCCAGAACTGGTTCTTTATACTTCATTGTATTCTCTGATAATCTCTCAAGATTCAGTCATATGTTCCTGTTGAAACATAAGTCCGAACCTTTTGAGATATTCACAGAATATAAGTTAGAAGTAGAGAACCAAAATACGGGTATAAGTATTATGTCCTATGATAAGATCAGGGAGGAGAATACTTGTGCATAGAATTCCTGGACTATTCTAAAGGAGAATGAGATTCTCTCTCAGCATTACTCCTCCGTATACACCATAGCACGATGGTATATTGGGACGGGGCAATCACACCCTATATGATAAGGTGTGCTCTATGATGAGTACTACTGAGTTGCCTGTTTCCTTTTGGGAGTTATGCACTTGAGAAGCTGCATACCTATTGAATTAGGTTTGAATCAAATCAGTGCCTACCACTCCATATGAGATATGGTATGGGAAGAACCCATCTCTTAAACTAGTTAAGATTTGGGGTTGTCCGGCCTATGTTTAAAGCAAAATCCGGACAAGATCGAGGCAGGATCAGTTCTGTAGAACTGGAAAGGTTCCAGCTATACAAAACTGCAGTTGATGATTTGACAGAACCAAAGGATTCTATAGTCCCCGACGAACCTCAGCCTCTCCGCCGATCTAGTAGGGTTCCTCATCCGCCTGAGAGATACCTCGGTTTCTCGATGACAGTGGGAGCAAGGATTACATCATGAGATGATGACCCAACTAGTTTCGAACAGGCCATCGAGAGTAGAGACTCTGTAAGAATGGCTGGATGCTTAGCGATCTGAGATGGAATCCTTATACACCAACAAAGTATGGACTTTGGTTGCTATATCTGAAGGGTTAAATCCCCATCAGGAGCAAGTATATCTTGAGAAGATTACTTGGTGTAGATGGAAAAGTTGAGACTTTCAAAGCTAGGCTTATTAAAGGTTTTAGTCATCAACCAGGCATGGATAATGATGAAACCTTTTCCAAGTGACTATGCTTAAGACCATCCAAATCCTACTTGCCACGGCTACATACCATGACTACGATATCTGGTGGTTGGGTGCCATGACAACTTTTCTAAATAATGATTTAGAAGAGAACGTCTATAAGAACACAGCCAGAGGTCTTCGTAAACAGTGGGAGCAGCGGAAACGTGTGCAAGTTGCTTTACATAATGAAGCAGGCTTCGTGGAGTTGGAACGTCTGTTTTGATGTGATAATCAATGTGTTTGACTTCATCAAAATGGTAGACGAACCTTGTATATACAAAAGGGTAGTAGAGAGTAAGGTGGTCATCTTCGTATTGTACGGAGACAACATACTCTTGATAGGAAAGGAGTTTCCTATACTACGATCGGTCATTCTCCTATTATCACTAGGATTCTCCAAATAGGATCAAAGTGATACCTCCTAAATCCTGAGTTTTCATCTGTAAGATAGATGTAATAGGATTCTCACTAGATGTAGTGAGATGGTATCAATCGATCCTGTGGAGAATCACTGGAAGAGTTCCAGGGTGATAAAGACGACTGAATGTCAGTCACGGGCATTGTCTTTACCCTCAATAGAGGGACGGTATGTTGGAAGAGTTCCAAGCTAGATACCGTGGCAAACTAGACCATAAAGGCCGGTAACATCGCTATTGAAGATACTACCAAAGAGGAAGTTTGGGTGTATATTGGTTCATAAGATGAACTAGGTTCCTGCCATTGTATGACAATGGAAGTGTGGCTTCGGCCCTGGAACCCTGGTCCCATCAGTGACCCAGACAAATTCTGAGGAAGCATCACCTGATCATGGAGATAGTTGATCTCCGGGGTGATCGAGGTTAGGAGAGTAGACTCAGAGGACAACACGGCGGATCTACTCACGAAGGCCTTTTCCCAAAGAGAGACTTTTATGGGATGGTTGAGTATGTGATACTGCTACCACTGCTACAGATGACCCTAGTGCAAGTGGGAGATTGTTAGTTATATGTATGTCCTAGAGGCCATTACTGTACATTGGATGTATATTGTAGTGGATGCTGGGACATATATAGATAGGACTTTCTTGCTCGACATGATAGTACGCTATCTGGTTGCTGTTTATCTTAACGTGTATACTTTCTGTCTCTCTGTTACATGTTGATAAAGCCCTTAGGATGTGTACTCGGCTTCTAGGATTGTGATGGAGATCATACTAGTGGGGCCTGGGTAGTCAATGAGTACATCCTTCATTGTTCCTAGTCGTGGGAATATCGAGACGGGGCATCGATATTCCAGAGTAGACTAGCGTATATCTTCTCGACCCATGTGATGGGCGATGGATGATCCCATATCCATTGGTGTTTGACATCGGAGATGGTATGCGGGTGCTCAGTGGAGACTGGGTACACTGAACGGACTCGCCGAGAACTCCCAGATGGTATTATACCTCACGTCAGATGGCAGTTCTCTGGTGACACTGGTACAGCTTAGTCTGTTGACCCGAGATCGTCATAGAGTCTTGTGTGTCTCCCACTGTGCTTTGATTTCCACCCTACCACGGCTCTACTGAGTTGTGCAAACAGGTGGTTATTGGGTACAGTTCCGATTCACATGGAGGCAATGAGCGATAGGAGGGGATTCGTCTCTCCCGGTATTGGGGGTTGATGCTGCGCTATGCTCGACTGGCCATAACAGGAAATCCCTGGCCAGGGTTGCTGTGATATACTGGTAAGAGTTTTCAGTAGTTTCACGAATGTTATGGACCTCACGTCGGCATGACTTATCAAGCTACTGGGGTCTGACGTTTACCACCCCTAGGTGAGATATGCGACATATCAGACGAACAGACCGGACTATACGGTAAGTGTTACTGGTTGGATTCACAGGAGTGTGAGCGGGCTTGCTCGTCGATCTTCTGATCGCTCAATACCCGGGTGGCCGTTACGTTTAGCAGACCGCTTGCGGCTTGTGGATGTTTGATATGATCATCATCCGCTACCGGCGTATTGACGAGTCTTTAGAGTCCTACACAAGGGTTTCCTGGCTCAAGCGAAACGAAATAGGAGCGCATATGAGATATGTGCGGGACCGAGAATAATGCGTGTATATGATACCGTATTTCATTCTCGCGATGAATGTGTCGAATGGTTGTATGCGATATAACCTAGTTATCGAATCAAGGATTGATTCGATAAGCCGATACATTGGATACTAGCCGGTTATATGTGATATAACCGGATCATTGAATCAAGTGTTGATTTAATGATTTAATGTGTAATTATATATTTGATATATTACTTTGCATTAACTAGTATTGGTTCACTTTAAATTGATTTACTCACTTGGTTTGTGCACATTGTATATGTGATATATTTTGTGCACATGATTGTATCATGTTTGATGATGCATGCAAGCTAGGGTTAGTGTAAAGAATTAGACCATGGTTAGGTTTATGATTAGGGTTTTCTTTTTGATAACTTATTCATTTATTTATTCTTTTGTTTATTTTGGAAAAAGGAAAAGATAAAGAGAAAAAGAATGGTTGCTAGTTTTGGTTTTAGTTGAAGTTTCTTGAAACTTTGACCAAGTCACCATTCTTGTCTCATCCTTAACCCTAACCATTTAAGTTAACCATGGTCCATTCTCTACAACTAACCAAGGGTTAGTAAATGATAAGTATTGATTTATTTATCATTTACATAAGACTTATCATATTCTTTTATCATCTTCTTCTTCATCTTAAACTTGGAAAAAGCTTGCACCTTCAATGGCAACTAGCCTAAATGAGTGAGAAATCCAAATCTAAAGTCTACCCACTTCCTATTTCTTCATCCTCTACCTCTTGACAAGTTGTATAGGGTGTTTCCTTCACAAGTTTTCAAGGCTTGGTGAAGTTGGAGCTTGTTCTTGTGATGCCTCGACGTAGATCATCTTCGGCATCGAACCGACGATCAAGCCCGCCCATTCTTCGATGATGCCAATGCTAGAGTCAAGGGATAGATTTGGACAGCGGAGGGAGATCATCGCGGAGCTTAAGAAGTGGTGGACCGGATCTACAAAGGTTGTAGTCACTTTCCCTTAGCATTTAATTCGATTACATGCTTGCTTCGCCTATATATCTAGTTAACGATCCGTATTAGGGTTTGTAGGCACAAGGAATTTTTGATTTGTGCATGTTTGATCACTTGTGAGACTCTATTAGAGTGCCTAGGAACCCTACAAATCCAAACAGAAACACTCCCGTACAGTCCGGTCTCGTCGTCTGATATGTTGCATATCTCGCCTAGGGGTGGTAAACGTCAGACCCCAGTAGCTCGATAAGTCGTGTCGATTTGAGGTCTATAACAGTTCGAGAAACTACTGATAACACTTACCAGTAAATCTCAGCAACCCTGGCCATGGATTTCCGGTTATAGCCAATCGAACACAGCACAACATCAACTCCCTATACCGGGAGAGGCGAATCCCCTCCTATCGCTCATTGCCTCCATGTGATTCGGGACTGTACCCAAAAGCCACCTTTTTGCATGCCCTCTTGGACGTGGTATGATGGAAATCAAAGCACAGTGGGAATCACACAAGACTCTATGACGATCTCGGGTCAACAGACTACTCTGTACCAGTGTCACCGGAGAACTGCCATCTGACGTGAGGTATAATACCATCTGGGAGTTCTCGGCGAGTCCGTCCAGTGTACCCAGTCTCTACTGAGCACCCGTACACCATCCTTGATGTCAAACATCGATGGATATGGGATCATCCATCGCCCATCATATGGATCAAGATGCGTATACGCTAGTCTACTCTGGTGTATCGATGCCCTGTCTCGATACACCCTCGACTAGGAACTGTTATAGGATGTACTCATCGATTACCGTAGCCCCACTAGTATGATCTCATCATAGTCCCAATAGTCGAGTACATATCCTAAGGGCTTTATCAACATGTAACATAGAGACAATCAGAGTACATGTTAAGATAAAGTACAACCAGATAGCATACTATTATGTCGAGCAAGAAAGTCCTCCCTATATATGTCCAAGCATCCATTACAATATACATCGTATGTACAGTAATGGCCTCTGGGGCATACATATAACTAACAATCTCCCACTTGCACTAGGGCCATCTGTTGTGGTATCGCATACCCAACAATTAGCCGCGGTTGAAGTATCTCATACTCAACCATCCCATAAAAGTCTCTACTGGGAAAAAGGCCTTTGTGAGTGGATCCGCGCTGTTGTCCTCTGTGTCTACTCTCCTAACCTCGATCTTCCTGGAGATCAACCATCTCCATGATCAGGTGATACTGCCTAAGAATTATATCTGGATTTCTGATGGGATGGGGGTTCCTTGTCAAAAGCCACAACTCCATTGTCACAAAATGGTAGGAACGAAGTTCATCTCATGAACTTATATCTATCCAGACTGCCTCTTTGGTAGCATCCTTGGTAACGATGTATCTTGCCTTTAATCGTCTAGTAAGTCACGGTATCTAGCTTGGAACTCTTCCAACATACCGTCCCTCCACTGAGGGTAAAGACAATGCCTGCGACTGACATTCAGTCGTTCTTATCACCCTGGAACCTTTCCAGTGATTCTCCCCAGGATCGATTGATACCATCTCGCTACAACTAGTGAGTATCCTAACATCCAATTAGAACTATCTCATAGATCCAAAACCCAGGATTTAGGAGGTATTATCTTAATCCTATATGGAGAATCCTTGTGATAAGCGGAGATTGACCGAGCGTAGTATAGGAAACTTCTTCCCTATCAAGAGTATGTCATCCACGTACTTTACGAGGATCACCACCATACTCCCTACTATCTTTTTGTATATACAAGGTTCATCTACCATTTTGATGAAGTCAAACTTTTTGACTACCAAATCAAAACTGATGTTCCAACTTCGCGATGCCTGCTTTATCACATAAAACACCCTGCACACGTTTCCGCTGCTCCCACTGTCTACGAAGCCCTCTGGCTGTGTACTTATAGACGCTCTCTTATAAAACATCATTTCAGAAAAGCAGTCATGACACCCAACCACCAGATATGGTAGTCATGGTATGTAGCAGTGGCAAGTAGGATCTGGATGGACTTAAGCATAGATTCTTAGAAAAGGTTTCAACATAATCCATACCTGGTCAATGATGCAAACCTTCAACAAGTCTAGGTTTGAAAGTCTCAACATTTCCATCAAGTAATCTTCTCAAGATATACTTGCTCCTGATGGGGATTTAACCCTTGAGATAAAGCAACTAAAGTCCTTACTTTGTTGGTGTATAAGGATTCCATCTTAGATCGCTAAGCATCCAGCCATTCTTACAGAGACTCACTCCTGATGGCCAGCTCGAAACTAGTTGGGTCATCATCTCATGATGCAATCCTTGCTCCCACTGTCATAGAGAAACCGAAGTATCTCTCCGGTGGGTGAGGAACCCTACTAGATCGGCGGAGAGGCTGAGGTTCGTTGGAAACTATTGAATCCTTTGGTTCTACCAAATCATCAGCTGCAGTTTGTATAGCCGGAACATTTCCAGTTCTACGTAACAGACCTTGCCTCGAGCTTGTCCGGATTTTGCTTTTATACATAGTCCGGACAACCCCAAATCTTAACAAACTTAAGATATGGGCTCTTCCCTTTCCATATCACATATGAAGTGGTAGGCAGCTGATTTGATTTGAACCCTATTCAATAGGTATGCAGCTTCTCAAGTGCATAACTCCTAAAAGGAAATTGGAAAACTCAGTAATACTCATCATAGAGCACACCATATCACATAGGGTGCTATTGCTTCGTCCCGATATACCATCGTGCTATGGTGTATACGGAGGAGTAATGCTGAGAGAGAATCTCATTCTCCTTTAGAATAGTCCAGGAATTCCGTGCTCAAGTATTCTCCTCCTTGATCTCATCAAAGGACATAATACTTTTACCCTTATTTTGGTTCTCTACTTCTAACTTATATTCTGTGATTATCTCAAAAGTTTCGGACTTGTGTTTCAACTAGAACATATGTCTGAATCTTGAGAGATCATCAGTGAATATAATGAAGTACAAAGAACCGGTCCTGGCATGTGTAGACAGGGGACCTTCATACATCAACATGTATCAATCCCAAGAGTTCACTAACTCTTTCTCTGTTTCCAATAAATAGATCTGTGGTCATCTTATCTTTGTGACATGACTAGCAAGTTTCACAAGATGTAAATTCAAACAAATTTAAATATGCATCTTAATGTAACTTCAGCTAGTCGGGTCGCATTGATATAACCTAGTCTACAATGCCTCAAGAAGGATTCGTTCATTTCTGAACTCTTCCACTTGTGCATGTTCTGTATACTAAGAACTGTATTTTGATTTAGAACATCAATGCTTTTAGATAACGTGCCTGAACCGATCAACTCTTGATATAGGAAATGTTCAAAACATTATCCAATCATTACAAAATTTTATCATTTCTTTACTAATAAAGAGACTGATATGATTTTGTATATCAGATTCGGTATCTAATAACATTCGTTCAGAATCAATGTATTCTGGTAATACAGGGTGACAGTGACCAACAGACTTGGCTGCAACACTTGTACCGTTTTCTATCTCATGAAACTTATCACCTGTTCTCAGTTCTCTACCTATCTGTAGCCCATGTAACAGATTACATATACGGGATCCTGATCCGGTATCACATACCCAGGACGTAAAGGAAACTGAGAAACAGTTCTCTGTAATGAACACACCCGAAAAAGATGCATCAGCATGCACTTTCTTCGTTTGGGCGGCACGGGAAATCTGGTATTCCCTAATTTCCTGCTCTGTCTTATAACAATTATAAGTTGGAGCGGGACCAACATTCCCCAGCTCAGTATAACAAGCGGGTTCGTTCAATATATCCGTTTTATTATCTTGATTAAGGCGTGATATGGTCGCTACCTGGAGAGAGAGAGAAGAAAACACTCAGCGTATGCTCTTGCAAGATTAGATTGGTTATCTAATATATCTAATCAGGATGTCTCCCACTGTTTTAATCAAATCTTCCTTCAAACCCTAAAAGGAAAGACTAGCCGGGATTAATTACACGCTACAAGTTCGCTAATCTTTCAGCCAGGCCAGTGTCGGTATTTTGAGGGAGGTCCCCCGTGCTTTCGCACGAACCTAATTAAAGTAAACCTCGTTTTCCCAGGGGCGTAACCCCGTTAACACCTTTCTAGACACCTACTTGATCGGCTAATTGTAAAGTGTAAAACTCTCCCAGGAGTAACTCTTACTCGCAGCGGGTATCGGGATCCAACTATCTCATAGAAGGTATGCAATCTCATTGCAAATTTCAACACTTGAAATTCCCAATAATATTTTGCCCCAAGCGTCCTATGACCTTGACAGAGGTCAACAAACCATAGGCTGCTAGTCAAGTTCAACCCGTCATTTCCTGATTGAAGTAAACCCACCCGCACGACCCTTGACAGAGGTCAACAAGGTCGCACGACTACCCTAAATCAATCACATCATATGCTTATACAGATAAGCACTAATCAGCTACCGCACACTACGCCTTGACAGAGGTCAACAAACGCAACACGAATACTAACCAGTACTTATCTGAAATGACGGAGGGCTACGACAGGTTTTTTTAAGAAAACCTTTTGCGTAATGAACTTGATATCGTTGTAGAATCGAGTGATTTTTAAATGGAGTGCTTTTGAGGCTTTTCTAGTTTTGGTAAAGGGGTCACTCCCGGTGAGGGGATCGTCGGCCCTTTCCTCATCGAATAAGGTGTAGGATATATCATATATACCGCTGTGCAAAGCAAGAACTATAGAAGCAATCAAAAGAAAAACCGAGTGTGTAGCATCTGCCAGTTATTGCTAAAGGATTCACTCCCGGTGAAGGGATCTCGGTCCTTTCCCTATCGAATAAGGTGCTGGATGTTCTACAAGGAACACCGCTATGCAAAGCAAGAACTAGAGCTATCAGTTTTTATAAACAAGTTTCTACAACATCTTAGGTTTCTTTTATTTCATTAATCTCATTAATGAAGTCCCATTTTATTATGCTTCACAAGCATCTCTTTTGAAACGAAATCTGCAATATAACATATATCTCATATATATAATATAAACATTCGTCTCAGGCAGTAATATGATCTCATCACAGAACATTGCAGCAGAAGAACATATATGAAATATTGGATATACTAGGACGTCCGTGTTTTCAATACGAGCCTGTATAAAACACGGATTCCACGGTCGCGATGAATAGCCAAACCCACATCCCTAGACCCCTACGAGAGCGGCAAGTAACACTGCCAATTCTAGGGTTAGGAGACCCGGTCCCGACTCCTCGAGATGGTCTCCCACTGGACCCTAGAACCCGGTTACTTGTGCTCCCCTCCTTGGGTCTACCTAATGCGGAAAAGTAAATAATATACAACGGTGACATCTTCCGCAACCTGGAAGTGCCCTAATAAAAGAATATTGCATACAAAAGAATTTTACATGAATGAAAAAGAAAAAACTGTCATCTCACATAAAACCCCCGGCTATTCAAACACGACGATCCAATATAACATATCACAGCAACACATAATATCTCATATCATCAACGTATGCAAGTATGCGTATCCCGATTGTCGCTGATGTATAGCAACGAAGCCGGTGATACACCACATACTACGCTTACGGTCACAGAAAAGAAAGTGTAAAACTACAACAGTTGGAATCCGCAACCTCTTTAGACATCGCATGCCTAACCAAATGAATTCCTTAGATATCGCATGCCTAACAATTATAAACCCCGCATTTTAGTCTCATTATCAAAAACTCTTTTCAATATCAAGTCGGGCAATTCAACAAGATTCCCGACGTCCTGGTCGAATACTCGTCGCAAACTTTAGTAGACGGCCGCACCCCCAGATGCCGTCGACAAAGTGCACTAAGGCGGAAAACCGCTGCCGCGAGCACCCGAACGGATGTTTTCGGCGACGGGGTTCTCCTACAGTCACTTGGTCGGGGCTAAGAGGTGTAGCTGTCTATTAAGTTTACTCGGCGAGTATCCGTGTACGCTACGTGATTGCGACGGACTTTTGATCACATCAAAATTCCGTGGCAACCGATCATTTGAGACTAAACTGCTATGTTTATAATATTCAAATCAGTTATCTCATAACTACCTGTGGATTCCAAATATTGTATCACATTCCAGATAAATAGACAAAGTTAAACTTTCCGATCGAATCATCAAACACCCAAGATTTCCCCAATATATCTCAACACTTGAAATCAGTTTAAAAACATCCATCATATGCCACAGTACCAATGGTCCAGCCGTAGAAAGGTCAAGCCAACGCCTCACATGTGGCACGCCGTACTGCCCCAAACCCTAAGATTCAAAAGGCAGTTCAAGACGGTCACATAATCGAGTTAAGGTTTGTTGACTTCTAGAGGGTCCACCGTGTTACTTGCACGTCTTAGAACGTTCTTAAACACGAGAAAAAAATCCAACTTTTGAAAAATTTTCCGACAGGGGAAAAAGTGAGTTATTGATATCCGTTCGAACTTTTTAACAGTTTCTAAAAATCATCTGGACAAACTAAACAAAGTTATAATATCCGATCGAAACAACGAATCCCCAATACAACCCAGAAAACACAACACTGGAGTGAAAATAAAAAATTCCCAGAAGAATCAGGAATTAGCTACGGAGGTTACTGTACAAACCCTATCCCTCAATCCTTCCTTCTTGCCGCGGAACCGCCGCCAATACCAGGGTTTGGCCGCGGTTCCGCGGCGCTTTGGACGATTTAGGGGGTCGGGTTTCACAGTAATTCCTAAAATAACCTGCTGAATTTTCTGGGTATTTTTAATATGAAAAATATTACAGTTTTGAAAAATTTCCAGAAACTAGGGTATATCGGGTTTTCCGGGTTCGATCGGACTTTAAACTTCGTCTAGACTTCGCCTAAAACTCTAGCTTGACTCTGATACCACTGTAGGGTTGCTAGGTATGCGCACAAGGGTCTACGAGGCATCAACCATGCCCGATTAAAAAATTACCTGTGTCGAACAACCCGAATACGGATCTTTAAACTAGAGATTAGGCGAAAACTAATATGTTAACAACTTTAACACTAAGTGAGAGGGATTACAACCTTTGTAGATCCGGTCCTTCACTTCATATGCTCCGTGTTGTGGTCCCTTCGCTGCGATCATCGGGTTCCGGACTCTCGAGAGGTTCCACGAAGAGAAAGATGCAACCTTTGCTTCCGATCTTCGATACAAAGATGATCTACTTTGAAGTTTCGTTAACACAAGCTAACACTCATGAAATGATGTGAACACCCTCATCTAAATGGCAAGGGAAGATGAGGATGATGAAGTAGGATTTTTGCTCTCTTTATTTATCTTTTTCTCATATTCATTCATCACTTGGAAAAAGCCAGTGAGCTTTTTCCATGAAGAAAGAAGAAGGAAGAAGATAAAGAAGAATCATAGAATTCCTTTTGTGATGAATAGAAATAATTAATATGATAAATAATGCAACCATGGTCAACTAAACTCATGTAGAGAATTAACTAGGGTTAGGGTTTGGGTTGGGTTAAAGCATGAGTCACTTGAAAATATCTTTCACAAAACAAAACCAAAATCTTCTAGAATCATCTAGAAAGCTTAACCCTAATCCAAACCCTAATCATGTTTAAACTCCACTAAACATGTTGCATTAGTTATCATATCATGTTACAATATTATATATCACATATATAATATTTATCGTAACAAAATAAAATAATACAATTAACATATATCGCATATATATCAATGTATTACCCGAGTGAGAAAAATAATCTTTTAGTGAGCTAATATTAGATAATGTAATTTAATATATCATATATATTATTATACATTAAATTATCGAATCAACACTTGATCCGACAATTCGGCAATATCGCATATAACCGACTAATATTTTTCCATACCGATTCATCGAATCAACACCTGATCCGATTACCCGGCTGATATCAAATATCGTGAGAATACAATACGATATCACATACCGCATTATCCTCGGTCCCGCACATATCACATATGTGCCCCTACTCCGTTTTTCCTGAGCCAAGAAACCTCTGTGTAGGACTCTAAAGAATCGTCAATACGCCGGCAGTAGGTGATGATCATATCAAACACCCACAAGCTGCAAGCGGTCAGCTAAACGTAACAGCTACCCAGGTATTGAGCGCTCAGAAAATCAACAAGCAAGCCTGTACATTCTCCTGTGGATCCAAACAGTAACATTCCCGTACAGTCCGGTCTCGTCGTCTGATATATTGCTTATCTCGCCTAGGGGTGGTAAACGTCAGACCCCAGTAGCTCGATAAGTCGTGTCGATTTGAGGTCTATAACAGTTCGAGAAACTACTGATAACACTTACCAGTAAATCTCAGCAACCCTGGCCAGGGATTTCCGGTTATAGCCAATCGAATACAGCACAACATCAACTCCCTATACCGGGAGAGACGGATCCCCTCCTATCGCTCATTGCCTCCATGTGATTCGGGATTGTACCTAAAAGCCACCTTTTTGCACGCCCTCTTGGACGTGGTATGATGGAAATCAAAGCACAGTGGGAATCACACAAGACTCTATGACGATCTCGGGTCAACAGACTACTCTGTACCAGTGTCACCGGAGAACTGCCATCTTACGTGAGGTATAATACCATCTGGGAGTTCTCGGCGAGTCCGTCCAGTGTACCCAGTCTCTACTGAGCACTCGTACACCATCCTTGATGTCAAACACCGATGGATATGGGATCATCCAATGCCCATCATATGGATCAAGATGCGTATACGCTAGTCTACTCTGGTGTATCGATGCCCTGTCTCGATACACCCTCGACTAGGAACAGTTATAGGATGTACTCATCGACTACCGTGGCCCCACTAGTATGATCTCATCATAGTCCCAGTAGTCGAGTACATATCCTAAGGGCTTTATCAACATGTAACATAGAGACAATCAGAGTACATGTTAAGATAAAGTACAACCAGATAGCATACTATCATGTCGAGCAAGAAAGTCCTCCCTATATATGTCCAAGCATCCAATACAATATACATCGTATGTACAGTAATGGCCTCTAGGGCATACATATAACTAATAAAGTGTTGATTTAATAATTAAGTGTATAATTGTATATTAGATATACTAGTTTACATTTACTAACACTTGTTCACTTTAGGGTTTTTCTCACTTGTACACTACTTTAACATATATATGATATATGTTTAAAATGTGTTATTATATTGTATCATGGTTGATGATACACAATCCATAGGTGTATGAGACTTACACTATGCTAATGTTTATTTTGGGTTTTTAATATTTAAAGTAATTGCAAAATCAAGTGGAGGATTTGAAAATACATGAAACTTGTGGAAGCTTGTGGATCTATTGACTAATCCAACTTGATTTTGTTTTTACTATGGATTTTTATTAACCCAACCATAACCATTAGCCTAGGGTTAAGTCTCTACATGGGTTAGTATATGATACTCACTCACCATGGTTACTCTTCTTACTTGATCATTATCCTCATTCCTTTCTTTTGTTCATCTTCTTCATTGAGCAAAAGAAATTTCTTGCTAGGGTTTTGAAAAAAGAGTGAAACTTTGTGAGAATTAAAAATCCAATAAGAACCCACTTCCTATTTCTCCATCCTCATCAAAACTAGCACTATTGTATAGGGTGTTTGCTTCACTAATTCTCAAATTAGTGAAGTAGCAGCTTCAGTCGGAATTCCTTCGACGTAGATCATCTTCGGCCTAGGAGACTTCAAGCAAGGTCGCACCTTTCGCCTCGTGAAGCCATGCAAGTGCCTGGGAGAACCTTGATCGCAGCAAAGGGACTTCATCAAGGAGCTTTAGAAGCGAAGGACCGATCTAGAAAGGTTGTATTTCGTATTCCCTTTGAAGTAAAGTTGTTTACTTGCTAATAGTTTCGCCTAAACTCTAGTATACGATCTTGCTTAGTGTTATTCGGCACATAAAAATTTAATTTTGGCATGGTCGATGCCTTGTAGAGCTTTGTTAGTGTGCCTAGTAACCCTACAGTGGTATCAGAGCCTAGATAGAGCATTAGGCGATGTGTTAACGAAGTTAAAACTCCGAACGAACCCGAACACGTTGAAATCAAACCCTCTCTGTACAATTTTTAAAATCTGGGATTTTTCCTAATTAAAAATGCTTAAAAAAATCAGCAGGAAAATATAAGGAATACTGTGCAAAACGACACTGTTTATAGCCCAAAGCGCCGCGGATCCGCGGCACGAGCATGGCTCGTGCGGCGGTTCCGTGGCCATATTGTGACGTCACCTTTAACTGTTTGCAAAGCATGCTCGTGCGGCGGTTCCGTGGCCATATTGTGACGTCACCTTTAACTGTTTGCACAGTAATGTTCCTATTCAATTTCCTGATATTTTTCTGGGCATTTTTATCTGACTCTAGTGTTGAGTATTTTGGGGTTTATTTTGAAATCGCTGATTCGATCGGAGAATTTAATTTTGTTATGTTATTCCGGATAATTTAGAAAGTATTAAAATGTTCGAACAGATATCATTAACTCAATTTTTCACGGCACGAAAAACATTCAAGTGTTGAATTTTTATCGTGCTTTAAATCTTTCGGAAAAACGTGCATGTGATGTGATGGTCCCTCTAGAAGACAACAAACCTTAACTCGATTATGTGACCGTCTTGAACTGCCCTTTGTACTTTAGGGTTTGGGGCAGTACGGCGTGCCACATGTGAGGCGTTGGCTTGACCCTTCTATGGCTGGACCGTTGCTACTGTGACGTATTCTGGAATTTTTGAACTCCGCTCAAGTGTTGAGCTATTTAGGAAATCTCGGGTATTTGATTATTCGATCGGAAAGTTTAATTCTATCAATTTATCTGGAATGTGATACAATATGTGGAATTCATACAAGTTAGGCATGAAATGCGAAATATGTGATATTTCGGATATACGATGTCTAAAGAGATTGTGGATTCCAAATGTTGTAGTTTTACACTTTCTTTTCTGTGACCGTAAGTGTAATATGTGATATCGCCGGTTTCGTTGCTATATGTCAACGATAATTGGGATGCGCATATTTGCTTACGTTGATGACATGTGATGTTCTGTGTTGCTGGATATGTTATATTGGATCGTCGCGTTCGGAATAGCCGGGGGTTTTTATGTGAGATGAGAGTTTTTTATTTTCATTCATGTAAAATTTAAATGTATGTAATATTCTTTTATTGGGGCACTTCCGGGTCGTGGTTGATGTCACCTTTTGTATATTATTTACTTTTCCGCACTAGGATAGACCCAAGGAGGGGAGCACAAGTAACCGGGTTCTACGGTCCAGTAGGAGACCAACTCGAGGAGTCGAGTCCGGGTCTCCTAACTCTAGAATTGGTAGGGTTGCTTACCGCTCTCGTAGGGGTCTAAGGGTGTGGGTTTGGCTATTCATCGCGACCGTGGAATCCGTGTTTTATAGAGGCTCAAAATAAAACACGGACGTCCTAGTATATCCAATGTTTCATATGTTTCTTCTGCTGCGATATCTGTGATGTGATCATGTGATGTGCTGTGATAGATACTTTATATAGTATATATGATATATTATATAGACGTTACTTATGTTTTACACCCGCGCTAGCCCTGCCCTGCTCTGCCGTTAGTTACCTAACCTAACGGTGCACGAGGGGACATTGAGGCGAATGCTGATGGCATAATTGAACGTCGTATTTATCTGTGATGTTTAAGTGACTTATATGATGGGACTTCATTAATGTGATTAATGAAAGAAAAGAAACCTAAAAGATGTTGTAGAATCAAAACTTTATAAAAAGGATAGCTACAGTTTTGCTTTGCATAGCGGTATATATGATATACTCTGCACCTTATTCGATGAGGAAAGAGCCGAGATCCTTTCACCGGGAGTGACCTCTTTAGCGAAACTGGCCGATGCTACAAAACTCGGTTTGTCTTTTGATTGCTTTTAGAGTTTTGCTTTGCACAGTGATATATATGATATGTCCTGCACCTTATTCGATGAGGAAAAACCCGAGATCCCTTCACCGGGAGTGACCTCTTTAGCAAAACTAATGAAAGCCTAAAAAACACTCCATTTCAAAATTTCACATGATTCTACGACGATATCAAGTTCATTACGCTCATGGTTTTCTGAAAAAACCTGCGTAGCCCTCCGTCATTTCAGATAAAGACTAGTTAGTATTCGTGCTACGTTTGTTGACTATGTTAAGGCGTAGTGTGTGTTGGGTTCCTAGGCACACTAATGAAGCCTCACAAGTGATCAAACATGCACAAATCAAAAAATTCCTTGTGCCTACAAACCCTAATACGGATCGTTAACGAGATATATAGGCGAAGCAAGCATGTAATCGAATTAAATGCTAAGGGAAAGTGACTACAACCTTTGTAGATCCGGTCCACCACTTCTTCCTAAGCTCCGCGATGATCTCCCTCCGCTGTCCAAATCGATCCCTTGACTCTAGCATTGGCATCATCGAAGAATGGGCGGGCTTGATCGTCGGTTCGATGCCGAAAATGATCTACGTCGAGGCATCACAAGAACAAGCTCCAACTTCACCAAGCCTTGAAAACTTGTGAAAGAAACACCCTATACAACTTGGCAAGAGGTAGAGGATGAAAAAATAGGAAGTGGGTAGACTTTAGATTTGGATTTCTCACTCATTTTGGCTTGTTACCATTGATGGTGCAAGCTTTCTTCAAGTTGAAGATGAAGAAGAAGATTATAAAGAATTATGATAAGTGTTATTTTAAAATAAAAACAATATGATACTTATCATGTCAACAACCATGGTTTAGTATAGAGAATCAACTAAGGTTAGTAGAATGGTTAGGTTTAGGAGATGAAGACAAAATGGTCATTAGGTCAAAGATGCTTGAAGCATCCAAAAGAAACCATTTTGTTTTCTTTACCTTTTAAAAATAAATAGATAAAGGAATAAGTAAATAAAAGAAACCCTAACCATTCATATAACCATGGTCAATTCTTTACACAAACCCAAGCTTGCATGTATCATCAAACATGATACAATCTTGTGCACAAAAGTATATCTCATATACAACTTATGCAAATCAAGTGAGTAAATCCATTTAAAGTGAACCAATACTAGTTAATGCAAAGTAATATATCAAATATATAATTATACATTAAATCATTAAATCAACACTTGATTCAATGATCCGGTCATATCGCATATAACCGGCTAGTATCCAATGTATCGGCTTATCGAATCAATCCTTGATTCGATAACTAGGTTATATCGCATACAACCATTCGACACATTCATCGCGAGAATGAAATACGGTATCACATACACGCATTATTCTCGGTCCCGCACATATCTCATATGCGCTCCTATTTCGTTTCGCTTGAGCCAGGAAACCTCTGTGTAAGACTCTAAAGACTCGTCAATACGCCGGCAGCAGATGATGATCATATCAAACACCCACAAGCCGCAAGCGGTCTGCTAAACGTAACGGCCACCCGGGTATTGAAAGATCAGAAGATCGACGAGCAAGCCCGCTCACACTCCTGTGAATCCAACCAGTAACACTTACCGTACAGTCCGGTCTGTTCGTCTGATATGTCGCATATCTCGCCTAGGGGTGGTAAACGTCAGACCCCAATAGCTCGATAAGTCATGCCGACGTGAAGTCCATGACATGTATGAAACTACTGATAACACTTACCAGTAGGTCACTGCAACCCTGGCCAGGGATTTCCTGTTATGGCCAGTCGAGCATAGCGCAACATCAACCCCCAATACCGGGAGAGACGAATCCCCTCCTATCGCTCATTGCCTCCATGTGAATCGAGACTGTACCCAAAAACCACCTGTTTGCACAACTCAGTAGAGTCGTGGTAGGGTGGAAATCAAAGCACAGTGGGAGACACACAAGACTCTATGACGATCTCGGGTCAACAGACTAAGCTGTACCAGTGTCACCAGAGAACTGCCATCTGACGTGAGGTATAATACCATCTGGGAGTTCTCGGCGAGTCCGTTCAGTGTACCCAGTCTCTACTGAGCACCCGTATACCATCTTCGATGTCAAACACCAATGGATATGGGATCATCCATCTCCCATCACATGGGTCGAGAAGATATACGCTAGTCTACTCTGGAATATCGATGCCCCGTCTCGATATTCCTACGACTAGGAACAATGAAGGATGTACTCATGGACTATCCAGGCCCCACTAGTATGATCTGCATCACAGTCCTGGAAGTCGAGTACACATCCTAAGGGCTTTATCAACATGTAACAGAGAGACAGAAAGTATACATATTAAGATAAAGAGCAACCAGATAGCGTACTATCATGTCAAGCAAGAAAGTCCTACCTATATATGTCCCAGTATCCACTACAATATACATCCAATGTACAGTAATGGCCTCTAGGGCATACATATAACTAACAATCTCCCACTTGCACTAGGGCCATCTGTAGCAGTGGTTGCAGTATCTAATACTTAACCATCCCATATGAGTCTCTCTCTGGGAAAAGGCCTTCGTGAGTGGATCCGTTGTGTTGTCCTCTGAGTCTACTCTCCTAACCTCGATCACCCCGGATTACAACCATCTCCATGATCAGGTGATGCTTCCTCAGAATATGTCTGGGTCACTGATGGGACCAGGGTTCCAGGGCCGAAGCCACACTTCCATTGTCATACAATGGCAGGAACCTAGTTCATCTTATGAACCAATATACACCCAAACTTCCTCTTTGGTAGTATCTTCAATAGCGATGTTACCAGCCTTTATCGTCTAGTTTGCCACGGTATCTAGCTTGGAACTCTTCCAACATACCGTCCCTCTACTGAGGGTAAAGACAATGCCCGTGACTGACATTCAGTCGTCTTTATCACCCTGGAACTCTTCCAGTGATTCTCCCCAAGATCGATTGATACCATCTCACTACATCTAGTGAGAATCCTAGAATCCAATTACATCTGTCTCATAGATGAAAACTCAGGATTTAGGAGGTATCACTTTGATCCTATTTGGAGAATCCTAGTGATAATAGGAGATTGACCGATCGTAGTATAGGAAACTCTTTTCCTATCAAGAGTATGTTGTCTCCGTACAATACGAAGATGACCACCTTACTCTCTACTACCCTTTTGTGTATACAAGGTTCGTCTACCATTTTGATGAAGTCAAACACTTTGACTATCACATCAAAACAGACGTTCCAACTCCGCGATACCTGCTTCATTATGTAAAGCAACTTGCACACGTTTCCGCTGCTCCCACTGTTTACGAAGACCTCTGGCTGTGTTCTTATAGACGTTCTCTTCTAAATCATTATTTAGAAAAGTTGTCATGGCACCCAACCACCAGATATCGTAGTCATGGTATGTAGCCGTGGCAAGTAGGATCTGGATGGACTTAAGCATAGTCACTTGGAAAAGGTTTCATCATTATCCAAGCCTGGCTGATGACTAAAACCTTTAATAAGCCTAGCTTTGAAAGTCTCAACTTTTCCATCTACACCAAGTAATCTTCTCAAGATATACTTGCTCCGGATGGGGATTTAACCCTTCAGATATAGCAACCAAAGTCCATACTTTGTTGGTGTGTAAGGATTCCATCTCAGATCGCTAAGCATCCAGCCATTCTTACAGAGTCCCTACTCTCGATGGCCTGTTCGAAACTAGTTGGGTCATCATCTCATGATGTAATCCTTGCTCCCACTGTCATCGAGAAACCGAGGTATCTCTCAGGCGGATGAGGAACCCTACTAGATCGGCGGAGAGGCTGAGGTTCGTCGGGGACTATAGAATCCTTTGGTTCTGTCAAATCATCAACTGCAGTTTTGTATAGCTGGAACCTTTCCAGTTCTACAGAACTGATCCTGCCTCGATCTTGTCCGGATTTTGCTTTAAACATAGGCCGGACAACCCCAAATCATAACTAGCTTAAGAGATGGGTTCTTCCCATACCATATCTCATATGGAGTGGTAGGCACTGATTTGATTCAAACCTAATTCAATAGGTATGCAGCTTCTCAAGTGCATAACTCCCAAAAGGAAACAGGTAACTCAGTAGTACTCATCATAGAGCACACCTTGTCATATAGGGTGTGATTGCCCCGCCCCGATATACCATCGTGCTATGGTGTATACGGAGGAGTAATGCTGAGAGAGAATCTCATTTTCCTTTAGAATAGTCCAGGAATTCTATGCACAAGTATTCTCCTCCCTGATCTCATCATAGGACATAATACTTATACCCGTATTTTGGTTCTCTATTTCTAACTTATATTCTGTGAATATCTCAAAAGGTTCAGACTTATGTTTCAACAGGAACATATGACTGAATCTTGAGAGATTATCATAGAATATAATGAAGTATAAAGAACCAGTCCTGGCATGTGTAGACAGGAGACTTTACATACATCATCATGTATCAGTCCCAAGAGTTTACTAACACTTTCTCTGTTTCTAATAAACAGAGCTATGGTCATCTAATCTTTGTGACATGACTGGCAAGTTTCACAAGATGTAAATTCAAACTGATTTAAATATGCATCTAAAATGTAACTTCAGCTAGTCGGGTCGCATTGATATGACCTAGTCTACAATACCTCAAGAAGAATTTGTTCATTTCTGAACTCTTCCTCTTGTGTGTGTTCAGTATACAAGGAACTGTAGTTTGATTTAGAACGTCAATGCTTTTAGATAACGTGCCTGAACCGATCAACTTTTGATATAGGAAATGTTCAAAACATTATCCATCAATACAAAATTTTATCATTTCTTTACTAATAAAGAGACTGATATGATTTTGTATATCAGGTTCGGTATCTAATAGCATTTGTTCAGAATCAATGTACTGGTAACACAGGGGGACAGTGACCAACAGACTTGGCTGCAACACTTGCCCCGTTTTCTGTCTCATGAAACTTATCACCCGTTCTCAGTTTTTCTACCTTTTTGTAGCCCTATGTAACAGATTACATATCTGGGATCCTGATCCGGTATCATATACCCAGGATGCAGAGGATACTGAGAAACAGTTCTTTATAATGAACACACCCGAAGGAGATGCATCATATGCACTTTCTTCGTTTGGGCGGCATAGGAATTCTGGTATTCCCCTATTTCCTGCTCTGTCTTATAACAATTATAAGTTGGAGCGGGACCAACGTTCCCCAGCTCAGTATAACAAGCGGGTTCGGTCAATACATCCATATTATTATCTTGATTAAGGCGTGATATGGTCGCTACCTGGAGAGAGAGAGAGAAGAAAACACTCTGCGTGCGCTCTTGCAAGATCAGATTGGCTATTTATTTTATCTAATCAGGATGGCTCCCACTGTTTTTATCAAATCTTCCTTCAAACCTTAAAAGGAAAGACTAGCCGGGATTAATTACACTCTACAAGTTCGCCAATCTTTCAGCCAGGCCAGTGTCGGTACTATGAGGGAGGTTCCCCGTGCTTTCGCACGGACCTAATTACTGTAAACCTCGCTTTCCCAGAGGCGTAACCCCGTTGACACCTTTCTAGACACCTACTTGATCGGCTAATTGTAAAGTGCAAAACTCTCCCAGGAGTAACAATTACTTGCAGTGGGTATCGGGATCCAACTATCATATAGAAGGTATGCAATCTCATTGCAAATTTCAACACTTGAAACTCCCGATAAAGGTTTTTACCCCTAGCACTTATGACCTTAACTATGGTCAACAAATCATAAGTACTAGTCAAGTTCTACCCGTCATTTCATGATTAATTAGACCCACCCACATGACCCTTAACTAAGGTCAACAAAGTCACGCGACTGTCCTAACTAATCGCATCATATGCGGTGTAGGAAGACATCACTTAGCTACCGTACACTGTGCCTTGACTATGGTCAACAAACACAGCACGAATACTAAGTACTCTACTTCCTAAAATGACGGAGGGTTGCGGCTGGTTTTTGTGAAAACCTTTAACGCTTTGAACTTGATCTCGTTGCGGAATCAAATGGATTTTAAATGGAATGTTTTTGAGGCTTTTCTAGTTTTGCTAAAGGGGTCACTCCCGGTGAAGGGATCGTCGGCCCTTTCCTCGTCGAATGAGGTGCGGGATATATCATATATATCACTGTGCAAAGCAGAAACTATAGAAGCGATCAAAAGACAAACCGAGGGTTGTAGCATCTGCCAGTTATTGCTAAAGGAGTCACTCCCGGTGAAGGGATCTCGGTCCTTTCCTTATCGAATAAGGTGCAGGATGTTCTATAATGAACACCGTGATGCAAAGCAAGAACTGTAGCTACTTGTTTTATTTTGAAATTCGATTCCACAACATCAATTAGGTTTATTTTCTTTCATTAATCTCATTAATGAATATCCCATCATTTAAGTCCACCTAACCATCACAGATAAATATAACGTACGCTTATGCCATCCGCATTCGCCTCGATGTCCCGTCTGCACCGTTAGGTTAGGTAACTAACGGCAGAGCGAGGCAGGGCTAGCGCGGGTGTAAAACATAAGCAACGTCTATATAATATATCATATATACTATATACTACATCTATCTGAACAGAGCACAGAACATCGCATGATCACATCACAGATAACGCAGCAGAAAGAATCATATGAAATATTGGATATACTAGGACGTCCGTGTTTTCAATACGAGCCAGTATAAAACACGGATTCCACGGTCGTGATGAATACCCAATCCCACACCCCTAGACCCCTACGAGAGCGGCAAGCAACCCTACCAATTCTAGGGTTAGGAGACCCGGACTCGACTCCTCGAGTTGGTCTCCCACTGGACCCCAGAACCCGGTTACTTGTGCTCCCCTCCTTGGGTCTATCCTAATGCGGAAAAGTAAATAATATACAATGGGTGACAACTTCCGCAACCTGGAAGTGCCCCAATAAAAGAATATTACATACAAGTTTTTACATGAATGAAAATGAAAAAACACTCATCTCACATAAAAACCCCCCGGCTATTCAAACACGGCGATCCAATATAACATATCCAGCAACACATAACATCACATGTCATCAACGTAAGTAAATATGTCCATCCCAATTGTCGTTGACTTATAGCAACGAAACCGGCGATATCACATATTACACTTACGGTCACATAAAAGAAAGTGTAAAACTACAACAGTTGGAATCCGCAACTCCTTTAGACATCACATGCCCAATCAAATGAATTCTTTAGACATCGCATGCCTAACAATTATAAACCCCGCATTTTAGTCTCATTATCGAAAACTCTTTTCAATATCAAGTCGGGCAATTCAACAGGATTCCCGACATTCTGATCGAATGCTCGTCGCAAACTTCAGTAGACGGCCGCACCCCCGACGCCGTCGACAAAGTGCACCAAGGCGGAACACCGCTACCGCGAGCACCCGAACGGATGCTTTCGGCGACGGGGTTCTCCTACAGTCACTTGGTCGGGGCTATGGAGTGAGGCTGTCTATTAAGTTTACCCGGTGAGTATCCGCGTACGCTACGTGATTGCGACGGACTTTGGATCACATCAAAATTCCGTGGCAACCGATCAAGTGAGACTAAACTGCTATGTTTATAATATTCATTCCGTTATCTCATAACTATTTGTGAATTCCAATTATTGTATCAAATTCCGGATAAATAGAAAATGCTAAACTTTTCGATCGAACAATCGAACACCCAAGTTTTCCCGATACAGCTCAACACACGAAATAAGTCTAACAAAATTCAGTTCGTGCCTCAGTACCAACGGTCCAGCCGTAGAAGGGTCAAGCCAACACCTCACATGTGGCACGCCGTACTGCCCCAAACCCTAAGGTTCAAAGGGCAGTTCAAGACGGTCACATAATCGAGTTAAGGTTTGTTGTCTTCTAGAGGTTCCATCGCGTTACTTGCACTACTTAGAACGTCGTTAAACTACGGAAAAATCCAACAATTGGAAATTTCCCGGCAGGGGAAAAAGTGGGTATTTATATCCGGTCGAACTTTTTAACATATTCTAAAAATACCCGGAAAAGCACACCGACAAAATTAGACAATCCGATCGATACACTGAGTTCCCAATACAACCCAGAAAATAAAACTCTGGAATAAATATTAAAATATTCCCAGGAAAACCAGCACCAGAAAGCATGAATTACTGTGCAAAGTTTGAAGGCCAAACAAGTCACGTGACCGCGGAACCGCCGCAGAAGCCAGGCTTCTGCCGCGGTTCCGCCGCGCATTAGAGGTATCATGGAAAAATGTTTGCATCGTAATTCTTAGAATTCCCTGCTGGGTTTTCTGCATATTTTTAATTCTCAAAAATCCACATTTTACAGAAATGTCCAGAGAGCATGTTAAAATCGGGGTTTCGGGTCGATCGGACTTCTAACTCCGTCTAGACTTCGCCTAAGGCTCTAGTTAGGCTCTGATACCACTGTTGGTCAGGCAGCCACCCCATCCAATAGGGTCGCCGTGGCACCAACGGGTCCCTCAGCCGCTACTTTTTACGCATGCCCCCTCGGGAGGACTACAACCCACCGGAACACCTTCCGGTCTCGGGACACCCTGGGGGTAAGAGCCTATGCTTCGCCACACTGTCACACAGTGAGAACCCCCATAGGTCGACATCCAATGCCTAGTAGCTCTGATACCACTGTTGGGTTCCTAGGCACACTAATGAAGTCTCATAAGTGATCAAACATGCACAAATCAAAAAATTCCTTGTGCCTACAAACCCTAATACGGATCGTTAACTAGATATATAGGCGAAGCAAGCATGTAATCGAATTAAATGCTAAGGAAAGTGACTACAACCTTTGTAGATCCGGTCCACCACTTCTTCCTAAGCTCCGCGATGATCTCCCTCCGCTGTCCAAAACGATCCCTTGACTCTAGCATTGGCATCATCGAAGAATGGCGGGCTTGATCATCGGTTCGATGCCGAAGATGATCTACGTCGAGGCATCACAAGAACAAGCTCCAACTTCACCAAGCCTTGAAAAATTGTGAAGGAAACACCCTATACAACTTGGCAAGAGGTAGAGGATGAAGAAATAGGAAGTGAGTAGACTTTAGATTTGGATTTCTCACTCATTTTGGCTAGTTGCCATTGATGGTGCAAGCTTTCTTCAAGTTGAAGATGAAGAAGAAGATGATAAAGAATTATGATAAGTGTTATTTTAAAATAAAAACAATATGATACTTATCATGTCAACAACCATGATTTAGTGTAGAGAATCAACTAAGATTAGTAGAATGGTTAGGTTTAGGAGATGAAGACAAAATGGTCATTAGGTCAAAGATGCTTGAAGCATCCAAAAGAAACCATTTTGTTTTCTTTACCTTTTAAAAATAAATAGATAAAGGAATAAGTAAATAAAAGAAACCCTAACCATTCATATAACCATGGTCAATTCTTTACACAAACCCAAGCTTGCATGTATCATCAAACATGATACAATCTTGTGCACAAAAGTATATCTCATATACAACTTGTGCAAATCAAGTGAGTAAATCCATTTAAAGTGAACCAATACTAGTTAATTCAAAGTAATATATCAAATATATAATTATACATTAAATCATTAAATCAACACTTGATTCAATGATCCGGTCATATCGCATATAACCGGCTAGTATCCAATGTATCGGCTTATCGAATCAATCCTTGATTCGATAACTAGGTTATATCGCATACAACCATTCGACACATTCATCGCGAGAATGAAATACGGTATCACATACACGCATTATTCTCGGTCCCGCACATATCTCATATGCGCTCCTATTTCGTTTCGCTTGAGCCAGGAAACCTCTGTGTAGGACTCTAAAGACTCGTCAATACGCCGGCAGCAGATGATGATCATATCAAACACCCACAAGCCGCAAGCGGTCTGCTAAACGTAACGGCCACCCGGGTATTGAGCGATCAGAAGATCGACGAGCAAGCCCGCTCACACTCCTGTGAATCCAACCAGTAACACTTACCGTACAGTCCGGTCTGTTCGTCTGATATGTCGCATATCTCGCCTAGGGGTGGTAAACGTCAGACCCCAATAGCTCGATAAGTCATGCCGACGTGAAGTCCATGACATGTGTGAAACTACTGATAACACTTACCAGTAGGTCACTGCAACCCTGGCCAGGGATTTCCTGTTATGGCCAGTCGAGCATAGCGCAACATCAACCCCCAATACCGGGAGAGACGAATCCCCTCCTATCGCTCATTGCCTCCATGTGAATCGAGACTGTACCCAAAAACCACCTGTTTGCACAACTCAGTAGAGTCGTGGTAGGGTGGAAATCAAAGCACAGTGGGAGACACACAAGACTCTATGACGATCTCGGGTCAACAGACTAAGCTGTACCAGTGTCACCAGAGAACTGCCATCTGACGTGAGGTATAATACCATCTGGGAGTTCTCGGCGAGTCCGTTCAGTGTACCCAGTCTCCACTGAGCACCCGTATACCATCTTCGATGTCAAACACCAATGGATATGGGATCATCCATCGCCCATCACATGGGTCGAGAAGATATACGCTAGTCTACTCTGGAATATCGATGCCCCGTCTCGATATTCCCACGACTAGGAACAATGAAGGATGTACTCATGGACTATCTAGGCCCCACTAGTATGATCTGCATCACAGTCCTGGAAGTCGAGTACACATCCTAAGGGCTTTATCAACATGTAACAGAGAGACAGAAAGTATACACGTTAAGATAAAGAGCAACCAGATAGCGTACTATCATGTCGAGCAAGAAAGTCCTACCTATATATGTCCCAGCATCCACTACAATATACATCCAATGTACAGTAATGGCCTCTAGGGCATACATATAACTATAGTGTGCGGTAGCTAATTAGTACTTATCTGCTAAAACATGAGATGTGATTGGATTAGGGTAGTTGTACGACTTTGTTGACTATGTTAAGGGTCGTGCATGTAGGTTTAATTCAATCGGGAAATGACGGGTTGAACTTGACTAGCAATTATGATTTGTTGACTATGTTAAGGTCATAAATTGCTAGGGGCAAAATATTATTGGGAATTTCAAGTGTTGAGATTTGCAATGAGATTGCATACCTTCTATGAGATAGTTGGATCCCGATACCCACTGCGAGTAATTGTTACTCCTGGGAGAGTTTTACACAGGACAATTAGCCGATCAAGTAGGTGTCTAGAAAGGTGTCAACGAGGTTACGCCTCTGGGAAAACAAGGTTTACTTTAATTAGGTCCGTGCGAAAGCACAGGGAACCTCCCTCAAAGTACCGACACTGGCCTGGCTGAAAGATTGGCGAAGTTGTAGGGTGTAATTAATCCCGGCTAGTCTTTCCTTTTAGGGTTTGAAAGAAGATTTGATAAAAAACAGTGGGAGCCATCCTGATTAGATAAGATAATAACCAATTTGATCTTGCAAGAGCATACTCTAAAGTGTTTTCTTCTCTCTCTCTCTCTCTAGGTAGCGACCATATCATGCCTTAATAAAGATAATAATATGGATGTATTGACCAAACCCGCATGTTATACTGTGCTGGGGAACGTTGGTTCTGTTTTTTCTTATAAGAGTTATAAGACTGAACAGGATATAGAGGAATACCAGGATTCTCATGCCACCCGAATGAAGAAAGTACATGTTGATGCATTTTCTTCGGGTGTGTTCATTACAGAGAACTGTTTCTCTATTTCCTCTACGTCCTGAGTATTAGATACCGGGTCAGGATCCCATATATGTAATCAGTTACATAGGCTTAGGAAAGGTAGAGAACTTGGAGAAGGTGATAAAGACATAAGGGTTGGAAATGGTGCAATTGTTGCAGCTAAAATCGTCGGGGAATATCACCTTGTATTGCCAACTGGTAATAAATTGATTCTGAACGAATGCTATTACATGCCGAACCTGATATGCAACATTATATCGGTTTCTTTGTTGAGTAAAGAGGGATATAATTTTGTATTACAGGATAATGTTATGAACATTTTCCTAAATCAAAAGTTGGTCGGATCAGGCACGATGTGCAATGGCATTTATGTTCTAAATCAATCAACAGTTCTGAGCATAACAAACACACACAAGAGGAAGAGTTCAGAACTGAACGAATCCTTCTTATGGCATTGTAGACTGGGTCACATCAATGCGACACGACTCGCTAAGTTGCATAAAGATGGATATTTGAATCCGTTTGAATTTTCATCTTATGACACTTTCCAGTCATGTCTCAAAAGCAAGATGACCAAAACTCCGTTTACGGGACACAGAGAAAGAGTTACCGAACTCTTGGGACTGATACATAGCGATGTATGCAGTCCCATGTCTACACATGCCAGGGATGGTTCTTCGTACTTCATTACATTCACTGACGATCTCTCTAGATTCGGATATGTGTTCTTGATGAAACACAAATCAGAAGCTTTTGAGAAATTTAGATAATATAAACAAGAAGTCGAGAACCAAACCGGAAAAAGTATTAAAATCCTACGATCTGATCGAGGAGGTGAATACTTGAGCAATGAATTCCTGGACTTCTTAAAAGAGAATTGGATTCTCTCTCAGTTGACTCCTCCATATATACCACAGCACAACGGTGTATCGGAACGGAGGAATCGCACCCTATTAGATATGGTGCGCTCGATGATGAGTACTGCTGAGTTACCTATTTCCTTCTGGGGTTATGCGCTTGGGACAACAGCATACCTATTCAATCAAGTTCTGTCTAAATCTGTACCTACCACACCATATGAGATATGGAGTGGGAAGAGACCATATTTTAAACGAGTTAAGATATAGGGTTGTCCGGCCTATGTCAAAAGGCAAACTCCAGACAAACTCGAGGCACGGTCAGTTCTTTGCAAGTTTGTGGGATATCCTAAGAACTCCCAAGGATATTTTTTCTACCACACCGAAGAACAAAAAGTGTTTGTTTCTCAATATGCCACCTTTTTGGAAAAGGAATTTCTTGCAAAAGAAATTAGTGGCAAAATGGTAGAGCTGGAAGAGGTTCCAGATACACAAACTGCAACTGATGATTTAGTGGAATCAGAGGATTCGGTAGTTCCCAACGAACCTCAGCCTCTTCGCCGATCTAGTAGGGTTCCTCACCCACCTGAGAGATACTACGGTTTTCTCATAGATGGTAGGAGCGAGGATTGCATCATGGTTGATGATGACCCAACTAGCTTCGAGCAGGCCATCACGAGTGGGGACTCAGTGAAATGGTTGGATGCAATGCGGTCCGAGATGGAATCCATGTACACCAACAAAGTGTGGACTTTGGAAGTTTCTCTTGAAGGGGTAAAACCCATTGGGAGTAAGTGGATCTTCAAGAAAAAACTTGGTGTAGATGGGAAAGTGGAGACTTTCAAAGCTAGATTTGTTGCAAAGGGTTTTCGTCAAAGACCAGGTGTGGACTATGATGAAACCTTTTCTCCAGTGGCTATGCTTAAATCCATCCGGATCATGCTTGCCATCGTTGCATATCATGACTACAAAATCTGGCAAATGGATGTTAAGACCGCCTTTCTAAATGGTGATTTAGAAGAGTGCGTGTACATGACTCAGCCAGAGGGCTTCGTAGATAGTGGGAGCAGCGGGAAGGTGTGCAAGTTGCTTAAATCCATTTATGGATTAAAGCAAGTATCGCGGAGCTGGAACTTCTGCTTTGACGTCGTTATCAAAGAGTTTGATTTCGTCAAAAACGTAGATGAACCTTGTATCTACAAAAAGGTGGCAGAGAGTAAGGTTGTCTTCCTCGTATTGTACGTGGACGACATACTCTTGATAGGAAACGACATTCCTATGCTGCAATCGGTCAAGCTCTTCTTATCATAAAGATTCTCAATGAAAGATCTAGGTGATGCCTCCTGCATATTGGGAATAAGGATCTATAGAGATAGATATAAACGGATATTGCGATTGTCCCAATCCAGGTACATTGACACCATACTAAAGAGGTTTAGTATGGAAGAGTCCAAACGTGGGTTTTTACCCATGATCTCAGGGCTCACTCTCTCCAAAGAGATGTCTCCCAAGACTGATTTGGAGAGAGCTCGCATGCAAGGGATACCCTATGCTTCGGCAGTAGGCTCTATCATGTACGCGATGCTATGTACCAGACCCGATGTAGCATACTCACTAAGTGTAGTGAGTAGGTATCAAGCTGATCCTGGAGAGAGTCACTAGAGAGCTGTGAAGAGCATTCTCAAGTACTTGCGAAGGACTAAAGAGATGCTCTTGGTGTATGGTAACGGAGAACTCCAAGTGGAGTCCTTTACCGATTCGAGCTTCCAGAGTGATAAGGACGACTCTAAGTCGCAGTCGGGATTTGTCTTTACCCTTTATGGAGGGGTGGTTAGCTGGAAGAGTTCCAAGCTGGAAACCGTGGCAGACTCGACGATGGAGGCTGAATACATCGCTGCCAACGATACTGCCAAAGAGGCTGTCTGGATCAAGAAGTTCATTACTGAACTTGGAGTGGTTCCATCCATTGAGCATCCAATACCTTTGTATTGCGATAAAAATGGAGCGGTGGCTTTGGCCAAGGAACCCAGGTCCCATCAGCGATCCAGGGATATTCTGAGGCGGTATCACCTGATCCGGGAGATAGTTGATCGCCGGGAGATCGAGGTCAGGAGGGTTGACACGAAGAACAACACAGTGGATCCACTCACGAAGGCCATTCCCCAGATACAGTTTGAGAGACTCTTCGGGATGCTTGGTATGTGATACTACAGCAGCTGGCCATAGTGCAAGTAGGAGATTGTTAGTTGTATGTATGCCCTAGAGGCCAGTATTGTACAGATGATGTATATTATATTGGATGCTTGGACATATATAGAGAGGACTTTCTTGCTCGATATGATAGTATGCTATCTGGTTGCTCTTTACTTTAACATGTATACTTGTCTCTTTATACTGTCTTATCGTTACATGTTGGTAAAGCCCTTAGGATGTGTACTTGACTACCTGGACTATGATGTGGATCATACTAGTGGGGACATGGTAGTCCATAAGTACATCCTTCAAGGTCCCTAGTCGTGGGTGTATCGAGACGGGGCATCGATATACCAATGTAGACTAGCGTATATGCTTCTCGACCCATGAGATGGGCGATGGATGATCCCATATCCATTGGTGTTTGACATCAGAGATGGTATGCGGGTGCTCAGTGGAGACTGGGTACACTGGACGGACTCGCCGAGAACTCCCAGATGGTATTATACCTTACGTCAGATGGCAGTTCTCTGGTGACACTTGTGCAGGTTAGTCTGTAGACCCGAGATCGTCATAGAGGCTTGTGTGATTCCCACTGTGCTTTGATTTCCATCTTACCACGTCCATGAGGGCGTGCAAAACGGTGGTTTTTGGGTATAGTCCCGAGTCACATAGAGGCAATGAGCGATAGGAGGGGCTTCGTCTCTCCCGGTATTGGGGGTTGATGTTGCTCTGTGCTCGATTGGCCGTAATAGGGAAGTCCCTGGCCAGGGCTAATTAGAGATTTACTGGTAAGTGTTACCAGTAGTTTCTCAACCCGTTATGAGCCTCACATCGTCACGACTTATCGGTTATTAGGGTCTGACGTTTACCACCCCTAGACTTGATATGCGACATATCAGACGAGGAGACGGACTGTACGGGAAGTATTGCCGGCTGGCTTTCACAGGAGTTGGAGTGGGCTTGCTTGCTGATCTTCTGATCGCTCAATACCCGGGTAGCCGTTGCGTCCAGCTAGTACCGCTGACGGCTTGTGGGTGCGTGATGTGATCATCACCTACTGCCGGCGTATTGACGAGTCTTTAGAGCCCTACACAGAGGTTTTACTGGCTCAGGAAAAACGAAATAGGAGCACGTATGTGATATGTGCGAGACCGAGAATAAATGCGTGTATGTGATACCGTATTCTATTCTCGCGTCTATATGTATCGGTCGGTTATATATGATATGGCCGGGTTATCGAATCAAGTGTTGATTCGATAAGTCGATACAATGGATGTTAGCCGGTTATATGAGATGTGACCGGATTATTAAGTTAAGTGTTGATTTAATAATTAAGTGTATAATTGTATATTGGATATACTAGTTTACATTTACTAACACTTGTTCACTTTAGGGTTTTTCTCACTTGTACACTACTTTAACATATATATGATATATGTTTAAAATGTGTTATCATATTGTATCATGGTTGATGATACAGAATCCATGGGTGTATGAGACTTACTCTATGCTAATGTTTATTTTGGGCTTTTAATATTTAAAGTAATTGCAAAATCAAGTGGAGGATTTGAAAATACATGAAGCTTGTGGAAGCTTGTGGATGCATTGACTAATCCAACTTGATTTTGTTTTTACTATGGATTTTTATTAACCCAACCATAACTATTAGCCTAGGGTTAAGTCTCTACAAGGGTTAGTATATGATACTCACTCACCATGGTTACTCTTCTCACTTGATCATTATCCTCATTCCTTTCTTTTGTTCATCTTCTTCATTGAGCAAAAGAAATTGCTTGCTAGGGTTTTGAAAAAAAAGTGTAACTTTGTGAGAATTAAAATTCCAAAGAGAACCCACTTCCTATTTCTCTATCCTCATCAAGACGAGCACTCTTGTATAGGGTGTTTACTTCACTAATTCTCAAATTAGTGAAGTAGTAGCTTGAGTCGGAATTCCCACGACGTAGATCATCTTCGGCTTCGGAGACTTCAAGCAAGGTCGCACCTTTCGCCTCGTGAAGCCATGCAAGAGCCTGGGAGAACCTTGATCGCAGCGAAGGGACTTCATCAAGGAGCTTTAGAAGCGAAGGACCGATCTACAAAGGTTGTATTTCGTATTCCCTTTAGAGTAAAGTTGTTTACTTGCTAATAGTTTCGCCTAAACTCTAGTATACGATCTTGCTTAGTGTTATTCGGCACATAAAAATTTAATTTTGGCATGGTCGATGCCTTGTAGAGCCTTGTTAGTGTGCCTAGTAACCCTACAGATTCATCCACCATGAGTTTGCTGATGGATTTCGAGACCCGATTCGAGGAGTGGAGGAACCGTTTCGGGTACATGGTGGGCCAGGTGCGGTACCCCGGGGCAAGAAGATCGCAGGAGATGGCGTTGAGCCTGGCAGGGGAGCACGACCGACCGGTGATTTTACTCGACACGTCGGATATCCGGAGGATACCGTCGTAGTCATGAGATGGATGGTAGGGGCCGATCTGGACTGACGGCGCCCTGGATATTATGATTGAGACATTGAAATTTGAGATATTGAGGTACAGAGATTATGATACAGAGATATCGAGATATTGAGGTTTATGTTTTGTGCCGATGCTAGGCACTGTTTTATGCTGATTTCATTATGATACCTCATTTTAAAAATAAAGAAATCTCACAACTTTATGAAAGCAGTTTTCTTCAGTACATGCATTCTGTTCATGCATTCATACATCATTCATATGATACATTGCCACCTGATGCACTGACACGGGTACATGGGATTACATTTGGGTTAGATAGTTACCCTAGCCATTGATATAGGTTACTGGTTATATATTTGAGGATTATATATTATAATCGTATGACTTAGGATTGCGTCATACATGCGATTTTCTGTTCGTAGATCTTTTTCTACTCACGAGTTGGCAACTCACCCCCGTTGTGCCCCAGTTTCTTGCAGGTGTTGCCTTACGGGTTTCATTACGGTTTTGCGGGCACAGCTTCTTTTAGGTGACTTGCTAGTAGGTGGGTTATTTGTATCGTACCCACCATTATACATTGTATATTATATTTCAGTTGTATTTAGAAGTTCCATCAACCAAACATGTACTTATATGAGATAGAGACCAGTGATGTTTATTCTTTCGACCTTAGAGTCGCACGTTATATTCTGTGGATTTCTTGTTGTTGGAGTTTCTTTCTGTTGTGATCCTCGCCTTTAGGTGTTGTATATTATGTTGCATACTGGTGGATTTGATATGGTTCTTCCTATACTCTACTACTTTTCTTGGTTTGGATTTCTTGGCTCGGCTTACTTAGAGCACGTACGCCTTGAGACGTTCGTAGCCTAAGTGCCGATCATGTTCCGTACTTTCGGGACGTGACAAAGTTGGTATCAAAGCGTTAGGTTTTACCTTCGGAGCGTAGGATGACCCTTGGTTGATGGAATAGGTGACTAAAGTAGAGTGACGTACCGTGGGTATGTTCCGCGGCATATTTACGACACGTCACTCCACTTAAGGAGCCTTAGGATGTACATTTCCTTGTCCAGTATCATATTCATTCCTGATCTAGCCTCATCGGTACCGGTTATGGGTTTACTGCCACGATTACGGGCAGAGAGAGCTACGGCTAGAGTTGCGGTCAGCACGAGCTCGTCACGAACGAGGACTGACCAGGGCTTAATTCCGGCGACACATGATTGTAGAGATGTGTCTTTGATGGTGTTTTGGCGCCAAGAGCGTTGGATGGATCGCTGTATGAGATTACTCGGACGTGCAGATTAGCACCAGAGGATTGAGCCACTGACAGAGGCCAGCCAGATTTTGATGACCGTTGGTGTATTGCTTATTCATGATGATTGAGGCACGATTCAGCGTGCAGGCGAGTAAGCCGATTGTTGCTGCGAACGACGAGATATCGCCCAGATGTTGGAGCTATTGCAGTATGAGAATGTACTAAGAGATGATAGAAGGTCGCTAGTCACCAAGGATGAAAGACTAAGACATGTGATTCGTTCGCTACCCCGATGCGAGGTCATCAGATAGATTGATTCCAGCTAGAGACGACTTCATGCAAAGACGTTGAGAGTCGACAGAGACGATCGATTGTCAGTAATCTATTATTCCAAGTTTAAAGTATTCGGAAAGACATGCAGGCAATTCTATGGTCCCTCTAGAAGAATGAAACCCTAACTTGACTTAATGACCGTGTGAAAGCCTTTGAACCTTAGGGTTTGCGGCAGTTCTGCGGTGCCATTAGTGAGGCTTGAGTTTGCCCTTCTACGGCTGGACCACCGATGCTGTGGTATGTACTCGATACTATTATACTGTACCCAAGATGTTGAGCTCTTGGGGGATTATGAGATTATGACAAATCGATCGGATGGCTTGAATTAATTCGGATGCTAGGTAGTGAGATGCCTCTCTTGGGAGACTCCAGATATGAGGATAGCCGTTGGAGCTCAGTCCATGCAGCCACGACGAGACGAGTACAAAGCAGTCGACATTAGAGAAAAGTGGAGTAAGATGTTCGTACGAGATCTGGATATGATAATGTTCCACTCCGCCGACATCAAAGATGCGATGCGCATGCCGAGGCATAGTACTTGGATATACCTTCCAGAAGGAGTCGCGATGAGTATGCAGCCGCTCCGGAGCAAGAAACAGATATAGTAAAGGATGATGACTTTCGGACAGTTCAGCATAGATGAGACTTGGAAGAGACCGTGAGCAGGATTCCTTCCAGGACAATGCTGTAATGAGATTGCACCCAGGATCAGATGTGTCACGTGCATTCAGAGAACCAGAGGCCGACACCAGTGACATGCTGCTTACGAGTGGTCGCGATGATTGACTGAGAGATGACCAGAGAAGTGCCAAAATGGAATCGTCCCCGTTAGCACGTCTGACAGAGCCGATGAGCCGATGGATCGTGAGATTGGTAATCCACAGAGAAGACTTGGACCCAGGAGTGGTCATGTTACCCACACCAACAAGCCAGAGTTCCGGATCGCCGACGGGATATGCTATGAGTGACCACGACAGTTGACCAGAGATTCTTGGAGGATGCGCTTGAGCGGGACTATTCCGCCATACTTGTTTTCGATGTTTTGGACGATCTATTCGTATGATTTGATTTTGATGATTGAGTATTTACGATTTTCGCCCAGTTGTTGCACTTGATATCATTTTCGTGCCTTGGTTTCTCATGACTATGATTGTTCCCCTCCGAACGGCGGCCTGGACGTTAAGACGTCTGGCCTGAGATTCGGGGCAGATGCTAATAGGTGCTATCCGTCCACTTCTCCGAAGATGCCGAGTTGATTTACGGCACCGTGTATCGGAGGTTTAGGCGGATGCGGCCGATGTAGCAGACTTCATCAGATTCCCCCTCAGGGTGAGGGGTTTTTGATTGTGGGGACACTCTTCCCTGCAGGCGCAAGCCCCTGCAGTTAATCACGCTACCGCATCGCGGTAACAACTTTCTCCTTCTCCAGAATTTCATTTCGTGTCGTGTGTGTTTGTTTTATTTGTGGTTGCCCATGGATTGTATACGGAGACTGAGTAATGCCGTCGCCCGTAGGGCGTGGATTAGTCCAATTCCGTGTTTACTTAGATTTGGGTTTGGTGTTTTAGTTTAAGGATACATTAGTCACGTTGCGGCTAAGATCAACTTAAATGTTCGTCAAGGATACGTTAGTCCTGTTTTGGACTAAGATCGACTTGACGTAGTGATCGATTTAATATCTGGCCGTCGGGACTCGTCACCTCTCTGACGTCATTGAGGGATTACAACGACAGGTGTCAGAGGAGTTCAGAGATGTACCTTTGAACCAAAGTTGATTTGGAGTTTTATCGTTTATTTAAATATCTAAGGACACGTTAACCGTATTTGAGGCTAAGATCAACTTAGACGGGACCATTTAGATCCGACAAAAGAGCGTTTGAGCCCTATTGTGCCAGTTTAGGGACGTGGTGGTCCGATATTAGTTTAGGGACATCTCAGTCCATTATTAATTTAAGGACGTTTCGGTCCAACATTAGTTTAAGGACGTCTCGGTCCGATGTTAGTTTAAGGACGTCTCGGTCCGATGTTAGTTTAAGGACGTCTCGGTCCACGAGTTTAAGGACCCCACAGTCCATATGGGTGTGTGGTTGTTGGGACCCGTCACCTCTTTGACGTCGTTGAGGAATTACAACGATGGATGTCAAAGGAGTTCGGAGATGTACCCTCGAACCTGACGTAAATTGATTTAGGAGAGCCATTTTGCTCAGTCAATTTAATTTAAGGACTTATGGCCACGATTGGGCTAAGTCCAGTTGGAAATGTCCAACATTACTTTTGCATTTCTTTTTACTTTTATTTGGGTTTTGCCCAGAAAGAATGCAGAGCATCAATTTGTTTTGGGCTCTGATGCAGAGCATCAATTTTATTTGGGCCCAGCCCTTTTATTGCTTTGCAATTTATTTTGGCCTGCTGGGTCTTTTTGATTTGGGCCTGGCCCTTCAAGTAATGCATTGCATTTGTGCAAAAGCACCAAGAATCTTTTGGATTCAAGAAAAGAAGTGCAGAGCACTTTTTAATTCCTTGATCTAAATTTAGATCAAAGAAAAGAAAGAAATCTTTTCTTTCTTTCTGTTTCAGAGAACCAGAGGTTCATAGCAAGTGCAAGGCACTATTTTTATTATTTTTATTTATTTATTTATTTATTTATCTATTTATTGAAGATCACTGATCTTATTTTTTAGATCAATGATCTATTCTTTAAGAGAATTTTCTCTTATCTCAAAGGTTTTTTTTACCTTCTTTTTTGTGTTCTCCAGAAATTCTCAAGAGTTCTCTTCTTTCTTCTTTTTTTCTTTTTAAAAAAACCAGATGATCTTTGAAATGAGGTCTGGGGTCCTTTTTATAGTGCTCAAAAATTAGTTAAATTTGTTCAATAAATCTTTTCCTGAGTGATTTGGGGAATTCTCCCCACCGTTGAATCTTTGATCCAAAGGCTCCTGCCTTATACAAGAAAATCTTCTTGTTTTAACAAGATTTATTCTGTTTTGCGCAACTCTTCCAGTGAGTGACACGTGTCACGCAGTGAAGCGCTTGCGCAACAGCGCATGCGCAACTGCGCAGACACGTGTCGCGCAGTGAAGCACTTGCGCAACAGCGCTTGCGCAACTGCGCAGACACGTGTCGCGCAGCCGTGCGCTCGCGCAGTCGGGCTTGCGCAACTGCGCAGACACGTGTCGCGCTGTGGTGCGCTTGCGCAACTGCGCAGACACGTGTCGCGCAGCCGTGCGCTTGCGCAGTTGTGCTTGCGCAACTGCGCAGACACGTGTTGCGCTGCGGTGCGCTTGCGCAGTTGAGTGTTGCTTATGTTTTTTTAAAGAGCCTCGCTTTGATTGGACATACCGCCTTGGGCGTTGTGCTGCCGTGTCAACTTCTGACACGTGGCGCGTTGCGCGCAGCGCACGGGAACCGAAGCGTTGCTTCAAAATTTGAATTTTCAAAATTCAAACAGAGCCTTGCTCTGATTGGGGGAACAATGATTTTATGGGTTTCATACAGTTGAGTTGATTTTGTGCGTATGCATGAACACGATTTGGTTTTTGCACTAGGTATAGTTCATATATGCTTGCAGTGCAGTGGTTCGCATTTTGTGCACTTAGTTGCACTGGACTTCGATTTCGATGAAAATGCTCGATATTGTTTTGTGCACTTTATGCACCTGATTGGATTTTGCGCATGTTCGGCGCTTGATATTGGATTTCATGATTTCCTGCATAATGGATGCACCGGAATTGGATTTGTAGCGTATGTTGGGCGCATGTTCTGAGATGCGATTTGGTGCACACCAGATGCACTAAATCGAGATTTTTCGTGCATGACAGATGCACCTGATTTTGTTGTCAGGCACACACGTTGCCTATGACCGATGTTGTGTGCACATCCGTTGCACCTTGATGTCGTTTTTATGAACCTGCTTGGCACATTTATGGATTTTTATTTCCGTGCGCACCAGACTCACGTAGGTTTCATATGTACTTTTTGGGATTGATTTCCTTATAGGGCAGTACATTTTTATGATATTGTGATTTGTTTTCATACTGAGCAGGACTAGTCAGATGACAGCACCTGAGTGTGTTTTGCATGCATAGATGATTATTGAAGGGATTTCCAAAAGCGAGCTATAGTCTCATTATTTATATACGTGTCTGATATGACACGAAACGTTTTAAACAGGGAACCCTTCTAAACTGTTTCCAAAACGGCGGATCGTGCATATTAAAGAAAAGATATATACGCATATGGCTATTTTCTTATAGAGACGTCCGCCACTGTGAAGTGTTATGCGCATTGCACATCGACTTTAAAGAATTTTGGCTTGCATTTCCTTCATATATTTACATGTATAGTTCCGATTACTAGCATATCGGTTTTGCCTTGGATTTGGCATTCGTGTTTTCGCCTTGACTCCGATGATTGCGAGATGCTTGATGGAGTTTTGATTTCGAGTTATCTGATCGTTACTCATGCGCATGTATTGCGCTACGATGCCTTTTATGTATTGATGATTTCGGAGCCCCGTTGACTTGGACATTTTATTGAAATGTTTTAGAATTTGAGGGTTTAAATTTAAATTCGGGGACCGAATTTCTTTAAGGGGGGAATACTGTAACATTTCAAAAAAATAAAATATTATTTTGGGAATTTTCATAATTTAATATTAAATTTTAATGAATATTTTAATAGTTGGTATAATTAAATACCGATAAATGGGGAAAATTTTGGGAAAAAACTTATGGAAATTCTAAAATAGGTTATTTTGTGGAAATATGCCATTTTACCGTTTTGATGATGAATTATATGCTATGTTGGTGTTAGTCGCGATTAAAAATCGATAATTGGTCTTTTTGGCTTTTTGTGCAAATTGTGCACCATAACATTTCTACACTTGTTACACTTGTTTCTTGTTTTGGTCATGGTAGCCTAGGGTTGGACCATGTTTAGATGACCATGGTGGGTTGAACCATTTGATTAGGTTAATTGGTTTAATTAAGGGTTTCAGCTTGTTAAGGGTGATTAGGATGGGAGTTGACCTTGTGTAGGAGAGAGAGAGAGAGAGATGGTTAGGGTGTGCCATGATCCATTTCACTTCATAACCCCTTGTGCTCTTTTACTCCCTCTCACACATCATCCTATATCCACACATCAGCCACCTACAACAGCAACATCAGCTCTGCTGATACACAACATCAGCCCCTAAATTCAGCTAAAACAATATCATCAGCCATCAACACCCCACTAGCTACCCTACACCAGCTCCTAACCCCCTCAGCCCAATACCTACACACTCACATCAGCCCCTATATCAACACATTAGCCCCAAATCCCTCACATCAGCCACCCCAATACTTCAGCTACAGCAGCAGTAACATCATCAGCACTTCAGCCCCAAATTCTGCTTCAGCTGCAACAATATCATTCAAACAACAACTCCACACCATCCTCATACTAAACCACCAACACTTCACAACATAAAACAAAAACTGCTGTAGCAGCAACAACAACCAAAGAAACCAACAGCAACACAAATTGCTGTTAAAAACCAGCATACCAACAGCCACAGCCACCCCATCATATAATTCAACCCACTACCTCATCAAACACTACAACATCACCCTCCCACTTCACCAAAGCAAACACAACAACATCAGACCTTCACACCAAAACAACAACCCTGCAGTAGCTGCTGCAAACAGCAACAAAAAGAAAGAAAAGATTGCAAGCAGCAGCAGCAACCTGAGCAACATCAGCAATGAGAAAACAGCAACAAGCAGGAACTTCAGCAGCACCAACCCACTTCACCTCCTTCTCCTTCCCTTCTCCTTCATCCTAGGACACTCTTGAGGTATAATCTTGCAACCCAACTCCTTTCCTGTCAAGTTCTGATTGTTTAGCAGAAATTTAGTATAGTATGTAGATTAGTGCTAGTTTTAGGAAAACTTGAGTGAGATGTGGCCAAGTGATGGTTTTGATTGCTAGGGTAACCTTATTGGTGTATTTGAGACCAGTTTAACCAAGATTACCCCGGATTTCCAGTATAATACCAGAGTTATTCGACTTGGCGTATTTTAGCGACTTTGTCGATTTTGCAACCTTTCTGGAATCTGCTACAACTCGTGATACCCTAAGATAAAATTGACTTGGCAGTGAGGTATGCAGGTAGATAGAAACCAATAACCAAAGCCCTACCCCCCACCTCAAACCCCCGGCCGCAGATAAATTCCTTCTGGCCGCAATTTGCGGCCAGAACATAGTGAAATCCCCTCGTTTTGCGTGCACAGCCCTATTTCATGTAAACTTGACGCTGAGTATGTCTAGTTTTGACTGATTCCTGTTAGGGTAAAATCTGGGTTGATTTTCATGAGTTGGCGTATGATTTACGACTTGTTTAGCATGGGTTTTTGGTATTCGATGATTCGTTTTCGTCGGGTGGCGTTTGAATGCCAACGACCAGTGAGCATTGTCTATGTTTGCACGCACGGCTACAGGTTTTTATCTATGGGCGTAGCGTGCACTATTTTGGTTTCCGACATGGTTTTTATATGTGATATCCTTGTAGGTACCCCAAGTGGCGTCGGAGCGTTGGAGATGCAAATGGAGACATCGACACCGGCACACATATAACAAGATGAGTAGATTTATATCTACGGGGAGAAGTCGGGTGGATGGCGTATAGCACCCCCGCAGTCCGTGGTGATGTATACGGATGCGTATACACACCTATAATTATTATATGTTGTTTGGGAAATTATTGATGTTTAGGATGGATAATTGGTGGACTTGGATGATTTAGTGTCGCGAGAACCCTAGGTAGTGGGTGCACTACACATACATATACACACATACATACTTGCATACATCCTTACTTCATATGTGCATAGATGGGATTCTATATAGATATGTGTTCACATGGGTAGGGACCACGTGTTCACATACGGATTTAAGGATGATAGATGGGATTGAGATGAGTCGATGAGTTTGATCTGAGGTTATGATATCGGTGATATGATAAAATTCATAATTAAGATACGTCTTGATGCTTTAGAGGATTTTGGGAATAATGATGCCATAGGAATGATGACATAAATATATAATGATCGACACGTGATTATGTTATGAGATATGATATGATATGATATGATATGACCAGATAAGTATGATAGGCCGCATTAGTCAATGTTTACTCCTTGTGATGATATGTGATGATGATATCGATTTATACGAGACTGTCGATCAGTAGTCAGATCTTGATTATAGTGATGATATTAGCATTGTACTAGACATAGGTCAGTACCCCAGATGATGATCTTGATAAAAAGGATACTAGATGAATGATATGACGAATGTGATATCGACCCGTACCCAGATTTAGGGATACCGTACGACGGATTTACGTACGAGCTATAATTTGATGTTTGATCCGCACTCTTGATTTGGGAATAGATGACTATAGAGATATGGTATCGGATGTGATATTATCGAGGCGGGATCACCGACTATATATGTATGTATATATATATATATATATATATATATGTATCGACTCAGAGGTTAGGCGGTTTCCCTTACCTGCAGTTAGCCTATTAGCTCAGCGCTTTAGCTGGTGTAGCTATATGACTCTTATGACATTAGATGCAGTTCGGCCATCATTGTGTTAGTATTCAGCTCCCGCACTTTATCATTGTTGCTCTGCATCGCATACTGTTGTGATTCATATTTCATTATTGATATCCTGCTGTTAGGACACCAGCACCATTACCGATGATGCGTATGTACCACATATACTTATTTGCCGGCTCACACACATCTTCATCGGTAATTGCCATGTCACGAACACTTAGAAAATATTATTGCTTGATTTAGCTTGTTAGCTAGTAGTGACATGATATTAGTATGCTTACCTTATATGCCAGCTTGACATTGTAGTTATTACCTGTCACTTCATCCATACCGTTGTTCATTATATGCCGCATTCATGGATTCTCATGCTTATATTCATGGTTTTACATGCTATTGATGATTTAGATTCGGATTTCCATGATATTTTCTGGATTTAGGGGAAAACCGCAAAACTTATATAAACTGCTTTCTCTCTTTTTAAATAAAAAGTGCGGTTTTCCCATGATGTATGAGTCGTCCACCATGAGTTTGCTGATGGATTTCGAGACCCGATTCGAGGAGTGGAGGAACCGTTTCGGGTACATGGTGGGCCCGGTGCGGTACCCCGGGGCAAGAAGATCACAGGATATGGCGTTGAGCCTGGCAGGGGAGCACGACCGACTGGTGATTTTACCCGACACATCGGATATCCGGAGGATACCGTCGTAGTCATGAGATGGATGGTAGGGGCCGATCTAGACTGACGGCGCCCCGGATATTATGATTGAGACATTGAGATTTGAGATATTGAGGTACAGAGATTATGATACAGAGATATCGAGATATTAAGGTTTATGTTTTGTGCCAATGCTAGGCATCGTTTTATACTGATTTTATTATGATACCTCATTTTAAAAATACAGAAATCTCACAACTTTATGAAAGCAGTTTTCTTCAGTACATGCATTCTGTTTCATGCATTCATACATCATTCATATGATATATTGCCACCTGATGCACTGACACGGGTACATGGGATTACATTTGGGTTAGATAGTTACCCTAGCTATTGTTATAGGTTGCTGGTTATATATTTGAGGATTATATATTATGATCGTATGACCTAGGATTGCGTCATACATGCGATTTTCTGTTCGTAGATCTTTTTCTACTCACGAGTTGGCAACTCACCCCCGTTGTGCCCCAGTTTCTTGCAGGTGTTGCCCTACGGGTTTCATTATGGTTTTGCGGGCACAGCTTCTTTCAGGTGATTTGCTAGTAGGTGGGTTATTTTTATCGTACCCACCATTATACATTGTATATTATATTTCAGTTGTATCTAGAAGTTCCATCAACCAAACATGTACTTATTTGAGATAGAGACCAGTGGTGTTTATTCTTTCGACCTTAGAATCACACGTTATGTTATGTGGATTTCTTGTTGTTGGAGTTTCTTTCTGTTGTGATCTTCTCCTTTAGGTGTTTTATATTATGTTGCATACTGATGGATTTGATATGGTTCTTCCTATACTCTACTACTTTTCTTAGTTTGGATTTCTGGGCTTGGCTTACTTAGAGCACGTACGCCTTGAGACGTTCGTAGCCTAAGTGCCGGTCATGTTCCGTATTTTCGGGACGTGACGGTATCATAAGATGAAAATTCGAATGAATTCAAATATCCATTTTTATGTAACTTAGCTAGCCGTGTCTCATTGATATGGCCAAGTCTACAATGCCACAAGAAGGATTCGTTTATTTTTGAACTTTTCCTCTTGTGTGTGTTTTGTATATTGAGGACTGTATTCTGATTTAGAATGAATATGCCATTATGTAACGAGCATGATGCAATCAACTTTTGATCTAGGAATATGTTCATAACATTATCCTTTACTACAAAATTATATCCTTCTTTACTTAATAAAGAAACTGATATATTGTTGCACATCATGTTCGGTATATAATAGCACTCATTTAGAATCAGTGTATTACGACTTGGCAATACAAGGTGATATTCGCCAACTGCTTTGGCTGTAATACTTGCACCGTTTCCTACTTGAACAGAATGATCACATTTTCCCAGTTCTCTACCTTTACGTAGCCCATGTAACAATTTACATATGTGGGATCCTGATCCGGTATCTAATACCCAGGACGTAGGGTGAACTGAGAAACAGTTCTCAATAACTAACACACCTGAAGAAGATGCATCAACATGCATGTTCTTTTGGGCGACATGAGAATCCAGATATTCTCCTGTTTCCTGTTCAGTCTTATAACTCTTATAAGAAAGAACGGGTCCAACGTTCCCCTGCTCAGTATAATAAGCGGGTTCAGTCAATACATCCATATTATTATCTTGATTATGGCCTGACTTGGTCGCTACCTGGAGAGAGAGAGAAGAAAACACTTTAGCGTATACTCTTGCAAGATTAGATTGGTTATAATCTTATCTAATCAGGATGTTTCCCACTGTTTTTATCAAATCTATCTTCAAACCCTAAAAGGTAAGATTAGCCGGGATTAATTACACCCTACAATTTCGTCAATCTTTCAGCCAGATCAGTGTCTGTACTTGAGGGAGGTTCCCGTGCTTTTGCACGGACCTAATTAAAATAAACCTCGTTTTCCGAGAGGCGTAACCTCGTTAACACTTTTCTAGACACCTACTTGATCGGCTAATTGTCCAGTGTAAAACTTTCCCAGGAGTAACTCTTACTCGCAGTAGGTATCGGGATCCAACTATCTCATAGAAGGTATGCAATCTCATTGCAAATTTCAACACTTGAAATTCCCGATAATATTTTGCCCCTAGCGATCTATGACCTTGACTAAGTCAACAAACCATAAATCGCAAGTCAAGTTCAACCCGTACATTTTCCGATTGAATTAAACCCACCCGTACGACCCTTGACTGAGTCAACAAGGCCGTGCGAATACCCTAATCCAATCACATCTCATGTTTTAGCAGATAAACACTACTTAGCTACCGTACACTACGCCTTGACTAAGTCAACAAACATAGCACGAATACTAAATAATATCTATCTGAAATGTCGGAGGGCTACGCAGGTTTTTCAAAAAAACCATGAGCGTAATGAACTTGATATCGTCGTAGAATCATGTGAAATTTTGAAATGGAGTGTTTTTGAGGCTTTCATTAGTTTTGCTAAAGAGGCCACTCCCGGTAAAAGGATCTCGGCTCTTTCCTCATCGAATAAGGTGCAGGACATATCATATATATCACTGTGCAAAGCAAAACTCTAAAAGCAATCAAAAGACAAACCGAGTTTTGTAGTATCTGCCAGTTTCGCTAAAGAGGTCACTCCCGGTGAAGGGATCTCGGCTCTTTCCTCATCGAATAAGGTGCAGGGTATATCATATATACCGCTATGCAAAGCAAAACTGTAGTTACCCTTTTTATAAAGTTTTGATTCTACAACATCTTTTAGGTTTCTTTTCTTTTTATTAATCTCATTAATAAAATCCCATCAGCTTATGCTTCCTAAGCATCACAGAAGAAACGAAAGCAGTAATATTTATATATCAGCATATATATATAGTATAAGCATTCGTCTCAGGCAGTAATATGATCTCATCACAGAACATTGCAGCAGAAGAACATATAAGAAATATTGGATATACTAGGATGTCCGTGTTTTCAATACGAGCCGGTATAAAACACGGATTCCACGGTCGCGATGAATAGCCAAACCCACATTCCTAGACCCCTACGAGAGCGGCAAGTAACACTGGCAATTCTAGGGTTAGGAGACCCGGTCTCGACTCTTCGAGATGACCTCCCACTGGACCCTAGAACCCGGCTACTTGTGCTCCCCTCCTTAGGTCTACCTAATGCGGAAAAATAAATAATATACAAGGGTGACATCAACCTCATCCCGGAAGTGCCCCAATAAAAGAATATTATATACATATGAATTTTACATGAATGAAAATAAAAACCCTCATCTCACATAAAACCCCCGGCTATTCATAACATGACGATCCAATATAACATATCACAGCAACACATAATATCACATATCATCAACGTAAGTAAGTATGCATACACTGATCGTCATTGTCGTATAGAAACGAAAACCGGCAATACAACTACATACTACACTTACGGTCACAGAAAAGAAATTGTAAAACTACAATATTTGGAATCCACAATCACTTTAGACATCGTAAATCCGAAATATCACATACTTCACATTTCATGCCTAACTCTATGAATTCCACATATTGTATCACATTCCAGATAAATAGACAGTATTAAACTTTTCGAACAGATAATCAAATACCAAAAATTTCCTAAATTGCTCAACACTTGAGCGGAGTTCAAATAATCCCAGAATATGTCACAGTACAAGTGATCCAGCCGTAGAAGGGTCAAGCCAACGCCTCACATGTGGCACGCCGTACTGCCCCAAACCCGAAGGTTCAAAAGGAAGTTCAAGACGGTCACATAATCGAGTTAAGGTTTGTTGTCTTCTAGAGGGTCCACCGTGTTACTTGCACATTTTTCCGAAATATTTAAACCCGAAAAAAAATTTCAACACTTGAAAGTTTTTCGTGCCGGGAAAAATTGAGTTAATGATATCCGTTCGTACATTTTAACAGATTCTAAATATCCGGAAATAATAATGAATTTAAATTTTCCGATCGAATCTACGATTACAAAATAAACCCCAAAATACTCAACACTTGAGTCAGAATAAAAATACCCATAAAATATAAATCACAGAAATATGAATTACTGTATAAAATCAAGTACCAATCTCCCTTGTACGGCCGCGGATCCGCGGCCCAAGCACGGTACGGCTGCGGTTCCGCTGCGGTTTGGAAGTATTGGGTGCTCATTTCTCACCACAATTCTTATATTTCCATGATGAATTTTTCAGGTATTTTTAATTCGGAAAAATCACAGATTTGAAAAAATATCCAGAGAGGGGTTGATTTTGACGTATTCGGGTTCGTTCGGAGTTTTAACTTCGTTAACACATCGCCTAATGCTCTAGCTAGGCTCTGATACCACTGTAGGGTTCCTAAGCACTCTTGTGAGGGTTCATAAGGCATCAAACATGCCCGAATAAAATTTTAGACGTGCCGAACAACCCAAAGCCGGGATCTTTGCTAGATTATTAGGGTTTAACATGCAAGTAAACATCTTTACTACCATGTGTGAGGGATTACAACCTTTGTAGTCTGCTCCTTCGCTTCACAAGCTCCGAGTAGAAGTCCCTTCGCCGCGATCCATGATCTCCCGGACTCAAGAGAGGCTCCACGACTCGAACGATTCACGAAATCTTGTCATATTCCTTTTCTCCGATGATCTACGTCGAAGTTGCAATAACCCAAGCTTTCTCACTCTAATGAGGTGAACACCCTAATCTAATGGGCTAGATTAGATGAGGATGATGGAGTAGTATTTATGCTTTCTTTTTATATCATTTTCTCACAAGAACTCATCACAAAAGAAATCACAAGTGAGCTCTCTTAAAAACTCAAGAGAAAAGAAGATGAAAAAATAATGAGATAATTCCTTTTGTGATGAATAGTAGATAAGAATATATGATTGATATGGAACCATGGTCAAGGATGATAGGCTTAACCTTTGTAGAGAATAAACTAGAGCTAGGGTTTGGTTAGGTTAAGTATGAGTCAAGGATAAGTATCAACCATAATATCTTAACCAAGACAAAAGGAAATCCTTCTAGAATAATCAAGAAGGAGCTAACCCTAAACAACCCTAATCTCTTTTTATCATCCTTAAACATATTTCATAATAAATCATATCATGTCACAATAATATATATCACATATATATTATATATTTGCAACAAAAGAAAATAATACAATTAACATATATCGCATATATATCAATGTATTAATCCGGTGAGAAAATGAAATAATAAAGCGAGCCAATATTAGATAATGTAATACAATATATCATATATATCATTATACATTAAATCATCGAATCAACACTTGATCCGACGATCAGGCTATATCGAATATAACCGACTAATATATCATGTACCGATTCATTGAATCAACACTTGATCCAATGTCCCGGTTCATATCTAAATATCGCGAGAATATAATACAGTATCTCATATCGCATTATCCTCGGTCCTGCACATATCACATATATGCCTCTACTCCGTTTTGCCTGAGCCAAGAAACCTCTGTGTAGGACTCTAAAGAATCGTCAATACGCCGGTAGCAGGTGATGATCATATCAAACACCCACAAGATGCAAGCAGTCAGCTAAACGTAACAGCCACCCAGGTATTGAGCGATCAGAAGATCAACAAGCTAGCCTGTCCGTTCTCCTATGAATCCAATCAGTAACACTCCCGTACAGTCCGGTCTGTTCGTCTGATATGTCGCATATCAAGTCTAGGGGCGGTATACGTCAGACCCCAGTAACCGATAAGTCGTGTCGATGTGAGGCTCATAATAGGTCGAGAAACTACTGGTAACACTTACCAGTATATCTCTATATCAGCCCTGGCCAGGGACTTTAAGTTATAGCCAATCGAACACAGCACAACATCAACTCCCTATACCGGGAGAGACGAATCCCATCCTATCGCTCATTGCCTCCATGTGATTCGAGACTGTACCCAAAAGCCACCGTTTTTCATGCCCTCTTGGACGTGGTAAGGTGGAAATCAAAGCACAGTGGGAATCACACAAGACTCTATGACGATCTCGGGTCTACAGACTACCCTGTACCAGTGTCACCGGAGAACTGCCATCTGACGTGTGGTATATCACCATCTGGGAGTTCTCGGCGAGTCCGTCCAGTGTACCCAGTCTCCACTGAGCACCCGTACACCATCCTTGATGTCAAACACCGATGGATATGGGATCATCCATCGCCCATCATATGGGTCAAGATGCGTATACGCTAGTCTACTCTGGTGTATCGATGCCCCGTCTCGATATACCCTCGACTAGGAACATTTATAGTATGTACTCATCAACTACCGTGGCCCCACTAGTATGATCTCATCATAATCCCAGTAGTCGAGTACAGATCCTAAGGGCTTTATCAACATGTGAGAGAAAGACAGTAAACCAATACAAGTCAACATGTTAAGATAAAGTGAAACTAAATAGCATACTATCATGACGAGCAAGAAAGTCCTCTCTGTATATATCCAAGCATCCATCATAATATACATCAAATGTACAACAATGGCCTCTAGGGCATATACATAACTAACATTTTTTCGTTTGGGCGGAACGAGAATCCTGGCATTCCCCTATTTCGTGCTCGGTCTTATAACAATTATAAGTTGGAGCGGGACCAACGTTCCTCAGCTCAGTATAACAAGCGGGTTCGGTTAATACATCCATATTATTATCTTGATTAAGGAGTGACATGGTCGCTACCTGGAGAGAGAGAGAAGAAAACACTCAGTGTATGCTCTTGCAAGAATAGATTGGTTATTATTTTATCTAATCAGAATAGCTCCCACTGTTTTTATCAAATCTTCTTTCAAACCCGAAAAGGAAAGACTAGCCGGGACTAATTACACCCTACAAGTTCGCCAATCTTTCAGCCAGGTCAGTGCCGGTACTTTGAGGGAGGTTCCCCATGCTTTCGCATAGACCTAATTAAAATAAACCTCGTTTTCCCAGGGGCGTAACCCCTTTGACACCTTTCTAAAAACCTACTTGATCGGCTAATTATAAAGTGCAAAACTCTCTTAGGAGTAACTCTTACTCGCAGTGGGTATCGGGATCCAACTATCTCATAGAAGGTATGCAATCTCATTGCAAATTTCAACACTTGAAATTCCCGATAATTTTGCCCCAAGCGATCTATGACCTTGACAAAGTCAACAAACCATAGACCTTAAGTCAAGTTCAACCCGTCATTTCTTGATTGAATTAAACCCACTCGCACGACCCTTGATAATGTCAACAAGGTCATACGACCACCCTAATCCAATCGCATCATATGCTAGCAGATAAGCACTAATCAGCTACCGCACACTACGCCTTGACAAGGTCAACAAACGCAGCACGAATACTAAATACTACTTATCTGAAATGACGGAGGGCTACGACAGATTTTCAAGAAAACCCTTTCCGTAATGAACTTGATATCGTTGTAGAATCGAGTGATTTTTTAGAAGGGAGTGTTTTTGAGGCTTTTACTAGTTTTGCTAAAGAGGTCACTCCCGGTGAAAGGATCTCGGCTCTTTCCTTATCGAATAAGGTGCAGGATATTTCACAAATACCATTATGCAAAGCAAAAGCTATAGAAGCAATCAAAAGACAAACCGAGTGGGTTGTAGCATCTGCTAGTTTCGCTAAAGTGGTCACTCCCGGTGAAGGGATCTCGGCTCTTTCCTTATCGAATAAGGTGCTGGATATTCTATAAGGAATACCGCTATGCAAAGCAAGAACTTGAGCTACCAGGTTTTAAAACAAGTTTCTACAACATCTTTAGGTTTCTTTTATTTTATTAATCCCATTAATGAAGTCCCAACAATTTAAGTTACCTAAGCATCACAGATAAATACAACGTACGCTTATGCCATCCGCATCCGTCTCGAAGTCCTGTCATGCACCGTTAGGTTAGGTAACTAACGGCAGAGCGTGGCAGGGCTAGTGTCGGTGTAAAACATAATCAACGTCTATATAATATATCACATATACTATATACAGTATCTATCTCATCATATAAAGTGATCACATCACAGAATATCGCAGCAGAAATCAACATATGAAATATTGGATATACTAGGATTTCCTGATTTTATATTAAGTCTGTATAAAACACGGATTCTGCGGTCGTGATGAATAGCCAAACCCACATACCTAGACCCTATGAGAGCGGCAAGCAACCCTACCAATTCTAGAGTTAGGAGACTCGGACTCGACTCCTCGAGATGGTCTCCCACTGGACTCTAGAATCCGGTTACTTATGATCCTCTCCTTGGGTCTATCTTAATGCGGAAAAGTAAATAATATATATCAACGGTGATATCTTTCTCAACGTGGAAGTGCCCCAATAAAAGAATATTACATACAAGTTTTTACATGAATGAAATTGAAAAACTCTCATCTCACATAAAAAACCCCGGCTATTCAAACACGACGATCTAATATAACATACCACAGCAACACATAACATCTTATGTCATCAACGTAAGTAAATATGCGTATACCAATTGTCGTTGACATATAGCAACGAAATCGGCGATACCCAACATATTACACTTACGGTCGCAGAAAAGAAAGTGAAAAACTACAACAATTGGAATCCACAACCATCTTAGACATCATAAACCCAATGTGTCACATACTTTGGATTTCATGCCTAACCAAATGAATTCCTTAGACATCTCATGCCTAACAATTATAAACCCCGCATTTTAGTCTCGATATCGAAAACACTTTTCAATATCTACTCAGGTAATTCAACAAGATTCCCGACATCCTGATCGAATGCTCGTCGGAAACTTTAGTAGACGGCCGCACCCCTCAATACCGTCGACGAAGTGCACTTAGGTGGAACACCGCAGCCGCGAGCACCCGGACGGATGCTTTTGGAAACGGGGTTCTCCTACAGTCACTTGGTCGGGGCTATGGGGCGTTTCTATCCAATAAAGTTAACCGACGAGTATCCGCGTACGCTACGTGATTGCGACGGACTTTTGATCACATCAAAATCCCGTGGGAACCGATCAAATGAGACAAAATTGCTAGATTTATAAAATTCAAATTAGTGTGGATTCCAAATATTGTATCACAATTACAGATAGCTAGACGATGTTAAACGTTTCGATCGAATCAACGAATTCCCAAAATTTCCCAGAGATCTCAACACTTGAGCAGTGTTAGAAGTACCCAGAACCATACCACAGTGCCCGTGGACCAGCAATTGAAGGCCCGTCCCAAGCCTCTCAAGTAGCGCCGCAGAACCTCCGCCAAAACCATGTTTTGGCCGCTGTTCCGCGGTTACTTAGACGAGTTAGGGACTCGTTCTTCAGGTAGGTCCATAGAATTACCTGCATGATTTTTAGAGTATTTTTAACATGAAAAATTCCAACTTTTTGAAAATTTTCTAGAGAGGGGTCCAAAATTAGTTTTTCGGGGTTCGATCGGACTTCTAACTTTGTCTAGACATCATATGTCACCTGAGAACTGCTATCTGACAATAGGTATAATACCATTTCGCATGTTCCCAGCGAGTCCGTCCAGTATAACTTATAACCCAATAAGCACCTATATACTATCTTAGGTGACTAACTGACAGCAATGGCTTGTGAGACCGGCCACCGCCCCTTGTCGGGGTCTCGATAAGTATACACTAGTTTACTCCAGAGTATTGATGCCCAGTCTCGATACTCCCTCGACTAGGGACATTTAAGGATGTGCTTATAGACCATCCAACTTCCACGTATATGATCACCATCATAATGCTGGTAGTCAAGCAAGAATCCTATAAGCTCTATCAACATGTAATAGTGATATGTAATACCACATAATGCATATACATGATGATAAAGACAAACCAGATAGCATACAATCATTTTGAGTAAAACTGTTCTGTTGGCTATAGTACCCTAAAGTCAATTATTGAATCGCATGCACATGATTGTGATGATTGAGGGAGGACCTATACCGGTAGAACAGTCTTACTCGAGATGATAGTATGCTATCTGGTTTGTCTTTATCATCATGTACATGCTTCAGATGGTATTACAGATCACTATTACATGTTGATAGAGCCCATAGGATTTATGCTTGACTACCAGTATTATGATGGCGATCATATATGTGGGAGCTGGGTGGTCTATAAGCAAATTAAATGTCCCTAGTCATGGGAGTTTTGAGACTGGACATCGATACTCTAGAGTAGACAAGTGTATACTGATCGAGACCCCGACGAGGGACGGTGGCCCGGTCTCACAAGCCATTGGTGTTAGTTTGTTCACCTAAGATAGTATACAGGTGCTCATTGGGTTATGAGTACACTGGACGGACTCGCCGAGAACCTGCTAGCTGGTATTATACCTATTGTCAGATAGCAGTTCCCAGGTGACATGTGTACAGGTTAGTCTGTCGACCTGAGATCGTCATTTGTCTCGTGTGAGTTCCTACTGTGCTTTGGTTACTACCCTACCACGGCTCAAAAGAGTCGTGCAAACAGGTTTTAGTTGGGTACAGTCCCGAGCCACATAGAGGCAGTGAGCGGATCGTCGGGGGTTCATCTCTCCCGGTATTTGGGGTTGATGTCACGTTGTGCACGGGTGTCCATCACCAAAAATTCTTGGCCGGGGTAGACGAGAATTACCGATTCAGGATCGATAGTTTTTCAGGTGGTGATGGGTTTCATACCGACACTAAATGTCGCGTTTCTAGGGGCCTGAATTCATCCACCCCCTAGACTCGATATGCGATACTCTTAGACGAACAGACCGGACTGTACGGATATTGTCACTGTCAGACTCAGTAAGGGTTTTAGATGAGTTTGCTCGTCGGCCTTCCTTTCGCTCAATACCTGGGTAGCCATTACGTACAGCTAGTACCGCTGATGTGCTTGTAGTTAAACCCATTGTCAATGTATTAACGAGTCTTTAGAGTCCCGCACAGAGGGTTTTTACGGTTCATGCGATATGGTGTAGATGACGTATGTTGGTACATACAGGTGTCCGATTGAATATGTGTACAGGCTGCACAGACTTTAATCGGACGATTGATAATACTAGCGGCTTAGGATTAAGCCGGATTATTAAATAAGGTTTTGAGTTAATAATTTATATATGTAATTATATATATGTATTCTAGTATTATTGTTCACTATTCATTTTCTCTCTTGGCTATTTGTATTTTGGTACGAATACGCGTATATGTATTTCGATACGTATACCAGGTTGTATTCCGTATTTATACGGAATTGTTTCTAGAAGATTGGACACCTCATTTGTATGATTTTCTTTTCTAGAAAATCATTTGTTTTACAAATGAGGTGGAGGGTGAGTTGGTATGAGCATGGATGATGGCATGTAGAGAGGTATGGTTTGCATTTGTTTATTTGAAAAATGAAATGAGATATTTTTATGTGTGCATGAGAGAGAGGGGGGACAGCCACTTGTTTTTGGATGGGGCCTTGCTCATTTTTTTTTGGACTTGCTTCTTGACTTGCTTCATTACTCACATTCTCACTCACTTGGAGACTTAGCCATATTTTCCATGGTTTCTCATGCCATAATTTTCCTCACCTCCTTTTCATCTTCTTGAGTTGCTCATGGAGCATATGTGATGAGAGAAAAATTATAGTGACACATTCCTACACCTCCACTCTCCATTGCTAGCAACCTTGGAGTGTCGGTTGCCTCGCTAGGCGAGGATGGAGCTTACGCTGTTTCCCTTGGGAGGATCATCGTAGATGGAGGAAGACCGGCAACCAAATTCGATCTGCGACCAGTAGGAGCTTGGGATGATGGTTGAAGACCCGAAGGACTTGGTTCATTCGGTATAACCATCTAACTCCTCTTTATTTGCTTGCTAGTATAGGGTTTAGGGTAGATCCGGGCATCGGGTTGTGGTAGCGCCAGTTTAGTAAATTTTTGTTCCTCATTTGGCCATGGTTTGATGGCCGGGGCGCTGCCTTAACCCAACATGGTATCAGAGCCAACCCTCAAACCCTTAGCTAGCTTGTTTAGACGATGTTAAAGTATCAAAACCGAAACAATTCCGAAACAATACCACGAATGTTTCAGTTTCTGTCGATTTTTCAAAGTCTTCAAAATTTTTTTTTAAGCAACTGCAGAAGGCTATTTTTGTGTCAACTAGAACACCCTACAAAAACAAGCCCCATTCGCCGGATTTGACCCGGTGAGACTTGAAAAAAAAACAGGTGTCGCCGGTTTTTTAGGGGAGTTTGGACTTGATTTTTGTAGGGTTCTCTGGTGTCTGGAATATTGATGCAGTGGTATTGTTTGTTTTGACCATTTTTGATATTATGTTATCTTTTGTTCAGGGGCAATTCGGGGTGTTTCGAAGTCGATTATTTAACACTGTTTAAATGTTTACAGTACATGCATTACTATCTGTGACCGTGAATGTCATTCTAGCGGTACAACTCGTCTAATTGCTATATGTTCTTTTAGACAAGTTTGCGAACGTTACATTCATGTTAATGTTCTGTGTTGTGCCGTGTTGTGGTTGGATTGTCGTGGTGGATAGCCATGGGTGCAATGGTAGTGCAGTTTAGTTTCATTTGTACATTTGATATTGCGGGGCGAGAGTCCGACATGTGGACTGCCGTCACTGCCAGTTTGTATATTATTTGTTTGGGGCACGACCGGGTTGAGGTCGATGTCACCATTGTACATATTATTTTCTTTTCTGTACTAGGATTACCCCATGGTGGAGTGCACGAATAGCCGGGTTCTAGAGAGCAATGGGTCCGCATCTCATGGTGTTGAGACGGAGGGGACCGTACTCTAGAATTGACGGGCTATTTGCCGCACTCGTAGGGGGTATAGGTTGACCCATGGAGGGGTTCTCAAGTTACCGAATTCCTTGAAGTGTTGGGTGGCCCATTGACGTTGTTGATTGGGATTGCCTCGCTTCTGGGATTGGTGGGTAATTTGCAGCACTTGTAGGGGTCTAGGTTTTCATTGCACAGGCTATCCACACGACAAGGGAACGTTGGGTCTCATTTGCAGCTCAAGTGAAACCCGAGGCTCCAGGATTATCCACCATTCTTTGTTGCTTCTGTGATGTTGCTTTATATCATGCCTGGGATGATTGTTATATATATTTTTATATATACTAGTAGATTTTGTATATGTTATGAACCCGCGCTAGTCCAGTCCCCGCTCTGTCGTTAGTTAAGTAACCTAACGAGTGATGACGGGACCCAGTGGCGAATGCGGATGGTATATACATACATCATATTTTCGTTCTTTTCTGATGTGATTAAATGATGGAACTGCGTTGATTTTGATCAATGCAAGGATAAAACAAACCAATATATGATGTTGTTGGAACCAAGTTTTTAAAAACCGACATTACAGACGTTCTCTTTTACTTTGCGCAGTGGTATTCGATTGGGAATATCCTGTACCTCATTCGATGAGGCAAGAACCGAGATCCTTCATCGGGAGTGACCCCTTAGGCAGAAGTTTGCGTCAACGGAATAACTTTACTATAGTTGATTCTTTTCCTTTGCATCGTGGTATTCAGTTTGGAATATCCTGCACCTCATTCGATGAGGAAAGAGCCGAGATCCCTTCACTGGGAGTGACCTCTTTAGCAAAAGTTTGCGTCGCTGTATATTTGTAAAACCACTTGGATTCCTTCAACGATATCAAGTTCATTACGTTAAAGGTTTTCCGCTAAAAACCAGCCGTAGCCCTCCGTCATTTCAGATTAGTATTGCTTAGTACTCGTGCTACGTATGTCGTGCATTGCCGAGGCGTAGTGTTCGGTAGCTCTGTAATGCTTTTCTGTCACATGGATATGTAGATTGGTTTGGACAGTCGTACGGTTATGTTGGCATTGTCAAGGACTCATACGGGTGAGTTTAACGCAATCAAGATAATGACGGGTTGAACTTGATTAGGACTCCTTGATATGTTGGCATTGTCAAGGCCACTTAAGTCTTAGGGGTAAAAATCACATCGAGAGTTTCAAAAATACAGGAAACTTGCCAGGCATGCGCATACCTTCTGGAGTGTGGTGACTTGAGTGGCTTCTATCAAGTTATCATGCGATGATAGTTGGATCCTGATTCCTACTGATGAGTAGGATTATTCCTCGGGTGATTTTAGATGATCCAGACTAATTCTCCTTTAGGGTTTGGAGGAGAATTCGAGGATACAGTGCGAGCCATCCTAATTAGATAAAATGATTAACCATTCTGATCTAGGTTAGAGTGCACGCTGAGTGTTTCTTTTCTCTCTCTCAGGCTGCGACCATGACCTGACCCTAAACTAAAACTCATGAACCAAGTTAACCGAACCTTCTTAAAACACTTTGGCTTTTGGAATGTCACGGTGTCGCATATATCATTGCCACTTCTATATCACCTTTGCATTTCTCCAGAATACCCCGTATCACTACGAACATCCACTCCTATTGGATATATCCATCATATAGTTACATACGAACTCGAAGGAATTTGTTCCAGATTCGAGAATGGATTCTGATTCTGGAGAGATAGAATAGGATTATTCAGTTATCTTTTCCCTTTTACATTCTCTCACGTTGTGTGGGCTCCTAGGATTAGGAGAGGGTACATCTATTGAGTTTATTGGTTAGTCTTTTTCCAGACCATAGGCAGGTGCCTAAAGGTGGGGAAGGAAGAAAACCAATTAGCCTAAAGGTGGTGTACATAAGGTAATAAGTAAAGACATATAAAGGGATTAGAATAAAGGCATAGAAAATTGTGACTGCTATCATTCACGACAAAACCGTGTATACCCTTGCCACTCCCATATCCACTTTGATTTCTCCAGAACATTTCGCATCACTACGAACGTTCATAATGCTTGGACATGCCATCGTATAGTTACATACGAACTTGAAGGAATTCGTTCCAGATTCCAGGATGGTTTCTGGTTCAGGAAAAATAGAATTGGATTATTCAGATGTCTTTTCCCATTACCTTCTCTCAGGTTGCGAGGGCTCCTGGCATAAGGAGTGTACACCTATTACGCTTATTGGATAGTCTTCTTCTAAACCTTAGGCTGGTGCCGAAGGGTAAGGAAGGAAGAAAACCAATTAGCCTAAAGAAGGTGTACAGAAGGTAATACGTAAAGACATAATAAAGGGATTGCAGTGAGGGCAGGTAAGTATATGGTTACTGTCATGAATCAGGATAGTGGAACAGGCGTTACTAGTGTTAGTTATGTATATGACTAGAGGCTATTGTTGTACATATGATGTATATTATAGTGGATACTTGGACATATATAGAGACGACTTTCTTGCTCGACATGATAGTAAGCTATCTGGTTACTCTTTATCATAACATGTTGACATGTATTTGTGATACTGTCTTGCTCTCACATATTGACGAAGCCCTTAGGATGTGTACTTGACTACCAGGACTATGATGGAGATCATACTAATGGAGCCAGGGTAGTCCACAAGTACATTATATAATTGTTCCTAGTCGAGGGTGTATCGAGACAGGTCATCGATACACCAAAGTAGACTAGCGTATATGCTTCTTGACCCATATGATGGGCGATGGATGATCCAACATCCATTAGTGTCTGACATCAAAGATGTTATGCGGGTGCTAAGTGGAGACTGGGTACACTGAACGGACTCGCCGAGAACTCCTACCTGGTATTCTACCTATCGTCAGATAGCCGTTCTCTGGTGACACTGGTACATGTTAGTTTGCAGACCCGAGATCGTCATAGAGTCTTGTGTGATTCCCACCGTGTTTTAATTTCCACCTTACCACGTTCAAGTGAACGTACAAAACGGTGGCTTTTGGGTACAGTCCCGAATCACATGGAGGCAATGAGTGATAGGAGGGGTTTCGTCTCTCCCGGTATTGGGGGTTGATGTTGCGCTGTGCTCGATTGGCTATAACTGGAAGTCCCTGGCCAGGGATGATATGGAGATCTACTGGTAAGTGTTATCAGTAGTTTCTCGACCCGTTATGAGCCTCACATCGACACGACTTATTGGTTACCGGGGTTTGATGTTTACCACCCCTAGACTGGATATGCGACATATCAGACAAAGAGACCGGACTGTACGGTAGTTTTACTGACAGGCTTTACAGGAGTATGTGCAGGATTGCTTATTGATTTTCTAATCGCTCAATACCCGGGTGGCCGTTATGTTTAGTTGACCGCAGATGGCTTGTGGGTGACTGATATGATCAGCACCCACTGCCTGCGTATTGACGAGTCTTTAGAGTCCTACACAGAGGTTTCCTAGCTCAGGCGAAACGGAGTATGAGCACATATGTGATATGTGCGGGACCGAGAATAATACGAGTATGTGATACCGTATTCTATTCTCGCGATATGTGGTATCGGCCGGTTATATGTGATATAGTCGGGTCATCGGATCAAGTGTTGATTCGATGAAATGATACATTTTATATTAGTCGGTTATATGTGATATAGCCGGATTATTAAATCAAGTGTTGATTTGATAATTTAATGAATAATTGTATATTTGATATACTAATTTACATTAACTAATATTAGCTCACTTGTGTATTTCTTTTAATCACTATTGGACACTTAATATATATGTGATATATATTAATGTATCTTGCTTGATTATATATGCAACATGGGTGTATGAAACTTACACCATATATGAGATAATATTAAGGTTTTTATTTATTTAAGAAATTCAAAATTGAATGGAATTTGTCATGGTTAGAAGCTTGGATAAGCTTTGGATAACCATTGACTTAGTCCACCCATTTTGTTTTTCGTTAGATATTTATTAACCTAACCATTATCTACAACTATGGTTTATTCTCTACAAGGGTTATATGAGATATTTTCTCACCCATGGTTGCCATTCACTCTCACAACATTATCTCTCTTCATCATCTTCTTCAAACTCAAGAGCTCTCTAGCTTTTGTGCAAGTGAGGAAAAATAGTGAGAAAAATAATTCTAATGTGAGAAAAATTCCTACTTCATCATCCTTTTCTATACTAACTATATAGTTTAGGGTGTTAGCTTCACTAGTTCTATATTAGTGAAGGGATAGCTTGGGTTTGTGTCTCCTAGAAGTAGATCATCTTCGGCTTTGAAGACTTCGGGCAAAGCTTTCATCTTTCGCCTTGTGGAGCCTTTCAAGAGTGTAAGTCTATGTTACCCACCCCGGCACTTACGGGGAGGCGTAAAGAGTAAAATTCGAATTTTTATCACAAGGAAACATTGACTACCCATGAAAGATCTTTGCTAAACAAAAACTAACAAACATACAAGAAGCTTTAACTACTAGGTTAAGAGGTTATACCAAAATCTTGAACTCCTTCTCTTCTTGTGTTGCTTCCTTTTCTTGTGTGCTCCTTCGAGTGGTGTAGACGGCTCCTCCTCTTCGTCTTCTCTTTGCCGAAGAAAGATCCACCCGAAGGCCTCTATCTTGAGCTCCTACCTCAATAAAGAAGTAACTAGAGTGCTTGGCTTGCTAGACTAAGAACCTTAGAGTGAGTAGAGAGGTGTTTTGATGGTCTAGTCTCAAAGCTTGGATTTTCAACACATGAAACATTTAAGCTTTTGAGAGAGAGGAAGAGTGAGCAAACCATGAGAGAGAAAACTTATGAGAGAATGAGAGAATAAAGCTCCCATATTAGAGATATATGATAATAATAATTAGGAAAATTGTGATGGTGAGTTGATTTGACCATTATCATTTCACATTTAATGCTAAGCAAGCTTCAAGAAGCATCTTTTGCTTAACAAAAGAAAATATCAAGGTCAATGAAAGTCAACAAGTCAAATGGTCAACCCAACCCTAACCATGATACAATTATCCTTAATTAATATTATTAATCATATTTCTCATTCTCATTAGGGTTTTGATCAAGTCAATGGTCAAAAAAAACCCTAATGAGGTTTCTCCCTCTCCGCCTCTGTCAACTGTACGTACGTACCCGCATTCGCGTTCCGAAGAAACACGAATACAATGAGACAAGACCAATCCCAAAATAAATACTAGGATTTGGCTTAAACCAAAGCCCACTAGTAATAACTGCCCGGACACCAAACGTGCACAAGTGCTGTAGGGTTCCTAGACACTCTAACAAGGTTATACAAGGCATCAACCATGCCCGATTAAAAAAAATAGCGTGCCGAACAACCCTAACCAAGATCGTATACTAGAGATTAAGCGAAAACTAGCAAGTTAAACAACTTAACTACAAGTGAAAGGGATTACAACCTTTGTAGATCCGGTCCTTCACTTCTAAAGCTCCGTGTTGACGTCCCTTCGCTGCGATCATCGGGATCCCGGACTCTAGCGATGGTTTCTTCGGAGAAATGAGCGGGCTAGGTCGTTGACTTCGAGGCCGAAGATGATCTACGTCGAGGAGACTCAAACTCAAGCTCCATCTTCACTAGGTCAAGAACTTTGTGAAGAGAACACCCTAAACTAAATGCCAAGTAGTAGAGGATGATGAAATAGGAAATGGGTTTACTTTAGATTTGGATTTCTCACTCTAAATCTTCAATTGAAAATTTCTAGAAAGGTTTTCTTCACTTGAAGAAGATGAAGAAGAAGAAAAGAATAAGAATGAATTATCTAAAATGAATAATCAAGTGAAGTCAATCATAATGCAACCATGGGTGAGCTAACCTATGTAGAGACTAAACCATAGTTAATTATAATGGTTTGGTTAATGAATATCTTAATCAAGACAAAATGAGTGGACTTTGTCAAAGTTGCATCAAGCTTCATGAAGCTTCAAGCCATGACAAAAGAAGCCACCATTTTGAATAATTAAGATAAATAAAAACCTAAATCATAATTAACATGGTGTATGTCACACACCCACCCATGTTTGCATGTATCATCAATCATGATGCTAACTAGTGCACAAACGTATATCACATATACAACTTGTGCACATCAAGTGAGAAAATCAATCTTAAGTGAACCAATACTAGTTAATGTAAAGTAATATATCAAATATATAATTATACATTAAATCATTAAATCAACACTTGATTTAATGATCCGGTCATATCGCATATAACCGACTAATATCTTAGTGTATCAATATATCGAATCAACACTTGATTTGGTAACCCGGCTATATCATATATAACCGTCCGATGATACAAATCGCGAGAATAGAATACATTATCACATACTGGTATTATTCTCGGTCCCGCACATATCTCATATAAGCTCCTATTTCGTTTCGCTTGAGCGAGGAAACCTCTGTGTAGGACTCTAAAGACTCGTCAATACGCTGGCAGTAGGCGGTGATCATATCAATCACCCACAAGCCGCAAGTGGTCTGCTAAACGTAACGGCCACCCGGATATTGAGCGATCAGAAGATCAACGAGCAAGCCTGCTCACACTCCTGTGAATCCAATCAGTAACACTTACCGCACAGTCCGGTCTGTTCGTCTGATATGTCGCATATCTTGCCTAGGGGTGGTAAACGTCAGACCCCAGCAGCTTGATAAGTCATGCTGATGTAAGGTCCATAACAAGCATGAAACTACTGATAACACTTACCAGTAAATCAGTGCAACCCTGGCCAGGGATTTCCAGTTATTGCCAGTCGAGCATAGCGCAACATTAACCGCCAATACCTGGAGAGACGAATCCTCTCCTATCGCTCATTGCCTCTATGTGAATCTGGACTGTACCCAAAAACCACCTGTTTGCACGACTCAGTAGAGCTGTGGTAGGGTGGAAATCAAAGCACATCGGGAGACACACAAGACTCTATGACGATCTCGGGTCAACAGACTAAGCTGTACCAGTGTCACCAGAGAACTGCCATCTGACGTAAGGTATAATACCATCTGGGAGTTCTCGGCGAGTCCGTTCAGTGTACCCAGTCACCACTGAGCACCCGCATACCATCTTTGATGTCAAACACCAATGGATATGGGATCATCCATCGCCCATCACATGGGTCGAGAAGATTTACGCTAGTCTACGCTGGAATATCGATGCCCCATCTTGATATTCCCACGACTAGGAACATTGAAGGATGTACTCATGGACTACCCAGGCCCCACTAGTATGATCTACATCATAGTCCTGCAAGTCGAGTACACATCCTAAGGGCTTTATCAACATGTAACAGAGAGGCAGTAAGTATACATGTTAAGATAAAGAGCAACCAGATAGCGTACTATCATGTCGAGCAACAAAGTCCTACCTATATATGTCCGAACATCCACTACAATATACATCTCATGTACAGTAATGGCCTCTAGGGCTTACATATAACTAACAATCTCCCACTTGCACTAGGGCCATCTGTAGCAGTGGTTGCAGTATCTCATACTCAACCATCCCATAAAAGTCTCTCTCTGGGAAAAAGCCTTTGTGAGTGAATCCTCCGTGTTGTCCTCTGAGTCTACTCTCCTAACCTCGATAACCCTGGAGATCAACTATCTCCATGATCAGGTGATGCTGCCTCAGAATATGTCTGGGTCACTGATGGGACCGTGGTTCCTGGGTCAAAACCACACTTCCATTTTCACACAATGGTAGGAACCTAGTTCATCTCATGAACTAATATACACCCAAACTTCCTCTTTGGTAGTATCTTTGATAGCGATGTCACCAGCCTTTATCGTCTAGTTTCCTACGGTATCTAGCTTGGAACTCTTCCAACATACCGTCCCTCCACTGAGGGTAAAGACAATGCCTGTGACTGACATTCAGTCAACCTTACCACCCTGGAAGCTGTCCTGTGATTCTTCTCAGTATCGATTGATACCATCTCACTACACCTAGTGAGAATGCTAATATCCATTTAGATCTATCTCATAGATCCAAAACTCAGGATTTAGGAGGTATCACCTTTATCCTATTTGGAGAATCCTTATGATAAGAGGAGATTGACCGTGCGTAGCATAGGAAACTCTTTTCCAATCAAGAGTATGTTGTCCACGTACAATACGAGGATGACTACCTTACTCTCTATTACCTTTTTTTATGTACAAGGTTCATCTACTATTTTGATGAAGTCAAACTCTTTGACTACCACATCAAAACAGATGTTCCATCTCCGCGATGCCTGCTTTATTCTGTAAAGCAACTTGCACACGTTTCCGCTGCTCCCACTGTTTACGAAGCCCTCTGGATGTGTACTTATAGACGTTCTTTTCTAAATCAGTATTTAGAAAAATAGTCATGACACCCAACCATCAGATATCGTAGTCATGGTATGTAGCAATTTTAAGTAAGATCTGGATGGACTTAAGCATAGGCACTGGAAAAGGTTTCATCATTATCCATGCCTTGTTGATGGCGAAAACCTTTAACAAGTCTAGCTTTGAAAGTCCCAACTTTTCCATCTACACCAAGTAATCTTCTTAAGATATACTTGCTCCTGATGAGGATTCAACCCTTCCGATATAGCATCCAAAGTCCATACTTTGTTGGTGTACATGGATTCCATCTCAGATCGCTAAGCATCTATCCATTCTTACAGAGTCCCTACACTCGATGGCCTGCTCGAAACTAGTTGGGTCATCATCTCATGATGCAATCCTCGCTCCCACTGTCATCGAGAAACCAAAGTATCTCTCAGGCAGGTGAGGAATCCTGCTAGATCGGCGGAGAGGCTGAGGTTCGTCGGGGACCATTGAATCCTTTGGTTCTGTCAAATCATCAGCTATAGTTTGTATAGCTGGAACTCTTCCCAGTTCTACAGAACTGACCTTGCCTCGATCCTGTCCGGATTTTGCTTTTGACATAGGCCGGACAATCCCAAATCTTAACTTACTTAAGAGATAGGCTCTTCCCATACCATATCTCATATGGAGTGGTAGGCACTGATTTAATTGGAATTCAATTCAATAGGTATGCAGCTTCTCAAGTGCACAACCCCCAAAAGGAAATAGGTAACTCAGTAGTACTCATCATAGAGCGCACCATATATCATAGGGTGCGATTGCTCCGCCCCGATACACCATTGTGCTGTGGTGTATTCAGAGGAGTAACACCGAGAGAGAATCTCATTCTCCTTTAGAATAGTCCAAGAATTCCATGCACAAGTATTCTCCTCCCTGATCTCATCATAGGACATAATACTTATACCTGTATTGGTTCTCTACTTCTGACTTATATTCTTTGAATTTCTCAAAAGCTTTAGACATGTGTTTCAACAGGAACATGTATCCGAATCTTGAGAGATCATCAGTGAATGTAAGGAAGTACAAAGAACCAGTCCTGGCATATGTAGACTGGGGACCTTCATACATCACTATGTATCAGTCCCAAGAGTTCACCAACTTTTTCTCTGTTTCGAGTAAACAGAGCTATGGTCATCTTATCTTTGTGACATGACTGACAAGTTTCACAAGATGTAAATTCAAACTGATTTAAATATGCATCTAAATGTAACTTTAGCTAGTCGGGTCACATTGATATGACCAAGTCTACAATACCTCAAGAAGGATTCGTTCATTTCTGAACTCTTCCTCTTGTGTGTGTTCTGTTCGTTAAGAACTGTGGTATGATTTAGAATGTATATGCTTTTAGATAACGTGCCTGAACCGATCAACTCTTGATATAGGAAATGTTCAAATCATTATCCAACAATACAAAATTATATCCTTTCTTTAGTAAATAAAGAGACTGATATGATGTTGTATATCAGGTTCGGTATCTAATAACATTCGTTCAGAATCAGTGTATTTAGTGATACAGGGTGATAACTGCCAACACTTTGGCTGCAACAATTGCACTGTTTCCAATTCTTGAAATTTATCACCCGTTCTCAGTTCTCTACCTTTCTGTAGCCCATGTAACGGATTACATTTGCGGGATCCTGATCCGGTATCTAATACCCAGGACGTAGAGGATACAGAGAAACAGTTCTTTGTAATGAACACACCTGAAGAAGATGCATCGTCATGCACTTTCTTCATTTGGGCGGCATGGGAAATCTGGTATTCCCCAATTTCCTGCTCGGTCTTATAACAATTATAAGTTGGAGCGGGACCAACGTTCCCCAGCTCAGTATAACAAGCGGATTCGGTCAATACATCCATATTATTATCTTGATTAAGGCATGACATGGTCGCTACCTGGAGAGAGAGAGAAGAAAACACTCTGCGTGCGCTCTTGCAAGATTAGATTAGTTATGTATTTTATCTAATCAGGATGGCTCCCACTGTTTTTTATTAAATATTCCTTCAAACCTTAAAATGTAAGACTAGCCGGGATTAATTACACTCTACAAGTTTGCCAATCTTTCAGCCAGGCCAGTGCCGGTACTTTGAGGGAGGTTCCCCGTGCTTTCGCACGGACCTAATTAAAATAAATCTCGTTGTCCCTGGAGCGTAACCCCGTTGACACCTTTCTAGACACCTACTTGATCGGCTAATTGTAAAGTGCAAAACTCTTCCAGGAGTAACAATTACTCGCAGTGGGTATCGGGATCCAACTATCTCATAGAAGGTATGCAATCTTATTGCAAATTTTAACACTTGAAACTCCTGATAAAGGTTTTTACCCCTAGCACCTATGACCTTGGCTATGGTCAACAAATCATAAGCACTAGTCAAGTTCTACCCGTCATTTCGTGATTAATTAGACCCACCCACATAACCCTTGGCTAAGATCAACAAAGTCACATGACTGTCCTAACTAATCGCATCATATGCGGTGTAGGAAGACATTACTTAGCTACCGTACACTGTGCCTTGACTATGGTCAACAAACACAGCACGAATACTAAGTACTCTACTTCCTAAAATGTCGGAGGTTTGCAGATGGTTTTTAAGAAAACCTTTAACGCTTTGAACTTGATCTCGCTGTAGAATCAAATGGTTTTTAAATGGAGTGTTTTTGAGGCTTTTGCTAGTTTCGCTAAAGAGGTCACTCCCGGTGAAGGGATCTCGGCTCTTTCCTCCTCAAATGAGGTGCAGGATATTCACAAAACCACTATGCAAAGCAAGAACTAGAAAAGCAGTCAAAAGACAAACCGAAGGTTGTAGCATCTGCTAGTTATTGCTAAAGAGGTCACTCCCGGTGAAGGGATCTCGGCTCTTTCCTTATCGAATAAGATGCTGGATGTTCTACAAGGAACACCGCTATGCAAAGCAACAACTAGAGCTACCTGATTTTTGAAATTCGATTCCACAACATCTTTTAGGTTTATTTTCTTTTATTAATCTCATTAATGAACGTCCCATCATATAAGTCCACCTAAACATCACAAATAAATACAACGTACACTTATGCCATCCGCATTCGCCTCGATATCCCGTCTGCACCGTTAGGTTAGGTAACTAACGGCAGAACGGGGCAGGGCTAGCACGGGTGTAAAACATAAGCAACGTCTATACAATATATCATATATACTATATACAGTATCTATCTGAACATATCACATGATCACATCACAGATAACGCAGCAGAAAATATCATATGAAAATATTGGATATACTAGGACGTCCGTGTTTTATTTTGAGCATATATAATGTTAGTTATATGTATGCCCTAGAGGCCATTACTGTACATACGATGTATATTGTAGTGGATGCTAGGACATATATAGGGAGGACTTTCTTGCTCGACATGATAGTATGCTATCTGGTTGTACTTTATCTAAACTTGTACTCTGATTGTCTCTATATTACATGTTGATAAAGCCTTTAGGATATGTACTCGACTACTGGGACTATGATGAGATCATACTAGTGGGGCCACGGTAGTCGACGAGTACATCCTATAATTGTTCCTAGTCGTGGGTGTATCGAGACAGGGCATCGATGCACCAGAGTAGACTAGCGTATACGCATCTTGACACATATGATGGGCGATGGATGATCCCATATCCATCGGTGTTTGACATCAAGGATGGTGTACGGGTGCTCAGTGGAGACTGAGTACACTGGACGGACTCGCCGAGAACTCCCAGATGGTATTATACCATACGTCAGATGGCAGCTCTCCGGTGACACTGGTACAGAGTAGTCTGTCGACCCGAGATCGTCATAGAGTCTTGTGTGATTCCCACTGTGCTTTGATTTCCATCATACCACGTCCAAGAGGGCGTGCAAAAAGGTGGCTTTTGGGTACAGTCCCGAATCACATGGAGACAATGAGCGATAGGAGGGGATTCGTCTCTCCCGGTATAGGGAGTTGATGTTGTGCTGTGTTCGATTGGCTATAACCGGAAATCCCTGGCCAGGGTTGCTGAGATTTACTGGTAAGTGTTATCAGTAGTTTCTCGAACTGTTATAGACCTCATATCGACACGACTTATCGAGCTACTGGGGTCTGACGTTTACCACCCCTAGGCGAGATATGCGACATATCAGACGACGAGACCGGACTGTACGGGAGTGTTACTGTTTGGATTCACAGGAGAAGTTACAGGCTTGCTTGTTGATCTTCTGAGCGCTCAATACCTGGGTAGCTGTTACGTTTAGCTGACCGCTTGCAGCTTGTGGGTGTTTGATATGATCATCACCTACTGCCGGCGTATTGACGATTCTTTAGAGTCCTACACAGAGGTTTCTTGACTCAGGCAAAACGGAGTAGGAGCACATATGTGATATGTGCGGGACCGAGGATAATGCGATATGTGATACCGTATTATATTCTCGCGATATTTGATATCAGCCGGGTCATCGGATCAAGTGTTGATTCGATGAATCGGTACGGATAAATATTAGCCGGTTATATGCGATATAGCCGGATTGTCGGATCAAGTGTTGATTCGATAATTTAATGTATAATAATATATATGATATATTAAATTGCATTAACTAATATTTGCTCACTAAAAGATTCTTTTTCTCACTCGGGTAATACATTGATATATATGCGATATATGTTAAATGTATTATTTTATTTTGTTACAATAAATATTGTATATGTGATATATAATATTGTAACATATTATAATTATTAATGCAACATGATTAGAGGAGTTTAAACATGATTAGGGTTTGGATTATGGTTAAACCTTCTAGTTGATTCTAGAAGCTTTTACTTTGTCATGATAAAGATATTTGTGTTGATCTTTATCCATGACTCACACTTAACCCAACCCAAACCCTAACCCTAGTAAACTCTCTACAATGGTTAGTACAACCATGGTTGCATAAATGATTATGATAACATTCTTTCTATTCATCACAAATGATTTATCATCTTCTTCCTCCTTCATTCTTCCATGAAAAACCTTGCTTGATTTTTCAAAGGTGATGAATAAATATGAGAAAAAGATAAATAAATAGAGCAAAATTCCTACTTCATCATCCTCATCTTCCCTTGCCATTTAGATGAGGGTGTTCACATCATTTCATGAGTGTTAGCTTGTGTTAAAGAAACTTCAAGGTAGATCATCGTAGTATCGAAGATCGGAAGCAAAGGTTGCGTCTTTCTCTTCGTGGAACCTCTCGAGAGTCCGGATCCCGATGATCGCAGCGAAGGGACCACAACACGGAGCATATGAAGTGAAGGACCGGATCTACAAAGGTTGTAATCCCTCTCACTTAGTGTTAAAGTGTTTAGCATGTTGTTTTCGCCTAATCTCTAGTTTAAAGTTCCGTATTCGGGTTGTTCGGCACGGATAAATTTTTAATCGGGCATGGTTGATGACTCGTAGACCCTTGTGTGCGTGCCTAGCAACCCTACAGTGGTATCAGAGCCAAGCTAGAGCTTTAGGCGAAGCGTAGACGGAATTTGAAGTCCGATCGAATCAAAACCCGAACCCAAAATAGCTCTCTGGACTTTTTCTAAAAACGTGGATTTTTCCAAATTAAAAATTCGTAAAAAATTCAGCAGGGAATTCTAAGAATTACGGTACAAAAACTTTTTGATGAACAGTAAATCTCGCGGCGGAACCGCGGCCGAAGCATGCCTTCTACGGCGGTTCCACGGCGAAAATGAGACGTCATCAACTCGTATTTGCACAGTAACTTCTATTTAATTATGCTGGATTTTCTGGGAATTTTTAATATTTATTCAAGAGTTGAATTTTCTGAGGTTATTTTGGGGATTCGATGTTTCGATCGGAGTATTAGATTTTGTCTATGTGGCTTTCCGGATAAATTTTAGAAACTGTTAAAAAGTTTGAACGGATATCAATAACTCACTTTTTCCCCTGTCGGAAAATTTTTCAAAAGTTGGATTTTTCCTCGTTTTTAAGAATGTTCTAAGTCGTGCAAGTAACTCGATGGACCCTCTAGAAGACAACAAACCTTAACTCGATTATGTGACCGTCTTGAACTGCCCTTTGAACCTTAGGGTTTGGGGCAGTACGGCGTGCCACATGTGAGGCGTTGGCTTGACCCTTCTAGGCTGGATCATTGGTACTGTGGCATGTGATGGACGTTTTTAAACTGATTTCAAGTGTTGAGATATATTGGGGAAATCTTGGGTACTTGACAATTCGATCGGAAAGTTTAACTTTTTCTATTTATCTGGAATGTGATACAATAATTGGAATCCACAAATAGTTATGAGATAACTGATTTGAATATTATAAACATAGCAGTTTAGTCTTAGATGATCGGTTGCCACGGAATTTTGATGTGATCAAAAGTCCGTCGCAATCACGTAGCGTACGCGGATACTCGCCGGGTAAACTTAATAGACAGCTACGCCCCATAGCCCCGACCAAGTGACTGTAGGAGAACCCCGTCGCCGAAAGCATCCGTTTGGGTGCTCGCGGCAGCGGTGTTCCGCCTTAGTGCACTTCGTCGATGGCATCTGGGGGTGCGGCCGTCTACTAAAGTTTGCGACGAGCATTCGATCAGGACGTCGGGAATCTTGTTGAATTGTCCGACTTGATATTGAAAAGAGTTTTCGATAATGAGACTAAAATGCGGGGTTTATAATTGTTAGGCATGCGATGTCTAAAAAGGTTGCGGGTTCCAACTGTTGTAGTTTTACACTTTCTTTTCTGTGACCGTAAGCGTAGTATGTGGTGTATCGCCGGCTTCGTTGCTATACATCAACGACAATCGGGATACGCATACTTGCTTACGTTGATGATATGAGATATTATGTGCTACTGTGATATGTTATATTGGATCGTCGCGTTTTGAATAGCCGGGGGTTTTATGTGAGATGAGAGTTTTTCTTTTTCATTCATGTAAAATTCATTTGTATGTAATATTCTTTTATTGGGGCACTTCCAGGTAGCGGAAGATGTCACCGTTGTATATTATTTACTTTTCCGCATTAGGTAGATCCAAAGCGGGGAGCACAAGTAACCGGGTTCTAGGGTCCAGTGGGAGACCATCTCGAGGAGTCGAGACCGGGTCTCCTAACCCTAGAATTGGCAGTGTTACTTGCCGCTCTCGTAGGGGTCTAGGGATGTGGGTTTGGCTATTCATCGCGACCGTGGAATCCGTGTTTTATACAGGCTCGTATTGAAAACACGGACGTCCTAGTATATCCAATATTTCATATATGTTCTTCTGCCGCAATGTTCTGTGATGAGATCATATTACTGCCTGAGACGAATGTTTATATTATATATGAGATATATGTTATATTGCAGATTTCGTTTCAAAAATGTGATGCTTATGAAGCATATTTAAATGGGACTTCATTAATGAGATTAATGAAATAAAAGAAACCTAAGATGTTGTAGAAACTTGTTTATAAAAACTGGTAGCTACAGTTCTTGCTTTGCATAGCGGTGTTCCTTGTAGAACATCCATCACCTTATTCGATAAGGAAAGGACCGAGATCCCTTCACCGGGAGTGACTCCTTTAGCAATAACTGGCAGATGCTACAAACTCGATTTGTCTTTTGATTACTTCTATAGTTTCTGCTTTGCACAGCGGTATATATGATATATCCTGCACCTTATTCGATGAGGAAAGGGCCGACGATCCCTTCACCGGGAGTGACCCCTTTAGCAAAACTAGAAAAGCCTAAAAAACACTCCATTTAAAATCACTCGATTCTACGACGATATCAAGTTCATTACGCAAAGGGTTTTCTGAAAAAGCCGTCGTAGCCCTCCGTCATTTCAGATAAGTACTAGTTAGTATTCGTGCTACGTTTGTTGACTATGTTAAGGCGTAGTGTGCGGTAGCTGATTAGTGCTTATCTGTATAAGCATATGATGCGATTGGATTAGGGTAGTCGTGCAACTTTGTTGACCATGTTAAGGGTCGTGCGGGTGGGTTTAATTCAATCGGGAAATGACGGGTTGAACTTGACTAGCACTTATGATTTGTTGACCATGTTAAGGTCATATAGCTGCTAGGGGTAAAATATTATTGGGAATTTCAAGTGTTGAAATTTGCAATGAGATTGCATACCTTCTATGAGATAGTTGGATCCCGATACCCACTGCGAGTAAAAGTTACTCCTGGGAGAGTTTTACACATTACAATTAGCCGATCAAGTAGGTGTCTAGAAAGGTGTTAACGGGGTTATGCCTCTGGGAAAACGAGGTTTACTGTAATTAGGTTCGTGCGAAAGCACGGGGGACCTCCCTCAAAGTACCGACTCTGGCCTGGCTGAAAGATTGGCGAACTTGTGGTGTGTAATTAATCCCGGCTAGTCTTTTCTTTTAGGGTTTGAAGGAAGATTTGATTAAAACAGTGGGGGACATCCTGATTAGATATATTAGATAACCAATCTAATCTTGCAAGAGCATACGCTGAGTGTTTTCTTCTCTCTCTCTCCAAATAGCGACTATATCACGCCTTAATCAAGATAATAAAACGGATATATTGACCGAACCCGCTTGTTATACTGAGCTGGGGAACGTTGGTCCCGCTCCAACTTATAATTGTTATAGGACAGAGCAGGAAATTGGGGATTACCAGAATTCCCGTGCCGCCCAAACGAAGAAAGTGCATGTTGATGCATCATCTTCGGGTGTGTTCATTACACAAAACTGTTTCTCAGTATCCTTTACGTCCTGGGTATGTGATGCCGGATCAGGATCCCGTATATATAATCTGTTACATGGGCTACAGATAGGTAAAGAACTGAGAACGGGTGATAAGTTTCATGAGACAGAAAACGGTGCAAGTGTTGCAGCCAAGTCTGTTGGTCACTATCACCCTATATTACCAGAATACATTGATTCTGAACAAATGTTATTAGATACCGAACCTGATATACAAAATCATATCAGTCTCTTTATTAGTGAAGAAAGTATATAATTTTGTATTGTTGGATAATGTTTTGAACATTTCCTATATCAAGAGTTGATCGGATCAGGCATGTTATCTAAAAGCATTGACGTTCTAAATCAAATTACAGTTCTTAGTATACGGAACACACAAAAGAGGAAGAGTTCAGAAATGAACGAATCCTTCTTGAGGCATTGTAGACTAGGTCATATCAATGCGACCCGACTGGCTGAAGTTACATTTAGATGCATATTTAAATTAGTTTGAATTTACATCTTGTGAAACTTGCCAGTCATGTCACAAAGATAAGATGACCACAGCTTTGTTTGTTGGAAACAGAGAAAGAGTTAGTGAACTCTTGGGATTGATACATGCTGATGTATGAAAGTCCCCTGTCTACATATGCCAAGATTGGTTCTTTGTACTTCATTACACTCTCTGATAATCTCTCAAGATTCAGACATATGTTCCTGTTGAAACACAAGTCCGAACCTTTTGAGATATTCACAGAATATAAGTTAGAAGTAGAGAACCAAAATACGGGTATAAGTATTATGTCCTTTGATGAGATCAAGGAGGAGAATACTTGAGCACGGAATTCCTGGACTATTCTAAAGGAGAATGAGATTCTTTCTCAGCCTTACTCCTCCGTATACACCACAGCACGTCGGTGTATCGGGGCGGAGCATTAGCACCCTATTTGATATGGTGTGGTCTATGATGAGTACTACTGAGTTTCCTATTTCCTTTTGGGAGTTATGCACTTGAGAAGCTGCATACCTATTGAATAGGGTTCGAATCAAATCAGTTGCCTACCACTTCATATGTGATATGGAAAGGGAAGAGCCCATATCTTAGGTTTGTTAAGATTTGGGATTGTCCGGCCTATATCTAAAAGCAAAATCCGGACAAGCTCGAGGCAAGGACTGTTATGTAGAACTGGAATGGTTCCAGCTAAACAAACTGCAGCTGATGATTTTGTAGAACCAAAGGATTTAATAGTAACCAACGAACCTCAGCCTCTCCGCCGATCTAGTAGGGTTCCTCACCCACCTGAGAGATACTTCGGTTTCTCTATGACAGTGGGAGCGAGGATTGCGTCATGAGATGATGACCCAACTAGTTTCGAGCTGGCCATCAGGAGTGGGACTCTGTAAGAATGGCTGGATGCTTATCGATCTGAGATGGAATCCTTATACACCAACAAAGTATGGACTTTGGTTGCTTTATCTGAAGGGTTAAATCCCCATCAGGAGCAAGTATATCTTGAGAAGATTACTTGGTGTACATGGAAAAGTTGAGACTTTCAAAGCTATACTTGTTAAAGGTTTGCATCATTGCCTAGGTATGGATTATGTTGAAACCTTTTCTAAGGATCTATGCTTAAGTCCATCCAGATCCTACTTGCTACGGCTACATACCATGACTACGATATCTGGTGGTTGGGTGTCATGACTGCTTTTCTAAATGATGTTTTAGAAAAGTGCGTCTATAAGTACACAGCCAGAGGGCTTCGTAGACAGTGGGAGCAGCGGAAACGTGTGCAAGATGTTTTATATGATAAAACAGGCATCGCGGAGTTGGAACGTCTGTTTTGATGTGGTAGTCAAAGAGTTTGACTTCATCAAAATGGTAGATGAACCTTGTATATACAAAAAAGGTAGAAGGGAGTATGGTGGTGATCCTCGTAGAGTACGTGGATGAAATACTCTTGATAGGGAAGGAGTTTCCTATGCTACGCTCGGTTAATCTCCGCTTATCACAAGGATTCTCCATATAGGATCAAAGTGATACCTCCTATATCCTGGGTTCTTGGATCTATGAGATAGATCTAATTGGATGTTAGGATACTCACTAGTTGTAGTGAGATGGTATCAATCGATCCTGGGGAGAATCACTGGAAAGGTTCCAGGGTGATAAGGACGACTGAATGTCAGTCGCATGCTTGTCTATACCCTCAGTAGAGGGACGGTATGTTGGAAGAGTTCCAAGTTAGATACCGTGAAATACTAGACGATTAAAGGCAAGATACATCGTTACCAAGGATGCTACCAAAGAGGCAGTCTGGATATATATAAGTTCATAAGATGAACTTCGTTCCTACCATTGTGTGACAATGGAGTTGTGGCTTTAGCCAAGGAACTACCGTCCCATCAGGAATCCAGATATAATTCTTAGGCAGTGTCACCTGATCATGGAGATGGTTGATCTCCAGGGAGATCGAGGTTAGGAGAGTAGACACTGAGGACAACAGCGCGGATCCACTCACAAAGGCCGTTTTCCCGGTAGAGACTTTTATGGGATGGTTGAGTATGAGATACTTCAACCACAGCTAATTGTTGGGTATGCGATACCATAACAGATGGCCCTAGTGCAAGTGGGAGATTGTTAGTTATATGTATGCCCTAGAGGCCATTACTGTACATACGATGTATATTGTAGTGGATGCTAGGACATATATAGGGAGGACTTTCTTGCTCGACATGATAGTATGCTATCTGGTTGTACTTTATCTAAACTTGTACTCTGATTGTCTATATATTACATGTTGATAAAGCCCTTAGGATATGTACTCGACTACTGGGACTATGATGAGATCATACTAGTGGGGCCACGGTAGTCGACGAGTACATCCTATAATTTTTCCTAGTCGTGGGTGTATCGAGACAGGGCATCGATGCACCAGAGTAGACTAGCGTATACGCATCTTGACCCATATGATGGGCGATGGATGATCCCATATCCATCGGTGTTTGACATCAAGGATGGTGTACGGGTGCTCAGTGGAGACTGGGTACACTGGACGGACTCGCCGAGAACTCCCAGATGGTATTATACCATACGTCAGATGGCAGCTCTCCGGTGACACTGGTACAGAGTAGTCTGTCGACCCGAGATCGTCATAGAGTCTTGTGTGATTCTCACTGTGCTTTGATTTCCATCATACCACGTCCAAGAGGGCGTGCAAAAAGGTGGCTTTTGGGTACAGTCCCGAATCACATGGAGGCAATGAGCGATAGGAGGGGATTCGTCTCTCCCGGTATAGGGAGTTGATGTTGTGCTGTGTTCGATTGGCTATAACCGGAAATCCCTGGCCAGGGTTGCCGAGATTTACTGGTAAGTGTTATCAGTAGTTTCTCGAACTGTTATAGACCTCATATCGACACGACTTATCGAGCTACTGGGGTCTGACGTTTACCACCCCTAGGCGAGATATGCGACATATCAGACGACGAGACCGGACTGTACGGGAGTATTACTGTTTGGATTCACAGGAGAAGTTACAAGCTTGCTTGTTGATCTTCTGAGCGCTCAATACCTGGGTAGCTGTTACGTTTAGCTGACCGCTTGCAGCTTGTGGGTGTTTGATAAGATCATCACCTACTGCCGGCGTATTGACGATTCTTTAGAGTCCTACACAGAGGTTTCCTGACTCAGGCAAAACGGAGTAGGAGCATATATGTGATATGTGCGGGACCGAGGATAATGCGATATGTGATACCGTATTATATTCTCGCGATATTTGATATCATCCGGGTCATCGGATCAAGTGTTGATTCGATGAATCGGTACGGATAAATATTAGCCGGTTATATGCGATATAGCCGGATTGTCGGATCAAGTGTTGATTCGATAATTTAATGTATAATAATATATATGATATATTAAATTGCATTAACTAATATTTGCTCACTAAAAGATTCTTTTTCTCACTCGGGTAATACATTGATATATATGCGATATATGTTAAATGTATTATTTTATTTTGTTACAATAAATATTGTATATATGATATATAATATTGTAACATATTATAATTATTAATGCAACATGATTAGAGGAGTTTAAACATGATTAGGGTTTGGATTAGGGTTAAACCTTCTAGTTGATTCTAGAAGCTTTTACTTTGTCATGATAAAGATATTTGTGTTGATCTTTATCCATGACTCACACTTAACCCAACCCAAACCCAAACCCTAACCCTAGTAAACTCTCTACAATGGTTAGTACAACCATGGTTGCATAAATGATTATGATAACATTCTTTCTATTCATCACAAATGATTTATCATCTTCTTCCTCCTTCATTCTTCCATGAAAAACCTTGCTTGATTTTTCAAAGGTGATGAATAAATATGAGAAAAAGATAAATAAATAGAGCAAAATTCCTACTTCATCATCCTCATCTTCCCTTGCCATTTAGATGAGGGTGTTCACATCATTTCATGAGTGTTAGCTTGTGTTAAAGAAACTTCAAGGTAGATCATTGTAGTATCGAAGATCGGAAGCAAAGGTTGCGTCTTTCTCTTCGTGGAACCTCTCGAGAGTCCGGATCCCGATGATAGCAGCGAAGGGACTACAACACGGAGCATATGAAGTGAAGGACCGGATCTACAAAGGTTGTAATCCCTCTCACTTAGTGTTAAAGTGTTTAGCATGTTGTTTTCGCCTAATCTCTAGTTTAAAGTTCCGTATTCAGGTTGTTCGGCACGACTAAATTTTTAATCGGGCATGGTTGATGCCTCGTAGACCCTTGTGTGCGTGCCTAGCAACCCTACATATAAAACACGGATTCCACGGTCGTGATGAATTGCCAATCCCACACCCCTAGACCCCTACGAGAGCAGCAAGCAACCCTACCAATTCTAGAGTTAGGAGACCCGGACTCGACTCCTCGAGATGGTCTCTCACTAGACCCTAGAACCCGGTTACTTGTGCTCCCCTCCTTGGGTCTATCCTATTGCGGAAAAGTAAATAATATACAACAACGGTGACAACTTCCTCAACCCGGAAGTGCCCCAAATAAAAGAATATTACATACAAGTTTTTACATGAATGAAAATGAAAAACACTCATCTCACATAAAAAACACCGGCTATTCAAACACGACGATCCAATATAACATATCCAGCAACACATAACATCACATGTCATCAACGTAAGTAAATATGCCCATCCCAATTGTCGTTGACATATAGCAACGAAACTGACGATATCACATATTGCACTTACGGTCGCAGAAAAGAAAGTGTAAAACTACAATAGTTAGAATCTGCAACCTCCATAGATATCACATGCCTAACCAAATGAATTCCTTAGACATCGCATGCCTAACAATTATAAACCCCACATTTCATTCTCAAAATCGAAAACACTTTTCAATACCAAGTCGGGCAATTCAACAAGATTCCCGACATCCTGATCGAATGCTCGTCACAAACTTTAGTAGACGGCCGCACCCCCAGATGTCGTCGACGAAGTACACTAAGGCGGAACACCGCTACCGCGAGCACCCGAACGGATGCTTTTGGCTACGGGGTTCTCCTACAGTCTCTTGGTCGGGGCTATGGGGCGTGGTTATCTATTAAGTTTACCCGGCGAGTATCCGCGTACGCTACATGATATCACATCAAAATTCCGTGGCAACCGATCATATGAGACTGAACTGCTAGATTTATAACATTCAAATTAGTTATCTCATAACTACTTGTGGATTCCAAATATTGTATCACATTCCAGATAAATAGACAATGTTAAACTTTCCGATCGAATAATCAAACACCCAAGTTTTCCCAAATAGCTCAACACTTGAAATAAGTTTAAAAACATCAATTTCATGCCATAGAACCAACGGTCCAGCCGTAGAAGGGTCAAGCCAACGCCTCACATGTGGCACGCCGTACTGCCCCAAACCCTAAGGTTCAAAAGGCAGTTCAAGACGGTCACATAATCGAGTTAAGGTTTGTTGTCTTCTAGAGGGTCCATCGCGTTACTGGCATGACTTAGAACGTTCTTAAACTACGGAAAAATCCAACACTCGGAAATTTTCCGGCAGGGGGAAAAATAAGTTGTTGATATCCGGTCGAACTTTTTAACACGTTCTAAAATTATCCGGAAAAACTTAAATGAAGTTAAAATATCCGATCGAATCAAAGAGTCCCCAATACACCCCAGAAAACTCAACTGTTGAGTATAAATTAAAAATTCCCAGAAGAAACAGGAAACACCTACGGACATTACTGCAGAAAAATGAGTACCTATTCTTTACATACTGCCGCGGAACCGCCGCCAAAAGTAGGGTATTGCCGTGGTTCCGTGGCGCTACAGTAGGATTAGGTTGTCGTTTTCTGCAGTTATTCTTAGATTTCCCTGCTTAATTTTCTGAGCATTTTTTAATAGGAAAAATCCACAATTTTAAAAAAATGTACAGAGAAGGGTATTGGTAGGGGTTTCCGGATTCGATCGGACTTCTAAATTCTTCTAGACTTCGCCTAAAGCTCTAGCTTGGCTCTGATACTACTGTAGGGTTCCTAGGCACTCTAACAAGGTTCTAGAAGGCATCAGCCATGCCCGATTAAAAAAAAATTAGCCGTGCCGAACAACCCTAACCAAGATCGTATACTAGAGATTAAGCGAAAACTAGCAAGTTAAACAACTTAACTACAAGTGAAAGGGATTACAACCTTTGTAGATCAGGTCTTTAACTTCTAAAGCTCCGTATTGACGTCCCTTCGCTGCGATCATCGGGATCCCGGACTCTAGCGATGGTTTCTTCGGAGAAATGAGCGGGCTAGGTCGTTGACTTCAAGGACGAAGATGATCTACGTCGAGGAGACTCAAACTGAAGCTCCATCTTCACTAGGTCAAGAACTTTGTGAAGAGAACACCCTAAACTAAATGGAAAATAGTAGAGGATGATGAAATAGGAAATGAGTTTACTTTAGATTTGGATTTCTCACTCTAAATCTTCACTTGAAAATTTTCTAGAAAGGTTTTCTTCACTTAAAGAAGATGAAGAAGAAGAAAAGAATAAGAATGAATTATCTAAAATGAATAATCAAGTGAAGTCTATCGTAATTCAACCATGGGTGAGCTAACCTATGTAGAGACTAAACCATAGTTAATTATAATGGTTTGGTTAATGAATATCTTAATCAAGACAAAATGAGTGGACTTTGTCGAAGTTGCTTCAAGCTTCATGAAGCTTCAAGCCATGAAAAAAGAAGCCACTATTTTGAATAATTAAGAAAAATAAAAACCTAAATCATAATTAACATGGTGTATGTCACACACACACCCATGTTTGCATGTATCATCAATCATGATGCTAACTAGTGCACAAACATATATCACATATACAACTTGTGCACATGAAGTGAGAAAATCAATCTTAAGTGAACCAAAACTAGTTAATGTAAAGTAATATATCAAAAATATAATTATACATTAAATCATTAAATCAACACTTGATTTAATGATCCGGTCATATCACATATAACCGACTAATATCTTAGTGTATCAATATATCGAATCAACACTTGATTCGGTAACCCGGCTATATCACATATAACCGTCCGATGATACAAATCGCGAGAATAGAATACAGTATCACATACTGGTATTATTCTCGGTCCCACACATATCTCATATGCGCTCCTATTTCGTTTCACTTGAGCCAGGAAACCTCTGTGTAGGATTCTAAAGACTCGTCAATACACAGGTAGTAGGAGGAGATCATATCAATCACCCACAAGCCGTAAGCGGTCTGCTAAACGTAACGGCCACCCAGGTATTGAGCGATCAGAAGATCAACGAGAAAGCCTGCTCACACTCCTGTGAATCCAATCAGTAACACTTACCGCACAGTCCGGTCTGTTCGTCTGATATGTCGCATATCTTGCCTAGGGGTGGTAAACGTCAGACCCCAGCAGCATGATAAGTCATGCCGATGTAAGGTCCATAACAAGCATGAAACTACTGATAACACTTACTAGTAAATCAGTGCAACCCTGGCCAGGGATTTCCAGTTATGGCCAGTCGAGCATAGCGCAACATCAACCCCCAATACCGGGAGAGACGAATCCCCTCATATCGCTCATTGCCTCCATGTGAATCGGGACTGTACCCAAAAACCACCTATTTGCATGACTCAGTAGAGCCGTGGTAGGGTGGAAATAAAAGCACAGTGGGAGACACACAAGACTCTATGACGATCTCCGGTCAACAGACTAAGCTGTACCAGTGTCATCAGAGAACTGCCATTTGACGTAAGGTATATTACCATCTGGGAGTTCTCGGCGAGTCCGTTTAGTGTACCCAGTCACCACTGAGCACCCGCATACCATCTTTGATGTCAAACATAATGGATATGGGATCATCCATCTCCCATCACATGGGTCGAGAAGATATACGCTAGTCTACCCTGGAATATCGATGCCCCGTCTCGATATTCCCACGACTAGGAACATTGAAGGATGTACTCATGGACTACCCAGGCCCCACTAGTATGATCTACATCATAGTCCTGCAAGTCGAGTACACATCCTAAGGGCTTTATCAACATGTAATAGAGAGGCAGTAAGTATACATATTAAGATAAAGAGCAACCAGATAGCGTACTATCATGTCGAGCAAGAAAGTCCTACCTATATATGTCCCAGCATCCACTACAATATACATCTCATGTACAATAATGGCCTCTAGGGCATACATATAACTAACAAGTGCGTGTATGTGAACGAACCCCCGTCGTAAAACCATACGACCTTTACTCTATTTTGCCTAAAGGTGAACAACCCTCTGTGTGAGACTCTAAAGACTCAACACTATGCTAGCAGTGGGTTTAACCACAGGCCGCAAGCGGTACTAGCTGTACGTAAAGGTCCCCGGGTAGATGCCGATAAGAAGACCGATGAGGTGAACCCATCCGAACTCCAACTGAGCCTGAATGTGACAATCTCCGTACGGTCTGGTCTGTTCGTCTAAGAGTATCGCATGTCGGGCCTAGGGGGCGATGAACGTCAGTCCCCTAATAGCGGTACAAGTCGTGTCGGAGTGTAGCTCAGAACACCCTAAGAAAATGCTGGAAACACTATCAGTAAATCTCGCTTGCCCTGGCCAGGGACTTTGTGTAATGGCTCTCCTAGACACAGCGCGATATCAACTCCCAATACCGGGAGAGACGAATCCAGTCTAACCGTCACTGCCTCCAAGTGCTTCGGGACTGCACCCAACTACTACATGTTTGCACGACTCAATAGAGCTGTGGTAGGGTAGTAATCTAAGAATAGTTGGAACACACTCGAGGCTAAGTGACAGTGTCAAGTCAACGGACTAAGCTGTACTCATGTCACCTGGGAACTGATTATTGACGATAGGTATAATACCAACCAACAGTTCCCAGCGAGTCCTGTCCAGTGTACTCGTAACCTAACGAGCACCTGCATACTATCTCCAGTACGACGTACTGATGGCTGTGAGACAGACCATCTCCCTTCCTGGGATGAGAAGCGTATACACTAGTCTACTCTGGAGTATCGATGCCCTTTCTCGATAATCCTATGACCAGGGACCTGTATAAGGATTTGCTTATAGACTATCCAGCCCCCACTAGTGTGACTGCCATCACAACGCTGGTAGTCAAGCAAAAGATCCTAAGGGCTCTATCAATATGTATTAGCATTATGTCAAAAGAAACACATACACATATTAAGATAGATACAAACCAAGTAGCTGTAACACCTTAGGATGCGATTAGTGGCTAATTATATTTAAATAAAGGGTTTTTAATAAAAAGTTTACCAAATTGAGTTTCAAATATTTTTCCCAATTTAATAAATATTTTTCTAGAATTTTCCGAGGCTTGCACACACATGTGCATGTAAACTAGGGTTTTAAAATGAGGTAATACCATGATTAGCAACCATGGTGGGTTTAATCATGGGGATTAAGTCTTTTTGGGTTTTAATTAAGTTTAATTAGTTAATTGAGGGCTGCTTTAATTTGAATCTCCCTTTTTAGTGTTGACTTGGTGAGAATGAGAGAGAGAGAGAATGCATCATGGCAAAAGCCATGCTTGCATTTAATGAAGAGAGAGAGTGGAGAGGTTGACATTTGGGGTTAGGATTCCCTCTCATTCTTGTATTCTTTTCTCTCAACCTCACTCTCACACTCACACACACACACACTTACCTCTCCACAGCAGCAGCAGCAGCAGAAGCAAGCAGCACAGCAGCAGCAAGCAACACAGCAGCAGCAACAGCAGAAGCAAGCAGCACAGCAGCAGCAAGCAACACAGCAGCAGCAAGCAGCAGTAAACAGCAGCAGCAACCGTGAGTGCAGCAGCAGTAGTGAGTAGCAGCAGCAACAACTCCAGCTGCAGCTCCTTCCCTCCACTCCTTCTTCTTCCTCTAGCTCCCTAGGGTCGAGTGTGGGGCATACTTCCTGAACTTACTCCCTAGTTTTCTTATTTAGTGTAGCTTAGCTTCAATTAGTGTTTATTGGTGCATTTTAGTGCGATATGTGGTGTTTAGTGGGAACCTTGACCAAGTGATGTATGATTTAGTTTTAGTAGGTTGATGGAGTGTTGTTAGGGCCATTTTAACCCAGCTTCGCCCCCAATTGCACTAAAATACCACCAGATCCCTTTTTGATGCAAATTCATCGTTTTAAGCAAATTTTCACTTTCTGTAAACTGCTATCGACCCGGCGAGTTCAGATTAATTTGGAGAAGACTGCAGTATATTTGTTAGGTGCTGATTCCCCAGGTAGAACCCGACCCCCTTACTTCATGTACAGGCCGCCAGAAAATTCGATCTGGCCGCAAATTGCGGCCAGATGGGGAGGGTTTGGGTTGGGGTTTGTCTTTAGTGGTGTCTGCTGCAACCCTTAGACTCGTGGCATGTGCAATTTTATTTGATTCTTGCTGCAGAAAAATCTGGAGCTAATTACCCTATTTCTCGTATTTTAAACCTTCGCGACATGCGTGATACGCATGTGGTTTGGGGTTTCTGTGTATCGTGACGCGTCGGGGTAGTTTCAGGCGCGTAATCATACGTTTTTGCGTATCGCGCACACGCACGCTTGATTTGCGACACGTGTTTCTAGTTTGACCTTAATGTCACGATTTTGTGGATTTGAGCTTATGTGTGATATATTGTGTGATTCTAAGATAGCAGGTGAGTGAGACGGATGCTGCGAAGAAAGGGAAGCAAGTCGTCGGCTACACTTAGCGCGAGACTTCGGTGAGTAGATTTAACATCTACGCGGATATCGCTTGCATGGCGTTATGGGTCAGGGCTGATAGGACCTTATAGTTATATATTGTATTTACCTACATTGACTGTCATGTATACTATTGTTGCATACTGCATTCCATGCTATATATGTGTAAACTTAGAATTGATAGAACATCGCACTATTACTAAGGGTTCATGTTGCACGAGCACTAATCTACATGTTACACACACACCGTTAGTAATTGCCATGACACACTCACTGTAGAATTGCCATGATTATATTGATGTAGTTCATTTCATATATGATTTGTTATGATTTTCATAGAAATTGAGAGCCGCAAGATGTTTTTGAAAACTGAAACTATTTTAAAAAGCGGTTCTCCCTTGTACCTACATTATGACTTGATGTACATAGCACATCGCATTTGATTTACTCATTGGTGTTGGATTTCCATGTGATTTCTGGTTTTTAGGACCGTGGAATTAATTAAAGAAAAGATGCATTATTTGAAAACCCGGTTCCTCGTGATATGATATTTTGGTGCATCCACCACGCGTTTTCTCGGTGCTGAGACGTATGCTTGAAACCCGATTCGAGGAGTTGGATGATCTGTTTGCTGGTTCGTGGTGGACCCGGTATGGTTCCCCGGGGCGAGAAATGTTTTTCATGGAGTAGACGATGAGCCTGGCAGGGTGGCGAGTACCTACCAGTGATTGGTTGGACCTGGCGGTTATCCGGAGGATACTGACCAGAGTCGAGAGATGGATGCAGGATGATCCGCACTGCCGGGGCCGAGGGCCGATACCGCAGACGGAGCCCGTGGGTTGATCCGAACCAACGGAGCCCGATATATGAGGATTTGCGTGTCAATGCTGGACACGAGTATTTTATGATATTTTGAGTGCCGATGTTGGGCACTCGTGATTCTCAGAGATTTACAGGATTTGAGGGCCGAGGAGAGTGCCGGCGCCTGAGTTTATTTGGGATTTGTGTGCAGTTGGGGCACCGATTATTTTTCCATGTTGATATTTCCATGTAGATGTTGTTTATCCCATGCTCAGCATTGTTTATCATGCATTTCATCCTGTGGTCGTTTTACCAGACAGAGCATTTGCATGATTATTGCACCTACTGTTTGTCGCATATAGATCTTACTTGCTGGCATATGATAGAGTAGCGCAGTACGTGCATGCTCGCGATTACCTTTATATGTTATCTCTATTCACGAGTTGGTAACTCACCCCCGTTGTTCCACAGTATTTGCAGGTTGCCCTTCAGAGTAGTCGCGGTAGGCTGCCTTTTTCATCTTTTGGCTACAGATACCATTATAGTTGGTGCGAGAGCTGTTTTGCTTTAGGTGGGTTGTGGTATCTGATTACTTTTATTGTACCCCTTTTGTATCTAGTATTCTCCATCTACCATATATGTACTAGACTTAGTGACAGTGTGAGGACGATGATGTATATATTTTGTATTCTGGTGTCGAGCTCGTGGGAGCTGACTGTTTTTACATGCAGTTATTATTCTGTGATGTTTACTATTGCTCATTTTTCGCTACGGCGTCGTATATTACTCCTGTGATGATGGTTTCCGCCGTTGGGCATGATTGCTCCCGTTTGGGAATGTTTTGTTTCATTATATCTCATTTTCACTCATATCCTGTTTTATACCCGGTCTCGGAGTTACTTTTACAATGGAAATGCTGCCAAAATTATTTAAATGACAACGTAACTTTAAAAGAACTTATTGAATTATTTAAGGTTTTCTAAATGTCTTAATTAAATGTTTTCAACACTCGCTACTTTTAAATGGTTTTGATTTCTGGGTTCGGCTTACTTAGTCGCGTTACGCCTGTAGACGTAGCGTGGTTAAGTGCCGGTCTCGAGTCGAAATATTCGGGTCGTGAAAAAGTTGGTATCAAAGCGTAGGTTTTACCTTTCGGAGTATAGGATGACCTTGATATGATAGAGTAGGTAGCTGAAGCAGAGTGGCGTAGCGTGTGTATGTTCCGCGACATGCTCATGACACGGTACTCCGCCAAGGCGACCTTAGGACTTATTGATTTAAATTCCTTCTTGAGTATATATATTCTTGTGATTCGATTTTCGTATTCTTATCGAATCCTAATTTCCTTTCAGCTATTATGCCGCCAAAGACTACGAGGGCGCAGAGAGCGGCCGCGAGGGCCGAGATTCGAGTTGATTCGTTTGAGACGAGGACTGATCCGGGCAGTACACCGGTTGTTCCCGAGCAGGTTGTTCCTCCCGTGATAGATCAGATCGCCACGCTAGGGGCTGGTATGCAGGAGATGCGCCAGACGGTGGGATCCAGCATGCAGGAGATGCGCCAGATGATAGGATCGCTAGTTGAGACGCTTCGAGCGCAACAACCAGAGGTAGCTCCACCCGTTCCAGAGACTGCGATGGTACCTACCGCACAACCAGTTGCCCCTGCAGCCACGGAGGTGATTACAGTATCGCTATCAGAGTTCATGAGGATGAAGCCTCCGGTCTTCACAGACACCGATACAGCCGAGGACCCACAATCTTTCATTGATAGGATGGCCCGGATATGCCATTCCCTCAGATGCCCAGATGCGAGATGGGTTGAGTTCGCGAGCTTTCGCCTGGAAGGTCTTGCGCAGAAATGGTGTGATTCAGTGGAGAAGGGCAGAGCGGCAGGTCTTCCTCCTATGACCTGGACGGAGTTTGTGACAGTATTTCTAGCCCGTTTCCTTCCCCAGAGTGTTAGGGATGCCCGAGCACGCAGATTTGAGTCCTTGCGCTAGACTCCAGAGATGACAGTGGCAGAGTATGACGTGCTGTTTACAGAGCTAGCAGTTTATGCCCCGTATTTAGTGGCTACCGAGGAGTTGCGAGTCAAGAGATTTGTTCGAGGCTTGCTCACACCACTGTTCCTTGCGATCAGCGCGCAGCATTATGAGACATATGCAGCAGCTGTAGATGTAGCCCTATTAGTCGAGGAGCGCCTTGCTAAGACTTCGGTAGCTCCAGAGCCGAAGAGAGTTCGTACTAGTATATCCGCACGGAGACAGGCATTCAGACGCCGCGACAGGTATCGGTCTGGTACGAGGAGTAGCAGAGATTCGGGACGAGGCCAGATGTTTAGCTCATATCCCCGAGAGAGCCAGCAGTCACCGCAGGGTTGCTTTAGATGCGGCAGTCTACTTCAACTCGTTAGAGATTGTCCTGAGATACACCAGAGGGAGGCAGCAGCACCGCATGTTACCTTACCACCTTCACCACCCCAGAGGGCATTGCCTGTTGTACCTACCGTTGTTCCGCGTCAGACTTATACTCAAAGAGGACGTGGGCATGGAAGAGTTGCTCAGAGAGGACAGGATGACCGAGGCAGAGGGCAGTCAGTCACTGGTGGAGGACAGGCGCGGGTTTTTGCTTTGACACATCGGTACGCGCAGGCATCCAATGCGGTGGTTTCAGGTATCCTTTCAGTATGTTCTGTTGATGCACACGTGTTGTTTGATCCTGGATCCACGGACTCGTACGTATCCACACACTTCGTGCCGAGTTTGGGTAGAGAGTCCGGTTTGCTTGATCGGCCGATTGTTGTAACCAGTCCTGTGGGAGAGTCGTTTGTTGCTAAGCACGTGTTCCGATCCTGTACCGTCTGTATTGGCGAGAGGGAGTTGCCTATCGACTTGATCCTTCTTGAGATGTTGGATTTCGACGTTCTTTTGGGCATGGATTGGTTGGCCACGTGCTATGCTTCTGTGGACTGCCGTGAAAAGACAGTTAGATTCTATTTTCCCGGCGAGTCGGTTTTTGTTGTGTTGGGGGACCGTGGTGCCGCCCCTCATAGTGTGATTTCTTCTTTTCACGCCGGACAGCTTTTGAGGAAGGGATGTCAGGGATTTCTCGCCTATGTTTGCGATGCTAGTGCTATGGAGGTTCCATTGGATCAGGTTCCGGTTGTTAGCGAGTTTCCTGATGTGTTCCCTAACGAGCTTCCTGGGCTTCCGCCCGAGCGCGACATTTCTTTCTGTATTGATTTAGTTCCTGGCACGGGGCCTATTTCCATACCGCCTTATCGGATGGCCCCGGCGGAACTTCGAGAGTTGAAGGGTCAGTTGCAAGATTTGTTGGATAAGGGACTTATTCGACCCAGTGTTTCTCCTTGGGGTGCTCCAGTCCTGTTTTTTAAGAAGAAGGACCGCAGTTTGCGTCTGTGTATCGACTACCGCCAGCTGAACAGGGTGACAGTGCGGAACAGATATCCCTTGCCACGTATCGATGATTTGTTCGACCAGCTTCAGGGGGTAGGATACTTTTCGAGGATCGATTTACGATCGGGCTATCATCAGCTGCGGGTTCGACAGGAGGACATTCCTAGGACGGCTTTCCGTACGCGCTACGGCCATTATGAGTTTTTGGTGATGTCGTTCGGACTCACCAATGCGCCAGCAGCATTCATGGACTTGATGAACCGTATTTTACGGCCATATTTGGATCTGTTCATCATAGTATTCATTGACGATATCTTGGTATATTCCCGGAGTAGTGAGGAGCACGAGCAGCACCTGCGGATTACACTGCATACTTTGAGGGAGCACCAGCTTTATGTGAAATTCTCCAAGTGTGATTTCTGGCTGGACAGCGCAGACTTCATGGGGAATGTGATTTCACGAGACGGTATATGTGTAGACCCGAGGAAGATCGAGGCCGTTCAGCGTTGGCCCAGACCCACATCGGTTACGGAGATTCGCAGTTTTTTGGGGTTGGCCGGTTACTACAGGAGATTTGTGCAGGACTTCTCCAGTATTGCTGCACCTTTGACCGGGTTGACCCAGAAGGGAGTTCCTTTCGATTGGACGGAGGAGTGCGAGCACAGTTTTCAGCAGCTACGGACTCGGCTGACTACGGCACTGGTGTTATCATTACCTTCCGGATCAGGCGGATTTGTGGTCTATTGTGATGCTTCGCGAGTGGGGCTAGGGTGCGTATTGATGCAGCATGATAGGGTGATCGCGTATGCTTCGCGACAATTGAAGAAACATGAACAGAACTACCCCACTCACGATTTGGAGATGGCTGCAGTGGTCTTTGCACTTAAGATCTGGCGACATTACTTATACGGCGAGTCGTGCCAGATATTCACTGATCACAAGAGTTTAAAATATATATTTCAGCAGCGAGACCTGAACCTTAGACAGCGCCGATGGATAGAGTTAGTGAAGGATCACGACTGCGAGATCTTGTATCACCCGGGCAAGGCGAATGTGGTGGCGGATGCTTTGAGCAGGAGGTCCGGGGGTAGTCTATCTTGTTTGAGCGCAGTACAGGGGCAGTCGTCGGCAGATTGGCAGATATTATGCGACAGCCGAGTACAGTTCGAGTTCATGCCGATTGGAGGACAGATCGCGCATGTTCGTGCATGCCCATAGTTACTTGACCGCATATATGAGGCACAACGCAGTGATGACCGATGTTCGGAGATCATGGCACAGATTGGACAGGGCAGATTTTCCGAGTTCGTGATCGATGATCAGGGGGTACTACGATTAGGGGTTAGACTGTGCATACCAGATGCTGAGGGACTGCGGCGCGAGATTCTTGAGGAGGCACATCGATCGGTATATAGTGTCCATCCCGGTTCCACCAAGATGTACTATGACATGAGAGGTGTTTACTGGTGGGACGGAATGAAGAAAGACATCACAGATTTTGTGTCGAGATGCCTGACTTGTCAGCAGGTCAAGGCTGAGCACCAGAGGCCCGCGGGAGAGCTACTACCTTTACCCATTCTGGAGTAGAAATGGGAGCAGATTTTGATGTATTTCGTTGTGGGTCTACCCAGGACTAGGTGAGGGTATGACTCCATTTGGGTGATCGTGGATCGTTTGACGAAAGCGGCTCACTTCCTACCAGTGAAGACGACTTTCGGATTTGCTCAGTATGCCCAAATTTACATCGACGAGATTGTACGACTGAACGGAGTTCCGACGTGTATCGTGTCCGACAGAGGCACCCAGTTTACCAGTCGACTATGGCAGAGGTTTCAGGAGGCTTTGGGCACTTGCTTGAGTTTCAGCACAACATTTCATCCGCAGACCGACGGACAGTCAGAGCGGACTATTCAGACTCTCGAGGACATGCTCAGAGCGTATGTATTAGATTTTGGAGGTAGCTGGGATCATCACTTACCCTTAGTAGAGTTCTCCTACAATAACAGCTACCAGGAGACCATTCAGATGGCACCATTTGAGGCCCTTTATGGGAGGAGATGCAGATCGCCCGCCTGTTGGACAGAGCTTAGTGAGAGCAGTATCTTAGGGCAACAGATTGTGGAGGAGACGACCGCGAAGATCCAGTTGATTCGCGATAGGATGAGAGCAGCCCAAAGTAGGCAGAGATCTTATGCGGACCGTTGGCGGCGCAGACTTGAGTTTTCTGTTGGTGATCATGTTTTCTTGAGGGTCTTCCCAATGAAAGGTGTGATGAGGTTTGGGAAGAAGGGGAAGCTCAGTCCCAAATATGTGGGCCCCTTCGAGATCCTCGAGCGTGTTGGTGCAGTTGCATACCGGTTAGCCCTTCCGCCCAGTTTTCCAGATGTGCACCCCGTATTTCATGTTTCGATGCTCCGTAGATATCTTCATGATCCTTCGCATGCGATTCAGCACCCGACGATCCAGCTTGAGCGCGACCTTTCCTATGCAGAGCAGCCGGTGATGATCTTGGATCGACAAGTGAAGAAATTGAGATCGAAAGACATTCCATCAGTCAAGGTACTTTGGCGTGGTCCGAGCAGCGAGGAGGTCACTTGGGAGACCGAAATCGAGATGAGGAAGAAGTACCCCCGTCTTTTCGAAGGTACGTGTAGTTAGATTTTGAAATTCGGGGACGAATTTCTTTTAAGGGGGGAAGATTGTAACACCTTAAGATGCGATTAGTGGCTAATTATATTTAAATAAAGGTTTTTTAATAAAAAGTTTACCAAATTGAGTTTCAAATATTTTTCCCAATTTAATAAATATTTTTCTAGAATTTTCCTAGGCTTGCACACACATCTGCAAGTAAACTAGGGTTTTAAAATGAGGTAATACCATGATTAGCAACCATGGTGGGTTTAATCATGGGGATTAATTCTTTTTGGGTTTTAATTAAGTTTAATTAGTTAATTGAGGGTTGCTTTAATTTGAATCTCCGTTTTTAGTGTTGACTTGGTGAGAATGAGAGAGAGGAAATGCATCATGGCAAAAGCCATGCTTGCATTTAATGAAGAGAGAGAGTGGAGGGGTTGACATTTGGGGTTATGATTCCCTCTCATTCTTGTATTCTTTTCTCTCAACCTCACTCTCACACTCATACACACACACTTACCTCTCTACAGCAGCAGAAGCAAGCAGCACAGCAGCAGCAAGCAACACAGCAGCAGCAAGCAGCAGTAAACAGCAGCAGCACCAGTGAGAGCAGCAGCAGCACTGAGTAGCAGCAGTAACAACTCTAGCTGCAGCTCCTTCCCTCCACTCCTTCTTCTTCCTCCAGCTCCCTAGGGTCGAGTGTGGGGTATACTTCCTGAACTTACTCCCTAGTTTTCTTATTTAGTGTACCTTAGCTTCGATTAGTGTTTATTGGTGCGTTTTAGTGCAATATGTGGTGATTAGTGGGAACCTTGACCAAGTGATGTATGATTTGGTTTTTGTAGGTTGATGGAGTGTTGTTAGGGCCATTTTAACCCAGCTTAGCCCCCAATTGCAATAAAATACCACCAGATCCCTTTTTGATGCAAATTCATCGTTTTTAAGCAAATTTTGACTTTCTGTAAACTGCTATCGACCCGGTGAGTTCAGATTAATTTTGAGAAGACTGCAGTATATTTGTTAGGTGCTGATTCCCCAGGTAGAACCCGACCCCCTTACTTCATGTACAGGCCGCCGGAAAATTCGATCTGGCTGCAAATTGCGGCCAGATGGGGAGGGTTTGGGTTGGGGTTTGTCTCTAGTGGTGTCTGCCGCAACCCTTAGACTCGTGGCATGTGCAATTTTATTTGATTCTTGCTACAGAAAAATCTGGAGCTAATTACCCTATTTCTCGTATTTTAAACCTTCGTGACACGCGTGATACGCATGTGGTTTGGGGTTTCTACGCATCGCGACGCGTCGGTGTAGTTTCAGGCGCGTAATCACACGTTTTTGCGTATTACGCACACGCGCGCTTGATTTGCGACACGGGTTTCTAGTTTGACCTTAATGTCACGATTTTGTGGATTTGAACTTATGTGTGATATATTGTGTGATTCTAGGATCGCAGGCGAGTGAGACGGACGCTGCGAAGAAAGGGAAGCAAGTCGTCGGCTACACTTAGCGCGAGATTTCGGTGAGTAGATTTAACATCTACGCAGATATAGCCCGAATGGCGTTATGCGTCAGGGCTGATAAGACCTTATAGTTATATATTGCATTTACCTACATTGGCTGTCATGTATACTATTGTTGCATACTGCATTCCCTGCTATATGTGTGTAAACGTAGAATTGATAGAACACCGCACTATTACTAACGGTTCATGTTGCACGAGCACTAATCTACATGTTACACACACACCGTTAGTAATTGCCATGACACACTCACTGTAGAATTGCCATGATTATATTGCTGTAGTTCATTTCATATATGATTTGTTATGATTTTCATAGAAATTGGGAGCCGCAAGATGTCTTTGAAAACTGAAACTATTTTAAAAAGCGGTTCTCCCTTGTACCTACATTATGACTTGATGTACATAGCACATCGCATTTGATTTACTCATTGGTGTTGGATTTCCATGTGATTTCTGGTTTTAAGGACCGTGGAATTAATTAAAGAAAAGATGCACTATTTGAAAATCTGGTTCCTCGTGATATGATATTTTGGTGTGTCCACCACGCGTTTTTGCTGAGACGTATGCTTGAAACCCAATTCGAGGAGTTGGATGATCCGTTTGCGGGTTCGTGGTTGACCCGGTTTGGTTCCCCGGGGCGAGAAATGTTTTTCGTGGAGTAGACGATGAGCCTGGCAGGGTGGCGAGTACCTACCGGTGATCGGTTGGACCTGGCGGTTATCCGGAGGATACTGACCAGAGTCGAGAGATGGATGTGGGATGATCCGTACTGCCGGGGCCGAGGGCCGATACCGCAGACGGAGCCCGTGGGCTGATCCGAACTGACGGAGCCCGATATATGAGGATTTGCGTGTCGATGCTGGACACGAATATTTTATGATATTTTGAGTGCCGATGTTGGGCACTCATGATTCTCAGAGATTTACAGGATTTGAGGTCCGAGGAGAGTGCCGGCGCCTGAGTTTATTTGGGATTTGGGTGCAGTTGGGGCACCGATTATTTTTCCATGTTGATATTTCCATGTAGATGTTGTTTATCCCATGCTCAGCATTGTTTATCATGCATTTCATCCTGTGGTCGTTTTACCAGACAGAGCATTTGCATGATTACTGCACCTACTGTTTGTCGTATATAGATCTTACTTGCTGGCATATGATAGAGTAGCGCAGTACGTGCATGCTTGCGATTACCTTTATATGTTATCTCTATTCACGAGTTGGCAACTCAACCCCGTTGTGCCACAGTATTTGCAGGCTGCCCTTCAGAGTAGTCGCGGCAGGCTGCCTTTTTCATCTTTTGGCTACAGATACCACTACAGTTGGTGCGAGAGCTGTTTTGCTTTAGGTGGGTTGTGGTATCTGATTACTTTTATTGTACCCCTTTTATATCTAGTATTCTCCATCTACCATATATGTACTAGACTTAGTGACAGTGTGAGGACGATGATGTATATATTTTGTATTCTGGTGTCGAGCTCGTGGGAGCCGACTGTTTTTATATGCAGTTATTATTCTGTGATGTTTACTATTGCTCATTTTTCGCTACGGCGTCGTATATTACTCTTGTGATGATGGTTTCCGCCGTTGGGCGTGATTGCTCCCGTTTGGGAATGTTTTGTTTCATTATATCTCATTTTCACTCATATCCTGTTTTATACCCGGTCTCGGGGTTACTTTTACAAAGGAAATGCTGCCAAAATTATTTAAATGACAACATAACTTTAAAAGAACTTATTGAATTATTTAAGGTTTTCTAAATGTCTTAATTAAATGTTTTCAACACTCGCTACTTTTAAATGGTTTTGATTTCTGGGTTCGGCTTACTTAGTCGCGTTACGCCTGTAGACGTAGCGTTGTTAAGTGCCGGTCACGAGTCGAAATATTCGGGTCGTGGCAGTAGCATACTACCATATTGAGCAAGAATGTCAATCCGTGTATATATCCCAAGCTTCTAAAATGTAATATACAAACTAGTACTATACAATAATGGCCTCTAGGGCATATCACACTAACAAAGAGTCTAGGAGTTCTTTGATCGCAGCGAAGTGACCACTACTTGGAGTATTTGAAGTGAAGGACAGGTCTACAACGGTTGTATTCCGCAATCACTTTGTTGTAAAGTTATTTACATATCGTATTGTTTAAATCTTTAGTTAAGATTCTAGGGGTTAGGGTTAACTAGCATGGCAAATTTTTGAAAATAGCATGGACGATGCCCCCCGAAACCTTGCTGTTGTGCTAAGTAACCATGAAGTGGTATCAGAGCCAAGCTAGAGATTTAGACGGATTGTGTAGGATTATGAAACCGAAACTACTCCGAAACTTGCAACACCAAACCATAGTTTCTGTCGATTTTATAAAGTGCTCTAAATTTTTTTTAAGCAACCGCAGAATGTTATATGAGATATTACATGAACACAAAAGAAATTTGAACCCATTTGGCTGGATTTTGGCCGAGCACATGAGCTCAAAATCCGAGAAGGCCGGACCCTTCTGGGAATTTTGGCTTCAAATATTTTTGTGTTCCAGGCTCTGGGTTTTGGTGTTTCAGGTATTTTTTTTTGCTAAATTTGTATGTGATAACTTTCTGCAAAGGCAATTCAGAGTGTTTCGTAGTCATAATTCTAACAGTATTTCAGGTTATTTAGACCGTGATAAAAAGTTCGAACGGATATCAATAACCCACTTTTTCCATTACTGGATATTTTCCAAGTGTTGGATTTTTCCTTAGTTTAAAACTTTCAAAAAATCATGCAACCGATTCTGTGGACCCTCTAGAAGAACGAAACCCGAACTCAATTCTGTGTCGTCAGAACCGCCACCAAACCCTAGGGTTTGTGGTAGTTCAGCGGTGCCACAAGTGAGGCATTGGTTGACCCTTCTACGGTTGGTTCATAGGAGTTGTAGCATGTTCTGGGGACTTTTTAACTCCGCTCAAGTGTTGAGCTTTTTGGGAAATTTTGGGTGTTTATTGATTCGATCGGAATGTTTAACATCGTCTAACTATTTGTGGAATGTGATACAATATGTGGAATTCATATAGTTAGGCATGAAATCTGAAGTATGTGATATTTCGGGTTTATGATGTCTAAGGTGATTTTGGATTCCAAATATTGTAGTTTGACATTTTCTTTTCTGCGACCGTAAGTGTAATATGTGGTGTATCGCCAGTTTCATTGCTATACATCAATGATAATTGGTATACGCATATTTACTTACGTTGATGACATGTGATGTTATGTGTTGCTGTGATATGTTATATTGGATCGTCGTGTTTTGAATAGCCGGGGGTTTTATGTGAGATGAGAGTTTTTATTTTCATTCATGTAAAATTCATTGTATGTAATATTCTTTTGTTGGGGCACTTCCGGGTTGATGATGTTGTCACCATTGTTGTATATTATTTACTTTTCCGCATTAGGATAGACCCAAGGTGGGGAGCACAAGTAACTGGGTTCTAGAGTCCAGTAGAAGATCATCTCGATGAGTCGAGTCCGGGTCTCCTAACTCTAGAATTGGTAGGGTTTCATGCCGCTCTCGTAGGGGTCTAGGGATGTGGGTTTGGCAATTCATTGCGACCGTGGAATCCGTATTTTCTATTGTTGGCTAAATACAAAATACCGACCTCCTAGTATATCCAATATTTTATATGTTATCTTCTGCTGCTGATATTCTGTTATGTGATCGCTTTATATGTTGAGACAAATACTTTATTATTATATATATGATATATAATAAACATTGCTTATGTTTTACACCCGCGTTAGTCCCGCCCCGCTATGCCGTTAGTTAACCTAACGGTGCATAACGGGACACTGTGGCAAATGCGGATGTCATAAGCATACGTTGTATTTTCATTTCTTTTGTGATGCTTAGGAAGCATAAATGATGGGACGCCATTAATGAGATTAATGAAAGAAAAGAAACCTAAAAGATGTTGTAGAATCAAATTTTCAAAAAGGGTAGCTCTAGTTTTTTCTTTGAATAGCGGTATTCCTTGTAGAATATCCAGCACCTTATTCGGTAAGGAAAGAGCCGAGATCCCTTCACCAGGAGTGACCTCTTTAGTGAAACTAGCAGATGCTACAACTCACTCGGTTTAGTTTTTAATTGCTTCTATAGTTCTTTCTTTGCATAGTGGTATTTGTGAAATATCATGCACCTTATTCGATAAGGAAAGAGCCGAGATCCCTTCACCGGGAGTGACCTCTTTAGTGAAACTAGTAAAAGCCTAAAAAACACTCATTTTCAATCACTTATTTCTACAACGATATCAAGTTCATTACGCAAAAAGGTTTTCTTAAAAACCTGTCGTAGCCCTCCGTCGTTTCAGATAAGTCCTACTTAGTATTCGTGCTACGTTTGTTGACCTCCGTCAAGGCGTAGTGTGCGGTAGCTGACTAATACTTATCTGCTGCATGTGATGCGATTGCTTTAGGGTATTCATACGACCTTGTTGACCTCCATCAAGGGTCGTGCGGGTGGGTTTCAATCAGGAAATGACGGGTTGAACTTGAGCATCCTATGGTTTTTTGACCTCCGTCAAGGTCATAAGTTGCTAGGGATAAAAGTATTATTGGGAATTTCAAGTGTTGAAATTTGCAATGAAATTGCATATCTTCTATGAGATAGTTGGATCTCAATACCCACTGCGAGTAAGAGTTACTCCTGGGAGAGTTTTACACATGACAATTAGCCGATCAAGTAGGTGTCTAGAAAGGTGTTAACGGGGTTATGCCTATGGGAAAATAAGGTTCATTTTAATTAGGTCCGTGCGAAAGCACGGGGAACCTCCCTCAAAGTACCAACACTGGCCTGGCTGAAAGATTGGTGAACTTGTAAGGTGTAATTCATCCCGGCTAGTCTTACCTTTTAGGGTTTGAAGGAAGATTTGATAAAAACAGTGGGAGCCATCTTTATTAGATAAGATAAAAACCAATCTAATCTTGCAAGAGCATACGCTAAGTGTTTTCTTCTCTCTCTCTCCAGGTAGCGACCATGTCAGGTCTACCGAACCCGCTTGTTATACTGAGCAGGGGAACGCTGATTCCGTTCTTTCTTATAATTGTTATAAGACTGAGCAGGAAATAGGGGAATATCTGGATTCCCATGCCGCCCAAACGAAGAATAAGCATGTTGATGCATCTTCTTCGGGTGTGTTCGTTATCGAGAACTGTTTCTCAGTTCACTCTACGTCCTGGGCATTAGATTCCGGATTAGGATCCCACATATGCAATATGTTGCATGGGCTAAGGAAAGGTAGAGAACTGGGAATTGGTGATCATTCCTTAAGAGTAGGAAATGGTGCAAATGTTGCAGCCAAAGCAGTTGGCGAATATCACCTTGTATTACCAAATGGTAATACATTGATTCTGAACGAATGCTATTACATACCGACCTTGATCTGCAATCTTATATCAGTTTCTTTATTAAGTAAATAAGGATATAATTTTATAATACAGGATAATGTTATGAACATCTTCCTGAATCAAAAGTTGATTGGATCAGGCTCGTTAAATAATGGCATATACATTCTAAATCAAACCATAGTTGTTAATGTACAAAACACACACAAGAGGAAGAGTTCAGAAATGAATGAATCCTTCTTGTGGCATTGTAGACTAGGTCATATTAATGCGACACGACTAGCTAAGTTGCATAAGGATGGATATTTGAATCCGTTTGAATTTTCATCTTATGACACTTGCCAGTCATGTCTCAAAGAGAAGATGACCAAAACTCCGTTTAGTAGATACAGAGAAAGAGTTACAGAACTCTTGGGACTGATACATAGTGATGTATGCGGTCCCATGTCTACACATGCCAGGGATGGTTTCTCATACTTCATTACATTCTCTGATGATCTCTCAAGATACAGACATGTGTTCCTGTTGAAACACAAGTCTGAAACTTTTGAGAAATTCAAAGAATATAAGTACGAAGTTGAGAACCAAATGGGTAAAAGTATTAAAATCCATCGATCTGATCAAGGAGGAGAATACTTGAGCAATGAGTTCCGGGACTATCTAAAAGAGAATGGGATTCTTTCTCAGCTTACTCCTCCGTATACACCACAGCACAACGGTGTATCAGAACGGAGGAATCGCACCCTATTAGATATGGTGCGCTCTATGATGAGCACCGCTGAGTTATCTATTTCCTTTTGGGGTGATGTACTTGAGACAGCAGCATACCTATTGAATAGAGTTCCAACAAAATCAGTGCCCACCTCTCCATATGAGATATGGGAGGGAAAGAAACCGTATCTTAATTTTGTTAAAATATAGGATTGCCCGGCCTATGTTAAAAAGCAAAATCCGGACAAGCTCGAGGCAAGATCTTTTCTATGCAGGTTTATAGGATATCCCAAGCATTCGTGAGGAAATATGTTCTACTACCCTGAGGAACAAAAGGTGTTTGTTGCTCAACATGCCACCTTTTTAGAAAAGGAATTTCTTATGAAAGAAATTAGTAGCAAGGAGGTAAAACTAGAAGAAGATCCAGCGACACAAATTACGACAGAAGATTTGGTAGAACCAGAGAATTCGATAATTCCTAACGAACCCTAACCTCTCCGCCGATCTAGTAGGGTTCCTCATCCACCTGAGAGATACTACGGTTTTCTCGTCGATGGTGGGAGCGAGGATTGCATCATGGAAGATGATGACCCGACTAGCTTCGAGCAGGCTATCATGAGTGGGGACTCTGTGAAATGGCTGGATGCAATGCGATCTGAGATGGAATCCATGTACACCAACAAAGTATGGACTTTGGAAGATGCTCCTGAAGGGGTAAAACCCATCGGGAGCAAGTGGATCTTCAAGAAAAAACTTGGTGTAGATGGGAAAGTGGAGACTTTCAAAGCTAGACTTGTAGCAAAAGGTTTTCGTCAACGACCAGGTGTGGATTATGACGAAACCTTTTCTCCAGTGGCTATGCTTAAGTCCATCCAGATCCTACTTGCCATTGCTGTATACTATGACTACGAAATCTGGCAAATGGATGTTAAGACCGCCTTTCTAAATGGTGATTTTGAAGAGAGCATGTACATGACTCAGCCAGAGGGCTTTGTAGACACTGGGAGCCGCGGAAAGGTGTGCAAGCTTCTTAAATCCATTTATGGGTTAAAGCAGGCATCGCGGAGTTGGAACATCTGTTTTGATGTGGTAGTCAAAGAGTTTGACTTCATCAAAAACGTAGATGAACCTTGTATATACAAGAAGGTGGCAGAGAGTAAGGTTGTCTTCCTCATATCGTACGTAGATGACATAATCTCGATAGGAAATGATATTTCTATGCTTCACTCGGTTAAGTTGTTCTTATCACAAAGATTCTCAATGAAAGATCTAGGTGATGCCTCCTACATCTTGGGGATTAAGATCTATAGAGATAGATCTAAACGGATAATGGGATTGTCCCAATCCAGCTACATTGACACCATACTAAAGAGGTTTAGTATGGAAGAATCCAAGCGTGGGAATTTACCCACGATCTCAGGACTCACTCTCTCCAAAGAGATGTCTCCTAAGACTGATTTGGAGAGAGCTCGCATGCAAGGGATACCCTATGCTTCGGCAGTAGGCTCTATCATATACGCGATGCTATGTACCAGACCCGATGCAGCATACTCACTAAGTGTAGTGAGTAGGTATCAAGCAGATCCTGGAGAGAATCACTGGACAACTGTGAAGAACATTCTCAAGTACTTGAGAAGGACTAAAGAGATGTTCTTAGCGTATGGTAATGGAGATCTCCAAGTGGAGTCCTTTACCGTATCGAGCTTCTAGAGTGATAAGGACGACTCTAAGTCGGTCTCGGGATTTTTCTTTACCCACAATGGAGGGGCGGTTTTTTGGAAGAGTTCCCAATAGGAAACCGTGGCAGACTCGGCGATGGATGCTGAATACATAGCTAGCAACGATGCTGCCAAAGAGGCTGTCTAGATGAAGAAGTTCATAAATGAACTTGGAGTGGTTCCGTCCATCGAGCATCCAATACCTTTGTATTGCGATAACAATGGAGCAGTGGCTTTGGCCAAGGAACCCAGCTCCTATCAGCGATCCAGGAATATTCTGAGGCGGTATCACTTGATCCGGGCGATAGTTGATTGACGGGAGATCGAGGTCAGGAGAGTTGACACGAAGAACAACACAGCGGATCCATTCACGAAGGCCATATTACAGATACAAATTGAGAGACTCTTCGGGATGTTGGGTATGGGATACTACAACAACCGGCCTTAGTGCAAGTGGGAGATTGTTAGTTATGTATATGCTCTAGAGGCCATTTTTTACATATGATGTATGTTATAGTGGATGCTTGGACATATATAGAGAGATGACTTTCTTGCTCGACATAATAGTACGCTATCTGGTTGCTCTTTTTCTTAACATGTTGACTTGTATTTGTGATACTGTCTTGCTCTCACATATTGACGAATCCCTCAGGATGTGTACTTGACTACTAGAACTATGATGGAGATCATACTAGTGGGGCCAGGGTAGTCCACAAATACATACTATAATTGTTCCTAGTCGAGGGTGTATCGAGACAGGGCATCGATACTCCAGAGTAGGCTAGCGTATACGCTTCTTCACCCATATGATGGGCGATGGATGATCCCTCATCCGTTGGTGTTTGACATCAAAGATGGAATGCGGGTGCTCAGTGGAGACTGGGTATACTGAACGGACTCGCCGAGAACTCCTAGTTGGTATTATACCTATCGTCAGATAGCAGTTCTCTGGTGACACTGGTACAGGATAGTCTGTCGACTTGAGATCATCATAGAGTCTTGTGTGATTCCCACCGTGCTTTGATTTCCACCTTACCATGTTCAAGAGAATGTGCAAAACGGTGGCTTTTGGGTACAGTCCCGAATCACATGGAGGCAATGAGCGATAGGAGGGGTTTCGTCTCTCCTGGTATTGGGGGTTGATGTTGCACTGTGCTCGATTGGCTATAACTGGAAGTCCCTGGCCAGAGCTGATATGGAGATCTACTGGTATGTATTATCAGTAGTTTCTCGACCCGTTATGAGCCTCACATCGACATGACTTATCAGTTACTGGGGTCTGACGTTTACCACCCCTAGACTGGATATGTGACATATCAGACGAAGAGACTGGACTGTACGGTAGTGTTACTGACAGGCTTTACAGGAGTATGTGCAGGCTTGCTTGTTGATCTTCTGATTGCTCAATACCCGAGTGGCCGTTACGTTTATCTGACCGCTGATGGCTTGTGGGTGACTGATATGATCACCACCCACTGCCGACGTATTGACGAGTCTTTAGAGTCCTACACAGAGGTTTCTTGGCTCAGGCAAAATGGAGTAGGAGCACATATGTGATATGTGCGGGACCGAGAATAATACGAGTATGTGATACTGTATTCTATTCTCACGATATGTGATATCGGCCGGTTATATGTGGTATATCAGGTCATCGGATCAAGTGTTGATTCGATGAAATGATACATTTTATATTAGTCGGTTATATGTGATATAGCCGGATTATTAAATCAAGTGTTGATTTGATAATTTAATGTATAATTGTATATTTGATATACTAATTTACATTAACTAATATTAGCTCACTTGTGTATTTATTTTAATCACTATTGGACACTTAATATATATGTGATATATATTAATGTGTCATGCTTGATTATATATGCAACATAGGTGTATGAGAATTACACCATATATGAGATAATATTAAGGTTTTTATTTATTTAAGAAATTCAAAATTGAATGGAATTTGTCATGGTTAGAAGCTTGGAGAAGCTTTGGATAACCATTGACTTAGTCCACCCATTTTGTTTTTCCATAGATATTTATTAACCTAACCATTATTTACAACTATGGTTTATTCTCTACAAGGGTTATATGAAATATTTTCTCACCCATGGTTGTCATTCACTCTCACAACATTATCTCTCTTCATCTTCTTCTTCAAGCTCAAGAGCTCTCTAGCTTTTGTGCAAGTGAGGAAAAATAGTGAGAAAAGAAATTCTAATGCGAGCAAAATTCCTATTTCATCATCCTCTTCTATACTAGCCTTATATTTTAGGGTGTTAGCTTCACTAGTTCTATATTTGTGAAGGGATAGCTTGGGTTTGTGTCTCCTCGAAGTAGATCATCTTCGGCTTTGAAGGCTTCGGGCAAGTTTGCAATTTTCGCCTTGTGGAGCCTTTCAAGAGTCCGGGAGTTCTTTGATCGCTGTGAAAGGACTACTACTTTGAGCATTTGAAGTGAAGGACCAGTCTACAAAGTTTGTATTTCGTAATCACTTAGTTGTAAAGTTGTTTACATATCGTATTGTCTAAATCTTTAGTTAAGATTCTAAGGTTATGGTTAACTACCATGGAAAATTTTTGAAAATGGCATGGACGATGCCCCACGAAACCTTGCTGTTGTGCTAAGTAACCCTACAACTAGGAGTACCAGTTAACCCATGTGAAACATTTTCATGTTTCAGTTTCACTATGCGATGTTAATTGAAAACTTCTTTCACAATTGGAATCTAACTCCAGGGTATGTATTTACTAGATCAGTTTCTCACATTTGTATGTTATTACAGATGGTGAGTGGGAGTAAGATATTGGGAATCAGGTGATTAGATCCTCATTATATTGGAATTCGTTGTAATTGGTGATATTTGAGGAAATCTTCTGGTTTTTGCCTGATGGCAAATATTTGGTTTTGAATATCCGTTGTTATGCACCAATTTCAAACCGATATATCTGTACGTTTATTTTATAAAGTGAGATATAACTTTTTGAAATCATGTCTGTGACATTTACCTATATCAGTTGATGGTTAGGTAAGTTGTATTCAACAGTGGCGTAATTCTTCTTAACCATAGTACAGTTTTCAACCTACGACGCATAAAGTCTGAGTTATTGAACTCAGGGGACTTATACAATGTATTGTATGTTGTCCACTGTCCATTAGGACAAAAGGATTGGTACTCGTACTATATTCTGTTTACTTATGACTTCTCTAGTTCTAAACAAGTATTTCGTTGAAATGCAAGGTCCAGATAATAAGAAGTTATAGGTATAAGAATAAAGTAGAGAACCATTTGTTGGAAGTATCAGAATTTTTCGAGGTAGTCGAATATATAGATACTTGTGTTTGGTATTCCGTTGATAGTAATGGTTTTGAGAACTTTCTTCTCTTTCGGGTTACTCATATATGGATGCACTCTTAGTTGAGTAATGCTGATTAGCCTCATTCCATTTGGTTGATATCCACTGGAGACAGCTGCATGATTTTGAATCTGGTTCCAATTAAATTAGTGCCTTTGTTTCTATATGGTATATAGAATCAATTTGTATCTTAACGATGTTAAGATATAGGGAGTTGTTCGGCTGATGCTTAAAACCAGAATCTGGACAAACTCAAGGCACGTTTCAGTAATGTCAGTTTGTGGGTTATCTCGGGCTTTGACGAGGGTTATCTTTCTACCATCAGGAAGATCAATAGTGATATTGTTCTTGACTCGCCACAGTTTTAGTAAAATAGATTTTTTCAGAAAACAGAAGTAGGGGTATGGTAGAACTGAAAGTCATTCCAGAACCACAAACGATTTCTGAAAATTTAATAGAACCTAAAAATTCAATTGGATTCGACATTCCATTAGCCACTCTGCTGATTTAGTGGGTAACCTCAGGCACCCGAGAGGTACTTCGGTCTTCTCAGAGACAGTGACATAGAGGTTCTTGTTTACCCTGACTTGCCATTGCTGCTGTTCTAGACTATAAGACCCGGCAGGAGGATGGGTATAGCATCGTTCTAAAGTAGCTTTAGAAGTGCACGTGTATATGACTCTTCCAGAGGGTTGTTGTAGTCAGTGGGAGCAGCGGAAGCATAGTGGGCATGTAGCTTATGTCTATTTATAGACTAAAGTAAGTATAGCAGAAATAGATCATCTATTTTTGATGTGATAGTCATAGGTTTTGACTTCATCAGAATAGGAGATGGATCTGGTAAGAAGGTAGTAGAGAGTGATGTCCAGGTATTTGGATGACATGCACTTTATAGGAAGTAAAATTCCTATACCACGATCGGTTATACTGTGGTTGTCACAAAATTTTTTCTCCACATAGGATATGGATATAATATCAGGGTTTCTGGTTACTAGATCTATGGTTTTAGATCTAGATTTGGGAAGTGTCCTAATCTGGGTACTTTGACACTATTCTAAAGGTGTTTTAGAATGGACGACTCCTGGCATGGTGGTGTACCTGCAGATGATGGAGTCACCCTCTCTAAAAGATGTCTTTCAGACTAAAGGGGAGAGGGATTTGCATGATTAGCATATCACTTGTTTAGGCAATTGAGTTAATCATGAAATGTCAAGTACCACACCAGATATTGCTTTTGCAATAGCTGCAATAAGCATATATATTAATCCAATTATGGAGAAACATTGAGAAGCAGTTATGAATATAAGTGGATGTTCTTGGGGTATGGTAATGGCAGCCTCTTTCAGGAGACAGTTATCATTTCAGGCTTCCAAGGTGACCTGGATGACAGAATGGCTGTCGAAGTTATAGTTTTCCATCTTTTGTGAGACAGTATGTTAGACAGGTGGTCCAAACGGATACCGAGGAAGGCATGGCGCTGTATACTGATTAAGTTCAGTGGACGATACAGTCTAAGAAGTTTGCTGGATTTGGAGTTCATTTGTGAACTGGGTCCCATCAGATATCCAGACATATTCTAAGACAAGTATTGCTCAATTCGGGTGATAGCCTTCTCCACGAAGTTGAGATATAGAGAGATACAAATAGAAACACAGGAGTGGATCCACTCACTGAGACTGTTTCTCGAACGCAATAGTTTCGCAAACGGGCTTTGCGAGGCTGATTGGTAGAGGAGTTGGGTGTTTGGTATCACAAAGGTTATAAGTATGCGACACTGCAATAATTAGCCTTAAGTTCAAGTGGGAGATTGTTGGCTATAGTGCCCTCAAGTCAATTATTGAATCGCATGCATGCAATTATGATGATTGAGGGAGCACTTATACCAGTAGAACAGTCTTACTCGAAATGATTGTATGCTATCTGGTTTGTCTTTATCATCATGTACATGCTTTAGGTGGTATTACAGATCACTATTATATGTTGATAGAGCCCATAGGATTTATGCTTGACTACCAGCATTATAATGGCGATCATATACGTGGGAGCTGGGGGGTCTATAAGCAAATCCTTAATTGTCCCTAGTCGTGGGTGTTTCGAGACTGGGCATCGATACTTCAGAGTAGACTAGTGTACACTAATTGAGACCCCGATGAGGGGTGGTAGCCCGGTCTCACAAGCCATTGGTGTTAGTTTGTCCACCTAAGAGAGTATACAGGTGCTCATTGGGTTATGAGTACACTGGATGGACTCGCCGGGAACCTGCTAGTTGGTATTATACATATTGTTAGATATTAGTTCCCAGGTGACATGTGTATAGGTTAGTCCGTCGACCTAAGATCATTATTTGTCTCGTGTGAGTTCCCATTGTGCTTTGATTACTACCCTACCACGGCTCAAAGGAGTCGTACAAACAGGTTTTAATTGGGTATCGTCCCGAACCACATGGAGGCAGTGAGCGGATTATCGGGGATTCGTCTCTCCCGGTATTGGGGTTGATGTCGCGTTGTGCACGGTGGCTATCACCAGAAATCCTCGGCCGAGGTAGACAAGAATTACCGATCCAGGATCGATAGTTTCTCAGGTTGTGATGGGTTTCATACCGACACTAAATGTCGCGTTTCTAGGGGTCTGACTTCATCCACCCCCTAGACTCGATATGCGATACTCTTAGACGAACAGACCGGACTGTACGGATATTGTCACTGTCAGGCTCAGTAAGGGTTTTGGATGAGTTTGCTCGTCGGCCTTCCTTTCACTCAATCCTGGGTAGCCGTTACGTACAGCTAGTGCCGCTGACATGCTTGTGGTTAAACCCACTGCCAGCGTATTGACGAGTTTTTAGAGTCTCACACAGAGGGTTTTCACGGTTCAGCCGATATGGTGCAGATGACGTATGTTGGTACATACAGGTGTCCTATTGAATATGTGTACAGGCTGCACAGACTTTAATCGGACGGTTGATAATACTAGCGGCTTAGAATTAAGCCGGATTAATTAATAAGGTTTTGATTTAATAATTTATATATGTAATTATATATATATATGTATTCTAGTATTATTTGTTAGTGTATATGCCCTAGAGGCCATTACTGTATCATACTAGTTTGTATATTACTTGATGGAAGCTTGGGATATTCACAGTTGTATAGACAATCTTGCTCAAAATGGTAGTATGCTACTTGGTTTGTTTCTAGTTCAATGTGTGTACATGTGTTTCTTTTAGCATATCACCTATACACATTAGTAGAGCCCTTAGGATCTTTGCTTGATTACCGGCGTTGTGATGGCAGTCACACTCGTGGGGGCTTGGTAATCTACAAGGACCTCCTTTTACAGGTCCCTAGTCGTAGGATTATCGAGACAGGGCATCGATACTCCGGAGTAGACTAGCGTATGCGCTTCTCATCCCAGCAGGGGAGACGGTCTGTCCCACAGCCGTCAGTACGTCGTACTTGAGATAGTATGCGGGTGCTCGTTAGGTTACGAGTACACTGGGCAGGACTCGTCAGGAACTGATTGGTTGGTACTATACTTATCGTCAGTTGTCAGTTCCCAGGTGACATGAGTATAGCTTAGTCCGCTGACTTGACACTGTCACTTCGCCTCGAGTGTATTCCCACTGTACTTTGATTACTACCCTACCACGGCTCAAAGGAGTCGTGCAAACGGGTAGTAGTTGGGTGCAGTCCCGAAGCACTTGGATGCAGTGACGGTTAGATAGGATTCGTCTCTCCCGGTATTGGGAGTTGATATCGCGCTGTGTCAAGGAGAGACATTACACACAGTCGTCCCTGGCCAGGGCAAGCGAGATACACTGGTAGGTTTCCAGTGTTATCTCAGGGTGTTCTGGGCTACACTCCGACACGACTTATACCGCTATTAGGGGACTGACGTTTATCGTCCCCCTAGGCCCGCCATGCGATATTCTCAGACGAACAGACCGGACTATACGGAGACTGTCACATTCAGGCTCAGTAGGAGTTCAGATGGGTTTCACCTCATCAGTCTTCTTATCGGCATCTACCTGGGGGCCGTTACGCACAGCTAGTGCCGCTTGCGGTCTGTGGTTAAACCCACTGCCAGCGTAGTGTCGAGTCTTTAGAGTCCCACACAGAAAGCTATTCGCCTTTAGGCAAAAGAGTAGAGGTCGCATGGTTTTGCTACAGGGTTCGGTCACATCCATGCACTTGTGCACGTTTGGTGTCCGGGTAGTTATTACTAGCGGGCTTTGGTTTAAGCCAGATCCTAGTATACGTTTTGGGATTGGTTTTATCTCGATTGTATTCACGTTTCTCGGAACGCGGATGCGGGTCTGTATGCACGGTTGACAGAGACAGAGGCAGAGGATTCTCATTAGGGTTGTTGACTGTTGACTTTTGCTAAACCCTAATGAGAATTAGAAATATGATTAATAATAATATTAATTAAGTATTATTGTCCCATGGTTGGGTTGAAAGGTTGACTTTGTTGACCGGTTGACTAGGTTGGACTTGTTGACCACCATCATGACAATGGCTATCATTTCATGGCATTGACCTTTGCTTACTTGTTTGTTCACAAATTGCATTTAATGCATGAAATGATATTGCCATTTGATATGATAACAACCATCACATAATACTCATTTATTATTATTTGTTATGATTATTTTGGATTATGAAGAGGATGGTTGAAAAAGTCTTTCTCATTCTATCGTTTGCGTTCTCTCTCATCCTCAAGCTCTCCCTCTTCCTCTTGCTCTCTCTCTAGTTCATGGTTCTGTTGTCTCATGTGTTGAGAAACAAGAACCATAGAGATAAAACCCAAAACACCTCTTTACTCATCCTAGTGTATATGGTCTAGCAACTCAAGTATTCTAGTTTCCTCTAGATTGAGGTTGGAGCCAAAGGTAGAAGCTTTCGGGTGGATCCATCTTCGGCACAAGGAGACGACGAGGTGAGGCCGATCCGACCACCACAAGGAGTTGAAGAGATGGAGTTCAAGATTAGGTATAACCCCTAACATAGTAGCTAAACTCTTAGCTAGGTTGTTAGATAATTTGTTTAGCAAAGATCCGGTTTTTGAGTCCATGTTACCCCCACCGTAGAAAATCGTTTTTCACCATTTCCGCAACCCCAAAGAACCGGGGACGGGTAACATGGACTTACAGTGGTATCAGAGCCTAGCTAAACACTATATAACTTTTTAGCAAAGTAACTAGAAGTTCGATCGGAGAAAAAGTCACGAAACATGCCCGGAACAAAAACTTTCTGCCGATTTTGTTTTCTGTTCAAAAATTAATAAATCATACACTAAAAATCGGCTCAGGGTTTTTAAAGCACACCCAAGAAAAATGGTATAGTGACTCGGTCAAAGCGCCGGGAACCCCGGCGGGAGCATGCTCCCTCCGCGGATCCGCGGCCGAGTTGACTCGGCCGTGGGAAATTTTTCCTGCAGTGTGTTCAGTGGGGTGTTTTGGGATTTTTACAATATGTCTTTTCTGCCCAGATTTTCTAGAAAGCAAATTTTGTTTTTGGGGTGGTTAAAAATCCGTATTTCGATCGAACTTCTAAAGGCTTTAGCTTACGGGTTATATCTGTGATGTGATATATGTATTGAACGTCTGCTAATCGCTATACATCGATTAGTGGGGGTTATACATATCTGTGATCTGTAATGTTGACGGTTTGTGTATATGAATTCATTGGACTGTCGCGGATGAATAGCCGGGGTGTTGTGAGATGAGAGTTTTATTTGTCTTTCATTTCATGTAATATGTAAATTGATGTATTATTATTTAATTGGCCTTACATCCGGGATGAGGTTGTAGCCGCCATTGTATAATTTCTTTTTACTATTTTTGCTCCTAAGATAGACCCAAGGAGGGGTGCACAAACTACCGGGTACCTCGAAGTGCCGAGTGGCCTACTCACGTTGTTGAGGGAGGTTGCTTCACTTCGGGTATTTGGCGGGTAGTTTGCCGCACCCGTAGGGGTTTAGGGTGGGGTATTGGCTATTCATCGCGACCGTGTAATACGCTTTTCGTTACAGGCTCGTATGAAATGCGGATTCCTAGTATATCCAATGTGTTCATCTGTGATCTGGAATGGCTATCATTGCATCTGACGAATATATATATCTATATATGATATCTATTTAGGTGTTGCTTATGTTTTGCATCCGCGCTAGTCCAGTCCCCGCCCTGTCGTTAGTTAAGTAACCTAACGGGTAATGACGGGGCCCCGTCGCGAATGCGGATCGCATAAGCGTACGTCATATTTTCGTTGTTTTCTGCAATGGTAGGATTAAATGATGGGACGCATTAAAATTAATGCAAGAAAATAAACCAAAGTTAAAGTCGTTGGAACAATTTCAAAACCACTCGGTTTCCTTTCAAAAACAACTTTTAAACGCGGAGCTTAAGCCGCTCCTTTTAAAAGCTATCAAGGTTCCTTCGATTATATCAAGTTCACTACGTTCACGGTTTCGCCAAAACCATTCGTAGCCTTCCGTTGTTTCGTATGAATATTCAATAGTATTCAAGCTATGTTTCTTGACCTTCATCAAGGCATAGTGATTGGTAGCTGTTGGGTATTCATATGTAGCATAGATAGATGATGCGTTGGTTTGGGACAGTCGTATTACCTTGTTGAACTTCGTCAAGGGTATATACGGGTGGGTTCAAATTAACCTGGACAATGACGGGTAGAACATGACATGTGACTTATGATTTGTTGATCTTCGTCAAGGTCATAAGAGCATGGGGCAAAAATCCACATCGGGAGTTTCTAAAGAAACTGAAACTTGCTAGCGCTGCATACCATTTGGAGTGTGATGATTCTGGTAGGATTCCTTCAGTTTTATCACGCGATGATATTTGGATCCCGATCCTACTGTGAGTATATGAAACTTCTCGAGAAATTTCTCACTTAACGATCAATGCTATAAACTAAGTAGGTGTCTAGAAAGGTGTTAGTGGGGCTACGCCCCCAGAGAAAAGAGGTTCTTAAATTAAGGAACTTCACGAAAGCGTTGGAAAACCTCCCTCGAAGTACCGACACTGGCCTGGCTGAACGGTTAAGAAAGTATTGTACGGTGAGATTGATCCCGACTAATTCTTCCTTTTTGGTTTGAGGAGGGATTCGAGAAACAGTGGGAGCCGTCCTGTTTAGATAAATTAAAAACCAATCTAAACTTGCAAGAGCATCATGCTGAGTGTTTTCTTCTCTCTCTTTTAATTGCGGCGACCCAGTGACCACACATAGGTTACATCTAAATAATAAAATGACTGAACCCGACTGTTATGATTGGCGAAAGTCTGTCCAGATGTCCATTGCCCATGACAAGCTGGGACACCTCTTAACTAATCAAACCCCTGCCGTTTCAGGACCAATTTCCCCTGTCACGGATATTGACATCCGTATGATATTGGAAAAAGACTGTGCGAAAGCCAAGTGCCTCGTGTTAGCCTCAGTTGATGGTGCAAAACCAGAGGCAGCACGAGAAGATGGACTTAGTTTCTGTCTTCCTCCATAACAAAGATTTATATGGAGAGCAATCACGTATCGCAAGATATGAGATCTCGAACGAATTGCTTCAAGCGAGGTTGGCTATCGGGTCATCTGTAGGAGGCAACGTCCTTACAGAGACCAGCTATTTTGAGCTCACGGACCTGAAGACCATGTTGGAGAACGGGTCAGATGCTGAATTGATTCTACAATCTCTTCCTTCTACCCTGAAGGAAACCAGGGAAGTAGAAGGAAAAGGAAGGGCAAAAGTTTCGGGACTGGATGTAGTAAAGGAGGGACGTTCCTATTGTTACGGGAATGAACATTGGCAGAAAGATTGCAGGGCTAGCAAAGCCAGTAGCCAGGATTCGAAGCATGTTGTGGCTTCGGCTTCGGGTGTGTTTGTAGTAGAGAACTGTATGTCAGTTAACCCTACTTCCTGGGTATTGGATACCGGATCAGGATCTCACATCTGTAACTCGTTACAGGCTCTGAGAAACCGTAGGGTTATCAGGAAAGGTGATATGACTCTCAAGGTTGCTAACAGAATGAGCATGGACGCTGAATCCGTAGGGTAATATTATCTTGGACTGAAAACTGGGCAGATATTGATTTTGCGTAACTGTTTGTATGTACCAGGTGCGACTTGTAATATCATATCTGTATCCTTACTTTCTAAGGAAGGATATGATTTTACTTTTGTAAGCGATGTGGTCCACATCCACCTAAATCAAGTTCTGATTGGGTCAGGTACATTAGAAAACGGGATATACATATTAAATCAAGCTCAGATATTCAGTGTCCAGAACACACTTAAAAGAAAGTCTCCAGAAACAAATCAGGATTTCTTATGGCATTGTAGACCGGGTCACATTAATAAGACACGGTTAACAAAGTTACATAAAGAGGGATACTTGAATCCGTTCGAGTATCAGTCTTATGCCACTTGTGAATCTTGTCTCATGGGAAAGATGACAAAGACTCCGTTCACGGGACACGGAGAAAGAGCAAGCGAGCTCTTGGGACTCATACACAGTGATGTGTGTGGTCCAATGTCTACACATGCGCGAAGTGGTTATTCATACTTCATTACTTTCACAGATGATTTCTCTAGGTATGGACATGTCTTCCTGATGAAGCACAAATACGAGGCCTTTGAGAAATTTCGGGAATACAAGAATGAAGTTGAAAAACAAACAGGCAAAAGTATAAAGATACTGAGATCTAATCGACGTGGTGAATACTTGAGTGCCGAGTTTCTGGACTACTTAAAAGAGAATGGAATTCTCTCTCAGCGTACTCCTCTATACACACCACAATACAACGGTGTATCTGAAAGGCGGAATCGAACCCTATTGGATATGGATCGTTCCATGATGAGTAAGGCTAAGTTACCGCAATCTTTCTGGGGTTATGCACTAGAAACAGCTGCATATCTCTTGAACAAGGCTTCAACCAAGACTGTGCCTACCACCCCATATCAGATGTGGAGTGGGAAGAAACCCTGTCTTAATTATCTTAAGACATGGGGATTTCCAGCTTTTGTAAAGAAGCAGCATGCGGAAAAGCTCGAGGCACGCTCAGTACCGTGTAAGTTTGTGGGATACCCAAAGAACTCCAGGGGGTATCTTTTCTATTCCGCAGAGGAACAAAAAGTTTTTGTTTCTCAGCATGCCCACTTCTTGGAAACTGAATTTTTGGAAAATCAGATAAGTGGGAGCGCAATAAAACTGGAAGAAATTCCAGAACCACAAGCTATTACTGAAAGCTTGGAAGAACCAGAAGTTTCAGGAGAACCGGACATTCCTGCGCCGCTCCGCAGGAGTAGTAGGCAGTCTCATCCGCCCGAGAGATACTACGGTTTTCTCATAGACGGGGATAGAGAGGATTTCACTATTGATTATGATGAGCCTACTAGCTTCCAGCAAGCCATGCAGAGCGGTGACTCGGTAAAATGGCTGGATGCAATGCGGACCGAGATGGAGTCCATGTACACCAACAAAGTTTGGACTTTGGACTTTGCTCCAGAAGGGGTAAAACTCGTAGGCTGCAAATGGATCTTCAGAAAGAAGATTGGTGTAGATGGGCAGGTTGAAACCTATAAAGCTAGGCTTGTTGGAAAGGGTTTTCGTCAAAGACCTGGTTTGGACTATGACGAGACCTTTTCTCCGGTAGCTATGCTCAAATCCATTCGGATCCTTCTTGCCATTGCTGCCTTCCACGATTATGAAATCTGGCAGATGGACGTAAAGACGGCTTTCCTAAATGGAAATTTGGAAGAGTGCGTCTATATGGATCAGCCAGAGGGATTCATTCAGAGTGGGAGCAGCGGTAAAGTGTGTAAGTTGCTCAAGTCCATCTATGGACTGAAGCAGGCATCGCGGAGTTGGAACATCTGCTTTGATGGTACTGTCATAGAATTCGACTTTATCAAAAACTCAGATGAACCATGCATTTACAGTAAGATTGTAAGGAGAAATATGGTATTCCTCATCTTGTACGTGGATGACATTCTCCTAATAGGAAATGATATTCCTATGCTATAGTCAGTCAAAGGATTCTTGTCACAGAGGTTCTCCATGAAGGACCTGGGCGATGCCAACTACATTCTGGGGATCCTGATCTATCGTGATAGATCTAAGAGGAAGTTGGGACTTTCACAGTACAGGTATTTTGACACCATACTGAAACGATTCAGTATGGAAGATTCCAAGCGCGGTAATCTACCGGCTTGTCACGGAATCACCCTCTCCAAAGAGATGTCTCCCAAGACTGATTTGGAAAGGGCTCGCATGTCATCCATACCCTACGCATCTGCGGTAAGCTCTATTATGTATGCGATGCTGTGTACCAGACCAGATGTAGCATACACATTGAGCGTTGTAAGCCGGTATCAGTCGGACCTAGGGGAGAAGCACTGGATAGCGGTAAGGAACATTCTCAAGTACCTTAGAAGGACTAAAGAGATGTTCTTTGTGTATGGCGGATAAGACCTCCAGATCGAGGCCTTTGCTGACTCCAGCTTCCAGAGTGACAAGGATGACTCCAAGTCCATGTCGGGTTATATATTTACCCTCAATGGAGGGGCGGTTTGCTGGAAGAGCTCCAAGCAGGAAACCGTTGCCGACTCAACTGTGGAAGCGGAGTACATAGCTGCTTGTGATGTCGCAAAGGAAGCTGTCTGGATGAAGAAGTTTCTCATGGAGCTTCAGGTGGTTCCTACCAGTGTTGATCCAATACCGCTGTATTGTGACAACAACGACGCTATAGCTTTAGCGAAGGAACCCAGGTCCCAACAGAAGTCCAGGCACATTTTGAGGCGGTACCACCTGATTAGGGAGATCGTAGATCGCCGGGAGATCGAGGTGAAGAGAGTGAATTCAGAAGATAACACTGTAGATCCATTCATGAAGGCCTTACCCCAGACTCAGTTCGAGCGGCTGATCGAGATGATAGGTCTTCGATACGCCAGTACATGGGCCTAGTGCAAGTGGGAGATTGTTAGTGTATATGCCCTAGAGGCCATTACTGTATCATACTAGTTTGTATATTACTTGATGGAAGCTTAGGATATTCACAGTTGTATAGACAATCTTGCTCAAAATGGTAGTATGCTACTTGGTTTGTTTCTACTTCAATGTGTGTACATGTGTTTCTTTTAGCATATCACATATACACATTAGTAGAGCCTTTAGGATCTTTGCTTGATTACCAGCGTTGTGATGGCAGTCACACTCGTGGGGGATGGGTAATCAACAAGCACATCCTTTTACAGGTCCCTAGTCGTAGGATTGTCGAGACAGGGCATCGATTTTCCGGAGTAGACTAGCGTATGCGCTTTTCATCCCAGCAGGGGAGACGGTCCGTCCCACAGCCGTCAGTACGTCGTACTTGAGATAGTATGCGGGTTCTCGTTAGGTTACGAAAACACCGGACATGACTCGTCGGAAACTGATTGGTTGGTACTATACCTATCGTCAGTTGTCAGTTCCCAGGTGACATGAGTACAGCTTAGTTCGCTGACTTGACACTGTCACTTCGCCTCGAGTGTGTTCCCACTGTACTTTGATTACTACCTTACCACGGCTCAAAGGAGTCATGCAAACAGGTAGTAGTTGGGTGCAGTCTCGAAGCACTTGGAGGCAGTGACGGTTAGATAGGATTCGTCTCTCCCGATATTGGGAGTTGATATCGCGCTGTGTCAAGGAGAGCCATTACACGCAGTCGTCCCTGGCCAGGGCAAGCGAGATACACTGGTAGGTTTCCAGTGTTATCTCAGGGTGTTCTGGGCTACACTCCGACACGACTTTTACCGCTATGAGGGGACTGACGTTTACCGCCCCCTAGGCCTACCATGCGATATTCTCAGACGAACAGACCGGACTGTACGGAGACTGTCACATTCAGGCTCTGTAGGAGTTCAGATGGGTTTCACCTCGTCCGTTTTCTTATCGGCATCTACCTGGGGGCCGTTACGCACAGCTAGTGCCGCTTGCGGTCTGTGGTTAAACCCACTGCCAGCGTAGTGTCGAGTCTTTAGATTCCCACACAGAGAGCTATTCGCCTTTAGGCAAAAGAGTAGAGGTCGCATGGTTTTGCGACAGGGTTCGGTCACATCCATGCACTTGTGCACGTTTGGTGTCCGGGAAGTTATTACTAGCGGGCTTTGGTTTAAGCCAGATCCTATTATACGTTTTGGGATTGGTTTTATCTCATTTGTATTCGTGTTCCTCGAAACGCAGATGCGGGTGTGTATGCACGGTTGACAGAGACAGAGGCAGAAGATTCTCATTAGGGTTGTTGACTGTTGACTTTTGCTAAACCCTAATGAGAATTAGAAATATGATTAATAATAATATTAATTAAGTATTATTATGCCATGGTTGGGTTGAAAGGTTGACTTTGTTGACCGGTTGACTAGGTTGGACTTGTTGACCACCATCATGACAATGGCTATCATTTCATGGCATTGACCTTTGCTTACTTGTATTTTCACAAATTGCATTTAATGCATGAAATGATATTGCCATTTGATATGATAACAACCATCACATAATACTCAATTATTATTATTTGTTATGATTATTTTGGATTATGAAGAGGATGGTTGAAAAAGTCTTTCTCATTCTATCATTTGCATTCTCTCTCATCCTCAAGCTCTCCCTCTTCCTCTTGCTCTCTCTCTAGTTCATGGTTCTATTGTCTCATGTGTTGAGATACAAGAACCATAGAGATAAAACCCAAAACACCTCTTTACTCATCCTAGTGTACATGGTCTAGCAAGTCAAGTATTCTAGTTTCCTCTAGATTGAGGTTGGAGCCAAAGGTAGAAGCTTTCGGGTGGATCCATCTTCGGCACAAGGAGACGACGAGGTGAGGCCGATCCGACCACCACAAGGAGTTGAAGAGAAGGAGTTCAAGATTAGGTATAACCCCTAACATAGTAGCTAAACTCTTAGCTAGGTTTTTAGATAGTTTGTTTAGCAAAGATCCGGTTTTTGAGTCCATGTTACCCCCACCGTAGAAAATCGTTTTTCACCATTTCCACAACCCCAAAGAACCGGGGACGGGTAACGTGGACTTACATTATTGTTCTCTATTCATTTTCTCTCTTGGCTATTCGTATTTTGGTACGAATACGCCTTTATGTATTTCGATACGTATACAAGGTTGTATTCCCTATTTATACGGAATTGTTTCTAGAAGATTGGACACCTCATTTATATGATTTTCTTGTTTAGAAAATCATTTTTTTTACAACTGAGGTGGAGGGTGAGTTGGCATGAACATGGGTGATGGCATGTAGAGAGGTATGGTTTGCATTTGTTTATTTGAAAAATGAAATGAGATATTTTTGTATGTGTATGAGAGAGAGGGGGGCAACCACTTGTTTTTGGATGGGGACTTGCTCATTTTTTTCTTGACTTGCTTCATTACTCTCATTCTCACTCACTTGGAGACTTAGCCATAGTTTCCATGGTTGCTCATGCCATAATTTTCCTCACCTCCTCTTCATCTTCTTGAGTTGCTCATGGAGCATATGCGATGAGAGAAAAATCATAGCGACACATTCCTAAACCTCTACTCTCCATTGCTAGCAACCATGGAGCGTCGGTTGCCTCACTAGGCGAGGCTGGAGTTTGCGCCATTTCCCTCGGGTGGATCCTCGTAGATGGAGGAAGACCGACAACCAAATTCGATCCGCGACCACTAGGAACTTAGGATGATGGTTGAAGACCCGAAGGACTTGGTTCATTCGGTATAACCATCTAACTCCTCTTTATTTGCTTTCTAGTATAGGGTTTGGGGTATATCCGGGCATCGGGTTGTGGTAGCGCCAGTTTAGTAAATTTTTGTTCCGTATTTGGCCACGGTTTGATGGCCGGGGCGCTGTCGTAACCCAACATGTTATACCCGTATGTTGTCCTCCCTCAATCATCACAATCGCGTGCCTGCGATTACAATAATTGACTTGATGGCACTATATCCAACAATCTCCCACTTGCAGTTAAGACTAATTATTATGGTGTCGTATACTCACAGTCCGTATGATACCGAAAACCAAACTTCTCTACTAACCATTCTCGCATAGCCCGTTTGCAAAACTATTGCGTTCGAGAAATAGCCTCAGTGAGTGGATCCGCTCCAATGTTTTTATCTTTATCTCTTTATATCTCAACTTCGCTGAAAAAGACTCTCTCCCGTAATGAGTGATGCATGTCTTAGATTTTTTCTGGATATCTGATGGGACCCAGTTTACAAATGAACTCCAAATCCAACTAACTTCTTAGACCGTATCTTCCACTGAATTTAATCAGTATCCTGCGCCATGCCTATTGGCTATAGTGCCCTCAAGACAATTATTGTAATCGCAGGCACACGATTGTGATGATTGTGGAAGGACCTATTCGGCAAGAACAGTCTTATTCCAAATGATATTATGCTATCTGGTTTGTCTTTATCATCATGTGCATGCATTATGTGGTATTACAGATCACTATTATATGTTGATAGAGCCCATTGGATTCTTTCTTGACCACGAGCATTATGATGGCGATCATATACGTGCATCCTTAAATGTCCCTAGTCGAGGGAGTATCGAGACTGGGCATTGATACTCTGGAGTAGACTAGTGTATACTTATCGAGACCCCGACGAGAGGCGGTGGCCGGTCTCACAAGCCATTGGTGTCAGTCAGTCACCTAAGATAGTATACATGTGCTCATTGGGTTATGAGTACACTGGATGGACTCACCGGGAACATGCTAGTTGGTATTATACCAATTGTCAGATAGCAATTCCCTGGTGACATGGGGACAAGTTAGTCTGTCAACCTGAGATCGTCATTTGTCTCGTGTGAGTTCTGATTAATTCTGTGTAAGTGTGTAGTAGTAACCGCAATCAATAACGGCGTAGCTTGTAGCTAGCCGAGATGAGTACGGGTCGTCCTCAGGGATATGTAAAATCTTTTAATCTTACTTTAAACGTGTTGATTGAAAAAAAGGAAGAATAGAAGAATAAAGAATAGTAAAGAATAGATTCTAGATCTATGGTAAATACGGATATAGAATATATATTGTTTTGAGATCTAGTTTAAATACGGATGTAGAATCTATAAAGAAAAGGCTTGTAGGATTCGTTAGGATTTAGTAGTCATGGTGAAGGGCTACGCTAGTGCGCCGACCATCTCCCATGGCCAAATGCGGAACAAAAATTTTACTACGATTAGAAACTTGGTGCTAGAATAACACTAAACCCGGATCTTAACCATAAACCTTAACTAGTAAATTAAAAATCTATCTACTATGAGAAGAGTTTATACCAAGAGGCTCAAGTCCTTCCGGTCTTCACTCCACTCCTTTAGTATGCTCCTTGTAATGTCCATGATCAAGCTTGAACTTTGGCCTCCTCGCGTCAATGATGATCCACCCGAGAGTACCAACTAAGAGCTTTTACCTCTAATATGAGGTAACTAAAGAACCTATTGTGCTAATTTAGGTTGTTTAGGTGATGTAGAGAGTGATTATGGATTAGTTAGTCACTTAGACCCTTATATTCTCAACTCATGAGACACTTTAGGGTAAGAGGAAGAAGATGAGAGCTTGGAGGAGAGTGTGTGTGTGAGATATTATGAAATGAAAAATGGCAACCCTAGATAATTATGAAGCATAGAATAATATAAAATCAAGCATGCTTCAATAGTTATCATATGAGTCACTAAGTGAGTCATCTAGTGGCCATGCTTCATTTAATGTAAATGAACAACTCATCCTCCACCTTATTTCATCATTTAATCAAAAAGAATAAATAAGAAATGAGGTGTCATCTTCTAGAAGGACTCTTGCCAAAATTACAAGAATACCCCTCGTCCGTGTATACATACCCGTATCCATATTCTGAAAAATACGAATACCCAGAGACTAAATAATCCGATAATATAATACTAGAATCTGGCTTAAACCAAAGCCCACTAGTATTATCCGCCCGAACATCATATGTGCACAAGTGTACGTATGTGATCGAACCCTGCCGTAAGACTATACGGCCTCTACATCGTTTCCCCCGAAGCAGAGAAACCCTCTGTGTGTGACTCTAAAGACTTAACAGTACGCTGGCAGTGGGTTTAACCACAAGCATGTCAGCGGCACTAGCTGTACGTAACGGCTACCGAGGTACCTGTCGAAAAGGAAGGCCGACGAGCAAACTCGTCCGAACTCCGACTGAGCTTATCCGTGACAGTATCCGTGAAGCTCGGTCTCTTCGTCAAGGAGTATCGCATACCGGGTCTAGGGGTGGTAAACGCCATACCCTAATAACCAGATAGGTCATGCTGATGTGGCTCAGGACCAATCCGGGAAACTACTGATCAACCTATTAGTAAATCCCAACTGCCTTGGCCAAGCTCTTATATGTAGGGTTACCTAGGACCGCGTCAAGGTTTCGGGAGGCATCGTCCATGCCGTTTTTAAATTTTTTTGCCGTTCTAAAGAACCCTAACCTAGAATCTTTAACTAGAAATTTAAACAATCAAGCAATGTTAACAACTTAACATCTAAGTGAATGAGGAATACAATCTTTGTAGACCGATCCTTCACTTCAAAAGCTCCTTGTAGTGGTCCTTTCGCTGCGATTATCTAACTCCCGGACTCTTGCATGGCTTCTCAAGGTGAAAGAAACGTTCTTGCTTGAAGTCTTCGAGGCCGAAGATGATCTACGTCGAGGAGACATTAACCTATACTATAGTACTAATTGTTGGAGATAGTGCCCTCAGAGTCAATTATTGGATCGCAGGTACGTGATTGCAATGATTGCAGAGGACCTATACCGGTAGGACAGTCTTACTCAAGATGATAGTATGCTATCTGGTTTGCCTTTATCAGTCGTGTACATGTTCAGGTGACTGATTACATGTTACACTTTGATAGAGCCTTTAGGATCTTGCTTTACTACCAACAGTATGATGGCGATCATATACGTGAGAGTTGGGTGGTTTATATGCATATCCTTAATTGTGGTCCCTAGTCGTGGGAGTTTCGAGACAGGGCATCGATACTCTGGAGTAGACTAGTGTGTACAGTCGAGACCCCGACGAGGGGCGGTGGCCGGTCTCACAAGCCACTGGTGTCAGTTGGATCACCTAAGATTTATACAGGTGTTCATTGGGTTATGAGTACACCGGACAGGACTCGCCGGGAATCTGCTAGTTGGTATTATACATATCGTCAGATAGCAGTTCCCTGGTGACATGTGTACAGGTTAGTTCATCGACCTGAGGTCGTCATTTGTCTCGTGTGAGTTCCCACTGTGCTTTGATTTCTACCCTACCACGGCTCAAAGGAGTCGTGCAAACATGTAGTTTTTGGGTACAGTCCTGAGCCATATGGAGGCACTTGAGCGGATCGGCAGGGGATTCGTCTCTCCCGGTATTGGGGGCGAGGAAATGTGTCTAGGAGAGCCATTACACAAAGTCCGTGGCCATGGCAGGAGATTTACTGGTAGGTACTCCAGTAGTATCTCAGGGTGTTATTGGGCTACACTCCGACACGACTTATACTGCTATTGGGGGTCTGACGTTACTAGCCCCCTAGGCAGATATGCGATACTCATAGACGAACGGACCGGACTGTATATACATTGTCACTGTTAGGCTCAGTAGGGTTTCCGGATGAGTTCGCTCATCAGCCTCCCTTGAGTTCAGTCCATGGGCAGCCGTTACGCATAGCTAGTGCCGCTGACGGTTTGTGGTTAAACCCACTGCCAGGGTACTGACGAGCCATTAGAGTCCCCCACAGATAGTTTCCCAAGTTTGGGCGAAACGTTGTAGAGGCCGTATGGTTTTATGGCAGGGTTCGGAAAATGCACGTGCGTTTATGCACGTGTTATTTTTCGGGCAGATGATACTGGTCGGCTTTGGTTTAAGCCGGATCCGAGTATTATATTGAGTAGGTATAATATCTTTGTCTCAGTTGTATTTGTATTCGGTCGTAATACAAATGCGGGTATATTTATACAGTTACGGGGTTATCCTGAAAGTCGTTTCAGGATCACTTTTGGAAGTTGCCAGTTTCCAGTTTTCTATCAGCCGTCTTTTGACATTCGGTTAAAGACGGATTTATCTTTTCTTGGATGAGGGTGAGTCATGCTTCTAGAAGGTTCTAGAAATGGTGACTAGGTTAATTGGTGTTGTGTTTTCATTGGTTGCATTTAATGAAAGGATGACTAAGGATATGAGTCATTATTTTCATTAATGCATTTTTTTAAGCTTAAGATATTATCTTCTTGATATTTTTGTAAGAAGCTTCTTGTGGTCACCCCCCTCTCCTACACTCACCCTCCTCCTCCCTATATATGGCCGGCCCCCTCTTCTCACACTCTCACTCGATGTTTTCATTTGAAAAGATATGATGGTATTTGGGGTGCATGGAATTTCACAGCTCATTTCATTCCATCACCCGATTCGAGTGGCAACTTCATTTACCGATCGTCCACTGACTTGTACGAAGCGAGACAAAGTCATCTACTCATTCTCTACATCATTCTTGGTCGTCTCTTTTAGCAAACTTGACGACCGAGTTGCCTCGAGTCAGAGGCGGGAGCCCGTTTAAAGAATCAGTGACGTGCTGCCACCTGGACGAGCAGATCGGAGATCGAAGAGATCGGAGCAGCCGCAACGGAGCGTGGGATGATGGTTAAAGAACGAAGGACTCGGATCGTTCGGTATAATCTTTCTACACTCTTTACAGTTTATTAGTTTAGCAATAATGGCAGATCCGGGTTAAAGTATACGATAGCGCCAGTTAAAAGTTTTTTTTTCCGCATTTGGCGTCTGTAGACGGTCGGGGCGCTACCGTAGACTAACAGTGGTATCAGAGCCTCACCATTTTGCTATACTAACTTGTGCTAACGCGTTTAAAACATCGATCAAACCGGAAATCAAAAACTGCAAAATCCAAGTTCACAGTTTCTGTCGATTTTAAATGATGTCCTAAAATTATTCTACATATCACAGAAAGTTGTGCAGGGTTTTCTAAGAACACTGTGAAAATTTGGGCAAGTGATCTCTCAAGATTGCCGCGGAATCGCGGCCAAACCCATGGTTTGGCCGCGCATCCGCGGCCATTCTATGTGATCAATGCACCAAATTTGTACAGTGTCTTCTCTGTTGGAATTTGGGGCTTTTGGTATATATATTTTGGGCCCAGATTTTGTTACTGTTCAACAGATGTTCTTGGGGCCCACTTTGTGATATTTAGTCGATCGAAATTTAAACACGTTAGTTTACAGTGCTTACATTATATCTCCGACCGGGAATGTCATTTGATCGGTAAACCGCGTCCGATTGCTATAGTTCTTTTAGACGGGTTTGCGAACATGACATTCGCGTTGATGTTCTGTGTTGTGCTGTGATGGTGCGGATTTGTCGTGGTGGATAGCAGTGTGCAATGGTAGTGCAGTTTGAGTTTATTTGTACATTTGATATTATGGGGCGAGCGTCCAACTTGTGGACTGCCGTCACTGCCTGTTGTATAGTATTCTTTTCGGGCACGACCAGGTTGCGGTCGATGTACTTGTTGTACTACTTTTCATTACTGTACTAGGTTTTGCCCCGCGACGGAGTGCACGGATAGCCGGGTTCTGGAAGGGCAACGGGTCCGCATCTCATGGTTTTGAGAGGCAGAGGGGCCCCACTCTAGAATTGGCAGACTATTCGCCGCACTCGTAGGGGGTACAGGTTGACCCAAGGAGGGGTGCCCAAGATTACCGGATTCCGTGAAGTGCTGGGTGGTCCATTCACTATGCTGTAGGGGCTGCCTCGCTTCAGGTTTTGGCGGGTAACTTGCCGCACCCGTAGGGGTCTAGGTTTCATTGCACAGACTATCCACACGACAGGGGAATGTCGAGTTTCAGCAGCGGCTCTGTGAAACTCGGGGATCCCAGATTATCTGTATTGTTCTGTGATTCTTATTACTTTTCTGTAATGTTGCATATTATCACGCCTGGAGCGATTATTGTATTTTGGTTTATATACTATTAGATGTTGTATATGTTTTACACCCGCGCTAGTCCAGTCCCCGCTCTGTCGTTAGTTAAGTAACCTAACGGGTGATGACGGGACCCAGTGACGAATGCGGATGGCATATACGTACATTTTATTTTCGTTCTTTTCTGGTGTGATCGATTGATGGGACTGCGTTGATTCTGATCAATGCAAAGTAAAGCAAACCTGTTTACAGTTGTTGGAACAAATTTAAAAAGTGTTATTGCAAAGGTGTTTCCTTTTGTTTTGCATAGCGGTATTCAGTGGAATATCCTGCACCTCATTCGACGGGGCAAGGGCCGATATCCCTTCACCGGGACTGACCCCTTGGGCAGAAGTTTGCGTCAGGGTAATAACTTCACTATAGTCGATTACAAGTTGCTTTGCATAGCGGTATTCAGTGGAATATCCTGCACCTCATTCCACGAGGAAAGAGCCGAGATCCCTTTACCGGGAGTGACCTGTTCATACCATAATATTGCATTTTCTATTCCCCATTCTTATGCATTTTACAATGATAAACAGGTGCTTTTGATGCATGTCTGCTACATATTACAGGTTACAGGTTCTTGAAGCGAAAACAGTGAAAAAGACAAAAGATGATACAAAAAGTGGACTTTGACCAACAAATAGAAGACTCTTGATCAAGCCTACATCAAACATAAAATTCACAGAGTACAAGGCAATGCAAGGTCCAAGATTACAAAGCGAACGGTTAAAAGCCCACCGCAATTATTCACTGGAGATCTGGAAGAAACATACAAGCTATTTTAACAAAGAACCAAATAATAAGGAAGCCCAAAGATCCAAGGCCCAATACTTTCTTTTAAAGAGACATAAAATTTTACCAAAGCTTGAAGTCTACTTTGACTAGGTCTTCCTAAGGATATTTTGGTAAATGTAGACATGCAAATCAATTGTAACCTAGGGTTTCCTATTCTCTATAAATAGGAACTCTACTCATTGTAATTTCTCATGCCTCCTTTTAATAATAAATTTTAGAATTCTTTTGGAGAGCATCGATGTTTCTTTTCAATTCATGAATTCAGATCTGACAACCCTGCGTTGATGATTGGAGAGATGCATCTGTAAGTAGATTTAATTTCTTACTCTAGTTTAGATTTCAATTCTTTCCCTAGGTAATTTTTATTCTCTGCCCTAGATAAATGTTCTTCAATTCCTTAATGAGCGAGTAGTTTTCTCGCTTGTTAGGGTTAGGAATAGGGAAGGATTTGAGAGATGAAGATCTCTCATCTCTTTTCGTTGCCAAACTTTTATGAAAATTAGAACTCCATGCATACCTTCTTATTCCGCTCCCTACGGCACCCTATCCCTCGAGGTAGCGGTGATATCGTAGTATAAAGGCCCGGATTTTAAGGTTTTCCATGGAGGTTAGGGTAAAGATTAAGAAAGGAAGGACAAGGATCTAGAGGGAGAATCAATCTTCCCAATCATCCTAATCCCCTTTGTTAAGATTTACCATAACACTAATATGATATATTTAATGAAAAGGCAATGGAAAGAGATGTAGATTTTTGTTTACCAAATTTTCCCTAAACCTAATCCTAGCAAGTTTCTAATCCTAGTATCATACAACTTCAATTTTTAGATTTAATAATCAATCCGAACACCCTTCGGAATTAACTCGTTAGCGCGATTAGGAAATTCACAACATCCCTGTGGACCGACCCGTACTCACCGGCTAGCTGCAAAGCGATGCCGTTCTTGATTGCGGTTACAAATATTTTTGATCTATTTTTTAGAAAGCGCAAGCACGCTAAAATCAATCCAATCAAATGGCGCCGTTGCCGGGGATGGCGTAGAACTTTCCTTTTCGCAATTTCGGGTTAATCATAAAATTTAAAAAATCATAAAAATCTGAAAATCAAAAAAATATAAAAATATATCATTTGTTATTTTTGGAAAGGGTACTTTGTTGTTTGAATTTTGCAGGATTTACAATCAAGTTCGAATCTGGAAATCTCCAACGATCAAAACACCAAATAGACGTTCCTATCAACAGAAGATTGCAACAACAGAGGAACAGAAAAAATTTGGAGGACCGAGTCAACAAGAAGAACAGCAGCGATCTTTTGGAAAAAAAAAAAAAAACCGACGCTGCCTTTCCGGCTGCGGAACCGCTGCGCGACCCAGCTTCAGGCCGCGGAACCGCCGCGGCCTGGCCGGGTTAAAAAAAAAAAAACCAGAAGCAGAAGCGCGGTAAAAAAAAAAAATTCAGTAAGTCTTCTGATCCCCTCCTCTGCAAATCTCCGATATATCTTCTGAAAAATCTCCTGCAGGATTCTTTGGGCTTTAAAAATCTTTCTCTTTCCAAATAACAAATCTTGTGCAGGATTCTTTGCGCGCGTTTAAAATAAAAATTGATTGTAAGTGATCTTTTCTGATTTGCATATCCTTAATCTTTTTGGTAAATATATCTTTCCAAATTAAGAGTAAGAGAAAAAAGGAATGTTTTAATTAGAAAACTTGCAAACTTTGAAATTCACACAAAAAGATTTGATTGCAAGTGATTTACTGTTTTGCATATCTTTAATCGGATTTTAAGGGGCTTTTGACCAACTCAGATTGGGTGGGGATTTCATCACCCTTCCCAGGACCCCAGAAAACACCTAAAGCATGTGCATTGACCACAATTAATTAAAAAATATTAGACTCAGACCTAAGGACATCGAGCTCAATAGGAAAAGGACTAGTATAGGCATCGACCGTTTATCCTAACTGACATTGCGGTGTCTAGGCTAGTGGTTATTAATTAGGCCCACTGTAGTGGTGGTTCCTTCCCACTTACCTGGCCGTACTTGCCAGTGAAGAGGCGGTTTGAGGTCCTATTTCTAGCCCTTTGGAACAGTTAGGAGCTGTCTAGCTGACCTAGGTGACCCTAGATCTAGGACTGATTGTGCATTTCTGGTTGATTGCATCTGTGTCTAAGCCCTTTATCGAAAATTTTTGCAAAACAATAAAAATGAGAGGAAAATTTTTATAAAAAGACTTGCAACTTTTGCCGCAAATAAATCCTTGTACCACCCAACTTTCTTTCTTTTTACCTTTCTTCTTCTAGCATGGGTACCCCACATAAAAAATCACTTGCCGAACTTTGGTATCCTGAACCTAATTTTGCGTCGTTCGGCAATTTGTTCGGTCAATTTAAAGACGATCCCTCCATGCCTAAAAAATCTTTGAAAGATCACATAGAGGAGTCTAGGAGAAATAGTTTGACTTTTCAACCCACTTTGTGTCAACCAAGTCAACCTTCACCACCTACATATGTTGATACCACTTCTTCAAGTCCTTCTGTCACTCCTAGGCCGATGTCCATTGCTGAGCATATTGCTCAATCTCGCAGTCGATCTTTCACCCCTCTCCACTCATCTAGTTCTTGGGATCCGCACGATTATTCACCTTTTTATCCATATGTTGACCCTACCCCTACCCAACCACCCACTTCCTACCAGTCATACCCAACCTTCCCACCTTCACTAGACACTGTTTCTACACAACCTGTTGGGAGTTTTGCATATCCACACAATTTCGTATCTTTTTCCGAAACCCCCTTACCACCAAAGTCTAGTCTGGAAGAGGCGTTGGAGGCGTATATCGCAGCAACTAACAAAATGGTTATGAATGTGGAAGCGTCCGTGGCCACCCTTATGCGACCTAGTGAACCGGTAGCTAGTTTCCAACTAGCTCCAAATTTTCCAATGTATGAGGAGGTGGTTGGACTGAGTGAGAATGAGAGAGGATTTCCAAATCAAACCTACCCTTACCCAATTGAAGCCCACAACTCCAGTTTTCCATCGAATGTCCTAAATGATTCACAAGTTCAAAATAAAAGCGAGTTGTGTGATTTTGTAGTGTTTGATTTGCCAGATTGTGAAGAACCCCTTTCGAGTGAAACCAGACTTAATCCTTTCGATCTTTACACCTCCACTCTAGAACCTAAATCGATAAATATCCATGCTTTTGATGAGGTGTCTAAAGAAATTGATTTTCACTTGATTGAGGATATAGACGCCGGGAATATTTCGGATGATGAACCTGTCGATTTAATTGAAATTTTATATTCAAATCATCATCCCGAGTTATTAAATGTTTCTCCCGAATCTCATATGCGTCTTGATTTTGATGATAATGGCATGGATGAGTTGAATATTGTGGAGAATTATGAGGATAATATTGAGGAGAGTAGTGAGAATCATATTGAGGTTGAACCATTTTTCTTTGATGTGTCGAATTTTCCAATACACCCTCCTAAATCCTTAACTGATACCCTTCCTCACTCACTTCCTTCCGTCCTTCCTATCGTTTCGACTGTGCAAGAGACCGTTACGCTTTCATCTCCAATACCTAGTTCGACGTACCCATGTTTGCTCACGACTCTTGAGGGATTTAATCTCATTTTTTCGCGGGTTGATAGATTAGCACAATCGCTTTTTACACATCGGTCATTACAAATTGTGCTAATCTATACGCTCCATCCACACCCTCAACTTCGTATTCCCACTTTCTTTGGTTCTTCTAATCTTCCTTTAATGATATCGAGTGTTGATGAATCACAATCCGACATTTTGAGTTCGATAATTTTCAATTGGACCTTCGAGGAAAGTTTCGAAGATATTTTCGCCGACGAACTCGCATTCTTAAATGATATGGATTTTGTGATTAATCATCCTCCACTCGAAGAAGTAGAACCCCTACCATTTCTTCTTCCCCTCCGCCATTCTCCTCCACCGAGACCATATTATCCCTTTCTCTACACACGGTCTCGTGTGCTTCTCATTTCTTTTCTTTCCACTCCATTCTTTCACCAACTCTACCATTACCACGATAGAATTTTTGAATGGTTGGTGCTAACCTTTGGCTTGTGTAAGGCCAAGCTTAAGTTTGGGGGGAATCTTTGTATATATGTATATATTTTTTGTTTTCTTTTCTATAAAAAAAAAAATCAAAACATTAAAAATATAAAAAATTATAAATAAATAAACAGGGGAGTGCCGGTATTTTAACCCTCTTGGTTTAGCATGACAGTGAGGACACTGTCAAGTTCAAATTTGGGGGTATGCTCGGTACGTCTTCTTCCTTCGCATTCATTTGTACATATTTTTGCATTTGCATGCTTATTTAAAAACCCATAAAAATTTGAAAAATTTCAAAAATTATAAAAATTAATGTATTCAATTTTGGCTAATTGACTTGAGTTTGACAGATAGGTTACTGGCTAGGAACAACTAGATCTTAGACTTAGTGAATTAAAAACCCTAAAAATAACCTTCCTTAAAGTTTAACGGTAGAAAGTATATGCCTTGTAGTTTATTTAGAAATAGGCAAATTTTGGGTTCACTTCTTGGGCTAAGTCGAAACAAGGGAAGAGTATTGATGTTCTTATTAGAGTATAAGTTTGAAAAATAGTTCCTAGCTTAAGTCTAGATTCTGAAAATGTATACCCTACAATTTGCACAATCACGCACCTTGAAACTTGGAATAGTAGAAGAGACCTTGAAATGCTCTTGTCTAAAGTCCTTAGTATGAAAAAGTGTGAATGAATATAAAAAAAATGGACACTGGTTTTTGTGATTACTTAAGGCTGCAAAAATAGAAAAATACTTAGCGAGGGTGCTTCATCACCTAGTGCCTTAGACCAACTGGTTTGGGAGTCACTGCTAAAGCCTTGGGTGTTGCAAAGACTAGGAAGTATGCTTTAAAGTGCAAACGCATTTTGTAATCGGTCGTTGGTACCTCAAGAAGTATTAACGGTCGCATGAAGGATGTGTAAGCAAATTTCATTTAAATTCACCTACTAAGAAGTGCTTTGGACAAAGGACGAGAGTACGATTGCTTGATTTGAATTTCCAAGTGTAGAGGTGATTTATACACACACGTGGGGATATGTGATTGGAATTTAGATAAGAGAGAGGAATGAAGAATAGAACTTGTATCTTTAATGGAGTTGATAGAAATTCCTAAGTGGAAATGGAACCCTAGAAGGAAAACTTAGGAAATGCCGAAAGCTAAGTAGATCTGCATGATATATATAATCTTAAGTTAAATGATGAGGAAGTGTGAAGAATATGGGTGGATAATTTGCGAGTCAAAAGATAATAGAATTCCTTGTTAGAAAACCTAATTGGAGAACAAAAGTTAATAGGCCGAATTGATAGGATTTTGTGGGTAGTATCCGCTGAAAACCCTCAGGAGACAACACTCCTCCTACTAGGGACACCTAGAGGTTTAACGGCTTGTTGCACGAGCTCAGTGCAATCGCGTTTCCCTGCGAAAGTGCAGCTAGGTTAGATTTTTATCGAGAATAAAAAAATAAGTTTGCTCGAGGACGAGCAAAAGATAAGTTTGGGGGTATTTGTTCATACCATAATATTGCATTTTCTATTCCCCATTCTTATGCATTTTACAATGATAAACAGGTGCTTTTGATGCATGTCTGCTACATATTACAGGTTACAGGTTCTTGAAGCGAAAACAGTGAAAAAGACAAAAGATGATACAAAAAGTGGACTTTGACCAACAAATAGAAGACTCTTGATCAAGCCTACATCAAACATAAAATTCACAGAGTACAAGGCAATGCAAGGTCCAAGATTACAAAGCGAACGGTTAAAAGCCCACCGCAATTATTCACTGGAGATCTGGAAGAAACATACAAGCTATTTTAACAAAGAACCAAATAATAAGGAAGCCCAAAGATCCAAGGCCCAATACTTTCTTTTAAAGAGACATAAAATTTTACCAAAGCTTGAAGTCTACTTTGACTAGGTCTTCCTAAGGATATTTTGGTAAATGTAGACATGCAAATCAATTGTAACCTAGGGTTTCCTATTCTCTATAAATAGGAACTCTACTCATTGTAATTTCTCATGCCTCCTTTTAATAATAAATTTTAGAATTCTTTTGGAGAGCATCGATGTTTCTTTTCAATTCATGAATTCAGATCTGACAACCCTGCGTTGATGATTGGAGAGATGCATCTGTAAGTAGATTTAATTTCTTACTCTAGTTTAGATTTCAATTCTTTCCCTAGGTAATTTTTATTCTCTGCCCTAGATAAATGTTCTTCAATTCCTTAATGAGCGAGTAGTTTTCTCGCTTGTTAGGGTTAGGAATAGGGAAGGATTTGAGAGATGAAGATCTCTCATCTCTTTTCGTTGCCAAACTTTTATGAAAATTAGAACTCCATGCATACCTTCTTATTCCGCTCCCTACGGCACCCTATCCCTCGAGGTAGCGGTGATATCGTAGTATAAAGGCCCGGATTTTAAGGTTTTCCATGGAGGTTAGGGTAAAGATTAAGAAAGGAAGGACAAGGATCTAGAGGGAGAATCAATCTTCCCAATCATCCTAATCCCCTTTGTTAAGATTTACCATAACACTAATATGATATATTTAATGAAAAGGCAATGGAAAGAGATGTAGATTTTTGTTTACCAAATTTTCCCTAAACCTAATCCTAGCAAGTTTCTAATCCTAGTATCATACAACTTCAATTTTTAGATTTAATAATCAATCCGAACACCCTTCGGAATTAACTCGTTAGCGCGATTAGGAAATTCACAACATCCCTGTGGACCGACCCGTACTCACCGGCTAGCTGCAAAGCGACGCCGTTCTTGATTGCGGTTACAAATATTTTTGATCTATTTTTTAGAAAGCGCAAGCACGCTAAAATCAATCCAATCATGACCTCTTTAGCAAAAGGTTTTCGCCACTATATTTTAAAATGCTATCAGGTTCCTTCAGCGATATCAAGTTCACTACGTTAAAGGTTTTTCGCCAAAAACCAGCCGTAGCCCTCCGTCACTTCTTTTGGGTATTTAGTAGTATTCAAGCTATGCATTTTAGCCAAAGTTAAGGCATAGTGTTTGGTAGCTGCTGGGTATTCATTTGTTGCATAGATAGATGAGTTAGTTTGGGACAGTCGTTCTGCCATTTGGCCAAAGCCAGGGGGATGTGCGGGTGGGTTCAAATTGACAAGATAGTGACGGGTAGAACTTGGCATGTGACTTATGACATTTTGACCAAAGCCAAGGTTATAAGAGCATGGGGCAAAAATCATATCGGGAGTTTCTAAAGAAACTGAAACTTGCCAAGTATGCGCATACCTTCTGGAGTATGAGTAACGTGGATGCATTCCATCACGTTATCATGCGATGAGAGTTGGATCCCGATTCCCACTGATGAGTTGGTTTACTCTTCGGGTGATCCCGATTGATTCTTCTTTCTGGTTTGGAGGAGAATTTGGCAGGACAGTGGTATGTTTCCGGATTAGATAAAGTGATAACCATTCTGATCTAGGTTAGAGTGCACGCAGAGTGTTTCTTTTCTCTCCCTCTTTGGCAGCAACCTTTGACCGACCCTAGACTATGACTCAGTGACCAAGTTGACTGAACCTTCTTAAAATACTGGCTTTTGATTGTCTATATTGCATAAGTCATTGCCACTCCTTCTTCTACCCTTTGCATTTCTCAGAACACCCGTATTACTACGGATATCCACTTCCATTGGATAGATCCATCGTATGGTTATATACGAACTCGAAGGGACTTCTTCGAGGATGGATCCAGGTTCAGGAGAAATAGAATTGGTTTATTCAGTTGTCTTTTATTATCACCTTCTCTCAGGTTGCGAGGGCTCCTTGGTTTAGGAGAGTACACCTATTATGCTTATTGGATAGTCTTATTCCAAACCATAGGCAGGTGCCGAAAGGTAGGGAATGAAGAAAACCAATTAGCCTAAGTAGGGTGTGCAGAAGGTAATATATAAAGACAAAATAAAGGGATTAGAAAGAAGGCAAAGTAAATTGCGACTGATATCATTCATGACCAAAACCACGTACTTCATCGCCACTCCTATTTCACCTTTAAAGCAATAAGGTATTATTCAGTTGTCTTTTATCATCACCTTCTCTCAAGATATGAGTACTCCTTGGTTTAGGAGGGTACACCTATTATGCTTACTGGATAGTCTTCTTCCAAACCATAGGCTGGTGCCGAACGGTAGGGAAGGAAGAAAACCATTTAGCCTAACGAAGGTGTACAGAAGGTAACGACTAAAGACAAATAAAGGATTTGGAGAGATGACAATAAAATATACGATTGAAGTCATGAATTGGATTATGGAAGAGGCATTGCTATGAATACCAGGATACCCCTACGAAACATTTTCATGTTTCAGTGCATTGTTAAAGAAAAACTGTTTTCCCGATTAGACACTTACTCCAAGGGTATGTATTTACCAGGTTTCATTCTCATATTTGTATGGTTTTACAGATGATGAGTGGGAGTAAGTTATTGGGAATTAGGTGATTATCCTCATTATATCGGAATTCGTTGTAATTGGTGATATTTGAGGAAATCGCCATGGTACAGTTTTCAACCTACGACGCACAGGTTTTGAGTTGTTTAACTCAGCAGACTTATACAGAGTATTGTATGTTGTCCAAGTGTCCTTCAGGACAAAGGGGTAGGTCCTCGTACTATGTTCTGTTTACTTATAACTTCTCTAGTTTTTTAGACAAGTGTTTCGTAGAAATACATGGTCTAAGTTTTGAGAAGTTGTGGGTATAAGAATAAAGTAGAGAACCAGGTATCACAAGTATCGGGATTCTTCAAAGAGATCGAAGATATAGATTCTTGTGATTGGTATTCAGATGATAGTGATGGTTTTGAGAAACGTGTTTCTCTTTCAGATTACTCATAATTGGATGGATTCCTAAGTTGAGTAATGCTGATTAGCCTCTTTCCAATAAGTTCATATGCACTGGAGACAGCTGCATGATTTGAATATGGTTCCAATTAAATAAGTGCCAAAGTTTCTTTATTGGATATAGAATAGTTCGTACCTTAAAAGATGTTAAGGTACGGGGAGTTGTCCAGCTTATGCTTAAAACCAGACTCTGGATAACTCAGGGCACGTTTCTGTAATGGCTGCTTGTGGGTTGACCCTGGCTATGACGAGGGTTGATATTCTACCATTTGGAAGATCAATAGTGATATTGTTCTTGACTCGCCACAGTTTTAGTAAAAATGGATTTTTTCAGAAAACAGTAGTGGGAGTATGGTAGAACTGGAAGTGATTCCAGAACCGCGAACGATTATGGAAAATTTAATAGGACCTATATATTCAATCAGGTTTGACATTCAAATAGCCACTCCGCAGATATGGTGGGTAACCTCAGACACCCGAGAGGTACTCCGGTAGCCTCAAGGGCGGTGACAGGGAGGTTCTTGTTTACCCAGACTTGACACTACCATTGTTCCAGGCTATGAGATCCAGTAGGAGGGTTGTCGTAGTCAGTGGGAGCATCGGAAGCATAGTGGGCAAGATGCTTATGTCTATTTATAGACTAGAGCAGTTGAAGCGGAGATAGATCATCTAGTTTTGATGTGACAGTCATGGGTTTGACTTCAATCAGAATAGGGGATGGATCTGTTAAGAAGGTAGTAGGGTATGATGTCATGGTATTTGGATGACATACACAGAGTAGGAAGTAAAATTCCTATACTACGATCGGTTGTACTGTGGTCGTCACACAGTTGTTTCTCCAGACAGGATATGGATATAATATCAGACATTATGGTTTCTAGATCTATGGTTTTAGATCTGGATTTGGGTAGTTTCCTAATGTAGGTACTTTGACGGTATTCTAATGGTTTTTAGAATAGATGACTCCTAGCATGGTGGTGTACCTGCAGGTGATGGAGTCACCCTCTCTAAAGGTGTCTTACGGACTAAAGGGGAGAGGGATATGCATGATTGGCAGATCACTTGCTTAGGCAATTGAGTCAATCGTGAGATGTCAAGTACCACACCAGATGTTTTTTTTGCACTAGATGCAATAAGTTTGTATTAATCCAATCCTGGAGAAACATAAGGAAGCAGTTTTTGAACATAAGTACATGTTCTACGGATTTGATGAGGACCGCCTCCTTCGGGAGACGATTATCATTCTAGGCTTCAAAGGTGACATGGTTGACAGAGTGATTGTCAGAGTTATAGTTTTCCCTCTGTTGAAGGACAGTATTATGGACAGGTGGTCCAAGAGGATACTGTGGGAGGCTTGGTGCATGATACTGATTAGGTTCAGTGATCGATACAGTCTAAGAAGTTTGGATTTGGAGTTCATTTATGAACTAGGTCCTATCAGATGTCCAGACATATTCTAAGACAGGTATTACTCAATTCGGGAGATGGCTTTCTCCGCGAACTTGAGATTTAGAGAGATATAGAAAGAAACATCTAGGCGGATCGACTCACTGAGATTATTTCTCGAACACAATAGTTTTACAAACGGGCTTTGTGAAACTGATTAGTAGAGGAGTTGGATGTTCGGTTTCACACGGGCTGTGAGTAGTCGACATCGCAATAATTAGCCTTGAGTGCAAGTGGGAGATTGTTGGAGATAGTGCCTTCAGAGTCAATTATTTGATCGCAGGTACGTGATTGAAATGATTGCGGAGGACCTATACCGGTAGGACAGTCTTACTCAAGATGATAGTATGCTATCTGGTTTGCCTTTATCAGTCGTGTACATGTTCAGGTGACTGATTACATGTTACACTTTGATAGAGCCCTTAGGATCTTGCTTTACTACCAACAGTATGATGGCGATCATATACGTGAGAGTTGGGTGGTTTATATGCATATCCTTAATTGTGGTCCCTAGTCGTGGGAGTTTCGAGACAGGGCATCGATACTCTAGAGTAGACTAGTGTGTACAGTCGAGACCCCGACGAGGGGCGGTGGCCGGTCTCACAAGCCACTGGTGTCAGTTGGATCACCTAAGATGTATACAGGTGCTCATTGGGTTATGAGTACACCGGACAGGACTCGCCGGGAATCTGCTAGTTGGTATTATACATATCGTCAGATAGCAGTTCCCTGGTGACATGTGTACAGGTTAGTTCATCGACCTGAGGTCGTCATTTGTCTCGTGTGAGTTCCCACTGTGCTTTGATTTCTACCCTACCACAGTTCAAAGGAGTCGTGCAAACAGGTAGTTTTTGGGTACAGTCCCGAGCCATATGGAGGCACATGAGCGGATCGGCAGGGGATTCGTCTCTCCCGGTATTGGGGGCGAGGTCGTGCTGTGTCTAGGAGAGCCATTACACAAAGTCCATGGCCATGGCAGGAGATTTACTGGTAGGTACTCCAGTAGTATCTCAGGGTGTTATTAGGCTACACTCCGACACGACTTATACTGCTATTGGGGGTCTGACGTTACTAGCCCCCTAGGCAGATATGCGATACTCATAGACAAACGGACCGGACTGTATATACATTGTCACTGTTAGGCTCAGTAGGGTTTCCGGATGAGTTCGCTCATTGGCCTCCCTTGAGGTCAGTCTATGGGCAGCCGTTACGCATAGCTAGTGCCGTTGACGGTTTGTGGTTAAACCCACTGCCAGGGTACTTAGGAGTCATTAGAGTCCCCCACAGACAGTTTCCCAAGTTCGGGCGAAACGTTGTAGAGGCCGTATGGTTTTATGGCAGGGTTGGGAAAATGCACGTGCGTTTACGCACGTGTTATTTTTCGGGCAGATGATACTGGTCGGCTTTGGTTTAAGCCGGATCCAAGTATTATATTGTGTAGGTATAATATCTTTGTCTCAGTTGCATTTGTATTCGGTCGTAATACAAATGCTTGTATATTTATACAGTTACGGGGTTATCCTGAAAGTCGTTTCAGGATCACTTTTGGAAGTTGCCAGTTTCCAGTTTTCTATCAGCCGTCTTTTGACATTCGGTTAAAGACGGATTTATCTTTTCTTGGATGAGGGTGAGTCATGCTTCTAGAAGGTTCTAGAAATGGTGACTAGGTTAATTGGTGTTGTGTTTTCATTGGTTGCATTTAATGAAAGGATGACCAAGGATATGAGTCATTGTTTTCATTAATGCATTTTGTTAAGCTTAAGATATTATCTTCTTGATATTTTTGTGAGAAGCTTCTTGTGGTCACCCCCCTCTCCTACACTCACCCTCCTCCTCCCTATATATGGCCGGCCCCCTCTTCTCACACTCTCACTTGATGTTTTCATTTGAAAAGATATGATATTATTTGGGGTGCATGGAATTTCACAGCTCATTTCATTCCATCACCCGATTTGAGTGGCAACTTCATTTACCGATCGTCCACGGACTTGGACGAAGCGAGACAAAGTCATCTACTCATTCTCTACATCATTCTTGGTCGTCTCTTTTAGCAAACTTGACGACCGAGTTGCCTCGAGTCAGAGGCGGGAGCCCGTTTAAAGAATTAGTGACGTGGTGCCACCTGGACGAGCAGATCGGAGATCGAAGAGATCGGAGCAGCCGCAAGGGAGCGTGGGATGATGGTTAAAGAACGAAGGACTCGCATCGTTCGGTATAACCTTTCTACACTCTTTACAGTTTGTTAGTTTAGCAATAATGGCAGATCCGGGTTAAAGTATACGATAGCGCCAGTTAAAAGTTTTTTGTTCCGCATTTGGCGTCTGTAGACGGCCGGGGTGCTACCGTAGACTAACACTAATCTAGTAGAGGATGATGAAGTAGGATTTTTGCTCACTTTGGAATTGATTTTCTCACTAAAGTTTCTCACTTGCCCAAAAACTAGAGAGCTCTTAAGCTTGAAGAAGAAGATGAAGAGAGATAATGTTGTCAGAGTATGGCAACCATGGGTGAGAAAATATCTAATATGTCTCATGTAGAGACATAACCATGAGTTAAGATAATGGTTGAGTAAACAAAATATCTAGTATAAAACAAAACTAGTGGACTAGTCAATGGGTCTCCAAGCTTCTCAAAGATTCATGCCATGTGACCATTATCCAACTAATAATTGATTTACACTAAATAAATAAACCCTACATTATCTTCATCATTGTAACACCTTAGGAATGCGATTTGTGTTAATTAAGCGATAATGCAGGTTTTCTGTAAAATGTTTTTCCTCACATTTTATAACATTTAATTAGTAATTTATTATTATTTGTTATGGCTTGCACATACATGTGCATGTTAATGTGAGGGTGTGTTTTTGTTAATCGTGTTTTGTAACCATGACAACTTAACCTAATCCTAATCCAATTCCTTGTTTAACCTTAACCCTAAACCCCTAGATATTTTGGTTGTGAGAAGATATTTTCCTTTTGTGTTTTGGAAGTGAGAAGAGGTGGCATGTGAGTCATGGTTGCATTAATGTGAAGTTAATGTTGGTGCTTTCACCCTCTTACACTCACCTCTCTCTCATTATCCTCACTCACAATCTCATTCTCTCTCACTTCATCTCTTATCATTATTTCTCATCCCCTCATAGCTTCAACTGAACACTTGCCCATTTCATCACAAAACATTCACTAATCTTCACAAAACATCACCAAATCACATCCTAAGCCCCGTTTTGCCTCTTAGATGCCTTGGAGCTTGGAAAGCTAGGATCTTTAAGGTTGTGAGAGTAGGTAATGATCTCTTTCTGTTAAGTTAGCCTTTTTAATGTTGTGTATCTTGTTAGTTTCAGTTTAGAACGCGTAAAGTTTAGTTTCAGATAAATATCGTATTTTTAGTGTAGTTTTCTGTCTTGGGTGATCTGCTATCAAACCAGGTATTTGTTGGAAAAATTCCTATCATAGTGACCTTGTGTAGTGACTTAGAACCTACTATAAAAACCTGAGCCTATTCCCTTTCTTGATGGCCGCAGTTTTATTGGTTCTGGCCACAATTTGCGACCAGAGTAGGGTCTGGGGTTTGTGCTTAGGGGAAGGGGTCTGTGGGGTTGTGTTTGGTCTTGTGGTATGTGCAACATTTACAATTTTATTGTGTAGCAAAATCTGGGATCACTTTTCTAGTTTCTAGTGTTTCGATTACGCGCGTTACGTTATCCGATATGGTTCGTGTTTTTGTGTAGTTGTTGCTCTTGAGTTGGTTTTGTAGTGTCGCTACGCGCGTTAGCCACTAGACGAACACTTGAGAGTATGTTTGAAGTTAATGCGTCGGTCAAATGTAGTTGGTATGTGTTATTGGTCGATTGCTAATATACACTTGTTATGTTGTTTTATGATTTTAGGGATGCAGGCGGGGACTTCGAACGCTGCGAAGAAGGTGTTAGTTTGTAGTAGCGCCTCTAGTAAGGTTGCAACATCATAAAGTGGTGAACTTTCATTTTAAAGAGGGCTATTATAAACGAACTACGAATCGTAACTAGAGATTAGGGTAATAACAACATTATATAAAGTCTAAACTAAAGGAAAAGGAAATACAACCTTTGTAGCCAACTCCTTCGGTCTTTAGGACTCTTACGGCTTTGCACAAGGTTTGAAACGACTCCGCTCGAGATCCTTCGTCGTCTACGATGATCCACCCGGAGATTCCTAGAACAAGTTCTTAGCTTCACAAAATGAAGCAAAACACTCTACACTAAAGGGCTAGGGTAGTTAGAATGGTTGTATGTTTTGTAAACTCACTTAAAAACCCTTTCTTTTTAATTTCCTCACTCAAAACAAAACTCAAGAGAGATTGGAAAAGGAGGAAGTGAAGATGGCAAAAGCTTTTGTGTAAATAATGAAAACTTATTTTCAAAATGAAAAATGAAAATATTATATATAAGACACTCTCACATATAACCATGGTTGGCTAAATATCTTGATATTATTTTGATGGGTTAAAGAACAAAAGGAAATTAAACCATGGTTAAACTCAATGGTCAAATAAGAAGTGTGTAGAAAATGAGTCATTGTGCTAATTTCCTTTTTCCTTTAATCCATTAACAAAAATCTAGATATTTATCAACCTTGTGAGTCTTATATTGCCATCTACTTTGTATCATCAACCATGACACATATGTATGTGTGTATGTGTGCATGCACATCATCATGTGTATGTGTTAACATACATGCATTCATCCAAAAGAAAAAATGGTTAATTAAAAGTGAGCTTAAAGATAATATTAAATCAACACTTGATTTAATAAATCGGTCACATCAAATGCGACCCGACCAATATCGAACGTTCGATTAAAATACGGTATCATATATTCGTATTTAATTGAGCTCCTGCGCATATCACATATGCACACCACATCATTTCGCCTGAGCTAGAAAAATCCTGTGTGGGACTCTAAGACTCGTCAATACGCCGGCACTAGGTGATGATCATAACAAAACACCTATAAGCCGCAAGCGGTTAGCTAAACGTAACGACCACCTGGGTATTGAGCGATCAGAAGAAAAACAAGCGAACCCGTCAAAACTCCCGTCGAGCCATTGGCAACACTTACCGTACAGTCCAGTCTCTTCGTCTGATATGCTGCATATCAAGTCAAGGGATGGAATCATCGAGCCCTAATAACTCAATAAGTCATGTCGATATGGTCTATGACCGGTCGAGAAACTACTAATAACGCTTATCAGTAAATCTCATCAGCCTTGGCCGGGGACTATAAGTCAGAGCCAATCGCACATAGCACAACATCTACTCCCAATACCGGGAGAGACGAAACCCCTCCTATCGCTCACAGTCTCCATGTGTCTCGAGAATATACCCAAAAGCCACATGTTTGCATGACACAGTAGAGCCGTGGTAGGGTGGAAATCAAAGTACAGCTGGAGAACACACAATAATCCATGACAATCTCAGGTCTACAGACTAACCTGTACCAGTGCCACCAGAGAACTGCTATCCGATGATAGATATAATAATATATACGAACTCTCTGTGAGTCCGTTCAGTGTACCCAGTCTCCACTGAGCACCCGTATACAATCTTCGATGTCACAACACCAATGGATATGGGATCATCCATCGCCCATCATATGGGTCAAGAAACTTATACGCTAGTCTACTCTGGAATATCGATGCCCTATCTCGATATACCTACGACTAGGAACATTTGAGGATATGCTTATAGACTACACATGCCCCACTAGTATGATCTCCATCATAGCCATGGAAGTTAAGCATATATCCTCAGGGCTTTATCAACATGTATTAAATGAACTGTATCAAGCAAACATGTCAGATAAAGTAAAACCAGATAGTATACTATCTTATCGAGCAAGAAAGTCATATATCAAAATACACACACACACACACACACACACACACAGATATATATATATATATATATATATATATATATATATATATATATGTCCAAGCATCCACTATACATATAATGGCCTCTAGGGCATACATATATCCAACAATCTTCTACTTGCACTAAGGCCAATTATTGGCGTATCTCATGCCCAACATCTCAAAAAGTCGCTCATGTTGCGGTTGTGGAAGTGCCTTGGTGAGTGGATCTGCGGTGTTATCCTTTGTATCTATTCTCCGAATCTCGATCTCATGGCGATCAACTATCTCCCGGATCAAATGATATCGCCTGAGGATGTGTCTGGACTTTTGATGGGATCTGGGTTCTTTAGGCAACTCTATAGCTCCATTATTATCACAATACAATGGTATTAGATTAATAATGGTTGGAACTACTCCTAGCTCCGCAACGAACTTCCTCATCCAGACGGCTTCCTTGGCAACATCATTTGCAGCAATATACTGAGCTTCCATCATGGAGTCTGCAATGGTATCCTGTTTGGAACTCTTCCAACATACCGCCCCTCCATTGAGAGTAAATACAAACTCTGAGATAGATTTACTGTCATCCTTATCACTTTGGAAGCTAGAATTGGTAAAGGCCTCCATTTGGAGATCCCCATCACCATACACCAAGGACAATTCTTTAGTCCTTTGCAAGTACTTAAGAATGTTCTTCACGACTATCCAGTGTTGCTCCCCTGGGTTGGATTGATACCTGCTCACTACAGCTAGTGCATAAGCTACATCAGGGCGAGTACATATCATCACATACATTATAGATCCTACGGCTGAAGCGTAGGGTATAATGCTCATGCGAGCTGTTTCTTCATCAGTCTTCGGACAGAAGTCCTTAGAGAGAGTGATTCCATGGCAAGCGGGAAAGGCACCACGCTTGGAATCTTCTATAGTTAACCTTTTTAGGATGGTATCAATGTACTTTGATTGGGACAATCCCAATAATCTTTTGGATCTATCTCTATAGATCCTTATGCCCAAAATGCACGAGGCATCACCCAGGTCCTTCATGAAGAACCTTTGTGATAAGAATAATTTGACCGATTGTAGCATAGGAATATCATTTCCTATCAAGAGAATGTCATACAATACGAGGAAAGTGACAGTACTCTCTACAATCTTCTTATAAATGCATGGTTCATCTATATTTTTGATAAAATCAAACTCTTTGATTGTATCATCAAAACAGATGTTCCAGCTCCGAGATACCTGCTTTAATCCATAAATGGATTTAAGCAACCTACACGCTTTTTCGCTGCTCCTTCTGTCAATGAAGCCCTCTGGCTGATCCATAAAAACGCACTCTTCTAAATCACCATTTAGAAATGCAGTTTTAACATCCATATGCCATATTTCATAGTCGTAGTGAGCAGAATAGCAAGTAGGATCCGAATGGATTTAAGCATTCCTACTGGAGTGAAAGTTTCATCATAGTCCAATCCTGGTCTTTGACGAAAACATTTCTCTACAAGCCTTGCTTTATAGGTCTCTACCCATCCATCTATACCAATCTTTCTCTTAAAGATCCATTTGAACCCGACGGGTTTTATCCCAGGAGGTGCAACGTCCAAAGTCCATACTTTGTTGGTGTACATAGACTCCATTTCGGATCTCATGGCATCCAGCCACTTCACTGAGTCACCACTCGTGATAGCTTGCTGAAAACTAGTAGGGTCATCATCATTTATGATGCAATCTTCTCTATCACCATCAATGAGAAACCCATAGTATCTCTCTGGCGGGCGAAAAGTTCTACTAGATCTCCGGAGCGGCTGAGGTTCTTGAAGTTCTATTGCAACATCAGTTTCAACCAATTCGTCCTGAGTAATTTGTGTCTCTAGAACCTCTTCTAGTTCTACCACTTTGCCATCAGTACTGTCTGTAAAGATTTCATTTTCCAAAAATGTGGCATGTTAAGAAACAAACACCTTTTGTTCCTTCTTGTGGCAGAATAGATATCCATACGAGTGTTTTGGATATCCCACAAATTTACACATGACTGATCGTGTCTCAAGATTATCCGGATTCTACTTTTTGACATAAGCCGGACAACCCCAAATCCTAACTCTTTTAAGAGATGGTCTCCTTCCACACCATATCTCATATGGAGTGGTAGACATGGTTTTTGATGGAACCCTGTTCAATAGATAAATTGCTGTCTCTAATGCATGTCCCCAAAAGGAAAGTGGTAACTCAACATCACTCATCATGGACCGTACCATATCTAATAGGGTACGATTCCTCCATTCGGACACACCGTTGTGCTGTGGTGTGTACGGAGGAGTGAGCTGAGAGAGAATTCCATTCTCTTTTAAGAAGTCTGAAAATTTAGTGCTTAAATACTCTCCACCTCGATCTGATCGAAGTTTCTTGATACTCGAACCAGTTTGTTTTTCTACTTCAAGTTTGTATTTCTTGAATTTCTCGAAGGTTTCGGATTTATGCTTCAATAAAAACACGTGTCCAAATATTGAGAAATCATCAGTAAAAGTGATAAAGTATGAAAAACCGCCTCTAGCATGTGTAGACATTGGTCCACATACATCACTATGTATGCGGCTTAAGAGTTCTGTAGCTCTCTTTCCGTGTCCTATAAACGGAGTTTTGGTCATTTTACCTTTGATACAAGACTGGCAAGTTGCATAAGATTTATATTCAAAAGGTTTTAAATATCCATCTTTATGTAGCTTGTTTAGTCTTGTTTCATTAATATGACCAAGTCTATAATGCCAAAGAAAAGATTCATTTATATTTTAAATTTTTCTTTTATTTGTATGTTGTATATTGAAAACTGTGTGTTGGTTTAGGACGTAAATTCCGTTACTTAGTGTACCATACCCAATCAACTGTTAATTCAAGTTAATGTTCATAGCATTATTTTGCAACACAAAATGATATCCTTCATTGTCCAACAAAGATACGGATATTATATTACATAGCATACCAGGTACAAAATAACAAGGGTTCAAAACCAAAATACATCTTGAAAGCAACCCTAGATGATACTCTCCTATGGATACAGCATGTACATTGGAACCATTTCCAACCCGTAGAGTGTGGTCCCCAGTCTTCAAAACTTTACTGTTTCTCAATCCCTGCATACAATTACAGATGTGAGAACCAGAACCGGTATCTAATACCCAAGATGTAGAGTTTAATGAAAAACAGTTTTCAATTACAAACACACCTGAAGCGGAAGTATCAACATGCTTCTTCTTCTTGAGATCTGCAAGGTACAAAGAACAATTGCGTTTCCAGTGTCCCGACTTGTGGCAATAAAAACAATCTCCTTTTCCACTTCCCACGGTCCCAGATTTGTCTTTCCCCTTCGCCTTTTCAACTCCACCTCTCGGCTTGGTGGGATTCTTCTTCTTCTTTCCCTTGGTCTTGGCTTTCGGGACTGAAGAGGAAGATGGCCCATAAAGTAGAGCGGGAGTTTTCGCTGTCTTAAGCGTGCTCTCTGCATTTCTCAACATATTGAGAAGTTCAGGCATTGATTTCTTTAAATAGTTCATATTGAAATTCATGATGAACGGAGCAAAAACGGGAGAGAGAAACTATAGAACAATATCTGTATATTGCTCATTATCCATAGTCCATCCCAGTTCCTCAAGTTCTTCTATAAGATCAATCACCTTCAGAGCATGGTCTCCTACTGATGCACCGGGGGCCAACCGCATCTGAAACAGCTTTCGAGATGCGTCGTAGCGTAAAGTACGAGATTGCTCTTTGTACAACTCTTTTGTATGAAGAAAGATGGATTGTATATCCATCTTCTCGTGCTGTTTCTGATGGATACTGTCCATAGAAGCAAGCGCAAGGCACGTGGTCGTATTGCAATCAATATCCCATGTTTTTCGGATCTCCTTATCCGAAACAGATGATTCAGGTCCTGGGACGGGTAGGGCTTTGGTAGTGAGGACATATGATACTTTATCATATGTGAGTGCAATGTTCAAGTTCTTCAACCATTCTTTATAATTTGGTCCAGTTAGTTTGTTTTTCTCTAAAAGAAGCTTAAGTGCCTTCATCGGTATCTACCATTAGGAGAGAGAAAAGAATACACTCAGCGAAATGCTCTTGCAAAAGATTAGATTGGTTATTATTTTATCTAATCGATATTTCCCATTGTTTTTATCAAATTTTCTTTCAAACTTGAAAAGAAAACTAGCCAGAATTAATTGCATTCTACAGTTTTGCTAACCGGTCAGCCAGGCCAGTGTCGGTATTTTGAGGGAGGTTCCCCGTGCTTGCGCACGAACTTAATTAAAATAAACCTCGTTTTTCCCAGAGGTCAAACCCCGTTAACACCTTTCTAGACACCTACTGGATTAGCTAATTGTAAAGTGCAAAATTCTCCCGGGAGTAACTCTTACTCACTGTGGGATCGGGATCCAAATATCATATAGATGGTATGCAATCTCATTGCAAATCTCAACTCTTGAAACTCCCGATATGGTTTTTACCCATAGATGATAATGACCTTGCCTATGGTCAACATATCATAAGCACTAGTCAATTTCTACCCGTCATTTCGAGATTAACTAGACCCACCCATATGACCCTTGACTATGATCAACATAATCACATGGATGTCCTAACTGATCGCATCATATGCTTGTAGAAAGACATCACTTAGCTAGCGTACACTACGCCTTGAGTATAATCCACATACGTAGTATGAATACTAAGTACTCTACTTCCTAAAATGACGGAGGGTTGCGGATGGTTTTTATGAAAACCTTTAACGCTTTGAACTTGATTTCGTTGTAGAATCTAAATTTTTTTTAGAAAAGGAGTGGCTTAAGCTCCGCATCTTTTGAAACTTGCTTTTTCATAAAAGAGCCGAGTGGGTTTCAAATCCGATTCTACAACATGTTTAGGTTTCTTTTCTTTTACATTAATCTCATTAATGCATTTCCATCATTTAAGTTCCTAAGCCATTACAGAAAGAAAAGAAAAACAGTATTACATATCACATATATAATAATATCACATTCGTCTCAGATATTAAGCAATCACATCACAGAATAATTAGTAGCAGAAACACATATATGAAAATATAGGATATACTAGGAACTCTGTATTTTCTATTTAGCCTACGATAGAAAATACGGATTCCACGGTCGTGATGAATAGCCAAGCCTACACCCTTAGACCCCTACGAGAGCGGTAAGTGACCCTTCCAATTCTGGAGTTTAGGAGACCCGGTCTCGACTCCTCGAGATGGCCTCCCACTGAACTCCAGAACCCAGTCACTCGTGCTCCCCTCCTTGGGTCTGTCCTAATGCAGAAAAGTAAAATATACATCAGTGGAGACATCATCCTCAACCCGGATGTGCCCCAATAAAAGAATAATATATACATGATTGTAAAGATAAATTCTCGTCTCACATAAAACCCCCGGCCATTCGATCACGACGATCCTACACATCATATCACATCAACAATTGAAAAGCATAGACGACGTTAAAATATATCAATTAACACATCAACATACCTACTGTTGTAATAGATCTCAACACTTAAACATGCATAAAAATTCCCAGAGAGCATATATAGTACCTACGGATCAACGCAAGAGCGCACGGTCCAAGCCTCACCAACGGCGCCGTGGAACCGCCGCAAATACACCCAATTGGCCGTGGTTCCGCGGTCCTTGAGTCGAGTTAGGCGCTCGTTTTTCTTGGGGATCCATAGAAAACCCTGCTCTATTTTCTGCATATTTTTAATTACAAAAATTCCAACTTTTGAAAAAATTTCCAGTGAGCATGTAAAAAACGCATTTTTCATGTTCGATTGAGTTTTTAAACGTCGTCCGGCTTACCCTAAAGCTCTAGCTAGGCTCTGATACCATTGTTGGTCAGGCAGCCACCCCATCCAATGGGGTCACCATGGCACCAACGGGTCCCTCAACAGCTACTTTTTACGCATGCCCCCTCGCGAGGACTACAACCCGCCGGAACACCTTCCGGTCTCGGGACACCCAGGGGGTAAGAGCCTATACTTCGCCACACTGTCACACAGTGAGAACCCTCCATAGGTCGACATCCAATGCCTAGTAGCTCTGATACCATGTTGGTATGTAGTAGCGCCTCTAGTAAGGTTGCAACATCATAAAGTGGTTAACTTTCATTTTAAAGAGGGCTATTACAAACGAACTACGAATCGTAACTAGAGATTAGGGTAATAACAACATTATATGAAGTCTAAACTAAAGGAAAAGGAAATACAACCTTTGTATCCAACTCCTTCGGCCTTTAGGACTCCTACGGATTTGCACAAGGTTTGGAACGACTCTACTCGAGATCCTTCGTCGTCTACGATGATCCACCTGGAGATTCCTAGAACAAGCTCTTAGCTTCACAAAATGAAGCAAAACACTCTACACTAAAGGGCTAGGGTAGTGTAGAATGGTTGTGTGGTTTGTAAACTCACTTAAAAACCCTTTCTTTTTAATTTTCTCACTCAAAACAAAACTCAAGAGAGCTTGGAAAAGGAGGAAGATGAAGATGGTAAAAGCTTTTGTATAAATAATGAAAACTTATTTTCAATATGAAAATTGAAAATATTATATATGAGACACTCTCACATATAACCATGGTTGGCTAAATATCTAGATATTATTTGGATGGGTTAAAGAACAAAAGGAAATTAAACCATGGTTAAAGTCAATGTTCAAATAAGAAGTGTGTAGAAAATGAGTCATTAGGCTAATTTCCTTTTTCCTTTAATCCATTAACAAAAATCTAGATATTTATCAACCTTGTGAGTCTTATATTGCCATCTACTTTGTATCATCAACCATGACACATATGTATGTGTGTATGTGTGCATGCACATCATCATGTGTATGTGTGAACATACATGCATACATCCAAAAGAAAAAGGGTTAATTAAAAGTGAGCTTAAAGATAATATTAAATCAACACTTGATTTAATAAATCGGTCACATCAAATGTGAACCGACCAATATCGAACGTTCGATTAAAATACGGTATCTCATATTCGTATTTAATCGAGATCCTGCGCATATCACATATGCACACCACATCATTTCGCCTGAGCTAGAAAATTCCTGTGTGGGACTCTAAGACTCGTCAATACGCCGGCAGTAGGTGATGATCATATCAAAACACCTACAAGCCGCAAGTGGTCAGCTAAACGTAACGGCCACCCGGGTATTGAGCGATCAGAAGAAAAACAAGCGAACCCGTCAAAACTCCCGTCGAGCCATTGGCAACACTTACCGTACAGTCCGGTCTTTTCGTCTGATATGCTGCATATCAAGTCTAGGGATGGAATCGTCGAGCCCTAATAACTCAATAAGTCATGTCGATATGGTCTATGACCGGTCGAGAAACTTCTGATAACACTTATCAGTAAATCTCATCAGCCCTGGCCAGGGACTTTAAGTCAGAGCCAATCGCACATAGCACAACATCTACTCCCAATACCGGGAGAGACGAAACCCCTCCTATCGCTCACAGTCTCCATGTGTCTCGAGACTATACCCAAAAGCCACATGTTTGCACGACACAGTAGAGCCGTGGTAGGGTGGAAATTAAAGTACAGCTGGAGAACACACAATAATCTATGACAATCTCAGGTCTACAGACTAACCTGTACCAGTGCCACCAGAGAACTGCTATCCGATGATAGATATAATAATATATACGAACTCTCTGTGAGTCCGTTCAGTGTACCCAGTCTCCACTGAGCACCCGTATACAATCTTCGATGTCACAACACCAATGGATATGGGATCATCCATCGCCCATCATATGGGTCAAGAAACTTATACGCTAGTCTACTCTGGAATATCGATACCCTATCTCGATATACCTACGACTAGGAACATTTGAGGATATGCTTATAGACTACACATGCCCTACTAGTATGATCTCCATCATAGCCATGGAAGTTAAGCATATATCCTCAGGGCTTTATCAACATGTATTAAATGAACTGTATCAAGCAAACATGTCAGATAAAGTAAAACCAGATAGCATACTATCTTATCGAGCAAGAAAGTCATATATCAAAATATACATATATATATGTCCAAGCATCCACTATATATATAATGGCCTCTAGGGCATACATATATCCAACAGAAGGGAAAGCAAGTGGCTGGCTTTACTTATCCCCATGATCATCTGTGAGTAGATTTAATATCTACAGGGTAATCGCCTGCATGGCGTTATGCGTCAGGGCTAGATATGATATGATATTAGTCGCATGTTTATATTGCACATATAGAGTTTGCGCATAAACTTCGTTGCATATTATTACTTGTTGTGCTTGGACCTGTACCCTTTGGACACTGCATTATTATTGACGGCTCATGTTGCACGAGCACTGATTGTAGGCCACTCACATCGTCAATAATTGCCATGACACACACAACACTTATACATACATGAGATTGTATTGGTTAGGGATATTGAGACATTGATTCATATTCCATTGTGCATATGACATATAGCATACCTGTATGCCTACATGCTTACACATATGCCTTGACATGCCTACATGCTAGCTACCCATATACCTATATGGTATTGTACCATTAGAGATAGGTATATACACATATGAGACATAGCTACATGTACATCTTGCATACATACTTACATGTAAACCTGTACCCCTAGCTTGATATAGCTACACATATACCTAGAGGGTATTATATCATTATTGACATGTATATACACATACCTAGCTTGATATAGCTACACACATATCTGGAGGGTATTTCATCATTACTGATAGGTAGATACACATATCTTTCTATACCGACATTGTTACGCATACCTGGCTATAGCTACATGCTCACCTTTATATGATGTAGCGTTTGTTTTCAGAGAAATTAGGAACCGCATGATATATTTAAATAACTTGTTGCAGTTAAATAGCGTTTTTTCCTTTATATGCTCATATTACTGTTTCATGTTGTATATATTATATTTTATGGATTTCGCATTGATATATGGATTTCATATGATGTTTTCTGGATGTTTTACTCTTGGATATATATATCAGTGGTATGGGACGCTGATATATATACATGTATATATATCAGTGGTATGGGACGCTGTTATATATGTACACATAATATATAAATATATATATATATCAGTGGTATGGGACGTTGTTATATATGTATACCTATAATATATATATCATTATAATGATCTGTGCAAGTATTCTTATTCATTATATATGAGGGGCGATATTATAGTCGATATGAGGGCCGATATTATGGTCGATATGAGGGCCGATATTTTGGCCGATGTGAAGGGCCTATATGCCCGATGTGAGGGGCCGATGTGCCCGTTATGAGGGGCCTATGTGCCCGATATGAGGATGACATGTTTTATTTCATACTCCGCATTTATTTGATATGCATTGCTTCATGTATTAGTAGTACCAGACAGAGTACCTTTCATGACAGTTGCATATACATATTACTATTTATTGCTATCAGCTTGCATGTGATAGATTAGCGCAGGACATGCAAACTTGCGATTACCTGCATATGTTATTTACTATTCAAGAGTTGGAAACTCACCCTCGTTGTGCCACATGGTTGTACATGTTGTCCCTCAGAGTAGTCGCGGCAGGGCTTTCATCTATCGTATCAAAATTTGCCGCGGATACCGCTACGGCTGACAGGGTGCAGTTTTGCTATAGGTGGGTTTTGCGGTTATCCGATGTTGCTCATTGTTTATTCGTTGGATTCAGTACTCTCCATCTACCATTTTCATGTATTGACTTAGAGACGAGTTGTGAGGACGATATTGTATATTATTTGTGACTTGGAGATTTTCATGTTGTTCACTTTATATCGTCTTTTTCTTCGCTACGGCATCGTATATCTGTTATGGTGGTTGTTTTCCTCCTTTGGGCGTGGATTTGCTCCCGTTGGGGATGCTTTACTTATATATTTATGATTGTACCCTTTTTGGCGGCTTGTTTTACAAAGGAGGTGTAGGGTTACTAGGCACTGTCACAGGGGTCTATAAGGAATCAACCATGCCCGATTTAAAATTTACAAGTGCCGAACAACCTAAAGCGAGGATCTTTGCTAGATAATTAGGGTTAACAAAGCATGTAAACAACTTTACATCTAAAAAAAAGGGATTACAACCTATGTAGTCCGTTCCTTCGCTTCATAAGCTCCGAGTAGTAGCCCCTTCGCCACGATCCATGATCTCCTGGACTCAGGAGAGGCTCCACAAGTCGAATGATCCATTCTTTCTTGAAGTCTTCCTTTTCAAAGATGATCTACCTTGAAGAATCTTTAACTCAAACTCTCACTTCTCTAATCAAGTATTAATGAAGTGAACACCCTAATCTAAGTGGCTAGAATAGATAAGGATGATGAAGTAGGAATTATGCTCTCTTTAATTATCAATTTCTCACACACCATCATCACAAACACAAAAGCTAGTAATCTTTTCAAAGAGGAAGAAGAAGATGAAGTCTTTTGTGATGAATAATGAATTATATTGCTCATGGTTACAATTGCAACCCTTGGTTAATAAAGAAAGGCTTTAACAATTGTAGAGATTTAACTAGGGTAAAGGGTTTGGGTTGGGTTAAGAAATATCTCCACAAAATATCAACAAAATATCTTTGCTTAAAATAAAAAATAAAGCTTCTAGAAGCTTCATGAAAAAGCTAATCTAAATCAAACCCTAACCATGTTTAATCTTCACAAATCATGTTGCATTTGTAATCATAACTTGTTACAATATTATATATCACATATATAATATATATTTGTAACAAAAGAAAATAATACAATTAACATATATCGCACATATATATATCAATGTATTATCCGTTGAGAAAATGAATCAATAAAACGAGCTTATATTAGATAATGTAATGTAATATATCACATATATAATTATACATTAAATCATTGAATCAACAATTGATCCGACAATCCGGCTATATCGCATATAACCGACTAATATAACATGTACCGATTCATCGAATCAACACTTGATCCGATGACCCTGCTATATCACATATACCCGGACGATATCATATATCGCGAGAATAGAATACGGTAACTCATATCGTATTATCCTTGGTCCTGCACATATCACATATGTGCTCCTACTCCGTTTTGCCTGAGCCAAGAAACCTCTGTGTAGGACTCTAAAGAATTGTCAATACGCCGGCAGTGGGTAATGATCATATCAAACACCCACAAGCTGCAAGCGGCCAGCTAAACGTAACATCCACCCAGGTATTGAGCGATCAGAAGATCAACAAGCAAACCTGTACATTCTCCTGTGAATCCAATCAGTAACACTACCATACAGTCCGGTCTCTTCGTCTAATATGTCGCATATCAAGTCTAGAGGTGGTAAACATCAGACCTCAGTAACCGATAAGTCGTGTCGATGTAAGGCTCATAACAGGTCGAAAAACTACTAATAACACTTACCAGTAGCACTCTATATCAGTCCTGGCCAGGGACTTCCAGTTATGGCCAATCGAACACAGCACAACATCTACTCCCTATACTGGGAGAGACGAAAACCCTCCTATCGCTCATTGTCTCCATGTGATTCTGGACTGTACCCAAAAGCCTCCGTTTTACATGCCCTCTTGGACGTGGTATGATGGAAATTAAAGCACAGTGGGAATCACAAAAGATTCTATGACGATCTCGGGTTTATAGACTAACCTGTACCAGTGTCACCAGAGAACTGCCTTCTGACGTGAGGTATAATAACATCTGGGAGTTCTCGGCGAGTCCGTCCAGTGTACCCAGTCTCCACTGAGCACCCCTACACCATCTCTGATGTCAAACACCAATAGATATGGGATCATCCATCGCCCATCATATGGGTCAAGATGTGTATACACTAGTATATCCTGGTGCATCGATGCCCTGTCTCGATACACCCTTGACTAGGAATAGTTATAGGATGTACTCGTTGACTACTCTGGCCCCACTAGTATGATCTCATCATAGTCCCAGCAGTCGAGTATATATCCTAAGGGCTTTATCAACATGTGAGAGTAAGACAGTAAACTAATAAAAGTCAACATGTTAAGATAAAGTGAAACCAAATAGCATACTATCATGTCGAGCAAGAAAGTCCTCTCTCTATATATATCCAAGCATCCACTATAATATACATCATATGTACAATAATGGCCTCTAGGAGATATACACAACTAACAATCTCTCACTTGCACTAAGGCCAGCTGTTGTAGTATCCCATACCTAGCATCCCGAAGAGTCTCTCAAATTGTATCTCGGGTATGGCCTTCGTGAGTGGATCCGCAGTGTTGTCCTTCGTATCAACTCTCCTGACCTCGATCTCCCGGCGATCAACTATCTCCCGGATCAGGTGATACCGCCTCAGAATATGTCTGGACTTCTGATGGGACCTGGGTTCCTTGGCCAAAGCCACAGCTCTATTGTTATCACAATACAAAGGTATTGGATGCTCAATGGACGGAACCACACCAAGTTCAGTGATGAACTTCATCATCCGGACAGCCTCTTTGGCAGCATCGTTGGCAGCGATGTAGTCAGCCTCCATCGTCGAGTCTGCAACGGTTTCCTGTTTGGAACTCTTCTAACACACCGCCCCTCCATTGAGGGTAAAGACAAATCCCGAGTGCGACTTAGAGTCGTCCTTATCGCTTTGGAAGCTTGAATTGGTAAAGGACTCCACCTGGAGTTCTCCGTTACCATACACCAAAAACATCTCTTTAGTCATTCTTAAGTACTTGAGAATGTTCTTCACAGCTATCCAGTGACTCTCTCCAGGATCTGCTTGATACCTACTCACTACACTTAGTGAGCATGCTACATCAGGTCTGGTACATAGCATCGCATACATGATAGAGACTACTGCCGAAGCATAGGGTATCCCTTGCACGCGAGCTCTTTCCAAATCAGTCTTGGGAGACATCTTATTGGAGAGAGTGAGTCTAGAGATTGTGAGTTGGTTCCCATGCTTAGATTCTTCCATACTAATCCTCTTTAGTATGGTGTCAATGTACCTAGATTCGGACAATCCCAGTATCCGTTTAGATCTATCTCTATAGATCTTTATTCCCAGTATGCACGAGGTATCACCTAAATCTTTCATTGAGAATCTTTTTGATAAGAAGAGCTTGACCGAGTGCAGCATAGGAACATCATTCCCTATCAAGAGTATGTCATCCACGTACAATACGAGGAAGACAACCTTACTCTCTGCAACCTTTCTGTATATACAAGGTTCATCTACGTTTTTGATGAAGTCAAACTCTTTGACTACAACATCAAAGAAGATGTTCCAACTCCGCGATGCTTGCTTTAACCCATAAATGGATTTAAGAAGCTTGCACACCTTTCCGTTGCTCCCAGTATCTACGAAGCCCTTTGGCTGAGTCATGTACACGCACCCCTCTAAATCACCATTTAGAAAGGCGGTCTTAACATCCATTTGTCAGATTTCGTGGTCATGGTATGCGGAAATGGCAAGTAAGATCCAGATGAACTTAATCATAGCCACAGGAGAAAAAGGTATCGTCATAATCCATACCTGGTCATTCACGAAAACCCTTTGCAACAAGTCTAGCTTTGAAAGTCTCAACTTTTCCATCTACACCAAGTTTCTTCTTAAAGATCCATTTTCTCCCAATTGGTTTTACCCCTTCAGGAGCAACTTCCAAAGTCCATACTTTGTTGGTGTACATGGATTCCATCTCAGATCGCATTGCATCCAGCCACTTCACAGAGTAACCACTCGTGATGGCCTGCTCGAAGCTAGTCGGGTCATCATCTTCCATGATGCAATCCTCGCTCCTACCATCTACGAGAAAATCGTAGTATCTCTCAGGTGGATGATAAACCCTACTAGATCGGCGGAGAGGCTGGGGTTCGTTGGGAACTACTGAATTCTCTGGCTCCACTAAATCTTCAGTTGCAGTTTGTGTCGCTGGAACTTCTTCCAGTTCTACCTCATTGCCACTATCTTGTTTCATGAGAAAACCCTTTTCTAAGAAGGTGGCATGTCGAGAAACAAACTCTTTTTGTTCCTCGGAGTGGTAGAAGATATACCCTTGCGAATGCTTGGGATATCCAATAAACTTGCATAGAACTGACCTTGCCTCGAGCTTGTCTGGATTTTGTGTTTTCACATATGCCGGACAACCCCATATCTTAATGTAATTAAGATGTGGTCTTTTTCCTTTCCATATCTCATATGGAGTGGTTGGCACGGATTTGGTGGGAACCCTATTCAATAGGTCTATGGCTGTCTCAAGCGCATACCCCCAGAAGGAAACAGGCAACTCAGCATTGCTCATCATAGAGCGCACCATATCTAATAGGGTGCGATTCCTCCGCTCCGATACACCGTTGTGCTGTGGTGTATATGGAGGTGTAAGCTGAGTGAGAATCCATCTCTTTTAGATAATCTAGAAACTCATTGCTCAAGTATTCTCCTCCTCGATCAGATCGAAGGATCTTAATACTTCTGCCCGTTTGGTTCTCCACTTCGTGCTTATATTCCCGGAATTTCTCAAAAGCTTCAGACTTGTGTTTCATCAGGAACACATGTCCGTATCTTCAGAGATCGTCAATGAATATAATGAAGTAGGAAGAGCCGTTCCTGGCATGTGTAGACATGGGTCCACATACATCACTATGTATCAGCCTTAAGAGTTCCGTAACTCTTTCTTCGTGTCCACTAAACGAAGTTTTGGTCATCTTGCCTTTGAAACATGACTGACAAGTGTCATAAGATGAAAATTCGAACGGATTCAAATATCCATCCTTATGCAATTTAGCTAGCCGTGTCGCATTGATATGACCCAGTCTACAATGCCATAAGAAGGATTCGTTCATTTCTGAACTTTTCCTCTTGTTTGTGTTCTGTACATTAAGAATTGTAGTTTGATTTACAACGTACATGCCATTATTTAACGATCCTGATCCTATCAACTTTTGATTCAGGAATATGTTCATAACATTATCCTGTATTACAAAATTATATCCTTCTTTATTCAATAAAGAAACTGATATAATATTGCATATCAGGGTTGGAATGTAATAGCATTCGTTCAGAATCAATGTGTTACCTTTTGGTAACACAAGGTGATATTCGCCAAAAGCCTTGGCTGCAACATATTCACCATTCCCTACTGTTACGGAATGATCACCCATTCCCAGTTCTCTACCTTTACGTAGCTGATTTGTATGTCAAAAACTATTTAGTAACCGCAATCAAGAACGGCGTCGCGTGAAGCTAGCCGGTGAGTACTAGCCGGTCCACAGGGATGTTGTGAATCTCCTAGTCGCGCTAACGAGTTAATTCCGAAGGGTGTTCGGATTGATTATTAAATCTAAAATCCTAAATTATTCTACCTAGGGCAATTAATTGAAAGTTATAATTAGGGCAGATAAATAAAATCTATACTAGGGCAAGAAAATAAATTTAATCTAGGGCATGAATTGAAATTATCTAGGGTAAGAAAATAAACAAATCTACTTACTTTACAGATGCATTTCTCCAATCATCCATGCAGGGTTGTCAGATCTGAATTTCAGAATTGAAGAGAGGCACCGATGCTCTCCATAAAGAATTTTGGAATTTTTATTAAAAGGAGGCATGAAAAGAATACAATGATTTGGGCTTCTATTTATAGGAGATAGAAACCCTAGGTTACAATTGATTCGCATGTCTACATTTACCAAAATATCCTTAGGAAGACCTAGTCAAAGTAGACTTCCAAGCTTTGGTAAAATTTTATGTCTGGAAATTTTGGAACTGATTCTGGGCTTCGTGGGCTTTTTATTTCTTTGGATCTTTATTCAATTTGGCTTCTCTATTTCTTCCAGATCTCCAGTGAACAATTGAAGTGTACTTTTAACCGTTTGCTTTGTAATCTTGGACCTTGCATTGCCTTGTACTTTGTGAATTTTATCTTTGATGTAGGCTTGATCAAGAGTCTTCTGTTTGTTGGTCAAAGTCCCTTTTTGTGTCGTCTTTTGTCTTTTTCACTGTTTTAGATCCAAGAACCTGTAACCTGTAATATGTAGCAGACATGCGTCAAAGGCACCTGTTTATTTGTAAAAAGAATAAGAATGTTGAATATAATAATACAATATTACGGTGTGAACAAATACCCCCAAACTTATCTTTCGCTCGTCCTCGAGCAAACTTATTTTTATTCTCTACAAAAAACCTAACCACACTTTCGCAGGGAAACGCGATTGCACTGAGCTCGTGCAACAAGCCGTTAAACCTCTAGGTGTCCCTAGTAGGAGGAGTGTTGTCTCCTGAGGGTTTTCAGTGGATACTACCCACAAAATCCTATCAATTTGGCTTTTTCGACTTTTGTTTTCCAATTAGGTTTTCTAACAAGGAATTCTATTATCTTCGACTCGTAAATTATCCACCCATATTCTTCACACTTCCTCGTCATCTAACTTAAGATTATATATGTTCTATAGACTTACTTAGCTTTCGGCATCTCTTAAGCTTTCCTTCTAGGGTTCCATCTCCACTTAGGAATTTTTATCAACTCTATTAAAGATACAAGTTCTATTCTTCACTCCTTTCTTTCATCTAAACTCCAATCACATATCCCCACGTGTGTGTAAATATCACCCCTACACTTGGAAATTCAAATCAAGCAATCATACCCTTGTCCGTTGTCCAAAATACTTATTAGTAGGTGAATTTTTAACTGAATTTAGCTTACACATCTTTCATGCGACTGTTAATACTTCTTGAGGTACCAACAATCGATTACAAGATATGTTTGCACTTTAAAGCGTAATTCCTAGTCTTGCAACACCCAAGGCTTTTAGCAGTGACTCCCAAACCAGTTGGTCTAAGGCACTAGGTGATGAAGCACCCTCGCTAAATATTTTTCTATTTTTACAGCCTTAAGTAATCACAAAAACCAGTGTCCATTTTTTTTCTTCTTTATTCACACTTTTTTTCTTTTATTTTCTTCGTACTAAGGACTTTAGGCAAGAGCATTTTAAGGTCTCTTCTACTATTCCAAGTTTCAAGGTGCGTGATTGTGCAAATTGTAGGGTATACATTTTCAGAATTTAGACTTAAGCTAGGAACTATTTTTCAAACTTATACTCTAATAAGAACATCAATACTCTTTCCTTGTTTCGACTTAGCCCAAGCAGTGAACCCAAAATTTTCCTGTTTCTAAATAAACTACAAGGCATATACTTTCTACCGTTAAACATTAAGGAAGGTTATTTTTAGAGTTTTTAATTTACTAAATCTAAGATCTAGTTGTTCCTGGCCAATTAACCCATCTATCAAACTCAAGTCAAATATGGCCAAAATTGAATACATTAATTTTTATAATTTTTCAAATTTTTCAATTTTTATGGGTTTTCAAATAAATATGCAAATGCAAAAATATGTACAAATGAATGCGAAGGAAAAAGACGTACCGAGCATACCCCTAAACTTGAAATTGACAGTGTCCTCACTGTCATGCTAAACCAAGAGGGTCAAAATTGTCGGCACTCCCCTGTTTATTTATTTACAAAATATTTTTTAAAATATTTTTTTATTGTTTTGAAATTTTTTTTATTTTTTATTTTTTTATAGAAAAAGAAAACAAAAATATATATACATATATACAACAAGGTTCCCCCCAAACTTAAGCTTGGCCTTACACACGCCAAAGATTAGCACCAACCATTCAAAAATCTTATCATGGTAATGGCTAAGTTGGTGAAATAATGTGGTGTAGAAGAAAGAAATGAGAAACACGCGAGACCGTGTGGAAAGAAGAATGGTAGAAAATGGTCTCGGTGGAGGAGCAGAATGGCGGAAAGGAGAAAGAAGGGTCGCGCGATCTTGAGGGTGTAAATCGAGTGAATAAATTAACGCAATTTGTGATGACCGATGTGTTAAAAGCGATTGCGCTAACCTATCAACCCGTCGAGAAATGGGGTCAAATCCCTCAAGATTCGCAAGAAAACATGGGTACGCCGAACTTGGTACAGGAGATGAAAGCATAACGGTCACTTGTACGGTCCCAAAAATAGGAAGGACGAAAGGAAGTGAATTAGGGATAATATCATTCTCTCCGTAGTAAACTGTCTCGAACTTGAAAGATTCCATTAATGGTTCGAAACTACTGTAAGCAACCGAGTCTGATGGTTCAACTAACTCATCTGAAAATGTAAAGGACTCAAACTCGGGCGGTGAGTCATCAATATCGTCCGAATAAGTGAAACACTCGTAAGTGTTAACGTCTATGAGAACCGTGTCAGATTCAAAGGAAAATTTTTCAAGCTCACAGTCTTTAAGCGTGATATTAGGCGTGGTCGGAACGATGGAAAGGAGGGAGGGTGATTTAGGTAAAGGTTCAAGAGGATGAATTGGAAAATCAGACACATCAAACAAAAATGGTTCAACCTCAATATGATCCTCAAAACTCTCCTCAATACTATCCTTATAATTCTCCTCAATATTTAACACATCCATGCCATTATCATCAAAATCAAGACGCATATGAGATTCGGAAGAAACATTTAATAACTCGGGATGATGATTTGAACATAAAATTTCAATTAAATCGACAGGTTCATCATCCGAAATATTCCCGGCGTCTATATTCTCAATCAAGTGAAAATTAATCTCCTTAGACACCTCATCAAAAGCATGGATATTTATCGATTTAGGTTCTAGAGTGGAGGTGTAAAGATCGAAAGGATTAAGTATGGTTTCACTTGAATGGGGTTCTTCATAATTTGGCAAATCAAACACTACAAAATCACACAACTCGTCATTTTGGACACATGTTTGAAAATTGGAGTTGTTGGATTCAATTGGGTATGGGTAGGTTTGATTTGGAAATCCTCTCTCATTCTCACTCTGTCCAACCGCCTCCTTATACATTGAAAAATTTGAAAATAGTGGGAAACTAGTTACCGGTTCGGTAGGTTGCATAAGGGCGGCCACGGACGCTTCCACATTCCTAGTCATTTTGTTTGTTGCTAAGATATAAGCCTCTAACGACTCTTCCAAACTAGACTTGGGTGGTGAGGGTGTTTCGGTAAAAGATTCGAAATGGTGTGGATATGCAAAACTCCCAACTGGCGGTGTAGAAACAGTGTCTAGTGAAGGTGGGAAAGTCGGGTAGGACTGGTAGGAAGTGGGTGGTTGGACAGGGGTAGGGTCAACATGTGGGTAAAAAGGTGAATAGTCTTGTGGATCCCTAGAACTAGATGTGTGGAGAGGGGTGAAAGATCGGCTACGAGATTGAGCAATATGCTCAACAATGGACATTGGTTTAGGAGTGCCAGCAGGACTTGAAAAAGCGGTGTCAACATACGAAGGTGGTAAAGGTTGACTTGGTTGACACAAAGTGGGTTGCAAAGTCGAACTGTTTCTCCTAGACGCTTCTATTTGATCTTTCAGCGAAATTTTAGGCATGGAAGGATCGTCTTTAAATCGACCGAAACAATTGACGAACGACACAAAGTTAGGTTCGGGATACCAAAGTTCGGCGAGAGATTTATGATGTGGGGTACCCATGATAGAAGAATGAGAAAAGAAAGAAGGTAAGTGGTGCAAGTTGGGTGCAAGGATTTCTTAGCGACAAAATTTTTGCAAGTTTTTATAAAAATTTTCCTTTTTTCCTTTTTCTCTTTATTTGAGACTGTTTGCAGAAAAAAAATTTCGATAAAGGGCTTAAACACAAATGTAATCAACCAGAAATGCACAATCAAACCTAGATCTAGGGTCACCTAGGTTAGCTAGACAGCTCCTAACTGTTCCAAAGGGCTAGAAATAGGACCTCAAACCGCCTCTTCACCGCCAATTGCGGCCAGGTAAGTGCCAGGTAAATGAGAAGGAACCACACTGTGGGCTTAATTAAAAACCACTAGCCTTTGACACACTTGCCTAGGCACCGCAAAGTCAGGTTAGGATAAACGGTCGATGCCTATACTAGTCCTCTGTCCTATTGAGCTCGAAGTTCTTAGGGCTGAGTCTAGTATTTTTTAATTAAAGATTGGTCAATACAAATGCCTTATGTGATTTCTGGGATCCTGGGAAGGGTGATGAAATCCCCACCCAATCTGAATTGGTCAAAAAGTCCCTTAAAGTCCGGTTAAAAATATGCAAAACAGAAAGAAACAAATCACTTGCAATCAATTTTTTATTTTATTGCGCGGCGCAAAGAATCCTGCACAAGATTGTTATTTGGAAGGGAAAAGATTTTTGAGCGCAAAAAAATCCTGCAGGCAAATTTACAGAAGATATATCAAGATTTGCAGAGGAGGAGAGAGAAAACTCACAGAAATTTGCAGTGGCGGAACTGTATTTTTTTTTTATCTCGCTTCTGACTTTTTTTTTCAAGCCCTGAATCAACCAGGCTGCGGCGGTTCCGCGGCCAAAAGGGGGTTCGGGCGGCGGTTCCGCCGCGTCTTGGTCGCTTCGGCGGATTTTTTTATTTTTTTTGGGAACAGATCTCTGCGATTCTTCTTGTTGACTCGGTCCTCCAAATTTCTTCTGTTGTCTATTGTGATATTTCTCTGTTTGTTCGGATTTGATATTTGCTGTTTTGTTCTCTGTAGATTTCCAGATCCGAATTTGTTCGAAGATCCTGCAAAATTCACACAAAAATACCCTTCCCAAAAATAACAGATGATATATTTTTATATCTTTTTGATTTTTCAGATTTTTATGATTTTTTAATTTAAGATTAACCCGAAATTGCAAAAAGGAAATTTCTACGCCATCCCCGGCAACGGCGCCATTTGATTGATATGTCAAAAACTATTTCTAAACTGCAATAAAAAACGGCGTCGCATGAAGCTAGCCGGTGAGTACGGGTCGGTCCACAGGGATGTTGTGAATCTCCTAGTCGCGCTAACGAGTTAATTCCGAAGGGTGTTCGGATTGATTATTAAATCTAAAATCCTAAATTATTCTACCTAGGGTAATTAATTGAAAGTTATAACTAGGACAGATAAATAAAATCTATACTAGGGCAAGAAAATAAATTTAATCTAGGGCATGAATTGAAATTATCTAGGGCAAGAAAATAAACAAATCTACTTACTTTACAGATGCATTTCTCCAATCATCCATGCAGGGTTGTCAGATCTGAATTTCAGAATTGAAGAGAGGCACCGATGCTCTCCATAAAGAATTTTGGATTTTTTATTAAAAGGAGGCATGAAAAGAATACAATGATTTGGGCTTCTATTTATAGGAGATAGAAACCTTAGGTTACAATTGATTCGCAGTTCTACATTTACCAAATTATCCTTAGGAAGACCTAGTCAAAGTAGACTTCCAAGCTTTGGTAAAATTTTATGTCTGGAAATTTTGGAACTGATTCTGGGCTTCTTGGGCTTTTTATTTCTTTGGATCTTTATTCAATTTGGCTTCTCTATTTCTTCCAGATCTCCAGTGAACAATTGAAGTGTACTTTTAACCGTTTGCTTTGTAATGTTGGACCTTGCATTGCCTTGTACTTTGTGAATTTTATCTTTGATGTAGGCTTGATCAAGAGTCTTCTGTTTGTTGGTCAAAGTCCCTTTTTTGTGTCGTCTTTTGTCTTTTTAACTGTTTTAGATCCAAGAACCTGTAACCTGTAATATGTAGCAGACATGCGTCAAAAGCACCTTTTTATTTGTAAAAAGAATAAGAATGGGGAATATAATAATGCAATATTATGGTGTGAACAGTAGCCCATGTAACATATTACATATATGGGATCCCGATTCAGTATCTAATACCCAGGACGTAGAGTGAACTGAGAAACAGTTCTCAATAACTAACACATCTGAAGAAGATACATCAACATACTTATTCTTCGTTTGGGCTGTATGAGAATCCAGATATTCACCTATTTCCTGCTCAGTCTTATAACACTTATAAGAAAGAACGGGACCAACGTTCCCCTGCTCAGTATAATAAGCGGGCTCAGTCAATACATCCATATTATTATCTTGATTAAGGCCTGACATGGTCGCTATCTGGAGAGAGAGAGTAGAAAACACTTTAGAGTATGCTCTTGCAAGATTAGATTGGTTATTATCTTATCTAAGCAGGATGTTTCCCACTATTTTAATCAAATCTTCCTTCAAACCCTAAAAGAAAAGACTAGCCGAGATTTCAACACTTGAAATTCCCGATAATTCTTTTACCCCTAGCGTGCTATGACCTTGACGCATTCCAAACAACCCATAGTGCGCTAGTCAAGTTTAACCCGTACATTTCGTGATTGAATCAAACCCACCCATACGACCCTTGACGCATGCCAAACAACGCCGTGCGAATACCCTAATCCAATCGCATCTCATGCTACAGATAAAGTAGTAATCGGCTACCGTACACTACGCTTTGACGCATGCCAAACTACCGTAGCACGAATACTAAATATTATTTATCTGAAATGACGGAGGGTTATGCAGGTTTTTCAGAAAACCATGAGCGTAATGAACTTGATATCGTTGTAGAAACAAGTGGTTTTGAAAATGAGTGTTTTTTAGGCTTTTCTAGTTTCGCTAAAGAGGTCACTCCCGGTGAAGGGATCTTGGCTCTTTCCTTATCGAATAAGGTGCAGGATATTTTACAAATACCGCTGTGCAAAGAAAAACTATAGAAGCAATCAAAAACTAAACCGCGAGATTGTAGCATCTGCCAGTTTTGCTAAAGAGGTCACTCCCGGTGAAGCGATCTCGGCTCTTTCCTCATCGAATAAAGTGCAGGGTATAACATATATACCGCTATGCAAAGCAAAACTGTAGCTACCCTTTTTATGAAGTTTTGATTCTACAACATCTTTTAGGTTTCTTTTCTTTTTATTAATCTCATTAATATATCCCATCAGTTAATGCTTCCTAAGCATCACAGAAGAAACGAAAGCAGTAATATTTATATATTATCATATATATAGTATAAGCATTCGTCTCAGGCAGTAATATGATCTCATCACAGAACATTGCAGCAGAAGATAACATATGAAATATTGGATAAACTAGGACTCCGTATTTTATTTCGAGCCTGTATAAAACACGGATTCCACGGTAGCGATGAATAGCCAAACCCATATCCCTAGACCCCTATGAGAGCGGCAAGTAACACTGCCAATTCCAGGGTTAGGAGACCCGGTCTCGACTCCTCGAGATGGCTTCCCACTAGACCCTAGAACCCGGTTATTTGTGATCCCCTCCTCGAGTCTACCTAATGCGGAAAAGTAAATAATATACAATGGTGACATCAACCTCAATCCGGAAGTGCCCCAATAAAAGAATATTACATACAATGAATTTTACATGAATGAAAATAAAAACCCCCATCTCACATAAAACCCCGGCTATTCAGAACACGATAATCCAATATAACATATCATAGCAACACATAATATCTCATATCATCAACATAAGCAAGTATGCGTATCCCGATTGTCGTTGATGTATAGCAACGAAGCCGGCGATACACCACATACTACGCTTACGGTTACAGAAAAGAAAGTGTAAAACTACAACATTTGGAATCCACAATCACTTTAGACATCATAAATCCGAAATATCACATACTTCGCATTTCATGCCTAACTATATGAATTCCAGATATTGTATCACATTCCAGATAAATAGATAAAGTTAAACTTTCTGATCGAATAATCAAACACCCAAGATTTCACAAATAGCTCAACACTTGAGCGGAGTTCAAAAATCCCAGAACATGTCACAGCCCCAATGAACCAGCCGTAAAAGGGTCAAACCAACGCCTCACATGTGGCAACTCTAAACTACCACAAACCTTAGGGTTCAGTGGCAGTTTTGACGGTCACATAATCGAGTTAAGGTTACGTTCTTCTAGAGGGTCCATAGATATGCTTGTATGATTTTTCGAAAGATTCAAACTCAAGAAAAATTCAACACTTGAATGTTTTTCGTGTCGGGAAAAAGTGAGTTATTGATATCCGTTCGAACATTTTAACACGTTCTAAATTATCCGGAAAAACTAAACGAATTTAAACTTTCCGATCGAAACAACGAATTCTAAAGATCTCCAGAAAACTCAACACTTGAGTAATATTAAAAATTCCCAGAAGCATGTAGTAATACCTACGGATATAACCTAGAAATATCAATCCCTGATACCCAAGTTCGGCCGCCGAACCTCCGCGCAAAGCATGGTATTGCCGAGGTTCCGCGACGACTTTAGGGAATTAGGGCTTCGTATTTCACAGTTATCCATAGAATCACCTGCTTAATTTTCTGAGTATTTTTAATACAGAAAAAACCACCTTTTAAAAAAATTTCCAGAGAGGGGGTCAAATTTGACGTTTCGGGATTCAATCGGACTTTTAACTTCGTATACACGTCGCCTAATCCTCTAGCTAGGCTCTGATTCCATTGTAGGGTTACTAGGCAGTGTCACAGGGGTCTATAAGGCATCAACCGTACCCGATTTAAAATTTACAAGTGCCGAACAACCTAAAGCGAGGATCTTTGCTAGATAATTAGGGTTAACAAAGCATGTAAACAACTTTACATCTAAAAGAAATGGATTACAACCTTTGTAGTCCGTTCCTTCACTTCATAAGCTCCGTGTAGTAGTCTCTTCGCCGCGATCCATGATCTCCCGGACTCAGGAGAGGCTCCACAAGTCGAATGATCCATTCTTGCTTGAAATCTTCCTTTTCGAAGATGATCTACCTTGAAGAATCTTTAACTTAAGCTCTCACTTCTCTAATCAAGTATTAATGAATTGAACACCCTAATCTATGTGGCTAGAATAGATAAGGATGATGAAGTAGGAATTATCCTCTCTTTTATTATCAATTTCTCACACACCATCATCACAAACACAAAAGCTAGTAAGCTTTTCAAGGAGGAAGAAGAAAATGAAGTCTTTTGTGATGAATAATGAATTATTGCTCATGGTTACAATTACAACCCTTGGTTAATAAAGAAAGGGTTTAACCATTGTAGAGATTTAACTAGGGTAAAGGGTTTGGGTTGGGTTAGGAAATATCTCCACAAAATATTAACAAAATATCTTTGCTTAAAACCAAAAATAAAGCTTCTAGAAGCTTCATGAAATAGCTAACCCAAATCAAACCCTAACCATGTTTAATCTTCACAAATCATGTTGCATTTGTAATCATAACTTGTTACAATATTATATATCACATATATAATATATATTTGTAACAAAAGAAAATAATACAATTAACATATATCGCATATATATATCAATGTATTATCCGGTGAGAAAATGAATCAGTAAAGCGAGCTTATATTAGATAATGTAATGTAATATATCATATATATAATTATACATTAAATAATCGAATCAACACTTGATCCGACAATCCGGCTATATCGCATATAACCGACTAATATAACATGTACCGATTCATTGAATCAACACTTGATCCGATGACCCGGCTATATTACATATACCCGGCCGATATCATATATCGCGAGAATAGAATACGGTATCTCATATCGTATAATTCTCTGTCCTGCACATATCACATATGTGTTCCTACTCCGTTTTTCCTGAGCCAAGAAACCTCTGTGTAGGACTCTAAAGAATCGTCAATACGCCGACAGTGGGTGATGATCATATCAAACACCCACAAGCTGCAAGCGATCAGCTAAACGTAACATCCACCCAGGTATTGAGCGATCATAAGATCAACAAGCAAGTCTGTACATTCTCTTGTGAATCCAATCAGTAACACTACCGTACAGTCCGGTCTCTTCGTCTGATATGTCACATATCTAGTCTAGGGGTGGTAAACGTCAGACCCCAGCAACCGATAAGTCGTGTCTATGTGAGGCTCATAACAGGTCGAGAAACTACTGATAACACTTACCAGTAGCACTCTATATCAGCCCTGGCTAGGGACTTCCAGTTATAGCCAATCGAACACAGCACAACATCAACTCCCTATACCGGGAGAGACGATACCCCTCCTATCTCTCATTGCCTCCATGTGATTCGGGACTGTACCCAAAAGCCACCGTTTTGCATGCCCTCTTGGATGTGGTATGATGGAAATCAAAGCACAGTGGGAATCACAAAAGACTCTATGATGATCTCGGGTCTACAGACTAACATGTACCAGTGTCACCAGAGAACTGCCATCTGACGTGAGGTATAATACCATCTGGGAGTTCTCGGCGAGTCCGTCCAGTGTACCCAGTCTCCACTGAGCACCCATACACCATCTCTGATGTCAAACACCAATGGATATGGGATCATCCATCGCCCATCATATAGGTCAAGATGCGTATACGCTAGTCTATCCTGGTGCATCGATGCCCTGTCTCGATACACCCTCGACTAGGAACAGTTATAGGATGTACTCGTTGACTACCTGGGCCCCACTAGTATGATCTCATATTAGACCAAGCAGTCGAGTACATATCCTAAGGGCTTTATCAACATGTGAGAGTAAGACAGTAAACTAATATAAGTCAACATGTTAAGATAAAGTGAAACCAAATAGCATACTATCATGTTGAGCAAGAAAGTCATATATATATATATATATATATATATATATATATATATCCAAGCATCTACTATAATATACATCATATGTACAATAAGGGCCTCTAGGGCATATACATAACTAACAGGAGGTGCTGCCAAATTTTAAAGTAAGTAAATTTGGACTTTAAAAAATTTTGATTGAGATTTCAAAAGTTTTAACAATGTTATTATCATTTACTAGTTTTGATGCTTTAGATTGCTGGGTTTTGGCTTACTTGAATTATGTTACGCCTGGAGACGTTAAGTAGTTTAAGGGCTGTCATGTGCTAAATTTTGGGTCGTGACAAAGTTGGTATCAGAGCGCTAGGTTTTACCTTTCGGAGTGTAGGATGATCTTGGTATGATGGAGTAGGAAGCTTAAGCAGAGTTATATAGCGTGTGTATGTCCATGGCATACTTACGACACGGTACTCCGCTTAAGTGACCTATGTACTAATTGCTTGAAATTCCTTCGATGATGATACATATCCTTGTGATTCGATTTCCGTGTTCATATCGAATCCTATTTCCATTTATAACCTTTAGCCTCCGATGACTATGAGGGCTCAGAGAGAGGCAGCGAGGGCTGAGGTCAGAGTGGACTCATTTGGGATGAGGACTGACCAGGACGGTATGCTCGTTGCACAGGAGCAGATTGATCCGCTTTCGATAGATCGTATCGCTAAGCTTGAGGCAGATATGCAGGACTTGCGTCAGATGATGAGGTCATTGGTTGAGGCCAATCGAGCGCAGCGATAGGAGTTTGCCACCCATGTTACCCAGTTATTCCTTGCTATCAACACACAGCATTGTGTCACATATACAGCAGGAGTGGATGCGGCCCGTTTAGCCGAGGAGCGACTTCCCGAGACTTTGGGAGTTTCGAGACCGAAGAGGGCTCATGCAGGTGTATCAGCCCAGAGACGGATGCTTAGTCGCCGGGAAAGATTTCATTTATGTCGCGGGAGTAGTAGAGGCTTGGGACGAGGACAACCAGTTGCAGGTAGAGGGCAGACATGAGTGTTTGCTTCTACTCATCGGGACGCGCGGGCGTCCAATGCAGAGTTTTCTGGTAATCTTTTCGCATGATCATCTGATGCGCATGTTTTGTTTAATTCGGGATCTATGCACTCGTTTGTTCTACACACTTCGTGCCGAGGTTGGGCCGAGAGTCGTGTATGCTAGATCAGCAGTTTTTTGTGCTTACTCCTGTTTGTGATCCTTTGATTGCGCGACACGTGTTTCGTTCATGTGCTATTTGAGTATGTAACGCCTTAGATTTCGGTTAGTGTTAGTTTAGACGTTTGCGGGTTTACTGTAAAAAGTTTACCAATTCGGCTTCCTCACATTTTATAACATTTAATTAATAATTTATTTTTTATTTGTTATGGCATGCACGCACGTGTGAACGTTAATGTGAGGGTTTGTTTTGTGTTAATCTTGTTCTTAGCAACCATGAAACTTAACCATTTATCTAATCTTTGCTTTAATCCAATCCTTAACCTAAACTCCTAGATATTTTGAGTGAGAAGACAAGATATTTCTTTGGGTGTGAGAGGTGGCATGATGAGCGGTATGAATGCATTAATGGTGCATTAATGCAAGTGGTGCTCGTACCCCTTAACCTCACCTCTCTCTCTCTTTATCATTCTCTCTCTCTCATTTCTCTATCTCTTTTATTCTCTCATTCCTCTTTCATCACAACCGAACACTATCAAGTTCTACATCAATCCATCTCAAATCCTTCACAAAACTCACAAAAATCACATCTTTTACCATCTTTTGCCTCTTGGATGCCTTGGAGCTAGAAAAGCTTGGACCTTTGAGTTCTTTTGGTTAGGTAATGATCTCTAGCTGTTCTTTTTGTTGTTTTTGTGTTGTGTAGTCTTGTAGTTTTAGTTTAGAATGTTTAAAGTTATGTTTTCATGCAAATATCGTATTTTTAGTGTCAATATAGTACCTCTGTGATCTGCTGTGATCCGGAGAGTTTACTAGAAAACCAAACAATGTAGTTGTGTTGTACCTGAGACCATAGGACATCACCTGGAGCACGGACCCCTGGAGCTCGGACTCGGCCGGCGACTTGAAGGTAAATTCCGGCGACCTCGACTTGGGGTAGGAGTTAGGGTTTGAGTTTTTCTGGGTAGGTGTCTTCTGTGGTTTAGGTGTATTTGGTCTTGTTTGGTTATTGAGTTTTCTCTGTATAAAAAATCTGGGATCACATAGGTAGTTTCTTGTGTTTCATTTATGCGCGATACGTTATACGACACGGATCGTGCATATTGTGTGGTTTTGCTCTTGGGTTGGTTTCGTCGTGTCGCTATGCACATTAGCCACAATATGAACACTTGAGAGTATATTTTGAGTTGATGTGTCGGTTAAATGTAGTTTGTACGTGTTTTGGGTCTATTGCTAATATATATACTTGCTTTGTTGTTTTATTGTTTTAGGTTTCCAGGAGGGGACTTCGGATGATGTGAAGAAAGGAAAACAGGTGGTAGGCTTCACTTAGCCAGGAGCATTGGTGAGTAGATTTAACATTTACAGGAGAATCGCCCGCATGGCGTTATACGTCTAGGCTAGAGATGACTTGACTTGTCGCATATTCTATTATATATAAAGAGTTGCGCATACATTTTATTGCTTAGATTTTGCTGTGCTTGGACTAGTATCCTTAGGACACTACACTATTATTGACGGCTGATGTTGCACGAGCACTGATTGTATGCCACACACACAGTCAATAATTGCCATGTCACGCACAACACACTTATTGATATGATCTTGTTTGGTTAGGGACATTGAGACATTGATTCATATTTCTTTATGCATATGACATATAGCATACCTGTAAACCTACATGCTACACATATGTCTTGATATACTTACATACTAGTTACCTGTATACCAATAGGGTATTGTACCATTAGTGATAGGTTAATACACATATATCTGGCTATAGCTACATGTTTATCTTTATTTGATATTATATAGACATGGAGAAATTAGGAACCGCATGATATTTATTTTAATTTGTTGCAGTTAAATAGCGGCTTTTCTTTTATATGCTCGCAATTCAGTTTTATGTTGCTTATATTATATTCATGGATTTTCGTATTGAGATATGGATTTTTCATGATGTTTTCTGGATTTGAGGACCGTGGTAGTTTCATAAATTTATGCATTATTTGAAAAACCCGGTTCCCCTTGATATGATATTTTAGCATCCACAATGAGATTTATCGGTTTTGATATATATACCCCATGCGAGGAGCTTCGTGGGCCGTATGATGGTACATGGTGGGGCGCGGAGGTACCCCGGGGCAAGACGATTGAAGGACCTTGCCGATTGAGCCTGGCAGGGGAACCATACCATCCGGTGACATTACCAATAACTCGGCGGTTATCGTGGGGATACCGACGGGAGTCATGTACGTATGGATACGTCGATAGACGAGGGTTAGAGCAGGCACTCGAGCTTTCGGTATAGCGTATGAAACGTACCTATCAGGGTGCCAATCGTGGTGACAGCACCTGATAGATCGGCATTTCTGTGTCGATGCTTGACACATTGTTATCATGATATTTTTACTCCTAAGTATATATAACAGTGGAATGAGACGCTGTTTTATATATATATATATATATATATATATATATATATTAGTGGAATGGGACGCTAATATATATGTATACATATCAATTAATATACATCATCATAATTAGTCATGTAATTGTATTTAGGATATGAGATTCACTTGATTTTGGATTTAGGATATAGGAGATTCATTTGATATTGGACATAGGATATATATGAGATTGCTGATTTCGTACATTCATGGTATATGAGATTTACTTGATATTGTACATCCAGGATTTGTGAGACTTATATGATATGAGAGCCAATTTGGGGGCTGATTTTAGGAAATTCGGATTTGGATTGTCTTGATGGATTTTGATTCTACCACGATATCAGGATTCCGTGGAAATGACATGTTTCACCCCATACTCCACATTTATTGTTTATGCATTGCTTCATGTATTAGTTATACCTGTTAGTGTACCTTTCATGACTGTTGAATTTACGTACTTCATTTTATATGCATTGTTTCATGTGTTAGTTGTACATGTTCGAGTACTTTTCATGACTGTTGCATTTATACATTGTCATATCATTACTTCGTGTATTAGTAGTACCTGATTTAGGACCTTACATGATTGTTACATACAGATTGTCATATTATTATTGCTTCATGTATTAGTTGTACCTGCTAGTGTACTTTTCATGACTGTTGCATTCATATGACCTCTTATTGCAATTAGTTGCGTATGTTAGATTCGCGCTGTACGTGCATACTTGCGATTACCTTCATATGTTATTTACTATTCACGAGTTGGCAACTCACCCCCGTTGTGCCACAGTTTGTTTTGCAGGTTGTTCCCCAGAGTAGTCGAGGCAGGCTATTTATCTATCTAATCATCTTTTGCTGCGGATACCGCATCGGCTCACAGTGTGCAGTTTTGCTTTAGGTGGGTTTTGTGGTTATTCGTTGTTGTATTGTATATTCGTTGTATCATTGTACTCTCCATCTACTACTTTCATGTTTGACTTAGAGACTTGATGTGAGGATGATATTGTATATTATTTTGTGACTTGGATGTCTTTTATGCAGTTTTATTTATATCGTCTTTTATTTCTTCGCTTTGGCGTCGTATATCTGTTGTGGTGGTTGTTTTCCGCCTTTGGGCATGTATTTGTTTCCGTTTGGGGATGCTTTACTTATATTTATGTTGTACCCATTTTTGGGGCTGGTTTTTACAAAGGAGGTGCTGCCAAAATTTTAAAGAAAGAAAAGTTGGACTTTTAAAGAATTTGGGTTGAGATTTTCAAAGGTTTGAAAATTGTTCTTATTTCTTACTACTTTTGATGGTTTAGATTGCCGGGTTTTCGGCTTACTTAAATTGCGTTATGCCTGTAGACGTTGCGTAGTTTAAGGGCCGTTACATGCCAATTTCGGGTCATGACAAAGTTGGTATCAGAGCGCTAGGTTTTTATCTTTCGGAGTGTAGGATGACCTTGGTATGATGGAGTAGGTAGCTTAAGTAGAGTAACTTAGTGTGTGTATGTCCGCGGCGTACTCACGATGCGGTACTCCGCCTAATGTGACCTAAGTACAAATTGGTTGAAATTCCTTCCCTGATGATTCATATCCTTGTGATTCGATTTCCGTGTTCTTATCGAATATTATTTCCATTTATAGCCTTTGCCATTGATCACTATGGGGACTCAGAGTGATGCAGCGAGGGCCGAGCTCAGGATTGACTCTGGTGGGACAAGGACTGACCAGGATGGCGCGCTCGTTGCACAGGAGCAGATGGATCCTCCTTCGACAGATCATTTCGCTAGGCTTGTGGCAGATATGCAGGACATGCACCAGACGATGAGTTCATTGGTTGAGGCCATTCGAGCGCAGTGACAGGAGGTTGTCACCCTTGTTACCCAGTTGTTCCTTGCGGTCAATACACAACATTCCGTCACCTATATAGCACCAGTGGATGCAGCCCCAGTTGACGAGGCACGTTTTCCGGAGACCTTGGAGTTCCGGAACCGTGGAGGACTCGTACCTGAGTACCAGCCCAGAGACAGAGGCGTAGTCATCAAGACAGATTTCATGACCGTCGCGGGAGTAGCAGAGGCTTAGGATGAGGTCAGTCGTTCAGCTCTCATCCCCAGGAGGGTCAGCAATCATCGTGTGGATGTTTCTGGTGTGGAAGCCTTCATCACCTCATCAGGAATTGTTCCTTAGCACCGCGTTAGACTCGTCCTCGGAGAGGTCGTGGTCGCGAAGGGTTCGCTCAGAGGGGACAGGTTGGCAGAGGAGGAGTTCAGCCAGTTGCGGGTAGGGGGCAGACACCAGAGTTTGCTTCTACTCATCGGGACGCGCGGGCGTCCAATGCAGAGTTTTTAGGTATTCTTAATTCATATGTTCTTTTGATATACTTGTTTGTTTTACACACTTTGTGTCGTGGTTGGGACGAGAGTCGTATTAGCTAGATCAGCCGTTCGTTGTGTTAACTTCTATCAGCATTTCTTTTGTTGCGCGACACGTATTTTCAGTCGTGTGCCAATCGGATAGGAGATAGAGATTTGTCCGTCGTTTTGGTCCTTCTAGATGTTGGATTTGGCGTTCTCCTGGGCATGGACTGGTTATCTACGTGCTAGGCTTCAGTGGACTTCCGCGAGAAAACAGTCAGGTTTTGTTTTCCCGGCGAGTCAGTTCTTGTTGTGCAGGGGGACAGTAGTGCCGTCTCTCACAGCTTGAGTTCAGCATTTTTCGCTAGTCGGCTTTTGAGAAGAGGATGTTGAGGATTCTTGGCGTTCATTCGTGATACCGGAGCCACAGTGGGTTTGTTGGACCGGGTTCCTTTCGTTCGAGAGTTTTTTGACGTCGTTCCAGATGAGCCGGCAGAGCTTAGGGAGCTTAAGGATCAGCTGTAGAGTTGTTTGTTGGGGGCTTGTGCGTCTGAGTGTTTTACTATGGCGAGCTCTTATTCTGTTCGTCGGGAGAAGGACGGTAGTTTGAGCTTGTGTATTGATGGATCGTCAATTGAACCGACTTACGGTGCGGATAGGTATCCTTTACCTCGCATTGACGATTTATTCGATCATCTCCCGAGTACAAGACTTTTTCTAAGTTTGTTTGGGATCAGGTCATCATTGTTGCAGGTTCGGAGTGATGTCATTCCGCAGTGTGCTTTTGTGCGCGCTACGGGCAGTATGTGTTTTGGTTGTGTCGTTGGAATCACCAATACCCTAGCAGCATTCGTGGATGTGATGAACCAGATTTCTTCAGGCCGTTCCTCGACCAGTTTATTGTTTTGTTATTGATGACATTCTGGTCTATTCCAATGTATCGTGAGGAACAGGAGCAACACTTGAGTATTTGCTTTGCAGACATTGGGAGAGCCCCAGCGGTTTGCTAAATTCTCGGAGTGTTCCTTCAGGCTTGTTTGTGTTGACTCCTAGGTCTTGTAGTTACGGGAGACGGTTTGTTTATGGTTCCGAGGAAGATCGAGGCTGTACAGCTTTGGCCCAGACTTGTGTACGGGACGGAATTTCACAGATTTTGGGCTTAGCAGGTTTTTACCGTCGTTTCGTGCAGTATTACTAGTGTATCGCTACACCGTTGACTGGACTGACCGGAAAGGAGGTTCTTTTTCTTTGGACTGAGGCATGCGTGCGGAGTTTTTAGCAGTTGAAGACTCGGTTGACAACTGTACTAGTTCTTTCTTGCTTGCTGGTTCGGACGACTTTGTTGTTTTACTGTGATGTTTCGCGAGTGGGGCTCGATTTTGAGTTGATGTAGCACTATAGAGTTATCGCTTTTGCTTCCCAACAGTTGAAGGAAGTACGAACAGGATATCCCACTCATGATCTGGAGATGGCCGCGGTGGTCGTGCGTTGGAGATTTGGAAACACTACTTGTTCGGAGGGTCGTGTCAGATTTTCACGGACCATCAGCGGTTAATGTACATCTTCCTGCAGCGGGTTTTGATTGTCGAGACCGTCGTCTGCAGATTTACAGTTCTTGTGCGATCGTTGAGTACAGCTTAAGTTCGCCTCTACTGAGGGGACAGCTTGCTCATGTCCGCGCCCGACCATTTTTACTTAATCGCTTTCGCGAAGCACAACCCGCCTATGCTCGTTCGTCAGAAATTCTTGAGCATACTCGGCTGGGTAATGATCCGGAGTCCTTGATTTATGACAAGGGTGTGCTACGTTTAGGGACGCGTTCGTGTGTACCTGTTACTAATGCGTAGAGACGCGAAATCCTAGAGCAGGCACATCAGTCAACTCTCTGTACTCATTCAAGTTCCACCAACATTTGACGTGACTTGTGAGATAGTTACGGGTTGGCAGGGATAAGAGTGAAGTTTCGGATTTCGTTTCAAGGTGTCTGCCTTGTTGTGAGCTAAGGTTGAGCATCTGAGACCGGCTGGAGAGTTGCAACCTTTAACCGTTCCGGAGTGAGAGTGGGAGCAGATCTCCATGAATATTCATTGTAGTGTCTACCCAGGTTTAGTCAGGGTGTGACTCCATTCGGGTGTTTGTTGTCCAGTTATGCTCAGTTTACTCAGTTGTTCTTTGTTAAGTTTGTGCGTTTGCATGGAGTTCCTTCATGCATTGTATCTAATAAAAGCACCCTGTTCGCTTGCCGTCTCGGGCAGGAGATTCAGGAAGCTTTGGGTACTGGTTGAAATTTAGCTCCGTTTTTCCATCCGCAGGATGATGGTTTTGTGAGAGAGGGCTATACCGACTATGGATAATATGCTTATGTGTACGTAATAATTGTTGTTGGCAGTTGGGATCGTCACTTGCCATTGTTAGGGTTCTCCTTCGATAGCTGTTCTCAGGAGACATTCCAATTGGCAACCTTTAGGTTTTGTTTGTTAAGGTTTGTCGATCGCCATTGTGTTTTTCTGACTCTGCGTAAGTAGGATTTTGGACCCCAGCTAGTCTAGAGACTTCGGAGATGATACAGTTGGTTCAGGTTAGGATAAGGACAGCCCAGTGCAGACAGAGGTCTTATGCCGACCGTGGTGGTCGCAGACTTGAGTTCGCAGTGGGAGATCATGTATTCCTAAGGATTTTTCCGATCAATAGCGTGTTGAGTTTTGGGAAGCTTATCCAAGGACTGTAGGACTTTTGAGATCCTTAAAGTGAGTTAGTTCCGTTGCCTTTAATTTGGCACATCCGCCCAGATTATTGAGTATTCACCCCGTATTCCTTGTGAAGATACTTTGCAAATACCTTCATGACTTTCTCGCATGATTCGGCACCAGACCATTTAGCTTGGATGCGATCTTTTTGTTCACCGGCAGCCAATTGTGTTAATGGCTCGGCAGGTGGAGAAACTTCGGTCAAGGGTCTTGCCATCTGTGGAGGGTTTTCTTGGACGTAGCCGTATAGTGAGGTGATCACTTGGGAGGCTGCGAGCGAGATATGAGAGTTTTGTAATCTTCTCTTTGAAGGTACGCTTAGTAAGAATTTTAAATTCGGGGACGAATTTTTATAAGGGGGAGATTGTAAGGCCTTAGATTTCGGTTAGTGTTAGTTTAGACGTTAATGCAGGTTTACTGTTAAAAGTTTACCAATTCGGTTTCCTCACATTTTATAACGTTTAATTAATAATTTATATTTTATTTGGTATGGTATGCACGCACGTGTGTACATTAATGTGAGGGTTTGTCTTGTGTTAATCTTGTTCTTAGCAACCATGACACTTAACCATTTATCTAATCTTTGCTTTAATCCAATCCTTAACCTAAACTCCTAGATATTTTGAGTGAGAAGAGAAGATATTTCTTTGGGTGTGAGAGGTGGCATGATGAGTGGTATGAATGCATTAATGGTGCATTAATGCAAGTGGTGCTCTTACCCCTTAACCTCACCTCTCTCTCTCTCTCTATCAATCTCTCTCTCTCATTTTTCTATCTCTTTTATTCTCTCATTCCTCTTTCATCACAACCGAACACTATCAAGTTCTACACCAATCCATCTCAAATCCTTCACAAAACTCACAAAACTCACATCTTTTACCATCTTCTGCCTCTTGGATGCCTTGGAGCTTGCAAAGCTTGGATCCTTGAGTTCTTTTGGTTAGGTAATGATCTCTAGCTGTTCCTTTTGTTGTTTTTGTGTTGTGTAGTCTTGTAGTTTTAGTTTAGAATGTTTAAAGTTAAGTTTTCGTGCAAATATCGTATTTTTACTGTCAATATAGGACCTCTGTGATCTGCTGTGACTCGGAGAGTTTACTAGAAAACCAAACAATGTAGTTGTGTTGTACCTGAGACCATAGGACATCACCTGGAGCACGGACCCCTGGAGCTCGGACTAGGCCGGCGACTTGAAAGGAAATTCTGGCGACCTCGGCTTGTGGTAGGAGTTTGGGTTTGGGTTTTTCTGGGTAGGTGTCTTCAGTGGTTTAGGTGTATTTGGTCTTATTTGGTTGTTGAGTTTTCTCTGTATACAAAATCTGGGATCACATAGGTAGTTTCTTGTATTTCTTTTACGCGCGATACGTTATACAACACGGATCGTGCACTTTGTGTGGTTTTGCTCTTGGGTTGGTTTCATCGTGTCGCTACGCACGTTAGCCACAATACGAACACTTGAGAGTATGTTTTGAGTTGATGCGTCGGTTAAATGTAGTGTGTACGTGTTTTGGGTCTATTGCTAATATATATACTTGCTTTGTTGTTTTATTGTTTTAGGTTCCCAGGTGAGGATTTCGGACGCTGCGAAGAAAGGAAAACAGGTGGTAGGCTTCACTTAGCCCGGAGCGTTGGTGAGTAGATTTAACATCTACAGGAGAATCGCCCGCATGGCGTTATGCGTCTGAGCTTGAGATGACTTGACTTGTTGCATATTCTATTATATATAGAGAGTTGCGCATACATTTTATTGCTTAGATATTGTTATGCTTGGACTAGTACCCTTAGGACACTACACTATTATTGACGGCTCATGTTGCACGAGCACTGATTGTATGCCACACACCGTCAATAATTACCATGTCATGCACAACACACTTATAGATATGATCTTGTTTAGTTAGGGACATTGATTCATATTTTTTTATGCATATGACATATATCATACCTGTATACCTACATGCTACACATATGCCTTGATATACTTACATGCTAGTTACCTGTATACCTATAGGGTATTGTACCATTAGCGATAGGTAAATACACATATATCTGGCTATAGCTACATGTTTACCTTTATTTGATATTATATAGACTTGGAGAAATTAGGAACCGCATGATATTTATTATAATTTGTTGCAGTTAAATAGCGGCTTTTCCTTTGTATGCTCGCATTTCAGTCTTATGTTGCGTATATTATATTCATGGATTTTCGCATTGAGATATGGATTTTTCATGATATTTTCTGGATTTGAGGACCGTGGTTGTAACCCTTCGAAAATCGTTTAGGCAGTTTTTCTGTAATCGGCAAATTTTTCGGCTTTTTCCGTAAAAAGTCAAAATAAGTGTTTTTCATTGTAGAACTAATTATACAAAATTTAGACAAGATATTACTATAATTTTTTCACTAAAATGTCACTTATAATTTTCTAGTTAAATAAATTTTTTTTCGTAATTAATTTTTTTTTTTATTATTTTAAGCCTTTTTAAATACATTAAATTAGTGATAAATACAAATTTAATTAGGTAAATTTCTTAATTAGGAGTCTTTATAAGCTAAAATATGGTGTTAATAAAATTATATCATGTCTTGCAAACTTTTGGTTTTATGGTGGGAAAATTATAAAAAAAAAATGATGAAAAAGGGTTTTTTTTTGGAAAAAGTTGAAATGAAAAGTATTAAATGATGTCATATGATGTTGTAATGACCTAGAAACTTCTCAAAATTTCCCCCATTACCCTCTCCTACTGCTGGCCGACCCCTACAGCTGCTGGATCCCCATTTTCCCACTTCATTCTTGCTTCATTTTCATGCAAAAAATTCATGAAAATTCCACAATTTCTTTCTCCATTCAAAGCCTAACCCTAATCCCTTCTCTCTTCAACCCAAATTTGTTCAAAAACATGATGAAAGGAGGCTTCTTGGAGACTTGATCAATCTAGGGTTCAAGCTTGAGAGGTGAAAATTTTAATCCTTTTGTTAACTTGTGGTTTAATTATGCTAGAATTGAAATTCTAAGTATTAATTTAGTGTAAATCCTTGTTCATGAAAAATCAAGAGAAGGTTTTGATTTTAAAAAATTTGGGTTTGTAGCATAATGGTTGGATTATGTTAGGGATGGTTATCTAATTGATTAGAATGGTTAATGGTGTATTGATATGCTTGCTAAATCGATAAATTTCGATGTTTGTAACGAATCGATAAGAAAATCGTTTACTAGATTTTTGTAGAAAATAGAATGCGTTCAATTTGCGTTAGGTTAGCAATATTATTATCTTCGTATAGGATTATTAGAATGCGCGAACGCGGGGTTTCGTCTAGTCGGGTGGTAGTTTGTCGATTTCCCCGAAATGACGATTTTTGTTAAAGGATTGCGATTTTCGTGCGTTTTTCCGCGCACTGAGTGCATACTACGATTAATTTGAGAGCGTGGATAATTGTATGTTGTGACTTGCATTGTGTTAGGTTTTGTAATCTTATGCTTGATATTGTGCAAATATAGGATCGGTCGGGAAAACTTCGGACACGGCGCGAAAAGGCAAAGCGGTGGCCGGATCAGATTAGCGGGGATTTCTGGTGAGTAGATATATTCATCTATGGGGGAATCGTCTGAATGGCGCGAGGCGCCCCCCTAGTTAGGATTACCCTACTTTTTGCAAGATTATATTGTTAGTTAGCTTATCCATTCATGTACACTGCATACCCTTATAGCGAACAGTATGTTAAATTGCATGGACATTCATCTCTACCTATACGATATCATTTCGTAGGACACGAACACCTTACCACTGGCATATGTTGCACGCGCACTATTCATGTGACACACACGCCTTTGGTAATTGACATGCCACGTGCACGACAGAACCTGTTTATCTTAATATCATCACCTGCATTCATACTTGATATATGAAACTGCATCGCATGCATATATCTCGCATCATCATCATATTTACATAGAACTCTAGCCAAAATTCACATCGTATGCATTGATATCATAGACATTTATCATATATAACATGTGGACATTATGATTTTCTTGAGGATTTCAGTTTTGCTGCGATTTCTGGATTTTTGGGGAAAACCGCAAGAATTTAACAAAACCTTATATTTATCCTTTTCAAAACAAAATTTGCGGTTTTCTCGTGATGTATGTGTCGTCCACCATGAGTTTTCATGTTTTCTGTTGGATTTCGAGACCCGATTCGAGGAGTGGATGAACCGTCTCGGGTACATGGTGGGCCCGGTATGGTACCCCGGGGCAAGAAGATCGAGTTGTAGACGATGAGCCTGGCAGGGGAAGACTACCTACCGGTGATGTCTGGCGCGGCGGATATCCGGAGGATACCGACCGTTGTCGTGAGATTTATGATATGGGCCGATCCGGACTGACGGAGCCCGATATTGAGACATATATGATTCCTTTTTGGTGTCGATGCTTGACACGGGTTTTCAGATGATTTCTTGATGATATTTAGCTATTATACAGATATTCATGTTCTAAAGTTAAGAATTCAATAACCTTAGCAGTTAAAACACTTAAAGACTTAATAATGACATTGCATACCTGTGCATGCATACTAGAGATATCATAGCACATATGGACATGCATGTTGTGGTGCATTGCGTGCATTCTTACGATTGCCTTATTTGATGTTATATTTACTCACGAGCTGGCAACTCACCCCCGTTGTGCCACAGTGTCTTGCAGGTCGGACCCGTCAGTCTTGTAGCGGCGGGCTATTTTGTCATCAGTTCCTTTTGCTCAGACCCGCGACATCGCCCGTAGGTGGGTTGCGAGTATACTTTATTTCTTTTTGCTTTATCATTGTATCTAGTATTCTCCATCTACCACTTGTATTGTATATGCGACCTAGTGATGAGACTGAGAGATTTGTATATTTGTGGTTTCTTTTGGGCCGAGCTCACTTGAGCCGGCGTTGCGTTTTCTGATATTTTGGGTTTCTTTTATGCTCTTTTTCTTGATATTACTATTATATTGCATGTGGTTGTGATCCGCCTTGGGCGAAGAGCTAGCTCCCGCTTGGGGATGCCATTTTTATGTTTACAGGTTTATTATCTTGTTGTACCCATTTTGGGGGATAGAAAATACAGGGGAGACCCTGCCAAAATTTTCAGAATTTTTGATGTTTTTTTTTGGATTCTATGCAACTTAATTGATTTAAAAACCGTTTTCATTTAAGGTTTTCCTTCACTCTCTTTGATTTTGGTTTAGATTTTCTGGGTTTTGGCTGACTTAGGTTACGGTACGCCTTTAGACGTCTCGTAATCTAAGTGCCAGTCACGTTCCGTACTTTCGGGTCGTGACAAAGTTGGTATCAGAGCGTAGGTTTTACCTTTCTGAGTGTAGGACGACCTTGGTAGATGGAGTAGGTGACTTAAGCAGAGTGGCGTAGCGTGGGTATGATCCGCGGCATACTTACGATACGATACTCCGCCTAAGTAACCTTAGGACATAATTGCTTGTATTTCCTTTCTTGATTCCTTGCATTCCTTGATCCAATTGCAATGTCCTTATCAGTTCTATTTCTTATTCCAGCTTCGATGCCGCCAAAGACTACGAGAGCTCAGCGGGCTGCCGCTAGGGATGAGATTCGAGCGGGCTCGTCTGAGGCGAGGATCGAGAGGGAGGATACGTCTACCCCTCAGGGTCCCACTGATCCGCCTTATCCTGACCGTATTGCCAGATTAGAGGCCGGCATGCAAGAGTTGCGGCAGATGATGGGATCTTTAGTTGAGTCCAGCCGGGCACAGAGATCCGAGGACGTTCCTTCCACCGCACAGACCACGATCGTACCTGCTGCACAGATGGTCCCTCCTGCTGCTACTACGGAGACTATCCCTGTTTCACTACAGGAGTTCATGAGATTGAGACCTCCAGCTTTTACCGGTACAGATGCGACAGAGGACCCACAGGCATTTCTTGATAGGATGGCTCGGATTTGCCGTTCGTTGAGGTGTTCTGATGATAGATTGGTGGAGTTTGCGAGTTTTCGTCTGGAGGGTCTTGCCCAGACATGGTACGATTCAGTAGAGAGAGGCCGAGCTGCAGGTCTGCCTTCTATGACCTGGGATGAGTTTACATCTGCATTTCTTTCCCGTTTTCTTCCGGAGAGTGTCCGAGATGCTCGCGCCCGTAGTTTTGATTCTTTGCGCAAGACTCCTGGGATGACGGTGTCGGAGTATGATATACAGTTTACCCAGTTGTCTCGATATGCTCCGTACCTAGTCGACACAGAAGAGAAGAGAATAAAGAGGTTTGTGCGAGGGCTTGATACACAGCTATTCCTTGCCATCGGCACCCAGCACTTTGATACATACGCAGCCGCGATGGATGCAGCCTTACTTTTGGAGGAGCGTATTTCCGAGACTCCGGTCGTTTCTGGGCCGAAGAGGATCCGTACTGATACGCCAGCCCAGCGGCAGATGGGCAGACATCGTGATAGATTATTTCCGGGAGATGGTGGAGGCAGAGGATTGAGACGAGGTCAGTTATTTGGTTCATATCCACAGACCCAGCAGTCGTCTCCAGGATGTTTTCGGTGTGGGAGTCAGTACCACCGTGTCAGAGACTGTACCATGGGACGCCAGGGCGCGGCGACAGTCCCGCATGTGACTTTACCACCCTCACCACCTTCTCAGAGAGCTTTACTTCCTACTCCTGATGATGCTCCACGTCAGTCAGATGCTTCTAGAGGCCGTGGGCGTGGCGGTCCAGTTCCGATAGGACGAGGCGACAGAGGCAGAGGCAGAGGCCGAGGTAGAGGCAGAGGACAGCCAGCTATTAGTGGTGGACAGGCCCGAGTGTTCGCATTGACTCCTCAGGATGCACAGGCATCCAATGCCGTCGTGACAGGTACTCTGCCAGTATGTTCTTTTGATGCACGGGTATTATTTGATCCAGGCTCCACACATTCCTATGTTTCCACGTATTTTGCACCGAGGTTGGGCCGAGAGTCTTCTCCGTTAGATCAGCCGCTTGTCGTTATTACCCCGGTAGGCGAGTCTTTTGTTGCCCGTTTTGTGTACCGATCTTGTTCCGTTCGTATCGGGGAGAGAGATTCTTCAGTAGATTTGATTCTCCTCGATATGCTAGACTTCGACGTTCTTCTTGGTATGGACTGGCTAGCCACCTGTTATGCATCCATGGACTGCCGTGAAAAAGCAGTCAGATTCAGTTTTCCTGATGAGCCGGTACTTATTATTCAGGGAGATCGTAGTGCTACCCTTCCCAGCTTGATTTCTTCTCTTCGCGCTGGTCAGCTCTTAAGGAAAGGGTGTCAGGGATTCTTAGCTTATGTTTGTGATACTAGCTCCACAGAGGTTCCGTTGGACCAGGTCCCTGTTGTGAGAGAGTTCCCTGATGTATTCCCTAACGAGCTGCCTGGTCTGCCACCAGAGCGCGAGATTGCATTCTGTATTGACTTGATCCCTGGCACGGGGCCTATTTCTATACCTCCTTATCGGATGGCCCCGGCGGAGCTGAGAGAGCTAAAGGATCAGTTACAGGACTTGCTGGACAAAGGGCTTATCCGACCGAGTGTGTCACCTTGGGGTGCTCCCGTCTTGTTTGTTAAGAAGAAGGACGGAAGTATGCGTTTATGCATTGATTACCGTCAGCTGAACCGGGTTACTGTGCGGAACAGGTATCCCCTACCCCGCATTGATGACTTATTCGATCAGCTCCAGGGTGCAGGGTTCTTCTCGAAGGTTGATTTACGATCAGGTTATCACCAGTTGCGAGTTCGGAAGGAGGATATTCCGAAGACCGCCTTCCGTACTCGATATGGTCATTACGAGTTCTTGGTGATGTCGTTCGGGCTCACCAATGCCCCGGCAGCGTTTATGGATTTGATGAACCGCGTATTCAGGCCGTATCTCGATCAGTTCATCATTGTGTTCATTGACGACATTTTGGTTTATTCTCGGAGCCGGGAGGAGCATGAGCAGCACTTACGTATCACATTGCAGACTTTGAGGGAGCATCAGCTGTTTGCCAAATTTTTCAAGTGCGCATTCTGGTTAGACAGTGTCGACTTCTTGGGTCATGTGGTGACGAGAGATGGTATTTGCGTGGACCCGAAGAAGATCGAGGCAGTTCAGCGTTGGCCTAGACCAGTATCAGTTACAGAGGTTCGCAGTTTTCTAGGTCTGGCCGGCTATTATCGACGTTTTGTCCAGGATTTCTCTCGCATTGCTGCACCGTTGACCGGGTTGACCCGGAAAGGGGTTCCTTTTGATTGGACCCAGGCATGTGAGGATAGCTTCCAGCAGTTGAAGACTCGTCTGACTACTGCACCAGTGTTAGCATTGCCTTCAGGATCAGGCGGGTTCGTGGTATATTGTGATGCTTCTAGAGTGGGGCTGGGATGTGTATTGATGCAGCACGACAGAGTTATCGCGTATGCTTCTCGGCAGCTGAGGAAACACGAGCAGAACTACCCCACCCATGATTTAGAGATGGCTGCAGTGGTATTTGCACTCAAGATCTGGAGACATTACCTATACGGTGAGTCGTGCCAGATATTCACTGACCACAAGAGTTTGAAGTATATCTTCCAGCAGCGAGATCTGAACCTGAGACAGCGCCGTTGGATGGAGTTGGTGAAGGATTATGACTGCGAGATTCTATACCATCCGGGCAAGGCGAATGTGGTGGCAGATGCTTTGAGTAGGAGGCCCGGAGGTAGCCTATCTTGTTTGAGCGCAGTACAGATGCAGTCGACGGTGGATTGGCAGGTGTTATGTGACAGCAGAGTGCAGTTCGAGTTTACTTCTTCAGGGGGACAGCTGGCCCATTTCAGAGCACGCCCATAGTTACTTGACCGTATCCGTGAGGCACAGTCCGGCGACGGCCGTATCTTAGAGATTATTGAGCAGATTCGGCAGGGCAGAGTTTCTGAGTTCGTGATTGACGATCAGGGGATACTTCGATTTGGGACTCGACTATGCGTGCCAGATTCAGAGGGACTGAGGCGTGATATTCTCGAGGAGGCACATAGATCAGTATACAGTGTTCACCCAGGTTCCACCAAGATGTACCGTGATTTGAGAGAGGTTTACTGGTGGGACGGGATGAAGAAGGATATTACAGACTTTGTGTCGAGATGCCTGACTTGTCAGCAAGTCAAGACAGAGCACCAGAGGCCAGCCGGCGAGTTACAGCCTTTGCCCATCCCTGAGTGGAAGTGGGAGCAGGTCTCCATGGACTTCGTTGTGGGTCTACCCAGGACCAGTCGAGGGTATGACTCTATTTGGGTGATTGTGGATCGACTGACGAAAGCGACTCACTTCCTGCCGGTGAAGACCACTTTTGGATTTTCTCAGTACGCCCAGGTTTATATTGATGAGATAGTGTGACTGCATGGCGTTCCGACTTGCATCGTGTCCGACCGTGGCACCCAGTTTACCAGCCGATTGTGGCAGAAACTTCAGGAAGCTTTGGGCACCCGATTGAGTTTTAGCACAGCCTTTCATCCTCAGACTGACGGTCAGTCGGAGCGTACGATTCAGACTCTTGAGGACATGCTCAGAGCTTGTGTTTTAGATTTCGGTGGTAGCTGGGATCGTCATTTGCCTTTGATCGAGTTTTCCTACAATAATAGCTTCCAGGAGACGATTCAGATGGCACCTTTTGAGGCTTTATATGGGAAGAGATGTCGATCGCCTATATGTTGGACAGAGCTCAGGGAGAGCAGTATTTTGGGGCCGCAGATTGTACAGGAGACGACCGAGAAGATACAGCTGATTCGGGACAGGATGAGAGCAGCACAGAGCAGGCAGAAATCTTATGCTGACAGGCGCCGTCGCCGACTCGAGTTCGCTATTGGCGATCATGTTTTCCTGAAGGTCTCTCCGATGAAGGGTGTGATGAGATTTGGGCAGAAAGGGAAACTGAGTCCTAGATATGTTGGTCCTTTCGAGATCCTAGAACGTGTTGGTCCAGTCGCTTATCGGTTAGCTCTTCCGCCCAGCTTCCCCGATGTTCACCCCGTATTCCATGTCTCGATGCTCCGCAAGTACCTTCATGATCCTTCACAGGCGATTCAGCACCAGACGATCCAGTTAGAGCGTGATCTTTCTTTCACCGAGCAGCCGGTTGTCATCTTGGATCGGCAGGTGAAGAAATTGAGGTCGAAGGTCATACCGTCCGTCAAGGTCCTTTGGCGTGGCCCGAACAGCGAGGAGGTCACCTAGGAGGCCGAGGTCGAGATGAGGAAGAGATATTCCCCATCTTTTTGAAGGTACGCGTAGTTAAATTTTAAATTCGGGGACCGAATTTCTTTAAGGGGGGAAGATTGTAACCCTTCGAAAATCGTTTAGGCAGTTTTTCGGTAATCGGCAAATTTTTCGGCTTTTTCCGTAAAAAGTCAAAATAGGTGTTTTTCATTGTAGAACTAATTATACAAAATTTAGACAAGATATTACTATAATTTTGTCACTAAAATGTCACTTATAATTATCTAGTTAAATAAAAAAAATTTCGTAATTAATTATTTTTTTTTATTATTTTAAGCCTTTTTAAATACATTAAATTAGTGATAAATACAAATTTAATTAGGTAAATTTCTTAATTAGGAGTCTTTATAAGCTAAAATATGGTGTTAATAAAATTATATCATGTCTTGCAAACTTTTGGTTTTATGGTGGGAAAATTATAAAAAAAATGATGAAAAAGGGGTTTTTTTTGGAAAAAGTTGAAATGAAAAGTATTAAATGATGTCATATGATGTTGTAATGACCTAGAAACTTCTCAAAATTTCCCCCATTACCCTCTCCTACTGCTGGCCGACCCCTACAGCTGCTGGATCCCCATTTTCCCACTTCATTCTTGCTTCATTTTCATGCAAAAAATTCATGAAAAATCCACAATTTCTTTCTCCATTCAAAGCCTAACCCTAATCCCTTCTCTCTTCAACCCAAATTTGTTCAAAAACATGATGAAAGGAGGCTTCTTGGAGACTTGATCAAGCTAGGGTTCAAGCTTGAGAGGTGAAAATTTTAATCCTTTTGTTAACTTGTAGTTTAATTATGCTAGAATTGAAATTCTAAGTATTAATTTAGTGTAAATCCTTGTTCATGAAAAATCAAGAGAAGGTTTTGATTTTAAAAAATTAGGGTTTGTAGCATAATGGTTAGATTATGTTAGGGATGGTTATCTAATTGATTAGAATGGTTAATGGTGTATTGATATGCTTGCTAAATCGATAAATTTCGATGTTTGTAACGAATCGGTAAGAAAATCGCTTACTAGATTTTTGTAGAAAATAGAATGCGTTCAATTTGCGTTAGGTTAGCAATATTATTATCTTCGTATAGGATTATTAGAATGCGCGAACGCGGGGTTTCGTCTAGTCGGGTGGTAGTTTGTCGATTTCCCCGAAATGACGATTTTTGTTAAAGGATTGCGATTTTCGTGCGTTTTTCCGCGCACTGAGTGCATACTACGATTAATTTGAGAGCGTGGATAATTGTATGTTGTGACTTGCATTGTGTTAGGTTTTGTAATCTTATGCTTGATATTGTGCAAATATAGGATCGGTCGGGGAAACTTCGGACACGGCGCGAAAAGGCAAAGCGGTGGCCGGATCAGATTAGCGGGGATTTCTGGTGAGTAGATATATTCATCTATGGGGGAATTGTCTGAATGGCGCGAGGCGCCCCCCCTAGTTAGGATTACCCTACTTTTTGCAAGATTATATTGTTAGTTAGCTTATCCATTCATGTACACTGCATACCCTTATAGCGAACAGTATGTTAAATTGCATGGACATTCATCTCTACCTATACGATATCATTTCGTAGGACACGAACACCTTACCATTGGCATATGTTGCACGCGCGCTATTCATGTGACACACACGCCTTTGGTAATTGACATGCCACGTGCACGATAGAACCTGTTTATCTTAATATCATCACCTGCATTCATACTTGATATATGAAACTGCATCGCATGCATATATCTCGCATCATCATCATATTTACATAGAACTCTAGCCAAAATTCACATCGTATGCATTGATATCATAGACATTTATCATATATAACATGTGGACATTATGATTTTCTTGAGGATTTCAGTTTTGCTGCGATTTCTGGATTTTTGGGGAAAACCGCAAGAATTTAACAAAACCTTATATTTATCCTTTTCAAAACAAAAGTTGCGGTTTTCTCGTGATGTATGTGTCGTCCACCATGAGTTTTCATGTTTTCTGTTGGATTTCGAGACCCGATTCGAGGAGTGGATGAACCGTCTCGGGTACATGGTGGGCCCGGTATGGTACCCCGGGGCAAGAAGATCGAGTTGTAGACGATGAGCCTGGCAGGGGAAGACTACCTACCGGTGATGTCTGGCGCGGCGGATATCCGGAGGATACCGACCGTTGTCGTGAGATTTATGATATGGGCCGATCCGGACTGACGGAGCCCGATATTGAGACAGATATGATTCCTTTTTGGTGTCGATGCTTGACACGGGTTTTCAGATGATTTCTTGATGATATTTAGCTATTATACAGATATTCATGTTCTAAAGTTAAGAATTCAATAACCTTAGCAGTTAAAACTCTTAAAGACTTAATAATGATATTGCATACCTGTGCATGCATACTAGAGATATCATAGCACATATGGACATGCATGTTGTGGTGCATTGCGTGCATTCTTACGATTGCCTTATTAGATGTTATATTTACTCACGAGCTGGCAACTCACCCCCGTTGTGCCACAGTGTCTTGCAGGTCGGACCCGTCAGTCTTGTAGCGGCGGGCTATTTTGTCATCAGTTCCTTTTGCTCAGACCCGCGACATCGCCCGTAGGTGGGTTGCGAGTATACTTTATTTCTTTTTGCTTTATCATTGTATCTAGTATTCTCCATCTACCACTTGTATTGTATATGCGACCTAGTGATGAGACTGAGAGATTTGTATATTTGTGGTTTCTTTTGGGCCGAGCTCACTTGAGCCGGCGTTGCGTTTTCTGATATTTTGGGTTTCTTTTATGCTCTTTTTCTTGATATTACTATTATATTGCATGTGGTTGTGATCCGCCTTGGGCGAAGAGCTAGCTCCCGCTTGGGGATGCCATTTTTATGTTTACAGGTTTATTATCTTGTTGTACCCATTTTGGGGGATAGAAAATACAGGGGAGACTCTGCCGAAATTTTCAGAAATTTTTGATGTTTTTTTTTTTGGATTCTATGCAACTTAATTGATTTAAAAACCGTTTTCATTTAAGGTTTTCCTTCACTCTCTTTGATTTTGGTTTAGATTTTCTGGGTTTTGGCTGACTTAGGTTACGGTACGCCTTTAGACGTCTCGTAATCTAAGTGCCAGTCACGTTCCGTACTTTCGGGTCGTGACAGTGGTAGTTTCATAAAATTATGCATTATTTGAAAAACCCAGTTCCTCTTGATATGATATTTCAGCATCCACAATGAGATTTATCGGTTTTGATATATATACCGCATGCGAGGAGTTTCGTGGGCCGTATGAGGGTACATGGTGGGGCCCAGAGGTACCCGGGGCAAGACAATTGAAGGACCTTGCCGATTGAGCCTGGCAGGGGAACCATACCATCCGGTGACATTACCAATGACTCGGCGGTTACCGTGGGGATACCGACGGGAGTCATGTACGTATGGATACGTCGAGAGGCGAGAGTCAGAGCTAGGCCCTCGAGCTTTCGGTATAGCGTATGATACGTACCTATCAGGGTGCCAGTCGTGGTGACAGCAGCTGATAGATCAGCATTTCTGTGTCGATGCTTGACACATTATTTTCATGATATTTTTACTCCTAAGAATATATAACAGTTGAATGGGACGCTGTTATATATGCATATATATATATATATATATGTATGTATGTATATATATATATATTAGTGGAATGAGACGCTAATATATATGTATACATATCAATTAATATACATCATCATAATTAGTCATGTAATTGTATTTAGGATATAAGAGATTCACTTGATTTTATATTTGGGATATAAGAGATTCATTTGATATTGGATACAGGATATATATGAGATTGCTGATTTCGTACATTCATTGTATATGAGATTTACTTGATTTTGTACATTCAGGATTTGTGAGACTTATATGATATGAGAGCCAATTTGGGGGCTTATTTGAGGAAATTGGGATTTTGGATTGTCTTGATGGATTTTGATCCTACCATGATATCAGGATTCCGTGGAAATGACATGTTTCACCCCATAATCCACATTTATTGTTTATGCACTGCTTCATGTATAAGTTGTACTTGTTAGTGTCTTTCATGACTGTTGCATTTACATACTTCATTTTATATGCATTGCTTCATGTGTTAGTTGTACCTGTTAGAGTACTTTTCATGACTGTTGAATATATACATTGTCATATCATTACTTCATGTATTAGTAGTACCTGATTTAGGACCTTACATGATTGTTACATACAGATTTTCATATTATTATTTCTTCATGTATTAGTTGTACCTTCTAGTGTACTTTTCATGACTGTTGTATTCATATGACCTCTTAATTATATTAGTTGCTTATGTTAGATTCGCGCTGTATGTGCATACTTGCTTTTACCTGCATATGTTATTTACTATTCACGAGTTGGCAACTCACCCCCGTTGTTCCACAGTTTGTTTTGCAGGTTGTTCCCCAGAGTAGTCGAAGCAGGCTATTCATCTATCTAATCATCTTTTGCTGCAGATACCACATCGGCTCACAGTGTACAGTTTTGCTTTAGGTGGGTTTTGTGGTTATTCGTAGTTGTATTGTATATTCGTTGTATCCTTGTATTCTCCATCTACTAGACTTAGAGACTTGATGTAAGGACGATATTATATATTATTTTGTGACTTAGATGTCTTTTATGCAGTTTTATTTATATCGTCTTTTATTTTTTCGCTTTGGCGTCGTATATCTGTTGTGGTGGTTGTTTTCAGCTGTTGGGCGTGTATTTGCACCCGTTTGGGGATGCTTTACTTATATTTATGTTGTACCCATTTTTGGGGCTGGTTTTTACAAAGGAGGTGCTGCCAAAATTTTAGAGAAAGAAAAGTTGGACTTTTAAAGAATTTGGGTTGAGATTTTCGAAGTTTTTAAATTGTTCTTATTTCTTACTACTTTTGATGGTTTTGATTGCTAGGTTTTCGTCTTACTTAAATTGCGTTACGCCTGTAGACGTTGCGTAGTTTAAGGGCCGTCACGTGCCAATTTCGGGTCGTGATAGGGTAGGAGTTAGAGATTCGTCCGTCGATTTGATCCTTCTAGAGATGTTGGACTTTGACGTTCTCCTGGTCACGGATTGGTTAGGTATGTGCTATGCGTCTGTGGACTGCCGTGAGAAAACAATCAGGTTTGTTTTCCCGGCGAGTCAGTTCTGGTTGTGCAGGGGGCTGTAGTGCCGCCCCTCACAGCTTGATTTCAGCCTGTTACGCTGGTCGGCTTTTGAGGAGAGGATGTCGAGGATTCTTGGCCTTCATTCTTGATACCAGAGCCACAGTGGGATCGTTGGAACGGGTTTCTTATAGGCGAGATTTTCCGACATTGTTCCAGATGAGCCGACGGAGCTTAGAGAGCTTAAGGATCTGCTGCAGAGTTGCTAGATAGGGGGGCTTGTGCCTCCGAGTGTTTCGCTTTAGGGAGCTCCTACTCTGTTCGTCAAGAAGAAGGACGGCAGTTTAAGGCTGTGTATTGATTTCCGTCAATTGAACCGAGTTACGATGCGGATTAGGCATCCTTTACCCCGCTTGACGATTTCTTTGATTAGCTCCAGGGTGCGAGACATTTATTTTCTAAGTTAGATTTGGGATCAGGTCATCATTAGATGCGGGTTCGAAGTGATGAGATTCTGAAGACTGCGCTACGGGCTTTATGAGTTTTTGGTGGTGTCGTTGGACTCACCAGTGCCCTAGAAGCATTCATGGATGTGATGAACCAGGTTTCTCAGGCCGTTCCTCGACCAGTGTATTGTTGTGTTATAGATGACATTCTGGTCTATTCCAAGTGTCGTGAGGAACATGAGCAGCACTTGAGGATTGTTTTGCAGACATTGGCAGAGTACCAGCTGTTTGCTAAATTCTCAAAGTGTTTCCTTCAGGCTTGATAGTGTTGACTTCCCAGGTCATGGGGTTACGGAAGACGGTATTCGTATGGACCCGAGGGAGATCGAGGCCGTACAGCTTTGGCCCAGACCTGTATTAGTGACAGAGGTCCGCAACTTTTTGGGCTTAGCCGGTTTTTACCGCCATTTCATGCAGGATTTCTTGTGTATCGCTGCACCGTTGACCGGACTGACCAGGAAAGAGGTTCCTTTTCTTGGACCGTGGCATGCGAGCTGAGTTTTCAGCAGTAGAACGGTTGAAGATTACACCAGTTCTTTCTTTGCTTTCTGGATTTGGCGACCTTGTCGTTTATTGTGATGTTTCGCGAGTGGGGCTCGATTGTGTACTGATGTACCATGATAGAGTTATCGCTTTTGCTTTCCGACAGTTGGAAGAAGGACGAGCAGAATTTATCCTACACATGATCTGAAGATGGCCGCGGTGGTCTTGCGTTGAGGATTTGGGGACATTACTTGTACGGAGAGTCGTGTCGGATTTTCACGGACCACCAGAGCTTAATCTTCCTGCAGCGGGTTTTGATTGTTAGGACAGTGTCGTTGGATGGAGCTTGTGAAGTATTGTGATTATGAGATCCATTATTACCCGTGGCAAGACGATTGTGGTAGCTGATGCTTGAGTCGTAGGCTCGAGGCTAGTTTGTCTAATTGTGCATAATTCAGAGACAATCTTCTACAGATTTACAGTTCTTGTGCGACCGTTGAGTACAGCCTAGGTTTGTCTCTACTATGGGACAGCTTGCTCATGTCCGCGCCCGTCCACTTTTACTTAATCGTTTTCGTGAGGCACAGCCCGCCGATGCTCGTTTGTTTGAGATTCTGAGCATGTTTGGCAGGGTAAAGATTCGGAGTTCTTGATTTATGACCACTGTGTGGTACGTTTCAGACTCATTGGCGTGTACCTGATACTGATGGGTAGAGACGCGAGATCCTAGAGCAGGCACATCAGTAAGCTTTCTATGTTCATCCAAGTTCAACCATTATGTAGCGTGACTTGAGAGCTAGTTACGGGTGGGCAGGGATGACGAGTGAAGTTTCGGATTTCCTTTCGAGGTGTCTAACTTGTTGGCGAGCTAAGGTTGAGCATTTGAGACCGGCTGGAGAGTTGCAACTTTTAACCGTTCCGGAGTGGGAATGGGAACAGATCTCCATGAATTTTGTTGTAGTGTCTACCCAGTTCTAGGCAGGGTGTGACTCCATTTGGGTATTTGTTGTCCGGTTATGCTTATGCAAAGTTATTCTTTGATAAGTTTGTGTGTTTTGCACGGAGTTCCTTCATGCGTAGTATCCGATAGAGGCACCCAGTTCGCTAGCCGTTTTTAGCAGAAGCTTCAGGAAGCCTTGGGTACTAGTTGAGCTTTAGCTCCGCTTTTCCATCTGTAGGCCGATGGTCAGACAGAGCGAACTATACAGACTCTGGAGGATATGACTGTGCGTACGTACTATTTGTTTGTTGGTTGTGGGATCGTCACTTGCCATTGATGGAGTTCTCCTACGATAACGGTTATAAGGAGTCGTTTCAATTGGCAACTTTTTGGCCTTGTGTGTAGGTTGTGTCGATTGCCATTTTGTTTTACTGACTCCGTGAGAGCAGGATTTTTGGACCCCAGCTAGTCGAGAGGCTTCGGAGAAGATCCAGTTGGTTCAGGTCAGGATGAGAGCAGCCCAATGCAGACAGAAGTCTTATGCCGACCGTAGTTGTCGCGGACTTGAGTTTGTAGTAGGAGATCATGTATTCCTACGGATTTTTCCGATGAATGGCGTGTTGAGTTTTGGGAAGCTTAGTCTCAGAATTGTAGTTCCTTTTGAAATCCTTTAGCGAGTTAGTACCGTTGCCTAAAATTTGGCACTTCCGACCAGATTTTTGAGTATTCATCCCGTATTCCTTCTGTTGATACTTTGCAAGTACCTTCATGACCTTTCTCACATGATTCAGCATCAGACCATTTAGCTTGGATGCGATCTATTCGTTCACCGATAGCCAATGGTGTTAGTGGATCGGTAGGTGGAGAAACATCGGTCAAGGATCTTGCCATCTGTGGAGATTTTCTTTGGCGTAGCCGTATAGTGAGGTGATCAGTTGGGAGGCTGCGAGCGAGATATGGAAGTTTTGAACTCATCTCTTCGAAGGTATGCTTAGTAAGAATTTTAAATTCGGAGAAGAATTTTCTTTAGGGGGGGATTGTAACACCTTAGGAATGTGATTAGTGTTAGTTAAGCGATAATGCGGGTTTTCTGTAAAAAGTTTACCAATTCGGTTTTCTCACATTTTATAACATTTAAATAATAATTTATTTTTATTTATTATGGCTTGCACACACATGTGCATGTTAATGTGAGGGTGTGTTTATGTTAATCGTGTTTTGTAACCATGACAACTTAACCTATTCCTTGTTTAACCTTAACCCTAAACCCCTAGATATTTTGGTTGTGAGAAGATATTTTCCTTTTGTGTTTTGGAAGTGAGAATAGGTGGCATGTGAGTCATGATTGCATTAATGTGAAGTTAATGCTTGGTGCTCTCACCCTCTTACACTCACCTCCCTCTCATTATCCTCACTCACACTCTCATTCTCTCTCACTTCATCTCTTATCATTATTTCTCATCTCCTCACAGCCTCAACCGAACACTTGCCCATTTCATCACAAAACATTCACTAATCTTCACAAAACATCATTAAATCACATCCTAAGCCTTATTTTGTCTCTTAGATGCCTTTGTGCTTGGAAAGCTAGGATCTTTGAGCTTGTGGGAGTAGGTAATGATCTCTTTCTGTTAAGTTAGCCTTTTTAATGTTGCGTAGCTTGTTAGTTTCAGTTTAGAACGCGTAAAGTTTAGTTTCGGGTAAATATAGTATTTTTAGTGTAGTTTTGTGTCTCGGCTGATCTTCTATCAAACCAGGTATTTGTTGGAAAAGTTCCCATCACAGTGACTTTGTGTAGTGACCTAGAACCCACCGTACAAACCTGAGCCCATTCCGTTTCTTTATGGCCGCAGTTTTATTGGTTCTGGCCGCAATTTGCGGCCAGAGTTGGGTCTGGGGGGTTGTGTTTTGGGGTAGAGGTCTCTGGGGTTGGTTTTGGTCTTGTGGTATGTGCAACTTTTACAAATTGATTGTGTAGCAAAATATGGGATCACTTTGCTAGTTTCTAGTGTTTCGATTACGCGCATTATGTTACCCGATACGGTTCGTGTTCTTGTGTAGTTGTTGCTCTTGAGTTGGTTTCGTAGTGTCGCTACGCGCGTTAGCCACTAGACGAACGCTTGAGAGTATGTTAGGAGTTGATGCATCGGTCAAACGTAGTTGGTACGTGTTATTGGTCGATTGCTAATATAAACTTGTTATGTTGTTTTATGATCTTAGGGACGCAGGCGGGGACTTCGGACGCTGCGAAGAAAGAAAAGAAAGTGGTTGGCTTTACTTAGCCCCAGGATCATCTGTGAGTAGATTTAACATCTACAGGGGAATCGCCCGCATGGCGTTATGTGTCAGGACTAGATATGATATGATATTAGTCGCATGTTTATATTGCACATATAGAGTTTGCGCATAAACTTCGTTGCATATTATTACTTGTTGTGGTTGGACCTGTACCCTTTGGACACTGCACTATTATTGACGGCTCATGTTGCACGAGCACTGATTGTATGCCACTCACACCGTCAATAATTTCCATGACACGCACAACACTTATACATACGTGAGATTGTATTGGTTAGGGACATTAAGACATTGATTCATATTCATATAGCATACCTGTATACCTACATGCTTACACATATGCCTTGCCATGCCTACATGCTAGCTACCTATATACCTATATGGTATTGTACCATTAGAGATAGGTATATACACATATGAGACATAGCTACATGTACATCTTGCATACATACTTACATGTATACTTTTATCCCTAGCTTGATATAGCTACACAAATACCTGGAGGGTATTGTATCATTATTGACATGTATATACACATAGCTAGCTTGATATAGCTACACATATACCTGGAGGGTGTTTTATCATTACTGATAGGTAGATACACATATCTTTCTATACCGACATGGTTACGCATACCTGGCTATAGCTATATGTTAACCTTTATATGATGTTGCGTTTGTTTTCGGAGAAATTAGGAACCGCATGATATATTTAAATAACTTGTTGCAGTTAAATAGCGGTTTTTCCTTTATTTGCTCATATTACTGTTTCAAGCTGTATATATTATATTTCATGGATTTCGCATTGCTATATGGATTTCATATGATGTTTTCTGGATGTTTTACAGTTGGGTATATATATCAGCGGTATGGGACGCTGATATATATACATGTATATATATATATATATATATATATATATATCATTGGTATGGGACGCTGTTATATATGTACACCTAATATATATATATATATATATATATCAGTGGTATGGGACACTGTTATATATGTATACCTATAATATATATATCATCATAATGATCTGTGCAAGTATTCTTATTCATTATATATGAGGGCCGATATTACAGTCGATATGAGGGCCGATATTATGGTCGATATGAGTGCCGATATTATGGCCGATGTGAGTGGCCGATGTGAGGGGCCTATGTGAGGGGCCTATGCGCCTGATGTGAGGATGACGTGTTTTATTTCATACTCCGCATTTATTTGATATGCATTGCTTCATGTATTAGTAGTACCTAATAGAGTACCTTTCATGGTTGTTGCATATACATATTGCTATTTATTGCTATCAGCTTGCATGTGATAAATTAGCGTAGTACGTGCATACTTGCGATTATCTGCATATGTTATTTACTATTCACGAGTTGGCAACTCACCCCCTTTGTGCCACAGGGTTGTACAGGTTGTCCCTCAGAGTAGTCGCAGCAGGGCTGTCATCTATCGTATCATCTTTTGCTGCGATTACCGCTACGGCTGACTAGGTGCAGTTTTGCTATAGGTGGGTTTTGCGGTTATCCGATATTGCTCATTGTATATTCGTTGTATCCAATACTCTCCATCTACTATTTTCATGTATTGACTTAGAGACGAGTTGTGAGGACGATATTGTATATTATTTGTGACTTGGAGATTTTCATGTTGTTCACTTTATATCTTCTTTTACTTCGCTACGGCGTTGTATATCTGTTGTGGTGGTTGTTTTCCATCTTTGGGCGTGGATTTGCTCCTGTTGGGGATGCTTTACTTATATATTTATGATTGTACCCTTTTTGGGCACTTGTTTTACAAAGGAGGTGCTGCCAAATTTTAAAGGAAGTAAATTTGGACTTTACAAAATTTTGATTGAGATTTTAAAAGTTTTAACAATGTTATTATCACTTACTAGTTTTGATGGTTTAGATTGCTGGGTTTTGGCTTACTTGAATTACGTTACTCCTGGAGACGTTACGCAGTTTAAGGGACGTCACGTGCTAAATTTTGGGCCGTGACAATCATGTTGTAAGTCTCATACAGCCATGTAGATTGTATCATCAACCATGAAAGAAAACAAAACAAAATTAATATATATCATATATATATTAAGTGTGCACATGTGAGAAAAACAAACGTTTAAGTGAGCTAATATTAGTTAATGTAAATTAATATATCAAATATATAATTATACATTAAATCATTAAATCAACAGTTGATTTAACAATTCGGTTATATCTTATATGACCGACTAATATTATTTGTATCATTATATCGAATCAACACTTGATTCGATAACCCGACTATATCGCATATAACCGAACGATACAGTATCGACTTATCGAATCAACATTTGATTCGATAACCCGGCTATATCACATATAACTGATCGATATTATATATCGCGAGAAAAAAATATGGTATCACATACTCGTATTAATCTCGGTCCCGCACATATCACATATGTGCTCCTACTTCATTTTGCCTAAGCCAGTGAAACCTCTGTGTAGGACTCTAAAGACTCGTTAATACGCCGGCAGTAGGTGATGATCACATCAAGCACCCACAAGCCGTCAGCGGTAATAGTTGGACGTAATGGCTACCGGGTATTGAACGATCAAAAGATCAGCATGCAAGTCCGCTCTAACTCTTGCAAAAGCTTGACGGTAACACTACCGTACAGTCCGGTCTTTTCGTCAGATATGTGGCATATCATCGCCTGGGGGTGGTATAACGTCAGACACCAATAGCATGATAAGTCATGCCGATGCAAGGTCCATAATGGTTCGAGAAACTACTGATAACACTTACCAGTAAATCTCAGCAACCCTGGCCAGGGATTTCTTGTTATGGCCAATCGAGTATAGCGCAACATCAACTCCAAATACCGGGAGAGACGAATCCCCTCCTATCGCTCATTGCCTCTATATGACTCGGGACTATACCCAAAAACCACCGTTTTGCACGATCTATTGACCACGGTAAGGTGGAAATCAAAGCACAGTGGGAATCATACAAGACTCTATAGCGATCTCGGGTCGACAGACTAACCTGTACTAGTGTCACCGGAGAACTGCTACCTGAAGATATGTATAATACCATCTAGGAGTTCTCGGCGAGTCCGTCCAGTGTACCCAGTCTCCACTGAGCACCCGTATACCATCTTTGATGTCAAACACTAATGGATGTGGGATCATCCATCGCCCATCATATGGGTCAAGATGCGTATACGCTAGTCTACTCTAGAGTATCGATGCCCTGTCTCGATACTCCCACGACTAAGAACAATTGAAAGGTGTACTTGTGGACTACCCTTGGCCCTACTAGTATGATCTCCATCATAGTCCTGGTAGTCAAGTACACAACCTAAGGGCTTTGTTAACATGTGAGAGTAAGACAACATCACGTATGCAAGTCAACATGTTAAGACAAAGTGCAACCAGATAGCATACTATCATGTCGAGCAACAAAGTCCTTCCTATATATGTTCAAGCATCCACTACAATACATCCCATGTACAGTAATAGCCTCTAGGGCTTACATATAACTAACAATCTCCCACTTGCGCTAAGGCCATCTGCTGTAGTATCCAATACCCAACAATATAGCAGTGGTTGTAGTATCTCATACTCAACCATCCCAAAATCTATTAATCAGTATTTGGGAAAGCAGGCCTTGGTGAGTGGATCCGTTGTGTTTTTCTTCGTGTCAACTCTCCTGACCTCGATTCGTTAGAGATTAACCATCTCCCTGATCAGGTGATACTAGCCTCAGAAAATGTCTGGATCGCTGATGGGACCGGTGTTCCTAGGCGAAAGCCACAACTCCATTATTGTCACAATAATAGTTATTGGACGCTCAATGGTAGGAACCTTGCTCATCTCATGAACAAGTAATGTCCAGACAACCTCTTTGGTAGCATCATTGGTAGCAATGTATTCATCCTTTATCGTTTAGTATGCCACGGTAACTAGCTAGGAACTCTTCCAATCATACTGTCCCTCCACTGAGGGTAAAGACAATGCCTGTGACTGACTTTCAGTCGAACTTATCACTCTGGAAGCTAGAACCAAGAACTTTCTTTTAGTGCGTCTCAAGTACTTAAGAATGTCCTCCACAGCTTCCCAGTTATTCTCCCAAGATCTGATTGATTCCAGATCACTACACCTAGTGAGTCATCTACATCTGGTCTGGTAAATAACATCGAATACTCTGATAGAGCCTACTGCCGAAGCATAGGGTATCCCTTGCACACGATCTCTCTCTAAATCAGTCTTGGAAGATGCCTTTTTGGAGAGAGTGATTCCTGAGTAAGTGGGCGAACCACCATGCTTAGAATCTTCCATACTAAACCCCTTTAGTATGGTGTTAATGTACCTGGATTTGGGACACTTCCAACATCCACATAGATCTATCACCATAGATCATAATCCACAAGATGTAGTAGGTATCATCCAGATCTTATATTGAGAATCCGCATGATTAGAGGAGCTTGACCGAGTGTAGCATAGGAAACACTTTCCTATCAAGAGTATGTCATCTACGTACAATATATGGAAGACAACCTCACTCTCTACAGCCTTCTTGTATATACAAGGTTCATCTACCATTTTGATGAAGTCAAACTCTTTGACTACCACATCAAAACAGATGTTCCAACTCCGCGATGCTCGAATTGATCTTGATGGACTTAAGCGTAGCATTGAAAGTCTCAACTTTTCCATTTACACCAAGAATCTTCTCAAGATCCATTTGCTCCCAATGGGTTTTACCCCTTTAGGTGCAACACGCAAAGTCATAATTTGTTGGTGTACATGGATTCCATCTTTGATCGCATAACATCTAGCCTTTTCACAGAGTCGCCACTCGTGATGGCCTGCCTGAACCTAGTTGTGCCATCATCAACCATGATGCAATCCTCGCTCCCACTGTCACCGAGAAGACCGTAGTATCTCTCAAGTGGATGAGGAACCCTACCAGATTGGCGAAGAGGCTGAGTTTCATTGGAGACTATTGAATCCTTTGGTTTCACCAAATCATCAGCTGTTAGTTTGTGTAGCTGGAACTCCTTCCAGTTCTACCTCATGACCACTAATTTCTTCATAAGAAATTTCTTTTCTAAAAAGGTGGCATGCTGAGAAACAAAACACTTTTTTGCTCCTCAGAGTGGTAGAAGATATTCCCTCACAAATGTTTGGGATATCCTAACAAACTTATACAGAATCGATCTTTCCTCGAGTTTGTCCGGATTTTGCTTTTCAACATAGGCCGGACAACCTCATATCTTAACTCGTTTAAGACATAGTCTCTTCCCATTCATATCTCATATGGAGTGGTAGGTATTGATTTGGATGGAACCCCATTCAATAGGTATGCAGCTTCTCAAGTGCATAACCCCAAAAGAAAATAGGTAACTCAGCAGTACTCATCATAGAGCGCGCTATATCTCATAGGGTGCGATACCTCCGCCCTGATACACCGTTGTGCTGTGGTGTATACGAAGGAGTAAGCTGAGAGTGAATCACATTCTCCCTTTAGAAAATCCAGGAATTCCATGCTCAAGTATTTTCCTCCTCGATCACATTGAAGGACTTGAATACTTCTACCCGTTTGGATTTTCAACTTCAAGCTTATATTCCTTGAATTTCTCAAAAGTATCAGACTTGTGTTTCAACAGGAACATATGTCCGAATTCTGAGAGATAGTCGATGAATATAATGAAGTACAAAGAACCAACCATGGTATTTGTAGACATATGACCGTATACATCATCATGTATGCATCCCAAGAGTTCAGTAACTCTTTCTCCGTTTCCAATAAACGGAGTATAGGTCATTTTACCTTTGAGACAAGACAGGCAAGTTAGCATAAGATGAAAAATTCGAATAGATTCTCATATTCATCCTTATGTATCTTAGCTGGTCGTGTCGCATTGGTATGATCTAGTCTACAATGCCATAAGAAGGATTCGTTCATTTCTGAACTACTCCTCTAGTGTGCGTTCTAGACACTTTGAACTGTGGTTTGATTTAGAACGTATATGCTATTATATATCATGCCTGATTGAATCAACTCTTGATTCAGGAAAATGTTCACAACATTATCCGCTAATACAAAATTATATCCTTATTTAACTTAATAAAGAAACCGATGTAATGTTCTATATCAGGTTCGGTATGTAATAACATTCGTTCAGAATCAATGTATTAATACAAGGTGATATTTGCCAATTTATTTGGCTGCAACAATTGCACCATTCTCTAACACTTAGAGACATATCACCCATTCTCAGTTCTTTACCTATCTATAGCCCATGCAACATATTACATATACGGGATCCTGATCCGGTATCATATACCCAGGACGTAGAGGATACTGAAAAACAGTTCTTAGTACAGAACACACCTGAAGAAGATGCATCAACATGCACTTTCTTCGATTGGGTGGCATGGGAATCTGGATATTCCCCTATTTCCTACTCAGTCTTATAACAATTATAAGGATGAATGGAACCAACGTTCCCTAGCACAGTATAATAAGTAGGTTCGGTCAATGCATCCATATTATTATCTTGATTAAGCCGTGACATGGTTGCTACCAAGAGAGAGAAGAAAACACTCTACGTGCGCTCTTTGTAAGATTTGATTGGTTATTATTTTATCTAATCTGGATGGCTCCCACTGATTTTATCAAATCTTCCTTCAAATCCTAAAAGGTAAGACTAGCCGGGATTAATTACACCCTATAAGTTCGCCAATCTTTTAGCCCGGCTAGTATCAGTACTTTGAGGGAGGTTCCCCGTGCTTTCGCACGGACCTAATTAAAATAAACCTCATTTTCCCAGGGACGTAACCCCGTTAACACCTTTCTAGACACCTACTTGATCGGCTAATTGTAAAGTGCAAAACTCTCCCAGGAGTAACTCTTACTCGCAGTGGGTATCGGGATCCAACTATCTCATAGAAGGTATGCAATCTCATTGCAAATTTCAACACTTGAAATTCCCGATAATTTTGCCCCTAACCTCCTATGACCTTGACAAAGGCCAAAAAACTATAGGATGCAAGTCAAGTTCAACCCGTCATTTCCTGATTGAACTAAACCCACCCGCACGACCCTTGACAAAAGCCAACAAGGTCGCACGACTTCCCTAATCCAATCGCATCATATGCTTAAGCAGATAAGCAATATTCAGTTACCACACGCTACGCCTTGACAAAGGCCAACAAACACAGCACAAATACTAAATACTACTTATCTGAAATGACGGAGGGCTACGGCAGGTTTTTAAGAAAATCTTTTGCGTAATGAACTTGATATCGTTGTAGAATCGAGTGTTTTTGAAAATGAGTGTTTTTGAGGATTTTACTAGTTCTGCTAAAGAGGTCACTCCTGGTGAAGGGATCCTGGCTCTTTCCTTATCGAATGAGGTGTAGGATATTTCACAAATACCATTATGCAAAGCAAAAACTATAAAAGCAATCAAAAGACAATCTGAGTGGTTGTAGCATCTGCTAGTTCTGCTAAATAGGTCACTCCCGGTGAAGGGATCTCGGCTCTTTCCTTATCGAATAAGGTGCTGGATATTCTACAAGGAATACCGCTATGCAAAGCAAGAAATAGAGCTACCAGTTTTTAAAACAAGTTTCTACAACATCTTTAGGTTTCTTTTTCTTTCATTAATCTCATTAATGAAGTCCCAATAATTTTGCTCCCCAAGCATCACATATGAAATGAGAGCAGCAATATTAATTATATCTCATATATATAATATAGGCATTCATCTCAGAATATCTAGTGATCACATCACAGAATAACAGCAGCAGAAGAATCCCATATGAAATATTGGATATACTAGGAATTCCGTGTTTTAATTTAAGCTAGTATAAAACACGGATTCCACGGTCGCGATGAGTAGCCAAACCCACATCCCTAGACCCCTATGAGAGCGGCAAGAAACCCAACCAAATCTACAGTTAGGAGACCCGGTCTTGACTCCTTGAGATGGTCTCCCACTGGACCCTAGAACCCGATTACTTGTGCTCCCGTCCTTGGGTCTATCCTAATGCGGAAACGTAAATAATATACATCAATGGTGACATCTTCCTCAACCCGGAAGTGCCCCAATAAAAGAATATTACATACAAGGTTTTACATGAATGAAAATGAAAAACTCTTATCTCACATAAAAACCCCGGCTATTCAAACACGACGATCCAATATAACATATCACAGCAACACATAACATTACATGTCGACAACGTAAGTAAATATGCGTATCCCGGTTGTCGTTGACATATAGCACCGAAACCGGTGATACACCACATATTACACTTACGGTCGTAGAAAAGAAAGTGAAAAACTACAATAGTTGGAATCCGCAACCACCTTAGACATCATAAACCCAATGTATCACATACTTTGGATTTCATGCCTAACAAATAATTCCTTTGACATCACATGCCTAACAATTATAAACCCCGCATTTTAGTCTCGATATTGAAAACACTTTTCAATAACCTGTCGGGTAATTCAACAAGATTCCCGATAACATGATCGAATGCTCGTTGGAATCTTTAGTAGATGGCCGCACCCCCGATGCCATCGACGAAGTGCACTAAGGCGGAACACCGCTTCCGCGAGCACCCGAACGAATGCTTTTGGCAACGTGGTTCTCCTACAGCCACTTGGTCGGGGCTATGGGGTGTGGCTATCTAGTAAGGTTACCCGGCAAGTATCCGCGTACACTACATAATTGCGACGGACTTTTGATCACATCAAAATCCCGTGGCAACCGATCAAATGAGACTAAATTGCTAGATTTATAAAATTCAAACTAGTTATCTCATAACTAATTATATGGAATCCAAATATTGTATCACAATCACAGATAGCAAGAAGAAATTAAACTTTTCGATCGAATAAACAAGAACCCAAAATTTCCCAATAAGCTCAACAATTGAGCGGAGTTCAAAAAGTACGCAAAAACTGCCATAGCTCCTATGAACCAGCCGTAGAAGGGTCAACCAATGCCTCACATGTGGCATTGCTGAACTACCACAAACCCTAGGGTTTGGTAGGGGTTCTGACGACCACATAATCGAGCTAAGGTTTCGTTCTTCTAGAAGTTCAACAGACTCGCTTGCAAGATTTTCTGAAAATTTTAAACTCGGAAAAAGTCCAACACTTGGAAAATTTCCAGTGGGGAAAAACTGAGTTATTGATATCCGTTCAAAGCTTTTAACATCGTCTAAATAACCCGAATACTTGTTAGAATTATGACTACGAAACACTCCATGTTGCTTTTACAGAAAACTAACATCACATGCAAATTTAGCAGAAACAAACAACACCTGAAACATCAAAACCCAGAGACTGGAACAGAGGCAAAATTTCAGGGGGAGAGCTCGGTTTTGGGCCGAGATCAAGGGTATGGTGGCCGGCCAAAATTTCTCCAAAATGCCTCAAATTTTGCCAGTGTTCATGTTATATCACATACAACATTCTGCAGTTTTTTTAAATTTTTTTGACATCTTTACAAATCGACAGAAACTGCAGTTTTGGATTTTCAAGTTTCGGAGCAGTTTCGGTTTTGTAATCTAACAAACATCGTTTAAATTTCTAGCTTGGCTCTGATACCACTGTAGGGTTACCTAGGACGGTAGCAAGGTTTCGGGAGGCATCGTCCATACCGTTTTTAAATTTTTTTTCCGTTCTAAAGAACCCTAATCTAGAATCTTTAACTAGAAATTTAAACAATCAAGCAATGTTAACAACTTAACATCTAAGTGAATAAGGAATACAACCTTTGTAAACCGGTCCTTCACTTCAAAAGCTCCTTGTAGTGGTCCCTTCGCTGCGATTATCCAACTCCCGGACTCTTGCATGGCTTCTCAAGGTGAAAAGAACGATCTTTCTTGAAGTCTTCGAGGCTGAAGATGATCTACGTCGAGGAGACACTAACCCAAGCTCCCCTCTTCACTAATGTGGGATTACTGAAGCTAACACCCTATACTAAAGTGCTAATCTAGTAGAGGATGATGAAGTAGGATTTTTTCTCACTTTGGAATTGATTTTCTCACTAAAGTTTTTCACTTGCCTAAAAGCTAGAGAGCTCTTGAGTTTGAAGAAGAAGATGAAGAGAGATAATGTTAGGAGAGTATGGCAACCATGGGTGAGAAAATATCTAATATGTCTCATGTGGAGACTTAACCATGAGTTAAGATAATGGTTGGGTTAACAAAATATGTAGTATAAAACAAAACTAGTGGACTAGTCAATAGGTCTCCAAGCTTCTCAAAGCATCATGCCATGTGACCATTATCCAACTAATAATTGATTTACACTAAATAAATAAACCCTACATTATCTTCATCATGGTGTAAGTCTCATACACCCATGTAGCTTGTATCATCAACCATGACACAAAATGAAACACAATTAATATATATATATATATATATATATATATATATATATATATATATATATTAAGTGTGCACATGTGAGAAAAACAAACGTTTAAGTGAGCTAATATTAGTTAATGTAAATTAATATATCAAATATATAATTATACATTAAATCATTAAATCAACACTTGATTTAACAATCCGGTTATATCTCATATGACCGACTAATATTATTTGTATCATTATATCGAATCAACACTTGATTCGATAACCCGGCTATATCGCATATAACTGACCGATACAGTATCGACTTATCGAATCAACATTTGATTCGATAACCCAGATATATCACATATAACCGATCGATACTTTATATCGCGAGAATAGAATATGGTATCACATACTCGTATTAATCCCGGTCCCGCACATATCACATATGTGCTCCTACTTTGTTTTTCCTGAGCCAGTGAAACCTCTATGTAGAACTCTAAAGACTCGTCAATACGCCGGCAGTAGGTGATGATCACATCAAGCACCCACAAGCCATCAACGGTACTAGCTGGACGTAACGGCTACCCGGGTATTGAACGATCAGAAGATCAGCAAGCAAGCCCGCTCTAACTCCTGCAAAAGCCTGATAGTAACATTACCGTACAGTCCGGTCTCTTCGTCACATATGTCGCATATCATTGCCTGGGGGTGGTATAACGTCAGACCCCAATAGCCTGATAAGTCATGCCGAAGCAATGTCCATAACGGTTCGAGAAACTACTGATAACACTTACCAGTAAATCTCAGCAACCCTGGACAGGGATTTCCTGTTATGGCCAATCGAGCATAGCGCAACATCAACTCCCAATACCCGGAGAGACGAATCCCCTCCTATCGCTCATTGCCTCCATGTGACTCGGGACTGTACCCAAAAGCCACCGTTTTGCACGATCTCTTGACCGTGGTAAGGTGGAAATCAAAGCACAGTGGGAATCACACAAGACTCTATGGCGATCTCGGGTCGACAGACTAACCTGTACCAGCGTCACCAGAGAACTGCTATCTGACGATAGGTATAAGACCATCTAGGAGTTCTCGGCGAGTCTGTCTAGTGTACCCAGTCTCACTGAGCACCTGTATACCATCTTTGATGTCAAATACCAATGGATGTGGGATCATCCAACGCTCATCATATGGGTCAAGATGCTTATACGCTACTCTACTCTGGAGTATCGATGCCCTGTCTCGATACTCCCACGACTAGGAACAATTGAAGGGTGTACTTGTAGACTACCCTTGGCCCCACTAGTATGATCTCCATCATAGTCCTGGTAGTCAAGTACACAACCTAAGGGCTTTGTCAACATATGAGTGCAAGACAGCATCACGTATACAAGTTAACAAGTTAAGAAAAAGTGCAAGCAGATAGCATACTATCATGTCGAGCGAGAAAGTCCTCCCTATATATTTCCAATCATCCACTACAATATACATCCCATGTACAGTAATGGCCTCTAGGGCATACATATAATTAACATTATGGTCCTGACCAATCGAACATTATGCAATATCAACTCCCAATACCGGGAGAGATGAATCCTCAATAATCGCTCACTGCCTCCATGTGGCTCGGGATTGTACCCAACCAAAACCTGTTTGCACGATTCAGTAGAGCTGTGGTAGGGTAGTGATCAATGCTCAATGGGAACTCACACGAGACAAATGACGATCTCAGGTCCGAAGACTAACCTGTACACATGTCACCTGAGAACTTCCATCTGACGTTAGGTATAGTACCATCTGGAAGTTCTCGGCGAGTCCGTCCAGTGTACTCACACCCATTGAGCACCTGTATACGATCTTAGGTGCATCAGACCAATGGCTGCGGTACTAACCATCCCCCGGCAGGGCTAGAAACGTATATACTAGTCTACTCTAGAGTATCAATGCCCAGTCTCGATACTCACGCGACTAGGGACCATTTAAAGATATGCTTATGGACTACCCTGCTCCCACAAGTATGATCGCCATCACAACGCAGGCAGTCAAGCAAGATCCTACGGGCTTTATCAATCATGGAAAAAATCGATAGAGAAAAAAGCCAGCTATCGGAATCGAACCGATGACCATCGCATTACAAATGTGATGCTCTAACCTCTGAGCTAAGCGGGCTCACATAACAGAAATAGAAATAATGTATAGGAATTCAAGAAACTACAGGACCGGATCTTAGCTATTACCTATGAATTTAATATGAACGATATATTATAGTTCATAATTGTTTCCATAGTTATAATTATAAATAATATAACTAATTATATAATATATAACATATTATATAACTATAATATGACTAAATAGAATTAATAAAATCAAATTATGTATGGAAATATCTGACTCATTAGAATTTTCATTCTATTATTATATATAATCATTATAGATAATATATGTTCTATTTATTTTCATATTTAGAATTTACATTCTTTATATATATATATTTTTTATATTACATTATATATACATTATATAATATAAAAATATTTCGAAATAGAAATTTTATTATCATAAATTTTTTTTTGAGAATAACAAATTATGTTAATTATATTATAGCGGATCGGTCCTAAGAAAAGTATAAGATAAGGATAAAGATACAACAATCAAAATTCTAATGAGACATTCCTTTGATTTTGTTCGAAAAAGGAGGAAATAGGACGAAAAAAAGAAGAAGAAATATCGACCCTTCAAGTATTCCAAATCGCACTGTAAAAACGAAAGGGAAGGGAGACATATATATATGTGGGATATCTCTCTCTATATTGAATTATGGATACATCAATGATAGAATCATTTCTGATTGAAACAAATACGAGTCATACAATAGAGATGAAATGAGGGAAGTATACACTTTTTCAATATAGGAATCATTATATTATATAATGAATTAGGCGGTTCCAAGATAAAATGAAAAGGGTGGGTGGAATTACAACTGGATCCTTGTCTAAAAAGGGGATATGGCGAAATTGGTAGACGCTACGGACTTGATTGGGTTGGGCCTTAGTATGGAAACCTGCTAAGTGGTAACTTCCAAATTCAGAGAAACCCTGGAACTAAAAATGGGCAATCCTGAGCCAAATCTTTATTTTTAGAACAACAAAGGTTTTAAAAACTAGAATAAAAGGGGATAGGTGCAGAGACTCAATGGAAGTTGTTCTAATGAATGGAGTTGACTATGTTGCGTTGGTAACTGGAATCCTTCTATCGAAATTAAAGAAAGAATGACCTGTATATCTAATATATACGTATAGATACTGTCATATCAAACGATTAATTATGACCCGAATCCATATTATATATATGCAATATATGAAGAATTCAGAGTTATTGTGGATCCATTCCAATCGAAGTTGAAGGAAGAATCGAATATTCAGTGATCAAATCATTCATTCCAGAGTTTTATAGACCTTAAAAAAACGAATTAATCGGACGAGAATAAAGAGAGAGTCCTATTATACATGTCAATACCGACAACAATGAAATTTATAGTAAGAGGAAAATCCGTCGACTTTAGAAATCGTGAGGGTTCAAGTCCCTCTATCCCCAATAAAAGCCCTTTTTTACTTCGTAACTATTTATCTGCATTTTTTTTTCAAAAGCAGTTCAAAGAAAATTCAATATCTTTCTCATTCATTCTACTCTTTCACAAATGGATCCAAGCAGAAATCTTTGGATCTTATACCAATTTAGTTTGAATAGATACGATACCCATACAAATGAACATATATGGTCAAGGAATTCCCATTACTGAATCATTCACAGTCCATATCATTATCTTTACTTTCACAGAGAAAGTCTTCTTTTTGAAAATCTAAGAAATTCGAGGACTAGGTCAAAAAATTTAATACTTTTTTTAAGTCTATTGAATTTCCATAGACACAAGTATTATACTAGGATGATGCGCAGAAAAAGGTCGGGATAGGTCAGTTGGTAGAGCAGAGGACTGAAAATTCTCGTATCGCCAGTTCAAATCTGGTTCTTAACACGTGAATAATGTATCGAAAATTAATAAATACCTACAAATTAATTGAGACAGATCGGGATACATATTAATGATCTAGAGCACGATACATGTTGATTCATCTAGATGTATAGATATCTCTATTTTTTTAGATGGGTAAAAAATAGATGTATGGTAAAGAACAAAATAATATTATGCCACCTTTTCTTTTTTCTTTTTTTTCTTTCTGGGTTTTTCATATTTTCATACTGTGCTTTCTCTCACTCAAAAAGAATGTTAAGTCTTCATATATATTAAAAACCGAAGTTGTTTAAAAAACTTCCAAGTTTATTTTATAGGAGTTGAAGGATAGAAAAAGACAGGATACATTTCATACACAGTACAAATAAAATCTGCTCTTTTTTCATTTCGTATTTTCGTTCATATTTCGATTTTCTTTTTTCACTTTTACTTACCCTATTTTCAAGTGTCTGTCTAAGTGACATGCGCGGTACAAAGTTCATGGTGCAGAACATTTTTGATTCATCTATTGTTTTTGTTTCTGCTCAAATAAAAAGGATATCTTCCAAATTCTAGAACAAAACGAAAAATATTCCTTGACTTGAATAAAATATGGAGTCATGTAGTATAAGTGAACATGTAACCGCAATATGTAATAACGAGTATGACTTATGCCATGTTAAGATAATGACAAACCATAATGGTATACTGTCGTATTGAGCCTTTATCAATATGTGCAAGCTAGATATAACAACAATAGAAATAAATACACATATCCTCACAAAGAAAAGTCAAATAACATACTATAAAACTGAGCAAGATTGTCCTGTATATACATATCCCTAGCATCTATATGTATACATATACAATACTGGCCTCTAGGGCATATATATCCAACAATCTCCCACTTCCACTAAAGGCCAGTAATTGGCATACTGAATACCCAACGTCTGCACTAAGGCCAGCTGTTGGCGTACCGTATACCCAACATCTCAAATAGTCGCTCGAACTACACTTGAGTGAGGGCCTTTGTAAATAGATCCGCCGTGTTCTCTTTTGTATCCACTCTCCGGACCTCGATCTCCTGGCGATCTACTATCTCCCTGATCAGGTGATACCGCCTTAAGATGTGCCTGGATTTCTGATGGGACCGTGGTTCCTTCGCTAAAGCTATAGCCCTAGTGTTATCACAATACATGTAGGATTCCTAGGCATGCTCAAGGGGTCTCACAAGGCATCAATCATGCCAATTTAAAATTTTACGGTGCCGAGAAACCCTAGACTAGATCGTTAACTAGAATTTTAGGCGAAACTAGAAACTAGTTAACAACTTAACTAAGTGTAAACGGAAATACAACCTTTGTAGATCCGGTCCTCCACCCCCATACCTCCGTGATGATGTCTCCTCGCTGCGATCATCGGATCCCGGGCTCTAGCGTCGGCTTCATCGGAGAAATGGGCGGGCTAGGTCGTCGGCTTCGATGCCGAAGATGATCTACGTCGAGGCAACTCAAACTCGAGCTCCACCTTCACCAAGTCAAGAAACTTGTGAAGATAACACACTCTACTACATGGGAAGTAGTAGAGGATGAAGAAATAGGAAGTGGGTTGACTTTAGATTTGGATTTCTCACTAATTTGATTATTTCACCATTGGAGGTAGCAAGGTTTCTTCTTCTTGATGAAGATGAAGAAGAAGAAGAATATCATGAGAATGGTGAAATAATAATAAAATCAATTGATCTTATCATAATGCAACCTTGGGTTAGATTTAACTCTTGTAGAGAGAAAACCCTAGTTTAGCTAATGGTTAGGTTTAAATATAAAACAAAATGGTTACTAATTCAAAGCTTCAACAAAAAGACAAAATTAGCAACCATTTCATTTTAGCCAAAAGAAATAAAGAAAATAAATAAAATGAATAAGTGAATAATTTAAAACCATAACCATTAACCTAAACATGGTTCAAATCAATCATACACCCAAGTTTGCATGCATCATCAAACATGATACAAACTAGTGCACAAAACTATATCATATATACAATGTGCACATCAAGTGAGAAAATCCATCTTAAGTGAACCAATACTAGTTAATGTAAAGTAATATATCAAATATATAATTATACATTCAATCATTAAATCAACACTTGATTTAACGATCCGGTCATATCTCATATAACCGACTAATATCAATAGTAACAACTCATCGAATCAACACTTGATCCGATAACCCGGCTATATCACATATAACCGATCAATGTTAAAAATCGCGAGAATGGAATACAGTATCATATACACGTATTATTCTCGATCCCGCATATATCTCATATGCGCTCCTATTTCGTTTCGCTTGAGCCAGGAAACCTCTGTGTAGGACTCTAAAGACTCGTCAATATGCCGGCAGCAGGTGATGATCATATCAAACACCCACAAGCCGCAAGCGGTCTGCTAAACGTAACGGCCACCCGGGTATTGAGCGATCAGAAGATCGACGAGCAAGCCCACTCACACTCCTGTGAATCCAACCAGTAACACTTACCGTACAGTCCGGTCTGATCGTCTGATATGTCGCATATCTCGCCTAGGGGTGGTAAATGTCAGACCCCAATAGCTCGATAAGTCGTGTCGATATGAGGTCTATAACAGTTCGAGATACTACAGGTAACACTTACCAGTAAATCTCAGCAACCCTGGCCAGGGATTTCCGGTTATAGCCAATCGAACACAGCGCAACATCAACTCCCTATACCGGGAGAGACGAATCCCCTCCTATCGCTCATTGCCTCCATGTGATTCGGGACTGTACCCAAAAGCCACCATTTTGCACGCCCTCTTGGACGTGGTAAGGTGGAAATCAAAGCACAGTGGGAATCACACAAGACTCTATGACGATCTCGGTTCTACAGACTAACCTGTACCAGTGTCACCAGAGAACTGCTAGGTATAATACCATCTGGGAGTTCTCGGCGAGTCCGTCCAGTGTACCCAGTCTCTACTGAGCACCCGTATATCATCTCTGATGTCAAACAACAATGGATATGGGATCATCCATCGCCCATCTGTATGGGTCGAGAAGGTATACGCTAGTCTACTCTAGTATATCGATGCCCCGTCTCGATACACCCACGACTAGGGACTTTGAAGGATGTACTTATGGACTACCATATCCCCACTAGTATGATCCGCATCATAGTCCAGGTAGTCAAGTACACATCCTAGGGGCTTTACCAACATGTAACAGAGAGACAATCAGTATACACGTTAAGGTAAAGAGTAACCAGATAGCATATTATCATGTCGAGCAAGAAAGTCCTCCCTATATATGTCCGAGCATCCACTACAATATACATCCTATGTACAGTAATGGCCTCTAGGCTATACATATAACTAACAATCTCCCACTTGCACTAGGGCCATCTGTAGCAGTGGTTGAAGTATCTCATACTCAACCATCCCATAAAAGTCTCTCTCTGGGAATAGGCCCTTCGTGAGTGGATCCGCCGTGTTATCCTCTGAGTCTGCTCTCCTAACCTCGATCACCCTGGAGATCAACTATCTCCATGATCTGGTGATGCTGCCTCAGAATACGTCTGGGTCACTGATGGGAACGGGGTTCCTGGGCCAAAGCCACACGTCCATTGTCACACAATGGTAGGAACCAAGTTCATCTCATGAACAAACATACACCTAAACTGCCTCTTTGGTAGCATCTTAAGTAGCGATGTATCCAGCCTTTATCGTCTAGTATGCCACGGTATCTAGCTTGGAACTCTTCCAACATACCATCCCTTTACTGAGGGTAAAGACAATGCCTGTGACTGACATTCAGTCGTCTTTATCACCCTGGAACCTTTCCAGTGATTCTCCCCAGGATCGATTGATACCATCTCACTACAACTAGTAAGTATCCTAATATCCAATTAGATCTATCTCATAGATCCAAAACCCAGGATTTAGGAGGTATCACTTTGATCCTATATGGAGAATCCTTGTGATAAGTGGAGATTGACCGAGCGTAGTATAGGCAACTCTTTTCCTATCAAGAGTATGTCATCCACGTACTCTACGAGGATCACCACCATACTCCCTACTTCCATTTTGTATATACAAGGTTCATCTACCATTTTGATGGTGTCAAACTCTTTGACTAACACATCAAAACAGACGTTCCATCTCCGCGATGCCTGCTTTATCACATAAAACATCTTGCACACGTTTCCGCTGCTCCCACTGTCTACGAGGCCCTCTGGCTGTGTACTTATAGACGTTCTTTTCTAAATCATTATTTAGAAAAGTAGTCATGGCACCCAACCACCAAATATCGCAGTCATGGTATGTAGCAGTGGCAAGTAGTATCTGGATGGATTTAAGCACTGTCCCTGGAAAAGGTTTCATCATTATCCACGCTTGGTCAATGACGAAAACCTTTAACAAGTCTAGCTTTGAAAGTCTCAACTTTTCCATCTACACCAAGTAATCTTCTCAAGATATACTTGCTCCTGATGGGGATTTAACCCTTCAGATATCGCAACCAAAGTCCATACTTTGTTGGTGTATATGGATTCCATCTCAGATCGCTAAGCATCCAGCCATTCTTACAGAGTCCCACTCCTGATAGCCAGCTCGAAACTAGTTGGGTCATCATCTCATGATGCAATTCTCGTTCCCACTATCATAGAGAAACCGAAGTATCTCTCAGGTGGGTGAGGAACCCTACTAGATCGGCGGAGAGGCTGAGGTTCGTTGGAATCTACTGAATCCTTTGGTTCTATCAAATCATCAGCTGCAGTTTGTATAGCTGGAACATTTCCAGTTGTACATAACAGATCTTGCCTCGAGCTTGTCCGGATTTTGCTTTTCAGACATAGGCCGGACAACTCCAAATCTTAACTAACTTAAGATATGGGCTCTTCCCCTTCCATATCATATATGAAGTGGTAGGCAACTGATTTGATCGGAACCCCATTCAATAGGTATGCAACTTCATAAGTGCGTAACTCCCTAAAGGAAATAGGTAACTCAGTAATACTCATTATAGAGCACACCATATCATATAGGGTGTTATTGCTCCGCCCTGATACACCGTTGTGCTGTGGTGTATTCAGAGGAGTAATACTGAGAGAGAATCTCAATCTTCTTAAAATAGTCCAGGAGTTCCATGCTCAAGTATTCTCCTCCTTGATCACATCAAAGGACATAATACTTTTACCCGTATTTTGGTTCTCTACTTCTAACTTATATTCTATGAATATCTCAAAAGGTTCGGACTTGTGTTTCAACAAGAACATAGATCTGAATCTCGAGAGATTATCAGAGAATGTAATGAAGTACAAAGAACCGGTCTTGGCATGTGTAGACAGGGGACCTACATACATCAACATGTATCATCCCAAGAGTTCACTAACTCTTTCTCTGTTTCCAATAAACAGAGCTATGGTCATCTTATCTTTATGACATGACTGGCGAGTTTCACAAGATGTAAATTCAAACTAATTTAAATATGCATCTATATGTAACTCTAGCTAGTCGGGTCGCATTGATATGACCTAGTCTACAATATCTCAAGAAGGATCCGTCCATTTCTGAACTCTTCCTCTTGTGTATGTTCCGTATACTAAGAACTGTAGTTTGATTTAGAACATCAATGCTTTTAGATAACGTGCCTGAACCGATTAACTTTTGATATAGGAAATGTTCAAAACATTATCCAACAATACAAAATTTTATCATTTCTTTACTAATAAAGAGACTGATATGATTTTGTATATCAGGTTCGGTATCTAATAGCATTTGTTCAGAATCAATGTACTGATAATACAGGGTGACAGGGACCGACAGACTTGGCTGCAACACTTGCCCCGTTTTCTGTCTCATGAAACTTATCACCCGTTCTTAGTTCTTTACCTATCTGTAGCCCATGTAACAGATTACATATTTGGGATCCTGATCCGGTATCATATACCCAGGACATAAAGGACATTGAGAAACAGTTCTGTATAATGAACACACCCGAAGATGATGCATCAGTATGCACTCTCTTCGTTTGGGCGGCATGGGAATCTTGGTATTCCCCTATTTCCTGCTCTGTCTTATAACTATTATAAGTTGGAGCGGGACCAACGTTCCCCAGCTCAGTAAAACAAGCGGCTTCGGTCAAAATTCCATATTATTATCTTGATTAAGGCGTGATATGGTCGCTACCTGGAGAGAGAGACAAGAAAACACTCAGCGTGCGCTCTTGCAAGAATAGATTGGTTATTATTTTATCTAATCAGGATGACTCCCACTGTTTTTATCAAATCTTCATTCAAACCCTAAAAGGAAAGACTAGCCGGGATTAATTACACACTACAAGTTCGCCAATCTTTCAGCCAGGCCAGTGTCGGTACTTTGAGGGAGGTGCCCCGTGCTTTCGCACGGACCTAATTAATGTAAACCTCGTTTTCCCAGAGGCGTAACCTCGTTAACACCTTTCTAGACACCTACTTGATCGGCTAATTATAATGTGTAAAACTCTCCCAGGAGTAACTCTTACTCGCAGCGGGTATCGGGATCCAACTATCTCATAGAAGGTATGCAATATCATTGCAAATTTTAACACTTGAAATTCCCGATAATATTTTGCCCCTAACGTGCTATGACCTTGACGAAAGCCAACAAACCATAGCCCGCTAGTCAAGTTCAACCCGTCATTTCCTGATTGAATTAAACCCACCCGCACGACCCTTGACGAAAGCCAACAAAGCCGCACGACTACCCTAATCCAATTGCATCGTATGCTGCAGATAAGCAGCATATAGCTACCGCACACTGCACCTTGACGAAAGCCAACAAATGCAGCACGAATACTATATACAACTTATCTGAAATGACGGAGGGCTACGACAGGTTTTTCTGAAAACCTATTGCGTAATGAACTTGATATCGTTGTAGAATCGAATGTTTTTTGAAATGGAGTGTTTTTGAGGTTTTTCTAGTTTTTCTAAAGAAGTCACTCCCGGTGAAGGGATCGTCGGTCCTTTCCTCGTCGAATAAGGTGCGGGATATATCATATATATCACTGTGCAAAGCAGAACTCTTAAAAGCAATCAAAAGACAAACCGAGTGTGTAGCATCTGCCAGTTATTGCTAAAGGAGTCACTCCCGGTGAAGGGATCTCGGTCCTTTCCTTATCGAATAAGGTGCAGGATATATCATATATACCGCTGTGCAAAGCAAGAACTGTAGCTACCTATTTTATTTTAGAAATTCGATTCCACAACATCTTAGGTTTCTTTTCTTTCATTAATCACATTAATGAAGTCCCATCATTTAAAATACCTAAACATCACGGATAAATACGACGTACACTTATTCCATCCGCATTCGCCTCGATGTCCCCTCATGCACCGTTAGGTTAGGTGACTAACGGCAGAGCGGGGCAGGGCTAGCGCGGGTGTAAAACATAAGTAACGCCTATATAATATATCATATATACTATATACAGTATCTATTACAGAACATCACATGATCACATCACAGATATCGCAGCAGAAGAAACATATAAAACATTGGATATACTAGGACGTCCGTGTTTTTAATACGAGCCAGTATAAAACACAGATTCGACGATCGCGATGAATAGCCAAACCCACACCCCTAGACCCCTACGAGAGCGGCAAGCAACCCTACCAATTCTAGAGTTAGGAGACCCGGACTCGACTCCTCGAGTTGGTCTCCCACTGGACTCCAGAACCCGGTTACTTGTGCCCTCCTCCTTGGGTCTATCCTAGTGCGGAAAAGTAAATAATATACATCAACGGTGACAACTTCCGCAACCTGGAAGTGCCCCAATAAAAGAATATTACATACAAGTTTTTACATGAATGAAAATGAAAAACACTCATCTCACATAAAAACCCCCCGGCTATTCAAACACGACGATCAAATATAACATATCCAGCAACACATAACATCACATGTCATCAACGTAAGTAAACATGCGCATCCTAATTGTCGTTGACATATAGCAACGAAACCGGCGATATCACATATTACACTTACGGTCACAGAAAAGAAAGTGTAAAACTACAACAGTTGGAATCCGCAACCTCTTTAGATATCGCATGCCTAATCAAATGAATTACTTAGACATCGCATGCCTAACAATTATAAACCCCGCATTTTAGTCTCTTTGTCGAAAACTCTTTTCAATATCAAGTCGGGAAATTCAACAAGATTCCCGACATCCTGATCGAATGCTCGTCGCAAACTTTAGTAGGCGGCCGCACCCCCGATACCGTCGACGAAGTGCACCAAGGCGTAACACCGCTGCCGTGAGCACCCGAACGGATGCTTTCCGTGACGGGGTTCTCCTACAGTCACTTGATCGGGGCTATGGGGTGTAGCTGTCTATTAAGTTTATCCGGCGAGTATCCGAGTACGCTACGTTATTGCGACGGACTTTTGATCACATCAAAATTCCGTGGCAACCGATCAAGTGAGACTAAGCCGCTAGATTTATAACATTCATTCAGTTATCTCATAACTACTTGTGAATTCCAAACATTGTATCATATTCCGGATAAATAGAAATATGTTAAACTTTCCGATCGAACAATCGAACACCCAAGTTTTCCCGATACAGCTCAACACATGAAATAAGTCTATAAACATTCAGTTCATGCCTCAGTACCAACGGTCCAGCCATAGAAGGGTCAAGCCAACGCCTCACATGTGGCACGCCGTACTTCCCCAAACCCGAAGGTTCAAAGAGCAGTTCAAGATGGTCGCATAATCGAGTTCAGGTTTGTTGTTTTCTATGCCGCCTTTTCTTTTTTCTTTTTTTTCTTTCTGGGTTTTTCATATTTTCATACTGTGCTTTCTCTCACTCAAAAAGAATGTTAAGTCTTCATATATATTAAAAACCAAAGTTGTTTAAAAAACTTCCAAGTTTATTTTATAGAAGTTGAAGGATAGAAAAAGACAGGATACATTTCATACACATTACAAATAAATTCTGTTCTTTTTTCATTTCGTATTTTCGTTCATATTTCGATTTTCTTTTTTCACTTTTACTTACCCTATTTTCAAGCGTCTGTCTAAGTGACATGCGCGGTACAAAGTTCATGGTGCAAAACATTTTTGATTCATCTATTGTTTTTGTTTCTGCTCAAACAAAAAGGATATCTTCCAAATTCTAGAACAAAACGAAAATTATTCCTTGACTTGAATAAAATATGGAGTCATGTAGTATAAGTGAACATGTAACCGCAATATGTAATAACGAGTATGACTTATGCCATGTTAAGATAATGACAAACCATAATAGTATACTGTCGTATTGAGTCTTTGTCAATATGTGCAAGCTAGATATAACAACAATAGAAATAAATACACATATCCTCACAAAGACAAGTCAAATAACATACTATAAAACTGAGCAAGATTGTCCTGTATATACATATCTCTAGCATCCATATGTATACATATACAATACTGGCCTCTAGGGCATATATATCCAACAATCTCCCACTTCCACTAAAGGCCAGTAATTGGTATACTGAATACCCAACGTCTGCACTAAGGCCAGCTGCTGGCGTACCGTATACCCAACATCTCAAATAGTCGCTCGAACTGCGCTTGAGTGAGGGCTTTTGTAAATAGATCCGCCGTGTTCTCTTTTGTATCCACTCTCCGGACCTCGATCTCCCGGCGATCTACTATCTCCCTGATCAGGTGATACCTCCTTAAGATGTGCCTGGATTTCTGATGGGACCGTGGTTCCTTCGGTAAAGCTATAGCCCTACTGTTATCACAATACATGTAGGATTCCTAGGCACGCTCAAGGGGTCTCACAAGGCATCAATCATGCCAATTTAAAATTTTACGGTGCCGAGAAAACCTAGACTAGATCGTTAACTAGAATTTTAGGTGAAACTAGAAACTAGTTAACAACTTAACTAAGTGTAAACGGAAATACAACCTTTGTAGATCCGGTCCTCCACCTCCATAGCTCCGTGATGATGTCTCCTCGCTGCGATCATCGGATCCCGAGCTCTAGCGTCGGCTTCATCGGAGAAATGGGCGGGCTAGGTCGTCGGCTTCGATGCCGAAGATGATCTACGTCGAGGCAACTCAAACTCGAGCTCCACCTTCACCAAGTCAAGAAACTTGTGAAGATAACACACTCTACTACATGGCAAGTAGTAGAGGATGAAGAAATAGGAAGTGGGTTGACTTTAGATTTGGATTTCTCACTAATTTGATCATTTCACCATTGGAGGTAGCAAGGTTTCTTCTTCTTGATGAAGATGAAGAAGAAGAAGAAGAATATCATGAGAATGGTGAAATAATAATAAAATCAATTGATCTTATCATAATGCAACCTTGGGTTAGATTTAACTCTTGTAGAGAGCAAACCCTAGTTTAGCTAATGGTTAGGTTTAAATATAAAACAAAATGGTTACTAATTCAAAGCTTCATCAAAAAGACAAAATTAGCAACCATTTCATTTTAGCCAAAAGAAATAAATAAAATAAATAAAATGAATAAGTGAATAATTTAAAACATAACCATTAACCTAAATATGGTTCAAATCAATCATACACCCAAGTTTGCATGCATCATCAAACATGATACAAACTAGTGCACAAAACTATATCATATATACAATGTGCACATCAAGTGAGAAAATCCATCTTAAGTGAACCAATACTAGTTAATGTAAAGTAATATATCAAATATATAATTATACATTAAATCATTAAATCAACACTTGATTTAACGATCCGGTCATATCTCATATAACCGACTAATATCAATAGTAACAACTCATCGAATCAACACTTGATCCGATAACCCGGCTATATCACATATAACCGATCAATGTTATAAATTGAGAGAATGGAATACAGTATCATATACACGTATTATTCTCTGTCCCGCACATATCTCATATGCGCTCCTATTTCATTTCGCTTGAGCCAGGAAACCTCTGTGTAGGACTCTAAAGACTCGTCAATACGCCGGCAGCAGGTGATGATCATATCAAACACCGACAAGCCGCAAGCGGTCTGCTAAACGTAACGGCCACCCGGGTATTGAGCGATCAGAAGACCGACGAGCAAGCTCGCTCACACTCCTATGAATCCAACCAGTAACACTTGCCGTACAGTCCGGTCTGATCGTCTGATATGTCGCATATCTCGCCTAGGGGTGGTAAACGTCAGACCCCAATAGCTCGATAAGTCGTGTCGATATGAGGTCTATAACATTTCGAGATACTACAGGTAACACTTACCAGTAAATCTCAGCAACCCTGGCCAGGGATTTCCGGTTATAGCCAATCGAACACAGTGCAACATCAACTCCCTATACCGGGAGAGACGAATCCCCTCCTATCGCTCATTGCCTCCATGTGATTCGGGACTGTACCCAAAAGCCACCGTTTTGCACGCCCTCTTGGACATGGTATGGTGGAAATCAAAGCACAGTGGGAATCACACAAGACTCTATGACGATCTCGGGTCTACAGACTAACCTGTACCAGTGTCACCAGAGAACTGCCATCTGACATGAGGTATAATACCATCTGGGAGTTCTCGGCGAGTCCGTCCAGTGTACTCAGTCTCTACTGAGCACCCTTATATCATCTCTGATGTCAAACACCAATGGATATGGGATCATCCATCGCCCATCTGTATGGGTCGAGAAGGTATACGCTAGTCTACTCTGGTATATCGATGCCCCGTCTCGATACACCCACGACTAGGGACTTTGAAGGATATACTTATGGACTACCATGTCCCCACTAGTATGATCCGCATCATAGTCCAGGTAGTCAAGTACACATCCTAAGGGCTTTACCAACATGTAACAGAGAGACAATCAGTATACACGTTAAGGTAAAGAGTAACCAGATAGCATACTATCATGTCGAGCAAGAAAGTCCTCCCAATAAATGTCCGTGCATCCACTACAATATACATCCTATGTACAGTAATGGCCTCTAGGGCATATATATAACTAACAATACAAAGGTATTGGGTCAACAATGGATGGAACGACCTGAAGTTCATTAATGAACTTCTTCATCCAGACCGCCTCTTTTGCGGCATCGCTTGCAGTAATTTATTCAGCCTCCATCGTCAAGTCTGCAACGGTATCCTGTTTGGAGCTATTCCAATACACCGCCCTTCCGTTGAGGGTAAATGCAAAACACGAGACAGACTTGCTGTCATCTTTTTCACTCTGGAAGCTTGAATCGGTAAAGGACTCGACCTTTAGGTCTTCATTACCGTAAACCAAGAATATCTCCTTAGTCCGTCTCAGGTATTTGAGAATGTTCTTTACTGCTGTCCAGTGGTCCTCACCTGGGTTCAACTGATACCGGCTCACCACGCTTAGCGCATAAGCTACATCTGTCCTTGTACATAGCATCACATACATTATAGATCCTACCGCCGAAGCGTAGGGTATAGTGCTCATGCGAACCCTCTCCTCGTCAGTCTTGGAAGACATCTCCTTGGAGAGGGCGATTCCGTGCAATCCCGGTATGTTACCACGCTTGGAATCTTCCATACTAAATCACTTTAGTACGGTATGTACCTGGACTGTGAAAATCCCAGTAATCTCTTGGATCTATCTCTGTAGATCTTAATCCCCAAAATGTACGAGGCATCATTCAGGTCCTTCATGGAGAACCTTTGCGATAAGAATAGCATGACCGATTGCTGCATAGGAATGTCATTTTCTATCAAAAGAATGTTGTCCACGTATAAGACTAGGAACATGACAGTTCGTCCTACAATCTTCTTATAAATACAAGACGCATCCTCGTTCTTGATGAAGTCAAATTCCTTGACTGTTTTATCAAAACAGATGTTCCAGCTCCGCGATGCCTGCTTTAATCCATAAATAGATTTAAGAAACTTGCACACCTTCCCGCTGCTCCCATTGTCTATGAAACCTTCCGGCTGATCCATATAAATGCACTCTTCTAAACATCCGTTTAGAAAAGCCGTTTTTATGTCCATCTGCCAGATCTCATAGTCATGGAAGGCAGCAATAGGAAATAGGACCCGAATGGATTTGAGCATAGCCACTGGAGAAAAGGTTTCGTCATAGTCCACTCCCGGTCTCTGACGAAAACCTTTTGCAACGAGTCTAGCCTTATAGGTTTCGACCGGCCCATCGATACCAACTTTTCTTTTGTAGATCCATTTGCATCCAATGGTTTTTACCCCAGGTGGAGCAATATCTATTGGGTTACGGCAGTGCCCCGGCCATCAAACCGTGGCCAAATGCAGAACAAATTTTTTCTAAACTGGCGGTATCATGACCCGATGCCCGAATCTACCCTAAACCCTAAACTAGCAAGCTAATAAAAGAGATAGGAATGATTATACAGAGTTGATCCATGTCCTTCGGTCTTTAACCATCTTCCCAAGCTCCTAGTGGTCGTCTGCTTGGTTGCTGGTCTTCCTCCATCTACGATGATCCACCTGAGGGAAACGACGCAAGCTTCAACGTCGCCAAGCGAGATAACCGACGCCCTAAGGTTGATGGCAATGGAGAGTGGAGGTGTAGGAATGTGTCACTATAATTTTTCTCTCATCACAATACTCAAAAGAGCAACTCAAGAAGATGAAGGAGGTGAGGAAACATGTGGCATGAGCAACTAAAGAAAATGGCTAAGTGTTTTCTCCAAGTGAGTGTGAGTGATGAAGTCAAGAGAGAAAGTGAAGTGAAGAAAAGAAATGAGCCAAGCAACTCAAGAAATGGTGGTTGCCTCTCTTTTTCCAATCATGCAAAATGTAAAATATCTCCATCATTTTCCAAATAAACAAAGCCATGCCTATACCTTTCTACATGCCTCAAGCCATGCTTATGCTAACTCACCCTCGACCTCATTTCCCAAATGATTTTCTAGAAAAGAAAATCATACAAATGAGGTGTCCAATCTTCTAGAAACAATTCCGTATAAATACGGAATACAACCTGGTATACGTATCAAAATACATATACACGTATTCGTATAAAAATACGAATAGCCAAGAGAGAAAATGAATAGTGAATAATAATACTAGAATACATATATATAAATACATATATATAAATTATTAAATCAAAACCCGATTTAATAATCCGGCTTAATCCTAAGATGCTAGTACTATCAACCGTCCGATTAAAGTCTGTGCAGCCTGTACACATATTTAATCGGACACCTGTATGTACCAACATACGCCATCTACACCTTATCGCCTGAACTGTGAAAACCCTCTGTATGGGATGATTGATCATCTTAGTGTGTATGGAAAAGTTTTAATCACAACCAAAGAAATTTATACCGCAATCAATTAACGGTGTCTATTGAAGTTTCGTTAGCGAATACGGATCGTCCACAGAGATTGTGTGAATTTGTTCGAAATCGTTTATTTGAGTTGAAAAGAAAAGGCAAAAGAAAATGATTCAATATTTGAGATATTTTAGTTTCAAAATCATAAAAAAATAGATCTAAAATCAAGAATTAATAAAGAATCAAGGAAATGTTCAAACCAATTGAATTCTCAAGATTTGTAAAGTAGCTTGTAGGAATCGATCAAATTGATAGTGATGATGAATATTATGATTACAAATTTATCTATTAAAGATTTATTGCTAGATCGATGACGATCAACGAGATTTAGGGATCTATTGAAGAAACTAGGGTTTCTCCTTCACCATCCCTTGTCCTTCATTGATTATCATTCAAATTCTAGCCTCTAGCAAATTAAATCACCGATCGTTGATCTCTAATTTGGAGCGAAAACATTCAAGAAAGAAATCTCGCTCAAATAAGGTCTTCGAAGATTCAATTTCCTAAAGTTTACAAAACTCATAAGACTTAAAAATTGTTCAAGAATTTCATCATCATCATCTACCTATTCTCTTGATTCCGCTACAAGCGGAGATTTCACTCACACATCATGAAAAAGGAAAGAATCAAGAATCGATAAATTTTCATAATGCAAGAATGTAAAGAAAGCAAGATTTATAATTTTTACCTTTATTAATCGACGATTAGGTACACATTCACTCAATTCGAGGTTACAAGATTTGAGGAGGTAACTAGATCCGTCAAAATTAGCTTCGCATCGATCTTCTTGAGTCGTGGAACGATAGCGATCACTTGCTCGGATGATGATCGGCGTTGCTTCAAAGGCTCGTTGAAGGCTTGCTTGAGACGCTTCTCGATGAATCTTGATTTGGCTTTGGAATTGGATTTGGTGTAACGTTTTAGAAATCGTTATGCGAATTTTTCCGTTTTAGGGTTAAATTGTCGGTATTTTCCGTTTTAACCCGACTGTGTTCAAACGACCATATAGACTTACCAGCACCTAGTTTAGCTAAAATAAAGCTAGTGCGCAAGCTTTGGGGGTATATGGGACGTTTTGGTTCAATTTGAATTTTTCCCAATTTTAATATTAGTTTAATGCGGTATTCGCATTTTGGAAAATTCCTGTTAGGTGATCTTTTCTTCAATTATTCTTGTGTAAACCAAACCCACATAATATCTAGATTCATTGTGTGGACTAGGATTAAGAGTTAAAGAAAAGAAAAGAAAAGAATTTTGATGCATGCATGTGTGCATATGTGTGTGTGAATGCATTAACTTTGCATTTAACGTGGAAATTGCTAGAAAACCCTACACAATTCCTCTCCCTTCCTCCCCTTGGCGTAATCCCTCTCTCCCTCTACTGCTCTTGATCATTTCCCTTGCATTTTTCATCAATTCTAGCACAATAAATCCCCAAAATCCCAAAATATATCACAAAAACACCAAAAGTCTTGATTCTTGCTCTTGGATCGCTTGGAACTAGGAAAGCTTGGAGCTTGTGAGTAAAGTTGTTAGGTATAATCCCTAATCTGATAATTAGGAGTTTTTATGTTATTTAGATCGTTGGTTGTAGCGTAGAACACTTTGTTTATCGATTAGTGCAATATCGGGTTTTTAGTGTCTTTTTATAGCCTTTGTATCTGCTGTGACCTGGAAAATTTAGTGTGTGACCAAACAAAATTTTAGTAATGTACTAGTGAACCTGAGACACCACCTGAGACACGAGGACCACCCTACCGGCCGGAGACGGCGACCCCTTTAGCGAACTCCGGCGACGCCAGCTTGGTAGGAAAGTGTTGGGGTTTGGGTTCTGTGGATAGTTGTCTGCTGTTGGTTATGGGTGTTTGGTACTGTTTACTTTTTTAGTAATTGCAGTATAAAAAATCTGGGATCGTTTACCTATAATCTAGTGTTTTGAATCCGCGTGTTACGTAATCCGACACGAATCGTGATCTGGTGCAGCTGCTGTGCTTAGATTGGTTTGGTGGTATCGTTACGCACGTTAGCCATTAGACGTACTCTCACGAGTTAGTTTAGTGTTGGTGCGTTATTTAATACGTAGTTTTACATTATATTGATCGATTCTGAGATGTTTGCATTATTTCTTGTGTTTGTGAAATTATAGCAACGCAAGCGGGGACTTCGAACGCTGGGAACAAGGGGAAGCAGGTGGTCGGATTTTCATAACTGGAGACCATTAGTGAGTAGATTTAACATCTACGAGGAAATCTCCCGTATGGCGTTATGCGTCGGGACGGATATGATATGATAGTTGCATATTAGTTAATTATATATGAATGTCATTGCATAGCATTATCTGTTGTACTTGACTCGTACCTTTAGATATAACACATTACTGACGGTTCATGTTGCATGAGCACTAAATTATATGCTACACTCACATCGTCAGTAATTGCCATGACACACACAAATACCTACATACGGATATGGTAGTGGATAGGAATGATTGGAGTAGTAACTCTTATTCCATTGTGCATATGAAATATTGTGGGCACATACGTACGTGATATTGCTTTGGACAGGAATAGTTGAGATAGTGACCCTTATTCCACTTCACGTATATCTTACTATAGCTACTTGTACATCATGCATACATATTGACATGTACACCATATACTCGATTTCAGTTACATGTACACCATGCACACATATTGACATGTACACCATATATGTTTGCTATAGTTGTACACACCCTAAGTGGTATTGTTTTTATATGTGATATTGAGTTGTTGATCATTGTGCTTATGAAATGCATCATACCCACTTGCTTACATGTAGATACTTAAAACCTTGCTACAATTACATGTACACATTATATGATGCTGCATTTGTTTTCGGAAGATTTGGGAACCGCATGATATGTTTTAAAGCTAGAATCAATTTAAAGAGCGGTTTTCCCTTGATATGCTCATATTGTTGTCTTATGTTGAAAATATCGGTTTTTCATGGATTTACGCATTGAGATATGGATTTCATATGATTTATGGATTTGAGAACCGTGGGGGTATTTCAAGAAAACTATGTATTGTTTGAAAACCCGGTTTCTCTTGATATGATATTTTAGTGTGTCCACCATGTGATTTCTCGGTTCTGAGATTTGGCTTGTGATACCCGATTCGAGGAGTGTGAGGCACCGTCTGCGGGTATATGGTAGACCCGGTATGGTACCCCGGGGCGAGTGGTGATTTCGTGGTGTAGACGATAAGCCTAGCGGTGGGACCACCACCTACCGGTGATTGTATTTGGACTCGGCGGTTATCATGGGGATACCGACCAGAGTGATGTATAACATATCGTCAGGGCCAGTCATGGTGACAGCGCCTGAGTTATGGGGATTTACGTGTCGATGCTAGACATGGGTTTCATGATGTTTCGAGTGACGGTGTTAGACACTCAGGTTTTCATGACTTTTACGTATCGTCGGTGGACATACGTGGTTGATATCCTTATATATATATACTTACAGGTATATGTTTTCATGATGTTTCGGGTGTCGATGATAGACACTCAGGTTCCATGAGACTTACAGGATGTGAGGGCCGATTTGTGGATGCGGTGCCTGAGGATTTGGGATTTGATGTGTCAGTGAGGGAAACTGGCGTTTTTCTATGCTGATGATTTTGCATGAGATTTTATTGCATCATCCCACACACTCAGGATTATTGTTGTTATGCATTGTTTCATGTAGTTGTAGTACCCTGATGATGTACCTTTACATGATTGTTGCATATTCACTTGTCATACTTATGCTATCGAATTACATGTGATAGATAGATCACTGTTCGTGCATACCTGCGATTACAGTATGATGTTAATTACTATTCACGAGTTGGCAACTCACTTTCGTTGTGCCACAGTGTTTTTTAGAACTTACCCTCAGAGTAGTCGCGGCAGGGCGTCTTATCATCTCTACTTTTGCGGATACCGCTACGTTAGGCAGTGAGGCCTTTGCTTTTAAGTGGGTTTGCGGTTATCTGCTTGTACATTGTATATCTTTTTGTTGGATCTAGTATTCTCCATCTACCACTGTTGTATATGACTTAAAGACGACTTGTGAGGATTCAGTGTTGTATTAGTTTGGTGATTTTGGGTGCCGTGCTCGTGGGAGCCGGTTATGTTGGAAAGTTTACTCCTTATTGCAGTCTTTCCTTTGTTATTTCTTCGCTTCAGAGTCGTATACTTGTTGTGGTGATTTTCTCCGCCGTTGGGCATGATTTTGCTCCCATTTGGGAAGCTTTATATATTATCTATTTTGTACCCGTTTTCGGGGCTATATTTTACAAAGGAGGTGCTGCCGAAATTTTCAAGAAAGAAAACTAGAGTTAGAGAATTTACTTGTGATTTTCCAGATGTTTAAAACTATGTTTTCTTCGTTGATCCAGGTTTTGGGTGGTTTAGATTTCTGGGTTTCGGCTTACTTAAGCTGCGTACGCCTGTAGACGTCACGTAGTTTAAGTGCCAGTTACGGGCCAAATTTTGGGTCGTGACATTTGTTTAGGGTTTTAGATCACAATTTGTGTCACTCAACTTGCGGGTGAATTCATGTATAATGATCAACAACCCAACAACTTCCGAACAACTAATCAACCCCTTTTCAATGAAGCCCTAGGTATCCTTTTATAGTTTTCCTCTATCTTCTCTTAGAAGCATGGTTGTTATGAGGCTTGCATAAGAAGCTAGGTTGTTGTAGAGAAGTTTCTAGATTAAGATAGTTATCTAGCTTGCATGAGAAGCCTTTCTGTTGGAGGGAAACTTTTGGAGATTTGAAGCGTCTTGAAGAAGTTTGGCCGTTGATAGGGTACCACGTCCGAAACTTTCTGCCGCCGATGAGTCAGAACGGCCGTGGATCTGCGGCAGATTGTCCTGACTCGGCCGCGGATCCGCGGCCATATAGTGGAGTTGCTGCATGAAATTTCCAGTGCTGATTTGTGTTGGCTTTATGGCACTTTCCTGATGTCTGGAATTTTATAGTTCTTTCTAGTTTACTGCCAGATCTCAAGTCTTGGACTTGCTGTAATTTATCGGCAATTTTGTGATTCTGGCTCTTTAACCTGGAGAATTTCCTGCACACAATCTCGAGACAAGTTTTGATATACAAAGATCATGCATGTAGCAAATAACACACAATTTCCCTCATAATGCCGGTTATAATGTATAACACATGTTATTTAATATCTTGCAGACAAATTGCTAATATGTGCTATATTTATACCAAACACCTTTTGATGATTAGAAAAAGTAGGGAAATTGATGTGTTAAGAATGCAATATTTTCTACTGGTCAAATTCCCCCAAACTTAATTTTGGTCTTCTCGAGCAAACGTCTTTTATTTTTAAGAGAAGGAGAAAGTAAAAGAAAAAGAAAAACTAACTAGCACACTTTCGTAGGCAACACGATTGCACTGAGCATGTGTAACAAGCCTTTAAACCTCTAGGTGTCCCTTGTAGGAGGAGTGTTGTCTCCTAAGGGTTTTCAGTGGATTGCACCCACAAAATCCAATAATAAAAGGAAGACCGTGAAAGTTACATTTAATGATAAGAATTGTAAAAGAAAGACTTTGAAAATCAAAGTTACCAACTACACTAGCTTTTCGGTTATCATGAGCCCAATCTTAATAGTCATGAAAAGATATTAGAAATCACATCATCCCTCAATAAAACATCATCTTTATTCTTCATTCCTACCTTTCTTCCAAACATTGATCATATACCCCTACGTGTGTGTAAAAGACATCCCTACACTCAGAGAATTCAATTCAAGCTATCATACTCTTGTCCATCGACCTCAGTACTTTTAATCGGTGAATATTTAGATGGATTTGCTCACACATTTGTCATGTGACCGTTAATACTTCTTGAGGTAATAACCGACCGATTACTCATGTGCTCGGCGTAAGTAGCATTTTCTTTGTCTTGCAACACCTAAGGCTTAGCAGTGACTCCAAAACCAGTTGGTCTAAGGCACTAGGTGATGAAGCATCCTCGCTATATTTTTTATGCTGCCTTGGTGATAACAAAACCAGTGTTCATTTTTCTACACCATTTTATCTTTTTATACTTCATTTATTATTTTCTTTATACTTTGGCTTTTAGACAAGAGCATTTCAAGGTATTCTCTACTATCCCGAGTTTCAAGACGTGTGTAAGTGCGTATAGTAGGGTACCAACATTCAAATGTTTGGCTTCCAGAATAGAAACTATTTTTCAGACTTATTTTTATCCGTAGATTAGTGACTTCTTTCATCTTACTAACCCTTAGGACAACGACTCATAACTACTTATTACTAGCTCGTTTAAGAAAACTTCTAACTTTCTATGTTTTCTTAAATTTTTCCAATCTTTTGGATGTAATTTTTCACTATCTAATGTTTTATTATCTTATTTATGTACACAATTTTTTATATATTTTTTTATTTTATTTGTTTTGTGCTTATGCAAAGTATGATGCAAAGTGATGCGTAAATAAGCACAAACATCCCCCAAACTTGTTTTCAACAGTGTCCTCACTGTTGTCTTCTGCTAAATCTCAAAAAACTGTAAGCTTGGGAAGGAAATTTATTAGCGGGGACATGAAATATGATTGTGCAAACCCTCTCCCAAACTTATTCTTTGGCTCACCATTTTTGAGGACAACTTTTATTTTCAAGAGCCAGATTATACCCCCCCAAACTTGAGTTAAACAATGTTAATCTTTTAAAATCACAAGAGATGGTCAATGTTATTGGTCAATACCAAGATTTGCAAAAACCGAAAGTCAACACCAACCATTCAAAGATTTTATCAGTGTAGTGCACCGGTTGGTGGAAGAATATGTTGTATAGTGCCAGGAAGAAGTGGGGAAAAGATAAGTGGTGGGATAGAATGTGTTTGCGTCTCTTTTTGGAGAGATGACACAGTGATTGTGATGATGGATTACTCGCATTCTTGTGATTGTCCAGAAGAAGAGGTGGAGGTTCAATTTCTTTTTCTTAGAGTTGATTCATCTCAACACCCGTATCTTTTAAAAATGCGAGTTCATCATCGAAAATTTCCTCAAAACTCTCATCGATACCCTGAAGAATAATGTCATCAGAAAAAACGGGGTGATCGTCAGACTGTATAAAAAGTTCTTCATCAACGTTAGATGTTGACCCGGACAACTCAATGGAAGAGTCCGTATATGTATAATACATAGTTGGGTCAAACAACAACATATGAAAAGAGTCTAGATTAGTATCATGAGGTTGATCAAATTCGCTGCTGTTGACATCCATTAATTCGACAGAACATGCTTGAGCAGTAGGTTCGTAGGGTACACTTCCCAACTTGTATATGTTAAGCTCTATTGACAACTTCCCGAAGGATAGGGTCATAGAGTCGTTACGACAGTTGATTATAGCATTGGAAGTGGCCAAAAAGGGTCGACCAAGAATCACCGGAATTTGATTCCGTGGCTTTGCTACATGCTGTGTATCGAGTATAATAAAGTCCACAAGGAATACAAATTCCCCGATTTTTATCACAACATCCTCTAGTTCACCCCTAGGTTGGGTGATTGAGCGGTCGGACATCTAGAGAGTGCAGTGAGCTGGTTTCAACTCTCCAATCTCTAACTGCTCATAAACCGAGTAAGGAAGCAGGTTAACACTTGCGCCAAGGTCAAGTAGAGCACGGTTAATGTGTTTACCCCCAATAGAAATAGAAATTGTAGGATAACCAGAGTCCTTACGTTTCCTTGGTAATTGTTGGGGAAAAGCTGTGTTTACAGTACTCGACATGAACACCTTTTTTGGCACTTGAGTCTTCCTCTTCCTAGTGCACAAGTCCTTTAGAATTTTCGCATATGACGAAACTTGTTGTATAGAATCTAAGAGAGGGATATTGATGTTAACTTGCTTAAAGATTTCAGTGATTTTCTCCATCTGCGGACTTGGTCTGTTTCCTTTTAACCTATTAGGAAAGGGAGTTTTAGCAATAATAGCGGGGTCCAACATTGGAGAAGATCGTGTGGGTAGGAAAGATCCCAAAATAAGAGTGGGGATCGTTTTTGGTGGACTAGAAGAAGTGTACTAAGGGTTCGAGCCATGGGAAAAACGGAGAATAGGTTCGGAAGAAGGTGGTGGGGTAGACGAACTGGGGTTAGAAGTAGAAGTAGAAGTGAAAGTGGAAGGAAAAGTGGAAGTGGAAGCCGGGGTGTTATTGATTAATTCTTCATGATTATCAATCTCTTCCCTGACTTGATTATTCAGCACTCTTCCAGATCTCAACGTTGTGATGGCATTCACATTGTAGTGTTGTGAATTTCCAGGATTCGGTAGGGGTTGAGACGGTTTCTCTCTAGCACTCATCTCGGCATTTAATCGAGCAATTTTTGCTTCCATCAATTTGATACTCTCACTTTGGGAGTCAGAGTTTTTCTGGATCTTATCGAGGGAAGACTTAAATTCAGCCGACATTTGAATGGACTATTTTATAAACATTTCAAAAGTCCGTTCAAGTGAAGAGGAATTATCAGTACCGGTCAACTGCAAAGGATTATACGGTGCATGTGTGTTAACCGAATTTTGAAAGTTTTGTGATTGGTAGGGGTGTTGACTTATTTGAAGTGGTTGCTATTGTGGTGGAGGACCCTTTTGGAAATTGTTTTGATTTGGAACCGTGTTTTGAGTTTGTGATTGGTTCCAAGCAAAGTTAGGGTGATTCCTCCAACCCTGATTATAAGTGAAAGAATATGGATTGTTTCTAGGTCTTTGTTGGAAAGCAGCATTGGTATGCTTTTGACCTTGAAATGGAGAATTGAAAGGACATTCTTCCGTAAGATGAGATGGGTCAGAACAACATCCACAGGCAGTTTTTGGGAGTGACATCTGATTTAGGGAGGCTGCTAAAAATTTATGTTCCATAGCATCGAGTTTCTTTTGCGTTGCCGCCATTTCAGCTCCAACTCCTATGGAAACATCAAATTGATGAATGCCACCCCTAGACGATGACTAGTTTATACTCTCCCACTGTAAAGTTCTTTCAGTGAAATCTTCTAAAAATCTCCAGGCTTCACCATCATCTTTATTCATGAAGGTGCCTTGACACATGGATTCAAGGGTCTGTTTTGTTGTAGGATTAATGCTCTCATATATGATTCTGTATTCCGTGATGAGGACATTGAACTAACAGATCCTTGAAGCGTTCAAAACACTTCGAGAATGGTTCATTTGGAAGCTGGGTAAATTGATTTATTTCGCTACGGACTCGAGCTGCCTTATGATTAGGGTAGAATTTCTTTAGGAAAGCTGTTACGAATTCTCCCCAGTTTGAATAGAATGTGCGGCTGTGTTATAAAGCCACTTCTCGGCTATATCGCACAAAGTGAATGGGAGAAGACGTAATCTTATAGCGTCCACAGAAAGCTGTGAAGTACCCATCATAGCGCATACATTTTCAAATTTGGTAATAAAGACATATACGTCCTAAGACTCGAGACCGTGATATTTTGGTAAAAGATTGATGTATTGTGGTTTGATTTCAAAGTTGTCCCCATTGGCTGGTGGAATGGTGAGACAGGTCGAAAGAGGACCTCACATTGGGTAGCATCTCTCTTGGAGAGAGTTGCAGGGCGGATTCTACGCACCTGCGGATGGTGGCAGAGTAGTGTTAAAGAAGTTCGATGGAGAACCGTCCATCGAAGTGGGTGTGGTAGTGGGTGAAGAAAAAGTAGACGTAGAATTACCGACTTCAGAGTCGATAGAAGGAACGCGGACAAGACGGGAACTAGAATCCCGTGTCCAGCCGAGCATGCACTAAATGGTTTAGCATAAGTGGCAGCGTAAGTAAATTAGAGAAAATATGGATTTGGTGTTTGTTTTGAAAAAATACGGATTTTTGAAAAATCAAATCATAAAATATGCACACACAACCCTAGATCTAATGGTCACCTAGGTCAAGTCTCTAGACCGCTCCTAGACTTCCAGAGGACAAGTCGCAAGATAAATCCTTTACTGTCTCTTTGCCCCTTCTGTGGCCAGGTAAGTGCCAGGTAAGTGGGAGATTCTCCACAACGTAAGTAATGGACCTAATTAAGTAACCACTTTCCTTAGACACACTTGCCTTAGACACCAAAAAAGAAACGCGGATAAGCAATAGATTACCCATGACCTCCTTCTGTCCTAAATGAGCGCGACGGTCCTTAGAGTCATGTCTAGATATTTTTTAGTTAATGAGGGTGATACGGATGCAAGTTTATGATTTTTGGGGCTTAGGAAGGGTAATGAAATCCTCACCTAATCTGAATTTGGTCTTTGCCCCTTAATTTCCGTGTTAAAATATGCAAACAACCATGACCAAACACGCACAATTTTTTTCTTCTTTTTGCGGCGCTGCGAAGTTTTGCAAAGAAACCTGCAGAAATTGGTTAATGGAACAGAGCAGGGAGGAGATAAGAAAGACAGAAGTATACCTGAGAAGTTTGAAGCAGTGAAGCCCTCAATGAACCGCGGTTCCGCCGCAAGAAGCACTATATGGCCGCGGATGCACGGTCTTCTGATGAGATCCCTGCACAGAAATTGGTGCAAATGCTCCTGTACCTTCACTGAGCTCTCTGAGATGACCTGAAAATTTTTCCCTTCGCTCCAGAGATTCCAGATCTCCTTGCAACAATTCACAACAAATTATTAAGCACTTGATGAGAATTTTGATCTAAAAATTCTGATGGAATAATAAATTTTTCCAACTCAAATTACAAAAACAAACAAATTAGCACACGATCCCCGGCAACGGCGCCATTTGATTGATCATCTTCGTGTGTATGGAAAAGTTTTAATCACAACCAAAGAAATTTATACCGCAATCAATTAACGGTGTCTATTGAAGTTTTGTTAGCGAATATGGATCGTCCACAGAGATTGTGTGAATTTGTTCGAAATCGTTTTATTTGAGTTGAAAAGAAAAAAGCAAAAGAAAATGATTCAATATTAGTGAGATTTTAGTTTCAAGATCATAAAGAAATAGATCTAAAATCAAGAATTAATAAATAATCAAGGAAATGTCCAAACCAATTGAATTCTCAAAATTTGTAAAGTATCTTGTAGGAATCGATCAAATTGATAGTGATGATGAATATTAATGATTACAAATTCTTAGCTATTGAGCATTTGTTGTTAGATCGATGACGATCAACGAGGTTTAGGGATCTATTGAAGAAACTAGGGTTTCTCCTTCACCATCTCTTGTCCTTTCGTTGATTATCATTCAAATTCTAGCCTCTAGGAAATTAAATCACCGATCGTTGATCTCTAATTTGGAGCGAAAACATTCAAGAAAGCGATCTCGCTCAAATTAGATCATCGATGATTCAATTTCCTAAAGTTTACAAAACTCATATGACTTAAGAATTGTTCAAGAATTTCATCATCATCTACCTATTCTCTCGATTCCGCTACAAGCGGAGATTTCACTCACACATCATGAAAAAGGAAAGAATCAAGAATCGAAATTTTTTCATAATGCAAGAATGTAAAGAAAGCAATATTTATAATTTTCGCCTTTATTAATCGACGATTAGGTACACATTCACTGAATTCGAGGTTACAAGATTTGAGTAGGTAACTAGATCCGTCGAAATTAGCTTCGCATCGATCTTCTGGAGTCGTGGAATGGTAGCGATCACTTGCTCGGATGATGATCGGCGTTGCTTCAAAGGCTCGTTGAAGGCTTGCTTGAGACGCTTCTCGATGAATCTTGATTTGGCTTTGGAATTGGATTTGGTTAGGGTTTTGGATCACAAGTTGTGTCACTCAACTTGCGGGTGAATTGATGTATAATGATCAACAACCCAACAACTTCCGAACAACTAATCAACCCCTTTTCAATGAAGCCCTAGGTATCCTTTTATAGTTTTCCTCTATCTTCTCTTTGAAGCTTGGTTGTTATGAGGCTTGCATAGGAAGCTAGGTAATTGTAGAGAAGTTTCTAGATTAAGGTAGTTAGCCAGCTTGCATGAGAAGCCATTCTGTTGTAGGGAAACTTTTGGAAATTTGAAACGTCTTGAAGATGTTTGGCCATTGATAGGGCGCCACGTCTGAAACTTTCTGCCGCCGATGAGTCAGAACGGCCGTGGATCCACGGCGGATCTTCCTGACTCGGCCGCGGATCCGCGGCCATATAGTGGAGTTGCTGCATGAAATTTCCAGTTCTGATATGTGTTGGCTTTATGGAACTTTCCTGATGTCTGGAATTTTATAGTTCTTTCTAGTGTACTGCCAGATCTCAAGTCTTGGACTTGCTGTAATTTATCGGCACTTTTTTGATTCTGGTTCTTTAACCTGGAGAATTTCCTGCACACAATCTCGAGACAAGTGTTGATATACAAAGATCATGCATGTAGCAAATAACACACAATTTCCTTCATAATGCCAGTTATAATGTATAACACATGTTATTTAATATCTTGCAGACAAATTGCTAATATGTGCTATATTTATACCAAACACCTTTAGATGATTAGAAAAAGTAGGAAAATTGATGTGTTAAGAATGCAATATTTTCGACTGATCATGGGACTCTAAAGACTCGTCAATATGCTGGCAGTGGGTTTAACCACAAGAATGTCAGCGGCACTAGCTGTACGTAACGGCTACCAGGTATTGAGCGAAAGGGAGGCCGATGAGAAAACTCATCCTGAACCCCTACTGAGCCTGATAGTGACAATATTCGTACAGTCTAGTCTATTCGTCTAAGAGTATCACATACCGAGTCTAGGGGGTGAATAAAGTCAGACCCCTAACAACGCGACATTTAGTGTCGGCATGAAACCCATCACTACCTGAGAAACTGTCGATCCTGGATCGATTATTCTTGTCTACCTTACACAAGCATTTCTGGTAATGGCCACCCGTGCACCGTGCGACATCAACCCCCAATATCGGGAGAGACGAATCCCCGATGATCTGATCACTACCTCCATATGGCTCGGGACTGTACCCAACTAAAACTTGTTTGCACCACTCCTTTGAGCCGTGGTAGGGTAGTAATCAAAGCACAGTGGTAACTCACACGAGACAAATGACGATCTCAGGTCTACAGACTAACTTGTACACATGTCACCTGCTATCTGACAATAGGTATAATACTAACTAGCAGGTTTCCGGCAAGTCATTCCAGTGTACTCATAACACAATGAGCACCTGTATACTATCTTAGGTGAACAAACTAACACCAATGGCTTGTGATATCTTGCCACCGCCCCTCGTCGGGGTCTCGATCAGTTACACCAGTCTACACTAGAGTATCGATGTCCAGTCTCGATACTCACATGACTAGGGACATTTAAGGATGTTCTTATAGATCCCCAGCTCCCACATATATGATCTCCATCATAATGCTGGCAGTCAAGCAAGAATCCTATGGGCTCTATCAACATGCAATAGTGATGATAAAGACAAACCAGATAGCATACTATCATCTCGAGTAAAACTGTTCTGCCGGTATAGGTCCTCCCTCAATCATCATAATTACCTGCTCGTGACTATGATAATTGCCTTGAGGGCACTATTGTTGGATATATGTATGCCCTAGAGGCCATTATATGATAGTGGATGTATTTATACATGTATATATATATATATATATATTCAGTGTACATTCTTGCTCGACATGATAGTATGCTATCTGGTTCTTCTTTATCTGACATGTTGATTTGATCATGCTTTTATTCATTCACATATGTTGATAAAGCCCTGAGGATATAAGCTTGACTACTGTGATTATGATGGAGATCATACTAGTAGGACATCTGTAGTTTATAAGCATATCCTGAAATGTCCCTAGTCGCAGGTATATCGAGACGGGGCATCGATATACGAGAGTAGACTAGCGTATATGATACTAGACCCATATGATGGGCGATGGATATTCCCACATTCATCGATGTTTGACATCGAAATCGTATACGGGTGCTCAGTGGTGACTGGGTACACTGGACGGACTCATCGAGAACTCCTATATGGGTTTGTTTGTGGTGGACCCTCTAGAAGACAACAAACCTTAACTCGATTATGTGACCGTCTTGAACTGCCTTTTGAACCTTAGCGTTTGGGGCAGTACGGCGTGCCACATGTGAGGCGTTGGCTTGACCCTTCTACGGCTGGACCGCTACTACTGTGTCACGCTCCGGGTTTTTTGAACTCCGCTCAAGTTTTAAGCTTTAGGGAATTTTGAGTATTTGATCATTCGTTCGAAAACTTTAATACCGTCTATTTATCTGGAATATGATGCAATGTGTGGAATTCATATAGCTAGATATGAAATACGAAATATGTGATATTTCATATTTACGATATTTAAAGAGAATGTGGATTCCAGATATTGCAGTTTTACACTTTCTTTTCTGTGACCGTAAGTGTAGTATGTCGATATCGCCGGTTTCGTTGCTATACATCAATGACAATTGGGGTACGCATACTTACTTACGTTGATAATATATGATATTATGTGTTGCTAAGATATGATGTGCAGGATTGTCGCAATTGAATAGCCGGGGTTTTTTTATGTGAGATGAGAGTTTTATATTTTCATTCATGTAAATTCAAATGTAATGTAATATTATTTTATTTGGGGCACTTCCGGGTTGAGGTCGATGCCACCAGTGTTGTATATTATTTACTTTTCCGCATTAGGATGGACCCAAGGAGGGGAGCATAAGTGACCGGGTTCTGGGGTTCAGTGGGAGGCCATCTCGAGGAGTCGAGATCGGGTCTCCTAAACTCCAGAATTGGTAGGGTCGCTTGCCGCTCTCGTAGGGGTCCAGAGTGTGGGTTTGGCTATTCATCGCGACTGTGGAATCCGTATTTTCTATTGTTGGCTAAATACTAAATACGGACGTCCTAGTATATCCCACATTATATCTATGTTTCTGCTGCGATATCTGTGATGTGATCATTTGATATGTTCTGATGGATACTGTATATAGTATATATGATATATTATATAGACGTTACTTATGTTTTACACCCGCACTAGCCCTGCCCTGCTTTGTCGTTAGTTACCTAACCTAACGGTGCACGAGGGGACATCGAGGCGAATGCGGATGGCATAAGTGTACGTCGTATTTATCTGTGATGTTTAGGTGACTTAAATGATGGGACTTCATTAATGTGATTAATGAAAGAAAAGAAACCTAAAAGATGTTGTAGAATCAAATTTTAATAAAAAAGGGTAGCTACAGTTTTGCTTTGCATAGCGGTATATATGATATACCCTGCACCTTATTCGATGAGGAAAGAGCCGAGATCCCTTCACCGGGAGTGACCTCTTTAGCAAAACTGGCAGATGCTACAGCACTCGGTTTGACTTTTGACTGCTTTGGGAGCTTTGCTTTGCATAGTGATGTATATGATATATTCTGCACCTTATTCCCTAAGGAAAGAGCCGAGATCCCTTCACCGGGAGTGACCTCTTTAGCAAAACTAATAAAAGCCTCAAAATCACTCCATTTCAAAATTCACATGATTCTACGACAATATCAAGTTCATTACGCAATAGGTTTTCAGAAAAACCTATCGTAGCCCTCCGTCATTTCAGATAAGAATTGTTTAGTATTCGTGCTGCGTTTGTTGGCCTTTGTCAAGGCGTAGTGTATGGTAGCTAAATGGTGCTTATCTGCTTATGCATAAGATGCAGATTGTTTTGGGGTAGTCGTATGACCTTGTTGGCCTTTGTCAAGGGTCGTACGGGTGGGTTTGATTCGATCAAGAAATGACGGGTTGAACTTGACTAACATCCTATGATTTGTTGGCCTTTGTCAAGGTCATAAGGGTTAGGGGCAAAATATTATCGGGAATTTCAAGTGTTGAAATTTGCAATGAGATTGCATACCTTCTATGAGATAGTTGGATCCCGATACCCACTGCGAGTAATTGTTACTTCTGGGAGAGTTTTACACAGGACAATTAGCCGATCAAGTAGGTGTCTAGAAAGGTGTCAACGGGGTTATGCCTCTGGGATAACGAGGTTTACTTTAATTAGGTCCGTGCGAAAGCACGGGGAACCTCCCTCAAAGTACCGACACTGGCCTGGCTGAAAGTTCGGCGAAGTTGTAGGGTGTAATTAATCCCGGTTAGTCTTTCCTTTTAGGGTTTGAAGGAAGATTTGATAAAAACAGTGGGAGCCATCCTGATTAGATAAGATATTAACCAATCTGATCTTGCAAGAGCATACGCTAAAGTGTTTTCTTCTCTCTCTCTCCAGGTAGCGACCATGTCATGCCTTAATCAAGATAATAATATGGATGTATTGACTGAACCCGTATGTTATACTGTGCTGGGGAACGTTGGTTCTGTTCTATCTTATAAGAGTTATAGGACTGAACAGGAAAGAGGGGAATACCAGGATTCCCATGCCACCCGAATGAAGAAAGTACATGTTGATGCATTTTCTTCGGGTGTGTTCGTTACAGAGAACTGTTTCTCCATTTGCCCTACGTCCTGGGTATTAGATACCGGGTCAGGATCCCATATATGTAATCAGTTAAATGGGCTTAAGAAAGGTAGAGAACTTGGAGAAGGTGATAAAGACATAAGGGTTGGAAATGGTGCAATTGTTGCAGCTAAGACCGTCGGGGAATATCACCTTGAATTACCAACTGGTAATACATTGATTCTGAACGAATGCTATTACATGCCTAACCTGATATGCAACATTATATCAGTTTCTTTATTGAGTAAAGAAAGATATAATTTTGTATTACAGGATAATGTTATGAATATTTTCCTTAACCAAAAGTTGGTTGGATCAGGCACGTTGTGCAATGGCATTTATGTTCTAAATCAATCAACAGTTTTGAGTATAACAAACACACACAAGAGGAAGAGTTCAGTACTGAACGAATCTTTCTTGTGGCATTGTAGACTGGGTCACATCAATGTCATACGACTAGCTAAGTTGCATAAGGATGGATATTTGAATCCGTTTGAATTTTCATCTTATGACACTTTCCAGTCATGTCTCAAAGGCAAGATGACCAAAACTCCGTTTACGGGACACGGAGAAAGAGTTACGGAACTCTTGGGACTGGTGCATAGTGATGTATGCGGTCCAATGTCTACACATGCTAGGAATGGTTCTGCGTACTTCATTATATTCACTGACAATCTCTCTAGATTCGGATATTTGTTCCTGATGAAACACAAATCAGAAGCTTTTGAGAAATTTAGAGAATATAAACAAGAAGTCGAGAACTAAACTGGAAAAAGTATTAAAATCCTTCGATCTGATCGCGGAGGTGAATACTTGAGCAATGAATTCCTGGACTTCTTAAAAGGACTTCCTAAAAGAGAATGGGATTCTCTCTCAGCTGACTCCTCCATATACACCACAGCACAACGGTGTATCTGAACGGAGGAACCGCAGTGCGCTTTATGATGAGCATAGCTGAGTTACCTATTTCCTTCTGGGGGTATGCACTGGAAACTGCGGCATACCTGTTGAATCAAGTTCCATCTAAATCTGTACCTACCACACCATATGAGATATGGAGTGGGAAGAGACCATGTCTTAAACGTGTTAAGATATGGGGTTTTCCAGCCTATGATAAAACGCAAAATCTGGACAAACTCGAGGCACGGTCAGTTCTATGCAAGTTTGTGGGATATCCCAAACATTCACATGGATATCTTTTCTACCATACTGAGGAACAAAAAGTGTTTGTTTCTCAACATGCCACCTTTTTAGAAAAGGAATTTCTTACAAGAGAAATTAGTGGCGACCAGGTAGAACTGGAAGAAATTCCGGCTACATAAACTCAAACTGAAGATTTAGTGGAACCAGAGGATTCAGTGGCTCCCAACGAACCTCAGCCTCTCCGCCGATCTAGTAGGGTTCCTCGCCAACCTGAGAGATACTACGGTTTTCTCATGGATGGTGGGAGCGAGGATTGCATCATGGAGGATGATGACCCAACTAGCTTCGAGCAGGCCATCACAAGTGGGGACTCAGTGAGATGGCTGGATGCAATGCGGTCTGAAATGGAATCCATGTACACCAACAAAGTATGGACTTTGGAAGATGCTCCTGAAGGGGTAAAACCCATTGGAAGCAAGTGGATCTTCAAGAAAAAACTTGGTGTAGATGGGAAAGTAGAGACTTTCAAAGCTAGACTTGTTGCAAAGGGTTTTCGTCAAAGACCAGGTGTGGACTATGACGAGACCTTTTCTCCAGTGGCTATGCTTAAATCCATCCGGATCATGCTTGCCATCGCTGCATATCATGATTACGAAATCTGGCAAATGGATGTTAAGACCGCCTTTCTAAATGGTGATTTAGAAGAGTGCGTGTACATGACTCAGCCAGAGGGCTTCGTAGATAGTGGAAGCAGCGGGAAGGTGTGCAAACTGCTTAAATCCATTTATGGATTAAAGCAAGCATCGCGGAGCTGGAACATCTGCTTTGACGTCGTTATCAAAGAGTTTGATTTCGTCAAAAACGTAGATGAACCTTGTATCTACAAGAAGGTGCCATAGAGTAAGGTTGTCTTCCTCGTATTGTACGTGGACGACATACTCTTGATAGGAAATGACATTCCTATGCTGCAATCAGTAAAGCTCTTCTTATCATAAAGATTCTCAATGAAAGATCTTGGTGATGCCTCCTGCATATTGGGAATTAGGATCTATAGAGATAGATCCAAACGGATATTGGGATTGTCCCAATCCAGGTACATTGACACCATACTAAAAAGGTTTAGTATGGAAGAATCCAAGCGTGGGAACTTACCCACGATCTCTGGAGTCACTCTCTCCAAAGAGATGTCTCCCAAGAATGATTTGGAGAGAGCTCGCATGCAAGGGATACCCTATGCTTAGGCTATAGGCTCTATCATGTACGTGATGCTATATACCAGACCCGATGTAGCATACTCACTAAGTGTAGTGAGCAGGTATCAAGCTGATCCTGGAGAGAGTCACTGGACAGCTGTGAAGAGCATTCTCAAGTACTTACGAAGGACTAAAGAGATGCTCTTGGTGTATGGTAACGGAGAACTCCAAGTGGAGTCCTTTACCGATTCGAGCTTCCAGAGTGATAAGGACGACTCTAAGTCGCAGTCGGGATTTGTCTTTACCCTTTACGGAGGGGCGGTTAGCTGGAAGAGTTCCAAGCAGGAAACCGTGGCAGACTCGACGATGGAGGCTGAATACATCGCTGCCAACGATGCTGCCAAAGAGGCCGTCTGGATCAAGAAGTTCATCACTGAACTTGGAGTGGTTCCATCCATTGAGAATCCAATACCTTTGTATTGTGATAACAATGGAGCGGTGGCTTTGGCCAAGGAACCCAGGTCCCATCAGCGATCCAGGCATATTCTGAGGCGGTATCACCTGATCCGGGAGATAGTTGATCGCCGGGAGATCGAGGTCAGGAGAGTTGACACGAAGAATAACACTGTGGATCCACTCACGAAGGCCATTCCCCAGATACAGTTTGAGAGACTCTTCGGGATGCTCGGTATGCGATACTACAGCAGCTGGCCCTAGTGCAAGTGGGAGATTGTTAGTTGTATGTATGCCCCAGAGGCCAGTATTGTACAGATGATGTATATTATATTGGATGCTTGAACATATATAGAGATGACTTTCTTGCTCGATATGATAGTATATTATCTGGTTGCTCTTTATCTTAACATGTATACTTGTCTCTTTATGCTGTCTTATAGTTACATGTTGGTAAAGCCCTTAGGATGTGTACTTGACTACCTGGACTATGATGCGGATCATACTAGTGGGGACATGGTAGTCCATAAGTACATCCTTCAAGGTCCCTAGTCGTGGGTGTATCGAGACGGGGCATCGATATACCAGTGTAGACTAGCGTATATGCTTCTCGACCCATGAGATGGGCGATGGATGATCCCATATCCATTGGTGTTTGACATCAGAGATGGTATACGGGTGCTCAGTAGAGACTGGGTACACTGGACGGACTCGCCGAGAACTCCCAGGTGGTATTATACCTCACGTCAGATGGCAGTTCTCAGATGACACTGGTGCAGGTTACTCTGTAGACCCGAGATCGTCATAGAGTCTTGTGTGATTCCCACTGTGCTTTGATTTCCACCTTACCACGTCCATAAGGGTATGCAAAACAGTGGTTTTTGGGTATAGGAGGGGTTTTGTCTCTCCCGGTATTGGGGGTTGATGTTGCACTGTGCTCGATTGGCCGTAACAGGGAAGTCCCTGGCCAGGGATGATTAGAGATTTACTGGTAAGTGTTACCAGTAGTTTCTCGACCTGTTATGAGCCTTACATCGGCACGACTTATCGGTTATTGGGGTCTGACGTTTACCATCCCTAGACTTGATATGCGACATATCAGACGAGGAGACCGGACTGCACGGGTAGTGTTGCCGGTTGGCTCGACGGGAGTTGTAGCAGGTTCGCTTGTTTACTTCTGATCGCTCAATACCCGGGTGGCCGTTACGTTTAGACGACCGCTTGCGACTTAGGGGTGCTTGATATGATCATCACCCACTGCCGGCGTATTAACGAGTCTTAGAGTCCCACAAAGGAGTTACCTAGTCCATGCGAAACGTTGTGGTGCGGGTATGCGATATGCGCATGGACCCGGTTAAAATGCGCGTATGAGATACCGTATATTAATTGGGCGACTTGCTTTTGGTCGGGTCGTATGTGATATGATCGGATTGATAAATCAAGTGTTGATTTATCATTTAATCATTAGCTTCTCACTAAGAATCCTATCTTGTTTCTTTTGGATATATGCATGCATGTATGCATTCATTCTTGTTCATGCACATATGGATGTGCATGCACAAATGCATACATACATCATTCTATCATGGTTGCTTATACATGGAAAATGATGGCAATATAAGACTCACACCAAGATTTTATTTATTTGTGTTATTATTTCATTTGTTTTAAAACAAAGGAAAAAGAAAAGGATAATTCATCGATGAGTTCTACACTCTTCTTGACCTAACCATGCTCACCTACCTTCTAACCATGAGTTAATCTTTTCTTTTATGTTTTAACTCAAGTGAAATAATATCCATATGATTTAACCATGGTTTGAGATGAGAAGTGATAAATATATATACATATATTTTCATTTTCTTTTCAAGAGTTTATCTTCACTTCTTCTTAAAAAGCCATCATCTTCTTCAACCTTGATCTCTTGCTCTCTAGACTTTTCAAGTGAGCAAAATACTCAAAAAGATAGGATTTTGAAGTGAGAAAGAGAACCACAACACCATTCTACACAAGTCTAGCCCACTTGTTTAGAGTGTTAGCTTCATTTCATCTTCTTGTTAAAGTGAAGTTGCTAGCTTGGACAAAGGAGCTTCGGGTGGATCGTCGTGGACGTTAGAGGACTTCAAGCTAATCGCTTTCCAACTTTCAAGTGGCCAAGGAGTCTACAAAAGGGAGCTACAAAGGTTGTACTCTCAAAACCTTAGCCTTTGTTACATATGATGTTGGTTAAAGCTTTTGAAACCCTAATTTTCTAGGATAGATCCTTTGTATGTTTACTTAGCACCATAAAAACTTGATCTTTGTAACATGTGATGCTTCCAAACCTTTCATAGGGTGCTAGGTAAACCCTTCATCCACTATGCGTTTTCTCGGTTCTGAGACGTGTGACATGTGATACCCGATTCGAGGAGGAGGATGAGGCCGATTGCGGGTACATGGTGGACCCGGTATGGTACCCTGGGGCAAAAAGGGATGCTGTGTATACAGACGGTGAGCCTAGCAGAGGGACTACTACCTACCGGTGATATTTTTTGGGCTTGGCGGATATCCGGATGATACCGACTGGAGTCGAGAGATGATATCGGCCGATCCGGACTGACGGAGCCCGTGGGCCGATCCGGACTAACGGAGCCCGATATATGAGGATTTACGTGCCGATGCTGGGCACGGTTTTCATGATGTTTTTAAGTGTCGATGCTAGGCACTCAGGTTCCATGATTTTGATGTGTCGTGAGGGACACCGTTGATTTACATCCTTATACTTTCATGCACACTCTTTTATGATATTTACGTGCATGCAAACATTGATTATATAGGTGGACGAGATCCACATGCATACATACATTGATTATATGGATGGACGAGATCCACATGGATACATACCTTGATTATATTGTTGGATGTTATCCACATGCTTATAGGCATTGACTACCTTGTTGGCACACATACCGACCCGGTCACCTTAGATATCATTGTATTACCTTTATGATATAGTTGACCTAGGAGTCGTTATTTATTCGATTTCTACTTGTTGATATATTTCTATTCACGAGTTGGCAACTCACCCCCGTTGTGCCACAGTTCTTACAGGTTTCCCGCTTGGATCGGTACCGACTTTGCTGGCACACAGTTGGAGCCGGGTGTTTTGCACTAGTAGGTGGGACATTTGTATCGTACCCACTCTTGTATCTATATTTCATTATTGTATCTAGTTAACTCCATCAATCAAATTCAGTAAATTTTATAAGTAATGAGACTTAGTGGGATTGTGGATGCGAGACTTAGATCGAGGGGTTTTTCGGTACTTGTGGTATTTATGTCTTGCTTTCCTTTATCTTTTATGGTGAACTTCGCCGTTGGGCGTCGTATACTCATTTTTACAGTATTGCGTGGTCGTGATCCGCCGTTTGGCAAAGAGCTATCTCCCGCTTGGGGATGCCTTTATCATTATTATGTATTTGTGGTTTTGGATCAAAATATACAAAGGAGGTGCTGCCAAAATTTTTAAAACACAAAACACGTTTTCAAATTAGTAAATTTCACTTGCATCATTCATGTTCCTTTTCTATGCATTAAGAAAACTTGATTTCATTATACCTTTATTTCAAAACCTCACCTCCTTTATTTTTCGTAAAAAGGTTTAGATTTCTGGGTTTCAGCTTACTTGAATTCCGTTACGCCTTTAGACGTTGCGTGATTTAAGTGCTGGTCACGAGCTAATATTTCGGTTCGTGACAAAGTTGGTATCAGAGCGTTAGGTTTAACCTTGGTTCGAGTCTATGTTTGACTATGCGGAGTCTACGACGGGTATGTATTTCGGAACCTAGGCTTGACCTTATGGAACTTAGACTTGAACGGGGGGGGGGGGGGGTATTAGACCCGAACTTTCATTTCATAGGTTGATCCTGATTAATGGAGTAGGTAGCTTGAGTAGAGTGACGTACCGTACGTATGTTCCACGGCATATTTACGATACGATACTCCACTTAAGAAACCTTAGGATGCACATATTTTGAGACCAGTGATTCTCTTCGTACCATGCTTATACATCCATTTGAGATCCTTGATTTTATTTCCATGATCATACTCTCAGTGATACTGTTCCTTCTTATGATCATGTATCCATTTTGGATCTGTCGTTTCCTTTCTTGCCGTTGATCTGCTCTCTTCGGTACTCGATTGAGGTTCCTATCACCATGGTTTGAGCACAGTTTGAGCTGCTGCTAATGTTGCGGTCATGGCGAGCTCGTCTGGTATGAGAACTGACCATTGTGGTTTTTGGTGACACAGGAACATCTCGAGTTAGTATTTATGTTGTGACCTCTTGGATGAGGCGAGTGTTTGGTTTTGCACCGGATGATCGGGCCATTGACAAAGGCTGCCAGTTGCGAGAGGACTGTTGATGTACAGTATACCTCAGAGTTTGTGATGTAGCCTACCGTGCAGATAGATGACCCAGCTGTTGCTGAGGTTGATAGGATGTCGCTTCTAGAACTTACGAGCTGAGATCGCCGGAGCTTCCAGGCAGAAATGCAACAGATAATAGCTAGCCTACCCCGAGTTGAGAGACGAAGGTGATTTATCAGATTGATGCGCCGACGTAGGCCCAATTGAGCTGAAGATTTCCAGTATGGAGAGTCTTACTAAGATCTAGAGCAGACCGATCCAGAGATGACCGCTGATGTATCGCCTTTCCTAGAGGATTGAGGCATTGTTAAGCGTACGGACAGAGGGTATTCGCATGTCGGATAGGCGAAGTTAAAAAGTTCGAGCGAGTGTCAAAAACCCATTTTTCCTAAGTTTAAAGTGTTCGGAGGAACATGCAGTTAATTCTGTGGACCCTCTAGAAGAATGACACCCTAACTCGACATGATGACCATGGAACCGCTTTGAACCTTAGGGTTTATGGCAGTTTAGCGGTGCCATCAGTGAGGCTTGGGTTTGCCCTTCTACGGCTGGTCTAGAGGTGTTGTGGTATGTACCAGATTTTTAGACCGCGCTCAGGTGTTGATCCTTCGGGAAATTTTGCTGCCCTGATGACTCGATCGAAAAGTTTGACGTCATCCAGATACCATGTCATAAGAGATCAGCAAGCTGACCAGCTTCGGATAAAGGACCTCACCCAGATGCGTTGTGAGTTGATCGAGAGCGGACGAGTATAGAGTATTCCTCCGATGGTTGGGACGAGTTTCCGAGGACGCGGTCGGCCAGATATCTTCTACAGAGTGATGATACAGAGTACGCGATTTCGAGTCCATGTGAGAGACTTCGGATTGACCGTGTCCGAGAACTGTAGCAGTACGCAGATAGCAAGACGTGACGTCGAAGCGGACGATGATAAAGGCGAGTGGAGCCAGAGGTTCATGCGCGATGCTGACGAGCTGTTGCTACTCCCCGTCGAGATTAGAGATATGATATGTTTACAGAGGCATTGGGATATGGCCAATTCCCGGGGAAACGTTGTGCTGAAATGTAGATGTCCAGAAAACGAGAAAAGATTATGTAAGAGTACCGGCCTCCGTACAGTTCGGCATAGGCAAGATCGGAAGGGACCTCGAGCAGGATTTCCTTCCAGGACACTGCTGCAATAAGAATTGTACCCAGGATCAGATGTGTGATGTGTATTCAGAGAGCCAGAGGCCGACGCCAGTGAGGTGCTGCCTTACGAGTGGTCGTGATGATTGACCAGAGAAGTGACAGAACGGAATCGTCCCCGTTTGCACACCTGACCGGGCCGATGAGCCAATGGATTGTGAGATTGGGAATCCGCAGAGAAAAGGAAGACGCCAGGCCGTGAGCAAGAGGCGAGCGGATATTCTTGTTCTGCCGGTTTTAAGCGCACCGATTCATTTTTCGACATTGTAGGAGGTGTACCTCAATTTCCTTTGTTGCGATTTGCGTTTGTGATCTGAGTATCACGCTGGTATCGCTTGGATTTGAGTTTTGATGATTGAGTTTCATGGTATTGTTTTCATGCACCATGGTTGCACCTACTGGGTATTTACATTTTGCGCATAGTTGTCGCACTTGATGTATATTTTATACACCGTTGTGTTGATTTGTGATTTATGCATATCTATTGCCTTTGATGTCGATTTTGTATCTTCGTAGCATGTGTTTATGATTTTGTGGATTTTATACGAATGATTTGATTTTTGCACTCGTTATAGCTTATATGTGCTTGTAGTGCATTGATACGTATTTTTTGTACCACGGTTGCACCTGACTTCGTTTCAATGTCATTTGAGATATTTATTGTGATTTCATGCCTAGGGCATGCATATGATTTGATTTATGCTTTCGGTATAGTTTTCATGCACTTTTAGTATTTTGATTTGTTTTTGTACACGCTGATGCACATGGTTGTGAGATTATATGCCACGGTATACCTGATTTGGATTTGGATTGAAAGGTGTTGTATACCGTCGATTTCGATTTTGATAATCGATATTTTTTTTGCACCTTATGCCCCTGATTGGATTCTTGCGCATATTTGGCGCGCTTGGAGTGGAATTTTGCGCATGTTCGGCGCTTGATATTGGATTTCGTGATTTCGTGCATGTTGGATGCACCTGATTTGGATTTTCGCGTGTGTTGGGCGCATGATATGAGCTGCGATTTTGGTGCACACCAGATGCGCTAAATCGGGATTCTTGTGCATATCAGATGCACTCGATATTGTTGCCGTGCACACCCGTTGCACTTAGTTTTGGCTTTTGTGCATATTGTGGCACCTGTGTTTGGATTTGATTTCCGTGCGCAACAGACGCATGATTGTCGGATATGCCTTTTGAAGCTGATTTTGCTTTTTGAGCACTTTGTTTCCATGATAGGTACTATATATAGTATATAGTAGCCGAACAGGACTGATTTGAGGACAGTACCTGAGTACTTTGCATGCATTAAAAGCTTACCAAGAGGTTTTCAAAGGAGCTATAGTCTCGCTATTTCCTACGTGTCTGTGAGCGATGCGAACGTTTATAAAGGAAAACCTTTTGGGATATTTTGAAAATGACGGGACGAATATTTGAGGAAAACATTTATGGGCATATATCATTATTTTAAATTGAGCGCCTGTCACTTAGGCCGTGAGTTACGCATCACACGGCGATTTAGAAAAGATTTTTGCATGAGTTTTATTTAGTTCTTGAAAGTTTTCCAAAGATGCGTACTATACACGTATTATAGTATTTGACTAGTGTATATTGGATTTCAGTAGTAGATTTCGAGATCTGTATCTCTATTGTAACTCCGAGGATATGCGTGCAAATCCGATGATTTGTGTGACGCTTGACGGAGTTCGATCTTGAGTTTTGTACTCGTTTTCATGCGCACTTTACGCGCTGTGTTGTTTTTGCTTCTTCCGTGATTTTGGAGCCCCGTTGATTTGAGCTGATTATTGAAATGTTTTAGAGTTTGGGGGTCTAAATTTAAATTCGAGGACCGAATTTCTTTAAGGGAAAAGATTGTAACATTTCAGAAAAAAAATAAAATATTATTTTTGGGAGTTTTTGTAATTAAATAATAAAATATGAATATTTTAATTGGGCGGTATAATTAAATACCGATAAATTGGGAAAAAATTTGAGAATTTTGGAAATTACTAGAATAGGGTGATTTTTGTGATTTAAGTAAATTATGAATTTTTATGATTTATTATATTCCATTTTTACGCTAATCGCGATTAAATATCACTAATCGCGCATTAAGCGTGTTTTGTGCACATATCATGCACCAAGTTATTTTAACACTTGTTGCATTTTATCATGGTCTTTTCTTCATTTATCATGCATGGTGGTTGACTTTTAAAAAAAAATAAAATAAATGGAAAAGGGAAATGATGACTTGAAGAGAGAGAAAGGGGACATCATGATGGGAGTGAGCATGCTTATAGTGAGAGAGAAAAGAGAGAATAATTGAGAGAGAGCGGGAAGATGGCTGCCTCATTTTAGTTCCTCCACCATTTTCTCCTCCTTCTTCTTTCTCATCTCCCTCCACCTTCTACCCCAAAACCCATCTCAAAATACTCCCCAAAACTCTATAAACCTTTAACAAAAAATGACCACCTCTTCACCCTCTACGCATTGGACCAAGAAATATTGAATTTTGATGACCTTGCGAAGATAAGGGTTTCTCTTGAGTTCCACCTATGAGGTATAACCTCTTACTTTTAGTTTAGTTTTGTACGATGGCGTATTTTAGTTTCGTTTTGTGACATCGACAACCTGCTGTGACCCCGAGACTTGTTGGTGAAAACAAACAGTGTGGTAATGTTATACTCGTAACCCTAAGTGACCATCTGAAGAACGAGAGCTATCTGGGTGGTTTTGGCCAGTGGCTATTGGGGAAATTCTGGCGACCTCGGGTGTGTAGGGGAGTTATGGATTGGATTTCTTAGAGTAGTTTCCTGAAGCTGTTTAGAGGTGTTTGGTCTTACTAGATTTTTCTGTTGTGAAGTGAGGTGAAATCTGGGAACAGTTCGGAGTGTTTACTTGACCATGGTGACACGATTCCTGACCTGAGCGGAAGAATGGAAACTGATGCACGAACTTAGGATTTGTTCCGTATCGGTTTGGTGAACTTTGGGAATTCCTTATTAGGGTTTGAAGGGATTTTTGAGTTGCAATTGTGCTTATAAGCCTTAGTGGTGACCTTAAACCCTCTTGGTGCTAGAAACCCAGACCAAACACAAATACAAAACCTAAAACCCCAAAACAGAACTATCCATGTCGGTTTGTGAGGAAATTAGAGTGTGCCGGGAAATCTGGGATGACCCGGAGAAATTCTGAGGCAAACAAACAACTCAAGAGACCCAATAGGACCACTAAGCACCCACTGTATAAGTACGAGACCCTAACTCACCTTGAAAACCGGACTGGCCGGAATTTGTCTCTGTGTGGCCGGCCCCTCTGAGAAGATAGGTGCCCAGGTTACCCCATAGCTCATATACACTATGTACAGAACTCTAGAATTGTTTGCTTAGCTTTATTTGACCTGAGTCAGATTCAGGGAGCATTTTAGTGTGATTTTGGCTATGGTTTTCCATATTTTGAATGATGAGTTTTGATATATGGATTCGTTTTTAGTTGTCGCACGTTTGTACATCGACGACAAGGGCTGTTTGGTTGATTTTGTACACGTATACTATAGGTTCTAACCTACGAGCAAGGCGCGTGCCGTTTTGGAATTTAGAACTTTATTTTAATAGCGTTACGATATGTGTTGTTATTGTAGGTACCTTCACGTGGATTCCGAGGCGACGGAGCGTGGCGTCAACGACTTCGGCAAGCGAAGACCACGGTGAGTGGATCTATATCTACGGGGGGAAGTCGGGTAGATGGCGTATAGCACCCCCGCAAAGTTTTGATGGAAAACTGATTTATAGAATATGGTTAAGAAAACCTTGATTAGGAAACTAGGGTTAGATTGAAGATAGCTATGAAACCATATTAGAAACTAGAGGATAGTTAGAAGTGATATGTAACGACTATTATAGGATGACGGAATTTGAGGATGGCATGTGACGACATTGCCATTTAGGGTACTATATGACTAGATAGCCGATGTAGATGTGTCATCCGAACCATACCCTTTTCTAAATCAAAGAATCGTATGTATCTTTTAAATATATACCTTGAGGGACGTTACAGATTTTCAAATGATATCTTTCCCTTAAAAACACCATAACTCTTATTTTCAAAACTACGATTCGCTTCCTTTAAAATCTGCTTGTATGGTTCGGGTGTGTATGTTAGATTAGATACTTATACTTATAGTAGAGATAGAATGTTTATATAAACCCGACTTGATGTGAGATGTAAATGCAATGAAAGAATATAAGACGAATATGATGATATGATGATATGTTGGTGTACGGATGCGAGTCGATCGAGATGATTTATACCCTGTCGGTCCTCGGATATGGGATTATTGCGGATGTGACCTGAGACATAGGTACATATATATATATATATATATATATATATATAACGTTGTGAATCATGGATGACAGGCCGTTCGTGATATTAGGCCATACCCTCATTTGTTTTATAGGATGATAGGATCCCTATTAGCTTAATGCCGCCGTACAATGATTTTCCATGCGTGATGAGTTTGACTTGATGTTTGATCCATACCCTTGACTAGAGGCTGCCGTACGATGTATTATACCGTACGCGATGTTGTTAGGCTGGATATCGATTGATAGATTTACCGACTCGATCATGTTAGATACGTATACCCGTCAGTATTTGCATATGATTACCTTATGCTGCATTCATATTATTCTCATTACCTTGCTTATTCCTGTGATAGTACACTTGCACCATTATCGATGATGCGTATGTTATACGTACACAGATTGTAGGCTCACACACTTCATCATCGATAATTGCCATGTCACTACACAGTAGGATTACTGCATCAAGATATGACTCTTCGCATAACCTGCTTGCGCACATACACATTAGTATATTCATATTGGTGCACATATACATTGATACATCCATATTTTCGTGCATACACATTGTATATTCATATTGGTGCACATATACATTGATACATCCATATTTGCGTACATGCACATTGTATATTCATATTGGTGCACATATACATTGATACATCCATATTTGCGCACATACATATTGTATTTTCATATTTGTGCACATATACATTGATACATCCATACTTGCGTATATACATATTGTGCCTACATAGATAACTGGTTTTCTTGGGAAATTGGGAACCGCATGTTATATTTTAAAAACTGGAATCATTTAAAAGAGCGGTTTTCCCTTAATATGTCATATCACTGTTCCATGTTGCATGATATACGGATATGCTTTCATCTTTATTATATGTCGCATGCGTCATGCTATATGATTTTACGCATTGAGATATGTTGTTTTCATGAGATTTCTGGATTTGAGAACCATGGACATTTTAAAAGAGATTGTGTTGTTTTAAAAACCCGGTTTCTCTTGATATGATATTTCAGTGCGTCCACCATGCGTTTTCTTGGTTCTGAGAAGTGTGACATGTGAAACTAGATTCGAGGAGGCGGATGAGGCCGATTGCGGGTACATGGTGGACCCGGTATGGTACCCCGGGGCAAGAAAGGGATGCTCTGTATACAGACGGTGAGCCTGGCAGAGGGACTACTACCTACCGGTAATAGTATTTGGGCTCGGCGGATATCCGGAGGATACCGACCGTAGTCGAGAGATGATATGGGCCGATCCGGACTGATTGAGCTGTTCAGACCATAATATTGCATTTTTCATTCCCCTATTCTTATCCTTTTTATAAATAAAGAGGTACTCTTGACGCACGTTTGTTGCATATTACAGGATACAGGTTTCTGAAGCAAATACAGTGAAAAAGACACAAAACAACAGAAAAGGGACTTTTGACCAACAATTAGACGGATCCTAGTCAAGCCTAGACGAAGAACAGTGCAAGGTCCAAAATGTCAAGACAAACAGTTAAAAGATCCTTACAAGTTTTCACTGAAGATCTGGAAAAGACAAAGAACACAAATAGATAAAAGTACTGAAGAAACAGAGAGGAAAATACACCCTAAAGCATGCCCAGAAAGATGGTGAGCTAAGCTCACCAAAGGGCCGCGGAACCGCGGCCCAAGCGCCCAATTGCCGCGGTTCCGCGGCCATTTAATGCCCATGTCGGCGCCGACTTCTTGTGTCGGTGCGTCGGTGCGGGTGTTGGGATTTTCAGTGGGCAAATCTGTAATTGCACATATGCGAGAGCCTGTAACCCTAGTTTCCTTGTTTGCTTATAAATTGTAATCAAAAATTGTAAAACCCTATGCCTCTTTTCAATCAATAAAATTCAGAATTGCTGTGAGTATTATTCAGATCTGTTCTATATTGCTTGGAGGGAGCCGTCAACCTAGTAAGTAATTTTATTTCTGTGTTTTAATTCATTCTTTTAATTAGTATGTCTTATCATCCCCTAATGAGCGAGTAGTCTCCTTGCTTGTTAGGGTTATCCTTATGGAAAGGTTTGAGAGATGAGATCTCTCACCCCTTTCATGCCATCTACATCTAAGAGTTAGAACTCCATGCATGCACGCACAACCGCTCCCTACGGCATCCTACCCCCCGAGGTAACGATGAACCGTAGTATAAAGGGCCGGTTGCGCGTGTTTTCCATGGAGGTTATGGTAATTATCGATAAAGGAAGGATAAAGAATCTAGAGGAAGAAACATCTTCCCAAAAGATTCTAATCCACTTTATTGATAATTACACCAATATCTAATAGATCAAAAATAGGGCAATGAAAGTGGTGAGGAAACCTTTAATCTCCAAACTTCCCCTAAACCTAACCCTAGCAAGACTTTAATTTAGATTAACTTAGTTCATTGATAGATCCAATTTTATAGATTTTAGAAACCAACCAAAACATCATTTTGAATCAACTCGTTAAGACACATTTAGAAATCTACCCATCTCTGTGGATCGACCCGTACTCACCGGCTAGCTGCAAAGCGACGCCGTTTCTGATTACGGTAAACATATATTTTTGGATTAATCAAATGGCGCCGTTGCCGGGGATGGCGTAAATTTTTTTCTGTGTAATTTCGGGTTGATATAAATTTTTAAAAAAAAATTATAAAAACTGAAAATAAAAGAAATATAAAAAATTATCAATTTGATCTGTTTGAAGGGTGTATCTTTTGAATCTTGCAGGAATAGCGAAGAATCTCGGATCTGGAATTTTACAGAGGGCAAATCAGAAAAGTGCATATCAGAACAGAGGAGAAATTTGATAACAGAGCAGTGCAATTTTTTTTCAGAGAGAGATCAGCCCAGACGACCGCGCTTCCGCCGCACTGGTGCCCCCTAGACCGCGGTTCCGCGCTCTTAATGCCACGTCAGCGCACCAAATTTTGCTGGTTTGATTTCTCCTTCTCCCCTCTGTCAACCTCCATATATCTTTTGTGAAAATTTTCTACAGGATTTCTTTGCGCTGCAAATCTCCTCTCCCTTTCTAAATAACAGATTTTCTGCAGGTTTCTTTGCGCCACGCTAAAAAATTTGATTGCAAGTGAATTTTATTGTTTTGCATAATTTAATCGGACTTTAAGGGGCTAATTGACCAAACTCAGATTGGGTGGGGATTTCATCACCTTTCCCAGAACCCCAGAAAACACCTAAAGCATGTGCATTGACCACAATTAATTAAAAAAGACTAGACTCAGACCTAAGGACATCGAGCTCAATAGGAAAATGACTAGTATAGGCATCGACCGTTTATCCTAACCGACATTGCAGTGTCTAGGCTAGTGGTTTTTAATTAGGCCCACTACTGTGGTTCCTTCCCACTTACCTGGCCGTACTTGTCGGTGAAGAGGCGGTTTGAGGTCCTATTTCTAGCCCTAGTTAGGAGCTGTCTAGTATACCTAGGCGACCGTGCATGTGTGGTTGATACATTTGTGTCACGAGTCTCTTTTCTGAAACTTCCTTGCAAAACTCTCACATAAATAAAAAAAAAAGAGAAAAATCTTTTCAAAACTTGCAACTTGTCGCTAAGAAAACTTGCAACTCACTTCCACTTCCCTTCACTGACGTTATCTTACCCCCACATTCTGTTTTTTCTATTTTTCTGACTACACTATCCCTTTTAGTGTATGTCACTTTGGACTAGGGATACTAATGCCTGATTAGTCCGTGTTTCATTAGTACCGACCGACGAACCTTTCGACACCGAAGTCGAAATTCCCTCCATTTTCTTACCTCCATCTTCAAATTCTTCTTTCGAAGGTATATCGGGATTCAACCCCAACGCTACCTTACCGACGGGAATTATTCCACCTCCGCCAGGTGCGAATAACCCGAATCTTCCGCCTGTTATAGCGCCCGCACGAGTTGCGCTCCAAGATCTCTTCTACCCCGTCCGCACTTCTTTATCTACATGTCCTTCACTCCCACCGGCAAATGGGGACATCTTTGAAATAAAACCACATTTCATCAATATGCTGCCAAAATTTCATGGTTTGGAATCTGAAGATGCATATATCTTTATCAATAAATTCCAAAATGTGTGCGCTATGATGAAGACGACCCAATTAAGTGATGACGCTATAAGGCTAAGGGTCATTCCTTTTACCTTATGTGACCTAGCCGAGAAGTGGCTATACAGCACCGCATCACATTCCATTAGAAATTGGGACGAGTTTGTGAGAGCTTTTCTGAAAAAGTTCTATCCTCATCACAAAACTGCTAGAATCCGTAACGAGATTATACAATTTTCACAGCTTCCTTCCGAACCATTTTGGAAGTGCTTCGAGAGATTTAAAGACCTGCTTGTTCAATGCCCTCATCATGGGATCGAAAGTTGGCAACTTTGCCAAACATTATACGAGGGATTGAACTCGGCAACAAAGCAGTTGCTAGAAACCATATCTCAAGGTCATTTTCTCTCCAAGTCTAGCGACGAAGCGTGGCAGTTTCTTGAGGATCTTAGTGAGCAAACAATTCAGTGGGAGAGTACCAAGACCACATCATCTTCTTCTATTGGTCAATCTAGGGCAGGCGTACATCAAGTAGATATGTCGATTGCAATGAAGGCCGAGATGGCCGCACTTATGAAAAAGCTAGAAGCCATTGAGACCAAAATCTCATCGTCTTCTCCTGCCCCTGCTTTACCCACACGAACTGTTTGTGCTTGTTGTTCGAATCCATCGCATTTAACCGAAGAGTGTCCTTATAATGCATCTACTTAAGGGCAGGATCAAGTCAATGCTGCATTTCAGCAACGACAAAGAAACGATCCGTACTCTTCGACATACAATTCGGGGTGGAGGAGTCACCCAAATTTCGCTTGGAACCAAAATCAACAAGTCCAAGGGAATAATAATTTTCAAAAACCTCCTCCTCCACAACAACAACAAGCACCTTCACAAACTCAAAACCAGCAACCTTTCCAACAACAACCTTATACAAATCAAACGAACAATTTGGTTCAACCAAATGATGATAAGGTTATCTCGCTCGAAAAAAGTTTAGATGCATTTCTCAAGCAATCTACAGAATCCGCAGCAAGATTTGAAAATTATGTTCAATCTTTGATGACTAACAATGCTTCACACGATCAAAATATCAAATCTATTGAAGCACAAATTGCACAATTAACTGCTGCGTTGAGCGAGAGAGAAAAGGGAAAGCTTCCATCTCTACCATTGCCCAATCCCGGTCACACACAAAACGCATATCCCAATCACAATGTAAATGCAGTGACCACGTTGAGATCCGGAAGAGTGTTGCAAAATAATGTGGGAACTAGTGATGACATCCCCACCGGTGGTTCTTCTTCTTCTTCTTCTTCTTTTTCTTTTTTCTCCATTGTCATCTTCCCCTTCTTCATTTTCTACACTTTCTTCTTCACCTCTTTCTTTAGAGCCTATTCTCCACCCTTCACACGGCTCTACTTCTTCTAGCTCGAACGGACCCATTTCTCACAACATGAACACATCTACACCGGGATCCGTTCCTACTCCACATTCTACTCCACAGACATTTGACTCAACGAATTTTCAAAATGCTCCATTCCCAAACAGGTTGAGTCCTAATAAACCAAATGCACAAGTGGAAAAGATTGTGGAGATATTTAAGCAGGTTAGCATAAATATACCTCTCTTGGATGCTATCCAACAAGTCCCTTCATACGCGAAAATCTTAAAGGGCTTATGCACCTCGAAAAGAAAGGCATCTCAAGTACCCAAGAAAGTGCTAGTGGCTAGTGCAGTGAGCAATGCTATTAACCACCATCAAACCTTACCCCAAAAACGAAAGGACCCCGGTTGTCCTACGATTTCAATCACGATTGGGGATAAGAAAATTAATCGAGCACTTTTAGATCTTGGGTCTAGTGTTAACCTGATTCCCTACTCCGTGTACGAACAATTAGGGGTTGGAGAGTTAAAACCCACTCGTTGTACTCTTCAAATGGATGATCGATCAATCACCCATCGAAGGGGTCAGCTAGAGGATGTGTTGATCAAAGTTGGGGAGTTCATATTCCCCGTCGATTTTATCGTTATGGATACACAACCTGTTGCTAACCCAAGAAACCAAATTCCGGTGATACTCGGTCGACCATTTTTGGCCACTTCCAATGCTGTAATAAACTGTCGCAATGGCTCCATGACTCTATCCTTTGGGAAGATGTCTAGTGAGTTCAATATTTATAAGATGGGAAGTCTGCCCCCCGTGCCTAAAACTAGTACATGAGAAGTTTGCTCTATTCACGAAATCACGCAGGAGGACTGCAAGCTTGAAAGATTTCTATTTGATGAAAACAGTTTTGACGCCACTAGTGCGTCCCTCCTTGAGCGTACCACCGTTGACACAACCGAAATTGATTATGAATGTTTCACTTTTTCGGATGACGACGACTCACAGCCCGAATTTGAGTCCTTTACATTTTCGGATGAGTTAGTCGAACCATCCGAATCGGTTGTTTGCAGTGATTTCGAACCTGTGTTGGAGTCCTTTAAGTTCGAGGTAGATTCCGCAATGATTCTTTCGCCTCTGAAACTCGAACTCATGTCCTTACCGCCTCACCTTAAATATGCTTACATAGGTGAGAATGAGACTTTTCCCATTATAATATCAGCCTCTCTAGCCTTCGAGCAAGAGAACTCTATTTTAAAAGTCTTACAAGATAGGCGGCAAGTTTTCAGTTGGACTATGGCGGACATCGAGGAAATCAGATCCCTTATAATTGAATATCATATGCAATTGATGGATGATGCCAAGTCAATAGAGGACCCACAGGAACATCTTAGGGATATTGTGGTTAGTCAACCTCTTCCTTTAGAAGTTGAACCACCCCCATTTCTTTTGAGAAGCTACGAGAATGCCAACATTCCACTGATTGCTGATCATTCACATTCTCGTTTAGATGCATCACCACCTCCTGTATACTCACCTCCACACCCTCCATACCACCACTTCTATCTTCCCCAATTCTTTGAGAATCACTACAACTTATTCTTCCACCAACTCATACTCTTTACTGATAAATTTTTCAACTGGTTGGTGTTGACGTTTGGTCTATGCAAAGTTTGGCAGTAATGTCTAACATAGTTTAAATGAAGTTTGGGGGAGGGCCTTTTTGTATATATTTTTGTTTTTCTTAACAATAAAAAAATTATAAATAAATAAACAGGGGAGTATCAGCATTTTGACCCTCTTGGTTTAGCATGACAGTGAGGACACTGTCAAGTTCAAGTTTGGGGGTATGCTCGGTACGACTTCTTCCTTCGCATTCATTTCATTTGTACATATTTTTGCATTTGCATACTTATTTGAAAACCCATAAAAAAATTGAAAATTTTCAAAATTATAAAAATTAATGTATTCAATTTTGGCTAATTGACTTGAGTTTGACAAATAGGTTAACTGGCTGGGAACAACTAGATCTTAGACTTAGTGAATTAAAAACCCTAAAAATAACATTCCTTAAAATTTAACGGTAAAAAGTATATGCCTTGTAGTTTATTTAGAAATAGGCAAATTTTGGGTTCACTTCTTGGGCTAAGTCGAAGCAAGGGAAGAGTATTGATGTTCTTATTAGAGTATAAGTTTGAAAAATAGTTCCTAGCCTAAGTTTAAATTCTGAAAATGTATACCCAACAATTTGCACATTCACGCACCTTGAAACTTGGAATAGTAGAAGAGACCTTGAAATGCTCTTGTCTAAAGTCCTTAGTACGAAGAAAATAAAAGAAAAAGTGTGAATAAAGAAACAAATGGACACTGGTTTTTGTGATTACTTAAGGCTGCAAAAATAGAAAAATATTTAGCGAGGGTGCTTCATCACCTAGTGCCTTAGACCAACTGGTTTGGGAGTCACTGCTAAAGCCTTGGGTGTTGCAAAGACTAGGAAGTACGCTTTAAAGTGCAAACGCATTTTGTAATCGGTCGTTGGTACCTCAAGAAGTATTTACGGTCGCATGAAGGATGTGTAAGCAAATTTCATTTAAATTCACCAACTGATTAGTACTTTGGACAACGGACAAGGGGTTGATTGCTTGATTTGAATTTCCAAGTGTAAGGGTGACTTATACACACACTTAGGGGTATGTGATTGGAGTTTAGATGAGAAAAAGAAATGAAGAATAGAACTTGTATCTTTAATAGAGTTGATAGAAATTCCTGAGGAGAGATATAACCCTAGAAGGAAAACTTAGGAGATGCCGAAAGCTAAGTAAGTCTATAGGATATATATAATCTTAAGTTAAATGATGAGGAAGTGTGAAGAATGTTGGTGGATAATTTACAAGTATAAGATAATAGAATTCCGTGTTGGGAAACTTAATTGGAGAACAAAAGTCAATGGGCCAAATTGATAGGATTTTGTGGGTGTAATCCGCTGAAAACCCTCAGGAGACAACACTCCTCCTACTAGGGACACCTAGAGGTTTAACGGCTTGTTGCACGTGCTCAGTGCAATCGCGTTTCCCTGCGAAAGTATGGTTAGGATTTTAGTGAATAAATAATAAGTTTGCTCGAGGACGAGCAAAAGGTAAGTTTGGGGATATTTGTTCAGACCATAATATTGCATTTTTCATTCCCCTATTCTTATCCTTTTTATAAATAAACAGGTACTCTTGACGCACGTTTGTTGCATATTACAGGATACAGGTTTCTGGAGCAAATACAGTGAAAAAGACACAAAACAACAGAAAAGGGACTTTTGACCAACAATTAGACGGATCCTAGTCAAGCCTAGACGAAGAACAGTGCAAGGTCCAAAATGTCAAGACAAAAAGTTAAAAGATCCTTATAAGTTTTCACTGAAGATCTGGAAAAGACCAAGAACACAAATAGATAAAAGTACTGAAGAAACAGAGAGGAAAATACACCCTAAAGCATGCCCAGAAAGATGGTGAGCTAAGCTCACCAAAGGGCCGCGGAACCGCGGCCCAAGCGCCCAATTGCCACGGTTCCGCAGCCATTTAATGCCCGTGTCGGTGCCGACTTCTTATGTCGGTGCGTTGGTGCGGGTGTTGGGATTTTCAGTGGACAAATCTGTAATTGCACATATGCGAGAGCCTGTAACTCTAGTTTCCTTGTTTGCTTATAAATTGTAATAAAAAATTGTAAAACCCTATGCCTCTTTTCAATCAATAAAATTCAGAATTGCTGGGAGTATTATTCAGATCTGTTCTATATTGCTTGGAGGGAGCCATCAACCTAGTAAGTAATTTTATTTCTGTGTTTTAATTCATTCTTTTAATTAGTATGTCTTATCATCCCCTAATGAGCGAGTAGTCTCCTCGCTTGTTAGGGTTAGCCTTAGGGAAAGATTTGAGAGATGAGATCTCTCACCCCTTTCATGCCATCTACATCTAAGAGTTAGAACACCATGCATGCACGCACAACCGCTCCCTACGGCATCCTACCCCCCGAGGTAACGATGAACCGTAGTATAAAGGGCCGGTTGCGCGTGTTTTCCATGGGGGTTAGGGTAATTATCGATAAAGGAAGGATAAAGAATCTAGAGGAAGAAACATCTTCCCAAAAGATTCTAATCCACTTTATTGATAATTACACCAACATCTAATAGATCAAAAATAGGGCAATGAAAGCGGTGAGGAAACCTTTAATCTCCAAACTTCCCCTAAACCTAACCCTAGCAAGACTTTAATTTAGATTAACTTAGTTCATTGATAGATCCAATTTTATAGATTTTAGAAACCAACCAAAACATCATTTTGAATCAACTCGTTAAGACACATTTAGAAATCTACCCATCTCTGTGGATCGACCCGTACTCACCGGCTAGCTGCAAAGCGACGCCATTTCTGATTACGGTAAACATATATTTTTGGATTAATCAGGAGCCCGTGGGCCGAACCGGACAGACAGAGCCCATGGGCCAATCCGAAATGACGGAGCCCGATATGAGGATTTACGTGCCGATACGGGGCACGGTTTTCATGATGTTTTTGAGTGTCTATGCTAGGCACTTAGGTTCCATGATTTTGATATGTCGTGAGGGACACCGTTGATTTACATCCTCATACTTTCATGCACACTCTTTAATGATATTTACGTGCATGCAGACATTGATTATATGGGTGGATGAGATCCACATGCATACATACATTGATTATATGGTTGGAAGAGATCCACATGCATACATACTTTGATTATACTGTTGGATGTTATCCATATGCTTATAGGCATTGACTACCTTGTTGGCACGCATATCGACCCGGTCACCCTAGATATCATAGTATTACCTTTATGATATAGTTAACCTTGGAGTCGTTATTTATTCGATTTCTACTTGTTGATATATTTGTAGGGTTCCTAGGCACTCTTGTGAAGGTTCATAAGGCATCAAACATGCTTGGATAAAAATTTAGACATGCCCAATAACCCAAAGCCGGGATCTTTACTAGATTATTAGGGTTTAACATGCAAGATAACAACTTTAGACCTAAGTGTGGGGGATTACAACCTTTGTAGTCCACTCCTTCGCTTCATAAGCTCCGAGTAGAAGTCTCTTCGCTGCGATCCACGATCTCCCGGACTCAAGAGAGGCTCGACGACTCGAACGATCCATGCAAGCTTGTAGTATTCCTTTTCTCCGATGATCTACGTCGAAGTTGGAAAAGCTCAAGCTCTCTCACTCTCAAAAGGTGAACACCCTAATCTAATGGGCTAGATTAGATGAGGATGATGGAGTAGTATTTATGCTATCTTTTTATATCATAATCTCACATGAAAACATCACAAAAGGAAAATCAAGAAAGCTTTCTCAAAGCTCAAGAAAGAAGAAGAAGATGAATAATGAGATAATTCCTTTTGTCATGAATAATGAAAATGAGTATATGAATAATAATGCAACCATGGTTAAGGATGACTAGGATAACCCTTGTAGAGAGTTAACTAAGTCTAGGGTTTGGTTGGGTTAAGATACGAGTCATAAGAAAATATCTATCATAATATCTTCTTCATGACAAAAGAAAAGCTTCTAGAAGATGCATGAAGCAACTAACCCTAATCAAACCCTAACCTCACTTAATCATCACTAAACATGTTTCATTATTAATCATATCATGTTACTTTAATATATATCACATATATATTATGTATTTGTAACAAAAGAATATAATACAATTAATATATATCGCATATATATCAATGTATTATCCGGTGAGAAAATGAAATAATAAAGCAAGTCAATATTAGATAATGTAATACAATATATCATATATATTATTATACATTAAATCATCGAATCAACACTTGATCCTACAATCCGGTTATATCGAATATAACCGACTAATATATCATGTACCGATTCATCGAATCAACACTTGATCTGATGATCCGGTACATATCTAAATATCGTGAGAATATAATACGGTATCTCATATCGCATTATCCTCGGTCCTGCACATATCTCATATGTGCCTCCACTCCGTTTTTCCTGAGCCAAGAAACCTCTGTGTAGGACTCTAAAGAATCGTCAATACGCCGGTAGCAGGTGATGATCATATCAAACACCCACAAGATGCAAGCGGTCAGCTAAACGTAACAGCCACCCAGGTATTGAGCGATCAGAAGATCAACAAGCTAGCATGTACGTTCTCCTGTGAATCCAACCAGTAACACTCCCATACAGTCCGGTCTCTTCGTCTGATATGTCGCATATCAAGTCTAGGGGTGGTATACGTCAGACCCCAGTAACCGATAAGTCGTGTCGATGTGTGGCTCATAACCGGTCGAGAAACTACTGGTAACACTTACCAGTAAATCTCTATATCAGCCCTGGCCAGGGACTTCCAGTTATAGCCAATCGAACACAGCACAACATCAACTCCCTATACCGGGAGAGACGAATCCCCTCCTATCGCTCATTGCCTCCATGTGATTCGGGACTGTATCCAAAAGCCACCGTTTTGCACGCCCTCTTGTACGTGGTAAGGTGGAAATCAAAGCACAGTGGGAATCACACAAGACTCTATGACGATCTCGGGTCTACAGACTACCCTGTACCAGTGTCACCGGAGAACTGCCATCTAACATGTGGTATATTACCATCTGGGTGTTCTCGGCGAGTCCGTCCAGTGTACTCAGTCTCCACTGAGGACCCATACACCATCTCTGATGTCAAACACCGATGGATATGGGATTATCCATCGCCCATCATATGGGTCAAGATGCGTATACGCTAGTCTACTCTGGTGTATCGATGCCTTGTCTCGATATGCCCTCGACTAGGAACAGTTATAGGATGTACTCATCAACTACCATAGCCCCACTAGTATGATCTCATCATAGTCCCAGTAGTCGAGTACAGATCCTAAGGGCTTTATCAATATGTAAGAGAAAAACAGTAAACCAATACAAGTCAACATGTTAAGATAAAGTGAAACCAAATAGCATACTATCATGACGAGCAAGAAAGTCCTCTCTATATATATATATATATATATATATATCCAAGCATCCATTATAATATACATCATATGTACAACAATGGCCTCTAGGGCATATACATAACTAACAATCTCCCACTTGCACTAAGGCCAGTTGCTGTAGTATCTTATACCTAGCATCCCGAATAATCTCTCAAACTGTATCTGGGGAATAGCCTTCGTGAATGGATCCGCAGTGTTGTCCTTCGTATCTACTCTCCTGACCTCGATCTCCCGACGATCAACTATCTCCCTGATCAGGTGATACCGCCTAAGAATATGTCTGGACTTTTGATGGGACCTGGGTTCCTTGGCCAAAGTTACAGCTCCATTGTTATCTCAATAAAGAGGTAATGGATGCTCAATGGATGGAACCACACCAAGTTCACTTATGAACTTATTTATCCAGACAGCCTCTTTGGCAGCATCGTTGGCAGCGATGTATTCAGCCTCCATTGTCGAGTCTGCAACGGTATCCTGTTTGGAACTCTTCCAACATACCGCCCCTCTATTGAGGGTAAAGAAAAATCCTGAGTGCGACTTAGAGTCGTCCTTATCACTTTAGAAGCTGGAATCGGTAAAGGACTCCACCTAGAGTTGTCCGTTACCATACACTAAGAACATCTCCTTAGTCCTTCGTAAGTACTTGAGAATGCTCTTCACAGCTGTCCAGTGACTCTCTCCAGGATATACTTGATACCGATTCACTACACTTAGTGAGTATGCTACATCGAGTCTGGTACATAACATCGCATACATGATAGAGCCTACTGCTGAAGCATAGGGTATCCCTTGCATGCGAGCTCTCTCCAAATCAGTCTTGGGATACATCTCTTTGGAGAGAGTGAGTCCAGTGATCGTGGGTTGGTTCCCACGCTTGGATTCTTCCATACTAAACCTCTTTAGTATGGTGTCAATGTACCTGGATTGGGACAATCCCAGTATCCTTTTAGATCTATCTCTATAGATCATGATTCCCAATATGCAGGAGGCATCACCTAGATCTTTCATTGAGAATCTTTGTGATAAGAAGAGCTTGACTGATTGCAGCATAGGAATATCATTTCCTATCAAGAGTATGTCATCCACGTACAATACGAGGAAAACAACCTTACTCTCTGCTACCTTCTTATAGATACAAGGTTCATCTATATTTTTGATGAAGTCAAACTCTTTGACTACTACATCAAAACAGATGTTCCAACTCCGCGATGCTTGCTTTAACACATAAATGGACTTAAGCAGCTTGCACACCTTTCCGCTGCTCCCACTATCTACGAAGCCGTCTGGCTGAGTCATGTACACGCACTCTTCTAAATCGTCGTTTAGAAAGGCGGTCTTAACATCCATTTGCCAGATTTCGTAGTCATGGTATGCAGCAATGGCAAGTAAGATCCGGATGGACTTAAGCATAGCCACTGGAGAAAAGGTTTCGTCATAATCCACACCTGGTCGTTGATGAAAACCCTTTGCTACAAGTCTAGCTTTGAAAGTCTCAATTTTTCCATCTACACCAAATTTCTTTTTAAAAATCCACTTGCTCCCAATGGGTTTTACCCCTTCAGGAGCATTTTCCAAAGTCCATACTTTGTTGGTGTACATGGATTCCATCTCAGATCGCATTGCATCCAGCCAATTCACAGAGTCACCACTCGTGATGGCCTGCTCGAAACTAGTCGGGTCATCATCTTCCATGATGCAATCCTCGCTTCCACTATCAATGAGAAAACCGTAGTATCTCTCAGGTGGATGAGAAACCCTAATAGATCAGCGGAGAGGCTGGGGTTCGTTGGGTACTACTGAATCCTCTGGTTCCACTAAATCTTCAGTTGTAGTTTGTGTTGCTGGAACTTCTTCCAGTTCTACCTCAGAGCCACTAATCTCTTTTGCAAGAAATTCCTTTTCTAAAAAGGTGGCATGTTGAGCAATAAACACCTTTTGTTGTTCACTGTGGTAGAAAAAATATCCATTTGAATGTTTAGGATATCCCACAAACTTACATAGAACTGACCATGCCTCGAGTTTGTGTGGATTTTGCCTTTTGACATAGGCCAGACAACCCCATATCTTAACTCGTTTAAGACATGGTCTCTTCCCACTCCATATCTCATATGGTGTGGTAGGTACAGATTTAGTTGGAACTTGATTCAATAGGCAAGCTGCTGTCTCAAGTGCATACCCCCAGAAGGAAATAGGTAACTCAGCTGTACTCATCATAGAGCGCACCATATCTAATAGGGTGCGATTCCTCCGCTCCGATACACAGTTGTGCTGTGGTGTATAAGGAGGAGTAAGCTGAGAGAGAATCCCATTCTCTTTTAGATAATCTAGGAACTCATTGCTTAAGTATTCTCCTCCTCGATCAGATCGAAGGATCTTAATACTTTTGCCCGTTTGTTTTTCTACTTCGTGCTTATATTCTCTGAATTTCTCAAAAGCTTCAGACTTGTGTTTCATCAGGAACACATGTCCGAATCTAGAGAGATCGTCAGTGAATGTAATGAAGTAGAAAGAACCGTTCCTGGCATGCGTAGACATGGGACCGCATACATCACTATGTATCAGTCCTAAGAGTTCAGTAACTCTTTCTCCGTGTCCACTAAACGGAGCTTTGGTCATTTTTCCTTTGAGAAATGAATGGAAAGTATCATAAGATGATAATTCAAATGAATTCAAATATGCATCCTTATGCAACTTAGCCAGTCGTGTCGCATTGATATGACCAAGTCTACAATGCCACAAGAAGGATTCGTTCATTTCTGAACATTTCCTCTTGTGTGTGTTTTGTATATTGAGGACTGTATTCTGATTTAGAATGAATATGCCATTATGTAACGAGCCTGATGCAATCAACTTTTGATCTAGGAATATGTTCATAACATTATCCTTTACTAAAAAATTATATCCTTCTTTACTTAATAATGAAACCGATATAATATTGCACATCATGTTCGGTATATAATAGCACTTATTTAGAATCAGTGTATTACGATTTGGCAATACTAGGTGATATTCGCCAACTGCTTTGGCTACAATACTTGCACCGTTCCCTACTTGAACGGAATGATCACCTTTTCCCAGTTCTCTACCTTTACGTAGCCCATATAACATTTTACATATGTGGGATCCTGATCCGGCATCTAATACCCAGGACGTAGGGTGAACTGAGAAACAGTTCTTAATAACTAACACACCTGAAGAAAATGCATCAACATGCACGTTCTTTTGGGCGGCTTGAGAATCCAGATATTCTCCTATTCCCTGTTCAGTCTTATAACTCTTATAAGAAAGAACGGGTCCAACGTTCCCCTGCTTAGTATAATAAGCGGGTTCAGTCAATACATCCATATTATTATCTTGATTATGGCCTAACATGGTCGCTACCTGGAGCGAGAGAGAGAAGAAATCACTTTAGCGTATGCTCTTGCAAGATTATATTGGTTATTATCTTATCTAATCTGGATGTCTCCCACTGTTTTTATCAAATCTTCCTTCAAACCCTAAAAGGTAAGATTAGCTGAGATTAATTACACCCTACAATTTCGTCAATCTTTCAGCCAGATCAGTGTCAGTACTTTGAGAGAGGTTTCCCGTGCTTTCGCATGGACCTAATTAAAGTAAACCTCGTTTTCCCAAAGGCATAACCCCGTTAACACTTTTCTAGACACCTAATTGATCGGCTAATTGTCCTGGGTAAAACTCTCCCAGGAGTAACTCTTACTCGCAATGGGTATCGGGATCCAACTATCTCATAGGAGGTATGCAATCTCATTGCAAATTTCAACACTTGAAATTCCCGATAATATTTTGCCCCTAGTGTGTTATGACCTTGACAGAGGTCAACAAACCATAGTGCACTAGTCAAGTTCAACCCGTCATTTCTTGATTGAATAAAACCCACTCGCACGACCCTTGACAGAGGTCAACAAGGTCGTACGACTACCCTAATCCAATCACATCATATGCTTTACAGATAATTACTAGTCAACTACCGCACACTACGTCTTGACAGAGGTCAACAAACGCAGCACGAATACTAAATAGTCTTTATCTGAAATGACGAAGGGCTATGACAGGTTTTTCTGAAAACCTATTGCGTAATGAACTTGATATCGTCGTAGAATCAAGTGATTTTGAAAGGTGTGTTTTTGAGGCTTCTAGTTTCGCTAAAGAGGTCAATCCCGATGAAGGGATCTCGGCTCTTTCCCCATCGAATAAGGTGCAGGATATATCATATATACCGCTGTGCAAAGCAAGAACTATATATGCTGTCAAAAACTAAATCGCGAGTTTGTAGCATCTGCCAGTTTCACTAAAGAGGTCACTCCCAGTGAAGGGATCTCGGCTCTTTCCTCATCGAATAAGGTGCAGGGCATATCAAATATACCGCTATGCAAAGCAAAACTGTAGCTACTCATTTTATAAAGTTTTGATTCTACAACATCTTTTAGGTTTCTTTTCTTTTTATTAATCTCATTAATAAAAATCCCATCAGCTTATGCTTCCTAAGCATCACAGAAGAAACGAAAGCAGTAATATTTATATATCAGCATATATATATTTAGTATAAGCATTCACCTTAGGCAGTAATATAATCTCATCACAGAACATTGCAGCAGAAGAACATTTATGAAATATTGGATATACTAGGACGTCCGTGTTTTCAATACGAGCCTGTATAAAACACGGATTCCACAGTCATGACGAATAGCCAAACCCACATCCCAAGACCCCTACGAGAGCGGCAAGTAACACTGCCAATTCTAGGGTTAGGAGACCCGGTCTCGACTCCTCGAGATGGCCTCCCACTGGACCCTAGAACCCGGTTACTTGTGCTCCCCTCCTTGGGTCTACCTAATGCGGAAAAGTAAATAATATACAACACTGGTGACATCAACCTCAATCCGGAAGTGCACCAAATAAAAGAATATTACATTACAAATGAATTTTACATGAATGAAAATAAAAACCCTCATCTCACATAAAACCCCCGGCTATTCAAAACACGACGATCCAATATAGCATATCACAGCAACACATAATATCTCATATCATCAACGTAAGCAAGTATGCGTATCCCGATTGTCGTTGATGTATAGCAACGAAGCCAGCGATACACCACATACTACGCTTACGGTCACAGAAAAGAAAGTGTAAAACTACAACATTTGGAATCCACAATCACTTTAGATATCTTAAATCCGAAATATCACATACTTCGCATTTCATGCCTAACTTTATGAATTCCACATATTGTATCACATTCCAGATAAATAGACAGTATTAAACTTTCCGAACAGATAATCAAATACCCAAAATTTCCTAAATAGCTCAACACTTGAGCGGAGTTCAAATAATCCCAGAAACTGTCACAGCACCGATGATCCAGCCGTAGAAGGGTCAAGCCAACGCCTCACATGTGGCACGCCGTACTGCCCCAAACCCTAAGGTTTAGAGGCAGTTCAAGACGGTTACATATTCGAGTTAAGGTTTGTTGTCTTCTAGAGAGTCCACCGCTTAACTTGTACAATTTTCCGAAAGATTTAAACCCGATAAAAATTCAACACTTGAAAGTTTTATGTGCCGGGAAAAAAGTGAGTTAATGATATCCGTTCGAACATTTTAACAGTTTCTAAATATCCGGAAATAATAACGAATTTAAATATTCCGATCGAATCTACGATTACAAAATAAACCCCAGATTACTCAACACTTGAGTCACTTTAACAATACCCAGAAGCATCAACAAGAACCTACGGACATTACTGCACAAAATACAGTTCACAACTCACTAATACCACCGCGGAACCGCCGCCAAAAGTGGGTTGGCGCCGCGGTTCCATGGTGGTTGTACGGAATTGTGAGCTCGTATTTTAGGGTAATTCTTAGAATTACCTGTTGATTTTTTTAGGTATTTTTAATTCAAAAAAATCACAGTTTTTAAAAATTGTCCAGAGAGGGGTTCCTTTCGTCATATCGGGGTTCGTTCGGAGTTTTAACTTCGTAAAAACGTCGCCTAATGCTCTAAATAGGCTCTGATACCACTGTAGGGTTCCTAGGCACTCTTGTGAAGGTTCATAAGGCATCAAACATGCCCGGATAAAAATTTAGACGTGCCGAATAACCCAAAGCCGGGATCTTTGCTAGATTATTAGGGTTTAACGTGCAAGATAACAACTTTAAACCTAAGTGTGAGGGATTACAACCTTTGTAGTCCGCTCCTTCGCTTCATAAGCTCCGAGTAGAAGTCCCTTTGCCGCGATCCACGATCTCCCGGACTCAAGAGAGGCTCCACGACTCGAACGATCCATGCTAGCCGGTAGTATTCCGTTTCTCCGATGATCTACGTCGAAGTTGCAAAAGCTCAAGCTCTCCCACTCTCTAGAGGTGAACACCCTAATCTAATGGGCTAGATTAGATGAGGATGATGGAGTAGTATTTATGATATCTTTTTATATCATAATCTCACATGAAAACATCACAAAAGGAAAATCAAGAAAGCTTTCTCAAAGCTCAAGAAAGAAGAAGAAGATGAATAATGAGATAATTCCTTTTGTCATGAATAATGAAAATGAGTATATGAATAATAATGCAATCATGGTTAATGATGAGTAGGATAACCCTTGTAGAGAGTTAATTAAGGCTAGGGTTTGGTTGGGTTAAGATATGAGTCATAAGAAAATATCTATCATAATATTTTCTTCATGACAAAAGAAAAGCTTCTAGAAGATGCATGAAGCAACTAACCCTAATCAAACCCTAACCTCATTTAATCATCACTAAACATGTTTCATTATTAATCATATCATGTTACTTTAATATATATCAAATATATATTATGTATTTGTAACAAAAGAAAATAATACAATTAATATATATCGCATATATATCAATGTATTATCCGGTGAGAAAATGAAATAATAAAGCGAGCCAATATTAGATAATGTAATACAATATATCATATATATTATTATACATTAAATCATCGAATCAACACTTGATCCGACAATCCAGTTATATCGAATATAACCGACTAATATATCATGTACCGATTCATCGAATCAACATTTGATCCGATGATCCAGTTCATATCTAAATATCGTGAGAATATAATACGGTATCTCATATCGCATTATCCTCGGTCCTGCACATATCTCATATGTGCCTCCACTCCGTTTTGCCTGAGCCAAGAAACCTCTGTGTAGGACTTTAAAGAATCGTCAATACGCCGGTAGCAGGTGATGATCATATCAAACACCCACAAGATGCAAGCGGTCAGCTAAACGTAACAGCCACCCAGGTATTGAGCGATCAGAAGATCAATAAGCTAGCATGTATGTTCTCCTGTGAATCCAACCAGTAACACTCTTGTACAGTCTGGTCTCTTTGTCTGATATGTCGCATATCAAGTCTAGGGGTGGTATACGTCAGACCCCAGTAACCGATAAGTCGTGTCGATGTGTGGCTCATAACGGGTCTAGAAACTACTGGTAACACTTACCAGTAAATCTCTATATCAGCCCTGGCCAGGGACTTCCAGTTATAGCCAATCGAACACAGCACAACATCAGCTCCCTATACCGGGAGAGACGAATCCCCTCCTATCGCTCATTGCCTCCATATGATTCGGGACTGTACCCAAAAGCCACCGTTTTGCACGCCCTCTTGGACGTGGTAAGGTGGAAATCAAAGCACAGTTGGAATCACACAAGACTCTATGACGATCTCGGGTCTACAGACTACCTTGTACCAGCGTCACCGGAGAACTGCCATCTGACGTGTGGTATATCACCATCTGGGAGTTCTCGGCTAGTCCGTCCAGTGTACTCAGTCTCCACTGAGCACCCGTACACCATCTCTGATGTCAAACACCGATGGATATGGGATCATCCATCGCCCATCATATGGGTCAAGATGCGTATAAGCTAGTCTACTCTGGTGTATCGATGCCCTGTCTCGATATACCCTCGACTAGGAACAGTTATAGGATGTACTCATCGACTACCATGGCCCTACTAGTATGATCTCATCATAGTCCCAGTAGTCGAGTACAGATCCTAAGGGCTTTATCAACATGTGAGAGAAAAACAATAAACCAATACAAGTCAACATGTTAAGATAAAGTGAAACCAAATAGCATACTATCATGACGAGCAAGAAAGTCCTCTCTCTATATATATATACAAGCATCCATTATAATATACATCATATGTACAACAATGGCCTCTAGGGCATATACATAACTAACAATATTTCTATTCACGAGTTGGCAACTCACCCCCATTGTGCTACAGTTCTTCCAGGTTGCCCGCTTGGATCAGTAGCGGCTTCGCTGGCACACAGTTGGAGCCGGGTGTTCTGCACTAGTAGGTGGGACATTTATATCGTCCCCACTCTTGTATCTATATTTCATTATTGTGTCTAGTTAACTCCATCATTCAAATTTAGTAAATTGTGTAAGTAATGAGACTTAGTGGGATTGTGGTTGCGAGACTTAGAGCGAGGGGTTTTTCGCTACTTGTGGTATTTATGTCTTGCTTTCCTTTATCTTTTGTGGTGAACTTCGCCGTTGGGCATCGTATACTCATTTTTACTGTATTGCGTGGTTGTGATTCGTCGTTTGGCAAAGAGCTAGCTCCCGCTTGGGGATGCCTTTATCATTATTATGTATTTATGGTTTTGGATCAAAATATACAAAGGAGGTGCTGCCAAAATTTTTAAAACACGAAACACGTTTTCAAATTAGTAAATTTCACTTGCATCATTCATGTTCCTTTTCTTTGCATTAAGAAAACTTGATTGCGTTATACCTTTATTTCAAAACCTCACCTCCTTTATTTTTCGTAAAAAGGTTTAGATTTCTGGGTTTCAGCTTACTTGAATTCCGTTACGCCTTTAGACGTTGCGTGATTCAAGTGCTGGTCATGAGCTAATATTTCGGGTGTGTTCATTACCAAGAACTGTTTCTGAGTTTCCTTTACGTCCTGGTATGAGATACTGGATCAGGATCCCACATATGTAATCTGTTACATGGGCTACAGAAAGGTAAAGAACTAGGAATGGATGATAAGTTTCAAGAGTTGGAAACGGTGCAAGTGTTGCAGCCAAGTATGTTGGCTGTTATCACCCTGTATTACCAAATACAATGATTCTGAATGAATGTTATTAGATACCGAACCTGATATACAATTTCATATCAGTCTCTTTATTATGTAAAGAAGGATATAATTTTGTGTTGTTGGATAATGTTTTGAACATTTCCTATATCAATAGTTGATCGGTTTGGGCACGTTATATAAAAACATACGTTCTAAATCAAACCACGGTTCTTAACGTACAGAACACACACAAGAGGAAGAGTTCAGAAATGAATGAATCCTTCTTGAGGCATTGTAGACTAGGTCATATCTATGTGACACGACTAGCTAAGTTACATAAAGTTGCATATTTAAATCAGTTTGAATTTACATCTTGTGAAACTTTCCAGTCATGTCACAAAGATAAGATGACCATAGCTCCGTTTATTGGAAACAGAGAAAGAGTTAATGAACTCTTGGGATTGATACATGATGATGTATGAGGTCCCCTGTCTACACATGCCAGGACTGGTTCTTTATACTTCATTACATTCATTGATGATCTCTCAAGATTCGGATTGATGTTCCTGTTGAAACACAGGTCTGAGCCTTTTGAGATATTCAAATAATATAAGTCAGAAGTAGAGAACCAAAACGGGTATAAGTATTATGTCCTATGATGAGATCAGGGAGGAGAATACTTGAGCACGGAATTCCTGAACTATTCTAAAGGAGAATGAGATTCTCTCTCAGCATTACAACTCCGTATACACTACAGCACGTTGGTATATCGGGGCGGAGCAATCGCACCCTATGTGATAAGGTATGCTCTATGATGAGTATTGTTGAATTGCCTATTCCCTTTTAAGGGGTTATGCACTTGTGAAGCTGCATATTTATTGAATAGGGTTCCAATCAAATCAGGTGCCTACTACTCCATATGTGATATGGTATGGGAAGAGCCCATCTTTTAATGATGTTAAGATTTGGGGTTGTCCGGCATATGTCTAAAAGAAAAATCTGAACAAGCTCGAGGTAAGGTCAGTTCTGTGGAAGTTTGTTGGATATCCCAAGCATTTGCAAGGGAATGTCTTCTACCGCACCGAGGAACAAAATGTGTTTTATTTCTCGGCATGCCACCTTTTTAGAAAAGAATTTCTTATGTAGAAATTAGTGGTCATGAGGTAGAACTGGAAGGAGTTCCAGCTATACAAACTACAGCTGATGATTTGGTAGAACCGAAGGATTCAATAGTTCCCGACGAACCTCAGCCTCTCCGCCGATCTGGTAGGGTTCCTCACCCACCTAATAGATACTTCGGTTTTCTCTATGACAGTGGGAGCGAGGATTGCATCATGAGATGATGACCTAACCAGTTTCGAGCAGGCCGTCAGGAGTGGGGACTCTGTGAGAATGGCTGGATGCTAAGCGATCTGAGATGGAATCCATATACACCAACAAAGTATGGACTTGGTTGCTATATCTGAAGGGTTAAATCCCCATCAGGAACAAGTATATCTTGAGAAGATTACTTGGTATACATGGAAAAGTTGAGACTTTCAAAGCTAAGACTTGTTGCAAAAATACTCGTCATCGACCAGATGTGGATAATGATGAAACCTTTTCTAGTCCTTATGCTTAAGTCCATCCAGATCCTACTTGCCATTGCTACATATCGTGACTACGATATCTGGCAGTTGGGTGTCATGACTGCTTTTCTAAATGGTGATTTAGAAGAGAGCGTCTATAAGTTGTAATACCCCAGGTATTATCCGGTATACCCATATATACTAGATAAGCATGGGGACCCACTGTAAAACAATGGGGAATCTTCAGAATACATTCCGAAAGATGACAGATCTGTACTATAAATAGAATGATACCTCTCTTCAATACAGAGGAGCTTTTTAAGTGAATTGGCACTACAGGAGTTTAAGAACAACATAGTTAAGCGTGCTCGAGCCAGGGAAGTCCTGGGATGGGTAACCTCCTGGGATGTGGCCCCTGGTCGGGTCCAGTTCGCCCCGAAGGACAAAACCGTGCGGCTTCGGCCAGAGCGGACAATACTCTCTGTATTGGGGGTGGGTCATGACAGAATGGTATCAGAGATGGTTCCTCAATAGTAGGTCTGTGGTTCGAGGACGAACTATTGTTCTAAGTGGCGGAGAATGTAATACCCCAGGTATTATCCGGTATACCCATATATACCAGATAAGTATGGGGACCCACTGTAAAATAATGGGGAATCTTCAGAATACATTACGAAAGAGGACGGATCTGTACTAAATAGAATGATACCGTTCTTCAATACAGAGGCACTTTTTAAGTGAACTGGCACTACAGGAGTTTGAGAACTCCGTAGTTAAGCATGCTCGGGCCAGGGAAGTCCTGGGATGGATGACCACCTAGGATGTGGCCCCTGGTCGGGTCCAGTTTGTAAGTCCACGTTGTTCACCCCGGTTCTTACGGGGAGGCGGAAACGGCGAAAAATAATGATTTTGGCGCAAGGAAATAAGGACTAAAAGTCGGATCTTTGCTAAACTAGAAACTAGTAAACACTAAGAGGTTTTATCTACTATGCTGTAGAAAGTATACCCCACAGAACCGGTCCTTCGGGTCTTCATCCCGCTGTCCCACTCGTCCATCCAAGCTCCAAGCGTCGATCCGGACCTTGGGCACCTCCGCGGCCTTCTTGAGTCGAAGAGGATCCACCCGAGAGTTGTACACTAAGCTTCGCCTCAAGCCAAGGCAACTAGGGCAAAGAGATTGCTAATCTAAATGCCTTAGGTTGTGTAGAAGAGAAAGATGGAAGTGTTTGTCTATGTGGATTCTTTTTCTCTCAACACATGAGATCAAAAGAAGAGATCAAGAGGAGGAAGAAGAAGGAGAAAGTTTGCAACCATGGAGCTTTTCTTTTTCTTCTCACTTCATGAGAGAGAATGAGAAGAGAATAATGAAAAAGATTAAGCCCAAATGAAAATGAACCATGGTTGCAATAATACACAATAATCATCATTACTAATCCTATCATGAAACACTTGATGGCACATTGAATTGACCATTATCATAACACAAGAAATAAAAAGAAAATAAAAGAAGAGTGTAGATCCCTCTTGAAGGTCAATGGTCAACACGGTCAACGGGTCAACAAAGTCAAGAGGGGTCTAAAGGGTCAAATGGTCAATGCAATTAGCCATCACTAATCTATCACTAAAAGGATTAGTAAACAATGTCTCCCTACTCATAACGATTTTGACCAAACGAATTGTCAAAACCCTAATGAGTGTGCCACATTACGGTTTTGGCCGAACCAACTGTCAATACCCTAATGGGGCACCTCCTCCTTCATCACTCCTCAAAACTGTGCATACACACCCGCATCCGCATTCCGTAGAATGCGAATGCACAGAAGACAAATCAAATCCATCTGTGCAATACTAGGATCTGGCTTACACCAAAGCCCACTAGTATTGCCTGCCCGAACAGCATACGCACACAAGTGCACGTAAGTGATCGTAGCCCTGCCGTAAAACCATACGGCCTCTACACGTTTCGCTCAGTGCAGGGAGACTCTCTGTGCGGGACTCTAAAGACTCGACACTACGTTGGCAGTGGGTTTAACCACAGACTGCAAGCGGCACTAGCTGTACGTAACGGTCCCCAGGTAGATGTCGATAAGAAGGCCGATGAGGTAAACCCATCCGAACTCCTACTGAGCCTGTATGTGACAATCTCCGTACAGTCCGGTCTGTTCGTCTGATACATCGCATGGCGGGCCTAGGGAGCGGTGAACGTCAGTCCCCTAATAGCGGTACAAGTCGTGTCGGAGTGTAGCCAAGAACACCCTGATATTACACTGGAAACCTACCAGCATATCTCGCTTGCCCTGGCCAGGGACTACTTGTGTAATGGCTCTCCTAGACACAGCGCGATGTCAACCCCCAATACCGGGAGAGACGAATCAGGTCTAACCGTCACTGCCTCCAAGTGCTTCGGGACTGCACCCAACTACTACCTGTTTGCACGACTCCTTTGAGCCGTGGTAGGGTAGTAATCTAAGTACAGTGGGAACACAATCGAGGCGAAGTGACAGTTTCAAGTCGGCGGACTAAGCTGTACTCATGTCACCTGGGAACTGATAACTGACGATAGGTATAATACCAACCAACAGTTCCCGACGAGTCCTGTCCAGTGTACTCGTAACTTAACGAGCACCCGCATACTATCTCAAGTACGACGTACTGACGGCTGTAGGACAGACCGTCTCCCCCGCTGGGATGAGAAGCGCATACGCTAGTCTACTCCGGAGTATCGATGCCCTGTCTCGATAGTCCTACGACTAGGGACCTGTATAAGGATGTGCTTATGGATTGCCCAGCCCCCACGAGTGTGAGCGCCATCACAACGCTGGTAATCAAGCAAAGATCCTAAGGGCTCTACTAATATGTATATAAGCGATATGCTAAAAGAAACACATGCACATATTGAAGTAGAGACAAACCAAGTAGCATACTACCATTTTGAGCAAGATTGTCTATACAACTGTGAATATCCCAAGCTTCCATCAAGTAATATACAAGCTAGTATGATACAGTAATGGCCTATAGGGCATATACACTAACAATCTCCCACTTGCACTAAGGCCATGTACTGGCGTATCAAAGACCTATCATCTCGATCAGCCGCTCGAACTGAGTCTGGGGTAGGGCCTTCGTGAGTGGATCTGCAGTGTTGTTCTCCGTATTTACTCTCTTCACCTCGATCTCCCGGCGATCTACGATCTCCCTGATCAGGTGGTACCGCCTCAAAATGTGCCTGGACTTCTGATGGGACCTGGGTTCCTTCGCTAAAGCTATAGCGCCGTTGTTGTCGCAATATAGCGGTATTGGATCAACAATGGTAGGAACCACCTGAAGCTCCATGAGGAACTTCTTCATCTTGATTGCTCCCTTTGCGGCATCGCAAGCAGCTATGTACTCCGCTTCTATAGTTGAGTCAACAACGGTCTCCTGCTTGGAACTCTTCCAGCAAACCGCCCCTCTATTGAGGGTAAAGACATAACCCGATATAGACTTGGAGTCATCCTTGTCACTCTGGAAGCTGGAGTCAGCAAAGGCCTCAAGCTGGAGGTCTTTTCCGCCATACACCAAGAACATCTCCTTAGTCCTTCTCAGGTACTTGAGAATGTTCTTTACCGCTATCCAGTGTTTCGCCCCTGAGTTTGACTGATACCGGCTTACAACGCTCAATGCGTATGCTATATCTGGTCTGGTACACAACATCGCATACATTATGGAGCCTACCGCAGAAGCGTAGGGTATAATAGACATGCGATCCCTTTCCAAATTAGTCTTGGGAGACATCTCTTTGGAGAGGGTGATCCCGTGACAATCCGGTAAATTACCGCGCTTAGAATCTTCTATACTGAATCTTTTCTGTATGGTGTCGATGTACCTTGACTGTGAAAGTCTAAACATCCTCTTAGATCTATCACGATATATCTGGATCCCCAGAATGTAGTTGGCATCGCCCAGGTCCTTCATAGAGAACCTCTGTGACAAGAATCCTTTGAATGACTGTAGCATAGGAATATCATTTCCTATTAGGAGAATGTCATCCACGTACAAGACGAGGAATACTACAGTTCTCCCTACAATCTTACTGTAAATGCATGGTTCATCTGGGTTTTTGATAAAGTCGAATTCTTTGACAATATAATCAAAGCAGATGTTCCAACTCCGCGATGCTTTCTTAAGTCCATAGATGGACTTTATCAACTTGCACACTCTACCGCTGCTCCCACTCTGAATGAATCCCTCCGACTGATCCATATAGACGCACTCTTCCAAATTTCCATTTAGGAAAGCCGTCTTTACGTCCATCTGCCAGATTTCATAATCGTGGAAGGCAGCAATGGAAAGAAGTATCCGAATGGATTTCAGCATAGCCACTGGAGAAAAGGTCTCGTCATAGTCCAAACCAGGTCTTTGACGAAAACCCTTTGCTACAAGTCTAGCTTTATAGGTCTCAACCTGCCCATCTACACCAATCTTCTTTCTGAAGATCCATTTGCAGCCTACGGGTTTTACCCCTTCTGGAGTAAAGTCCAAAGTCCAAACTTTGTTGGTGTACATAGACTCCATCTCCGCCCGCATTGCATCCAGCCATTTTACCGAGTCGCCGCTCTGGATGGCTTGCTGGAAGCTAGTAGGCTCACCATAATCTATGGTGCAATCTTCTCTATCCCCGTCTATGAGAAAACCGTAGTATCTCTCGGGCGGATGAGACTGCCTACTACTCCTGCGGAGTGGCACTGGAATGTCCGGTTCTCCTGAACCCTCTGGTTCTACTAAGCTTTCAGTAATAGTTCGTGGTTCTGGAATTTCTTCCAGTTCTATTGCGCTCCCACTTATCTGATTTTCTAAAAACTCAGTTTCCAAGAAGCGGGCATGGCGAGAAAAAAAACCTTTTGTTCCTCTGCGTAATAGAAAAGATACCCTTTGGAGTTCTTTGGGTATCCCACAAACTTACACTGTACCGAACGTGCCTCGAGCTTGTCCGCATGCTGCTTTTTTACAAAAGCTGGACACCCCCATTTCTTAAAGTGTTTAAGACTGGGTTTCTTCCCACTCCACATCTGATATGGTGTGGTAGGCACTGACTTAGTAGGAACTTGGTTTAAAAGATATGCAGCTGTTTCTAGTGCATAACTCGAGAAGGATCGCGGCAACTCAGCCTTACTCATCATGGAACGAACCATATCCAATAGGGTTCGATTCCTCCTTTCCGATACACCGTTGTGTTGTGGTGTGTATGGAGGAGTAAGCTGAGAGAGAATTCCATTCTCTTTTAAGAAGCCCAGAAACTCGGCACTCAAGTATTCACCACCTCGATCAGATCTCAGTGTCTTGATACTTTTGCCTGTTTGTTTTTCAACTTCATTCTTGTATTCTTGAAATTTCTCAAAGGCCTCGGATTTGTGCTTCATTTAGAAGACATGCCCATACCTAGAGAAATCATCTGTGAAAGTAATGAAGTATGAATAACCACTTCGCGCATGTGTAGACATTGGACCACACACATCACTGTGTATGAGTCCCAAGAGCTCACTCGCTCTTTCTCCGTGTCCAGTGAACGGAGTCTTTGTCATCTTTCCCATGAGACAAGATTCACAAGTGGCATAAGACTGGTACTCGAACGGATCCAAGTATCCTTCTTTATGTAACTTTGTCAACCATGTTTCATTAATGTGACCCAGTCTACAATGCCATAAGAAAGCCTGATTTGTTTCCGGAGACTTTCTTTTAAGTGTGTTCTGGACACTGAAGACCTGAGCTTGATTCAAAACGTATATACCGTATTTCAATGTACCTGACCCAATCAGTACTTGATTTAGGTGGATATTTACTACATCGCTTACAAAAGTAAAATCATATCCTTCCTTAGAAAGTAAGGATACAGATATGATGTTACAAGTCGCACCCGGTACATAAAAACAGTCACGCAGAATCAATATATGCCCAGTTGTCAGTCCTAGATGATATTCCCCTACGGATTCAGCATACATGCTCATTCCGTCAGCAACCCTGAGAGTCATATCACCTTTCCTGATAACCCTACGGTTTCTCAAATCCTGTAATGAATTACCGATATGAGATCCTGATCCGGTATCCAATACCCAGGAAGTAGGGTTAACTGACATACATTTCTCTATCACAAACACACCCGAAGCCGAAGCCACAACATACTTCGAATTCTGGCTACTGGCTTTACAAGCTATGCAATCCTTCTGCCCATGTTCATTCCCGTAACAATAGGAACATCTCTCTTTTACTACATTTGTTCCTGAAACTTCTACCCTTCCCTTTCTTTCTACTTCCCTAGTTTTCTTTAGGGTAGTAGGTAGAGACTGTTGAACTGAGTCAGCATCTGACCCATTCTTCAACGTTGTCTTCAGGTCCGAGAGATCAAAAGAGCTGGTCTCTGTAAGGACGTTGCCCCCTACAGATGACCCGATAGCCAACCTCGCTGGAAGCAATTCGTTCAAGGTCTCATATCTTGCGATACGAGATTGCTCTCCATATAAAACTTTGTTATGGAGGAAGATAGAAGCTGAGTCCATCTTCTCGTGCTGCCTCTGGTATATACCATCAACTGAGCCTAACACGAGGCACTTGGCTTTCGCACAGTCTTCTTCCGATGTCCTACGGATATCAATATCCGTGACAGGGGAAACTGGAACTGAGACGGCAGGGGTTGGATCAGTCAAGAGGTGTTCCAGCTTGTCCTGGGAAATGGACATCTGGACAGATCTTTGCCAGTCATAACAGTCAGATTCGGTCATTTTATTATCTAGATGTAACCTAGGTACGGTCACTGGGTCACTGCAATTAAGAGAGAGAGAAGAAAACACTTAGCATGATACTCTTGCAAGTTTAGATTGGTTTTTAATTTATCTAAACAGGATGGCTCCCACTGTCTCTCGAATCCCTCCTCAAACCATAAAGGAAGAATTAGTCAGGATCAATCTCACCGTACAATTCTTGCTTAACCGTTCAGCCAGGTCAGTGTCGGTACTTCGAGGGAGGTTTTCCAACGCTTTCGTGAAGTTCCTTAATTTAAGAACCTCTTTTCCCTGGGGGCGTAGCCCCGCTAACACCTTTCTAGACACCTACTAGGTTTATAGCATTGATCGTTAAGTGAGAGTTTTCCCGAGGAATAGCATATACTCACAGTAGGATCGGGATCCAAATATCATCGCATGATAAAACTGAAGGAATCCTACCAGAATCATCACACTCCAAATGGTATGCAGCGCTAGCAAGTTTCAGTACTTTTGAAACTCCCGATGTGGATTTTTGCCCCATGCTCTTATGACCTTGACTAAGGCCAACAAATCATAAGTCACATGTCAAGTTCTACCCGTCGTTGTCCAGGTTAATTTGAACCCACCCGTATATACCCTTGACTATGGCCAACAAAGCAATACGACTGTCCCAAACCAACGCATTCTATCTATGCAACATATGAATACCCACCAGCTACCAAACACCGTGCCTTGACTAAGGCCAACAAACACAGCTTGAATACTGTTAAATATTCATATGAAACGACGGAGGGCTACGGATGATTTTGGCGAAACCGTGAACGTAGTGAACTTGATATAGTCGATGGAACGAGATAGCTTTTAAAAGGACTGGGTCAAGCTCCGCGTTTAAAATGCTTGTTTTTGAAAAGAACCAAGTGGTTTTCAAAGTGTTCCAACGACTTTTACTTGGTTTATTTTCTTGCATTAGTTCTTTTAATGCGTCCCATCATTTAATCCTACCATTGCAGAAAACAACCAAAATATGGTGTACGCTTATGCCATCCGCATTCGCCACGGGGCCCCGTCATCACTCGTTAGGTTACTTAACTAACGACAGAGCGGGGGCTGTACTAGCGCGGATGCAAAACATAAGCAACACCTAAATAGTTATTATATATAGATATATAGCAATGATAGCCATTACAGATCACAGATGAACACTTTGGATATACTAGGAATCCACGATTCGTTCGAGCCTGCAACCAAAAACAGATTACACGGTCGCGATGAATAGCCAAACCCCACCCTAGACCCCTACGGGTGCGGCAAACTACCCGCCAAGTACCCGAAGCGAAGCAACCTCCCTCAACACCGTGAGTAGGCCACTCGGCACTTCGAGATACCCGGTAGTTTGTGCACCCCACCTTGGGTCTATCCTAGGAGCAAAAACAGTAAAAAAGAAATTATACAATGACGGCTACAACCCCGACCCGGTTGTGCGGCCAAACAAATAATATTACATCAATTTACATATTTTACAATGAATGAAAGAAAAAGAAACTCTCATCTCACACCCATTCCCGGCTATTCATCCACGACAATCCACCGAGTTTATATACACAAACCATCAACATTACAGATCACAGATATGTAAAACCCCCACTAATCGATGTATAGCGATTAGCGGACGTTCAATACATATATCACATTACAGAAAATATTCATTAGCCAAAGAGTACGGAATATCAATCAAAATACGGACTTTTAACCACCCGAAAAGTCAATTTGCTCTCTGGAAAATCTGGGTAGAAAAAACATGTATTAAAGAATCCCAAAACATCCAAACTAAAACACTGCACAAAACCCGATCCAGTGCCGAGTCAAAACGGCGGCGGAATCGCGGTCGTTTGATCGAATCACTGGATCATTTTTTTACAGTGTTTTCACAAAACCCTGAGACGATTTTTCATATATTTTAAAACACTTCTTGAGCAGTAAAAAAATCGACAGAAACTTGAGGTTTTGTGGATGTGTTTTGCGACCTTTTTCCGATCGATGTTCTTAACACTTTGCTAACTTACTAGTTTATGTTTAGCTAGGCTCTGATACCACTGTAAGTCCACGTTGCTCACCCCGGTTCTTACGGGGAGGCGGAAACGGCGAAAAACAATGATTTTGGTGCAAGGCAACATGGACTAAAAGTCAGATCTTTGCTAAACTAGAAACTAGTAAACACTAAGAGGTTTTATCTACTATGCTGTAGAAAGTATACCTCACAGAACCGGTCCTTCGGGTCTTCATCCCGTTGTCCCACTCGTCCATCCAAGCTCCAAGCGTCGATCCGGACCTTGGGCACCTCCGCGGCCTTCTTGAGTCGAAGTGGATCCACCCGAGAGTTGTACACTAAGCTTCGCCTCAAGCCAAGGCAACTAGGGAAAAGAGATTGCTAATCTAAATGCCTTAGGTTGTGTAGAAGAGAAAGATGGAAGTGTTTGTCTATGTGGATTCTTTTTCTCTCAACACATGAGATCAAAAGAAGCGATCAAGAGGAGGAAGAAGAAGGAGAAAGTTCGCAACCATGGAGCTTTTCTTTTTCGTCTCACTTCATGAGAGAGAATAAGAAGAGAATAATGAAAAAGATTAAGCCCAAATGAAAATGAACCATGGTTGCAATAATACACAATAATCATCATTACTAATCCTATCATGAAAGACTTGATGGTACATTGAATTGACCAGTAAGTGATCATAGCCCTGCCGTAAAACCATACGGCCTCTACACGTTTCGCTCAGTGAAGGGAAACTCTCTGTGTGGGACTCTAAAGACTCGACACTACGCTGGCAGTGGGTTTAACCACAGACTGCAAGCGGCACTAGCTGTACGTAACGGTCCCCAGGTAGATGTCGATAAGAAGGCCGATGAGGTAAACCCATCCGAACTCCTTCTGAGCCTGTATGTGACAATCTCCATACTGTCCGGTCTGTTCGTCTGATACATCGCATGGCGGGCCTAAGGGGGCAGTGAACGTCAGTCCCCTAATAGCGGTACAAGTCGTGTCGGAGTGTAGCCCAGAACACCCTGAGATAACACTGGAAACCTACCAGTATATCTCGCTTGCCCTGGCCAGGGACTACTTGTGTAATGGCTCTCCTAGACACAGCGCGATGTCAACCCCCAATATCGGGAGAGACGAATCCTGTCTAACCGTCACTGCCTCCAAGTGCTTCGGGACTGCACCCAACTACTACCTATTTGCACGACTCCTTTGAGACGTGGTAGGGTAGTAATCTAAGTACAGTGGGAACACACTCGAGGAGAAGTGACAGTGTCAAGTCGGCGGACTAAGCTGTACTCATGTCACCTGGGAACTGATAACTGACGATAGGTATAATACCAACCAACAGTTCCCGACGAGTCCTGTCCAGTATACTCGTAACCTAACGAGCACCCGCATACTATCTCAAGTACGACGTACTGACGGCTGTGGGACAGACCGTATCCCCCGCTGGGATGAGAAGCGCATACGCTAGTCTACTCCGAAGTATCGATGCCCTGTCTCGATAGTCCTACAACTAGGGACCTGTATAAGGATGTGCTTATGGATTACCCAGCCCCCACGAGTGTGAGCACCATCACAACGCTGGTAATCAAGCAAAGACCCTAAGGGCTCTACTAATATGTATATAAGCGATATGCTAAAAGAAACACATGCACATATTGAAGTAAAGACAAACCAAGTAGCATACTACCATTTTGAGCAAGATTGTCTATACAACTGTGAATATCCCAAGCTTCCATCAAGTAATATACAAGCTAGTATGATACAGTAATGGCCTCTAGGGCATATACACTAACAATCTCCCACTTGCACTAAGGCCATGTACTGGCGTATCGAAGACCTATCATCTCGATCAGCCGCTCGAACTGAGTCTGGGGTAGGGCCTTCGTGAGTGGATCTGCAGTGTTGTTCTCCGTATTTACTCTCTTCACCTCGATCTCCCGGCGATCTACGATCTCCCTGATCAGGTGGTACCGCCTCAAAATGTGCCTGGACTTCTGATGGGACCTGGGTTCCTTTGCTAAAGCTATAGCGCCGTTGTTGTCGCAATACAGCGGTATTGGATCAACAATGGTAGGAACCACCTGAAGCTCCGTGAGGAACTTCTTCATCCAGACAGCTCCCTTTGCGGCATCGCAAGCAGCTATGTACTCCGCTTCTATAGTTGAGTCAGCAACGGTCTCCTGCTTGGAACTCTTCCAGCAAACCGCCCCTCCATTGAGGGTAAAGACATAACCCGATATGGACTTGGAGTCATCCTTGTCACTCTAGAAGCTGGAGTCAGCAAAGGCCTCAAGCTGGAGGTCTTTTCCGCCATACACTAAGAACATCTCCTTAGTCCTTCTCAGGTACTTGAGAATGTTCTTTACCGCTATCCGGTGTTTCTCCCCTGGGTTTGACTGATACCGGCTTACAACGCTCAATTCGTATGCTACATCTGGTCTGGTACACAACATCGCATACATTATGGAGCCTACCGCAGAAGCGTAGGGTATAATAGACATGCGATCCCTTTCCAAATTAGTCTTGGGAGACATCTCTTTGGAGAGGGTGATCCCGTGACAAGCCGGTAAATTACCACACTTGGAATCTTCCATACTGAATCTTTTTAGTATGGTGTCGATGTACCTTGACTGTGAAAGTCCCAACATCCTCTTAGATCTATCACGATAGATCTGGATCCCCAGATTGTAGTTGGCATCGCCCAGGTCCTTCATGGAGAACCTCTGCGATAAGAATCCTTTGACTGACTGTAGCATAGGAATATCATTTCCTATTAGGAGAATGTCATCCACGTACAAGACGAGGAATACTACAGTTCTCCCTACAATCTTACTGTAAATGCATGGTTCATCTGGGTTTTTGATAAAGTCTAATTCTTTGACAGTATCATCAAAGCAGATGTTCCAACTCCGCGATGCTTGCTTAAGTCCATAGATGGACTTTAGCAACTTGCACACTCTACCGCTGCTCCCACTCTGAATGAATCCCTCCGGCTGATCCATATAGACGCACTCTTCCAAATTTCCATTTAGGAAAGCCGTCTTCACGTCCATCTGCCAGATTTCATAATCGTGGAAGGCAGCAATGGCAAGAAGGATCCGAATGGATTTCAGCATAGCCACTGGAGAAAAGGTCTCGTCATAGTCCAAACCAGGTCTTTGACGAAAACCCTTTGCTACAAGTCTAGCTTTATAGGTCTCAACCTGCCCATCTACACCAATCTTCTTTCTGAAGATCCATTTGCAGCCTACGGGTTTTACCCCTTCTGGAGAAAAGTCCAAACTTTGTTAGTGTACATGGACTCCATCTCGGCCCGCATTGCATCCAGCCATTTTACCGAGTCGCCGCTCTGGATGGCTTGCTGGAACCTAGTAGGCTCACCATAATCCATGGTGCAATCTTCTCTATCACCGTCTATGAGAAAACCGTAGTATATCTTGGGCGGATGAGACTGCCTACTACTCCTGCGGAGTGGCGCTGGAATGTCCGGTTCTCCTGAACCCTCTGGTTCTACTAAGCTTTCAATAATAGTTCGTGGTTCTGGAATTTCTTCCAGTTCTATTGCTCTCCCACTTATCTGATTTTCTAAAAACTCAGTTTCCAAGAAGCGGGCATGGCGAGAAACAAAAATCTTTTGTTCCTCTGCGTAATAGAAAAGATACCCCTTGGAGTTCTTTGGGTATCCCACAAACTTACACTGTACCGAACGTGCCTCGAGCTTGTCCGCATGCTGCTTTTTTACAAAAGTTGGACACCCCCATGTCTTAAAGTGTTTAAGACTGGGTTTCTTCCCACTCCACATCTGATATGGTGTGGTAGGCACTGACTTAGTAAGAACTTGGTTTAAAATATATGCAGTTGTTTCCAGTGCATAACTCCAGAAGGATCGCGGCAACTCAGCCTTACTCATCATGGAACGAACAATATCCAATAGGGTTCGATTCCTCCTTTCCGATACACCGTTGTGTTGTGGTGTGTATAGAGGAGTAAGCTGAGAGAGAATTCCATTCTCTTTTAAGAAGCCCAGAAACTCGGCACTCAAGTATTCACCACCTTGATCAGATCTCAGTGTCTTGATACTTTTGCCTGTTTGTTTTTCAACTTCATTCTTGTATTCTTGAAATTTCTCAAAGGCCTCGGATTTGTGCTTCATTAAGAAGACATGCCCATACCTAGAGAAATCATCTGTGAAAGTAGTGAAGTATGAATAACCACTTCGCGCATGTGTAGACATTGGACCACACACATCACTGTATATGAGTCCCAAGAGCTCACTCGCTCTTTCTCCGTGTCCAGTGAACGGAGTCTTTGTCATCTTTCCCATGAGTTTGTATGCCACTCACACCGTCAATAATTGCCATGACACGCACAACACCTATACTTTGTGATATTGTTTGGTTAGGGACATTGAGACATTGATTCATATTCCATTGTGCATATGACATATAGCATACCTGTATACCTACATGCTTACACATATTCCTTGACATGCCTACATGTTAGCTACTCTTATACCTATATGGTATTGTACCATTAGAGATAGGTATATACACATATGAGATATAGCTACATGTACATCTTGTACATACTTCATGTACACCCGTATACCTTGATATAGTTATACATATACCTGGAAGGTATTGTATCATTATTGACTTGTATATACACATACCTAGCTTGACATAGCTACATACATACCTGGAAGGTATTACATCATTACTGATAGGTAGATATACATATCTTGCTATACCGACATGGTTACGCATACCTGGCTATAGCTACATGTTCATCTCTATATGATATTGTATGGATTTGGAGAATTTTAGAACCGCATGATATATTTCATAACTTGTTGCAGTTAAATAGCGGTTTTCCTTTATATGCTCATATTACTATTTCATGTTGCATATATTATATTTCATGGATTTTGCATTGATATATGGATTTCACATGATGTTTTCTGGATTTGAGGACCGTGTAGTTTCATGAAATTATGCATTATTTGAAAAACACGGTTTCTCTTGATATGATATTTCAGCATCCACCATGAGATTTCTCGGTTCTGATATATACCCCATGCGAGGAAGCGTCGTGGGCCGTGTGTGGGTACATGGTGGGGCCCGGAGGTACCCCGGAGCAAGAAAGGTATGTCGAAGGTTCACGCCGATGAGCCTGGCAGGGAAATCATACCTACCGGTGACAGTATTGGACTCGGCGGTGATCGTGGAGATATCGACCGGAGTCATGTACATATGGATACGGGGAATTCGAGTGCCGACAGTTGGGGCACTCGGGTTTCTGATGAACGTATGATACGTACATATCAGGGGCAGTCGGGGTGATGACGCCTGATAGATGAGTATTTATGTATCGATGCTAGACACTAGTTTTCATGATATTTTACCTCTATGTATATATATCAGTGGTATGGGACGCTGTTATATATGCATATATATATATATCAGTGGTATGGGATGCTGTTATATATATATTTTAATATATATCATCATAATGATCTGTGCATGTATTCTTATTCATTACTTGATGTTGAGGGCCAATCTGAGGGCCGATCTTGGGCCGATCTGATGGCTGATATGAGGGCCGATCCGAGGATATTTGGGATTTGGATTGTCTAAATGGACACTGGTTCTGCCACGATGAGGATTCCGTGAGGATGACATGTTTTATCCCATATTCTGCATTTATTTTATATGCATTGCTTCATGTATTAGTAGTAACTGATAGAGTACCTTTCATGACTGTTGCATATGCATATTGCCATATTATTGCTTCATGTATTAGTTGTACCTGCTAGAGTACCTTTCATGACTGTTGCACACATATGGCCAATTATTGCTATTAGCTTGCATGTGATAGATGCGCGCAGTATGTGCATACTTGCGATTACCTCCATATGTTATTTACTATTCACGAGTTGGTAACTCACCCCCATTGTGCCACAGTGTTTTGCAAGCAGTCCCTCAGGGCAGTCGAGGCAGGGCTTTCTACCTATCGTATCATCTTTTGCAGTGGATACCGCTAGGCTGACTGTGTGCAGTTTTGCTATAGGTGGATTTTGTGGTTATCCGATGTTGCTCATTGTATATCTTTGTACCTTGTACTCTCCATCTACCATTATCATGTATTGACTTAGAGACGAGTTGTGAGGACGATATTGTATATTATTTTGTGACTTGGAGGTCTTTTATGCAGTTTCATTTATACCGTCTCTTTCTTCACTACGGCGTCGTATATTTTCTTGTGGTGGTTGTTTTCCGCCTTTGGGCGTGGATTTTCTCCCATTGGGGATGCTTTACTTATATATTTATGTTGTACCCTTTTGGGGGCTTGTTTTACAAAGGAGGTGCTGCCAAATTTTTAAAGGAAATAAATTGGGATTTTAAAGAATTTGATTGAGATTTCAAAAGTTTTGAAAATGCTATTATAACTTACTACTTTTGATGGTTTAGATTGCTGGGTTTTCGGCTTACTTAGATTGTGTTACGCCTATGGACGTTGCGTAGTTTAAGGTCCGTCACATGCCAATTTCGGGTCGTGACATAAGTACACAGCCAGAGGGCTTCGTAGATAGTGGGAGTAGCGGAAACAGTGTGCAAGTTTCTTTATGGGATAAAATAGGTATCGCAGAGTTGGAACATCTGTTTTGATGTGGTAGTCAAAGAGTTTGACTTCATCAAAATGGTAGATGAACCTTGTATATACAAAAAGGTAGTAGGGAGTATGGTGGTGATCCTCGTATTGTACATGGATGACATACTGTTGATAGGAAAGGAGTTTCCTATGCTACACTCGGTCAATCTCCTCTTATCACATTGATTCTCCATATAGGATTTAGGTGATACCTCCTAAATCCTGGATTTTGGATCTATGAGATAGATCTAAGTGGGTGTTAGTATTCTCACTAGGTGTAGTGAGATGGTATCAATCGATCCTAGGGAGAATCACTGGATAGCTTCCGGGTGGTAAGGTCGACTGAATGTCAGTCACAGGCACTGTCTTTACCCTCAGTGGAGGGGCGGTATGTTGGAAGAGTTCCAAGCTAGATGCCGTGGCAAACTGGACGAAAAAGGCTGGATACATTGCTACCAAGGATGCTACCAAAGAGGCAGTTTAGATATATATTTGTTCATGAGATGAACTTCGTTCCTACCATTGTGTGATAATGGAGTTGTGGCTTATACCTAGGAACCCCTGTCCCATCAGTGATCCAGACATATTCTTAGGCAGTATCACCTGATCATGGAGATGGATGATCTCCAGGGAGATCTAGGTAAGGAGAGTAGACTACAGAGGACAACACGGCGGATCCACTCACAAAGGCCTATTCCCAGGAGAGACTTTTATGGGATGATTGAGTATGAGATACTTCAACCAATGCTGATTGTTGGGTATGAGATACTACAAGAGATGGCCCTAGTGCAAGTGGGAGATTTTTAGTTATATGTATGCCCTAGAGGCCATTACTGTACATACGATATATATTGTAGTGGATGCTTGGACATATATATGGAGGACTTTCTTGCTCGACATGATAGTATGCTCTTTATCTTAACGTGTACACTGATTGTCTCTATGTTACATGTTTATAAAGCCCTTAGGATGAGTACTTGACTACCAGGACTATGATGCAGATCATACTGGTGGGAACACAGTAGTCGCTAAGTACATCCTTCAAATGTTCCTAGTCGTAGGTGTATCGAGACAGGGCATCGATATACCAGAGTAGACTAGTGTATAGCTTCTCGACCCATGTAGATGGGCGATGGATGTTCCCATATCCATTGGTGTTTGACATTAGAGACAGTATACGGGTGCTTAGTGGAGACTGGGTACACTGAACGAACTCGCCGAGAACTCCCAGATGGTATTATACCTAACGTCAGATGGCAGTTCTCTGGTGACACTGGTACAAGTTAGTCTGTAGACCCGAGATCATCATAGAGTCTTGTGTGATTCCCACTGTGCTTTGATTTCCACCTTACCACATTCAAGAGAACGTGCAAAACGGTGGCTTTTAGGTACGGTCCCGAGTCATATGGAGGCAATGAACGATAGGAGGGGTTTCGTCTTTCCCGGTATTGGGAGTTGATGTTGCGCTGTGCTCGATTGCCTATAACAGGAAGTCCTTCGCCAAGGCAACTTCAGAGATATATTGGTAAGTGTTATCAGTAGTTTCTCGACCCGTTATGAGCCTTATATCGACACGACTTATCGAGTTACTGGGGTCTGACGTTTACCACCCCTAGACGAGATATGCGACATATCAGACGAAGAGACCGGACTGTACGGTAGTGTTACTGATTGGATTCGCAGGAGTGTGAGCAGGCTTGCTTGTTGATCTTCTGATCGCTCAATACCCGGGTGGCCATTACGTTTAGCAGACCGCTTGCGGCTTGTGGGTGTTTGATATGATCATCACCTACTACCGGCGTATTGACGAGTCTTTAAAGTCCTACACAGGAGTTTCCTGGATTAAGAGAAACGGAGTAGGAGCACATATGTGATATGTGCGGGACCGAGATTGATACGATATGAGATACCATATTCTATTCTCGCGATATGAGATATCGGTCGGTTATATATGATATAGCTGAGTTATCGGATCAAGTGTTGATTCGATAAGTTGATTCATATGATATTAGTCGGTTATAGGTGATATAGACGGATTATTAAATCAAAAGTTGATTTGATAATCTAATGTATAATTATATATTTGATATTTTACATTACATTAACTAGTATTAGATCACTTATGATTTCTTTTCTCACTTTGGATACATTGATATATATGTGATATATGTTAAATGTATCATGCTGGGTTACAAATGCAACTAGGGTTAATGAGGGTTAAACCATGCTAGGGTTAAGATTAGGGTTTATAATTTATCATTAAGTAATTCAAATATTGTGGATATTTGTCATGGATGATATTGTAGGGTGTTTTTCGTCAGCCCATTGAGATGGGAATACGCACGCGCTGGTCAGGCGCATTATAGATTCCCCCTGCATAGGGTAGGCTGGAGTTTATTGATTGTGGGGATCCGAATCTCTGGCAGCCATGGACTAAGCTGCCATTAATTAACCCTCGCCTTTGGAGCGAGGGAACCTCCGGTTGACGGGTTAAACTGGCCATGCGAACTCAATGTGCAGTGTTGTGTTTTGAAGGGGGTTTGGATATATCAGAGGCCCCGCAAAGTTTGTGTGTGTGTGTGTGTGTGCATGTATGTATGTGTGTGTATATATATATATATATATATATATATATATATATATATATATATAAGGAAAGGGCATCCAAAGGATGTGTGGGAGAAGGCACGAGCGCCCCACGTGCCAGGCACGCGGGAGCTGTGCGCCAGAGTGCCAGCGCCCCACGTACCTGGCATGCGGGCGCTGTGCGCCAGAGCGCCAGCGTACCACGTATTGGGATACCTACAACGACAGCAAGGTTTCGGGTGGCATCTCACATGCCAATTTCAAATTTTGCCTTTATAGATAACCTTAAACCTAGGATCGTAACTAGAGAATCAAACAAAAAGCAACAAGTAAACATCTTTACTTCTAAAAGTTTGGGATTACAACCTTTGTAGTCCGTTCGTTCGCTTCATAAGCTCCGAGTTGAGGTCCGTTGTAACATTTTGGAAAACTAAGAATATTTAATTATAAAATTTTATTATAAAAATAATAAAATTGATAAGTTTACGAAAATAATATCGCTTATAAATTGGGTATCAGAATCATATCCAAAAAACGTAATTATTTTGATAAATATGAATAAAGTGGGTGATATCAAGAAAATGATATTTTAATTATATTATCATGACATTTTATTTGTCATTAAGCTAATGATAGTTAAGTAATAGATTTATCATTTCATATCTTTTATGTTATATGAATTTGGATTTTTCAATATGAAGGGTTATCTTTATTTTTTCATTCCTTTAAAATTATGGTTGGTATAACATAAGCTAGGTTATACCCTCATAAGACCTTATCCTCACCACACTCTCCTCCCTCCACCTCCTCCTTGCATGAAATCCTATCTCACTACTTGTGTGACACCTCCTCCTCCTTCCCTTTACACCACCACCTTGCACTTTCCACCTCCTTCTTTCTCTACAAAAAATCCTCATTCTTTTCCTTATCTTACCCTATTGTTCAGTTCATAAGATTAGAAGTAAAAGAAAGGGAAGAGAAAGAAAACCTTAAGAACCCACAAAAGAAAACAAGAATGAGTGAAAAGAAGAGCTAAGTGCTAAGGATTCACCATCACCCTCTAGCTAGGACCTTGAGCTTGTGCATCATAGAGGAAGCTTTCCAGTGATCTTGCTGTAGGTATAAACCGTGAACCCTGTATGATTTTTGTTCTGAAACTGTTTTACATTAGAAATCGAATATCGTAATATAGTATTTTGATAAGTTTAGCTTCTGTTTGAATCTGCTCTAGTTTAAATGATAAATAGATTGATCAAACAGTACATGGACCTTATAATCTAGACCTAGGATTAACCATAGGAAAACGACCCTTGAAGCTCGGATTTTGGCCGACGACCATTACAGGAAATCCGATCTCGCCGGACCGTTAGGGGAATTGGGTGTTGTGGGTTTTTGGGTATATCTCTGTAGGTGTTTAGGTATGTTTGGTATTGTTTAAATAAGTTAGTTTTTCAGTGGGTTAAATCTGTAAGCTAATATCAGTTTAGGAGAAAAATTATATATACGACATGTAGCATGTTTAGTGTTTGTGATAATTTAACTACAGAAAATGAATCTGGAACTAATAGGTATAATCACTAGAAAAACTAGTAAGACCAAAAGTATAATGAGCCAACTAGAAGACTACACTTAAAACACGAGCCCCAAACTCACCACAAAATCCGGTGACCCACCCCCCAAATCCGGTGACGCCGGCCATCCTATGGCTTTTGGTATTGATTCTTCTTCTGTAGCTTTGAGTTGGTATTTTACAAGTCTCTGTATTGTTTGTGTTATCTAATTATTTACACAGTAAAATCTGGGAACGTTTTAGAAATGGTTTTATCAAATTTCAGATATTAACGATACGGAGTTTTCGTATTTTGATGTTGCAGCTGAACCATTGATATTTATACTTTAACAACAGAATTTTGTTGTCATTTTTGGGTTAGGTATGCTGTAGATTCCAACCTACGGGAGTTTAGCTTGTTGTTTTGGTTTTCGATATGATATTTACATCAATGCGATTTAAATACGAATATAGGTACGATTCGAGAATTCCGAGACGGAGTTGGCGATATAGCAGCGTGGATTCAGCGAGCTTTTAAGTTGGTGAGTAGATTTACATCTGCAGGGGAAGTCGGGTGGATGGCGTATAACACCCCCGCAACCTTATAAATAGTATTATGATATCTAGTTAGCTTAGTATTTATTCAAGATAATTATAAAGTATTGCATCTAGGATGTCCTTCAATTGCATATAGTTTCATGCATGGTTTTAGAGGAGATACAGTGATACGATATGGATATGGTTTGATGGATTTGTACGAGGGATCATGCCATACTTGTGATGATACAGATACGGTGATAAGATATGGATATGGTTTGATGGATTTGTACGAGAGATCACGCCATACTTGAGATGATACATAAACAGTGATATGATGAGATATAATACAAGGATTTATACGTATTGGAAATGATGAACTTTGTATACCGAATAACGGCCAATTTATCCTTTGACTCGTAGAGTTAGGTTATATTCTGTTTAGGATGTAATACTTGTGTGAGCTATATTCTTTTAAAAACTACGATCCGTTTGTCTTTTAAACAAAATACTAGGATACGTGCCAATTTCTAAAACGAATATCTATTTTAAATCTAGGGCAGCTTCCTTATTTCAAACTTAACGTTTCGATCATTTCTAAAGATAATGGTATAGCTCATAGCAAGTAATTACAATAATTACGTTTAGATTACTTTACATGTTTGCATTATATTATCCATATTATACGTTTCTGCGTTACGCACACTCTGATAGAACACTGCACAAATACCAATGAGTACTATGCTGCACAAGCACGTGAATGTATGTTACACTACACCTTATTGGTACTGACATGTCACTGTAGAACCGTGCTGTTATATATGTATTAAAATAAACAGATTGTTACACCGTAGAATACATGCACAAATACTAATGATTTCCATGTTGCACGAGCACAGATGCGCATACTACACTACACATCATTAGTACTGCCATGACACAGTAGAATTGAAATCTATGTTTATATGATATAATTACGTAGTCTTCTTTATTCCTGTTGTAAATTACGATTATTAGTACTATAAATGTTGTATTTTGATTCTTTGGATTTTCTGGTATTTTACTTCTGATGATATATATCGGTGGTATGGGACACTGTTATATATGTATATATATAATATATCATCAATATAATCTATGCAAGTATTCTTATTCCTTACTTGATATTTTAATATGATGAGTTAAACGTCCGCCATGAGTTTTGTGTTTTCTGATTTTATTCCGAACCGAGTTGGGGGTCATACGGTTGCAGATTTACAAGTTATCCAGACTGAGTCGGTGGACATACAGTTGGATACATGGTGGACCCGGTCAAGACCGAAGGGCAGGATAGCCGCATTTGTACGCGGGGAGCCTAGCAAGGATACTCGATTCCGGAGATTGAGATGAACACGGCAGATATCCAGGGGATACTGACTGGGGTTCGATTGGGCATGGCAGATATCCAGGAGATACTGATCGTAGCCAGCGATATCGGGCGGGGATCATCTGTTGAGATGGTGTCGACGTATCTGCATTTATGTGTCGATGATGGACATGAGAGATTTCGGATTTCGATGTCGATGCTAGACATCTATATATATATATATATATATATATATATATTGATATGATCATCATCATGAGGTACACAGTTAGATATTATTTAGTGGATTCAACCAGGAATGATCCGGGGGACAGTACCTGCATATATTTGTACAGACATTCATATACAAAAGGGATTCCAACATGAACTATAGATTCATGATTTTGACTCATATGACATTGAGATATTATACTTGGGATTACATGACAGTTAGTATTGCACATATGCATATCGTATAGTATATTGGTACAGATTATGATAGGACTATACTTATGACCTAGGTATCGTCATGCATTTCAATTTCTATTTTTAGAAGTACTTTTATTCACTGAGTTGTCAACTCATCCCCATTGTGACACAGTTTCTTGCAGGTTTCACCGCTTGGATTATCAGCGGCTTGGGCACACATTCTTTTTGGGGATTGATTAGTAAGTGGGTTATTATTGTATCATACTCACTCTTGATTATTCATATATTCTTGTATCTAGTGTAAACTCCATCAACTTAGAAGTGGTATATTATGGACTCAGGAGAAATACTTAGAGTTATGTATGGTGATATCGCACCCTTTGGAGTCGATTGCTGATTTAGATAGTTGGTTGGTAGAGACTAGCTTCCGTTGGGATGCTATTTTATTATGTTGTATGTGTTTTTATAAAAATGTAAAGGAGGTGATGTCAAGTTTCAAAACGTCATAGATATTTTTCAACATACTTAGTTAAATTTTAATGTTATTTAAACCGATTCCATCTGATGACTATTTTAAACTCACCTCCAATATTTTCAAAAGGGTTTAGATTCCAGGTTTCGGCTTACTTGAACCGCGTCGACGTCTTTAGATGTCACGTGATTTAAGTGCCGGTCATGTGCTACATTTGGGTAGTGACATCCCTTCGCTACGATCATCAAGTACCCGGACTCTAGAGAGGCTCCATGAGGTGAATGAGGCATCTTGCTTAAAGTCTTCACTTTCTAAGATGATCTACCTTGAAGAAACACTAACCCAACCTCACACTTCTCTAATGAGGTATTAGTGAAGTGAACACCCTAATCTAAGTGGCTAGAATAGACGAGGATGATGAAGTGGGAATTTTGCTCTCTTTCGTTTTCTATTTCTCACAATATATCATCACAAATAAAAAGCTAGAAAAGCTTTTGGAGAGTGGAAGAAGAAGATGAAGTTTTGTGATGAATAATGAATTATTCTTTTAGGTTAGAATTGCAACCTAGGGTTAAGCATGTCATGCTTAACCCATGTAGAGACTTGACCATGGGTTAAGGTTAGGGTTGGGTTAACAAATATCTAGCAAAAATATCAAAGAGGTTGGACTAAGTCAACACATCATGAAGCTTCCTCAAAGCTCATCCAAAACTTAATCCACACAATTTGAATTACCAAAACAAATATATATAAACCCAACCATAAACCCTAATCATGGTTTAATCTCATAATCTTAGTTGCATTTGTAACCCTAGCATGTTACAATATTATATATCACATATATAATATATAATGTAACAAAAGAAAATAATACAATTAACATATATCACATATACATCAATGTATCATCATGTGAGAAAAAGAATCTTTAAGTGAACTTGTATTAGTTAATGTAATGTAATATATCAAATAAATAATTATACATTAAATTATCGAATCAACACTTGATCCGAAAATCCGGCTATTTTGCAATTAACCGACTAATATAATCTGTATCGGTTCATCGCATCAACACTTGATCCGATGACCCGGCTATATCATATATACCCGGCCGATATCACATATCACGAGAATTGAATACGGTATCTCATATCGTATTATTCTCGGTCCCGCACATATCACATATGTGCTCCTACTCCGTTTTTCCTGAGCCAGGAAACCTCTGTATAGGACTCTAAAGAATCGTCAATATGCCGGCAGTAGGTGATGATCATATCAAACACCCACAAGCTGAAAACGGTCAGCTAAATGTAACAGCCATCCGGGTATTGAGCGATCAGAAGATCAACAAGCAAGCATGTACATTCTCCTGTGAATGCAATCAGTAACACTACCGTACAGTCTGGTCTCTTCGTCTGATATGTCGCATATCCAGTCTAGGGGTGGTAAACGTCAGACCCCAGTAACCGATAAGTCGTGTCAATGTGAGTCTCATAACGGGTCGAGAAACTACTTATAACACTTACCAGTAGCACTCCATATCATCCCTGGTCAGAGACTTCCAGTTATAGCCAATCGAACACAGCGCAACATCAACCCCCAATATCGGGAGAGACGAAACCCCTCATATCGCTCATTGCCTCCATGTGATTCGGGACTGTACCCAAAAGCTACCGTTTTGCACGTTATCATGAACATGGTAAGGTAAAAATCAAAGCACAGTGGGAATCACACAAGACTCTATGACGATCTCGGGTCTACATACTAACCTGTACCAGTGTCACCAGAGAACTGCTATCTGACAATAGGTATAATACCATCTAAGAGTTCTCGGCGAGTCCGCTCAGTGTACCCAGTCTCCACTGAGCACCCGTACACCATCTTTAATGTCAAACACCAACGGATATGGGATCATCCATCGCCCATCGTATAGGTCAAGACGCGTATACGCTAGTCTACTTTGGAGTATCGATGCCTTGTCTCAATACACCCTCGACTAGGAACAGTTATAGGATGTACTCTTGGACTACCCTGGCCCCACTAGTATGATCTCCATCATAGTCCCAGTATCCTAAGGGCTTTATCAACATGTGAGAGCAAGACAGTAAACCAATACAAGTCAACATGTTAAGACAAATGAAACAAGATAGCATACTATCATATCGAGTAAGAAAGTCCTTTCTATATATATCCAAGCATCCACTATAATATACATCATATATACAACAATGGCCTCTAGGGCATATATACAACTAAGAATCTTCCACTTGCACTAAGGCCGGCTGTTGTAGTATCTCATACCCAACATCCCGAAGAGTCTCTCAAATTGTATCTGGGGTATGGCCTTCATGAGTGGATCCGCAGTGTTGTCCTTCGTGTCAACTCTCCTGACCTCGATCTCTCGGCGATCAACTATCTCCCGGATTAGGTGATACCGCCTCAGAATATGTCTGGATCTCTGATGGGACCTGGGTTCCTTGGCCAAAGCCACAGCTCCATTGTTATCACAATACAAAGGTATTGGATGCTCAATGGATGGAACCACACCAAGTTCAGTGATGAACTTCTTCATCCAGACAGCTTCTTTGGCAGCATCGTTGGCAGCGATGTATTTAGCCTCTATCGTCGAGTCTGCCACGGTTTCTTACTTAGAACTCTTCCAAAAAACCGCCCCTCCATTCAGGGTAAAGACAAATCCCGTGTGCGACTTAGAGTCGTCCTTATCACTTTGGAAGCTTGAATCGGTAAAGGACTCCACCTGGAGTTCTCCGTTACCATACACCAAGAACATCTTTTTACTCCTTCTTAAGTACTTGAGAATGTTCTTCACAGCTGTCCAGTGACTCTCTCCTGGATCTGCTTGATACCTACTCACTACACTTAGTGAGTATGCTACATCGAGTCTAGTTCATAGCATTGTTAGTGTATATGCCCTAGGGGCCATTATTGTATCATACTAGCTTGTATATTACATAATGGAATCTTAGGATATTCACAGTTATATTAACAGTCTTGCTAAACATGATAGTATACTACTTGGTTTATTTCTATCTTAATACGTGTATATATTAGCATATCGAGAATACATATTGATAGAGCCCTTAGGATCTTGCTTGACTACCAGCGTTGTGATGGCAGTCACACTAGTGGGGGCTGGGTAGTCTATAAGCACATCCTTTTTCAGGGCCCTAGTCGTAGGATTATCGAGATAGGGCATCGATACTCCGGAGTAGACTAGTGTGTACGCTTCTCACCCTAGTTGGGGAAATGGTCTGTCCCACAGCCATTAGTGCGTTGTACTGGAGATAGTATACAGGTGCTCGTTGGGTTACGAGTATACCGGACAGGACTCGCAGGGAACTGTTGGTTGGTATTATACCCATCATCAGTTAACAGTTCCCAGGTGACATGAGTACAGCATAGTCCGCAGACTTGATACTGCTGCGTCGCCTCGAGTGTGTTCCCACTGTGCTTAGATTGCTACCCTACCATGGCTCAAAGGAGTCGTGCAAACAGGTAGCAGTTGGGTGCAGTCCCGAAGCACTTGGAGGCAGTGGAGGTTAGATAGGATTCGTCTCTCCCGGTATAGGGAGTTGATATCGCGCTGTGTCTGGAGAGCGATTACGCAAAGTCCTTGGCCAGAGCAAGCGAGATTTACTGATAGGATTTCCAGTAGCTTCTCAAGGTGTAATGGGCTTCACTCTGACACGACTTATACCGCTTATAGGGGACTGACGCTTGCCGCCCCCCTAAGCCCGATATGCGATAGTCATAGACGAACAGACCGGACTGTACGGAGATTATCACATCAGGCTCAGTAGGAGTACGGATGGGTTTTCTCATCGGCCTTCTTATCGACATCTACCTGGGGACCGTTACGTACAGCTAGTGCCACTTGCGGTCTGTGGTTAAACCCACTGCCAACGTAGTAGTCGAGTCTTTAGAGTCCCACACAGAGAGTTTCCATGCTTCGGGCGAAAGGATATAGAGGTCGTATGGTTTTACGACAGGGTTCGGACACATACGTGTTTTTACGCACTTATGATGTTCGAACAGTTTTTACTAGCAGGCTTTGGTTTAAGCAAGATTCTAGTATTAGATTATTGGATTTATACAGTCACAAGTATTTCCGTGTTTTCACGGATGGGAGGGGAATTCTCGTAATTTGTCAAGAAGCTTCTAGAAGATTGATGAGTTGGAGGCTTAGGTGGCATTTGAATTAATTGGATTAATGACTCATGGTGTGATTCATCCAAAGGAGTTAATGATGCATTTATTGATTAATGACTTGTGGGATGAATCACACAAGGTGAGTTAATGAAGCATGATGATATTATTATTTGTTAATTCATTTAATAAATATCTTATGCTTTATATATTCACAATGAGATATTTTTCCAAGATCATTCTCACTCTCACCTTCTCTCTCCTCAAGCTCTCTCTCTTCAAAGAACTAACTCTAACCTCTCATGTGTTGAGATCCAAGGGTTAGCAAGACTAATAGATCCCTAATTCTCTTCTATATCCTCTAGGTTACTTTGATTAGCACTCATAGCAACCTAGTTACCTCAAGTGCGAGGTTAAAGCTTGGAGAAGTGGCTCTCGGGTGGACCTTCTATCACATCGAGGAGGCCGACGAGGAGGTGGTCTACTAGAACAAGGACTTGATTCATTAGGTATAATCATCTTTCATAGTAGCTAAACACTTCTATGTTTGTAACATTTCAAAATAATAAAATATTATTTTGGGAATTTTTATAATTTAATATTATTTTATTGATTATTTTAATATTAAATTTATAATTAAATACCGATAAATGGGAAAAATTTTGAAAAGATTATGGAAAATTCAAAAATAATGTATTTTATGGAATTTTGTCATTTTTAAGTTTTTAAGACCATTTGTATGCTAATTTAGTGCTAATCGCGATTAAAAATCGCTAATCGGATTTTTGGTTTTTTGTGCAAAATATGCACATATCATATTTGGACTTGTGTTACATTTTTCCTACCATGGGAGTTTTGGGTCTACTATTTGAGTGAGAAAAAGAAAAGAAAAGAAAAGGAAAAAGGAAATGGTATCATGATGAAGAGAGAGAAAGACTGGGTCAACCTTCACCTTTTGAACCACACTCCCATCATTTCCCCATTCTATTTCTCTCTCCCCCTTCAAAGAGCTGCTGCTGCTCCTGCCCCTTTCCCTCTTCCTCCTCCCACTTCAAGCTTAGATCCACCATGAATACAACCCCGAAACCCCATTTCGATTTCACAAAAAGTGTGGACAAGCTCACAAGCTTTAGAATGGACCAAGAAAGATGGTGTTTTGGTGTTGTGGGAAGATTCATGAGTCTCTATGGAGGTAATTCTTTCACAATTGTTGTAGCATTTCAAGTGATTTAGCCTCTTTTAAATTTTAGCGTCGTTTTGTCGAAGTTTTGTGCACTTTGGACAAACTTAGAGAGGGTTAGGGTAAATTTGAGTTGTGGCTATGCAATTGGACTCTAATGGTGACCTTAGACCCTATATTGACTAAAACCCTGACCTAGCAAAAACTGAAACCCAAATATATGGAATTACGGGCCTTTCATGTTGGTTTGTGACGACTTAGAGTGTGCAGAGAAATCTGGAATGGACTGGGACGTTTACTGGAAAAATAAACAAGTTCAGAGGCCCTTTTGAGACCCTAGGAGCACCCTGTAGCCAGACGAACCCCACTGGAGTACCCTGGGCCGGCCAGGCCGGTTATCACTGTAGGGAGGCTCGGCCACTTAGTGTAGGGTAGGGTCCAGGTTTCTACTGTAGGTCATATGCACCTTGTATATCACTCTAGACTTGTTTGTTTGCCTTTATTTGGCCTGAGGCAAAATCTGGGATCATTTTCTTGGGTTGCTGCTTTGAATTTAGTTTTGGTTTTGCGTATTTTGATTTCTAGATTTTGGTATTTGTGCGTTATCTCGATCGTGTGACGTTTGTACGCCTATATCGAGTGATTTCGGGTTGTTTTGCGAATGCTAACCATAAGTTCTAACCTATAGGCCTTTTAGCGTATCGTGTTGGTTTTCGCGTGTCGTTTTAAGTTTCGATTTGGTTTTGATGCGATGCGATACGTGTGATATGTAGGTACCCCCACGGCGATCCGAGACGATGAAGAAGATGAAGGCGACATCGACACCGACACGCAGGATACAGGTGAGTAGATTATATCTACAGGGGGAAGTCGGGTGGATGGCGTATAGCACCCCCGCAGTCCGATATTAGTATAGTATATATATATACTCATGATAGCTTATAGTGTCGTGGATATTTGAGATGTGTTAGGTGTACTATAGATAGATTACGGTTGGAAGTAAATTAGTGTAGTTCCTTGTCGCGAACCCTAGAGCAGGTTTGCACCACACGCACGCACGTACTTATTGCTATACTTATACATTGATGATGAGGATAGTGGATGATGTTTAGAGATGAGTCTATGACATTGGGCATAGTGCCACGAGATCGGTGATCTGATGTGATTCGTATTTGGGATACGACATGTGATTGTTAGCGGGCCTTTGGACGTGTGTTTCACACACGCACTTATATTTATATAGATGGTATCGATTTGTACTAGATTTAGATCAGTACCCCAGATCATGTGATATGATGATAAGGATACCAGATAATTGATGAGACAATTATGATATTGACCCGTACACAGCTATTGGGATGCCGTACGACGATTTACCGTACGAGCTTTATATTAATGATAGATCCGCACTCATGACTCGAGGACGTCATATGATATACTGTATCGTATGTGATACTATTGAGGCGGGATCACCGACTTATATATATATATATATATATATATATATATATATATATATATCGACTCAGATGTAGGTGATTTCCATACCCCTCCTGTTCAACTTGTTAGTTAGGTCTGTAGATCCCTTAGTAGACATTAGATTAGACCCGAGACATACCTATTTCAAAACTACGAACCGGGAATATTTTAAAGATAGGCAAAAAGGGATTCTACGGATAATTTCAAAAGGCGCATTTTTTTCTTAAAAACAATGTAGCCCTTATTTTACTAAAAAACCCCGATTCGTCTTATTTCAAAAGGCTAAACTGCATGACACATACGTACTGATGTAGATTCTTCACTATTGCGTTGATTATTTGATTCCGCATATTCATATTATTTGCATCGCATTACTTGTGTTTATTGCTATATTACCATCATGCTATTAGGACTGTTGGAGATAGTGCCCTCAAAGTCAATTATTGGATCACAGGTACGTGATTGCAATGATTCAGGAAGGACCTATACCGATATGACAGTCTTGCTCGAGATGATAGAATGCTATCTGGTTTGTCTTTATCATCGTATACATGCCTTAGTTCGCTATTGCATGATTGATAGATCCCATAGGATTCTGCTTGACAGCCAGCAGTATGATGGTGATCATATACATGGGAACTGGGGTCTATAAGCACATCCTTAAAGTGTCCCTAGTCATGGGAGTTTTCGAGACAGGGCATCGATACTCTAGAGTAGACTAGTGTATACAATCGAGATCCCGACGAGGAGCGATGGCTGGTCTCACAAGCCATTGGTGTCAGTTGGGTCACCTAAGATGTATACAGGTGCTCATTGGGTTATGAGTACACCGGACAGGACTCGCCGGGAACATGCTAGTTGGTATTATACATATCGTCAGATAGCAGTTCCCTGGTGACATGTGTACAAGTTAGTTTGTCGACCTGAGATCGTCATTTGTCTCGTGTGAGTTCCCACTGTGCTTTGATTCCTACCCTACCACGCTCAAAGGAGATGTGAAAACAGGTATTTTTTGGGTACAGTCCCGAGCCACATGGAGGCAGTGAACAGATCTTCGGGGATTCGTCTCTCCCGTTATTGGGGGTGAGATCACGCTGTGTCTAAGAGAGCCATTACACAAAGCCCTCGGCCGAGGCAGGAGATTTACTGGTAGGTACTCCAGTAGTATCTCAGGGTGTTCTGGGCCACTCTCTGACACGACTTATACTGCTATTGGGGGTATGACGTTAACAGCCCCTAGGCCGATATGCGATACTCATAGACGAACGGACCGGACTGTATATATATTGTCACTATTAGGCTCGGTAGGGTTTATGGATGAGTTCGCTCGTCAGCTTCCCTTCCAATCAATACATAGGCAAACGTTACGTACAGCTCGTTCCTCTGAAGTGCTAATGGTTATACCCAGTGCCAGTGTGTTGTGTTGGAGATAGTGCCCTCAGAGTCAATTATTGGATCACAGGCACGTGATTGCAATGATTGAGGGAGGACCTATCCCGGTAGGACAGTCTTACTCGAGATGATAGTTTGCTATCTGGTTTAACTTTATCATCGTGTACTGCTTTAGGTGACATGACAGATCACTATTGCACGTTGATAGAGCCCCTAGGATTCTTGCTTGACTACCGGCAGTATGAGGGCGATCATATACGTGGGAGCTGGTAGTCTATAAGCACATCCTTAAAAGGTCCCTAGTCGTAGGAGTTTCGAGACAGGGCATCGATTCTCCAGAGTAGACTAGTGTATACAGTTGAGACCCCGACGAGGGGCGGTGGCCGGTCTCACAAGCCACTGGTGTCAGTTGGATCACCTAAGATGTATACAGGTGCTCATAGGGTTATGAGTACACCGGACAGGACTCGCCGGGAACATGCTAGTTGGTCTTATACCTGACGTCAGATAGCAGTTCCCTGGTGACATGTGTACAGGTTAGTTCATCGACCTGGGGATCGTCATTTGTCTCGTGTGAGTTCCCACTGTACTTTGATTACTACCCTACCACGGCTCAAAGGAGTCGTGCAAACAGGTTTTAGTTGGGTACAGTCCCGAGCCACATGGAGGCAGTGAGCGGATCTTCGGGGGTTTCGTCTCTCCCGGTATTGGGGGTGAGGTCGCGCTGTGTCTAGGAGAGCCATTACACAAAGACCTTGGCCAAGGCAGGAGATTTACTGGTAGGTATTCCAGTAGTATCTCAGGGTGTTCTGGGCTACACTCCGACACGACTTGTACCGCTTTTGGGGGTCTGACTTTTACCAACCCCCTAGGCCCGCCATGCGATACTCATAGACGAACGGACCGGACTGTACGGATATTGTCACTGACAGGCTCAGTTGGGTGTCGGGGTGAGCTTCCTCATCGACGTCCCTTTTGGTCAATAGCTGGTGGCCCGTCACGTATTGGCTTATACCTCTGACGTGCTAGTGGTTAAATCCACAGCCATAGTATTGACGAGTCTTTAGAGTCCACCACACTTTCAGTTACTCAAGTTTCGGGCGAAACGCTGTAGAGGCCGTATGGAGATATGGCAGGGTCCGATCAGATACGTGCGGTGTTGCACGGATCAGGATCGGACGGTTTTGTACTAGTGGCCGTATAGTTATATGGCAGCGTTTGATCAGATACGTGCGGTATTGCACGGATCAGGATCGAACGGATTTTACTAGCCGGCTTTGGTTTAAGCCGATCCTAGTATAGTACAGTGTAGATTTTGTCTCTTTGCATTTGTATCCGGACGGAATACAAATGCGGGTGTGTATGCACAGTGTGGGGTTTTCCTGTAATTTATTACGGGACCAGTTTTCTAGAGTTGCCATTTTGCTTTCCGTTCCGGCCGGTTTTCCTTTGTTCTTTCCCGGCCGGACTTTTTGATGGAGGGGGTTATTTGCAATTGTGCAAATTATATTTGTGGAGGGGTTTTCTTGCAAGATGTTTTAATTATGAAAGCATCTTTTCTTTTTCCTTCATAATGGTTAGCATCTTTGCTTTATGTGATTTGATGAGATTAGCATTGATGTGAGGTTGATGTAATATTTAATGATGATTATGTTCTTGGATGTGGTCACCCTCCTCCTTTTACTACACTCACCTCCCTTCTAGCTTCATAATCCTTTTTGCTCCACCATTATGATAGTTCACTTGATTTTTCATGGTTGTAAGAAAAAGAAAAGAGAGAAGAAGAAAAGAAAAGAGAGAAGAAGAAGAAGAGAGCTTCAAGGTTTCTTTCTTGATCTCATTCACTTGCTAGAAAAATGCAAGCACCATTTTTCTAATCCTTGTTTCCTCCATCATCCTCAATGGCAACTACATAACCCCAAAGAGACATACACTCTACACTATATTCCTACAGCATATCTTGAGCATGTCGAGTAGCCGGCTTCATGCGCGAGTTGCCTCGGTATTGAGGTGGGAGCCCGTAAAAGTACCCGGCTTCGTGGTGCCCTTTCCGACGAGGAGGAGACGGACGGAGATCCCGCGAGGAGATCGGAGTGGAGATGAAGACCGGAGGACTTGGATCGTCGGTACATCTCTAACCTATCTTGTTTAGTTAGCTAGACTAGTTTAATGGTCACGATCCGGAGTTTAGTGCGCGGTGGTGCCGTTTTGCCAAGTCCGCAAAAATTTAAGTTTACCACCGTTTCCGCGTTTGGCCGTCGGATTGACGGCCGGGGCGCCGCCGTGCACTTAAAGTGGTATCAGAGCCTCACCATTAACTTCGTCTAGCTTTTGTGTAATGTGTTTTACGTTTCCGATCGAACAAAATCCCGAAAACCCGTATTTTGTGCACATCAGTTTCTGTCGAATTTTTTTTAAGTCCAAAAATTTTTCTGGTTGTCTCAGTGTGATGTGCAGGGAATTCTAAGGTTACTGTAAAAATTTGGTACCCCGATCCCACTATTCCGCCGCGGAAGCGCCGCGAAACCCCACCTCGTGCGGCGCTTCCGCCGCGGATTTTACTGTTCACCCCCCCAAATTTTTGCAGTATGTTCCTGAGTGAGAAATGTGGTTTCTGGGATATTAAATTTGGGCCCAGGTTTTCTGTGGTTGCTACAGTTTTGTTTGGGGGCCCAATTGTTAATTGTTTGATCAATCGGAAAATTTTAAACACATTTTTCACAGTATTTACATTATATCTGCGACCGTGAATGTCACTCGATCGGTAAATCCGGTCTAACTGCTATAGCCCGGTTAGACGGATTTGCGAACGTGACTTTCACGTTGATGTTCTATGTTTATGCTGTGATGTTGCGGATCGGTCGTGGGGGATAGCCTGGATGCAATGCTAGTACTGTATTGTTGTATTATGTACTTTTGATATTGCGGGGCGAGCGTCCGACATGTGGACTGCCGTCACTGCCTGATTGTATTATTCTTTTGGGGCACGACCTGGTTGCGGTCGATGTACCCGGTATATGTATATTTTACATTATGTACTAGGATTACCCCGCGGTGGGGTGCACGGATAGCCGGGTTCTAGAGGGCAACAAGCCCGCATCTCATGGCATTGGGACGGAGGGGGCTTCACTCTAGGATTGGCGGGCTATTCGCCGCACTCGTAGGGGGTACAGGTTGACCCAGGAGGGGTGCCCAAGTTGCCGGATTCCATGGAGTGCTGGGTGGTCCATTCACGGAGCTGAAGGGGGCTGCCTCGCTTCAGGTTTTGGCGGGTGACTTGCCGCGCCCGTAGGGGTCTAGGATTTCATTGCACAGGCTATCCACACGACCAGGGGAACGTCGGGTTTCAGTAGTGGCTCTGTGAAACCCGGGGATCCCAGATATCTGTATTGTTCTGTGATGCTGTACATTTCTGTGATGTTGCATTTCTTTTCACGCCTTGAGCGAAATATAATATATTGGTATATATATTAGTAGATGTTGTATACGTTTTACATCCGCGCTAGTCCAGTCCCCGCTCTGCCGTTAGTTAGCTAACCTAACGGGTAATGACGGGACCCAGTGGCGAATGCGGATGGCATATACGTACATCAGTATATTTTCGTTCTTTTTGGTGTGATCAAATGATGGGACTGCATTGATTCGGATCAATGCAAGTTAAAAACAAACCTAATCTGATGTTGTTGGAACACTTTTTTTTTCAAAAAGCTGTTATTGCAAGGACGTTCACTTTTGTTTTGCATCGTGGTATTCATTTGGAATATCCTGCTCCTCAGTCGACGAGGCAAGGGCCGAGATCCCCTCACCGGGAGTGACCCCTTGGACAAAAGGTTTGCGTCAGGGCATTAACTTCACTATAGCCGATTACTTTTGCTTTGCATCGCGGTATTCATTTGGAATATCCTGCACCCCATTCTACGGGGAAAGAGCCGAGATCCCTTCACCGGGAGTGACCTCTTTAGCAACGGTTTTCGTCACTATATTTTTTAAAAAGCTATCCGTTCCTTCAACGATATCAAGTTCATTACGTTAAAGGTTTTCGCCAGAAACCATTCGTAGCCCTCCGTCATTTCAGACGGGTAGCACGTAGTATTCATGCTATGTTTGTTGACCTTCGTCAAGGCATAGTGCATGGTAGCTGCTTGTTACCTTTCTGCTGCATAGGTAGATGCGTTGGTTTGGGACAGTCGTATAGCCTTGTTGACCTTCGTCAAGGGCTTGTACGGGTGGATTCAAATTAACCTGGATAATGACGGGTAGAACTTGACATGTGACTTATGATTTGTTGACCTTCGCCAAGGTCATAAGAGCATGGGGCAGAAATCTCATCGGGAGTTTCAAAAGAACTGAAACTTGCCAGATATGCGCATACCTTCTGGAGTGTGATACCGTGAGCGGATTCCGTCACGTTATCATGCGATGATAGTTGGATCCCGATTCCCACTGATGAGTTGGTTTACTCCTCGGGTGACCCCGACTAATTCTTCTTTCAGGTTTGGAGGAGAATTTGAGGTACAGTGGGAGGTTTCCAGATTAGATAAATTAGTAACCATTCTGATCTAGGTTAGAGTGCACGCTGAGTGTTTCTTTTCTCTCTCTCTTTGGCAGCGACCATTGACCCGACCCTAAGACTATGACTCAGTGACCAAGTTGACCGAACCTTCTTAACACTGGCTTTTGGATTGTCAGAGTTGCAGACCTCATTGCCACTCCTACTTTTACCCTTTTCTCCAGGACACCCCGTATTACTGCGAACGTCCACTTCCATTGGACAAAACCATCGTATGGTTAGATACGAACTCGAAGGAATTCGAGGATGGTTTCCGGTTCTGGAGAAAACGGATAGGACTATTCAGTTGTCTTTTCTTTTCACCCTCTCTCAGGTTGCGAGTACTCCTTGTTTTAGGAGTAGTACACCTATTACGCAAATTGGATAGTCTTCTTCCAAACCATAGGCTGGTGCCGACCGGTAGGGAAGGAAGAAAGCCAATTAGCCTAAACGGTGTACAGAAGGTATTAAGTTAAGACAAAGCAAGGGATTAGTAAGAGGGCAAAGTAAATTGCGACTGCTATTCACGACCAAACCAAGTATTTCTTCGCCAATCCTAAATCACCTTTGTATTTCTCCAGGACACTCCGTATCACTACGAAGATCCCATTTTATTGGATAAATCCATCGTATGGTTATATACGAACTCGAAAGGAACTCGTTCCAGTTCGGGGATGGATCCTGGTTCAGGAGAAATAGGAATAAAGTACATTCAGGTGTCTTTTATCTTCACCCTCTCTCGCAATGCGAGTGCTCCTAGGATTAGGACAGTACACCCTTTATGCTTTTTGGATAGTCTTCTTCCAAACCATAGGCTGGTGCCGAACGGTAGGGAAGGAAGAAAACCATTTGGCCTAAAGGGGTGTGCAGAAGGTAATGACTAAAGACATATGAAGGGATTTGGAGAAGTGGCAAAGAATTATACGGTTATAATTGTGAATCTGGATAATGGAAGAGGCATTACTACGAATACCGGGATACCCCATCGAAACATTTCAATGTTTCAGTCTCACTGTGTAATGTTAAAAGAAAACTGATTTCCCGATTGGACACTTGCTCCAGGGTATGTATTTACCAGGTTTGATTCTCACATCTGTATGGTTTTACAGATGATGAGTGGGAGTAAGTTATTGGGAATTGGGTGATCATCCTCATTATATCGGGATTCGTTGTAATCGGTGATATTTGAGGAGATCACCTGGGATGTTTGCCGGTTGGCAAATATTTGGTTTTGAATATCCGCTGTTGTGCACCAATTTCAAATTGATATATCTGTACGTCTATTTTCATAGAGTGAGATATACCTTTTGATATTATGTCGATGACATTTACCTATATCAGTGGATGGTTAGGTAAGGAGCATTGAACAGCGGTGTAATTCTTCTTAACCAAAAGTACAGTTTTCAACCTACGACACACAGTGATTGAGTCGCGAGACTCAGGGGACTTATACAGAGTGTTGTATATTGTCCAGTGTCCACTAGGACAGAGGGGTTGGTCCTCATACTATATTCTGTTTACTTTTAACTTCTCTAGTTCTTAGACATGTGTTTCGTAGAAACACAGGGTCTAAGTTTTGAGGAGTTATAGGTATTTGAATAGAGTAGAGAACCAGGTGTAGCAAGTATCGGGATTCTTCAAAGTGATCGAAGATGTAGATACTTGTGTATGGTATTCAGTTGATAGTAATGATAAAGAGAAATTGCTTCTCTTTCAGGTTACTCATAATTGGAAGCATTCCTAAGTTGAGTAACGCTGATCGGCCTCCTTCCATTTAGTTGACATGCACTGGAGATAGCTGCATGATTTGAATCTGGTTCAATTAAATCAGTGCCTCTGGTTCTATATTGGATGTAGAACAGTTCATATCTTAACGTTGTTAAGGTACAGGGAGTTGTCCGGCTTATGCTTAAAACCAGACACTGGACAACTCAAGGCACGTTTCTGTAATGGCTGTTTGTGGGTTGACCCAGGCTATGACGCGGGTTGACTTTCTACCATCTGGATGAACAATAGCAATATTGTTCTAGACTCGCCACAGTTTTATTAAAAATGGATTTTTTCAAAAACAGCAGTGGGAGTATGGTAGAACTGGAAGTGATTCCAGAACCGCAAACGATTACTGAAGATTTGATAAGGAACCTGAAGATTCAATCTGATTTGACATTCCATTGGCCACTCCGCAGATAAGGTGGGTAACTTCAGGCACCCGAGAGGTACCCCGGTAGCCTCAAGGACGGTGACAGGGAAGTTCTTGTTTACCCACAATTACCATTGCTGTTGTTCCAGGCTGCGAGACCCGGCGGTAGGATGAGTATAGCGTCGTTCTGAACTCGCTTCAGAAGTGTACGTGTATATGACTCTGCCAGAGGGTTGTCGTAGTCAGTGGGAGCAGCGGAAGCATTGGTGGACATCAGGCTTATGTCTATTTATAGACTAAAGCAGATGTAGCGGAGATAGATCATCCATTTCTGATGTGACAGTCATAGGTTTGACGTCATCAGAATGGGGATGGATCTGTTGAGAAGGTAGTAGGAAGTGATATTCCTATACTACGATCGGTTAGACTTTGGTCGTCACACAGTGGTTTCTCCACACAGGACTTGGATATATATCAGACATTCTGGTTACTAGATCTATAGTTTTAGATCTAGATTTGGGTGGTTTCCTAATCTGGGTACCTTGACAGCATTCTATGAGTATTTAGAATGGACGACTCCTGGCACGGTAGTATACCTGCAGGTAATGGAGTCACCCTCTCTAAAGGTGTCTTATAGACTAAAGTAGAGAGGGATGTGCATGATTGGCAGATCACTTGCTTAGGCAATTGAGTCAATCATGAGATGTCAAGTACCACACCAGATGTTGTTCTTGCACTACATGCAATAAGTTAATATTGATCCAATCCTGGAGAAACAGTCGGAAGCAGTTTTAGAACATAAGTGGCTGTTCTAGGGATATGATAACGGCTGCCTCTTTTAGGAGACGGTTATCATTCCAGGCTTCCAAGGTGACCTGGACGACAAGGAGGTTGTCAGAGTTATAGTTTTTCCCTCTGACGAGGGGCAGTATTTTGGACAGGTGGTCCAAGGCAATACTGAGGGTGGCATGGCGCAGGATACTGATTGAGTTCAGTTGACGATACAGTCTAAGAAGTTTGGATTTGGAGTTCATTTATGAGCTACGTCCCATCAGACATCCAGACATTCTAAGGCAGGTATTGCTCATTTCGGGAGATGGCTTTCTCCGCGAACTTGAGATATAGAGAGACATAGAAAGAAACTTCTAGGCGGATCCACTCACTGAGGCTATTCCTCGACCGCAATAGTTTCACAAACGGGATTTGTGAGACTGACTAGTAGAGGAGTTGGGTGTTCGGTATCACACGGGCTGTGAGTATGCGACATCGCAATAATTAGCCCTGAGTGCAAGTGGGAGATTGTTGGAGATAGTGCCCTCAGAGTCAATTATTGGATCACAGGCACGTGATTGCAATGATTGAGGGAGGACCTATCCCGGTAGGACAGTCTTACTCGAGATGATAGTTTGCTATCTGGTTTAACTTTATCATCGTGTACTGCTTTAGGTGACATGACAGATCACTATTGCACGTTGATAGAGCCCCTAGGATTCTTGCTTGACTACCGGCAGTATGAGGGCGATCATATACGTGGGAGCTGGTAGTCTATAAGCACATCCTTAAAAGGTCCCTAGTCGTAGGAGTTTCGAGACAGGGCATCGATTCTCCAGAGTAGACTAGTGTATACAGTCGAGACCCCGACGAGGGGCGGTGGCCGGTCTCACAAGCCACTGGTGTCAGTTGGATCACCTAAGATGTATACAGGTGCTCATAGGGTTATGAGTACACCGGACAGGACTCGCCGGGAACATGCTAGTTGGTCTTATACCTGACGTCAGATAGCAGTTCCCTGGTGACATGTGTACAGGTTAGTTCATCGACCTGGGGATCGTCATTTGTCTCGTGTGAGTTCCCACTGTACTTTGATTACTACCCTACCACGGCTCAAAGGAGTCGTGCAAACAGGTTTTAGTTGGGTACAGTCCCGAGCCACATGGAGGCAGTGAGCGGATCTTCGGGGGTTTCGTCTCTCCCGGTATTGGGGGTGAGGTCGCGCTGTGTCTAGGAGAGCCATTACACAAAGACCTTGGCCAAGGCAGGAGATTTACTGGTAGGTATTCCAGTAGTATCTCAGGGTGTTCTGGGCTACACTCCGACACGACTTGTACCGCTTTTGGGGGTCTGACTTTTACCAACCCCCTAGGCCCGCCATGCGATACTCATAGACGAACGGACCGGACTGTACGGATATTGTCACTGACAGGCTCAGTTGGGTGTCGGGGTGAGCTTCCTCATCGACGTCCCTTTTGGTCAATAGCTGGTGGCCCGTCACGTATTGGCTTATACCTCTGACGTGCTAGTGGTTAAATCCACAGCCATAGTATTGACGAGTCTTTAGAGTCCACCACACTTTCAGTTACTCAAGTTTCGGGCGAAACGCTGTAGAGGCCGTATGGAGATATGGCAGGGTCCGATCAGATACGTGCGGTGTTGCACGGATCAGGATCGGACGGTTTTGTACTAGTGGCCGTATAGTTATATGGCAGCGTTTGATCAGATACGTGCGGTATTGCACGGATCAGGATCGAACGGATTTTACTAGCCGGCTTTGGTTTAAGCCGATCCTAGTATAGTACAGTGTAGATTTTGTCTCTTTGCATTTGTATCCGGACGGAATACAAATGCGGGTGTGTATGCACAGTGTGGGGTTTTCCTGTAATTTATTACGGGACCAGTTTTCTAGAGTTGCCATTTTGCTTTCCGTTCCGGCCGGTTTTCCTTTGTTCTTTCCCGGCCGGACTTTTTGATGGAGGGGGTTATTTGCAATTGTGCAAATTATATTTGTGGAGGGGTTTTCTTGCAAGATGTTTTAATTATGAAAGCATCTTTTCTTTTTCCTTCATAATGGTTAGCATCTTTGCTTTATGTGATTTGATGAGATTAGCATTGATGTGAGGTTGATGTAATATTTAATGATGATTATGTTCTTGGATGTGGTCACCCTCCTCCTTTTACTACACTCACCTCCCTTCTAGCTTCATAATCCTTTTTGCTCCACCATTATGATAGTTCACTTGATTTTTCATGGTTGTAAGAAAAAGAAAAGAGAGAAGAAGAAAAGAAAAGAGAGAAGAAGAAGAAGAGAGCTTCAAGGTTTCTTTCTTGATCTCATTCACTTGCTAGAAAAATGCAAGCACCATTTTTCTAATCCTTGTTTCCTCCATCATCCTCAATGGCAACTACATAACCCCAAAGAGACATACACTCTACACTATATTCCTACAGCATATCTTGAGCATGTCGAGTAGCCGGCTTCATGCGCGAGTTGCCTCGGTATTGAGGTGGGAGCCCGTAAAAGTACCCGGCTTCGTGGTGCCCTTTCCGACGAGGAGGAGACGGACGGAGATCCCGCGAGGAGATCGGAGTGGAGATGAAGACCGGAGGACTTGGATCGTCGGTACATCTCTAACCTATCTTGTTTAGTTAGCTAGACTAGTTTAATGGTCACGATCCGGAGTTTAGTGCGCGGTGGTGCCGTTTTGCCAAGTCCGCAAAAATTTAAGTTTACCACCGTTTCCGCGTTTGGCCGTCGGATTGACGGCCGGGGCGCCGCCGTGCACTTACATGTTGATGAGTCATTAGAGTCTCCCATAGACTGTTTCCCAAGTTCGGGCGAAATGTTGTAGAGGCCGTATGGTTTTATGGCAGGGTTCGGAAAATGCACGTGCGTTTACGCACGTGTCATATTTCGGGCAGATAATACTGGTCGTCTTTGGTTTAAGCCGGATCCGAGTATTATGCTGTGTAGATATAATATCTTTGTCTCAGTTGCATTTGTATTCGGTCGTAATACAAATGCGGTTATGTTTATACTGATACGGGGTTATCCTGAAATTCGTTTCAGGATCACTTTTGGAAGTTGCCAGTGTAAGTCGATGTAGTACACCCCAGTACTTATGGGGAGGCGGAATTTACAAAAACAATCAAGTTTAAACAACGAACATCGACTAACCGCTTGAATCGAAGCTAAACTATAAATAACCGTATTCTATGAGTTTCTTTTCAAAAGAGATTAGGGATTATACCTAATGAACCGGTCCTTCTTCTTTACGTCCTCCTTCGTTCTCCTCGACCTTCTCTAGGTAGTAGACGATCCACCCGAGAGCAAAACTCCAAGCTAAACCTCTAACTTGAGGTAACTAATCAACTTTGATTGCTAATCAAAGATGATAGAATGATAAAGAGTGAAGGTTATGGATTGTTTAGTCTAACTAATCCTTTGATCTCAACACATGAGGGTGAGGATTAGTCTTTTGAAGAGAGAGAGCTTGAGGAGAGAGAAGGTGAGAATGATTGTAATGAGAATAGTAAATCTATCATAATATATATGAACCTTTAATATTCATCCATAAAAGAAAACTAAAATGATGAATAATGAAGTTTCATAAATATCTTGTGGTGATTCATAACCATGACTCATTAAGCATTTATCATGCATTAATGATATGCATGAATCACCCTCATGACTCACTAAACTCATTTAATGCAAATGACACCTAAACCTCCTTAGTCACCACTTCTAGAAGCTTCTCGCAAAATTACGAGAACGCCCCTCCGATCCGTAAAAATACGGAAAAACTTTAGACTGTAAAAATCCAATAACCGGATACCAGTAACTGGCTTAAACCAAAGCCTGACTGGTAAAATCTGTCCGAAAGTCGTACGCGCGTAAACGCACGTATGCGTCCGAACCCTTTGTCGCAAAACCATGCAACCTCTATATCGTTTCGCCTGGAGTAGGAAACTCTCTGTGTGGGACTCTAGAGACTCGACTACTACGCTGGCAGTGGGTTTAACCACAGACCGCAAGCGGCACTAGCTGTACGTAACGGTCCCCAGGTAGTTGTCGATAAGAAGGCCGATGAGTAAACCCATCCGAACTCCTACTGAGTCTGATGTGACAATCTCCATACAGTCCGGTCCGTTCGTCCATGACTATCGCATATCGGGCCTAGGGGGGCGGCAAGCGTCAGTCCCCTAATAGCGGTATAAGTCGTGTCGGAGTGAAGCCCATTACACCCTGAGAAACTACTGGAACCTACCAGCAAATCTCGCTTGCCCTGGCCAGGGACTTTGCGTAATGGCTCTCTGACACAGCACGATATCTACTCCCAATACCGGGAGGGACGAATCCTGTCTAACCGCCACTGCCTCCAAGTGCTCGGGACTGCACCCAACTGCTACCTGTTTGCACGACTCCATAGAGCCGTGGTAGGGTAGCAATCTAAGAACAGTGGGACACACTCGAGGCGAAGTAGCAGTGTCAAGTCTGCGGACTATGCTGTACTCATGTCACCTGGGAACTGTTCACTGACGACTGGTATCAAACCAACCAACAGTTCCCTGTGAGTCCTGTCCGGTGTACCCGTAACCTAACGAGCACCTGTATACTATCTCCAGTACGACGTACTGATGGCTGTGGGACAGACCATCTCCCCAACTGGGATGAGAAGCGTACACACCAGTCTACTCCGGAGTATCGATGCTCTGTCTCGATAATCCAACGACCAGGGACCTGAATAAGGATGTGCTTGTAGACTACCCAGCCCCCACTAGTGTGACTGCCATCACAACGCTGGTAGACAAGCAAGATCCTAAGAGCTCTATCAATACGTATACTCACATATTAAGATAGAAAAACCAAGTAGCATACTACCATGTTTAGCAAGACTGTTATATACATGTGAATATCCCAAGCTTCCATTAAGTAATATACAAGCTAGTATGATACAGTAATGGCCTTCTAGGGCATAAACACTAACAATCTCCCACTTGCACTAGGGCCATGTACTGGCATATCGTAGACCAATGATCTCGAGTAGCCTCTCGAACTGAATCTGAGGAAGGGCCTTCGTGAATGGATCAGCAATGTTCTCTTCTGAAGCAACTCTCCGAACCTCGATCTCCTGACGATCAATGATCTCCCTGATCAGGTGATACCGCCTTAAGATGTGTCTGGACTTCTGATGGGACCTTGGTTCCTTCGCTAAAGCTATAGCTCCGTTGTTGTCGCAATACAGAGGTATTGGATCAACTATGGTAGGAACCACCTGAAGTTCTGTTAGGAACTTCTTCATCCAGACTGCTTCTTTTGCGGCATCGCAAGCAGCTATATACTCCGCTTCCATCGTCGAGTCAGCAACGGTGTCCTGCTTGGAGCTCTTCCAGCACACCGCCCCTCCATTGAGGGTAAAGACATAACCCGACATGGACTTGGAATCGTCCTTATCACTCTGGAAGCCGGAATCAGCAAAGGCCTCCAACCTGAGGTCTTTTCCGCCGTAAACCAAGAACATCTCCTTAGTCCTCCTCAGGTACTTGAGAATGTTCTTTACTGCTATCCAGTGTTTCTCCCCTGGGTCTGACTGATACCGGCTTACCACGCTCAGTGCATAAGCTACATCTGGTCTGGTACACAACATCGCATACATTATAGAGCCTACCGCAGAAGCGTAGGGTATAATAGACATGCGTTCCCTTTCCAAATCAGTCTTGGGAGACATCTCTTTGGAGAGGGTGATTCCGTGACAAGCCGGTAGATTACCGCGCTTAGAATCTTCCATACTGAATCTTTTCAGTACAGTGTCGATATACCTGGACTGTGAAAGTCCCAACATCCTCTTGGATCTATCACGATAGATCCGGATCCCCAGAATGTAAGAGGCATCACCCAGGTCTTTCATGGAGAACCTTTGTGACAAGAATCCTTTGACAGATTGTAGCATAGGAATGTCATTTCCTATCAATAGAATGTCATCCACGTACAAGACGAGGAATACGACACTTCTGGCCACAACTTTACTATATATGCACGGTTCATCTGGATTTTTGATAAAGTCATATTCTTTGACTGTTTCATCAAAACAGAAGTTCCAACTCCGCGATGCCTGCTTTAGTCCATAAATAGACTTAAGCAGCTTGCATACTTTCCCGCTGCTCCCACTCTGATTGAAACCCTCTGGCTGATCCATATAGACGCTCTCTTCTAAATTTCCATTCAGAAAAGCCGTCTTTACGTCCATCTGCCAGATTTCATAATCATGGAAGGCAGCAATAGCAAGAAGGACCCGAATGGATTTGAGCATAGCCACTGGAGAAAAAGTTTCGTCATAGTCCAAACCAGGTCTTTGACGAAAACCCTTTGCTACAAGTCTAGCCTTATAGGTTTCTACCTGTCCATCTACACCAATCTTTTTCTTGAAGATCCATTTGCATCCTATGGGTTTTACCCCATCTGGAGCAAAGTCCAAAGTCCATACTTTGTTGGTGTACATGGACTCCATTTCGGTCCGCATTGCATCTAGCCATCGTACCGAGTCGCCGCTCTGGATGGCCTGCTGGAAGTCAGTAGGTTCATCATCATCTATGATGCAATCCTCTCTATCCCCGTCAATGAGAAAACCGTAGTATCTCTCAGGCGGATGAGACGGCCTACTACTCCTGCGGAGGGGTGCGGGAATGTTCTGTTCTTCTTGAACCTCTGGTTCTACCAAACTTTCAGTAGTAGTTTGTGGTTCTGGAATTTCTTCCAGTTCTATTTCGCTCCCACTTATTTCCTTTTCTAAAAACTGATTTTCCAGAAAATGGGCATTACGAGAAACAAAAACCTTTTGTTCCTCTGCGTAATAGAAATAATATCCCTTGGAGTTCTTTGGATATCCCACAAACATACATTTTACTGATCGTGCCTCGAGCTTGTCCACATGCTGCTTTTTAACAAAAGCTGGACATCCCCAAATCTTCATATGCTGAAGATGGGGTTTCTTCCCAGTCCACATCTGATATGGAGTGGTAGGCACAGTCTTGGTAGGAGCTCTGTTCAGAAGATATGCCGCTGATTCAAGCGCATAACCCCAGAAAGATCGCGGTAACTCAGCATTACTCATCATGGATCGTACCATATCCAATAGGGTTCGATTCCTTCTCTCCGATACACCGTTATGCTGTGGAGTGTATGGAGGAGTAAGCTGAGAGAGAATTCCTTTCTCTTTTAGGTAACCTAGGAACTCGGCACTCAAGTATTCACCACCTCGATCAGATCTAAGTGTCTTTATACTTTTGCCGGTTTGGTTTTCTACTTCATTCTTATACTCTTGGAATTTCTCAAAAGCCTCGGATTTATGTTTCATCAGATAAATGAATCCGTATCTTGAGTAATCATCCGTGAAAGTAATGAAATAGGAATAACCACCTCTCGCATGTGTAGACATTGGACCGCATACATCGCTGTGTATGAGTCCTAAGAGCTCGCTCGCTCTTACTCCTTGTCCAGTGAATGGAGTCTTTGTCATCTTTCCTTTGAGACAAGATTGACAAGTGTCATAAGTTTGATATTCGAACGTGTCCAAATATCCTTCTCTATGCAACTTAGTCAACCTTCTCTCATTGATGTGACCCAGTCTACAATGCCATAAGAAAGCTTTATTTAAATCTGGAGACTTTCTTTTTAGTGTGTTCTGGACATTGAAAATTTGGAGTTGGTTTAACACATATATGCCGTTATTTAGAGTACCGGACCCAATCAAACCATGATTAAGGTGGATGTTGACAACATCTCTTACAAACGTGAAATCATAACCTTTATTTGATAACAAGGAAACTGATATGATATTACACGTTAAGCTGGGTACAAAATAACAGTTATGTAAAACCAAAATGTGTCCACTCGTCAATCCTAGGTGATAATCCCCGACGGACGCAGCTCCCACGCTAGCTCCGTTAGCAACCCTGAGGATCATATCACCTTCCTTCAGCACTCTACGGTTTCTCAGTGCCTGCAATGAATTGCAAATATGAGATCCTGACCCGGTATCCAATACCCAGGAAGTAGAGTTGATTGACAGATAATTCTCAATTACAAACACACCTGAAGTCGAAGCCACAGCCTGCTTCGGTTCCTGGTTTTTGGCGTTCCACGCCTTGCAATCCTTCTTCCAGTGCCCTTTCCTGTGACAATGGAAGCACTCATCCAGGCCAACTACCGGTGCTGTAAACTTTTTCTTTCCCTTCTTTCCCACCTTACTAACACCTCCTCTAGGTCTGGGTGCGGCCTTCTTCTTCCTTCCTTTGGCCCTAGCCTTGGACCCGGAAGAAGATGAACCGCCAACAAACATAGCGGGTGTTTCCCTTGCCTTCTGCAAGGTGCCCTCTGCACTCCTTAACATGTTTAGGAGTTCCGCAAGTTCAACTTCTTTTCCTTGAAGATTGAAGTTGAGGATAAACTGGGCGTAGGTGGGAGGAAGGGACTGGAGAACAAGGTCTGTATAGAGCTCATTATCCAAAGTCGTCCCAAGGTCCGCGAGCTCTTCAATATAGCCGATCATCTGTAGGACATGTTCACCTACCGATGACCCGACAGCCAACCTCGCTCGAAACAATTTCTTAGAGGTCTCGTATCTTGCTATACGAGATTGCTCTCCATAAAGTTCCTTTGTATGGAGAAATATGCCATCTAGAGACATATCCTCGTGCCTCCTCTGATGTTCATTATTCATCGAGGCAAGCACGATGCACTTGGCTCTCGCGCAATCTAAATCCCAGGTTTTACGGATTTCCTTATCCGCATTGCTGGATTTGGGACCAAGGGCAGCAGGTGCTGTAGCGGTGAGGACGTACCCCAGTTTGTCATAGGTCAAAGCCATCTTGACATTCCGCAGCCAATCTTTATAGTTTGGCCCTGTCAGTATATTTTTCTCTAAAAGTAACTTAAGTCCAGTCATTTTCAGGGTCGCTGCAATTAGGAGAGAGAGAAGAAAACTCTTTAGCATGATGCTCTTGCAAGTTTAGAGTGGTTTTTAGTTTATCTAAACTGGATGGCTCCCACTGTTTCTCGAATCCTTCCTCAAACCATAAAAGAAGAATTAGCCAAGACTATTCTCACCGTACAATACTTGCTTAACCGTTCAGCCAGGCCGGTGTCGATACTTCGAGGGAGGTTTTCCAACGCTTTCGCGAAGTTCCTTAATTAAAGAACCTCTTTTCTCTGGGGGCGTAACCCCGCTGACACTTTTCTGGACACCTACTAGGTTTATAGCATTGATCGTTAAGCGACGAATATCCTGATAAGTAGCATATACTCACAGTAGGATCGGGATCCAAATATCATCGTATGATAATGTTGAAGGAATCCTACCAACATTCATCAAACTCCAAATGGTATGCATCTCTTTGCAAATTTCAGTTTCTTTAGAAATTCCCGATATAAGTTTTTGCCCCATGCTCTTATGACCTTGGCGTTAGGTCAAAATGTCATAAGTCACATGTCAAGTTCTGCCCATCATTATCCTGTCAGTTTGAACCCATCCGTATATATCCTTGACGTTCGGCCAAAATGATAATACGACTGTCCCAAACTAACTCATCTATCTATGCAACAAATGAATATCCAGCAGCTACCAAACACTATGCCTTGGCGTTAGGTCAAAATACATAGCTTGAATACTACTGAATACCCAGATGAAATGACGGAGGGCTACGAATGGTTTTGGCGAAACCGTGAACGTAGTGAACTTGATATAACCGAAGGAACCTGATAGCTTTTAAAAGGAGTGGTTAAATCTCCGCATTTAAAAATATCTGTTTTAAAAATAACCGAGTGGTTTCTTTTAAATTGTTCCAACGATTAAAACTTTGGTTTGTTTTACTTTGCATTATAGATAATGCGTCCCATCATTAACCTATCATTGCAGAAAACAACGAAAATATAACGTCCTCTTATGCCATCCGCATTCGCCACGGGGTCCCGTCATCACCCGTTAGGTTACTTAACTAACGACAGAGCGGGGGCTGGGCTAGCGCGGGTGTAAAACATAAGTGACGTCTAAATAGCTATAATAAATATAGATATTTTACATTCGTCTGACGCAATGATATTCATTCCAGAACACAGATAAACAATATTGGATTTGCAAGCAATCTGTATTTCTTTTGAGCCTGCAAGAAAAAACAGATTACACAGTTGTGATGAATAGCCGTTTACCCCACCCTCGACCCCTACGGGTACGGCAAACTACCCACCCGGCAGTCTGTGTACCCCACCTTGGGTCAGTCCTAGGAGCAAAAACAGTAAAATGAAATAATACAACGGTGGCTACAACCGCAACCTGGAAGTGCCCCGCGAAAATAATATTACAACAAATTACATTTACAACAAATGAATTAAACAATAACCCTTTGCTAACCCCGGCTATACACCACAACAGTCCAATACAGTTTATATGCACAAACAGATATAACCATTTCAGAAATGTGCAACCCCCTGCCAACCGACATACTAGCAGTTGGGGAAGGTTTACGAACACATCAAACAATCACAGATATAATCCAATACGCAAATACTGTATTTTTCGATCGAATAAACAACTTCAAAATTGCTCCAAAATCTGCTCTGTTAAACAGTAACCTGAGCAATAATTAAACATTCCAGAAAACCCCAAATGTCACAGGGGACCCACACAAGAAAGACGAGTCCATGACTCGGCCAAAGCGCCGCGGAAGCGCGGCAGAACCCACCGATCCGCCGCGGTTCCGCGGCCGAGTTGCCGATTCATGGGCTCGAATTTCTTGGGTGTTCTCCTGGACCCCTTTCTAGCTCTCTGAACACACCTGAAAAATTTTCTGACATCGTTTTAAATTCGACAGAAACTTACATATTTTAGGGTTTTCCGGCTTCGTTTTTTCGTTCGAAATTCGTACAAATTTGCGATTAAGTTATTTAGTGTTTAGCGAGGCTCTGATACCACTGTAAGTCGATGTAGTACACCCCAGTACTTATGGGGAGGCGGAATTTACAAAAACAATCAAGTTTAAACAACGAACATCGACTAACCGCTTGAATCGAAGCTAAACTATAAATAACCGTATTCTATGAGTTTCTTTTCAAAAGAGATTAGGGATTATACCTAATGAACCGGTCCTTCTTCTTTACGTCCTCCTTCGTTCTCCTCGACCTTCTCTAGGTAGTAGACGATCCACCCGAGAGCAAAACTCCAAGCTAAACCTCTAACTTGAGGTAACTAATCAACTTTGATTGCTAATCAAAGATGATAGAATGATAAAGAGTGAAGGTTATGGATTGTTTAGTCTAACTAATCCTTTGATCTCAACACATGAGGGTGAGGATTAGTCTTTTGAAGAGAGAGAGCTTGAGGAGAGAGAAGGTGAGAATGATTGTAATGAGAATAGTAAATCTATCATAATATATATGAACCTTTAATATTCATCCATAAAAGAAAACTAAAATGATGAATAATGAAGTTTCATAAATATCTTGTGGTGATTCATAACCATGACTCATTAAGCATTTATCATGCATTAATGATATGCATGAATCACCCTCATGACTCACTAAACTCATTTAATGCAAATGACACCTAAACCTCCTTAGTCACCACTTCTAGAAGCTTCTCGCAAAATTACGAGAACGCCCCTCCGATCCGTAAAAATACGGAAAAACTTTAGACTGTAAAAATCCAATAACCGGATACCAGTAACTGGCTTAAACCAAAGCCTGACTGGTAAAATCTGTCCGAAAGTCGTACGCGCGTAAACGCACGTATGCGTCCGAACCCTTTGTCGCAAAACCATGCAACCTCTATATCGTTTCGCCTGGAGTAGGAAACTCTCTGTGTGGGACTCTAGAGACTCGACTACTACGCTGGCAGTGGGTTTAACCACAGACCGCAAGCGGCACTAGCTGTACGTAACGGTCCCCAGGTAGTTGTCGATAAGAAGGCCGATGAGTAAACCCATCCGAACTCCTACTGAGTCTGATGTGACAATCTCCATACAGTCCGGTCCGTTCGTCCATGACTATCGCATATCGGGCCTAGGGGGGCGGCAAGCGTCAGTCCCCTAATAGCGGTATAAGTCGTGTCGGAGTGAAGCCCATTACACCCTGAGAAACTACTGGAACCTACCAGCAAATCTCGCTTGCCCTGGCCAGGGACTTTGCGTAATGGCTCTCTGACACAGCACGATATCTACTCCCAATACCGGGAGGGACGAATCCTGTCTAACCGCCACTGCCTCCAAGTGCTCGGGACTGCACCCAACTGCTACCTGTTTGCACGACTCCATAGAGCCGTGGTAGGGTAGCAATCTAAGAACAGTGGGACACACTCGAGGCGAAGTAGCAGTGTCAAGTCTGCGGACTATGCTGTACTCATGTCACCTGGGAACTGTTCACTGACGACTGGTATCAAACCAACCAACAGTTCCCTGTGAGTCCTGTCCGGTGTACCCGTAACCTAACGAGCACCTGTATACTATCTCCAGTACGACGTACTGATGGCTGTGGGACAGACCATCTCCCCAACTGGGATGAGAAGCGTACACACCAGTCTACTCCGGAGTATCGATGCTCTGTCTCGATAATCCAACGACCAGGGACCTGAATAAGGATGTGCTTGTAGACTACCCAGCCCCCACTAGTGTGACTGCCATCACAACGCTGGTAGACAAGCAAGATCCTAAGAGCTCTATCAATACGTATACTCACATATTAAGATAGAAAAACCAAGTAGCATACTACCATGTTTAGCAAGACTGTTATATACATGTGAATATCCCAAGCTTCCATTAAGTAATATACAAGCTAGTATGATACAGTAATGGCCTTCTAGGGCATAAACACTAACAGCCAGTTTCCAGTTTTCTATCACCCGTCTTTAACATTCGGTTAAAGACGGATTTATCTTTTCTTGATGAGTGTGGAAGGTTCTAGAAGCATCTAGATGGTGACTAGGATGGTGAGGTGGCTTAGTGCATTAATTGGTCATTTAATGAATGGATGACTAAGATTATGAGTCATTGTTTCCATTAATGCATTTTGTAAAGCTTAGGATATTTTCTCCTTGATCTTTATCTTATGGTTACCACTCCTTGCTCCTACACTCACTCTCTCCTCTCTATATATTGGCCGGCCAATTTGATAGAAGGGAATATGGTTGTTGTTTTGAAAAGATTATTGTTTTGGATTCATGGAAATTAGATAGCCTCATTTCTCATTTCACCCGACCCAAAAGGCAACTTCATTAACCGTCCGTCCATAGCTTTGGACGTAACGAGACAAAGTGTTCTACTCATTCTCTACATCAATCTTGGTCATCTCTTTTAGCAAACTTGATGATCGAGTTGCCTCGGTTCAGAAACGGGAGCCCGTTTAAAGATCAGTCGACGTAGTGCCACCTGGACGAGAAGACTGGAGATTCAGGAGATCGGGAAGCCGCAACAAAGCGTGAGATGATGGTTGAAGACCGAAGGACTCGGATCGTTCGGTATAACATTTCTACCCACTTTGTAGATTGTTAGTTTAATTTTAATGGCAGATCCGGGTTATAGTACGCGATAGCGCCAGTTGTAAAAAGTTTTTGTTCCGCATTTGGCGTCTGTTAGACGGCCGGGGCGTTACCGTGGACTTACAGTGGTATCAGAGCCTCACCATTAAGCTATACTAACTTGTGCTAACGCGTTTAAAATATCGATCGAACCGAATTTCGAAAAACACAATTTTCAAGTGCTAAACTTTCTGTCGATTTTAAATCAAGTCTAAAAATTATTTTGCATATCACAGAAAATTGAGCAGGGTTTTTGAAGAGTTACGGTAAAATTTGGACACGTGTTACCTCTATACCGCCGCGGATCCGCGGTCCAAGCTTAGGTTTGACCGTGGAACCGCGGCCAGTATGTGGCAACAGTGGACCAAATTTTTCCAATGTGTTCTTCATGTGAAATTGTGGCTTCTGGAATATTTCTTTTGGGCCCAAATTTTATTACTGTACAGCAGATGTTTATAGGGCCCACTTTGGGATATTTGGTCGATCAAAATTTTAAACTTGTTAGTATGCAGTACTTACTTTATATCTTCGACCGGGAATGTCATTTGATCGGTAAACCGCGTCTAATTGCTATAGTTCTTTTAGACGGGTTTGCGAACATGACATTCGCGTTGATATTCTATGTTGTGCTATGATGTTGCGGATTTGTCGTGGTGGATAGCAGTGTGCAATGGTAGTGCAGTTTGGATTTATTTGTACATTTGATATTGCGGGGCGAGCGTCCAACATGTGGACTGTCGTCACTACCTGTTGTATAATATTCTTTTGGGACACGACCGGGTTGAGGTCGATGTACCCGTTGTACATATTTTTTTATTTCTGTACTAGGTTTATCCCGCGAAGGAGTGCACGGATAGCCGAGTTCTGGAGGGCAACGGGTTCGTATCTCATGGCTTTGAGAGGCAAAGGGACCTCACTCTAGAATTGGCAGACTATTTGCCGCACTCGTAGGGGGTACAGGTTGACCCAAGAAGGGGTGCTCAATTTACCGGATTCCTTGAAGTGCCGGGTGTTCCATTCACTATGTTGTGGGGGACTACCTCGCTTCAGGTTTTGGCGGGTAACTTGCCGCAACCGTAGGGGTCTAGGTTTCATTGCACAGGCTATCCACACGACCAGGGGAACGTCGGGTTTCAGTAGCGGCTCTGTGAAACCCGGGGATCCCAGATTATCTGTATTGTTCTGTGATGCTTATTACTTTTCTATAATGTTGCATATTATCAAGCTTGGAGCGATTATCGTATATTGGTATATATACTATTAGATGTTGTATATGTTTTACACCTGCACTAGTCCAGCCCCCGCTCTGTCGTTAGTTAAGTAACCTAACGGGTGATGACGGGACCCAGTGACAAATGCGGATGACATATACGTACATTTTATTTTCGTTCTATTCTGGTGTGATTGATTGATGAGACTGCGTTGATTCTGATCAATGCAAAGTAAAACAAACCTATATTTGATGTTGTTGGAACAAATTTTAAAAGTGTTATTACAAAGACGTTTCTCTTTTTTTTGCATAGTGATATTCAGTTTAGAATATCCTGCACCTCATTCGACGAGGCAAGGGCCGAGATCCCTTCACCGGGAGTGACCCCTTGGGCAGAAGTTTGTGTCAGGGTAATAACTTTACTATAGTCGATTACAAGTTTCTTTGCATCACGGTATTCAGTTGGAATATCCTGCACCTCATTCCACGAGGAAAGAGCCGATATCCCTTCACCGGGAGTGACCTCTTTAGCAAAAGGTTTTTCGCCACTATATTTTTATAAAAAGCTATCAGGTTCCTTCAGCGAGATCAAGTTCATTACGTTAAAGGTTTTTCGCCAAAAACCAGTTGTAGCCCTCCGTCGTATCTTATGGATGGTCAGTAGTATTCAAGCTATGTTTGTTGGCTTTCATCAAGGCATAGTGCTTGGTAGCCGCTGGGGTATTCATTTGTAGCATAGATAGATGTGTTGGTTTGGGACAGTCGTATTACCTTGTTGGCTTTTGTCAAGGGTATGTACGGGTGGGTTCAAATTAACCTGGACAATGACGGGCAGAACTTGACATGTGACTTATGATTTGTTGGCTTTCGTCAAGGTCATAAGAGCATGGGGCAAAAATCACATCGGGAGTTTCAAACATAAAGCAAACTTGTCAGGCATGCGCATACCTTCTGGAGTGTGATAACTTGAGTGGCTTCCATCAAGTTATCATGCGATGATAGTTGGATTCCGATTCTCACTGATTAGTTGGTTTACTCTTCGGGTGATCCTGACAAATTCTTCTTTCAGGTTTGGAGGAGAATTTGAGATTACAGTGGGAGGTTTCCTGATTAGATAAAGTGATAACCATTCTAATCTAGATTAGAGTGCATGCAGAGTGTTTCTTTTCTCTCTCTCTCTTTGGCAGCGACCTTTGACCGACCCTAGACTATGACTCAGTGACCAAGTTGACCGAACCTTCTTAAAATACTGGCTTTTGGATTGTCCGAGTTGCATAAGTCATTACCTCTCCTTCTTTTACCCTTTGCATTTCTCAGAACACCCCATATTATTACGGACATCCACTTCCATTGGATAGATCCATCGTATGGTTATATACGAACTCGAAGGACTACTTCGAGGATGGATCCAGGTTCAGGAGAAATAGAATAAGGTATTATTCAGTTATCTTTTATTATCACCTTCTCTCAGGTTGCGAGGGCTCCTTAGTTTAGGAGAGTACACCTATTACGCTTATTGGATAGTCTTATTCCAAAGCATAGGCAGGTGCCGAAAGGTAAGGAATGAAGAAAACCAATTAGCCTAAGTAGGATGTACAGAAGGTAATAACTAAAGACAAATAAAGGGATTAGAAAGAGGGAAAAATAAATTGCGACTGCTGTCATTCACGACTAAACCACGTACTTCATCGCCACTCCTATTTCACCTTTGCTTTTTTCCCCAGTTTGGGAGAAATAGAATAAGGTATTATTCAGTTGTCTTTTATCATCACCTTCTCTCAAGTTGCGAGTACTCCTAGGTTTAGGAGGGTACACCTATTATGCTTACTGGATAGTTTTCTTCCAAACCATAGGCTGGTGCCGAACGGTAGGGAAGGAAGAAAACCATTTAGCCTAACGATGGTGCACAGAAGGTAATGAATAAAGACAAATAAAGGGATTTGGAGAGATGGCAGTAAAATATACGGTTAAAGTCATGAATTGGATTATGGAAGAGGCATTACTAGAAATACCAGAATACCCCTACGAAACATTTTCATGTTTCAGTGCATTGTTAAAGGAAAACTGATTTCCCGATTAGATACTTACTCCAGGGTATGTATTTACCAGGTTTCATTCTCATATCTGTATGGTTTTACAGATGATGAATAGGAGTAAGTTATTGGGAATTAGGAGATCATCCTCATTATATCGGAATTCATTGTAATTGCTGATATTTGAGGAAATCGTCTAGGTATAATTTTCAACCTACGATGCATAAGGTTTTGAGTTATTCAACTCAGCGGACTTATACAGAGTATTGTATGTTGTCCAGTGTCCGTCAGGACAAAGTGGTTGGTCCTCGTACTATGTTCTGTTTACTTGTGACTTCTCTAGTTTTTAGACAAGTGTTTCGTAGAAATACAATGTCGAAGTTTTGAGAAGTTATGGGTAAAAGAATAAAGTAGAGAACCAGGTATCGCAAGTATCAGGATTCTTCAAAGAGATCGAAGATGTAGATTCTTGTGATTGGTATTCAGATGATAGTAGTGGTTTTTGAGAAACTTGTTTCTCTTTCAGGTTACTCATAATTGGATGGATTCCTAAGTTGAGTAATGCCGAGTAGCCTCTCTCCATTAAGTTGATATGCACTGGAGACAGTTGCATGGTTTGAATCTGGTTCCAATTATTTTAGTGCCTCTATTCCTATATTGTATATAGAATGGTTCATATCTTAACGATGTTAAGATACGGGGAGTTGTCCGGCTTATGCTTAAAACCAGACACTGAATAACTCAAGGCACGTTTCTGTAATGGCTGTTTGTAGGTTGACCCTGGCTGTGACAAGGGTTGACATTTCTACCATCTGGAAGATCAATAGTGATATTGTTCTTGACTCGCCACAGTTTTATTAAAATGGACTTTTTCAGAAAACACTAGTGGGAGTATGGTAGAACTGGAAGTGATTCCAGAACCGTAAATGATTACGAAAAATTTAATAGAACCTATATATTCTATGAGGTTTGACATTCCAATAGCCACTCCGCAGACATAGTGGGTAACCTCAGACACCAGAGAGGTACTCCGGTAGCCTCAAGGACGGTGACAGGGAGGTTCTTGTATACCCAGACTTGACACTACTGTTGTTCCAGACTATGAGACCAGGCATGAGGATAAGTATAGCGTCGTTCTAAGCTAGCTTTAGAAGTGTACGTATATATTATTCTGCCAGAGGGTTGTCATAATCAGTGGGAGCAGCGGAAGCATAGTAGGCAAGTACCTTATGTCTATTTATAGGCTTAGGCTAATATAGCGGAGATAGATCATCTAATTTTGATGTGATAGTCATCGCTTTGACTTCATCAGAATAGGGGATGGATCTGTTGAGAAGGTAGTAGGGTGTAATGTCCTAGTATTTGGATGACATACACAGAGTAGGAAGTAAAATTCCTATACTACGATCGGTTGTACTTTGGTCGTCACACAGTTGTTTCTCCACAAAGGATATGGATATAATATCTGACATTCTGGTTACTAGATCTATGGTTTTAGATCTAGATTTGGGTAGTTTCCCAATATGGGTACTCTGACAATATTCTAATAGTATTTTAGAATAGATGACTCCGGCATGGTGGTGTACCTGCAGGTGATGGAGTCACCCTCTCTAAAGGTGTCTTAGAGACTAAAGGAGAGAGGGAAGTGCATGATTGGCAGATCACTTGCTTAGGCAATTGAGTCAATCATGAGATGACAAGTACCACACCAGATGTTGTTTTTGCACTTGATGTGATAAGTTTATATTAATCCAATCCTGAAGAAACATAAGGAAACAGTTTTAGAATATGAGTGTATGTTTTATGGATTTGATGACGGCAGCCTCCTTCGGGAGACGGTTATCATTCTAGGCTTCCAAGGTGACCTGGATGACAGAGTGACTATCAGAGTTATAGTTTTCCCTCTGACGAGGGACGGTATTATGGACAGGTGGTCCAAGAGGATACTGTGGGAGGCATGGTGCTGGATACTGATTAGGTTCAGTTATCAATACAGTCTAAGAAGTTTGGATTTGGAGTTCGTTTATGAACTAGGTCCCATCAGATATCCAGACATATTCTAAGACAGGTATTACTCAATTCGGGAGATGGCTTTCTCCGCGAACTTGAGATTAAGAGAGACATAGAAAGAAACATCATGGCGGATCCACTCACTGAGGCTATTTCTCGAACACAAGAGTTTTACAAACTAGCTTTGTGAAACTGATTAGTAGAGGAGTTGGATGTTCAGTATCACACGGGCTGTGAGTATGCGACATCGCAATAATTAGCCTTGAGTGCAAGTGGGAGATTGTTGGAGATAGTGCCCTCAAAGTCAATTATTGGATCGCAGGTACGTGATTGCAATGATTGAGGCAGGACCTATACCGATATGACAGTCTTGCTCGAGATAATAGTATGCTATCTGGTTTGTCTTTATCATCGTATACATACTTTAGTTCGCTATTGCATGATTGATAGAGCCCATAGGATTCTGCTTGAGAGCCAGCAGTATGATGGTGATCATATACGTGGGAGCTGGGGTCTATAAGCACATCCTTAAAGTGTCCCTAGTCGTGGGAGTTTTCGAGACAGGGCATCGATACTCCAGAGTAGACTAGTGTATACAGTCGAGACCCCGACAAGGGGCGATGGCCGGTCTCACAAGCCATTGGTGTCCGTTGGTTCACCTAAGATGTATACAGGTGCTCATTGGGTTATGAGTACACCGAACAGGACTCGCCGGTTACATGTTAGTTGGTATTATACATATCGTCAGATAGCAGTTCCCTGGTGACATATGTACAGGTTAGTTTGTCAACCTGAGATCATCATTTGTCTCGTTTAAGTTCCCACTGTGCTTTGATTCCTACCCTACCACGCTCAAAGGAGACGTGCAAACAGGTATTTTTTGGGTACAGTCCCGAGCCACATGGAGGCAGTGAGCAGATCGTCGGGGATTCGTCTCTCCCGGTATTGGGGGTGAGAGAGCCATTACACAAAGCCCTCGGCCGAGGCAGGAGATTTACTGGTAGGTACTCCAGTAGTATCTCAGGGTGTTCTGGGCCACTCTCTGACACGACTTATACTGCTATTGGGGGTCTGACGTTACCAGCCCATAGGCCGATATGCGATACTCATAGACGAATGGACCGGACTGTATGTATATTGCCACTGTTAGGCTCAGTAGGGTTTATGGATGAGTTCGCTCGTCAGCTTCCCTTCCAATCAATACATAGGCAAACGTTACGTACAGCTCGTACCTCTGACGTGCTAATGGTTATACCCAGTGCCAGTGTGTTGATGAGTCATTAGAGTCCCCACAGACTGTTTCCCAAGTTCGGGCGAAACGTTGTAGAGGCCGTATGGTTTTATGGCAGGGTTCGGAAAATGCACGTGCGTTTACGCACGTGTCATATTTCGGGCAGATAATACTGGTCGGCTTTGGTTTAAGCCGGATCCGAGTATTATGCTGTGTAGATATAATATCTTTATCTCAGTTGCATTTGTATTCGGTCGTAATACAAATGCGGTTATGTTTATACTGATACGGGGTTATCCTGAAATTCGTTTCAGGATCACTTTTGGAAGTTGCCAGTTTCCAGTTTTCTATCACCCGTCTTTAACATTCGGTTAAAGACGGATTTATCTTTTCTTGATGAGTGTGGAAGGTTCTAGAAGCATCTAGATGGTGACTAGGATGGTGAGGTGGCTTAGTGCATTAATTGGTCATTTAATGAATGGATGACTAAGGTTATGAGTCATTGTTTCCATTAATGCATTTTGTAAAGCTTAGGATATTTTCTCCTTGATCTTTATCTTATGGTTATCACTCCTTGCTCCTACACTCACTCTCTCCTCTCTATATATTGGCCGGCTATTTTGATGAAGGGAATATGGTTGTTTTTTTGAAAAGATTATTGTTTTGGATTCATGGAAATTAGATAGCCTCATTTCTCATTTCACCCGATCCAAAAGGCAACTTCATTAACCGTTCGTCCATAACTTTGGACGTAACGAGACAAAGTGTTCTACTCATTCTCTACATCAATCTTGGTCATCTCTTTTAGCAAACTTGATGATCGAGTTGCCTCGATTCAGAGGCGGGAGCCCGTTTAAATATCCATCGACGTGGTGCCACCTGGACGAGAAGACCGGAGATTCAGGAGATCGGAGCAGCCGCAACAAAGCATGGGATGATGGTTGAAGACCGAAGGACTCGGATCGTTCGGTATAACATTTCTACCCACTTTGTAGTTTGTTAGTTTAGCTTTAATGGCAGATCCGGGTTATAGTACGCGATAGCACCAGTTGTAAAAAGTTTTTGTTCCGCATTTGGCGTCTGTTAGACGGCCGGAGCGCTACCGTGAACTTAAAAGGACACCAGCACCATTATCGATGATGCGTATGTTCCACGTACACTATTTGCCGGCTCACACATTTCATCACCGATAATTGCCATGTCACTACACTGTAGTACTGTTGCATTCATACTCGTGTACCTACATAGCGTACACCCATACTTGTGCACATACCTATTGTACATTCATATTCGTGTACTCACATATTGTACACCCATACCAGTGCACATATTTATTGTACATTCATACTCGTGTACCTACATAGTGTACACCCATACTTGTGCACATACCTATTGTACATTCATATTCGTGTACCCGCATATTGTACACCCATACCTGTGCACATATTTATTGTACATTCATACTCGTGTACCTACATAGCATACACTCATACTTGTGCACATACCTATTGTACATTCATATTCATGTACTCACATATTGTACACTCATACTCGTGCACCTACCTGTTGCACACTTATACTTGTACACTTACATATTGCGCATACATAGATAATTCTGGCTTGACTCGCAGATTGGGAACCGCAAGATACTTTTAAAAACTGATTCATTTTAAAGAAGCGGTCTTCCCTAATTATGTGCATATTGCTACTCCATGTTGCATGATATACTGATATGCTTACATTTTGGTTATATGTCGCATAAATCATGCTTTTGATTTGATGCATTGAGATATGTTGTTGTAAGTCCATATTGCGACCCCCGGTACATACGGGGAGGCAGAAACGGTATAAAAAAAACAAATTTTTATCGCAAGAGGCAACATGGACTAAACAAGGTCGGGATCGTGTCTAAACTAAACTAGCATACAAGCTAAAGAGTTTTAGCTACTCGGATGAAGGTTATACCTAAACTTGAACTCCTTCTTCTTCAAACCTTGTAGAGGTTGATGGTTCTTGCCTTGTAGCCTTCTTCCGTCGAAGATGGATCCACCTCGAAGGTTCTACCTTTGGGCTCTTCCTCGATCTTTGAGTGAACTAGGGTTTCCGGTTTGCTAAACCTTGATCCTAGAATGAGTAGAGAGTAACTAGGGGTTGTTTTTCTTTTCAAGGTGATGGATTCTCAACACATGAGAAGGGTTCACCTTGAGCTTGAGGAAGAAGAAGATGAAGAGAGGAGAGAGAAGCTAAATGAGATAATGAGCTAGGTTTTTCTTTCTTGCAACCATAATGCCAAAAGAAAAGAATTATCTAAATAATAATAATTCAAAATAAGAATAGTTGATGGTAATTTAGAATGACCACTATCATGCTTCTTTAAATGAAGTGTAAGCATGAATCAAGGAGGATCTTTCAAAGCATGATGGTGGTCAATGGTCAACAAGTCAACCAAGGTCAATAAGTCAACAAAAATCAACCATAACATAATTCTCATTTAATTACTATTATTAATAGATAATTCATAAATCCATTAGGGTTTGGAAAAAGATAACTGTCAACTGTGCATACGCACCCGTTCCGAAACCCTAATGAAAAATCTCATCCTCCGCCTCAAGCAACTGTGCATACACACCTGCATTCTCGTTCCGAGAAACAAGAATACCGAGATATAAAAGCAACCCCCAAAACATATACCAGTATCTGGCTCAAACCAGAGCCTGCCAGTATAATCCGTCCGGACTCCAAACGTGCACAAGTGCGCGGATGAGAACGAACCCTGTCGCAAAACCATGCGACCTCTACTCTGTTTTACCCATAGGCGAATACCCTCTGTGTGGGACTCTAAAGACTCGGCACTACGCTGGCAGTGGGTTTAACCACAGACCGCAAGCGGCACTAGCTGTGCGTAACGGTCCCCAGGTAGATGCCGACAAGAAGGCTGACGAGGTGAAACCCCATCTGTACTCCTACTGAGTCTGAATGTGACAGTCTCCGTACAGTCCGGTCTGTTCGTCTGATACATCGCATGTCGGGCCTAGGGGGCGGTAAAACGTCAGTCCCCCAATAGCGGTACAAGTCGTGTCGGAGTGAAGCCCAAAACATCCTGAGATAACACTGGAACCTACCAGTGTATCTCGCTTGCCCTGGCCAGGGACTACTCGTGTAATGGCTCTCCTAGACACAGCGCGATGTCAACCCCCAATACCGGGAGAGACGAATCCTGTCTAACCGGCACTGCCTCCAAGTGCTTCGGGACTGCACCCAACCACCACCTGTTTGCACGACTCCTTTGAGCCGTGGTAGGGTAGTGATCAAAGTGCAGTGGGAACACACTCGAGGCGAAGTGCTAGTGTCAAGTCAGCGGACTAAGCTGTACTCATGTCACCTGGGAACTGATGACTGACGATAGGTATAATACCAACCTGTCAGTTCCCGACGAGTCCTGTCCAGTGTACTCGTAACCTAACGAGCACCCGTATACTATCTCTAGTACGACGTACTGATGGCTGTGGGACAGACCATCTCCCACACTGGGATGAGAAGCGCATACGCTAGTCTACTCCGGAGTATCGATGCCCTGTCTCGATAGTCCTGCGACTAGGGACCTGTATAAGGATGTGCTTATAGATTACCCAGCCCCCACTAGTGTGACTGCCATCACAACGCTGGCAATCAAGCAAAGATCCTAAGGGCTCCACTAATGCGTATAAGTGATATAGTAAAATAAACACAAGTACACATTGAAGTAGAAACAAACCAAGTAGCATATTACTATATTGAGCAAGATTGTTTATACAAGGTGAATATCCCAAGCTTCCATTAAGTAATATACAAACTAGTATGATACAGTAATGGCCTCTAGGGCATATACACTAACAATCTCCCACTTGCACTAAGGCCATGTACTGGCGTATCGAAGACCTATCATCTCGATCAGCCGCTCGAACTGAGTCTGGGGTAGGGCCTTGGTGAATGGATCTGCAGTGTTCTCTTCTGAAGCAACCCTCCGAACCTCGATCTCCTTGCGATCCACGATCTCCCTGATCAGGTGATACCGCCTCAAGATGTGCCTGGATCTCTGATGGGACCTGGGTTCCTTTGCTAAAGCTATAGCCCCATTGTTGTCGCAATACAGAGGTATTGGGTCAACAATGGACGGAACCACCTGAAGTTCTTTTAAGAACTTCCTTATCCAGGCAGCTTCTTTTGCGGCATCAGATGCAGCAATGTATTCCGCTTCCATAGTCGAGTCTGCAACGGTTTCCTGTTTGGAGCTCTTCCAACATACCGCCCCTCCATTGAGGGTGAAGGCAAAACCCGACATGGACTTGGAATCATCCTTGTCACTCTGGAAGCTGGAGTCAGCAAAGGCCTCGATCTGGAGGTCTTTTCCGCCATACACCAAGAACATCTCCTTAGTCCTTCTCAGGTACTTGAGAATGTTCTTTACCGCTATCCAGTGTTTCTCCCCAGGGTTTGACTGATACCGGCTTACCACGCTCAGTGCATAAGCTACATCCGGTCTGGTACACAACATCGCATACATTATAGAGCCTACCGCAGAAGCGTAGGGTATAATAGACATGCGATCCCTCTCCAAATCAGTCTTGGGAGACATCTCTTTAGAGAGGGTGATCCCGTGACAAGCCGGTAGGTTACCGCGCTTGGAATCTTCCATACTGAATCTTTTCACTATGGTGTCGATGTACCTGGACTGAGAAAGTCCTAATATCCTCTTGGATCTATCACGATGGATCCGGATCCCCAGGATGTATGAGGCATCACCCAGGTCTTTCATGGAGAACCTGTGTGACAAGAACCCCTTGACAGATTGTAGCATAGGAATGTCATTTCCTATTAAGAGAATGTCATCCACGTATAAAACGAGGAATACTGCAGTTCTCGCTACAAATCTACTATAGATGCATGGTTCATCTGGATTTTTGATAAAGCCAAATTTCTTGACCGTCTCATCAAAACAGATGTTCCAACTCCGCGATGCCTGCTTTAGTCCATAGATGGACTTAAGCAACTTGCACACCTTTCCGCTGCTCCCACTCTGAATGAAACCCTCTGGCTGATCCATATAGACACACTCCTCTAAATTTCCATTTAGAAAAGCGGTTTTTACGTCCATCTGCCAAATCTCATAATCGTGGAAGGCAGCAATGGCAAGAAGGATCCGAATGGATTTCAGCATAGCCACTGGAGAAAAGGTTTCGTCACAGTCCAAGCCAGGTCTTTGACGAAAACCCTTTGCTACAAGTCTAGCTTTATAGGTCTCAACCTGTCCATCTACACCAATCTTCCTTTTGAAGATCCACTTGCATCCTACGGGTTTTACCCCGTCTGGAGCAATGTCCAACGTCCATACTTTGTTGGTGTACATGGACTCCATTTCGGTCCGCATTGCATCCAGCCATTTTACCGAGTCAACGCTCTGAACGGCCTGCTGGAAGCTAGTAGGCTCATCATAATCTATGATGCAATCCTCTCTATCCCCGTCTATGAGAAAACCGTAGTATCTCTCGGGCGGATGAGACTGCCTACTACTTCTGCGGAGCGGCATAGGAATGTCCTGTTCTCTCGAACTTACTGGCTCTTCCAAGCTTTCAGTAATAGCTTGTGTTTCTGGAATTTCTTCCAGTTCTATTGCGTTCCCACTTATCTGAGTTTCCAAAAACTCAGTTTCCAAGAAGCGGGCATGTTGAGAAACAAAAACCTTTTGTTCCTCAGCGGAATAGAACAGATACCCCCTGGAGTTCTTTGGGTATCCCACAAACTTGCACTGTACTGATCGTGCCTCGAGCTTGTCCGCATGCTGCTTTTTTACAAAAGCTGGACATCCCCATATCTTAAGGTACTTAAGACAGGGTTTCTTCCCACTCCACATCTGATATGGAGTGGTAGGCACAGTCTTGGTGGGAGCCTTGTTCAAGATATATGCAGCTGCTTCTAGTGCATAGCCCCAGAAAGATCGCGGTAACTCAGCCTTACTCATCATGGAACGAACCATATCCAATAGGGTTCGATTCCTCCTTTCCGATACACCGTTATGTTGCGGAGTGTATGGAGGAGTACGCTGAGAGAGAATTCCATTCTCTTTTAAATAGTCCAGGAACTCGGCACTCAAGTATTCTCCACCTCGATCCGATCTTAGAATCTTAATACTTTTGCCTGTTTGTTTTTCAACTTCATTCTTGTAATCCCGAAATTTCTCAAAGGCTTCGGATTTGTGCTTCATTAAGAAGACTTGTCCATACCTAGAGAAATCGTCTGTGAAAGTAATGAAGTATGAATAACCGCTTCGCGCATGTGTAGACATTGGACCACACACGTCACTGTGTATGAGTCCCAAGAGCTCGCTCGCTCTTTCTCCGTGTCCAGTGAACGGAGTCTTTGTCATCTTTCCCATGAGACAAGATTCACAAGTGGCATAAGACTGATACTCGAACGGATCCAAGTATCCTTCTTTATGTAACTTAGTCAACCGTGTCTCATTGATGTGACCCAGTCTACAATGCCATAAGAAAGCCTGATTAATATCTGGAGACTTTCTTTTGTGTGTATTCTGGACATTGAAAATCTGTGGTTGGTTCAATACGTATATACCATTGCTCAGTGTACCTGACCCAATCAGAACTTGATTAAGGTGAATGTTTACAACATTACTTACAAACGCAAATTCATAACCTTGTTTTGAAACCAAAGATACAGAAATGATATTACAAGTTGCGTTGGGTACAAAAAAGCAATTACGCAAAACCAAAACATGCCCATCTGACATTCCCAGGTGATAGTCCCCCACGGCTTTAGCATCCATGCTAGCTCCGTTTGCAACTCTGAGGGTCATGTCACCTTCCTTCAAAAACCTACGATTTCTCAACGCCTGCAACGAATTACAGATATGAGATCCTGATCCGGTATCCAATACCCAGGAAGTAGAGTTTATAGAAAGACAGTTTTCAATAACATACACACCTGAAGCTGAAGCCGTAACCTGCTTCAGTTCCTGTGTCCTGGCTTTCCAAGCCCTGCAATCTTTCTTCCAGTGTCCACTCTTGTGACAATAGAAGCATTCCTCTTTACCCACAAGCTTCCCCGCAATCTTTGTTGCCAATTCTTTTCCCTTCGTACCCACTTTACTAACACCGCCTCTTGGTTTGGCGGGGGCTTTCCTCCTCTTTCCCTTGGCTTTCGCCTTGGACCTAGAGGAAGAAGATCCTCCTACAAACAAAGCGGGTGTTTCCCTACCCTTCTGTAGGGTGCCCTCTGCGCTCCTCAGCATGTTGAGGAGTTCTGAAAGTTCAACTTCCTTTTCTTGCAAGTTGAAATTCAGTATGAACTGGGCGTAAGTGGATGGAAGGGACTGGAGAATTATATCCGTGTAGAGTTCACTGTCCAACGTGGTCCCAAGTTCCGCGAGCTCCTCAGTGTAGCCAATCATCTTAAGCACGTGGTCCGCTACCGATGATCCGACGGCCAACTTTGTCGAAAACAACTTCTTCGACACTTCGTATCTTGCGATACGAGACTGCTCTCCATACAGTTCTTTTGTATGGAGAAATATGGATTCCAAATCCATATTCTCGTGCCTCCTCTGATGTTCGTTGTCCATCGAGGCAAGTACGAGGCATCTGGCCTTCGCGCTGTCAATCTCCCAAGTCTTACGGATTTCCTTATCCGCGACGCTGGAGGTGGGACTTGGGACGGAGGGAGCTTTGGTGGTAAGAAGATACCCCAGCTTGTCGTAAGTGATTGCCAACTTGACATTCCTGAGCCAATCTTTGTAGTTTGGCCCTGTCAATATGTTTTTATCTAGAATCAACTTAAGTCCAGTCATTTCGATTTGGTCGCTGCAGGGGGGAGAGAAGGAACACTTTAGCACGATGCTCTTGCAAGTTTAGAATGGTTTTTAATTTGTCTAAACAGGATGGCTCCCACTGTCTCTCGAATCCCTCCTCAAACCACAAAGGAAGAATTAGCCGGGATCAATCCCACCGTGCAATACTTGCTTAACCGTTCAGCCAGGCCAGTGTCGGTACTTCGAGGGAGGTTTTCCAACGCTTTCGCGAAGTTCCTTAATTAAATAACCTCTTTTCTCTGGGGGCGTAGCCCCGCTGACACCTTTCTAGGCACCTACTAGGTTTATAGCATTGATCGTCTAGTGAGAAATTTCCCGAGGAGTAGCATATACTCACAGTAGGATCGGGATCCAAATATCATCGTGTGACGAAACTGAAGGAATCCTACCAGAATCACCACACTCCAAATGGTATGCAAATCTAGCAAGTTTCAGTACTTATGAAACTCCCGATGTGGATTTTTGCCCCATGCTCTTATGACCTTGACGAAGGTCAACAAATCATAAGTCACATGTCAAGTTCTGCCCGTCATTATCCAGGTTAATTTGAGCCCACCCGTATATACCCTTGACGAAGGTCAACAAGGCAACACGACTGTCCCAAACCAACGCATCTATCTATGCTACATATGAACACCCAACAGCTACCAAACTCTATGCCTTGACGAAGGTCAACAAACATAGCTTGAATACTATTGAATATTCATACGAAACGACGGAGGGCTACGAATGGTTTTGGCGAAACCGTGAACGTAGTGAACTTGATATAATCGATGGAACGAGATAGCTTTTAGAAGGAGTGGCTCAAGCTCCGCATTTAAAAGTTAGTTTTGAAAAGAACCGAGTGGTTTTTCGAAAATGTTCCAACGATTTTAACTTGGTTTATTATCTTGCATTAGTTCTTTTAATGCGTGATATTCTTGCATTAGTACTTTTAATGCGTCCCATCATTTAAAACCTACCATTGCAGAAAACAACCAAAATATGACGTACACTTATGCCATTCGCATTCGCCACGGGGTCCCGTCATCACTCGTTAGGTTACTTAACTAACGACAGAGCGGGGGCTGGGCTAGCGCGGCTGTAAAACATAAGCAACGCCTAAATAGAAAGCAATGATAGACATTACAGATCACAGATGAATACATTGGATATACTAGCAATCCGCAATCCTTTCGAGCCTGAAACGAAAAGCGGATAACACGGTCGCGGTGAATAGCCAAATACCCCACCCAAGACCCCTACGGGTGCGGCAAACTACCCGCCAAGTACCCGGCAGTTTGTGCACCCCTCCATGGGTCTATCCTAGGAGCAAAAACAGTAAAAAGAATTATACAATGACGGCTACAACCCCGACCCGGTTGTGCGGCCAAACAAATAATAATTATTACATCAATTTACATTTACAATGAATGAAAGAAAAACAAAAGCTCATCTCACATCCACCCCGGCTATTCACCCGCGACAGTCCAACACATTCATATACACATTCCAATATCAAACACAGATCATGTATAACCCCGACTAATCGTCTTATAGCGATTAGCCGACGTTCAATACATGCAAGCATCACAGATATAACCATCATAGTCAAAGTGCAGTGAAGTTCGGAAAAATACGGAATTATAGGACCCCAAAAGCAAATTTCTGTTCTGGAAAATCTGGGCACATATAATATATTTTAAAAATCCCAAAACCAACACACAAACACACTGCACGAAAAACGATGCACAGAAGACGACAAACCGCGGCGCTTCCGCGGCAGATGCCTAGCTCGTGCGGCGGAAGGGCGGCGGTTTGAACGAATTACTGTGTCGTTTTTCTTGGGTGTTCATACAAAACCCTGAGCCGAATTTACAAGTATAAAGTTTTTCATTTAGAGCAGAAAAAAATTTAACAGAAACTTAGGGTTTTGTTTTTCCGGTTTTATGACTTTTTCGGTTCCGAACTTCGTTACACTTCACTACCTAGCTAGTTTAAGTTTAGTTAGGCTCTGATACCACTGTAAGTCCATATTGCGACCCCCGGTACTTACGGGGAGGCGGAAACGGTATAAAAAAACAAATTTTTATCGCAAGAGGCAACATGGACTAAACAAGGTCGGGATCGTGTCTAAACTAAACTAGCATACAAGCTAAAGAGTTTTAGCTACTCGGATGAAGGTTATACCTAAACTTGAACTCCTTCTTCTTCAAACCTTGTAGAGGTTGATGGTTCTTGCCTTGTAGCCTTCTTCCGTCGAAGATGGATCCACCTCGAAGGTTCTACCTTTGGGCTCTTCCTCGATCTTTGAGTGAACTAGGGTTTCCGGTTTGCTAAACCTTGATCCTAGAATGAGTAGAGAGTAACTAGGGGTTGTTTTTCTTTTCAAGGTGATGGATTCTCAACACATGAGAAGGGTTCACCTTGAGCTTGAGGAAGAAGAAGATGAAGAGAGGAGAGAGAAGCTAAATGAGATAATGAGCTAGGTTTTTCTTTCTTACAACCATAATGCCAAAAGAAAAGAATTATCTAAATAATAATAATTCAAAATAAGAATAGTTGATGGTAATTTAGAATGACCACTATCATGCTTCTTTAAATGAAGTGTAAGCATGAATCAAGGAGGATCTTTCAAAGCATGATGGTGGTCAATGATCAACAAGTCAACCAAGGTCAATAAGTCAACAAAAATCAACCATAACATAATTCTCATTTAATTACTATTATTAATAGATAATTCATAAATCCATTAGGGTTTGGAAAAAGATAACTGTCAACTGTGCATACGCACCCGTTCCGAAACCCTAATGAAAAATCTCATCCTCCGCCTCAAGCAACTGTGCATACACACCTGCATTCTCGTTCCGAGAAACAAGAATACCGAGATATAAAAGCAACCCCCAAAACATATACCAGTATCTGGCTCAAACCAGAGCCTGCCAGTATAATCCGTCCGGACTCCAAACGTGCACAAGTGCGCGGATGAGAACGAACCCTGTCGCAAAACCATGCGACCTCTACTCTGTTTTGCCCATAGGCGAATACCCTCTGTGTGGGACTCTAAAGACTCGGCACTACGCTGGCAGTGGGTTTAACCACAGACCGCAAGCGGCACTAGCTGTGCGTAACGGTCCCCAGGTAGATGCCGACAAGAAGGCTGACGAGGTGAAACCCCATCTGTACTCCTACTGAGTCTGAATGTGACAGTCTCCGTACAGTCCGGTCTGTTCGTCTGATACATCGCATGTCGGGCCTAGGGGGCGGTAAAACGTCAGTCCCCCAATAGCGGTACAAGTCGTGTCGGAGTGAAGCCCAAAACACCCTGAGATAACACTGGAACCTACCAGTGTATCTCGCTTGCCCTGGCCAGGGACTACTCGTGTAATGGCTCTCCTAGACACAGCGCGATGTCAACCCCCAATACCGGGAGAGACGAATCCTGTCTAACCGGCACTGCCTCCAAGTGCTTCGGGACTGCACCCAACCACCACCTGTTTGCACGACTCCTTTGAGCCGTGGTAGGGTATTGATCAAAGTGCAGTGGGAACACACTCGAGGCGAAGTGCTAGTGTCAAGTCAGCGGACTAAGCTGTACTCATGTCACCTGGGAACTGATGACTGACGATAGGTATAATACCAACCTGTCAGTTCCCGACGAGTCCTGTCCAGTGTACTCGTAACCTAACAGCACCCGTATACTATCTCTAGTACGACGTACTGATGGCTGTGGGACAGACCATCTCCCACACTGGGATGAGAAGCGCATACGCTAGTCTACTCCGGAGTATCGATGCCATGTCTCGATAGTCCTGCGACTAGGGACCTGTATAAGGATGTGCTTATAGATTACCCAGCCCCCACTAGTATGACTGCCATCACAACGCTGGTAATCAAGCAAAGATCCTAAGGGCTCCACTAATGCGTATAAGTGATATAGTAAAATAAACACAAGTACACATTGAAGTAGAAACAAACCAAGTAGCATACTACTATATTGAGCAAGATTGTTTATACAAGGTGAATATCCCAAGCTTCCATTAAGTAATATACAAACTAGTATGATACAGTAATGGCCTCTAGGGCATATACACTAACAGTTGTTTCCATGGTATTTTTGGATTTGGGAACCGTGGGTATTTTAAAGGAGAATATATATATTGTTTTAAAAACCCGGTTACCCTTGATATGATATTTCGGTGAGTCCACCATGTGTTTTCTCGGTTCTGAGAGTGGCATGTGAAACCCGATTCGAGGAGCGGTAGGCGCCGTCTGCGGGTACTTGGTGGACCCGGTGAGGTACCCCGGGGCAAGATGACTCGTATATGTTAGACGGTGAGCCTGGCAGGGGAGTACTACCTACCGGTGATAGTATTTGGACTCGGAGGTTATCGTGGGGATACCGACCGGAGTTATGTACATATGAATACGTCAGAATTCGAGGGTCGAAGCTGGGCACTCGGGATTTCGAGATAGCGTATGATGCGTACCTATCAGGGCCAATCGTGGTGACAGCGCCTGATAGATGAGGATTTACGTGCCGATGCTAGGCATAGGTTTCATGATGTTTTTGAGTGTCGATGCTAGACACTCAGGTTCCATGATTTTGATTATATCCTCATACTTCCATGCATATGCTTTATGATATTTACATACATGATGCTTATTGTCATTAGGTGACAGGTGGACGGGATCCACATACATAAAGACATTGATTACATAGTGGGATGATATCCACATACTCATAGATTTCCTGATATAGTTGACATTGATCACATAGTTGGATGATATCCACATACATATAGACTTCATGACATGCTATTACCTGAGGCACTGGCATGAGCACTTGGCACTACACTCTTGTATAGATGTTACGTTGCCGCCTTATCATGCTTCAGACTTATTTATTTGAGGTTTATATATATCTGATCGTATTGACCTAGGAGTAGGTCATGCATGCGATTTCTACTTGTAGATATCTTCTATTCACGAGTTGGCAACTCACCCCCGTTGTGCCACAGTTTTTGCAGATTTTGCCGTACAGGTTTCATTGCGGCTTTTCTGGCACACTGCTTCCATATGGGTGACTTGCTTTGGTAGGTGGGTTCTTTTGTATCAGAACCACCATTGTATATATATTATTCAGTTGTATCTAGAAATTCCATCAACCAAAACTTGTATATTGTTTCAGACTTAGAAACCAGTTATGTATTATTTCGACCTTAGAGTCGCGCATTGGAGTATTACGCTTTTCATGCTATTTGAGCTTTCCTTTGAGTTTTGATCCTCGCCCTTCGGCGTTGTATATTGTATTGCTTGCGTGGCTGTGACCGTCGATTGACGAAGAGCTAGCTCCCGCTTGGGGATGCATTTTATCGTTTCATATATATTATTTATGTTGTACCCCGTTCGGGGCCAGGATTTACAAAGGAAACTCTGCCGAAATTCTCAGAAAAGATATGTGATTTTTTAAAAATGCATATTCGGCTTAGTTATAAAAAAAACTTTGATTTTCAAACATGTTTTCTTCACTTTTAAAAGCTATTTTCCTACTTCTTAAAAACCAGTTTTCTCTATTTACTCCTTAAAATGGTTTTAGATTTCTGGACTTTTAGCTTACTTGGATCAGATAGGATCCTATAGACTTCATATGATTCAAGTGCCAGTCACGTACTCTTTCGGGTCGTGACAATGTTGTTGTTAGTTAGGGTTTGGCAAAGATCCGTAAAGTTAGTCGATGTTAGTTTAAACAAAATGATTGTTTTACCTATTCCGCCTCCCCGCATCTTGTGGGGTGTCTAACGTTGACTTACAGTGGTATCAGAGCCTCGCTAAACCATAACTAACTTGTTTGCAAAGTCGTTAGAAATTCGATCGCAAAACGAACCCGAAAAAACATCATTTTAACCAAGTTTCTATCGATTTTAAAACGGGGTCTAAAAATTTTTCAGGGACCCTTAAAAATACAAGCAGGGAATTATAAGATTACTGGAGAAATTTGGGATGCTAACTCAGCCAAACCTCCGCGGAACCGCGGCCGATCCAAAGTGATCCGCTATGGATCCACGGCCGAGTTGAAGCCGAGTTAGACCAAATTTGCCCAGTAACTCTTCTGTGTTGATGTTGTATTTTCTGGGATGTTTTGTTTCTGCTCAGGTTTCAGGTGCACAGAGAATTATTTGCACAAGATTCATTTGTGTTTGCTTGATCGAAATTCTAAGATGTTTGGATAACTTGATTATATCTGTGTTTTGTTTAATGTGTTCGTAAATCTTCCCTAACTGCTAGTATGTCGGTTAGCAGGGGGTTGCACATTTCTATAATGGTTTTTACTGGTTTGTGTTTGTGGACTTGTTGGATTGTCATGAATGGATAGACGGGGATGTGAGACGAGTGTTTCTTTCATTCAAATGTAATTTATAAATTGTTGTAATATTCTTTTGCAGGGCACATCTGGGCTGAGGTTGTAGCCACCGTTATATTATTTCATTTACTGTTTTCTGCATCTAGGATAGACCTAAGATGGGGTGCACAAACTGTTAGTTATATGTATGCCCTAGAGGCCATTACTGTACATACGATGTATATTGTAATGGATGTTTGGACATATATAGGGAGGACTTTCTTGCTCGACATGATAGTATGTTATCTGGTTGTACTTTATCTTAACATGTATTCTGATTGTCTCTATATTACATGTTGATAAAGCCCTTAGGATATGTACTCGACTACTGGGACTATGATGAGATCATACTAGTGGGGCCATGGTAGTCGACGGGTACATCCTATAATTGTTCCTAGTCGTGGGTGTATCGAGACAGGGCATCGATGCACCAGTGTAGACTAGCGTATACGCATCTTGACCCATATGATGGGCGATGGATGATCCCATATCTATCGGTGTTTGATATCAAGGATGGTGTACGGGTGCTCAGTGGAGACTGGGTATACTGGACGGACTCGCCGAGAACTCCCAGATGGTATTATACCATACGTCAGATGGCAATTCTCCGGTGACACTGGTATAGAGTAGTCTGTTGACCCGAGATCGTCATAGAGTCTTGTGTGGTTCCCACTGTGCTTTGATTTCCATCATACCACGTCCAAGAGGGCGTGCAAAAAGGTGGCTTTTGGGTACAGTCCCGAATCACATGGAGGCAATGAGCGATAGGAGGGGATTCGTCTCTCCTGGTATAGGGAGTTGATGTTGTGCTGTGTTCGATTGGCTATAACCGGAAATCCCTGGCCAGGGTTGCTGAGATTTACTGGTAAGTGTTATCAGTAGTTTCTCGAACTGTTATAGACCTCAAATCGACACGACTTATCAAGCTACTGGGGTCTGACGTTTACCACCCCTAGGCGAGATATGCAACATATCAGACGACGAGACCGGACTGTACGAGAGTGTTACTGTTTGGATTCGCAGGAGAAGTTATAGGCTTGCTTGTTGATCTTCTGAGTGCTCAATACCTGGGTAGCTGTTACGTTTAGCTGACCGCTTGCAGCTTGTGGGTGTTTGATATGATCATCACCTACTGCCGGCGTATTGACGATTCTTTAGAGTCCTACACAGAGGTTTCTTGACTCAGGAAAAACGGAGTAGGAGCACATATGTGATATGTGCGGGACCGAGGATAATGCGGTATGTGATACCGTATTGTATTCTCGCGATATTTGATGTCAGCCGGGTCATCGGATCAAGTGTTGATTCGATGAATCGGTACGGATAAATATTAGTCGGTTATATGCGATATAGCCGGATTGTCGGATCAAGTGTTGATTCGATAATTTAATGTATAATAATATATATGATATATTAAATTACATTAACTAATATTTGCTCACTAAAAGATTCTTTTTCTCACTCGGGTAATACATTGATATATATGCGATATATGTTAATTGTATTATTTTATTTGGTTACAATAAATATTATATATATGATATATAATATTGTAACATGATATGATAACTAATGCAACATGTTTAGTAAAGATTAATCAAGATTAGGGTTTGATTTGGGTTAATGGTTTCTAGATGATTCTAGAAGGTTTTTGTTTTGTCATGGAAAAGATATTTACTTATGACTCATTCTTAACTCAACCCAAAACCCTAACCCTTGGTTAATTCTCTACAATGGTTAAGTGAACCATGGTTGCATAATTGATCATTATCTCCTTTTCCTATTCATCACAAAAGGATAATCAATATTGTTCATCATCTTCTTCATTCTTCTTCTTTGCTTGAAATGGTTTCTTGCTTTGATTTTTGTGATGGATAAATAAGAGAAAAAGATAAATAAAGAGAGCAAAAATCCTACTTCATCATCCTCATCTTCCCTTGCCATTTAGATGAGGGTGTTCACATCATTTCATGAGTGTTAGCTTGTGTTAAAGAAACTTCAAGGTAGATCATCTTAGTATCAAAGATCGGAAGCAAAGGTTGCGTCTTTCTCTTCGTGGAACCTCTCGAGAGTCCGGATCCCGATGATCGCAGCGAAGGGACCACAACACGGAGCATATGAAGTGAAGGACCGGATCTACAAAGGTTGTAATCCCTCTCACTTAGTGTTAAAGTGTTTAGCATGCTTGTTTTCGCCTAATCTCTAGCTTAAAGTTCCGTATTCGGGTTATTCGGTACGGCTAAATTTTAAATCGGGCAAGGTTGATGCCTCGTAAACCCTTGTACGAGTGCCTAGCAACCCTACAGTGGTACCAGAGCCAAGCTAGAGCTTTAGGCGAAGTCTAGACTGAGTTTGAAGTCCGATCGAACCCGAAACCCCGACTCCAAATTGCTCTCTGTCCTTTTTTGAAAATTGTGGATTTTTCAATATTAAAAATATGCAGAGAATTAAGCAGGGTTTTTTATGAATTACTGTGCAAAACGGAGCCTCCAATTCCTCTAAAGTGCGGCGGAACCGCGGCAGAAGCATGGCTTCTGCGGCGGTTCCGCGGCATTATGATGACGTCACCCACTCTAGTTTGCACAGTAACTTCTTTTATTCAGTGCTGAGTTCTCTGGGAATTTTTAATATTTATTCTACAGCTGAGTTTTCTGGGGTTGTTTAGGGGATTCGATGATTCGATCGGATTACCAGATTTTGTCAATGTGTGTTTTCCGGATAAATTTTAGAAACTGTTAAAAAGTTCGAACGGATATCAATAACTCACTTTTTCCCCTGTCGGAAAATTTTTCAAAAGTTGGATTTTTCCTCGTGTTTAAGAATGTTCTAAGTCATGCAAGTAACTCGGTGGACCCTCTAGAAGACAACAAACCTTAACTCGATTATGTGACCGTCTTGAACTGCCCTTTGAAGCTTAGGGTTTGGGGCAGTACGGCATGCCACATGTGAGGCGTTGGCTTGACCCTTCTACGGCTGGACCATTGGTACTGTGGCATGTTTTGAATGTTTTTAAACTGATTTCAAGTGTTGAGATATATTGGGGAAATCTTGGGTATTTGATGATTCGATCGGAAAGTTTAACTTTGTCTATTTATCTGGAATGTGATAAAATATTTGGAATCCACAGGTAGTTATGAGATAACTAATTTGAATATTATAAACATAGCAGTTTAGTCTCAGATGATCGGTTGCCACGGAATTTTGATGTGATCAAAAGTCCGTCGCAATCACGTAGCGTACGCGAATACTCGCCGGGTAAACTAAATAGACAGCATCACTCCATAGCCCCAACCAAGTGACTGTAGGAGAACCCCGTCGCCGAAAGCATCCGTTCGGGTGCTCCCGGTAGCGGTGTTCCGCCTTGGTGCACTTCGTCGACGGTATCGGGGGTGCGGCCATCTACTAAAGTTTGCAACGAGCATTCGATCAGGATGTCGGGAATCTTGTTGAATTGCCCGACTTGATATTGAAAAGAGTTTTCGATAAATGAGACTAAAATGCGGGGTTTATAATTGTTAGGCATGCGATGTCTAAGGAATTCATTTGGTTAGGCATGCGATGTCTAAGGAAGTTGCGGATTCCAACTGTTGTAGTTTTACACATTCTTTTCTGTGACCGTAAGCGTAGTATGTGGTTTATTGCCGGCTTCGTTGCTATACATCAACGACAATCGGGATACGCATACTTGCTTACGTTGATGATATGAGATATTATGTGTTGCTGTGATATGTTGTATTGGATCGTCGCGTTTGAATAGCCGGGGGTTTTATGTGAGATGAGAGTTTTTTCTTTTTCATTCATGTAAAATTCATTTGTATGTAATATTCTTTTTTGGGGCACTTCCAGGTAGCGGAAGATGTCACCGTTGTATATTATTTACTTTTCCGCATTAGGTAGACCCAAGGCGGGGAGCACAAGTAACCGGGTTCTAGGGTCCAGTGGGAGACCATATCGAGGAGTCGAGACCGGGTCTCCTAACCCTAGAATTGGCAGTGTTACTTGCCGCTCTCGTAGGGGTCTAGGGATGTGGGTTTGGCTATTCATCGCGACCGTGGAATCCATGTTTTATACAGGCTCGTATTGAAAACACGGACGTCCTAGTATATCCAATATTTCATATATGTTCTTCTGCTGCAATGTTCTGTAATGAGATCATATTACCGCCTGAGACGAATGTTTATATTATATATATGAGATATATGTTATATTGCAGATTTCGTTTCAAAAGAGATGCTTGTGAAGCATAATAAAATGGGACTTCATTAACGAGATTAATGAATTAAAAGAAACCTAAGATGTTGTAGAAACTTGTTTATAAAAACTAGTAGCTACAGTTCTTGCTTTGCATAGCGGTGTTCCTTGTAGAACATCCAGCACCTTATTCGATAAGGAAAGGACCGAGATCCCTTCACCGGGAGTGACTCCTTTAGCAATAACTGGCAGATGCTACAAACTCGGTTTGTCTTTTGATTGCTTCTATAGTTTCTGCTTTGCACAGCGATATATATGATATATCCCGCACCTTATTCGATGAGGAAAGGGCCGAAGATCCCTTCACCGGGAGTGACCCCTTTAGCAAAACTAGAAAAGCCTCAAAAACACTCCATTAAAAATCACTCGATTCTACAACGATATCAAGTTCATTACGCAAAATGTTTTCTGAAAAACCCGTCGTAGCCCTCCGTCATTTCAGATAAGTACTAGTTAGTATTCGTGCTACGTTTGTTGACCATGTTAAGGCGTAGTGTGCGGTAGCTGATTAGTGCTTATCTGTATAAGCATATGATGCGATTGGATTAGGGTAGTCGTGCAACTTTGTTGACCATGTTAAGGGTCGTGTGGGTGGGTTTAATTCAATCAGAAAATGACGGGTTGAACTTGACTAGCACTTATGATTTGTTGACCATGTTAAGGTCATATAGCTGCTAGGGGCAAAATATTATTGGGAATTTCAAGTGTTAAAATTTGCAATGAGATTGCATACCTTCTATAAGATAGTTGGATCCCGATACCCGCTGGGAGTAAGAGTTACTCCTGGGAGAGTTTTACACATTACAATTAGCCGATCAAGTAGGTGTCTAGAAAGGTGTTAACGGGGTTACGCCTCTGGGAAAACGGGGTTTACTTTAATTAGGTTCGTGCGAAAGCACGGGGACCTCCCTCAAAGTACCGACACTGGCCTGGCTGAAAGATTGTCGAACTTGTAGTGTGTAATTAATCCCGGCTGGTCTTTCCTTTTAGGGTTTGAAGGAAGATTTGACTAAAACAGTGGGAGACATCCTGATTAGATATATTATATAACCAATCTAATCTTGCAAGAGTATACGCTGAGTGTTTTCTTCTCTCTCTCTCCAGATAGCGAACATATCACGCCTTAATCATGATAATAAAACGGATATATTGACCGAACCCGCTTGTTATACTAAGCTGGGGAACGTTGTGTAGGGTTGCTAGGCGCGCGCACAAGGGTCTACGAGGCATCAACCATGCCCGATTAAAAATTTAGTCGTGCCGAACAACCCGAATACGGAACTTTAAACTAGAGATTAGGCGAAAACAAGCATGCTAAACAATTTAACACTAAGTGAGAGGGATTACAACCTTTGTAGATCCGGTCCTTCACTTCATATGCTCCGTGTTGTGGTCCCTTCGCTGCGATCATCGGGTTCCGGACTCTCGAGAGGTTCCACGAAGAGAAAGACGCAACCTTTGCTTCCGATCTTCGATACTAAGATGATCTACCTTGAAGTTTCTTTAACACAAGCTAACACTCATGAAATGGTGTGAACACCCTCATCTAAATGGCAAGGGAAGATGAGGATGATGAAGTAGGATTTTTGCTCTCTTTATTTATCTTTTTCTCATATTTATTCATCACCATTGAAAAATCAAGCAAGCTTTTCATGAAAGAAAAATGAAGAAGAAGATGAACAATATTGTTGAATCCTTTTGTGATGAATAGGAAATGAAATAATATGATAGATAATGCAACCTTGGTCAAGCTAACTCTTGTAGAGAATTAACTAGGGTTAGGGTTTGGGTTTGGTTAAAGCATGACTCACTTGAAAATATCTTTATCAAGACAAAAAGAAAAGCTTCTAGAATCAACTAGAAGGTTTAACCCTAATCCAAACCCTAATCAAGTTTAAACTCCACTAAACAAGTTGCATTAGTTATCATATCATGTTACAATATTATATATCACATATATAATATTTATCGTAACAAAATAAAATAATACAATTAACATATATCGCATATATATCAATGTATTACCCGAGTGAGAAAAAGAATCTTTTAGTGAGCTAATATTAGTTAATGTAATTTAATATATCATATATATTATTATACATTAAATTATTGAATCAACACTTGATCCGACAATCCGGCTATATCGCATATAACCGACTAATATTTATCCGTACCGATTCATCGAATCAACACTTGATCCGATGACCCGGCTGATATCAAATATCGCGAGAATATAATACGGTATCACATATCGCATTATCCTCGGTCCCGCACATATCACATATGTGCCCCTACTCCGTTTTGCCTGAGTCAAGAAACCTCTATGTAGGACTCTAAAGAATCGTCAATACGCCGGCAGTAGGTGATGATCATATCAAACACCCACAAGCTGCAAGCGGTCAGCTAAACGTAACAGCTACCCCGGTATTGAGCGCTCAGAAGATCAACAAGCAAGCCTGTAACTTCTCCTGTGAATCCAAACAGTAACACTCCCGTACAGTCCGGTCTCGTCGTCTGATATGTTGCATATCTCGCCTAGGGGTGGTAAACATCAGACCCCAGTAGCTCGATAAGTCGTGTCGATATGAGGTCTATAACAGTTCGAGAAACTAATGATAACACTTACAGTAAATCTCAGCAACCCTGGCCAGGGATTTCCGGTTATAGCCAATCGAACACAGCACAACATCAACTCCCTATACCGGGAGAGACGAATCCCCTCCTATCGCTCATTGCCTCTATATGATTCGGGACTGTACCCAAAAGCCACCTTTTTGCACGCCCTCTTGGACGTGGTATGATGGAAATCAAAGCACAGTGGGAATCACACAAGACTCTATGACGATCTCGGGTCGACAGACTACTCTGTACCAGTGTCACCGGAGAACTGCCATCTGACGTATGGTATAATACCATCTGGGAGTTCTCGGCGAGTCCGTCCAGTGTACCCAGTCTCTACTGAGCACCCGTACACCATCTTTGATGTCAAACACCGATGGATATGGGATCATCCATCGCCCATCATATGGGTCAAGATGCGTATACGCTAGTCTACTCTGGTGCATCGATGCCCTGTCTCGATACGCCCTCGACTAGGAACAGTTATAGGATGTACTCGTCGACTACCGTGTCCCCACTAGTATGATCTCATCATAGTCCCAGTAGTCGAGTACATATCCTAAGGGCTTTATCAACATGTAACATAGAGACAATCAGAGTACATGTTAAGATAAAGTACAACCAGATAGCATACTATCATGTCGAGCAAGAAAGTCCTCCCTATATATGTCCTAGCATCCACTACAATATACATCGTATGTACAGTAATGGCCTCTAGGGCATACATATAACTAACAATCTCCCACTTGCACTAGGGCCATCTGTTATGGTATCGCATACCCAACAATTAGCTGCAGTTGCAGTATCTCATACTCAACCATCCCATAAAAGTCTCTACTGGGAAAAAGGCCTTTGTGAGTGGATCCGCGCTGTTGTCCTCTGTGTCTACTCTCCTAACCTCGATCTCCCTGGAGATCAACTATCTCCATGATCAGGTGATACTGCCTAAGAATTATATATGGATTTCTAATGGCACGGTAGTTCCTTGGCTAAAGCCACAACTCCATTGTCACACAATGGTAGGAACGAAGTTCATCTTATGAACTTATATATATCCAGACTGCCTCTTTGGTAGTATCCTTGGTAACGATGTATCTTGCCTTTAATCATCTAGTAAGTCACGGTATCTAGCTTGGAACTCTTCCAACATACCGTCCCTCCACTGAGGGTATGGACAAGCCTGCAACTGACATTCAGTCGTCCTTATCACCCTGGAACCTTTCCAGTGATTCTCCCTAGGATCGATTGATACAATCTCACTACAACTAGTGAGTATCCTAACATCCAATTAGATCTATCTCATAGATACAAAACCCAGGATTTAGGAGGTATCACTTTGATCCTATTTGGAGAATCCTTGTGATAAGCGGAGATTGACCGAGCGTAGCATAGGAAACTCCTTCCCTATCAAGAGTATGTCATCCACGTACTCTACGAGGATCACCACCATACTCTCTACTACCTTTTTGTATATACAAGGTTCATCTACCATTTTGATGAAGTCAAACTCTTTGACTACCACATCAAAACAGACGTTCCAACTCCGCGATGCCTGTTTTATCATATAAAACATCTTGCACACGTTACCGCTGCTCCCACTGTCTACGAAGCCCTCTGGCTGTGTACTTATAGACACTATCTTCTAAATCATCATTTAGAAAAGCAGTCATGACACCCAACCACCAGATATCGTAGTCATGGTATGTAGCCGTGGCAAGTAGGATCTGGATGGACTTAAGCATAGCTCCTTAGAAAAAGTTTCATCATAATCCATACCTGGTCAATGATGCAAACCTTTAACAAGTCTAGCTTTGAAAGTCTCAACTTTTCCATGTACACCAAGTAATCTTCTCAAGATATACCTGCTCCTGATGGGGATTTAACCCTTCAGATAAAGCAACTAAAGTCCATACTTTGTTGGTGTATAAGGATTCCATCTCAGATCGCTAAGCATCCAGCCATTCTTACAGAGTCCTACTCCTGATGGCCAGCTCGAAACTAGTTGGGTCATCATCTCATGATGCAATCCTCGCTCCCTCTATCATAGAGAAACCGAAGTGTCTCTCAGGTGTGTGAGGAACCCTACTATATCGGCGGAGAGGCTGAGGTTCGTTGGAAAACTATTGAATCATTTGGTTCTACCAAATCATCAGCTGAAGTTTGTATAGCTGGAACATTTCCAGTTCTACATAACAGACCTTGCCTCGAGCTTGTCCGGATTTTGCTTTTAGACATATGCCGGACAACCCCAAATCTTAACAAACTTAAGATATGGGCTCTTCCCTTTCCATATCACATATGAAGTGGTAGGTAACTGATTTGATTTGAACCCTATTCAATAGGTATGCAACTTCACAAGTGCATAACGCCCTAAAGAAAATAGGAAACTCAGTAGTACTCATCATAGAGCACACCATATCAAATAGGGTGCTATTGCTCCGCCCCGATATACCATCGTGCTATGGTGTATACGGAAGAGTAATGCTGAGAGAGAATCTCATTCTCCTTTAGAATAGTCCAGGAATTCCGTGCTCAAGTATTCTCCTCCTTGATCACATCAAAGGACATAATACTTTTACCCGTATTTTGGTTCTCTACTTCTAATTTATATTCTGTGAATATCTCAAAAGGTTCGGACTTATGTTTCAACTGGAACACATGTCTGAATCTTGAGAGATTATCAGAGAACGTAATGAAGTACAAAGAACCGATCTTGGCATGTGTAGACAGGGGACTTTCATACATCAGCATGTATCAATCCCAAAAGTTCACTAACTCTTTCTCTGTTTCCAATAAACAGAGCTGTGGTCATCTTATCTCTGTGACATGACTGGAAAGTTTCACAAGATGTAAATTCAAACTAGTTTAAATATGCATCTATATGTAACTTAGCTAGTCGGGTCGCATTGATATGACCTAGTCTATAATACCTCAAGAAGGATCCGTTCATTTCTGAACTCTTCCTCTTGTGTGTGTTCTGTATACTAAGAACTGTAGTTTGATTTAGAACGTCAATGCTTTTAGATAACGTGCCTGAACCGATCAACTCTTGATATAGGAAATGTTCAAAACATTATCCAACAATACAAAATTATATCCTTTCTTTACTAATAAAGAGACTGATATGATTTTGTATATCAGGTTCGGTATCTAATAACATTTGTTCAGAATCAATGTATTCAGGTAATACAGGGTGATAGTGACCAACAGACTTGGCTGCAACACTTGCACCGTTTTCTGTCTCATGGAAACTCTTCACCCGTTCTCAGTTCTCTACCTTTCTGTAGCCCATGTAACAGATTACATATGCGGGATCCTGATCCGGTATCACATACCCAGGACGTAAAGGATACTGAGAAACAGTTCTGTGTAATGAACACACCCGAAGATGATGCATCAGCATGCACTTTCTTCGTTTGGGCGGCACGGGAAATATGGTATTCCCCAATTTCCTGCTCTGTCTTATAACAATTATAAGTTGGAGCGGGGACCAACGTTCCCCAGCTCAGTATAACAAGCGGGTTCGGTCAATATATCCGTTTTATTATCTTGATTAAGGCGTGATATATTCGCTATCTGGAGAGAGAGAGAAGAAAACACTCAGCGTATGCTCTTGCAAGATTAGATTGGTTATCTAATATATCTAATCAGGATGTCTCCCACTATTTTAATCAAATCTTCCTTCAAACCCTAAAAGGAAAAACTAGCCGGGATTAATCACACGCTACAAGTTCGCCAATTTTTCAGCCAGGCCAGTGTCGGTACTTTGAGGGAGGTCCCCCGTGCTTTCGCACGAACCTAATTAATGTAAACCTCGTTTTCCCAGAAGCGTAACCCCGTTAACACCTTTCTAGACACCTACTTGATCGGCTAATTGTAATGTGTAAAACTCTCCCAGAAGTAACTCTTACTCGCAGCGGGTATCGGGATCCAACTATCTTATAGAAGGTATGCAATCTCATTGCAAATTTCAACACTTGAAATTCCCAATAATATTTTACCCCTACCAGCTATATGACCTTAACATAGTCAACAAATCATAAGTGCTAGTCAAGTTCAACCCGTCATTTCCCGATTGAATTAAACCCACCCGCACAACCCTTAACATAGTCAACAAAGTCGCACGACTACCCTAATCCAATCGCATCATATGCTTATACAGATAAGCACTAATCAGCTACCGCACACTACGCCTTAACATAGTCAGCAAACGTAGCACGAATACTAACTAGTACTTATCTGAAATGACGGAGGGCTACGACGGGTTTTTCAGAAAACCCTTTGCGTAATGAACTTGATATCGTCGTAGAATCGAGTGATTTTAAATGGAGTGTTTTTTAGGCTTTTCTAGTTTTGCTAAAGGGGTCACTCCCAGTGAAGGGATCGTCGGCCCTTTCCTCATCGAATAAGGTGCAGGATATATCATATATACCGCTGTGCAAAGCAAGAACTATAGAAGCAATCAAAAGACAAACCGAGTTTGTAGCATCTGCCAGTTATTGCTAAAGGAGTCACTCCCGGTGAAGGGATCTCGGTCCTTTCCTTATCGAATAAGGTGCTGGATGTTCTACAAGGAACACCGCTATGCAAAGCAAGAACCGTAGCTACCAGTTTTTAAAACAAGTTTCTACAACATCTTAGGTTTCTTTTATTTCATTAATCTCATTAATGAAGTCCCATTTTAATTATGCTTCGCAAGCATCTCTTTTTGAAACGAAATCTGCAATATAACATATATCTCATATATATAATATAAACATTCGTCTCAGGCAGTAATATGATCTCATCACAGAACATTGCAGCAGAAGAACATATATGAAATATTGGATATACTAGGACGTCCGTGTTTTCAATACGAGCCTGTATAAAACACGGATTCCACGGTCGCGATGAATAGCCAAACCCACATCCCTAGACCCCTACGAGAGCGGCAAGTAACACTGCCAATCCTAGGGTTAGGAGACCCGGTCTCGACTCCTCGAGATGGTCTCCCACTGGACCCTAGAACCCGGTTACTTGTGCTCCCCGCCTTGGGTCTACCTAATGCGGAAAAGTAAATAATATACAACGGTGACATCTTCCGCTACCTGGAAGTGCCCCAATAAAAGAATATTACATACAAATGAATTTACATGAATGAAAAAGAAAAACTCTCATCTCACATAAAACCCCCGGCTATTCAAACACGACGATCCAATACAACATATCACAGCAACACATAATATCTCATATCATCAACGTAAGCAAGTATGCGTATCCCGATTTTCGTTGATGTATAGCAACGAAGCCGGCGATACACCACATACTACGCTTACGGTCACAGAAAAGAAAGTGTAAAACTATAACAGTTGGAATCCGCAACCACCATAGACATCGCATGCCTAACCAAATGAATTCCTTAGACATCGCATGCCTAACAATTATAAACCCCGCATTTTGGTCTCATTATCGAAAACTCTTTTCAATGTCAAGTCGGGCAATTCAACAAGATTCCCGACGTCCTGATCGAATGCTCGTCGCAAACTTTAGTAGACGGCCGCACCGCCGATACCGTCGACGAAGTGCACCAAGGCGGAACACCGCTGCCGCGAGCACCCGAACGGATGCTTTCGGCGACAGGGTTCTCCTACAGTCACTTGGTCGGGGCTATGGGGCGTAGCTGTCTATTAAGTTTATCCGGCGAGTATCCGCGTACGCTACGTGATTGCGACGGACTTTTGATCACATCAAAATTCCGTAGCAACCGATCAACTGAGACTAAACTGCTATGTTTATAATATTCAAATCAGTTATCTCATAACTACCTGTGGATTCCAAATATTGTATCACATTCCAGATAAATAGAAAAAGTTAAACTTTCCGATCGAATCATCAAGCACCCAAGATTTCCCCAATATATCTCAACACTTGAAATCAGTTTAAAAACATCCATCACATGCCACAGTACCAATGGTCCAGCCGTAGAAGGGTCAAGCCAACGCCTCACATGTGGCACGCCGTACTGCCCCAAACCCTAAGGTTCAAAAGGCAGTTCAAGACGGTCACATAATCGAGTTAAGGTTTTTTGTCTTCTAGAGGGTCCATCGCGTTACTTGCACGACTTAGAACGTTCTTAAACACGAGGAAAAATCCAGCTTTTGAAAAATTTCCCGACAGGGGAAAAAGTGAGTTATTGATATCCGTTCGAACTTTTTAACAGTTTCTAAAATTTATCCGGACAAAACTAAACAAAGTTAAAATATCCGATCGAATCTTTAAGTTCCCAATACAACCTAGATAATTCAACAGTTGAATAAATATTAAACATTCCCAGAAAATACAACATTAAAAAATAGGAGTTACTGTGAAACGCACGTGCCAAGAATCGACCATGTGGCCGCGGAACCGCCGCGCAAGCTGGGGAGGGGCCGCGGTTCCGCGGCTCTTTGGTCGAATTGCGCTCACGTGCTTCACAGTAATTCTTGTAATTACCTGCTGTAATTTTTGGATATTTTTAATATGGAAAAATCACAGTTTTGAAAATTTTTCCAGAAAGTGGGTTTTATCGGGTTTTCCGGGTTCGATCGAACTTTAAACTTCGTCTAGACTTCGCCTAAAGCTCTAGCTTGGCTCTGATACCACTGTAGGGTTGCTAGGCACGCGCACAAGGGTCTATGAGGCATCAACCATGCCCGATTAAAAATTTAGCCGTGCCGAACAACCCGAATATGGAACTTTAAACTAGAGATTAGGCGAAAACAAGCATGCTAAACAATTTAACACTAAGTGAGAGGGATTACAACCTTTGTAGATCCGGTCCTTCACTTCATATGCTCCGTGTTGTGGTCCCTTCGCTGCGATCATCGGGTTCCGGACTCTCGAGAGGTTCCACGAAGAGAAAGACGCAACCTTTGCTTCCGATCTTCGATACTAAGATGATCTACCATGAAGTTTCTTTAACACAAGCTAACACTCATGAAATGATGTGAACACCCTCATCTAAATGGCAAGGGAAGATGAGGATGATGAAGTAGGATTTTTGCTCTCTTTATTTATCTTTTTCTCATATTTATTCATCACCATTGAAAAATCAAGCAAGCTTTTCATGAAAGAAAAATGAAGAAGAAGATGAACAATATTGTTGAATCCTTTTGTGATGAATAGGAAATGAAATAATATGATAGATAATGCAACCTTGGTCAAGCTAACTCTTGTAGAGAATTAACTAGGGTTAGGGTTTGGGTTTGGTTAAAGCATGACTCACTTGAAAATATCTTTATCATGACAAAAAGAAAAGCTTCTAGAATCAACTAGAAGGTTTAACCCTAATCCAAACCCTAATCAAGTTTAAACTCCACTAAACAAGTTGTATTAGTTAACATATCATGTTACAATATTATATATCACATATATAATATTTATCGTAACAAAATAAAATAATACAATTAACATATATCGCATATATATCAATGTATTACCCGAGTGAGAAAAAGAATCTTTTAGTGAGCTAATATTAGTTAATGTAATTTAATATATCATATATATTATTATACATTAAATTATCGAATCAACACTTGATCCGACAATCCGGCTATATCGCATATAACCGACTAATATTTATCCGTACCGATTCATCGAATCAACACTTGATCCGATGACCCGGCTGATATCAAATATCGCGAGAATATAATACGGTATCACATATCGCATTATCCTCGGTCCCGCACATATCACATATGTGCCCCTACTCCGTTTTGCCTGAGTCAAGAAACCTCTATGTAGCACTCTAAAGAATCGTCAATACGCCGGCAGTAGGTTATGATCATATCAAACACCCACAAGCTGTAAGCGGTCAGCTAAACGTAACAGCTACCCCGGTATTGAGCGCTTAGAAGATCAACAAGCAAGCCTGTAACTTCTCCTGTGAATCCAAACAGTAACACTCCCGTACAGTCCGGTCTCGTCGTCTGATATGTTGCATATCTCGCCTAGGGGTGGTAAACGTCAGACCCCAGTAGCTCGATAAGTCGTGTCGATATGAGGTCTATAACAGTTCGAGAAACTACTGATAACACTTACCAGTAAATCTCAGCAACCCTGGACAGGAATTTCCGGTTATAGCAATCGAACACAGCACAACATCAACTCCCTATACCGGGAGAGACGAATCCCCTCCTATCGCTCATTGCCTCCATATGATTCGGGACTGTACCCAAAAGCCACCTTTTTGCACGCCCTCTTGGACGTGGTATGATGGAAATGAAAGCACAGTGGGAATCACACAAGACTCTATGACGATCTCGGGTCGACAGACTACTCTGTACCAGTGTCACCGGAGAACTGCCATCTGACGTATGGTATAATACCATCTGGGAGTTCTCGGCGAGTCCGTCCAGTGTATCCAGTCTCTACTGAGCACCCGTACACCATCTTTGATGTCAAACACCGATGGATATGGGATCATCCATCGCCCATCATATGGGTCAAGATGCGTATACGCTAGTCTACTCCGGTGCATCGATGCCCTGTCTCGATACACCCTCGACTAGGAACAGTTATAGGATGTACTCGTCGACTACCGTGGCCCCACTTGTATGATCTCATCATAGTCCCAGTAGTCGAGTACATATCCTAAGGGCTTTATCAACATGTAACATAGAGACAATCAGAGTACATGTTAAGATAAAGTACAACCAGATAGCATACTATCATGTCGAGCAAGAAAGTCCTCCCTATATATGTCCTAGCATCCACTACAATATACATCGTATGTACAGTAATGGCCTCTAGGGCATACATATAACTAACACGTTGGTCCCGCTCCAACTTATAATTGTTATAAGATAGAGCAGGAAATTGGGGAATACCAGATTTCCCGTGCCGCCCAAACGTAGAAAGTGCATGTTGATGCATCATCTTCGGGTGTGTTCATTACACAGAACTGTTTCTCAGTATCCTTTACGTCCTGGGTATGTGATACCAGATCAGGATCCCGTATATGTAATCTGTTACATGGGCTATAGATAGGTAAAGAACTGAGAACGGGTGTTAAGTTTCATGAGACAGAAAACGGTGCAAGTGTTGCAGCCAAGTCTGTTGGTCACTGTCACCCTGTATTACTAGAATACATTGATTCTGAACAAATATTATTAGATACCGAACCTGATATACAAAATCATATCAGTCTCTTTATTAGTAAAGAAAGGATATAATTTTGTATTGTTGGATAATGTTTTGAACATTTCCTATATCAAGAGTTGATCGGTTCAGGCACGTTATCTAAAAGCATTGACGTTCTAAATCAAACTACAGTTCTTAGTATATATAGAACACACACAAGAGGAAGAGTTCAGAAATGAACGAATCCTACTTGAGGTATTGTAGACTAGGTCATATCAATGCGACCAGACTGGCTGAAGTTACATATAGATGCATATTTAAATTAGTTTGAATTTACATCTTGTGAAACTTGCCGGTCATGTCACAAAGATAAGATGACCACAACTCTGTTTATTGGAAACAGAGAAAGAGTTAGTGAACTCTTGGGATTGATACATGCTGATGTATGAAGGTCCCCTGTCTACACATGCCAAGACTGGTTCTTTTTACTTCATTACGTTCTCTGATAATCTCTCAAGATTCAGACATGTGTTCCAGTTGAAACACAAGTCCGAACCTTTTGAGATATTCACAGAATATAAGTTAGAAGTAGAGAACCAAATACGGGTATAAGTATTATGTCCTTTGATGAGATCAAGGAGGAGAATACTTGAGCACGGAATTCCTGGACTATTCTAAAGGAGAATGAGATTCTCTCTCAGCATTACTCCTCCGTATACACCACAACACGTCGGTGTATCGGGGTGGAGCCATAGCACCAAATGTGATATGGTATGCTCTATGATGAGTACTACTGAGTTTCTTATTTCCTTTTGGGAGTTATGCACTTGAGAAGCTGCATACCTATTGAACATGGTTCAAATCAAATCAGTTGCCTACCACTTCATATGTGATATGGAAAGGGAAGAGCCCATATCTTAAGTTGGTTAAGATTGGGGTTGTCCGGCCTATGTCTAAAAGCAAAATCCGGACAAGCTCGAGGCAAGGTCTGTTATGTAGAACTGGAAATGTTCCAGCTATACAAACTACAGCTGATAATTTGGTAGAACCAAAGGATTCAATTGTTTCCAACGAACCTCAGCCTCTCCGCCGATCTAGTAGGGTTCCTCACCCACTTGAGAGATACTTCGGTTTCTCTATGACAGTGGGAGCGAGGATTGCATCATGAGATGATGACCCAACTAGTTTCGAGCTGGCCATCAGGAGTGAGACTCTGTAAGAATGGCTGGATGCTTATCGATCTGAGATGGAATCCTTATACACCAACAAAGTATGGACTTTGGTTGCTTTATCTGAAGGGTTAAATCCCCATCAGGAGCGAGTATATCTTGAGAAGATTACTTGGTGTACATGAAAAAGTTGAGACTTTCAAAGCTATGCTTAAGTCCATTCAGATCCTACTTGCCACGGCTACATACCATGACTACGACATCTGGTGGTTGGGTGTCATGACTGCTTTTATAAATGATGTTTTGGAAAAGTGCGTCTATAAGTACACAGCCAGAGGGCTTCATAGACAGTGGGAGCAGCAGAAACGTGTGCAAGATGTTTTATATGATAAAACAGGCATCGCGGAGTTGGAACGTCTGTTTTGATGTGGTAGTCAAAGAGTTTGACTTCATCAAAATTGTAGATGAACCTTGTATATACAAAAAGGTAGTAGAGAGTATGGTGGTGATCCTCGTAGAGTACGTGGATGACATACTCTTGATAGGGAAGGAGTTTCCTATGCTACGCTCGGTCAATCTCCGCTTATCACAAGGATTCTCCATATAGGATCAAAGTGATACCTCCTAAATCCTGGATTTTGGATCTATGAGATAGATCTAATTGGATATTAGGATTCTTACTAGTTGTAGTGAGATGGTATCAATCGATCCTGGGGAGAATCACTGGAATGGTTCCAGGCTGATAAGGACGACTGAATGTCAGTCGCAGGCATTGTCTACAGCCTCAGTGGAAGGACGGTATGTTGGAAGAGTTCCAAGCTAGATACCGTGACATACTAGACGATTAAAGGCAAGATACATCGTTACCAAGGATACTACCAAAGAGGCAGTCTGGATATATATAAGTTCATAAGATGAACTTCGTTCCTACCATTGTGTGACAATGGAGTTGTGGCTTTAGCCAAGGAACTACCGTCCCATTAGAAATCCAGATATAATTCTTAGGCAGTATCACCTGATCATGGAGATGGTTGATCTCCAGGGAGATCGAGGTTAGGAGAGTAGACACAGAGGACAACAGCGCGGATCCACTCACAAAGGCATTTTTTTCCCCAGTAGAGACCTTTTTATGGGATTGTTGAGTATGAGATACTTCAACTGCAGCTAATTGTTGGGTATGCGATACCATAACAGATGGCCCTAGTGCAAGTGGGAGATTGTTAGTTATATGTATGCCCTAGAGGCCATTACTGTACATACGATGTATATTGTAATGGATGCTTGGACATATATAGGGAGGACTTTCTTGCTCGACATGATAGTATGCTATCTGGTTGTACTTTATCTTAACATGTATTCTGATTGTCTCTATATTACATGTTGATAAAGACCTTAGGATATGTACTCGACTACTGGGACTATGATGAGATCATACTAGTGGGGCCACGGTAGTCGACGGGTACATCCTATAATTGTTCCTAGTCGTGGGTGTATCGAGACAGGGCATCGATGCACCAGTGTAGACTAGCATATACGCATCTTGACCCATATGATGGGCGATGGATGATCCCATATCCATCGGTGTTTGACATCAAGGATGGTGTACGGGTGCTCAGTGGAGACTGGGTACACTGGACGGACTCGCCGAGAACTCCCAGATGGTATTATACCATACGTCAGATGGCAGTTCTCCGGTGACACTGGTACAGAGTAGTCTGTTGACCCGAGATCGTCATAGAGTCTTGTGTGGTTCCCACTGTGCTTTGATTTCCATCATACCACGTCCAAGAGGGCGTGCAAAAAGGTGGCTTTTGGGTACAGTCCCGAATCACATGGAGGCAATGAGCGATAGGAGGGATTAGTCTCTCCCGGTATAGGGAGTTGATGTTGTGCTGTGTTCGATTGGCTATAACCGGAAATCCCTGGCCAGGGTTGCTGAGATTTACTGGTAAGTGTTATCAGTAGTTTCTCGAACTGTTATAGACCTCAAATCAACACGACTTATCAAGCTACTGGGGTCTGACGTTTACCACCCCTAGGCGAGATATGCAACATATCAGACGACGAGACCGGACTGTACGGGAGTGTTACTGTTTGGATTCGCAGGAGAAGTTACAGGCTTGCTTGTTGATCTTCTGAGTGCTCAATACCTGGGTAGCTGTTACGTTTAGCTGACCGCTTGCAGCTTGTGGGTGTTTGATATGATCATCACCTACTGCCGGCGTATTGACGATTCTTTAGAGTCCTACACAGAGGTTTCTTGACTCAGGCAAAACGGAGTAGGAGCACATATGTGATATGTGCGGGACCGAGGATAATGCGGTATGTGATACTGTATTGTATTCTCGCGATATTTGATATCAGTCGGGTCATCGGATCAAGTGTTGATTCGATGAATCGGTACGGATAAATATTAGTCGGTTATATGCGATATAGCCGGATTGTCGGATCAAGTGTTGATTCGATAATTTAATGTATAATAATATATATGATATATTAAATTACATTAACTAATATTTGCTCACTAAAAGATTCTTTTTCTCACTCGGGTAATACATTGATATATATGCGATATATGTTAATTGTATTATTTTATTTGGTTACAATAAATATTATATATGTGATATATAATATTGTAACATGATATGATAACTAATGCAACATGTTTAGTAAAGATTAATCAAGATTAGGGTTTGATTTGGGTTAATGGTTTCTAGATGATTCTAGAAGGTTTTTGTTTTGTCATGGAAAAGATATTTACTTATGACTCATTCTAAACTCAACCCAAAACCCTAACCCTTGGTTAATTCTCTACAATGGTTAAGTGAACCATGGTTGCATAATTGATCAATATCTCTTTTTCCTATTCATCACAAAAGGATAATCAATATTGTTCATCATCTTCTTCCTTCTTCTTCTTTGCTTGAAATGGTTTCTTGCTTTGATTTTTGTGATGGATAAATAAGAGAAAAAGATAAATAAAGAGAGCAAAAATCCTACTTCATCATCCACATCTTCCCTTGCCATTTAGATGAGGGTGTTCACATCATTTCATGAGTGTGAGCTTGTGTTAAAGAAACTTCAAGGTAGATCATCTTAGTATCGAAGATCGGAAGCAAAGGTTGCGTCTTTCTCTTCGTGGAACCTCTCGAGAGTCCGGATCCCGATGATCGCAGCGAAGGGACCACAACACGGAGCATATGAAGTGAAGGACCGGATCTACAAAGGTTGTAATCCCTCTCACTTAGTGTTAAAGTGTTTAGCATGCTTGTTTTCGCCTAATCTCTAGTTTAAAGTTCCGTATTCGGGTTGTTCGGCACGGCTAAATTTTAAATCGGGCATGGTTGATGCCTCGTAGACCCTTGTGCGAGTGCCTAGCAACCCTACACAAACTACCGGGTACTTTGAAGTGTTTAGTGGGCTACTCACGTTGTTGAGGGAGACCGCTTCACTTCGGGTCCTAGGCGGGTAGTTTTCCGTACCCGTAGGGGTCTAGGGTAGGGTTTTGGCTATTCATCACGACTGTGTAATCCGACTTTCTTTTCAGGCTCAAAAGGAATGCAGATTCGTAGAAAATTCAATATGTTCATCTGTGATCTGGAATGCCTATTATTGCGTCAGACGAATGTACAATATTTATATATGATAACTATTAGGCGACACTTATGTTTTGCATCCGCGCTAGCCCAGCCCCCGCTCTGTCGTTAGTTAAGTAACCTAACAGGTGAATGACGGGACCCAGTGGCGAATGCGGATGGCAAAAGAGGACGTTGAATTTTTGTTGTTTTCTGCAATGATAGGTTAATTGATGGGACGCATTATATTAATGCAAAGAAACTAAACCAAAGTTGAATCGTTGGAACAGTTTAAAAGAAACCACTCAGTTAGTTTTAAAACAGATGATATTTTTTAAATTGCGGAGCTTTAACCACTCCTTTTAAAAATCCAACAGGTTCCTTCGATCATATCAAGTTCACTACGTTCACGGTTTCGCCAAAACCATTCGTAGCCCTCCGTCATTTCATTTGGGTATTCAGTAGTATTCAAGCAATATATTTTGACCAACGCCAAGGCATAGTGTTTGGTAGCTGCTGGGTATTCATTTGTTGCATAGATATATGAGTTAGTTTGGGACAGTCGTATTATCATTTGGCCAACGTCAGGGGTATGTACGGATGGCTTCAAATTAACAAGATAATGATGGGTAGAACTTGACATGTGACTTATGACATTTTGACCAACGCCAAGGTCATAAGAGCATGGGGCAGAAATCCATATCGGGAATTTCTAAAGAAACTGAAATTTGCAAAGAGATGCATACCATTTGGAGTGTGATAATTTTGGTAGGATTCCTTCAGCTTTATCACACGATGATATTTGGATCCCGATCATACTGTGAGTATCCGCTACTCATCAGGAGATTCATCACTTAACGATCAATGCTATAAACCAAGTAGGTGTCGAGAAAGGTGTCAGCGGGATTACGCCCCAAGAGAAAAGAGATTATTTAATTAAGGAAATTCACGAAAGCGTCGTAAAACCTCCCTCGAAGTACCGACACCGGCCTGGCTGAACGGTTAAGCAAGTATTGTACGGTGAGAATAGTCCTGGCTAGTTCTTCCTTTTTGGTTTGAGGAGGGATTCGAGAAACAGTGGGAGCCATCCTGTTTAGATAAACTAAAAACCACTCTAAACTTGCAAGAGTATCATGCTAAAGTGTTCCCTCTCTCTCTCATTGCAGCGACCCAAAACATGACAGGCCTTAAGTTACTATTAGAGAAAAATATTTTGACAGGGCCAAACTATAAAGATTGGTTCCGGAATATTAAGATGGATTTGACTTATGACAAATTGGGGTATGTCCTTACTGCTAAGGCACCTGTTGTCCCTGGTCTAGAATCCAGTATTGCGGATATGGAAATCCACAAGACCTGGGAGTTAGATTGCGCGAAGGCCAAATGCATCGTGCTTACCTCTATGAATAATGAACATCAGAGAAGGCACAAGGATATGGATCTTGAATCCATATTTCTCTACACAAAGGATCTGTATGGAGAGCAATCTCGTATAGCTAGATACGAGACCTCGAAGAACTTGTTTCAGTCGAGGCTGGCCGTCGGATCATCTATAGGAGAACATGTCCTAAAGATGATTGGCTATATAGAAGAGCTCGTGGACCTCGGGACGACTTTGGAGAACGAGCTCTATACAGACTTGGTTCTTCAGTCCCTTCCTTCCACCTACGCCCAGTTTATTCTGAATTTCAACATTCAAGGAAAAGAAGTTGAACTTCCAGAACTCCTTAACATGTTGAGGAGTGCAGAGGGAACCTTGCCGAAAGCAAGGGAAACACCCACTATATTTGTTCGCGGTGCTTCCTCTTCCAGGTCCAAGGCAAGGGCCAAAAGAAGGAAGATGAAGGCCGCTACCAAACCAAGAGGTGGTGTTGGTATGGTGGGAGCTAAGGGAAAAGCAAAGGTTGCGATGCCAGTAGTGGCAAAGGACGAGTGCTTCCACTGTCGTAGGAAAGGCCATTGGAAGAAAGATTGCAAAGCTTGGATTGCCAAGAACCAAGAACCGAAGCAAGCTGTGGTTTCGACTTCAGGTGTGTTTGTAATTGAAAATTGTCTGTCAATCAACTCTACTTCCTGGGTATTGGATACCGGATCAGGATCTCATATATGCAATTCATTGCAGGCACTGAGAGACCGTAGAGTGCTGAAGGTTGGTGATATGACCCTCCAGGTTGCTAATGGAGCTTGCGTGGGTGCTGTGTCCGAAGGGGATTATCACCTAGGATTGACGAGTGGACATATTTTGGCTTTACGCAACTGTTTTTGTGTACCTAGTTTAACGTGTAATATCATATCAGTATCGTTGTTATCAAAAGAAGGTTATGATTTCACGTTTGTAAGCGATGTTGTTAACATCCACCTTAATCATGGTTTGATTGGGTCCGGTACACTAGATAACGGTATATACGTATTAAACCAATTACAGATTTTCAATGTCCAGAATACACTAAAAAGAAAGTCTCCAGATATAAATCAGGCTTTCTTATGGCATTGTAGACTGGGTCACATCAATGAGACAAGGTTAACTAAGTTACATGGAGAAGGATATTTGGATTCGTTCGAATATCAATCTTATGCAACTTGTCAATCATGTCTCAAAGGAAATATGACAAAGACTCCATTCACTGGACATGGAGTAAGAGCGAGCGAGCTCTTAGGACTCATACACAGCGATATATGTGGTCCAATGTCTACACTTGCAAGAGGTGGTTTTTCATATTTCATTACTTTTACGGACGATTACTCTAGGTACGGATTCATTTTATTAATGAAACATAAATCCGAGGCCTTTGAGAAATTCCAAGAATATAAGAATGAAGTAGAAAACCAAACCGGCAAAAGTATCAAGACACTGAGATCTTATCAAGGTGGTGAATACTTAAGTGCTGAGTTCCTAGGTTACCTAAAAGTTAAAGGAATTCTCTCTCAGCTTACTCCTCCATACACTCCACAGCATAATGGTGTATCGGAGAGACGGAACCGGACCCTATTAGATATGGTACGTTCCATGATGAGTAATGCTGAGTTACCGCGATCTTTCTGCGGTTATGCGCTAGAATCAGCAACATATCTTTTGAACAGGGCTCCTACCAAGACTGTGCCTACCACGCCATATCAGATGTGGAGTGGGAAGAAACCCTATCTTCAGTATCTGAAGATATGGGGATGTCCAGCTTTTGTTAAAAAGCAGCATGAGGACAAACTCGAGGCACGATCAGTACAGTGTAAGTTTATGGGATATCCAAAGAACTCCAAGGGGTATTTCTTCTATTACGCAGAGGAACAAAAGGTTTTTGTTTCTCGTAATGCCCATTTTCTAGAACATCAGATTTTAGAAAAGGAAACAAGTGGGAGCGAAATAGAACTGGAAGAAATTCGAGAACCACAAACTACTACTGAAAGTTTAGTAGAACCAGTAGTTCAAGAAGAATAGGACATTCTCACACCCCTCCACAGAAGTAGTAGGCTGTCTCATCCGCTTGAGAGATACTACGGTTTTCTCATAGATGGGGATAGAGAGGATTGCGTCATTGATAATGATGAACCTACTAGCTTCCAGCAGGCCATCCAGAGCGGCGACTCGGTAAGATGGCTGGATGCAATGCGGACCGAAATGGTGTCCATGTACACCAACAAAGTATGGACTTTGGACTTTGCTCCAGGTGGGGTAAAACCCATAGGATGCAAATGGATCTTCAAGAAAAAGATTGGTGTAGATGGACAGGTGGAAACCTATAAGGATAGACTTGTTGCAAAGGGTTTTCGTCAAAGACCTGGTTTGGACTATGACGAAACTTTTTCTCCAGTGGCTATGCTCAAATCCATTCGGGTCCTTCTTGCTATTGCCTCCTTCCATGATTACGAGATCTGGCAGATGGACGTAAAGACGGCTTTTCTAAATGGTAATTTGGAAGAGTGCGTCTATATGGATCAGCCAGAAGGTTTCAATCAGAGTGGGAGCAGCGGGAAAGTGTGCAAGTTGCTTAAATCCATTTATGGACTAAAGCAGGCATCGCGGAGTTGGAACATCTGTTTTGATGAAACGGCCAAAGAATATGACTTTATCAAAAATCCAGATGAACCATGTATATATAGTAAAATTGTAGCACGAACTGTCGTATTCCTCGTCTTATACATGGATGACATTCTATTAATAAGAAATGACATTCTTATGCTACAATATGTCAAAGGATTCTTGTCACAGAGGTTCTCTATGAAAGACCTGGGTGATGCCTCTTACATTCTGGGGATCCGGATCTATCGTGATAGATCCAAGAGAATGTTGGGACTTTCACAGTCCAGGTATTGTAAGTGCACGGCGGCGCCCCGGCCGTCGATCCGACGCCGGAAACGCGGAAACGAAAAACTTTGCGAAACTTGCAAACCGGCACCACCGCGCACTTTTATCCCGGATCGGGCCATTAACCTAGCTACTAGCAAACTAAAAGATGGGTAGAGAGTTATACCAAGCGATTCGTGTCCTTCGGTCTTCGTCTCCACTCCGATCTCCCGCGGAATCTCCATCCGTCACCTCTTCGTCCGAAAGGGCACCACGTAGCCAAATTCTTTTACGGGCTCCCACCTCTAGACCGAGGCAACTCGGGCGCGAAGTTGGCTAGCCGACACGTCCAAGATTTGCTGTAGATGAAGTGTAGTAGGCTATGTCTCTTTTGGGGTTTATGCTTCCATGGATGTGGAGGAATGAAGATAAGGAAAAATGGTGCTTTCATTTTTCCTAGCAAGAAATGAGATGAAGAAAAATGCCACCTATCAAAAATGAACTTCTCTCTTTCTCTCCTCCGCATGTGGCCGGCCCTATATGGAATGGTGGAGGAAAAATCCCACCCCAAGCAAGTGGAGGAAAAAAGAATGATAAAGGGAAAAATAGTCACTCCAAAGCCACATCAAATTCTCATCCATTCATTTCTCATAAATGCAATGGATGAGATGGAAAAGGAATCTCATGATGAAAAAATCTATCATAATGAAACCACAAATGCAAGAAACCCCCTCACAATAACTTATTTGCAAACTTGCAAATAACCCCCTCCACGAGAAAGTCTGGCCGTGAAGGAACAAAGGAAAACCGGCCGGAACGGAATGCAAACTGGCAACTTCAGAAAACTGATCCCGTAATAAATTACAGGAAAACCCCGCGACTGCATATACATGCCTGCATTTGTATTCCCACTGAACACAAATGCAAAAAGACAAAATCTACACTGTCTAATACTAGGATCCAGCTTAAACCAAAGCCCGCTAGTAAAAACCGTCCGATCACGATCCGTGCAATACCGCACGTATCTGATTGAACCCTGTCATATCTCCATACGACCTCTACAGTGTTTCGCCCGAAACTTGAGTAACTGTGTGTGGTGGACTCTAAAGACTCGTCAATACTATGGCTGTGGATTTAACCACTAGCACGTTATAGGTATTAGCCATACGTGATGGGCTACCAGCTATTGACCAAAAGGGACGTCGATGAGCGAACTCATCCTGACACCCTACTGAGCCTGTCAGTGACAATATCCGTACAGTCCGGTCCGTTCGTCTATGAGAATCGCATGGCGGGCCTAGGGGGTTGGTAAAAGTCAGACCCCCAAAAGCGGTACAAGTCGTGTCGAAGTGTAGCCCAGAACACCCTGAAATACTACTGGAATACCTACCAGTAAATCTCCTGCCTTGGCCAAGGACTTTTCATGTACTGGCTCTCCTAGACAAAGCGCGACCTCACCACCAATACCGGGAGAGACGAACCCCTGCAGATCTGCTCACTGCCTCCATGTGGCTTGGGACTGTACCCAACTAAAACCTGTTTGCACGACGCCTTTGAGCCGTGGTAGGGTAGTAATCAAAGCACAGTGGGAACTCACACGAGATAAATGACGATCTCAGGTCAATGAACTAATGTAACACCTTAGAATGTGTTTTGTAGCTTATTATATTTTAATGTATGGTTTTTAATAAAAAGTTTACTAAATTAAGTTTCAATTATTTTATCCTATTTTATGAGTATTTTGTTAGAATTTTCCTAGGCACACACACACTTGTGCATGTTAACTAGGGTGCTAATTGGGAGGTTAATCATGATTAGCAATCATGGTTAGCTAACCATTTTCCTTTGAGCTTGTTTTATTAATTGTTTTGGAGTTTTGGATTTAATAGTGTGCATGGTTGTTTTTAAATAAAATGAATTTGAAAAAGGTTATAATATTGGTTCTATTATTCATGGTTGACTTTGTGTAAGGGAGAGAGTATGGGGTGCATGGTGTGAACCATGCCTCTTTAATGAGGAGAGAGAAGGTGAGAGGGAGGGGTCTTTTGCCTTGCACTCTTTTCTCAACTTCTCACTCTCATTCTCTCTCTCAAACACACACACTCCCACACAACAACAACAGAAGCAGCAGCAAGCAGCAGTGGCAGCAACAACAACAACATCAGCAACAACTGCAGCAACAACAGAAATAGCAGCAGCACCAGAAAAAGCAATAGCGGCAGCAGGAGCTTCAGCAGCTGAAGCAAGCAGCAGCACTATCAGCACCCGAGGCAGTAGCAGCTCCAGCATCATCATCATCAGCAACGACATCATCATCTTCAGCAGCAGCAGGAGCAGCAGGCAGCAACAGCAGTAGCAGGAGCTCCAGCAACCTACAGCAGCTCTTCTCCACTTCTTCACCTGCTCTCTAGGGTTCTTTAGGGTATACTTCCTAACCCAATCCCCTAGTTGCTTAATTTGTGCATCGATTAGCATCGATTAGTGTAAATAGCTAATTTAGTGCTAATTAAGGTGATTTGTGTGGACTTGTGGCAAAGTGATATTTGTGTTGGTAAACCCTACTTATTTAAGTGTTGTTAGGGTCACCTTAACTGAGTTTAACCCTGGATTACACTAAAATACCTTAGGGTTTGTGTTTTGTGCTAAATTGGCGTTTTTAAGCGATATTGTGGCACTCTGTGATCTGCTATTGACCCGGACCCTTCAGAACAAAATTGAGAAGACTGGAGCATGCACACTAGGTCTAGAACACACCACCAGAGCACGAGCCCCTAACTTTTACCTTGGGCCACAGATTTATTTAGTTTGGCTGCAATTTGTGGCCATGTAGTGGACATGGGTGTTGGGGTCATGGCTAAGGTTCTATGCTGTGTAGTCTAGTGTTTTGGCATATCTAGTTTTGCAAGATTTGATTTGTAGGAAAATCTGGGACAATATATCGTTTTGCATGTCCGTTGTGTTTGCGCGATACGCGCGATACGTGAGTGGGTTCTGTGATCCAGCGTATCGCGGCGTGTCGCGATGGTTTTAGACGCGTATACACACATTTTAGCGTATCATGCACGCGCGTTTAGTTCGCAACGCGAGTTTCTCGTTTTGGTTCGATATCGCGTTTTGCGGAATATTTGGCTTATATATGATTTCCATGTCTTATTTGCAGTTTTGCAGGAAGGGACTACGGACACTGCTACACGGGGGAGAAGATAGTAGGATTCACCTAGCGTGGAGTGTTGGTGAGTGGATTTAACATCTACAGGGTAATCGCCCGCATGGCATTATGCGTATGTGCTAGGATTTAAATACCTGTCGCACATTTTACGTCATTGTTAGAATTGCGCATTTACTTTATTTCCTTGATATAGCTATACTGTGACTAGCAGCCGTAGGACATTGCACATATTATTGACCGTTCATGTTGCACGAGCACGGATTGTATGCTACACACACACCGTCAATAATTGCCATGTCACACACAAACCATTATAGACATTATCACATATGACATTACCATACCTATATACCTATAGAGTATCGTACCATTAGTGATAGGTACACATACCCTTTACGATACATCTATAGGTATACCTTACTCATATTTTTCTTATACCCAGGGGATATATGACATCAGTTCTTATAGGTAGACACCTAGACATTGCTACACTTGTATGTTACATACATATTCAGTTGTAGTTACATATTTATCTTCACTGATGTTACTTAGCTGTACTTTATTGGTTTCGCATACATCTGGTTTCGGCTACATATTCTCATTTATATGCCCGCATATCAGATATATCGCATATATTTATTCCTGGATTTGCGCATTGTTATTTGGATTTCACATGATGATTTCTGGATTTGGGAACCGCGGGAGTTCATGAAATTATGCATACATTGAAAAACCCGGTTTCCTTGACATGATATTTGCACAGCCACCATGAGATTTATCGGTTCTGATTATATACTCCATACGAGGTGTGGTTGCCGTATGAGGGTACATGGTGGGGCCCGGTATGGTTCCCCTCGGCAAGTAGATCGATGGATGTTGCCGATTGAGCCTGGAGGCGGACTAGTACCTACCGGTGACAGTACTAATGACTTGGCGGGGGTCATGGAGACACCGTTGGGAGTCATGCACGTATGCATACGTCGAAAGGCGAAGGTCAGAGCTAGGCACTTGTGCTTTCGGGACAGCGTATGATACGTACCTATCAGGATTTCTGTGTCGATGCTTGGCACATTGTTTTCATGATATTTCTTTTAAACACCTTTGTTTATATAACAGGGGATTAGCCGTTGTTATATATACCCTTACACCAATATTAGTGGAATGAGACGCTAATATATGTGTATTGACCCCATCATATTTATTTCTACATATATACTTATTTAGGATGTTAGAAACTTACTTGAGATTCGACTTGGGATATAGGTGATTCATTGAGATTGGATATTGGATATGAAAGAGATTGTTGATTCGTACATTCGAGATATAGGAGAGATATTCGATATTGTACATTGAGGTGATGTGAGACTTATATGATGTGAGAGCCCAGTTTGGGGGCTGATTTGAGGAATTGTGGATTTGAGTGTCTTGATGGATTGTGATCCTGCCACGATGTCAGATTTCCGTGGAAATGACATATTCCACCCTATACCTCACACTTATCTACCTTATGCACAGTTCATATATTGGTAGTACCTGTTAGTGTACCCTTATGATAGCTGCATATTTGCATTCTTATATCCCTATTGCATAGTTATTGCACACTATTCTCATGTTATTATTGATTCATATATTGATTGTACCTGCTAGTGTACTTTCCATTTTTCAGCATTTGCATGATATGTTATTACTGTAATCGGATATCTTGGATTCATGCTGTACGTGCATTCCAGCGATTACCTGCATATGTTATCTACTATTCACGAGTTGGCAACTCACCCCCATTGTGCCACAGGTGTTTTAGGTTGTCCCCCAGAGTAGTCGAGGCAGGCTATTCCGCTATTCAGCTTTCATCTTTTGCTACAGATACCGCATCAGCTTACAGTACTATTTTACTTAGGTGGATTTTGGTGGTTATCTGTATTTTGTATTGTATATTCGTTGTATCTTATACTCTCCATCTACTATTATGTTGTTGACTTAGAGACCTGGTGAGGATGATAATGTATATTATTGTGGATTTGTTGTCTTTTATATATAACTTTCTCTCTATTTTCTTTATTCCTTCGCTACGGTGTCGTATATTTGTATTGTATTCATCTTGGCAAGTTTTTTACAAAAAGGTGTTGTTGCTAAAACTTTAAAGAAATAAAGTAGGACTTTTAATGAATTTGGGTTGCGATTTCAACTATTTCAAAAACATATATTATTTTTTCCGTATTTTCTTGGTTTAGATTTCTGGGTTTTGGCTTTCTTTTACTGCGTTACGTCTTTAGGCGTTGTGTAGTATTAGGGCCGTCACGGGCCAATTTTGGGTCATGACAAAGTTGGTATCAGAGCGCTAGGTTTTACCTTTCGGAGTGTAGGATGACCTTAGTATGATGGAGTAGGTAGCTTAAGCAGAGTAACGTAGTGTGTGTATGTCTGCAGCATACCCACGATGCAGTACCTTGCATTAAGTGACCTAAGTACAATTTGCTTGAAATTCCTTCCTGGATGATTCACATCCTTGAGATTCGATTCCTTATTCTCATCGAATCTTATATCTATTTTGCTTAGCCTTGCCGCCGATGACTATGGGGACTCAGAGTGATGCAGCGATGGCGAGGTCAGAGTTGGCTCGGGTGAGACGGGTACTGACCAAGATGGCACTCTAGTTGCACAGATGCAGACGGATCAGCCTACGACATATATTATTGATAGACTTTTGGCAGAGATGCAGAAATTCCGCCAGACTATGAGTTCTTTGGTTGATGTCGTTCGGGAGCTACGACAGGAGGTTGTCACCCATGTTACTCAGTTGTCACTTACGATCAGCATGCAGCAGTCCGTCACCTACATAGCACCAGTGGTTGCAGCTCCAGTTGATGAGGCGTATATTCCTGAGGCTCAGAGAGTTCCAGGACAGTGGAGGACTCGTACCAGTGTACCAGCCCAGAGGCAGAGGTTTTGTCATCGAGACAGATTTCGTGGCCGTCGCGGGAGTAGCAGAGGCTTAGGACGAGGACAGTCGTTCAGCTCTCATCCCCAGGATGATCAGCAGTTAGCGCATGGATGTTTTTGATGCGGGAGCCTTCAGCACTTCGTCAGGGATTGTTCCTTAGCACCTCGTCATGATCGTTTTCAGAGAGGCCGTGGACGTGGAAGATTTGCTCAGAGGGCTCAGTCTACCAGAGGAGTTCATCCAGCTGCGAGTAGAGGGCAGACACAGGAGTTTGCTTCTACTCATCGGGACGCGCAGACGTCGAATGCAGAGTTTTCAGGTATCCTTATTTCGCATGTTCTTTTGATGTGTACGTTTGTTTTTCATGCTTGTACCGTGGTTGGGTAGATTAGTCGTAGTTGTTGTTTTAATTTCTGTCAGCGATTCTTTTGTTGCGCGACACGTATTTCAGTTGTGTGCCAATCGGATAGGGGATAGAGATTCGTCTGTCGTTTTGATCCTTCTAGAGATGTTGGATTTGACGTTCTCCTGGGCACGGACTGTTTAGTTACGTGTTAGGCGTCTGTGGACTACCGTGAGGAAACAGTCAGGTTTGTTTTCCCGGCAGGTCAGTTCTTGTTATGCAGGTGGATAGTGGTGCCGCCTCTCACAGCTTGAATTCAGCCTTTTTCGCTAGTCGGCTACTGAGGAGGTGTCGTGAATTCTTGGCATTCAATTGTGATACCGGAGCCACAGAGGGTTTGTTGGACCGGGTTCCTTTCGTGCGAGGGTTTTTCCGACGTTGTTCCAGATGACCCGGCGAAGCTTAGAGAGCTTAAGGATCAGCTGCCGAGTTATGGTTTGGGGAGTTTTGTGCGTCTGAGTGTTTCGCTTTTGGAAGTTCCTATTTCTGTTCGTCGAGGAGGAAGACGGCAGTTTGAGGTTGTGTATCGACGGATCGTCAATTGAACCGGCATACGGTGCGGATAGGTATCCTTTAGCTCGCCGTGACGATTTCTTCGATCAGCTCCACAATGCGAAGCATTTCTAAGTTTGTTTGGGATCGGGTCATCATTATTGCGGTTCGGAGTGATGGCGTTCCGAAGGCTGCCTTATGCGTGCTACTGGCTTTGTGTGTTTTAGTGAGTCATTGGATTCGCTGATGCCCTAGCAGCATTCGTATATATGATGAACCAGATTTCTGCAGGCCGTTCCTCGACTAGTCATTGTTGTGTTAATTACGACATTCTGGTCTATTTAATGTGTCTTGAGGAACAGGAGCAGCACTTGAGGATTTGTTATGCAGATACTGGGAGAGCACCAGCAGTCTGCTAAATTCTCGGAGTGTTTCTTCAGGCTTGTTTTGTGTTGACTCCTTGGTCTTATAGTCACGGGAGACGGTTTCGTATGGTTCCAAGGGATATCGTGGCCGTACAACCTAGGCCCAGACTTATGTGCAGGATGGAGGTCCGCAGATTTTTGGGCTTAGCAAGTTTTTACCGCCGTTTCGTGCAGGATTTCTAGAGTAGTGCTGCACCGTCGACTGAATTGACTGAAATGGAGATTTCTTTTCTATGGACTGAGGCATGTGTGCGGAGTTTTCAGAAGTTGAAGATTCTGTTAACAACTGCATCAGTTCTTTCTTTGCTTTTGGTTCGGGCGACCTTGTTGTTTAACTGTAATGTTTCTTGAGTGGGGCTCGATCGTGCTCTGATGTAGCACTATAGAGTTATCGCTTTTGCTTCCCTACATTTGGAGGAAGTATGAGAAGGATATTCCACTCATGATCTGGAGATGGCCGCGGTGATTCTGCGTTGGAGATTTGGAGACGCTACTTGTTCGAGAGTCGTGCCAGATTTTCACGGACCACCAGAGCTTAATGTACATCTTCCTGCAGCGGATTTGGATTGTTGTGATAGTCTTCTGCAGATTTACAGTTCTTGTGTGATCGTTGAGTACAGCTTAAGTTCGTCTTTATGGAGGGGACAGCTTGCTCATGTCCGCACCCGACCACTTTCCTTAAATCGCTTTAGCGAGACACTGCCCGCCGATGCTCGTTCGTCAGTGATACTTGAGCATATTCGGCTGGGTAATGATTCGGAGACCTTGAATTGTGACAATGGTGTGCTAAGTTAGGGACGCGTTTGTGTACCTGATATTACCAGGTAGAGACGTGAAATCCTAGAACAGGCACATCAGTCAACTCTCTGTTTTCATTCAAGTTCTGCCAACAGTGACGTGACTTGTGAGATAGTTACGGGTGGACAGGGATGTAAAGAGAAGTTTCAGGTTTCGTTTCAAGGTGTCTGTCTTGTTGTGTATTTGTTTTGATTGTTGTCAGCAGTTTGGGATCGTTACTCTCCATCGTTAGGGTTCTCCTTCGATAGCTATTATCAGGAGACACTCCAATTGGCCACCTTTAGGCTTAGGGGTTAGGTCGTGTCGATCACCAGTCTGTTGTTTTTCTGACTCTGCGTAAGTTGGACTTTAGACCCCAGCTAGTCTAGAGACTTCGGAGATGGTCCAGTTGTGTAAGGTCAGGATGGAAATTGTCCATTGTGAACTGAGGTCTTATGCCGACAGTGTTGGTCATAGACTCGAGCTCGCAGGGACAGATCATGTATTCCTACGGACTTTCCGATGAATGACGTATTGGATTTTGGGAAGCTTGTCCCAAGATCTAGGTCCTTCTGAGATCCTATAAGCGAGTTAGTTTCGTTGCCTTTAAATTGGCACTTTCGCCCAGATTATTGGATTTTCACCCCGTATTCCTTGTGATGATACTTTACAATTACCTTCTTGACCTTTCTCAAATGATTTGGCACCAGACCATTAGATTTATACGCGATCTTTCGTTCACCAGCAGCCAGTTGTGTTAATGGCTCGGCAGTTGGAGAAACGTCGGTCAAAGGTCTTGCCATCTGTGAAGGGTTTTTCTTGGGCATAGCCATATAGTGAGGTAATCACTTGGGAGGCTGCGAGCGAGATTTGAGAGTTGTAATCTTCTCTTTGAGGGTACGCGTAAAAATATAATTTTAAATTCGGGGACGAATTTCTTTTAAGGGGGGAGATTGTAACACCTTAGAATGTGTTTTGTAGCTAATTATATTTTAATGTATGGTTTTTAATAAAAAGTTTACCAAATTAAGTTTCAATTATTTTATCCTATTTTATGAGTATTTTGTTAGAATTTTCCTAGGCACACACACACTTGTGCATGTTAACTAGGGTGCTAATTGGGAGGTTAATCATGATTAGCAATCATGGTTAGCTAACCATTTTCCTTTGAGCTTGTTTTATTAATTGTTTTGGAGTTTTGGGTTTAATAGTGTGCATGGTTGTTTTTAAATAAAATGAATTTGAAAAAGGTTTTAATATTGGTTCTATTATTCATGGTTGACTTTGTGTGAGGGAGAGAGCATGGGGTGCATGGTGTGAACCATGACTCTTTAATGAGGAGAGAGAAGGTGAGGGGGAGGGGTCTTTTGCCTTGCACTCTTTTCTCAACTTCTCACTCTCATTCTCTCTCTCAAACACACACACTCCCACACAACAACAACAGAAGCAGCAGTGGCAGCAACAACAACAACATCAGCAACAACTGCAACAACAACAGAAATTGCAGCAGCACCAGAAGAAGCAATAGCAGCAGCAGGAGCTTCGCAGCTGAAGCGAGCAGCAGCACCATCAGCACCCGAGGCAGCAGCAGCTCCAGCATCATCATCAGCAGCAACAGCATCATCATCTTCAGCAGCAGCAGGAGCAGCAGGCAGCAACAACAGTAGCAGGAGCTCCAGCAACCTACAGCGGCTCTTCTCCACTTCTTCACCTGCTCTCTAGGGTTCTTTAGGGTATACTTCCTAACCCAATCCCCTAGTTGCTTAAGTTGTGCATCGATTTGCTTCGATTAGTGTAAATAGCTAATTTAGTGCTAATTCAGGTGATTTGTGTGGACTTGTGGCAAAGTGATGTTTGTGTTGGTAAACCCTACTTATTTAAGTGTTGTTAGGGTCGCCTTAACTGAGTTTAACCCTGGATTACATTAAAATACCTTAGGGTTTGTGTTTTTTGCTAAATTGGCGTTTTTAAGCGATATTGTGGCACTCTGTGATCTGCTATTGACCCGGACACTTCAGAACAAAATTGAGAAGACTGGAGCATGCACACTAGGTCTAGAACACACCATCAGAGCACGAGCCCCTAACTTTTACCTTGGGCCGCAGATTTATTTGGTTTGGCCGCAATTTGCGACCAAGTAGTGGACATGGGTGTTAGGGTCTTGGCTAGGGTTCTATGCTGTGTAGTCTAGTGTTTTGGCATATCTAGTTTTGCAAGATTTGATCTGTAGGAAAATCTGGGACAATATATCGTTTTGCATGTCCGTTGTGTTTGCGCGATACGCGCGATACGTGAGTTGGTTCTGTGATCCAGCATATTGCGGCGTGTCGCGATGGTTTTAGACGCGTATACACACATTTTAGCGTATCATGCACGCGCATTTAGTTCGCGACGCGAGTTTCTCGTTTTGGTTCGATATCGCGTTTTGCGGAATATTTGGCTTATATATGATTTCCATGTCTTATTTGCAGGTTTGCAGGCAGGGACTACGGACACTGCTACTGGGGAGAGCAAATGGTAGGATTCACCTATCGTGGAGTGTAGGTGAATAGATTTAACATCTATAGGGGAATCGCCCGCATGGCGTTATGCGTCTGGGCTAGGATTCAAAAACCTGTCGCACATTCTACGTCATTATTAGAATTGCGCCTTTACTTTATTTCCTAGATATAGTTATACTGTGACTAGCAGCCGTAGGACACTGCACATATTATTGACGGTTCATGTTGCACGAGCACGGATTGTATGCTACACACACTGTCAATAATTGCCATGTCACACACAAACCATTATAGACATTATCACATATGACATTACCATACCTATATACCTATAAAGTATCGTACCATTAGTGATAGGTACACATACCCTTTACGATATATCTATAGGTATACCTTACTCATATTTTTCTTATACCCAGGGGTTATATGACATCAGTTCTTATAGGTAGACACCTATACATTGCTACACCTGTATGTTACACACATATTCAGTTGTAGTTACATATTTATCTTCACTGATGTTACTTAGCTGTACATTATTGGTTTTGCATACATCTGGTTTCAGCTACATATTCTCATTTACATGCTCGTATTTCAGATATATCGCATATATTTATTCCTGGATTTGCGCATTGTTATTTGGATTTCACATGATGATTTCAGGATTTGGGAACCGCGGGAGTTCATGAAATTATGCATACATTGAAAAACCCGGTTTCCTTGACATGATATTTGCGCAGCCACCATAAGATTTATCGGTTCTGATTATATACTCCATACGAGGTGTGGTTGTCGTATGAGGGTACATGGTGGGGCCCGGTATGGTTCCCCTCGGCTGGAAGATCGATGGATGTTGCCGATAGAGCCTGGAGGCGGGCTGGTACCTACCGGTGACTGTACTAATGACTCGGTGGGGGTCATAGAGACACCATTGGGAGTCATGCACGTATGCATACGTCGAAAGGCGAGGGTCAGAGCTAGGCACTCGTGCTTTCGGGACAGCGTATGATACGTACCTATCAGGATTTCTGTGTCGATGCTTGGCACATTGTTTTCATGATATTTCTTTTAAACACCTTTGTATATATAAAAGGAGATTAGCCGTTGTTATATATACCCTTACACCAATATTAGTGGAATGGGACGCTAATATATGTGTATTGACCCCATCATATTTATTTCTGCATATATACTTATTTAGGATGTTAGAAACTTACTTGAGATTCGACTTGGGATATAGGTGATTCATTGAGATTGGATATTGGATATGAAAGAGATTGTTGATTTGTACATTCGAGATATAGGAGAGCTATTCGATATTGTGCATTGAGGTGATGTGAGACTTATATGATGTGAGAGCCCAGTTTGGGGGCTGATTTAAGGAATTATGGATTTGAGTGTCTTGATGGATTATGATCCTGCTACGATGTCAGGTTTCCGTGGAAATGACATATTCCACCCTATACCTCACACTTATCTACCTTATGCACAGTTCATATATTGGTAGTACCTGTTAGTGTACCCTTATGATAGCTGCATATTTGCATTCTCATATCCCTATTGCATAGTTATTGCACACTATTGTCATGTTATTATTGTTTCATATATTGATTGTACCTGCTAGTGTACTTTCCATTTTTCAGCATTTGCATGACATGTTATTACTGTAATCGCATATCTTGGATTCATGCTGTACGTGCATTCCTGCGATTACCTGCATATGTTATCTACTATTCACGAGTTGGCAACTCACCCCCGTTGTGCCACAGTTGTTTCAGGTTGTCCCCCAGATTAGTCGAGGCAGGCTATTCCGCTATTCAGCTATCATCTTTTGCTACAGATACCGCATCAGCTCACGGTACTATTTTACTTAGGTGGGTTTTGGTGGTTATCTGTATTTTGTATTGTACATTCGTTGTATCTTGTACTCTCCATCTACTATTATGTTGTTGACTTAGAGACCTGGTGAGGACGATAATGTATATTATTGTGGATTTGTTGTCTTTTATATACAGCTTGCTCTCTATTGCCTTTATTCCTTCGCTACGGCGTCGTATATTTGTATTGTATTCATCTTGGCTAGTTTTTACAAAAAGGGGATGTTGCTAAAACTTTAAAGAAATAAAGTAGGACTTTTAAAGAATTTGGGTTGCGATTTCAACTATTTCTAAAACTTATATTATCTTTTCTGTATTTTCTTTGTTTAGATTTTTGGGTTTAGGCTTTCTTTTACTGCGTTACGTCTTTAGGCGTTGCGTAGTATTAGGGCCGTCACGGGCCAATTTTGGGTCGTGACAACTAACCTGTACACATGTGACCAGGGAACTGCTATCTGACGTCAGGTATAATACCAACTACCAGGTTCCCGGCGAGTCCTGTCCGCTGTACTCATAACCCAATGATCACCTGTATACATCTTAGGTGAACCAACTGACACCAGTGGCTTGTGAGACCGGCCACCGCCCCTCGTCGGGGTCTCGACTGTATACACTAGTCTGCTCTGTAGGATCGATGCCCTGTCTCGAAACTCCCACGACTAGGGACCTTTTAAGGATGTGCTTATAGACCCCAGCTCCCACGTATATGATCGCCCTCATACTTCTGGTAGTCAAGCAAGAATCCTAGGGGCTCTATCAACGTGTAATAACGACTCGTAAGGTCACCTAAAGCAGTACAAGATGATAAAGATAAACCAGATAGCATACTATCATCTTGAGTAAGACTGTCCCAGTAGGACAGGTCCTCCCTAATCATTGCAATCACGTGCCTGTGATCCAATAATTGACTCTGAGGGCACTGTCTCCAACAATCTCCCACTTGCACTCAAGGCTAATTATTGCGATGTCGCATACTCACAGCCCGTGTGATACCGAACACCCAACTCCTCTACTAGTCAGTCTCACAAAGCTCGTTTGCGAAACTATTGCGTTCGAGGAATAGCTTCAGTGAGTGGATCCGCTCTGATGTTTCTTTCTATGTCTCTCTTTATCTCAAGTTCGCGGAGAAAGCCATCTCCCGAAATGAGCAATACCTGTCTTAGAATGTGTCTGGATATCTGATGGGACCTAGCTCATAAGTGAACTCCAAATCCAAACTTCTTAGACTATATCGTCAACTGAACTTAATCAGTATCCTGCGCCATGCTTTCCCTCAGTATCCACCTGGACCATCTGTCCAAAATACTGCCCCTCGTCAGAGGAAAAACTATAACTCTGACAGTCACTCTGTCATCCAGGACACCTTGGAAGCCTGGAATGATAACCGTCTCCTAAAGGAGGCTGCCGTTATCAAACCCCTAGAACATCAACTTATGTTCTAAAACTGCTTCCGACTGTTTCTCCAGAATTGGATTAATATCAACTTATTGCACCTACTGGAAAAACAATATCTGGTGTGGTACTTGACATCTCATGATTGACTCAATTGCCTAAGCAAGTGATCTACCGATCATGCACATCCCTCTCCCCTTTAGTCTGTAAGACACCTTTAGAGAGGGTGACTCCATCACCTGCAGGTATACTACCGTGCCAGGAGTCGTCCATTCTAAATACTCATAGAATGCTGTCTAAGTACCCAGATTGGGAAACCACCAAAATCTAGATCTAAAACCATAGATCTAGTAACCAGATTGTCTGATATAATATCCAAGTCTTGTGTGGAGAAACCATTGTGTGACGACCAAAGTATAACCGATCGTAGTATAGGAATATCACTTCCTGCTCTGTGTATGTCATCCAAATACCAGGACATCATACCCTACTACTTTCTTAACAGATCCATCCCCTATTCTGATGAATTCAAACCTATGACTGTCACATCAGAAATAGATGATCTATCTCCGCTATATCTGCTTTAGTCTATAAATAGACATAATCCACTTGTCCACCATGATTCCGCTGCTCCCACTGACTACGACAACCCTCTGGCAGAGTCATATACACGTACGCTTCTAAAGCCAGTTTAGAATGATGCTATACTCATCTCCTGCCAGGTCTCACAGTCTAGAACAACAGCAATGGCAAGTCTGGGTAAACAAGAACCTCCCTGCCACCGTCCTTGAGCATACCGAAGTACCTCTCGGGTGCCTGAGGTTACCCACTTTATCTGCAGAGTGGCCAATGGAATGTCAAACCAGATTGAATCTTTAGGTTCTTATCAAATCTTCAGTAATCGTTTGTGGTTTTGGAATCACTTCCAGTCCTACCATACTCCCACTACTCTTTTCTGAAAAAATCCATTTTTATTAAAACTGTGGCGAGTCTAGAACAATATCACTATTGATCTTCCAGATGGTAGAAAATCAACCCTCGTCATAGCCCGGGTCAACCCACAAACAGTCATTACAGAAACGTGCCTTGAGTTATCCGGAGTCTGGTTTTAAGCATAAGCCGGACAACTCCCTGTATCTTAACAATGTCAAGATATGAACTGTTCTATATCCAATATAGAAATAGAGGCACTGATTTAATTGGAACCAGATTCAAATCATGCAGCTGTCTCCAGTGCATGTCAACTGAATGGAAGGAGGCTGATCAGCGTTACTCAACTTAGGAGTACTTCCAATTATGAGCAACCTGAACGAGAAGCAAGTTCTCTTAATCATTACTATCAACTGAATACCATCCACAAGTATCTACATCTTTGATCACCTTGAAGAATCTTGATACTTGCAATACCTGGTTCTCTACTTTACTCATATACCTATAACTTCTCAAAACTTGGACCCTGTGTTTCTACGAAACACCTGTCTAAAACTAGAGAAGTCATAAGTAAACTGAATATAGTACGAGGACCAACCCCTCTGTCCTGATGGACACTGGACAATATACAATACTCTGTATAAGTCCCCTGAGTCCAGTGACTCATTCATTGTGTGTCGTAGGTTGAAAACTGTACTTATGGTTAAGAAGAATTACACCGTTGTTCAATGCTCCTTACCTAACCATCCACTGATATAGGTAAATGTCATAGACATAATTTCAAAAAGTTATATCTCACTCTATAAAAATAGAAGTATAGATATATCAATTTGAAATTGGTGCATAGCAACGGATATTCAAAACCAAATATTTGCCGACCGGCAAACAGCCCAGGCGATTTCCTCAAATATCACCAATTACAACGAATTCCGATATAATGAGGATGATCAACTAATTCCCAATAACTTACTCCCACTCATCATCTGTAAAACCATACAGATGTGAGAATCTTACCTGGTAAATACATACCCTGGAGCAAGTGTCTAATTGGGAAATCAGTTATCTTTTAACAGTACACAGTGAAACTGAAACATTGAAATGTTTCGATGGGGTATCCTGGTATTCCTAGTAATGCCTATTCCATTATACAGATTCATAACTGTAACCGTATATTTCTTTTCCACCTCTCCAAATCCCTTTATATGTCTTTAGTCGTTACCTTCTGTACACCCCTTTAGGCCAAATGGTTTTCTTCCTTCCCTACCGTTCGGCACCAGCCTATGGTTTGGAAGAGGAAAACCCAATGAGCAAAATGGGTGTACTTTCCTAGTCCTAGGAGCACTCACAATGCGAGAGAAGGTGAAGATAAAAGACAACCGAATAAATCTTATTCCTATTTCTCCTGAACCAGAATCCATCCCCGAACTGGAACAAGTTCCTTTCGAGTTCGTATATAACCATACGATGGATTATCCAATAAACTGTGGATCTTCGTAGTGATACGGAGTGTCCTGGAGAAATACAAAGGTGATTTAGGATTAGCGAAGAAATATTTGGTTTGGACGTGAAGAGCAGTCGCAATTTACTTTGTCCTCTTACTAATCCCTTTCTTTGTCTTAACTTAATACCTTCTGTACACCGTTTAGGCTAATTGGTTTTCTTCATTCCCTACCGTTCGGCATCAGCCTAAGGTTTGGAAGAAGACTATCCAATTTGCGTAATAGGTGTACTGTCTCCTAAACCAAGGATCACTCGCAACCTGAGAGAAGGTAAAAGGAAAAGACAACTGAATAGTCCTATTCTTTTTCTCCAGAACCGGAAACCATCCTCAAATAAATTCCTTCGAGTTCGTATATAACCATATGATGGATTATCCAATAAACTGTGGATCTTCGTAGTGATACGGAGTGTCCTGGAGAAAAGGGTAAAAGTAGGAGTGGCATTGAGGTTTGTAACTCTGACAATCCAAAAGCCAGTGTTTAAGAAGGTTCGGTCAACTTGGTCACTGAGTCATAGTCTAGGGTCGGGTCATGGTCGCTTCCAAAGAGAGAGAGAAAAGAAACACTCAGCGTGCACTCTAACCTAGATCAGAATGGTTATCACTTAATCTAATCAGCAAACCTGCCACTGTAACGTCAAATTCTTCCCCAAACCTGAAAGAAGAATTAGTCGGGATCACCCGAGGAGTAAACCAACTCATCGGTGGGAATAGGGATCCAACTATCATCGCATGATAACGTGACGGAATCCGCTCACGTTATCACACTCCAGAAGGTATGCGCATATCTGGCAAGTTTCAGTTTCTTTAGAAACCCCCGATGTGGATTTTTGCCCCATGCTTTTATAACCGTAAGTTTGGCCAACATATCATAAGTCACATGTCAAGTTCTACCCATCATTCTCTAGGTTAATTTGATCCCACCCGTACATACCCTTGACTTTGGCCAAAATAGTAGTACGACTGTCCCAAACCAACACATCTATCTATGCTGCATATGAATACCCAATAGCTACCAATCACTGTGCCTTGACTTTGACCAACATACACAGCTTAAATACTTATTGACTATTCATATGAAACGACGGAGGGCTACGAATGGTTTCTGGAGAAAAACCTTTAACGTAATGAACTTGATATCGTTGAAGGAACCGGATAGCTTTTAAAAATATAGTTGCGAAAACCATTGCTAAAGAGGTCACTCCCGGTGAAGGGATCTCGGCTCTTTCCCCGTAGAATGAGGTGCAGGATATTCCAACTGAATACCACGATGCAAAGCAAAAGTAATCGGCTATAGTGAAGTTATTGCCCCGACGCAAAATTTTTGTCCAAGGGGTCACTCCCGGTGAAGGGATCTCGGCCCTTGCCTCGTCGACTGAGGAGCATGATATTCCAACTAAATACCACTGTGCAAAACAAAAGTGAACGTCGTTGTAATAACAGCTTTTTGAAAAATGTTCCAACAACATCAAATAGGTTTGTTTATGTTGGATATAGTGCCCTCAGAGTCAATTATTGGATCACAGGCACGTGATTGCAATGATTGAGGGAGGACCTATACCGGTAGGACAGTCTTACTCAAGATGATAGTATGCTATCTGGATTATCTTTATCATCGTGTACTGCTTTAGGTGACCTTACGAGTCACTATTACACGTTGATAGAGCCCCTAGGATTCTTGCTTGACTTCCAGCAGTATGAGGGAGATCGTATACGTGGGAGCTGGGGTCTATAAGCACATCCTTAAAAGGTCCCTAGTCGTAGGAATTTCGAGACTGGGCATCGATACTCCATTAGTAGACTAGTGTATACAGTCGAGACCCCGACGAGGGGCGGTGGCCGGTCTCACAAGCCACTGGTGTCAGTTGGTTCACCTAAGATGTATACAGGTGCTCATTGGGTTATGAGTACACCGGACAGGACTCGTCGGGAACCTGCTAGTTGGGATTATACCAGACGCAGATAGCAGTTCCCTGGTGACATGTGTACAGGTTAGTTCATCGACCTGAGATCGTCATTTGTCTCGTGTGAGTTCCCACTGTGCTTTGATTACTACCCTACCACGGCTCAAAGGAGTCGTGCAAACAGGTTTTAGTTGGGTACAGTCCCGAGCCACATGGAGGCAGTAAGCGGATCTGCAGGGGTTCGTCTCTCCCGGTATTGGGGGTGAGGTCACGCTGTGTCTAGGAGAGCCATTACACAAAGGCCTCGGCCGAGGCAGGAGATTTACTGGTAGGTATTCCAGTAGTATCTCAGGGTGTTCTGGGCTTCACTCTGACACGACTTGTACCGCTTTTGGGGGTCTGACTTTTACCAACCCCCTAGGCCCGCCATGCGATCCTCATAGACGAACGGACCAGACTGTACGGATATTATCACTGACAGGCTCAGTAGGGTGTCAGGATGAGTTCGCTCATCGACGTCCCTTTTGGTCAATAACTGGTAACCTGTCACGTATGGCTAATACCTCTGATGTGCTAGTGGTTAAATCCACATCCATAGTATAGACGAGTCTTTAGAGTCCACCACACACAGTTACTCAAGTTTCGGGCGAAACGCTGTAGAGGCCGTATGGAGATATGGAAGGGTTCGATCAGACACGTGCGGTATTGCACGGATCGTGATCGAACGGTTTTTACTAGCCGGGTTTGGTTTAAGCCGGATCCTAGTATTAGACAGTGTAGATTTTGTCTCTTTGCATTTGTGTTCAGTGGGTATACAAATGCGGGCATGTATATGCAGTCGCGGGGTTTTCCTGTAATTTATTACGGGATCAGTTTTCTGAAGTTGCCAGTTTGCATTCCGTTCCGGCCAGTTTTCCTTTGTTCCTTCACGGCCGGATTTTTCCGATGGAGGGGGTTATTTGCAAGTGTGCAAATAACATTTTGTGGAGGGGTTTTCTTCCATTTGTGGCTTAATGATATTCTGTCACGACCCGAAAGTACGGAACGTGACCGGCACTTAGATTACGAAGCGTCTAGAGGCGCCACATGACCTAAGTAAGCCGAAGCCCAGAAATCTAAACCATAAAAGAAGAAAAAGAAGAAAAGAAAAGAAAAGAAAACAAGTATAAAAACATCAGCAAATTTTACCAAAAATTTCGGCAGAGTTTCCTCTGTAAAAACTGGCCCCCAAACGGGTACAACAAGTATAATATACATAAACAATAAAAAGCATCCCCAAACGGGAGCTAGCATCAACGCCAACAGGCGGAAACAACCACAACAAGCACAATAATATACAACGCCAATAGGCGAGGCTCAAAACTCAAAAGAAAAAAAAACCACCAGATCAGAATAATACATGCGCGACTCTAAGGTCGAAATAAAAGACTGGTCCTATAAACTTATCAAGTAATACAAATATGGTTGATGGAGCTTACTAGGTACAAATGAATGAATAAAAGTACAATGGTGGTTCGGATACAAGTGAACCAACCTACCGTGCAAATCACCCTGAAGAAAAGATGTGCCAACAAGCTGCCACAGAAACCTGTACATCGAACCTGTAATAAAATTTGGCACAACGGGGGTGAGTTGCCAACTCGTGAGTAGAAGACATCTACGAAAAGAAATCGAATGCACGACGCTATCCTAGGTCATAATAATACACTATTATATCCCAATCATCTAGTAATAGCAGGATAATACTACGTGTAAGTGCAAATACTCCGTGTCGTGTCAGTGCCTCATATAGTACTATGTCATATGAATGGATATGCATGCACCATGAATGTAAAATAAACAAACCCTGAAATCCAGGTATATCTGTATAAGAAATCTATAGCTGTTATCATAGTAAAACGGGTATAGAAACCGGAAATATCAACAATGAAATCCATGGAAATCCGTGTCAAGTATCGACACAAACATGTAAATCTCAAGTCTCATAGTCTCAATATCTCGGGCTCCGTCAGTCCGGATCGGCCCATATCATCAAATCTCACGACAACGGTCGGTATCCTCCGGATATCCGCCGCGCCAGACATCACCGGTAGGTAGCCTTCCCCTGCCAGGCTCATCGTCTGCAACTCGATCTTCTTGCCCCGGGGTACCATACCGGGCCCACCATGTACCCGAGACGGTTCATCCACTCCTCGAATCGGGTCTCGAAATCCAACAGAAAACATGAAGTACTCATAGTGGACGACACATACATCACGAGAAAACCGCATTTTATTTAAAAAAAGAGAAGAGGAGAGAGAGAGAAGTTTTTATATATTTTTGCGGTTTTCCCCAAAAATCCAGAAATCTCATAGAAATCCAAATCTCAAAATCATGAGTAAGTATATAATAAGTGTCGGCATATGCCCATACTACTGTGCGATAACATGAAATATGAATGCATGAATGTCTAAGTAATAAATATCATGTCTTATACTAACATCAGAGAGTAATCATAATATTATATCGGTTTAGTTGTTAACTGATTTTATCAATAAAAGATAATATGATCTAAAGTGTACGTGACATTGCAATTACCGATGATGATGTGTGTTAGCCGGCAAATAAGTGTGCGTGGAATATGCGCATCATCGGTAATGGTGCTGGTGTCCTAACAGGTAAGGTTTATACTGATTATAGCAACATATAAAAGAACATGCACCATGATGATTACAGTATGAATGTAAATACAGGTGTGCATTATCCACTCCTCTGCGAGATACGAGTACAACTACCACTATGTGAGTCGAACCTAAACTAGTGTCCATCTAATATCCTAAGGAACTAACCTAAGAAACTGGTCAATAAGAAACAAGCATCTACCTAAGGTCTGAACCAATATCTCTAATAGTCGGCAATCCAGCCTCAAAAGCGTCACGTACGTAGTACGGCTTCCTCGAACCAAGAGTGTGGATCAATCATCATATCTAGGCCTCATACGATAAAATCCATCGTACGACATCCTAATATCGGGGTACGGGTCAAGTATCTCCTAGGTGTCTCATCATTCGTATAATGTCATCATCAACACATCTCATGATCAAGGTTCTAAACTATAATCGCATACATCAATCGTATATCATTGCCATCATAAAATAATCCTTAGTTTATCCTCAGAAATATCATGTCACATGTGTCATATTGTGATTACATTATACCGATATCTTATCGTCATCAAGTCACACCTATACGATATCGACATCAGGTCACACCTATATGATGTCGTAATCAAGTCATACATATATCATATCGTGATCAGTCACAAGCTACAGCCCAGGTACTATTTTAGCGTTCCATGTACCTCAATATCACCACCACCCTTATTAATTTATATATTCATGTTCATTATCTCATTCTCTAATGATCCGCTAACACTTTAATACGACTGTATAGTCAAGAATCACGGCATCAAGCCCAGTTATACTGTTTCATCATACCTCAGATATCATATCACATCAATGAATCCCATATACGTGTTGTGTATATATATACACCTATACCTAGTTTTATATATATACACACATATGCGTATACGCCATGTCAAGTTTTAGTGTGCGCGTATGCGTTTCTATCAGAAACCTACGAACCTCTCCCAAAGTATTCATCCTCAGGTGTGGTTTTCCTAAATCAGTCTAGTCCCGCCTAGGGTCATTACCAGGGTCCTACTCAGTAAGAATCAAGGGTCACATCTGGTTTCCTAATGTCAATAAGTGCTATTCCTATTCTACGTTGCGGGGGTGCTAAACGCCATCCACCCGACTTCCCCCCGTAGATATGCATCTACTCACCTAGTCCATGTCTGCCGACGACGGTGTCACCATCCTCCTCTTCATCGCCCGCAGTCCACTTGAAGGGTACCTAAACGCAAACATATAAATAGCATCGTAAACCGAATCACATACAAAGTCAAACGATACAAGGAACAAGCATAGGTTAAAACCTATGTCCCGTCCACGCAAAAGAACCAAATACCGCTCGATATCGGCGTACAAACTCCGATGGATCGAGATAACATCATCAAACAACTTGTAGTTTTAAATCACATTACTTATACCATAAAACACGATTAAATCCATCGAAACCCTAAAATCTATCAAACCGTCCAATTTCGCAAAAACCCGAAAATGCCAGTATACCGTTTTTCTGCAAAACTTGACATTTAAATGAAACTAATGGTCATAAAATTCATTAAATAGCATTACTAGACTATACAAACCATTACTATATTTTTATTACACAATTTTTCATTTATTTGAAATTTCTAGTTTGCAACTTTTAACAATTTTAACATTTTTCAAGCAAAATACCACAATTCCACCGCAAAACGTGATTTTGCATAAATCAATGACTTAAACCACAATTCATGATGATAATGATATAATGAAACCATAATTATATTTTTAATCTCATTTATATAGGAATTTCTAAAATCTAGTTTACAAAATTAGCAATTTTATCACAATTTATCAATTAACCATAGAAACTAGCAATCAAACTAAGTTTTTCTTTCCATTAACATGCTAACATTTCTACTAAAACTATAATCCAATGATAACAACCCAAATTAGAATTTTATATTAACCACAAACACATTTTGCAAAAACCTAGTTAGCTAATTTCCTAATTTAAAACAATTTTAAATGAAAATTTTACAATTCAACAACCATGCAATATTTTCCAATTCTAAAAGTGTTAAACTAACTATTATAACCCTAAATAATTAAAAAAAATCATAACTTGAATTTACAAACCCTAACTTGAATTTTAAAAAAAAACATAGAATTAATTCATTAAATCTAATTAAGCTTAATATGATCATCTAATAACAATAAATCAAAAGAAAGAAAATTATACCTTCAAAATGTGAAATCCAAACAAGAAATGAGCCTCCAAAATGCATGCCTTCCATCTCCAAATTTCATATAAAAATGAGCAAGGAATAAAGAGTATGGAATAAATAGGATTTTGTGGAATTTTAATTGAATTTTTGATGTGTTTTTGATGAATTTTGAATAAAAATGATGTGGTAAATGGGGGGGCAGCCATGGGGGGGTTGTGGCCGGCCCTAGAGAGGTGAGGGAGAGAAAGAAGAAAGTGGGAAAAGTGTGTAGAAGTTTCAAGAGAAGAAACATCAATAAAAGTCTTTTCATGCTTTATTTATTTATTTATTTATTTATTTATTTCTTTACTATAGCAACTCAAGAAAGCTCTAGAAAATAGGAAAAATTTGCAAATAAATTTTGCATGATACACACTAATTTATAATATGCCATGGTTCATTTTTGCAAATTAAAACCATTTAAATTTGTAATTTACACTAATTTAGTGTAAAAATAAAGCTTATGTTAATATTTAAAATAATTAATTTAGTAAAAATATTTTATTAAACTAAAAATTTATAAGTGGCTAAATAAACACCATTTACTAGTAATTTCATAATTAAAATAGATATTTTAAAAATTATAATGAAAACAATCACGGTTTGGTTTTACGAAAAATACATTTTACTTTACCGAAAATCCTAAAATTCACTTAAACACTTTTATTCATTTAATTATTTATTTAATCATTTTTAACACGTTACAATCTTCCCCCCTTTTAAAAATTCGGTCCCCGAATTTAAATTAAAACTTCCCCTCCAAATACTAAAACGTTTAGCAAAACATTCAAATCGTCGGGGCTCCGAAATCATCAATACATAACAAAAATCAACTCCGTCAAGCATAACGCAATCATCGGAGTTATGGCGAGAATAAAATATCAAAACTCAATATGAAAACCATCATAATATACATCAATCTATAACTTATATATAGTTCGCATCCTAGTAAAATCGCCAAATCATCATAATAAAGAAGCATACAAAAACCCCTCTTGAAAATCGCCGTGCAATGCACGTGTCACGGTATAAGTAACGGACGTTTAATTTTAAAAAAATAACTATATATATATTTATATATCGTTTATTTAACATACACGTCTCGCCTGGTTACTAAATCAATAATCATAATTAGGAAAACATACTGCTCAAACTAAAATCAATCCCAATCACATCAATAAAATGTCATGTGCGTCCGGTGCGCACTGAAATCGAAACCAATTACAGATACCATGAATACCCACAAAACAAAACTAAGTGCAACAGGTGTGCACCAAAAATATCAGTCAAGTGCAACGGGCTGTGCACGACACAATATCAGGTGCATCTAATCTGCACAAAACCCCGATTTAGTGCATCTGGTGTGCACAAAATCGCATCAAGTGCGCCAAGTATGCGCAAGAATCCTAATCAGGTGCACATGGTGCAAGAAAACATACCTCGAATATCAAAATCAAAATCACAGTACAAAAATGCATGAAAACTAAGTCAAAACATATGTCAAAATCATGTGTAACCCCTATGCACGAAATCAAATCAAAAATCTCAAAATATATAAAACCAAATCAAGTGTACTGGGTGCGTACTAAACCACATCAATAAAACTGATATATGAAACACAGATAGAATGAAGGTACACACAGGAAATACCAATCGTAGAACAAAGTCCTCAAAATACAAAAATCCAATCAACGAAAATAGGAAATTCAAATCACTAAATCACAATCGTAAACACTATCGTCAATGTGCGCCTCTTACCTCTGATGTCGACAGCTTCGAACTCGTTCTTTCATAGGTGTGCTGACTGCGCTACCAACGGCAATACTCATGTCTAGAGTCTCCCACATAGTCGATCCCTTCACTTGATATCCGGACTAAATTAAACTTTTCGATCGATCCATCAAAATCCCATAATTCCCCGAGAGCTCAACACTCAAGTACAGTTTAAAAATATCCGGTACATACCCCAGCATCGATGATCCATCCGTAGAAAGGCAAACCCAAGCCTCACTAATGGCACCGCGGAACTGCCGTAAACCCTAAGGTTCAAGGGCATTCTCGTGGTCGTTATGTCGAGTTAGGGTTTCATTCTTCTAGAGGGTCCATCGAAATACCTGCATGTTCTTCCGAATACCTTAAACTTAGGAAAAAGGTTTTCTGATAATCGTTCGAACCCTTTAACTTCATCCGGACGGCATGTGAATACCCTTCGTCCGCACGCTAAGCAATGCTTCAATTCTCAAGAATAACCAATACTCTAATGGTTATCGCATTCGAGCCGCAGCTCCCTCTGCCCGTGCGCCCGTGGTAACAGAACCACCCTCCGACATCGACGAAGATAGATCAAAGGAACGAATGAAATACGGTGCAAACAAATGTACATCCTAAGGCTCCTTAAGCAGAGTAGCGTATCGTAAGTATGCCGCGGACCATACCCACGGTACGTTACTCTACCTAAATCGCCTACTCCATCAACCAAGGGTCACCTAGACTTATACAGGGTTAAACCTAGCGCTCTGATACCAACTTTGTCACGACCCGAAAGTACGGAACGTGACCGGCACTTAGATTACGAAGCGTCTAGAGGCGCCACATGACCTAAGTAAGCCGAAGCCCAGAAATCTAAACCATAAAAGAAGAAAAAGAAGAAAAGAAAAGAAAACAAGTATAAAAACATCAGCAAATTTTACCAAAAATTTCGGCAGAGTCTCCTCTGTAAAAACTGGCCCCCAAACGGGTACAACAAGTATAATATACATAAACAATAAAAAGCATCCCCAAACGGGAGCTAGCATCAAAGCAAACAGGCGGAAACAACCACAACAAGCACAATAATATACAACGCCAATAGGCGAGGCTCAAAACTCAAAAGAAAACAAAACCCCCAGATCGGAATAATACATGCGCGACTCTAAGGTCGAAATAAAAGACTGGTCCTATAAACTTATCAAGTAATACAAATATGGTTGATGGAGCTTACTAGGTACAAATGAATGAATAAAAGTACAATGGTGGTTCGGATACAAGTGAACCAACCTACCGTGCAAATCACCCTGAAGAAAAGATGTGCCAACAAGCTGCCACGGAAACCTATACATCGAACATGTAATAAAATTTGGCACAACGGGGGTGAGTTGCCAACTCGTGAGTAGAAGAAATCTACGAAAAGAAATCGAATGCACGACGCTATCCTAGGTCATAATAATACACTATTATATCCCAATCATCTAGTAATAGCAGGGTAATACTACGTGTAAGTGCAAATACTCTGTGCCGTGTCAGTGCCTCATATAGTACTATGTCATATGAATGGATATGCATGCACCATGAATGTAAAATAAACAAACCCAGAAATCCAGGTATATATCTGTATAAAAAATCTTTAGCTGTTATCATAGTAAAACGGGTATAGAAACCGGAAATATCAACAATGAAATCCATGGAAATCCGAGTCAAGTATCGACACAAACATGTAAATCTCAAGTCTCATTGTCTCAATATCTCGGGCTCCGTCAGTCCGGATCAGCCCATATCATCAAATCTCACGACAACGATCGGTATCCTCCGGATATCCGCCGCGCCAGACATCACCGGTAGGTAGCCTTCCCCTGCCAGGCTCATCGTCTTCAACTCGATCTTCTTGCCCCGGGGTACCATACCGGGCCCACCATGTACCCGAGACGGTTCATCCACTCCTCGAATCGGGTCTCGAAATCCAACAGAAAACATGAAGTACTCATGGTGGACGACACATACATCACGAGAAAACCACATTTTATTTAAAAAAGAGAAGAGGAGAGAGAGAGAACTTTTTATATATTTTTGCGGTTTTCCCCAAAAATCCAGAAATCTCATAGAAATCCAAATCTCAAAATCATGAGTAAGTATATGATAAGTGTCGGCATATACCCATACTACTGTGCGATAACATGAAATATGAATGCATGAATGTCTAAGTAATAAATATCATGTCTTATACTAACATCAGAGAGTAATCATAATATTATATCGGTTTAGTTGTTAACTGATTCTATCAATAAAAGATAATATGATCTAAGGTGTACGTGACATAGCAATTACCGATGATGATGTGTGTGAGCCGGCAAATAAGTATGCGTGGAATATGCGCATCATCGGTAATGGTGCTGGTGTCCTAACAGGTAAGGTTTATACTGATTATAGCAACATATAAAAGAACATGCACCATGATGATTACAGTATGAATGTAAATACAGGTGTGCATTATCCACTCCTCTGCGAGATACGAGTACAACTACCACTATGTGAGTCGAACCTAAACTAGTGTCCATCTAATATCCTAAAGAACTAACCTAAGAAACTGGTCAATAAGAAACAAGTATCTACCTAAGGTCTGAACCAATATCTCTAATAGTCGGCGATCCAGCCTCAAAAGCGTCACGTACGTAGTACGGCTTCCTCGAACCAAGAGTGCGGATCAATCATCATATCTAGGCCTCGTACGGTAAAATCCATCGTACGGCATCCTAATATCGGGGTACGGGTCAAGTATCTCCTAGGTGTCTCATCATTCGTATAATGTCATCATCAACACATCTCATGATCAAGGTTCTAAACTATAATCGCATACATCAATCGTATATCATTGCCATCAAAGAATAATCCTTAGTTTATCCTCAGAAATATCATGTCACATGTGTCATATTGTGATTACATTATACCGATATCTTATCGTCATCAAGTCACACCTATACGATATCGACATCAGGTCACACCTATATGATGTCGTAATCAAGTCATATATATATCATATCGTGAACAGTCACAAGCTACAGCCCAGGTACTATTTTAGCGTTCCATGTACCTCAATATCACCACCACCCTTATTAATTTATATATTCATGTTCATTATCTCATTCTCTAATGATCCGCTAACACTTTAATACGACTGTATAGTCAAGAATCACGGTATCAAGCCCAGTTATACTGTTTCATCATACCTCAGATATCATATCACATCAATGAATCCCATATATGTGTTGTGTATATATATACACCTATACCTAGTTTTATATATATACACACATATGCGTATACGCCATGTCAAGTTTTTGTGTGTGCGTATGCGTTTCTATCAGAAATCTACGAACCTCTCCCAAAGTATTCATCCTCAGGTGTGGTTTTCCTAAATCAGTCTAGTCCCGCCTAGGGTCATTACCAGGGTCCTACTCAGTAAGAATCTAGGGTCACATCTGGTTTCCTAATGTCAATAAGTGCTATTCCTATTCTACGTTGCGGGGGTGCTAAACGCCATCCACCCGACTTCCCCCCGTAGATATGCATCTACTCACCTGGTCCATGTCTGCCGACGACGATGTCGCCATCCTCCTCTTCATCGCCCGCAGTCCACTTGAAGGGTACCTAAACGCAAACATATAAATAGCATCGTAAACCGAATCACATACAAAAGTCAAACGATACAAGGAACAAGCATAGGTTAAAACCTATGTCCCATCCACGCAAAAGAACCAAATACCGCTCGATATCGGCGTACAAACTCCGATGGATCGAGATAAGATCATCAAACAACTTGTAGTTTTAAAACACATTACTTATACCATCAAACACGATTAAATCCATCGAAACCCTAAAATCTATCAAACCGTCCAATTTCGCAAAAACCCGAAAATGCCAGTATACCGTTTTTCTGCAAAACTTGACATTTAAATGAAACTAATGGTCATAAAACTCATTAAATAGCATTACTAGACTATACAAACCATTACTATATTTTTATTACACAATTTTGCATTTATTTGAAATTTCTAGTTTGCAACTTTTAACAATTTTAACATTTTTCAAGCAAAATACCACAATTCCACCGCAAAACGTGATTTTGCATAAATTAATGACTTAAACCACAATTCATGATGATAATGATATAATGAAACCATAATTATATTTTTAATCTCATTTATATAGGAATTTCTAAAATCTAGTTTACAAAATTAGCAATTTTATCACAATTTATCAATTAACCATAGAAACTAGCAATCAAACTAAGTTTTTCTTTCCATTAACATGCTAACATTTCTACTAAAACTATAATCCAATGATAACAACCCAAATTAGAATTTTATATTAACCACAAACACATTTTGCAAAAACCTAGTTAGCTAATTTCCTAATTTAAAACAATTTTAAATGAAAATTTTACAATTCAACAACCATGCAATTTTTTCCAATTCTAAAAGTGTTAAACTAACTATTATAACCCTAAATAATTAAAAAAAAAATCATAACTTGAATTTACAAACCCTAACTTGAATTTTAAAAAAAAACATAGAATTAATTCATTAAATCTAATTAAGCTTAATATGATCATCTAATAATAATAAATCAAAAGAAAGAAAATTATACCTTCAAAATGTGAAATCCAAACAAGAAATGAGCCTCCAAAATGCATGCCTTCCATCTCCAAATTTCATATAAAAATGAGCAAGGAATAAAGAGTATGGAATAAATAGGATTTTGTGGAATTTTAATTGAATTTTTGATGTATTTTTGATGAATTTTGAATAAAAATGATGTGGTAAATGGGGGGGGGGGCAGCCATGGGGGGGGGGGTTGTGGCCGGCCCTAGAGAGGTGAGGGAGAGAAAGAAGAAAGTGGGAAAAGTGTGTAGAAGTTTCAAGAGAAGAAACATCAATAAAAGTCTTTTCATGCTTTATTTATTTATTTATTTATTTATTTGTTTATTTACTATAGCAACTCAAGAAAGCTCTAGAAAATAGGAAAAATTTGCAAATAAATTTTGCATGATACACACTAATTTCTAATATGCCATGGTTCATTTTTGCAAATTAAAACCATTTAAATTTGTAATTTACACTAATTTAGTGTAAAAATAAAGCTTATGTTAATATTTAAAATAATTAATTTAGTAAAAATATTTTATTAAACTAAAAATTTATAAGTGGATAAATAAACACCATTTACTAGTAATTTCATAATTAAAATAGATATTTTAAAAATTATAATGAAAACAATCACGGTTTGGTTTTACGAAAAATACATTTTACTTTACCGAAAATCCTAAAATTCACTTAAACACTTTTATTCATTTAATTATTTATTTAATCATTTTTAACACGTTACATATTCTTAGCATCATGAGATTCCTTTCTTATCTCTTCTTTTGCATTAATCTGAAAGGATTTGTTTTTGACTTTGATTAGAAATGGTTGTGACATTAATTCCTCTTTTTCTTCACTTGGTTGTGGTCACCATTAGCTATCCCTACACTCACCTCCCTTGTTGCTATTTCCCTCTCTTTATGGCTGGCCACATTGCAAAGAGAGAAAGGAGAGAGGTTCATTTGGTGGTGTGGCAAAAATGTTCATCTCATATCATTTTTGGCTACACCAAAATTCTAAGCTCATTTCCATTCTTCACCTCCATCATCAAAGGCAACTTCAACCCCATTGAGACAATGTTTTCTACACTACAACCTACAGTTCCCTTGGACGCGTCGGCTAGCCAACTTCGCACCCGAGTTGCTTCGGTCCAGAGGTGGGAGCCCGTAAAAGAAATCGGCTATGTGGTGCCCTTTCCGACGAGGTGGTGACGACCGGAGATTCCGCGGGAGATCGGGACGACGACGAGAAGACCGGAGGACACGGATCACTCGGTATATCTCTCACCCCTTTACTTGATAGCTAGGATTAGGTTAATGGTTACGATTCGGGTTTATTGTCCGCGGTAGCACCGGTTCCAAGTTAAGAAAAAATTTTGATTCCGCATTTTGGCCTCGAGTGGAAGGCCGGGGCACTGTCGGGGCGCAACAGTTTATCTTGCATTGATCCGAATCAACGCAGTCCCATCAATTGATCACACCACAAAAGAACGAAAATAATGATGTACGTATATGCCATCCGTATTCGCCACTGGGTCCCGTCATCACCCGTTAAGTTACTTAACTAACGACAGAGCGGGGACTGGACTAGCGCGGATGCAAAACATATACAACATCTACTAGTATATATATCAATATATAATATTCGCTCAAGGCGTGATAAAATGCAACATCACAGAAATGTAACCAGCATCACAGAACAATACAGATATCTGGGATCCCCGGGTTTCATAGAGCCGCTACTGAAACCCGACGTTCCCCTGGTCGTGTGGATAGCCTGTGCAAAGAAATCCTAGACCTCTATGGGCGCGGCAAGTTACCCGCCAAAACCTGATGCGAGGCAGCCCCCTTCAGCAACGTGAATGGACCACCCAGCACTTCACGAAATCCGATAACTTGGGCACCCCTCTTGGGTCAACCTGTACCCCCTACGAGTGCGGCGAATAGCCCGCCAATTCTAGAGTAAAGCCCCATCCGTCTCAACGCAATGAGATGCGGGCCCGTTGCCCTCTAGAACCCGGCTATCCGTGCACCCCTCCGCGGGGTAATCCTAGTACAGAAAGCAAAATATACATACAACGGGTACATCGACCTCGACCCGGTTGTGCCCCAAAAGAATAATACAAACAGGTAGTGACGGCAGTCCACATGTCGAACGCTCGCCCCGCAATATCAAATGTACATATAAAACAAAACTGCATTACCATTGTATCCAGGCTATCCCCACGACCAATCCGCAACATCACAACACAACACAGAACATCAACGTGAATGTCACGTTCGCAAATCCGTTTAAAAGGGCTATATCAGTTAGACTGGATTTACCGATCGAGTGACATTCACGGTCGCAGATATAATGTAAATACTGTGAACTAACATGTTTAAAATTCTCGATCGATCAAATATACCCAAGTGGGCCCAAGCACTACTGTAGCACTCACAGAAAAACTGGGCCCAAAAAGAATATTCCAAAATCCATATTTCCAACCCAGAAGCCCACTGGAAAATTTTGGTACGGAGTTGACTTGTTTCCACCGCGGAACCGCGGCCAAACCAGGGGTTTGGCCGCGTTTCCGCGGTCATACAGAAGCATCACCCAACCAAAATTTTGCAGAATTCTTAATGTTCTCTGCACATGTTTCTGAAACAACCTGAAAAAATTTTCGAGACAAAAATAATTCGACAGAAACTTGTGCTATAGAAATTGTGGATTTTAGAAATTTGTTCAATCGAAGCTTTAAACATACTAGAGCAAGCTAGACTGGGTTAATGGCATGGCTCTGATACCATTGTAAGTGCACGGCGGCGCCCCGGCCGTCGATCCGACGCCGGAAACACGGAAACGAAAAACTTTACGAAACATGCAAACCGGCACCACCGCGCACTTTTATCCCGGATCGGGCCATTAACCTAGCTACTAGCAAACTAAAAGATGTGTAGAGAGTTATACCAAGCGATCCGTGTCCTTCGGTCTTCGTCTCCATTCCGATCTCCCGTGGAATCTCCATCCGTCACCTCCTCATCGGAAAGGGCACCACGTAGCCAAATTCTTTTACGGGCTCCCACCTCTAGACCGAGGCAACTCGGGCGCGAAGTTGGCTAGCCGACACGTCCAAGATTTGTTGTAGATGTAGTGTAGTAGGCTATGTCTCTTTTGGGGTTTATTTTGCCATGGATGTGGAGGAATGAAGATAAGGAAAAATGGTGCTTTCATTTTTCCTAGCAAGAAATGAGATGAGGAAAAATGCCACCCATCAAAAATGAACTTCTCTCTTTCTCTCCTCCTCATGTGGCCGGCCCTATATGGAATGGTGGAGGAAAAATCCCACCCCAAGCAAGTGGAGGAAAAAAGAATGATAAAAGGAAAAATAGTCACTCCAAAGACACATCAAAATCTCATCCATTCATTTCTCATAAATGCAATGGATGAGATGGAAAAGGAATCTCATGATGAAAAAATCTATCATAATGAAACCACAAATGCATGAAACCCCCTCACAATAACTTATTTGCAAACTTGCAAATAACCCCCTCCACAAGAAAGTCTGGCCGTGAAGGAACAAAGGAAAATCGGCCGGAACGGGATACAAACTGGCAACTTCAGAAAACTGATCCCGTAATAAATTACAAGAAAATCCCGCGACTGCATATATATGCCCGCATTTGTATTCCCACTGAACACAAATGCAAAGAGACAAAATCTATACTGTCTAATACTAGGATCCGGCTTAAACCAAAGCCCGCTAGTAAAAACCGTCTGATCACGATCGGTGCAATACCGCACGTATCTGATTGAACCCTGCCATATCTCCATACGGCCTCTACAGCGTTTCGCCCGAAACTTGAGTAACTGTGTGTGGTGGACTCTAAAGACTCGTCAATACTATGGCTGTGGATTTAACCACTAGCATGTCAGAGGCATTAGCCATACGTGACGGGCTACCAGCTATTGACCAAAAGGGACGTCGATGAGCGAACTCATCCTGACACCCTACTGAGCCTATCAGTGACAATATCCGTACAGTCCGGTCCGTTCGTCTATGAGCATCGCATGGCGGGCCTAAGGGGTTGGTAAATGTCAGACCCCCAAAAGCGGTACAAGTCGTGTCGGAGTGTAGCCCAGAACACCCTGAGATACTATTGGAATACCTACCAGTAAATCTCCTGCCTTGGCCAAGGACTTTTCATGTACTGGCTCTCCTAGACACAACGCGACCTCACCCCCAATATCGGGTGTAACACCCGAGCCCAATAATACTATTTATATTACTAGTTGAGGGTTATATATTGACCATTTCCAATTATTCTGTTTTTCTGGGATTTATTGCTAAATTTTAACCGGTTAAGTCATCTTGGCACTTAACAAATTTTAACTCCTAAAATGAAACTTAACATGTCCATGTTGGCCTACTCGTCGCCACTAGTCGCGTGGTAGCGTCCGCGTGTCGAGATTCCGTTCCGTTTGGCTAAACGGGCAAGTTTGGACGACTACGCGCGCGTGCAAGTGTCCGACTTGGGGGCATGCATTTTAATCATTAAACACCTCTTTTCAAAATTTGGAACCCGCTTAAAATCCTATAATTTGAATTTGGAACATTTGGGCGCAACCCGGGCGCGATTTGGAAATGTTTCATTTCGCGCCAAAAAGGCCCGTTTTAATTTAATACCTTAAACTAATAATATATGAAAATATATTCTTTAACTGCTTTCTCTCTTTAAATCCTTCTGAATTTTAATCTCAAATCTTTTCCCATCTCGTGATCAACCAATCACAGCATGGGATCCTTCCGCGTGGGCCCCTTCCCTGTTCCAGTCTCTCTCTCTCTCTCTCTCTCTCTCATCCTCACGAATCTCTTTCTCTCTCTCTCGATCTCAACACTCTCTCTCTCTTCCTATATATCTTTCCATGCACAGCCGCCTCCCACCACGAGAAACCCCCACGCAAACCCTAACCCTAGCTCACGCAGATCTCACCGCCGGCCGCCTCGCGACCTCGCCGTCGCCGCCCTCGCCACCACGAGACCGCCGCACTTGCCTCCTTCCGTTTCCCGACGACTCCCGCTCCTTCCCGCACTGCAACCCATTCCCGACCTCGTCTCCATCCCTCGCGACCTCGCCGTCGACGTCGACTCCGACCGCCGAGGCCTCCCGCGACTCCCTTGCACCCTCCTCGACCACCCTAGCCGACCACACCCCTCTCCAACTCGCCGCAGCACCCTACCCTGCTCACCCGAGGCAACTTCCAGCACTGCAGCCACGTTTCCTGTTCACTGCCGGCGTTCCAGTGCCGCCAAGCCATCGTGGTTGCACCCTGCTTCTTCCCTGTAAGTTTCCTCATCTTTCCTTTGTACAGAATTCCCCCTGCTGGTCCGTAATTGTTGGTGTTTGTTATGTCGCTAACTCCGTTACTTTTGACTGTTGACCGGATTCCGACCGTGCCGTCTTGGTGAACCGACGCTTCAGCGAAGCCCCCTGGTCCGTGTGATTCCGTTGACCTCTGTTGGGACTCGATCCGTGGCCCGTGCTTCCGTATCGTGGTTTCTACCGACATCGCATCCGTGTTTCGGTTTGCGGAACCGCTGAGGCAAGTATCCGAATACTTGCTTTAACATGCTACAAACTTAATAATCATGTTATCTGTTATAAACACACGACTTGGTGACAATTACAATCATCCGTAATGTTAAACCATTGTAGTAGTTACTTGTAGTTAATCGGTATGCTTTTAATCAACGCCTTAACTAATTAACCAATCTGGCACATCCTTGCCTAAATTGCTAGATCATCCTCACTTCATTGGTTAAGGCCTCTCATGAGGCAATTATTATACTTAGTTCAAATACTGTAACTCCATTTACGCATATCATCGATATTGCTCGTCTTGTGGTTTTTGCACCTCAAAGGTGCGTGAACCGGATTAATAAGAGAATACAAATACCACAGTGTTCACATAGAATAATAATTGTTTATTGCTGTTCCCTGCTACTGTTCATTATTTGTCACTATACCTGTTATCATCATATACCTGATTGCATTACATATTGACCGATCTTGACACACCTGTCACATGTACTGATACACCGGACACAACCCCTGTACATGTCGACTCTACCTGTTGAACGTAACCTGACCTGTTACCTGATCTCGTGCCTAATGCCGACAGACCTAACCATTCCTGCTGTCGATCCAGACAGACCTACCTTTACTTGACTTGTGTTGGCATTAGACCTTGACTACTGAATACCTGACTGACATACATAGCTTGGGGGTATGGGGAAATCAAAGGTGAAACCGACTTGTAACTCAACAGTTCGACACATTGTTCTGATCAGTCTTACGGGCTTGGCCAGCTCCGGAGTGTTGATGCTGACATCACTCATCTATCCTACTACCTTTTACTGCTTAGCGGCACGTCTCGGATTCAGCCCCGAGAATCATGACCGTGGTCCCGGGCACGCACGGGATACTATTGAGTTACATCGACGATTCATCAATTGGTTTCAAAGACTATAGAGTAGAAAACCTGATAGGACAGTTTAGTCACTACTGCACATTACCCTGTTTATTACTCCTTATTGCTGCTTTATTCATGTTCATGCTTGCACTGTTTATTACCACATTTATGCTATATACTTGATATCATGACGCGCTGACGTCTGGGTTTTGCATGGCCCAGATTCCGTGCCCTCGACATCGACCGAGCAGGAGTACTTCAGCCAGCAGGCTGAACTGTGAGTTCTTGAGAGTTTAGTTTATTTATGTCATTTCATTTCCAGATGTGAGCCCGCATTATGGGACATACTGTTTATTCATTGTATTGGATCATTAGCTTCCGCATTTATTGTTTATTGATTCTTGTTATTATGGATTTGGACATGTATTAGTTTAGTCTATTTTACTGTTCTTGATATCTTTACAACCGTAATGTGACTGTGGATGGATACTTCCTACCCACAGGTAGCATGGTTGGCTATGTCACGTGCCCAAATCTTGCGCACTCTGGGAAGCGGGGCGTGACATGGTTTTATGGTATCAGAGCCATAGGTTAGTTGGGTTGACTCTTTGTAGTTGGGTATTGCACCCGATACACGAATCAGAATACCCGTGATTAGGAAACATGTCCTGCCACCTCGACAGTTTTACCGTTCTTGAATCATTCTTCCAGATTATGTCGACATGCAAACTTACTTTGCATTGTTAATTCGAAAACCTAACTTCTTGTTATCTCTAGGACTTAGGCGACTTGGGTAGAGTTAAGTAATTGCGGCTATGATACCGCGGCATAGCTACAATGCAGCACTCTTTTTAAGTATCTTGGAGTTCTAGTCTTGATTTATATATTGAATCTATCATCATGCTAATGTTGTTTGTTTGATTTCAGGATCATGGCAGATAAGAATTTCAAGACGTATCAGAGGCGTGTGGATGAAGCCGCCATGTTAGGAGTGATACGTGGGATGTTGGAAAATCAGAAGAGGCAAACTGAACTGATCCAGCAGCAAGCCGATTCATTTCAGGAGGGTTTGCAGGCTATGCAGCAGTCTGTAAACACCGCTGTAGCGAAGCCAGTCGACCGAGTAGGGACCGTAGCAGATTTCAGACGGTTGGGTCCTACTACTTTCACTGGCTTGGAGGAGCCGTTACCAGCCGAGCAGTGGCTTGTGGACACAGAAAATTTATTGATTGCGGCGCAGATCCCAGAAGACAAGAAAGTTGATGTGGTGCGCATTCAGCTGGTAGATTACGCCCGAGAGTGGTGGCTCGTGGAGGAGACCCGCCTGTCCAAGCCAATCAGTTGGGCGGATTTCTCCAAAAGTTTCTTGGAAAAGTTCTTCCCGCGGACTGCACGGGAGGAAATGGAGGAGAGATTTATTGGGCTGAAACAAAATGGAGCAGCTGTGGATGTGCATGCAGCGGAGTGGACGAGACTTAGCCGTTTCGCTGGACCCTTAGTCGCCAAGGAGGCAGACAGGGCGCGAAGGTTCTTGCGCAGTTTGGATGTGGACATCCAGAGGCAGATTGTCTCCCTGGGTTTGACCACTTTCTCGCAGGTTCTTACGGCAGCCAGAGAGCAACAGAGTCTATCAGGATCAAAAGGGAACTTTCACCAGACAGCAGTTGCGGCCAGGAAGCCTGCATTTGTACCTAACCGAGATCATGGGCGCAGAGGTATTCCAGTAGACCGCCGAGGTGTAGCGCCAATGAAGAAGCCGGTGATCGTTGATCGAAGGAAGAGTGTGATTTGTGATTACTGCCGATTACCTGGGCACGTGCAGAAGGATTGTCGGAGGAGACTGGGACTTTGTCTGGTTTGTGGGGCAGCCGATCACGCAGTTGGTACTTGTCCGTCGAAGCTTCGCACAAGAGATGATATACGGAAGCCTCCGCAGAGACCATTCCAAGGGCAGAAGCAACTGACACAAGGAACTAACCAGGGTCGAGCTTTCACTTTGACAGCTGAGGAAGCCAAGGCATCAGGAGAAGTGGTTTCAGGTACTATACTCGTTCGTGGTTTTCCCGCATTGGCATTATTTGATTCCGGAGCATCCCACTGTTTTATGTCATCAAAGTTTATAACTACACACTCGATCACCTGCACGACCATGTCTAGTTTTTGGGACATACACACTGGGAATGGGAAAATCATAGCTAGTAAGGAATGTAGAGATTGTACTGTTGTTGTTTGTGGACGGGAGCTTTTTGCGGATTTCTTGGTGATTGATACGGGCAGTTATGAAGTAGTCTTGGGAATGGATTTTCTTGGCACTTTCCACGCACACATTGATTGTAGGGCAAGGAAAGTAATTTTCCAGATTCCCGGACACCCTGAGTTTACTTTCATCGGAGGAAGCAGTTCTGTCGGGCCAGTCGAGTTTAGGGCTAGGCCGACGAACAATATTCTTGCGGCTATGGTTGCGGATAGGAATGAAGAGCCGGCAGTTGTCCGCGACTTTATGGATGTGTTCGAAGATATTTCAGGCCTACCGCCGAAGCGAGATGTGGAGTTTGCGATTGACCTCATTCCTGGTGCAGCGCCAGTATCAAAATCTTATTATCCAATGGCACCGGTGGAATTGGAAGAAGTTAAGAAACAAGTGGGTGAATTACTCGAGAAGGGATGGATTCGAAGCAGCAACTCACCTTGGGGAGCTCCAGTTCTTTTAGTAAAGAAGAAAGATGGCACGAGAAGAATGTGCATCGACTACCGAGAATTAAACCGGGTGACTATTAAGAACAAGTACCCGATCCCTCGCATTGGAGAACTTTTTGAGCAGCTTAGTGGCGCGAGGGTATTCTCGAAACTGGACTTACGATCAGGATATCATCAGGTCCGAGTGAAGGCAGAAGACATTTGCAAGACGGCGTTTCGAACTCGGTATGGGCATTTCGAATATTTAGTGATGCCCTTCGGAGTGACTAATGCGCCGGCAATATTTATGGACTTGATGAACAGGATCTTTTCACCGTTCTTGGACCAGTTTATTGTGGTATTCATTGACGATATTCTGGTGTACTCGAAGAGTCCGGAGGAGCATGCTGTACACTTAAGGATCGCACTGCAAACGCTGAGACAGGAGAAATTATTTGCGAAGATGAGTAAGTGCGAATTCTGGTTGGAAGAAGTGAAGTTTTTGGGGCATGTCGTGTCGGGCGATGGAATCGCCGTCGATCCCGAGAAGATTGCAGCAGTTCGAGATTGGCCTGTTCCAAAGAATGTTGCAGAGATAAGAAGTTTCCTTGGACTCGCCGGTTACTACAGAAGATTTGTGGAGAACTTCGCTCGTGTAGCTGAGCCGTTAACCAAGCTTACGCGTAAGGAGGTACCGTTTGTTTGGACAGATGGATGTGCATTGGCCTTCGAGACGTTGAAGCAAAAGTTGATAACCGCCCCTATCCTAACCGTACCGGATGATTCAGGAGGACTGGTGATTCACAGCGACGCATCTGGAAAGGGATTGGGATGTGTTTTGATGCAGAATGGGAAAGTCGTCGCTTACGCATCGAGACAGCTGAAGACTCATGAGCAGAACTATCCGACTCACGACTTGGAGCTTGCAGCCGTGATCTTCGCCCTGAAGATTTGGAGACACTACCTTCTAGGCGAGAGAATTGAAGTCTTTACGGATCACAAGAGTTTGAAATATGTGTTCACTCAGAAGGAGTTGAACATGAGGCAACGCAGATGGTTGGAGCTGATGGCCGACTACGACCTTGATCTTAAGTACCATCCGGGAAAAGTTAACGTCGTGCCAGATGCGCTAAGTCGGTTACCAGCAATTCAGTTATTGACTGCACAGAGAGAGATCATTGAGGAGTTTCGGAGATTTGACTTGGAGGTTGTGCTACCGCGTGCTACAGGACAGTTGATGCAGTTACAAGTACAATCGTCCTTAGTTGAGAAGATTAAAGCGGCGCAATCGCAGGATCCTAGACTGCAAAAGTTTCGAGAGCAGGTTGAAGCTGGACTACGAACCGATCTACTGATCCATGAAGATGGTTCGTTGAGATATGGTAGCCGTCTATGTGTACCGAAAGGAGATGTGCGTGAAGAGCTTGTGAAGGAGGCACACAGTTCAGCTTACTCTGTACATCCAGGAGGGACAAAGATGTACCGAGATATTCGACAGCATTTCTGGTGGGAAGGTATGAAACGGGAAATTGCTCGTTTCGTGGCTAGATGCTTGGTGTGTCAGCAAGTCAAGGCTGAACACCAAAGGGTTGCTGGTTTGTTGCAACCACTTCCGATTCCTCAATGGAAGTGGGAACATATAACCATGGATTTCGTGACGGCTTTACCGCGGAGTCCAAAGGGCAACAATGCAGTATGGGTGATTGTCGATCGGTTGACCAAGGCAGCTCACTTTATTCCGTTTCGGGTTGGTCAATCGACAGAGACTCTGGCAGAGCGGTACATGCAGGAGATTGTCAGATTGCATGGAGTACCGGTAAGCATCGTGTCCGACCGGGACACTCGGTTCTTGTCACACTTTTGGAGGAGTTTACAAGATAGTTTGGGGACTCGATTGAAGTTCAGCACAGCTTATCACCCCCAGACTGATGGACAATCAGAGAGAACGATTCAGACCCTTGAAGATATGTTGAGGGCTTGCATGTTAGACTTTAAAGGTTCTTGGGAGGATCATCTACACCTGGTGGAGTTTTCGTACAACAATAGCTTCCAAGCGACAATTCAGATGGCTCCGTTTGAGGCGCTGTATGGTCGTAAGTGCCGTTCACCGGTTTGTTGGGATGATGTTGGTGAACGAAGGTTGCTAGGACCAGATTTGGTGGTGCAGACAGTCGAGAAGGTGAGTACAATCAGAAAGCATATGAAGGCAGCTCAAGACAGACAGAAGAGTTGGGCCGACACGTCAAGAAGACCTCTAGAGTTTGCCGTGGGCGATTTGGTATTCCTGAAGATATCACCGACTAGAGGGGTGATTCGCTTTGGAAGTCGGGGAAAGCTTAGTCCCCGATTCGTTGGACCCTTCGAGATATTGGAGCGTGTTGGAGAGGTATCGTACCGGTTGGCGTTACCACCGTCATTAGCAGGAGTTCACGATGTGTTTCATGTGTCTCAACTACGGAGGTATGTTCGCGATGAGACTCATGTTTTGGATCATTCGGAGTTGACTGTACGAGAGGACCTGACTTTTGAGGAGCGACCAGTCGAGATCAAGGATCGAAGAGAAAAGGTTCTTAAGAATAAGGTTATCCCTCTTGTGCTAGTTTCTTGGGGTAACCGATCGCATGGAGAATCTACTTGGGAGCGAGAAGACGAGATCCGGCAGAAATTCCCTCACCTTTTCCAGTAGTAGCTATCTTGTATTCTTGGAATTTCGAGGACGAAATTCTTTTTGTAGTTGGGTATGATGTAACACCCGAGCCCAATAATACTATTTATATTACTAGTTGAGGGTTATATATTGACCATTTCCAATTATTCTGTTTTTCTGGGATTTATTGCTAAATTTTAACCGGTTAAGTCATCTTGGCACTTAACAAATTTTAACTCCTAAAATGAAACTTAACATGTCCATGTTGGCCTACTCGTCGCCACTAGTCGCGTGGTAGCGTCCGCGTGTCGAGATTCCGTTCCGTTTGGCTAAACGGGCAAGTTTGGACGACTACGCGCGCGTGCAAGTGTCCGACTTGGGGGCATGCATTTTAATCATTAAACACCTCTTTTCAAAATTTGGAACCCGCTTAAAATCCTATAATTTGAATTTGGAACATTTGGGCGCAACCCGGGCGCGATTTGGAAATGTTTCATTTCGCGCCAAAAAGGCCCGTTTTAATTTAATACCTTAAACTAATAATATATGAAAATATATTCTTTAACTGCTTTCTCTCTTTAAATCCTTCTGAATTTTAATCTCAAATCTTTTCCCATCTCGTGATCAACCAATCACAGCATGGGATCCTTCCGCGTGGGCCCCTTCCCTGTTCCAGTCTCTCTCTCTCTCTCTCTCTCTCTCATCCTCACGAATCTCTTTCTCTCTCTCTCGATCTCAACACTCTCTCTCTCTTCCTATATATCTTTCCATGCACAGCCGCCTCCCACCACGAGAAACCCCCACGCAAACCCTAACCCTAGCTCACGCAGATCTCACCGCCGGCCGCCTCGCGACCTCGCCGTCGCCGCCCTCGCCACCACGAGACCGCCGCACTTGCCTCCTTCCGTTTCCCGACGACTCCCGCTCCTTCCCGCACTGCAACCCATTCCCGACCTCGTCTCCATCCCTCGCGACCTCGCCGTCGACGTCGACTCCGACCGCCGAGGCCTCCCGCGACTCCCTTGCACCCTCCTCGACCACCCTAGCCGACCACACCCCTCTCCAACTCGCCGCAGCACCCTACCCTGCTCACCCGAGGCAACTTCCAGCACTGCAGCCACGTTTCCTGTTCACTGCCGGCGTTCCAGTGCCGCCAAGCCATCGTGGTTGCACCCTGCTTCTTCCCTGTAAGTTTCCTCATCTTTCCTTTGTACAGAATTCCCCCTGCTGGTCCGTAATTGTTGGTGTTTGTTATGTCGCTAACTCCGTTACTTTTGACTGTTGACCGGATTCCGACCGTGCCGTCTTGGTGAACCGACGCTTCAGCGAAGCCCCCTGGTCCGTGTGATTCCGTTGACCTCTGTTGGGACTCGATCCGTGGCCCGTGCTTCCGTATCGTGGTTTCTACCGACATCGCATCCGTGTTTCGGTTTGCGGAACCGCTGAGGCAAGTATCCGAATACTTGCTTTAACATGCTACAAACTTAATAATCATGTTATCTGTTATAAACACACGACTTGGTGACAATTACAATCATCCGTAATGTTAAACCATTGTAGTAGTTACTTGTAGTTAATCGGTATGCTTTTAATCAACGCCTTAACTAATTAACCAATCTGGCACATCCTTGCCTAAATTGCTAGATCATCCTCACTTCATTGGTTAAGGCCTCTCATGAGGCAATTATTATACTTAGTTCAAATACTGTAACTCCATTTACGCATATCATCGATATTGCTCGTCTTGTGGTTTTTGCACCTCAAAGGTGCGTGAACCGGATTAATAAGAGAATACAAATACCACAGTGTTCACATAGAATAATAATTGTTTATTGCTGTTCCCTGCTACTGTTCATTATTTGTCACTATACCTGTTATCATCATATACCTGATTGCATTACATATTGACCGATCTTGACACACCTGTCACATGTACTGATACACCGGACACAACCCCTGTACATGTCGACTCTACCTGTTGAACGTAACCTGACCTGTTACCTGATCTCGTGCCTAATGCCGACAGACCTAACCATTCCTGCTGTCGATCCAGACAGACCTACCTTTACTTGACTTGTGTTGGCATTAGACCTTGACTACTGAATACCTGACTGACATACATAGCTTGGGGGTATGGGGAAATCAAAGGTGAAACCGACTTGTAACTCAACAGTTCGACACATTGTTCTGATCAGTCTTACGGGCTTGGCCAGCTCCGGAGTGTTGATGCTGACATCACTCATCTATCCTACTACCTTTTACTGCTTAGCGGCACGTCTCGGATTCAGCCCCGAGAATCATGACCGTGGTCCCGGGCACGCACGGGATACTATTGAGTTACATCGACGATTCATCAATTGGTTTCAAAGACTATAGAGTAGAAAACCTGATAGGACAGTTTAGTCACTACTGCACATTACCCTGTTTATTACTCCTTATTGCTGCTTTATTCATGTTCATGCTTGCACTGTTTATTACCACATTTATGCTATATACTTGATATCATGACGCGCTGACGTCTGGGTTTTGCATGGCCCAGATTCCGTGCCCTCGACATCGACCGAGCAGGAGTACTTCAGCCAGCAGGCTGAACTGTGAGTTCTTGAGAGTTTAGTTTATTTATGTCATTTCATTTCCAGATGTGAGCCCGCATTATGGGACATACTGTTTATTCATTGTATTGGATCATTAGCTTCCGCATTTATTGTTTATTGATTCTTGTTATTATGGATTTGGACATGTATTAGTTTAGTCTATTTTACTGTTCTTGATATCTTTACAACCGTAATGTGACTGTGGATGGATACTTCCTACCCACAGGTAGCATGGTTGGCTATGTCACGTGCCCAAATCTTGCGCACTCTGGGAAGCGGGGCGTGACATCGGGAGAGACGAACCCCTGCAGATCCGCTCACTGCCTCCATATGGCTCGGGACTGTACCCAACTAAAACCTGTTTGCACGACTCCTTTAAGCCGTGGTAGGGTAGTAATCAAAGCACAGTGGGAACTCACAAGAGACAAATGACGATCTCAGGTCGATGAACTAACCTGTACACATGTCACCAGGGAACTGCTATCTGACGTCAGGTATAATACCAACTAGAAGGTTCCCGGCGAGTCCTATCCGGTGTACTCATAACCCAATGAGCACATGTATACATCTTAGGTGAACCAACTGACACCAGTGGCTTGTGAGACCGGCCACCGCCCCTCGTCGGGGTCTCGACTGTATACACTAGTCTACTCTGGAGGATCGATGCCCTGTCTCGAAACTCCCACAACTAGGGACCTTTTAAGGATATGCTTATAGACCCAAGCTCCCACGTATATGATCGCCCTCTTACTGCTGGTAGTCAAGCAAGAATCCTAGGGGCTCTATCAACGTGTAATAGCGACTCGTAAGGTCATCTAAAGTAGTACACGATGATAAAGATAAACCAGATAGCATACTATCATCTTGAGTAAGACTATCCTACTGGGACAGGTCCTCCCTCAATCATTGCGATCACGTGCCTTTGATCCAATAATTGACTCTGAGGGCACTATCTCCAACAGGTATATCAACACTATACTGAAAACATTCGGTATGGAAGATTATAAGAGCGGTAGTTTACCGGCTTGTCACGGAATCTGTTGAGGATAGTGCCCTTATAGTCAATTATTGGATCGCAGGTACGTGATTGGAATGATTGCGGAGGACCTATACCGGTAGGACAGTCTTGCTCGAGATGATAGTATGCTATCTGGTTTGCCTTTATCAGTCGTGTACATGTTCAGGTGACTGATCACATGTTACACTTTGATAGAGCCCTTAGGATCTTGCTTTACCACCAACAGTATGATGGCGATCATATACGTGAGAGTTGGGTGGTTTATATGCATATCCTTAATTGTGGTCCCTAGTCGTGGGAGTTTCGAGACAGGGCATCGATACTCCGGAGTAGACTAGTGTGTACAGTCGAGACCCCGACGAGGGGCGGTGGCCGGTCTCACAACCGCTGGTGTCAGTTGGATCACCTAAGATGTATACAGGTGCTCATTGGGTTATGAGTACACCGGACAGGACTCGCCGGGAATCTGCTAGTTAGTACTATATCTATCGTCAGATAGCAGTTCCCTGGTGACATGTGTACAGGTTAGTTCATCGACCTGAGGTCGTCATTTGTCTCGTGTGAGTTCCCACTGTGCTTTGATTTCTACCCTACCACGGCTCAAAGGAGTCGTGCAAACAGGTAGTTTTTGGGTACAGTCCCGAGCCATATGGAGGCACGTGAGCGGATCGGCAGGGGATTCGTCTCTCCCGGTATTGGGGGAGAGATCGTGCTGTGTCTAGGAGAGCCATTACATAAAGCCCACGGCTGTGGCAGGAGATTTACTGGTAGGTACTCCAGTAGTATCTCAGGGTGTTATTGGGCTACACTCCGACACGACTTATACTGCTATAGGGGGTCTGACGTTACTAGCCCCTTAGGCAGATATGCGATACTCATAGACGAACGGACCGGACTGTATATACATTGTCACTGTTAGGCTCAGTAGGGTTTCTGGATGAGTTCGCTCATCAGCCTCCCTTGAGGTCAGTCCATGGGCAGCCGTTACGCATTGCTAGTGCCGGTGGTGGTTTGTGATTAAACCCACTGCCAGGGTACTGACGAGTCATTAGAGCCCCCCACAGACAGTTTCCCAAGTTCGGGCGAAACGTTGTAGAGGCCGTATGGTTTTATGGCAGGGTTCGGAAAATGGACGTGCGTTTACGCACGTGTTATTTTTCGGGCAGATGATACTGGTCGGCTTTGGTTTAAGCCGAATCCGAGTATTATATTGAGTAGGTATAATATCTTTGTCTCGGTTGCATTTGTATTCGGTCGTAATACAATTGCGGATATATTTATACAGTTTCGGGGTTATCCTGAAAGTCGTTTCAGGATCACTTTTGGAAATTGCCAGTTTCCAGTTTTCTATCAGCCGCCTTTTAACATTTGTTTAAAGACGGATTTATCTTTTCTTGGATGAGGGTGAGTCATGCTTCTAGAAGGTTCTAGAAGTTTCTAGAATGAGGTGACAAGGATTATGACTCATGCTTTGATTTCAAATAATTCTTGTTTTCCTTAAGATATTTTATTTTGTGTTCACATATGATATTTGTTCTTAGGGTTACTCTCCCCTCTCCTACACTCACCTCCCTCTTTGCTATATAGTGGCCGGCCCTCTCTCTCCTCCCTCACTCTCTCACTTGAGAAAATTATGGTGGCTAAAAAGAAAAGACTAAAGTTTTGGATGCATAGAAATTTCATAGTTCATTTCTTGTTCCATTTCATTTCCATCGGCAACTTCATTAACCGATCGTCCACGGCTTTGGACGAAGTGAGACAAAGTCATCTACTCATTCTCTACATCATTCTTGGTCGTCTCTTTTAGCAAACTTGACGACCGAGTTGCCTCAAGTCAGAGGCGGGAGCCCGTTTAAAGAATCGTTGACGTGGTGCCACCTGGACGAGCAGATCGGAGATCGACGAGATCGGAGCAGCCGCAACGGAGCGTGGAATGATGGTTTAAGAATGAAGGACTCGGATCGTTCGGTATAACCTTTCTACACTCTTTACAGTTTGTTAGTTTAGCAATAATGGCAGATTCGGGTTAAAGTATACGATAGCGCCAGATAAAAAGTTTTTGTTCCGCATTTGGCGTCTGTAGACGGCCGGGGCGCTAGCGTAGACTTACAGTGGTATCAGGGCCTCACCATTTTGTTATACTAACTTGTGCTAACGCGTTTAAAATATCGATCGAACCGGAAATAAAAAATCGCAATTTTTCAATTTGACAGTTTCTGTTAATTTTCAAACTGGTCCAAATGTCATTTTGACCATACCAGAAAATCAAGCACGGTTTTTTAGGAATACTGGAGAAATTTGACCAAGTGATTCGACTGTTCCGCCGCGGATCCACGGCCCAAGCATGGGTTTGGCCACGGATCCGCCGCAGGAAAGTGACATCACTTAGCCAATTTTCTACAGTGCATTCTATGTTGGAAATTGGGGTTTTTGGTATATATCTTTTGGGCCCAGATTTTATTACTGTTCAACAGATTTGCGTGGGGCCCACTTTGTGATATTTAGTCGATCGAAATTTAAACGCGTTAGTTTACAGTGCTTACATTATATCTCCGACCGGGAATGTCATTTGATCGGTATACCGCGTCTGATTGCTATAGTTCTTTTAGACGGGTTTGCGAACGTGACATTCGTGTTGATGTTCTGTGTTGTGCTGTGATGTTGCGGATTTGTCGTGGTTGATAGCAGTGTGCAATGGTAGTACAGTTTGAGTTTATTTGTACATTTGATATTGCGGGGCGAGCGTCCAACTTGTGGACTGTCGTCACTGCCTGTTGTATAATATTCTTTTGGGGCACAACCAGGTTGCAGTCGATGTACCTGTTGTACTATTTTTCATTACTGTACTAGGTTTTACCCCGAGAGGGAGTGCACAGATAGCCGGGTTCTGAGGGGCAACGGGTCCGCATCTCATGGCTTTGAGAGGCAGAGGGGTCCCACTCTAGAATTGGCAGATTATTCGCCACACTCGTAGGGGTACAGGTTGACCCAAGGAGGGGTGCCCAAGATTACCGGATTCCGTGGAGTGCTGGGTGGTCCATTCACTATGCTGTAGGGGGCTGCCTCCCTTCAGGTTTTGGCGGGTAACTTGCCGCACCCGTAGGGGTCTAGGTTTCATTGCACAGGCTATCCACACGACAGGGGAACGTCGGGTTTCAGCAGCGGCTCTGTGAAACCCGGGGATCCCAGATTATCTGTATTGTTCTGTGATGCTTATTACTTTTCTGTAATGTTGCATATTATCACGCCTGGAGCGATTATTGTATATTGTTTTATATACTATTAGATGTTGTATATGTTTTACACCCGCGCTAGTCCAATCCCCGCTCTGTCGTTAGTTAAGTAACCTAACGGGTGATGACGGGACCCAGTGACGAATGCGAATGGCATATACGTACATTTTATTTTCGTTCTTTTCTGGTGTGATCGATTGATGGGACTGTGTTGATTCTGATCAATGCAAAGGAAAACAAACCTGTTTACAGTTGTTGGAACAAATTTAAAAAGTGTTATTGCAAAGACGTTTTCTTTTGTTATGCATAGCGGTATTCAGTGGAATATCCTGCACCTCATTCGACGGGGCAAGGGCCGATATCCCTTCACCGGGACTGACCCCTTGGGCAGAAGTTTGCGTCAGGGTAATAACTTCACTATAGTCGATTACAAGTTGCTTTGCATAGCGGTATTCAGTGGAATATCCTGCACCTCATTCCACGAGGAAAGAGCCGAGATCCCTTTACCGGGAGTGACCTCTTTAGCAAAAGGTTTTCGCTACTATATTTTAAAAAGCTATCAGGTTCCTTCAGCGATATCAAGTTCACTACGTTAAAGGTTTTTCGCCAAAAACCAGCCGTAGCCCTCCGTCACTTCTTTTGGGTATTCAGTAGTATTCAAGCTATGCATTTTAGCCAAAGTTAAGGCATAGTGTTTGGTAGCTGCTGGGTATTCATTTGTTGCATAGATAGATGGGTTAGTTTGGGACAGTCGTTCTGCCGATTGGCCAAAGTCAGGGGCATGTGCGGGTGGGTTCAAATTGAAAAGATAGTGACGGGTAGAACTTGGCATGTGACTTATGACATTTTGACCAAAGCCAAGGTTATAAGAGCATGGGGCAAAAATCATATCAGGAGTTTCTAAAGAAACTGAAACTTGCCAAGTATGCGCATACCTTCTGGAGTATGAGTAACGTGGATGCATTCCATCACGTTATCATGCGATGAGAGTTGGATCCTGATTCCCACTGATGAGTTGGTTTACTCTTCGGGTGATCCCGATTGATTCTTCTTTAGGTTTGGAGGAGAATTTGACAGGACAGTGGGAGGTTTCCGGATTAGATAAAGTGATGACCATTCTGATCTAGGTTAGAGTGCACGCAGAGTGTTTCTTTTCTCTCTCTCTTTGGCAGCGACCTTTGACCGACCCTAGACTATAACTCAGTGACCAGGTTGACCGAACCTTCTTAAAATACTGGCTTTTGGATTGTCAATGTTGCATAAGTCATTGCCACTCCTTCTTTTACCTTTTGCATTTATCAGAACACCCGTATTACTACGGATATCCACTTCCATTGGATAGATCCATCGTATGGTTATATACGAACTCGAAGGGACTTCTTCGAGGATGGATCCAGGTTCAGGAGAAATAGAATTGGTTTATTCAGTTGTCTTTTAGTATCACCTTCTCTCAGGTTGCGAGAGCTCCTTGGTTTAGGAGAGTACACCTATTACGCTTATTGGATAGTCTTATTCCAAACCATAGGCTGGTGCCGAAAGGTAGGGAATGAAGAAAACCAATTAGCCTAAGTAGGGTGTGCAGAAGGCAGTATGTAAAGACAAAATAAAGGGATTAGAAAGAGGGCAAAGTAAATTGCGACTGATATCATGCACGACCAAAACCGCGTACTTCATCGCCACTCCTATTTCACCTTTAAAGGAATAAGGTATTATTCAGTTGTCTTTTATCATCACCTTCTCTCAAGATACGAGTACTCCTTGGTTTAGGAGGGTACACCTATTATGCTTACTGGATAGTCTTCTTCCAAACCATAGGCTGGTGCTGAACGGTAGGGAAGGAAGAAAACCATTTAGCCTAACGATGGTGTACAGAAGGTAACGACTAAAGACAAATAAAGGGATTTGGAGAGATGGCAATAAAATATACGGTTGAAGTCATGAATTGGATTTTGGAAGAGGCATTGCTATGAATACCAGGATACCCCTACGAAACATTTTCATGTTTCATTGCATTGTTAAAGAAAACATGTTTTCCCGATTAGACACTTACTCCAAGGGTATGTATTTACCAGGTTTCATTCTCATATCTGTATGGTTTTACAGATGATGAGTGGGATTAAGTTATTGGGAATTAGGTGATTATCCTCATTATATCGGAATTCGTTGTAATTGGTGATATTTGAGGAAATCGCCAGGGTACAGTTTTCAACCTACGACGCACAGGTTATGAGTTGCTTAAACTCAGCGGACTTATACAGAGTATTATATGTTGTCCAGTGTCCATCAGGACAAAGGGGTAGGTCCTCGTACTATGTTCTATTTACTTATAACTTCTCTAGTATTTAGACAAGTGTTTCGTAGAAATACAAGGTCTAAGTTTTGAGAAGTTGTGGGTATAAGAATAAAGTAGAGAACCAGGTATCACAAGTATCGGGATTCTTCAAAGAGATCGAAGATGTAGATTCTTGTGATTGGTATTCAGATGATAGTGATGGTTTTTGAGAAACGTGTTTCTCTTTCAGGTTACTCATAATTGGATGAATTCCTAAGTTGAGTAATGCTGATTAGCCTCTTTCCATTAAGTTGATATGCACTGGAGACAGCTGCATGATTTGAATCTGGTTCCAATTAAATAAGTGCCAAAGTTTCTGTATTGGATATAGAATAGTTCGTACCTTAAAAGATGTTAAGGTAAGGGGAGTTGTCCAGCTTATGCTTAAAACCAGACTCTGGATAACTCAGGGCACGTTTCTGTAATGGCTGTTTGTGGGTTGACCCTGGCTATGACGAGGGTTGATATTCTACCATTTGGAAGATCAATAATGATATTGTTCTTGACTCGCCACAGTTTTAGTAAAAATGGATTTTTTTTCAGAAAACAGTAGTGGGAGTATGGTAGAACTGGAAGTGATTCCAGAACCGCAAACGATTACGGAAAATTTAATAGGACCTATATATTCAATCAGGTTTGACATTCCATTAGCCACTCCGCAGATATGGTGGGTAACCTCAGACACCCGAGAGGTACTCCGGTAGCCTCAAGGACGGTGACAGGGAGGTTCTTATCACAAGTTTATATTAATCCAATCCTGGAGAAACATAAGGAAGCAGTTTTAGAACATAAGTGCATGTTCTACGGATTTGATGACGGCAGCCTCCTTCGGGAGACGGTTATCATTCCAGGCTTCAAAGGTGACATGGATGACAGAGCGATTGTCAGAGTTATAGTTTTTCCCTCTGACGAGGGACAGTATTATGGACAGGTGGTTCAAGAGGATACTGTGGGTGGCATGGTGCCGGATACTGATTAGGTTCAGTGATCGATACAGTCTAAGAAGTTTGGATTTGGAGTTCATTTATGAACTAGGTCCCATCAGATATCCAGACATATTCTAAGACAGGTATTACTCAATTCGAGAGATGGCTTTCTCCGCGAACTTGAGATTTAGAGAGATATGGAAAGAAACTTCTAGGCGGATCCACTCACTGAGGTTATTTCTCGAACACAAAAGTTTTACAAACGGGCTTTGTGAAACTGATTAGTAGAGGAGTTGGATGTTCGGTTTCACACGGGCTGTGAGTAGTCGACATCGCAATAATTAGCCTTGAGTGCAAGTGGGAGATTGTTGGGGATAGTGCCCTCATAATCAATTATTGGATCGCAGGTACGTGATTGCAATGATTGCGGAGGACCTATACCGGTAGGACAGTCTTGCTCGAGATGATAGTATGCTATCTGGTTTGCCTTTATCAGTCGTGTACATGTTCAGGTGACTGATCACATGTTACACTTTGATAGAGCCCTTAGGATCTTGCTTTACCACCAACAGTATGATGGCGATCATATACGTGAGAGTTGGGTGGTTTATATGCATATCCTTAATTGTGGTCCCTAGTCGTGGGAGTTTCGAGACAGGGCATCGATACTCCGGAGTAGACTAGTGTGTACAGTCGAGACCCCGACGAGGGGCGGTGGCCGGTCTCACAAGCCGCTGGTGTCAGTTGGATCACCTAAGATGTATACAGGTGCTCATTGGGTTATGAGTACACCGGACAGGACTCGCCGGGAATCTGCTAGTTAGTACTATATCTATCGTCAGATAGCAGTTCCCTGGTGACATGTGTACAGGTTAGTTCATAGACCTGAGGTCGTCATTTGTCTCGTGTGAGTTCCCACTGTTCTTTGATTTCTATCCTACCACGGCTCAAAGGAGTCGTGCAAACAGGTAGTTTTTGGGTACAGTCCCGAGCCATATGGAGGCACGTGAGCGGATCGGCAGGGGATTCGTCTCTCCCGGTATTGGGGGCGAGATCGTGCTGTGTCTAGGAGAGCCATTACACAAAGCCCACGGCCGTGGCAGGAGATTTACTGGTAGGTACTCCAATAGTATCTCAGGGTGTTATTGGGCTACACTCCGACACGACTTATACTGCTATTGGGGGTCTGACGTTACTAGCCCCCTAGGCAGATATGCGATACTCATAGACGAATGGACCGGACTGTATATACATTGTCACTGTTAGGCTCAGTAGGGTTTCTGGATGAGTTCGCTCATCAGCCTCCCTTGAGGTCAGTCCATGGGCAGTCATTACGCATTGCTAGTGCCGCTGACGGTTTGTGGTTAAACCCACTGCCAGGGTACTGACGAGTCATTAGAGTCCCCCACAGACAGTTTCCCAAGTTCGGGCAAAACGTTGTAGAGGCCGTATGGTTTTATGGCAGGGTTCGGAAAATGCACTTGCGTTTACGCACGTGTTATTTTTCGGGCAGATGATACTGGTCGGCTTTGGTTTAAGCCGGATCCGAGTATTATATTGAGTAGGTATAATATCTTTGTCTCAGTTGCATTTGTATTCGGTCGTAATACAATTGCGGGTATATTTATACAGTTTCGGGGTTATCCTGAAAGTCGTTTCAGGATCACTTTTGGAAGTTGCCAGTTTCCAGTTTTCTATCAGCCGTCTTTTAACATTTGGTTAAAGACGGATTTATCTTTTCTTGGATGAGGGTGAGTCATGCTTCTAGAAGGTTCTAGAAGTTTCTAGAATGAGGTGACAAGGATTATGACTCATGCTTTGATTTCAAATAATTCTTGTTTTCCTTAAGATATTTTATTTTGTGTTCACATATGATATTTGTTCTTAGGGTTACTCTCCCCTCTCCTACACTCACCTCCCTCTTTGCTATATAATGGCCGGCCCTCTCTCTCCTCCCTCACTCTCTCACTTGAGAAAATTATGGTTGCTAAAAAGAAAAGACTAAAGTTTTGGATGCATGGAAATTTCATAGTTCATTTCTTGTTCCATTTCATTTCCATCGGCAACTTCATTAACCGATCGTCCACGGCTTTGGACGAAGTGAGACAAAGTCATCTACTCATTCTCTACATCATTCTTGGTCGTCTCTTTTATCAAACTTGACGACCGAGTTGCCTCAAGTCAGAGGCGGGAGCCCGTTTAAAGAATCGTTGACGTGGTGCCACCTGGACGAGCAGATCGGAGATCGACGAGATCGGAGCAGCCGCAACGGAGCGTGGAATGATGGTTTAAGAACGAAGGACTCGGATCGTTCGGTATAACCTTTCTACACTCTTTACAGTTTGTTAGTTTAGCAATAATGGCAGATCCGGGTTAAAGTATACGATAGCGCCAGATAAAAAGTTTTTGTTCCGCATTTGGCGTCTGTAGACGGCCGGGGCGCTAGCGTTGACTTACAGAATCACCCTCTCCAAAGAGATGTCTCCCAAGACTGATTTGGAAAGGGATCACATGTCTATTATACCTTACGCTTCTGCGGTAGGCTCTATAATGTATACGATGTTGTGCACCAGACCAGATGTAGCTTACGCACTGAGCGTGGTAAGCGGGTATCAGTTAGACCCAGGAAAGAAGCACTGGATTGCAGTAAAGAACATTCTCAAGTACCTGAGAAGGACTAAGGAGATGTTCTTAGTTTACGGCGGAAAAGACCTCAAGATCGAGGCCTTTGCTGATTCCAGCTTCCAGAGTGACAAGGATGACTCCAAGTCCATGTCAGGTTATGTCTTTACCCTCAATGGAGGGGCGGTGTGCTGGAAGAGTTTCAAGCAGGACACCGTTACTGACTCGACGATGGAAGCGGAGTATATCGCTGCTTGCGATGCCGCAAAAGAAGCGGTCTGGATGAAGAAGTTCCTCACAGAACTTCAGGAGGTTCCATCCATTATTGATCCAATACCTTTGTATTGTGAAAACAACAGGGCTATAGCTTTAGCCAAGGAACCCAGGTCCCATCAGAACTCCAGACACATCTTAAGGCAGTATCACCTGATCAGGGAGATCATAGATCGACAGGAGATCGAGGTCCGGAGAGTTCCTACAGAGGAGAACACTGCCGATCCATTAACTAAGGCCTTACCTCAGATTCAGTTCGAGAGGCTACTCGAGATGATAGGTCTTCGATACGCCAGTACATGGCCCTAGTGCAAGTAGGAGATTGTTAGTGTATATGCCCTAGGGGTCATTATTGTTTCATACTAGCTTATATATTACTTAATAGAAGCTTGGGGCATTCACAGTTATATTAACAGTCTTGCTAAACATGGTAGTATGCTACTTGGTTTATTTCTATCTTAATATGTGTATATGTTAGCATATCGAGAATACATATTGATAGAGCCCTTAAGATCTTGCTTGACTACCAGCGTTGTGATGGCAGTCACACTAGTAGAGGTTGGGTAGTCTACAAGCACATCCTTTTTCAGGTCCCTAGTCGTAGGATTATCGAGACAGGGCATCGATACTCCGGAGTAGACTAGTGTGTACGCTTCTCATCCCAGTTGGGGAAATGGTATGTCCTACAGCCATTAGTACGTTGTACTGGAGATAGTATACAGGTGCTCGTTGGGTTACGGGTACACCGGACAGGACTCGCAGGGAACTGTTGGTTGGTATTATACCCATCGTCAGTTAACAGTTCCCAGGTGACATGAGTACAGCATAGTCCGCAGACTTGACACTGCTGCTTCGCCTCGAGTGTGTTACCACTGTGCTTAGATTGCTACCCTACCACAGCTCAAAAGAGTCGTGCAAACAGGTAGCAGTTGGGTGCAGTCCCGAAGCACTTGGAGGCAGTGGCGGTTAGATAGGATCCGTCTCTCCCGGTATAGGGAGTTGATATCGCGGTGTGTCTGGAGAGCCATTACGCAAAGTCCCTGGCAAGGGCAAGCGATATTTACTGATAGGATTTCCAGTAGCTTCTCAAAGTGTAATGTGCTTCACTCCGACAGGACTTATATCGCTTATAGGGGACTGACGCTTGCCGCCCCCTAGGCCCGATATGCGATAGTCATAGACGAACAGACCGGACTGTACGGAGATTGTCACATCAGGCTCAGTAGGAGTTCGGATGGGTTTTCTCATCGGCCTTCTTATCGACATCTACCTGGGGACCGTTACGTACAGCTAGTGCCGCTTACGGTCTATGGTTAAACCCACTGCCAACGTAGTAGTCGAGTCTTTAGAGTCCCACACAGAGAGTTTCCCTGCTTCGGCCGAAACGATATAGAGGTCGTATGGTTTTACGATAGGGTTCGGACGCATACGTGTTTTTATGTACGTACGATGTTCGGACAGTTTTTACTAGCAGGCTTTGGTTTAAGCCAGATTATAGTATTGGATTATTGGATTTATACAGTCTCAAGTATTTCTATGTTATCACGGATGGGAGGGGCATTCTCATAATTTGTTAAGAAGCTTCTAGTAGATTGATGAGTTGGAGGCTTAGGTGGCATTTGCATTAATTGGATTAATGACTCATGGTGTGATTCATCCAAAGGAGTTAATGATGCATTTATTGATTAATGACTCATGAGATGAATCATATAAGGTGATTTAATGAAGCATGATGATATTATTATTTGTTAATTCATTTAATAAATATCTTATGCTTCATATATTCACAATGAGATTTTTTTCCAAGATCATTCTCACTCTCAACTTCTCTCTCCTCAAGCTCTCTCTCTCTTCAAAGAACTAACCCTAACCTCTCATGTGTTGAGATCCAAGGGTTAGCAAGACTAATAGATCCCTAATCCTCTTCTATATCCTCTAGGTTACTTTGATTAGCACTCATAGAAGCCTAGTTACCTCAAGTGTGAGGTTAAAGCTTAGAGAAGTAGCTCTCGGGTGGATATTCTATCACATCGAGGAGGCCGACGAGGAGGTGGTCTACAAGAACAAGAAGGACTTGATTCATTAGGTATAATCATCTTTCATAGTAGCTAAACACTTGTATGTTGTTGTTAGTTAGGGTTTTGCAAAGATCCGTAAAGTTAGTCGATGTTAGTTTAAACAAAATGATTGTTTTACCTATTCCGCCTCACCGCATCTTGTAGGGTGTCTAACGTCGACTTACAAGCATCACGTACATGATAGAGCCTACTGCCAAAGTATAGGGTATCCCTTTCATGCGAGCTCTCTCCAAATCAGTCTTAAGAGACATCTCTTTGGAGAGAGTGGGTCCAGAGATCGTGGGTAAATACCCACTCTTGGATTCTTCCATACTAACCTCTTTAGAATGGTGTCAATGTACCTGGATTGGGACAATCCCAGTATCCTCTTAGATCTATCTCTATAGATCTTAATCCCCAAAATGCAGGAGGCATCACCTAGATCTTTCATTGAGAATCTATGTGATAAGAAGAGCTTGACCGAGTGCTGCATAGGAACATCATTTCCTATCAAGAGTATGCCATCCACGTACAATAAGAGGAAGAAAACCTTACTCTCTGCAACCTTCTTGTAAATACAAGGTTCATCTACGTTTTTGATGAAGTCAAACTCTTTGACTACAACATCAAAACAGATGTTCCAACTCCACGATGCCTGCTTTAACCCGTAGATGGATTTAAGCATCTTGCATACCTTTCTGCTGCTCCCACTGTCTACGAAGCTTTCTGGATGAGTCATGTACACGCACTCCGCTAAATCTCCATTTAGAAAGGCGGTCTTAACATCCATTTACCAGATTTCGTAGTCATAGTATGCAGCAATGGCAGGTAAGATCCGGATGGACTTAAGAATAGCCACTGGAGAAAAGGTTTCGTCATAATCCACACATGGTCGTTGACGAAAACCCTTTGCAACAAGTCTAGCTTTGAAAGTCTCAACTTTTCCATCTACACCAAGTTTCTTCTTAAAGATCCATTTGCTCCCAATGGGTTTTACCCTTTCAGGAGCAACTTCCAAAGTCCATACTTTGTTGGTGTACATGAACTCCATCTCAGATCGCATTGCATCCAGCCATTTCACAGAGTCCCCACTCGTGATGGCCTGCTCGAAGCTAGTCGGGTCATCATCTTCCATGATGCAATCCTCGCTCCCACCATCGATGAGAAAATCGTAGTATCTCTCGGGTGGATGAGGAACCCTACTAGATCGGCGGAGAGTCTGGGGTTCGTTGGGAACTATCAAATCCTATGGTTCCACTAAATCGTCAGTTGTAGCCTGTGCTACTGGACCTTCTTCCAGTTCTACCTCATTGCCACTATCTTGTTTCATAAGAAAACCCTTTTCTAAGAAGGTGGCATGTCGAGAAACAAACATTTTTTGTTCCTCGGAGTGGTAGAAGATATACCCTTATGAATGCTTGGGATATCCAATAAACTTGCACAGAACTGACCTTGCCTCGAGCTTGTCCGGATTTTGTGTTTTCACATATGCCGGACAACCCCATATCTTAACATAATTAAGATATGGTCTCTTTCCTTTCCATATCTCATATGGAGTGGTTTGGCACAGATTTGGTGGGAACCATATTCAATAGGTCTGCAGTTGTTTCCAGTGCATATCCCCAAAAGGAAATAGGCAACTCAGCAGTGCTCATCATAGAGCGCACCATATCTAATAGGGTGCGATTCCTCCGTTCCGATACACCGTTGTGCTGTGGTGTATAGGGAGGAGTAAGCTGAGAGAGAATCCCATTCTCTTTTAGATAGTCGCGGAAGTCATTGCTCAAGTATTTTCCTCCTCGATCTGATCAAAGGATCTTAATACTTTTGCCCGTTTGGTTCTCTACTTCGTGCTTATATTCTCTGAATTTCTCAAAAGCTTCAGACTTGTGTTTCAATAGGAACACATGTCCGTATCTTAAGAGATCGTCAGTTAATGTAATGAAGTATGAGGAACCATTCCTGGCATGTGTAGACATGGGACCACATACATCACTATGTATCAGTCCTAAGAGTTCTGTAACTTTTTCTCCGAGTCCACTAAACGGAGTTTTGGTCATCTTGCCTTTGAGACAAGTCTGGAAAGTGTCATAAGATGAAAATTCGAACGATTTCAAATATCCATCTTTATGCAACTTGGCTAGTCGTGTTGCATTGATATGACCTACTCTACAATGCCACAAGAAGGATTCGTTCATTTCTGAACTCTTCCTCTTGTGTGTGTTTTGTACATTAAGTACTGTAGTTTGATTGAGAACGTATATGCCATTATTTAATGAGCCTAATCCAATCAACTTTTGATTCAGGAAGATGTTCATAACATTATCCTGTACTACAAAATTACATCCTTCTTTACTTCATAAAGAAACTGATATAATATTGCATATCACGGTCGGAATATAATAGCATTCGTTTAGAATCAATATATTACCATTTGGCAACACAAGGTGATATTTGCCAACAGCTTTGGATGCAACATTTGCACCATTCCCTACTCTTACGGAATGATCACCCTCTCCCAGTTCTCTACCTTTTCGTAGCCCATATAACATATTACATATATGGGATCCCGATCCGGTATCTAATACCCAGGACGTAGAGTGAACTGAGAAACAGTTCTCGATAACTAACACACCCGAAGAAGATGCATCAGCATGTTTATTCTTCGTTTGGGTGGCGTGAGAATCCAGATATTCTCCTATTCCCTGCTCGGACTTATCTGAAATTACGGAGGGGTACGCATGTTTTTATGAAAACCATGAGCGTAATGAACTTGATATCGTTGTAGAAACAAGTGATTTTGAAAAGGAGTGTTTTTTAGGCTTTTACTAGTTTTGCTAAAGAGGTCACTCCACGTGAAGGGATCTCGGCTCTTTCCTTATCGAATAAGGTGCAGGATATTTCATAAATACCGCTATGCAAAGCAAGAACTATAGAAGCTGTCAAAAACATAACCGAGTGAGTTATAGCATCTGCTAGTTTCTCTAAAGAGGTCACTACGGTGAAGGGATCTTGGCTCTTTTCTTATCGAATAAGGTGCTGGATATTCTACAAGGAATACCGCTATGCAAAGCAGAAACTAGAGCTACCCTTTTTGAAAATTTGATTCTACAACATCTTTTAGGTTTCTTTATCTTTCATTAATCTCATTAACGAAATCCCATCATTTAAGCTTCCTAAGCATCACAGAAGAAACGAAAATACAATGTACGCTTATGCCATCCTCATTCACCATAATGTCCTGTTATGCACCGTTAGGTTACTTAACTAACGGCATACCGGGACGGGACTAGCGCGGGTGTAAAACATAAGCAACGTTTATTATATATCATATATACAATAATTAAGCATTCGTCTCACGCATATAATATGATCACATCACATAATATCAGTAGCAGAAGATAACATATGAAATATTGGATATACTAGGAGTTCCATGTTTTATTTTGAGTCTGTATAAAACACGGATTCCATGGTCACGATGAATAGACAAACCCACAACCCTAGACCCCTACAAGAGCAGCAAGTAACCCTGCCAATTCTAGGGTTAGGAGACCCGGTCTCGACTCCTCGAGATGGCCTCCCACTGGACCCTAGAACCCGGTTACTTGTGCTACCCTCCTTGGATCTATCCTAATGCAGAAAAGTAAATAATATACAATGGTGACATCATCCTCAACCCGGAGTGCCCTAATAAAAGAATATTACATACAATGAATTTTACATGAATGAAAATAAAAACCCACATCTCACATAAAACTCCCAGCTATTCAAAACACGACGATCCAATATAACATATCACAGCAACACATAACATCACATGTCATCAACGTAAGTAAATATCCCTATCACAATTGTCGTTGACATATAGCAACGAAAACGGCGATATACCACATATTACACTTACGGTCGTAGAAAAGAAAGTGAAAAACTACAACATTTGGAATCCACAATCATCTTAGACATCGTAAACCCGAAATATCACATATTACGGATTTCATGCATAACTATATGAATTCCATATATTGTATCACATTACAGAAAAAGCTTGACGATGTTAAACATTCCGATCGAATCAACAAACACCCAAAATTTCCCAAAAGCTCAACACTTGAGCGTAGTTTAAAATTATCCATCACATGCCACAGTAGCAATGAACCAGCCGTAAAAGGGTCAACCAATGCCTCACTTGTGGCACCGCTAAACTACCATAAACCCTAGGGTTTATAGGCGGTTTTGACGGTCACAAAATCGAGTTAAGGTTTTCTTCTTCTAGAGAGTTCACCGCATCACTTGCACGATATTTGAATGTTCTTTAACTATGAAAAAGATCCAACTCTTGAAAAAATTTCAGCAAGGGAAAAAGTGGGTATTTGATATCCGTTCGAACTTTTTAACACAGTCTAAAATAACCGAAACAAAACTAGAATTACGAATACGAAACACTCTGATTAGTCAATGCAGTAAATTAACATCATATTCAATTTTAGCAAAAATAAATAACACTTAAAGTACCAAACCCCAGAGAACAGAACATGACCAAAACCTGAAGCCCAAACACCTCACCAAGGCCGGCCTGCTCGGATTTTTGCCTCGTGTGCTCGGCCAAAATCCGAGCATAGGGGTCCAGGTTTTGGTTATGTTCATTATTTGTCCCATACATGATTCTGTAGCTGTTTGAAAAAATTTTAGAATCCATTTTAAAATCGATAGAAACTAGGGTTTGATATCGGGTGTTACGGAGTTGTTTCGGTTTCGTAATCCTACACTTATCCGTCTAATTCTCTAGCTAGGCTCTGATATCACTGTTGGGATACCTACAACGGCAGCAAGATTTCGGGTGGCATCTCACATGCCAATTTCAAATTTTGCCATTATAGATAACCCAAAACCTAGGATTTTAACTAGAGAATCAAATAAAAAGAAACAAGTAAACATCTTTACTTCTAAGAGTTTGGGATTACAACCTTTGTAGTCCGTTCCTTCTCTTCATAAGCTCCGAGTTGAGGTCCCTTCGCTGCGATCATCAAGTACCCGGACTCTAGAGAGGCTCCATGAGGTGAATGAGGCATCTTGCTTGAAGTCTTCACTTTCTAAGATGATCTACCTTAAAGAAACACTAACCCAAGCTCACACTTCTCTAATGAGGTATTAGTGAAGTGAACACCCTAATCTAAGTGGTTAGAATAGATGAGGATAATGAAGTAGAAATTTTTCTCTCTTTTGTTTTCTATTTCTCATAATATATCATCACAAATAAAAAGCTAGAAAAGCTTTTGGAAAGAGAAAGAAGAAGATGAAGTTTTGTGATGAATAATGAATTATTCTTTTAGGTTTAGAATTGCAACCTAGGGTTAAGCATGTCATGCTTAACCCTTGTAAAGACTTGACCATGGGTTAAGTTTAGGGTTGGGTTAATAAATATCTAGCAAAAAATATCAAAGAGGGTGGACTAAGTCAACACATAATGAAGCTTCCTCAAAACTCATCCAAAACTTAATCCAAACAATTTGAATTACCAAAACAAATATATATAAACCCAACCATAAACCCTAATCATGTTTTAATCTCATAATCTTAGTTGCATTTGTAACCCTAACATGTTAAAATATTATATATCATATATATAATATATAATGTAACAAAAGAAAATAATACAATTAATATATATCACATATACATCAATATATCATCAAGTGAGAAAAAGAATCTTTAAGTGAGCTTGTATTAGTTAATGTAATATAATATATCAAATATATAATTATACATTAAATTATCGAATCAACACTTGATCCGATAATCCGGCTATTTTGCAAATAACTGACTGATATAATTTGTATCAGTTCATCGAATCAACACTTGATCCGATGACCCGGCTATATCACATATACCCCGCCGATATCATATATCGTGAGAATCGAATACGGTATCTCATATCCTATTATTCTCGGTCCCGCACATATCACATATGTGCTCCTACTCCGTTTTGCCTGAGCCAGGAAACCTCTGTATAGGACTCTAAAGAATCGTCAATACACCGGCAGTAGGTAATGATCATATCAAACACCCACAAGCTGCAAGCGGTCAGCTAAACGTAACAGCCACCCGGGTATTGAGCGATCAGAAGATCAACAAGCAAGCCAATACATTCTCCTGTGAATGCAATCAGTAACACTACCGTACAGTCCGGTCTCTTCGTCTAATATGTCGCATATCCAGTCTAGGGGTAGTAAACGTCAGACCTAAGTAACCGATAAGTCGTGTCGATGTGAGGCTCATAACGGGTCGAGAAACTACTGATAACACTTACCAGTAGCACTTCATATCATCCCTGGCCAGGAATTCCAGTTATAGCCAATCGAACACAATGCAACATCAACCCCCAATACCGGGAGAGAAGAAACCCCTCCTATCGCTCATTGCCTCCATGAGATTCGGGACTGTACCCAAAAGCCACCGTTTTGCACGTTCTCATAAACGTGGTTACAGACTAACCTGTACTAGTGTCACCAGAGAACTGCAACCTGACGATAGGTATAATACCATCTAGGAGTTCTCGGCGAGTCCGTTCAGTGTACCCAGTCTCCACTGAGCACCCGTACACTATCTTTGATGTCAAACACCAATGGATATGGGATCATCCATCGCCCATCGTATGGGTCAAGACGCGTATACGCTAGTCTACTCTAGAGTATCAATGCCCTGTCTCGATACACCCTCGACTAGGAACAGTTATAGGATATACTCTTGGACTACCCTGGCCCCACTAGTATGATCTCCATCATAGTCCCAGTATCCTATGGGCTTTATCAACATGTGAGAGCAAGACAGTAAACCAATACAAGTCAACATGTTAAGACAAAGTGAAACCAGATAGCATACTATCATATCGAGCAAGAAATTCCTCTCTATATATATCCAAGTATCCACTATAATATACATCATATGTACATCAATGGCCTCTATGGCATATATACAACTAACACCACGTGCCCGGCACGTGGGCGCTGTGCGCCAGAGCGCCCAGCGCACCATGAGCCCGGCATGTGGGCGCTAGGCGTCAGCAGCATAAAGGGACTTGGTCCCTGCACTGGGAGTTGTGCTCCCGATTTGACTTATGGAGTTGAACTCCTAAGATATTTTTGGAGCTGATGAAGGGCTTCTCCTTTGAGCCCTGGATCTTCCCCAATATGGGATTTTTTGGTGATGGGTCTCCTTCCTCCTCTTTTGTCGGCCGGGTCTTGAAGGACAAGAAGTATGAGATTTTAAAAATCTCTTATTTTTAAGATCTGATGGGAGATCTGAGTTCCCCTTTGTGAGTTTTGTGGTGAAAAACTATTTAGTTTTGGAAAAGGAAGAGTAAAACTCTTGATTTAATTCAAAAGAAAGAAGAAGGTTTTGAACCTTGAGGAAGGAGAAGGAGGCACAAGAACCCTAGTTTTTTTTAGAGAATAAAATGTATCTTAGATATTTTCATCATGTTGCCTCTTATAGGCTTACACATTTACATATAGCCCCTTGGGCTTTACAAAATGGCATTTTGCCCATCCCATGCCTCATGTGCTCATTTCTTTTGCACATAAGCCATGGGCTTTACAAAAATTTGGCTTTATGCCTATTTTGCTTACATTCATGCATAAAAAATTATATCAAAATTATTTATTACATGATTTTTTTTTTATTTGCATAGGGTAGGCCGGCCGCTTCATGTTCGGGCTCGACTTGGGCATGGGCCCACTTGCTTGGGCTTGGGCCCGCTTACTTGGGGTTGACCTTGACTTTGACTTGGTCAACTAGGGTGCAAATTTTGACCCCAACAAAGTGCCCTCATCAATGAATGCACACCACGTATATGAGTTGTGTGCATGAAATTGATGGATCTTGAAGTTGGACTTCGAGGTGGAACATCATTCCAGTGGCAGAACATCATCCCGGGAGCATAATTCTTGGGATCGGAGCATAATTCCGAGGGTTGGAGCATAATTCCGGGGAGCGGAGCATGATTCCAGGGATCGGAGCATCATTCCGAAGAGCGGAGCATGTTTCCAGGGATCGGAGCATCATTCCAAAGCGTGGAGCATGATTCCAGGGATCGGAGCATCATTCCGAGAGGGGATCATGTTCCCACGGATCGGAGCATCATTCCGAAGTGCGGAGCATGATTCCAGGTATCGGAGCATCATTCTGAAGAGCGGAGCATGTTTTCAGGGATCGGAGCATCATTCCGAAGAGTGGAACATGATTCCAGGGATTGGAGCATCATTCCGAAGATCGGAGCATGATTCCAGGGATCAGAGCATCATTCCGAAGAGCGGCAGACATTCTGACCGAAGCATAATTTCGATGCAGAGGTTGATTTCCAGGCGAAGCATAATTCTGATAGGGAAAGCGGATACTCCAAGGCGAAGCTTGATTTCGATATGGGGTACATTCTGAGATGAATCATGATTCCGGCGCAGAGCTTGTTGGCTGACTTGATTCCGAGACGAAGCATAATTCCGACAGGGAAGGAAGATATACCGAGGCAAAGCTTGATTTCGACGTAGGGTACACTCTGAGACAAAGCATGATCCTGACGCAGAGCTTGTTGGTCGACTTAATTCCGAGGCGGAGCTTAATTCTGACGGGGAGGTCGCTAGTTGATTCTGAGCCGAAGCATAATTCTGATAAAGAAAACGGATACACCGAGGCGAAGCTTGATTTCGACGCGGGGTACACTCTGAGACGAAGTATGACTCCGACGCAGAGCTGGTTGGTTGATTTGATTCCGAGGCAGAGCATAATTCCGGCAGGGAAGGTAGATATCCCGAGGCGAAGCATGATTTCGACACAGGGTAAATTCTGGGATGGAGCATGATTCCGCCGCAGAGGTTGTTAGTTTGATTTGATTTGGGTTGACAACAGCATCGCTACACTGGAATATGGTACCAGAAGCGAATCATCATTTTCCATGAGAGGATTTGGGGATTTAGGTTTTTGTTTGGCATCAGCATCGCTACACTGGAATATGGTACCAGGAGCGAATCATCATTTGCGTTTGCTTATTAGGAAGCGATGGCTTAGGAGACAGGTTAGATCCCTATCACCTAAGGCTTTTCAATTTTATGAGTCGTAAGGGTCTCACAAAGCATTTTCTCCCTACGGGCCGTAAGGATCCCGTAGGTGTATTTTCTCCTTAGAAGTCGTGGGGACTCCTAAGTGTGTTGCTCCTTTGTGAGTCGTAAGGATCTCACGCGGGAATTTTCTCCTCACAAAGTCGAGAGGACTTTGCGAGTATATTTCATCTCTTTTTTACGAGTTTGCGCCCTTTTGGGTTTTCACAAACTCGCCGGCAGTTTTGCTGTTTTTACTCACGAAGCCCTTTCGGGTTTTCATCCGTGTCCATTTTGCTTATGGACATACCCTTCTTTTTTTTTGAATCTTAATCGCCAGTGGGACTTTGAATGTGGTCTCGCCGGTAGGACTTGGGAGAGATCGGGATCATTTTACGCCCGTGGATTATATACGGTTTTGCAGGATGTATGATCCAGACCATAGGGCCGAAAAAATTTCGGCGCTTTGTTGGCGTATGCATCGCTGCACTGGAATATGGCATCAAGAGCGACTCATCATTCGTCGTTGGGGTATGGGATTTGGAATTTGGTTGGTATCTGCATCGCTGCACTGGAATATGGTACCAGGAGCGACTCATCATTCGTCGTTTTAGGATTTGGAATTTGGTTGGCGTCTGCATCGCTACACTAGAATATGGTACCAAGAGCGACTCATCATTCGCCGTTTTGAGATTTGGAATTTGGTTGGTGTCTGCATCGCTACACTGAAATATGGTACCAAGAGCGACTCATCATTCACCGTTGGGGTATGGGATTTGGTTGGCGTCTGCATCGCTACACAGGAATATGGTACCGGGAGCGACTAATCATTCGCCGTTTTGAGATTTGGAATTTGGTTGGCGTCTGCATCGCTACACTGGAATATAGTACCAGGAGCGACTCATCATTCGCCGTTGGGACATTCAGAGTTTGGTTGGCGTCTGCATCGCTGCACTGGATTATGGTACCAGGAGCGACTCATCATTCGCCTTTTTTTGTGCCGCTATTGCTCTATCATTTCAGCTTTTCTCGCGATTACCTTATCACGAAGGTCGCGATTACCTTATCATTTCGGCTATTTATTCACGGTTGCCCCATCATTTCGGCTTTATTTTCATCTTTATTTTTACTCACTGATTTTTATTCCGAGTTTCCCCATCATTTCAGCTTTTTATTTATATACATATATATACATATATATATTTTTATTTACACATTTTTACATCCCTATTTTAACGGCGTAGAGGTCGATTATTCCCAGTTTAATGACGTGGTGGTCGACTGTTTTCAGAGAAAGGCAGATGTCTGAGAGAATCAGTTTCACGAAGAACTTCGGTCTCCATTTGTATGAAATTGGCGGTCGCGGCTTGACTGTTTGTTAACACGCCTTTGGACAATTCTATCTCTCTTGCCTTGTATTGCTTTTCGACCCAATCTTTGAAGACGAAGCAGTTCTCAATGGAATGACCTATCTGTTGGATATATGTATGCCCTAGAGGCCATTATATGATAGTAGATGTATTTATACATGTATATATATTCAGTGTACATTCTTGCTCGACATGATAGTATGCTATCTGGTTCTTCTTTATCTGACATATTGACTTGATCATGCTTTTATTCATTCACACATGTTGATAAAGCCCTGTGGATATTTGCTTGACTACTGTGATTATGATGGAGATCATACTAGTGGGACGTCTGTAGTTTATAAGCATATCCTGAAATGTCCCTAGTCGTAGGTATATCGAGATGGGGCATCGATATACCAGAGTAGACTAGCGTATATGATACTAGACCCATATGATCGGTGATTTACTGATAAGTGTTATCAGTAGTTTCTCGATCTGTTATAGAACATTCATCGGCACGACTTATTGAGTTATTGGGGTCGACGTTACCATCCCTAGAATCATTATGCAGCATATCTGACGAAGAGACCGGACTGTACGGAAGTGTTACCGGTTGGCTCGACAGGAGTTTTTGCAGGATTGCTTGTTTTTCTTTTGATCATTCAATACCTAGGAGCCGTTATGCACTACTGGTGCCGCTGATGGTTTGTGGGTATGTAATATGATCGTCACCTACTGCTAGCGTATTGACGAGTCTTAGAGTCTCACAATGGGGTTACATGGCTCAGGCGTAACGATGTGGGGTGCATATGGGGATATGCGCAGCTGCTTGATTAAATGCGTGTATGTGATACCGCATTATAATATAGCGTTTTCTATTGGTCGGGTCGTATGTGATATGACCGGGTTATTAAATCAAGTGTTGGTTTAATTAATGACCATTAGATTTTTCATTTAAAACCTTTTCTATTTTGCATGCATGCATGAATGAGTGTATGTGCACATGTTGATGTGTATGCATACATACATGTATACATACTTGTCATGGTTGTTGATATACCGGAGATGGGAATGCAAGACTCACATGGAATCAAATATCTATATATTTTTATTTTTGAGAAAATCAAATGGGATTAAATCATGGTGAAGAGTTTCTACACACTTCTTGTTGACTATTTGACCTCACCTAACTTTTAACCATGATCTAATTTTTCATTTGGATTTAAACTCAAAGGTTAAATGTAGAGATATTTGTTTACCATGGTTTCTAATGAGAGAGTATAATATATATTATCTCTTCTCATTTTTATTCATCATCTTTATCAAAAGAAAAGAGCTAGCATTCTCATCCTCCTCCTTCTTCTTCCAAAAAGCTCACCGCCTTTTCAAAAGTGAGTGAAATTGACAAAAAGGAAAGGTTTTTATATGAGATCCAAACCTATATCATCATTCTACTTTAGTATTGCCCACTAGATTAGAGTGCTGTTCCTCATCTTCTTCAAAGATCAAGAGGAGCTTGGAGCTTGAGAAAAGGAGCCCCGGGTGGATCATCGTTGACAAGGAAGAACTTTAGCAAGACGGTGCAAACTCGAGTTGAACCAAGGAGTCTAGCGTAGGGAGCTACAAAGGTTGTATTCTCAAACCCTAACTTTTACTACTTGTGTTTGTGCTAAAGTTTTGTTACCCTAGCTTTTCTAGTATGATCCTTAGGATATTTTCTCTAGCACCCTATAAATTTTAAATATGACATGTGTGATGCTACCAAACCCTAGTAGTGGTGCTGTAGAAAACCCTTCATTATATCAGAGCCTAAATAGAAGCCTAGACGATGTTACGACAATACGAAAACGAAAACTTCCGCAAAAATACTGTTTTAGAAACCCTTGAAATTGCTCTCTGGAAATTTTTTTAAAAGTGTTCAGAAAATTATTTTAGCAACTGCAAAGTGGCATTCAGGATGATATAAGAACACTGGTGCAATACGAAGGGGGCTCGTATTTGGCCAGCAACCAAAGCAAAAAATCCGGCCACGTCGACCCTTATAACTCCCTTCCTCGTCGTATTTCACCAGTGCTCTGTACATCTTATTCTGGGGTTTCTGGTATTGTTTATATTGTCCAGAATTGCATGAGATGTAAGTTTGGTATTGGGCAATTTGCGGAATAGTTCGAATTCGTATTTTTATAGCATCGTATTGGTAACTTTGGCGATGTTAAACAGGTCGATCGAATTATCAAACACTCGTATTTTCCAGGTTGAACATACTCGATAACTAATGCAGGTATTCCTATGGACCCTCTAGAAGAAAGTAACCCTCACTCGAGATGTGACCACCAAACTACGACTGAACCTTAGGGTTTACCGTAGTTAGTGGCACCACAAATAAGGCTTGGGTCTGCCCTTCTACAGTTGGTCCATTAAATACTGTGGCATAGATTTTGGGTGTAGTTTAACGGTGCTCAAGTGTTGAGCTTGCTGGGGAATATGGGTGTTCGTTAATTCGATCGAAGGGTTTAACATCGCCTAGTAGTATGTGATACTTGTTTCTGCGACCGTAAGCGTAGTATGCGTATCGCCGGTTTCGTTGCTATATGTCAACGGGAATTGGGGTACGCATACTTGCTTACGTTGATGACATGAGATGTTATGTGTTGCTGTGTTATGATGTATAGGATTGTCATGATCGAATAGCCGGGGGGTTTTATGTGAGATGAGAGTTTTACTTTTCATTAATGTAAAATTCATTTGTAATGTAATATTCTTTTATTTGGGGCACTTCCGGATTGAGGATGATGCCACCATTGTTGTATATTATTTACTTTTCCGCATTAGGATAGACCCAAGGAGGAGAGCACAAGTGACCGGGTTCTGGGGTCCAGTGGGAGATCATCTCGACGCATCGAGACCGGGTTTCCTAACTCCAGAATTGGTAGGGTCACTTGCCGCTCTCGTAGGGGTCTAGGGTGTGGGATTGGCTATTCATCACGACTATGGAATCCATATTTTCTATTGTTGGCTAAATACTAAATACGGACGGCCTAGTATATCCTATATTACCATATCTATATTTCTGCTGCCTATATTCTGTGATGTGATCGCTTAATATATCCGAGACGAATGCTATATTATATATGAAATATATAATATACGTTGCTTATGTTTTACACCCGCGCTAGTCCCGTCCCCGTATGCCGTTAGTTAAGTAACCTAACGGTGCATAACGGAACATTGCGGCGAATGCGGATGGCATAAGCATACGTTGTATTTTCGTTTCTTTTCTGTGATTGGCTTAAGGACTTAAATGATGGGACTGCATTAATATGATTAATGTAAAGAAAATAAACCTAAAAAGATGTAGAATCGGATTTAAAAACCACTCGGCTTTTTATGAAAAAGCTACATTTCAAAACTGCGGAGCTTAAGCCACTCCTTTTGAAAACATTTGATTCTACGATGATATCAAGTTCAAAGCGTTAAAGGTTTTCTTAAAAACCATCCGCAACCCTCCGTCATTTTAGGAAATAGAGTATTTAGTATTCGTGTACGTTTGTTGACTATAGTTAAGGCGTAGTGTACGGTAGCTAAGTGATGTCTTCCTATACTGCATATGATGCAGATTGATTAGGACATTCATGCGACTTTGTTGACCATAGTTAAGGGTCAAATGAGTGGGTCTAATTAATCAAGAAATGACGGGTAGAACTTGACTAGTGCTTATGATTTGTTGACCATAGTTAAGGTCATGGGTACTAGGGGTAAAAACCATATCGGGAGTTTCAAGAGTTGAAATTTGCAATGAGATTGCAAACCTTCCATATGATGGTTGGATCCTGATCCTGTAAGTGCACGGCGGCGCCCCGGCCGTCGATCCGACGCCGGAATGCGGAAGCGATGCTTTTCTTTAACTTTTTATACCGGCACCACCGCGCACTATAAACCCGGATCGTGCCATTAATCTATTCCTAGCTAACAAGAGAAGGGGGAAGAGAGATATACCGAGCAATCCGTGTCCTTCGGTCTTCTCGTCGTCGTCCCGATCTCCCCGCGGAATCTCCGGCCTCCACCAAGTCGCCGGAAGGGCACCACATCGCCGGCTTCTTTTATGGGCTCCCACCTCTGGACCGAGGCAACTCGGGCACGAAGTTGGCGAGTCGACGTGCCCATGGTTTGCTGTAGAATAGTGTAGTGAGCTATGTCTCATTTGGGGTAGTGGATGTTGCCTTTTAGTGGAGGGATGAACTTTGGAGTTGAATTTGGGATTTTTGGTGAAGCAAAAATGATATGAGATCAAAAACTTTCCCCGCCAAAAATAGGACAGCCCCACTACAACTTGGCCGGCCATGCATCATGAGGGAATGAGGAGAGAGTGAATAATCAGGGGGGGGGAGGAAACTATCATCCAAAGGAGAGAGAAAAAGGATATGATGATCAAGAATCATTAGAACCAAAACCACACTCCAAAACCTAATCATGACATCAAAGGTCAAGCCATCATATCTCCACAAAACAAACCATGATGACTAAAAGAAAATCAAATGAAGTCAAATGAGAGTGTAGTCATCATGAAGCAAGGATATGCAAATAACGCCCTCCACAAATGCTTATTTGCACAAATGCAAATAAGCCCTCCTCCACCAATCTTCAGCCAATGAATAATACAAAGAAAATTGGCCGAAACGGAAAAACAAACTGGCAACTCCAAAAACTGATCCCGTAATAAATTACAGGAAAACCCCGCTACTGTGCATACACACCCGCATCTGTATTCCGACCGAATACAAATGCAATGAGACAAAATCTACACTATACAATACTAGGATCCGGCTTAAACCAAAGCCCGCTAGTATAAACCGTCCGATCAGGATCCGTGCAATACCGTACGTATCTGATCGAACCCTGCCATATCTCCATACGGCCCCTACAGCGTTTCGCCCGAAAACTTGAGCAACTGAACGTAGGGGACTCTAAAGACTCGTCAATACTATGGCTGTGGATTTAACCACTGGCACGTCAGAGGTATTAGCCATACGTGACGGGCTACCAGCTATTGACCTAAAGGGACGTCGATGAGCGAACTCATCCTGACACCCTACTGAGCCTGTCAGTGACAATATCCGTACAGTCCGGTCCGTTCGTCTATGAGCATCCCATGGCGGGCCTAGGGGGTTGGTAAAAGTCAGACCCCCAAAAGCGGTACAAGTCGTGTCGGAGATCAGCCCAGAACACCCTGAGATACTACTGGAATACCTACCAGTAAATCTCCTGCCTTGGCCAAGGACTTCGTGTAATAGCTCTCCTAGACACAGCGCGACCTCATGTTAGTTATATGCATGCCCTAGAGGCCATTACTGTACATAGGATGTATATTGTAGTGGATGCTGGGACATATATAGGGAGGACTTTCTTGCTCGACATGATAGTATGCTATCTGGTTACTCTTTACCTTAACGTGTATACTGATTGTCGCTCTGTTACGTGTTGGTAAAGCCCTTAGGATGTGTACTTGACTACCTGGACTGTGATGCGGATCATACTAGTGGGGACATGATAGTCTATAAGTACATCCTTCAAAGTCCCTAGTCGTTGGTGTATCGAGACGGGGCATCGATATACCAGAGTAGACTAGCGTATACCTTCTCGACCCATACAGATGGGCGATGGATGATCCCATATCCATTGGTGTTTGACATCAGAGATGATATACGGGTGCTCAGTGGAGACTGGGTACACTGGACGGACTCGCCGAGAACTCCCAGATGGTATTATATCTTACGTCAGATGGCAGTTCTCTGGTGACACTGGTACAGAGTAGTCTGTTGACCCGAGATCGTCATAGAGTCTTGTGTGATTCCCACTGTGCTTTGATTTCCACCTTACCACGTCCAAGAGGGCGTGCAAAACGGTGGCTTTTGGATACAGTCCCGAATCACATGGAGGCAATGAGCAATAGGAGGGGATTCGTCTCTCCCAGTATAGGGAGTTGATGTTGCGCTGTGTTCGATTGGCTATAACCGGAAATCCCTGGCCAGGGTTGCTGAGATTTACTGGTAAGTGTTATCAGTAGTTTCTCGAACTGTTATAGACCTCATATCGACACGACTTATCGAGCTACCGGGGTCTGACGTTTACCACCCCTAGGCAAGATATGCGACATATCAGACGATCAGACCGGACTGTACGGTAAGTGTTACTGGTTGGATTCACAGGAGTGTGAGCGGGCTTGCTCGTCGATCTTCTGATCGCTCAATACCCGGGTGGCCGTTACATTTAGCAGACCGCTTGCGGCTTGTGGGTGCTTGATATGATCATCATCTGCCGCCGGCGTATTGACGAGTCTTTAGAGTCCTATACAGAGGTTTCCTGGCTCAAGCGAAACGAAATAGGAGGGCATATGAGATATGTGAGGGACCGAGAATAATGCGTGTATGTGATACCGTATTCTATTCTCGTGATGAATGTATCGATTGGTTGTATGCGATATAACCTAGTTATCGAATCGAGGATTGATTCGATAAGTCGATACATTGGATATTAGTCGGTCATATGCGATGTGACCGGATCGTTAAGTCAAGTGTTGATTTAATGATTTAATGTATAATTATATATTTGATATATTACTTTACATTAACTAGTATTTGTTCATTTAACATGGATTTTCTCACTTTATGTGCACATTGTATATATGATATAATTTTGTGTACTAGTTTGTATCATGTTTGATGATACATGCAAACTTGGGTGTGTATGATTAAACCATGGTTATGTTAATGGTTAGGGTTTTGATTTACTTATTTATTTATTCTCTTAATTCTTTTTTTGGCAAAAAGAGAAATGGTGGCTTGCTTTGTTTTATAGTTGAAGCTTCATGAAGCTTTGAAAAAGTCTACCATTTTTGTTTCATGCTAAACCTAACCATTCACCTAACCTTAGTTTATTCTCTACACTTAACCATAGTTGCTAATATGATAAGAATGACTTATTTTCTATTTTCCAATAATTCTTATCATATTATCATCTTCTTCTTCTTCTTCTTCAAGAAGAAAGAAGCTTGCTAGCTTCAATGGTGAAATGAGAAAATGAGTGAGAAATCCAATTCTAAAGTGAACCCACTTCCTATTTTTTCATCCTCTACCACTTTCCAAGTAGTATAGGGTGTTTTCTTTACAAGTTTCATGACTTGGTGAAGTTGGAGCTTGATCTTGTGTTGCCTCGACATAGATCATCTTCGGCATCGAAGTCGACGACCTAGCCCGATCATTTCTTCGACGAAACCATCGCTAGAGTCCGGAATCCGATGATCTCAGCGGAGGGACATCATCACGGAGCTAAGGAAGTGGAGGACCGATCTACAAAGGTTGTATTTTTCGTTTACTCATAGTTAAGTTATTAACTAGTTATCGTTTCCGCCTTAAACTCTAGTCAACGATCGCATTAGGGTTTCTCGGCACCAGAAATTTTTGAATTTGGCATGGTTGATGCCTTGTGAGACCTCATTAGTGTGCCTAGGAACCCTACAGTGGTATCAGAGCCTAGCTAGAGCCTTAGGCGATGCGTAGACGATGTTAGAATCCCGGTCGAACCCCGAAAGCCTAATTCTAAGGCTTCTCTGTACATTTTTCCAAAACTGGGAATTTTCCATATTAAAAATATGCAGAAAAATAAGCAGGGTTTTTTATGAATTACTGTGCAAAACGGGGTCCTAACTCCGTCAAACTGCCGCGGAACCGCGGCCGTACCCCACGTGGCGCGGCGGTTCCGCGGCCATACTGTTGATTCTTTGACCCCACTTTGCACAGTAATGTTTATAATTGACTCCTGTGTTTTCTACGTAATTTTAATGTATACTCAACAGTTGAGTTTTCTGGGTTGTATTGGGGACTCGATGATTCGATCGGATCGTTTAACTTCGTTTATGTTTTTCCGGATAATTTTAGAAAATCTTGAAAAGTTTGACCGGATATAAATACCCAATTTTTCCCCTGTCGGGAAATTTCTAAGTGTTGGATTTTTCTGTGGTTTAAAGACGTTCTAAGTAGTGCAAGTAACGCGATGGACCCTCTAGAAGACAACAAACCTTAACTCGATTATGTGACCGTCTTGAACTGCCCTTTGAACCTTAAAGTTTGGGGAAGTACGGCGTGCCACATGTGAGGCGTTGACTTGACCCTTCAACGGCTGGACCGTTGGTACTGAGGCATGAAGAGAATGTTTCTAGACTTATTTCATGTGTTGAGCTGTTTCGGGAAAACTTGGGTGTTTGACTGTTCGATCGGAAAGTTTAACATTTTCTATTTATCTGGAATGTGATACAATATTTGGAATCCACATATAGTTATGAGATAACTGATATGAATGTTATAAACATAGCACTTTAGTCTCACTTGATCGGTTGCCACGGAATTTTGATGTGATTCAAAAGTCCGTCGCAATCACGTAGCGTACGCGGATACTCGCCGGGTAAACTTAATAGACAGCTACACCCCTTAGCCTCGACCAAGTGACTGTAGGAGAACCCCGTCGCCAATAAGCATCCGTTCGGGTGCTCGCGGCAGCGGTGTTCCGTCTTCGTGCACTTCGCCGACGGTATCGGGGGTGCGGCCGTCTACTAAAGTTTGCGACGAGCATTCGATCAGTATGCCGGGAATCTTGTTGAATTGCCCGACTTGATATTGAAAATTGTTTTCGATAATGAGACTAAAATGCGGGGTTTATAATCGTTAGGCATGTGATGTCTAAGGAATTCATTGGTTTAGGCATGCGGTGTCTATGCAAGTTGCGGATTCCAACTGTTGTAGTTTTACACTTTCTTTTCTGTGACCGTAAGTGTAATATGTGATATCGCCGGTTTCGTTGCTATATGTCAACGACAATTGGGATACGCTTGTTTACTTACGTTGATGACATGTGATGTTATGTGTTGCTGGATATGTTATATTGGATCGTCGTGTTTGAATAGCCGGGGGGTTTTTATGTGAGCTGAGTGTTTTTCATTTTCATTCATGTAAAAGCTTGTATGTAATATTCTTTTATTGGGGCACTTCCAGGTTGCGGAAGATGTCACCGTTTGTATATTATTTACTTTTCCGCACTAGGATAGACCCAAGGAGGAGGGCATAAGTAACCGGGTTCTGGAGTCTAGTGGGAGACCAACTCGAGGAGTCGAGTCCGGGTCTCCTAACTCTAGAATCGGTACGGTTGCTTGCCACTCTCGTAGGGGTCTAGGGGTGAGGGTTTGGCTATTCATCGCGACCGTGAATCCGTGTTTTATACTGGCTCGTATTGAAAACACGGACGTCCTAGTATATCCAATATTTTATATGATTCTTCTGCTGCGATATCTGTGATGTGATCATTTGATGTTCTGTGATAAATACTATATATGGTGTATATGATATATTATATAGATGTTACTTATGTTTTACACCCGCGCTAGCCCTGCCCTGCTCTGCCGTTAGTTACCTAACCTAACGGTGCATGAGGGGACATCGAGGCGAATGCGGATGGCATAAGTGTACGTCGTATTTATCTGTGATGTTTAGGTAATTTAAATGATGGGACTTCATTATTGTGATTAATGAAAGAAAAGAAACCTAAGATGTTGTAGAATCGAATTTCAAAAATAAAACAGGTAGCTACAGTTCTTGCTTTGCACAGCGGTATATATGATATATCCTGCACCTTATTCGATGAGGAAAGGGCCGACGATCCCTTCACCGGGAGTGACCCCTTTAGCAATAACTGGTAGATGCTACACCCTCGGTTTGTCTTTTGATTGCTTCTATAGTTTTTGCTTTGCAAAGTAATATATATGATATATCCCGCACCTCATTCGATGAGGAAAGGACCGACGATCCCTTCACCGGGAGTGACTCCTTTAGCAAAACTAGAAAAGCCTCAAAAACACTCCATTTCAAAATCCATTCGATCCTACAACGATATCAAGTTCATTACGCAATAGGTTTTCAGAAAAACCTATCGTAGCCCTCCGTCATTTCAGATAAGTTGTATATAGTATTCGTGCTACATTTGTTGGCTTTCGTCAAGGTGTAGTGTGCGGTAGCTATATGCTGCTTATCTGCAGCATACGATGCGATTGGATTAGGGTAGTCGTGCGACTTTGTTGGCTTTCGTCAAGGGTCGTGCGGGTGGGTTTAATTCAATCAGGAAATGACGGGTTGAACTTGACTAGCGGATTATGGTTTGTTGGCTTTCGTCAAGGTCATAGCACGTTAGGGGCAAAATATTATCGGGAATTTCACGTGTTGAAATTTGCAATGAGATTGCATACCTTCTATGAGATAGTTGGATCCCGATACCCACTGCGAGTAAGAGTTACTCCTGGGAGAGTTTTACACATTACAATTAGCCGATCAAGTAGGTGTCTAGAAAGGTGTTAACGGGGTTACGCCTCTGGGAAAACGAAGTTTACATTAATTAGGTCCGTGCGAAGCACGGGGCACCTCCCTCAAAGTACCGACACTGGCCTGGCTGAAAGATTGGCGAACTTGTAGCGTGTAATTAATCCCGGCTAGTCTTTCCTTTTGGGGTTTGAAGGAAGATTTGATAAAAACAGTGGGAGCCATCCTGGTTAGATAAAATAATAACCAATCTGATCTTGTAAGAGCGGACGCTGAGTGTTTTCTTCTCTCTCTCTCCAGGTAGCGACCATGTCACGCCTTAATCAAGATAATAAAACGGATACATTGACCGAACCCGCTTGTTATACTGAGCTGGGAAACGTTGGTCCTGCTCCAACTTATAATTGTTATAAGACAGAGCAGGAATTGGGGAATACCAGATTTCCCGTACCACCCAAACGAAGAAAGTGCATGTTGATGCATCATCTTTGGGTGTGTTCGTTACACAACTGTTTCTCAATGTCCTTTACGTCCTGGGTATATGATACCGGATCAGGATCCCGCATATGTAATTTGTTACATAGGGCTACAGAAAGGTGAGAATTGAGAACGGGTGATAAGTTTCATGAGGCATAAAACGGGGCAAGTGTTGCAGCCAAGTCTGTTGGTCACTGTCACCCTGTATTACAAATACATTGATTCTGAACGAATGTTATTAGATACCGAACCTTATATACAAAATCATATCAGTCTCTTTACAAGTAAAGAAATGATAAAATTTTGTATTGTTGGATAATGTTTTGAACATTTCCTATATCAAAAATTGATCGGTTCAGGCACGTTATCTAAAAGCATTGATTTTCTAAATCAAACTACAGTTCTTAGTATACGGAACACACATGAGAGAAAGAGTTCACTTATGAATGAATCCTTCTTGAGGTATTATAGACTAGGTCATATCAATGCGACCCGACTGGCTGAAGTTACATTTAGATGTATATTTAAATCAGTTTGAATTTACATCTTGTGAAACCTGCCAGTCATGTCACAAAGATTAGATGACCGTAGCTCTGTTTATTGGAAGCAGAGAAAGAGTTAGTGAACTCTTGGGATGATACATGTTGATGTATGAAGGTCCCCTGTCTACACATGCCAAGACTGGTTCTTTGTACTTCATTACATTCTCTGATGATCTCTCAAGATTCAGACATATGTTCCTGTTGAAACACAAGTCCGAACCTTTTGAGATATTCACAGAATATAAGATAGAAGTAGAGAACCAAAATACGGGTATAAGTATTATGTCCTTTGATGTGATCGAGGAGTAGAATACTTGAGCACGGAATTCCTGGATTATTCTAAAGGAGAATGAGATTCTCTCTCAGCATTACTCCTCCGTATACACCATAGCACGATGGTATATCGGGGCGGAGCAATAGCACCATATGCGATATGGTGTGCTCTATGATGAGTACTACTGAGTTTCCTATTTCCTTTTGGGATTTATCCACTTGAGAAGCTGCATACCTATTGAATAGGGTTCAAATCAAATCAGTTGCCTACCACTTCCTATGTGATATGGAAAGGGAAGAGCCCATATCTTAAGTTAGTTAAGATTTGGGGTTGTCCGGCCTATGTCTAAAAGCAAAATCCGGACAAGCTCGAGGCAAGGTCTGTTATGTAGAACTGGAAATGTTCCAGCTATACAAACTGCAGCTGATGATTTGGTAGAACCGAAGGATTCAATAGTTTCCAACGAACCTCAGCCTCTCCGCCGATCTAGTAGGGATCCTCACCCACCTGAGAGTTACTTCGGTTTCTCTATGACAGTGGGAGCGAGGATTGCATCATGAGATGATGACCCAACTAGTTTCGAGCTGGCCATCAGGAGTGAGACTCTGTAAGAATGGCTGGATGTTTATCGATCTGAGATGGAATCCTTATACACCAACAAAGTATGGACTTTGGTTGCTATATATGAAGGGTTAAATCCCCATCAGGAGCAAGTATATCTTGAGAAGATTACTTGGTGTAGATGGAAAAGTCGAGACTTTCAAAGCTAGACTTGTTAAAGGTTTTCGTCATCGACTAGGCGTTGATAATGATGAAACCTTTTTCCAGTGGCTATGCTTAAGTCCATCCAGATCCTACTTGCCATGGCTACATACCATGACTACGATATCTGGCGGTTGGGTGCCATGACTGCTTTTCTAAATGATGTTTTAGAAGAGAACGTTTATAAGTACACAGCCAGAAGGCTTCGTAAACAGTGAGAGCAGCGGAAACGTGTGCAAGATGTTTTATGTGATAAAGCAGGCATCGCGGAGTTGGAACATCTATTTTGATGAGTTAGTCAAAGAGTTTGACATCATCAAAATGGTAGATGAACCTTGTATATACAAAAAGGTAGTAGGGAGTATACTGGTGATCCTCGTAGAGTACGTGGATGACATACTCCTGATAGGGAAGGAGTTTCATATGCTACGCTCGGTCAATCTCCGCTTATCACAATGATTCTCCATATAGGATCAAAGTGATACCTACTAAATCCTGGGTTTTGGATCTATGAGATAGATCTAATTGGATATTAGGATACTCACTAGTTGTAGTGAGATGGTATCAATTGATCCTGGGGAGAATCACTGGAAAGGTTCCAGTGTGATAAGGACGACTGAATATCAGTCACATGCATTGTCTTTACCCTCAGTAAAGGGACGGTATGTTGGAAGAGTTCCAAGCTAGATACCGTGGCATACTAGACTATAAAGGCTGGATACATCGCTACTTTAGATACTACCAAAGAGGTTGTCTGGGTGTATTAGTTCATGAGATGAACTTCGTTCCTCCCATTGTGTGACAATGGAGTTGTGGCTTATGCCAAGGAACGTCCGTCCCATCAGTGATCCAGACATATTCTATGGCAGTGCCACCTGATCATGGAGATGGTTGATCTCCAAGGAGGTCAAGGTTAGGAGAGCAGACTCAGAGGACAACACGGCGGATCCACTCATAAAGGCCTTTTCCCAGAGAGAGACTTTTTATGGGATGGTTGAGTATGAGATACTAAAACCACTGCTACAGATGGCCCTAGTGCAAGTGGGAGATTGTTAGTTATATGTATGCCCTAAAGGCCATTACTGTACATAGGATGTATATTGTAGTGGATGCTGGGACATATATAGGGAGGACTTTCTTGCTCGACATGATAGTATGCTATCTGGTTACTCTTTACCATAATGTGTATACTGATTGTCTCTCTGTTACGTGTTGGTAAAGCCCTTAGGATGTGTACTTGACTACCTAGACTATGATGCGGATAATACTAGTGGGGACATGATAGTCTATAAGTACATCCTTCAAAGTCCCTAGTCGTGGGTGTTTCAAGACGGGGCATCGATATACCAGAGTAGACTAGCGTATACCTTCTCGACCCATACAGATGGGCGATGGATGATCCCATATCCATTGGTGTTTGACATCAGAGATGATATACGGGTGCTCAGTGGAGACTGGGTACACTGGACGGACTCGCCGAGAACTCCTAGATGGTATTATACCTTACGTCAGATGGCAGTTCTCTGGTGACACTGGTACAGAGTAGTCTGTTGACCCGAGATCGTCATAGAGTCTTGTGTGATTCCCACTGTGCTTTGATTTCCACCTTACCACGTCCAAGAGGGCATGCAAAACGGTGGCTTTTGGGTACAGTGCCGAATCACATGGAGGCAATGAGCGATAGGAGGGGATTCGTCTCTCCCGGTATAGGGAGTTGATGTTGCGCTGTGTTCGATTGGCTATAACCGGAAATCTCTGGCCAGGGTTGCTGAGATTTACTGGTAAGTGTTATCAGTAGTTTCTTGAACTGTTATAGACCTCATATCGACACGACTTATCGAGCTACCGGGGTCTGACGTTTACCACCCCTAGGCAAGATATGCGACTTATCAGACGATCAGACCGGACTGTACGGTAAGTGTTACTGGTTGGATTCACAGGAGTGTGAGCGGGCTTGCTCATCGATCTTCTGATCGCTCAATACCCGGGTGGCCGTTACGTTTAGCAAACCGCTTGCGGCTTGTGGGTGCTTGATATGATCATCACCTACTGCCGGCGTATTGACGAGTCTTTAGAGTCCAACACAGAGGTTTCCTGGCTCAAGCGAAACGAAATAGGAGCGCATATGAGATATGTGTGGAACCGAGAATAATGTGTGTATATGATACTGTATTCTATTCTCGTGATGAATGTATCGATTGGTTGTATGCGATATAACCTAGTTATCGAATCGAGGATTGATTCGATAAGTCGATACATTGGATATTAGTCGGTCATATGCGATGTGACCGGATCGTTAAATCAAGTGTTGATTTAATGATTTAATGTATAATTATATATTTGATATATTACTTTACATTAACTAGTATTTGTTCACTTAAGATGGATTTTCTCACTTTATGTGCACATTGTATATATGATATAGTTTTGTGCACTAGTTTGTATCATGTTTGATGATACATGCAAACTTGGGTGTGTATGATTAAACCATAGTTATGTTAATGGTTATGGTTTTGATTTACTTATTTATTTATTCTCTTAATTCTTTTTTTTGGCAAAAAGAGAAATGGTGGCTTGCTTTGTTTTATAGTTGAAGCTTCATGAAGCTTTGAAAAAGTCTACCATTTTTGTTTCATGCTAAACCTAACCATTCACCTAACCTTAGTTTATTCTCTACACTTAACCATGGTTGCTAATATGATAAGATTGACTTATTTTCTATTTTTCCAATAATTCTTATCATATTATCATCTTCTTCTTCTTCTTCTTCAAGAAGAAAGAAGCTTGCTAGCTTCAATGGTGAAATGAGAAAATGAGTGAGAAATCCAATTCTAAAGTGAACACACTTCCTATTTCTTCATCCTCTACCACTTGCCAAGTAGTATAGGGTGTTTTCTTCACAAGTTTCATGACTTGGTGAAGTTGGAGCTTGATCTTGTGTTGCCTCGACGTAGATCATCTTCGGCATCGAAGTCGACGACCTAGTCCGATCATTTCTTCGACGAAACCATCGCTAGAGTTCGGGATCCGATGATCGCAGCGGAGGGACATCATCACGAAGCTAAGGAAGTGGAGGACCGGATTTACAAAAGTTGTATTTTCCGTTTACTCATAGTTAAGTTGTTAACTAGTTATCGTTTTCTCTTTAAACTCTAGTCAACAATCGCATTAGGGTTTCTCGGCACTGGAAATTTTTGAATTTGGCATGGTTGATGCCTTGTGAGACCTCATTAGTGTGCCTAGGAACCCTACACCTTACCCCCAATACCGGGAGAGACGAACCCCCGAAGATCCGCTCACTGCCTCCATGTGGCTCGGGACTGTACCCAACTAAAACCTGTTTGCACGTCTCCTTTGAGCGTGGTAGGGTAGTAATCAAAGTACAGTGGGAACTCACATGAGACAAATGACGATCCTCAAGTCGATGAACTAACCGGTACACATGTCACCAGGGAACTGCTATCTGACGTCAGGTATAAGACCAACTAGCATGTTCCCGGCGAGTCCTGTCCGGTGTACTCATAACCCAATGAGCACATGTATACATCTTAGGTGAACCAACTGACACCAGTGGCTTATAAGACCGGCCACCGCCCCTCATCGGGGTCTCGACTGTATACAGTAGTCTACTCTGGAGTATCGATGCCTTGTCTCGAAACTCCCATGACTAGGGACCTTTTAAGGATGTGCTTATAGACTACCAGCACCCACGTATATGATCGCCCTCATACTGCTGGCAGTCAAGCAAGAATCCTAGGGCTCTATCAACGTGCAATAGTGATCAGTAATGTCACCTAAAGCAGTACACGATGATAAAGATAAACCAGATAGCATACTATCATCTAGAGTAAGACTGTCCTACCGGGATAAGTCCTCCCTCAATCATTGCAATCACATGCCTGTGATCCAATAATTGACTCTGAGGGCACTATCTCCAACAATCTCCCACTTGCACTCAAGGCTAATTATTGCGATATCGCATACTCACAGCCCGTGTGATACCAAACAACCAATTCCTCTACTAGTCAGTCTCACAAATCCCGTTTGTGAAACTTTTGCGTTCGAGGAATACCCTCAGTGAGTGGATCCGCTTTGATGTTTCCTTCTATGTCTCTCTATATCTCAAGTCCGCGGAGAAACCCATCTCCCGAAATGAGCAATACCTATTTTAGAATGTGTCTGGATGTCTGATGGGACCTAGCTCATAAATGAACTCCAAATCCAAACTTCCTAGACTGTATCGTCAACTGAACATAATCAGTATCCTGCGCCATGCCTCCCTCAGTATCGCCTTGGACCACCTGTCCAAAATACTGCCCCTCATCAGAAGGAAAACTACAACTCTGACAACCTCCCTGTCGTCCAGGTCACCTTGGAAGCCTGGAATGATAACTGTCTCCCGAATGAGGCTGTCGTTATCATATCCCTAGAATATCCACTTATGTTCTAAAACTGCTTCCGACTGTTTCTCCAGGATTGGATCAATATCAACTTATTGCTTCTACTACAAAAACAACATCTGGTGTGGTACTTGACATCTCATGATTGACTCAATTGCCTAAGCAAGTGATCTGCCAATCATGCACATCCTTCTCCCCTTTAGTCTGTAGGACACCTTTAGAGAGGGTGACTCCATTACCTGCAGGTACACTACCGTGCCAGGAATCGTCCATTCTAAATACTCTTAGAATGCTGTCTAAGTACCCTGATTGGGAAACCACCCAAATCTAGATCTAATACCATAGATCTAGTAACCAGTATGTCTGATATAATGTCCAAGTCCCATGTGGAGAAACCACTGTGTGACGACCTAAGTATAACCGATCGTGGTATAGGAGTTTCTTTTCCTACTCTGTGTATGTCATCCAAATACCATGACAACACACCCTACATCTTCTTAACAGATCCATCCCCTATTCTGATGAAGTCAAACCTACGACTGTCACATCAGAAATAGATGATCTATCTCTGCTATATCTGCTTTAGTCTATAAATAGACATAAGCCACTTGTCCACTAATGCTTCCGCTGCTCCCACTGACCACGACAACCCTCTGGCAGAGTCATATAGACGTACACTTCTAAAGCCAGTTTAGAACGACGCTATACTCATCCTCCTGCCGGGTCTCACAATCTGGAACAACAGCAATGGCAAGTCTGGGTAAACAAGAACTTCCCTGCCACCGCCCTTGAGCATACCGAAGTACCTCTCGAGCGCCTGAGATTACCCACCTTATCTGCGGAGTGGCCAATGGAATGTCAAACCAGATTGAATCTTTAGGTTCTTATCAAATCTTCAGTAATCGTTTGCGGTTTTGGAATCACTTCCAGTCCTACCATACTCCCACTACTCTTTTCTGAAAAAATCCATTTTTATTAAAACTGTGGCGAGTCTAGAACAATATCACTATTGATCTTCCAGATGGTAGAAAATCAACCCTCGTCATAGCCCGGGTCAACCCACAAACAGTCATTACAGAAACGTGCCTTGAGTTATCCGGAGTCTGGTTTTAAGCATAAGCCGGACAACTCCCTGTATCTTAACAATGTCAAGATATGAACTGTTCTATATCCAATATAGAAATAGAGGCACTGATTTAATTGGAACCAGATTCAAATCATGCAGCTGTCTCCAGTGCATGTCAACTAAATGGAAAGAGGCCGATCAGCATTACTCAATTTAGGAATACTTCCACTTATGAGCAACCTGAAAGAGAAGCAAGTTCTCTTAATCATTACTATCAACTGAATACCATACACAAGTATCTACATCTTCGATCACCTTGAAGGATCCCGATACTTGCAACACCTGGTTCTCTACTCTATTCTTATACCTATAACTTCTCAAAACTTAGACCTTGTGTTTCTACGAAACACATGTCTAAGACCTAGAGAAGTCACAAGTAAACAGAATCTAGTACGAGGACCAACCCCTCTGTCCTAATGGACACTGGACAATATACAATACTCTGTATAAGTCCCCTGAGTCTAGTGACGCATTCACTGTGTGTCGTAGGTTGAAAACTGTACTTATGGTTAAAAAGAATTACACCGCTGTTTAATGCTCCTTACCTAACCATCCACTGATATAGGTAAATGTCACGGACATAATTTCAAAAAGGTATATCTCACTCTATAAAAATAGACGTACAGATATATCAATTTGAAATTGGTGCATAATAACGGATATTCAAAACCAAGTATTTTCCGTCCGGCAAACCGCCCAGGTGACTTCCTCAAATATCACCGATTACAACGAATCCCGATATAATGAGGATGATCGCCTAATTCCCAATAACTTACTCCCACTCATCATCTGTAAAACCATATAGATGTGAGAGTCATACCTGGTAAATACATACCCTGGAGTAAGTATCTAATCGGGAAATCAGTTTTCCTTTAATAGCACACAGTGAAACTGAAACATTGAAATGTTTCGATGGGGTATCCCGGTATTCCTAGTAATGCCTCTTCCAGATTCACAACTGTAACCGTGTAATTCTTTGCCATCTTTCCAAATCCCTTTATATGTCTTTAGTCATTAACTTCTGTACACCTCTTTAGGCCAAATGATTTTCTTCCTTCCCTACCGTTCGGCACCAGCCTATGGTTTGGAAGAAGACTATCCAATAAGCATAATGGGTGTACTGTCCTAATCCTAGGAGCACTCGCAATGCGATAGAAGGTGAAGATAAAAGACAACCGAATAAACCTTATTCCTATTTCTCCTGAACCAAAATCCATTCCCGAACTGGAACAAGTTCCTTTCGAGTTCGTATATAACCATACGATGGAGTATCCAATAAACTGTGGATCTTCGTAGTGATACGGAGTGTCCTGGAGAAATACAAAGGTGATTTTAGGATTGGCGAAGAAAAACTTGGTTTGGTCGTGAATATCAGTCGCAATTTACTTTGCCCTCTTACTAATCCCTTGATATGTCTTTACTTAATACCTTCTGCACACCATCGTTATGCTAATTGGTTTTCTTCATTCCCTACCGGTCGGCACCTGCCTATGCTCTGGAAGAAGACTATCCAATAAGCATAATGGGTGTACTATCCCCTAATCTAAGGGGTACTCGCAATCTGAGAGAAGGTAAAATGAAAAGACAACTGAATAGTCCTATCCGTTTTCTTCAGAACCGGAAACCATCCTCGAATAAATTCTTTCGAGTTCGTATATAACCATACGATGGTTTTGTCCAATGGAAGTGGACGTTCGTAGTAATACGGGGTGTCCTGGAGAAAAGGGTAAAAGTAGGAGTGGCGATGAGGTTTGCAACTCTGACAATCCAAAAGCCAGTATTTAAGAAGGTTCGGTTAATTTTGGTCTCTGAGTCATAGTCTTAGGGTCTGGTCAATGGTCGCTGCCAAAGAGAGAGAGAAAAGAAACACTCAGCGTGCACTCTAACCTAGATCAGAATGGTTACCAATTTATCTAATCTCGAAACCTCCCACTGTACCGTCAAATTCTCCTCCAAACCTGAAAGAAGAATTAGTCGGGATCACCCGAGGTGTAAACCAACTCATCAGTGGGAATCGGGATCCAACTATCATCACATGATAACGTGACGGAATCCGCTCACGTTATCACACTCCAGAAGGTATGCACATATCTGGCAAGTTTCAGTTTCTTTAGAAACTCCCGATGTGATTTCTGCCCCATGCTCTTATGACCTTAACTTTGGCCAACATATCATAAGTCACATGTCAAGTTCTACCCGTCATTCTCCAGGTTAATTTGAGCCCACTCGTACATACCCTTGACTTTAGCCAAAATAGTAGTACGACTGCCCCAAACCAACGCATCTATCTATGCTGCATATGAATACCCAATAGCTACCAATCACTGTGCCTTGACTTTGGCCAACATACACAGCTTCAATACTATTGACTATCCATATGAAACGACGGAGGGCTACGAATGGTTTCTGGCAAAAACCTTTAACGTAATGAACTTGATATCGTTGAAGGAACCGGATAGCTTTATAAAAATATAGTGACGAAAACCTTTGCTAAAGTGGTCACTCCCGGTGAAGGGATCTCGGCTCTTTCCCCGTAGAATGAGGTGCAAGATATTCCAACTGAATACCACGGTGCAAAGCAAAAGTAATCGGCTATAGTGAAGTTATTGCCCGGACGCAAACTTTTTGTTCAAGGGGTCACTCCCGGTGAAGGGATCCCGGCCCTTGCCTCATCGACTGAGGAGCAGGATATTCCAACTGAATACCACGATGCAAAACAAAAGAGAACGTCCTTGCAATAACAGCTTTTTGAAAAGTGTTCCAACAACATCAGTATAGGTTTGTTTAACTTGCATCGATCCTGTTCCCCTCCGAAAGGCGGCGCGCAGGACCGCGACGTCCTGACGCTGAGATTCGGGGCAGATGCTAATTGGTTTTATCCGTCCAACTCTCCGAAGATGCCAAGTTGATTTATGGCATCTTGCATCGGAGGTTTAGATGGATGCGGCCGATGTAGCAGACTTCGTCAGATTCCCCCTCAGGGTGAGGGGTTTTTGATTGTGGGGATGCTCTTCCCTGCAGGAGCAAGCCCCTGCAGTTAATTACGCTACCGCATCGCGGTAACAACTTTCTCCTTCTCCAGAATTTCACTTCGTGTCGTGTGTGTTTGTTTTGTTTGTGGTTGCCCGTGGATTGTATACGGAGACTGAGTAATGCCGTCGCCCGTAAGACGTGGATTAGTCTAAATCCATATTTACTTAGATTTGGGTTTGGTGTTTTTAGTTTAAGGATGCATTAGTCGCGTTGCGGCTAAGATCAACTTAAACGTTCGTTAAGGATACGATAGTCCTGTTTGAGAATAAGATCAACTTAACGTGATCGTTTAGATCCGACAAAAGAGCGTTTGGGCTCTATTGTTCCAGTTTGGGAGATTCATAGTCCAATTTGGGACTAAAGTCTGTTTGGAGGATACGTTAGCCATTTTTGAGGCTAAGATCGACTCAAACGTTTGTTAAGGATACGTTAGTCCAGTTTGAGACTAGGGTCAACTTAACGGGACCGTTTAGGTCCAACAAAAGAGCATTTAGGCTCTATTGTGCCAGTTTAGGGACGTGGTGGTCCATATTCCAGTTTAGGGACGTGGTGGTCCAATATTAGTTTAGGGACGTTTCGGTCCGATATTAGTTTAGGGACGTTTCGGTCCATCATTAGTTCATGGACGTTTCGGTCCGATATTAGTTTAGGGACGTTTCGGTCCGATATTAGTTTAAGGGCGTTTCGGTCCACGAGTTTAAGGACCCCGCAGTCCATATTGATGTATGGTCGTTGGGACCCGTCACCTCTTTGACGTCGTTGAGAAATTACAATGATGGATATCAAAGGAGTTCGGATATGTACCCTTGAAACAGATGTGGATTGGTTTAGGAGAGCCGTTTTGTTCAGTCAATTTAATTTAAGGACTTACAGCCAGAATTGGGCTAAGTCCAGTTGAAAATGTTCAACATTTTATTTATTTTTGATCTATTAGACCTTTACTGGGGCTCTGCTCCTGCTTAATAATGCATGGCATTTTCGTTTGGTCTATTAGACCTTTATTTGGGCTCTGCTCTTTTATAAATGATGCACAGCATCTGTTTTTATTTGGGCTCTGCCCTTTGAAATAATGCATTGCATTTAATTTGGCCTGTTAGGCCCTTTTAATTGGGCTTAGCCCTTTTGTAAGCAGTACAGTGCATTTGTCAGGCATTTTGCGCCAAGTAATGAGCGCAAGCTCATATGGTGATGACACGTATCATGCTCTGGTGAGCGCAAGCGCAACAGCGCAGTACGCTGCGCTAGTGCGTTGCGCTGTTGCGCTGCTGACACGTGGCGCGCTCTGGTGAGCGCAAGCGCAACAGCACAGTGCGCTGCGCTAGTGCGTTGCGCTGTTGCGCTGCTGACACGTGGCGCGCTCTGGTGAGCGCAACAGCGCAGTTTGCAAGTGCCAAGCACTAAGAATCTTTTAGATTCAAGAATCAGAAGTGCAAAGCACTGTTTAATTTCTTGATCTAAATTTAGATCAAAGAAACTCTTTTCTTGTTTTAAAGAACCAGAGGTTCATAAAAGTGCAAAGCACTATATATTTTTTTTTTCTATTTATTTTTTTTTCTTGTTTTAAAAAACCAAAGGTTCATAAGAAGTGCAAAGCACTGTTTTTTATGTAAAGATCATTGATCTTGTTTTTAGATCCATAACCTATTAGAAGAAATTTCTTCTTCCATTTTATGAAGGTTCTTTACCTTTTTTGTTGGAATTTTCTCAGAGTTCTCTCTGTTTGAAGCTTTTGATCTTTTTCTTTTTATTAAGAAATGTTGATGCCTTTGAATTGAGGCCTAGGGTCCTTTTTATAGTGCCCATAAATTAGTTAAATTTGTTAAAGAGATCTTTCACTGAGTGATTTGGGGAATTTTCCCCACCGTTGGATCTTTGATCAAAGGGCTTCTGCTTTGCAGAAGAAAATCTTCTTGTTTTAACAAGAACAGAAAAGATTTCTTAAAATCTTAATTCAGTTTGGCGCAGATGCACCAGCGCGTGACACGTGTCGCGCAGCGCACAGCGCAGCGCAACTGCGCTAGCGCATCTGCGCTGACATGTGTCGCGCAGCGCAGTACTTGCGCAGCTGAAGCGTTGCTTCATTTAAATAGAGCTTTGCTCTGATTGGGCGCGCCTTCTTGGGCTCTGCGCTGATGCATCTGCGCCTGACACGTGGCGTGTGGCGCGCAGCGCAAAGAATCTGAAGCGTTGCTTCATTTATTAAATTTTAAATTTTCAAAGCAGAGCTTTGCTCTGATTGGGGGAAGATGAAGCGTTGCTTCATCTCCTGCCTCGGAATTTGAACAGAGCTTTGCTCTGATTGGGGTAAACAAATGCCCCCCCCCACCATTGCGCTTACGTGGCCCCAAACGTGAGCGCGACGGTGGTGGAATTCCAACCGCCGTGACAACTTTTTGGAAGTCGAAGAGGCACTTGAGGCCTATAAATAGGACCTTGGTCCCCCACAGATGCTTATCATCTTTCAGATTCTTATTTTCAAAAAACTTCAGAGCTTTGCTCTTGCCTTCAAGAACTCTAGAGCTTTGCTCTTCTTTCCAAAACTTTTAGGTAAAATTGATTCTTAGATTAAATTAATTTTAATTAATCTTAACTAGCAGAGCTTTGCTCTCATAGATCTTTTGATTTAAATAGATCCCCATTGGGTTTCACTAGCAGAGCTTTGCTCATTTTCAAAGTTAGAAACTTTAGGTATAAATCAAATTAATTTAAATTAATCTCAGTCAAAGAGCTTTGCTCTCACAGATCTTTTGATCTAAAGAGATCCCCATTGGGGTTTCATTAAGCTTTCGTTCATGGGTTTTAATCCCTGAACGGAGCTTTGCTTTCTAGGAATTTAGCCCTCTATGTATATTATTTTTCTTCTATCGCTAATCTTCCTGTAATATTTCCTCCAGGCATAATGGCGGCGGTGCATCTATACAGTTTGCACGAGTTCATTACCTACGACGATATCCGCGCTCAGGGCCGTCAACAAAACCAGGAGTTTACAGACGCTCAATGTGCAGAGGTCATGGGTCGTCTGAACGCAAGCAGTGGTTGGCTGCTACCCCGTCGTTCAGCTCTTTTGAAAGTCGTGCTGGGAGCAATATGGAGAGCACTTCCGGGTCTTCACGAGACCTTACCACTGAATGCGCTGGATGATGCCGAGGACAAGGTGCATTCAGTGTACCTGACGGGGCTGATTTCGAAAAAACGGCGGGACAGCCTCATTGACATCCTACACCAAATCTTCCAGCAGACGACGATAGTTGCTGCTTATCGAAGGCCGGAAGGGCTTGCCGACGATATCGACACAGAGGAGCGCGAGAGGCTGCGCATAAGAATAATTAGAAAGGCCAGAAGAACTCTGGATGGCCTTACTTTTGAATTCCTCAATCCGTGCCCCGGATCTGAGGTTATTCCATTGTAATAATATTTTTCTTCCATTGCTTTTTGTGATTGTAAGAATTTTGGGCAATATTAATGGAAATTTTTTTTTATTCCAGCTTGCCTTTATTATGTATCTTTTGTCCTGAGTCTTTTTGCCCATGCATGAATGAATACGTCTTGAACGCTTGATCAAACGTAAATCGGGTGCTCTTTCTGTTGCTTTTCCTCTTTCTCAGCATGTCGTCACAATTAGCAGGTAAGAGAGTAAGCTTCTTGATTTCTTCATGAGATAGCGAGGGCTTAGGCCACAGGTTCAGATCTGCTGCCTGAGACTTTTCAACTCTATGAGCCGTGAGGGTCTCATAGAGACTTTTCTCCCTACGGATCGAGAGGATCTCGTAGGCGGGTTTTTCTCCTTAGGAATCGTGAGGATTCCTAAGTGTGGTTTTCTCTTGTAAGTCGTAAGGATCCTACAAGAGAATTTTTCCCTCTTACGAGTCGAGAGGACTTGTAAGCGGTTGCTTCCCTCCTTGTCGAAATTCGACGTTGGAGAGTGAGACCCGTGGATGGTATGCAAGAGACCGTTTTGGGCCAACTCACAGGGTCCCAATGCTTAGGAAACGGGCTTCTTTTATGCCCACTGCCTAAGGCTTTATCTCACGAGCCGAGCCGCCTCGACAATTTTTCACAAGTCGAGACGAATCGAACGTTTCTCGCAAAAACATCTTAACGTCGCATTTAACCTCTGCTCTTTACGACAGAAGCCCGTTAAGGTTGGTGGTACTTAGGGTTTTGGCCATCGTACCGTCGCATAAGCTGATATAGTCCTCGATAGGCAATCGTGCTATTCGAGTAGCCCTGCGACTGCCGTGTCTCTGATCCCTTCGGGGGCTGGACAAGACGTCTTCAAGCAATCCTCCTTGGCAGTTTGACCATCGGAAGAGCAAGCGCTAGGAATTTGCCATGCCGCTTTTTACTTGAGGTTAGGCTCATTTTGGAGAGCCCCGATGAGTCATAACCACTCCGCGCTGGTGTGGGATGATCTCCGATAGTCTTTCGGGTTTTATATGAGTTGCCGTCAAGACCCTGAAGCTAGGAATTTGGCCTTTGCTTCGTTTGCTGGCATTGCGTCTGCTGTATCGAGACGAATGTTACGGTGGGAACTAGGGATTTTGCCGTGGCTCCGTTTGTTTGATGACGTTGCGTCTGCTGTGTCGAGACGAACGTTGGGGTGACATCTCGTCTGCTATATCGAGACGGGCGTCGAGGTGGTGACCATTCTGTGCTGGTGCGAGATGATCTCCGATTGTCTTTCCGGTTTTATATAAGTTATCGTCAAGACGTCGAAGTTAGGAATGTGGCCTTCGCTTCGTTTGCTTTGGTGTGTCCAAATCCTGTTGGAGGAAGAACGCTGGGGTTGACATTTCGTCTGCTGTATCGAGATGAACGTCAAGGTGGTGACCACTCTGTGCTGATGCGAGATGATCTCCGATTGTCTTTCCGGTTTTATGTGAGTTACCGTAAAGACGTTGAAGCTAGGAATTTGGTCTTCGCTTCATTTGCTTTGTCATGTCTGAATCCCTGCTGGAGGAAGAACGCTGAGGTTGACATTTCGTCTACTGTATCGAGACGAACGTCAAGGAGGTGACCACTTCATGTGAAATGGTCTCCGATTGTCTTTCCGGTTTTATGTGAGTTACCGTAAAGACGTTGAAGCTAGGAATGTGGCCTTCGCTTCGTTTGCTTACACTGCGTCTGGTGTATTGAGACGAATGCTGAGGTTGAGCTGGGATTTTGCCATCACTCCGCTTTGTTTCGACCATGGGGTCTTTTGTTAACTTTGCATGTACACCCCGCTGGGCTGCGAAGGAACGCCGTTGTTGATATTGCGTCTGTTGTAACGAGACGAATGCTAAGGTGGAGTTGGGATTTTGCCGTTACTCCGCTTTGTTTCGACCGTGAGGTCTTTTGTTGACGTTGCATCTGCCTCCAGCTGGACTGCGGAGGAACGCTGTTGTTGACATTGCGTCTACTGTATCGAGACGAATGCTGAGGTGAAGCTGGGATTTTGCCATCGCTCCGCTTTGTTTCGACCATGGGGTCTTTTGTTAACTTTGCATGTACACCCTGCTGGGCTGCGAAGGAACGCCGTTGTTGACATTGCGTCTGTTGTAACGAGACGAATGCTAAGGTGGAGTTGGGATTTTGCCGTTACTCCGCTTTGTTTCGACCGTGAGGTCTTTTGTTGACGTTGCATCTGCCTCCAGCTGGACTGCGGAGGAACGCTGTTGTTGACATTGCGTCTACTGTATCGAGACGAATGCTGAGGTGAAGCTAGGATTTTGCCATCGCTCCGCTTGATGGTGTAACATCTGTGTCCTGTTGGAATGAGGAGGCACACCGTTGTTGGTCTCCAGGCTGTAGACGTGGCCATTGAGATTTGGAACTAGGGACTTTGTCATGGTTCCGTTTCGTTGCGATTCTGAGGTCAGTTGTTGACGTCATGTCTGCATCTAGTTGGAGTGAGGAGAAACGCCGTTGGTGATCTTTAAGTTGTCGATATTGACGTCGAGACCCTGAAGTTAGGGACCTTCCTTTGCTTCATTTGTTGACATCGTATTTGCAATATGGCGACAAATGTCGAGGTTGTCTCTAGGTCATCTATGAACCGTCGAGATTTGGCTTCGCTTTCTGGTGGAGCCTGTTGGGAAGATATTGTTCTCTTTTTATCTGTGCCCCTGGATTGTATACAGGGATCGATGTGATTTCACTTGTAGGGCAAAAAATTTCATTCTTTCATTTTTTTTATTCTTTCCGCGATGCTCTATCATTTCAGCTTTTATATCGCGAAGGTCGCGATTGCCCAATCATTTCGGCTATTTTTCGTGGTGCCCAATCATTTCGGCTGTTTACTTTATTTTTACTCTCTGCTTTTTATTGCGAGTTGCCCAATCATTTCGGCTATTTCGTATGCATACATTTTTACTTGCTGATTCTGTTTGCAAGTTGCCCCATCATTTCGGCTATTTCGTATGCATTTTTTTTTGGGCTCGCTGATTTTTTTTTGCGAGTAGGGAATTTGGGGTCTGATACCAATCTTGGCATCAGTATCGCTGCGACTGGAATATTGCCAGGAGCGAATCATCATTTGCCTTGAAAGGACTTGGAATTTGATACCGGTTTAGGCATCAGCATCACTGCAACTGGGATATTGCTAGGAGCGAATCATCATTTGCCTCTGTCGATGTTGAACAAAGGTGGCTTAGTAAACAGGGTTAAGGGTCCTGTCGACTAAGGCTTTTGACTTCACGAGCCGTAAGGGTCTCACAAAGGTATTTCTCCCTACAAGTCGTGAGGGTCTTGTAGGTGTGTTTTCTCCTTGGGAATCGTGAGGATTCCTAAGTGCATGTTCTCTTGTAAGTCGTAAGTATCTTACAAAAAGGTTTTCTCCTTATAAGTCGAGAGGACTTACAAGTGTTGTTTGTTGTACAAGCATATCCCTAGTCACGGATGGGACTTTGTTGGGGAAATATTTATTCGTGCCCGTGGATTGTATACAGGGGTCAATATGAGCCACTTGTAGGGCAATATCGAAGGTTGTGGGGGCTGCTTAAGAACAGGTTAAGGTTTCTGCAACTTAAGACTTTCAAATCTTATGAGCCGTAAGGGTCACACAAGAGAGTTCTCCTTACGAGTCGTGAGGATCTCGCAAGTGTATTTTCTCCTTCGGAATCATGGGGATCCCTAAGCGTGTTGTTCCTTTGTGAGTCGTAAGGATCTCACGCAGGTGGTTTCTCCTTACAGGGTCGAGAGGACCCTATAAGTGTTTCTTAACGAGGTTGCGCCCTTTCAGGTTTTCACAAACACTCGCCGGTAGCCCTGCTGTTTTTACTCACGGTGCCCTTTCGGGTTTTCATCCGTGCCCATTTTGCTTATGGACATACCGTTTTTATTTTTATTTTTTATTTCTACACATTTTTTTTACGAGGTCGCGCCCTTTCAGATTTTCACGAACACTCGCCGGTAGCCCTGCTGTTTTTACTCACGAAGCCCTTTCGGGTTTTCATCCGGGCCCTTTTTGCTTATGGTCATACCGTTTGTTTTTTTTATTATTATTTTTTTTTGATATATTTTTTTATCTCGTCAGCCTAAGGATGCTGCGGTAGTAGTTTAAAGACATTTCGATCATTTGCAAGTTTTAGGACATTGCGGTCCATCATTAGTTTAAGGACATCTCGGTCCGTTGTTAGTTTAAGGACGTTTCGATCCGTTGTCGCCGTATTTGAGGTGAATATCTGGTTTATTGACTTTTCGGTCTATGAGTCCTTCTCCATGAATAAACATGATGCCCCCGGCGTATCCATCTTTTTCGGAGTGTGCGGTTGTGGCGGACTTACCTTCCAGTTCTCAGACAGCGCAAACTTGCCATGTTGGTATTGGTCTTCAACCCAGTTTTTGAAGACGTAGCAATCCTCGATCAGATGACCTACCGTTTGGTGGTAAGGGCAATAATTAGGATTATTAATATCGCCCGGCCGCAACGGACGTTTTGGACTCGGCAGATTGATGAGTCTGTCGCACACTGCCGCTCGAACAGTCCCCTTGTTTTATCTTGCGGAAACGAGTAAGGACGTTTCAACTTTTCCTGGAGGGATTTCCGCTTGTTGCTTTGGCAAGCAACCGGTCTAGGGTCACCTGATTGTTGTTGAGCGCTGGCGACGAGGGCCTTTTTTCCTTTTCCTTTATTCTTTTTGCTCGGTCCCTTGTTTACGGGGCCGAGATTTTTTTCGAATAGCGTGCGATTACATGGCTGAACGTTCTCGCAGCTTCTCAATTCCTTTATTTTCGAAATAGATTCCCTGAGGGAAAAGTTGGGGATAGCTTCTTCGTCAGAGTCGCTTCCAAAGGTGACAATTTGTGATCCCTTGAAGTCGGCTATATGACAGTTTGCGGCGGCTCCTTTGCGCTCATATATCGCATTTTTCCGATGTCCAAGAGATTCACACTTTGTCTTGTCGAAGTGTTGCTTTTGAGCGACATACCCTTGCCACCAACAGTTAAAGGACTCGCAGTCTTCGGTAGGATGTATGATCTTCTGATGATATAAACAGAAGTTAGGGTGCATCTCTACCTCAGAGAAAGAATTTTCTTCAGAGGGCGGTAGCTTCATTCCTACTGATAGAGCTTTGGCGAACCGTTTCCTCGTCTTGAATTTGTTTTTACCCGCAGTGTATGGCTTTTGATTTGACGGGAATATCTTGGTTCTTTCCAGTATGGCCATTTCATGCTCTTGATTGGCTTTTGCTTTCAGACGAATTTCATTTAGGAAGGCATCGATCAACTTGTCTGACGGCCGCGGAATTTCTGTTTCAGGGTCCGCCATTGATTTCTCAGCGCAAGGAGCCTCCTCATCATCCGTCAGTGAATGAGAAATCACATGACAAGTCGCTACGTAGTCTTCGGATTCATCCGATAAGTTTTTTCCATCGTTTTCATCCTCGACGAAAGAACAAGTTGCCCCGGCGTGTCCGTCTTCTTTGGAGAGTGCGGCTGTGGGGGGTTTACCTTCCAGCTTTCAGACAGCGTGAACTTGCCTTGCAGGTATTGATCCTCGATCCATCCCTTAAAGACGAAACAATCCTCAATCGGGTGACTTACCTTTTGGTGGTAAGGGCAATAATTGGGATTATTAAGATCGCCTGGCTGCGACAGACGCTTTGGACTCGGCAGATTGATGAATCTGTTACGCACTGCCAGCTCAAACAGTCTTCTCGTTTTATTCTGAGGAAACGAGTAAGGACGTCCTAGCCTCTCTTCGAGGGGTGGGCGTGGACGCACGTTGTTTTGGCGAGCGACCGGCTTTGAGTTGCTCGACTGTTGCTGAGCGTTGGCGACGATGATCACATTTCCTTTCTCATTTCGGGGATCGGGTCTTGGAGGAGACGGTCTATGGCCCATCTGGTCCATTTTGGCTAATTTGTCGATCAAGGCCTGGAAGGTGATCGGCCTGAAGAACATCATGAATTGCGAGATGGTCGCCTGCGGATCGAGAGTGCCCACAAACATGCCTACCGCAGGTGCCTCTTCTATGCGTTGTTCGCATTTCGACCATAAGTTTCGCCATCGTGTTGCGTATTGGACCCACGTTTCGCCGGGCCTTATCCTGGCATTTATCAGTGCTGTAATCGGGGTGCGTTCACTAGCACTTGCGAATCTTTGTGTAAACAGCAGTTCCATCTCTGCAAATGATTTGACAGAGCCGTTAGGTAGCTCCGAATACCATTCAAAGGCTATTTCTGCTAAGCTGCCGACGAATTGACGTAGCAACAATTTGTCATCGCCTCCAGTATTTCCGCATAAGGCCCTGAATTGAGCGACATGCTGATGCGGATTCCCTGTCCCTTTATATACGTGGAATTTAGGGATCGTATATCCTGGCGGGTAATTGATTTGGTCATACCAGCTCGGATACGGTCGTCCGGTACTAACAATTTGCCCAGCCGCTTCATTTGCCTGATGAACCCGGATCTGCTGAGCTATATATTCATCTAGGTCAACTTTGGAGATTGCCTCCTCCTTGGCTGTTGATTGAGCCGGCGGAGGATTTGACGTTTCTCCTCTGTCGTCTTCAAGGATGATCGGAGGATCTTCAGCAGGAGGGTCCGGCTGTAACATCATCCCTACCATATCTTGGAAGAGGAGCGCCATCTGTTTTATGTTAGCCGCTTGCTCTGCAGCTTCTTTGTCCCTCTTTTCGAGGACTCTGCGTAAAAAGTCAGCGTCGGTTTCTTATTCTTGACGCTCATTCGAAGACGTTTCAGAGCTTTCTTTTGGCTCAGTGAGTGCAGCCATTGTAGTCATCATTTTCTGAAGCTTTTGTTGTTACTCCTGGGCTTTCGTCACGGATTGGGTGAGCGGTCGGTGGCCCGTAGAAGTGCGGCTTTCCTCTTTTCCAGAAGCCATATAAACAGTGTGCACCACCATGCCCTTAGATTTGGGGCGTTTGTGTTCAGCGCTTTTATGCTTCGCCATGTTCACAGGGGCTTTTTGTGGCCTCCTTTTTTGAGTGATTGGAGTTAAGGGAGCCGTTGTAGTGGGCACCCAAGTAGCTTTTGCTTTTTGTGGTTTGACAGAGTAATCCTTCCCCTGCCGAACCTTCATCTTTTTCTGTCGTCGGAGGCAGTCTTGATCGATCACCGACTCTTGGACCTGTCGCCAGACTTTGTATATTTAAGAGGACAGCCGTTGAGGGGGCTGCTCTAGCTTCTTCTCTGGAGTATTCTCCACAGGTGAAGGAGTTCGTTTCAACATCGCAGTAGGAGAGTTTCTGCGTACCTTGTTGAGCAGTTCAAAGCTGTTCTTGGTTGGAACAGCAGTATCGATCCCAACCGTTGGAGCTGGCAGAGTTATCTCAGAGGGGGAGTTGCCCCCAGCCTTCCTTACTCGACGCCAGTGGCGACGTCGAGCGTGTCGTACTGATGGAGTTGTTTCAGCTATAGGGGTGACCTCCTCATGCCCCCTTTGTTGGTCAGAATATACTGGTACCGGCTTTTTAAAGATCGACGTCCGTTGAACGGGGACGGCCAATTTGTCAGAAGCGAACTTCTGAACATGGGAAGCAACCTTGGTGATTTTGCCAGGAACGGGAGTTGGAATGGCTATCCGCTTCGGGATAACGCCTTCTGGTATGGCAGGCTTCTTCATGAGCCTGTTAGAGCTCTGGCCTAGTCCGTTAAAAACAGAAGCAGTGGAGTTGGACGACCCGTTGAAAGGGGTCGCGGCAGTGGTGAGTCGATCGAAGACTGACTTCTTTGGAGCTTCTTGCAATGTCATTGGGGCGTTGAAGCTCATTGGTGGGAGCATGGTCCCAAAAAATATTCTAGTGGTGGCTTGAGCCACCTGTTCCACCGGCATTTTGAAAAGGGAGGCCGCTTGGGGCCCATAAGTCACTCCTCCAGTAATGACGGAGCGAGAGTTGTAGTTGCAGGCAGTGCAGTTCGAAGCCATTGATCTTCTGTTTTCTGCACGGAGCAAGACACCAAATCTTAGTACCTCGAATCCATAGGCAATCACAGCAAACCGCGATTTGTTCGCGAACACGACACACGAAGTGTGGAGTGGAAAGAGGAAGAGGTCCCACCGGGCGTGCCAGAATCTGTTCCCCTCCGAAAGGCGGCGCACAGGACCGCGACGTCCTGACGCTGAGATTCGGGGCAGATGCTAATTGGTTTTATCCGTCCACCTCTCCGAAGATGCCAAGTTGATTTATGGCATCTTGCATCGGAGGTTTAGATGGATGCGGCCGATGTAGCAGACTTCGTCAGATTCCCCCTCAGGGTGAGGGGTTTTTGATTGTGGGGACGCTCTTCCCTGCAGGCGCAAGCCCCTGCAGTTAATTACGCTACCGCATCGCGGTAACAACTTTCTCCTTCTCCAGAATTTCACTTCGTGTCGTGTGTGTTTGTTTTGTTTGTGGTTGCCCGTGGATTGTAGACGGAGACTGAGTAATGCCGTCGCCCGTAGGACGTGGATTAGTCCAAATCCGTATTTACTTAGATTTGGGTTTGGTGTTTTTAGTTTAAGGATGCATTAGTCGCGTTGCGGCTAAGATCAACTTAAACGTTCGTTAAGGATACGATAGTCCTGTTTGAGACTAAGATCAACTTAACGTGATCGTTTAGATCCGACAAAAGAGCGTTTGGGCTCTATTGTTCCAGTTTGGGAGATTCATAGTCCAATTTAGGACTAAAGTCTGTTTGGAGGATACGTTAGCCATTTTTTAGGCTAAGATCGACTCAAACGTTTGTTAAAGATACGTTAGTCCAGTTTGAGACTAGGGTCAACTTAACGGGACCGTTTAGGTCCAACAAAAGAGCATTTGGGCTCTATTGTGCCAGTTTAGGGACGTGGTGGTCCATATTTCAGTTTAGGGACGTGGTGGTCCAATATTAGTTTAGGGACGTTTCGGTCCGATATTAGTTTAGGGACGTTTCGGTCCATCATTAGTTCAAGGACGTTTCGGTCCGATATTAGTTTAGGGACGTTTCGGTCCGATATTAGTTTAAGGACGTTTCGGTCCACGAGTTTAAGGACCCCGCAGTCCATATTGATGTATGGTCGTTGGGACCCGTCACCTCTTTGACGTCGTTGAGGAATTACAACGATGGATATCAAAGGAGTTCGGAGATGTACCCTTGAACCGGATGTGGATTGGTTTAGGAGAGCCGTTTTGCTCAGTCAATTTAATTTAAGGACTTACAGCCAGAATTGGGCTAAGTCCAGTTGAAAATGTTCAACATTTTATTTATTTTTGATCTATTAGACCTTTACCGGGGCTCTGCTCCTGCTTAATAATGCATGGCATTTTCGTTTGGTCTATTAGACCTTTATTTGGGCTCTGCTCTTTTATAAATGATGCACAACATCTGTTTTTATTTGGGCTCTGCCCTTTGAAATAATGCATTGCATTTAATTTGGCCTGGTAAGCCCTTTTAATTGGGCTTAGCCCTTTTGTAAGCAGTACAGTGCATTTGTCAGGCGTTTTTCGCCAAGTAATGAGCGCAAGCTCATATGGTGATGACACGTGTCATGCTATGGTGAGCGCAAGCGCAACAGCGCAGTGCGCTGCGCTAGTGCGTTGCGCTGTTGCGCTGCTGACACGTGGCGCGCTCTGGTGAGCGCAAGCGCAACAGCACAGTGTGCTGCGCTAGTGCGTTGCGCTGTTGCGCTGCTGACACGTGGCGCGCTCTGGTGAGCGCAACAGCGCAGTTTGCAAGTGCCAAGCACTATGAATCTTTTAGATTCAAGAATCAGAAGTGCAAAGCACTGTTTAATTTCTTGATCTAAATTTAGATCAAAGAAATTCTTTTCTTGTTTTAAAGAACCAGAGGTTCATAAAAGTGCAAAGCACTATATTTTTTTTTATTTTTATTTATTTATTTATTTATTTATTTATTTTCTTGTTTTAAAGAACCAAAGGTTCATAAGAAGTGCAAAGCACTGTTTTTTATGTAAAGATCATTGATCTTGTTTTTAGATCCATGACCTATTAGAAGAAATTTCTTCTTCCATTTTATGAAGGTTCTTTACCTTTTTTCTTGGAATTTTCTCAGAGTTCTCTCTGTTTGAAGGTCTTGACCTTTTTCTTTTTATTAAGAAATGTTGATGCCTTTGAATTGAGGCCTAGGGTCCTTTTTATAGTGCCCATAAATTAGTTAAAGAGATCTTTCTCTGAGTGATTTGGGGAATTTTCCCCACCGTTGGATCTTTGATCAAAGGGCTTCTGCTTTGCAGAAGAAAATCTTCTTGTTTTAACAAGAACAGAAAAGATTTCTTAAAATCTTAATTCAGTTTGGCGCAGATGCACCAGCGCGTGACACGTGTCGCGCAGCGCACAGCGCAGCGCAACTGCGCTAGCGCACTAGCGCATCTGCGCTGACACGTGTCGCGCAGCGCACAGCGCAGCGCAACTGCGCTAGCGCATCTGCGCTGACATGTGTCGCGCAGCGCAGTACTTGCGCAGCTGAAGCGTTGCTTCATTTAAATAGAGCTTTGCTCTGATTGGGCGCGCCTTCTTCGGCTCTGCGCTGATGCATCTGCGCCTGACACGTGGCGTGTTGCGCGCAGCGCAAAGAATCTGAAGCGTTGCTTCATTTATTAAATTTTAAATTTTCAAAGCAGAGCTTTGCTCTGATTGGGGGAAGATGAAGCGTTGCTTCATCTCCCGCCTCGGAATTTGAACAGAGCTTTGCTCTGATTGGAGGAAGATGAAGCGTTGCTTCATCTCCCGCCTCGGAATTTGAACAGAGCTTTGCTCTGATTGGGGTAAACAGATCCGAATCAATGCAGTCCCATCAATTGATCACACCACAAAGAACAAAAATAATAACGTACGTATATGCCATCCGCATTCGCCACTGGGTCCCGTCATTACCCGTTAGGTTAGTTAACTAACGACAGAGCGGGGACTAGACTAGCGCGGATGCAAAACATATACAACATCTACTAGTATATATATCAATATATAATATTTCTCTCAAGGTTTGATAAAATGCAACATCACAGAAATGTAATAAGCATCACAGAACAATACAGATATCTGGGATCCCCGGGTTTCGCAGAGCCACTACTGAAACCCGACGTTCCCCTTGTCGTATGGATAGCCTGTGCAATGAAATCCTAGACCTCTACGGGCGTGGCAAGTTACCCGCCAAAACCTGAAGCGAGGCAGCCCCCTTCAGCAACATGAATGGACCACCCAGCACTTCACGGAATCCGGTAACTTAGGCACCCCTCTTGGGTCAACCTGTACCCCCTACGAGTGCGGCGAATAGCCCGCCAATTCTAGAGTAAAGCCCCCTCCGTCTCAATGCCATGAGATGTGAGCCCGTTGCCCTCTAGAACCCGGCTATCCGTGCACCCCACCTTGGGGTAATCTTAGTACAGAAAGTAAAATATACATACAACGGGTACATCGACCTCAACCTGGTCATGCCCCAAAAGAATAATATACAACTGGCAGTGACGGCAGTCCACATGTCGGACGCTCGCCCCGCAATATCAAATGTACATAATACAACAAAAACTGTACTAGCATTGCATCCAGGCTATCCCCCACGACCAATCCGCAACATCACAGTACAACACAGAACATCAACGTGAATGTCACGTTCGTAAATCCGTCTAAAAGGGCTATAGCTGTTAGACAGGATTTACCGATCAAATGACATTCACGGTCGCAGATATAATGTAAATACTGTGAACTAATGTGTTTAAAATATCCGATCGATCAAATTTTACCAAGTGGGCCCCAAGGTTTACTGTAGCACTTAGAGAAATTCTGGGCCCAAAAATAATATTCCAAAACCCCTATTTTCAACCCAAAAGCCTACTGCAAAAAACTGGTGGAATGAAACTAAATTCCTGCGGCGGAACCGTAGCCAAAGAGGGGCTATGGCCTCGGTTCCGCGGTCGTATGGAAGGATCAGGTCACCAAAATTTTACAGTGTTCTTAGGATTCCCTGCACATCATTCTTCAATAACCTGAAAAAATTTTGGAGCCAAAAAAATTTCGACAGAAACTGTGCACATGAAAACGCGGTTTTGCGATTTTTGTTCGATCGGAAATGTAAACACATTAAACCAAGCTAGACTAGGTTAATGGCGAGGTTCTGATACCACTGTAAGTGCGCGGCAGCGCCCCGGCCGTCGATCCGACGCCGGAATGCGGAAGCGATGCTTTTCTTTAACTTTTTATACCGGCACCACCGCACACTATAAACCCGGATCGTGCCATTACTCTAGTCCTAGCTAACAAGAGAAGGGGGAATAGAGATATACTGAGCGATCCGTGTCCTTCGGTCTTCTCGTCGTCGTTCCGATCTCCCCGCGGAATCTCCGGTCTCCACCAAGTCGCCGGAAGGGCACCACATCGCCGGCTTCTTTTACGGGCTCCCACCTCTGGACCGAGGCAACTCGGGCACGAAGTTGGCGAGTCGACGTGCCCAAGGTTTGCTGTAGAATAGTGTAGTGAGCTATGTCTCATTTGGGGTAGTGGATGTTGCCTTTTAGTGGAGGGATGAACTTTGGAGTTGAATTTGGGATTTTTGGTGAAGCAAAAATGATATGAGATCAAAAACTTTCCCCACCAAAAATGGGACAGCCCCACTACAACTTGGCCGGCCATGCATCATGAGGGAATGAGGAGAGAGTGAATAATCAAGGGGGAAAAACTACCATCCAAAGGAGAGAGAAAAAGGATATGATGATCAAGAATCATTAGAGCCAAAACCACACTCCAAAACTTAATCATGACATCAAAGGTCAAGCCATCATATCTCCACAAAAAAAACCATGATGACTAAAAGAAAATCAAATGAAGTCAAATAAGAGTGTAGTCATCATGAAGCAAGGATATGCAAATAACACCCTCCACAAATGCTTATTTGCACAAATGCAAATAAGCCCGCCTCCACCAATCTTCAGCCAATGAATAATACAAAGAAAATTGGCCGAAACGGAAAAACAAACTGGCAACTCCAAAAACTGATCCCGTAATAAATTACAGGAAAACCCCGCTACTGTGCATACACACCCGCATCTGTATTCCGACCGAATACAAATGCAATGATACAAAATCTACACTATACAATACTAGGATCCATCTTAAACCAAAGCTCGCTAGTATAAACCGTCCGATCAGGATCCGTGCAATACCGCACGTATCTGATCGAACCCTGCCATATCTCCATACGGCCTCTACAGCGTTTCGCCCGAAAACTTGAGCAACTGAATGTGGGGGACTCTAAAGACTCGTCAATACTATGGTTGTAGATTTAACCACTAGCACGTCAGAGTTATTAGCCATACATGACGGGCTACCAGCTATTGACCAAAAGGGACGTCGATGAGCGAACTCATCCTGACACCCTACTGAGCCTGTCAGTGACAATATCCGTACAGTCTGGTCCGTTCGTCTATGAGCATCGCATGGCGGGCCTAGGGGGTTGGTAAAAGTCAGACCCCCAAAAGCGGTACAAGTCGTGTCGGAGATCAGCCCAGAACACCCTGAGATACTACTGGAATACCTACCAGTAAATCTCCTGCCTTGGCCAAGGACTTCATGTAATGGCTCTCCTAGACACAGCGCGACCTCACCCCCAATACCGGGCGAGACGAACCCCCGAAGATCCGCTCACTGCCTCTATGTGGCTCGGGACTGTACCCAACTAAAACCTGTTTGCAGGTCTCCTTTGAGCGTGGTAGGGTAGTAATCAAAGTACAGTGGGAACTCACACGAGACAAATGACGATCCTCAGGTCGATGAACTAACCTGTACATATGTCACCAGGGAACTGCTATCTGACATCAAGTATAAGACCAATTAGCATGTTCCCGGCGAGTCCTGTCCGGTGTACTCATAACCCAATGAGCACCTGTATACATCTTAGGTGAACCAACTGACACCAGTGGCTTGTGAGACTGGCCACCGCCCCTCGTCGGGGTCTCGACTGTATACACTAGTCTACTCTGGAGAATCGATGCCCTGTCTCGAAACTCCCACGACTAGGGACCTTTTAAGGATGTGCTTATAGACTACCAGCTCCCACGTATATGATCGCCCTCGTACTGCTGGCAGTCAAGCAAGAATCCTAGGGGCTCTATCAGCGTGCAATAGTGATCAGTAATGTCACCTAAAGCAGTACACGATGATAAAGATAAACCAGATAGAATACCATCATCTTGAGTAAGACTATCCTACCGGGATAGGTCCTCCCTCAATCATTGCAATCACGTGCCTGTGATCCAATAATTGACTCTGAGGGAACTATCTCCAACAGATCCCACTGTGGGCAATAGTTGCTCCCAGGAGAGTTTTGCAGTTTACAATTAGCTAACATATTAGGTGTCTAGAAAGGTGTTAACGGGGCTACACCTCTGGGAAGACGAGGTTTATATTAATTAGGTCTGTGCGAAAGCATGGGGAACCTCCCTCAAGTACCGACACTGGTCTGGCTGAACGGTTAGCGAAGTTGTAGACTGTAATTAATCCTGGCTAGTTTTTTTTTTAAGGTTTGAAAGAAAAACTTGATTAAAGAAGTGGGAGACATCGATTAGATAACATAATAACCAATCTGATCTTTGCAACAGCTTTCGCTGAGTGTATTCTTTTCTCTCTCTTAATGGCAGATACCAATGACAGGACTTAAGCTTCTACTAGATAAAAATAAACTGAATGGGACCAATTATAAAGACTGGCTGAGGAACCTTAACATTGCCTTGACTTATGATAAGGTATCATATGTCCTCACGGCTCCAGCCCCACCCGTCCCAGGCCCCAAATCCTCAGTTGCGGATATTGAAGTCCGCAAAACATAGGACGCTGACTGTGCCACGGCCAAGTGCCTCGTGCTTGCATCGATGGATAACACACATCAAAAGCAGCACGAGAATATGGACGTCCACGCCATATTCCTCCATACAAAGGAGTTGTATGGAGAGCAATCTCGTGTATTAAGATACGAAGCATCCAGAAAGCTGTTTCAGATGCGAATGGCCCCTGGCACACTAGTAAGAGACCATGTTCTGAAGATGATAGCTCTCATAGAAGAGCTTGAGGACCTTGGGTGGACAATGGACAATGAACAATATACGGATATTATTCTGCAGTCTCTCCCCTCCACCTTTGCTCGATTTATAGTTAACTTCAACATGCACAACATGGAGAAGGAACTACCTGAACTCCTTAATATGTTAAGGAGTGCAGAGAGCACACTGAAATCGGTGAAGACTCCCGTTTTGAGTGTTGGGAAATCTTCCTCTTCTCGCCCAAAGGCAAAATCCAAGGGAAAGATGAAGAAGAAACCCACCAAACCTAAGGGTGGAGTCAAAAAGGTTAAGCGGAAAGACAAGTCCAAAGCTGGAGAATCGGAGAAAGGGGAATGTTATCACTGCCACAAAACAGGACACTAGAAGCGCAACTGCACGGAGTATTTGGATCTCAAGAAGAATCATGGGGATGCTTCCGCTTCAGGTGTGTTTGTGACAGAAAACTGTTTTTCAATAAACTCTGCTTCCTGGGTATTAGATACCGGTTCAGGTTCTCACATTTGCAATTCTATGCAGGGGCTGAGAAATAGCAAGGTTTTGAAGACAGGTGACCATACTCTCCGCGTCGGAAATGCTTCCAATGTACATACAGTTGCAGTGGGAGAGTATCACTTGGGGTTGCCGTCTGGGTGTATATTAGTTTTGAACCCATGTTATTATGTACCTAGTATGCTTTGTAATATAATATCCGTTTCTTTGTTGGATATTGAAGGATATAATTTTGTATTGCAGAACAATGTTATGAACATTTACCTGAATCAAATGTTAGTTGGGTATGGTACATTTAATAACGGGATATACGTCCTAAATCAACACACTGTTTTCAGCATACAACACACTAATAAAAGAAAATTTTCTGAAATAAATGAAGCTTTTCTTTGGCACTGTAGACTTGGTCATATTAATGAAACAAGACTAAACAAGTTACACAAAGATGGATATTTAAACTCTTTTGAATATAAATCTTATGCGACTTGCCAGTCTTGTATCAAAGGTAAAATGTGTTAGTTATATGTATGCCCTAGAGGCCATTACTGTATATTGGATGTATATTGTAGTGGATGCTGGGACATATATAGGTAGGACTTTCTTGCTCGACATGATAGTACGCTATCTGGTTGCTCTTTATCTTAACATGTATACTTTCTGTCTCTCTGATTACATGTTGATAAAGCCCTTAGGATGTGTACTCGACTTCCACGACTATGATATAGATCATACTAGTGGGGCCTGGGTAGTCCATGAGTACATCCTTCAAATGTTCCTAGTCGATGGAATATCGAGACGGGGCATCGATATTCCAGAGTAGACTAGCGCATATCTTCTTGACCCATGCGATGGGCGATGGATGATCCCATATCAATTGGTGTTTGACATCGAAGATGGTATGCGGGTGCTCAGTGGAGACTGGGTACACTAAACGGACTCGCCGAGAACTCCCAGATGGTATTATACCTCACGTCAGATGGCGGTTCTCTGGCGACACTGGTACAGCTTAGTCTGTTGACCCGAGATTGTCATAGAGTCTTGTGTGTCTCCCACTGTGCTTTGATTTCCACCCTACTGTCACGACCCGAAAGAGCACATGACTGGCCCTTGAACCATATGAAGTCTATAGGACTCCATCTGATCCAAGTAAGCCAAAAGCCCAGAAATCTAAAACCATTTTTAAGAATAAGTAAAGAAACTGGTTTAAAGAAGTGAAGAAAAACATGTTTGAAATCAAGGTTTTTAAATAACTAAGCCGAATATGCATTTTTAAAAACAGTACAGTCTTTTCTAAAAATTTCGGCAGAGTTTCTTTTGTAAAACTGGCCCCGAATGGGGTATAACAAGGATAACAATATATGCAATGATAAAGGCATCCCCAAGCGGGAGCTAGATCTTCGTCAATCGACGGTCACCACCACACATGCAACAATAATATACAACGCCAAGTGGCGAGGATCAAATCCAAAAGAAAGCTCAAAAGCAACAAGAAAACCGCAACACTACTAAGCGCGACTCTATGGTCGAATAATACATCACTAGTCTAGGTCTGAAACAATATACGAGTTTTAGTTGATGGATATTCTAGATACAATGAATAATATAAATACAACGGCGGTTCTGATACAAAAGAACCCACCTATCCAAGCAAATCACCCAAAAGGAAGCAGTGTGCCAGAAATGCCGCTATAGAACTGTACGGCAAACCTGCAAGAACTGGGGCACAACGGGGGTGAGTTGCCAACTCGTGAATAGAAAGATATCTACAAGCAGAGATCGAATGCATGACCCAACCTAGGTCAATACGATCAGATATAAAGAAACCTCAATATGAATAAAGCTGAAGCATGCTAAACTGGCAATGTAATCTCTATACGTGAATGTAGTGCCAAGTGCTCGTGCTAGTGCCTCAGGTAATAGTATGTCATGAATATGAGGTATGAATGCATGAAAGCAGAATACATGTAAATGAAGAAACTGTTTTCATAATTTAGTGAGATTTCCCTTGTATTTTTAGTTGAGGTATCATAATGAAATCAGCATAAAACAGTGCCTAGCATCGGCACAAAACGTAATCCCAATATCTCGATATCTCTGTATCACAGTCTCTGTACCTCGAAATCTCGAAATCCCAATGTCTCAATCATAATATCTAGGGCGCCGTCAGTCCAGACCGGCCCCTACCATCCATCTCAAGACCACGACGGTATCCTCCGGATATCCGACGCGTCGGGTAAAATCACCGGTAAGTAGTGCTCCCCTGCCAGGCTCACATCGTCATCACCACGCGCTTCTGCCCCGGGGCACCTTACCGGGTCCACCATGTACCCGAAACGGTTCATCCGTCTCCTCGAATCGGGTTTCCAAATCCATCAGCAAACTCATGGTGGACGACTCATACATCATGGGAAAACCGCACTTTTTATTTTAAAGAGAGAAAAGAAGTTTATATAAGTTTTGCGGTTTTCCCCCAAATCCAGAAAATCTCATGGAAATCCGAATCCAATCCTCAATAGCATGTAAACAGTGCATACAGGCATAAAAATCCATGAATAATAACATGCATGATGTAACAACTAATAATTACAATGTCTAATCTAGCATATAAGGCAAGTACACTAATATCATGTCTAAATTATTAGCTAACAACCTATGTCGATGCAATAATATTTTCTAAGGTGTACGTGACATGGCAATTACCGATGAAGATGTGTGTGAGCCGGCAAGTAAGTGTACGTGGTACATACGCATCATCGGTAATGATGCTGGTGTCCTAACAGCATAACATCAATAATGGAGTATGAAACATAATATAAGCATACGATGCGATGCGAACCACAATAATGAGCGGAAGCTGAATACTAGACGCAACTATAACTAATCTGCATTAATCTAAAATAACCTCTACAATTGGTGCCTTTTGAAATAACACGAATCATGGGGTTTTGAAAATAGGGGCTACGGTGTTTTTATGAAAAGATACGTCTTTTGAAATATCCGTAGGATCCCTTGGGCTGTCTTTTAAAATACCCACGATTCGTTAGTTTTTGAAATAGGTAGGAGTCTAATCTAATCTAACAACCATCCTAAACTATACGGCTGAACTAACAAGTAGAGCTACGGGTGAGGAAACCGCCTAACATCTGAGTCGATACATATACATACATGTATATATATTAGTCGGTGATCCCGCCTCAATAATATCATATCCGATACCCTATCAATAATCAGACATCCCAAGTCAAGAGTGCGGATCAATCATCAAAATATAGCTTGTACGTAAATCCGTCGTACGGCATCCCAAATCTGGGTACGGGTCAATATCACATTCATCATACTATTTATCTGGTATCCTCTTTATCAAATGTCATGATCGGGGTACTGATCTACGTCTAGTACAATATTGATACCCTCTATGTATGCATGCAGGTGTAAGAATCACTACGTCAAAAGACCCGCTAAAACATCGTGTCGTATCTCAATACGAACCAAATCACATCACCGATCTCCTGGCCTCAAGCCCAATCTCATCGACTCATCTCAAATCCCAAATACTATCCTCAAATCCAGTATATAAACACATAGTCCCATACCCATGTGTAGATATACGCACCATCATATGCACTCTAATAAATGAAAGAATGAATGCAAGTATGTGTGTAAATGTATGTGTGAGTGCAACCACTACTCTAGGGTTCGCACTAAACTAAACCAATATATTCTTATCATCAAAATATCATTATTACCATCAATAACCCTAAACAACACATAATAAATATTCGTGTGTATACGTATTCGTATACATCACCACGGACTGCGGGGGTGCTATACGCCATCCACCCGACTTCTCCCCACAGATATAAATCTACTCACATTGCTTCTCGTGTGCCAAAGCCGATGTCGCTATCTTCACCTCCTTTGCCTCAACATCACGCGGGGTACCTACAAGTATATCACAATGCTAAAGCACATGAAAATCACATCGGAAACCAAAATAGCACACGCTACCCGCATAGGTAAAAACCTATCGACTCGCATGTAAACACAATCAAAATCCACTTGTCGTTGACGTCCAAACGCCACCCGACAGGAATGAATCACCAAATACCAAAATCCATGCTAAAACAAGTCCCAAATTATACACCAACATAGGAAAATCAACCCAGATTTCACCCTAGATGGAATCAGTCAAAACTATACATACTCAGGGTCAAAACTAGAGGAAATGGGGGCATGCACAGAAAACGAAGCAATTCCTTAAAATACCTTATTTTAGAATTTTCCATAATTTTTCCCCATTTATCTGTATTTAATTATACCAGAATATTAAAATATTCATTAAAATAATATTAAATTATAAAATTTCCCAAAAATCATATTTTATTATTTTGAAGACGTTACAATCTACCCCCCTTAAAGAAATTCGGTCCCCGAATTTAAATTTAAACCCCCAAATACTAAAATATTTCAATACAAATTCCAAGTCATCGGGGCTCCGAAATCATCTATACATAAAACATCATAGCGCAATGCATGCGCATGAGTACTGAGCAGATAACTCAAAAGCAACACTCCATCAAGCATCCGCAATCATCGGAGTCATGGTAACGACACAATGTCAAATCCAATACAAAATCAATATGATATGGACCAAGACTATACATGTAGACATCCAATCTATACATGTAAATAGCTGATGCAAATGTATGCCAAATCTTTTTAAGTCGCTGTGCGATGCGCGTAACACTGCACAGTGGCAGACGTTTCTCATAAGAAAATAACTATATATGTGTATATATATCCTTTGTTTAATAGGTACGTTCCGCCGTTTTGAAAACAGTTTAGAAGGGTTTCCTTGTTTTTAAAACGTTTCGTGTCATATCGGACACGTAGGTATATACTGAGACTATAGCTCGCTTTTCGGAAATCCCTTCGATAACTATCGATGCATGCAAAATATATCCAGGTACTGCCCACTGACTAGTCCTGCTCAGTATGAAAGCAAATATCCAACATCATAAAAATGTACTGCTCCAAAAGGAATAAATCCCAAAAATCACATAACACCACCCTGTGCGTCTGGTGCGCACGGAAATCAAAATCCATATATGTGCTAAACATGTGCACAAAACAACATCTAGGTGCAACGGGTGTGCACGAAGCATCTGTCATAGGCAACGTGTGCCTGGCAGCCAAAACAGGTGCATCTGACATGCACGAAGAATCTCGATTTAGTGCATCTGGTGTGCCCCAAAATCGTATCTCAAAACATGCGCCCAACATGCGCGAAAATCCAAATCGGTGCATCCATCATGCACGAATGAAAATCTAGACCCTGCGCACTCAATATGCACGGAATCACAAAATCCAATAGCAACGTCGAATATGCGTAAGTCCAGTCAAAAGCACGGAGTGCAAGAATCCACATCAATATCACAATCAAAATCGACATACCGAAAGGCATCAAATCGAAGTCAGGTGCAATCGTAATGCACAAAATATAAATCCGGTGCAACAAAGGCACGAAATATAAATCTGATGCGATAAACACAAGAAACATAAAACTGGTGCGACAAATGCACGAAGTATAGAACTGGTGCATCCCATGCACAAATACCAAGCAATAACTCAAATACGTAAGCAGCAACACCAAGTGTATCCAGATATGAAGAAAATCATAAACGTGTGCAGCTGCGGGCACAAAACACATATCGATACACTACAAGCACATATAAGCTATACCGAGTGCAAAATCAAAACACTAAAATTACATGAAACTCTGCTGGAAGCGTAAATCAAATCACCAGTATAAAATAGGCATGAAATCGCAATCAACAGCTCATGAGTAATAACTATATACAAGGTATAAATACCCAGTAGGTGCAACCATGGTGCACAAAATCAAATATCATGAAACTCAGTCATCAAGACTAAATCATGTGAATAGATCGCCCAAAATACCGAAATCCAAAGCAACGGATACGTGATAATCAAATCACAAAATCACAAATCATAATTACCGTCGTCGGTATACCATCCTTCAGGGTCGAGAAGGTACCGGAACATCCGATGCTAGCTGCGCAAGATATCTACTTGCCTCTTGCTCGCGGCTGGCGTCCTCTGCCTCTGGTTCCTGATCTTTCCTGTAGATTACCAATCTCGCAATCCATCGGCTCATCGGCCCGGTCAGGAGTACTGACAGGAACGATTCCGTTCTGGCACTTTCCTGGTCACCTTTCGGTCAATCCTCACGACCGCTCGTAAGGCAGCGTATCACTGGCGTCGGCCTCTGGCTCTCTGAAAGCACGTCACACATCTGATCCTGGGTGCAAACATCATTGCAGCAATGTCCTGGAAGGAATCCTGCTCAAGGTCTCTTCCGATCATGCCTATGCCGATCTGTACAGAGGCTGGCTTCCTGCACAACCTCTTCTCACTCAAAAACACCTGTGTCCTCAGCACAATATTTTCTCGGAAACTGGTCACATTCCAACGTCTCTGTAAGCATATCAGGTCTCTAGTCTCGACGGGAATCAATGACAGCTCATCAGTGTCTCACACGAACCTCTTGTTCCAACTGTCTCTATCGTCGTCCACTATGACGTCACGCCAAGCTACTACGCACTGCACTGTTCTCGGCCACAGTCAATCTGAAGTCTCTCGCACGGACTCGAAATCGCATATTCTGTAGCTTCATCATTCTGTAGAGGATGTCAGGCCGAACAGGTCCTCGGGAACACGTCCCAACCATCGGAGGAATACTCATCACTCGTCCGTCCCTGATCAATCTGCAACGCATCTGGGTAAGTTCCTTTATCCGAACATGGTCAACTACCTCGTCGACAATGCCGAACTCTGTCCTGCTGGGTGTGCGCAATACGACCACTCCTGGTCTAGGTCTTCTCGTAACGTACTCCAGAAAGGTCCTGTCGAGGTTCCTTTCTCAAATCTCAATCCCGCCGAAATGCCCGGAAGTCATCATCCAATGCTGAAGCTAAAGCTTATTCCGGAACGGCTGCATACCTATCGCGCTTCTCTCTGGAAGATACATCCATATACCACGCCTCGGGATGCATATCACATCTCTAATGTCAGCGGAGTGGGACGTCATCTCGTCGAAATCTCGTACGAACTCTTTACTCCACCTTGCTCAATGTCGACTGATTCGGACTTAACTCATCGTGGCTACACGAACTGCGCTCCGACGGCTACGCTCGCATCTGGAGTCTCCCAAGCAGTGTCCCATCACGATATCCGAAAGATGTCGAACCATCCGATCGACTCGTCAGATCCTCATAATCCCCCAAGAGATCACATCATGGGTACAGTTTAATAGTATCGAGTACATGCCACAGCGTCGGTGGTCCAGCCGTAGAAGGGCAAACCCAAGCCTCACTAATGGCGCCGAGGAACCGCCGCAAACCCGAACGTTCAAAGGCTTTCACACGGTCATTAAGTCGAGTTAGGGTTTCATTCTTCTAGAGAGTCCATAGAATCACCTGCATGTCTTTCCGTATACTTTAAACTTGGAAAATGGGCTCCTGACATTCGATCGTCTCTATCGACTCTCAACGAACCTGCGTGAAGTCGTCTCTAGCTGGAAACAATCTATCTGATGACCTCGCATCGGTAAACAAACGAACCACCTGTCCTAGTCATTCATCCTCAGGTGACTAGCGACTCGCTATCATCTCTCTAAGTATATGCTCACGCTGCAGTAGCTCCAACCATCTGGGCGACATCTCGTCATTTGCAGCAGCAACTGGCTTATTCGCCTGTACGCCGAACAGCGCCTCAATCCTCCAGGAAAGGCAATACATAGGCGGTCATCTCTGAGTCGGTCTGCTCTGTTGGAGATAGTGCCCTCATAGTCAATTATTGGATCGCAGGTACGTGATTGCAATGATTGCGGATGACCTATCCCGGTAGGACAGTCTTACTCGAAATGATAGTATGCTATCTGGTTTGCCTTTATCAGTCGTGTACATGTTCAGGTGACTGATTGCATGTTACACTTTGATAGAGCCCTTAGGATCTTGCTTTACTACCAACTGTTTGAGGGCGATCATATACGTGAGAGTTGGGTAGTTTAGATGCATATCCTTAATTGTGGTCCCTAGTCGTGGGAGTTTCGAGACAGGGCATCGATACTCCGGAGTAGACTAGTGTGTACAGTCGAGACCCCGATGAGGGGCGGTGGCCGGTCTCACAAGCCACTGGTGTCAGTTGGATCACATAAGATGTATACAGGTGCTCATTGGGTTATGAGTACACCGGACAGGACTCGCCGGGAATCTGCTAGTTAGTATTATATCTACCGTCAGATAGCAGTTCCCTGGTGACATGTGTACAGGTTAGTTCATCGACCTGAGGTCGTCATTTGTCTCGTGTGAGTTCCCACTGTGCTTTGATTTCTACCCTACCACGGCTCAAAGGAGTCGTGCAAACAGGTAGCTTTTGGGTACAGTCCCGAGCCATATGGAGGCACGTGAGCGGATCGGCAGGGGATTCGTCTCTCCCGGTATTGGGGGCGAGGTCGTGCTGTGTCTAGGAGAGCCATTACACAAAGCCCACGGCCGTGGCAGGAGATTTACTGGTAGGTACTCCAGTAGTATCTCAGGGTGTTATTGGGCTTCACTCCGACACGACTTATACTGCTATTGGGGGTCTGACGTTACTAGCCCCCTAGGCAGATATGCGATACTCATTGACGAACGGACCGGACTGTATATACATTGTCACTGTTAGGCTCAGTAGGGTTTTCGGAGGAGTTCGCTCATCGGTCTCCCTTGAGTTCGCTCCTCGGCCACCCTTGAGGTCAGTCCATGGGCAGCCGTTACGCATAGCTAGTGCCGCTGACGGTTTGTGGTTAAACCCACTGCCAGGATGCTGACGAGTCATTAGAGTCCCCCACAGACAGTTTCCCAAGTTCGGGCGAAACGTTGTAGAGGCCGTATGGTTTTATGGCAGGGTTCGGAAAATGCACGTGCGTTTACGCACGTGTCGATTTTCGGACAGATGATACTGGTCGGCTTTGGTTTAAGCCGGATCCGAGTATTATATTGAGTAGGTATAATATCTTTGTCTCAGTTGCATTTGTATTCGGTCGTAATACAAATGCGGGTATTTTTATACAGTTTCGGGGTTGTCCTGAAATTCGTTTCAGGATCACTTTTGGAAGTTGCCAGTTTCCAGTTTTCTATCAGCCGTCTTTTAACATTCTGTTAAAGACGGATTTATCTTTTCTACAGATGAGGTGAGTCGGTGTTCTAGAATATTCTAGATGAGGTGACTAGGCTATTTGGTGTAGTGTTCTTATTGGATACATTAAAGAGATGATGACTAGGTTTATATGTGTCATTGTTTTCATTAATGTGTTTTGGATTGCTTAAGATATTTAAGTGAGAAGCTTTTGGTTTATGGTCACCTCCCTCCTCCTACACTCACCTTCCTCTTTCTTTATAAGTGGCTTGCCCTCTCTCTCTTCTCACTCTCACTTGTTGGTTTCATTTTAGAGAGAAAAGATTATGATAGGTTTTATCGGTGTATGGAATTTCACAGTCCATTTCATTCCATCACCTGATTTCCACGGCAACTTCATTAACCGATCGTCCACGGACTTGGACGAAGAGAGACAAAGTCATCTACTCATTCTCTACATCATTCTTGGTCGTCTCTTTTGGCAAACTTGACGATCGAGTTGCCTCGAGTCAGAGGCGGGAGCCCGTTTAAAAAACCGATCATGTGGTGCCACCGCGACGAGGAGATCGGCGATCGACGAGATCGGAGCAGCCGCAACGGAGCGTGGGATGATGGTTGAAGAACGAAGGACTCGGATCGTTCGGTACAATCTTCCTACACTCTTTACAGTATGTTAGTTTAGCAATAATGGCAGATCCGGGTTAAAGTATACGATAGCGCCAGTTTAAAAGTTTTTGTTCCGCATTGGGCGTCTGTAGACTGCCGGGGCGCTAGCGTAGACTTACAGTGGTATCAGAGCCTCACCATTTTGCTATACTAACTTGTGCTAACGCGTTTAAAACATCGATCCGACCGAAAAACAAAAACGACAAAATCCTTGCACGACAGTTTCTGTTGATTTTAAACGGTGTCGAAATTGATTTCTGGATGTCTTAAAAATCCGTGCAGGGAATTCTAAGAACGACGAAGAAATTTGGGCACGTGACTCAATGATACCGCCGCGGAAAGGCGGTCAAACCATAGGTTTGACCGCGCTTCCGCGGCCAAACATTGAGCTCGTGGCCCCAAATTTTTCCAGTGGGTTCTTGGTGGCATTTTGTGGTTTTTGGAATATAAAGTTTTGGCCCAGATTTTGTTACTGTTCACCAGTAAGCAGTGGGGCCCACTTTTTGAAATTTGGTCTTTGGTCGATCGTAATTTAAACACGTTAGTTTACAGTGCTTACATTATATCTCCGACCGGGAATGTCATTTGATCGGTAAACCGCGTCTGATTGCTATAGTTCTTTTAGACGGGTTTGCGAACGTGACATTCGCGTTGATGTTCTGTGTTGTGCTGTGATGTTGCGGATTTGTCGTGGTGGATAGCAGTGTGCAATGATAGTACAGTTTGAGTTTATTTGTACATTTGATATTGCGGGGCGAGCGTCCAACTTGTGGACTGCCGTCACTGCCTGCTGTATAATATTTGTTTTGGGCACGACCAGGTTGCGGTCGATGTACCTTTTGTACTATTTTCATTACTGTACTAGGTTTTACCCCGAGACGGAGTGCACGGATAGCCGGGTTCGGGAAAGCAACGGGTCCGCATCTCATGGCTTTGAGAGGCAGAGGGGCCCCACTTCAGAATTGGCAGACTATTCGCCGCACTCGTAGGGGGTACAGGTTGACCCAAGGAGGGGTGCTCAATTTACCGGATTCCGTGAAGTGCCGGGTGTTCCATTCACTATGCTGTGGGGGACTGCCTCGCTTCAGGTTTTGGCGGGTAACTTGCCGCACCCGTAGGGGTCTAGGTTTCATTGCACAGGCTATCCACACGACAGGGGAACGTCGAGTTTCAGCAGCGGCTCTGTGAAACTCAGGGATCCCAGATTATCTGTATTGTTCTGTGATGCTTATTACTTTTCTGTAATGTTGCATATTATCACGCCTGGAGCGATTATGTATATTGGTTTATATACTATTAGATGTTGTATATGTTTTACACCCGCGCTAGTCCAGTCCCCGCTCTGTCGTTAGTTAAGTAACCTAACGGGTGATGACGGGACCCAGTGACGAATGCGAATGGCATATACGTACATTTTATTTTCGTTATTTTCTGGTGTGATTGAATGATGGGACTGCGTTGATTCTGATCAATGCAAAGTAAAACAAACCTGTTTACAGTTGTTGGAACAAATTTAAAAAGTGTTATTGCAAAGACGTTTTCTTTTGTTATGCATAGCGGTATTCAGTGGAATATCCAGCACCTCATTCGACGAGGCAAGGGCTGATATCCCTTCACCGGGAAAGACCCCTTGGACAGAAGTTTGCGTCAGGGTAATAACTTTACTATAGTCGATTACAAGTTGCTTTGCATAGCGGTATTCAGTGGAATATTCTGCACCTCATTCCACGAGGAAAGAGCCGAGATCCCTTTACCGGGAAAAACCTCTTTAGCAAAAGGTTTTCGCCACTATATTTTAAAAAGCTATCAGGTTCCTTCAGCGATATCAAGTTCACTACGCTAAAGGTTTTTCGCCAAAAACCAGTCGTAGCCCTCCGTCGTTTCTTATGGATGGTCAGTAGTATTCAAGCTATGTTTGTTGGCCTTAGTCAAGGCATAGTGTTTGGTAGCTGCTGGGTATTCATTTGTTGCATAGATAGATGAGTTGGTTTGGGACAGTCGTACAGCCTTGTTGGCCCTTAGTCAAGGGCGAGTACGGGTGGGTTCAAATTAACAAGATAATGACGGGCAGAACTTGACATGTGACTTATGATTTGCTGGCCCTTAGTCAGGATCATAAGAGCATGGGGCAAAAACTATATCAGGAGTTTCTAAAGAAACTGAAACTTGCCGAGTATGCGCATACCTTCTGGAGTATGAGTAACGTAGATGCATTCCATCACGTTATCATGCGATGAGAGTTGGATCCTGATTCCCACTGATGAGTTGGTTTACTCTTCGGGTCATCCCGATTGATTCTTCTTTAGGTTTGGAGGAGAATTTGATAGGACAGTGGGAGGTTTCCGGATTAGATAAAATAATGACCATTCTGATCTAGGTTAGAGTGCACGCAGAGTGTTTCTTTTCTCTCTCTCTCTTTGGCAGCGACCTTTGACCGACCCTAGATTATGACTCAATGACCAGGTTGACCGAACCTTCTTAAAATACTGGCTTTTGGATTGTCTGAGTTGCATAAGTCATTGTCACTCCTTCTTTTACCCTTTGAATTTCTCAGAACACCCGTATTACTACGGATATCCACTTCCATTGGATAGATCCATCGTATGGTTATATACGAACTCGAAGGAACTTCTTCGGGGATGGATCAAGGTTCAGGAGAAATAGAATTGGTTTATTCAGTTGTCTTTTATCATCACCTTCTCTCAGGTTGTGAGAGCTCCTTGGTTTAGGAGAGTACACCTATTACGCTTATTGGATGGTCTTATTCCAAACCATAGGCTGGTGCCGAAAGGTAGGGAATGAAGAAAACCAATTAGCCTAAGTAGGGTGTGCATAAGGTAATATGTAAAGACAAAATAAAGGGATTAGAAAGAGGGCAAAGTAAATTGTGACTGATATCATTCACGACCGAAACCGCGTACTTCATCGCCACTCCTATTTCACCTTTAAAAAGAATAAGGTATTATTCAGTTGTCTTTTATCGTCACCTTCTCTCGAGATGCGAGTACTCCTTGGTTTAGGAGGGTACACCTATTATGCTTACTGGATAGTCTTCTTCCAAACCATAGGCTGGTGCCGAACGGTAGGGAAGGAAGAAAACCAGTTAGCCTAACGATGGTGTACAGAAGGTAACGACTAAAGACAAATAAAGGTATTTGGAGAGACGACAATAAAATATACGGTTGAAGTCATTGGATTATGGAAGAGGCATTGCTATGAATACCAGGATACCCCTACGAAACATCTTCATGTTTCAGTGCAATGTTAAAGGAAAAACTGTTTTCCCGATTAGACACTTACTCCAAGGGTATGTATTTACCAGGTTTCATTCTCATATCTGTATGGTTTTACAGATGATGAGTGGGAGTAAGATATTGGGAATTGGGTGATCATCCTCATTATATCGGAATTCGTTGTAATTGGTGATATTTGAGGAAATCGCCAGGGTACAGTTTTCCACCTACAACGCACAGGTTTTGAGTTGTTTAACTCAGCGGACTTATACAGAGTATTGTATGTTGTCCAGTGTCCATCAGGACAAAGGGGTAGGTCCTCGTACTATGTTCTATTTACTTATAACTTCTCTAGTATTTAGACGAGTGTTTCGTAGAAATACAAGGTCTAAGTTTTGAGAAGTTATGGGTATAAGAATAAAGTAGAGAACCAGGTATCACAAGTGTCGGGATTCTTCAAAGAGATCGAAGATGTAGATTCTTGTGATTGGTATTCAGATGATAGTGATGGTTTTGAGAAACGTGTTTCTCTTTCAGGTTGCTCATAATTGGATGGATTCCTAAGTTGAGTAATGCTGATTAGCCTCTTTCCATTAAAGTTGATATGCACTGGAGACAGCTGCATGATTCGAATATGGTTCCAATTAAATAAGTGCCAAAGTTTCTGTATTGGATATAGAATGGATCGTACCTTAAAAGAAACTAAGGTATGGGGAGTTGTCCAGCTTATGCTTAAAACCAGACACTGGATAACTCAGGGCACGTTTTCTGTAATGGCTGTTTGTGGGTTGACCCTGGCTATGACGAGGGTTGATATTCTACCATTTGGAAGATCAATAGTGATATTGTTCTTGACTCGCCACAGTTTTAGTAAAAATGGATCTTTTTCAGAAAACAGTAGTGGGAGTATGGTAGAACTGGAAGTGATTCCAGAACCGCGAACGATTACGGAAAATTTTATAGGACCTATACATTCAATCAGGTTAGACATTCCAATAGCCACTCCGCTGGTATGGTAGGTAACCTCAGACACCCGAGAGGTACTTCGGTAGCCTCAAGGACGGTGACAGGGAGGTTCTTATCTATCCAGACTTGACACTACTGTTGTTCCAGGATATGAGACCCGGTAGGAGGGTTGTCGTAGTCAGTGGGAGCAGCGGAAGCATAGTGGGCAAGATGCTTATATCTATTTATAGACTTGAGCAGTTATAGCGAAGATAGATCATCTAATTTTGATGTGACAGTCATGGGTTTGACTTCAATCAGAATAGGGGATGGATCAGTTAAGAAGGTAGTAGGGTGTGATGTCATGGTATATGGATGACATACACAGAGTAGGAAGTAAAATTCCTATACTACGATCGGTTGGACTGTGGTCGTCGCACAGTTGTTTCTCCAGACAGGATATGGATATAATATTTGACATTCTGGTTTCTGGATCTATGGTTTTAGATCCGGATTTGGGTAGTTTCCCAATGTGAGTACTTTGACAGATATTCTAATGGTTTTTGGAATAATTGACTCCTAGCATGGTAGTGTACCTGCAGGTGATGGAGTCACCCCTCTCTAAAGGTGTCGTATAGACTAAAGGGGAGAGGGATGTGCATGATTGGCAGATCACTTGCTTAGGCAATTGAGTCAATCATGAGATGTCAAGTACCACACCAAATGTTAGTTTTGCACTAGATGCAATAAGTTTGTATTAATCCAATCCTGGAAAAACATAAGGAAGCAGTTTTAGAACATTGGTACATGTTCTACGGATTTGATAACGGCAGCCTCTTTCGGGAGACGGTTATCATTCCAGGCTTCAAAGGTGACATGGATGACAGAGTGATTGTCAGAGTTTTTAGTTTTCCCTCTGACGAGGGACAGTATTATGGACAGGTGGTCCAAGAGGATACTGTGGGGAGCAAGGTGCCCGATACTGATTAGGTTCAGTGATCGATACAGTCTAAGAAGTTTGGATATGGAGTTCATTTATGAACTAAGGTCCCATCAGATATTCAAACATATTCTAAGACAGGTACTACTCAATTCGGGAGATGGATTTCTCCGCGAACTTGAGATTTAGAGAGATATTGAAAGATACTTCTAGGCGGATCCACTCACTGAGGCTATTTCTCGAACACAATAGTTTTACAAACGGGCTTTGTGAAACTGATTAGTAGAGGAGTTGGATGTTCGGTTTCACACGGGCTGTGAGTAGTCGACATCGCAATATTAGCCTTGAGTGCAAGTGGGAGATTGTTGGAGATAGTGCCCTCATAGTCAATTATTGGATCGCAGGTACGTGATTGCAATGATTGCGGATGACCTATCCCGGTAGGACAGTCTTACTCGAAATGATAGTATGCTATCTGGTTTGCCTTTATCAGTCGTGTACATGTTCAGGTGACTGATTGCATGTTACACTTTGATAGAGCCCTTAGGATCTTGCTTTACTACCAACTGTATGAGGGCGATCATATACGTGAGAGTTGGGTAGTTTAGATGCATATCCTTAATTGTGGTCCCTAGTCGTGGGAGTTTCGAGACAGGGCATCGATACTCCGGAGTAGACTAGTGTGTACAGTCGAGACCCCGATGAGGGGCGGTGGCCGGTCTCATAAGCCACTGGTGTCAGTTGGATCACCTAAGATGTATACAGGTGCTCATTGGGTTATGAGTACACCGGACAGGACTCGCCGGGAATCTGCTAGTTAGTATTATATCTACCGTCAGATAGCAGTTCCCTGGTGACATGTGTACAGGTTAGTTCATCGACCTGAGGTCGTCATTTGTCTCGTGTGAGTTCCCACTGTGCTTTGATTTCTACCCTACCACGGCTCAAAGGAGTCGTGCAAACAGGTAGCTTTTGGGTACAGTCCCGAGCCATATGGAGGCACGTGAGCGGATCGGCAGGGGATTCGTCTCTCCCGGTATTGGGGGCGAGGTCGTGCTGTGTCTAGGAGAGCCATTACACAAAGCCCACGGCCGTGGCAGGAGATTTACTGGTAGGTACTCCAGTAGTATCTCAGGGTGTTATTGGGCTTCACTCCGACACGACTTATACTGCTATTGGGGGTCTGACGTTACTAGCCCCCTAGGCAGATATGCGATACTCATTGACGAACGGACCGGACTGTATATACATTGTCACTGTTAGGCTCAGTAGGGTTTTCGGAGGAGTTCGCTCATCGGTCTCCCTTGAGTTCGCTCCTCGGCCACCCTTGAGGTCAGTCCATGGGCAGCCGTTACGCATAGCTAGTGCCGCTGACGGTTTGTGGTTAAACCCACTGCCAGGGTGCTGACGAGTCATTAGAGTCCCCCACAGACAGTTTCCCAAGTTCGGGCGAAACGTTGTAGAGGCCGTATGGTTTTATGGCAGGGTTCGGAAAATGCACGTGCGTTTACGCACGTGTCGATTTTCGGACAGATGATACTGGTCGGCTTTGGTTTAAGCCGGATCCGAGTATTATATTGAGTAGGTATAATATCTTTGTCTCAGTTGCATTTGTATTCGGTCGTAATACAAATGCGGGTATTTTTATACAGTTTCGGGGTTGTCCTGAAATTCGTTTCAGGATCACTTTTGGAAGTTGCCAGTTTCCAGTTTTCTATCAGCCGTCTTTTAACATTCTGTTAAAGACGGATTTATCTTTTCTACAGATGAGGTGAGTCAGTGTTCTAGAATATTCTAGATGAGGTGACTAGGCTATTTGGTGTAGTGTTCTTATTGGATACATTAAAGAGATGATGACTAGGTTTATATGTGTCATTGTTTTCATTAATGTGTTTTGGATTGCTTAAGATATTTAAGTAAGAAGCTTTTGGTTTATGGTCACCTCCCTCCTCCTACACTCACCTTCCTCTTTCTTTATAAGTGGCTTGCCCTCTCTCTCTTCTCACTCTCACTTGTTGGTTTCATTTTAGAGAGAAAAGATTATGATAGGTTTTATCGGTGTATGGAATTTCACAGTCCATTTCATTCCATCACCTGATTTCCACGGCAACTTCATTAACCGATCGTCCACGGACTTGGACGAAGAGAGACAAAGTCATCTACTCATTCTCTACATCATTCTTGGTCGTCTCTTTTGGCAAACTTGACGATCGAGTTGCCTCGAGTCAGAGGCGGGAGCCCGTTTAAAAAACCGATCATGTGGTGCCACCGCGACGAGGAGATCGGCGATCGACGAGATCGGAGCAGCCGCAACGGAGCGTGGGATGATGGTTGAAGAACGAAGGACTCGGATCGTTCGGTACAATCTTCCTACACTCTTTACAGTATGTTAGTTTAGCAATAATGGCAGATCCGGGTTAAAGTATACGATAGCGCCAGTTTAAAAGTTTTTGTTCCGCATTGGGCGTCTGTAGACTGCCGGGGCGCTAGCGTAGACTTACATGCTCTAGATCTGAGTAAGACTCTCCACACTGGAAATCTTCAACTCATCAGGGCCCGCTCCGGCGCAAAATCGGACGAATCATCTTCGTCTCTCAAATCGGGTAGACTAGCTGTCATCTGTCTCATATCTGCCTGAAAGCTACGGCAATCTCAGCTCGTAAGCTTCGGAAGCGACATCCTGTCAATCTCAGCAACAGCTGGTCCATCTGTCTGCACGGTAGGCGACATCACAATCTCTAAGGTATGCTGTACATCAACAGTCCTCTCTCAACTGGCAGCTCTAACAATGGCCCGATCATCCGGTGCAAGACCAAGCACTCGCCTCCACTAGAGGTCACAATCACCAACACTAACTCGAGACGTTCCCATGTCACCAGAAAACACAATGGTCGGCCCTCGTACCAAACGAGCTCACACCGGCCGTAACCCTAGCAGCAGCCCAAACTGCCCTCAAACATGGTGACAGGAACCTCAATCGAGTATCAAGGAGAGCACATCAATGGCAAGAAAGGAAACAACAGATCCAAAGTGGATACATGATCATGGGAAGGAACAGCATCAATAAAGGTATGATCATGAAACTAATAGAATCGGGGATCTCAAATGGATGTATAATCCTGGATATAAAGAGGATCACTGATCTCGAAAATATGTACATCCTAAGGTTCCTTAAGCGGAGTGGCGTGTCGTAAGTATGCCGCGGAACATACCAACGGTACGTCACTCTACTTTAGTTACCTATTCCATCAACCAAGGGTCATCCTACACGACGAAAGTTCGGGTCTAATACCCCCTCGACCAAGTCTAAGTTCCGTAAGGTCAAGCCTAAGTTCCGTATATATATAAACGCCCTAGGCTCCACATAGTCAAACTTAGACTCGAACCAAGGTCAACCTAGCGCTCTGATACCAACTTTGTCACGACCCGAAAGAGCACATGACTGGCCCTTGAACCATATGAAGTCTATAGGACTCCATCTGATCCAAGTAAGCCAAAAGCCCAGAAATCTAAAACCATTTTTAAGAATAAGTAAAGAAACTGGTTTAAAGAAGTGAAGAAAAACATGTTTGAAATCAAGGTTTTTAAATAACTAAGCCGAATATGCATTTTTAAAAACAGTACAGTCTTTTCTAAAAATTTCGGCAGAGTTTCTTTTGTAAAACTGGCCCCGAATGGGGTATAACAAGGATAACAATATATGCAATGATAAAGGCATCCCCAAGCGGGAGCTAGATCTTCGTCAATCGACGGTCACCACCACACATGCAACAATAATATACAACGCCAAGTGGAGAGGATCAAATCCAAAAGAAAGCTCAAAAGCAACAAGAAAACCGCAACACTACTAAGCGCGACTCTATGGTCGAATAATACATCACTAGTCTAGGTCTGAAACAATATACGAGTTTTGGTTGATGGATATTCTAGATACAATGAATAATATAAATACAACGGCGGTTCTGATACAAAAGAACCCACCTATCCAAGCAAATCACCCAAAAGGAAGCAGTGTGCCAGAAATGCCGCTATAGAACTGTACGGCAAACCTGCAAGAACTGGGGCACAACGGGGGTGAGTTGCCAACTCGTGAATAGAAAGATATCTACAAGCAGAGATCGAATGCATGACCCAACCTAGGTCAATACGATCAGATATAAAGAAACCTCAATATGAATAAAGCTGAAGCATGCTAAACTGGCAATGTAATCTCTATACGTGAATGTAGTGCCAAGTGCTCGTGCTAGTGCCTCAGGTAATAGTATGTCATGAATATGAGGTATGAATGCATGAAAGCAGAATACATGTAAATGAAGAAACTGTTTTCATAATTTAGTGAGATTTCCCTTGTATTTTTAGTTGAGGTATCATAATGAAATCAGCATAAAACAGTGCCTAGCATCGGCACAAAATGTAATCCCAATATCTCGATATCTCTGTATCACAGTCTCTGTACCTCGAAATCTCGAGATCCCAATGTCTCAATCATAATATCTAGGGCGCCGTCAGTCCAGACCGGCCCCTACCATCCATCTCAAGACCACGACGGTATCCTCCGGATATCCGACGCGTCGGGTAAAATCACCGGTAGGTAGTGCTCCCCTGCCAGGCTCACATCGTCATCACCACGCGCTTCTTGCCCCGGGGCACCTTACCGGGTCCACCATGTACCCGAAACGGTTCATCCGTCTCCTCGAATCGGGTTTCCAAATCCATCAGCAAACTCATGGTGGACGACTCATACATCATGGGAAAACCGCACTTTTTATTTTAAAGAGAGAAAAGAAGTTTATATAAGTTTTGCGGTTTTCCCCCAAATCCAGAAAATCTCATGGAAATCCGAATCCAATCCTCAATAGCATGTAAACAGTGCATACAGGCATAAAAATCCATGAATAATAACATGCATGATGTAACAACTAATAATTACAATGTCTAATCTAGCATATAAGGCAAGTACACTAATATCATGTCTAAATTATTAGCTAACAACCTATGTCGATGCAATAATATTTTCTAAGGTGTACGTGACATGGCAATTACCGATGAAGATGTGTGTGAGCCGGCAAGTAAGTGTACGTGGTACATACGCATCATCGGTAATGATGCTGGTGTCCTAACAGCATAACATCAATAATGGAGTATGAAACATAATATAAGCATACGATGCGATGCGAACCACAATAATGAGCGGAAGCTGAATACTAGACGCAACTATAACTAATCTGCATTAATCTAAAATAACCTCTACAATTGGTGCCTTTTGAAATAACACGAATCATGGGGTTTTGAAAATAGGGGCTACGGTGTTTTTATGAAAAGATACGTCTTTTGAAATATCCGTAGGATCCCTTGGGCTGTCTTTTAAAATACCCACGATTCGTTAGTTTTTGAAATAGGTAGGAGTCTAATCTAATCTAACAACCATCCTAAACTATACGGCTGAACTAACAAGTAGAGCTACGGGTGAGGAAACCGCCTAACATCTGAGTCGATACATATACATACATGTATATATATTAGTCGGTGATCCCGCCTCAATAATATCATATCCGATACCCTATCAATAATCAGACATCCCAAGTCAAGAGTGCGGATCAATCATCAAAATATAGCTTGTACGTAAATCCGTCGTACGGCATCCCAAATCTGGGTACGGGTCAATATCACATTCATCATACTATTTATCTGGTATCCTCTTTATCAAATGTCATGATCGGGGTACTGATCTACGTCTAGTACAATATTGATACCCTCTATGTATGCATGCAGGTGTAAGAATCACTACGTCAAAAGACCCGCTAAAACATCGTGTCGTATCTCAATACGAACCAAATCACATCACCGATCTCCTGGCCTCAAGCCCAATCTCATCGACTCATCTCAAATCCCAAATACTATCCTCAAATCCAGTATATAAACACATAGTCCCATACCCATGTGTAGATATACGCACCATCATATGCACTCTAATAAATGAAAGAATGAATGCAAGTATGTGTGTAAATGTATGTGTGAGTGCAACCACTACTCTAGGGTTCGCACTAAACTAAACCAATATATTCTTATCATCAAAATATCATTATTACCATCAATAACCCTAAACAACACATAATAAATATTCGTGTGTATATGTATTCGTATACATCACCACGGACTGCGGGGGTGCTATACGCCATCCACCCGACTTCTCCCCACAGATATAAATCTACTCACATTGCTTCTCGTGTGCCAAAGCCGATGTCGCTATCTTCACCTCCTTTGCCTCAACATCACGCGGGGTACCTACAAGTATATCACAATGCTAAAGCACATGAAAATCACATCGGAAACCAAAATAGCACACGCTACCCGCATAGGTAAAAACCTATCGACTCGCATGTAAACACAATCAAAATCCACTTGTCGTTGACGTCCAAACGCCACCCGACAGGAATGAATCACCAAATACCAAAATCCATGCTAAAACAAGTCCCAAATTATACACCAACATAGGAAAATCAACCCAGATTTCACCCTAGATGGAATCAGTCAAAACTATACATACTCAGGGTCAAAACTAGAGGAAATGGGGGCATGCACAGAAAACGAAGCAATTCCTTAAAATACCTTATTTTAGAATTTTCCATAATTTTTCCCCATTTATCTGTATTTAATTATACCAGAATATTAAAATATTCATTAAAATAATATTAAATTATAAAATTTCCCAAAAATCATATTTTATTATTTTGAAGACGTTACACCTACCACAGCTCTACTGAGTTGTGCAAACAGGTGGTTTTTGGGTACAGTCTCGATTCACATGGAGGCAATGAGCGATAGGAGGGGATTCGTCTCTCCCGGTATTGGGGGGTGATGTTGCGCTATGCTCGACTGGCCATAACAGGAAATCCCTGGCCAGGGTTGCAGTGATATACTGGTAAGAGTTATCAGTAGTTTCACGAATGTTATGGACCCTACATCGGCATGACTTATCGAGCTATTGGGGTCTGACGTTTACCACCCCTAGGCGAGATATGCGACATATCAGACGAACTGACCGGACTGTACGGTAAGTGTTACTGGTTGGATTCACAGGAGTGTGAGCGGGCTTGCTCGTCGATCTTCTGATCGCTCAATACCCGGGTGGCCGTTACGTTTAGCAGACCGCTTGGGGCTTGTGGGTGTCTGATATGATCATCATCCGCTGCCGGCGTATTGACGAGTCTTTAGAGTCCTACACAGAGGTTTCCTGGCTCAAGCGAAACGAAATAGGAGCGCATATGAGATATGTGCGGGACCGAGAATAATGCGTGTATGTGATACCGTATTTCATTCTCGCGATGAATGTGTCGAATGGTTGTATGCGATATAACCTAGTTATCGAATCAAGGATTGATTCGATAAGCCGATACATTAGACACTAGCCGGTTATATGCGATATGACCGGATCGTTAAATCAAGAGTTGATTTAATGATTTAATGCATAATTATATATTTGATATATTACTTTGCATTAACTAGTATCGGTTCACTTTAAATGGATTTTCTCGCTCGGATGTGCACATTGTATATTTGATATAGCTTTGTGCACATGTTTGTATCATGTTTGATGATGCATACTTGGTTTGTGTAAAGAATTAAACCATGGTTATTTAAATGGTTAGGGTTTTGGTTTTCCTTACTCATTTATTTATCTTTTTCATTTATTCTTTTTGGAAATAAAATAATTGGCATAAGAGGATAATGGTGGCTTTCTTTGTTTGTTCATGAACTTTCATGAAGCTTTGACTTAGTTAACCATTCTTGTCTTTTGCTTAACCCTAACCATCATAACTTACCATGGTCTATTCTCTACAACCAACTAAGGTTAAGATTATGATAAGTTTCCTTTTTTATTATTCTTTGGAGATAACTCATCATAACATTCTTCTTCTTCTTCCTTGAACTCAAGAAGAAAACCTTGCATCCATCAATGGTGATTGATGAATTAGAGTGAGAAATCCAATTTTAAAGTCTACCCACTTCCTATTTCTTCATCCTCTACCTCTTGCAAAGTAGTAGAGTGTGTTTCCTTCACAAGTTTTCTTGACATGGTGAAGGTGGAGCTTGATCTAGCGATGCCTCGACGTAGATCATCTTCGGCATAGACATCGACGACCTAGCTCGCCTATTCTCCGATGAAGCCGACGCTAGAGCCCGGAAATTCACTAGGACAGCGAGAGGACTTCGTTGCGGAGCTATGGAGGTGGAGCACCGGATCTACAAAGGTTGTATTTCCGTTTAAACTTTAGTTAAGTTGTTAAATAGATTTCATTTTCGCCTAGATTTCTAGCCAACGATCCGTAGTCGGGTTTCTCGGCACCTAGATTTTTTTGAAATTGGCATGGTTGATGCCTTGTGAGACCCCTTGAGAGTGCCTAGGAACCCTACAGTGGTATCAGAGCCTAGCTAGAGCCTTAGGCGAAGTCTAGACGGAGTTTGAAACCCGGACGAACCGAAAACCTAACCCCAAAATGCTCTCTGGAAATTTTCTAAAATTTTGGATTTTTGTCAATTAAAAATATGCAGAAAAATAAGCAGGGTGTTATTTGAATTACTGTGAAATACGAGGGCCCGAATCGACTTTTCCACCGCGGAACCGCGGCACGTGCTATGCATGGTGCGGCGGTTCCGCAGCCATACTGTTCCCTTTTATGATGATTTCTGCACAGTAACTCATATAATTCAATGCTATATTTTCTGGGGTATTTTTATTGTGACTCTACAGAAGAGTATTCTGGGGGTGTATAGGGAATCAAAGATTCGATCGGATTATCAAATTTTGTCAGTATGGCTTTCCGGATAAATTTTAGAATGTGTTAAAAAGTTCGACCGGATATAAATACCCAAATTTTCCCCTGTCGGGAAATTTCCAAGTGTTGGATTTTTCCGTAGTTTAACGACGTTCTAAGTAGTGCAAGTAACTCGATGGACCCTCTAGAAGACAACAAACCTTAACTCGATTATGTGACCGTCTTGAACTGCCCTTTGAACCTTCGGGTTTGGGGCAGTACGGCGTGCCACATGTGAGGCGTTGGCTTGACCCTTCTACGGCTGGACCGTTGGTACTGAGGCACGAACTGAATGTTTTTAGACTTGTTTCTTTTGTTGATCTGTATCGGGAAAACTTGGGTGTTCGATTGTTCGATCGGAAAGTTTGACATTTTCTATTTATCCGGAATGGGATACAATAATTGGAATTCACAAATAGTTATGAGATAACGGAATGAATATTATAAACATAGCAGTTTAGTCTCACTTGATCGGTTGCCACGGAATTTTGATGTGATCAAAAGTCCGTCGCAATCACGTAGCGTACGCGGATACTCGCCGGGTAAACCTAATAGACAGCCTCACTCCATCGCCCCGACCAAGTGACTGTAGGAGAACCCCGTCGCCGAAAGCATCCGTTCGGGTGCTCGCGGCAGCGGTGTTCCGCCTCGGTGCACTTTGTCGACGGCGTCGGGGGTGCGGCCGTCTACTGATGTTTGCGACGAGCATTCAATCAGAATGTCGGGAATCCTGTTGAATTACCCGACTTAATATTGAAAAGAGTTTTCGATAATGAGACTAAAATGCGGGGTTTATAATTGTTAGGCATGCGATGTCTAAGTAATTCATTTGGTCAGGCATGCGATGTCTGAGGTGGTTGCGGATTCCAACTGTTGTAGTTTTACACTTTCTTTTCTGTGACCGTAAGTGTAATATGTGATATCGCCGGTTTCGTTGCTATATGTCAACGACAATTGGGATGCGCATATTTACTTACGTTGATGACATGTGATGTTATGTGTTGCTGGATATGTTATATTGGATCGTCGTGTTTGAATAGCCGGGGGGGTTTTATGTGAGATGAGTGTTTTTCATTTTCATTCATGTAAAAACTTGTATGTAATATTCTTTTATTGGGGCACTTCCAGGTTGCGGGAGTCGTCACCCGTTGTATATTATTTACTTTTCCGCATTAGGATAGACCCAAGGAGGGGAGCACAAGTAACCGGGTTCTGGGGTCCAGTGGGAGACCAACTCGAGGAGTCGAGTCCGGGTCTCCTAACCCTAAAATTGGTAGGGTTGCTTGCCGCTCTCGTAGGGGTCTAGGGGTGTGGGATTGGCTATTCATCACGACCGTGGAATCCGTGTTTTATACTGGCTCGTATTGAAAACACGGACGTCCTAGTATATCCAATATTTCATATAATTCTTTCTGCTGCGTTATCTGCGATGTTCTGTACTCTGTTCAGATAGATGTAGTATATATTATATATGATATATTATATAGACGTTGCTTATGTTTTACACCCGCGCTAGCCCTGCCTCGCTCTGCCGTTAGTTACCTAACCTAACGGTGCAGACGGGACATCGAGGCGAATGCGGATGGCAAAAGCGTACGTTATATTTATCTGTGATGATTAGGTGGCATTAAATGATGGGATATTCATTAATGAGATTAATGAAAGAAAATAAACCTAATTGATGTTGTGGAATCGAATTTCAAAATGAAAACAGGTAGCTACAGTTCTTGCTTTGCATTGCGGTGTTCCTTGTAGAACATCCTGCACCTTATTCGATAGGGAAAGGACCGAGATCCCTTCACCGGGAGTGACTCCTTTAGCGATAACTGGCAGATGCTACATCACTCGGTTTGTTTTTTGATAGCTTTTATAGTTTCCGCTTTGCACAGTGATATATATGATATATCCCGCACCTCATTCGACGAGGAAAGGGCCGACGATCCCTTCACCGGGAGTGACCCCTTTAGCAAAACTAGAAAAGCTTCAAAAACATTCCATTTAAAAACTATTTGATTCCGCAACGAGATCAAGTTCAAAGCATTAAAGGTTTTCACAAAAACCATCTGCAACCCTCCATCATTTTAGGAAGTAGAGTACTTAGTATTCGTGCTGTGTTTGTTGACCATAGTCAAGGCACAGTGTACGGTAGCTAAGTGATGTCTTCCTACACCGCATATGATGCGATTAGTTAGGACAGTCGCGTGACTTTGTTGACCTTAGTTAAGGGTCATGTGGGTAGGTCTAATTAATCACGAAATGACGGGTAGAACTTGACTAGTACTTATGATTTGTTGACCATAGTTAAGGTCATAGGTGCTAGGGGTAAAAACCTTTATCGGGAGTTTCAAGTGTTGAAACTTGCAATGAGATTGCATACCTTCTATATGATAGTTGGATCCCGATACCCACTGCGAGTAATTGTTACTCCTGGGAGAGTTTTGCACTTTACAATTAGCCGATCAAGTAGGTGTCTAGAAAGGTGTCAACGGGGTTACGCCTCTGGGAAAACGAGGTTTACAGTAATTAGGCCCGTGCGAAAGCACGGGGAACCTCCCTCAAAGTACCGACACTGGCCTGGCTGAAAGATTGGCGAACTTGTAGAGTGTAATTAATCCCGGCTAGTCTTTCCTTTTAGGGTTTGAAGGAAGATTTGATAAAAATAGTGGGAGCCATCCTGATTAGATAAAATATATAACCAATCTGATCTTGCAAGAGCGCACGCAGAGTGTTTTCTTCTCTCTCTCTCCAGGTAGCGACCATATCACGCCTTAATCAAGATAATAATATGGATGTATTGACCGAACCTGCTTGTTATACTGAGCTGGGGAACGTTGGTCCCGCTCCAACTTATAATTGTTATAAGACAGAGCAGGAAATAGGGGAATACCAGAATTCCTATGCAGCCCAAACGAAGAAAGTGCATATGATGCATCTTCTTCGGGTGTGTTCGTTAAACAGAACTGTTTCTCAGTATCCTCTGTATCTTGGGTATATGATACCGGATCAGGATCCCAGATATGTAAGCTGTTACATAGGGCTACAAAAAGGGTAGAAAAACTGAGAACGGGTGATAAGTTTCATGAGACAGAAACCGGGGCAAGTGTTGCAGCCAAGTCTGTTGGTCACTGTCACCCTGTATTACCGATACATTGATTCTGAACAAATGCTATTAGATACCGAACCTGATATACAAAATCATATCAGTCTCTTTATTAGTAAAGAAAGGATATAATTTTGTATTGATGGAAAATGTTTTGAACATTTCCTATATCAAAAGTTGATCGGTTCAGGCACGTTATCTAAAAGTATTGAAGTTCTAAATCAAACTACAGTTCCTAGTATACAGAACACACACAAGAGGAAGAGTTCAGAAATGAAAAATCATTTTTGAGGCATTGTAGACTGGGTCACATCAATGCGACCCGGCTAGCTGAAGTTACATTTTAGATGCATATCTAAATCAGTTTGAATTTACATATTGTGAAACTTGCCAGTCATGTCACAAAGATTAGATGACCATAGCTCTGTTTACTGGAAACAGAGAAAGAGTTAGTAAACTCTTGGGACTGATACATGATAATGTATGTAAAGTCTCCTGTCTACACAAGCCAGGACTGGTTCTTTATACTTCATTATATTCTCTGATAATCTCTCAAGATTCAGTCATATGTTCCTGTTGAGACATAAGTCCGAACCTTTTGAGATATTCACAGAATATAAGTTAGAAGTAGAGAACCAGAATACGGGTATAAGTGTTATGTCCTATGATAAGATCAGGGAGGAGAATACTTGTGCATAGAATTCCTGGATAATTCTAAAGGAGAATGAGATTCTCTCTCAGTGTTACTCCTCTGAATACACCACAGCACAACGGTGTATCAGGGCGGAGCAATTGCACAATATTAGATATGGTGTGCTCTGTGATGAGTATTACTAAGTCACCTATTTCCTTTTGGGGTTATGCACTTGAGAAGCTGCATACCTGTTGAATTAGGTTTGAATCAAATCAGTGCCTACCACTCCATATGAGATATGGTATGGGAAGAACCCATCTCTTAACCGAGTTAAGATTTGGGGTTGTCCGGCCTATGTTTAAAGCAAAATCCGGACAAGATCGAGGCAGGATCAGTTCTGTAGAACTGGAAAGGTTCCAGCTATACAAAACTGCAGTTGATGATTTGACAGAACCAAAGGATTCAATAGTCCCCGACGAACCTCACCCTCTCTGCCGATCTAGTAGGGTTCCTCATCCGCCTGAGAGATACCTCGGTTTCTCGATGACAGTGGGAGCAAGGAATGCATCATGAGATGATAACTCAACCCAACTAGTTTCGAGCAGGCCATCGAGAGTAGGGACTCTGTAAGAATGGCTGGATGCTTAGCGATCTGAGATGGAATCCATGTACACCAGCAAAGTATGGACTTTAGCTGCTATATCTGAAGGGTTAAATCCCCATCAGGAGCAAGTATATCTTGAGAAGATTACTTGGTGTAGATGGAAAAGTTGAGACTTTCAAAGCTAGACCTGTTAAAGGTTTTCGTCATCGACCAGGCGTGGATAATGATGAAACCTTTTTTTTCCAGTAGCTATGCTTAAGTCTATCCAGATCCTACTTGCCACGGCTACATACCATGACTACGATATCTGGTGGTTGGGTGCCATGACAACTTTTCTAAATAATGATTTAGAAGAGAACGTCTATAAGAACACAGCCAGAGGTCTTCGTAAACAGTGGGAGCAGCGGAAACGTGTGCAAGTTGCTTCACATAATGAAGCAGGCATCGCGGAGTTGGAACGTCTGTTTTGATGTGATAGTCAAAGTGTTTGACTTCATCAAAATGGTAGACGAACCTTGTATATACAAAAGGGTAGTAGAGAGTAAGGTGGTCATCTTCGTATTGTACGGAGACAACATACTCTTGATAGGAAAAGAGTTTCCTATACTACGATCGGTCAATCTCCTATTATCACTAGGATTCTCCAAATAGGATCAAAGTGATACCTCCTAAATCCTGAGTTTTCATCTATGAGATAGATGTAATTGGATGCTAGGATTCTCACTAGATGTAGTGAGATGGTATCAATCGATCCTGGGGAGAATCACTGGAAGAGTTCTAGGGTGATAAAGACGACTGAATGTCAGTCACAGGCACTGTCTTTATCCTCAGTAAAGGGACGGTATGTTGGAAGAGTTCCAAGCTCGATACCGTGGCAAACTAGACGATAAAGGCCGGTAACATCTCTATTAATGATACTACCAAAGAGGCAGTTTGGGTGTATATTGATTCATAAGATGAACTAGGTTCCTGCCATTGTATGACAATGGAAGTGTGGCTTCGGCCCTGGAACCCTGGTCCCATCAGTGACCCAGACAAATTCTGAGGTAGCATCACCTGATCATGGAGATAGTTGATCTCCAGGTTGATCGAGGTTAGGAGAGTAGACTCAGAGGACAACACGGCGGATCCACTCACGAAGGCCTTTTTCCCAAAGAGAGACTTTTAGGGGATGGTTGAGTATGTGATACTGCAACCACTGCTACAGATGGCCCTAGTGCAAGTGGGAGATTGTTAGTTATATGTATGCCCTAGAGGCCATTACTGTACATTGGATGTATATTGTAGTGGATGCTGGGACATGTATAGGTAGGACTTTCTTGCTCGACATGATAGTACGCTATCTGGTTGCTCTTTATCTTAACATGTATACTTTCTGTCTCTCTGATTACATGTTGATAAAGCCCTTAGGATGTGTACTCGACTTCCAGGACTATGATATAGATCATACTAGTGGGGCCTGGGTAGTCCATGAGTACATCCTTCAAATGTTCCTAGTCGATGGAATATCGAGACGGGGCATCGATATTCCAGAGTAGACTAGCGCATATCTTCTTGACCCATGCGATGGGCGATGGATGATCCCATATCCATTGGTGTTTGACATCGAAGATGGTATGCGGGTGCTCAGTGGAGACTGGGTACACTAAACGGACTCGCCGAGAACTCCCAGATGGTATTATACCTCACGTCAGATGGCAGTTCTCTGGTGACACTGGTACAGCTTAGTCTGTTGACCCGAGATCGTCATAGAGTCTTGTGTGTCTCCCACTGTGCTTTGATTTCCACCCTACCACGGATCTACTGAGTTGTGCAAACAGGTGGTTTTTGGGTACAGTCTCGATTCACATGGAGGCAATGGGCGATAGGAGGGGATTCGTCTCTCCCGGTATTGGGGGTTGATGTTGCGCTATGTTCGACTGGCCATAACAGGAAATCCCTGGCCAGGGTTGTAGTGATATACTGGTAAGAGTTATCAGTAGTTTCACGAATGTTATGGACCCTACGTCGGCATGACTTATCGAGCTATTGGGGTCTGACGTTTACCACCCCTAGGCGAGATATGCGATATATCAGACGAACTGACCGGACTGTACGGTAAGTGTTACTGGTTGGATTCACAGGAGTGTGAGCGGGCTTGCTCGTCGATCTTCTGATCGCTCAATACCCGGGTGGCCGTTACGTTTAGCAGACCGCTTGCGGCTTGTGGGTGTCTGATATGATCATCATCCGCTGCCGGCGTATTGACGAGTCTTTAGAGTCCTACACAGAGGTTTCCTGGCTCAAGCGAAACGAAATAGGAGCGCATATGAGATATGTGCGGGACCGAGAATAATGCGTGTATGTGATACCGTATTTCATTCTCGCGATGAATGTGTCGAATGGTTGTATGCGATATAACCTAGTTATCGAATCAAGGATTGATTCGATAAGCCGATACATTAGACACTAGCCGGTTATATGCGATATGACCGGATCGTTAAATCAAGAGTTGATTTAATGATTTAATGCATAATTATATATTTGATATATTACTTTGCATTAACTAGTATCGGTTCACTTTAAATGGATTTTCTCGCTCGGATGTGCATATTGTATATTTGATATAGCTTTGTGCACATGTTTGTATCATGTTTGATGATGCATACTTACTTGGTTTGTGTAAAGAATTAAACCATGGTTATTTAAATGGTTAGGGTTTTGGTTTTCCTTACTCATTTATTTATCTTTTTCATTTATTCTTTTTGGAAATAAAATAATTGGCATAAGAGGATAATGGTGGCTTTCTTTGTTTGTTCATGAACTTTCATGAAGCTTTGACTTAGTTAACCATTCTTGTCTTTTGCTTAACCCTAACCATCATAACTTACCATGGTCTATTCTCTACAACCAACTAAGGTTAAGATTATGATAAGTTTCCTTTTTTATTATTCTTTGGAGATAACTCATCATAACATTCTTCTTCTTCTTCCTTGAACTCAAGAAGAAAACCTTGCATCCATCAATGGTGATTGATGAATTAGAGTGAGAAATCCAATTCTAAAGTCTACCCACTTCCTATTTCTTCATCCTCTACCTCTTGCCAAGTAGTAGAGTGTGTTTCCTTCACAAGTTTTCTTGACATGGTGAAGGTGGACCTTGATCTAGCGATGCCTCGACGTAGATCATCTTCGGCATGGACATCGACGACCTAGCTCGCCTATTCTCCGATGAAGCCGACGCTAGAGCCCGGAAATTCACTAGGACAGCGAGAGGACTTCGTTGCGGAGCTATGGAGGTGGAGCACCGGATCTACAAAGGTTGTATTTCCGTTTAAACTTTAGTTAAGTTGTTAACTAGATTTCATTTTCGCCTAAATTTCTAGCCAACGATCCGTAGTCGGGTTTCTCGGCACCTAGATTTTTTTGAAATTGGCATGGTTGATGCCTTGTGAGACCCCTTGAGAGTGCCTAGGAATCCTACAAAATGACCAAAACTCCGTTTACCGGACACGGAGAAAGAGCTACTGAGCTCTTAGGCCTCATACATAGTGATGTATGCAGGCCAATATCTACACAGGCTAGAGGTGGTTTTTCTTATTTCATTACTTTCACTGATGATTTCTCAAGTTTCGGTCATGTATTTTTATTAAAGCACAAGTCCGAAGCCTTCGAGAAATTCATTGAATATAAACTCGAAGTAGAAAAACAAACCGGCTTGAGCATCAAAATGCTTCGATCAGATCGAGGTAGGGAGTACCTCAGTACAGAGTTTGCAGACTTCCTAAAAAAGAATGGGATTCTCTCTCAGCTCACTCCTACTTACACACCACAGCACAACGGTGTGTCAGAACGTCGGAATCGGACCCTATTAGATATGGTCTGTTCCATGATGAGTGATGCTGAGTTACCCGTCTTATTTTGGGGACATGCATTGGAGACTGCAGCGTTTCTACTGAACAGGGTCCCAACCAAAACTGTGTCTATCACGCCATATGAGATATGGCATGGGAAGAGACCATCTCTTAAACGAATTAAGATTTGGGGTTGTCCGGCCTATGTTAAAAAGCAGAATCCAGACAAACTCGAGACACGGTCAGTCATGTGTAATTTTGTAGGATATCCAAAGAATTTTTATGGATATCTTTTCTACCACAAGGAGGAACAAAAATTGTTTGTTTCTCAATATGCCATGTTTTTGGAAAAAGAGTTTTTTACAAATGATACAGATGGCAGCGTGGTAGATCTAGAAGAGGTTCTAGAAACACAAACTACAAATGACGACTTGGTTGAACCGGCTGTTGCAACAGAAACTGAGGAACCTCGGCCACTCCGTAGGTCTGGTAGGACTTCTCGCCCACCGGAGAGGTACTACGGTTTCCTCATTGATGGTGACAGAGAAGACTGCATCATGGAGGATGATGATCCTACCAGCTTTCAGCAAGTTATCACGAGTGGAGACTCTGTGAAGTGGCTGGATGCCATGAGATCAGAAATGGAGTCTATGTACACCAACAAAGTATGGACTTTGGACGTTGTACCCCCTGGAGTAAAACCCATAGGGTGCAAATGGATCTTTAAAAGAAAGATTGGTGTAGATGGGCAGGTAGAGACCTATAAGGCAAGACTTGTGGCTAAGGGTTTTCGTCAAAGACCAGGTTTGGACTATGACGAAACTTTTTCTCCCGTAGCCATGCTTAAATCTATTCGGATCCTACTTGCTATCGCTGCCCACTACGACTATGAAATCTGGCAGATGGACGTTAAAACGGCATTTCTAAATGGAGATTTAGAATAATGCGTTTATATGGATCAGCCAGAGGGCTTCATTGACAGTGGGAGCAGCGGGAAAGCATGTAGACTGCTTAAATCCATTTATGGATTAAAGCAGGCATCACGGAGTTGGAACATCTATTTCGATGATGTTATCAAAGAGTTTGATTTCATAAAAAATCCAGATGAACCTTGTGTTTATAAGAAGGTTGTAGGGAGAGCTGTCACATTCCTCGTATTGTACATGGATTGAAAGGTTCCTAGGCACACCAAGGAGGTCTCACAAGGTATCAACCATGCCAATTTCAAAAATTAGAGGTGCCGAGAAACCCTAATACGGACCGTTGGCTAGAAGTTTAGGCGAATCAAGCAACTAGTTAACAAATTAACTAAGTGAACGAAAATACAACCTTTGTAGATCCGGTTCTCCACCTCCATAGCTCCGTGATGAAATCCTCTCCGCTGTCCAAATGAAATCCCGGGCTCAAGCGTCGGCTTCATCGGAGAAATGGGCGGGCAAGGTCGTCGGCTTCGTGCCGAAGATGATCTACGTCGAGGCATCACTAGATCAAGCTCCACCTTCACCAAGCCATGAAAACTTGTGAAGGAAACACCCTATACTACTTGGAAAGAGGTAGAGGATGAAGAAATAGGAAGTGGGTTCACTTTAGAATTGGATTTCTCACTCTTTTTCATCACTTGCCATTGATGAGGCAAGCTTTTCTTCTTTGAAGATGAAGAAGAAGAAGAAGATGAATAATATGATGAGTATTTTCCAAAAAGGAAATAAAAAGAATACTTATCATAATGTAACCATGGTCAAGTGTAGAGAATAGACTAGGGTTAAGTGGAATGGTTAGGGTTAAGCATGAGACAAAATGGTCACTAAGTCAAAGCTTCATGAAGCTTCATAATACAAACAAAGTTAGCAACCATTTTTCTCTTTATGCTTTTCATTTTCCATAAATAATAAATAAATAAATAAATAAATGAGAAAAGGAAATGAAACCCTAACCACTTAAGTAACCATGGTTTAATTCTTTACACAAACCCAAACTAGCATGTATCATCAAACATGATACAATCTTGTGCACAAAAAATATATCATATATACAATGTGCACAAACAAGTGAGAAAATCCATTTAAAAGTGAACCGATACTAGTTAATGCAAAGTAATATATCAAATATATAATTATGCATTAAATCATTAAATCAACACTTGATTTAACGATCCGGTCATATCGCATATAACCGACTAGTATCCAATGTATCGGCTTATCGAATCAACCCTCGATTCGATAACTAGGTTATATCGCATATAACTAATCGATACATTCATCACGAGAATAGAATACGGTATCACATACACGCATTATTCTCGGTCCCGCACATATCTCATATGCGCTCCTATTTCGTTTTGTTTGAGCCAGGAAACCTCTGTGTAGGACTCTAAAGACTCGTCAATACGCTGGTAGCAGATGATGATCATATAAAGCACCCACAAGACACAAGCGGTCTGCTAAACTTAACGGCCGCCCGGGTATTGAGCGATCAGAAGATCGACGAGCAAGCCCGCTCACACTCCAGTGAGTCCAACCAGTAACACTACCGTACAATCCGGTCTCGTCGTCTGATATGTCGCATATCTTGCCTAGGGATGGTAAACGTCAGACCCCAATAGCTCGATAAGTCGTGTGGATATGAGGTCTATAACAATTCGAGAAACTACTGGTAACACTAACCAGTATGTCTCAGCAACCCTGGCCAGGGATTTCCGGTTATAGCCAATCGAACACAGCGCAACATCAACCCCCTATACCGGGAGAGAAGAATCCCCTCCTATCGCTCATCGCCTCCATGTGATTCGGGACTGTACCCAAAAACCACCGTTTTACACGCCCTCTTGGACATGGTAAGGTGGAAATCAAAGCACAGTGGGAACCACATAAGACTCTACGACGATCTCGGGTCAACAGACTACTTTGTACCAGTGTCACCAGAGAACTGCCATTTGACGTAAGGTATAATACCATCTGGGAGTTCTCGGCGAGTCCGTCCAGTGTACCCAGTCTCTACTGAGCACCCGTATATCATCTCTGATGTCAAACACCGATGGATATGGGATCATCCATCGCCCATCTGTATGGGTCGAGAAGGTACACGCTAGTCTACTCTGGTATATCGATGCCCCATCTCGATACACCCACGACTAGGGACTTTCAAGGATGTACTTATGGACTACCATGTCCCCACTAGTATGATCTGCATCATACTCCAGGTAGTCAAGTACACATCCTAAGGGCTTTACCAACATGTAATAGAGAGACAATTTGTGTACACGTTAAGGTAAAGAGCAACCAGATAGCATACTATCATGTCGAGCAAGAAAGTCCTCCCTATATATGTCCCAGCATCCACTACAATATACATCCAATGTACAGTAATGGCCTCTAGGGCATACATATAACTAACAATCTCCCACTTGCACTAGGGTCATCTGTAGCAGTGGTTGTAGTATCTCATACTCAACCATCCCATAAGAGTCTCTCTCTGGGAATAGGCCTTCGTGAGTGGATCCGCCGTGTTGTCCTCTGAGTCTACTCTCCTAACCTTGATCCCTTAGAGATCAACCATCTCCATGATCTGGTGATACTGCCTTAGAATATGTCTGGATCACTGATGGGACCTGCGTTCCTTGGCATAAGCCACAACTCCATTGTCTCACAATGGTAGGAACATAGTTCATCTCATGAACCATTATACATCCAAACAGCCTCTTTGGTAGCATCTTAAGTAGCGATGTATCCTGCCTTTATCGTCTAGTATGTCACGGTATCTAGTTTGGAACTCTTCCAACATACCGTCCCTCTACTGAGGGTAAAGACAATGCCTGCGACTGACATTCAGTCGTCTTTATCACCCTGGAACCCTTCCAGTGATTCTCCTCAGGATCGATTGATACCATCTCACTACTGCTAGTGAGATTCCTAACATCCAATTAGATCTATCTCATAGATCCAAAATCCAGGATTTAGTAGGTATCACTTTGATCCTATGTGGAGAATCATTGTGATAAGCGGAGATTGATCGAGCGTAGCATAAGAAACTCCTTTCTTATCAAGAGTATGTCATCCACGTACTCTACGAGGATCATCACCATACTCCCTACTACCTTTTTGTATATACAAGGTTCATCTACCATTTTGATGATGTCAACTTCTTTGACTATTCCATCAAAATAGATGTTCCAACTCCGCGATGCCTGCTTTATCCAATAAAGCTTCTTGCACACGTTTCTGCTGCTCCCACTGTCTACGAGGCCCTCTGGCTGTGTACTTATAGACGCACTCTTCTAAAACATCATTTAGAAAATCAGTCATGACACCCAACCGCCAGATATCGTAGTCATGGTGTGTAGCCGTGGCAAGTAGTATCTGGATGGACTTAAGCATAGGTTCTGGAAAAGGTTTCATCATTATCCACCCCTGGTCGATGACGAAAACCTTTAACAAGTCTAGCTTTGAAAGTCTCAACTTTTCCATCTACACCAAGTAATCTTCTCAAGATTTACTTGCTCCTGATAGGGATTTAACCTTCAGATATAGCAACCAAAGTCCATACTTTGTTGGTGTACATAGATTCCATCTCAGACCACTAAGCATCCAGCCATTCTTACAGAGTCTTACTCCTGATGGCCAGCTTGAAGCTAGTTGGGTCATCATCTCATGATGCAATCCTCGCTCCCACTGTCATAGAGAAACAGAAGTATCTCTCAGGTGGGTGAGGAACCCTACTAGATCGGCGGAGCGGCTGAGGTTCGTTGGTAACTATTGAATCGTTTGGTTCTTTCAAATCATCAGCTGCAGATTATATAGCTGGAACATTTCCAGTTCTACATAACAGACTTTGCCTCGAGCTTGTCCCGATTTTGCTTTTAGACATAGGCCGGACAACCCCAAATCTTAACTAACTTAAGAAATGGGCTCTTCCCTTTCCATATTACATATGAAGTGGTAGGCACTGATTTGATTCGAACCTAATTCAATAGGTATGCAGCTTCTCAAGTGCATAACCCCTTAAGGAAAAAGGCAACTCAGTAGTACTCATCATAGAGCACACCATATCAAATAGGATGTATCTGCTCCGCCCCGACATACCATCGTGCAATGGTGTATACGGAGGAGTAATGCCGAGAGAGAATCTCATTCTCCTTTAGAAAAATCCAAGAATTCCGTGCTCAAGTATTTTCCTCCTTAATCTCATTAAAGGACATAATACTTATACCCGTATTGGTTCTCTACTTCTAACTTATATTCTGTGAATATCTTAAAAGGTTCTGACTTGTGTTTCAACAGGAACATATGACTGAATCTTGAGAGATTATCAGAGAATATAATGAAGTATAAAGAACCAGTCTTGGCATGTGTAGACAGGGGACCTACATACATCAACATGTATCATCCCAAGAGTTCACTAACTCTTTCTCTGTTTCTATTAAACAGAGCTGCGGTCATCTTATCTTTGTGACATGACTGGCAAGTTTCATAAGATGTAAATTCAAACAAATTTAAATATGCATCTTTATGAAACTCTTGCTAGTCGGGTCACATAGATCTGACCTAGTCTACAATACCTTAAGAAGAATTCGTTCATTTCTGAACTCTTCCTCTTGTGTGTGTTCCATATACTAAGAACTGTAGTTTGATTTAGAACATTAATGCTTTTAGATAACGTGCCTGAAACGATCAACTTTTGATATAGGAAATGTTCAAAACATTATCCAGCAATACAAAATTTTATCATTTCTTTACTTATAAAGAGACTGATATGATTTTGTATATCAGGTTCGGTATCTAATAACATTCGTTCAGAATCAATGTATTGGTAATACAGGGTGACAGTGACCAACAGACTTGGATGCGACACTTGCCCCGTTTTCTGTCTCATGAAACTTATCACCCGTTCTCAGTTCTCTACCTATCTGTAGCCCTATGTAACAGATTACATATCTGGGATCCTGATCCGGCATCAAATACCCAGGACGTTGAGGATACAGAGAAACAGTTCTTTGTAATAAACACACCCGAAGATGATGCATCAGCATGCACTCTCTTCGTTTGGGCGGCACGGGAAATCTGGTATTCTCCTTATTCCTGCTCTGTCTTATAACAATTATAAGTTGGAGCGGAACCAACGTTCCCCAGCTCAGAAAAACAAGCGGGTTCGGTCAATAATCCGTATTATTATCTTGATTAAGGCGTGACATGGTCGCTACCTGGAGAGAGAGAGAAGAAAACACTCAGCATGCGCTCTTACAAGAATAGATTGGTTATTATTTTATCTAATCAGGATGGATCCCACTGCTTTTTATCAAATCTTCCTTCAAACCCTAAAAGGAAAGACTAGCCGGGATTAATTACACGCTACAAGTTCGCCAATCTTTCAGCCAGGCCAGTGTCGGTACTTTGAGGGAGGTCCCCCGTGCTTTCGCACGAACCTAATTAATGTAAACCTCGTTTTCCCAGAGGCGTAACCTCGTTAACACCTTTCTAGACACCTACTTGATCGGCTAATTGTAATGTGTAAAACTCTCCCAGGAGTAATTCTTACTCGCAGCGGGTATCGGGATCCAACTATCTCATAGAAGGTATGCAATCTCATTGCAAATTTCAACACTTGAAATTCCCGATAATATTTTTCCCCTAGCGTCCTATGACCTTGACGGAGGCCAAACTACCCATAGTCCGCTAGTCAAGTTCAACCCGTCATTTCCTGATTGAATTAAACCCACCCGCACGATCCTTGACGGAGGCCAAACAACGCCGTACAAATACCCTAATCCAATCGTATCATATGCTAGCAGATAAGCACTATTTAGCTACCGTACACTACGCCTTGACGGAGGCCAAACTACCGCAGCACGAATACTAACTAGTACTTATCTGAAATGACGGAGGGCTACGACAGGTTTTTCTGAAAACCTATTGCGTAATGAACTTGATATCGTTGTAGGATCGAATGAATTTTGAAATGGAGTGTTTTTGAGGCTTTTCTAGTTTTGCTAAAGGAGTCACTCCCGGTGAAGGGATCGTCGGTCCTTTCCTCGTCGAATGAGGTGCGGGATATATCATATACATCACTGTGCAAAGCAAAAACTCTTAAAAGCAATCAAAAGACAAACCGAGTATGTAGCATCTGCCAATTATTGCTAAAGGAGTCACTCCCGGTGAAGGGATCTCGGTCCTTTCCTTATCGAATAAGGTGCAGGATATATCATATATACCGCTGTGCAAAGCAAGAACTGTAGCTACCTGTTTTATTTTGGAATTCGATTCTACAACATCTTAGGTTTCTTTTATTTCATTAATCTCATTAATGAAGTCCCATCATTTAAGTACCTAAACATCACAGATAAATACGACGTACGCTTATACCATCCGCATTCGCCTCGATGTCCCCTCATGCACCGTTAGGTTAGGTAACTAACGGCAGAGCGGGGCAGGGCTAGCGCGGGTGTAAAACATAAGTAACGCCTATATAATATATCATATATACTATATACTATATACTGTATCTATTACAGAACATCACATGATCACATCACAGATATCGCAGCAGAAGAATCATATGAAATATTGGATATACTAGAACGTCCGTGTTTTCAATACGAGCTAGTATAAAACACGGATTCCACGGTCGCGATGAATAGCCAAACCCACACCCCTAGACCCCTACGAGAGCGGCAAGCAACCCTACCAATTCTAGAGTTAGGAGACCCGGACTCGACTCCTCGAGTTGGTCTCCCACTGGACTCCAGAACCCGGTTACTTGTGCCCTCCTCCTTGGGTCTATCCTAGTGCGGAAAAGTAAATAATATACAAACGGTGACATCTTCCGCAACCTGGAAGTGCCCTAATAAAAGAATATTACATACAAGTTTTTACATGAATGAAAATGAAAAACACTCATCTCACATAAAAAAAACCCCGGCTATTCAAAGACGACGATCCAATATAACATATCCAGCAACACATAACATCACATGTCATCAACGTAAGTAAATATGCGCATCCCAATTGTCGTTGACGTATAGCAACGAAACCGGCGATATCACATATTACACTTACGGTCATAGAAAAGAAAGTGTAAAACCACAACAGTTGGAATCCGCAACCACCTCAGACATCGCATGCCTGACCAAATGAATTACTTAGACATCGCATGCCTAACAATTATAAACCCCGCATTTTAGTCTCATTATCGAAAACACTTTTCAATATCAAGTCGGGCAATTCAACAAGACTCCCGACATCCTGATCGAATGCTCGTCGTAAACTTCAGTAAGCGGCCGCACCCCCGACGCCGTCGACGAAGTGCACCAAGGCGGAACACCGCTGCCGCGAGCACCCGAACGGATGCTTTCGGCGATGGGGTTCTCCTACAGTCACTTGGTCGGGGCTATGGAGTGAGGCTGTCTATTAAGTTTATCGGCGAGTATCCGCGTACGCTACGTGATTGCGACGGACTTTTGATCATATAAAAATTCCGTGGCAACCGATCAAGTGAGACTAAAGTGCTATGTTTATAACATTCATTCAGTTATCTCATAACTTATTGTGAATTCCAAGTATTGTATCACATTCTAGATAAACAGAAAATGTTAAACTTTTCGATCGAACAGTCGAACACCCAAGTTTTTCCGAAACAGCTCAACACATGAAACAAGTTTAAAGACATCCAGTTCATGCCTCAGTACCAACGGTCCAGCCGTAGAAGGGTCAAGCCAACGCCTCACATGTGGCACGCCGTACTGCCCCAAACCCGAAGGTTCAAAGGGCAGTTCAAGACGGTCACATAATCGAGTTAAGGTTTGTTGTCTTCTAGAGGGTCCATCGAGTTACTTGCACTACTTAGAACGTCGTTAAACTACGGAAAAATCCAACACTTAGAAATTTCCCGACAGGGGAAAAATTGGGTATTTATATCCGGTCGAACTTTTTAACATATTCTAAAATTATCCGGAAAGCCACATAGACAAAATCTGATACTCCGATCGAAACACCGAATCCCCAAAACAACCCCAGAAAATTCAACTCTTGAATAAATATTAAAAATTCGCAGAAAACTCAACACCTGAAAACATGAATTACTGTGCAACAATTAAACAGTGATAATACATATTGGCCGCGGAACCGCCGCAGAAGCCAAGCTTCTGCCGCGGTTCCGCCGCACTGTAGCAGCTTCACTCGAAAAATTTTGCATCGTAATTCTTAGAATTCCCTGCTGAATTTTTAAAGAATTTTTAATCTGGAAAAAACCCAATTTTTAGAAAAAGTCCAGAGAGCATGTTTCGGGTTCGGGTTTTGGTTCGATCGGAGTTCTAATTCCGTCTAGACTTCGCCTAAGGCTCTAGCTAGGCTCTGATACCAATGAAAGGTTCCTAGGCACACCAAGGAGGTCTCACAAGGCATCAACCATGCCAATTTCAAAAATTAGAGGTGCCGAGAAACCCTAATACGGACCGTTGGCTAGAAGTATAGGCGAATCAAGCAACTAGTTAACAAATTAACTAAGTGAACGGAAATACAACCTTTGTAGATCCGGTTCTCCACCTCCATAGCTCCGTGATGAAGTCCTCTCCGCTGTCCAAATGAAATCCCGGGCTCAAGCATCGGCTTCATCGGAGAAATGGGTGGGCAAGGTCGTCGGCTTCGTGCCGAAGATAATCTACGTCGAGGCATCACTAGATCAAGCTCCACCTTCACCAAGCCATGAAAACTTGTGAAGGAAACACCCTATACTACTTGGCAAGAGGTAGAGGATGAAGAAATAGGAAGTGTGTTCACTTTAGAATTGGATTTCTCACTCTTTTTCATCACTTGCCATTGATGAGGCAAGCTTTTCTTCTTTGAAGATGAAGAAGAAGAAGAAGATGAATAATATGATGAGTATTTTCCAAAAAGGAAATAAAAAGAATACTTATCATAATGTAACCATGGTCAAGTGTAGAGAATAGACTAGGGTTAAGTGGAATGGTTAGGGTTAAGCATGAGACAAAATGGTCACTAAGTCAAAGCTTCATGAAGCTTCATAATACAAACAAAGTTAGCAACCATTTTTCTCTTTATGCTTTTCATTTTTCATAAAGAATAAATAAATAAATAAATAAATGAGAAAAGGAAATGAAACCCTAACCACTTAAGTAACCATGGTTTAATTCTTTACACAAACCCAAACTAGCATGTATCATCAAACATGATACAATCTTGTGCACAAAAAATATATCATATATACAATGTGCACAAACAAGTGAGAAAATCCATTTAAAAGTGAACCGATACTAGATAATGCAAAGTAATATATCAAATATATAATTATGCATTAAATCATTAAATCAACACTTGATTTAACGATCCGGTCATATCGCATATAACCGACTAGTATCCAATGTATCGGCTTATCAAATCAACCCTCGATTCGATAACTAGGTTATATCGCATATAACTAATCGATACATTCATCGCGAGAATAGAATACGGTATCACATACACGCATTATTCTCGGTCCCTCACATATCTCATATGCGCTCCTATTTCGTTTTGCTTGAGCCAGGAAACCTCTGTGTAGGACTCTAAAGACTCGTCAATACGCCGGTAGCAGATGATGATCATATCAAGCACCCACAAACCGCAAGCGGTCTGCTAAACGTAACGGCCACCCGGGTATTGAGCGATCAGAAGATCGACGAGAAAGCCCGCTCACACTCCAGTGAATCCAACCAGTAACACTACCGTACAGTCCGGTCTCGTCGTCTGATATGTCGCATATCTTGCCTAGGGTTGGTAAACGTCAGACCCCAATAGCTCGATAAGTCGTGTCGATATTTGGTCTATAACAATTCGAGAAACTACTGGTAACACTTACCAGTATATCTCAGCAACCCTGGCCAGGGATTTCCGGTTATAGCCAATCGAACACAGCGCAACATCAACCCCCTATACCGGGAGAGACGAATCCCCTCCTATCGCTCATCGCCTCCATGTGATTCGGGACTGTACCCAAAAACCACCGTTTTGCACGCCCTCTTGGACGTGGTAAGGTGGAAATCAAAGCACAGTGGGAACCACACAAGACTCTATGACGATCTCGGGTCAACAGACTACTTTGTACCAGTGTCACCAGAGAACTGCCATCTGACGTAAGGTATAATACCATCTGAGAGTTCTCGGCGAGTCCGTCCAGTGTACCCAGTCTCTACTGAGCACCCGTATATCATCTCTGATGTCAAACACCGATGGATATGGGATCATCCATCTCCCATCTGTATGGGTCGAGAAGGTACACGCTAGTCTACTCTGGTATATCGATGCCCCATCTCGATACACCCACGACTAGGGACTTTCATGGATGTACTTATGGACTACCATGTCCCCACTAGTATGATCCACATCATAGTCCAAGTAGTCAAGTACACATCCTAAGGGCTTTACCAACTTGTAATAGAGAGACAATCTGTGTACACGTTAAGCTAAAGAGCAACCAGATAGCATACTATCATGTCGAGCAAGAAAGTCCTCCCTATATATGTCCCAGCATCCACTACAATATACATCCAATGTACAGTAATGGCCTCTAGGGCATACATATAACTAACAATGACATTCTTCTGATAGGAAATGATATTCGTATGCTACAGTCGGTCAAATCTTTCTTATCACTAAGGTTCTCCATGAAGGACCTGGGTGATGCCACATACATTCTGGGCATTAGGATCTATAGGGATAGATCCAAGAGGTTGTTGGGATTGTCCCAAACTAGGTACATCAACACCATCCTAAAACGGTTTAGTATGGAAGACTCCAAGCGAGGTGCCTTACCCGCTTTCCATGGGGTCACTCTCTCTAAAGACTCTTTCCTAAAGACCGATGAAGAGAGAGCTCGCATGAGCATTATACCCTATGCTTCGGCAGTAGGATCTATAATGTATGCGATGTTATGTACACGCCCAGATGTAGCTTATGCACTTAGTGTAGTAAGCAGGTATCAATCCAACCCAGGGGAGAATCACTGGATAGCTGTGAAGAACATTCTTAAGTACTTGCGAAGGACTAAAGAACTGTTCTTAGTGTATAGTAATGGAGATCTCCAGATGGAGGCCTTTACCGATTCGTGCTTCAAGAGTGATAAGGACGACAGCAAGTCTATCTCTGGGTTTGTATTTACCCTCAATGGAGGGGCGGTAAGTTGGATGAGTTCTAAACAGGATACTGTTGCAGACTCTACGATGGAGACTGAGTACATTACTGCGAATGATGCCGCCAAGGAAGCCGTCTGGATGAGGAAGTTCGTCTCGGAGCTAGGAGTAGTTCCAACCATTATTGATCCAATACCATTGTATTGTGATAATAATGGGGCTATTGCGTTAGCCAAGGAGCCCAGGTCCCATCAGCGGTCCAGACACATCCTGAGGCGTTTTCATTTGATCCGGGAGATTGTAGATCGCCGCGAGATCGAGATTAAGAGAGTAGACACAAAGAATAACACTGCGGATCCACTCACCAAGGCCCTCCCTCAGCCGCGGCATGAGCGACTTTTTGAGATGTTGGGTATGCGATACGCCAATAACTGGCCTTAGTGCAAGTGGGAGATTGTTAGATATATGTATGCCCTAGATGCCATTATATGATAGTGGATATATTTATACTTGTATATATATTCAGTGTACATTCTTGCTCGACATGATAGTATGCTATCTGGTTCTTCTTTATCTGACATGTTGACTTGATCATGCTTTTATTCATTCACACGTTTTGATAAAGCCCTGAGGATATTTGCTTGACTACTGTGATTATGATGGAGATCATACTAGTGGGACGTCTGTAGTTTATAAGCATATCCTGAAATGTCCCTAGTCGTAAGTATATCGAGATGGGGCATCGATATACCAGAGTAGACTAGCGTATATGATACTAGACCCATATGATGGGCGATGTATGATCCTACATCCATTGATGTTTGACATCGAGATCGTATACGGGTGCTCAGTGGAGACTGGGTACACTGGACGGACTCGCCGAGAACTCCTATATGGTATTATATCTATCGTCGGATAGCAGTTCTCAGGTGACACTGGTACAGGTTAGTCTGTAGACCCGAGATCGTCATAGAGTCTTGTGTGTTCTCCCACTGTACTTTGATTACCACCCTACCACGGCTCTACTGAATCGTGCAAATAGGTGGCTTTTGGGTACAGTCCCGAGACACATGAAGACAATAAGCGATAGGAAGGGTTTCGTCTCTCCCGGTATTGGGAGTTGATGCTGTGCTGTGCACGATTGGCTATATCAGTAAATCCCTGGCCAGGGCTGTTGTGATTTACTGATAAGTGTTATCAGTAGTTTCTCGATCTGTTATAGACCATTCATCGGCACGACTTATTAAGTTATTGGGGTCGATGTTACCATCCCTAGACTCAGTATGCAGCATATCTGATGAAGAGACCGGACTGTACGGAAGTGTTACTGGTTGGCTCGACAGGAGTTTTTCTAGGCTTGCATGTTTTTCTTCTGATTGTTCAATACCTAGGAGCCGTTATGCACTGCTGGTGCCGCAGACGGTTTGTAGGTATGTGATATGATCGCCACCTACTGCTAGCATATTGACGAGTCTTAGAGTCCCACAATGGGGTTACCTGGCTCAGGCGAAACAATGTGGGGTGCATATGGGGATATGCGCAACTGCATGATTAAATGCCTGTATATGATACCGCATTATAATCTGGCGTTTTCTATTGGTCGGGTTGTATGTGATATGACCGGGTTATTAAATCAAGTGTTGGTTTAATTAATGACCATTAGATTTTTCATTTAAAACCTTTTCTATTTTGCATGCATGAATGAATGAGTGTATGTGCACATATTGATGTGTATGCACACATACATGTATATCATGGTTGTTAATATAGTGGAGATGGGAATACAAGACTCACATGGAATCAAATATCTATATATTTTTATTTTTGAGAAAATCAAATGGAATTAAATCATGGTGAAGAGTTTCTACACACTTCTTGTTGACTATTTGACCTCACCTAACTTTTAACCATGATCTAATTTTTCATTTGGATTTAAACTCAAAGGTTAAATGTAGAGATATTTGTTTACCATGGTTTCTAATGAGAGAGTATAATATATATTATCTCTTCTCATTTTTATTCATCATCTTTATCAAAAGAAATGAGCTAGCATTCTCATCCTCCTCCTTCTTCTTCCAAAAAGCTCACTGCCTTCTCAAAAGTGAGTGAAATTGACAAAAAGGAAAGGTTTTTATATGAGATCCAAACCCATATCATCATTATACTTTAGTATTGCCCACTAGATTAGAGTGTTGTTCCTCATCTTCTTCAAAGATTAAAAGGAGCTTGGAGCTTGAGAAAAGGAGCCCCGGGTGGATCATCGTTGACAAGGAAGATCTCTAGCAAGCCGGTGCAAACTCGAGTTGAACCAAGGAGTCTAGCGCAGGGAGCTACAAAGGTAGTATTCTCAAACCTTAGCTTTTACTACTTGTGTTTGTGCTAAAGTTTTGTTACCCTATCTTTTCTAGTATGATCCTTAGGATATTTTCTCTAGCACCCTATAAATTTTAAATATGGCATGTGTGATGCTACCAAACCCTAGTAGTGGTGCTGTAGAAAACCCTTCACTATCACTCTGTGATAGGGGCAGTATTTGGGGTCGTCGTTCATATTCGCTTCCTGCGGTCTTTTTGACTCTGGCAGTTGTAGACCGTTCCTCAGGGCGTCTTTTAATATTTTACGGATTTTATCCCTTCTGTAGGAATAGACCTTATCCAGCTTCTCTTTCAGTGGAGATTCTCCTCTCTCTCCGAACATTGGCTTCCGAGGCTGGTTGGCATAAGGCCCACCCATCGCTCGCTTATTTCGGTTAGCCGAAGTGTTGAAAGATTCGGAATCGTCGGGATTTCCGCCTTTGCGATTATCGTCCTTTCGGTTTCTCCAAGACCTATTGTTATTTTGGGAATCTGAGGAAGACTCCTGCTTTGAGTGCTCCAGCATCTGAACTTTCCTGGTCAGCTCTTGGAATGTTTTGAGACCCGCGGTGCATAGAAACGGGGCTATCCAATTGTTGAGATTTTCGGCAAGGAGACTGACAGATTGGTCCTGCTCTATCGGCGGTTCCCATTTGACGGAGAGATTGCGCCATCGGGTTATAAAATCCGTGCTGCTTTCGTTCTTTGGCTTGGTCCTTACGAGCTCGGCAATGGTGATCTTATCGCTGACGCTCATGAACCTCTGCCGAAACAGAGACTCCATTTGGATGAAAGTTGTGACGGAGCCATCTGGTATGCTCGCGTACCAGTCGAAAGCAATGTCGGCCAAGCTATTAACGAACTGGCGGAGGAGAAGTGCATCATTTCCCCCAGTATTCCTGCATGAGGCTTTAAAGTGGGCGATGTGCTGATTCGCCTTTCCCGTCCCATCGAATCTTCCGAATTTAGGGATGACATAACCGCTGGGAAATTTTACCAGATCATACTGAGCAGGATATAGTCTCCCGCTACTGCTAACATCTTTTTGCGCTTCATCTTTAGCTACCAATGTTTTGGCTTTGTTGGCAACCAAATCCATGATTTGATCTTGAGTTAGCGGTCAACTGTCATCGGCAGCCAAGATATTTCCCGGGATAGGATGCGACTGATTTTCATGCGGTCCGCCCACTTTTGGATTTGAGGGAATAGGCGTCGGCTATCTCGGGACACTGTTTCCCGGTTCATGAGCAGAGCCCTGCGCTTGATTGGGCGGCTGAGAGGCAAGTCGGGCCGTGAGCTGTAAGACGGCATTCGTCAAGTCGTCGATTTTGGAGTAAAGTTTGGCCTTCTCCTTATCTTTACTTCTGAGCTGTTTTCGGAGCTCTTGGAGAAGTTGCTACTTTGCGTTCTTGGGATGGAAAGTTGGCTCATCTTCGCTTTCCAAGCCCGACTCCTCAAGAACTGAAGGCTCTCTCTGCCTATCAACCTTACTGGGAGGATTATCATCACCCTCCGGAGGATGCTGGTCTTGAGAAATGACAGCTATATTCACACCAGGTTGGATTTGAGATGTGGTGGCCCCGTCCTTGCTCTTGCTGCGTGTGCCCACCATTTAGACAGTGTGGACCACATATCCGGCCATCTCTTTGTCTTTGGCGGGGTAATTCTGTTCCTCGAACCTCATGAAGTCCAGCCTAGTAGGAGCCCTAGCCCTTTTGTTAGCTCTATACCTGAGCCTTTTCTACCTCAGCTTCTCGATTTTGAAGGCTTGGTGGGCATCCGTTATCTGGGAAGCCATTGTGAGTCAATTAGTGGGGAGCTTAGAGAAGACACCCGATCGAGCAGTTGTTAGGGGCACCGTCGGAGCTTGCTCGAGACGCGTTGTAGCTTTGTTGGTGTTGATGGCCTTGCCCCTAGCTGGGGCCAAGGCAAGTCGTTCAAACACCGACTTGCGATTGGATAGTGGTGCCCTCGAGATCACCACATTTAGCCTCTTGCCTTTCTAAGCCAGTTTGTCTGTTACCGGAGCTTGAGGAGCCGAAATGGCATTAGATGGCATGAATAGAATAGAGCCGAACTGTAGCGGTGGCTTCTCCCACTGTCGCCCAAGACTGGCCGGGAGGACCGTCCTGGAGTCCATCTTCATCGTGTAGGAGATGAGAGCTGAGTTCATCTTTGGAGACATTGTTGAAAATTGATTGCTTGGAAAACTGCATGAAAAAGCATTATTTTAGTATAAATAGATATGTATATTGATTGAGTTCGCATGAATGTTTAACCCGAAATAGGGGAGGAGAGATTGGTCCCACCGGGCGTGCCAGAACCTGTAGGGCGTTTTTCGTCACCCCATCGAGATGGGAATACGCGCGCGCTGGTCGGGCGCATTACAGATTCCCCTTGCCTAGGATAGGCTGGGGTTCATTGATTATGGGGATCCGAATCTCCGGCAGCCGAGGCCTAAGCTGCCGTTAATTACCCCTCGCCTTTGGAGCGAGGGAACCTATGATTGACGGGTTAAACCGGTCATGCGAAATCAATGTGCAGTGTTGTGTTTTGAAGGGGGTTTTGGATATATCGGGGGCCCGCAAAGTTTTTACGGGGGTCTCGCTACCCGAATAGCAGGATGGGGGTCAAGGGGGCTAGCAGCCCCCCTTGCGGGGTGCGGGGCAGCGCCCCGTTAGAAATTTTTTCTAGCGGGAACAGTGTGGTGGAGTATGTGTATGTGTGTGCATGTATGTATATATACATATATATATATATATATATATAAAGGGAAAGGGCATCCAAAGGATGTGTGGGAGAAGGCGCCAGCGCCCCGCGTGCCAGGCACACGGGCGCTATGCGCCGGAGCGCCAGCGCCCCGCGTGCCAGGCACACGGGCGCTATGCGCCGGGCGCGTGGTGTGCTGCGCGTCAGCAGCAGACTTGGTCCCTGCACTGGGAGCTGTGCTCCCGATTTGACTTATGGAGTTGAACTCCTAAGATATTTTTAGAGCTGATGAAGGACTTCTCCCTTGAGCCCTGGATTTTCCCCAAAGTGGGATTTTTTGGAGATGGGTCTCCTTCCTCCTCTTCTGTCCACGGAAATTGAAGGTCAAGAAGTATAAGATTTTAAAAATCTCTTATTTTTGAGATTTGATGGGAGATTTGAGTTCCCCTTTGTGGGTTTTGTGGTGAAAACTATTTAGTTTTGGAAAAGGAAGAGTAAAACTCTTGATTTAATTCAAAAGAAAGAAGAAGGTTTTGAACCATGAGGAAGGAAAAGGAGGCACAAGAACCCTAGTTTTTTTTGGGATAATAAAATGTATCTTAGATATTTTCATCATGTTGCCTCTTAAAGGCTTACACATTTACATATAGCCCCTTGGGCTTTACAAAATGGCATTTTGCCCATCCCATGCCTCATGTGCTCATTTCTTTTGCACATAAGCCATGGGCTTTACAAAAATTTGGCTTTATGCCTACTTTTCTTACATTCATGCATAAAAAATTACATCAAAATTATTTATTACGTGATTTTTTTTATTTGCATAGGGGAGGCCGGCCGCTTCATGTTCGGGCTCGACTTGGGCATGGGCCCACTTGCTTGGGCTTGGGCCCGCTTAGTTAGGGTTGGCCTTGACTTTGACTTGGTCAACTGGGATGCAAATTTTGACCCCAATAGATATTTGTTGAAATCTTGTAGAAGCTTCAAGGCATCTTTGACTTTGTCCACTCTCTTTGTCTAGCTTAAGATATTTTTTGACCTAACCTTTAACCCTAGCTCATGGTTAACTCACTACAAGGGTTAAGCATGACATGCTTAACCCTTGGTTGCATTTTTAACCTCAACAATAATTCATTCTCTCTTGATAATTCTTCATCTTCTTCATGAGCTCAAAGAGAAAAGAGTTTTCTAGGGTTTGAGTTTGTGATCAAAACATGTGAGAATATGAAATCTAATGTGAGCAAAATTCCTACTTCATCATCCTCTACTACTTTCCATTTAGTATAGGGTGTTTGCTTCACTAATTCCATGATTAGTGAAGAGATAGCTTGGGATAGTGTCTCCTCGACATAGATCATCTTCGGCCTCGAAGACTTTGAAGCAAGCATGTTCGTTTCTTCATCGGAGCCTCTCTAGAGTCCGGTACTTCTTGATCGCAGCGAAGGGACTACTACACGGAGTTATTGAAGTGAAGGACTGGTCTACAAAGGTTGTATTTCTTGTTCACTTTTAGTTGCAAAGTGTTTTCATTTCTTTTCCGTCGATTTCAAGTAGACGATTCTAGGGTTAGGATTAGATAGAACGGCAAAATTTGAATTTGGCATGGACGATGCCTCCCGAAACCTTGCTGCCGTACTAGGTAACCCTGCACAGTGTACATGTTAAGATAAAGAGCAACCAGATAGCATACTATCATGTCGAGCAAGAAAGTCCTCCATATATATGTCTAAGCATCCACTACAATATACATCGTATGTACAGTAATGGCCTCTAGGGCATACATATAACTAACAATCTCCCACTTGCACTAGGGCCATCTGTTGTAGTATTCCATACCCAACAATTAGCAGTGGTTGAAGTATCTCATACTCAACCATCCCATAAAAGTCTCTCCTGGGAATAGGCCATTATGAGTGGATCCGCCGTGTTTTCCTCTATAGTCTACTCTCCTAACCTCGATCTCCCTGGAGATCAACCATCTCCATGATCAGGTGATACTGCCTAAGAATATGTATGGATCTCTGATGGGACGGGGGTTCCTAGGCCTAAGACACAACTTCATTGTCACACAATGGTTGGAACAAAGTTCATCTCATGAACTTTTATATATCCAGACTGCCTCTTTGATAACATCCTTGGTAGCAATGTATCCAGCCTTTATCGTCTAGTTTGTCACGGTATCTAGCTTGGAATTCTTCCAACATACCGTCCCTCCACTGAGGGTAAAGACAATGCATGTGACTGACATTCAGTCATCCTTACCACCCTGGAAGCTATCCAGTGATTCTCCCCAGGATCGATTGATACCATCTCACTACACCTAGTGAGAATCCTAACATCCACTTAGATTTATCTCATAGATCCAAAACCCAGGATTTAGGAGGTAACACCTTGATCCTATATGGAGAATCCTTGTGATAAGAGGAGATTGACTGAGTGTAGCATAGGAAACTCCTTTCCTTTCAAGAGTATGTCATCTACGTACAATACGAGGATCACCACCAAACTCCCTACTACCCTTTTGTATATACAAGATTCATTTACCATTTTGATGAAGTCAAATGCTTTGACTACCACATCAAAATAGATGTGCCAGCTCCGCGATGCCTGCTTTAACCCATAAAGCAACTTGCACACGTTTCCTCTACTCCCACTGTCTATGAAGCCCTTTGGCTGTGTACTTATAGACGGTCTCTTCTAAATCACTATATAGAAAAGCAGTCATGGCACCCAACCGCCAGATATCGTAGTCATGGTATGTAGCAATGGCAAGTAAGATCCGGATGGACTTAAGCATAGGGGCTAGAAAAGGTTTCATCATTATCCACACCTGGTCGATGATGAAAACCTTTTGCAACAAGTCTTAGCTTTGAAAGTCTCAACTTTTCCATATACACCAAGTAATCTTCTCAAGATATACTTGCTCCTGATGGGGATTTAACCCTTCAGATAAAGCAACCAAAGTTCATACTTTGTTGGTGTATATGGATTCCATCTCAGATCTCTTAGCATCCAGCCATTCTCACAGAGTCACCACTCTTGATGGCCTGCTCGAAACTAGTTGGGTCATCATCTCATGATGCATTCCTCGCTCCCAATGTCACCGAGAATACCACAGTATCTCTCAAGTGAATGAAGAACCCTACCAGATCGGCGGAGAGACTGAGATTCGTTGGGAACTATTGAATCCTCCGGTTCTACCAAATCATCAGCTGCAGTTTGTATAGCTGGAACTCCTTCTAGTTCTACCTCATGACCACTAATTTCTTCACAAGAAATTCCTTTTCCCAAAGGTGGCATGCTGAGAAACAAAACACTTTTTGTTCCTCGGTGTGGTATAAGATATTCCCTTGCGAATGCTTGGGATAGCCAACAAATTTCCACAGAACTGACATTGCCTCGAGCTTGTCCGGATTTTGCTTTTAGACATAGGCCGGACAACCCCAAATCTTAACTTTCTCAAGAGATGGGCTCTTCCCATACCATATCACATATGGACTGGTAGGCACCCGATTTGGTTGGAACCCAATTCAATAGGTATGCAGCTTCTCAAGTGCATAACTCCCAAAAGGAAATAGGCAACTCAGTAGTACTCATTATAGAGAACACCTTATCACATAGGGTGTGATCGCTCCGCCCCGATATACCAACGTGTTGTTGTGTATACGGAGGAGTAATGCTGAGAGAGAATCTCATTCTCCTTTAGAATAGTCCAGGAATTCCGTGCTCAAGTATTCTGCTCCTTGATCACATCAAAGGACATAATACTTATACCCGTTTTGGTTCTCTACTTCTAACTTATATTCATTAAATTTTTCAAAAGCTTCAGACTTGTGTTTCAACAGGAACATCTGTCTGAATCTTAAGAGATTATCAGTGAATGTAATGAAGTTACAAAGAACCGGTCCTGGAATGTGTAGACAGGGGACTTACATACATCATCATGTATCAATCCCAAGAGTTCACTAACTCTTTCTATATTTCCAATAAACGGAGCTATGGTCATCTTATCTTTGAGACATGACTGGCAAGTTTCACAAGATGTAAATTCAAACTAATTTAAATATGTATCTAAATGTAACTTCGCTTAGTCGGGTCGCATTGATATGACCTAGTCTACAAAGCCTCAAGAAGGATTCGTTCATTTCTGAACTCTTCCTCTTGTGTGTGTTTTGTACGTTAAGAACTGTAGTTTGATTTAGAACGTATATGCCATTAGATAACGTGCATGATCCGATCAACTCTTGATATAGGAAATGTTCAAAACATTATCCAACAATACAAAATTATATCCTTCTTTACTAAATAAAGAGACTGATACGATGTTGTATATCAGGTTCGGTATCTAATAACATTCATTCAGAATCAATGTATTTGGTAATACAGGGTGATAACTGCCAACAAACTTGGCTGCAACACTTGCACTGTTTCCAACTCTTGAAACTCATCACCTATTCCCAGTTCTCTACCTATCTGTAGCCCATATAATAGATTACATATGTGGGATCCTGATCCGGTATCTCATACCTAGGACGTAAAGGATACTGAGAAACAGTTCTCGGTAATGAACACACCCGAAGAAGATGCATCATCATGCACTTTCTTCGTTTGGGCGGTACGGGAATTCTAGTAATCCCCTATTTCCTGCTCGGTCTTATAAAAATTATAAGTTGGAGCGGGACCAACGTTCCCCAGCTCAGTATAACAAGCGGGTTTGGTCAATACATCCATATTATTAATTTTGTGTTAAGGCGTGATATGGTCGCTACCTGGAGAGAGAGGGAGAAGAAAACACTCAACGTATGCTCTTGCAAGATTAAATTGGTTATTATTTTATCTAATCAGGATGGCTCCCACTGTTTTAGTCAAATCTTCCTTCAAACCCTAAAAGGAAAGACTAGCCGGGATTAATTACACCCTACAAGTTCGCCAATCTTTTTGCCAGGATAGTGTCGGTAGTTTGAGGGAAGTTCCCCGTGCTTTCGCATGGACCTAATTAAAATAAACCTTATTTTCCCATGGGCGTAACCCCGTTAACACCTTTCTAGACACCTACTTGATCGGCTAATTATAATGTGTAAAACTCTCCCAGGAGTAACTCTTACTCGCAGTGGGTATCGGGATCCAACTATCTCATAGAAGGTATGCAATCTCATTGCAAATTTCAACACTTGAAATTCCGGATAATGTTTTTCCCCAAGCGTCCTTTGACCTTGACAGAGGTCAACAAACCATAGGCTGCTAGCCAAGTTCAACCCGTCATTTCATGATTGAAATAAACCCACCCGCACGACCCTTAACAGAGGCCAACAAGGTCGCACGACTACCCTGCTAGTGTATATGCCCTAGGGGCCATTATTGTATCATACTAACTTGTATATTACTTAATGGAAGCTTGGGATATTCATAGTTATATTAACAGTCTTGCTAAACATGGTAGTACGCTACTTGGTTTGTATCTATCTTAATATGTGTATATGTTAGCATATCGAGAATACATATTGATAGAGCCCTTAGAATATTGCTTGACTACCAGCGTTGTGATGGCAGTCATACTAGTGGGGGCTGGGTAGTCTACAAGCACATCCTTTTTCAGGTCCCTAGTCCTAGGATTATCAAGACAAGGCATCGATACTCCGGAGTAGACTAGTGTGTACGCTTCTCATCCCAGTTGGAGAGATGGTCTGTCCCACAGCCATCAGTACGTTGTACTGGAGATAGTATACAGGTGCTCGTTGGGTTACGGGTACACCGGACAAGACTTGCAGGGAACTGTTGGTTGGTATTATACCCATCGTTAGTTAACAGTTCCCAGGTGACATGAGTACAGCATAGTCCGCAGACTTGACACTGCGGCTTCGTCTCAAGTGTGTTCCCACTGTTCTTAGATTGCTACCCTACCACGGCTCAAAGGAGTCGTGCAAACAGGTAGCAGTTGGGTGCAGTCCCGAAGCACTTGGAGGCAGTGGCGGTTAGATAGGATTCGTCTCTCCCGGTATTGGGAGTTGATATCACGCAGTGTTTGGAGAGCCATTACGCAAAGTCCCTGGCCAGGGCAAGCAATATTTATTGGTAGGATTTCCAGTAGCTTCTCAAGGTGTAATGGGCTTCACTCCGACACGACTTATACCGCTTTTAGGGGACTGACGCTTGCCACCCCCTAGGCCCGATATGCGATAGTCATAGACGAACAGACCGGACTGTACGGAGATTGTCACATCAGGCTCAGTAGGAGTTCGGATGGGTTTCCTCATCGGCCTTCTTATCGACATCTACCTGGGGACCGTTACGTACAGCTAGTACCGCTAGCGGCCTGTGGTTAAACCCACTACCGGCGTAAGTGTCGAGTCTTTAGAGTCCCACACAGAGAGTTTCCCTACTTCGGGCTAAACGATATAGAGGTCTTATAGCTTTACGACGGGGTTCGGACACATACGTGTTTTTACGCACGTACGATGTTCGGACAGTTTATACTAGCAGGTTTTGGTTTAAGCCAGATTCTAGTATTGGATTATTGGATTATTGGATTTATACAGTCTCAGTATTTTCGTGTTTTCACGGATGGGAAGGGCATTCTCGTAATTAGTCGAGAAGCTTCTAGAAGATTAATGAGTTGGAGGCTTAGGTGGAATTTGCATTAAATGATTTAATGACTCATGGTGTGATTCATCCAAAGGAGTTAATGATGCATTTATTGCTTAATGACTCATGAGATGAATCATACAAAGTGAGTTAATGAAGCATGGTTGATATTATTATTTGTTATTCATTTAATAATTATTATGCTTCATATATTCACAAATGAGATATTATTTCATATCATTCTCACTCTCACCTTCTCTCTCCTCAAGCTCTCTCTCTCTTTAAAGAACTAACCCTAACCTCTCATGTGTTGAGATCCAAGGGTTAGCAATACTAATAGATCCCTAATCATATTCTTTATCCTCTAGGTTACTTTGATTAGCACTCATAGCAACATAGTTACCTCAAGTGAGAGGTTAAGCTTGGAGAAGTAGCTCTCGGGTGGATCTTCTATCACAACGAGGAGGCCGACGAGGAGGTGGTCTACGAGAACAAGAAGGACTTGATTCATTAGGTATAATCATCTTTCATAGTAGCTAATCATTTCTATGTTGTTGTTAGTTAGGGTTTAGCAAAGATCCGTAAAGTTAGTCGATGTTAGTTTAAACAAAATGATTGTTTTACCTATTCCGCCTCCCCGCATCTTGTGGGGTGTCTAACGTCAACTTACAGTGGTATCAGAGCCTCGCTAAACCATAACTAACTTGTTAGCAAAGTCGTTAGAAATTCGATCGCAAAACGAAACCGAAAAAACATCATTTTAACCAAGTTTCTGCCGTTTTTAAAACGGGGTCTAAAAAATTTTCAGGGACCCTTAAAAATACATGCAGGAAATTATAAGATTACTAGAGAAATTTGGGATCGTGACTCGGCCAAACCGCCTTGGAACCGTGGCCGTTCCAAGCGATCCGCCGTGGATCCGCGGCCGAGTTGAAGCCGAGTCAGCCTAAATTTGCCCAGTAACTCTTCTATGTTGATTTTGTATTTTCTGGGATGTTTTGTTTCTGCTCAGGTTTCAGGTGCACAGAGAATTATTTGGAGTAGAATCATATGTGTTTGCTTGATCAAAATTCTAAATGTTTGGCTAACTTGATTATATCTGTGATTTTTTTAATGTGTTCGTAAACCTCCCCTAACTGCTAGTATGTTAATTAGCAAGGGGTTGCATATTTCTGTAATGGTTTTTACTGGTTTGTGAATGTGGACTTATTGGATTGTCGTGAATGGATAGCCGGGGATGTGAGACGAGTGTTTCTTTCATTCAAATGTAATTTGTAAATTGTTGTAATATTCTTTTGCGGGGCACATCCGGGTTGAGGTTGTAGCTACCGTTGTATTATTTCATTTACTGTTTTCTGCTACTAGGATAGACCCAAGATGGGGTGCACAAACTACCGGGTACTTTGAAGTGTTTAGTGGCCTACTCACGTCGTTGAGGGAGACCGCTTCACTTCGGGTACTTGATGGGTAGTTTTCCGTACCCGTAGGGGTCTAGGGTGGGGTTTTGGCTATTCATCGCGACTGTGTAATCCGTCTTTCTTTGCAGGCTCAAAAAGGATGCGGATTCGTAGAAAATCCAATATGTTCATCTACGATCTGGAATGCCTATTATTGCGTCTAACGAATGTACAATATCTATATATGATATCTATTAGACGTCACTTATGTTTTGCACCCGCGCTAGTCCAGCCCCCGCTCGGTCGTTAGTTAAGTAACCTAACGGGTGAATGACGGGGCCCAGTGGCGAATGCGGATGGCATAAGAGGATGTTGTATTTTCCTTGTTTTCTGCAATAATAGGTTAATTGATGGGACGCATTATATTAATGAAAAGAAAATAAACCAAAGTTGAATCGTTGGAACAGTTTAAAAGAAACCACTCGGTTATTTTTAAGACAGAAAATATTTTTAATTGCGGAGCTTAACCACTCCTTTAAAAAGTTATCAGGTTCCTTCGATCATATCAAGTTCACTACGTTCACGGTTTCTCCAAAAACATTCGTAGCCCTCCATCATTTCATTTGGATATTCAGTAGTATTCAAGCTATGTATTTTGACCAACGCCAAGGCATAGTGTTTGGTAGCTGCTGGGTATTCATTTGTTGCATAGATATATGAGTTAGTTTGGGACAATCATATTATCTTTTGGCCAACGTCAGGGGTATGTACAGATGGGTTCAAATTAACAAGATAATAATGGGTAGAACTTGACATGTGACTTATGACATTTTGACCAACGCCAAGGTCATAAGAGCATGGGGCAGAAATTTATATCGGGAATTTCTAAAGAAACTGAAATTTGCAAAGAGATGCATACCATTTGGAGTGTGATAATATTGGTAGGATTCCTTCAGCTTTATCACACGATGATATTTGGATCCCGATCCTATTGTGAGTATCCGCTACTCATCAGGAGATTCGTCACTTAACGATCAATGCTATAAACCAAGTAGGTGTCGAGAAAGGTGTCGGCGGGGCTACGCCCCAAGAGAAAAGAGGTTATTTAATTAAGGAACTTCACGAAAGCGTCGTAAAACCTCCCTCGAAGTACCGACACCGGCCTGGCCGAACGGTTAAGCAAGTATTGTACGGTGAGAATGGTCCTGACTAGTTCTTCCTTTTTGGTTTAAGGAGGGATTAGAAAAACAGTGGGAGCCATCCAGTTTAGATAAACTAAAAACCACTCTAAACTTGCAAGAGCATCATGCTAAAGTGTTCCCACTCTCTCTCATTGCAGCGACCCAGAACATGACAGGCCTTAAGTCACTATTAAATAAAAATATTTTGATAGGGCCAAACTATAAAGATTGGTTCCGGAATGTTGAGATAGCTTTGACTTATGAAAAATTGGGGTATGTCCTTACTGCTAAGGCACCTGCAATCCCTGGTCCAGAATCCAGTATTGCGGATAAGGAAATCCATAAGACCTGGGAGTTAGATTGCGCGAAGGCCAAATGCATCATGCTTGCCTCTATGAATAATGAACATCAGAGGAGGCATGAGGATATGGATCTTGAATCGATATTTCTCCACACAAAAGATCTATATGGAGAGCAATCTCGTATAGCTAGATACGAGACCTCAAAGAACTTGTTTCAGTCGAGGCTGGCCGTCGGATCATCTGTAGGAGAACATGTCCTAAAGATGATTGGCTATATAGAAGAGCTCGCGGACCTCGGGACGACTTTAGAGAACGAGCTCTATACAGACTTGGTTCTTCAGTCCCTTCGTTCCACCTACGCCCAGTTTATTCTGAATTTCAGTATTCTAGGAAAAGAAGTTGAACTTCCAGAACTCCTTAACATGTTAAGGAGTGCAGAGGGCACCTTGCAGAAAGCAAGGAAAACACCCACTATGTTTGTTCACGGTGCTTCCTCTTCCAGGTCCAAGGCAAGAGCCAAAGGAAGGAAGATGAAGGACGCTACCAAACCAAGAGGTGGTGTTAGTAAGGTGGGAGTCAAGGGAAAGGCAAAGGTTGCGGTGCCAGTAGTGGCAAAGGACGAGTGCTTCCACTGTCGTAGGAAAGGCCATTGGAAGAAAGATTGCAAAGCTTGGATTGCCAAGAACCAGCAACCGAAGCAAGTTGTGGCTTCGACTTCAGGTGTGTTTGTAATTGAAAATTGTCTGTCAATCAACTCTACCTCCTAGGTATTCGATACCGGATCAGGATCTCATATATGCAATTTATTGCAGGCACTGAGAAACCGTAGAGTGCTGAAGGTTGGTAATATGACCCTCCAGGTTGCTAACGGAGCTAGTGTGGGCGCTGTGTCCGTAGGGGATTATCATCTTGGATTGACGAGTGGATATATTTTGATTTTACATAACTGTTTTTGTGTACCCAGTTTAACGTGTAATATCATATCAGTATCGTTGTTATCAAAAGAAGGTTATGATTTCATATTTGTAAGCGATGTTGTTAACATCCACCTTATTCATGGTTTGATTAGGTCCGGTACACTAGATAATGGTATATATGTGTTAAACCAATTACAAATTTTCAATGTCCAGAACACACTAAAAAGAAAGTCTCCAGATTTAAATAAGGTTTTCTTATGGCATTGTAGACTAGGTCACATCAATGAGACAAGATTAACTAAGTTACATAGAGAAGGATATTTGAATCCGTTCGAATATCAATCTTATGCCACTTATCAATCATGTCTCAAAGGAAAGATGACAAAGACTCTATTCACTGGACATGGAGTAAGAGCGAGCGAGCTCTTAGGACTCATACACAGCGATGTATGTGGTCCAATGTCTACACATGCAAGAGGTGGTTTTTCATATTTCATTACTTTTATGGATGATTACTCTAGGTACGGATTCATTTTCTTGATGAAACATAAATCTGAGGCCTTTGAGAAATTCCAAGAATATAAGAATGAAGTAGAAAACCAAAACGGCAAAAGTATCAAGACACTGAGATCTGATCGAGGTGGTGAATACTTAAGTGCCGAGTTCCTAGGTTACCTAAAAGAGAAAGGAATTCTCTCTCAGCTTACTCCTCCATACACTCCACAGCATAATGGTGTATCAGAAAGACGGAACCGAACCCTATTGGATATGGTACGTTCCATGATGAGTCATGCTGAGTTACCGCGATCTTTCTGGGGTTATGCGCTAGAATCAGCTGCATATCTTTTGAACAGGGCTCCTACCAAGACTGCGCTTACCACGCCATATCAGATATGGAGTGGGAAGAAACCCTATCTTCAGTATCTGAAGATATGGGAATGTCCAGCTTTTGTTAAAAAGCAGCATACGGACAAGCTCGAGGCATGATCAGTACAGTGTGAGTTTGTGGGATATCCAAAGAACTCCAAGGGGTATTTCTTCTATTACGTAGAGGAGCAAAAGGTTTTTGTTTCTCGTAATGCCCATTTTCTAGAACAGCAGTTTTTAGAAAAGAAAAAAAGTGGGAGCGAAATAGATCTAGAAGAAATTCCATAACCACAAACTACTACTGAAAGTTTGGTAGAACCAGAAGTTCAAGAAGAACAGGACATTCCCGCACCCCTCCGCAAGAGTAGTAGGCCGTCTCATCCGCTTGAGAGATACTATGGTTTTCTCATAGATGAGGATAGAGAGGATTGCATCATTGATAATGATAAACCTACTAGCTTCCAGCAGGCCATCCAGAGCGGCGACTCGGTAAGATGGCTGGATGCAATGCGAACCGAGATGGAGTCCATGTACACCAACAAAGTATGGACTTTGGACTTTGCTCCAGATGGGGTAAAACCTATAGGATGCAAATGGGTCTTCAAGAAAAAGATTGGTGTAGATGGACAGGTGGAAACCTATAAGGCTAGACTTGTTGCAAAGGGTTTTCGTCAAAGACCTGGTTTGGACTATGACGAAACATTTTCTCCAGTGGCTATGCTCAAATCCATTCGGATCCTTCTTGCTATTGCCGCCTTCCATGATTATGAAATCTGGCAGATGGACGTAAATACGGCTTTTCTAAATGGTAATTTAGAAGAGTGCGTCTATATGGATCAGCCAGAAAGTTTCAATCAGAGTGGGAGCAGCGGGAAAGTATGCAAGTTGCTTAAGTCCATTTATGGACTAAAGCAGGCATCGCGGAGTTGGAACATCTGTTTTGATGAAACGGTCAAAGAATATGACTTTATCAAAAATCCATATGAACCATGTATATATAGTAAAATTGTAGCACGAACTGTCGTATTTCTAGTCTTGTACGTGGATGACATTCTCTTGATAGGAAATGACTTTCCTATGCTACAATCTGTCAAAGGATTCTTGTCACACAGGTTCTCCATGAAAGACCTGGGTGATGCCTCTTACATTCTGAGGATCCAGATCTATCGTGATAGATCTAAGAGGATGTTGGGACTTTCGCAGTCCAGGTATATCAACACTATACTGAAAAGATTCAGTATGGAAGATTCTAAGCTCGGTAATTTACCGGCTTGTCACAGAATCACCCTATCCAAAGGGATGTCTCCCAAGACTGATTTGGAAAGGGGTCGCATGTCAGTTATACCCTACGCTTCTGCGATAGGCTCTATAATGTATGCGATGTTGTGCACCAGACCAGATGTAGCTTACGCACTGAGCGTGGTAAGCATGTATCAGTCAGACCCAGGGTAGAAGCACTGGATAGCAGTAAAGAACATTCTCAAGTACCTGAGAAGGACTAAGGATATGTTCTTGGTTTACGGTGGAAAAGACCTCCAGATCGAGGCTTTTGCCGACTCCAGCTTCCAGAGTAACAAGGATGACTCCAAGTCCATGTCGGGTTATATCTTTACCCTCAATGGAGGGGCGGTGTGCTGGAAGAGTTCCAAGCAGGACACCGTTGCTGACTCGACGATGGAAGCGGAGTATATCGCTGCTTGCGATGCCGCAAAAGAAGTGGTCTGGATGAAGAAGTTCCTCACAGAACTTCAAGTGGTTGCATCCATTGTTGATCCAATACCTCTATATTGTGACAACAACGGGGCTATAGCTTTAGCAAAGGAACCCAGGTCCCATCAGAAGTCCAGATACATCTTAAGGAGGTATCACCTGATCAGGGAGATCATAGATCGCCGGGAGATCGAGGTCCAGAGAGTTGCTACAGAGGAGAACACTGCAGATCCATTCACAAAGGCCTTACCTCAGACGCAGTTCGAGAGACTATCAGAGATGATAGGTCTTCGTTATGCCAATACATAGCCCTAGTGCAAGTGGGAGATTGTTAGTGTATATGCCCTATGGGCCATTATCGTATCATACTAGCTTGTATATTACTTAATGGAAGCTTGGGATATTCACAGTTATATTAACAGTCTTGCTAAACATGGTAGTACGCTACTTGGTTTGTATCTATCTTAATATGTGTATATGTTAGCATATCGAGAATACATATTGATAGAGCCCTAAAGATCTTGCTTGACTGCCAGCGTTGTGATGGCAGTCACACTAGTGGGGGCTGGGTAGTCTACAAGCACATCATTTTTCAGGTCCCTAGTCATAGGATTATCGAGACAGGGCATCGACACTCCGGAGTAGACTAGTGTGTACGCTTCTCATCCCAGTTGGGGAGATGGCCTATCCCACAGCCATCAGTACGTTGTACTGGAGATAGTGTACAGGTGCTCGTTGGGTTATGGGTACACCGGACAGGACTCGCAGAGAACTGTCGGTTGGTATTATACCCGTTGTCAGTTAACAGTTCCCAGGTGACATTAGTACAGCATAGTCCGCAGACTTGACACTGCTGCTTCGTCTCGAGTGTGTTCCCACTGTTCTTAGATTGCTACCCTACCACGGCTCAAATGAGTCATGCAAACAGGTAGCAGTTGGGTGCAGTCCCGAAGCACTTGGAGGCAGTGGCGGTTAGATAGGATTCGTCTCTCTCGGTATTGGGTGTTGATATCGCGCTGTGTTTGGAGAGCCATTACGCAAAGTCCCTGGCCAGGGCAAGCGAGATTTACTAGTAGGATTTCCAGTAGCTTCTCAATGTGTAATGGGCTTCACTCTGACATGACTTATACCAATTTTAGGGGACTGACGCTTGCCGCCACCCTAGGCCCGATATGCAATAGTCATAGACGAATAGACCGGACTGTACGGAGATTGTCACATCAGGCTCAGAAGGAGTTCAGATAGGTTTCCTCATCATCCTTCTTATCGACATCTACTTGGGGACCGTTACGTACAGCTAGTATTGTTAGTTATATGTATGCCCTAGAGGCCATTACTGTACATTGGATGTATATTGTAGTGGATGCTGGGACATATATAGGTAGGACTTTCTTGCTCGACATGATAGTACGCTATCTGGTTGCTCTTTATCTTAACATGTATACTTTCTGTCTCTCTGTTACATGTTGATAAAGCCTTTAGGATGTGTGCTACTTGCAGGAATATGATGTAGATCATATTAGTGGGGCCTGGGTAGTCTATGAGTACATCCTTCAATGTTCCTAGTCGTGGGATTATCGAGACCGGGTATCGATATTCCAGAGTAGACTAGCGTATATCTTCTCGACCCATGTGATGGGCGATGGATGATCCCATATCTATTGGTGTTTGACATCAGAGATGGTATGCGTGTGCTCAGTGGAGACTGGGTACACTAAACGGACTCGCCGAGAACTCCCAGATGGTATTATACATCACGTTAGATGGCAGTTCTCTGGTGACACTGGTACAGCTTAGTCTGTTGACCCAAGACCGTCATAGAGTCTTGTGTGTCTCCCACTGTGCTTTGATTTCCACCCTACCATGGCTCTACTGAGTCGTGCAAACAGGTGGTTTTTTGGGTACAGTCTCGATTCACATGGAGGCAATGAGCGATAGGAGGGGATTTGTCTCTCCCGGTATTCGGGGTTGATATTGCGCTATGCTCGATTGGCCATAACTGTAAATCCCTGGCCAGGGTTGCAATGATTTACTGGTAAGTGTTATCAGTAGTTTCATGCTTGTTATGGACCTTACATCGGCATGACTTGTCAAGCTATTGGGGTCTGACGTTTACCATCCCTAGGCGAGAAATGTGACATATCAAACGAACAGACTGGACTGTGCGGTAAGTGTTACTGGTTGGATTCACAGGAGTGTGAGCGGGCTTGCTCGTTGAGCTTCTGATCGCTCAATACCCGGGTGGTCGTTACGTTTAGCAGACCGCTTGCGGCTTGTGGTTGTTTGATATGATCATCGCCTACTTCCGGCGTATTGACGAGTCTTTAGACTCCTACACAGAGGTTTCCTGGCTCAAGCAAAACGAAAGAGGAGCGCATATGAGATATGTGCGGGACCGAGAATAATACCAGTATGTGATACTGAATTTTATTCTCGCGATTAGTATCATCGAACGGTTATATAAGATATAGCTGGGTTACCGAATCAAATGTTGATTCGATATATTGATACACTTGATATTAGTCGATTATATGCAGTATGACCGGATCATTAAATCAAGTGTTGATTTAATGATTTAATGTATAATTATATATTTGATATATTACTTTACATTAACTAGTATTGGTTCACTTAAGATTATTTTTCTCACTAGATTGTGCACATTGTATATATGATATATGTTTGTGCACTAGTTTGTATCATGTTTGATGATACATGCAAACTTGGGTGTGTGTATGCTTTAAACCATGTTTAGGTTAATGGTTAGGGTTTTAAATTATTTATTTATTTATTTATTTATTTTTGGCAAAAAATAAAATGGTGGTTTTCTTTCTTTGCTTCAAGCTTCATGAAGCTTCTTAGCATCTTTGAAAAGTCTTAACCATTTTGTTTTTTCCTTTAACCTAACCATTACACCTAAACCCTAGTTTATTCTCTACATGTGTTAACTTCACCCATGGTTGCATTTTGATAAGTATTCACTTGATTTATTATTTTCAAGAATAATTCATTTTTCCATCTTCTTCTTCTTCATCTTCTTCAAGTGAAAAAAACCTTTCTTGAAAATTTTCAAGTGATGAAATCAAGTGAGGAATCCAAATCCAAAGTGAACCCACTTCCAATTTCTTCATCCTCTACCACTTGCCATGTTGTATAGGGTGTTATCTTCACATGTTTCATGACCTAGTGAAGATGGAGCTTGAGTTTGAGTCGCCTCGACGTAGATCATCTTCGGCATCGAAGTCAACGACATAGCCTGATCATTTCTCCGATGAAACCAATGCTCGAGTCCGGGATCCCGAGGATCGCAACGGAGGGATGTCATCACGGAGCTAAAGAAGTGGAGGACCGGATCTACAAAGGTTGTAGTCCCTTTCACTTGTAGTTAAAGTTGTTAACTTGCTTGTAGTTTCGCCTTACCTCTAGTTATCGATCTTGTTTAGGGTTTCTCGGCACATAAATTTTTGAATTTGGCATGGTAGATGCCTTGTGGAACCTCTTGACTGTGCCTAGGAACCCTACAGTAGTATCAGAGCCTAGCTAGAGCTTTAGGCGAAGCGTAGACGAAATTAGAAACCCGATCGAACCCCGAAACCTTAAATAAAACCCTTCTCTGTACATTTTTTCAAAACTGTGATTTTTGTGAATTAAAAATTCTCAGAAAATTAAGCAGGGTTTTCTAGGAATTACTGTGGAGCACGTGACCCTAAGTCGATAATTGCGCCACGGAACCGCGGCCCTACCCTGGCTTGCGCGGCGGTTCCGCGGCCATAAAGATGAATCTTTTGTCACGGTTTGCACAGTAATGCCCGTATGTAATTCCTTTGTTTTCTGGGTATTTTTAATTTTTACTCAATAGTTGAGTTTTCTAGGTTGTTTTGGGGACTCGATGTTTTGATCGAATTGTTTAACTTTGTTTTTGTTTTTCGGATAATTTTAGAATATGTTAAAAAGTTCGACCGGATATAAATACCCACTTTTTCCTCTGCCTGGAAATTTCCAAGTGTTGGATTTTTCCATAGTTTAAGAACGTTCTAAGTAGTGCAAGTAACGCGATGGGCCCTCTAGAAGACAACAAACCTTAACTCGATTATGTGACCGTCTTGAACTACCCATTGAACTTTAGGGTTTGGGGCAGTACGGCGTGCCACATGTGAGGCGTTGGCTTGACCCTTCTACGGCTGGACCGTTGGTACTGTGGCATAAAATGGATGTTTTTAAACTTATTTCATGTGTTGAGCTGTTTCGGGAAAACTTGGGTGTTTGATTGTTCGATCGGAAAGTTTAACATTTTCTATTTATCTGGAATGTGATACAATATTTGGAATCCACAAGTAGTTATGAGATAACTATTTTGGATGTTATAAACATAGCAGTTTAGTCTCACTTGATCGGTTGCCACGAAATTTTGATGTGATCAAAAGTCCGTCGCAATCATGTTGCGTACGCGGATACTCGCCGGGTAAACTTAATAGACAGCTACACCCCATAGCCCCGACCAAGTGACTGTAGGAGAACCCCGTCGCCAAAAAGCATCCGTTCGGGTGCTTGCCGCAGCGGTGTTCCGCCTCAGTGCACTTCGTCGACGGCATCGGGGGTGCGGCCGCCCACTAAAGTTTGCGACGAGCATTCGTTCTGGATGTCGGGAATCCTATTGAATTGCCCGACTTGATATTGAAAAGTGCTTTCGATAATGAGACTAAAATGCAGGGTTTGTAATTGTTAGGCATGCGATGTCTAAGGAGGTTGCGGATTCCAACTGTTGTAGTTTTACACTTTCTTTTCTGCGACCGTAAGTGTAATATGTGATATCGCCGGTTTCGTTGCTATATGTCAACGACAATTGGGATACGCATATTTACTTACGTTGATGACATGTGATGTTATGTGTTGCTGGATATGTTATATTGGATTATCGTGTTCGAATAGCCGGGGGTTTTTATGTGAGACAAGTGTTTTTCATTTTCATTCATGTAAAAACTTGTATGTAATATTCTTTTATTGGGGCACTTCCGGGTTGAGGATGATGTCACCATTGTATATTATTTACTTTTCCGCATTAGGATAGACCCAAGGAGGGGAGCACAAGTAACCGGGTTCTAGGGTCCAGTGGGAGACCATCTCGAGGAGTCGAGTTCGGGTCTCCTAACTCTAGAATTGGTAGGGTTACTTGCCGCTCTCGTAGGGGTCTAGGGGTGTGGGATTGGCTATTCATCACGACCGTAGAATCCGTATTTTATACAGGCTCAAAATAAAACACGGACGTCCTAGTATATCCAATATTTCATATGATATTTTCTGCTGCGTTATCTGTGATGGGATCATGTGATTTGTTCAGATGGATACTGTATATACTATATATTATATATTATATAAACGTTGCTTATGTTTTACATCCGCGCTAGCCCTGCCCCGCTCTGCCGTTAGTTACCTAACCTAACGGTGCAGACGGGACATCGAGGCGAATGCGGATGGCATAAGCGTAAGTTGTATTTATCGGTGATGTTTAGGTGGACTTAAATGATGGGACATTCATTAATGAGATTAATGAAAGGAAATAAACCTAAAAGATGTTGTGGAATCGAATTTCAAAAATCAGGTAGCTACAGTTCTTGCTTTGCATCGCGGTGTTCCTTATAGAACATCCTGCACCTTATTCGATAAGGAAAGGGCCGAGATCCCTTCACCGGGAGTAACCCATTTAGCAATAATGGGCAGATGCTACAACCCTCGGTTTGTCTTTTGATTGCTTCTATAGTTTTTGCTTTGCACAGTGGTATATATGATATATCCTGCACCTTATTCGATGAGGAAAGGGCCAACGATCCCTTCACCGGGAGTGACCCCTTTAGCAAAACTAGAAAAGCCTCAAAAAACACTCCATTTAAAAACCATTTGATTCCGCAACGAGATCAAGTTCAAAGCGTTAAAGGTTTTCATAAAAAACCATCTGCAACCCTCCGTCATTTTAGGAAGTAGAGTACTTAGTATTCGTGCTGTGTTTGTTGACTATAGTCAAGGCACAGTGTACGGTAGCTAAGTGATGTCTTCCTACACCGCATATGATGCGATTAGTTAGGACAGTCGCGTGACTTTGTTGACCTTAGTTAAGGGTCATGTGGGTGGGTCTAATTAATCACGAAATGACGGGTAGAACTTGACTAGTGCTTATGATTTGTTGACCATAGTTAAGGTCATAAGTGCTAGGGATAAAAACCTTTATCGGGAGTTTCAAGTATTGAAATTTGCAATGAGATTGCATACCTTCTATATGATAGTTGGATCCCGATACCCACTGCGAGTAATTGTTACTCCTGGGAGAGTTTTGCACTTTACAATTAGCCAATCAAGTAGGTGTCTAGAAAGGTGTCAACGGGGTTATGCCCCTGGGAAAACAAGATTTACTTTAATTAGGTCCGTGCGAAAGCACGGGGAACCTCCCTCAAAGTACCGGCACTGGCCTGGCTGAAAGATTGGCGAACTTGTAGAGTGTAATTAATCTCGGCTAGTCTTTCCTTTTAAGGTTTGAAGGAAGATTTGATAAAAACAGTGGGAGCCATCCTAATTAGATAAAATATATAACCAATCTAATCTTGCTAGAGCGCACACAGAGTGTTTTCTTCTCTCTCTCTCTAGGTAGCGACCATGTTATGCCTTAATCAAGATAATAAAATGGATGTATTGACCGAACCCGCTTGTAATACTGAGCTGGGGAACGTTGGTCCCGCTCCAACTTATAATTGTTATAAGACCGAGCAGGAATTAGGGGAATACCAGGATTCCCATGCCGCCCAAACGAAGAAAGTGCATTACGATGCATCTTCTTCGGGTGTGTTCATTACAAAGAACTGTTTCTCAGTATCCTCTGCGTCCTGGGTATTTGATACCGGATCAGGATCCCAGATATGTAATCTGTTACATAGGGCTACAGAAAGGTAGAGAACTGAGAACGGGTGATAAGTTTCATGAGACAGAAAATGGTGCAAGTGTTGCAGCCAAGTCTGTTGGTCACTATCACCCTGTATTACCAAAATACATTGATTCTAAACAAATGCTATTAGATACCAAACCTGATATACAAAATCAAATCAGTCTGTTTATTAGTAAAGAAAGGATATAATTTTGTATTGTTGGATAATGTTTTGAACATTTCCTATATTTCAAAAGTTGATCGGTTCAAGCACGTTATCTAAAAGTATTGACGTTCTAAATCAAACTACAGTTCCTAGTATACAGAACACACACAAGAGGAAGAGTTCAGAAATGAACGAATCCTTCTTGAGGTATTATAGACTAGGTTATATCAATGTGACCCGACTTGCTTAAGTTACATTTTAGATGCATATTTAATTAGTTTGAATTTACATCTTGTGAAACTTTCCAGTCATGTCACAAAGATAAGATGACCATAACTCTGTTTACTCGAAACAGAGAAAGAGTTAGTGAACTTTTGGGACTGATACATAGTGATGTATAAAGGTCCCCAGTCTACATATGCCAGGACTGGTTCTTTGTACTTCCTTACATTCTCTGATGATCTTTCAAGATTCGGACACATGTTCCTGTTGAAACACATGTCTGAAGCTTTTGAGAAATTCAAAGAATATAAGTTAGAAGTAAAGAACCAATAAAGGTATAAGTATTATGTCCTATGATAAGATCAGGGAGGAGAATACTTGTGCATGGAATTCTTGGACTATTCTAAAGGAGAATGAGTTTCTCTCTCAGTATTACTCCTCTGAATACACCACAGCACAACGGTGTATCGGGGCGGAGCAATCACACCCTATATGATATGGTGTGCTCTATGATGAGTACTACTGAGTTACCTATTTCCTTTTAGGGGTTATGCACTTAAGAAGCTGCATACCTATTGAATTAGGTTCGAATCAGATCACTGCCTACCACTCCATATGAGATATGGTATGGGAAGAACCCATCTCTTAAGCAAGTTAAGATTTGGGATTGTCCAGCCTATGTCAAAAGCAAAATCCGGACAAGATCGAGGCAAGGTCAATTCTGTAGAACTGGAAGAAGTTCCAGCTATACAAACTACAGCTGATGATTTGATAGAACCAAAAGATTCAATAGTCTCCGACGAACCTTAGCCTCTCCGCCGATCTAGCAGGGTTCCTCATTCGCCTGAGAGATACTTTGGTTTCTCGATGACAGTGGGAGTGAGGATTACATCATGAGATGATGACCCAACTAGTTTCGAGCAGGCCATCAAGAGTAGGGACTCTGTAAGAATGGCTGGATGCTTAGCGATCTGAGATGGAATCCATGTACACCAACAAAGTATGGACTTTGGTTGCTATATATGAAGGGTTAAATCCCCATCAGGAGCAAGTATATCTTGAGAAGATTACTTGGTGTAGATAGAAAAGTTAAAACTTTCAAAGCTAGACTTGTTAAAGGTTTTCTTCATCGACCAGGCATGGATAATGATGAAACCTTTTTCCAGTAGCTATGCTTAAGTCCATCCGGATCCTACTTGCCATTGCTACATACCATGACTACGATATCTGGTGGTTGGGTGTCATGACTGTTTTCTGATTTAGAAGAGAACGTCTATAAGTACACAGCCAGAGGGCTTCATAAACAGTAGGAGCAGCGGAAACGTGTGCAAGCTGCTTTACAGAAGAAAGCAGGCATCGCGGAGTTGGAACGTCTGTTTTGATGCGATAGTCAAAGAGTTTGACTTCATCAAAATGGTAGATGAACCTTGTATGTACAAAAAGGTAGTAGAGAGTAAGGTGGTCATCCTCGTATTGTACGTAGACAACATACTCTTGATAGGAAAAGAGTTTCCTATACTACGCACGGTCAATCTCCTCTTATCACGTGAATTCTCCATATAGGATCAAATTGATACCTCCTAAATCCTGGATTTTGGATCTATAAGATAGATCTAAATGGATGTTAGGATTCTCACTAGGTGTAGTGAAATGGTATCAATCGATCCTGGGGAGAATCACTAGAAAGGTTCCAGGGTGATAAGGACGACTGAATGTCAGTCGCAGGCATTGTCTTTACCCTCAGTGGAGGGACAGTATGTTGGAAGAATTCCAAGCAGAAATACCGTGGCAGACTAGACGATAAAGGCTGGTGACATCGCTATCAAAGATACTACCAAAAAGGAAGTTTGGGTGTATATTAGTTCATGAGATGAACTAGGTTCCTACCATTGTATGACAATGGAAGTATGGCTTTGGCCAAGGAACCCCGGTCCTATCAGGGACCCAGACATATTCTGAGGCAGCATCACCTGATCATGGAGATAGTTGATCTCCAGGGTGATCGAGGTTAGGAGAGTAGACTCAGAGGACAACACGGCGGATCCACTCACAAATGCCTTTTCCCAGAGAGAGACTTTTATGGGATGGTTGAGTATGAAATACTGCAACCACTGCTACAGATGGCCCTAGTGCAAGTGGGAGATTGTTAGTTATATGTATGCCCTAGAGGCCATTACTGTACATAGGATGTATATTGTAGTGGATGCTGGGACATATATAGGTAGGACTTTCTTGCTCGACATGATAGTACGATATCTGGTTGCTCTTTATCTTAACATGTATACTTTCTGTCTCTCTGTTACATGTTGATAAAGCCCTTAGGATGTGTACTCGACTTGCAGGACTATGACGTAGATCATACTAGTGGGGCCTGGGTAGTCCATGAGTACATCCTTCAATGTTCCTAGTCGTGGGAATATCGAGACGGGGCATCGATATTCCAGAGTAGACTAGCGTATATCTTCTCGACCCATGTGATGGGCGATGGATGATCCCATATCCATTGGTGTTTGACATCAGAGATGGTATGCGGGTGCTCAGTGGAGACTGGGTACACTGAACGGACTCGCCGAGAACTCCCAGATGGTATTATACCTCACGTCAGATGGCAGTTCTCTGGTGACACTGGTACAGCTTAATCTGTTGACCCGAGATCGTCATAGAGTCTTGTGTGTCTCCCACTGTGCTTTGATTTCCACCCTACCACGGATCTACCGAGTCGTGCAAACAGGTGGTTTTTGGGTACAGTCCCGATTCACATGGAGGCAATGAGCGATAGGAGGGGATTCGTCTCTCCCGGTATTGGGGGTTGATGTTGCGCTATGCTCGACTGGCCATAACTGGAAATCCCTGTCCAGGGTTGCACTGATTTACTGGTAAGTGTTATCAGTAGTTTCATGCTTGTTATGGACCTTACATCGGCATGACTTGTCAAGCTACTGGTCTCTGACGTTTACCACCCCTAGGCGAGATATGCGACATATCAGACAAACAGACCGGACTGTGCGGTAAGTGTTATTAGTTGGATTCACAGGAGTGTGAGCGGGCTTGCTCGTTGGTTTTCTGATCGCTAAATACCCGGGTGGCCGTTATGTTTAGCAGACCGCTTGCGACTTGTGGGTGTTTGATATGATCATCGCCTACTGCCGGCGTATTGACGAGTCTTTAGAGTCCTACATAGAGGTTTCCTGGCTCAAGCGAAACGAAATAGGAGCGCATATGAGATATGTGCGGGACCGAGAATAATACCAGTATGTGATACTGAATTCTATTCTCGCGATTAGTATCATCGAACGGTTATATAAGATATAGCTGGGTTACCGAATCAAATGTTGATTCGATATATTGATACACTTGATATTAGTCGGTTATATGCAGTATGACCGGATCATTAAATCAAGTGTTGATTTAATGATTTAATATATAATTATATATTTGATATATTACTTTACATTAACTGGTATTTGTTCACTTAAGATTATTTTTCTCACTAGATTGTGCACATTGTATATATGATATATGTTTGTGCACTGGTTTGTATCATGTATGATGATACATGCAAACTTGGGTGTGTGTATGTTTTAAACCATGTTTAGGTTAATGGTTAGGGTTTTAACTTATTTATTTATTTTATTTATTTATTTTTGGCAAAAAATAAAATGGTGGTTTTCTTTCATTGCTTCAAGCTTCATGAAGCTTCTTAGCATCTTTGAAAAGTCTTAACCATTTTGTTTTTTCCTTTAACTTAACCATGGCACCTAAACCCTAGTTTATTCTCTACATGTGTTATCTTCACCCATGGTTGCATTATGATAAGTATTCACTTGATTTATTATTTTCAAGAATAATTCATTTTTCCTTCTTCTTCTACTTCATCTTCTTCATGTGAAAAAAACCATTCTTGAAAATTTTCAAGTGATAAAATCAAGTGAGAAATCTAAATCCAAAGTGAACCCACTTCCTATTTCTTCATCCTCTACCACTTGCCATGTTTTATAGGGTGTTATCTTCACAAGTTTCATAACCTAATGAAGATGGAGCTTGAGTTTGAGTCGCCTCGACGTAGATCATATTCGGCATCGAAGTCAACGACCTAGCCCGATCATTTCTCCGATGAACTAGAGTCCGGGATCGCGATGATCGCAGCGGAGGGACGTCATCACGGAGCTAAAGAAGTGGAGGACCGGATCTACAAAGGTTGTAGTCCCTTTCACTTGTAGTTAAAGTTGTTAACTTGCTTGTAGTTTCGCCTTACCTCTAGTTACCGATCTTGTTTAGGGTTTCTCGGCACATAAATTTTTGAATTTGGCATGGTAGATGCCTTGTGGAACCTCTTGAGTATGCCTAGGAACCCTACAAGTACCGCTTGCGGCCTGTGGTTAAACCCACTGCCAGCGTAAGTGTTGAGTCTTAAGAGTCCCACACAGAGAGTTTCCCTACTTCGGGCGAAACGATATAGAGGTCGTATGGCTTTACGACGGGGTTCGGACACATACGTGTTTTTACGCACGTACGATGTTCGGACAGTTTATACTAGCAGGTTTTGGTTTAAGCCAGATTCTAGTATTGGATTATTGGATTTATACAGTCTCAGTATTTCCGTGTTTTCACGGATGGGAGGGGCGTTCTCGTAATTAGTCGAGAAGCTTCTAGAAGATTAATGAGTTGGAGGCTTAGGTGGAATTTGCATTAAATGATTTAATGACTCATGGTGTGATTCATCCAAAGGAGTTAATGATGCATTTATTGCTTAATGACTCATGAGATGCACACAAAGTGAGTTAATGAAGCATGGTTGATATTATTATTTGTTATTCATTTAATAATTATTATGCTTCATATATTCACAAATGAGATATTATTTCATATTATTCTCACTCTCACCTTCTCTCTCCTCAAGCTCTCTCTCTTCAAAGAACTAACCCTAACCTCTCATGTATTGAGATCCAAGGGTTAGAAAGACTAATAGATCCCTAATCCTATTCTATATCCTCTAGGTTACTTTGATTAGCACTCATAGCAACCTAGTTACCTCAAGTGAGAGGTTAAGCGTGGAGAAGTAGCTCTCGGGTGGATCTTCTATCACAACAAGGAGGCCGACGAGGAGGTAGTCTACAAGAACAAGAAGGACTTGATTCATTAGGTATAATCATCTTTCATAGTAGCTAATCACTTCTATATTGTTGTTAGTTAGGGTTTAGCAAAGATCCGTAAAGTTAGTCGATGTAAGTTTAAACAAAATGATTGTTTTACCTATTCCGCCTCCCCGCATCTTGTGGGGTGTCTAACGTCGACTTACATACCCTAAATCAATTGCATCATATGCTTTGCAGATAAACACTAATCAGCTACCGCACACTACGCCTTGACAGAGGTCAACAAACGCAGCACGAATACTAATTACTACTTATCTGAAATGACGGAGGGCTACAACAGGTTTTTAAGAAAACATTTTGCGTAATGAACTTGATATCGTTGTAGAATCGAGTGATTTTGAAAATGAGTGTTTTTTAGGCTTTTACTAGTTTTGCTAAAGAGGTCACTCCCAGTGAAAGGATCTCGGCTCTTTCCTTATTAAATAAGGTACAGGATATTTCACAAATACCACTATGCAAAGCAAAAACTATAAAGGCAATCAAAAGACAAACCGAGTTTGTAGCATCTGCTGGTTTTGCTAAAGAGGTCACTCCCGGTGAAGGGATCTCGGATCTTTCCTTATCGAATAAGGTGTTGGATATTCTACAAGGAATACTGCTATGCAAAGTAAGAACTAGAGCTACCATTTTTTAAAACAAGTTTCTACAACATCTTTAAGGTTTCTTTTATTTCATTAATCTCATTAATGAAGTCCCATTTATTATGCTTCCCAAGCATCACATATGAAACGAAAGCAGCAATATTAATTATATCTTATATATATAATATATAGGCATTCGTCTGAACATATCACAATGATCACATCACAGAGCAGCAGACGATAACATATGAAATATTGGATATACTAGGATTTCCGTATTTTAAATTAAGCCTGTATAAAACATGGATTCCACGGTCATGATGAATAGCCAAACCCACATCCCTAGACCCCTACGAGAGCGGCAAGCAACCCTATCAATTCTAGAGTTAGGAGACCCGGTCTCGACTCCTCGAGGTGGTCTCCTACTGGACTCTAGAACCCGGTTACTTGTGTTCCCCGCCTTGGGTCTGTCCTAATGCGGAAAAGTAAATAATATACAATGGTGACATCATCCTCAACCCAGAAGTGCCCCAATAAAAGAATATTACATACAATGAATTTTACATGAATGAAAATGAAAAACTCTCATCTCACATAAAACCCCCGGCTATTCAAAACACGACGATCCAATATAATATATCATAGCAACACATAACATCACATGTCACCAACGTAAGTAAATATGCGTATCCCAATTTTCGTTGACATATAGCACTGAAACCGGTGATACACCACATATTACACTTACGGTCGCAGAAAAGAAAGTGAAAAACTACAATAGTTGGAATCCGCAACCACCTTAGACATCATAAACCCAATGTATCACATACTTTGGATTTGATGCCTAACCAAATGAATTCCTTAGACATCGCATGCCTAACAATTATAAACCCCGCAATTTAGTCTCGATCTCGAAAACACTTTTCAATATCAAGTCACGAAATAGAACAAAATTCCCGACATCCTGATCGAATGCTCGTTAGAAACTTTAGTAGACGACCGCACCCCCCGATACCATCGACAAAGTGCACTAAGATGGAACACCGCTGCCGCGAGCACCCGAATGGATGCTTTTGGCGACGGGGTTCTCCTACAGTCACTTGGTCGGGGCTATGGAGCATGGCTATCTAATAAGGTTACCCGGCGAGTATCCGCGTACGCTACGTGATTGCGATGGACTTTTGATCACATCAAAATCTCGTGGCAACCGATCAAATGAGACTAAATTGCTAGATTTATAACATTCAAATTAGTTATCTCATAACTACTTTTGTGGATTCCAAATATTGTATCCCATCACATGATACCCGGACGACATTAAACTTTTCGATCGATTCATCAAAGTCCCACAATTTCCCGACAACTCTACACTTGAGCACAGTTTAATAATACCCAGAATATGCCACAGTACCTATGCACCAGCCGGAAGGGCAAACCCAAGCCTCACTCATGTCGCCACGGAACTGCGGCAAACCCTAAGGTATGACCACGGTTCTGCGATCAAGAAGTCGAGTTAGGGTTTCATTCTTCTAGAGGGTTCATAGAATTACTTGCATGTTTTTCCGGATACGTTAAACTTGGAAATATGGGTTTTTGACATTCGATCGAACTTTTAAACTTCGCCTAGACAATATGTGAATAACCCAAAACAATGTTAAAACTACGAATACGAAACACACCGAATTGCTTATAGTGTAAGATTACATCACATGCAAAATTAGCAAAAACAAACAACACCTGAAACACCAAAACCCAGTCACTGGAACACAGTGAAAATTTCAGGCAAAACTGCCAAAAAGTGGCCAGCCCCTACACTAGTGATCTCGGCCAAAATCCGAGCAAACAGCCTGAATTTTTCATGGTGTTCATGATATATCCCATATAACACTATGTAATTGTTTAAAAAAAATTGACAACATTTTAAATTCGACAGAAACTACATTTTCGCGTTTCAAGTTTCGGAGTATTTCGGTTTCGTAATCTTAACAAAATCCGTCTAATTTTCTAGCATGGCTCTGATACCACTGCAGGGTTACCTAGGACGGCAGCAAGGTTTCGAGAGGCATCGTCCATGCCAAATTCAAAAATTTGACGTTCTAGCTAACCCTAACTTAGAATCGTTAACTAGAAATCCGACGGAATAATATACAAACACTTTGTAACTAAAAGCGAACAAGGAATACAACCTTTGTAGACCGGTCCTTCACTTCATTAGCTCCGTGTAGTCTTCCCTTCGCTACGATCATGAATTCCCGGACTCTAGAGAGGCTCTCTTGAAGAAACGAACATGCTTGCTTCGAAGTCTTCGAGGCCGAAAATGATCTACGTCGAGGAAACACTAACCTAAGCTGTCTCTTCACTAATTGTGGAATTAATGAAGCAAACACCCTATACTAAATGGTAAGTAGTAGAGGATAATGAAATAGGAATTTTGCTCACTTTAGATTTCATATTCTCACAATCATTCATCACCATTGAAAAAGCTAGAAAGCTTTTTGTGTAGAAGAAGAAGAACAACAAGTGATGAAAATGAATTCATTGTGTGAGGTTAGAAATGCAAGCATGGGTTAAGCATGGCATGCTTAACCCTTGTAGAGAATAAACCATGAGCTAGGTTTAGGGTTATGTTAATAAAATATCTTAGAAATATCTACAATGGTGGACTAAGTCAACAAGAGCATAATATCTTTGCATAATCCACTCATTTTAGATTTATCCAAAATAAAATATAAACCCTAAACTAAAGCCTAGCATGGTATAATCTCAAAATACCCTAGTTGCATTTGTAACCTAACATGTTACAATTATACATATCTCATATATACAATTTTGTAACAAAAGAAAATAATACAATTAACATATATATATATATATATATATATATATATATATATCATCAAGTGAGAAAAAGAATCATTTAAGTGAGCTTATATTAGTTAATGTAATATAATATATCACATATATAATTATACATTAAATTATTAAACCAACTATTGATTTAATAATCCGGTTATGTTACTAATAACCGACTAATATAATATATATCAATTCATCGAATCAACACTTGATCCGATGACCCGGCTATATTACATATACCCGGTCGATACCACATATCGCGAGAATACAATACGGTATCACATACTCGTATCAATCTCGGTCCCGCACATATCACATATGTGCTCCTACTCCGTTTCGCTTAAGCCAGGAAACTTCTGTGTAGGACTCTAAAGACTCGTCAATACGCCGGCAGTAAGTGATGATCATATCAAACACCCACAAGCCGCAAGCGGTCTGCTAAACGTAACGGCCACCCGGGTATTGAGCGATCAGAAGATCAAAAAGCAAGCCTGCTCATACTCCAGCGAATCCAATCAGTAACACTGCTGTACAGTCCGGTCTCTTCGTCTGATATGTCGCATATCTCGTCTAGGGGTGGTAAACGTCAGACCCCAGTAACTCGATAAGTCGTGTCGATATGAGGCATATAACGGGTCGAGAAACTACTGATAACACTTACCAGTATATCTCTAAAGCAGCCCTGGCAAGGGACTTCCTGTTATAGCCAATCGAGCACGGCGCAACATCAACTCCCAATACCGGGAGAGAAGAAACCCCTCATATCGCTCATTACCTCCATGTGATTCGGGAATGTACCCAAAAGCCACCGTTTTGCACGTTCTCTTGAACGTGGTATGGTGGAAATCAAAGCACAGTAGGAATCATACAAGACTTTTTGACAATCTCGGGTCTACAGACTAACCTGTACCAGTGTCACCAGAGAACTGCCATCTGACGTGAGGTATAATACCATCTGGGAGTTCTCGGCGAGTCCGTCCAGTGTACCCAGTCTCCACTGAGCACCCGTATACTGTCTCTGATGTCAAACACCAATAGATATGGGATCATCCATCGCCCATCTACATGGGTCGAGAAGCTATACGCTAGTCTAGTCTGGTATATCTGTTGGATATAGTGCCCTCAAGTCAATTATTGGATCGCAGGCACGTGATTTCAATGATTGAGGGAGGACCTATACCGGTAGGACAGCCTTACTCAAGATGATAGTATGCTATCTGGTTTATCTTTATCATCGTGTACATGCTTTAGGTGATATTACAGATTACTATTACATGTTGATAGAGCCCTTAGGATTCTTGCTTGACTACCAGCAGTATGATGGTGATCATATACGTGAAAGTTGGGTAGTCTATAAGCACATCCTTAAATTGTCCCTGGTCGTGGGAGTTTCGAGACTAGGCATCGATACTCCATCAGTACTAGTGTATACAGTCGAAACCCCGACGAGGGGCGGTGGCCGGTCTCACAAGACATTAGTGTCAGTTGGTTCACCTAAGATGTATACAGGTACTCATTGGGTTATGAGTACACCAGACGGACTCGCCGGGAACATGCTAGTTGGTGATATACCTAGCGTCAGATAGCAGTTCCCTGATGACATGTGTACAGGTTAGTCTACCGACCTGAGATCATCATTTGTCTCGTGTGAGTTCCCACTATGCTTTGATTACTACCCTACCATGGCTCAAAGGAGTCGTGCAAACAGGTTTTAGTTGGGTACAGTACCAAGCCACATGGAGGCAGTGAGCAAATCAGCAGGGGATTCGTCTCTCCCGGTATTGGATGTGAGATCGCGCTGTGTCTAGAAGAGCCATTAAACGAAGTCCTTGGCCAAGGCAAGTGAGATTTACTGGTATTCCAGTAGTGTCTCAGGGTGTTCTGGGCTACACTCCGACACAACTTGTACCGCTTTGGGGGGTCTGACGTTTACCAGCCCCCTAGGCCCGACATGCGATGCTCATAGAAGAACGGACCGGACTGTACGGATATTGTCACTGACAGGCTCAGTAAGGGTTTCTGGATGAGTTCGCTCATCGGCCTCCCTTTTTGGTCAATACATGGGTAGCCGTTACGTACAGCTAGTACCACTGACGTGCTTGTGGTTAAACCCACTACCAGCGTATTAACGAGTCTTCAGAGCCCCCCACAGATAGTTTCCTAAGTTTCGGGCCAAACGTTGTAGAGGTCGTATGGTATTATGGCAGGGTTCGATCATATACGTGCACTTGTGCACGGATCATGATCGGACGGATCATACTAGTGGGATTTGGTTTAATCCGGATCCTAGTATTAGATTTGTTGGATTACTTTAGCCTCGTCGCATTTGCATTCAGTCGGAATGCGGATGCAGATATGTATATACATGTGAGGGGTATCCTTGTGATCCGTCACGAGTTTACTTTAGATATTGCCATATCTTTTTGTTGGACTAACCATTTGGATTAATGTTTGGATAGTGGAAATTGTGAGCGGAAGTGATGATTTAGTGCATTAAATGTGCCATGTGCTTCATTGGTGAGTCGTAGTATTATTTTTGGTGCTAATGTCACATTTGTGATTGATTATTGTGTTGAAATGAGAGGTGGAGAGAGGGTGGACAGCCACTTAGCCTTGGGCTAGCTCTTGGGATTGATATGGGTGCTCTCATTTTTCATTCCAGCACAATAAAAAGAAAAGCCTCTTCTTCTTCTTCTTCTTCCTCTAGCTCACAAGTTCCACCATGGCTTCATCTTCAACCTCCAACCACACACTCTCATGTGTTGAGAATCAATGGATACTTGAAAAAAAGTTATCACACACATTCTCTACTTCGCCTTGGACATGTCGGCTAGCAAAATTCATGTCCGAGTTGCTTCGGGTTGAAGCGGGAGCCCGTAAAAAGACTTCTTGATGTGGTGCCCTTTTCGACGAGGAGACCGGAGATCGAGCGAGATTGGAGATGCCGCGAGGAGCTAGAGATAATGAGTAAAGACCGAAGGACACGGATCGATCGGTATAGACATTCTAACTTCTTGTAGATAGCTAGTTTGGTGTTAATGGTACGATCCGGATGAAAGCCTACGATAGTGCAGATTTCGTAAAAGTTTTTGTTTCCGCGTTTGGCCTCGGATTGATGGCCGGGGCGCTACCGTAGACTTACATGGTATCAGAGCCACGCCATTAATATTTACTAGCTTGTTCTAACATGTTTAAAACATCGATCGATCAAAATTTCCGAAACCACATTTTCATTTTCTGAGTTTCTGCCAAATTTTAAAATTCGTCGAAAAATTATTTTAGGTGTTTCAGAAAATCATGCAGGCTTCTCTAAGACCCCTGTAGAAATTTGAACGCACGATCCAATCATTACGCCGCGGAACCGCAGCATAACTGGCATGTTTGCCGGGGATCTGCGGCGGGAATGTGTGCTCAGATCTTCATTTTTCTTCTGGTGGTCTTTCTTTTGGAATTGCGGTTTCTGGAAAATTTAGTTTTGGCCCAGATTATTTTGAGTGCTGGAATTGTACTTGGGGCCCACTTCGGGAAATTTTGGCGATCGAAATTTTAAATAAGTTAGTTCACAGTACTTACATTACTAACTGTGACCATGAATGTCATTCGAGCGGTAAATCTTGTCTAATTGCTATAGCTCTTTTAGACGGATTTACGAACGTGACATTGACGTTGATGTTCTATGTTGTGCTGTGATGTTGCGGATTTGTCGTGGTGGATAGCTTGGTGCAATGTTAGTACAGTTTAGTTTTATTTGTTCATTTGATATCGTAGGGCGAGCGTCCGACATGTGGACTGCCGTCACTGCCTGTTTGTATATTATTCTTTTGGGGCACGACCGGGTTGAGGTCGATATACCCGTTGTACATATTTTTCTTTTCTGTACTAGGATTACCCCGCGGTGGAGTGCACGGATAGCCGGGTTCTAGAGGGCAACGGGCCCGCATCTCATGGCTTTGAGACGGAGGGGGCTTCACTCTAGAATTGGCGGTCTATTCGCCGCACTCATAGGGGGTATAGGTTGACCCAAGGAGGGATGCTCAAGTTACCGGATTCCATGTGTAAGTCCATGCTACCTCTCCCGGTACTTTCGGGCATGCGGAATTTGATAAAAAACGATTTTTATAGAGGTGGTAACATGGACTTATAACCCGGATCTTTGTTAAACATCTAACTAACAACCTAACTACGAGTTACTAACTACTCGGTTAGGGGGTTATACCTTGCTTGTCTTGAACTCCTTCGTCTTCAAACTCCAATGGTGGTCCGGATCGGCTTCTTCCCGTCGTCTCCTCACGCCGAAGATAGATCCACCTGAAAGCTCCAACCTTTGGCTCCTTCTTCGAACTTTGAAGAAACTAGTTCACTCGGTTTGCTAAACCTTATGAACTAGAGTGAATAGAGAGGACTTTGTATGGGATTTTATCTATGGTTCTTGATTCTCAACTCATGAGACAAGTGAACCATAGAGTCAAGAGAGGGAGCAAGAGGAAGAGGGTGAGAGCAAAAACAAGAGAGCTCTAAACAAAGAGAGAGAATGAGCAAGTAAGAATGAGCCTCTCTTTTTTCTTTCACCCTCTCATAATCCAAAAGCATCATAACCCATCATACCAATCAAGTGCTATGTGATGGTTGAAGCAACCATAACCATATCATTTCATGCATTCATTTTGCACAAATGAGCAAGCAAGCAAAAGTCTTTGTCATGAAATGATGGCTATGGTTATCATGATGGTCAACTAGTCAAGCCTAGTCAACCGGTCAACAAAGTCAACAAGTCAACAAAAGTCAACAAGTCAACAACCATGTCACCATAATACTTAATTAATATAATTGTTAATCACATATCATATTCTCATTAGGGTTGAGCAAAAAGTCAATAGTCAACGGTCAACTGTCAACAACCCTAATGAGAATCCGCAGCCTCTGTCTCCCCGTCAACTGTGCATACACACCCGCATCCGTGTTCCGAGGAACACGAATGCAAACTGGATAAATCCAATCACAATACGTACACTAGGATCTGGCTTAAACCAAAGCCCGCTAGTGCAAACTGTCCGGACACTGTACGTGTAAGTCGATGTACTTCACCCCAGAACTTGTGGGGAGGCGGAATTTTTGAAAACGATCATGTTTAAAGAACGAACATCGACTAACCGCTTAAATCGAAGCTAAACTACAAATAACCGTACACAAAGAGTTTCATAACTATTGTGTTTAGGGATTATACCTAATGAAACCAGTCCTTCGTCTTTACGATCTCCTTGTTCTCCTCGGCCTTCTCTAGGTAGTAGACGATCCACCCGAGAGCAAAACTCCAAACTAAACCTCTAACTTGAGGTAACTAATCTTCTTGGATTGCTAATCAAAGAAGATAGAATGAAATAGAGTGATGGTTATGGATTGATTAGTCTTTCTAATCCTTTGATCTCAACACATGAGGTGTAAGGATTAGGGTTTGAAGATGAGAGCTTGAGGAGAGAGAATGTGAGAGTAAATTATGAGATAAGATTGTGAGTATCATAACATATTATGAAGCATTCTCATTAAAGAATAAATGAATAAATGTGATGAATAAGCACGCTTCATAAATGTTAAGTGGTGATTCATTAGCATGAGTCATTAATCATTTATGGTGCAATAATGACAATGATGAATCACTCTCATGACTCACAAATCTTATCCAAAGTATATGCCACCTAAACCTCCTTAGTCACCGTCTTCTAGAAGCTTCTCGCACAATTACGAGAACGCCCCTCCAATCCGCAAAAATACGGAAAAACTTTAGACTGTAAAAATCCAATAACCGGATACCAGTAACTGGCTTAAACCAAAGCCGACTGGTAAAAACTGTCCGAAAGTCGTACGCGCGTAAACGCACGTATGCGTCCGAACCCTTGTCGTAAAACCATACGACCTCTATATCGTTTCGCCTGGAATAGGAAACTCTCTGTGTGGGACTCTAGAGACTCGACTACTACGCTGGCAGTGGGTTTAACCACAGACCGCAAGCGGTACTAGCTGTACGTAACGGTCCCCAGGTAGTTGTCGATAAGAAGGCCGATGAGGAAACCGTTCCGAACTCCTACTGAGTCTGATGTGACAATCTCCATACAGTCCGGTCCGTTCGTCCAGGACTATCGCATATCCGGCCTAGGGGGCGGCAAGCGTCAGTCCCCTAATAGCTGTATAAGTCGTGTCGGAGGGAAGCCCATTACACCCTGAGAAACTACTGGAACCTACCAGCAAATCTCGCTTGCCCTGGCCAGGGACTTTGCGTAATGGCTCTCTGACACAGCGCGATATCTACTCCCAATACCGGGAGGGACGAATCCTGTCTAACCGCCACTGCCTCCAAGTGCTCGGGACTGCACCCAACTGCTACCTGTTTGCACGACTCCTTTGAGCCGTGGTAAGGTAGCAATCTAAGAACAGTGGGACACACTCGAGGCGAAGTAGCAGTGTCAAGTCTGCGGACTATGCTGCACTCATGTCACCTGGGAACTGTTCACTGACGACTGGTATAAAACCAACCAACAGTTCCCTGTGAGTCCTGTCCGGTGTACCCGTAACCTAACGAGCACCTGCATACTATCTCCAGTACGACGTACTGACGGCTATGGGACAGACCATCTCCCTAACTGGGATGAGAAGCGTACACACCAGTCTACTCCGGAGTATCGATGCTCTGTCTCGATAATCCAACGACTAGGGACCTGAATAAGGATGTGCTTGTAGACTACCCAGCCCCCACTAGTGTGACTGCCATCACAACGCTGGTAGTCAAGCAAGATCCTAAGAGCTCTATCAATACGTACACTCATATATTAAGATAGAAAAACCAAGTAGCATACTACCATGTTTAGCAAGACTGTTATATACATGTGAATATCCCAAGCTTCCATTAAGTAATATACAAGCTAGTATGATACAGTAATGGCCTTCTAGGGCATAAACACTAACAATCTCCCACTTGCACTAGGGCCATGTACTGGCATATCGAAGACCAATGATCTCGAGTAGCCTCTCGAACTGCGTCTGAGGTAGGGCCTTCGTGAATGGATCAACAATGTTCTCTTCTGAAGCAACTCTCCAAACCTCGATCTCCTGACGATCAATGATCTCCCTGATCAGGTGATATCACCTCAAGATGTGTCTGGACTTCTGATGGGACCTTGGTTCCTTCGCTAAAGCTATAGCTCCGTTGTTGTCGCAATACAGAGGTATTGGATCAACTATGGTAGGAACCACCTGAAGTTCTGTTAGGAACTTCTTCATCCAGACTGCTTCTTTTGCAGCATCGCAAGCAGCTATATACTCTGCTTCCATCGTCGAGTCAGCAACGGTGTCCTGCTTGGAGCTCTTCCAGCACACCGCCCCTCCATTGAGGGTAAAGACATAACCCGACATGGACTTAGAATCGTCCTTATCACTCTGGAAACCGGAATCAACAAAGGCCTCCAACCTGAGGTCTTTTCCGCCGTAAACCAAGAACATCTCCTTAGTCCTCCTCAGGTACTTGAGAATGTTCTTTACTGCTATCCAGTGTTTCTCCCCTGGGTCTGACTGATACCGGCTTACCACGCTCAGTGCGTAAGCTACATCTGGTCTGGTACACAACATCGCATACATTATAGAGCCTACCGCAGAAGCGTAGGGTATAATAGACATGCGTTCCCTTTCCAAATCAGTCTTGGGAGACATCTCTTTGGAGAGGGTGATTCCGTGACAAGCCGGTAGATTACCGCGCTTAGAATCTTCCATACTGAATCTTTTCAGTACAGTGTCGATATACCTGGACTGCGAAAGTCCCAACATCCTCTTGGATCTATCACGATAGATCCGGATCCCCAGAATGTAAGAGGCATCACCTAGGTCTTTCATGGAGAACTTGTGTGACAAGAATCCTTTGACAAATTGTAGCATAGGAATGTCATTTCCTATCAATAGAATGTCATCCACGTACAAGACGAGGAATACAACACTTCTGGCTACAACTTTACTATATATGCACGGTTCATCTGGATTTTTGATAAAGTCATATTCTTTGACTGTCTCATCAAAACAGATGTTCCAACTCCGTGATGCCTGCTTTAGTCCATAAATGGACTTAAGCAGCTTGCATACTTTCCCGCTGCTCCCACTCTGATTGAAACCCTCTGGCTGATCCATATAGACGCTAAATTTCCATTCAGAAAAGCCGTCTTTACGTCCATCTGCCAGATTTCATAATCATGGAAGGCATCAATTGCAAGAAGGATACGAATGGATTTGAGCATAGCCACTGGAGAAAAAGTTTCGTCATAGTCCAAACCAGGTCTTTGACGAAAACCCTTTGCAACAAGTCTAGCTTTATAGGTTTCCACCTGCCCATCTACACCAATCTTTTTCTTGAAGATCCATTTGCATCCTATGGGTTTTACCCCACCTGGAGCAAAGTCCAAAGTCCATACTTTGTTGGTGTACATGGACTCCATTTCGCTTCGCATTGCATCTAGCCATCGTACCGAGTCGCCGCTCTGGATGGCCTGCTGGAAGCTAGTAGGTTCATCATCTTCTATGATGCAATCCTCTCTATCCCCGTCTATGAGAAAACCGTAGTATCTCTCAGGCGGATGAGACGGCCTACTACTCCTGCGGAGGGGTGCGGGAATGTTCTGTTCTTCTTGAACCTCTGGTTCTACCAATCTTTCAGTAGCAGCTTGTGGTTCTGGAATTTCTTCCAGTTCTACTGCGCTCCCACTCTTCTGATTTTCTAAAAATTCAGTTTCTAAGAAGTGGGCATGACGAGAAACAAAAACCTTTTGTTCCTCTGCGTAATAGAAATAATATCCCTTGGAGTTCTTTGGATATCCCACAAGCTTACACTGTACTGAGCGTGCCTCGAGCTTGTCCGAATGCTGCTTTTTTACAAAAGCTGGACACCCCCATGTCCTAAAATGTTTTAGACAGGGTTTCTTCCCACTCCACATCTGATATGGTGTGGTAGGCACAGTCTTGGTTGGAACCTGGTTCAAAAGATATGCCGCTGATTCTAGCGCATAACCCCAGAAAGATCGCGGTAACTCAGCATTACTCATCATGGATCGTACCATATCCAATAGGGTTCAATTCCGTCTCTCCGATACACCGTTGTGCTGTGGAGTGTATGGAGGAGTAAGCTGAGAGAGAATTCCTTTCTCTTTTAGGTAACCTAGGAACTCGGCACTTAAGTATTCTCCACCTCGATCAGATCTCAGTGTCTTAATACTTTTGCCTGTTTGGTTTTCCGCTTCACTCTTGTATTCCAGGAATTTCTCAAATGCCTCGGATTTATGCTTCATCAAGAAGACATGTCCAAACCTAGAGAAATCATCTGTAAAAGTAATGAAGTAGGAATAACCACCTCTCGCATGTGTAGACATTGGACCATATACATCGCTGTGTATGAGTCCTAAGAGCTCGCTCGCTCTTACTCCTTGTCCAGTAAATGGAGTCTTTGTCATCTTTCCTTTGAGACAAGATTGACAAGTGTCATAAGATTGATATTCGAACGAGTCCAAATATCCTTCTCTATGCAACTTAGTCAACCTTCTCTCATTGATGTGACCCAGTCTACAATGCCATAAGAAAGCTTTATTTAAATCTGAAGACTTTCTTTTTAGTGTGTTCTGGACATTGAAAATTTGGAGTTGGTTTAAAACATATATGCCGTTATTTAGCGTACCTGACCCAATCAAACCATGATTAAGGTGGATGTTGACAACATCTCTTACAAACGTGAAATCATAACCTTTATTTGATAACAAGGAAACTGATATGATATTACACGTTAATCTTGGCACAAAATAACAGTTATGTAAAACCAAAATGTGTCCACTCGTCAATCCTAGGTGATAATCCCCGACGGACGCAGCTCCCACGCTAGCTCCGTTAGCAACCTTTAGGGTCATATCACCTTCCTTCAGCACTCTACGGTTTCTCAGTGCCTGCAATGAATTGCAAATATGAGATCCTGATCCGGTATCCAATACCCAGGAAGTAGAGTTGATCGACAGACAATTCTCAATTACAAACACACCTGAAGTCGAAGCCACAGCTTGCTTCGGTTCCTGGTTCTTGGCGTTCCACGCCTTGCAATCCTTCTTCCAGTGCCCTTTCCTGTAACAATGGAAGCACTCATCCTGGCCAACTACTGGTGCTGCAAACTTTTTCTTTCCCTTCCCTCCCACCTTACTAACACCTCCTCTAGGTCTGGGTGCGGCCTTCTTCTTCCTTCCTTTGGCCTTAGCCTTGGACCCGGAAGAAGATGCACCGCCAACAAACATAGCAGGTGTTTCCCTTGAATTCTTCAAGGTGCCCTCTGCACTCCTTAACATGTTCAGGAGTTCCGGAAGTTCAAATTCTTTTCTTTGAAGGTTGAAGTTCAGGATAAACTGGGCGTAGGTGTGAGGAAGGGACTGGAGAATAAGGTCTGTATAGAGCTCATTATCCAAAGTCGTCCCAAGGTCTGCGAGCTCTTCTATGTAGCCGATCATCTTTAGGACATGTTCTCCTACTGATGACCCGACAACCAACCTCGCTCGAAACAAGTTCTTTGAGGTCTCGTATCTTGCTATACGAGATTGCTCTCCATAAAGTTCCTTTGTATGGAGAAATATGCCATCAAGGTCCATATCCTCGTGCCTCCTCTGATGTTCATTGTTCATCGAGGCAAGCACGATGCACTTGTGTTTCGCGCAATCTAAATCCCAGGTTTTGCGGATTTCCTTATCCGCATTGCTGGATTTGGGACCAGGGACAGCAGGTGCCGTAGCGGTGAGGACGTACCCCAATTTGTCATAGGTCAAAGCCATTTTGACATTCCGCAGCCAATCTTTATAGTTTGGCCCTGTCAGTATATTTTTCTCTAAAAGTAACTTAAGTCCAGTCATTTTCAGGGTCGCTGCAATTAGGAGAGAGAGAAGAAAACTCTTTAGCATGATGCTCTTGCAAGTTTAGAGTGGTTTTTAGTTTATCTAAACTGGATGGCTCCCACTGTTTCTCGAATCCTTCCTCAAACCATAAAAGAAGAATTAGCCAGGACTATTCTCACCGTACAATACTTGCTTAACCGTTCAGCCAGGCTGGTGTCGATACTTCGAGGGAGGTTTTCCAACGCTTTCGCGAAGTTCCTTAATTAAATAACCTCTTTTCTCTGGGGGCGTGACCCCGCTGACACTTTTCTGGACACCTACTAGGTTTATAGCATTGATCGTTAAGTGACGAATATCCTGATAGTAGCATATACTCACAGTAGGATCGGGATCCAAATATCATCGTCTGATAATGCTGTAGGAATGCTACCAACATTCATCAAACTCAAAATGGTATGCATCTCTTTGCAAATTTCAGTTTCTTTAGAAATTCCCGATATAGATTTTTGCCCCATGCTCTTATGATCTTGACTAAGGGCCAACAAATCATAAGTCACATGTCAAGTTCTGCCAATCATTATCCTGTTGATTTGAACCCATCCGTATACTCTTGACTAAGGGCCAAACAAAGTAATACGACTGTCCCAAACCAACTCATCTATCTATGCAACAAATGAATACCCCAGCAGCTACCAATCACTATGTCTTGACTAAGGGCCAAACAAACATAGCTTGAATACTACTGACCATTCATAAGAAATGACGGAGGGCTACGACTGGTTTTGGCGAAACCGTGAACGTAGTGAACTTGATATAACCGAAGGAACCTGATAGCTTTTAAAAGGAGTGGTTAAAGCTCCGCATTTAAAAAATATCTGTTTTTAAAATTAACCGAGTGGTTTCTTTTAAATTGTTCCAACGATTTAAACTTGGTTTATTTTCTTTGCATTATAGATAATGTGTCCCATCATTAACCTATCATTGCAGAAAACAACGAAAATACAACGTCCTCTTATGCCATCCGCATTCGCCACGGGGTCCCGTCATCACCCGTTATGTTACTTAACTAACGACAGAGCGGCGGCTGGGCTAGCGCGGGTGTAAAACATAAGTGACGTCTAAATAGCTACAATATATATAGATATTTTACATTCATCTGACGCAATGATATACATTCCAGAACACAGATAAACTTTATTGGATTTGCAAGCAATCTGTATTTCTTTCGAGCCTGCAAGAAAAGACAGATTACAAAGTTGTGATGAATAGCCATTACCCCACCCAAGATCCCTACGGGTACGGCAAACTACCCGCCCGGCAGTTTGTGTACCCCACCTTGGATCTGTCCTAGGAGCAAAAACAGTAAAATGAAATAATACAACGGTGGCTACAACCGCAACCTGGATGTGCCCCGCAAAATAATATTACAACAAATTACATTTACAACAAATGAATTAAATAATAACCCATTGCTAAACCCCGGCTATACACCACAACAGTCCAATACAGTTTATATGCACAAACAGATATAACCATTTCAGAAATGTGCAACCCCCTTCCAACCGACATACTAGCAGTTAGGGGAGGTTTACGAACACATTAAACAATCACAGATATAATCCAATATGCAAATACTGTACAATTTCGATCGATTAAACATCTTTAATATTGCTCCAAAAACTGCTCTGTTAAACTGAAACCTGAGCAAAATTAAAATATTCCAGAAAACACTAAATATCACAGGGGACCCATACAAGAAATTTGAGTTCATGACTCGGCAACTCGGCCGCGGAACCGCGGCGGATCGCTTGGGATCCGCCGCGCTTCCGCGGCGCTTTAGCCGAGTCATGGGCCTAATTTTCTTGGGTGTTCTCCTGTATGCTTTTCCAGCTTTCTGCACATGCCTGAAAAATTTTAGGACATCATTTTAAAATCGACAGAAAACTGATATTTTTAGGGTTTTCCGGCTTCGTTTTTCCGTTCGAAATTCGTACAAATTTGCAATAAAGTTATTTATTGTTTAGCGAGGCTCTGATACCACTGTAAGTCGATGTACTTCACCCCAGAACTTGTGGGGAGGCGGAATTTTCGAAAACGATCATGTTTAAAGAACGAACATCGACTAACCGCTTAAATCGAAGCTAAACTACAAATAACCGTACACAAAGAGTTTCATAACTATTGTGTTTAGGGATTATACCTAATGAAAGCAGTCCTTCGTCTTTACGATCTCCTTGTTCTCCTCGGCCTTCTCTAGGTAGTAGACGATCCACCCGAGAGCAAAACTCCAAACTAAACCTCTAACTTGAGGTAACTAATCTTCTTGGATTGCTAATCAAAGAAGATAGAATGAAATAGAGTGATGGTTATGGATTGATTAGTCTTTCTAATCCTTTGATCTCAACACATGAGGTGTAAGGATTAGGGTTTGAAGATGAGAGCTTGAGGAGAGAGAATGTGAGAGTAAATTATGAGATAAGATTGTGAGTATCATAACATATTATGAAGCATTCTCATTAAAGAATAAATGAATAAATGTGATGAATAAGCATGCTTCATAAATGTTAAGTGGTGATTCATTAGCATGAGTCATTAATCATTTATGGTGCAATAATGACAATGATGATTCACTCTCATGACTCACAAATCTTATCCAAAGTATATGCCACCTAAACCTCCTTAGTCACCATCTTCTAGAAGATTCTCGCACAATTACGAGAACGCCCCTCCAATCCGCAAAAATACGAAAAAACATTAGACTATAAAAATCCAATAACCGGATACCAGTAACTGGCTTAAACCAAAGCCGACTGGTGAAAACTGTCTGAAAGTCGTACGCGCGTAAACACACGTATGCGTCCGAACCCTTGTCGTAAAACCATACGACCTCTATATCGTTTCGCCTGGAATAGGAAACTCTCTGTGTGGGACTCTAGAGACTCGACTACTACGCTGGCAGTGGGTTTAACCACAGACCGCAAGCGGCACTAGCTGTACGTAACGGTCCCCAGGTAGTTGTCGATAAGAAGGCCGATGAGGAAACCCATCCGAACTCCTACTGAGTCTGATGTGACAATCTCCATACAGTCCGGTCCGTTCGTCCAGGACTATCGCATATCCGGCCTAGGGGGCGGCAAGCGTCAGTCCCCTAATAGCTGTATAAGTCGTGTCGGAGGGAAGCCCATTACACCCTGAGAAACTACTGGAACCTAGCAGCAAATCTCGCTTGCCCTGGCCAGGGACTTTGCGTAATGGCTCTCTGACACAGCGCGATATCTACTCCCAATACCGGGAGGGACGAATCCTGTCTAACCGCCACTGCCTCCAAGTGCTCGGGACTGCACCCAACTGCTACCTGTTTGCACGACTCCTTTGAGCCGTGGTAGGGTAGCAATCTAAGAACAGTGGGACACACTCGAGGCGAAGTAGCAGTGTCAAGTCTGCGGACTATGCTGCACTCATGTCACCTGGGAACTGTTCACTGACGACTGGTATAAAACCAACCAACAGTTCCCTGTGAGTCCTGTCCGGTGTACCCGTAACCTAACGAGCACCTGCATACTATCTCCAGTACGACGTACTGACGGCTGTGGGACAGACCATCTCCCCAACTGGGATGAGAAGCGTACACACCAGTCTACTCCGGAGTATCGATGCTCTGTCTCGATAATCCAACGACTAGGGACCTGAATAAGGATGTGCTTGTAGACTACCCAGCCCCCACTAGTGTGACTGCCATCACAACGCTGGTAGTCAAGCAAGATCCTAAGAGCTCTATCAATACGTACACTCACATATTAAGATAGAAAAACCAAGTAGCATACTACCATGTTTAGCAAGACTGTTATATACATGTGAATATCCCAAGCTTCCATTAAGTAATATACAAGCTAGTATGATACAGTAATGGCCTTCTAGGTCATAACCACTAACAGTACGTGCACAAGTGCACGGATGTGACCGAACCCTGTCGCAAAACCATGCGACCTGTCGCAAAACCATGCGACCTCTACTCTTTTGCCTAAAGGCGAAAAGCTTTCTGTGTGGGACTCTAAAGAATCGACACTACGCTGGCAGTAGGTTTAACCACAGACCGCAAGCGGCACTAGCTGTGAATAACGGTCCCTAGGTAATGCCGACAAGAAGACTGACGAGGCGAAACCCATCTGAACTCCTACTGAGCCTGAATGTGACATTCTCCATACAGTCCGGTCTGTTCGTCTGATACATCGCATGGCGGGCCTAGGGGGCGGTAAACGTCAGTCCCCCAATAGCGGTACAAGTCGTGCCGGAGCGAAGCCCAAAACACCCTGAGATAACACTGGAAGCCTACCAGTATATCTCGTTTGCCCTGGCCAGGGACTACTCGTGTAATGGCTCTCCTAGACACAGCGCGATGTCAACCCCCAATACCGGGAGAGACGAATCCTGTCTAACCGTCACTGCCTCCAAGTGCTTCGGGACTGCACCCAACTACTACCTGTTTTCACGACTCCTTTGAGCCGTGGTAGGGTAGTAATCAAAGTGCAGTGGGAACACACTCGAGGCGAAGTGACAGTGTCAAGTCAGCGGACTAAGCTGTACTCAAGTCACCTGGGAACTGATAACTGACGATAGGCATAATACCAACTAGTCAGTTTCCGACGAGTCCTGTCCAGTGTACCCGTAACCTAACGAGCACCCGCTCTCAAGTACGACGTACTGACGGCTGTGGGACAGACCGTCTCCCACACTGGGATGAGAAGCGCATGCGCTAGTCTACTCCGGAGTATCGATGCCCTGTCTCGATAGTCCTGCGACCAGGGACCTGCATAAGGATATGCTTATAGATTACCCAGCCCCACTAGTGTGACTGCCATCACATCGCTGGTAATCAAGCAAAGATCCTAAGCGCTCCACTAATGTGTATAGGTGATCTACTAAAATAAACACATGTACACATTGAAGTAGAAACAAACGAAGTAGCATACTACTATTTTGAGCAAGATTGTATATACAAGGTGAATATCCCAAGCTTCCATTAAGTAATATACAAACTAGTATGATACAGTAATGGCCACTAGGGTATATACACTAACAATCTCCCACTTGCACTAAGGCCATGTTCTGGCGTATCGAAGACCTATCATCTCGATCAGCCGCTCGAACTGAGTCTGGGGCAGGGCCTAGGTGAATGGATCTGCAGTGTTATCTTCTGAAGCGACTCTCCGAACCTCGATCTCCTGGCGATCCACGATCTCCCTGATCAGGTGATACCGCCTCAAGATGTGCCTGGATCTCTGATGGGACCTGGGTTCCTTCGCTAAAGCTATAGCCCCGTTGTTGTCGCAATACAGAGGTATTGGATCAATAATGGACGGAACCACCTGAAGTTCTTTCAAGAACTTCCTCATCCAGACAGCTTCTTTTGCGGCATTAGATGCAGTGATGTATTCCGCTTCCATCATCGAGTCCGCAACGGTTTCTTGTTTGGAACTCTTCCAGCACACCGCCCCTCCATTGACGGTAAAGACAAAACCCGACATGGACTTGGAATCATCCTTGTCACTCTGGAAGCTGGAGTCAACAAAGGCCTCGATCTGGAGGTCTTTTCCGCCATACACCAAGAACATCTCCTTAGTCCTTCTCAGGTACTTGAGAATGTTCTTTACCGCTATCCAGTGTTTCTCCCCAGGGTTTGACTGATACCGGCTTACCACACTCAGTGCATAAGCTACATCCGGTCTGGTACAACATCGCATACATTATAGAGCCTACCGCAGAAGCGTAGGGTATAATAGACATGCGATCCCTCTCCAAATCAGTCTTGGGAGACATCTCTTTAGAGAGGGTGATCCCGAGACAAGACGGTAGGTTACCGCGCTTGGAATCTTCCATACTGAATCTTTTCAGTACGGTGTCGATGTACCTGGACTGAGAAAGTCCTAATATCCTCTTGGATCTATCACGATGGATCCGGATCCCCAGGATGTATGAGGCATCACCCAGGTCTTTCATGGAGAACCTGTGCGACAAGAACCCCTTGACAGATTGTAGCATAGGAATGTCATTTCCTATTAAGAGAATATCATCCACGTATAAAACGAGGAATACTACAGTTCTCGCTACAAAATTCTTTGACCGTCTCATCAAAACAGATGTTCCAACTCCGCGATGCCTGCTTTAGTCCGTAGATGGACTTAAGCAACTTGCACACCTTTCCGCTACTCCCACTCTGAATGAAACCCTCTGGTTGGTCCATATAGACACACTCCTCTAAATTTCCATTTAGAAAAGCGGTCTTTACGTCCATTTGCCAGATCTCATAATCGTGGAAGGCAGCAATGGCAAGAAGGATCCGAATGGATTTCAGCATAGCCACTGGAGAAATGGTTTCGTCATAGTCCAAGCCAGGTCTTTGACAAAAACCCTTTGCTACAAGTCTAGCTTTATAGGTCTCAACCTGTCCATCTACACCAATCTTCCTTTTGAAGATCCACTTGCATCCTACGGGTTTTACCCCGTCTGGAGCAATGTCCAACATCCATAATTTGTTGGTGTACATGGACTCCATTTCGGTCCGCATTGCATCCAGCCATTTCACTGAGTCAACGCTCTGAACGGCCTGCTGGAAGCTAGTAGGCTCATCATAATCTATGATGCAATCCTCTCTATCCCCGTCTATGAGAAAACCGTAGTATCTCTCGGGCGGATGAGTCTGCCTACTACTCCTGCGGAGCGACGTAGGAATGTCCTGTTCTTTTGAACCCTCTGGTTCCACTAAACTTTCAGTAATAGTCCGTGGTTCTGGAATTTCTTCCAGTTCTACCGCGCTCCCACTAATTTCCTTTTCTAAGAACTGGTGTTCTAGAAAGTGGGCATTACGAGAAACAAGGACTTTTTGTTCCTCTGCGTAGTAGAAAAGATACCCCCTGGTGTTCTTTGGGTATCCCACAAACTTGCACAGTACTGAGCGTGCCTCGAGTTTGTCCGCATGCTGCTTTTTGACAAAAGCTGGACATCCCCAGATCTTCAGATATTGAAGATAGGGTTTCTTCCCACTCCATAACTCATATGGTGTGGTAGGCACAGTCTTAGTAGGAACTCGGTTCAAAAGGTATGCGGCTGATTCTAGCGCATATCCCCAGAATGATCGCGGTAACTCAGCGTTACTCATCATGGACCGCACCATATCCAATAGGGTGCGGTTCCATCTCTCCGATACACCGTTATGTTGCGGAGTGTATGGAGAAGTAAGCTGAGAGAGAATTCCGTTCTCTTTTAAATAGTCCAGGAACTCGGCACTTAAGTATTCTCCACCTCGATCCGATCTTAGAATCTTAATACTTTTGCCGGTTTGTTTTTCTACTTCATTCTTATACTCCTGGAATTTTCCAAAGGCTTCGGACTTATGTTTCATTAAGAAGACATAACCGTACCTTGAGAAGTCATCCGTAAAAGTAATGAAGTAAGAATAACCGCTTCGCACATGTGTAGACATTGGACCGCACACGTCACTGTGTACGAGTCCCAAGAGCTCGCTCGCTCTCACTCCATGTCCAGTAAACGGAGTCTTTGTCATCTTTCCTTTGAGACAGGATTGACAAGTGGCATACGATTGATATTCGAACGGATTCAAATATCCTTCTGTATGTAACTTCGTCAACCTTCTTTCATTGATGTGACCGAGTCTACAATGCCATAAGAAAGCCTGATTGATTTCTGGAGACTTTCTTTTGTGTGTATTCTGGACATTGAAAATCTGTGGTTGGTTTAATATGTATATACCATTACTCAATGTACCTGACCCAATCAGAACTTGATTAAGGTGAATGTTTACAACATTACTTACAAACGCAAATTCATAACCTTCTTTAGAAACTAAAGATACAGAAATGATATTACAAGTTGCGTTGGTACAAAAAAGCAATTACGCAAAACCAAAACATGTCCATCTGACATTCCCAGGTGATAGTCCCCCACGGCTTTAGCATCCATGCTAGCTCCGTTCGCAATTCTGAGGGTCATGTCACCTGCCTTCAAAACCCTACGGTTTCTCAACGCCTGCAAAGAATTACAGATATGAGATCCTGATACGGTATCCAATATCCAGGAAGTAGAGTTTATTGAAAGACAATTTTCAATAACATACACACCTGAAGCTGAAGCTGCAACCTGCTTCAATTCCTGTGTTCTGGCCTTCCAGGCCCTGCAATCATTCTTCCAGTGACCTTTCTTATGACAATAGAAGCATTCTTCCTTATCCACAAGCTTCCCCGCTTTCTTTGTTGCTTTTGCTTTTCCCTTCGTATCCACTTTACTAACACCGCCCCTTGGTTTGGCGGGGGCTTTCTTCTTCTTTCCCTTGGCTTTCTCCTTGGACTTAGAAGAAGATGATCCTCCTACAAACAAAGTGGATGTTTCCCTACCTTTCTGTAGGGTGCCCTCTGCGCTCCTCAGCATGTTGAGGAGCTCTGAAAGTTCAACTTCTTTTTCTTGAATGTTGAAGTTCAGTATAAACTGGGCGTAAGTGGAAGGAAGGGACTGGAGAACTATGTCCGTATAGAGCTCACTCTCCAATGTGGTCCCTAGGTCCGCGAGCTCCTCAATGTAGCCGATCATCTTTAGCACGTGCTCAGCTACTGATGATCCGACGGCCATCCTTGCCGAAAATAACTTTTTCGACGCTTCGTATCTTGCGATACGAGATTGCTCTCCATACAGTTCTTTTGTATGGAGAAATATGGATTCAAGGTCCATATTCTCGTGCCTCCTCTGATGTTCGTTGTCCATCGAGGCAAGTACGAGGCACTTGGCCTTCGCGCTATCAATCTCCCAAGTCTTGCGGATTTCCTTATCCGCGACGCTGGAAGTGGGACCAGGGACAGGGGGAGCTTTGGTGGTAAGAAGATACCCCAGCTTGTCGTAAGTGATTGCCATTTTGACATTCCTGAGCCAATCTTTGTAGTTTGGTCCTGTCAGTATATTTTTATCTAGAAGTAACTTAAGTCAAGTCATGTCGATTGGTCGCTGCAATTAGGAGAGAGAAGAAGAAACACTCAGCATGATGCTCTTGCAAGTTTAGAGTGGTTTTTAGTTTGTCTAAACAGGATGGCTCCCACTGTTTCTCGAATCCCTCCTCAAACCATAAAGGAAGAATTAGTCAGGATCAATCTCACCGTACAATACTTGCTTAACCGTTCAGCCAGGCCAGTGTCGGTACTTCGAGGGAGGTTTTCCAACGCTTTCGCGAAGTTCCTTAATTAAATAACCTCTTTTCCCTGGGGGCGTAGCCCCGCTAACACCTTTCTAGACACCTACTTGGTTTATAGCATTGATCGTTAAGTGAGAAATTTCCCGAGGAGTAGCATATACTCACAGTAGGATCAGGATCCAAATATCATCGCGTGACGAAACTGAAGGAATCCTGCCAGAATCATCACACTCCAAATGGTATGCAAATCTAGCAAGTTTCAGTACTTATGAAACTCCCGATGTGGATTTTTGCCCCATGCTCTTATGACCTTGGCGTGAGGTCAAAATGTCATAAGTCACATGTCAAGTTCATCCCATCATTATCCAGGTTAATTTGAACCCACCCGTACATACCCTTGACGTAGGCCAAAATGGCAGTACGACTGTCTCAAACCAACGCATTCTACCTATGCAACAGATAAATATCCGGCAGCTACCAATCACTATGCCTTGGCGTGAGGTCAAAATACATAGCTTGAATTCTACCGAATATTTAACTGAAATGATGGAGGGCTACGGATGGTTTTGGAAAAACCGTAAACGTAGTGAACTTCATATAGTCGATGGAACGAGATAGCTTTTAAAAGGAGTGGCTCAAGCTCCGCATTTAAAAGTTGTTTTTGAAAAGAACCGAGTGGTTTTTCGAAAGTGTTCCAACGACTTTAACTTGGTTTATTATCTTGCATTAGTTCTTTTAATGCGTGATATTCTTGCATTAGTTCTTTTAATGCGTCCCATCATTTAATCCTACCATTGCAGAAAACAACCAAAATATGACGTACGCTTATGTCATTCGCATTCGCCACTGGGCCCCGTCATTACCCGTTAGGTTACTTAAATAACGACAGAGCGGGGGCTGGGCTAGCGCGGCTGTAAAACATAAGCAACGCCTAAATAATATCATATATAGATATACTGCAATGATAAACATTTCAGATCACAAATGAATACATTGGATATACTAGGAATCTGTAATTCGTACGAGCCTGTAACGAAAAACAGATTACACGGTCGCGGTGAATAGCCAATACCCCACCCAAGACCCCTACGGGTGTGGCAAACTACCCGCCAAGTACCCGAAGCGAAGCAACCTCCCTCATCTCCATGAGTAGGCCACTCGTCACTTCGGCATACCCGGTAGTTTGTGCACCCCCTCCATGGGTCTATCCTAGGAGCAAAAACAGTAAAAAGAAATTATACAATGACGGCTACAACTCCGACCCGGTTGTGCGGCCATACAAATAATTATTACATCAATTTACAAATTTACATGAATTGAAAGAAAAGAAAAACTCTCGTCTCACAACCCCCGGCTATTCACCCGCGACAATCCAACATATTCATATACACATTCCAGCAACATTACAGATCACAGATTTGTATAACCCCCACTAATCGACATATAGCGATTAGTATACGTTCAATACAAATATCACATTACAGAAAAACCCGTTAGCTTAAGTCTTTTAGAAGTTCAATCAAAAATACGGATTTTCGGGACCCAAAAATAAAATTTTCGTTCTGGAAAATCTGGGCAGAAAACACATATTCCAAAAATCCCAAAACAACCCCAGAATAACACTGCACCAAAGATGGACCTCGGCCGAGTCAACTCGGCCGCGGATCCGCGGCGGGAGCATGCTCCCGCCGCGTTTCCGCGGCGCTTTGACTCGATCGTTGGACCAAATTTGGTGGGTGATCACACAAAAGCCTGAGCCGATTTTTGGTGTATTTCAAAAAAGTTTTCCAGCACTTTTAAAATCGACAGAAAGTTCAAATTTTGGGGTTCATTTCGGGACTTTTTCTTTGATCGATCTTCTAGTTACTTGCTAACATGTTAGATAGAGTTTAACTAGTCTCTGATACCACTGTAAGTCCATGCTACCTCTCCCATTACTTTCGGGCATGCGGAATTTGATAAAAAAACGATTTTTATAGAGGTGGTTGTAAGTCGATGTAGTACACCCCAGTACTTATGGGGAGGCGGAATTTACAAAAAACTTATCAAGTTTAAACAACGAACATCGACTAACCGCTTGAATCGAAGCTAAACTCTAAATAACCGTATTCTATGAGTTTCTTTTCATAAGAGATTAGGGATTATACCTAATGAACCGGTCCTTCTCCTTTACGTCCTCCTTTGTTCTCCTCGGCCTTCTCTAGGTAGTAGACGATCCACCCGAGAGCAAAACTCCAAGCTAAACCTCTAACTTGAGGTAACTAATCAACTTTGATTGCTAATCAAAGATGAGAGAATGATATAGAGTGAGGGTTATGGATTGTTTAGTCTAACTAATCCTTTGATCTCAACACATGAGGATTAAGGATTAGGGTTAGAAGATGAGAGCTTGAGGAGAGAGAATGTGTGATATGATAATGAGAGAAGAGAGAGAGTGTATCATATTATTATGAAGCATTCTTATTATCAAATAATCAATAAAGGAAATGAATAAGCATGCTTCACAAAATATCTTGTGATGATTCATTAACATGAGTCATTAAGCAATAAATGTGCATTAATGAAGTGAATGAATCACCACTATGACTCACTCTCTTTCCAAAACAAACCTCCTTAGTCACATCTTCTAGAAGCTTCTCGAGTAATTACGAGAACGCCCCTCCGATCCGAAAAAATACGGAAAAACTTTAGACTGTAAAAATCCAATAACCGGATACCAGTAACTGGCTTAAACCAAAGCCGACTGGTAAAATCTGTCCGAAAGTCGTACGTGCGTAAACGCACGTATGCGTCCGAACCCTTTGTCGCAAAACCATGCAACCTCTATATCGTTTCGCCTGGAGTAGGAAACTCTCTGTGTGGGACTCTAGAGACTCGACTACTACGCTGGCAGTGGGTTTAACCACAGACCGCAAGCGGCACTAGCTGTACGTAACGGTCCCCAGGTAGTTGTCGATAAGAAGGCCGATGAGTAAACCCATCCGAACTCCTACTGAGTCTGATGTGACAATCTCCATACAGTCCGGTCCGTTCGTCCATGACTATCGCATATCGGGCCTAGGGGGGCGGCAAGCGTCAGTCCCCTAATAGCGGTATAAGTCGTGTCGGAGTAAAGCCCATTACACCCTGAGAAACTGCTGGAACCTACCAGCAAATCTCGCTTGCCCTGGCCAGGGACTTTGCGTAATGGCTCTCTGACACAGCACGATATCTACTCCCAATACCGGGAGGGACGAATCCTGTCTAACCGCCACTGCCTCCAAGTGCTCGGGACTGCACCCAACTGCCACCTGTTTGCACGACTCCTTTGAGCCGTGGTAGGGTAGCAATCTAAGAACAGTGGGACACACTCGAGGCGAAGTAGCAGTGTCAAGTCTGCGGACTACGCTGTACTCATGTCACCTGGGAACTGTTCACTGACGACTGGTATCAAACCAACCAACAGTTCCCTGTGAGTCCTGTCCGGTGTACTCGTAACCTAACGAGCACCTGTATACTATCTCCAGTACGACGTACTGACGGCTGTGGGACAGACCATCTCCCCAACTGGGATGAGAAGCGTACACACTAGTCTACTCCGGAGTATCGATGCTCTGTCTCGATAATCCAACGACCAGGGACCTGAATAAGGATGTGCTTGTAGACTACCCAGCCCCCACTAGTGTGACTGCCATCACAACGCTGGTAGACAAGCATGATCCTAAGAGCTCTATCAATACGTATACTCACATATTAAGATAGAAAAACCAAGTAGCATACTACCATGTTTAGCAAGACTGTTATATACATGTGAATATCCCAAGCTTCCATTAAGTAATATACAAGCTAGTATGATACAGTAATGGCCTTCTAGGGCATAAACACTAACAATCTCCCACTTGCACTAGGGCCATGTACTGGCATATCGCAGACCAATGATCTCGAGTAGCCTCTCGAACTGAATCTGAGGAAGGGCCTTCGTGAATGGATCAGCAATGTTCTCTTCTGAAGCAACTCTCCGAACCTCGATCTCCTGACGATCAATGATCTCCCTGATCAGGTGATACCGCCTTAAGATGTGTCTGGACTTCTGATGGGACCTTGGTTCCTTCGCTAAAGCTATAGCTCCGTTGTTGTCGCAATACAGAGGTATTGGATCAACTATGGTAGGAACCACCTGAAGTTCTGTTAGGAACTTCTTCATCCAGACTGCTTCTTTTGCGGCATCGCAAGCAGCTATATACTCCGCTTCCATCGTCGAGTCAGCAACGGTGTCCTGCTTGGAGCTCTTCCAGCACACCGCCCCTCCATTGAGGGTAAAGACATAACCCGACATGGACTTGGAATCGTCCTTATCACTCTGGAAGCCGGAATCAGCAAAGGCCTCCAACCTGAGGTCTTTTCCGCCGTAAACCAAGAACATCTCCTTAGTCCTCCTCAGGTACTTGAGAATGTTCTTTACTGCTATCCAGTGTTTCTCCCCTGGGTCTGACTGATACCGGCTTACCACGCTTAGTGCGTAAGCTACATCTGGTCTGGTACACAACATCGCATACATTATAGAGCCTACCGCAGAAGCGTAGGGTATAATAGACATGCGTTCCCTTTCCAAATCAGTCTTGGGAGACATCTCTTTGGAGAGGGTGATTCCGTGACAAGCCGGTAGATTACCGCGCTTAGAATCTTCCATACTGAATCTTTTCAGTACAGTGTCGATATACCTGGACTGCGAAAGTCCCAACATCCTCTTGGATCTATCACGATAGATCCGGATCCCCAGAATGTAAGAGGCATCACCCAGGTCTTTCATGGAGAACCTGTGTGACAAGAATCCTTTGACAGATTGTAGCATAGGAATGTCATTTCCTATCAATAGAATGTCATCCACGTACAAGACGAGGAATACGACACTTCTGGCCACAACTTTACTATATATGCACGGTTCATCTGGATTTTTGATAAAGTCATATTCTTTGACTGTCTCATCAAAACAGATGTTCCAACTCCGCGATGCCTGCTTTAGTCCATAAATAGACTTAAGCAGCTTGCATACTTTCCCGCTGCTCCCACTCTGATTGAAACCCTCTGGCTGATCCATATAGACGCTTTCTTCTAAATTTCCATTCAGAAAAGCCGTCTTTACGTCCATCTGCCAGATTTCATAATCATGGAAGGCAGCAATAGCAAGAAGGACCCGAATGGATTTGAGCATAGCCACTGGAGAAAAAGTTTCGTCATAGTCCAAACCAGGTCTTTGACGAAAACCCTTTGCAACAAGTCTAGCCTTATAGGTTTCCACCTGTCCATCTACACCAATCTTTTTCTTGAAGATCCATTTGCATCCTATGGGTTTTACCCCATCTGGAGCAAAGTCCAAAGTCCATACTTTGTTGGTGTACATGGACTCCATTTCGGTCCGCATTGCATCTAGCCATCGTACCGAGTCGCCGCTCTGGATGGCCTGCCTGAAGTCAGTAGGTTCATCATCATCTATGATGCAATCCTCTCTATCCCCATCTATGAGAAAACCGTAGTATCTCTCAGGCGGACGAGACGGCCTACTACTCCTGCGGAGGGGTGCGGGAATGTTCTGTTCTTCTTGAACCTCTGGTTCTACCAAACTTTCAGCAGTAGTTTGTGGTTCTGGAATTTCTTCCAGTTCTATTTCGCTCCCACTTGATTCCTTTTCTAAAAACTGATGTTCTAGAAAATGGGCATTACGAGAAACAAATACCTTCTGTTCCTCTGCGTAATAGAAATAATATCCCTTGGAGTTCTTTGGATATCCCACAAACAAACATTTTACTGATCGTGCCTCGAGCTTGTCCACATGCTGCTTTTTAACAAAAGCTGGACATCCCCAAATCTTCATATGCTGAAGATGAGGTTTCTTCCCAGTCCACATCTGATATGGAGTGGTAGGCACAGTCTTGGTTGGAGCTCTGTTCAGAAGATATGCCGCTGATTCAAGCGCATAACCCCAGAAAGATCGCGGTAACTCAGCATTACTCATCATGGATCGTACCATATCCAATAGGGTTCGATTCCTTCTCTCCGATACACCGTTATGCTGTGGAGTGTATGGAGGAGTAAGCTGAGAGAGAATTCCTTTCTCTTTTAGGTAACCTAGGAACTCGGCACTCAAGTATTCTCCACCTCGATCAGATCTAAGTGTCTTTATACTTTTGCCGGTTTGGTTTTCTACTTCATTCTTATACTCTTGGAATTTCTCAAAAGCCTCGGATTTATGTTTCATCAGATAAATGAATTCGTATCTTGAGTAATCATCCGTGAAAGTAATGAAATAGGAAAAACCACCTCTCGCATGTGTAGACATTGGACCGCATACATCACTATGTATGAGTCCTAAGAGCTCGCTCGCTCTTACTCCTTGTCCAGTGAATGGAGTCTTTGTCATCTTTCCTTTGAGACAAGATTGACAAGTGTCATAAGTTTGATATTCGAACGTGTCCAAATATCCTTCTCTATGCAACTTAGTCAACCTTCTCTCATTGATGTGACCCAGTCTACAATGCCATAAGAAAGCTTTATTCAAATCTGGAGACTTTCTTTTTAGTGTGTTCTGGACATTGAAAATTTGGAGTTGGTTTAACACATATATGCCGTTATTTAGAGTACCAGACCCAATCAAACCATGATTAAGGTGGATGTTGACAACATCTCTTACAAACGTGAAATCATAACCTTTATTTGATAACAAGGAAACTGATATGATATTACACGTTAAGCTGGGTACAAAATAACAGTTATGTAAAACCAAAATGTGTCCACTTGTCAATCCTAGGTGATAATCCCCGACGGACGCAGCTCCCACGCTAGCTCCGTTAGCAACCCTGAGGATCATATCACCTTCCTTCAGCACTCTACGGTTTCTCAGTGCCTGCAATGAATTGCAAATATGAGATCCTGACCCGGTATCCAATACCCAGGAAGTAGAGTTGATTGACAGACAATTCTCAATTACAAACACACCTGAAGTCGAAGCCACAGCCTGCTTCGGTTCCTGGTTCTTGGCGTTCCACGCCTTGCAATCCTTCTTCCAGTGCCCTTTCCTGTGACAATGGAAGCACTCATCCAGGCCAACTATCGGTGCTGCTTTCTTTTTCTTTCCCTTCCCTCCCACCTTACTAACACCTCCTCTAGGTCTGGGTGCGGCCTTCTTCTTCCTTCCTTTGGCCCTAGCCTTGGACCCGGAAGAAGATGAACCGCCAACAAACATAGCGGGTGTTTCCCTTGCCTTCTGCAAGGTGCCCTCTGCACTCCTTAACATGTTCAGGAGTTCCGCAAGTTCAACTTCTTTTCCTTGAAGATTGAAGTTGAGGATAAACTGGGCGTAGGTGGGAGGAAGGGACTGGAGAACAAGGTCTGTATAGAGCTCATTATCCAAAGTCGTCCCAAGGTCTGCGAGCTCTTCTATATAACCAATCATCTGTAGGACATGTTCACCTACCGATGATCCGACAGCCAACCTCGCTCGAAATAATTTCTTAGAGGTCTCGTATCTTGCTATACGAGATTGCTCTCCATAAAGTTCCTTTGTATGGAGAAATATGCCATCTAGGGACATATCCTCGTGCCTCCTCTGATGTTCATTGTTCATCGAGGCAAGCACGATGCACTTGGCTCTCGCGCAATCTAAATCCCAGGTTTTGCGGATTTCCTTATCCGCATTGCTGGATTTGGGACCAGGGACAGCAGGTGCCGTAGCGGTGAGGACGTACCCCAGTTTGTCATAGGTCAAAGCCATCTTGACATTCCGCAGCCAATCTTTATAGTTTGGCCCCGTCAGTATATTTTTCTCTAAAAGTAACTTAAGTCCAGTCATTTTCAGGGTCGCTGCAATTAGGAGAGAGAGAAGAAAACTCTTTAGCATGATGCTCTTGCAAGTTTAGAGTGGTTTTTAGTTTATCTAAACTGGATGGCTCCCACTGTTTCTCAAATCCTTCCTCAAACCATAAAAGAAGAATTAGCCAAGACTATTCTCACCGTACAATACTTGCTTAACCGTTCAGCCAGGCCGGTGTCGATACTTCGAGGGAGGTTTTCCAACGCTTTCGCGAAGTTCCTTAATTAAAGAACCTCTTTTCTCTGGGGGCGTAACCCCGCTGACACTTTTCTGGACACCTACTAGGTTTATAGCATTGATCGTTAAGCGACGAATATCCTGATAAGTAGCATATACTCACAGTAGGATCGGGATCCAAATATCATCGTATGATAATGTTGAAGGAATTCTACCAACATTCATCAAACTCCAAATGGTATGCATCTCTTTGCAAATTTCAGTTTCTTTAGAAATTCCCGATATAAGTTTTTGCCCCATGCTCTTATGACCTTGGCTTTGGTCAAAATGTCATAAGTCACATGTCAAGTTCTACCCGTCATTATCTTGTCAATTTGAACCCATCCGTATATACCCCTGACTTTGGTCAAATGGTAATACGACTGTCCCAAACCAACTCATCTATCTCATGCAACAAATGAAAACCCAGTAGCTACCAAACACTATGCCTTGACTTTGGCCAAAATGCATAGCTTGAATACTACTGAATACCCAAATGAAATGACGGAGGGCTACGACTGGTTTTGGCGAAACCGTGAACGTAGTGAACTTGATATAACCGAAGGAACCTGATAGCTTTTAAAAGGAGTGGTTAAAGCTCCGCATTTAAAAATATCTGTTTTAAAAATAACCGAGTGGTTTCTTTTAAATTGTTCCAACGATTTAAACTTTGGTTTGTTTTACTTTGCATTATAGATAATGCGTCCCATCATTAACCTATCATTGCAGAAAACAACGAAAATACAACGTCCTCTTATGCCATCCGCATTTGCCACGGGGTCCCGTCATCACTCGTTAGGTTACTTAACTAACGACAGAGCGGGGGCTGGGCTAGCGCGGGTGTAAAACATAAGTGACGTCTAAATAGCTATAATAAATATAGATATTTTACATTCGTCTGACGCAATGATATTCATTCCAGAACACAGATAAACAATATTGGATTTGCAAGCAATCTGTATTTCTTTTGAGCCTGCAAGAAAAGACAGATTACACAGTTGTGATGAATAGCCGTTTACCCCACCCTCGACCCCTACGGGTACGGCAAACTACCCACCCGGCAGTCTGTGTACCCCACCTTGGGTCAGTCCTAGGAGCAAAAACAGTAAAATGAAATAATACAACGGTGGCTACGACCGCAACCTGGAAGTGCCCCGCGAAAATAATATTACAACAAATTACATTTACAACAAATGAATTAAAACAATAACCCATTGCAAACCCCGGCTATACACCACAACAGTCCAATACAGTTTATATGCACAAACAGATATAACCATTTCAGAAATGTGCAACCCCCTGCCAACCGACATACTAGCAGTTAGGGGAGGTTTACGAACACATTAAACAATCACAGATATAATCCAATACGCAAATACTGTACAATTCGATCGAATAAACAACATCAATATTGCTCCAAAATCTGCTCTGTTAAACAGTAACCTGAGCAATAATTAAACATTCCAGAAAACCCCAAATTACACAGAGAAGCAACAGAAGAAAAATCGGCCGCTGACTCGCCAACTCGGCGGCGGAAGCGCGGCAACTCAGTGGCTGAGGCCGCGGTTCCGCGGCGAGTTGGTCGATTCAGTCGACTGTTTTTCTTGGGTGTTCTTCTGGTGTCATGTCAAGCACTCTGAGCTCACCTGAAAAATTTTCTGACATCGTTTTAAATTCGACAGAAACTTACATTTTTTAGGGTTTTCCGGCTTCGTTTTTTCGTTCGAAATTCGTACAAATTTGCGATTAAGTTATTTAGTGTTTAGCGAGGCTCTGATACCACTGTAAGTCGATGTAGTACACCCCAGTACTTATGGGGAGGCGGAATTTACAAAAAACTTATCAAGTTTAAACAACGAACATCGACTAACCGCTTGAATCGAAGCTAAACTCTAAATAACCGTATTCTATGAGTTTCTTTTCATAAGAGATTAGGGATTATACCTAATGAACCGGTCCTTCTCCTTTACGTCCTCCTTTGTTCTCCTCGGCCTTCTCTAGGTAGTAGACGATCCACCCGAGAGCAAAACTCCAAGCTAAACCTCTAACTTGAGGTAACTAATCAACTTTGATTGCTAATCAAAGATGAGAGAATGATATAGAGTGAGGGTTATGGATTGTTTAGTCTAACTAATCCTTTGATCTCAACACATGAGGATTAAGGATTAGGGTTAGAAGATGAGAGCTTGAGGAGAGAGAATGTGTGATATGATAATGAGAGAAGAGAGAGAGTGTATCATATTATTATGAAGCATTCTTATTATCAAATAATCAATAAAGGAAATGAATAAGCATGCTTCACAAAATATCTTGTGATGATTCATTAACATGAGTCATTAAGCAATAAATGTGCATTAATGAAGTGAATGAATCACCACTATGACTCACTCTCTTTCCAAAACAAACCTCCTTAGTCACATCTTCTAGAAGCTTCTCGAGTAATTACGAGAACGCCCCTCCGATCCGAAAAAATACGGAAAAACTTTAGACTGTAAAAATCCAATAACCGGATACCAGTAACTGGCTTAAACCAAAGCCGACTGGTAAAATCTGTCCGAAAGTCGTACGTGCGTAAACGCACGTATGCGTCCGAACCCTTTGTCGCAAAACCATGCAACCTCTATATCGTTTCGCCTGGAGTAGGAAACTCTCTGTGTGGGACTCTAGAGACTCGACTACTACGCTGGCAGTGGGTTTAACCACAGACCGCAAGCGGCACTAGCTGTACGTAACGGTCCCCAGGTAGTTGTCGATAAGAAGGCCGATGAGTAAACCCATCCGAACTCCTACTGAGTCTGATGTGACAATCTCCATACAGTCCGGTCCGTTCGTCCATGACTATCGCATATCGGGCCTAGGGGGGCGGCAAGCGTCAGTCCCCTAATAGCGGTATAAGTCGTGTCGGAGTAAAGCCCATTACACCCTGAGAAACTGCTGGAACCTACCAGCAAATCTCGCTTGCCCTGGCCAGGGACTTTGCGTAATGGCTCTCTGACACAGCACGATATCTACTCCCAATACCGGGAGGGACGAATCCTGTCTAACCGCCACTGCCTCCAAGTGCTCGGGACTGCACCCAACTGCCACCTGTTTGCACGACTCCTTTGAGCCGTGGTAGGGTAGCAATCTAAGAACAGTGGGACACACTCGAGGCGAAGTAGCAGTGTCAAGTCTGCGGACTACGCTGTACTCATGTCACCTGGGAACTGTTCACTGACGACTGGTATCAAACCAACCAACAGTTCCCTGTGAGTCCTGTCCGGTGTACTCGTAACCTAACGAGCACCTGTATACTATCTCCAGTACGACGTACTGACGGCTGTGGGACAGACCATCTCCCCAACTGGGATGAGAAGCGTACACACTAGTCTACTCCGGAGTATCGATGCTCTGTCTCGATAATCCAACGACCAGGGACCTGAATAAGGATGTGCTTGTAGACTACCCAGCCCCCACTAGTGTGACTGCCATCACAACGCTGGTAGACAAGCATGATCCTAAGAGCTCTATCAATACGTATACTCACATATTAAGATAGAAAAACCAAGTAGCATACTACCATGTTTAGCAAGACTGTTATATACAAGTGAATATCCCAAGCTTCCATTAAGTAATATACAAGCTAGTATGATACAGTAATGGCCTTCTAGGGCATAAACACTAACAGTGGTAACATGGACTTATAACCCGGATCTTGGTTAAACATCTAACTAACAACCTAACTACGAGTTGCTAACTACTCGGTTAGGGGGTTATACCTTGCTTGTCTTGAACTCCTTCGTCTTCAAACTCCAATGGTGGTCCGGATCGGCTTCTTCCCGTCATCTCCTCACGCCGAAGATAGATCCACCTGAAAGCTCCAACCTTTGGCTCCTTCTTCGAACTTTGAAGAAACTAGTTCACTCGGTTTGCTAAACCATGTGAACTAGAGTGAGTAGAGAGGAGTTTGTATGGGATTTTATCTATGGTTCTTGATTCTCAACTCATGAGACAAGTGAACCATAGAGTCAAGAGAGGGAGCAAGAGGAAGAGGGTGAGAGCAAAAACAAGAGAGCTCTAAACAAAGAGAGAGAATGAGCAAGTAAGAATGAGCCTCTCTTTTTTCTTTCACTCTCTCATAATCCAAAAGCATCATAACCCATCATACCAATCAAGTGCTATGTGATGGTTGAAGCAACCATAACCATATCATTTCATGCACTCATTTTGCACAAATGAGCAAGCAAGCAAAAGTCTTTGCCAAATGATGGCTATGGTTATCATGATGGTCAACTAGTCAAGCCTAGTCAACCGGTCAACAAAGTCAACAAGTCAACAAAAGTCAACAAGTCAACAAAGTCAACAAGTCAACAACCATGTCACCATAATACTTAATTAATATAATTGTTGATCACATATCATATTCTCATTAGGGTTGAGCAAAAAGTCAATAGTCAACGGTCAACTGTCAACAACCCTAATGAGAATCCGCAGCCACTGTCTCCCCGTCAACTGTGCATACACACCCGCATCCGTGTTCCGAGGAACACGAATGCAAACTGGATAAATCCAATCCCAATACATACACTAGGATCTGGCTTAAACCAAAGCCCGCTAGTGCAAACTGTCCGGACACTGTACGTGCACAAGTGCACGGATGTGACTGAACCCTGTCGCAAAACCATGCGACCTGTCGCAAAACCATGCGACCTCTACTCTTTTGCCTAAAGGCGAAAAGCTTTCTGTGTGGGACTCTAAAGACTCGACACTACGCTGGCAGTGGGTTTAACCACAGACCGTAAGCGGCACTAGCTGTGCATAACGGTCCCCAGGTAATGCCGACAAGAAGACTGACGAGGCGAAACCCATCTGAACTCCTACTGATCCTGAATGTGACATTCTCTGTACAGTCCGGTCTGTTCGTCTGATACATCGCATGGCGGGCCTAGGGGGCGGTAAACGTCAGTCCCCCAAAAGCGGTACAAGTCGTGCCGGAGTGAAGCCCAAAACACCCTGAGATAACACTGGAAGCCTACCAGTATATCTCGTTTGCCCTGGCCAGGGACTACTCGTGTAATGGCTCTCCTAGACACAGCGGGATGTCAACCCCCAATACCGGGAGAGACGAATCCTGTCTAACTGTCACTGCCTCCAAGTGCTTCGGGACTGCACCCAACTACTACCTGTTTGCACGACTCCTTTGAGCCATGGTAGGGTAGTAATCAAAGTGCAGTGGGAACACACTCGAGGCGAAGTGACAATGTCAAGTCAGCGGACTAAGCTGTACTCATGTCACCTGGGAACTGATAACTGACGATAGGCATAATACCAACTAGTCAGTTCCCGACGAGTCCTGTCCAGTGTACCCGTAACCTAACGAGCACCCGAATACTATCTCAAGTACGACGTACTGACGGCTGTGGGACAGACCGTCTCCCACACTGGGATGAGAAGCGCATGCGCTAGTCTACTCCGGAGTATCGATGCCCTGTCTCGATAGTCCTGCGACCAGGGACCTGCATAAGGATGTGCTTATAGATTACCCAGCCCCACTAGTGTGACTGCCATCACATCGCTGGTAATCAAGCAAAGATCCTAAGGGCTCCACTAATGTGTATAGGTGATATACTAAAATAAACACATGTACACATTGAAGTAGAAACAAACCAAGTAGCATACTACTATTTTGAGCAAGATTGTATATACAAGGTGAATATCCCAAGCTTCCATTAAGTAATATACAAACTAGTATGATACAGTAATGGCCTCTAGGGCATATACACTAACACCATGAAGTGCCGGGTGGTCCATTCACTTTGCTGAAGGGGGCTGCCTCGCTTCAGGTTTTGGCGGGTAACTTTCCGCACCCGTAGGGGTCTAGGTTTTCATTGCACAGGCTATCCACACGACCAGGAGAACGTCGGGTTTCACTTACGGCTCAATGAAACCTGGGGCTCCCAGATTATCTGTATTGTTCTATGATACTTATTACTTTTCTGTGATGTTGCATTTATCATGCCTGGGGCGATTATTATACGTTGCTATATATATACTAGTAGATATTTTATATGTTTTACACCCGCGCTAGTCCAGTCCCCGCTCTGTCTTTAGTTAAGTAACCTAACGGGTGATGACGGGACCCAGTGGCGAATGCGGAAGGCATATACGTACATCATATTTTCGTTCTTTTGTAGTGTGATTAAAATATGGGACTGCGTTGATTCGGATCAATGCAAGGAAAACAAACATGTTCGGTGTTGTTGGAACAATTTTCAAAAATTTGTTATTACAAGGACGTTTTCATTTGTTTTGCACAGAGGTATTCGGTTATGAATATCCAGCACCTCATTCGACGACGCAAGGGCCGAGATCCTTTCATCGGGAGTGACCCCTTGGGCAGAGGTTTGCGTCGGGGTAATAACTTCACTATAGTCGATTACTTTTTGCTTTGCATCGCGGTATTCAGTTTAGAATATCCTGCACCTCATTCTACTGGAAAAGAGCCGAGATCCCTTCACCGGGAGTGACCTCTTTGGAAAAGGTTTTCGCCACTATATTTTTGTAAAAAGCTATCTGGTTCCTTCAACGATATCAAGTTCATTACGTTAAAGGTTTTTTGCCAAAAATCATTCGTAGCCCTCTGTCATTTCAGACAGGTAGCACTTAGTATTCATACTATGTATGTTGGCCTTCGTCTAGGCATAGTGTATGGTAGCTATTTGTTACTTCTCTGTTGCATAGATAGATGCGTTGATTTGGGACAGTCGTACAACTATTTTGGCCTTCGTCAAGGGTATTTACGGGTGGGTTCAAATTAACCTGGATGATGACGGGTAGAACTTGACATGTGACATATAATATGTTGGCCTTCATCAAGGTCATAAGAGCATGGGGTAAAAATCATATCGGGAGTTTCTAAAGAAACTGAAACTTGCCAGGCATGCGCATACCTTCTGGAGTGTGATAACGAGAGTGGCCGGTCTCACAAGCCATTGGTGTCAGTTGGTTCACCTAAGATGTATACAGGTGCTCATTGGGTTATGAGTACACCGGACGGACTCGCCGGGAACATGCTAGTTGGTGATATACCTAGCGTCAGATAGCAGTTCCCTGGTGACATGTGTACAGATTAGTCTATCAACCTGAGATCATCATTTGTCTCATGTGAGTTCCCACTGTGCTTTGATTACTACCCTACTATGGCTCAAAGGAGTCGTGCAAACAGGTTTTAGTTGGGTACAGTCCCGAGCCACATGGAGGCAGTGAGCAGATCGGCAGGGGATTCATCTCTCCCGGTATTGGGGTTGAGATCGCGCTATGTCTAGGAGAGCTATTACACAAAGTCCTTGGCCAAGGCAAGTAAGATTTACTGGTATTCCAGTAGTGTCTCAGGGTGTTCTGGGCTAGACTCCGACAAGACTTGTACTGCTTTTGGGGGTCTGACGTTTACCAGCCCTCTAGGCCCGACATGCGATGCTCATAAACAAACGGACCGGACTGTACAGATATTGTCACTGATAGGCTCAGTAAGGGTTTCTGGATGAGTTCACTCATCAGCCTCCCTTTTTGGTCAATACATGGGTAGCTGTTACGTACAGCTAGTACCACTGACGTGCTTGTGGTTAAACCCACTGTCAGCGTATTGACGAGTCTTTAGAGTCCCCCACAAATAGTTTCCCAAGTTTCAGGCAAAACGTTGTAGAGGCCGTATGGTATTATGGCAGGGTTCGATCATATACGTGCACTTATGCACGGATCATGATCGGACGGATCATACTAGTGGGCTTTGGTTTAAACCGGATCCTAGTATTAGATTTGTTGGATTACTTTAGTCTCATCGCATTTGCATTCAGTCAGAATGCGGATGCAGGTATGTATATACAGGTGAGGGGTATCCTTGTGATCCGTCACGAGTTTACTTTAGATGTTGCCATATCTATTTGTTAGACTAAACATTTGGATTAATGTTTGGATGGTGGAAATTGTGAGTGGAAGTGATGATTTAGTGCATTAAATGTGCCATGTGCTTCATTGGTGAGTCATGGTATTATTTTTGGTGCTAATGTCACATTTGTGATTGATTATTGTGTTGAAATGAGAGGTGGGGAGAGAATGGACAGCCACTTAGCCTTGGGCTAGCTCTTGGGATTGATATGGGTGCTCTCATTTTTCATTCCAACACAATAAAAAGAAAAGCGTCTTCTTATTATTCTTCCTCTAGCTCACAAGTTCCACCATGGCTTCATCTTCAACCTCCATCCATACACTCTCGTGTGTTGAGAATCAATGGATGCTTGAGACAAAATTATCGCACGCATTCTCTACTTCGCCTTGGACATGTCGGCTAGCAAACTTCATGTCCGAGTTGCTTTGGTTTGAAGCGGGAGCCTGTAAAAAGACTTCTTGATGTGGTGCCCTTTTCGACGAGGACACTGGAGATCGAGCAAGATCGGAGATGCCACAAGGAGCTAGAGATGGTGGCTAAAGACCGAAGGACACTGATCGATCGGTATAACCATTCTAACTTCTTGTACATAGCTAGTTTAGTGTTAATGGTACAATCTGGATGAAAGCCTACGATAGCGCCGGTTTCGTAAAAAGTTTTTGTTTTCATGTTTGGCCTCGGATTGACGGCCGGGGCGCTATCGTAGACTTACAATATCGATGCCCTATCTCGATACACCCACGACTAGGAACATATGAAGGATTTACTTAGCGACTACATTGTCCCCACTGGTATGATCTGCATTATAATCCTGTTAGTCAAGTACTCGTCCTAAGGGCTTTATTAATATGTAACATAGAGACAATTAGTGTACATGTTAAGATAAAGAGCAATCAGATAGCATACTATCATGTCGAGCAAAAAATTCCTCCATATATATGTCCAAGAATCCACTACAATATACATCGTATGTACAGTAATGGCCTCTAGGGCATACATATAACTAACAATTGTAGACTGGGTCACAACAATGAAAACGGTTGATGAAGTTACATAAAGAGGGATATTCGGATCCATTTGAATATCAGTCATATGCAACTTGTCAATCATATCTCATAGAAAAGATGACAAAGACTCCGTTCACTAGACATGGGGTAAGACCCAACGAGCTCTTGGGACTCATACACAGCGACGTGTGTGGTCCAATGTCTACACATGCAAGAAGTGGTTATTCCTGTTTCATTACTTTTGCGGATGATTTCTCAAGGTATGGACATATATTCTTGATGAAACATAAATCCGAGGCCTTTGAGAAATTCTGGGAATACAAGAATGAAGTGGAAAAACAAACCGGCAAAAGTATCAAGACACTTAGATCTGATCATGGTGGTCAATACTTAAGTACCGAGTTCCTAGAATGCTTAAAAGAGAATGGAATTCTCTCTCAGCTTACTCCTCCATACACACCTCAACACAACGGTGTATCAGAAATGAGGAACCGAACCTTATTGGATATGGTACATTCCGTGATGAGTAACGCTGAGTTACCGCGATCCTTCTGGGATTATGCACTAGAATCAGTTGCATATCTTTTGAACAAGGTTCCTACTAAGTCAATGTAAGTATGCGGCAGCGCCCCGGCCGTCTAACAGACGCCAATATGCGGAACAAAACTTTTACGACTGGCGTTATCGCATACTATAACCCGGATCTGCCATTAAAGCTAAACTAACATATTGTAAAGAGGGTAGAATTGTTATACCGAACGATCCGAGTCCTTCGGTCTTTAACCATCATCCCACGCTTTGTTGCAGCGGCTTCGATCTTCTGAAACTCCAGTTTCGTCGTCCAGGTGGCACCACGTCGACAGATCTTTAAACGGGCTCCCGCCTCTAAACCGAGGCAACTTGATCGTCAAGTTTGCTAAAAGAGACGACCAAGATGAAGTAGAGAATGAGTAGAACACTTTGTCTCGTTACGTCCAAGGCTATGGACGAACGGTTAAAAGAAGTTGACATTTGGAATCGGGTGAATGGAAATTGAACTATATGAAATTTCCATACACTAAAGTATCATAATCTTTTGCAAATGAATCAATCATAATAGCCACAAGAGGGGGCCGGCCACAATTATAGAAGGAGGGGGTGAGTGTAGGAGCTTCAAATGGTGACCTTAACCAAATGATACTTATCATAACCATTCAAGAAAGAATGACTCACATTAAGCATTAAATAGAAATGGTGACTCAAATAAAACACCTCACCAAAGTAATTAATGCATGAATGAGTCACTAACCTAGTCACAAATCTTGAAGCTTCCACACAATGACTCACCATATCAAAAAAATATAAATCCGTATTTAACCGAATGATAAAGACGGCTGATAGAAAACTGGAAACTGGCAACTTCCAAAAGTGATCCTGAAACAAATTTCAGGATAACCCCATAACAGTATAAACATACCCGCATTTGTATTACGACCGAATACAAATGCAACTGAGACAAAGATATTATATCTACACAGTATAATACTGGGATCCGTCTTAAACCAAAGCCTACCAGTATTATCTGCCCGAAAAATAACACGTGCGAAAACGCACGTGCTTTTTCCGAACCCTGCCATAATTGTTAGTTATATGTATGCCTTAGAGGCCATTACTGTACATAGGATGTATATTGTAGTGGATGCTGGGACATATATAGGTATGACTTTCTTGCTCAACATGATAGTACGCTATATGGTTGCTCTTTATCTTAACATGTATACTTGCAGTCTCTCTATTACATGTTGATAAAGCCCTTAGGATGTGTGCTCGACTTCCAGGACTATGATGTAGTTCATACTAGTGGGGCCTGGGTAGTCAATGAGTACATCCTTCAATGTTCCTTGTCGTAGGAATATCTAGACGGGGCATCGATATTCCAGAGTAGACTAGCGTATATCTTCTCGACCCATGTGATGGGCGATGGATGATCCCATATCCATTGGTGTTTGACATTAGAGATGGTATACGGGTGCTCAGTGGTGACTAGGTACACTGAACGGACTCGCCGAGAACTCCCAGATGGTATTATACCTCACGTCAGATGGCAGTTCTCTGGTGACACTGGTACAGCTTAGTCTGTTGACCCGAGATCGTCATAGAGTCTTGTGTGTCTTCCACTGTGCTTTGATTTCCACCCTACCACGGCTCTATTGAGTCGTGCAAACAGGTGGTTTTTGGGTACAGTCCCGATTCACATGGAGGCAATGAGCGATAGGAGGGGATTCGTCTCTCCCAGTATTGGGGGTTGATGTTGCGCTATGCTCGACTGGCCATAACTGGAAATCCCTGGCCAGGGTTGCAGTGATTTACTGGTAAGAGTTATCAGTAGTTTCACGCATGTTATAGACCTTATATCGGCATGACTTATCAATCTACTGGGGTCTGACGTTTACTACCCCCAAGCGAGATATGCGACATATCAAACGAACAGACCGGACTGTACGTTAAGTGTTGCTGGTTGGATTCACAGGAGTGTGAGCGGGCTTGCTCGTTGATCTTCTGATCGCTCAATACCCGGGTGGCCGTTATGTTTAGCAGACCGCTTGCGGCTTGTGGGTGTTTGATATGATCATCACCTGCTGCCGGCGTATTGACGAGTCTTTAGAGTCCTACACAGAGGTTTCCTGGCTCAAGCGAAATGAAATAGGAGCGCATATGAGATATGTGCGGGACCGAGAATAATACCAGTATGTGATACTGGATTCTATTCTCACGATTTGTATTATCGGACGGTTATATAAGATATAGCCGGGTTACCGAATCAAATGTTGATTCGATATATTGATACACTTGATATTAGTCGGTTATATGCGGTATGACCGGATCATTAAATCAAGTGTCGGTTTAATGATTTAATGTATAATTATATATTTGATATATTACTTTACATTAACTAGTAATTGTTCACTTAAGATTGATTTTCTCACTTGATGTGCACAAGTAGTATATGTGATATATTTTTGTGCATTTGATTGTATCATGTTTGATGATACAGGCAAACTTGGGTGTGTGTATGCTATACACCATGTTTAGGTAAATGGTTAGGGTTTTATTTACTTTATTTATTTTGGTTAAAAGAAAAAACTAAATGGTTGCTTTTGTTTTATGCAAGAAGCTTCTTGATGTTTCATGCATCTTTGACAAAGTAACCATTTTGTTTTTATTCCTTAACCTAACCATTTCACCTAAACCTTAGTTTATTCTCTACATTAGTTACCTCACCCATGGTTGCTAAATGATAAGCATCACTTGATTTTCTTTTTTAGATAATTCATTTTCATTATTTTCTTTCTTTTTCTTCATCTTCTTCATGAAGAAGAAAGCCATTGCTAGAAAATTCCAAGTGATGAATCCAAGTGAGAAATCCAATTCCAAAGTGAACCCACTTCCTATTTATTCATCCTCTACCACTTTCCATGTAGTAGAGTGTGTTATCTTCACAAGTTTCATGACCTAGTGAAGATGGATCTTGAGTTAGAGTTTCCTCGACGTAGATCATCTTCGGCATCGAAGTCAACGACCTAGCCCGATCATTTCTCCGACGAAACCATCGCTAGAGTCCGGGATCCGATGATCGCAGCGGAGGGACGTCATCACGGAGCTTTGGAAGTGAAGGACCGGATCTACAAAGGTTGTAGTCCCTTTCACTCTTAGTTAAAGTTGTTAACTTGCATGTTCTTTCGCCTTATCTCTAGTAACGACCTAGCATTAGGGTTCTTTGGCACATGGAAATTTTTGATTTTGGCAAGGTTGATCAGTTGTAGAACCTCATGAGTGTGCCTAGGAACCCTACAGTGGTATCAAAGCCTAGCTAGAGCTTTAGGCGAAGTGTAGACGATGTTAAAGATCCGATCGAACCACGAAACCCCGATCAAAACCCTTCTCTGTACATTTTTTCAAACTGTGGATTTTTGTGAATTAGAAATGCTCAGAAAATTAAGTAGGAAAATCTAAGAATTACTGTGATGTACGGACCCCTAACTCAAAAATTTGACCGCGGAACAGTGGTCAAACCAAGGGTTTGGCGGCGGTTCCGCGGTCAAAATTGTGACTTAGTCCCTAGTATTTCATGTAATTATTCTTAGGTCCTTTCTTGTTAATTTTTTCTGGGAATTTTTTAATTCCACTCAAGTGTTGAATTTTTTAGGGTTGTATTGGGGACTCGTTGATTCAATCAGATAATTTAACTTCGTTTATGTTTTTCCGGATATTTTAGAAACTGTTAAAAAGTTCGACCGGATATAAATACCCACTTTTTCCCCTGCCGGGAAATTTCCAAGTGTTGGATTTTTTCGTTGTTTAAGAATGTTCTAAGTAGTGCAAGTAACGCGATGGACCCTCTAGAAGACAACAAACCTTAACTCGATTATGTGACCGTCTTGAACTGCCCTTTGAACCTTAGGGTTTGGGGCAGTACGGCGTACCACATGTGAGGCGTTGGCTTGACCCTTCTACGGCTGGACCGTTGGTACTGTGGCATGAAATGGATGTTTTTAAACTTATTTCAAGTGTTGAAAACCATTCGGGAAAACTTGGGTGTTTGATTGTTCGATCAGAAAGTTTAATATTTTCTATTTATTTGGAATGTGATACAATATTTGGAATCCACAAGTAGTTATGAGATAACTGATTTGGATGTTATAAATCTAGCACTTTAGTCTCACTTGATCGGTTGCCACATAATTTTGATGCAATCAAAAGTCCGTCTCAATCACGTAGCATACGCGGATATTCACCGGGTAAACTTAATAGACGGCCACACCCCATAGCCCCGACTAAGTGACTTTAGGAGAACCCCGTTGTCGAAAGCATCCGTTCGGGTGCTCGCGGCAGCGGTGTTCCGCCTTGGTGCACTTCGTCGACGGCATCGGGGGTGCGGCCGCCTACTAAAGTTTGCGACAAGCATTCGATCAAAATGTCGGGAATTTTGTTGAATTGCCCGACTTGATATTGAAAAGAGTTTTCGATAATGAGACTAAAATGCGGGGTTTATAATTGTTAGGCATGTGATGTCTAAGGAATTCAGATGGTTAGACATGCGATGTCTAAGTAGGTTGCGGATTCCAACTGTTGTAGTTTTACACTTTCTTTTCTGTGACCGTAAGTGTAATATGTGATATCGCCGGTTTCATTGCTATATGTCAACGACAATTGGGATGGGCATATTTACTTACGTTGATGACATGTGATGTTATGTGTTGCTGGATATGTTATATTGGATCGTCGTGTTTGAATAGCCGGGGTTTTTTTTATGTGATATGAGTGTTTTTCATTTTCATTCATGTAAAAACTTGTATGTAATATTCTTTTATTGGGGCACTTCCAGGTTGCGGAAAATGTCACCGTTGATGTATATTATTTACTTTTCCGCATTAGGATAGACCCAAGGAGGAGAGCACAAGTAACCGGGTTCTGGAGTCCAGTGGGAGACCAACTCGAGGAGTCGAGTGCGGGTCTCCTAGCTCTAGAATTGGTAGGGTTGCTTGCCGCTCTCGTAGGGGTCTAGGGGTGTGGGTTTGGCTATTCATCGCAACCGTGGAATCCGTGTTTTATACTGGCTCGTATTAAAAACACGGACGTCCTTGTATATCCAATATTTCATATGATATTTTCTTCTGCGTTATCTGTGATGTGATCATGTGATATGTTCAGATAGATATTGTATATAGTATATATGATATATTATATAGACGTTGCTTATGATTTACACCCGCACTAGCCCTGCCTCGCTCTGCCGTTAGTTACCTAACCTAACGGTGCAGACGAGACATCGAGACGAATGCGGATGGCATAAGCGTACGTTGTATTTATCTGTGATGTTTAGGTGGACTTAAATGATGGGACATTCATTAATAAGATTAATGAAAGAAAATAAACCTAAAAGATGTTGTGGGATCGAATTTCAAAAATAAAATCAGGTAGCTGCAGTTCTTGCTTTGCATTGCGGTGTTCCTTGTAGAACATCATGCACCTTATTCGATAAGGAAAGGGCCGAGATCCCTTCACCGGGAGTAACCCCTTTAGCAATAACGGGCAGATGCTACAACCCTCGGTTTGTCTTTTGATTGCTTCTATAGTTTTTGCTTTGCACAGCGGTATATATGATATATCCTGCACCTTATTCGATGAGGAAAGGGCCGACGATCCCTTCACCGGGAGTGACCGCTTTAGCAAAACTAGAAAAACCTCAAAAACACTCCATTTAAAAACCATTTGATTCCGCAACGGGATCAAGTTCAAAGAGTTAAAGGTTTTCTTAAAAACCATCCGCAACCCTCCGTCATTTTAGGAAGTAGAGTACTTAGTATTCGTGCTGTGTTTGTTGACCATAGTCAAGGCACAGTGTACGGTAGCTAAGTGATGTCTTCCTACACCGCATATGATGCAATTAGTTAGGAAAGTCGCGTGACTTTGTTGACATTAGTTAAGGGTCATGTGGGTGGGTCTAATTAATCACGAAATGACGGGTAGAACTTGACTAGTGCTTATGATTTGTTGACCATAGTTAAGGTCAGAAGTGCTAGGGGTAAAAACCTTTATCAGGAGTTTCAAGTGTTGAAATTTGCAATGAGATTGCATACCTTCTATATGATAGTTTGATCCCGATACCCACTGTGAGTAATTGTTACACCTGAGAGAGTTTTGCACTTTGCAATTAGCCGATCAAGTAGGTGTCTAGAAAGGTGTCAACGGGGTTACGCCTCTAGGAAAACGAGGTTTACTTTAATTAGGTCCGTGCGAAAGCACGGGGAACCTCCCTCAAAGTACCGACACTGGCCTGGCTGAAAGATTGGCGAACTTGTAGAGTGTAATTAATCCCGGCTAGTCTTTCCTTTTAAGGTTTGAAGGAAGATTTGATAAAAACAGTGAGAGCCATCCTGATTAGATAAAATATATAACCAATCTAATCTTGCAAGAGCGCACGCAGAGTGTTTTCTTCTCTCTCTCTCTCCAGGTAGCAACCACATCACGCCTTAATCAAGATAATAATATGGATGTATTGACCGAACCCGCTTGTTATACTGAGCTGGGGAACGTTGGTCCCGCTCTAACTTATAATTGTTATAAGACCGAGAAGGAATTAGGGGAATACCAAGATTCCCATACCTCCCAAACGAAGAAAGTGCATATGATGCATCTTCTTCGGGTGTGTTCGTTACATAGAACTGTTTCTCAGTATCCTCTGCGTCCTGGGTATCTGATACCAGATCAGGATCCCAGATATGTAATCTGTTACATAGGGCTAGAGAAAGGCAGAGAACTGAGAACGGGTGATAAGTTTCATGAGACAGAAAACGGTGCAAGTGTTGCAGTCAAGTCTGTTAGTCACTGTCACCCTGTGTTATCAATATATTGATTCTGAACAAATGCTATTAGATACCGAACCTGATATACAAAATCATATCAATCTCTTTATTTATTAAAGAAGGATATAATTTTGCATTGTTGAATATTATTTTGAACATTTCAAAAGTTGATCGGTTCAAGCACGTTATCTAAAAGCATTGACGTTCTAAATCAAACTACAGTTCCTAATATACGGAACACACACAAGAGGAAGAGTTCAGAAATGAACGAATCCTTCTTGAGGCATTGTAGACTAGGTCTTATCAATGCGACCTTACTGGCTGAAGTTTCATTTAGATGCATATTTAAATTAGTTTGAATTTATATCTTATGAAACTTTCCAGTCATGTCACAAAGATTAGATGACCATAGCTCTGTTTATTGGAAACAGAGAAAGAGTTAGTGAACTCTTCGGACTGATACATAGTGATGTATGCAAGGTCCCCTGTCTACACATGCCAGGACCGGTTCTTTGTACTTCATTACATTCTCTGATGATCTCTCAAGATTCAGCCATATATTCATGTTGAAACATAAGTCCGAAGTTTTTGAGATATTCACAGAATATAAGTTAGAAGTAGAGAACCAAAAACTGGGTATAAGTATTATGTCCTATGATAAGATCAGGGAGGAGAATACTTGTGCATGGAATTCTTAGACTATTCTAAAGGACAATGAGATTCTCTCTCGGTGTTACTCCTCTGAATACACCACAGCACAACGGTGTGTCGGGACAGAGCAATCGCACCATATTAGATATGGTGTGATCTATGATGAGTACTACTGAGTTACCTATTTCCTTTTGGGGTTGTGCACTTGAGAAGTTGCATACCTATTGAATTGGATTCGAATCAAATCAGTGCCTACCACTCCATATAAGATATGGTATGGGAAGAACCTATCTCTTAAGTAAGTTAAGATTTGGGATTGTCCGGCCTATGTCAAAAGCAAAATCCGGACAAGATCAAGGCAAGGTCAGTTCTGTAGAACTGGAAGGAGTTCCAGTTATACAAACTACAGCTGATGATTTGACAGAACCAAAGGATTTAATAGTCCCCAACGAACCTCAGCCTCTCCGCCGATCTGGTCGGGTTCCTCATCCGCCTGAGAGATACTTCGGTTTCTCGGTGACAGTGGAAGCGAGGATTGCATCATGAGATGATGACCTAACTAGTTTCGAGCTGGCCATCAAGAGTGGGGACTCTGTAAGAATAGCTGGATGCTTAGCGATCTGAGATGGAATCCATGTACACCAACAAAGTATGGACTTTGGTTGCTATATCTGAAGGGTTAAATCCTCATCAGGAGCAAGTATATCTTGAGAAGATTACTTGGTGTAGATGGAAAAGTTGAGACTTTCAAAGCTAGACTTGTTAAAGGTTTTCGTCATTGACCAGGCGTGGATAATGATGAAACCTTTTCCAGTGGCTATGCTTAAGTCCATCCGGATCCTACTTGCCACGGCTACATACCATGACTACGATATCTGGCGGTTGGGTGCCATGACTACTTTTCTAAATAATAATGATTTAGAAGAGAACGTCTATAAGAACACAGCCAGAGGGCTTCGTAAACAATGGGAGCAGCGGAAACGTGTGCAAGCTGCTTTACAGAATAAAGCAGGTATCGTGGAGTTGGAACGTCTGTTTTGATGTGATAGTTAAAGAGTTTGACTTCATCAAAATGGTAGATGAACCTTGTATATACAAAAAGGTAGTAGAGAGTAAGGTGATCATCCTCGTATTGTACGTGGACAACATACTCTTGATAGGAAAAGAGTTTCCTATACTACACACGGTCAATCTCCTCTTATCACAAGGATTCTCCAAATAGGATAAAGGTGATACCTCCTAAATCCAAGGATTTGGATCTATGAGATAGATCTAAATGGATGTTAGGATTCTAACTAGGTTTAGTGAGATGGTATCAATCGATCCTGGGGAGAATCACTGGAAAGGTTCCAGGGTGATAAGGACGACTGAATGTCAGTCACAGGCGATGTCTTTACCCTCAGTGGAGGGACGGTATGTTGGAAGAGTTCCAAGCTATATACCGTGGCAGACTAGACGATAAAGGCTGGTGACATCGCTATCAAAGATACTACCAAAGAGGCAGTTTGGGTGTATATTGGTTCATAAGATGAACTAGGTTCCTACCATTGTGTGTCAATGGAAGTGTGGCCTTGGCCCAGGAACCCCGATCCCATCAGTGACCCAGACATATTCTGAGGCAGTATCACCTGATTATGGAGATAGTTGGTCTCCAGGGTGATCGAGGTTAGGAGAGTAAACTCAGAGGACAACACGGCAGATCCACTCACAAAGGCTTTTTCCCAGAGAGAGACTTTTTATGGGATGGTTGAGTATTAGATACTGCAACCACTGCTGCAGATGGCCCTAGTGCAAGTGGGAGATTGTTAGTTATATGTATGCCCTAGAGGCCATTACTGTACATAGGATGTATATTGTAATGGATGCCGGGACATATATAGGTATGACTTTCTTGCTCGACATGATAGTACGCTATCTGGTTTCTCTTTATCTTAACATGTATACTTGCAGTCTCTCTATTATATGTTGATAAAGCCCTTAGGATGTGTGCTCGACTTCCAGGACTATGATGTAATTCATACTAGTAGGGCCTGGATAGTCAATGAGTACATCCTTCAATGTTCCTAGTCGTGGGAATATCGAGACGGGGCATCGATATTCCAGAGTTGACTAGCGTATATCTTCTCGACCCATGTGATGGACGATGGATGATCCCATATCCATTGGTGTTTGACATCAGAGATGGTATGCGGGTGCTCAGTGGTGACTGGGTACATTGAACGGACTCGCCGAGAACTCCCAGATGGTATTATACCTCACGTCCGATGGCAGTTCTCTGGTGACACTGGTACAGCTTAGTCTGTTGACCCGAGATCGTCATAGAGTCTTGTGTGACTCCCACTGTGCTTTGATTTCCACCCTACCACGGCTCTATTGAGTCGTGCAAACAGGTGGTTTTGGGGTACAGTCCCAATTCACATGGAGGCAATGAGCGATAGGAGGGGATTCGTCTCTCCCGGTATTGGGGGTTGATGTTGCGCTATACTCGACTGGCCATAACTGGAAATCCCTGACCAGGGTTGTTGTGATTTACTGGTAAGAGTTATCAGTAGTTTCACGCTTGTTATGGACCTTATATCGGCATGACTTATCAAGCTACTGGAGTCTGACGTTTACCACCCCTAGGCGAGATATGCGTCATATCAAACGAACAGACCAGACTGTACGGTAAGTGTTGCTGGTTGGATTCACAGGAGTGTGAGCGGCCTTGCTCGTTGATCTTTTGATCGCTCAATACCCGGGTGGCCGTTACGTTTAGCAGACCGCTTGCGGCTTGTGGGTGTTTGATATGATCATCACCTGCTGCCGGCGTATTGACGAGTCTTTAGAGTCATACACAGAGGTTTCCTGGCTCAAGCGAAACGAAATAGGAGCGCATATGAGATATGTGCGGGACCGAGAATAATACCAGTATGTGATACTGGATTCTATTCTCGCGATTTGTATCATCGGACGGTTATATAAGATATAGCCAGGTTACCGAATCAAATGTTGATTCGATATATTGATACACTTGATATTAGTCGGTTATATGCGGTATGACCGGATCATTAAATCAAGTGTTAATTTAATGATTTAATGTATAATTATATAGTTGATATATTACTTTACATTAACTAGTATTTGTTCACTTAAGATTGATTTTCTCACTTGATGTGCACAAGTAGTATATGTGATATATTTTTGTGCACTTGATTGTATCATGTTTGATGATACATGCAAACTTGGGTGTGTGTATGCTATACACAATGTTTAGGTAAATGGTTAGGGTTTTATTTACTTTATTTATTTTGGTTAAAAGAAAAAACTAAATGGTTGCTTTTGTTTTATGCAAGAAGCTTCTTGATGCTTCATGCATCTTTGACAAAGTAACCATTTTGTTTTTATTCCTTAACCTAACCATTTCACCTAAACCTTAGTTTATTCTCTACATTAGTTACCTCACCTATGGTTGCTAAATGATAAGCATCACTTGATTTTCTTTTTTAGATAATTCATTTTCATTATTTTCTTTCTTTTTCTTCATCTTCTTCATGAAGAAGAAAGCCATTGATAGAAAATTCCAAGTGATGAATCCAAATGAGAAATCCAATTCCAAAGTGAACCCACTTCCTATTTCTTCATCCTCTACCACTTTCCATATAGTAGAGTGTGTTAGCTTCACAAGTTTCATGACCTAGTGAAGATGGAGCTTGAGTTAGAGTTGCCTCGACGTAGATCATCTTCGGCATCGAAGTCAACGACCTAGCCCGATCATTTCTCCGACGAAACCATCGCTAGAGTCCGAGATCCGATGATCGCAGCGGAGGGACGTCATCATAGAGCTTTGGAAGTGGAGGACCGAATCTACAAAGGTTGTAGTCCCTTTCACTCTTAGTTAAAGTTGTTAACTTGCATGTTCTTTCTCCTTACCTCTAGTAACGATCTAGCATTAGGGTTCTTTGGCACATGGAAATTTTTGATTTTGGCATGGTTGATCAGTTGTAGAACCTCATGAGTGTGCCTAGGAACCCTACAATAATACCATACGGCATCTACAACGTTTCGCCCGAACTTGGAAAAGTGTCTGTGGAGGACTCTAATGACTCATCAATACATTGGCACTGGGTATAACCACTAGCACGTCAGAGGTACAAGCTGTACGTAACGGTTTGCCTATGTATTGATTGGAAGGGAAGCTGACGAGCGAACTCATCCATAAACCCTACTGAGCCTGATAGTGACAATATCCGTGCAGTCCGGAACATTCGTCTATGAGTATCGCATATTAGGCCTAGGGGGTCGGTAAACGTCAGACCCCCAATAGCTGCATAAGTCGTGTCAGAGAGTAGCCCAGAACACCCTGAGATACTACTGGTATACCTACCAGTATATCTCGATTACCCTGGCCAAGGATTTCGTGTAATGGCTCTCCTAAACACAGCGCGATCTCACCCCCAATACCGGGAGAGACGAATCCCCGAAGATCCGCTCACTTGCCTCCAATGTGGCTCGGGACTGTACCCAAAATATACTTGTTTGCACGACTCCTTTGACCCGTGGTAGGGTATAAATCAAAGCACAGTGGGAACTCACACGAGACAAATGACGACCTCAGGTCGATGAACTAACCTGTACACATGTCACCAGAGAACTGCTATCTGACGATATATATAATACCAACTAGTAAGTTCCCGGCGAGTCCTGTCCGGTGTACTCATAACCTAATGAGCACTTATATACATCTTAGGTGATCCAACTGACACCAGTGGCTTGTGAGACCGGCCACCGCCCCTCGTCGGGGTCTCGGCTGTATACACTACTCTACTCTGGAGTATCGATGCCCTGTCTCGAAACTCCCACGACTAGGAACACTTTAAGGATGTGCTTATAGACCCCGGGTCCCACATATATGATCGCCATCATACTGCTGGTAGTCAAGCAAGAATCCTATGGGCTTTATCAACATATACATGATGATAAAGACAAACCAGATGGCATACTATCATCTCGAGCAAGACTATCCTATCGGTATAGGTCCTCCCTCAATCATTGCAATCACGTACCTGCGATACAATAATTGACTTAGAGGGCACTATATCCAACAATCTCCCACTTGCACTTAAGGCTGATTATTGCGATGTCGTATACTCACAGCTCGTGTGATACCGAGCATCCAACTCCTCCACTAATCAGTTTCACAAAGCTCGTTTGCAAAACTATTGTGTTCGAGAAATAGCCTCAGTGAGTGGATCCGCTTCGGTGTTCCTTTATGTATCTCTCTATATCTCAACTTCGCGGAGAAAACCATCTCCCGAATTGAGTAATACCTGTCTTAGAATATGTCTAGATATCTGATGGGACCTAGTTCATAAATGAACTACAAATCCAAACTTCTTAGACTGTATCGATCACTAAAACTAATTAGTGTCCAGCACTATGCCTCCCACAGTATCCTCTTGGACCACCTGTCCATAATACTGACCCTCGTCAGAGGGAAAACTATAACTCTGACAGTCACTCTGTCATCCATGTCACCTTTGAAGCCTGGAATGATAACTGTCTCCCGAAGGAGGCCGCTGTCATCAAATCCGTAAAACTGCTTCCTTATGTTTCTCCAGGATTGGATTAATATAAACTTGTCGCATCTAGTGCAATAACAACATCTGGTGTGGTACTTGATATCTCACGATTGACTCAATTGCCTAAGCAAGTGATCTGCCAATCATGCACATCCCTCACCTTTTTAGTCTGTAAGACACCTTTAGAGAGGGTGACTCCATCACCTGCAGGTACACCACCATGCCAGGAGTTAATTTATTCTAAAATACTATTAGAATACTGTCCAAGTACCCAAATTAGGAAACTACCCAAATCTAGATCTAAAACCATAGATCTTGTATCCAGAATGTCAGATATTACATCCATGTCCTTTGTAGAGAAACAACTGTGTGACGACTACGGTACAACCGATCGTAGTATAGGAATTTTACTTCCTACTCTGTGTATGTCATCCAAATACCAGGACATCACACCCTACTACCTTCTTAACAGATCCATCCCCTATTCTGATGAAGTCAAACCCATGACTGTCACATCAAAAATCAGATGATCTTTCTCCGCTATAATTGCTCATGTCTATAAATAGACATAAGCTACGTTCCCACTACGCTTTCGTTGCTCCCACTGACTACGACAACCCTCTGGCAGAATAATATATGCGTACACTTCTGAAACTAGTTTAGAATGACGCTATACATTTCCTCCTGCCGAGTCTCATAGTCTGGAACAACAGTAGTGTCAAGTCTGGATAAACAAGAACCTCCCTGTCACCGTCCTTGAGGCTACCGGAGTACCTCTCGGGTGTCTGAGGTTACCCACTATATCTGCGGAGTGGCTATTGGAATGTCAAACCTGATTGAATATATAGGTCCTATTAAATTTTCCGTAATCGTTTGCGGTTCTGGAATCACTTCCAGTTCTACCATACTCCCACTACTGTTTTCTGAAAAAATCCATTTTATCAAAACTGTGGCGAGTCAAGAACAAAATCACTATTGATCTTCCAGATGGTAAAAAATCAACCCTCGTTAATGTAGGGTTACTAGGCACACACAAGAGGTTCCACAAGGCATCAACCATGCTAAATTCAAATTTTCCGGTGCCGAGAAACCCTAAACTAGATCGTTAACTAGAGATTAGGCGAAACAACAAGCAAGCAAACTACTTTGCTACTAAGTGAATGGAAATACAACCTTTGTAAATCCGGTCCTCCACTTCTTTAGCTCCGTGAAGACGTCCCTCCGCTGCGATCATAGGATCCCGGACTCTGGCGATGGTTTCGTCGGAGAAATGATCGGGCTAGGTCATTGACTTCGAGGCCGAAGATGATCTACGTCGGGGAGACTCAAACTCAAACTATTCCTTCACTTGGTCAAAAACTTTGTGAAGAGAACACCCTATACTACATGGCAAGTAGTAGAGGATGAAGAAATAGGAAGTGAGTTCACTTTAGAATTGGATTTCTCACTCTTTTTCTCATGGCACCATTGAAGCTAGCAAGCTTTTGTGAGCTTGATGAAGGAGAAGAAGAAGAAAAGAATTCAAAGAATAATATGAAACTTATCCTTTTAATCATGGCACCATGGTTGAGTTAATCCCTCATGCTTAACTCATGTAGAGAATTAACCAAAGCAATAGGTTAAGGGTTGGGTTAACTAATATCTTGAACAAATGATAAAAGAGTTGACTTTGTCGATGTTTATCAAGCTTCATGAAGCTTGATAACTTTGACCAAAGTCTTACTCTTTTGTTATTTGTTAGGAAAATAGTAAACCCTAATTTAACCTTGATTTGGTTCAAGTCTCATACACACAACTTGTTTGTATCATCAAGCATGATACAAACATGTACACTTGCATATATCACATATAAACAATGTGCACATTCAAGTGAGAAAATCAATCTTAAGTGAACTAATACTAGTTAATGTAAAGTAATATATCAAATATATAATTATACATTAAATCATTAAATCAACACTTGATTTAACGATCCGGTCATATTGTATATAACCGACTAATATCAATAGTAACAACTTATCGAATCAACACTTGATCCGATAACCCGGCTATATCGCATACAACCGATCAATGTCACATATCGCGAGAATAGAATACAGTATCACATACTGGTATTATTCTCGGTCCCGCACATATCTCATATGCGCTCCTATTTCGTTTCGCTTGAGCCAGGAAACCCCTGTGTAAGACTCTAAATACTCGTCAATACGCCGGCAGTAGGTGATGATCATATCAAACACCCACAAGCCGCAAGCGGTCTGCTAAACGTAACGGCCACCCGGGTATTGAGCGATCAGAAGATCAACGAGCAAGCCCGCTCACACTCCTGTGAATCCAATCAGTAACACTACCATACAGTCCGGTCTGTTCGTCTGATATGTCGCATATCTTGTCTAGGGGTGGTAAACGTCAGACCCCAATAGCTCGATAAGTCGTGTCGATATAAGGCTTATAATGGGTCGAGAAACTACTGGTAACACTTACCAGTAAATCACTAAAGCAGCCTTGGCAAATGACTTCCTGTTATAGCCAATCGAGTACTGCACAACATCAACTCCCTATACCGGGAAAGACGAAACCCCTCCTATCGCTCATTGCCTTCATGTGACTCGGGACTGTACCCAAAAACCACCGTTTTGCACGCCCTCTTGGACGTGGTAAGGTAGAAATCAAAGCACAGTGGGAATCACACAAGACTCTATGACGATCTCGGGTCTACAGACTAACCTGCACCAGTGTCACCAGAGAACTGCCATCTGACGTAAGGTATAATACCATCTGGGAGTTCTCGGCGAGTCCGTCCAGTGTACCCAGTCTCCACTGAGCACCCGTATATCATCTCTGATGTCAAACACCAATGGATATAGGATCATCCATCGCCCATCTGTATGGGTCGAGAAGGTATACGCTAGTCTACTCTGGTATATCTATGCCCCGTCTCGATACACCCACGACTAGGGACTTTGAAGGATGTACTTATGGACTACCATGTCCCCACAAGTATGATCTGCATCATAGTCCAGGTAGTCAAGTACATATCCTAAGGGCTTTACCAATATGTAACAGAGAGACAAACAGTGTACACGTTAAAGTAAAGAGTAACCAGATAGCATACTATCATATCAAGCAAGAAAGTCATCCCTATATATGTCCAAGCATCCACTACAATATACATCCTATGTATAGTAATGGCCTCTAGAGCATACATATAACTAACAGTCAAAGCTAGGGTCAACCCACAAACTGCTATTACAGAAACGTGCCTTGAGTTATCTAGTGTCTGGTTTTAAGCATAAGCTGGACAACTCCCCTTACCTTAACATCGTTTAAGATATAAACTATTCTATATCCAGTATAGAAACTTTGGCACTTATTTAATTGGAACCAGATTCAAATCATGCAGCCGTCTCCAGTGCATATCAACTTAATGGAGAGAGGCTAATCAGCATTACTCAACTTAGGAATCCATCCAATTATGAGTAACCTGAAAGAGAAACAAGTTTCTCAAAATCATTACTATCGACTGAATACCAATCACAAGAATCTACATCTTCAATTTCTTTGAAGAATCCCGATACTTGCGACACCTCGTTCTCTACTTTATTCTTATACCCACAACTTCTCAAAACTTAGACATTGTATTTCTACGAAACACTTGTCTAAAAACTAGAGAAGTCACAAGTAAATAGAATATAGTACGAGGACCTACCCCTTTGTCCTGATGGATACTGGACAACATACAATACTCTGTATAAGTCCGTTGAGTTTAATAACTCAAAACCTGTGCGTCGTAGGTTGAAAACTGTATCCAGTCGATTTCCTCAAATATCACCAATTACTACGAATTCTGATATAATGAGGATGATCACCTAATTCCCAATAACTTACTCCCACTCATTATCTGTAAAACTATACATATGTGAGAATGAAACCTGGTAAATACATACCCTGGAGCAAGGGTTTAATTGGGAAATCAGTTTTTAATTAACAATGCACAGTGTAACTGAAACATTAATATGTTTCGTAGGGGTATCCTGGTATTCCTAGTGATGCCTCTTCCATAATCCAAATCATGACTTTAACCGTATATTTCCCTTTATTTGTCTTTAGTCGTTACCTTCTGTACACCATCATTAGGCTAAATGGTTTTCTTCCTTCCCTACCGTTCGGCGCCAGCCTATGGTTTGGAAGAAGACTATCCAGTAAGCATAATAGGTGTACTCTCCTAATTCTAGGAGTACTCGTAACTTGAGAGAAGGTGATGATAAAAGACAACTGAATAAACCTTATTCCTATTTCTCCTGAACCAGAATCCATCCTCGAAAAAATATCCTTCGAGTTCGTATATAACCATACGATGGATTTATCCAATGGAATTGGATTTTCGTAGTGATACGGGTTGTTCTGGAGAAATCAAAAGTGAAGTAGGAGTGGCGATGAAACACGTAGTTTGGTCATGAATATGAATAGTCGCAATTTACTTTGCCCTCTTTCTAATTCCTTTATCTTGTCTTTACATATTACCTGTAAGTCCACGTTGCCCACCCCGGTGCTTGCGGGGAGGCGGAAAACGGAATAAAAATCAGAATTTTACTACTCTAGGCAACATGGACTAGACAAAGTCGGGATCTTTACTAAACAAAAACTAACTAAAGCTAACTAGAAATTAGCTAAAGGGTAGAAAGGTTATACCTTGGGCTTTATGTCATTCTCTCCTTGCTCCTTGAAGTGGTAGAAAGGGATCACCTTGTCGTCTTCTCTAGTCGAAGAAAGATCCACCCGAAAGCCTCAACCTTTGGCTTCAACTCCAAGCTAGAAGTAACTAAAGTGCTAGAAATGCTAATCCTAGAACCTTAGATGAGAGTAGAGATTACTATGGAGTGGTTTTTCTCAAGCTCAAGTGTTTCTCAACACATGAGAGGGGAGAGCTTGAGGAAGAGGAAGAGCAAGAGAGAGAAAGTATATGATAGAATGAGAGAATTATGAAGCATTCTCACATATATGTGTGAATTATTATAAATTGATAATTAGCAAGATAATTGTCATGGCTTAATCAAGACATGACCATTATCATTTCATATTTAATGCTAATTGCAAGGATCAAAGAGCATCTTTTATATGGAATGATGATGGTCAAAGTGTCAACCTAGGTCAACAAGTCAAGAATGGTCAAAAGGTCAACAACCCTAACCATGCACAATTATATATAACTAATATCAATTAATCATAATACACACATAAGCATTAGGGTTAATAAAATGACAATGGTCATTAACCCTAATCAAAGTCCTCTCCCTCTGTCTCAAGCAACTGTGCATACGCACCCGTATTCGTGATTCGGGGAACACGAATACAAAGAGATAAAACCAATCCCAAATCATATACTAGGATCTGGCTTAAACCAAAGCCCACTGGTATAAGTTGTCCGGACAGCAAACGTGCACAAGTGCACGGATGTGAACGAACCCTATCGCAAAACCATGCGACCTCTACTCATTTTGCCTAAAGGCGAATAGCTCTCTGTGTGGGACTCTAAAGACTCGACACTATGCTGGCAGTGGGTTTAACCACAGACCGCAAGCGGCACTAGCTGTACGTAACGGTCCCCAGGTAGATGCCGATAAGAAGACTGACGGGGTGACCCCATCTGAACTCCTACTGAGCCTGTATGTGACAGTCTCCGTACAGTCCGGTCTGTTCTTCTGATACATCGCATGGCGGGCCTAGGGGGCGGTGAACGTCAGTCCCCTAATAGCGGTATAAGTCGTGTCGGAGTGTAGCCCAGAACACCCTGAGATAACACTGGAAACCTACCAGTATATCTCGCTTGCCCTGGCCAGGGACTACTTGTGTAATGGCTCTCCTAGACACAGCGCGATGTCAACCCCCAATACCGGGAGAGACGAATCCTGTCTAACCGTCACTTCCTCCAAGTGCTTCGGGACTGCACCCAAAAACTACCTGTTTGCACGACTCCTTTGAGCCATGGTAGGGTAGTAATCAAAGTGCAGTGGGAACACACTCGAGGAGAAGTGACAGTGTCAAGTCAGCGGACTAAGCTGTACTCATGTCACCTGGGAACTGATAACTGACGATAGGTATAATACCAACCAACAGTTCCCGATGAGTCCTGTCCAGTGTACTCGTAACCTAACGAGCACCCGCATACTATCTCAAGTACGACGTACTGACGGCTGTGGGACAGACCGTCTCCCACGCTGGGATGAGAAGCGCATACGCTAGTCTACTCCGGAGTATCGATGCCCTGTCTCGATAGTCCAACGACTAGGGACCTGTATAAGGATGTGCTTATGGATTACCCAGCCCCCACGAGTGTGAGCGCCATCACAACGCTGGTAATCAAGCAAATATCCTAAGGGCTCTACTAATATGTATATAAGCGATATGCTAAAAGAAACATGTAGCGTTTTGAAAATCGTTTCGGTGAAATTTCGGAAAATCGGTAAAATGAGGGGGGTTTCTGTAAAAAGTCAAAATACAAATATCTTATTATAAAAATTAAATATACATATTCTAGCTATGTAATTGCTATTATTTGGTGTTTATTGAGCCGCTGGTGAAATTTCAAATTTTCTGAAAAAAATATTATTTTATAATTATTTTAAGCCGTCACTAATAAATTTAATTTGGAAAAATTACAAATTGGAATGAGTTGAAACAAATTTTGTGCATCATAAAACATTAAATAAAATTTTATCATGTGGTTTTTGGAACGAAATCATTTGCCAAAACGGTTTAGAAATTATTGAAGAAAAAAGGCTTTTTTTTAGCGTAAATGGATGTTTGGGGTATTGTATTTATCATTTTTCATCACCCCACACCCGTACCCACACCCACACACCCCCATTCACTTCTCCCCTTAGCTAAATTCAGCAGCCCCCATTTTTTCCCCACTTGAATTTCAAAGGAAAAGAAATGAAAGAAAAGAAAAGAAAATGGATAAATTAGTTAGACTTTTGACCTTGAATTGACTTTGACTTTCTCCCCATTTTTCTCCACCTCCCTCTCTCTCCTCCCCCACTCATTTTCTGGCCAAAATCTGAACCCCAACAGCCCTTCATTCTTCATCTCCTTCTCTTTAAAAAAGTTCTTCAAAAATGCTTGAAAAATCCACAAAAAATCAAGCAAAAATCCAAATCAAAATCCACCTCCTACCCATTTTCCCTTGGCTACCATAGCATGGATCTAGGGATTTAGATTTCAATTTGGGAGGCTAAGTGTGCTTGTGGGTTCTTCAAATTATTTGGGTATAAATTCTAACTTTTTTGCTTAATGTGTTGTTAATTGCTTAGGTTAGCTTAATTAATTGTTTAATTAGGTTTTAATTAGTTTTAGGTGCATGATTTAAAATTCAAGATAGGGGTTTGATTTTAAATTGGTATTTTGTGTTGTGAGATTTAGTTTATGTGATATAATTGACATATTAATGTTATGCTAAATCCAATTTAAGTTGCTAGTTTGCATATTTGTTAATTTAAAAGTGATAATTATATAATTGCTAACTAGGTTTTTGGAAATTTATTAAATGGTTTAAATTAAAATATGATTAAGGTTTCATGACATTATTAGCATTATAAATTTTGGTTTAATACTATTGTATATGCAAAACTAAGCTTAATGGATGAATTGTGAAATTTACTTTAAAAAGTGTAAAAATTGATATGTTTGCAAACTAGAATTTTGGAGTTTATGAAATTTAATGAGATTAAATTATGGGAATTATTTTTATGACTTATTTAAGATATTTAGTGAATATTGTGGCCGCTAGATTCGTTTATACATCGAGTTCTGTACTAAAACGGTGATTTGTGCTTGCTAGATTTTCGGAAAAAATGACTTTTTAAGTGAAATTGGGGTTTTTGTGAATTTTAAGCTATTTTATATTATAATTAGTGCTTGTAATTGTACAAATGAATGTGTTGGGAGCTTTCTCGATGGTTTAGCGTTTGTACGCCGACGTCGAGGGTTTTTAGGTCGATTTGTGAAAGCAACCTTAGGTTTTGACCTATGTGGGTTTTGTGCGTCGTTTTGATCATGAGTCGGATTTTAATGAGATATGGTGCGTTATGATATGTAGGTACCCCCATGTGGACTTCGAGACGACAAGCAAGCGCGTGGCAACGTCGGCACCGGCTAGCGAGGACCAGGTGAGTAGATTTATATCTACGGGGAGAAGTCGGGTGGATGGCGTATAGCACCCCCGCAGTTCGTGGTGATGTATACGAATACGTACACACACACACACACACACACACACACATATATATATATATATATATATATTATATATATATATATATATATTGTTTGAGTTATTGATGATAAATATGGATATTTGGTGTTCTTGGATGATTGAGTGCAGCGAAACCCTAGAGTAGCGGTCGCACACACTTGCACACACCCATCCATACTTGCATACTTTCTTCTTTCTTTTGTGCACATACGGGAATATATAGTTATGTGTTCACATAGGTATAGGACTATGTGTTCACATACGGATTTGGGGATGATACTTGGGATTGAGATGAGTCGATGAGATTTGTGTTGAGATTGTGATATCGGTGATATGGCAGGATTCGTACTTGAGGTACGTGTCACGACCCGAAAGTACGGAACATGACCGGCACATAGATTACGAAGCGTCTAGAGGCGCAACGCAACCTAAGTAAGCCGAAGCCCAGAAATCTAAACCAAAAAGAAGAAGAAGAAGAAAAAGAAAACAAGTTTAAAAGCATCAGCAGATTTTCTCAAAAATTTCGGCAGAGTTTCCTCTATAAAAACTGGCCCCCAAACGGGTACAACAAGTAGTATACATAAACAAATAAAAAGCATCCCCAATCGGGAGCTAACTCAACGCCAACAGGCGGAAACAACCACAACAAGCATAATAATATACAACGCCAAAGGGCGAGGCTCAAAACTCAAAAGGAAACAAAACCACCAGATCAGAATAATACATGCGTGACTCTAAGGTCGAAATAAAAGACGGGTCCACTAAACTTATCAAGTAATATAAGTATGGTTGATGGAGCTTACTAGATACAAATGAACGAATAAAAGTACAATGGTGGTTCGGATACAAGTGAACCAACCTACCGTGCAAGCCACCCTAAAAGAATAGATGTGCCAGCAAGCTGCCAGGGAAACCTGTACACCGAACCTGTAATAAAATTTGGCACAACGGGGGTGAGTTGCCAACTCGTGAGTAGAAGACATCTACGAAAAGAAATCGAATGCACGATGCTATCCTAGGTCAAGATAATACACTATTATATCCCAATCATCTAGTAATAGCAGGATAAAACTACGTGTAAATGCAGATACTCCGTGCTCGTGTCAGTGCCTCATATAATACTATGTCATATGAAAGGATATGCATGCATCATGAATATAAAATAACCAATCCTGAAATCCTGAAATGTCCGTATAAGAAATCTTTAGCTGTTATCATAGTAAAATGTGTATAAGAATCTGAAATCTCAACAATGAAATCCATGGAAATCCATGTCAAGTATCGACACAACACATGTAGTCTCAAGTCTCAATATCTCGGGCTCCGTCAGTCCGGATCGGCCCATATCATCAATCTCACGACAACGGTCGGTATCCTCCGGATATCCGCCGCGCCAGACATCACCGGTAGGTAGCCTTCCCCTGCCAGGCTCATCGTCTACAACTCGATCTTCTTGCCCCGGGGTACCATACCGGGCCCACCATGTACCCGAGACGGTTCATCCACTCCTCGAATCGGGTCTCGAAATCCAACAGAAAACATAAAATCTCATGGTGGACGACACATACATCACGAGAAAACCGCATCTTATGTTTTAAAAAGAGAGGAGGAGAGAGAGAAGTTTTTATATATTCTTGCGGTTTTCCCCAAAAATCCAGAAATCTCATAGAAATCCAAATCTCAAAATCATGAGTAACCACATGATAAGTGTCGGCATATGCCCATAATACTGCATGATAACATGAAAATATGAATGCATGAATGTCTAAGTAATAAATATCATGTCTATACTAAAGTCAGAGAATAATCACAATAATATATTGGTCAAGTTGTTAACTGATTCTATCAATGAAAGATAATATAATCTAAAGTGTACGTGACATAGCAATTACCGATGATGATGTGTGTGAGCCGGCAAATAAGTGTGCATGGAATATGCGCATCATCGGTAATGGTGCTGGTGTCCTAACAGGTAAAGTTTATACTGATTATAACAACATATGAAAGAACATGCACCATTATGATTACAATGTGAAAGTAAAGACGGATGTGTGTTATCCACTCATTTGATATACAATTATCACTACCACTATATGGCTCAAACTTAACCTAGTGTTCATTTAACCCTCCTAAGGAAAACTAAACCTAAGAACTGGTCAATAGAAGTACACCTAACGCCTGAGTCCATATCTCTAATAGTCGGCGATCCTGCCTCAATAGCGTCACGTACGTAGTGCAGCTTCCTCGAATCAAGAGTGCGGATCAATCATCATATTATGCCTCGTACGGTAAAATCCATCGTACGGCATCCCGATATCAGGGTACGGGTCAAGTATCTCCTAGGTGTCTCATCATTCGTATAATGTCATCATCAACACATCTCATGATCAAGGTGCTAAACTGTAACCGCCTACATCAATTATATATCATTGCCATCATAATATGCATCATTAGTTTATCCTCAGAAATATCATGTCATATGTATCATATTGTGATTAAGTCATACTGATATCATATCGTCCTCAAGTCACACCTCTATGACATCGACATCAGGTCACACCTATATGATGTCGTAATCAAGTCATACATATCCCATATCGTGATCAATCACAAGTTACAGTCCGGGTACTATTTTAGAGTCCCTTGTACCTCAATATCATCACCACCCATTATAATTTAAGTATACATGTTCATTATCTCATTCTGTAATGATCCGCTAACACTTAATACGACTGTATAGCCAAGAATAACGGCATCAAGCCCAGTTACACTGTTTCATCATACCTCGGATATCATATCACATCAATGTATCCTATATACGTGTTGTATATATATGTATACCTATACCTCATCCTATATATATATACACATGCACGTATACACCATGTCGTGTTTCAGTGTGTGCGTGTGTGTGTTTCTACCTGAAACCTACGAACCTCTTCCAAGGTATCCATCCTCTGATATGGTATTCCTAAATCAGTCTAGTCCAGCCTAGGGTCATTACTAGGGTCCTACGCATTAAGAATCTAGGGTCACATCTGGTTTCCTAATGACAATAAGTACTATTCCTATTCTACGTTGCGGGGGTGCTAAACGCCATCCACCCGACTTCCCCCCGTAGATATGCATCTACTCACCTGGTCCATGTCTGCCGAAGACGGTGTCGTCATCCTCCTCTTCATCGCCCACATTCCACGTGAGGGGTACCTCCAAAATATGAAACCCAAACATGAAATAAGCCTCCAAAATGCATGCTTTCCATCTCCAAAATCCATGCTAAATAGGTCAAAGGAAAATGGTAGAGCTTGAATGTTGATTTTTGAGATTTATTTTTGGAATTTTTTATGAATTTTGATGAATTTTAATGCAAAAATGATGGGGGGAAAATTTCAGGGCTACCCATGGAGGGAAGGCCGGCCATGGAGAGGGAGGAGGGTGGAGAGAGAGAAAAAATGTGTGGTATTGTGTAGAAAGTTCATAAATAATGCATTTTTTCACTTAAACCCTTTATTATCTAACTTTTCAATTTAACCCTTTTCCTAGAAATTTCTATAACCATGGAGAGATTTTGGAAAAGATTTTGCATATTACACACTTGATTCTAATATACCATGGCTCATTTTTATAAATTAAAACCATTCAAATTTGTAATTTACACTAATTTAGTGTAAAAATAAAGCTTATGTTAATATTTAAAATATTTAATTTAGGAAATATATTTAATTGAACTAAAAATTTATAAGTGGCTAAATAAACATCATTTACTAGTAATAACATAATTAAAATAGATATTTTTAAATTTATAGTGAAAAATAATTACGGTTTAGTTTTACGAAAAATACATTTTACTTTACCGAAAATCCTAAAATTCACTTAAACAAATTTTATTTATTTAATTATTTTTAAAATGTTACAGTCTTCCCCCCTTTAAGAAATTCGGTCCCCGAATTTAAATTAAAATTCCCCTTCCAAATACTAAAACATTTAGCAAACACTCAAATCGTCGGGGCTCCGAAATCAATAATACATAACTAAAATCAAATCCGTCAAGCATAACGCAATCATCGGAGTTATGGAGAGAATAAAATATCAAAACCCATTGTGAAAACCATCATAATATACATCAATCTATAACTTATATATAGTGCGCATCATAGTAAAATCGCCTAAACATCATAATAAAGAAGCATACAAAAACCCCTCTTGAAAATCGCCGTGCAATGCACGTGTCACGGCATAAGTAGCGGACGTTTAATTTTAAAAAAATAGCCATATATATATATCTTTTATTTAACATACACGTCCCGCTTTATTACTAAATCGAATAATAGTGATTATGAAAACATACTGCTCAAACTGAAATCAATCCCAATCACATCAATAAAATATCATGTGCGTCCGGTGCGCACTGAAATCGAAACCAAATACAGATACCACGAATACCCACAAAAACAAAATAAGTGCAACAGGTGTGCACCAAAACATCTGTCAAGTGCAACGGGCGTGCACGACTCATTATCTGGTGCATCTAATCTGCACAAAACCCCGATTTAGTGCATCTGGTGTGCACAAAATCGCATCAAGTACGCCAAGTATGCGCAAGAATCCTAATCAGGTGCACATGGTGCACAGAAACATACATCAATTATCAAAATCGAAATCACAGTACAAATGCATGAAAACTAGGTCGAAACATATATCAAAATCACGTGTAACCCCCATGCACGAAATCAAATCAAAAATCTCAAAATATATAAAACCAAATCAAGTGTACTGGGTGTGTACTAAAAAAATCAATACAACTGATATATGAAACACAAATAGAATGAAATGAAGGTACACCCATGAAATACCAATCGTAGAACAAAGTCCTCAAAATACCAAAATCCAATCAACGAAAATATGAAATTCAAATCACTAAATCACCATCGTAAACACTATCGTCAATGTCCGCCTCTTTCTTCTGATGTCGATTGCTTCGAACTCGTCTCTTCGCAGCTGTGCTGACTATGCTACCCACGGCAATACTCATATCTAGAGTCTCCTACGTAGTCGATCCCTTCACTTGATATCCGGACTACATTAAACTTTTCGATCGATCCATCAAAATCCCATAATTTCCCCGAGAGCTCAACACTCAAGTACAGTTTAAAAATATCCGGTACATACCCCAGCATCGATGATCCAGCTGTAGAAGGGCAAACCCAAGCCTCACTAATGGCACCGCGGAACTGCCGTAAACCCTAAGGTTCAAGGGCGTTCTCGTGGTCATTATGTTGAGTTAGGGTTTCATTCTTCTAGAGGGTCCATCGAAATACCTGCATGTTCTTCCGAATACTTTAAACTTGGGAAAATGGTTTTCTGATAATCGTTCGAACCCTTTAACTTCATCCGGACGGCATGTGAATACCCTTCGTCCGCACGCTAAGCAATGCTTCAATCCTCAAGAATAGCCAATACTCTAATGGTTATCGCATTCGAGCCGCAGCTCCCTCTGCCAGTGTGCCCGTGGTAACAGAAACCGCCCTCCAACATTGACGAAGATAGATCAGAAGAACGAATGGAATACGGTGCAAACAATTGTACATCCTAAGGCTCCTTAAGCAGAGTAGCGTATCGTAAGTATGCCGCGGACCATACCCACGGTACGTTACTCTACCTAAATCGCCCACTCCATCAACCAAGGGTCACCTAGACTTATACAAGGTTAAACCTAGAGCTCTGATACCAACTTTGTCACGACCCGAAAGTACGGAACATGACCGGCACTTAGATTACGAAGCGTCTAGAGGCGCAACGCAACCTAAGTAAGCCGAAGCCCAGAAATCTAAACCAAAAAGAAGAAGAAGAAGAAAAAGAAAACAAGTTTAAAAGCATCAGCAGATTTTCTCAAAAATTTCGGCAGAGTTTCCTCTATAAAAACTGGCCCCCAAACGGGTACAACAAGTAGTATACATAAACAAATAAAAAGCATCCCCAATCGGGAGCTAACTCAACGCCAACAGGCGGAAACAACCACAACAAGCATAATAATATACAACGCCAAAGGGCGAGGCTCAAAACTCAAAAGGAAACAAAACCACCAGATCAGAATAATACAAGCGCGACTCTAAGGTCGAAATAAAAGACGGGTCCACTAAACTTATCAAGTAATATAAGTATGGTTGATGGAGCTTACTAGATACAAATGAACGAATAAAAGTACAATGGTGGTTCGGATACAAGTGAACCAACCTACCGTGCAAGCCACCCTAAAAGAATAGATGTGCCAGCAAGCTGCCAGGGAAACCTGTACACCGAACCTGTAATAAAATTTGGCACAACGGGGGTGAGTTGCCAACTCGTGAGTAGAAGACATCTACGAAAAGAAATCGAATGCACGACGCTATCCTAGGTCATGATAATACACTATTATATCCCAATCATCTAGTAATAGCAGGATAAAACTATGTGTAAATGCAGATACTCCGTGCTCGTGTCAGTGCCTCATATAATACTATGTCATATGAAAGGATATGCATGCATCATGAATATAAAATAACCAATCCTGAAATCCTGAAATGTCCGTATAAGAAATCTTTAGCTGTTATCATAGTAAAATATGTATAAGAATCTGAAATCTCAACAATGAAATCCATGGAAATCCGTGTCAAGTATCGACACAACACATGTAGTCTCAAGTCTCAATATCTCGGGCTCCGTCAGTCCGGATCGGCCCATATCATCAATCTCACGACAACGGTCGGTATCCTCCGGATATCCGCCGCGCCAGACATCACCGGTAGGTAGCCTTCCCCTGCCAGGCTCATCGTCTACAACTCGATCTTCTTGCCCTGGGGTACCATACCGGGCCCACCATGTACCCGAGACGGTTCATCCACTCCTCGAATCGGGTCTCGAAATCCAACAGAAAACATAAAATCTCATGGTGGACGACACATACATCACGAGAAAACCGCATCTTATGTTTTAAAAAGAGAGGAGGAGAGAGAGAAGTTTTTATATATTCTTGCGGTTTTCCCCTAAAATCCAGAAATCTCATAGAAATCCAAATCTCAAAATCATGAGTAACCACATGATAAGTGTCGGCATATGCCCATAATACTGCATGATAACATGAAAATATGAATGCATGAATGTCTAAGTAATAAATATCATGTCTATACTAACGTCAGAGAATAATCACAATAATATATTGGTCAAGTTGTTAACTGATTCTATCAATGAAAGATAATATAATCTAAAGTGTACGTGACATAGCAATTACCGATGATGATGTGTGTGAGCCGGCAAATAAGTGTGCATGGAATATGCGCATCATCGGTAATGGTGCTGGTGTCCTAACAGGTAAAGTTTATACTGATTATAGCAACATATGAAAGAACATGCACCATTATGCTTACAATGTGAAAGTAAAGACGGATGTGTGTTATCCACTCATTTGATATACAATTATCACTACCATTATAAGGCTCAAACTTAACCTAGTGTTCATTTAACCCTCCTAAGGAAAACTAAACCTAAGAACTGGTCAATAGAAGTACACCTAACGCCTGAGTCCATATCTCTAATAGTCGGCGATCCTGCCTCAATAGCGTCACGTACGTAGTACAGCTTCCTCGAATCAAGAGTGCGGATCAATCATCATATTATGCCTCGTACGGTAAAATCCATCGTACGGCATCCCGATATCAGGGTACGGGTCAAGTATCTCCTAGGTGTCTCATCATTCGTATAATGTCATCATCAACACATCTCATGATCAAGGTGCTAAACTGTAACCGCCTACATCAATTATATATCATTGCCATCATAATATGCATCATTAGTTTATCCTCAGAAATATCATGTCATATGTATCATATTGTGATTAAGTCATACTGATATCATATCGTCCTCAAGTCACACCTCTATGACATCGACATCAGGTCACACCTATATGATGTCGTAATCAAGTCATACATATCCCATATCGTGATCAATCACAAGTTACAGTCCGGGTACTATTTTAGAGTCCCTTGTACCTCAATATCATCACCACCCATTATAAATTAAGTATACATGTTCATTATCTCATTCTGTAATGATCCGCTAACACTTAATATGACTGTATAGCCAAGAATAACGGCATCAAGCCCAGTTACACTGTTTCATCATACCTCGGATATCATATCACATCAATGTATCCCATATACGTGTTGTATATATATGTATACCTATACCTCATCCTATATATATATACACATGCACGTATACACCATGTCGTGTTTCAGTGTGTGCGTGTGTGTGTTTCTACCTGAAACCTACGAACCTCTTCCAAGGTATCCATCCTCTGATATGGTATTCCTAAATCAGTCTAGTCCAGCCTAGGGTCATTACTAGGGTCCTACGCATTAAGAATCTAGGGTCACATCTGGTTTCCTAATGACAATAAGTACTATTCCTATTCTACGTTGCGGGGGTGCTAAACGCCATCCACCCGACTTCCCCCCGTAGATATACATCTACTCACCTGGTCCATGTCTGCCGAAGACGGTGTCGTCATCCTCCTCTTCATCGCCCACATTCCACGTGAGGGGTACCTCCAAAATATGAAACCCAAACATGAAATAAGCCTCCAAAATGCATGCTTTCCATCTCCAAAATCCATGCTAAATAGGTCAAAGGAAAATGGTAGAGCTTGAATGTTGATTTTTGAGATTTATTTTTGGAATTTTTTATGAATTTTGATGAATTTTAATGCAAAAATGATGGGGGGAAAATTTCAGGGCTACCCATGGAGGGAAGGCCGGCCATGGAGAGGGAGGAGGGTGGAGAGAGAGAAAAAATGTGTGGTATTGTGTAGAAAGTTCATAAATAATGCATTTTTTCACTTAAACCCTTTATTATCTAACTTTTCAATTTAACCCTTTTCCTAGAAATTTCTATAACCATGGAGAGATTTTGGAAAAGATTTTGCATATTACACACTTGATTCTAATATACCATGGCTCATTTTTATAAATTAAAACCATTCAAATTTGTAATTTACACTAATTTAGTGTAAAAATAAAGCTTATGTTAATATTTAAAATATTTAATTTAGGAAAAATATTTAATTGAACTAAAAATTTATAAGTGGCTAAATAAACATCATTTACTAGTAATAACATAATTAAAATAGATATTTTTAAATTTATAGTGAAAAATAATTACGGTTTAGTTTTACGAAAAATACATTTTACTTTACCGAAAATCCTAAAATTCACTTAAACAAATTTTATTTATTTAATTATTTTTAAAATGTTACAGTACGTCCTGGTGTTATAGCGAATCTTGGGGCGACGATACGGATGAATGGTATTATAAATAGGTGGTCGACATGTGATCGTGATAGGAGATGTGTTATGCTAGGATATTGGTCCTAGGCTGTATTGGGCGATGTATACCCCTTGATGATGATATGTGCTGATGATATCGGTTTGTACGAGACTGTCGATCAGTAGTCAGATCATGACTATATTGATGATATTAGTATTGTACTAGACATAAGTCAGTACCTTAGACTATGATCTTTGATAAAGAGGATACCGGATGAATAGTGTGATGAATATGATTTTGACCCGTACCCAGATTTGGGATGCCGTACAACGGATTTACGTACGAGCTATATTGATGATTGATCCGCACTCTTGACTTGGGATGCCTGATTATAGATATGGTATCGGATATGATATTATTGAGGCGGGATCACCGACTATACATATACAGGTATGTATATGTATCGACTCAGATGATAGGCGGTTTCCTTACCTGTAGTTCAGCTTGTTAGTTCAGCCGTATAGTTTAGTGTAGTTGTTAGATTAGATTAGACTTCTTACCTATTTCAAAAACTAACGAATCGTGGGCATTTTTAAAGGCAGCTCAAGGGAATCTATGGATATTTCAAAAACGACGTATCCTTTCATAAAAACACCGTAGCCCTATTTTCAAAACCCTATGACTCTTGTTATTTCAAAAGGCACCATTCGTAGGACTTATATTAGATTATTGTAGATTAGTTATCGTTGTGTCTAGTATTCAGCTCCCGCACATTATTGTTGTTCGCTCTACCTCGCATATTTATTTTGCTGCATATTCCATTATTGATATCATGTTGTTAGGACACCAGCACCATTACCGATGATGCGTATGTACCACGTACACCTACTTGCCGGCTCACACACATCTTCATCGGTAATTGCCATGTCACGTATACTTTAGAGAATATAATTGCTTGACTTAGATTGTTAGCTAGTAGTGTTGACATGATATTAGTGTACTTCCCTTATATGTCATATTAGACATTGTAGTTATTACCTACCACTTCATGCATACTGTTATTCAGTTGTTCATGCCTAGTTCATTATCATTGACATATGCACTTGTGATGATTTCTTGAGATTTATGATATTTCTGGATTTCGGGAAAAGCCGCAAAATTTACAACTTATGATCTTTTAAAATATAAAATGTTGCGGTTTTCTAGTGATGTAAGTGTCGTCCACCATGAGTTTGCTGTGGTTTTGGAGATCCGTGTCGAGGAGTGGAGGAACCGTCACGGGTACATGGTGGGCCCGGTATGGTATCCCGGGGCAAGAGGAATGTGGTGTTGACGTTGAGCCTGGCTGGGGAGCACTACCTACCGGTGATATTACCCGACGCGTCGGATATCCGGAGGATACCGTCGTGGTCTTGAGATGGATGGTAGGGGCCGGTATGGACTGATGGCGCCCTAGATATTGAGATTGAGACATTGATATTTTGAGACAGTGAGATTTATGTTTTGTGTCGATGCTAGACACTGTTGATACTGATTTCATTTATGATACCTCAGTTTAAAAATACGAAGGAAATCTCACTAATTTATGAAAACAGCTTCTTCATTTACATGTATTCTGTTTCATGCATGCATACCTCATTCATATGATATATTGCTACCTGAGGCACTGACACGGGCACATGAAATTACACTCGGGTTAGATATTACCCTAGACATTGTCATAGGCTGCCTGTTATACATATATTTGAGGATATATTATGATCATTGACCTAGGTTGCGTTATTTATGCGATTTCTGTGCGTAGATGTTTTTCTATTCACGAGTTGGCAACTCACCCCCGTTGTGCCCCAGTTTCTTGCAGGTTTGCCGTACAGGTTTCATTACGGCTTTGCGGGCTCAGTTTCATTCGGGTGACTTGCTAGTAGCTGGGTTTTTTTTTGTATCGTACCCATCATATTATCTTGTATATCATTATTCTGTTGTATCTAGAAATTCCATCAACCAAACATGTATTTATTGAGTTAGAGACCAGTGTTGTTTATTCTTTCGACCTTAGAATCGCTCGTTATATTTCTGGTGGTTTTGAGTTCCTTTTGAGTTTTGATCCTCGCCGTTGGCGTTGTATATTATATTGCTTGTGTGGTGGTGACCGTCGATTGACGAAGAGCTAGCTCCCGCTTGAGGATGCCTTTTATTGATTTCGTATACTATTCATGTTGTATCCCGTTTGGGAGCCAGTATTTACAAAGGAGACTCTGCCGAAATTTTTAGAAAATACTTGATGTTTTTAAAAAACCGCATAATTCGGCTTATGCTATTAAACTACTTGTTTTAAATTGGTTTTCCTTCACTCTACTTCTTTTCTTGGTTTGGGTTTCTAGGTTTTCGGTTTACTTAGATTACGTACGCCTCGAGACGTTTCGTAGTTTAAGTGCCGGTCATGTTCCGTACTTTCGGGACGTGACAAAGTTGGTATCAAAGCGTTAGGTTTTACCTTCGGAGCGTAGGATGACCCTTGGTTGATGGAATTGGTGACTAAAGTAGAGTGACGTACCGTTGGTATGTTCCGCGGAATATTTACGACACGCCACTCCACTTAAGAAGCCTTAGGATGTACATTTCCTTGTTCAGTATTATATTCCTTCCTGATCTAGCCTCATCGGTACCAGTTTGGTTTTGCTGCCACGATTACGGGCAGGGAGAGCTACGGCTAGAGTTTCGGTCAGCACGAGCTCGGCACGAACGAGGACTGACCAGGGCATGATTACGGCGACACCCGATTATAGAGAGGTGTCTTTTGACTGTATTTCCGCGCCACGAGCGTTTGGCGGATCGCCTTTATGAGGTTACTCGGATGTGCTGATCGACATTAGAGGATTGAGCTAATGATAGAGGCTATCCAGATCTTGATGACCGTTGGTGTGTTGCTTATTCATGATGATCGAGGCACTGTTCGGCGTGCAGACGAGCGAGCCAGTTATTGCTGCGAACGACGAGGTATTGCCCCAGATGCTGGAGTTAGTGCAGAACGAGTTGTACTAAGAGATGATAGAAGGTCGCTAGTCATCGTGGATGAATGACTAGGATATGTGGATCGTTCGCCTAACCCGATGCGAGGTCATCAGATAGATGGATTCCAGCTAGAGACGACTTCACGTGGAGACGTTGGGAGTCGACAGAGACGATCGAATGTCAGAAACCTATTATTCCAAGTTTAAAGTAGTCGGAAAGACATGCAGGCAATTCTATGGTCCCTCTAGAAGAATGAAACCCTAACTCGACTTAATGACCGTGTGAAAGCCTTTGAACCTTCGGGTTTGCGGCAGTTCTACGGCGCCATTAGTGAGGCTTGGGTTTGCCCTTCTACGGCTGGAGCACCGATGCTGTGGTATGTACTCGATACTATTAAACTGTGCCCAAGAGGTTGAGCTCTTGGGGGATTATGAGGTTTTGACGACTCGATCGGATGGCTCGACTTAATTCGGATGCTAGTTGGTGAGATGCATTCTTGGGAGACTCCAGATACGAGGATAGCCGTTGGAGCTCAGTCCATGCAGCCGCGACGAGACGAGTCCAAAGCAGACGACATTAGAGAAAAGTGGAATAAGAGGTTCGCACCAGATCTAGATGAGATGACGTTCCACTCCGCCGACATCAGAGAGGCGATGCGCATGTCGAGGCATGGTACTTGGACTTACCTTCCAGAAGGAGTCGCGATGAGTATGCAGTCGTTCCAGAGCAAGATGCAGATATAGGAAAGGACAATGACTTCCGGACAGTTGGCAGAGACGAGACATGGAAGAGACCGTGAGCAGGATTCCTTCCAGGATACTGCTGCGATGATACTTCCACCCAGGATCAGATGTGTCACGTGCATTCAGAGAGCCAGAGGCCGACGCCAGTGATATGCTGCCTTGACAGGGCCGATGAGCCGATGGATTGTGAGATTGGTAATCCACGGAGAAGACTTGGACCCAGGAGTGGTCATGTTACGCACACCAGCAGGCCAGAGTTCATGATCATCGACGAGACGTCCCACTAGTGACCGCGACAGTTGGCCCGAGATTCTTAGAGGATGCACTTGAGCGGTACTGTTCCGCCATTATTGATTTCGATGTTTTGGGTGATTTATTCATATGATCTGATTTTGATGATTGAGGATTTATGATCTTTGCACAGTGTTGCACTTGCTTGGGTTTCACATGTTTGCGATTTTACGGTTTTAGACATTTGAGTTGATGTTGTGCGTATATACGCACACGATTTGGTTTTTACACGCGGTATAGTTCATATATGCATGCAGTGCAATGTTACATATGTTGTGCATTTAGATGCCCTGGATTATGATTTCGATGGTGATGTTCGATATTTGTTTTGTGCACCTTGTGCACCTGATTTGATTTTGCGCATGTTCGGCGCTTGATATTGGATTTTATGATTTCGTGCACGATGGATGCACCTGATTTGAATTTTCGCGCATGTCTTGAGATGCGATTTTGGTGCACACCAGATGCACTAAATCGAGATTTTTCGTGCATGTCAGATGCACCTGATTTTGCTGTCAGGCACACATGTTGCCTACGACAGATGTTTCGTGCACACCCGATGCACTTAGATGTTGTTTCTGTGCGTATGTATGGCACATTCATGGATTTTGATTTCCGTGCGCACCAGACGCACGTAGTATTCATGTGCATATTTTGGGATTGATTTCTTATAGAGCAGTACGTTTTTATGATATTGCTATATGTTTCCGTACTGAGCAGGACTAGTCAGAGAACAGTACCTGAATACATTTTGCATGCATTGATAGTTATTGAAGGGATTTCCAAAAAGCGAGCTATAGCCTCAGTATTTACCTACGTGTCTGATATGACACGAAATGTTTAAAACAAGGAGACCCTTCTAAATTGTTTCCAAAACGGCGGAACATACATTTCAAACAAAGGTATATATGTATATAGTTATTTTCTTATGGTAGACGTCCGCCACTGTGCAGTGTTATACGCGTTGCACAGCGACTTAAAGAGATTTGGCATGCATTTCCTTCAGATACTTACAGATATAGATTCGATATTTACATGTATAGTTTCGAGTTATATCATATTGGTTTGATTTGGATTTGGCATTGATATCTTCTCCATGACTCCGATGATTGTGGGATGCTTGACGGAGTTTTGATTTGAGTTATATACTCATTTTTCAAGCGCATGCGCTGCGCTACGATTTGTTGTATGTATTTACAATTTCGGAGCCCCGACGACTTGATAGGTTTTCTTAGATGTTTTAGTATTTGGGGGGAGTTTTAATTTAAATTCGGGGACCGAATTTCTTTAAGGGGGGAAGATTGTAGCGTTTTGAAAATCGTTTCGGTGAAATTTCGGAAAATCGGTAAAATGAGGGGGTTTTCTGTAAAAAGTCAAAATACAAATATCTTATTATAAAAATTAAATATACATATTCTAGCTATGTAATTGCTATTATTTGGTGTTTATTGAGCCGCTGGTGAAATTTCAAATTTTCTGAAAAAAATATTATTTTATTATTATTTTAAGCCGTCACTAATACATTTAATTTGGAAAAATTACAAATTGGAATGAGTTGAAACAAATTTTGTGCATCATAAAACATTAAATAAAATTTTATCATGTGGTTTTTGGAACGAAATCATTTGCCAAAACGGTTTAGAAATTATTGAAGAAAAAAGGCTTTTTTTAGCGTAAATGGATGTTTGGGGTATTGTATTTATCATTTTTCATCACCCCACACCCGTACCCACACCCACACACCCCCATTCACTTCTCCCCTTAGCTAAATTCAGCAGCCCCCATTTTTTCCCTACTTGAATTTCAAAGGAAAAGAAATGAAAGAAAAGAAAAGAAAATGGATAAATTAGTTAGACTTTTGACCTTGAATTGACTTTGACTTTCTCCCCATTTTTCTCCACCTTCCTCTCTCTCCTCCCCCACTCATTTTCTGGCCAAAATCTGAACCCCAACAGCCCTTCATTCTTCATCTCCTTCTCTTTAAAAAAGTTCTTCAAAAATGCTTGAAAAATCCACAAAAAATCAAGCAAAAATCCAAATCAAAATCCACCTCCTACCCATTTTCCCTTGGCTACCATAGCATGGATCTAGGAATTTAGATTTCAATTTGGGAGGCTAAGTGTGCTTGTGGGTTCTTCAAATTATTTGGGTATAAATTCTAACCTTTTTGCTTAATGTGTTGTTAATTGCTTAGGTTAGCTTAATTAATTGTTTAATTAGGTTTTTAATTAGTTTTAGGTGCATGATTTAAAATTCAAGAGAGGTGTCTGATTTTAAATTGGTATTTTGTGTTGTGAGATTTAGTTTATGTGATATAATTGACATATTAATGTTATGCTAAATCCAATTTAAGTTGCTAGTTTGCATATTTGTTAATTTAAAAGTGATAATTATATAATTGCTAACTAGGTTTTTGGAAATTTATTAAATGGTTTAAATTAAAATATGATTAAGGTTTCATGACATTATTAGCATTATAAATTTTGGTTTAATACTATTGTATATGCAAAACTAAGCTTAATGGATGAATTGTGAAATTTACTTTAAAAAGTGTAAAAATTGATATGTTTGCAAACTAGAATTTTGGAGTTTATGAAATTTAATGAGATTAAATTATGGGAATTATTTTTATGACTTATTTAAGATATTTAGTGAATATTGTGGCCGCTAGATTCGTTTATACATCGAGTTCTGTACTAAAACAGTGATTTGTGCTTGCTAAATTTTCGGAAAAAATGACTTTTTAAGTGAAATTGGGGTTTTTGTGAATTTTAAGCTATTTTATATTATAATTAGTGCTTGTAATTGTACAAATGAATGTGTTGGGAGCTTTCTCGATGGTTTGGCGTTTGTACGCCGACGTCGAGGGTTTTTAGGTCGATTTGTGAAAGCAACCTTAGGTTTTGACCTATGTGGGTTTCGTGCGTCGTTTTGATCATGAGTCGGATTTTAATGAGATATGGTGCGTTATGATATGTAGGTACCCCCATGTGGACTTTGAGACGACAAGCAAGCGCGTGGCAACGTCGGCACCGGCTAGCGAGGACCAGGTGAGTAGATTTATATCTACGGGGAGAAGTCGGGTGGATGGCGTATAGCACCCCCGCAGTTCGTGGTGATGTATACGAATACGTATACACACACACACATATATATATATATTGTTTGAGTTATTGATGATAAATATGGATATTTGGTGTTCTTGGATGATTGAGTGCCGCGAAACCCTAGAGTAGCGGTCGCACACACTTGCACACACCCATCCATACTTGCATACTTTCTTCTTTCTTTTGTGCACATACGGGAATATATAGTTATGTGTTCACATAGGTATAGGACTATGTGTTCACATACGGATTTGGGGATGATACTTGGGATTGAGATGAGTCGATGAGATTTGTGTTGAGATTGTGATATCGGTGATATGGCAGGATTCGTACTTGAGGTGCGTCCTGGTGTTATAGCGAATCTTGGGGCGACGATACGGATGAATGGTATTATAAATAGGTGGTCGACATGTGATCGTGATAGGAGATGTGTTATGCTAGGATATTGGTCCTAGGCTGTATTGGGCGATGTATACCCCTTGATGATGATATGTGCTGATGATATCGGTTTGTACGAGACTGTCGATCAGTAGTCAGATCATGACTATATTGATGATATTAGTATTGTACTAGACATAGGTCAGTACCTTAAACTATGATCTTTGATATAGAGGATACCGGATGAATAGTGTGATGAATATGATTTTGACCCGTACCCAGATTTGGGATGCCGTACGACGGATTTACGTACGAGCTATATTGATGATTGATCCGCACTCTTGACTTGGGATGCCTGATTATAGATATGGTATCGGATATGATATTATTGAGGCGGGATCACCGACTATACATATACAGGTATGTATATGTATCGACTCAGATGATAGGCGGTTTCCTTACCTGTAGTTCAGCTTGTTAGTTCAGCCGTATAGTTTAGTGTAGTTGTTAGATTAGATTAGACTTCTTACCTATTTCAAAAACTAACGAATCGTGGGCATTTTTAAAGGCAGCTCAAGGGAATCTACGGATATTTCAAAAACGACGTATCCTTTCATAAAAACACCGTAGCCCTATTTTCAAAACCCCATGACTCTTGTTATTTCAAAAGGCACCATTCGTAGGACTTATATTAGATTATTGTAGATTAGTTATCGTTGTGTCTAGTATTCAGCTCCCGCACATTATTGTTGTTCGCTCTGCCTCGCATATTTATTTTGCTGCATATTCCATTATTGATATCATGTTGTTAGGACACCAGCACCATTACCGATGATGCGTATGTACCACGTACACCTACTTGCCGGCTCACACACATCTTCATCGGTAATTGCCATGTCACGTACACTTTAGAGAATATAATTGCTTGACTTAGATTGTTAGCTAGTAGTGTTGACATGATATTAGTGTACTTCCCTTATATGTCATATTAGACATTGTAGTTATTACCTACCACTTCATGCATACTGTTATTCAGTTGTTCATGCCTAGTTCATTATCATTGACATATGCACTTGTGATGATTTCTTGAGATTTATGATATTTCTGGATTTCGGGGAAAGCCGCAAAATTTACAACTTATGATCTTTTAAAATATAAAATGTTGCGGTTTTCTAGTGATGTAAGTGTCGTCCACCATGAGTTTGCTGTGGTTTTGGAGATCCGTGTCGAGGAGTGGAGGAACCGTCACGGGTACATGGTGGGCCCGGTATGGTACCCCGGGGCAAGAGGAATGTGGTGTTTCCTGATTTAAAATCAGGAAAGCTTCTGGGAAAAGCTTCAAAAAGGGGCCACGTGCTTACACGTGACCAGCAGTCACGTGTTGACACGTGACATATAAAAGCAGCGGAAGAGGGCACATTGGTTCCCTGATCAAGTCAAGGAAAAGGGCTTCAGAAGAAGTCACGTGCTCCCACGTGACCAGAGTCACGTGTTGGCACGTGACGTTCAAAGCAGCAGACTCGCTCTCCAGTTGAACCAAGGAAAGAGGCGCCAGACAGGGGTCACGTGCTCACACGTGACCAGGGGTCACGTGGTAGCACGTGACGGCTAAGCAGCAGAAGAAGGCAGAGTGCAAAAGAGGAGAAAGGCTCGTTCCAAGAGAGTCACGTGTCCACACGTGACCATGGGTCACGTGGTCACACGTGACCGGCTTTCAAAGCCCATTTTGCTAACAGAATTAAATTCTGAAAGAGATTCAAATCTTCCCAAAGGAAAGCAATTATCTGGAACCGATCAAATTAAAGATTAAGAGATGATTAAATATCATCTATCTATGGAAAAATCTCGGGTTTGGAAAGATTTCCCCTTTAAATCTAACCAAAATAACAAAGGAGAATCTCTGGATTTAAAATCCAATGGTGAATAAAATTCACCTAATAATCCAAAGGTCCAGAACGAATGAAGGATGCAGATCAAATCTCTCAATGAAGATTCATCGAAAACTGATTGATTCGGCTGCTTCTCCTATAAATAGGAGCCAAGACACACAAAAAAGAGATATACGCAGAGAGAAGAAAAAGGAGAGAGCCTTGATACTTTGAAGGAACTTGGATCTTCTGCAAAAGAAAACCCTAGGTAAGAAAGGGAAGGCTTTCTGAAAGAAAGAGAATTCAATTCTCAACAGAGTTTAACTCTGATATATGAAACAGAAGAACACATTTCTTCTCTCTTTGATAGAGGATCTGTAAAGAGCACATCTCCCCTTAAAGTTGAGAATTTAATTCTCGATGGGTTGAGATCCTGCCATGCAGATCCAAAACATAGAGAGGGAATGCAAGCACGAGAATTTAATTCTCACAAAACTATAGGAATTTAATTCCTTTAAAATAAAATTAGGGCTTGACCCTATATCATGGGAATTTAATTCTTTCAGAACAAAGAGAAACAGGGTTTAACCCTAATTAAGAACCTGGTTCTGTTGAAACAGCGGGAATCTAATTCCCTTAATCATAATTTAACAGAGAATGGGAGTTCAATTCCTTAAAAGCTTTTATTAGGGTTTAACCCTATTCAGTTCTTTGCATATATGAGGAATTTAATTCCTACAGAAAATTCAGAGTTCAACTCTGTTCCAGAATATAAGTCTTCAAAAAGGAAGTAGGAATTTAATTCCTCTGAAATTTAAAGCTCGAGGAATTTAATTCCTGAGAAAGATCAACAGATATACATAGAGGCAGGGTCACGTGTCACCACGTGACCCCCTCAAAAGAGCTACAGAAAGCCCTTTGAGGCAGTCCCCCACGTGACCCACGTGACCCTTGACAGAAACTCTAATACATAGGCATATGAATGCCCGTCACGTGATGGCACGTGATGTTCCGAAAGATGCAGCGATTTCAGCAGAATAAATGGAAAGAGGGCGTTCTCACGTGTTGCCACGTGACCCCTTTTGCCTTAGTGTTCAACACTAAGTTGGGATTCTTGAACACAGTACTGAAACACTGTTGGGCCTTAGTGTTCAACACTAATCAAAGAACCTTATTTACAGTGTTCAACACCGATTACCTTAGTGTTTGACATTAATCCGAGATCTCCATTGTAGTGTTCAACACTGACTACCTTAGTGTTTAACACTAATTTGAGAGCTCTGTTGCCGATGCTTGACACCGATCAGTTTTAGTGTTTAACACTAATCTGAAAGCCTTGTTGCTGGTGTTTAACACCAATTATCTTTTAGTGTTAAAACACTAACTTGTCAACCTCATTCCCAGTGTTCAACACTGATTGCTCTGAAGTGTTTAAACACTAGGCTTTGGCCCAATTGGCTAAAGGGATAGAGGCAAAGCCTCTCCCTCAATGGATCCACAAGAAATCAATATTCCAGACATGATAGGACTTAGCCCAAGCTGGCCATAAGTCCTCAATTCGTAATTAACTGGGCCAATGGGCTCATAATATATTTAATGGGTCTTGATCCTAAATTGGGCCAGGGACTATTTAATCCATTCCGGTCCTAGGGTACATCTCTTCACTCCTTTGATACTTGGCATTGTAATCCCTCAATGTCTTCAAAGAGGTGACGGGTCCCGACGACCACTCATGATATGGACTGTGGGGTCCTTAAACCCATGCCTAATGCAAAATTCCTGGTTACGTGGAACGTGGATAACGTCACTCTTTGACCCCGCGGAAAACGTCCAGAGCGGAGCCTAGTCCTCGCCGAGCATGGCAGTGAACCCGTGTGAAGCATCTAGTGCAAAATTCCTGGTTACGTGGAACGTGGAAAACGTCACTCTTTGACCCCGCGGAAAACGCCCAGAGCGGAGCCTGGTCCTCGCCAAGCACGGCAGTGAACCCGTGTGAAGCATCCAGAGCACATACCGGACTGTGGAGTCCTTAAACCCATAGACTATGACGTCCTTAACCTCGACCGAGATGTCTTAAAACTAACAATGGACCGCAATGTCCTTAAACTACCCATGGACCGCAATGTCCTTAAACTACCCATGGACCACAATGTCCTTAAACTAGAACAATAGAGCCCCATATGCTCTTTTGCCGGATCTAAACGGTCCCGTTTAACTTGATCTTAGCCCTAAAGATGGCTAACGTATCCTTAAACCTTCAAACAGACTGGACTATGAATCCCCCAAATTAACTTTGGCTCGAGGGTACATCTCTGAACTCCTCTGACATCCGTCGTTGTAATCCTTCAACGTCGTTAGAGAGGTGACGGGTCCCGACGGCCACACATACGATGGACCACTATGTCCCTAAACTGGAACAATAGAGCCCAAATGCTCTTTTGTCGGATCTAAACGATCCCGTTAAGTTAATCTTAGTCTCAACGTTAGACTAACGTATCCTTAACAAACGTTTGAGTTGATCTTAGCCTCAAGTATGGCTGACGTATCCTCAAACCAAACCCCCAAACCCAAATCTAAGATAAACACGGATTTGGACTAGTCCACGCCCTACGGGTGACGACATAACTTAGTCTCCGTAAACAATCCACGGGCAATAAAAAACAAAATAAACACCCACGACACGAAGTGACCATCTGGAGAAGGAGAAAGTTGTTACCGCGATGCGGTAGCGTAATTAACTGCAGGGGCTTGCGCCTGCATGGAAGAGCGTCCCCACAATCAAAAACCCCTCAAACGAGGGGGAATCTGACGAAGTCTGCTACATCGGCCGCATCCGTCTAAACCTTCGATACATGGTGCCATAAATCAACTTGGCATCTTCGGAGAGGTGGAAGGATAGCACCAATTGGCATCTGCCCCGAACCTCAGGCACGGACGCCCGAGCCCAGGCCGCCGTTCGGAGGGGAACAGATTCTGGCACGCCCGGTGGGACCTTTTCCTCTTTCCACTCCACACTTCGTGTGTCGTGATTCGCGAACCAATCGTGGTTCGCTAATAGTTGCCCTTGGGTTTCAAGATACTAAGAATTGGCGTCTTGCTTATTGCAGAAAGCAAAGGATCGATGGCTTCTACTTCTGCGAAATTCTCCAACTGCTCGAACTGCAATTACGACCAACGCTTTACCTCGCCAGGAGGTATAGCCTATGGACCCCAAGCTGCTTCGTTGTTCACAATGCCGGTGGACCAGGTGACTCAAGCCACTACCGGATTGTTCTTTGGGACTATACTCCCACCATCAAGCTTCGCGGCGCCGGTGATGACAAAGGAAGCTCTCAAGAAGTCGGTCTTTGACCGTCTTGCCCCTGCCGCGGCTCCTCTCAACGAGTCGCCCAATGTCAACGCCTCGGTCTTCTCTAGATTGGGCCAGAAATCCTGCGAACTCATCACGGGACCTATGATCTCAGAGAAGGCTGCTTCTAAGAAAGCGGCCGCTCCTGCCTCCGAAATCGCCAAGGCAGCTTCTCCGGCCAAGAAGTCGATATTCACAAGATTAACGGCTTCAGCTCCCGCTCCTGCTGCACAAAGGACATCGGTCTTTGACAGGCTAACACCAGTAGTGACCCCCCACCTACACAGGGGGCAAGACGAAGCCATTCTCACCGCTGAACCAGCACCGTCCGCTCGACGCGCTCGACGTCGTCATTGGCGTCGAATAAGGAAGGCTGGGGGCAACTCCCCCTCCGGATTGACTCCACCAGCCCCGGTGGCAGAAGTTAATGCTGCTGTTCCAACTGGGAACAGCTTCGAGATGCTAAATAAGGTGCGAAGGAATTCCCCTACTGCAGTGCTAAAGAGGTCTCCTCCCTCATTAAAAAAGGTTGTGGAAATAGAATCAGAACAGCCTCGATCTCCTCAACGGCTGTCTTCCAAAATCTATAAGGTTTGGCGGCAGGCCCGAGACTCGATCGTCGATCCAAACTTCTCCCGCCAGCACAAGAAGCTAAAAATCCAACCGGAGGCCGGTCATCAGGCTAAACCCCGAAAGGCTATCTGGACGCCCACCTCAACGGCCCCCTCAACCTCCATGACTCACAAAAGGAGGAGGCCAGAAAAGATCCCTCACCATGCAACAACAGCTAAAAGCACTGAGCCCAAACGCCCGAGGTCTGGGGACATGGTGGTGCACACTGTTTATATGGCTTATGGAAAGGAGGAAAGCCGCACTTCTACGGGCCACCGACCGCTAACCCGATCCGTGACGAAAGCCCAGGAGCAACAGCAAAAGCTCCAAGAAATGATGAATGCTATGGATGCACTTACCGGGCCAAAAGAAAGCCCAGAAACGTCCTCAGACGCACGCTAGGAGGAGGAAACCGACGCTGAATTCCTTCGCCGGACACTGGAGAAAAAGGACAAAGAGGCTGCTGAACAAGCGGCCAACATACAACGTATGGGCCTTCTCTTCCAAGATATGATAGGAATGATGACCCAGCAGGACCTACCCGCCGACGATCCCCCAATCGTTCTGGAAGACGACCGGGGAAAACGTCAAATCCACCACCAGCCCTCTCAATGGCCAAGGAGGAGACAATCTCTAAAGCTGACTTGGCTGACTACATAGCCCAGCAAATCCGGGTCCATCATGCGACTGAAGCAGCTGGTCAAGTCGTGAAAACGGGGCGGCCGTATCCGAGCTGGTACGATCAAATCAAATACCCGCAAGGCTATACGATATCGAAATTCCATGTGTATAAGGGGACCGGCAATCCCCATCAACACGTCGCCCAGTTCCGGGCCCTCTGCGGTAACACCGGCGGTGATGATAAACTGTTACTCCGTCAGTTCGTTGGCAGCTTATCAGAAACAGCGTTCGAATGGTATTCGGAACTCCCGAACGATTCCATCAAAACGTTCGCTGAAATGGAGTTGTTATTCACTCAGCGGTTCGCAAGTGCCAGCGAGCGCACTCTAATAACTGCATTGATTAACGCCAGGGTAAAACCAGGCGAAACCTGGGTCCAGTATGCTATACGCTGGCGGAATTTGTGGTCGAGATGCGAGCAACGCATTGAGGAGGCACCCGCAGTGGGCATGTTCGTGGGAACCCTAGACCCCCACTCAACTATTTCCCAGTTCATGATGTTCTTTAAGCCAACCACATTCCAGGCTTTAATCGACAAGTTGGCTCAGATGGACCAGATGGGTCATAGACCACCTCCCCCGAAGTCGGAACCTCGGAATGACAAGAGTAAAGGAAGGGCAACCTTTGTCGCGAATGCCCAACAGCAACCTAACGCCCCGAAACCGGCAGATCAATTGGAAGAAAGACGCCGGTATTATAATGAAAAGATGAAGCGTCCCTACTCGTTCCCACGAGACAAGACGAAACGGTTATTCGAGCTGGCAATACGCAACAGACTTATAAACCTACCAAATCCAAGGCGACCGCCACAACCCACCGAGGTGAATAACCCTAACTATTGCCCTTACCATCAAACGGTAAGTCATCCGATTGAAGATTGCTTCGTCTTCAAAGGATGGATTGAAGATCAATACCTCCAGGGGAAGTTTGTACTGTCCGAAAAGTGGAAGGTGAACCCACCACAACCGCATACTCCTAAGAAAGCAGATACACCGGGGGCAACCTGCTCCTTTATTGAAGAAGCTCCATGGGAGGTCGTACTATCAACTAAAACCAAAAGAATGCTGAGAGACGTTCATGCGTGCCCTGCGATCGAATGGAAGGACCCTCTTGAACCTCAAATTATCGAAGGGATGTTGAAGCCCCGCCCAACTACGAAGACTCGTGATAAGGGCCCAAATACTCACGCCCAGCCGTCAAAAGCTTCGAAGAAAAAGAAGAAGAAATCCAAGAAGCCCGCGAAGCTTGGAGACGAGCGCACGAAATTGCAAAAGCAGATCGACGCGCTGGAAGAATACAATCAAAAGGCGCGAACCCCTGTCACACTGCAAGAGTTCCACAACCACATCTTTCAAGAGGAAGATGATGAAGAGAGCTCATCGGATGAATCCGAAGAGTATGTGGCGAGTTGTAACGTAATCTCCCACTCGTTTACCGATGATGAGAAAACTCCTGACACTAAGAAGCTAGAGGCAGAACCTGAACCAGAGCGTGCGTGGCTGACAAATGAAATGATCAATGCCTTTCTAGACGAGATTCGGCTAAAGAGTAAAGCGGATCAGGAGCGTGAGATGGCAGCGTCAGAAGGAACCAAATGTAGGCGACTGAACGGAAGAGTTGAACTACCCCTGCCAGAGCGAATGGCATCCGAAGTAGACAAGAAGATATTCAAGACGAGGAAAAGGTTTGCCAAAGCCATGTCAATGGGGATGAAGCTACCACCCTCGGAAAGAAACACACACGATGGGGTGGAGAGGCATCCTGATTATTGCGCATATCATCGGAAAATCTCACACCCCACAGAGGAGTGCGACGCCTTTAAGATATGGTGGCAAGGATATGTTGCTCGTCGGCAACATTTTAAGCGCATGAAACGCAAGAGCCGTCGGGAACGAAGAAGCACTGTCGACAGGCGCAACAGAACTACTGGCAGCTGTGACATGGTTAACGTCGGGGGGTCACAAGTTCTCACCTTTGGGAGCGACTCTGATGAAGAAATGACTCTGGGCCCTCTCTTTAAAGAATCCGTGTTAGGGAAAGAGAAGGAATCAGAGGCCTGCGAGAACATTCAGCTGCGCAATCGCACACTCCCAGAAAAGAATCTCGGGCCCGTGAGCAGAAAAGATAAGGGAAAGGAAAAGGTCATTGAAGATATCACTTTAGATGACCAAGTCACGAAAGAACTAACTACCAGAGACCCTCCTAAGAAGGGTAAGGTGGACTATAACATCCTCGCGCACTTAAGGAAGCTACCTTCCCAGCTTAGCATCCTTGATGCCCTCCTATTGTCAAAAGAATCGCGAGACTCACTAATTAAGGCGTTGCAAGAACCTGAACAATTCCAAGCCTTCCTCGCCACTGAAAAGATGAAGGACGAACTAGAGGAAGTGCATACGGCCGACGTCACTTTCGGTGATGAAGACCTCCTTCTCGGGACATGCGACCACAACCGTCCCCTATATGTCTCCGGATACTGCCATGACATCAAGATAGGCAAGATCCTGGTGGATAATGGATCCTCCGTCAATCTCCTTAATGTTCGGGTGTTGAAGGAAATCTGCATGAGTGTGCAACACCTCGCTCGTGACAAAATTACTATCTCCGGTTTCGATTCACAATCGTTACGGACTCTCGGATCTGTGATACTAACATTACGCTTTGGACTTCTCGTCACAGACATCAAATTTCATGTCATTGACGCCAAAACCTGCTACAACGCCTTGCTCGGTCATCCTTGGCTACACGAATACAACATCGTCCCTTCTACACAACATCAGTGTATGAAGTACTTTAAGGATGGTTTCGAGTATACCGTAACAGGAGAGTTAAATCCATTCTCCGTGAACGAAGTCTGCAAATACGAAGATGCGAAATACTTTTTGCCAGACTTCGAAGATACAGAAAGGTGTCGCGACCCGGAGAACAAAGCCGCCGCCACCATCCCTATTTTCGGAAGCGATACCGAAGAAGAGGAAGAGATAGTTTATACAGGGCCATCTCAGCGTAACAACCTGGGGACGCCCGCCCCCATACTGGTCTTCGGAAGTGATTCAGAGGATGAAGTTAATGCTGTGTTCTCCAATCGGCTGTCAATACAAACACCTCCTGGCGATGACCATAGCTTGCAAATCACCATGGTACCGCGAGAACACTACAAGGATCTCGACACGCTGCAAGCTCATAATGTGCAGGACCTGCAAACATTCTACATCCCTCCCAGGCAAAGGGGTGAGAAGGTGATCCTATTCTAACGATCCTCAGAGTCGAAAATAGAGAAAGAGATCTGGCATGGCGCAGATGCTACATGCGACAGACTCCAACCCATCCGTCTGCCCAGATACTATACAAATGGATTAAAGAAGCTATTGAAGCGCCAAGGAGTACCCTTAAAACAAACTGTTCGACAGGCTCGGTTCTACAACAGGATTTGGGATGTCCCTGGAACCCAACGCAAATTGCCCAATGGGAAAATGGAAACACTTGGGCTTGGATACGCGAGAACCGGAAAACGGGAGCGGGCCCACAGCAGCTACGCTATATATACCTTTGATGAAGAAGAGGACGCCCTTTCAGGAGATGCCGACCCCTCATCAAAACTAGACCCCGCGATTGAAGCGCCAAGTCCGTCGTTTGAAGAACGAATGGGCAAGCCTATCAGGAAAGTGGGTCAGAAAGCTCGGGAAGACCACAGCCGCGAAATGGCCATCTACGAGAAGGCCAGGACGCAACGTCTATTTCAACAGACTGCAAAAGACAAAGATGTTCATCCTTGTCAACCCATCATGCGAAAGGCCCGATGCGGAGACGGAAATAAGTCAAGGAGCGGAAAGAAGAGCCGACAACAACGACGTAGGATTAGAGGGTTACAGGTACTGCGCGGCTCGGATTCGTCCCTCATGGAAAAGACGAGTCGAGCGTACTCCTTCCCCCGAGACAAGACGGAGAAGTTACTCAAACTCGCTTTAAAACATCAAATGATCGTGCTTCCAGAATCTAGACACCCTGAGCAAGCCAACAAGGCTTCTCGTTCGAGCTATTGCTCTTATCACCAAGCCATAGGACATCCTACCGAAGACTGCTTCACCTTCAAGAACTGGGTCGAGGACCAGTACCGACGTGGCAGATTCGCTTTATCCAACAGCTGGAGGGTAACGCCGCCACGAAAGCACGAGCCCAAGGCCGCAAGAGCAGAACCGGATCCATCTCAGTCTCGGGAGCGGATTCGCACCTGTCATACGATTACGATATTAAAAGAAGAGCCCGAGAACATAGATGACCTTCCCCGGTGCTTTGAAAACAGCGATGATGAGGTGATCTCAGAATTTCCGCCCGCTCCGAAAGAACTGGAAGACGGTATACATACTACTGCAGATAACCTCAGGAAGATTGAGTTGGGATCGGCAGAGAACCCGCGACCGACATTCGTCAGCGAGTTGCTCTCTGAAGAAAGGGTGGCTGCATTAAAGAACGTGCTTCTATAGCATAAAGACTGCTTCGCGTGGAACTACTCCGAGATGCCAGGATTAGATCCGGAAGTTGCTGTGCATAAACTAGCAATATCCCCAGATTTCAAGCCAGTCAAGCAGGCGCCAAGAAGGATGCGACTCGAGCTAGAGATGAGCATCAACGCCGAAGTCAAGAAGCTGATCGATTCTGGATTTATTCAAGAAGTTCAATATCCCGACTGGATCGCCAATATCGTCCCGGTAATGAAGAAGAATGGGACAGTACGCATATGCGTGGATTTCAGGGATCTCAATAAAGCCTGTCCAAAGGATGATTTCCCAGTACCGGTAACCGAGATAATGATAGATAACACGTCCACTCACGAGGTTTTCTCCTTTATAGACGGTTCGTCAGGATACAATCAGATAAAGATGCATCCCGAAGACCAGAAGCACACCGCTTTCCGGACCCCTTTGGGTATATTCTGCTACAGGGTTATGCCCTTTGGTCTAAAGAACGCTGGTGCTACCTATCAAAGGGCCATGACAAAGATCTTCGATGACCTCATACATGACATCGTTGAGTGCTATATCGATGACCTCGTAGTAAAGAGCATGTCATACGAAGAGCATTTAAAGCATCTGGAGACTGTGTTTCAACGCCTCCGGCAATATAATTTGAAAATGAATCCCCTCAAATGCGCGTTTGGAGTCTCCTCGGGCAAATTCCTGGGATTCATCGTTCGACACCGAGGTATTGAAATAGATCCGTCAAAGATTAAAGCGATCATGGAAATGCCTCCGCCAAGAACCCTCAAACAGTTGCGGTCTCTCCAAGGGAAGCTCGCATACATCCGGCGATTTATCGCAAATCTTTCAGGCAAATGCCGCCCCTACAGTCACCTGATGAAGAAGGGAACCCCATTCGTCTGGGATCAAAAATGCCAAGGTGCACTAGACGAGATCAAGCAGTACCTGCAGAACCCGTCGGTATTGGCTGCGCCGGTCAAGGGAAAACCCCTTATTATTTATACAACCGCCCTCGAAGGTTCCTTGGGCGCATTATGGGCGCAAGAGAACGATCAGGGGAAAGAGAGAGCACTCTACTACTTAAGTCGAGTTCTACTGGGGGCAGAAAGCAATTACTCTCCCATTGAAAAACATTGCTTGGCATTAATCTTCGCGATAACAAAGCTCAGGCACTATGCGTTGGCACACGAAGTCTGCCTCATCTCGAAGGTGGACCCTCTTAAATATCTGATGTCAAAAGCCATATTGACGGGACGACTCACTAAATGGGCCCTGCTCTTGATGGAGTTCTCGATAATCTATCAACCTCTCAAGGCAGTGAAAGGCCAGGCCATTGCTGACTTCCTCGCTGAGCACCCGATACCGGTCGATTCTCCTCTGAATTGTGATTTGCCGGACGAGCATGCATTTGATGCGATTAGCGGCGGAAGCACCCGATGGGAACTCTATTTCGATGGAGCGTCCTCCGTAAAGAAAAAGAAACAAGGTATCCCAATGATCAAATCGGGGATAGGCCTCATCTTTGCAACTCCACAAGGAGGGATAATGCGCTTCGCCTTCTCCTTAACAGAGCCGAGGACAAACAATGAGGCTGAATATGAAGCTCTGATAGCAGGCCTCGAAATCGCCATCGACATGGGAATTGAAGACCTCCTTATATACGGGGATTCTCAGCTAGTTGTTAGTCAAGTAAATGGTGACTACCAAACGTGCAAGCCGGAGTTGGTAAAGTACGGCGAAAAGGTGCAACAACTGTTGGCCCAGATTCCCTCCTATATTTTAGAGAACATACCGCGCGCGGAGAATAGCAAAGCAGACGCATTGGCCAAACTTGCTAAAGAACTGGCTGACGAGAACCTCGATGATGTCAGAATCGTGGTACAAAGCCGTCGAGTGCTCACCCCAGCAGAAATACCTCCGGAATTATATAAAGAGGGAGCGACTGAGAAGACGACCCTACAAATAAAAGACCAGGAGAAGGCCGAGGACTGGAGGGAAGTCTTCATAGACTACTTTAAGTCCCGCCGAATGCCCAAAGAAGCGTCCTCAAGACATCAGCTCATGAAACGAGCCCTATCTTTCGCTCTCGTCAACAATACTCTATACAAGAGATCGTTTGATTCTCTATGGCTGAGATGCTTAGGATCTGATGAAGCAGAAAGAGTCATTCAGGAAGTTCATGACGGACTTTGCGGTTCTCACTAAGCAGGCCCGAAGATGAAGTTAAAGATTAAACGAATGGGCTACTACTGGCCCACGATGATCCAGGACTGCCTCAAGTATGCGAAGCAATGCCACTCATGCCAGATTCATGGAGACTTCATCCACCAACATCCGAATCCACTACACCCAACGGTGGCCAGCTGGCCATTCGAGATGTGGGGAACTGACATAGTCGGCCCCATTGAGCCAGCATCATCTCGGGGACATCGTTTTATCCTGGCGACAACTGATTACTTCTCCAAATGGGCAGAAGCAGTACCACTGAGGGAAGTGAAGACGGAGAATATCCTCCATTTCTTCAAGACGCACGTCATCTATCGGTTTGGAACCCCACGGTGGATTATCTCCGATAACGGGCCAGCCTACAGAAGCCACAAGATTAGCCGCTTCGCGCAGCAGCACAATATAGACTGGAGGTATTCTTCAGTTTACAACCCACGAGCTAACGGTCTGGCCGAGGCCTTCAATAAGACCTTGACGAAGATCATAAAAAAGACCGTTTCCCGGAATAAGAGAGACTGGCACGAGAGGCTGCAAGAGGCCCTTTGGGCTTATCGAACTACATTCAAGATAGCCACGAACACAACGCCGTACGCATTGGTATTTGGGACGGAAGCAGTACTCCCCCTCGAGATAGAGTTACCCTCTCTACGAGTAGCGGTCCACCACGAGCTGACGGACGAAGAAAATGCTCACCTTCGGCTTGAGGAGCTTGATGCCCTCGACGAAACCCGACTCATAGCGCAACAACATCTGGAAGCCTACAAAGCAAAGATGACGCGCTCGTACGAAAGATTGACCAGGCCGAGGACATTCCGCCAAGGCGAACTCGTGCTAGTGGTCAAGAGACCTATGATCCCCAATCGTGCCAAACGGGGAAAATTTGAGCCAAACTACGAAGGCCCTTACATCATAGACAAGGTCTACCAGGGTGAAGCCTATCTACTCATGGACATGCACGGTGAAAGACCTTTCAGGCCAATAAACGGCCGTTTCTTAAAGAAATACTACACTTAATAAGCCATAGCCTGGGTCAATGATGGATGACGACGACTATGTCCGCTCGCTATCTTCCCAGGCTCAGACCTTACAAGCAGCAGCCGGCCTTCCTGTAACAACGGACCGAAACGTCTTTAAACTAACGACGGACCGAAACGTCCTTAAACTAACGATGGACCGAAATGTCCTAAAACTAACGACGGACCGAAATGTCCTTAAAACTAACAACGGACGAAACGTCCTTAAACTAGCGACGGACCGAAACGTCCCTAAACTACTACCACAGCATCATTAGGCTGACGAGATATAAAAAAAAGTATATAAAATAAAAAACGGTATGTCCATAAGCAAAGTGGGCACGGATGAAAACCCGAAAGGGCTCCGTGAGTAAAAACAGCTGAACTACCGGCGAGTGTTTGTGAAAACCCGAAAGGGTGCAACCTCGTTAAAAGACACTTATAGGGCCCTCTCGACCTTGTAAGGAGAAACCGCCTGCGTGAGATCCTTACGACTCACAAAGGAGCAGCACACTTAGGGATCCTCACGATTCCTAAGGAGAAAATACACTTACGAGATCCTCACGACTTGTAAGGAGAACTCTCTTGTGAGACCCTCACGGCTCATGAGACTTAAAAGTCTTAAGTTACAGAAACCTAAACCTGTTCTTAAGCAAATCCTCCACAACCCTCGATGTTGCCCTACAAGCGGCTCGTACTGACCCTTGTATACAATCCACGGGCGCGAATAAACACTTCCCCAGCAAAGTCCCACCCGTGACTAGGGATATGTCCATATAATGAGCAGCCCTTGCAGGTCCCCTCGACCCATAAGGAGAAAGCCCTCTTGTAGGATCCTTACGACTTACAGAGGAACACGCACTTAGGAATCCTCACGATCCCTAGGGAGAAAATACATCTGCAAGATCCTCACGACTTGTAGGGAGAAATATCTTTGTGAGACCCTTACGGCTCATGAAGTCAGAAGCCTTGGTCGGCAGGACCCTTAACCCTGTTTACTAAGCCACCTTTGTTCAAACATCGACAGAGGCAAATGATGATTCGCTCCTGGCAACATCCCAGTTGTAGCGGTGCTGATGCTGAAATCGGTATCTAAAATCCAAGCTTGCAGCGAAAAAGCTAGCGAGCCACACATGCATACGAAATAGCCGAAATGATGGGGCAACTTGCAATAAAAAGCAGCAAGTAAAAATGTATGCATGACAAAATAGCCGAAATGATTGGGCAACTCGCAATAAAAAACAGCGAGTGAAAATGAAATAAATAGCCGAAATAATTGGGCACCGCGAAAAATAGCCGAAATGATGGGGCAATCGCGACCTTCGCGATATAAAAGCTGAAATGATAGAGCATCGCGGAAAAAGAAATGAAATAAAAGTGAAATCCTCGCCCTACAGGTGATGTTACATCTAACCCTGTATACAATCCAGGGGCGCAATCAAAGAAGGGATTATACTCCTCCCCTGAGTTTCATCATAAGGAGAAGCCAAATCTCGACGGTTCACAGATAGCCTAGAGATCATTTCGACGTTCGTCTCGTGGCAGCAGACACAACATCAAGCGAAACGGAACAGCGGTAACCCCAAGTTCCATGGCTCGGCGATACATATCACCAAGAGTCAAACCTCCATCCCGTGAAATGCGGATACAATCAACAAACTTCCTGGTTACGTGGAACACGGATAACGTCACTCTTTGACCCCGTGGAAAACGTCCAGAGCGGATCCTGGTCCTCGCAGAGCACGGCAGTGATACCGTGTGAAGCATCCAGAGCGGAGCCTAGTCCTCGCCGAGCACGGCAGTGAACCCGTGTGAAGCATCTAGTGCAAACTTCCTGGTTACGTGGAACGCGGATAACGTCACTCTTTGACCCCGTGGAAAACGTCCAGAGCGGATCCTGGTCCTCGCAGAGCACGGCAGTGAACCTGTGTGAAGCATCCAGAGCGGAGCCTAGTCCTCGCCGAGCACGGTAGTGAACCCGTGTGAAGCATCTAGTGCAAACTTCCTGGTTACGTGGAACGCGGATAACGTCACTCTTTGACCCCGTGGAAAACGTCCAGAGCGGATCCTGGTCCTCGCAGAACACGGCAGTGAACCCATGTGAAGCATCCAGAGCGGAGCCTAGTCCTCGCAGAGCACGGCAGTGAACCCGTGTGAAGCATCTAGTGCAAACTTCCTGGTTACGTGGAACGCGGATAACGTCACTCTTTGACCCCGTGGAAAACGTCCAGAGCGGATCCTGGTCCTCGCAGAGCACGGCAGTGAACCCGTGTAAAGCATCCAGAGCGGAGCCTAGTCCTCGCCGAGCACGGCAGTGAACCCGTGTAAAGCATCTAGTGCAAACTTCCTGGTTACGTGGAACGCGGATAACGTCACTCTTTGACCCCGTGGAAAACGTCCAGAGCGGATCCTGGTCCTCGCAGAGCACGGCAGTGAACCCATGTGAAGCATCCAGAGCGGAGCCTAGTCCTCGCCGAGCACGGCAGTGAACCCGTGTGAAGCATCTAGTGCAAACTTCCTGGTTACGTGGAACGCGGATAACGTCACTCTTTGACCCCGTGGAAAACGTCCAGAGCGGATCCTGGTCCTCGCAGAGCACGGCAGTGAACCCGTGTGAAGCATCCAGAGCGGAGCCTAGTCCTCGCCGAGCACGGCAGTGAACCCGTGTGAAGCATCTAGTGAAAACTTCCTGGTTATGTGGAATGCGGATAACGTCACTCTTTGACCCCGCGGAAAACGCCCAGAGCGGAGCCTGGTCCTCGCCAAGCACGGCAGTGAACCCGTGTGAAGCATCCAGAGCAAATACCGGACTGTGGAGTCCTTAAAATCCACGGACTATGACGTCCTTAACCTCGACCGCGATGTCTTAAAACTAACGATCAACCACCCCTATTCCTTACAGATTTTTGCCTCGGTTTAAGGGTACATCTCTTCACTCCTTTGATGCCTGGCATTGTAATTCCTCAACGTCTTCAAAGAGGTGACGGGTCCCTGCAACCAAACATCGGACTGTGGAGTTCCTAAATCCACGGACTATGAGGTCCTTAACCTTGACCGTGATGTCTTAAAACTAACATCGGACTGTGGAGTCCCTAAATCCATGGACTATGAGGTCCTTAACCTTGACCGCGATGTCTTAAAACTAACAGCGGACTGTGGAGTCCTTAAATCCACGGACTACGAGGTCCTCAACCTTGACCGCGACGTCTTTAAACTACAATATCTGGAGAAACCCCTGACTCCGTAAAACACGGACAAGGGTAACCGCATCCAGCACTTACAAGTCCTCACGACCGGGAGGAAAACTCTTTATGAGACCCTCGTGGCTCGTAAAATGCAGAAGTCTTAGGAAGCAGATCTTAACCCTGAATCCTGAGCCATCGCTGTCCTGCAAGGAGATCAAGATAGAATATCCGCAGAATGCATTCAATAAAAAGAGGACACACCATTGAAAGGAAAATTGTATCTTTTATTCATAAGCCAAAATGGATACAAAGCGCGATTCATGAAAGAAACAAAAAGAAAGATACTCTCATGAGTATGTACAAAAAAAAGTGAAAAGATACAAGTCCTCAAGCCGGCGGGCGATGCAGTAATTTTACCAGCTCATCATTCTGTTGCTGAGCCACGGCTTCATGACGCAAGATCTCCAGAAGACGAGCTTCCGCCTGAGCTTGCTGAGCCTGATACGAAGTGAGCCGAGCTTCGAGCTCTTTCTCGGTGGCTTTATGGGCCTCGACCCTCTCACGAGTAAACATGGCAGCCTTATCGAGAGCCACCACCTCTTTTATGGACTCCTGAAGCACCCGCCAGAGTTCATACACTTTGTTGGCCTTGGCAGTAAGACTCGCCTGAAGCTCGCTCAGCGACCGAGCCCCTTTTTCTCGCACAACAATATGTTTACCACGTGTCGCCCTGTCAGGCCATGTAAGCTCACTTTCGTGACCACAACCTTGGAAAGAGGACATACACGCTTAAGATCACATAAATGGGCTTCCGGTCGACAGCGATAATCGACCTGAAACGCGTTCACATCACCTGGTATGAAAAGCAATGAGAAAATTTCCAATGTTTATCCTATCGAGCATGTGTTCGCGATTATATGAGCATCCGAAAAAGAAATAAAATTCAAGGCATTAATTTGCATGCGACATGATGACAATGTTGATAATTAGAAGAAGCTTTCATAAGAGGAACACAATGTTTATTCATGCAAGCGAAAACATGCATACGAGTACCAAGCCTACATGGGAGTTCAGCATAAAGCATACAAAAGAGAGGACTAATTTAAATACACAACTCTAATGGAAAAGGTCACCAAACACCGGATCAATGGCGCAAGGGTTAACAAAGTAAAGAACAAAATTCTCCATCTCCCTCTCCACTCTCTCCAGCACATCGAAGCGACGATTCTCGCGAGAAGTCGCTCCCCATCGGTTGGCGCCATGCTCGTCCGCGAAAGCAAACATAATGGCTCGCCGGGCCTTTATCTCGCTCAGCAGATGAATTGAGTAGTCCTTTAAGGCCTGAGTAATCAGGCACGCTTCATGAAAGCCCTCGAGCTTTTCTTCCGCCGCGTCGAGCATCGCCAGGGTCATCTCCGCCGGGTGAGGAGGGATGTCTGCAAGCACGGCCGCGAGAATCATCTGGAGCCAGAGGGAACCCATCGGGAGGGGAGACCCTCTACGGATCTAGAGCTCGTGCATGGCCGAGTCACATTCGTTGTCAGAAAGGAGGGGGTCCACCAACCGAGCGGCAAAGCCGGGGATCATCTCCTCAAGAGAAACCTCCCATGGCTGTCGACGGGCATGAGGACGATTACAAGCCATGGCACTCGTTTCCCTCTCAAGAAAAAATATATATATAATATGAATCTCTCTGTGAAAGGAAAAGAAAGCTATAGCCTCAAATATAATGAAGTGCATTAAGTGCTGAGCGCGGAAAATCTTGCATGGTGAATTTATTTCCAAGGCCTAAAAAAGGAAAGGCGTCGAAAATCAAGGAGATGGAACTATTTCCAAGGCCCTTTTTCAGCACCTAACATTGTGCACTGAAAATATGGCATGAAGAAAATCTTGTGAACAACCGCATCAAGAGATCCCACGTGTGGAACACGTGAGGCCTAAACCTGGTGTGCATTTAAAAGGAAAAACCTGGAGTAATATCCTGCATATTAAAAAAGCACAAACAACAATAGTAGAAAAATAATAAAATCCCAGAGAAAAAGCATGCAAACATATAAAGACACAACAGAACTCATCATCCAGACTTCAAGAAGGCCATACAAAATAAAAAGAAAACTTTTACAATGGCAAGGCTTCAGACGCGGGGCATGGGTTGAGAAACTCGAAATTAACTTTATTCAAGATCTTCCAAGCATTTCGAACCTCCCGAGTATGCTTTCTCTCACGGTCACAAGCGTCGGGGTCCCCGCGGATGTCCTCTATCCTCCGGTAGGCGGCAAGTATGGCTGATTGCTGAAAAATCTGATGCAGGAGATCAATGAGATTATCCCGCCTTCTCTTGGAGATCAAGTACATCAGATACACCGAATGTACTTTATCCTCGGCGGCGTCCAATGACCCAAGCGGCACACCAGCACAAAATAAAGGGAGAGCCTCCCTGATCGCCAGCACGATCAGCCTCAGAAGAGAAGAGCGACGGGGGAGCAGCCGATGGTTGTACTCGTCAAAGCGGCTCATGATCTCGGCACACTGAGCATCGGTGAACTCCTGGTTCTGACTGCGGCCCAGCGCACGAATATTCCCGTAGGAAATGATCTCGTCAAGACTATACAGATGGGCATCCATGATACCTGAAATAAAAGTCACGAGAATCATTACAAAAGCCCCATTGCAATAATGGCAGGAAAAACAACCTAGGGCCAGGAGACCTCAGGAAGCCTCCAGGCGAAGAAACTGAGTTCTTCATTGGAATTAAATTCCTAATTAAGAAAAAGGAATTAAATCCCCCAGAAACATTTTTGATGGAATTAAATTCCATGGGGTTGAAACGCCATCATCATCTCCTCAAAGATTATCTAAACCCTAAGAGATCTACAGTTTGAGGGTTAAGCGGTTTCATGTTCTTATGGAAAATATGAAGGAAAAAGGGCGAAAACCCTTGTTTCGGATTTAAAATCCAGAGAAATGTGAGGTCCATCGTTGTCCAAGAACATTACCTGAGGAAAAAGGGCTCTTTTCGAACAGAGTTAAACTCTGAAGATTGTTTCAAGACAGAGAACTAAGCTCTGAAAGCGAGAATTAAATTCTCAAGGAAGAAGTTCTCAGAAGAAGAAGATGAACAAAGTGAAGGCTCCTATGAAGAGACAGAGGTATTTATAGAAGGCAGTGGAAACGTTTCATCTCCCCAGATCCCTAGAGGAATCCAACGGTCCCAAGAGGTGACAGCGTTGCACTCACGTGCAGACACGTGAGAACAACGCTGTGGGGGCATTTGTTTCCTGATTTAAAATCAGGAAAGATTCTGGGAAAAGCTTCAAAAAGGGGCCACGTGCTTACACGTGACCAGCAGTCACGTGTTGACACGTGACATATAAAAGCAGCGGAAGAGGGCACATTGGTTCCCTGATCAAGTCAAGGAAAAGGGCTTCAGAAGAAGTCACGTGCTCCCACGTGACCAAAGTCACGTGTTGGCACGTGACGTTCAAAGCAGCAGACTCGCTCTCCAGTTGAACCAAGGAAAGAAGCGCCAGACAGGGGTCACGTGCTCACACGTGACCAGGGGTCACGTGGTAGCACGTGACGGCTAAGCAGCAGAAGAAAGCAGAGTGCAAAAGAGGAGAAAGGCTCGTTCCAAGAGAGTCACGTGTCCACACGTGACCATGGGTCACGTGGTCACACGTGACCGGCTTTCAAAGCCCATTTTGCTAACAGAATTAAATTCTGAAAGAGATTCAAATCTTCCCAAAGGAAAGCAATTATCTGGAACCGATCAAATAAAAGATTAAGAGATGATTAAATATCATCTATCTATGGAAAAATCTCGGGTTTGGAAAGATTTCCCCTTTAAATCTAACCAAAATAACAAAGGAGAATCTCTGGATTTAAAATCCAATGGTGAATAAAATTCACCTAATAATCCAAAGGTCCAGAACGAATGAAGGATGCAGATCAAATCTCTCAATGAAGATTCATCGAAAACTGATTGATTCGGCTGCTTCTCCTATAAATAGGAGCCAAGACACACAAAAAAGAGATATACGCAGAGAGAAGAAAAAGGAGAGAGCCTTGATACTTTGAAGGAACTTGGATCTTCTGCAAAAGAAAACCCTAGGTAAGAAAGGGAAGGCTTTCTGAAAGAAAGAGAATTCAATTCTCAACAGAGTTTAACTCTGATATATGAAACAGAAGAACACATTTCTTCTCTCTTTGATAGAGGATCTGTAAAGAGCACATCTCCCCTTGAAGTTGAGAATTTAATTCTCGATGGGTTGAGATCCTGCCATGCAGATCCAAAACATAGAGAGGGAATGCAAGCACGAGAATTTAATTCTCACAAAACTATAGGAATTTAATTCCTTTAAAATAAAATTAGGGCTTGACCCTATATCATGGGAATTTAATTCTTTCAGAACAAAGAGAAACAGGGTTTAACCCTAATTAAGAACCTGGTTCTGTTGAAACAGCGGGAATCTAATTCCCTTAATCATAATTTAACAGAGAATGGGAGTTCAATTCCTTAAAAGCTTTTATTAGGGTTTAACCCTATTCAGTTCTTCGCATATATGAGGAATTTAATTCCTACAGAAAATTCAGAGTTCAACTCTGTTCCAGAATATAAGTCTTCAAAAAGGAAGTAGGAATTTAATTCCTCTGAAATTTAAAGCTCGAGGAATTTAATTCCTGAGAAAGATCAACAGATATACATAGAGGCAGGGTCACGTGTCACCACGTGACCCCCTCAAAAGAGCTACAGAAAGCCCTTTGAGGCAGTCCCCCACGTGACCCACGTAACCCTTGACAGAAACTCTAATACATAGGCATATGAATGCCCGTCACGTGATGGCACGTGATGTTCCGAAAGATGCAGCGATTTCAGCAGAATAAATGGAAAGAGGGTGTTCTCACATGTTGCCACGTGACCCCTTTTGCCTTAGTGTTCAACACTAAGTTGGGATTCTTGAACACAGTACTGAAACACTGTTGGGCCTTAGTGTTCAACACTAATCAAAGAACCTTATTTACAGTGTTCAACACCGATTACCTTAGTGTTTGACACTAATCCGAGATCTCCATTGTAGTGTTCAACACTGACTACCTTAGTGTTTAACACTAATTTGAGAGCTCTGTTGCCGATGCTTGACACCGATCTGTTTTAGTGTTTAACACTAATCTGAAAGCCTTGTTGCTGGTGTTTAACACCAATTATCTTTTAGTGTTAAAATACTAACTTGTCAACCTCATTCCCAGTGTTCAACACTGATTGCTCTGAAATGTTTAAACACTAGGCTTTGGCCCAATTGGCTAAAGGGATAGAGGCAAAGCCTCTCCCTCAATGGATCCACAAGAAATCAATATTCCAGACATGATAGGACTTAGCCCAAGCTGGCCATAAGTCTTCAATTCGTAATTAACTGGGCCAATGGGCTCATAATATATTTAATGGGTCTTGATCCTAAATTGGGTCAGGGACTATTTAATCCATTCCGGTCCTAGGGTACATCTCTTCACTCCTTTGATACTTGGCATTGTAATCCCTCAATGTCTTTAAAGAGGTGACGGGTCCTGACGACCACTCATGATATGGACTGTGGGGTCCTTAAACCCATGCCTAATGCAAAATTCCTGGTTACGTGGAACGTGGATAACGTCACTCTTTGACCCCGCGGAAAACGTCCAGAGCGGAGCCTAGTCCTCGCCGAGCACGGCAGAGAACCCGTGTGAAGCATCTAGTGCAAAATTCCTGGTTACGTGGAACGTGGATAACGTCACTCTTTGACCCCGCGGAAAACGCCCAGAGCGGAGCCTGGTCCTCGCCAAGCACGGCAGTGAACCCGTGTGAAGCATCCAGAGCACATACCGGACTATGGAGTCCTTAAACCCATGGACTATGACGTCCTTAACCTCGACCGAGATGTCTTAAAACTAACAATGGACCGCAATGTCCTTAAACTACCCATGGACCGCAATGTCCTTAAACTACCCATGGACCGCAATGTCCTTAAACTAGAACAATAGAGCCCCATATGCTCTTTTGTCGGATCTAAACGGTCCCGTTTAAGTTGATCTTAGCCCTAAAGATGGCTAACGTATCCTTAAACTTTCAAACAGACTGGACTATGAATCGCCCAAATTAACTTTGGCTCGAGGGTACATCTCTGAACTCCTCTGACATCCGTCGTTGTAATCCTTCAACGTCGTTAGAGAGGTGACGGGTCCCGACGGCCACACATACGATGGACCACTATGTCCCTAAACTGGAACAATAGAGCCCAAATGCTCTTTTGTCGGATCTAAACGATCCCGTTAAGTTGATCTTAGTCTCAACGTTAGACTAACGTATCCTTAACAAACGTTTGAGTTGATCTTAGCCTCAAGTATGGCTGACGTATCCTCAAACCAAACCCCCAAACCCAAATCTAAGATAAACACGGATTTGGACTAGTCCACGCCCTACGGGCGACGACATAACTTAGTCTCCGTAAACAATCCACGGGCAATAAAAAACAAAATAAACACCCACGACACGAAGTGACCATCTGGAGAAGGAGAAAGTTGTTACCGCGATGCGGTAGCGTAATTAACTGCAGGGGCTTGCGCCTGCAGGGAAGAGCGTCCCCACAATCAAAAACCCCTCAAACGAGGGGGAATCTGACGAAGTCTGCTACATCGGCCGCATCCGTCTAAACCTTCGATACATGGTGCCATAAATCAACTTGCCATCTTCGGAGAGGTGGACGGATAGCACCAATTGGCATCTGCCCCGAACCTCAGGCACGGACGCCCGAGCCCAGGCCGCCGTTCGGAGGGGAACATGTGGTGTTGACGTTGAGCCTGGCTGGGGAGCACTACCTACCGGTGATATTACCCGACGCGTCGGATATCCGGAGGATACCGTCGTGGTCTTGAGATGGATGGTAGGGGCCGGTCTGGACTGACGGTGCCCTAGATATTGAGATTGAGACATTGATATTTTGAGACAGTGAGATTTATGTTTTGTGTCGATGCTAGACACTGTTGATACTGATTTCATTTATGATACCTCAGTTTAAAAATACGAAGGAAATCTCACTAATTTATGAAAACAGTTTCTTCATTTACATGTATTCTGTTTCATGCATGCATACCTCATTCATATGATATATTGCTACCTGAGGCACTGACACGGGCACATGAAATTGCACTCGGGTTAGATATTACCCTAGACATTGTCATAGGCTGCTTGTTATACATATATTTGAGGATATATTATGATCATTGACCTAGGTTACGTTATTTATGCGATTTCTGTGCGTAGATGTTTTTCTATTCACGAGTTGGCAACTCACCCCCGTTGTGCCCCAGTTTCTTGCAGGTTTGCCGTACAGGTTTCATTACGGCTTTGCGGGCTCAGTTTCATTCGGGTGACTTGCTAGTAGCTGGGTTTTTTTTTGTATCGTACCCATCATATTATCTTGTATATCATTATTCTGTTGTATCTAGAAATTCCATCAACCAAACATGTATTTATTGAGTTAGAGACCAGTGTTGTTTATTCTTTCGACCTTAGAGTCGCTCGTTATATTTCTGGTGGTTTTGAGTTCCTTTTGAGTTTTGATCCTCGCCGTTGACGTTGTATATTATATTGCTTGTGTGGTGGTGACCGTCGATTGACGAAGAGCTAGCTCCCGCTTGGGGATGCCTTTTATTGATTTCGTATACTATTCATGTTGTATCCCGTTTGGGAGCCAGTATTTACAAAGGAGACTCTGCCGAAATTTTTAGAAAATACTTGATGTTTTTAAAAAACCGCATAATTCGGCTTATGCTATTAAACTACTTGTTTTAAATTGGTTTTCCTTCACTCTACTTCTTTTCTTGGTTTGGGTTTCTAGGTTTTCGGTTTACTTAGATTACGTACGCCTCGAGACGTTTCGTAGTTTAAGTGTCGGTCATGTTCCGTACTTTCAGGACGTGACAAAACACATGCACATATTGAAGTAGAGACAAACCAAGTAGCATACTACCATTTCGAGCAAGATTGTATATACAACTGTGAATATCCCAAGCTTCCATCAAGTAATATACAAACTAGTATGATGCAGTAATGGCCTCTAGGGCATATACACTAACAATCTCCCACTTGCACTAAGGCCATGTACTGGCGTATCGAAGACCTATCATCTCGATCAACCGCTCGAACTGAGTCCGGGGCAAGGCCTTGGTGAATGGATCTACAGTGTTATCTTCTGAAGCAACCCTCCGAACTTCGATCTCCTGGCGATCCACGATCTCCCTGATCGAGTGATACCGCCTCAAGATGTGTTTGGATTTCTGATAGGACCTGGGTTCCTTCGCTAAAGCTATAGCCCCGTTGTTGTCGCAATACAGAGGTATTGGGTCAACAATGGACGGAACCACCTGAAGTTCTTTCAAGAACTTCCTCATCCAGACAGCTTCTTTTGCGGCATCAGATGCAGCGATGTATTCCGCTTCCATAGTCGAGTCAGCAACGGTTTCCTGTTTGGAACTCTTCCAACACACCGCCCCTCCATTGAGGGTAAAGACAAAACCCGACATGGACTTGGAATCATCCTTATCACTCTGGAAGCTGGAGTCAGCAAAGGCCTCAATCTGGAGGTCTTTTCCGCCATACACCAAGAACATCTCCTTAGTCCTTCTCAGGTACTTGAGAATATTCTTTACCGCTATCCAGTGCTTCTCCCCAGGGTTTGACTGATACCTGCTTACCACACTCAGTGCATAAGCCACATCCGGTCTGGTACACAACATCGCATACATTATAGAGCCTACCGCAAAAGCGTAGGGTATAATAGACATGCGATCCCTCTCCAAATCAGTCTTGGGAGACATCTCTTTGGAGAGGGTGATCCCGTAACAAGCCGGTAGATTACCGCGCTTGGAATCTTCCATACTGAATCTTTTCAGTATGGTGTCGATGTACCTGGACTGTGAAAGTCCTAAGATCCTCTTGGATCTGTCACGTTAGATCCGGATCCCCAGAATGTATGAGGCATCACTGTTCAGACCATAACATTGCATTTTCCATTCCCCTATTCTTATCCTTTTATAAATAAACAGGTACTCTTGACGCACGTTTGTTGCATATTACAGGATACAGGTTTCTGGAGAAAATACAGTGAAAAAGACACAAAACAACAGAAAAGGGACTTTTGACCAACAAACGGATCCTAGTCAAGCCCAGTTCACATAGGTGCAAGGGAACGAATGTCAAGGTGAAACGGTTAAAAGACCAATACAAGTCTTCACTGAAGATCTGGAGAAGAGTAAGAAGCCAACAGAGAAAAAGAAATATAAAAATAAGAAGCCCAAGAACCCCTGAAGAAAGACCAAAAGTTTGGCGGCCCAAGACCACCAAAGGGCCGCGGATCCGCGGCCCAAGCCAACCAATGCCGCGGATCCGCGGCCGTATAATGCCCGTGTCGGTGGAATTTTCTTCTGTTGCCGCGTCGGTGCGGGTGTTGGGATTTTTAGGGGGAAAATCAGTAATTGCGCATGTGCGAGACTCTGAAACCCTAATTCTCCTGTTTACTTATAAATTGTAATCTAAATTTGTAAAACCCTATGCCTCTTTTCAATCAATAAAATTCAGAATTTCTGAGAGCAAAATTCAGATCTGTTCTTCTTGTTTGGAGGGAGCCGTCAACCTAGTAAGTATTTTATTTCTGTTCTTTTAATTATAATGTTTTCTCATCCCCTAATGAGCGAGTAGTCTCCTCGCTTGTTAGGGTTAGCCTTAGGGAAAGGGTTGAGAGATGAGATCTCTCACCCCTTTCAATGCCACTTTAACCTAATGAATTAGAACTCCACGCATACGAGCACAACCGCTTCCTGCGGCATCCTACCCATCGAGGTAACGATGAACCGTAGTATAAAGGGCCGGTTGCGCGCGTTTTCCGTGGGGGTTAGGGTGATTATCAACAAAGGAAGGATACGAATATAGAGGAAGAAACATCTTCCCAAAAGATTCGTATCCACTTTATTAATAATTAACTTAACATCTAATAGATCTAAAAAGATGGCATTGAAAGCGGTGAAGGAAACATTAATCTCCAAAACTTCCCCTAAGCCTAACCCTAGCAAGACTTTTAATTAGATTAATTAGATCCAGTTTTCATAGATTTTTATAAACCAACCAAAACGACAAATTGAATCAACTCGTTAAAACACATAAAAGGAATTTACCCGTCTCTGTGGATCGACCCGTACTCACCGGCTAGCTGCAAAGCGACGCCGTTTCTGATTGCGGTAATTATATTTTTGATCGTAAAATCTCTATAATCAAATGGCGCCGTTGCCGGGGACGGCGTAATCTTTCTTTTTGTGAATTTTCGGGTTGATATAAATTTTAAAAATTATAAAAATCTGAAAATATAAATATAAAAAAATTATCAAATTTGATCTGTTTGAAGGGTGTATCTTTTGAATCTTGCAGGAACAGCGAAGAATTGAGGATCTGGAATTTTACAGAGGGCAAATCAAAATTTGGTACATAAGAACAGAGAAGAATTACAAGCACAGAACAGCAGAATTTTTTCCAGAGCCTGACCCCACTTCCCCGCCGCGCTTCCGCCGCAAAAGAGGGTCCCAGACCGCGGATACGCCGCACCCCTGCCACGTCAGCGCATAAAAATTACATGGTTTGCTTTCTCTCTCTCCCCTCTGCAACCTCCATATTTCCACTGTAAAAAGTTTCTGCAGGAATTCTTTGCGTAAAGAGTCTTTCTCTCCCTTCTCGATAACAGATTTTCTGCAGGTTTCTTTGCGCCGCGCTAAAAAAATTTGATTGCAAGTGAAATTTTATTTGTTTTGCATAATTTAACCGGACTCTAAGGGGCTAATTGACCAAACTCAGATTGGGTGGGGATTTCATCACCCTTCCCAGGACCCCAGAAAACACCTAAAGCATTTTGCATCGACCACAATTAATTAAAAAAGACTAGACTCAGACCTAAGGACAGCGAGCTCAATAGGAAAAGGACTAGGGTAGGCATCGGCCGTTTATCCTAACCGACATTGCGGTGTCTAGGCTAGTGGTTATTAATTAGGCCCACTGTAGTGGTGGTTCCTTCCCACTTACCAGGCCGTATTTGTCCGTGAAGAGGCGGTTTGAGGTCCTATTTCTAGCCCTAGTTAGGAGCTGTCTAGCAGACCTAGGCAACCTTAGATTTAGGCCTGATTGTGCATGTGTGGTTGATACATTTGTGTCACGAGTCCCATTTTCTAAAACCGTCTTGCAAAACTCTCCAATAAAAAAATAAAGAAAAATCTTTTCAAAACTTGCAACTTGCCGCTAAGAAAACTTGCACCTCATTTCCACCAATTCTCCTTCATTGACGTTATCTTACCCCCACATTCTGTTTTTCTATTTTTTTTCTGACTGCACTACCCTTTAGTGTATGTCATCTTGGACTAGGGATACTAACGCCCGATTAGTCCGTGTTTCGTTGGTACCGACCAACGAACCCTTCGACGAACCCTTCGTCGACGTTCCCTCCATCTCCTTACCTCCATCTTCAAATTCTTCTTTCGAAGGTATGTCGGGATTCAACCCCAACAATACCTTACCGACGGGAATGATTCCACCTCCGTTAGGTGCGAATAACCCGAATCTTCCGCCTGTTGTAGCGCCCGCACGAGTCGCGCTCCAGGATCTCTTCTACCCCGTCCGCACTTCCTTACCTACATGTCTTTCACCCCCACCGGCGAATGGGGATAATTTTGAAATAAAACCACACTTCATCAATATGCTGCCTAAGTTTCATGGTTTGGAATCCGAAGATGCATATATTTTCATTAATAAATTCCAAAACGTTTGCGTCGTGATGAAGACAACCCAATTAAGTGATGACGCAATAAGGCTAAGGGTCATTCCTTTTACCTTATGTGACCTAGCCGAGAAGTGGCTATATAGCACCGCATCACATTCCATTAGAAATTGGGACGAGTTTGTGAGAGCTTTTCTGAAAAAGTTCTATCCTCATCATAAAACTGCTAGAATCCGAAACGAGATTATACAATTTTCACAGCTTCCGTCCGAACCATTCTGGAAGTGCTTCGAGAGATTTAAAGACCTACTTGTTCAATGCCCTCATCATGGGATAGAAAATTGCCAACTTTGCCAAACATTATACGAGGGATTGAACGCAGCAACGAAGCAGTTGCTAGAAACAATATGTCAAGGTCATTTTCTCTCCAAGTCTAGCGACGAAGCTTGGCAGTTTCTTGAGGACCTAAGTGAGCAAACAATTCAGTGGGAGAGTACCAAGACTACATCATCTTCTTCAGTTGGTCAATCTAGGGCAGGCATACATCAAATAGATATGTCGATAGCTATGAAGGCCGAGATGGCCTCACTTATGAAAAAGCTAGAAGCCATTGAGACAAAAATCTCATCGTCTTCTCCTGCCCCTACTCTACCCACACGAACTGTTTGTGCTTGTTGTTCTAATCCATCGCATTTGACCGAAGAGTGTCCTTATAATGCACCTATTCAAGGGCAGGATCAAGTCAATGCTGCATTCCAGCAACAACAAAGAAACGATCCGTACTCTTCGACATACAATCAGGGGTGGAGGAGTCACCCAAATTTCGCTTGGAACCAAAATCAACAAGTCCAAGGAAATAACAATTTTCAAAGATCTCCTCCTTCACAACAACAACAAGCACCTTCACAAACTCAAAACCAGCAACCTTTCCAACAACAACCTTATACAAATCAAACGAACAATTTGGTTCAACCAAACGATGATAAGGTTACCTCGCTCGAAAGAAGTCTAGATGCATTTCTTAAGCAATCTACAGAATCCGCAGCAAGATTTGAAAGTTATGTTCAATCTTTAATGAATAACAATGCCTCACACGACCAAAGTATCAAATCTATTGAGGCACAAATTGCACAATTAACTGCTGCGTTGAGCGAGAGAGAAAAGGGAAAGCTTCCATCTCAACCATTGCCTAATCCAGGTCACACACAAAACGCATATCACAATCATAATATAAATGCGGTGACCACGTTGAGATCCGAAAGAGAGTTGCAAAACAATGTGGGAACTAGTGATGACATCCCCGCCGGTGGTTCTTCTTCCCCTTCTTCATTTTCTTCACTTCCTTCTTCACATTTTTCTTTAGAGCCTATTCTCCACCCTTCACACGGCTCTACTTCTTCTGACTCGAACGGACCCATTTCTCACAACATGAACACATCCACACTGGGATCCGTTCCTACTCCACATTCTACCCCACAGACTTTTGACTCAACAAATTTTCAGAACGCTCCATTCCCAAACAGGTTGAGTCCTAATAAACCAAATACACAAGTGGAGAAGATTGTGGAGATATTTAAGCAGGTTAGCATAAATATACCTCTCTTGGATGCTATCCAACAAGTCCCTTCATACGCGAAAATCTTAAAGGGCTTATGCACCTCGAAGAGAAAGGCATCTCAAGTACCCAAGAAAGTGCTAGTGGCTAGTGCAGTGAGCAATGCTATTAACCACCATCAAACCTTACCCCAAAAACGAAAGGACCCCGGCTATCCTACTATTTCAATCACAATTGGGGATAAGAAAATTAATCGAGCACTTTTAGATCTTGGGTCTAGTGTTAACCTGATTCCTTACTCCGTGTACGAACAATTAGGGGTTGGAGAGTTGAAACCCACTCGTTGCACTCTCCAAATGGCTGATCGATCAATCACCTATCCAAGGGGTCAACTAGAAGATGTGTTGATCAAAGTCGGGGAATTCATATTCCCCGTTAATTTTATCGTTATGGATACACAACCTGTTGCTAACCCAAGAAACCAAATTCCGGTGATTCTTGGTCGACCATATTTGGCCACTTCCAATGCCGTAATAAATTGTCGCAATGGCTCCATGACTCTATCCTTCGGAAAGAGGTCTAGTGAGTTCAATATTTATAAGATGGGAAGTCTGCCCCCCATGCCTAAAACTAGTACACGAGAAGTTTGCTCTATTCATGAAATCAAGCAGGAGGACTGCGAGCTTGAAAGATGTCTATTTGATGAAAACAGTTTTGACGCCACTAGTGCGTCCCTCCTTGAGCCTACTACCGTTGACACAACCGATGTTGATTATGAATGTTTCACTTTTTTGGATGATGACGACTCACAGCCCGAATATGAGTCGTTTGAATTTTTGGATGAGTCAGTCGAACCATCCGAATCGGTTGTTTGCAGTGATTTCGAACCTGTGTTAGAGTCCTTTGAGTTCGAGGTAGATTCCGTAATGATTCTTTCGCCTCAGAAATTCGAACTCACGCCCTTGCCGTCTCACCTTGGATATGCCTACATAGGTGAGAATGAGACTTTTCCCATTATCATATCAGCCTCTCTAGCCTTCGAGCAAGAGAACGCTATTTTAAAAGTCTTACAAGATAGGCGGCAAGTTTTCAGTTGTACTATGGCGGACATCGAGGAGATCAGTTCCCTCATAATTGAATATCATACACAATTGATGGATGATGCCATGTCAATAGAGGACCCACAGGAACATCTTGGGGGTATTGTGGTGAGTCAACTTCCTCCCTTAGAAGTTGAAATACCCCCATTTCTTTTAATAAGGTACAAGAATGCCAACACTCCACTGATTGCTGATCATTTACATTCTCGTTTCGATGCATCACCATCACCTGTATATTTACCTCCACACCTCCCATACCACTACTTCTATCTTCCCCAATTCTTTGCGGACCACCACAACTTATTTTTCCACCAACCAATATTCTTTACTGATAAATTTTTCAACTGGTTGGTGTTGACTTTTGGCCGATGCAAAGTTTGGCAGTAATGTCTAACATAGTTTAAATGAAGTTTGGGGGAGGGTCTTTTTGTATATATTTTTGTTTTTCTTAACAATAAAAAAAACTATAAATAAATAAACAGGGGAGTATCGGTATTTTGACCCTCTTGGTTTAGCATGACAGTGAGGACACTGTCAAATTCAAGTTTGGGGGTATGCTCGGTACGTCTTCTTCCTTCGCATTCATTTGTACATATCTTTGCATTTGCATACTTATTTGAAAACCCATAAAAATTTGAAAAATTATAAAATTATTGTATTCAATTTTGGCTTATTTGACTTGAGTTTGACAAATAGGTTAACTGGTTAGGAACAACTAGATCTTAGACTTAGTAAATTAAAAACCCTAAAAATAACATTCCTTAAAATTTAACGGTAGAAAGTATATGCTTTGTAGTTTATTTAGAAATAGGCAAATTTTGGGTTCACTTCTTGGGCTAAGTCGAAACAAAGGAAAAGTATTGATGTTCTTATTAAAGTATAAGTTTGAAAAATAGCTCCTAGCTTAAATCTAGATTCTGAAAATGTATACCCTACAATTTGCATAATCACGCACCTTGAAACTTGGAATAATAGAAGAGACCTTGAAATGCTCTTGTCTAAAGTCCTTAGTACGAGGAAAATAAAAGAAAAAAAAGTGAATAAAGAAAAGAAAAAATGGACACTGGTTTTTGTGATTACCTAAGGCTGTAAAAATAGAAAAATATTTAGCGAGGATGCTTTATCACCTAGTGCCTTAGACCAACTGGTTTGGGAGTCACTGCTAAAGCCTTGGGTGTTGCAAAACTAGGAAGTACGCTTTAAAGTGCTAACGCATCTTGTAATCGGTTGTTGGTACCTCAAGAAGTATTAACGGTCGCATGAAGTATGTGTAAGCAAAATTCAATTAAAAGTTCACTAATTAATAAGTGCTTTGGACAACGGACAAGGGCATGATTGCTTGATTTGAATCTCCAAGTGTAGGGATGATCTATACACACACGTAGGGGTATGTGATTGGAATTTAGATAAGAGAAAGGAATGAAGAATAGAACTTGTATCTTTAATAGAGTTGATAGAAAATCCTAAGTGGAGATGGAGCCCTAGAAGGAAAACTTAGGAAATGCCGAAAGCTAAGTAAGTCTATAGATATATATAATCTTAAGTTAAATGATGAGGAAGTGTGAAGAATGTGGGGGGATAATTTACAAGTATAAGATAATAGAATTCCTTGTTAGAAAACCTAATTGGAGAACAAAGGTCAATGGGCCAAGTTGATAGGATTTTGTGGGTGTAATCCGCTGAAAACCCTCAGGAGACAACACTCCTCCTACTAGGGACACCTAGAGGTTTAACGGCTTGTTGCACGAGCTCAGTGCAATCGCGTTTCCCTGCGAAAGTGTGGTTAGGATTTTAGAGAATAAAATAATAAGTTTGCTCGAGGACGAGCAACAGGTAAGTTTGGGGGTATTTGTTCAGACCATAACATTGCATTTTCCATTCCCCTATTCTTATCCTTTTATAAATAAACAGGTACTCTTGACGCACGTTTGTTGCATATTACAGGATACAGGTTTCTGGAGCAAATACAGTGAAAAAGACACAAAACAACAGAAAAGGGACTTTTGACCAACAATTAGACGGATCCTAGTCAAGCCCAATTCACATAGGTGCAAGGCAACGAATGTCAAGATGAAACGGTTAAAAGACCAATACAAGTCTTCACTGAAGATCTGGAGAAGAGTAAGAAGCCAACAGAGAAAAAGAAATATAAAAATAAGAAGCCCAAGAACCCCTGAAGAAAGACCAAAAGTTTGGCGGCCCAAGACCACCAAAGGGTCGCGGATCCGCGGCCCAAGCCAACCAATGCCGCGGATCCGCGGCCGTATAATGCCCGTGTCGGTGGAATTTTCTTCTGTTGCCGCGTCGGTGCGGGTGTTGGGATTTTTAGGGGGCAAATCAGTAATTGCGCATGTGTGAGACTCTGAAACCCTAATTCTCCTGTTTACTTATAAATTGTAATCTAAATTTGTAAAACCCTATGCCTCTTTTCAATCAATAAAATTCAGAATTTCTGAGAGCAAAATTCAGATCTGTTCTTCTTGTTTGGAGGGAGCCGTCAACCTAGTAAGTATTTTATTTCTGTTCTTTTAATTATAATGTTTTCTCATCCCCTAATGAGCGAGTAGTCTCCTCGCTTGTTAGGGTTAGCCTTAGGGAAAGGGTTGAGAGATGAGATCTCTCACCCCTTTCAATGCCACTTTAACCTAATGAATTAGAACTCCACGCATACGAGCACAACCGCTCCCTGCGGCATCCTACCCATCGAGGTAATGATGAACCGTAGTATAAAGGGCCGGTTGCGCGCATTTTCCGTGGGGGTTAGGGTGATTATCAACAAAGGAAGGATACGAATCTAGAGGAAGAAACATCTTCCCAAAAGATTCGTATCCACTTTATTAATAATTAACTTAACATCTAATAGATCTAAAAAGATGGCATTGAAAGCGGTGAAGGAAACATTAATCTCCAAAACTTCCCCTAAGCCTAACCCTAGCAAGACTTTTAATTAGATTAATTAGATCCAGTTTTCATAGATTTTTATAAACCAACCAAAACGACAAATTGAATCAACTCGTTAAAACACATAAAAGGAATTTACCCGTCTCTGTGGATCGACCCGTACTCACCGGCTAGCTGCAAAGCAACGCCGTTTCTGATTGCGGTAATTATATTTTTGATCGTAAAATCTCTATAATCAATCACCCAGGTCTTTCATGGAGAACCTGTGTGACAAGAACCCCTTGACAGATTGTAGCATAGGAATGTCATTTCCTATTAAGAGAATGTCATCCACGTATAAAACGAGGAATACTACAGTTCTTGCTACAAATCTACAATAGATGCATGGTTCATCTGGATTTTTGATAAAGCCAAATTCCTTGACCGTCTCATCAAAACAGATGTTCCAACTCCGCGATGCCTACTTTAGTCCATAAATGGACTTAAGCAACTTGCACACCTTTTCGCTGCTCCCACTCTGAATGAAACCCTCTGACTGGTCCATATAGACACACTCCTCTAAATGTCCATTTAGAAAAGCGGTCTTTACGTCCATCTGCCAAATCTCATAATCGTGGAAGGCAGCAATGGCAAGAAGGATCCGAATGGATTTCAGCATAGCCACAGGAGAAAAGTCTAACACCTTAGGATGTGTTAGTGACTAATTATATTTAAATAAAGGGTTTTTAATGAAAAGTTTACCAAATTGTGTTTCAAATATTTTTCCTAATTTAATAAATATTTTTCTAAAATTTTCCTAGGCTTGCACACACATGTGCATGTAAACTAGGGTTTTTAAATGAGTTATTACCATGATTAGTGACCATGGTGGGTTTATCATGGGGATTAAGTCTTTTGGGGTTTAATTAAGTTTAAATTAGTTAATTAATAGTTGCTTTAATTTGAATTCCTTTAGGGGTTGACTTGGTGAGAGAGAGAGAGAGTGCATCATGGCTTAAGCCATGCTTGCAATTAATGAAGAGAGAGAGTGGAGGGGTTGACATTGGGGTGATGATTTGTTTCCCTCTCAATTCTTTTGTTTTTCTCTCAAACCTCACTCACACACACACACACACCCACTTACCTCTCAGCTGAAGCAAGCACTTCAGCAATAACTGAAGCAAGAAGCACAGCAGCAGCAGCCAGAAACAGCAACATCAGCAACAGAGAGAAGCAGCAGCAGCAGCAGCAGCATCACAGCAGCAACTGCAGCCCCTTCCCTGCACATCTTCTTCTTCCTTCAGCTCCCTAGGGTCGAGTGTGGGGTATATTTCCTAAACTCACTCCCTAGTTTACTTGTTTAGTGTAGTTTTGCTTCGGTTAGTGATTTTTGGTGCGATTTAGTGCGATATGAGGTGTTTAGTGTGAACCTTGGCCAAGTGATGTGTGTTTTGGTTTCAGTAGGTTGATAGAGTGTTGTTAAGGCCATATTAACCTAGCTTTACCCCGATTGCACTAAAATACCACCAGATCTCTTTTTAAGCAGATTCGTCGTTTTAAAGCAAAATTTGAGTTTCTGGGAACTGCTATTGACCCGGTGAGTTCAGAATAAAATTGAGAGTACTGCAGTATAGTAGTTAGGTGCTGATACCCTAGATAGAACCCGACCCCCTAATTCTTTCATGTGACCGCCAATAATTTCGTTCTGGCAGCAATTTGCGGCCAGATGGGTAGGGTTTGGGTTGGGGTTTGGTCCTATAGGTGTCTGCTAATGTGTGGAGTGTTGTGATATATGTATTTTTGTAAGTTAAGTTCTGTATAAAAATCTGGGGCTTATTACCTATTTCTCGTATTTTCTAAACCTTCGCGACACGCGTGATACGTGTGTGAGTTTGGGGTTTCTGCGTATCGCGACGCGTCAGGGTAGTTTCAGGCGCGTGATCACACGTTTTAGCGTATCGCGCACACGCGCGATTGGTTTGCGACACGGGTTTCTAGTTGGACCATAATACCACGTTTTTGTGAAATTAAGCTTATGTGTGATTTACGTTATGTGATTCTAGGTTCGCAGGCGAGTGAGACGGACGCTGCGAAGAAGGGCAAGCAAGTCGTCGGCTACACTTAGCGCGAGACTTCGGTGAGTAGATTTAACATCTACGGGGATATCGCCCGCATAGCGTTATGCGTCAGGGCTGATAGGACCTTATTATTATATGTTGCATTTACCTCATGTACTGTTATTGCATATTGCATTCCCTGCTGTATGTATGCTTAGAATTGATAGAACACCGCACTATTACTAACGGTTCATGTTGCATAAGCACTGATCTGCATGCTACACACACACCGTTAGTAATTGCCATGACACACTCACTGTAGAACTGCCATGATTATATTGCTGTAGTTCATTTCATATATGATTCGATATGACTTTCATGGGAATTGAGAGCCGCATGATATCTTTAAAAACGAAAACTAATTTTAAAGGCGGTTTTCCCTTATACCTATATCATGGATTGATGTACATGGCACATCGCCTTGGATTTACTTCTTGGTGTTGGATTTTCATGTGATTTCTGGTTTTGAGGACCGTGGGATTTTTTAAGAAAAGATGCACTATTTGAAAACCCGGTTCCTCGTGATATGATATTTTGGTGCGTCCACCACGCGTTTTCTCGGTGCTGAGACGTGTGCTTGAAACCCGATTCGAGGAGATAGATGATCCGTTTGCGGGTTCGTAGTGGGCCCGGTATGGTACCCCGGGGCGAGAACGGTTTCGCTGCGCAGTAGACGGTGAGCCCGGCGGAGGGACCACTACCTACCGGTGATCGGTTGGACCTGGCAGTTGTCCGGAGGATACTGACCAGAGTCGAGAGATGGATGCGGGATGATCTGTACTGCCGGGGCCGAAGGCCGACACCGCAGACGGACCCCGTGGGCTGATCCGGACTGACGGAGCCCGGTATATGAGGATTTGCATGTCGATGCTGGACACGAGTATTTTATGATGTTTTGGGTGCCGATGTTGGGCACTCATGATTTCTCAGAGGTTTACAGGATTTGAGGGCCGATGGGTGTGCCGGCGCCTGAGTTATTTGGGATTTGGGTGCAGTTGTGGGCCCCGATTGTTTTCCACGTTGATATTCCGTGTAGATGTTGTTTATCCCATGCTCAGCATTGATTACCATATATCTCATCCTGTAGTTATTTTACCTGATAGAGCATCTGCATGATTATTGCACATACTGCTTATCACGCATGGATATTATCTGCTGGCATTTATTAGAGTAGCGCAGTACGTGCATGCTCGCGATTACTTTTATATATTATCTCTATTCTCGAGTTGGCATCTCACCCCCGTTGTGCCACAGTATTTGCAGGTTGCCCTCAGCATAGTCTCGGCAGGCTGTCTTTTGCATCTTTTGGCTACAGATACCACTACAGTTGCGGTGAGAGCTGTTTTGCATTTAGGTGGGTTGTGGTATTCTGAGTACTTTTATTGTATCCCTTTTGTATCTAGTACTCTCCATCTACCATTTATGTACTGGACTTAGATACTGTGTGAGGACGATGATGTATATTTTGTATTCTGGTGTTAAGCTCGTAGGAGCCGACTGTTTTTATATGCAGTTTATATTCTGTAATGTCTACTTATTGTTTATTCTTCGCTACGGCGTCGTATATTACTCTTGTGATGTTGGTTTCCGCCGTTGGGCGTGATTGCTCCTGTTTGGGGATGTTTCATTTCATTTCACTTATATCCTGTTTTGTACCCGGTCTCGGGGCTACTTTTACAAAGGAAATGCTGCCAAAATTTTTCAAATGATTAAGTAACTTTAAAAAGGAACTTATTGAATTATTTAAGGTTTTCTAAAAGATTTAACTAAATGTTTTCAACACTCACTATTTTTAAATGGTTTTGATTTCTGGGTTCGGCTTACTTAGCCGCGTTACGCCTGTAGACGTAGCGTGGGTGCCGGTCACGAGTCGAAATACTCGGGTCATGACAAAGTTGGTATCAGAGCGTAGGTTTTACCTTCGGAGTGTAGGATGACCCTGGTATGATGGAGTAGGTAGCTGCAGCAGGGTAGCATAGCGTGTGTATGTTCCGCGGCATACTCACGACACGGTACTCCGCCTACGCGACCTTAGGACTTGTTGATTTAAATTCCTTCTTGAATACATACATTCCTGCGATTCGATTTCCGTGTTCTTATCGAATCCTAATTTTCTTTCAGCCATTATGCCGCCAAAGACTACGAGGGCGCAGAGAGCGGCCGTGAGGGCCGAGATTCGAGTTGACTCGTCCGAGACGAGGACTGATCCGGGCAGTACACCGGTTGTACCCGAGCAGGCTGTTCCTGCCGTGACAGATCAGATCGCCACGCTAGGGGCTGGTATGCAGGAGATGCGCCAGACGGTGGGATCTAGCATGCAGGAGATGCGCCAGATGATAGGATCGCTAGTTGAGACGCTTCAAGCACAGCGACCAGAGGTAGCTCCACCTGTTCCAGCGACCGCGATGGTACCTACCGCACAGCCAGTTGCCCCTGCAGCCACGGAGGTGATTACAGTATCGCTATCAGAGTTCATGAGGCTGAAGCCTCCGGTCTTCACAGGCACTGATGCAGCCGAGGACCCACAGTCTTTCATCGACAGGATGGCCCGGATATGCCGTTCCCTCAGGTGCGCAGATATGAGGTGGGTTGAGTTCGCGAGCTTTCGCCTGGAAGGTCTTGCGCAGAAGTGGTGTGATTCAGTTGAGAAGGGCAGAGCAACAGGTCTTCCTCCTATGACCTGGACAGAGTTCGTGACAGTATTTCTAGCCCGTTTCCTTCCCCAGAGTGTTAGGGATGCCCGAGCACGCAGATTTGAGTCCTTGCGCCAGACGCCAGGGATGACAGTTGCAGAGTATGACGTGCTGTTTACCGAGCTAGCAGTTTATGCCCCGTATTTAATGGCTACCGAGGAGTTGCGAGTCAAGAGATTTGTTCGAGGCTTGCTTACACCACTGTTCCTCGCGATCAGCGCGCAGCACTACGAGACCTATGCAGCAGCTGTAGACGCAGCCCTAGTGGTCGAGGAGTGCCTTGCTGAGACTTCGGCAGCCCCAGAGCCGAAGAGAGTTCGTGCAGGTACATCAGTGCAGAGACAGCCTTTTCGACGCCGTGACAGACACCTAGCAGGTGGCAGAGATTCGAGGCGAGTCCGATTGTTCAGCTCTTATCCCCAGGAGGGTCAGCGACCATTATAGGGATGTTTCCGTTGCGGGAGTTCTTATCATCGTGTGCGAGATTGTCCCGAGACACACCGGAGGGAGGCGGCAGCACCGCATGTTACTTTACCACCCTCACCACCCCAGAGGGCGTTGCCTGTTGTACCTACCGTTGCTCTGCGCCAGACTCATACACAGCGAGTTCGTGGGCGTGGAGGAGTTGCTCAGAGAGGACGAGATGACTGAGGCAGAGGGCAGTCAGTCGCAGGTGGTGGACAGGCGCGGGTTTTTGCTTTGACGCATCAGGACGCGCAGGCGTCTAATGCGGTGGTTTCAGGTATCCTTCCTGTTTGTACAGTTGATGCACACGTATTGTTCGATCCCGGATCCACGCACTCGTACGTATCCACACACTTCGTACCGAGTTTGGGTAGAGAGTCCGGTTTGCTTGATCAGCCGCTTGTTGTGACCACTCCTGTAGGAGAGTCGTTTGTTGCTAGGCACGTATTCCGATCATGTACCGTCTGTATTGGCGAGAAGGAGTTGCTTGTCGACTTGATCCTTCTTGAGATGTTGGACTTCGACGTTCTTTTGGGAATGGATTGGTTAGCCACATGCTATGCTTCTGTGGACTGCCGTGAGAAGACAGTTAGATTCTGCTTTCCCGGCGAGTCGGTTTTTGTTGTGTTGGGGGACCGTGGTGCCGCCCCTCACAGTGTGATTTCTTCTTTTCGCGCTGGACAGCTTTTGAGGAAGGGATGTCAGGGATTTCTCGTCTATGTTTGCGATGCTCGCGCTACAGAGGTTCCATTGGATCAGGTTCCGGTTGTTAGCGAGTTCCCTGATGTGTTCCCTGACGAGCTTCCTGGGCTACCGCCCGAGCGCGACATTTCTTTCTGTATTGATTTGGTTCCTGGCACGGGGCCTGTTTCCATACCGCCTTATCGGATGGCCCCGGCGGAACTTCGAGAGTTGAAGGGTCAGTTGCAAGATTTGCTGGATAAGGGACTTATTCGACCCAGTGTTTCTCCTTGGGGTGCTCCAGTCCTGTTTGTCAAGAAGAAGGACGGCAGTTTGCGTCTGTGCATCGACTACCGCTAGCTGAACAGGGTGACAGTGCGGAACAGGTATCCTTTGCCACGCATCGACGATTTGTTCGACCAGCTTCAGGGGGCAGGGTACTTTTCGAGGATTGATTTACGATCGGGCTATCATCAGCTGCGGGTTCGACAGGAGGATATTCCCAGGACAGCTTTCCGTACGCGCTACGGCCATTATGAGTTTTTGGTGATGTCGTTCGGACTCACCAATGCGCCAGCAGCATTCATGGACTTGATGAACCGTATTTTCTGGCCATATTTGGATATGTTCATTATAGTGTTCATTGACGATATCTTGGTGTATTCCCGGAGTAGTGAGGAGCACGAGCAGCACCTGCGGATTACACTGCAGACTTTGAGGGAGCACCAGCTTTATGCGAAATTCTCCAAGTGTGCTTTTTGGCTGGACAGCGTAGACTTCTTGGGGCATGTGATCTCACGATAGGGTATATGTGTAGACCCGAGGAAGATCGAGACCGTTCAACGTTGGCCCAGACCCACATCGGTTACGGAGATTCACAGCTTTTTGGGGTTGGCCGGTTACTACAGGCGATTTGTGCAGGACTTCTCCAGTATTGCTACCCCTTTGACCGGGTTGACCCGGAAGGGAGTCCCTTTCGATTGGACGGAGGAGTGCGAGCACAGTTTTCAGCAGTTGCGGACTCAGCTGACGACGGCACCGGTGTTATCTTTACCTTCAGGCTCAGGCGGGTTTGTTGTTAATTGTGATGCCTCTCGAGTGGGGCTAGGGTGCGTTTTGATGCAGCACGACAGGGTGGTCGCGTATGCTTCGCGACAATTGAAGAAACATGAACAAAACTACCCCACTCATGACTTGGAGATGGCTGCAGTGGTCTTTGCACTTAAGATCTGGCGACATTACCTATACGGCGAGTCGTGCCAGATATTCACGGATCACAAGATTCTAAAATATATATTCCAGCAGCGGGACCTGAACCTTCGACAGCGCCGATGGATGGAGTTAGTGAAGGATTATGACTGCGAGATCTTGTACCACCCGGGCAAGGCGAATGTAGTGGCGGATGCGTTGAGCAGGAGGCCCGGGGGTAGTATATCTTATTTGAGCGCAGTACGGGGACAGTCGTCGGCAGATTGGCAGATATTATACGACAGCCGAGTACAGTTCGAGTTCACGCCGATTGGAGGACAGATCGCGCATGTTCGTGCACGCCCACAGTTACTTGGCCGCATACATGAGGCACAGCGCAGTGATGACCGATGTTCGGAGATCATGGCACAGATTGGACAGGGCAGATTTTCCGAGTTCGTGATCGATGATCAGGGGGTACTACGATTTGGAGTTAGACTGTGCGTACCAGATGCTGAGGGACTGCGGCGCGAGATTCTTGAGGAGGCACATCGATCGATGTACAGCGTCCATCCCGGTTCTACCAAGATGTATCATGATATGAGAGATGTTTATTGGTGGGACGGAATGAAGAGGGACATTGCAGATTTCGTGTCAAGATGCCTGACTTGTCAGCAAGTCAAGGCTGAGCACCAGAGGCCCGCAGGAGAGCTACAGCCATTACCCATTCCGGAGTGGAAGTGGGAGCAGATTTCGATGGATTTCTTTATGGGTGTACCCAGGACTAGTCGGGGGTATGACTCCATCTGGGTGATCATGGATCGTTTGACAAAAGCGGCTCACTTCCTACCGGTGAAGACGACTTTCGGATTTACTCAGTATGCCCAGATCTACATCGATGAGATTGTGCGACTACACGGAGTCCCGACATGTATTATGTCCGACAGAAGCACCCAGTTTACTAACCGATTATGGCAGAGGCTTCAGGAGGCTTTAGGTACTCGCTTGAGTTTCAGTACAGCATTTCATCCGCAGACCGACGGACAGTCAGAGCGGACGATTCAGACACTCGAGGACATGCTCAGAGCGTGTGTATTAGATTTCGGAGGTAGCTGGGATCATCACTTACCCTTGGTAGAGTTCTCCTACAATAACAGCTACCAGGAGACCATTCAGTTGGCACCGTTTGAGGCTCTTTATGGGAGGAGATGCAGATCGCCCGCCTGTTGGACAGAGCTCAGTAAGAGCAGTATCTTAGGGCCACAGATCGTTGAGGAGACGACCGCGAAGATCCAGTTGATTCGCGATAGGATGAGAGCAGCCCAGAGTAAGCAGAGATCTTATGCGGACCGTCGGCGACGCAGACTTGAGTTTTCTGTTGGTGATCATGTTTTCTTGAGGGTCTCCCCGATGAAAGGTGTGATGAGGTTTGGGAAGAATGGGAAGCTCAGTCCCAGATATGTGGGCCCCTTCGAGATCCTCGAGCGTGTTGGTGCAGTAGCATGCCGATTAGCCCTTCCGCCCAGCTTTCCAGATGTGCACCCCGTATTTCACGTTTCGATGCTCCGTAGATATCTTCATGATCCTTCGCATGCGATTCAGCACCCGACGATCCAGCTGGAGCGCGACCTTTCCTATGCAGAACAGCCGGTGATGATCTTGGATCGACAAGTGAAGAAATTGAGATCGAAGGACATCTCATCAGTTAAGGTACTTTGGCGTGGTCAGAACCGTGAGGAGGTCACTTGGGAGACCGAAAGCGAGATGATGAAGACGTATCCCCATCTTTTCAAAGGTACGTGTAGTTAGATTTTGAAATTAGGGGACGAATTTCTTTAAGGGGGAGAGATTGTAACACCTTAGGATGTGTTAGTGACTAATTATATTTAAATAAAGGGTTTTTAATGAAAAGTTTACCAAATTGTGTTTCAAATATTTTTCCTAATTTAATAAATATTTTTCTAAAATTTTCCTAGGCTTGCACACACATGTGCATGTAAACTAGGGTTTTTAAATGAGTTATTACCATGATTAGTGACCATGGTGGGTTAATCATGGGGATTAAGTCTTTTGGGGTTTAATTAAGTTTAAATTAGTTAATTAATAGTTGCTTTAATTTGAATTCCTTTAGGGGTTGGCTTGGTGAGAGAGAGAGAGAGAGAGAGTGCATCATGGCTTAAGCCATGCTTGCAATTAATGAAGAGAGAGAGTGGAGGGGTTGACATTGGGGTGATGATTTGTTTCCCTCTCAATTCTTTTGTTTTTCTCTCAAACCTCACTCTCACACACACACACACACACTTACCTCTCAGCTGAAGCAAGCACTTCAGCAACAACTGAAGCAAGAAGCACAGCAGCAGCAGCCAGAAACAGCAACAGCAGCAACAGAGAGCAGCAGCAGCAGCAACAGTAAGCAGCAACAGCATCACAGCAGTAACTGCATCCCCTTCCCTGCACATCTTCTTCTTCCTTCAGCTCCCTAGGGTCGAGTGTGGGGTATATTTCCTAAACTCACTCCCTAGTTTACTTGTTTAGTGTAGTTTTGCTTCGGTTAGTGATTTTTGGTGCGATTTAGTGCGATATGAGGTGTTTAGTGTGAACCTTGGCCAAGTGATGTGTGTTTTGGTTTCAGTAGGTTGATAGAGTGTTGTTAAGGCCATATTAACCTAGCTTTACCCCGATTGCACTAAAATACCACCAGATCTCTTTTTAAGCAGATTCGTCGTTTTAAAGAAAAATTTGAGTTTCTGGGAACTGCTATTGACCCGGTGAGTTCAGAATAAAATTGAGAGTACTGCAGTATAGTAGTTAGGTGTTGATACCCTAGATAGAACCCAACCCCCTAATTCCTTCATGTGGCCGCCAATAATTTCGTTCTGGCCGCAATTTGCGGCCAGATGGGTAGGGTTTGGGTTGGGGTTTGGTCCTATAGGTGTCTGCTAATATGTGGAGTGTTGTGATATATGTATTTTTGTAAGTTAAGTTCTGTATAAAAATCTGGGGCTTATTACCTAATTCTCGTATTTTCTAAACCTTCGCGACACGTGTGATACGTGTGTGAGTTTGGGGTTTCTGCGTATCGCGACGCGTCAGGATAGTTTCAGGCGCGTGATCACACGTTTTAGCGTATCGCGCACACGCGCGATTGGTTTGTGGTTAGTGTCAAAAATAAAAGTTTACCGCAATCAGAAACGGCGTCGCTTCGCAGCTAGCCGGTGAGTACGGGTCGATCCACAGAGACGGGTAAATTTCTTTTATGTGTTTTAACGAGTTGATTCAAAATGTCGTTTTGGTTGGTTTATAAAAATCTATAAAAACTGGATCTAATTAATCTAATTAAGAGTCTTGCTAGGGTTAGGCTTAGGGGAAGTTTTGGAGATTAACGTTTTTCCTCACCGCTTTCAATGCCTTCTTTTTTTAGATCTATTAGATGTTAAGGTAATTATTAATAAAGTGGATCCAAATTTTTTGGGAAGATGTTTCTTCCTCTAGATTTGTATCCTTCCTTTGTTGATAATTACCCTAACCCCCACGGAAAACGCGCGCAACCGGCCCTTTATACTACGGTTCATCGTTACCTCGAAGGGTAGGATGTCGCAGGGAGCGGTTGTGCTCGTATGCGTGGAGTTCTAATTCATTAGGTGAAAGTGGCATTGAAAGGGGTGAGAGATCTCATCTCTCAACCCTTTACCTAAGGCTAACCCTAACAAGCAAGGAGATTACTCGCTCATTAGGGGATGAGAAAACATTTTAATTAAAAGAAACAGAAATAAAATACCTTCCTAAGTTGACGGCTCCCTCCAAACAAGAAGAACAGATCTGAATTTATCTCTCAGAAATTCTGAATTTTATTGATTGAAAAGAGGCATGCCTTTTACAATTTTTTATTACAATTTATAAACAAACAGGAGAATTAGGGTTTCAGAGTCTCGCAGATGTGAAATTACTGATTTACCCTCGAAAAATCCCAACACCTGAACCGTCGCACCGACACAAGAAGTCGGTGCCGACACGTGCTCTTAATGGCCGCGGATCCGCGGCAAATGTTGGCTTGGGCCGCGGATCCGTGGCCCTTTGGTGGGCTTAGCTCACCAAAATTCTGGACTTGGCTCACCATCCTTTGGGCTTCTTATTTTTATACTTCTTTTTCTCTGTTGGATTCTTACTCTTCTCTAGATCTTCAGTGAAGACTTGTATTGGTCTTTTAACCGTTTCACATTGACATTCGTTGCCTTGCACCTGGGCTTGACTAGGATCCGTCTAATTGTTGGTCAAAAGTCCCTTTTCTGTTGTTTTGTGTCTTTTTCACTGTATTTGCTCCAGAAACCTGTATCCTGTAATATGCAACAAACGTGCGTCAAGAATACCTATTTATTTATAAAAAGGATAAGAATAGGGGAATGGAAAATGCAATATTATGGTCTGAACAAATACCACCAAACTTATCTTTTGCTCGTCCTCGAGCAAACTTATTATTTATTCACTAAAATCCTAACCGCACTTTCACAGGGAAACGCGATTGCACTGAGCACGTGCAACAAGCCGTTAAACCTCTAGGTGTCTCTAGTAGGAGGAGTGTTGTCTCCTAAGGGTTTTCAGCGGATACTATCCACAAAATCCTATCAACTTGGCCCATTGACTTTTGTTCTCCAAATAAGTTTTCCAACACGGAATTCTATTATCTTATACTTGTAAATTATCCACCCACATTCTTCACACTTCCTCATCATTTAACTTAAGATTATATATATCCTATAGACTTACTTAGCTTTCGGCATCTCCTAAGTTTTCCTTCTAGGGTTACATCTCTACTCAGGAATTTCTATCAACTCTATTAAAGATACAAGTTCTATTCTTCATTCATTTTTCTCATCTAAGCACCAATCACATACCCCTACGTGTGTGTATAAGTCATCCCTACACTTGGAAATTCAAATCAAGCAATCAACCCCTTGTCTGTTGTCCAAAGTACTAATTAGTTGTTGAATTTAAATGAAATTTGCTTACACATCCTTCATGCGACCGTTAATACTTCTTGAGGTACCAACGACCGATTACAAAATGCGTTTGCACTTTAAAGCGTACTTCCTAGTCTTTGCAACACCCAAGGCTTTAGCAGTGACTCCCAAACCAGTTGGTCTAAGGCACTAGGTGATGAAGCACCCTCGCTAAATATTTTTCTATTTTTGCAGCCTTAAGTAATCACAAAAACCAGTGTCCATTTTTTTATTCTTTATTCACACTTTTTCTTTTATTTTCTTCGTACTAAGGACTTTAGACAAGAGCATTTCAAGGTCTCTTCTACTATTCCAAGTTTCAAGGTGCGTGAATGTGCAATTTGTAGGGTATACATTTTCAGAATTTAGACTTAAGCTAGGAACTATTTTTCAAACTTATACTCTAATAAGAACATCAATACTCTTCCCTTGTTTCGACTTAGCCTAAGAAGTGAACCCAAAATTTGCCTATTTCTAAATAAACTACAAGGCATAAACTTTCTACCGTTAAATTTTAAGGAATGTTATTTTTAGGGTTTTTAATTCACTAGGTCTCAGATCTAGTTGTTCCTAACCAGTTTACTTATTTATCAAACTCAAGTCAATTAGCCAAAATTGAATACATTAATTTTTTATAATTTTGAAATATTTCAAATTTTTATCGGTTTTCAAATAAATATGCAAATGCAAAAATATGTACAAATGAATGCGAAAGAAGGAGACGTACCGAGCATACCCCCAAACTTGAACTTGACAGTGTCCTCACTGTCATGCTAAACCAAGAGGGTCAAAATGCCGATACTCCCCTGTTTATTTATTTATAATTTTTTATTGTTAAGAAAAAACAAAAACAAAAATATATACAGAAAGGCCCTCCCCCAAACTTCATTTAAACTATGTTAGACATTACTGCCGAACTTTGCATCAACCAAAAGTCAACACCAACCAGTTGAAAAATTTATCAGTAAAGAATATTGGTTGGTGGAAGAATAAGTTGTGGTAGTCCGCAAAGAATTGGGGAAGATAGAAGTGGTGGTGTGGAAGGTGTGGAGGTAAATATACAGGTGATGGTGATGCATCGAAACGAGAATGTAAATGATCAGCAATCAGTGGAGTGTTGGCATTCTCGTAGCTTATTAAAAGAAATGGGGGTATTTCAACTTCTAAAGGAGGAGGTTGACTCACCACAATACCCCCAAGATGTTCCTGTGGGTCCTCTAGTGACTTGGCATCATCCATCAATTGTGTATGATATTCAATTATAAGGGAACTTATCTCCTCGATGTCCGCCATAGTCCAACCAAAAACTTGCCGCCTATCTTGTAAAACCATTAGGAGGGCGTTCTCTTGCTCGAGGGCTAGAGAGGCCGATATGATAATAGGAAGGGTCTCATTCTCACCTATGTAAGCATATCTAAGGTGAGACGGCAAGGGCGTGAGTTCGAGTTTCGGAGGCAAAAGAATCATTGTGGAATCTATCTCAAACTCAAAGGACTCCAACACAGGTTCGAAATCACTGCAAACAACCGATTCGGATGGTTTGACTGACTCATCCAAAAATTCAAACGACTCATATTCGGGCTGTGAGTCGTCATCATCCAAAAAAGTGAAACATTCATAATCAACATCGGTTGTGTCAACGGTGGTAGGCTCAAGGAGGGACGCACTAGTGGCGTCAAAAATGTTTTCATTAAACAAGAATCTTTCAAGCTCGCAGTCCTCCTGCGTGATTTCGTGAATAGAGCAAACTTCTCGTGTACTAGTTTTTGGTACGGGGGGCAGACTTCCCATCTTATAAATATTGAACTCACTAGACATTTTTCCGAAGGATAGAGTCATGGAGCCATTGCGACAATTTATTATGGCATTGGAAGTGGCCAAAAATGGTCGACCAAGAATCACCGGAATTTGGTTTCTTGGGTTAACAACAGGTTGTGTGTCCATGACGATAAAATCAACGGGGAATATGAACTTCCCGACTTTGATCAACACATCCTCTAGTTGACCCCTTGGATGGGTGATTAATCGATCAGCCATTTGGAGAGTGCAACGAGTGGGTTTCAACTCTCCAACCCCTTATTGTTCGTACACGGAGTAGGGAATCAGGTTAACACTGGACCCAAGATCTAAAAGTGCTCGATTAATTTTCTTATCCCCAATTGTGATTGAAATAGTAGGACAGCCGGGGTCCTTTCGTTTTTGGGGTAAGGTTTGATGGTGGTTAATAGCATTGCTCACTGCACTAGCCACTAGCACTTTCTTGGGTACTTGAGATGCCTTTCTCTTCGAGGTGCATAAGCCCTTTAAGATTTTTGCGTATGAAGGGACTTGTTGGATTGCATCCAAGAGAGGTATATTTATGCTAACCTGCTTAAATATCTCCACAATCTTCTCCACTTGTGCATTTGGTTTATTAGGACTCAACCTGTTTGGGAATGGAGCACTCTGAAAATTCGTTGAGTCAAAAGTCTGTGGAGTAGAATGTGGATTAGGAACGGATCCCAGTGCGGATGTGTTCGTGTTGTGAGAAATGGGTCCGTTCGAGTCAGAAGAAGTAGAGCCGTGTGAAGGGTGGAGAATAGGCTCTAAAGAAAAAGGTGAAGAAGAAAGTGAAGAAAATGAAGAAGGGGAAGAAGAACCACCGGCGGGGATGTCATCACTAGTTCCCACATTATTTTGCAACTCTCTTCCGGATCTTAACGTGGTCACCGCATTTACATTGTGATTGTGATATGCGTTTTGTGTGTGACCGGGATTGGGCAATGGTTGAGATGGAAGCTTTCCTTTTTCTCTCTCTCTCAACGCAGCAGTTAATTGTGCAATTTGTGCCTCAATAGATTTGATACTTTGATCGTGTGAGGCATTGTTATTCATTAAAGATTGAACATAACTTTCAAATCTTGCTGCGGATTCTGTAGATTGCTTAAGAAATGCATCTAGACTTTTTTCGAGCGAGATAACCTTTTCATCATTTGGTTGAACCAAATTGTTCGTTTGATTTGTATAAGGTTGTTGTTGGAAAGGTTGCTGGTTTTGAGTTTGTGAAGGTGCTTGTTGTTGTTGTGAAGGAGGAGATCTTTGAAAATTATTATTTCCTTGGACTTGTTGATTTTGGTTCCAAGCGAAATTTGGGTGACTCCTCCACCCCTGATTGTATGTCGAAGAGTACGGATCGTTTCTTTGTCGTTGCTGGAATGCAGCATTGACTTGATCCCGCCCTTGAATAGGTGCATTATAAGGACACTCTTCGGTCAAATGCGATGGATTAGAACAACAAGCACAAACAGTTCGTGTGGGTAGAGTAGGGACAGGAGAAGACGATGAGATTTTTGTCTCAATGGCTTCTAGCTTTTTCATAAGTGAGGCCATCTCGGCCTTCATAGCGATCGACATATCTACTTGATGTATGCCTGCCCTAGATTGACCACTAGAAGATGATGTGGTCTTGGTACTCTCCCACTGAATTGTTTGCTCACTAAGGTCCTCAAGAAACTGCCACGCTTCGTCGCTAGACTTGGAGAGAAAATGACCTTGACATATTGTTTCTAGCAACTGCTTCGTTGCTGCGTTCAATCCCTCGTATAATGTTTGGCAAAGTTGCCAACTTTCTATCCCATGATGAGGGGATTGAACAAGTAGGTCTTTAAATCTCTCGAAGCACTTCCAGAATGGTTCGGAAGGAAGCTGTGAAAATTGTATAATCTCGTTTCGGATTCTAGCAGTTTTGTGATGAGGATAGAACTTTTTCAGAAAAGCTCTCACAAACTCGTCCCAATTTCTAATGGAATGTGATGCGGTGCTGTATAGCCACTTCTCGGCTAGGTCACATAAGGTAAAAGGAATGACCCTTAGCCTTATAGCGTCATCACTCAATTAGGTTGTCTTCATCATAGCGCACACATTTTGGAATTTATTAATAAAAATATACGCATCTTCGGATTCCAAACAATGAAACTTAGGCAGCATATTGATGAAGTGTGGTTTTATTTCAAAGTTGTCCCCATTTGCCGGTGGGGGTGAAAGACATGTAGGTAAAGAAGTGCGGACGGGGTAAAAGAGATCCTGGAGCGCGACTCGTGCGGGCGCTACAACAGGCGGAAGATTCGGGTTATTCGCACCTGGCGGAGGTGGAATCATTCCCGTCGGTAAGGTATCGTTGGGGTTGAATCCCGACATACCTTCGGTGAAAGAATTTGAAGGTGGAGGTAAGGAAATGGACGGAATGTCGACGAAGGGTTCGTCGAAGGGTTCGTCGGTCGGTACCAACGAAACACGGACTAATCGGACGTTAGTATCCCTAGTCCAAAATGACATACACTAAAAGGGGTAGTGTAGTCAGAAAAAAATAGAAAAACAGAATGTGGGGGTAAGATAACGTCAATGGAGGAGAAATGGTGGAAGTGAGGTGCAAGTTTTCTTAGCGGCAAGTTGCAAGTTTTGAAAAGATTTTTCTTTATTATTTTTTTTTATTGGAGAGTTTTGCAAGAAGGTTTTAGAAAATGGGACTCATGACACAAATGTATCAACCACACATGCACAATCAGGCCTAGATCTAGGGTTGCCTAGGTCTGCTAGACAGCTCCTAACTAGGGCTAGAAATAGGACCTCAAACTGCCTCTTCACGGACAAATACGGCCAGGTAAGTGGGAAGGAACCACCACTACAGTGGGCCTAATTAATAACCACTAGCCTAGACACCGCAAAGTCGGTTAGGATAAACGGCCGATGCCTATACTAGTCCTTTTCCTATTGAGCTCGATGTCCTTAGGTCTGAGTCTAATCTTTTTTAATTAATTGTGGTCGATGCAAAATGCTTTAAGTGTTTTTTGGGGTCCTGGGAAGGGTGATGAAATCCCCACCCAATCTGAGTTTGGTCAATTAGCCCCTTAGAGTCCGGTTAAATTATGCAAAACAATAAAATTTCACTTGCAATCAATTTTTAGCGCGGCGCAAAGAAACCTGCAGAAAATCTGTTATCGAGAAGGGGGAGAAGATTTTTGCGCAAAGAAGTCCTGCAGAAATTTTTACAGTGGATGTATGGAGGTTGCAGAGGGGAGAAGGAGAGAGCAAACCCACTAATTTTGAACTGCTGACGTGGCAGTCAGAGCGCGGAACCGCGGCGGGATCCCTATATATGCGGCGGAAACGCGGCCGTATTAGGGTTTCAGGTTCTGAAAAAAATTGTACTGCTTCTCTGTCCAAATTCTCCTCTGTTCTTCTGCACCAACTTCTGTTTTGTTCTCTGTAAATTTCCAGATCCTCAATTCTTCGCTGTTCCTGCAAGATTCAAAAGATACACCCTTCAAACAGATCAAAGTTGATAATTTTTGTATTTTTTTATATTTTCAGATTTTTATAATTTTTTAAAATTTATCTCAACCCGAAAATTCACAAAAAGAAAAATTACGCCGTCCCCGGCAACGGCGCCATTTGGTTAGTGTCAAAAATAAAAGTTTACCGCAATCAGAAACGGCGTCGCTTCGCAGCTAGCCGGTGAGTACGGGTCGATCCACAGAGACGGGTAAATTTCTTTTATGTGTTTTAACGAGTTGATTCAAAATGTCGTTTTGGTTGGTTTATAAAAATCTATAAAAACTGGATCTAATTAATCTAATTAAGAGTCTTGCTAGGGTTAGGCTTGGGGGAAGTTTTGGAGATTAACGTTTTTCCTCACCGCTTTCAATGCCTTCTTTTTTTAGATCTATTAGATGTTAAGGTAATTATTAATAAAGTGGATCCAAATCTTTTGGGAAGATGTTTCTTCCTCTAGATTTGTATCCTTCCTTTGTTGATAATTACCCTAACCCCCACGGAAAACGCGCGCAACCGGCCCTTTATACTACGGTTCATCGTTACCTCGAAGGGTAGGATGCCGCAGGGAACGGTTGTGCTCGTATGCGTGGAGTTCTAATTCATTAGGTGAAAGTGGCATTGAAAGGGATGAGAGATCTCATCTCTCAACCCTTTCCCTAAGGCTAACCCTAACAAGCGAGGAGATTACTCGCTCATTAGGGATGAGAAAACATTTTAATTAAAAGAAACAGAAATAAAATACCTTCCGAAGTTGACGGCTCCCTCCAAACAAGAAGAACAGATCTGAATTTATCTCTCAGAAATTCTGAATTTTATTGATTGAAAAGAGGCATGCCTTTTACAATTTTTGATTACAATTTATAAACAAACAGGAGAATTAGGGTTTCAGAGTCTCGCGGATGTGAAATTACTGATTTACCCTCGAAAAATCCCAACACCCGAACCGTCGCACCGACACAAGAAGTCGGTGCCGACACGTGCTCTTAATGGCCGCGGATCCGCGGCAAATGTTGGCTTGGGCCGCGGATCCGCGGCCCTTTGGTGGGCTTGGCTCACCAAAATTCTGGACTTGGCTCACCATCCTTTGGGCTTCTTATTTTTATACTTCTTTTTGTCTGTTGGCTTCTTACTCTTCTCCAGATCTTCAGTGAAGACTTGTATTGGTCTTTTAACCGTTTCACCTTGACATTCGTTGCCTTGCACCTGGGCTTGACTAGGATCCGTCTAATTGTTGGTCAAAAGTCCCTTTTTCTGTTGTTTTGTGTCTTTTTCACTGTATTTGCTCCAGAAACCTGTATCCTGTAATATGCAACAAACGTGCGTCAAGAGTACCTGTTTATTTATAAAAAGGATAAGAATAGGGGAATGGAAAATGCAATATTATGGTCTGAACAGTTTGCGACACGGGTTTCTAGTTGGACCATAATACCACGTTTTTGTGAAATTAAGCTTATGTGTGATTTACGTTATGTGATTCTAGGTTCGCAGGCGAGTGAGACGGACGCTGCGAAGTAGGGCAAGCAAGTCGTCGGCTACACTTAGCGCGAGACTTCGGTGAGTAGATTTAACATCTACGGGGATATCGCCCGCATGGCGTTATGCGTCAGGGCTGATAGGACCTTATTATTATATGTTGCATTTACCTCATGTACTGTCATTGCATATTGCATTCCCTGCTGTATGTATGCTTAGAATTGATAGAACACCGCACTATTACTAACGGTTCATGTTGCACGAGCACTGATCTGCATGCTACACACACACCGTTAGTAATTGCCATGACACACTCACTGTAGAACTGCCATGATTATATTGATGTAGTTCATTTCATATATGATTCGATATGACTTTCATGGGAATTGGGAGCCGCATGATATCTTTAAAAATGGAAACTAATTTTAAAGGCGGTTTTCCCTTATACCTATATCATGGATTGATGTACATGGCACATCGCCTTGGATTTACTTCTTGGTGTTGGATTTTCATGTGATTTCTGGTTTTGAGGACCGTGGGATTTTTTAAGAAAAGATGCACTATTTGAAAACCCGGTTCCTCGTGATATGATATTTTGGTGCGTCCACCACGCGTTTTCTGGGTGCTGAGACGTGTGCTTGAAACCCGATTCGAGGAGATGGATGATCCGTTTGCGGGTTCGTGGTGGGCCCGGTATGGTATCCCGGGGCGAGAACGGTTTCGCTGTGCAGTAGACGGTGAGCCCGACGGAGGGACCACTACCTACCGGTGATCGGTTGGACCTGGCAGTTGTCCGGAGGATACTGACCAGAGTCGAGAGATGGATGCGGGATGATCTGTACTGCAGGGGCCGAGGGCCGACACCGCAGACGGACCCCGTGGGCTGATCCGGACTGACGGAGCCCGGTATATGAGGATTTGCGTGTCGATGCTGGACACGAGTATTTTATGATGTTTTCGGTGCCGATGTTGGGCACTCGTGATTTCTCAGAGGTTTACAGGATTTGAGGGCCGATGGGTGTGCCGGCGCCTGAGTTATTTGGGATTTGGGTGCAGTTGTGGGCCCCGATTGTTTTCCACGTTGATATTCCGTGTAGATGTTGTTTATCCCATGCTCAGCATTGATTACCATATATCTCATCCTGTAGTTATTTTACCTGATAGAGCATCTGCATGATTATTGCACATACTGCTTATCACGCATGGATATTATCTGCTGGCTTTTATTAGAGTAGCGCAGTACGTGCATGCTCGCGATTACTTTTATATGTTATCTCTATTCACGAGTTGGCAACTCACCCCCGTTGTGCCACAGTATTTGCAGGTTGCCCTCAGCATAGTCGCGGCAGGCTGTCTTTTGCATCTTTTGGCTATAGATACCACTACAGTTGCGGTGAGAGCTGTTTTGCATTTAGGTGGGTTGTGGTATTCTGAGTACTTTTATTGTATCCCTTTTGTATCTAGTACTCTCCATCTACCATTTATGTACTGGACTTAGATACTGTGTGAGGACGATGATGTATATTTTGTATTCTGGTTCGAGCTCGTAGGAGCCGACTGTTTGTATATGCAGTTTATATTCTGTAATGTCTACTTATTGTTTATTCTTCGCTACGACGTCGTATATTACTCTTGTGATGTTGGTTTCCGCCGTTGGGCGTGATTGGTCCCGTTTGGGGATGTTTCATTTCATTACATTTCATTTCACTTATATCATGTTTTGTACCCGGTCTCAGGGCTACTTTTACAAAGGAAATGCTGCCAAAATTTTTCAAATGATTAAGTAACTTTAGAAAGGAACTTATTGAATTATTTAAGGTTTTCTAAAAGCTTTAACTAAATGTTTTCAACACTCACTATTTTTAAATGGTTTTGATTTCTGGGTTCGGCTTACATAGTCGCGTTACGCCTGTAGACGTAGCGTGGTTAAGTGCCGGTCACGAGTCGAAATACTCGGGTCGTGACAAAAAGGTTTCGTCATAGTCCAAACCAGGTCGCTGACGAAAACCCTTTGCAACCAGTCTAGCTTTATAGGTCTCAACCTGTCCATCTACATCAATCTTCCTTTTGAAGATCCACTTGCATCCTACGGGTTTTACCCCATCTGGAGCAATGTCCAACGTCCATACTTTGTTGGTGTACATGGACTCCATTTCGGTCCGCATTGCATCCAGCCATTTTACCGAGTCGACGCTCTGAATGGTTTGCTGGAAGCTAGTAGGCTCATCACAATCTATGATGCAATCCTCTCTATCCCCGTCAATGAGAAAACCGTAGTATCTCTCGGGCGGATGAGACTGCCTAATACTCCTGCGGAGTGGCGTGGGAATGTCCTGATCTTTCGAACCCTCTGGTTCTACTAAGGTTTCAGTAATAGCTTGTGGTTCTGGAATTTCTTCCAGTTCTATTGCGCTCCCACTTATTTCTTTTTCTAAGAACTGATGCTCCAGAAAATGGGCATTACGAGAAACAAGGACTTTTTGTTCCTCTGCGTAATAGAAAAGATACCCCCTGGAGTTCTTTAGGTATCCCACAAACTTGCACAGTACTGAGCGTGCCTCTAGTTTGTCCGTATGCTGCTTTTTGACATAAGCTGGACATCCCCAAATCTTCAGGTATTGAAGATATGGTTTCTTCCCACTCCATAACTCATATGGTGTGGTAGGCACAGTCATAGTGGGAACTCGGTTCAAAAGGTATGCAGCTGATTCTAGCGCATATCCCCAGAACGATCGCGGTAACTCAGCGTTACTCATCATGGACCGTACCATATCCAATAGGGTTCGGTTCCGTCTCTCCGATACACCGTTATGTTGCGGAGTGTATGGAGGAGTAAGCTGAGAGAGAATTCCATTCTCTTTTAAGTAACCCAGGAACTCGGCACTCAAGTATTCTCCACCTCGATCAGATTTTAGTGTCTTGATACTTTTGCATGTTTGTTTTTCTACTTCATTCTTGTATTCCTAGAATTTCTCAAAAGCTTCGGATTTATACTTCATTAAGAAGACATGTCCGAACCTTGAAAAATCATCCGTAAAAGTATGAAGTATGAATAACTGCTTCGTGCATGTGTAGACATTGGACCGCACGCATCACTGTGTACGAGTCCCAAGAGCTCGCTCGCTCTTACTCCGTGTCCAGTGAACGGAGTCTTTGTCATCTTTCCTTTGAGACAAGATTGACAAGTTGCATACGATTGATATTCGAACGGATCCAAATATCCTTCTGCATGTAACTTAGTCAACCTTCTCTCATTGATGTGACCCAGTCTACAATGCCATAAGAAAGTTTTATTGATTTCTGGATACTTTCTTTTGTGTGTATTCTGGACATTGAAAATCTGTGGTTAGTTTAATACGTATATACCGTTGTTCAATGTACCTGACCCAATCAAAACTTGATTAAGGTGAATGTTCACTACATTACTTAAAAATGCAAATTCATAACCTTCTTTAGATAATAAAGATACAGAAATGATATTACAGGTTGCATTTGGTACATAATAACAACTACGCAAAACCAAAAAGTGTCCATCCGACAATCCCAGGTGATAGTCCCCCACGGCCTCAGCATCCATGCTAGCACCGTTTGCAACTCTGAGGGTCATGTCACCTGCCTTCAAAACTCTACGCTTTCTCAACGCCTGCAAAGAATTACAGATATGAGATCCTGATCCGGTATCCAATACCCAGGAAGTAGAGTTTATTGATAGACAGTTTTCAATAACATACACACCTGAAGCTGAAGCCGCAACTAGCTTCAGATCCTGGGTTCTGGCCTTCCAAGCCTTGCAATCCTGTTTTCAGTGTCCACTTCTGTGACAGTAGAAACATTCTTCCTTCCCCACCATCTTTCCCGCTACCTTTGTTGCCTTTCATTTTCCCTTCGTATCCACTTTACTGACACCGCCTCTTAGTTTGGCGGGGGCTTTCTTCTTCTTACCCTTGGCTTTCGCCCTGGATCTAGAAGAGGAAGATCCTCCTACAAACAAAATGGATGTCTCCCTACCCTTCTGTAGGGTGCCCTCAGCACTCCTCAACATGTTCAGAAGTTCGAAAAGTTCAACCTCCTTTCCTTGCATGTTGAAGTTAAGGATAAACTGGGCGTAAGTGGAAGGAAGGGACTGGAGAATCAAATCAGTATAGAGTTCATTCTCCAACATGGTCCCGAGGTCCGCGAGCTCTTCTATATAGCCAATCATCTTAAGCACGTGTTCCGCTACCGATGATCCGATGGCCAATCTTGCCGAAAATAGCTTCTTCGACACTTCGTATCTTACGATACGCGACTGCTCTCCATACAGTTCTTTTGTCTGGAAAAATATAGACTCTAGGTCCATATTCTCGTGCCTCCTCTGATGTTCATTGTCCATCGAGGCAAGTACGAGGCATTTGGCCTTCGCGCAATCTATCTCCCATGTCTTACGGATTTCTACATCCGCGACGCTGGAGGTGGGACCTGGGACAGGGGGAGCTTTGGTGGTAAGGATATACCCCAACTTGTCGTAAGTGATTGCCATCTTGACATTCCTGAGCCAATCTTTGTAGTTTGGCCCTGTCAGTATGTTTTTATCTAGTTATAACTTAAGTCCGGTCATGTTGAATGGTCGCTACAATTAGGAGAGAGAAAAGAAACACTTTAGCATGATGCTCTTGCAAGTTTAGAGTGGTTTTTAGTTTGTCTAAACTGGATGGCTTCCACTGTCTCTCGAATCCCTTCTCAAACCGTAAAGAAAGGATTAGTCGGGATCAATCTCACCGTACAATAATTGCTTAACCGTTCAGCCAGGCCAGTGTCGGTACTTCGAGGGAGGTTTTCCAACGCTTTCGCGAAGTTACTTAATTAAGTAACCTCTTTTCCCTGTGGGCGTAGCCCCGCTAACACCTTTCTAGACACCTACTAGGTTTATAGCATTGATCGTTAAGTGAGAGTTTTCCCGAGGAGTAGCATATACTCACAGTAGGATCGGGATCCAAATATCATCACGTGATAAAACCGAAGGAATCCTACCAGAATCATCACACTCCAAATGGTATGCAGCGCTAGCAAGTTTCAGTGCTTATGAAACTCCCGATGTGGATTTTTGCCCCATGCTCTTATGACCTTAGCGTGAGGTCAAAATGTCATAAGTCACATGTCAAGTTCTTCCCATCATTATCCTGGTTAATTTGAACCCACCCGTACCTACCCTTGACGTAGGCCAAAATGGCAGTACGACTGTCTCAAACCAACGCATTCTATCTATGCAACAGATAAATATCCGGCAGCTACCAATCACTATGCCTTGGCGTGAGGTCAAAATACAGAGCTTGAATACTACCGAAACATTTAACTGAAATGATGGAGGGCTACGAATGGTTTTGGCGAAGACGTGAACGTAGTGAACTTGATATAATCGATGGAACGAGATAGCTTTTAAAAGGAGTGGTTCAAGCTCCGCGTTTAAAAGTTTAGTTTTGAAAAGAACCGAGTGGTTTTCAAAGTATTCCAATCGACTTTTACTTGGTTTATTTTCTTGCATTAGTTCTTTTAATGTGTCCCATCATTTAATCCTACCATTGCAGAAAACAACCAAAATATGACGTACGCTTATGCCATTCGCATTCGCCACGGGGCCCCGTCATCACCCGTTAGGTTACTTAACTAACGACAGAGCGAGGGCTGGGCTAGCGCGGCTGTAAAACATAAGCAACGCCTAAATAGTTATAATATATAAATATATAGCAATGATAGACATTACAGATCATAGATGAATACATTGGATATACTAGGAATCCGTAATCCGTTCGAGCCTGCAACGAAAAGTGGATTACACGGTCGCGGTGAATAGCCAATACCCCACCCAAGACCCCTACGGGTGCGGCAAACTACCCGCCAAGTACCCGAAGCGAAGCAACCTCCCTCAACATCGTGAGTAGGCCACTCAGCACTTCGAGGTACCCCCTCCATGGGTCTATCCTAGGAGCAAAAACAGTAAAAAGAATTATACAATGATGGCTACAACCCCGACCCGGTTGTGCGGCCAAACAAATAATAATACATCAATTTACAAGTTACAATGAATGAAAGAAAAAGAAACACTCATCTCACATCCACCCCGGCTATTCACCCACGATAATCCAACGCATTCATATACACATACCATCATCAAACACAGATCACGGATATGTATAACCCCCACTAATCGACTTATAGCGATGAGCAGACGTTCAATACATATAAACATCACAGATATAACCCATTGGTCAAAGTGTAGTGAAGTTCGATCAAAAATACGGATTTATAGGCCCCCAAAAACAAATTTCTTTTCTGGAAAACCTGGGCACAAATAAACCATCTTAAAAATCCCAAAACCAAGTCATAAGAAAACTGCACCAAACCCGGTCCAGAACAGACTCAAAACGGCCGCGGTTCCGCGGCAATAGGCATGCTTTTGCCGCGGAACCGCCGCGATTTGAACTGTTCACTTGACCGTATTTGGTGTGCTTCTTCACAAAACCCTGAGCCGATTTTTGAAGTATGATTTTTTATTTTTAGAGCAGAAAAAATTTCAACAGAAACTTAGGGTTTTGTGTTTTTAGTTTTGTGATTTTTTTCGATTGAACTTCCAAACACTTTACTACCTAGCTAGTTTATGTTTAGTTAGGCTCTGATACCACTGTAAGTCCACGTTGCCCACCCCGGTGCTTGCGGGGAGGCGGAAAACGGAATAAAAATCGGATTTTTACTACTCTAGGCAACATGGACTAGACAAAGTCGGGATCTTTGCTAAACAAAAACTAACTAAAGCTAACTAGAAATTAGCTAAAGGGTAGAAAGGTTATAACTTGGGCTTTATGTCCTTCTCTCCTTGCTCCTTGAAGTGGTAGAAAGGGATCACCTTGTCTTCTTCTCTAGTCGAAGAAGGATCCACCCGAGAGCCTCAACCTTTGGCTTCAACTCCAAGCTAGAAGTAACTAAAGTGCTAGAAGTGCTAATTCTAGAACCTTAGATGAGAGTAGAGATTACTATGGAGTGGTTTTTCTCAAGCTCAAGTGTTTCTCAACACATGAGAGGGGAGAGCTTGAGGAAGAGGAAGAGCAAGAGAGAGAAAGTATATGATAGAATGAGAGAATTATGAAGCATTCTCACATATATGTGTGAATTATTATAAATTGATAATTAGCAAGATAATTTTCATGGCTTAATCAAGACATGACCATTATCATTTCATATTTAATGCTAATTGCAAGGATCAAAGAGCATCTTTTATATGGAATGATGATGGTCAAAGTGTCAACCTAGGTCAACAAGTCAAGAATGGTCAAAAGGTCAACAACCCTAACCATGCACAATTATATATAACTAATATCAATTAATCATAATACACACATAAGCATTAGGGTTAATAAAATGACAATGGTCATTAACCCTAATCAAAGTCCTCTCCCTCAGTCTCAAGCAACTGTTCATACGCACCGGTATTCGTGATCCGAGGAACACGAATACAAAGAGATAAAACCAATCCCAAATCATATACTAGGATCTGGCTTAAACCAAAGCCCACTAGTATAAGCTGTCCGGACAGCAAACGTGCACAAATGCGCGGATGTGAACGAACCCTGTCGCAAAACCATGCGACCTCTACTCATTTTGCCTAAAGGCGAATAGCTCTCTGTGTGGGACTCTAAAGACTCGACACTACGCTGGCAGTGGGTTTAACCACAGACCGCAAGCGGCACTAGCTGTACGTAACGGTCCCCAGGTAGATGCCGATAAGAAAACTGACGAGGTGACCCCATCTGAACTCCTACTGAGCCTGTATGTGACAGTCTCCGTACAGTCCGGTCTGTTCGTCTGATACATCGCATGGCTATCCTAGGGGCGGTGAACGTCAGTCCCCTAATAGCGGTACAACTCGTGTCGGAGTGTAGCCCAGAACACCCTGAGATAACACTGGAAACCTACCAGTATATCTCGCTTGCCCTGGCCAGGGACTACTTGTGTAATGGCTCTCCTAGACACAGCGCGATGTCAACCCCCAATACCGGGAGAGACGAATCCTGTCTAACCGTCACTGCCTCCAAGTGCTTCGGGACTGCACCCAAAAACTACCTGTTTGCACGACTCCTTTGAGCCGTGGTAGGGTAGTAATCAAAGTGCAGTGGGAACACACTCGAGGCGAAGTGACAGTTTCAAGTCAGCGGACTAAGCTGTACTCATGTCACCTGGGAACTGATAACTGACGATAGGTATAATATCAACCAACAGTTCCCGACGAGTCCTGTCCAGTGTACTCGTAACCTAACAAGCACCCGCATACTATCTCAAGTACGACGTACTGACGGCTGTGGGACAGACCGTCTCCCACGCTGGGATGAGAAGCGCATACGCTAGTCTACTCCAGAGTATCGATGCCCTGTCTCGATAGTCCAACGACTAGGGACCTGTATAAGGATGTGCTTATGGATTACCCAGCCCCCACGAGTGTGAGCGTCATCACAACGCTGGTAATCAAGCAAAGATCCTAAGGGCTCTACTAATATGTATATAAGCGATATGCTAAAAGAAACACATGCACATATTGAAGTAGAGACAAACCAAGTAGCATACTACCATTTCAAGCAAGATTTTATATACAACTGTGAATATCCCAAGCTTCCATCAAGTAATATACAAACTAGTATGATACAGTAATGGCCTCTAGGGCATATACACTAACATTACCTTCTGCACACCCTACTTAAGCTAATTGGTTTTCTTCATTCCCTACCTTTCGGCACCTGCCTACGGTTTGGAATAAGACTATCCAATAAGCGTAATAGGTGTACTCTCCTAAACCAAGGGGCTCTCGCAACCTGAGAGAAGGTGATAATAAAATACAACTGAATAAACCAATTCTATTTCTCCTGAACCTGGATCCATCCTTGAAGAAGTCCCTTCGAGTTCGTATATAACCATACGATGGATTTATCCAATGGAAGTGGATATCCGTAGTAATACGGGGTGTTCTGAGAAATACAAAGGGTAAAAGAAGGAGCTGCAATGACTTATGCAACTATAGACAATCCAAAAGCCGGTATTTTAAGAAGGTTCGGTCAACTTGGTCACTGAGTTATAGTCTAGGGTCGGTCAAAAATCGCTACCAAAGAGAGAGAGAAAAGAAACACTCTGCATGCACTCTTACCTAGATCAGAATGGTTATCACTTTATCCAATTAGGAAACCTCCCACTGTAATCTCAAATTCTCCTCCAAACCTGAAAGAAGAATTAGTCGGGAGCACCCGAAGAGTAAACCAACTCATCAGTGGGAATCGGGATCCAACTATCATCGTATGATAACTTGATGTAAGCCACTCAACTTAACACACTCCAGAAGGTATGCGCAAGTCTAGCAAGTTTCTTGTATGTTTGAAACTCCCGATATAATTTTTATCCCATGCACTTATGATCTTGACGTAGGCCAACAAATCATAAGCCACATGTCAAGTTCTACCCATCATTGTCCTGATTAATTTAGGTCATCGTACATGCCCTTGATGTAGGCCAACAAGGCTGTACGTCTGTCCTAAACTAATGCATCTATCTATTCAACAAATGAATACCCAGCAACTACCAAACACTACGCCTTGACGCAGGCCAACAAACATAGCTTGAATACTACTGACCATCCATAAGAAACGACGGAGGTATACGGCTGGTTTTTGGCGAAAAACATTTAACGTAATGAACTTGATCTCGTTGAAGGAAACTGATAGCTTTTTATAAAAATATAGTAGCGAAAACTTTTTGCTAAAGAAGTCACACCCGGTGAAGGGATCTTGTCTCTTTCCTCATGGAATGAGGTGCAGGATATTCTAACTGAATACCGCGATGCAAAACAACTTGTGATCGACTATATTTAAGTTATTACCTTGACGCAAATTTCTGCCCAAGGGGTCACTCCCGGTGAAGGGATCTCGGCCCTTGCCTCGTCGAATGAGGTGCTGGATATTCTAACTGAATACTGCTATGCAAAACAAAAGGAAACGTCTTTGTAATAACTCATTTTAAAATTTGTTCCAACAACATCAAATAAAGGTTTGTTTTATCTTGCATTGATAAGAATCAACGCAGTCCCATCAATCAATCACACCAGAAAAGAACGAAAATAAAATGTACGTATATGCCATCCGCATTCGCCACTGGGTCCCGTCATCACTCGTTAGGTTACTTAACTAACGACAGAGCGGGGGCTGGACTAGCGCGGGTGTAAAACATATACAACATCTAATAGTGTATATATACTAATATACAATAATCGCTCCAGGCGTGATAATATGCAACATTACAGAAAAGTAATAAGCATCACAGAACAATACAGATAATCTGGGATCCTCGGGTTTCACAGAGCCGCTGATGAAAACCGACGTTCCCCTGATCGTGTGGATAGCCTGTACAATGAAACCTAGACCCCTACGGGTGCGGCAAATTACCCGCCAAAACCTGAAGCGAGGTGGTCCCCACAGCATAGTGAATGGAACACCCGGCACTTCACGGAATCCGGTAAATTGAGCATCCCTCCTTGGGTCAACCTGTACCCCCTACGAGTGCGGCGAATAGTCTGCCAATTTTAGAGTGAGGTCCCTTTGCCTCTCAAAGCCATGAGATACGGACCCGTTGCCCTCCAGTGTTAGTTATATGTATGCCCTAGAGGCCATTACTGTACATACGATGTATATTGTAGTGGATGCTGGGACATATATAGGGAGGACTTTCTTGCTCGACATGATAGTATGCTATCTGGTTGTACTTTATCTTAACATGTACTCTGATTGTCTCTATATTACATGTTGATAAAGCCCTTAGGATATGTACTCGGCTACTGGGACTATGATGAGATCATACTAGTGGGGCCACGGTAGTCGACGAGTACATCTTATAACTGTTCCTAGTCGAGGGTGTATCGAGACAGGGCATCGATACACCAGAGTAGACTAGCGTATACGCATCTTGACCCATATGATGGGCGATGGATGATCCCATATCCATTGGTGTTTGACATCAAGGATGGTGTACGGGTGCTCAGTAGAGACTGGGTACACTGGACGGACTCGCCGAGAACTCCCAGATGGTATTATACCTCACGTCAGATGGCAGTTCTCCGGTGACACTGGTACAGAGTAGTCTGTTAACCCGAGATCGTCATAGAGTCTTGTGTGATCCCCACTGTGCTTTGATTTCCATCATACCACGTCCAAGAGGACATGCAAAAAGGTGGCTTTTGGGTACAGTCCCGAATCACATGGAGGCAATGAGCGATAGGAAGGGATTCGTCTCTCCCGGTATACGGAGTTGATGTTGTGTTGTGTTCGATTGGTTATAACCGGAAATCCCTGGCCAGGGTTGCTGAGATTTACTGGTAAGTGTTATCAGTAGTTTCTTGAACTGTTATAGACCTCATATCGACACGACTTATCGAGCTACTGGGGTCTGACGTTTACCACCCCTAGGCGAGATATGCGACATATCAGACGACGAGACCGGACTGTACGGGAGTGTTACTGTTTGGATTCACAGGAGAATTTACAGGCTTGCTTGTTGATCTTCTGAGCACTCAATACCTGGGTGGCTGTTACGTTTAGCTGACCGTTTGCAGCTTGTGGGTGTTTGATATGATCATCACCTACTGCCGGCGTATTGACGATTCTTTAGAATCCTACACAGAGGTTTCTTGGCTCAGTCAAAACGGAGTAGGGGCACATATGTGATATGTGCGGGACCGAGGATAATACGATATGAGATACCGTATTCTATTCTCGTGATATTTGATATCAACCGGGTCATCGGATCAAGTGTTGATTCGATGAATCGGTACGGATAAATATTAGTCGGTTATATGCGATATAGCTGGATTGTCGGATCAAGTGTTGATTCGATAATTTAATGTATAATAATAATATATATGATATATTAAATTACATTAACTAATATTAGCTCACTAAAAGATTCTTTTTCTCACTCGGGTAATACATTGATATATATGCGATATATGTTAATTGTATTATTTTATTTTGTTACAATAAATATTATATATGTGATATATAATATTGTAACATGATATGATAAATAATGCAACATGTTTAGTAGAGATTAAACAAGATTAGGGTTTGATTTGGGTTAATGCTTTCTAGATGATTCTAGAAGGTTTAGTTTTGTTTTGTGAAAGATATTTTGTTTTGACTCATCTTTAACCTAACCCAAACCCTACACCCTTGGTTAAATCTCTACAATGGTTTAGTTAACCATGGTTACATAATTCATCATTATCATCTTTGCATTATTCATCACAAAAGGAATTCCATCATGATTCATCATCTTCTTCCTTCTTCTTTCTTCATGAAAAAGCTTACTAGCTTTTTCAAGTGATGAAAAATATGTGAGAAATAGAAAATAAAAGAGAGCAAAAATCCTACTTCATCATTCTCATCTATCCTTGCCCTTTAGATGAGAGTGTTCACTTCATATTATGAGTGTTATCTTGTGTTAACGAAACTTCAAGGTAGATCATCTTTGTATCGAAGATTGGAAGCAAGACTGCACCTTTATCTTCGTGGAGCCTCTCGAGAGTCCGGAGCATGATGATCGCAGCGAAGGGACTTTAACATGGAGCTTATGAAGTGAAGGACCGGATCTACAAAAGTTGTAATCCCTCTCACTTAGTGTTAAAATGTTTAACATGTTAGTTTTCGCCTAATCTCTAGTTTAAAGATACGTATTCGGGTTGTTCGGCACGGCTAAAATTTTAATCGGGCATGGTTGATGCCTCGTAGAACCTTGTAAGCGTGCATAGCAACCCTACATCCAGAATCCGGATATCCGTGCACTCTTTCGCGGGATAAACCTAGTACAGAAATAAAAATATGTACAACGGGTACATCGACCTCAACCCGATCGTGCCCCAAAAGAATATTATACAACAGGCAATGACAGCAATCCACAAGTCGGACGCTCGCCCCGCAATATCAAATGTACAAATAAATCCAAACAGCACTATCATTGCATCCTGCTATCCACCACGACAAATCCGCAACATCACAGCACAACACAGAACATCAACGCGAATGTCACGTTCGCAAACCCGTCTAAAAGAACTACTGCAATCAGACGCGGTTTACCGATCAAATGACATTCCCGGTCGGAGATATAATGTAAATACTGTAAACTAACAAGTTTAAAATTTCGATCGACAAAATTTTCCGAAGTGGACCCCGCAAACATCTGCTGTACAGTAACCAAAATTGGGCCCGAAATAACAATACCAGAAACCACAATTCCCTGCATAGAAGTCTCTGTACAATTTTGGTTCACTGTTCCAACTAAACGGCCGCGGATGCGCGGTGAAACCCTAGGTTTGACCGCGGATCCGCGGCTGTTATATTGGATCACGTGACCAAATTTGTACGGTAAGCTTAAAATTGCCTGCTTATATTTCTGTGATATGAAAAATGAATTTTAGAACAGTTTGAAAATCAACAGAAACTGTATGTACAGAAAAATGTAGTTTCGGAAATTCTGTTCGATCGATCTTTTAAACGCGTTAGCGCAAATTAGTATAGCTTAATGGTGAGGCTCTGATACCACTGTAAGTATACGGCAGCGCCCCGGCCGTCTAACAGACGCCAATATGCGGAACAAAACTTTTACGACTGACGCTATCGCATACTATAACCCGGATCTGCCATTAAAGCTAAACTAACATATTGTAAAGAGGGTAGAATTGTTATACCGAACGATCCGAGTCCTTCGGTCTTTAACCATCATCCCACGCTTTGTTGCGGCGGCTTCGATCTTCTAAAACTCCAGTTTCGTCGTCCAGGTGGCACCACGTCGACGGATCTTTAAACGGGCTCCCGCCTCTGAACCGAGGCAACTCGATTGTCAAGTTTGCTAAAAGAGACGACCAAGATGAAGTAGAGAATGAGTAGAACACTTTGTCTCGTTACGTACAAGGCTATGGACGAACAGTTAAAAGAAGTTGCCATTTGAAATCGGGTGAATGGAAATTGAACTATATGAAATTTCCATACACTAAAGTATCATAATATTTTTCAAATGAATCAATCATCATAGCCACAAGAGGGGGCCGGCCACAATTATAGAAGGAGGGGGTGAGTGTAGGAGCTTCAAGTGGTGACCTTAACCAAATGATACTTATCATAACCATTCAAGAAAGAATGACTCACATTAGGCATTAAATGCAAATGCTGACTCAAATAAAACACCTCACCAAAGTAATTAATGCTTGAATGAGTCACTAACCTAGTCACAAATCTTGAAGCTTCCATACAATGACTCTCCATATCAACAAAAGATAAATCCGTATTTAACCGAATGATAAAGACGGCTGATAGAAAACTGGAAACTGGCAACTTCCAAAAGTGATCCTGAAACAAATTTCAGGATAACCCCGTAACAGTATAAACATACCCGCATTTGTATTACGACCGAATACAAATGCAACTGAGATAAAGATATTATATCTACACAGTATAATACTGGGGTCCGGCTTAAACCAAAATCTACAAGTATTATCTGCCCGAAAAATAACACGTGCGAAAACGCACGTGCTTTTTCCGAACCCTGCCATAATACCATACGGCATCTACAACGTTTCGCCCGAACTTGGGAAAATGTCTGTGGGGGACTCTAATGACTCATCAATACACTGGCACTGGGTATAACCACTAGCACGTCAGAGGTACAAGCTGTACGTAACGGTTTGCCTATGTATTGATTGGAAAGGAAGCTGACGAGCGAACTCATCCATAAACCCTACTGAGCCTGACAGTGACAATATCCGTACAGTCTGGAACATTCGTCTATGAGTATCGCATATTAGGCCTAGGGGGTCGGTAAACATCAGACCCCCAATAGCTGTATAAGTCGCGTCAGAGAGTAGCCCAAAGCACCTTGAGATACTACTGGTATACCTACCAGTATATCTCGATTACCCTGGCCAGGAATTTCGTGTAATGTCTCTCCTAAACACAGCGCGATCTCACCCCCAATACCGGGAGAGACGAATCCCCGAAGATCCGCTCACTTGCCTCCAATGTGGCTGGGACTGTACCCAAAATATACCTGTTTGCACGACTCCTTTGACCCGTGGTAAGGTATAAATAAAAGCACAGTGAGAACTCACACGAGACAAATGATGACCTCAGGTCGATGAACTAACCTGTACACATGTCACCAGGGAACTGCTATCTGACGATATATATAATACCAACTAGCATGTTCCCGGCGAGTCCTGTCCGGTGTACTCATAACCTAATGAGCACCTTTATACATCTTAGGTGATCCAACTGACACCAGTGGCTTGTGAGATCGGCCACCGCCCCTCGTCGGGGTCTCGACTGTATACACTAGTCTACTCTGGAGTATCGATGCCCTGTCTCGAAACTCCCACGACTAGGGACACTTTAAGGATGTGCTTATAGACCCCAGCTCCCACATATATGATCGCCATCATACTGCTGGTAGTCAAGCAAGAATCCTATGGGATTTATCAACATATACATGATGATAAAGACAAACCAGATAGTATACTATCATCTCGAGCAAGACTGTCCTATCGGTATAGGTCCTCCCTCAATCATTGCAATCACGTACCTGCGATACAATAATTGACTTAGAGGGCACTATATCCAACAGTCAGTGCCTACCACACCATATCAGATGTGGAGTGGGAAGAAACCCTATCTTAAGTATCTAAAAATATGGGGATGTCCAGCTTTTGTAAAAAAGCAGCATGCGGATAAGCTCGAGGCACGCTCGGTACTGTGTAAGTTTGTGGGATACCCAAAGAACTCCAGGGGATATCTTTTCTATTATGCAGAGGAACAAAAGGTCTTTGTTTCTCGGCATGCCCACTTTTTGGAAACTCAATTTCTTGAAAAAGAAATAAGTGGGAGCGCAATAGAACTGGAAGAAATTCTAAAACCACAAGCTATTACTGAAAGCATGGTGGAACCATAAGTTTCGAAAGAACCGGACATCCCCGCGCCACTCCGCGGGACTAGTAGGCAGTCTCATCCGTCAGAGAGATACTACGGTTTTCTCATAGACGGGGATAGAGAGGATTGCATCATCGATGATGATGAGCCAACTAGTTTCCAGCAAGCCATTAGGAGCAGAGACTTGGTAAAATGGCTGGATACAATGCGGACCGAAATGGAGTCCATGTACACCAACAAAGTATGGACTTTTGACATTGCTCCAGAAGGGATAAAACCCGTAGGCTGCAAATGGATCTTCAGAAAGAAGATTGGTGTAGATAGACGGGTTGAAACCTAAAAGACTAGACTTGTTGCAAAAGGTTTTCATCAAAGACCTGGTTTAGACTATGATGAAACCTTTTCACCAGTGGCCATGCTCAAATCCATTCGAATCCTTCTTTCCATTGCTGCCTTCCACGTGCTGGGTTCGCTTAGCACCCCCGACGGTTTTCGGCACGCATCAAGTATGCTATTTTAAAATTTTAGGGTGCCGAGCGAGCCCGAACCAAGGATCTAACTAGAGAATTAAGGTTTTTAAAATATGTAAACAACTTTACACTAAGTGATATAGGAATACAACCTTTGTAGCCCAGTCCTTCACTTCTAAAGCTCCGTCTTGTAGTCTCTTTGCTCCAAGTAGTGGTGTCCCGGACTCTCCTAAGGCTCCACCAGGCGAAAGGAACGAGCTTTTTCAAAGATCTTCAAGGCCGAAGATGATCTACGTCGAAGAATCGGAAACTCAAGCTATCTCTTCACTAATTGATGAATTAGTGAAGTAAACAACCTATACTAAATTGCTAGTTTGGTATAGATTGATGAAGTAGGAATTTTGCTCACTTTAGAATTAATTTTCTCTTTTTCTTTTCTTCACTCAAGAAAACTTAGTGAGCTCAAATGAGATGAACAAGAAGATGAAGTGATCAACCATGGCAACTATGGGTGAGAAAATATCATATATGATATTATTAGAGACTTAACCATAACTAAAGATAATGGTTAAGTTAATAAATATCTAGAGTAAAACAAAATTAGTAGACTAAGTCAATGTTTCCAATAGCTTCTACAAGCATCTTAAACTATGGCTTTTTCCAACTAATTTTGTTTTCCCTTAATAATTAAATCACCAAGATTATCTTAAGTATGGTATGAGTCTCATACACCCATGTCCAATGTATCATCAAGCATGACATAATAAATACATTAACATATATCATATATGTATTAAATGTATAAGTAGAAAATAAATTCTTAAGTGAGTTAATATTAGTTAATATATATATTAATAGATCAAATATATAATTATATATATTAAATTATTAAATCAACACTTGATTTAATAATCCGGCTATATCACATACAACCGACTAATACCATATAACAAATTATTGAATCAACACTTGATTCAATAATCCGGTTATATCATATATTGTTGGCTATAGTGCCCTCAAGGCAATTATCATAGTCGCAGGCAAGTGATTATGATGATTGAGAAAGGACCTATACCGGTAAAACAGTCTTACTCGAGATGATAGTATGCTATCTGGTTTGTCTTTATCACCGTGTACATACTCCAGGTGACATTACAGATCACTATTATATGTTGATAGAGCCCATAGGATTCTTGCTTGACTACCAGCATTATGATGGCGATCATATACATGGTCTATAAGTACATCCTTAAAATATCCCTAGTCGTGGGAGTTTCGAGACTGGGCATCAATACTCCAAGAGTATACTAGTGTATACTGATCGAGACCCCGACGAAAGGCGGTGGCCGGTCTCACAAGCCATTGGTGTTAGTTGGTTCACCTAAGATGTATACAGGTTCTCATTGGCTTATGAGTTCACCGGACGGACTCACCGAGAATATGCTAGTTGGTATTATACCTATTATCAGATAGCAGTTCCCTGGTGATATGTGTACAGGTTAGTCTATCGGCCTGAGATCGTCATTTGTCTCGTGTGAGTTCCCACTGTGCTTTGATTACTACCCTACCACGGCTCAAAGGAGTCGTGCAAACAGGTTTTAGTTGGGTACAGTCCCGAACCACATGGAGGCAGTGAGCGGATTGTCAGGGGATTCGTCTCTCCCAGTATTGGGGTTGATGTCGCGGTGTGCACGGGTGGCCATCACCAGAAATCCTTGGCCAAGGTAGTCGGGAATTACTGATCTAGGATCGGTAGTTTCTCAGGCGGTGATGGATTTCATACCGACACTGAATGTCAAGTTATTAGGGGTCTGACTTTATCCACCCCTTAGACTCGATATGCGATACTCATAGACGAATGGACCGGACTGTACGGATATTGTCACTGTCAGGCTCAGTAGGGGTTTCAGGATGAGTTTGCTCGTCGGCCTCCCTTTCGCTCAATACCTGGGTAGCCGTTACGTACAGCTAGTGTCACTGACGTGCTTGTGGTTAAACCCACTGCCAGCGTATTGACGAGTCTTTAGAGTCCCACACAGAGGGTTTCCCTGCTTCGGGTGAAATAATGTAGAGGCCGTATGGTTTTACGGTAGGGTTCGATCATATACATGTACTTGTGCACGAATGATATTCGGACGGATAATACTAGTGGGCTTTAGTTTAAGCCGGATCCTAGTATTATATTATTGGATTATTTTCGTCTCTTTGTATTCGTATTCTTCGGAATACGGATGCGGGTATGTATGTACGGTTGAGGGGTATTCTTGTAATTTATTACAAGATTACTTTTAGAAGATTACACCTCATCATGGTTTAGACCTTTTTTGGATTAAAAGGTTATTGAGGTGTAGGATGAGGTATTTATTGCATTTTTGTGGCATGGCTAATTAGTGACCCATGGTTACTATTCTAGCATGCTTAGGGTTTTTGTTTGCTGTGAGATTATATTGACTTGAGATATTTTAGTTGACTCAAGGTATTTCGGATGGCTCCATTATTTCTTATCACACTCATACAACAAACAAAAACACAAGCCATTATTCATTTTCTTTTTCTCTCTCTTGAGTTGCTCTCAACACCTCAATCTCATGGCATCTTCTTCTTCCTCCACCCAAACCCTCTCATGTGTTGAGAAACCTTGGGTGTCTTGAGATAAATTAATCCTTCATCACTCTCTACTTCATCTACTGTATCTAGAGTAGCGATCTAGGTGCCCTAGTTGCCTCGGATATAAGGTTGGAGCTCGTTGCATAGACTCTTGGGTGGATCATCTTCGATGGAGGGAGACCGGAGATCAAGATTGATCAAGAAAGCCCCTAGGAGCTTGGGATGATAGTTGAAGACTGAAAGACACGGATCTATTCGGTATAACCATTCTAACTCCTTTGCATGTTTTGTTATCTAAGGCTTATGGGTAGATCCGGGTAATTGGTTGTGGTAGCGCCAAGTTTTATAAATTTTTGTTCCGCATTTGGTCACGGATTGATGGCCGAAGTGCTGCCGTATCCCAACAAGATATCAGATCCACTCTATAAGCCTTATTTAACTCATTGCGACATTAGAAATCCACCGTTTTTGTCGTGCAAAAATTGCCGACAAAAACAGTTCCAAAAACTGAAAGTTTGAGATATTTGCACACCCCGCGGGCTCACGGTTTGAACTGAGAAACCGCGGGGTGGTGCATGGGCACCCCAGGGAATCCTTAGGGTGGACCGAATGGCTGGGTCTACTCCCCAAGACCACCACAAGGTGTTCTTGGCAGTGGGGACCCGAAACTGCCCCACCCTGGGCAGTTTCGGGTCTGCCTCACCCCCGGCCACCTCGGGGTGGCCTCGGGGTGGGGTACCCCCTATAGGCCCCCCGACTCGAAGTTAATTTCGTGCTCTAACTCTCCATGAAGATTCGGACACGTTTTATTTTGATTCGGACTTCCGAATTGGCTTTAAACGGTCGGTTTTTAGAACTTTAGCTCATTGTTTTTTCATGGTTTTGGAAATTGGTTTAGTTTGCTAATTGCGTGCGAAATTCTAATGTTATAGTTTTTAGTACATACATTACTATCTATGACCGTGAATTTCATTCAAGCGGTACAATTCTTCTAACTGCTATATGTTCTTTTAGACGGGTTTGCAAACGTGACATTCATGTTCTATGTTGTGATGTGTTGTGGCTGGATCGTCGTGGTGGATAGCTTGGGTGCAATGTTAGTGCAGTTTGGATTTATTTATACATTTGATATTGTAGGGTGAGCGTTCGACATGTGGATTGCCGTCACTACCAGTTTGTATAATATTTGTTTAGGGCACGGCCGGGTTGAGGTCGATGTCACCGTTGTACATATTCTTTTCTTTTCTGTACTAGGATTACCCCGCGGTGGAGTGCACGAATAGCCGGTTCTAGAGGGCAACAGGCCCGCATCACATGGCGGTGAGACGGAGGAGGCCTCACTCTAGAATCGGCGGGCTATTCGCCACACTCGTAGGGGGTATAGGTTGACCCAAGGAGGGGTGCTCAAGTTACCGGATTCCGTGGAGTGTTAGGTGGCACATTCACGTTGTTGATTGGGGTTACCTTGCTTTTGGGATTAGCGGTTAACTTGTCGCACTCATAGGGGTCTAGGTTCTTATTACACAGGCTATCCACACGATCAGGGGAACGTCGGTTTTCACTTGCGGCTCAAAGGAAACCCGGAGATCCCAGATTATCGGTATTGTTCTGTGATGCTTATCGCTTATCTGTGATGTGGCATATATCATGCCTGGAATGATTATTATATATTGTTATATATATACTAGTAGATGTTGTATATGTTTTTCACCCGCGCTAGTCCATCCCCCACTCTGTCGTTAGTTAAGTAACCTAACGGGTGATGACGGGGCCCGGTGACGAATGCAGATGGCATATACGTACATCATATTTTCGTTCTTTTCTGGTGTGATTAATTGATGGGACTGCGTTGATTCCCATCAATGCAAAAATAAAACAAACCTATATATGATGTTGTTGGAACAATTTTCAAAAGCTGTTATTGCAAGGACGATTTCTTTTGTTTTGCACAGCGGTATTCGGTTATGAATATCCAGCACCTCATTCGACAAGGCAAGAGCCAAGATCCCTTCACCGGGAATGACCTCTTGGGCAGAAGTTTGCATCAGGGTAATAACTTCACTATAGTCGATTATTTTTTTTCTTTGCATCGAGATATTCAGTTAGGAATATCCTGCACCTCATTCAACGAGCAAAGAACCAAGATTCCTTCACGGGGAGTGACCTCTTTAGCAAAAGTTTTCGCCACTATATATTTGTAAAGCTATCTGGTTCCTTCAACGATATCAAGTTCATTACGTTAAAGATTTTTCGCCAAAAAACATTCGTAGACCTCCGTCATTTCAGACGGGTAGCACTTAGTATTCATGCTATGTATGTTGGCCTTCGTCAAGGCATAGTGTGTGGTAGCTATTTGTTACTTTTCTGTTACATAGATAGATACGTTTGGTTTAGGACAGTCATACTACTATGCTAGCCTTCGTCAAGGGTATGTACGGGTTGGTTCAAATTAACATGGACAATAACGGGTAGATCTTTACATGTGACTTATGATATGTTGGCCTTCATCAAGGTCATAAGAGCAGGGGGCAGAAATCACATCGGGAGTTTCAAACATACAAGAAACTTGCCAGGCATGCGCATACCTTCTGGAGTGTGATAACTTGAGTGGATTCCATCAGGTTATCATGCGATGATAGTTGGATCTCGATTCCCACTGATGAGTTGGTTTACTCCTCGGGTGATTTTAGATGATCCCGACTAATTCTACTTTTGGGTTTGGAGGAGAATTTGAGGAAATAATGGGAGCCATCCTGATAAGATAAAGTGATTAACCATTCTGATCTAGGTTAGAGTGCATGCTAAGTGTTTCTTTTCTCTCTCTCTTTGGCAGTGACCATGGCTCGGCCCTAGACTAAAACTCATGAAGCAAGTTAACCGAACCTTCTTAAATCACACTGGCTTTTGGATTGTCAGAGTTTCATACTTCATTACCACTCCTACTTTTTCCCTTTGCTTTTCTCCAGAACATTCCGTATCACTACGAAGATCCACAGTTATCGGATATGACCATCGTATAGTTACATACGAACTCGAAGTAACTTGTTTCAGATTCGAGAATGGTTTCCGGTTCTGGAGAAATTGAATAGGACTATTCAGTTGTTTTTTTCCTTTTACCTTCTCTCATGTTGTGAGGGCTCCTAGAATTAGGAGAGGGTACACCTATTGCGCTTATTGGATAGTCTTCTTCCAAACCTTAGGCTGGTGCCGAAGGATGGGGAAGGAAGAAAACCAATTAACCTAAGTGAGGTGTATAAAAGGTAATAAGTAAAGACAAATAAAGGGATTAGAAAGAGGGCAAAGTAAAATGCGACTGCTATCATTCACGACGAAACCGCGTATATCATCGCCACTCCTACTTCACCTTTGCATTTCTCCAGAACATTCCGTATCACTACGAAGATCCACATTTATTGGATACGCCATCGTATAGTTACATACAAACTCGAAGGAACTTGTTCCAGTTCAAGAATGGTTTCTGGTTCAGGAGAAATAGAATAAGGATTATTCGGTTGTCTTTTCCCTTTACCTTCTTTCTGGTTGTGAGGGCTCCTAGGATTAGGAGGGTGCACCTATTACGCTTATTGGATAGTTTTCTTCCAAACCTTAGGGTGGTGCCAAAAGGTAGGGAAGGAAGAAAACTATTTAGCCTAAGTACGGTGTACATAAGGTAATAAGTAAAGACAAATAAAGGGATTGGAGAGATGGCAAGAAAATATACGGTTAAAGTCATGAATCTGGATAGTGGAAGAGGCATTACTAGGAATACCCGGATACCCCTTCGAAACATTTTCATGTTTCAATTTTACTGTGAGTTGTTAATTGAAAACTGATTTCCCAATTAGATTCTTACTCCAGAGTATGTATTTACCAGGTTTGATTCTCACATCTGTATAGTATTACAGATGATGAGTGGGAGTAAGATATTAGGAATTAGGTGATTATACCATCATTATATCGGAATTCATTGTAATTGGTGATATTTGAGGAAATCACCTAGGTTTTTTGCCGAACGGCAAATATTTGGTTTTGAATATTCGTAGTTATGCACCAGTTTCAAACTGATATATCTGTACGTTTATTTTATAAAGTGAGATATAACTTTTTGAAATTATGTCTGTGATATTTACCTATATCGGTTGATGAATGGGTAAGGAGCATTCAACAGCGGTGTAATTCTACTTAACCATAGTACAGTTTTCAACTTACGACGCACAGGGTTTGAGTTATTGAACTCAGGGTACTTATACAAAGTATTGTATATGGTCCAGTGTCTATTAGGACAAAGGAGTTGGTACTCGTACTATATTCTGTTTACTTGTGACTTCTTTAGTTTTTAGACAAGTATTTCGTAGAAATACAAGGTCCAAGTTTTGAGAAGTTATAGGTACAAAAATAAAGTAGAGAACCATGTGTTGCAAGTATCGGGATTCTTCAAGGTGATCAAAGATGTAGATATTTGTGTTTGGCATTCAGTTAATAGTAATGGTTATGAGAACTTGCTTCTCTTTCAAGTTACTCAAATCTGGATGCACTCCTGGTTGAGTAATGCCGATCGACTTCTCTCCATTTAGTTGACATGCACTGGAGACAGCTTGAAACGTTTTAGATATCGTTTTGCGAATTTTTCCGTTTTATGGCAAAATAGTCGGTATTTTCCGTTTTAACCCGATTTCGATCAAACGTCTGTAGAACCTTGCCGCCACCTAGTTTAGCTAAAATAAAGCTAGTGCGCGAACTTTGGGGGTATATGGGAGGTTTTGGTTCTGATAGAATTTTTCCCAAATAAAATATTATTTTAGCCGGTAAAATATGCACGTAAATCGGGAAATTTTTTCTAAATGAGAATCATTAGAAATCATCACTACAATTATTTTAGAACCTTCTTTTTAAATATCTAGATTTTTTTTGTCAATGGAATTAATTTTTTTAAAAAGAAAAGAAAAGAAAATGAAAGGTGGCAAAATTCAATTATTGTTGCATTTATTGCTTAAAACTAGAACATTCATCATTTTATTTATCCAAATACCCCTCCTCCCCCTCACCTCATGGCTGAGCCTATCCCCCCCATTTCTGCCCTCACTTTTTCCTAACTCATTTCTTCTTCTCTTTCACTCAAAAATGCTTCAAAAATCCCAAAATAAATCCATAAATTCCTAAATAATTAAACCATCAAATTCCTTCACTAAGTTTGCTCGGATCTTCAACAAAGCATGGTTTTTGGAAGCTAAGATAATGGATCAAGTTGTTATTTTGTGTTCTTGTTGAGGTATATTTTTCAAAACCCTAATCTTAAATTGTTATGTTTAGATCTTTAAGTTGGTTAATTAAATGGTTATCATAGCTTTAAATTCTTGATTTAATTCATTATTCATAATTTTTAAGAAATTCAAGTTAGGGTTAAAGCATGATTAAGTATTTAATGTTAATTAAATTGTTAATTTGTGGTTAGAAAAAGCTTGACCTGGTAGAAAATGCTAATTATTGTTAATTACTACTTTGTTTAATTAAGAATATTGCTTACTAAGTTTTTGCTAAAACTTATTAGCAAGGGTTAAAAAATTTGGAAATGGTTTGGATAGCTTAGTTAAGCTAATATAAGATATTTGTTATCGCTAGATTTGTGTTAGCTTTGTTCTAGTGCGAATTATTGCGATAAGTTGTTTACTAGGTTTCGGGGTTTTTCCGACATGGTTTCAATTGGTCGTTGCGAGGTGATTTCTATTATATTGCTCGTATTTGATTGTGTTGTGTTTGCGCGATCGGGACGATCGGAGTCTAGACATGGTGTTTCATAGTTTAGCGACCCTAGTTAATGTTTTTGACCGATGTCGTGCGCGTTAGATGCGCTAAGTGCGCAGTGTAATTTTCTGAGCGTTTTCATTGCGTTTCGTTGTCTTTTCGTCGATGTAGGATATTTATCTTATGTGATGTGTTTGTGAAATTTTAGATTCGCAAGCGGGGACTTCGAACACTACGACAAGGGAAAACAGGTGGTAGGCTTCACTTAGCTAGGAGCGTTGGTGAGTAGATTTAACATCTACAGGGGAATCGCCCGCATGGCGTTATGCGTCTGGGTTAGAAATGACTTGACTTGTCGCATATTCTATTTCATATTTAGAATTGCGCATACACCCTACTGTTTAGTTAATTGTTGTGCTTGGACTAGTATCCTTAGGACACTGAACTATTATTGACGGTTTATGTTGCACGAGCACTGATTGTATGCCATACACACCGTCAATAATTGCCATGACACGCACAACCCACTTATAGATATGATATAGTTTGGTTAGGGACATTGAGACATTGATTCATATTTCTTTATGCATATGACTTATAGCATACCTGTATACCTATATGCTTACACATATTCCTTGAGATACTTACATGCTAGTTACCTGTATACCTATAGGGTATTGTACCATTAGTGATAGGTACATACACGCATAATGACATAACTACATGTATACTTTGTATACATACTTCACTTATACCCGGGGGGTATATTACATCATTTCTGATAGGTAGATATCTATATCTTGCTATACCTTTATATTTACGCATATATCAGTTATAGCTACATGTTTACCTTTACTTGATATTATTTAGAATTGGAGAAATTAGGAACCGCATGATATTTATATTAACTTGTTGCAGTTAATTAGCGGCTTTTCCTTTATATGCTTACATTTTAGTTTTATGTTGCGTATATTTTATTCATGGATTTTCGCATTGAGATATGGATTTTTCATAATGTTTTCTGGATTTGGGGACCGTGTAGTTTCATGAAATTATGCATTATTTGAAAAACCCGGTTTTTCTTGATATGATATTTCAGCATCCACCATGAGATTTATCGGTTCTGATATATATACCCCATGCGAGGAGTCGGGGGCCGTATGAGGGTACATGGTTGGGCCTGGTACGGTTCCCCTTGGCAAGATGATCGACGGTCTATGCCGATTGAGCCTGGAAGGTGGGCAAGTACCTACCGGTGACATTACCAATGACTCGGCGGTTATCATGGGGATACCGACGGGAGTCATGTGCGTATGGATACGTCGAGAGGCGAGGGTCAGAGCTAGGCACTCGAGCTTTCGGTATAGCGTATGATACGTACCTATCAGGGTGCCAGTCTTGGTGACAGCACCTGATAGATCACTATTTGTAGCGTTTTAAAAATAAATAAATAAATAAATAAAATCCTTTAAGTGAATTTTCTGATTTTCGGTAAAATAAACCGTATTTTCCCTAAAACTTAACTATAAATAATTTTCATCATAAATTTAAAAAGACCTATTTTAATTATGTAATTACTAGTAAATGGTGTTTATTTAGTGACTTATAAATTATTATTTTACTTAAATATTTTTCTTTAATTAATTATTTTAAAAATTAACATAAGATTTTAAATATACATTAAATTAGTGTAAATTACAATTTGGAAATGGGTTAATTTGGCAAAGTGAGCCATGTCATACTAGAGTTTAGTTTGTAGCATGCATTTTCTCTCCTTGAATTGTCTTCATAGATCTAGAAACTTCATGGGAAAATTAAGCTAAAAATAAATAAAATTAAATAGTTTTGAAAAGACTTAAAAAGAATCATTAATTAAGGTATTCTTCTACACTTTTCTACACTTTTTCTCTCTCTCCCCTCACAACCCCCACCATGGTCGAATTACCCTAATGGCAGCCCCCCATTTCTACACTTCATTTTGCTTCAAAAATCCTCCAAAAATTCATCAAAATTCATGAAAAATCCACAAAAAACATCACAAATTCCTAATTTAACCATTACCCAATATTCTTTGACCTATCAAGCTTGGTTCTTAGAGCAAAATTTGCATTTTTGGGAGGCTAAGTTTTCATGTTGATCCAAACCCTTGAGGTATAAAATCCAAAACCATAGTTAAATTGTTGTTGCTTTCTAATCTTTCTAATCTAGCTAAATTGCAAAATTAATTGTGGTTTCTATTTCAAGATTCAAAATTCAAGAGAGGGTTTTAAAATGAAGTTTGGGTTTTTATTAATTGAGTAGGGTTATAATAAGAGGCTTAACATTTTTAGAAGAGAAAAATCTTGTATGGTTGTTGAATTATAATTTGTTCTTTCAAAATTGTTTAAATTAAGCAATTTAGCTAACTAGGTTTTTATAAAACATATATATTGGTGATATAAAATTCTAATTAAGGTTTTTATCATTATATTGTAGTTTTAATGAGAATATTAACATGTTATCGGAATGAAAAACCTAATTTAGTTACTAATTTGAAGTTGATAATAGAAAATTGTTATAAAAATACTATTTTGCTGACTAGATTTTAGAAATTCTTTAATAAATGAGATTTAAAATCTAATTTATGGTTTCATTATATTATTATCATCATGAATTGTAGTTTAATAAGTTAATTCATGCAAAATCAAGTTTAGTTGTGATATTGTGAAATTTTGCTTGCAAGGTGTTAAAATTGATTAAATTGCAAACTAGAATTTCCAATTTAATACAAATTAGTGTGATAAAAATATGGTAATGGTTTCTATAATCTATTTATGTTATTTAATGAATATTATGACCATTAGTTTCTTTTAAATATCAAGTTTTGAAGTAAAACGGTAAATTGACATTTTCAAGGTTTTGCGGAATTGGACGATTTGATCGATTTTAGGGTTTCAATGAATTAAATCGTGTTTTATATTATAAGTAATGAGTTTTAAAACTACGAGTTGTTTGTTGGTGTTTTATCTCAATCAATCGGCGTTTGTACGCCGATATCGAGCGATATTTGGTTTTTTTTGCATGAGCGGGTCATAGGTTTTAACCTATGCGCGTTTCGTGCGTCGTTTTGGTTTTGTCTGTGATTCAGTTTACGATATTATATATGTTTGCGTATAGGTACCCCTCGCGTGGACTTCGGACGAGGAAGAAGAGGAGGGCGACATCGTCTTCGGCAGACAAGGACCAGGTGAGTAGATGTATATCTACGGGGGAAAGTCGGGTGGATGGCGTTTAGCACCCCCGCAAACGTAAAATAGGAATATTACTTATTGTCATTAGGAAGCCAGACGTGACCTTAGATTCTTGGTGAGTAGGACCCTAGTAATGACCTTAGGTTGGACTAGACTGATTTAGAAAGACCTTACCAAAGGATGAGTATCTTGGAGGAGATTCGTAGGTTTCAGGTAGACACACACACGCACACACAGAAACTTGACTTGGTGTATATGTGTTTGTGTATATATATAGGACTATGTGTAGGTATATATATACATAACATGTATATGTGATATAAGGATGTGATATGATACATGGGGATGAAACAATATAACTGGACTTGATGCCGTGATCTCTTGGCTATACAGTCGTGTTATGATGTTAGCGGATCATTAGAAAATGAGTTAATGGATATATATACATAAACAATAATAAGTGGTGATGATATTGAGGTACATGAGACTCTAAAATAGAACCCGGACTATAACCTGTGGCCGAATCACGATATAATATGTGTGTGACTTGATTACGATATCATATAGGTGTGACTGAATCACGATATGATATATGTGACATGACATTTCTGAGGATAAATTGACGATGTATATTTATGCTGGCAATGATATATGATTGATGATATTGGGATGTATGCGATTACAGTATAGTACCTTTGATCATGACACTATTTGACGATGATATTAAACGAATGATGATGTACGTAGGTGATACTTGACCCGTACCCCGATATTGGGATGCCGTACGATGGATTTTAGCGTACGAGGTATAGATGTGATGATTGATCCGCACTCTTGATTCGAGAAAGCTGTACTACGTACGTGACGCTATTGAGGCTGGATCGCCGACTATTACAGATATGGACTCAGACCTTAGGTGGACCCTTATTTCCTATCGACTAGTTCCTTTAGTTTAGTTCCTTAGGGGGTTAGATAGATACTAATTTAAGCTCGAGTCATATAGTTGTAGCTAGATATGTATCCCGCCAGAATGAGGGCAAGAAAAGGCATTCCAAATGAGTGGTTAGTACACATTTTACCTTTATATTCAGATTGTAATCATCACGTTGCATGTTCATACATATGTTTCTGTAGTTAATATGAAATTCTGCCTGTTAGGAAACCAGCACCATTACCGATGATGCGCATGTTCCACGTACACTTATTTGCCGGCTCACACACACATCATCGGTAATTTCTATGTCACGTACACTTTAGAACATATTATCTTTTATTGATAGAATCAGCTAAAGGCTAGATCAATATAATATTGTGAATACTTTCAGGTGTTAGTCTAGACATTGCATTTATTACTTAGACGTTTCATGCATTCACATTTTCATGTTATCATGCAGTATTGTGGGGCTTATGCCGATACTTATTATGTACTTACTTATGATTTTGGGATTTGGATTTCTATGAGATTTTCTGGATTTTGGGGAAAACCGCAAGAATATATACAAAAACTTCTCTCTCTTTCTCCCTCTTTTTTTTAATATAAGTTGCGGTTTTCTCGTGATGTATGTGTCGTCCACCATGAGTTTTCATATTTTCTGTTGGATTTCGAGACCCGATTCGAGGAGTGGATGAACCGTCTCGGGTACATGGTGGGCCCAGTATGGTATCCCGGGGCAAGAAGATCGAGTTATAGACGATGAGCCTGGCAGGGGAAGACTATCTACCGGTGATGTCTGGCGCGGCGGATATCCGGAGGATACCGACCGTTGTCGTGAGATTTAATGAAATGGGCCGATCCGGACTGACGGAGCCCGAGATATTGAGACTATGAGGTATTGAGACTTGATATTTACATGTTTTGTGTCGATGCTTGACACGGATTTCCATGGATTTCATCGATGATGTTTCAGACTTCTATACAAATTTTACTATGGTGAAAGTTAAAGACTTTTATACAGATATATCCAGATTTAAGGGTTGATTGTTTTACATTCATGGTGCATGCATACTCATTTATACGACATATTACTATTTGAGGCACTGACACGAGCATGGAGCAGTTGCACTTACGCGTAGTTTATTACCCTGCACTACTAGATGCCTAGTGATATATTAGTATATTATTATAACCTAGGACAACATCGTGCATTCGATTTCTTTTCGCAGATGTCTTCTACTCACGAGTTGGCAACTCACCCCCATTGTGCCAAATTTTATTACAGGTTCGATGTACAGGTTTCCTTGCCAGCTTGCTGGCACATCTTTTCATTCAGGGTGATTTGCACGGTAGGTTGGTTCACTTGTATCAGGACCGCCATTGTACTTTTATTATTTCATTGGTATCTAGTAAGCTCCATCAACCAAACTTGTATTACTTGATAAGTTTAAAGGACCAATTATTTATTTCGACCTTAGAGTCGCGCATGTATTATTATGGTTTGGTGGATTTGTTTTCTTTTGAGTTTTGAGCCTCGCCCTTTGGCGTTGTATATTAGTGTGCTTGGTGTGGTTGGTTCCGCCTGTTGGCGTAGAGCTAGCTCCCGCTTGGGGATGCCATTTTATCGTTTGTATATATTATACTTGTTTGTACCCGTTTGGGGCCAGTTTTTACAAAGGAGACTCTGCCAAAAATTTTGAGAAAATTTGATCTTTTTTTTAAAACTTGTTTTCCTATATGTTTTCCTTTACATCTTCTTTATATGGTTTAGATTTCTGGGTTTCGGCTTACTTAGATTACATTGCGCCTCTAGACGCTTCGTAATTTAAGTGTCGGTCACGTTCCGTACCTTCGGGTCGTGACAATATTTTGTGTCGATACTTGACACTTGGTTTTCATGATATTTTACTCCTAAGTATATATAACAGTGGAATGGGACACTGTTATATATGCATATACATATATATTAGTGGAATGGGACGCTAATATATATGTATACATATAAATTCATATACTTCATCTTAATTATTTATGCAAATTATATATAGGATATAAGAGATTTACTTGATATTGGATTTGGGATATAGGTGATTCATTTGATATTGGATACAGGATATTTATGAGATTGTTGATATTGTACATTCAGGATTTGTGAGACTTATATGATATGAGAGCCAATTTGGGGGCTGATTTGAGGAATTGGGATTTGGATTGTCTTGATGGATTTTGATCCTACCACGATGTCAGGATTCCGTGGAAATGACATATTTCATTCCATACTCCACATTTATTGTTTATGCACTGCTTCATGTATTAATAGTACCTGTCAGTGTACCTTTTATGATTGTTGCATTTACATACTTCATTTTATAAGCATTGCTTCATGTATTAGTTGTACCTGATAGAGTGCTTTCATGACTGTTGCATATACACCTTTTCATATCATTATTGCATGATTATTGCATACCGATTGTCATATTATTGCTTCATGTATTACTTGTACCTGCTAGTGTACCCTTCATGATTACTGCATTCATATGACCTTTTATTGTCATTAATTGCATATGTTAGATTCGCGTTGTACGTGCATACTTGTGATTACCTGCATATGTTATTTACTATTCACGAGTTGGCAACTCACCCCCGTTGTGCCACAGTCGTTTTGCAGGGTGTTCCCCAGAGTAGTCGAAGCAGGCTATTCATCTATCTATCATCTTTTGCTGCGGATACCGCATCGGCTCACAGTGTGCAGTTTTGCTTTAGGTAGGTTTTGTGGTTATTCGTTGTTGTATTGTATATTCATTGTATCCTGTACTCTCCATCTACTACTTTCATGTTGACTTAGAGACTTGATATGAGGACGATATTGTATAATATTTTGTGACTTGGTTGTCTTTTATACAGTTCCTTTTTATCATCTTTTATTTCTTCGATACGGCATCGTATATCTGTTGTGGTGGTTGTTTTCCGCCTCTTGGCGTGGATTTGCTCCCGTTGGGGATGCTTTACTTTATTTTTATGTTGTACCCATTTTAGGGGTTGGTTTTTACAAAGGAGGTGCTGCCGAAATTTTCAAGAAAGTAAATTGAACTTAAAGAATTTATACTTGAGATTTTCAAAAGTTTAAACAATATTTCTTATCTTTTCTTGTCTTTTAATGGTTTAGATTTCTGGGTTTTGGCTTTCTTTTACTGCATTACGCCTATAGACGTTGCGTAGTATTAGGGTCGTCATGTGCCAATTTTGGGTCGTGACACAGCTGCATGATTTGAATTTGGTTCCAATTAAATTAGTGCCCCCGTTTCTATATTGTATATAGAATGGTTCATATCTTAACAATGTTGAGGTATATGGAGTTGTCCGGCTTATACTTAAAACCAGACTCTGTACATACTCAAGGCACGTTTCAATAATGGCAGTTTGTGGGTTATCTCGGGCTATGATGAGGGGTAACTTTCTACCGTCTGGAAGATCAATAGTGATATTGTTCTTGACTCGCTACAGTTTTAGCAAAATGGACTTTTTCAGAAAACAGTAGTGGGAGTATGGTAGAACTGGAAGTGATTCCAGAACCACAAACGATTACTGAAAATTTACTAGAACCTAAAGATTTAATCGGGTTTGACATTCCATTAGCCACTCCGTAGATATGGTGGGTAATCTCAGGCGCCCGAGAGGTACTTCAGTATCCTCAAAGACGGTGACAGGAAGGTTCTTGTCTATCCAGACTTACCATTACTGATGTTCTAGACTATGAAACCCAGCAGGAGGATGAGTATAGCGTCGTTCTAAACTAGCTTTAGAAGTGCACGTGTATATGACTCTGCCGGAGGGTTGTTATAGTCAGTGGGAGCAACGGAAGAATAGTGGACAAGTAGCTTGTGTCTATTTATAGACTAAAGTAGGTATAGCATAGATAGATCATCTATTTTTGATGTGATAGTCATAGGCTTTGACTTCATCAAAATAGAGATGGATCTATTAAGAAGATAGTAGGGTGTGATGTCCTGGTATTTTGATGACATGCACTTTATAGGAAGTGAAATTCCTATACTATGATCGGTTATACTATGATTGTGACAAAGTTGTTTTTCCACATAGGATATGGATATAATATCAGGTTTTCTGGTTACTAGATCTATGGTTTTAGATCTAGATTTGGGAAGTGTCCTGATTGATATCGTTTCCGTGTCGTGTTTAGAAATATTTCACAACCAAAGAAATTTATACCGCAATCAATTAACGGTGTCGATGTAGCGCGTTAATGAATGCGGATCGTCCACTGAGAAAGTGTGATTTGTTCTTATCGTTTTAGTTGAGTTGAAAATTAAAAGATAAAAGAAAATGATTTAATATTCATGGGATTTTAGTTTCAAGAAATAGATCTAAAATCAAGAAATGATAAAGATCAAGAAAATGTCCAAATCGTTTGAATTATCAAGATTTATAAAGAGGCTTGTCGGAATCGATCCAATTGATAGTGATGATGAATACTAATTATTACAAATTCTTATCTATTGAAGATTTGTTGCTAGATCGATGACGATCAATGAGAATTAGGGATCTATTGAAGAAACTAGGGTTTCTTCATCATCATCCCTTGTCTTTTCATTGATTATCATTCAAATTCTAACCTCTAGCAAATTAAATCATCGATCGTTGATCTTTAATTTAGAGCGATGAAATCGATCTCACTCAAATTAGGTTTTCGATGATTCAATTTCCTAAAGTTTATAAAACTCATAAGACTTAAGAATCGTTCAAGAATTTAATCATCATCATCTACCTATTTTCTCGATTCCGATACAAGCGGAGAACTTACTCACGCATTATTATAAAGCAATCTAGAACTAAGAATATCATAATATGCGAATGAATAGAAAGCAAGAATAAAGATTTTCACCTTTATTTAGATCTTCTTCAAATTACAACTCTCACTCAAGTTTACAAGACTAGCTCTAGCTCACTCAATTGAGAAGGAATTTGGCGTCGTTCTTTGTGTGGCTCGATCGTCGTGAGTCGCGGATCGTCGTGGATCTCTTGCTCGGAATGAAGATCGGCGTTGCTTCAAAGGCTCGTTGAATGCTTGCTTGATATGGTACTCGATGTATCTTGATTTGTCTTTGGAATTGGATTTGGGCTAGGGTTTTAAGTTGCAAGTTGTGTCACTCAACTTGCGGAATTTTGGCTCAATATTCAACAACTAATCAACTCTTGAACAACCCTTGTAATGAAGCCCTAAATCCCTTTTTATAGCTTTCCCCTTTAGCTTCCCCTAGAAGCTAGATTTAGCTTCCCTTGGAAGCTTGGTTGTTATGAAGCTTGCATGGGAAGCTAAGTAGTTATGTAGAAGTTTCTAGATTAAGGTAGTTAGCTAGCTTGTATGAGAAGCTTGGTAGGTATTAAGCTTGCACAAGAAGCTTGGCTGTTAGAAGAGAAGCTTCTAGAGAAATCTAGGAACTCAAGCGTCTTGAAGAAGTTTGGCCATTTAAAAGGAGACTTCTGCAACATGACCAATCGCCGACGATTCAACGCGGCCGCGGATCCGCGGCGGATCGGCCTGACTCAGCCGCGGATCCGCGGCCGTTTAGTGCGATCTCTGCATGGAATTTCTAGTGTTGATTTGTGTTGGCTTTATGGCACTTTTCTGATGTCTGGAATATTTTTATACTTTATTGTTTACTGCCAGATCACAAGTCTTTGACTTGACATATTTTATCAGCACTTTTAGCAGTTCCGGCTCTTTTACCTGGAGAATTTCCTGCACACAATCTCGAGACAAGTGTTTGATATACAAAAGATCACGTATGCAATAATAAACACACAATTTCCCTCATGATGCGGGTTATAATGTATAACACAAGTTATTTGGTATTTTGCAGACAAATTGCTAATATGTGCTATATTTATACCAAACACCTTTAGATGATTGCAAATAGTAGGGAAATTGATGTGTTAAAAATGCAATATTTTCGACTGATCATGTCCCAATCTGGGTGTTTTGACATTTTTCTAAAAGTGTTTTAGAATGGCTGACTCCTGGCATGGTGGTGTACCTACAGGTGAAGGAGTCACCCTCTATAAAGGTGTCTTACAGACTAAAGGGGAGAGAGATTTGCATGATTGGCATATCACTTGCTTAGGCAATTGAGTCAATCATGTGATGTCAAGTACCACACCAGATGCTGTTTTTGCACTAGCTGCAATAAGCTTATATTAATCCAATCCTGGAGAAACGTTGGGAAGCAGTTTATGAACATAAGTGGATGTTCATGGGATATCGTAACGGCAGCCTCCTTCGGGAGACGGTTATCATTTCAGGCTTCCAAGGTGACCTAGATGACAGAGCAACTGTCAGAGTTTTAGTTCTCCCTCTTTTGAGGGACAGTATGTTGGACAGGTGGTCCAAGCGGATACTGAGGAAGGCATGGCACAGGATACTAATTAAATTCAGTGGACAATACAGTCTGAGAAGTTTGCTGGATTTGGAGTTCAATTGTGAACTGGATCCCATCAGATATCCAGACATATTCTAAGACAGGTATTGCTCATTTTGGGAGATAGCTTTCTCCGTGAAGTTGAGATATAGAGAGATACAGAAAGAAACATTGGAGCGGATCCACTCACTGAGGCTATTTCTCGAACACAATAGTTTCGCAAACAAACTTTGCGAGACTGATTAGTAGAGGAGTTGGGTGTTCGGTATCACACGGGTTGTGAGTATGTGACACCGCAATAATTAGTCTTAAGTGCAAGTGTGAGATTGTTGGCTATAGTGCCCTCAAGGCGATTGTCATAGTCACTGGCAGGTGATTATGATGATTGAGGGAGGACCTATACCGGTAAAACAGTCTTACTCGAGATGATAGTATGTTATCTGGTTTGTCTTTATCATCGTGTACATGCTTCAGGTGACATTACAGATCACTATTACATGTTGATAGAGCACATAGGATTCTTGCTTGACTACCAGCATTATGATGGTGATCATATACGTGGTCTATAAGCACATCCTTAAAATGTCCCTGGTCGTGGGAGTTTCGAGACTGGGCATCGATACTCCAAGAGTTGACTAGCGTATACTGATCGAGACCCCGATGAGGGGCGGTGGCCGGTCTCACAAGACATTGGTGTTAGTTGGTTAACCTAAGATGTATACAGATGCTCATTGGGTTATGAGTACACCGGACGGACTCGCCGGGAACATGCTGGTTAGTATTATACCTATTGTCAGATAGCAGTTCCCTGGTGACATGTGTACAGGTTAATCTATCGACCTGAGATCGTCATTTGTCTCGTGTGAGTTCCCATTGTGCTTTGATTACTACCCTACCATGGCTCAAAAGAGTCGTGCAAACAAGTTTTAGTTGGGTACAGTCCTGAGCTACATGGAGGCAGTGAGCGGATCGTCAGGGGATTCGTCTCTCCCGGTATTGGGGTTGATGTCGCGGTGTGCACGGGTGGCCATCACCAGAAATCCTTAACCAAGGTAGTCGGGAATTACTGATCTAGGATCGGTAGTTTCTCAAGCGGTGATGGATTTCATACCGACACTGAATGTCAAGTTATTAGGGGTCTGACTTTATCCACCCCCTAGACTCGATATGTGATACTCATAGACGAACGGACCGGACTGTACGGATATTGTCACTGTCAGGCTTGGTAGGGGTTTCAGGATGAGTTTGCTCGTCGGTCTCCCTTTCGCACAATACCTGGGTAGCCGTTACGTACAGCTAGTGCCGCTGACGTGCTTGTGGTTAAACCCACTGCCCGCGTATTGACGAGTCTTTAGAGTCCTACACAGAGGGTTTCCCTGCTTCGGGCGAAACGATGTAGAAGCCGTATAGTTTTACGGCAGGGTTCGATCACATACGTGTATTTGTGCACGGATGATGTTCGGATGGATAATACTAGTGGGCTTTAGTTTAAGTCGTATCCTAGTATTATTGTAAGTCTACGGTAGCGCCCCGGCCGTCAATCCGAGGCCAAATGCGGAAGAAAAAAACTTTTTAAGAAACCGGCGCTATCATAGTCTTTCACCCGGATCGAACCATTAACGCTAAACTAGCTAACTACTAAGAAGTGAGAGTGGCTATACCGATCGATCCGTGTCCTTCGGTCTTTAGCCACCATCCCAAGCTCCTCGCGGTATCTTCGATCTCCGGTCTCCTCGTCGGAAAGGCACCACATAAATGAGTCTTTTTACGGGCTCCCGCTTCATCCGAAGCAACTCGAACATGAAGTTTGCTAGCCGACATGTCCAAGGTGAAGTAGAGAATGTGTGTGATAACTTTGTCTCAAGCATCCATTGATTCTCAACACATGAGAGTGTATGGATGGAGGTTGAAGATGATACCATTGGTGGAAGTTATGAGCTAAAGGAAGAAGAAGAAGAGCTTTTCTTTTCTTGTGTGAGATGAAAAATGAGAGAGGCTAGAATGAAAATCACAATAGCTAACCCATGTACATGGCTGCCCTCTCTCTCTCCATCTTTCATTTCACACACTAAATCAATCCAAAATGTGACATATGCACAAATAAAGAGACCATGAGTCACCACTTATGTACATGTCACAATTAATGCATCTCATCATGAATTAAGCTCATAATTTCCACCAAAATAAACATTAACCCAAATGTTTAATCCAACAAAAAGATACGGCATCAACTAAAATAAACTCGTGACGGATCACAAGAATACCCCTTACCTGTATATACATGCCTGCATCCGCATTCCGACTGAATGCGAATGCAATGAGACTAAAATAATCCAACAAATTTAATACTAGGATCCGGCTTAAACCAAAGCCCACTAGTATGATCCGCCCGATCATGATCCGTGCACAAGTGCACGTATATGATCGAACCCTGCCATAATACCATACGGCCTCTACAACGTTTCGCCCGAAACTTGGGAAACTATATGTGGGGGACTCTAAAGACTCGTCAATACACCGGCAGTAGGATTAACCACAAGCATGTCAGTGGTACTAGCTGTACGTAACGGCTACCCATGTATCGACCAAAAGGCAGGCTGATGAGCGAACTCATCCTGACACCCTACTGAGCCTGTCGGTGACAATATCCGTACAGTCCGGTCTGTTCGTCTATGAGTATCGCATTTTGGGCCTAGGGGTTGGTAAAAGTCAGACCCCCAAAAGCGGTACAGGTCGTGTCGGAGTATAGCCCATAACACCCTGAGATACTACTGGAATACCTACCAGTAAATCTCCTGCCTTGGCCAAGGACTTCGTGTAATGGCTCTCTTAGACACAGCGCGATCTCACCCCCAATACCGGGAGAGATGAAACCCCTGCCGATCCGCTCACTGCCTCCATATGGCTCGGGACTGTATCCAACTAAAACCTGTTTACACGACTCCTTTGAGCCGTGGTAGGGTAGTAATCAAAGCACAGTGGGAACTCACACGAGAAAAATGACGATCTCAGGTCGATGAACTAACCTGTATGTAAGTGCACGGCGGCGCCCCGGCCGTCGATCCGACGCCGGAAACGCGGAAACGAAAAACTTTGCGAAACTTGCAAACTGGCACCACCGCGCACTATCAACCCGGATCGGGCCATTAACCTAACTACTAGCAAACTGAAAGATGGGTAGAGAGATATACCGAGCGATCCGTGTCCTTCAGTCTTCTCGTCGTCGTCCCGATCTCCCGCGGAATCTCCGTTCGTCACCTCCTCGTCGGAAAGGGCACCACGTACCCGTTTTCTTTTACGGGCTCCCACCTCTGGACCGAGGCAACTCGGGCGCGAAGTTGGCGAGCCGATGCGTCCAAGGGTACTGTAGGTGTAGTGTAGTAGCTTGTCTCTTTGGGGTTTATGAAGTTGCCTTAATGTTGTGGAGGTGAAGAAAGCAACTAAGGAAATGTGCTTAGGAATTTAGGTAGCAAGAAAAAGAGATGAATCAATTTCCCTCACATAATGAACTCCCTCCTCTCCTCTTCTCTCATGTGGTCGGCCCCTCATGATCAAAAATAGTGGAGAAATGAAGTATGAATTATTAAGAGAAGGAAAAGGTATCAAAATGAGAAGAAAAAGGTCACACTAAGTTCACATCCACATCCTTTCATCATCCATCATAATAAAAACGCAAGGAATTGATCCAAAAGGAATCTCATGATGAAAGAACCATCATGAAGCCCCCATAAACAAGAAACCCCCTCCACAATAAGTTATTTGCAAACTTGCAAATAACCCCTTCCATCACAAAAGTCCGGCCGTGAAGGAACAAAGGAAAACTGGCCGGAACGGAATGCAAACTGGCAACTTCAGAAAACTGATCCCGTAATAAATTACAGGAAAACTCCGCTACTGTATATACATACCCGCATTTGTATTCCCACTGAACTCAAATGCAAAGAGACAAAACTACACTGTCTAATACTAGGATCCGGCTTAAACCAAAGCCGGCTAGTAAATTCGGTCCGATCACGATCCGTGCAATACCGCACGTATTTGATCGAACCCTGCCATATCTCCATACGGCCTCTACAGAGTTTCGCCCGAAACTTGAGTAACTGTGTGTGGGGGACTCTAAAGACTCGTCAATACAATGGCTGTGGATTTAACCACTAGCACGTCAGAGGTATTAGCCATACGTGACGGGCCACCAGCTATTGACCAAAAGGGACATCTGTAAGCGAACTCTTCCTGACACCCTACTGAGCCTGTCAGTGACAATATCCGTACAGTCCGGTCCGTTCGTCTATGAGCATCGCATGGCGGGCCTAGGGGGTTGGTAAAAGTCAGACCCCCAAAAGCGGTACAAGTCGTGTCGGAGTGAAGCCCAAAACACCCTGAGATACTGTTAGTTATATGTATGTCCTAGAGGCCATTACTATACATACGATGTATATTGTATTGGATGCTAGGACATATATAGGAAGGACTTTCTTGCTCGACATGATAGTATGCTATCTGGTTGTACTTTATCTTAACATGTACTCTGATTGTCTCTATATTACATGTTGATAAAGCCCTTAGGATATGTACTCGACTACTAGGACTATGATGAGATCATACTAGTGGGGCCACGGTAGTCGACGAGTACATCCTATAATTGTTCCTAGTCGTGGGTGTATCGAGACAGGACATCGATGCACCAGAGTAGACTAGCGTATACGCATCTTGACCCATATGATGGGCGATGGATGATCCCATATCCATCAGTGTTTGACATCAAGGATGGTGTACGGGTGCTCAGTAGAGACTGGTTACACTGGACGGACTCGCCGAGAACTCCCAGATGGTATTATACCATACATCAGATGGCAGTTCTCCGGTGACACTGGTACAGAGTAGTCTGTTGACCCGAGATCGTCATAGAGTCTTGTGTGATTCCCACTGTGCTTTGATTTCCATCATACCACGTCCAAGAGGGCGTGCAAAAAGGTGGCTTTTGGGTACAGTCCCGAATCACATGGAGGCAATGAGCGATAGGAGGGGATTCTTCTCTCCCGGTATAGGGAGTTGATGTTGTGCTGTGTTCGATTGGCTATAACCGGAAATCCCTGGCCAGGGTTGCTGAGATTTACTGGTAAGTGTTATCAGTAGTTTCTCGAACTGTTATAGACCTCATATCGACACGACTTATCGAGCTACTGGGGTCTGACGTTTACCACCCCTAGGCGAGATATGCGACATATCAGACGACGAGACCGGACTGTACGGGAGTGTTACTGTTTGGATTCACAGGAGAATGTACAGGCTTGCTTGTTGATCTTCTGAGCACTCAATACCTGGGTAGCTGTTACGTTTAGCTGACCGCTTGCAGCTTGTGGGTGTTTGATATGATCATCACCTACTGCCGGCGTATTGACGATTCTTTAGAGTCCTACACAGAGGTTTCTTGACTCAGGCAAAACGGAGTAGGGGCACATATGTGATATGTGCGGGACCGAGGATAATACGATATGAGATACCGTATTCTATTCTCGCGATATTTGATATCAGCCGGGTCATCGGATCAAGTGTTGATTCGATGAATCGGTACGGATAAATATTAGTCGGTTATATGCGATATAGCCGGATTGTCGGATCAAGTGTTGATTCGATAGTTTAATGTACAATAATATATATGATATATTAAATTACATTAACTAATATTAGCTCACTAAAAGATTCTTTTTCTCACTCGGGTAATACATTGATATATATGCGATATATGTTAATTGTATTATTTTATTTTGTTACGATAAATATTATATATGTGATATATAATATTGTAACATGATATGATAACTAATGCAACATATTTAGTGGAGTTTAAACATGATTAGGGTTTGGATTAGGGTTAAGCTTTCTAGATGATTCTAGAAGGTTTTGGTTTTGTTTTGGAAAAGATATTTTCAAGTGACTCATTCTTAACTCAACCCAAACCCTAACTCTTGGTTAATTCTTTACAATGGTTAAGTCAACCATGGTTGTATTATTTATCATATTAATCCTTTCATTATTCATCACAAAAGAAAATGGATCACTATTCTTCTTCTTCTTCCTTGAGTTCTTCATGCAAAGCTTTGTTGTTTTGATATTTGTGATGAAAATATGTGAGAAAAAGATAAATAAAGAGAGAGAAAATCCTACTTCATCATCCTCATCTTCCTTTGCCCTTTAGATGAGAGTGTTCACTCAATTTTAGTGAGTGTTAGCTTGTGTTAATGAAACTTCAAGGTAGATCATCTTTGTATCGAAGATCGGAAGCAAGACTGCACCTTTCTCTTCGTGAAGCCTCTCGAGAGTCCAGAGCACGATGATCGCAGCGAAGGGAACTCAACACGGAGCATATGAAGTGAAGGACCGGATCTACAAAGGTTGTAATCCCTCTCACTTAGTGTTAAAGTGTTTAGCATGTTAGTTTTCGCCTAATCTCTAGTTTAAAGATCCGTATTCGGGTTGTTCGGCACGGCTAATTTTTTAATCGGGCAAGGTTGATGCCTCGTAGACCCTTGTGCGAGTGCATAGCAACCCTACAGTGGTATCAGAGCCAAGCTAGAGCTTTAGGCGAAGTCTAGACGAAATTTAAAGTCCGATCGAACGCCGAAACCCCGACACGGAACCCTCTCTGTACATTTTTCAAAAATGAGGTTTTTTCTGAATTAAAAATTCTCAGAAAATTAAGAAGGAAAAACTAAGAATTACTGTGAAGTACGGACCTCTAACTCGAAAATTTGACCGCGGAACAGCGGCGACACCATGGGTTCTGCGGCGGTTCCGCGGCCAAAATTTGGACTTAGTCCCTGAAATTTCATGTAATTATTTTTAGGCCCTTTCTTGTTATGTTTTTCTGGGAATATTTTAATTCCACTCAAGTGTTGAGTTTTCAAGGGTTGTATTGGGGAATCGTTGATTCGATCAGATAATTTAACTTTGTTTAGTTTGTCCGGATAATTTTAGAAACTGTTAAAAAGTTCGGGCGGATATCAATAACACACTTTTTCCCCTGTCGGAAATTTTTTCAAAAGTTGGATTTTTTCTCGTGTTTAAGAACGTTCTAAGTCGTGCAAGTAACGCGGTGGACCCTCTAGAAGACAACAAACCTTAACTCGATTATGTGACCGTCTTGAACTGCCTTTTGAACCTTAGGGTTTGGGGCAGTACGACGTGCCACATGTGAGGCGTTGGCTTGACCCTTCTACGGCTGGACCATTGGTACTGTGGCATGTGATGGATGTTTTTAAACTGATTTCAAGTGTTGAGATATACTGGGGAAATCTTGGGTGTTTGATTGTTCGATCGGAAAGTTTAACATTTTCTGTTTTATCTGGAATGTGATACAATATTTGGAATCCAAAAAAAGTTATGAGATAACTAATTTGAATATTATAAATCTAACAGTTCAGTCTCAGATGATCGGTTGCCACGGAATTTTGATGTGATCAAAAGTCCGTCGCAATCACGTAGCGTACGTGGATACTCGTCGGGTAAACTTAATAGACAGCTACGCCCCATAGCCCCAACCAAGTGACTGTAGGAGAACCCCGTCGCCGAAAGCATCCGTTTGGGTGCTCGCGGCAGCGGTGTTCCGCCTTAGTGCACTTCGTCGACGGCATCCGGGGGTGCGGCCGTCTACTAAAGTTTGCAACGAGTATTCGATCAGAATATCGGGAATCTTGTTGAATTCCCCGACTTGACATTGAAAAGAGTTTTCAATAATGAGACTAAAATGCAGGGTTTACAATTGTTAGGCATGAGATGTCTAAGGAATTCATTTGGTTAGGCATGCGATGTCTAAAAAGGTTGCGGATTCCAACTATTGTAGTTTTACACTTGTTTTTCTGTGACCGTAAGCGTAGTATGTGGTGTATCGCCGGCTTCGTTGCTATACATCAACGACAATCGGGATACGCATACTTGCTTACGTTGATGATATGAGATATTATGTGTTGCTATGATATGTTGTATTGGATCATCGCGTTTGAATAGCCGGGGGTTTTATGTGAGATGAGAGTTTTTCTTTTTCATTCATGTAAAATTCATTTGTATGTAATATTCTTTTATTGGGGCACTTCCAGGTAGCGGAAGATGTCATCGTTGTATATTATTTACTTTTCCGCATTAGGTAGACCCAAGGCGGGGAACACAAGTAACCGGGTTCTAGGGTACAGTGGGAGACCATCTCGAGGAGTCGGGACCGGGTCTCCTAACCCTAGGATTGGCTGTGTTTCTTGCCGCTCTCGTAGGGGTCTAGGGATGTGGGTTTGGCTATTCATCGCGACCGTGGAATCCGTGTTTTATACAGGCTCGTATTGAAAACACGGACGTCCTAGTATATCCAATATTTCATATATGTTCTTCTGCTGCAATGTTCTGTGATGAGATCATATTACTGCCTGAGATGAATGTTTATATTTTATATATATGAGATATATGTTATATTGCAGATTTCGTTTTCAAAAGAGATTCTTGTGAAGCATAATAAAATGGGACTTCATTAATGAGATTAATGAAATAAAAGAAACCTAAGATGTTGTAGAAACTTGTTTATAAAAACAGGTAGCTACAGTTCTTGCTTTGCGTCGCGGTGTTCCTTGTAGAACATCCTGCACCTTATTCGATAAGGAAAGGACCGAGATCCCTTCACCGGGAGTGACTCCTTTAGCAATAACTGGAAGATGCTACAAACTCGGTTTGTCTTTTGATTGCTTCTATAGTTCTTGCTTTGCACAGCGGTATATATGATATATCCTGCACCTTATTCAATGAGTAAAGGGCCGACGATCCCTTCACCGGGAGTGAACCCTTTAGCAAAACTAGAAAAGCCTCAAAAAACACTCCATTTAAAATCACTCGATTCTACAACGATATCAAGTTCATTACGCAAAGGGTTTTCTTAAAAACCCGTCGTAGCCCTCCGTCATTTCAGATAAGTACTACTTAGTATTCGTGCTGCGGTAGTTTGGCATTCGTCAAGGCGTAGTGTACGGTAGCTAACTAGTGCTTATCTGCTAGCATACGATGCGATTGGATTAGGGTATTCGTACGGCGTTGTTTGGCATTCGTCAAGGGTCGTGCGGGTAGGTTTAATTCAATCAAGAAATGTACGGGTTGAACTTGGCTAGCGGACTATGGGTGGTTTGGCATTCGTCAAGGTCATAGGACGCTAGGGGCAAAATATTATTGGGAATTTCAAGTGATGAAATTTGCAATGAGATTGCATACCTTCTATGAGATAGTTGGATCCCGATACCCGCTGCGAGTAAGAGTTACTCCTGGGAGAGTTTTACACATTACAATTAGCCGATCAAGTAGGTGTCTAGAAAGGTGTTAACGGGGTTACGCCTCTGGGAAAACGAGTTTTACTTTAATTAGGTTCGTGCGAAAGCACGGGGGACCTCCCTCAAAGTACCGACACTGGCCTGGCTGAAAGATTGGCGAACCTGTAGCATGTAATTAATCCCGGCTAGTCTTTCCTTTTAGGGTTTGAAGGAAGATTTGACTAAAACAGTGGGAGACATCCTGATTAGATATATTAGATAACCAATCTAATCTTGCAAGAGCATACGCTGAGTGTTTTCTTCTCTCTCTCTCCAGGTAGCGACCATATCACGCCTTAATCAAGATAATAATACGGATATATTGACCGAACCCGCTTGTTATACTGAGCTGGGGAACGTTGGTCCCGCTCCAACTTATAATTGTTATAAGACAGAGCAGGAAATTGGGGAATACCAGATTTCCCGTGCCGCCCAAACGAAGAAAGTGCATGTTGATGGATCATCTTCGGGTGTGTTCGTTACAGAGAACTGTTTCTCAGTATCCTTTACGTCCTGGGTATGTGATACCGGATCAGGATCCCGCATATGTAATTTGTTACATGGGCTACAGAAAGGTAGAGAACTGAGAACGAGTGATAAGTTTCATGAGACAGAAAACGGTGCAAGTGTTGCGGCCAAGTCTGTTGGTCACTGTCACCCTGTATTACCAGAATACATTAATTCTGAACAAATGTTATTAGATACCGAACCTGATATACAAAATCATATCAGTCTCTTTATTAGTAAAGAAAGGATATAATTTTGTATTGTTGGATAATGTTTTGAACATTTCCTATATCAAGAGTTGATCGGTTCAGGCACGTTATCTAAAAGCATTGACGTTCTAAATCAAACTACAGTTCTTAGTATACAGAACACACACAAGAGGAAGAGTTCAGAAAAGAACGAATCCTTCTTGAGGTATTGTAGACTAGGTCATGTCAATGCGACCCGACTAGCTAAGTTACATTGAGATGCACATTTAAATCTGTTTGAATTTACATCTTGTGAAACTTGCCAGTCATGTCACAAAGATAAGATGACCATAGCTCTGTTTATTGGAAACAAAGAAAGAGTTAGTGAACTCTTGAAATTGATACATGCTGATGTATGAAGGTCCCCTGTCTACACATGCCAAGACCGGTTCTTTGTACTTCATTACATTCTCTGATAATCTCTCAAGATTCAGACATATGTTCCTGTTGAAACACAAGTCCGAACCTTTTGAGATATTCATAGAATATAAGTCAGAAGTAGAGAACCAAAATACGGGTAAAAGTATTATGTCCTTTGATGTGATCAAAGAGAAGAATACTTTAGCACGGAATTCCTGGACTATTCTAAAGGAGAATGAGATTCTCTCTCAGCATTACTCCTCCGTATACACCATAGCACGATGGTATATCGGGGCGGAGCAAACTCACCCTATTAGATATGGTGTGCTCTATGATGAGTACTACTGAGTTTCCTATTTCCTTTTGGGAGTTATGCACTTGAGAAGCTGCATACCTATTGAATAAGGTTCAAATCAAATTAGTTACCTACCACTTCATATGTGATATGGAAAGGGAAGAGCCCATATCTTAAGTTGGTTAAGATTGGGGTTGTCCGGCCTATGTCTAAAAGCAAAATCCGGACAAGCTCGAGGTAAGGTCTGTTATGTAGAAGTGGAAATGTTCCAGCTATACAAACTGCAGCTGATGATTTGGTAGAACCAAAGGATTCAATAGTTTCTAACGAACCTCAGCCTCTCCGCCGATCTAGTAGGGTTCCAACCCACCTGAGAGATACTTCGGTTTCTCTATGACAGTGGGAGCGAGGATTGCATCATGAGATGATGACCCAACTAGTTTCGATCTGGCCATCAGGAGTGGGACTCTGTAAGAATGGCTGGATGCTTATCGATCTGAAATGGAATCCTTATACACCAACAAAGTATGGACTTTGGTTGCTTTATCTGAAGGGTTAAATCCCCATCAGGAGCGAGTATATCTTGAGAAGATTACTTAGTGTACATGGAAAAGTTAAGACTTTCAAAGCTATGCTTAAGTCCATCCAGATCCTACTTGCCACGGCTATATACCATGACTACGATATCCGGCGGTTGGGTGTCATGACTGCTTTTCTAAATGATGTTTTAGAAAATAGCGTCTATAAGTACACAGCCAAAGGGCTTCGTAGACAGTGGGAGCAGCGGAAACGTGTACAAGATGTTTTATATGATAAAACAGGCATCGCGGAGTTGGAACATCTGTTTTGATGTGGTAGTCAAAGAGTTTGACTTCATCAAAATGGTAGATGAACCATGTATATACAAAAAGGTAGTAAAGAGTATGGTGGTGATCCTCGTAGAGTACGTGGATGACATACTCTTGATAGAGAAGGAGTTTCCTATGCTACGCTCGGTCAATCTCCGCTTATCACAAGGATTCTCCATATAGGATCGAAGTTGATACCTCCTAAATCCTGGGTTTTGGATCTATGAGATAGATCTAATTGGATATTAGGATACTCACTAGTTGTAGTAAGATGGTATCAATCGATCCTGGGGAGAATCACTGGAAAGGTTCCAGGGTGATAAGGACGACTGAATGTCAGTCGCAGGCATTGTCTTTACCCTCAGTGGAGGGACGGTATGTTGGAAGAGTTCTAAGCTAGATACCATGACATACTAGACGATTAAAGGCAAGATACATCGTTACCAAGGATGCTACCAAAGAGGCAGTCTGGATATATATAAGTTCATAAGATGAACTTCGTTCCTACCATTGTGTGACAATGGAGTTGTGGCTTTAGCCAAGGAACTACCGTCCCATCAGAAATCCAGATATAATTCTTAGGCAGTATCACCTGATCATGGAGATGGATGATCTCCAAGGTGATCGAGGTTAGGAGAGTAGATACAGAGGACAACAGCGCGGATCCACTCACAAAGGCTTTTTTTCCCAGTAGAAACTTTTACGGGATGGTTGAGTATAAGATACTTCAACCGCAGCTAATTGTTGGGTATGCGATACCACAACAGATGGCCCTAGTGCAAGTGGGAGATTGTTAGTTGTATGTATGCCCTAGAGGCCATTACTGTGCATACGATGTATATTGTAGTGGATGCTAGGACATATATAGGAAGGACTTTCTTGCTCGACATGATAGTATGCTATCTGGTTGTACTTTATCTTAACATGTACTCTGATTTTCTCTATATTACATGTTGATAAAGCCCTTAGGATATGTACTCGACTACTAGGACTATGATGAGATCATACTAGTGGGGCCACGGTAGTCGACGAGTACATCCTATAATTGTTCCTAGTCGTGGGTGTATCGAGACAGGGCATCGATGCACCAGAGTAGACTAGCATATACGCATCTTGACCCATATGATGGGCGATGGATGATCCCATAGCCATCGGTGTTTGACATCAAGGATGGTGTACGGGTGCTCAGTAGAGACTGGGTATACTGGACGGACTCGCCGAGAACTCCCAGATGGTATTATACCATACGTCAGATGGCAGTTCTCCGGTGACACTGGTACACAGTAGTCTGTTGACCCGATATCGTCATAGAGTCTTGTGTGATTCCCACTGTGCTTTGATTTCCATCATACCATGTCCAAGAGGGCGTGCAAAAAGGTGGCTTTTGGATACAGTCCCGAATCACATGGAGGCAATGAGCGATAGGAGGGGATTCGTCTCTCCCGGTATAGGGAGTTGATGTTGTGCTGTGTTCGATTGGCTATAACCGGAAATCCCTAGCCAGGGTTGCTGAGATTTACTGGTAAGTGTTATCAGTAGTTTCTCGAACTGTTATAGACCTCATATCGACACGACTTATCGAGCTACTGGGGTCTGACGTTTACCACCCCTAGGCGAGATATGCGACATATCAGACGACGAGACCGGACTGTACGGGAGTGTTACTGTTTGGATTCACAGGAGAATTTACAGGCTTGCTTGTTGATCTTCTGAGCGCTCAATACCTGGGTAGCTGTTACGTTTAGCTGACCGCTTGCAGCTTGTGGGTGTTTGATATGATCATCACCTACTGCCGGCGTATTGACGATTCTTTAGAGTCCTACACAGAGGTTTCTTGACTCAGGCAAAACGGAGTAGGGGCACATATGTGATATGTGCGGGACCGAGGATAATACGATATGAGATACCGTATTCTATTCTCGCGATATTTGATATCAGCCGGGTCATCGGATCAAGTGTTGATTCGATGAATCGGTACGGATAAATATTAGTCGGTTATATGCGATATAGCCGGATTATCAGATCAAGTGTTGATTCGATAATTTAATGTATAATAATATATATGATATATTAAATTACATTAACTAATATTAGCTCACTAAAAGATTCTTTTTCTTACTCGGGTAATACATTGATATATATGCGATATATGTTAATTGTATTATTTTATTTTGTTACGATAAATATTATATATGTGATATATAATATTGTAACATGATATGATAACTAATGCAACATGTTTAGTGGAGTTTAAACATGATTAGGGTTTGGATTAGGGTTAAGCTTTCTAGATGATTCTAGAAGGTTTTGGTTTTGTTTTGGAAAAGATATTTTCAAGTGACTCATTCTTAACTCAACCCAAACCCTAACCCTTGGATAATTCTCTACAATGGTTAAGTCAACCATGGTTGCATTATTTATCATATTAATCCTTTCATTATTCATCACAAAAGAAAATAGATCACTATTCTTCTTCTTCCTTGAGTTCTTCATGCAAAGCTTTCTTGTTTTGATATTTGTGATGAAAATATGTGAGAAAAAGATAAATAAAGAGAGAGAAAATCCTACTTCATCATCCTCATCTTCCTTTGCCCTTTAGATGAGAGTGTTCACTCAATTTTAGTGAGTGTTAGTTTGTGTTAATGAAACTTCAAGGTAGATCATCTTTGTATCGAAGATCGGATGCAAGACTGCACCTTTCTCTTCGTGAAGCCTCGCGAGAGTCCAGAGCACGATGATCGCAGCGAAGGGACCTCAACACGGAGCATATGAAGTGAAGGACCGGATCTACAAAGGTTGTAATCCCTCTCACTTAGTATTAAAGTGTTTAGCATGTTAGTTTTTGCCTAATCTCTAGTTTAAAGATCCGTATTCGGGTTGTTCGGCACGGCTAATTTTTTGATCAGGCATGGTTGATGCCTCGTAGACCCTTGTGCGAGTGCATAGCAACCGTACAGATACTACTGGAATACCTACCAGTAAATCTCCTGCCTCGGCCGAGGGCTTTGTGTAATGGCTCTCCTAGACACAGCGCGACCTCACCCCCAATACCGGGAGAGACGAACCCCTGCAGATCCGCTCACTGCCTCCATGTGGCTCGGGACTGTACCCAACTAAAACCTGTTTGCACGTCTCCTTTGAGCGTGGTAGGGTAGTAATCAAAGCACAGTGGGAACTCACACGAGACAAATGACGATCTCAGGTCGATGAACTAACCTGTACACATGTCACCTGGGAACTGCTATCTGACGTCTGGTATAATCCCAACTAGCAGGTTCCCGGCGAGTCATGTCCGGTGTACTCATAACCCAATGAGCACCTGTATACATCTTAGGTGAACCAACTGACACCAATGGCTTGTGAGACCCGCCACCGCCCCTCGTCGGGGTCTTGACTGTATACACTAGTCTACTCTGGAGAATCGATGCCCTGTCTCGAAACTCCCACGACTAGGGACCTTTTAAGGATTTGCTTATAGACTCCAGCTCCCACGTATATGATCGCCCTCATACTGCTGCTAGTCAAGCAAGAATCCTAGGGGCTCTATCAACGTGCAATAGTGACCTGTAAGGTCACCTAAAGCAGTACACGATGATAAAGATAAACCAGATAGCGTACTATCATCTTGAGTAAGACTGTCCTACCGGGATAGGTCATCCCTCAATCATTGCAATCGCGTGCCTGTGATCCAATAATTGACTCTGAGGGCACTATCTCCAACAATCTCCCACTTGTACTCAAGTCTAATTATTGCGATGTCGCATACTCACAGCTCGTGTGATACCGAACGCCCAACTCCTCTACTAGTCAGTCTCACAAAGCTCGTTTGCGAAACTATTGCGTTCGAGGAATAGCCTCGGTAAGTGGATCCGCTGTGATGTTTCTTTCTATGTCTCTCTTTATCTCAAGTTCGCGGAGAAACCCATCTCCCGAAATGAGCAATACATGTCTTAGAATATGTCTGGATATCTAGTGGGACCTAGCTTATAAATGAACTCCAAATCCAAACTTCTTAGACTGTATCGTCAACTGAACTTAATCAGTATCCTGCACCATGCCTTCCCTCAGTATATGCTTGGATCACCTGTCCAAAATACTGTCCCTCGTCAGAGGGAAAACTATAACTCTGATAGTCACTCTGTCATCCAGGTCACCTTGGAAGCCTGGAATGATAACCATCTCCTAAAGGAGGCTGCCGTTATCAAATCCCTAGAACATCCCCTTATGTTCTAAAACTGCTTCCGAATGTTTCTCCAGGATTGGATCAACTTACTACATCCTGTGCAAAACAACATCTGGTGTGGTACTTGACATCTCATGATTGACTCAATTGCCTAAGCAAGTGATCTGCCAATCATGCACATCCCTCTCCCCTTTAGTCTGTAAAACACCTTTAGAGAGGGTGACTCCATCACCTGCAGGTACATTACCGTGCCAGGAGTCGTCCATTCTAAAAACCTTTAGAATGCTATCTAAGTACCCAGATTGGGAAACCACCCAAATCTAGATCTAAAACCATAGATCTAGTAACCAGAATATCTGATATAATATCCAAGTCCCATATGGAGAAACTACTGTGTGACAACCAAAATATAACCGACCATAGTATAGGAATTTCACTTCCTACTTTGTGTATGTCATCCAAATATCAGGACATCACACCCTATTACCTTCTTAACTGATCTATCCCCTATTCTGATGAAGTCAAACCTATGACTGTCACATCAGAAATAGATGATCTATCTCCGCTATATCTGCTTTAGTCTATAAATAGACATAAGCCACTTGTCCACCAATGCTTCCGCAGCTCCCACTGACTACGAAAACCCTCTGGCAGAGTCATAGACGTACACTTCTAAAACTAGTTTAGAATGACGCTATAGTCATCCTCCTGTCGGGTCTCGCAGTCTGGAACAACAGCAACGGCAAGTCTGGGTAAACAAGAACCTCCCTGTCACCGTCCTTGAGGCTACCGGAGTACCTCTCGGGTGCCTGAGGTTACCCACCATATCTGCGGAGTGGCCAATGGAATGTCAAACCAGATTGAATTTTTAGGTTCTTATCAAATTTTCAGTAATCGTTTGCAGTTCTGGAATCACTTCCAGTTCTACCATACTCCCGCTACTGTTTTCTGAAAAAAAAATCCATTCTTATTAAAACTGTGGCGAGTCAAGAACAATATCACTATTGATCTTCCTGATGGTAGAAAGTCAACCCTCGTCATAGCCTGGGTCAACCTACAAACAACCATTACAGAAGCGTGCCTTGAGTTATCCAGAATCTGGTTCTAAGCATAAGCCAGACAACTCCCCGTACCTTAACAATGTCAAGTTATGAACTGTTCTATATCCAATATAGAAACAGAGGCACTGATTTAATTGAACCAGATTCAAATCATGCAGCTGTCTCCAGTGCATGTCAACTAAATGGAAAGAGGCCGATCAGCATTACTCAACTTAAGAGTACTTTCAATTATGAGTAACCTGAAAGAGAAGCAAGTTCTCTTAATCATTACTATCAACTGAATACCATACACAAGTATCTACATCATCGATCACCTTGAAGAATCCCGATACTTGCAACTCCTGGTTCTCTACTTTATTCATACACCTATAACTTCTCAAAACTTAGACCCTGTGTTTCTAGGAAACACCTGTCTAAGAACTAGAGAAGTCATAAGTAAACTGAATATAGTACGAGGACCGACCCCTCTGTCCTAATGGATACTGGACAACATACAATACTCTGTATAAGTCCCCTGAGTGTAATAACTCATTCCCTGCGTGTTGTAGGTCGAAAACTGTACTTATGGTTATGAAGAATTACACCGCTGTTTAATGCTCCTTACCTAACCATCCACTGATATAGGTAAATGTCATAGACATAATTTTAAAAAGATATATCTCACTCTATAAAAATAGACGTACAGATATATCAATTTGAAATTGGTGCATAACTGCGGATATTCAAAACCAAATATTTGCCGTCCGGCAAACAACCCAGGTGACTTCCTCAAATATCACCGATTACAACGAATCCCGATATAATGAGGATGATCACCCAATTCCCAATAACATACTCCTACTCATCATCTGTAAAATTATACAGATGTGAGAATCAAACCTGGTAAATACATACCCTGGAGCAAGTGCTAATTGGGAAATCAGTTTTCTTTTAACAGTACACAGTAAAACTGAAACATTGAGATGTTTCGATGGGGTATCCGGGTATTCCTAGTAATGCCTCTTCCATTATCCAGATCCACAACTATAACCGTATATTTCTTTGCCACCTCTCCAAATCCCTTCATATGTCTTTAGTCATTACCTTTTGCACACCCCTTTAGGCCAAATGGTTTTCTTCCTTCCCTACCGTTCGGCACCAGCCTATGGTTTGGAAGAAGACTATCCAATAAGCATAATGGGTGTACTTTCCTAATCCTAGGACCACTCGCAATGCTAGAATGGTGATGATAAAAGACAACCGAATAAAGCTTATTCCTATTTCTCCTGAACCAGAATCCATCCCCGAACTGGAACAAGTTCCTTTCGAGTTCGTATATAACTATACGATGGAGTATCCAAATAAACTGTGGATCTTCGTAGTGATACAGAGTGTCCTGGAGAAATACAAAGGTGAAGTGGGAGTGGTAACGAAATACTTGGTTTGGTCATGAATATCAGTCGCAATTTACTTTGTCCTCCTTCTAATCCCTTTCTTTGTCTTAACTTAATACCTTCTGTACACCGTTTAGGCTAATTGGTTTTCTTCATTCCCTACCGGTCGGCACCTGCCTATGGTTTGGAAGAAGACTATCCAATTTGCATAATAGGTGTACTGTCCTAATCCAAGGAACACTCATAACCTGAGAGAAGGTAAAAAGAAAAGACAACTGAATAGTCCTATTCGTTTTCTCCAGAACCGGAAACCATCCTCGAATAAATTCCTTCGAGTTCGTATATAACCATACGATGGTTTTGTCCAATGGAAGTGGACGTTCGTAGTAATACGGGGTGTCCTGGAGAAAAGGGTAAAAGTAGGAGTGGCAATGAGGTCTGCAACTCTGACAATCCAAAAGCCAGTCTTATAAGAAGGTTCGGTTAACTTGGTCACTGAGTCATAGTCTAGGGTCGGGTCAATGGTCGCTGCCAAAGAGAGAGAGAAAAGAAACACTCAGCGTGCACTCTAACCTAGATCAGAATGGTTATCACTTTATTTAATCAGGAAACCTCCCACTGTAACGTCAAATTCTTCCCCAAACCTGAAAGAAGAATTAGTCGGGATCACCCGAGGAGTAAACCAACTCATCAGTGGGAATCGGGATCCAACTATCATCGCATGATAACGTGACGGAATCCGCTCACGTTATCACACTCCAGAAGGTATGCGCATATCTGGCAAGTTTCAGTTTCTTTAGAAACTCCCGATGTGGATTTTTGCCCCATGCTCTTATGACCTTGACTTTGGCCAACATATCATAAGTCACATGTCAAGTTCTACCCGTCATTCTCTAAGTTAATTTGAACCCACCCGTACCTACCCTTGACTTTGTCCAACATGGCGGTACGACTGTCCCAAACCAACGCATCTATCTATGCTGCATATGAATACCCAATAGCTACCAATCGCTGTGCCTTGACTTTGGCCAACATACACAGCTTGAATACTTATTGACTATCCATATGAAACGACGGAGGGCTACGAATGGTTTCTGGCGAAAACCTTTAACGTAATGAACTTGATATCGTTGAAGGAACTGATAGCTTTTTAGAAAAATATAGTGACGAAAACCTTTGCTAAAGAGGTCACTCCCGGTGAAGGGATCTCGGCTCTTTCCCCGTAGAATGAAGTGCAGGATATTCCAACTGAATATCACGATGCAAAGCAAAAGTAAACGACTATAGTGAAGTTATTGCCCTGACGCAAACTTTTGTCCAAGGGGTCACTCCCGGTGAAGGGATCTCGGCCCTTGCCTCGTCGACTGAGGAGCAGGATATTCCAACTGAATACCACTGTGCAAAACAAAAGTGAACGTCCTTGCAATAACAGCTTTTTGAAAAGTGTTCCAACAACATCAGAATAGGTTTGTTTAGCTTGCATTGATCCAAATCAACACAGTCCCATCAATTGATCACACCAATAAAGAACGAAAATAATGATGTACGTATATGCCATCCGCATTCGCCACTGGGTCCCGTCATAACCCGTTAGGTTACTTAACTAACGACAGAGTGGGGACTGGACTAGCGCGGATGCAAAACATATACAACATCTACTAGTATATATATCAATATATAATATTCGCTCAAAGCGTGATAAAAATGCAACATTACAGAAATGTAACCAACATCACAGAACAATACAGATATCTAGGATCCCCGGGTTTCATAGAGCCGCTACTGAAACCCGACGTTCCCCTGGTCGTGTGGATAGCCTGTGCAATGAAATCCTAGACCCCTACGGACGCGGCAAGTTACCCGCCAAAACCTGAAGCGAGGCAGCCCCCTTCAGCAACGTGAATGGACCACCCAGCACTTCACGGAATCCGGTAACTTGGGCACCCCTCCTTGGGTCAACCTGTACCCCCTACGAGTGCGGCGAATAGCCCGCCAATTCTAGAGTAAAGCCCCCTCCGTCTCAATTCCATGAGATGCGGGCCCGTTGCCCTCTAGAACCCGCTATCCGTGCACCCCTCCGCGGGGTAATCCTAGTACAAAAAGTAAAATATACATACAACGGGTATATCGACCTCGACCCGGTCGTGCCCCAAAAGAATAATATACAAACAGGCAGTGACGGCAGTCCACATGTCGGACGCTCGCCCCGCAATATCAAATGTACATATAAAACGAAACTGTACTAACATTGCATCCAGGCTATCCCCCACGACCAATCCGCAACATCACAGCACAACACAGAACATCAACGTGAATGTCACGTTCGCAAATCCGTCTAAATGGGCTATAGCAGTTAGACAGGATTTACCGATCAAATGACATTCACGGTCGCAGATATAATGTAAATACTGTGAACTAGTATGTTTAAAATATCTGATCGAACAAATTTACTGAAGAGGGCCCCAAGCACTACTGTAGCACTCATAGAAAATCTGGGCCCAAACAGAATATCCAAAAACCCCTATTTCCTATTCAAAAGCCCACTGGAAAAATTTGGTGTCGTGTTGACTTAATTCCGTCGCGGAACCGCGGCGCAAACGTGGGTTTGGCCGTGCTTCCGCGGTGGAACTGTAGCATCGCCTCACAAAATTTTTACAGTATGCTTATAATTCCCTGCACACATTTCTGCAACAACCTGAAAAATTTTTTGGAGCTAAACAAATTTCGACGGAAACCTGATGCAAGAAAAATACGGTTTTGGGGATTTTTGTTCGATCGAGTTCTAAACATACTAGAGCAAGCTAGGCTAGGTTAATGGCGTGGCTCTGATACCAATGTAAGTGCACGGCGGCGCCCCGGCCGTCGATCCGACGCCGTAAACATGGAAACGAAAAACTTTGCGAAACTTGCAAACCGGCACCACCGCGCACTATCAACCAGGATCGGGCCATTAACCTAACTACTAGCAAACTAAAAGATGGGTAAAGAGATATACCGAGCGATCCGTGTCCTTCGGTCTTCTCGTCGTCGTCCCGATCTCCCGCGGAATCTCCGTTCGTCACCTCCTCGTCGGAAAGGGCACCACGTAGCCGTTTTCTTTTACGGGCTCCCACCTCTGGACCGAGGCAACTCGGGCGCGAAGTTGGCAAGCCGACGCGTCCAAGGGTACTGTAGGTGTAGTGTAGTAGCTTGTCTCTTTGGGGTTTATGAAGTTGCCTTAATGTTGTGGAAGTGAAGAAAGCAACTAAGGAAATGTGCTCAGGAATTTAGGTAGCAAGAAAAAGAGATGAATCAATTTCCATCACATAATGAACTCCCTCCTCTCCTCTTCTCTCATGTGGCCGGCCCCTGATGATCAAAAATAGTGGAGAAATGAAGTATGAATTATTAAGAGAAGGAAAAGGTATCAAAATGAGAATAAAAAGGTTACACTAAGTTCACATCCACATCCTTTCATCATCCATCATAATAAAAATGCAAGGAATTGATCCAAAAGGAATCTCATGATGAAAGAACCATTATGAAGCCCCCATAAGCAAGAAACCCCCTCCACAATAAGTTATTTGCAAACTTGCAAATAACGCCTTCCATCACAAAAGTCCGGCCGTGAAGGAACAAAGGAAAACTGGCCGGAACGGAATGCAAACTGGCAACTTCAGAAAACTGATCCCGTAATAAATTATAGGAAAACTCCGCTACTGTATATACATACCCGCATTTGTATTCCCACTGAACACAAATGCAAAGAGACAAAACCACACTGTCTAATACTAGGATCCGGCTTAAACCAAAGCCGGCTAGTAAATTCCGTCCGATCACGATCCGTGCAATACCGCACGTATTTGATCGAACCCTGCCATATCTCCATACGGCCTCTACAGCGTTTCGCCCGAAACTTGAGTAACTGTGTGTGGGGGACTCTAAAGACTCGTCAATACAATGGCTGTGGATTTAACCACTAGCACGTCAAAGGTATTAGCCATACGTGACGGGCCACCAGCTATTGACCAAAAGGGACATCTGTGAGCAAACTCATCCTGACACCCTACTGAGCCTGTCAGTGACAATATCCACACAGTCCGGTCCATTCGTCTATGAGCATCGCATGGCGGGCCTAGGGGGTTGGTAAAAGTCAGACCCCCAAAAGCGGTACAAGTCATGTCGGAGTGAAGCCCAGAACACCCTGAGATACTACTGGAATACCTACCAGTAAATCTCCTGTCTCGGCCGAGGGCTTTGTGTAATGGCTCTCCTAGACACAGCGCGACCTCACCCCCAATACCGGGAGAGACGAACCCCTGCAGATCTGCTCACTGCCTCCATGTGGCTCGGGACTGTACCCAACTAAAACCTGTTTGCACGTCTCCTTTGAGCGTAGTAGGGTAGTAATCAAAGCATAGTGGGAACTCACACGAGACAAATGACGATCTCAGGTCGATGAACTAACCTGTACACATGTCACCTAGGAACTGCTATCTGACGTCTGGTATAATCCCAACTATCAGGTTCCCGGCGAGTCATGTCCAGTGTACTCATAACCCAATGAGCACCTGTATACATCTTAGGTGAACCAACTGACACCAATGTCTTGTGAGACCCGCCACCGCCCCTCGTCGGGGTCTCGACTGTATACACTAGTCTACTCTGGAGAATCGATGCCCTGTCTTGAAACTCCCACGACTAAGGACATTTTAAGGATTTGCTTATAGACTCCAGCTCCCACGTATATGATCGCCCTCATACTGCTGGTAGTCAAGAAAGAATCCTAGGGGCTCTATCTGTAAGTCCGCGGCAGCGCCCCGGCCGTCTAACAGACGCCGATATGCGGAACAAAACTTTTACGACTGGCGCTATCGCGTACTTTATCCCGAATCGTCCATTAAAGCTAAACTAACAAATTGTAAAGAGGGTAGAATTGTTATACCGAATGATCCGAGTCCTTCGGTCTTCAACCATCATCCCACGCTATGTTGCAACTGATCCGAACTTGCTCGATCTCCGGTCTCGTCGTCCAGGTGGCACCACATCGACGGATCTTTAAACGGGCTCCCGCCTCTGAACCGAGGCAACTCGCTCGTCAAGTTTGCTAAAAGAGATGACCAAGATGAAGTAGAGAATGGGTAGAATACTTTGTCTCGTTACGTCTAAGGTCACGGACGAACAGTTTTAGAAGTTGCCAATTGGAATCGGGTGAATGGAAATTGAACTAAAAATGAAATTTCCATACACTAGTTATCATAATCTTTTCTCACTCAAATGAAATGAATCAAAAATCACCCCTCACAAAGAAGTGGCCGGCCACATTATAAAGAAAAGGGAAGTGAGTGTAGGAGCAAGTGGTGACCATTAGAAAAGCTTCTCACAAAAGATCAAGAGGAAAAAATCTAAGCAAGAACAAAAAGCATTAATGAAAAGGTGACTCACTAATTACACTTCATCATCCAATTAATGCAAGATGGTGACTCACTAATCTAGTCATCAAAACAAGAAGCTTCTACTAATGACTCACCTCATGACTCACCATCAAGAAGAAAAGATAAATCCGCATTTGACCGACTGTCAAATACGGCTGATAGAAAACTGGAAACTGACAACTTCCAAAATCATCCCGAAACGAATTTCAGGATAACCCCGTATTGGTATAAACATACCCGCATTTGTATTACTACCGAATACAAATGCAACTGAGACAAAGATATTATATCTACACAGTATAATACTAGGTTCCGGCTTAAACCAAAGCCTACCAGTATTATCTGCCCGAAAAACGACACGTGCGAAAACGCACGTGCATTTTCTGAACCTTGCCATAAACCCATACGGCATCTACAACGTTTTGCCCGAACTTGGGAAAGTGTCGGTGGGGGACTCTAATGACTCATCAACACACTGGCACTGGGTATAACCCCTAGCACGTCAGAGGTACAAGCTGTACGTAACGTTTTGCCTATGTATTGATTGGAAGGGAAGCTGACGAGCGAGCTCATCTATAAACCCTACTGAGCCCGACAGTGACAATAACCGTACAGTCCGGAACATTCGTCTATGAGTATCGCATATTAGGCCTAGGAGGCCGGTAAACGTCAGACCCCCAATAGCTGCATAAGTCATGTCAGAGAGCAGCTCAGAACACCCTGAGATATTACTGGAATACCTTCCAGTAAATCTCGATTACCCTGGCCAGGGATTTCGTGTAATGGCTCTCCTAAACACAGCGCGATCTCACCCCCAATACAGGGAGAGACGAATCCCCGAAGATCCGCTCACTTGCCTCCAATGTGGCTCGGGACTGTACCCAAAATATACCTGTTTGCACAACTCCTTTGAGCATGGTAGGGTATAAATCAAAGCACGGTGGGAACTCACACGAGACAAATGACGACCTCAGGTCGATGAACTAACCTGTACACATGTCATCAGGGAACTGCTATCTGACGATATGTATAATACCAACTAGCATGTTCCCGGCGAGTCCAATCCGGTGTACTCATAACCCAATGAGCACCTGTATACATCTTAGGTGATCCAACTGACACCAATGGCTTGTGAGACCGGACACCGCCCCTCGTCGGGGTCTCGACTGTATACACTAGTCTACTCCGGAGTATCGATGCCCTGTCTCGAAACTCCCACGACTAGGGACACTTTAAGGATGTGCTTATAGACCCCAGCTCCCACATATATGATCGCCATCATACTGCTGGTAGTCAAACAAGAATCCTATGGGCTTTATCATGATGATAAAGACAGACCAGATATCATACTATCATCTCGAGTAAGACTGTTTATCGGTATAGGTCCTCCCTCAATCATTGCAATCACGTACCTGCGATCCAATAATTGACTTAGAGGGCACTATATCCAACACTATCAACGTGCACTATATCCAACACTAGGAACAATTAAAGGATGAACTTGTGGACTACCCAGGCCCCACTAGTATGATCTGCATCATAATCCTGGTAGTCAAGTACACATCCTAAGGGCTTTACCAACATGTGAGAAAAAGACAGTATCACAATACTAGTCTATGTTAAGATAAAGAGCAACCAGATAGAATACTATCATGTCGAGCAAAAAATTCCTCTCTATATATGTCCAAGCATCCATTATAATATACAATCATGTATAATAATGTTCTCTAAGGCATACATACAACTAACACCACGATTATGAAATTTGGCAGATGGACGTAAAGACCACTTTTCTGAATGGAAATTTGGAAGAGTGTGTTTATATGGATCAGCCGGAGGGTTTCATAGAGAGTGGGAGCAGCGAAAGAGTGTGCAAGTTGCTTAAGTCCATTTATGAATTAAAGCAGGCATCGTGGAGTAAGAATATCTGTTTTGATGAGACGGTCAAGGAATTCGACTTTATCAAAAATCCAGATGAACCATGTATTTATAGTAAGATTGTAGCGAGAACTGTGGCATTTCTCGTCTTGTACGTGGATGACATTCTCCTGATAGGAAATGGAATTCTTATGCTACAATCAGTCAAAGAATTATTGTCACAAAGGTTCTCCATGAAGGACCTGGGTGATACCTCCTATATTCTGGGGATCCAGATTTATCGTAATACATTTAAAAGGATATTGGAACTTTCACAGTCAAGGTACATCGACGCCATACTGAAAACAATTAGTATGGAAAATTCAAAGCACAGTAATCTACCGGCTTGTCACGGAATCACCATCTCCAAAGAGATGTCTCCCAAATCTAATTTGGAAAGGAATCGCATGACTATTATACCCTACGCTTCTGCGGTAGGCTCTATAATGTATGCGATGTTGTATACCAGACCAGATGTAGCTTACATACTGAGCGTTGTAAGTATGTATCAATTAAACCCAGGGGAGAAGCACTGGACAGCAGTTAAGAACATTCTCAAGTACCTGAGAAGGACTAAAGAGACGGCAGTGAAGACCTCCAGATCGAGGCCTTCACCGACTCCAGCTTCCAGAGTGACAAGGATGACTCCAGGTCCATGTCGGGTTATGTCTTTACCCTCAATGGAGGGGCGGTATGTTGGAAGAGCTCCAAACAGGACACCGTTGATGACTCGACGATGGAAGTGGAGTATATCGTTGCATGTGGTTCCGCGAAGGAAGCAGTTGTTAGTGTATATGCCCTAGAGGCCATTACTGTATCATACTAGTATGTATATTACTTGATGGAAGCTTGGGATATTCACAGTTTTATATACAATCTTGCTCGAAATGGTAGTATGCTACTTGGTTTGTCTCTACTTTAATATGTGCATGTGTTTCTTTTAACATATCTCTTATATACATATTAGTAGAGCCCTTAGGATCTTTGCTTGATTACCAGCGTTGTGATGGTGCTCACACTCGTGGGGGCTGGGTAATCCATAAGCACATCCTTATACAGGTCCCTAGTCGTAGGACTATCGAGACAGGGCATCGATACTCCGGAGTAGACTAGCGTATGCACTTCTCATCCCAGCGTGGGAGACGGTCTGTCCCACAGCCGTCAGTACGTCGTACTTGAGATAGTATGCGGGTGCTCGTTAGGTTACGAGTACACTGGACAGGACTCGTCGGGAACTGCTGGTTGGTATTATACCTATCGTCAGTTATCAGTTCCCAGGTGACATGAGTACAGCTTAGTCCGCTGACTTGACACTGTCACTTCGCCTTGAGTGTGTTCCCACTGTACTTTGATTACTACCCTACCACGGCTCAAAGGAGTCGTGCAAACAGGTAGTAGTTGGGTGCAGTCCCGAAGCACTTGGAGGCAGTGACGGTTAGACAGGATTCTTCTCTCCCGATATTGGGGGTTGACATCGCGTTGTGTCCAGGAGTGCCATTACACAAGTAGTCCCTGGCCAGGGCAAGTTAGATATACTGGTAGGTTTCCAGTGTTATCTCAGGGTGTTCTGGGCTACACTCCGACACGACTTGTACCGCTATTAGGGGACTGACGTTCATCGCCCCCCTAGGCCCGCCATGCGATGTATCAGACGAACAGACCGGACTGTACGGAGACTGTCACATACAGGCTCAGTAAGAGTTCAGATGGGGTCACCTCGTCAGTCTTCTTATCGGCATCTACCTGGGGACCGTTACGTACAGCTAGTGCCGCTTGCGGTCTGTGGTTAAACCCACTGCCAGCGTAGTGTCGAGTCTTTAGAGTCCCACACAGAGAGTTATTCGCCTTTAGGCAAAATGAGTAGAGGTCGCATGGTTTTGCGACAGGGTTCGTTCACATCCGCGCACTTGTACACGTTTTCTGTCCGGACAACTTATACTAGCGGGCTTTGGTTTAAGCCGGATCCTAGTATATGATTTGGGAATGGTTTTATCTCATTGTATTCGTGTTCCTCGGATCACGAATACGGGTGCGTATGCACAGTTGACTGAGACAGAGGCAGAGGACTTTGATTAGGGTTAATGACCATTGTCTTTTTGTTAACCCTAATGCTTATGTGTGTATTATGAATAATTGATATTAGTTAAATATAATTGTGCATGGTTAAGGTTGTTGACCTTTTGACCATTCTTGACTCGTTGACCTAGGTTGACACTTTGACCATCATCATTCCATATAAAAGATGCTCTTTGATCCTTGCAATTTGCATTAAATATGAAATGATAATGGTCATGTCTTGATTAAGCCATGACAATTATCTTGCTAATTATCAATTTACATAATTCACACATATATGTGAGAATGGTTCTTTATTCTCATTCATTCTATCATATTGATTCTCTCTCCTCCTCTTCCTCTCTCTCAAGCTCTCCCCTCTCATGTGTTGAGAAACACTTGAGCTTGAGATAAACCTCTCCAAAGTAATCTCTACTCTCATCTAAGGTTCTAGGATTAGCACTTCTAGCGCCTTAGTTACTTCTAGCTTGAAGTTGAATCCAAAGGTTGAGGCTCTCGGGTGGATCCTTCTTCGACTAGAGAAGGCGACAAGGTGATCTCTTTCTTCCACTCCAAGGAGCAAGGAGAGAAGGACATAAAGCCCAAGGTATAACCTTTCTTCCATGTAGCTAAATCTAGTTAGCTTTTAGTTAGTTTTTGTTTAGCAAAGATCCTCCTTTTGTTAGTCCATGTTGCCTAGTTCGATAAAAATCCGATTTTTATTCCGTTTTCCGCCTCCCCGTAAGCACCGGGGTGGGCAACGTGGACTTACAGTGGTATCAGAGCCTAACTAAACATAAACTAGTTAGGTAGTAAAGTGTATGGAAGTTCGATCGGAAAAATCGCAAAACCAAGTTTACAAAACCCTAAGTTTCTGTTGATTTTTTTTCTGCTCAAAAATAAAAAAATCATACTTCAAAAATCGGCTCAGGGTTTTGTCAAGAAGAACACCAAAAACGGTCCAGTGAACAGTTAAAAGCGCGACGGTTCCGCGGCAAAAGCATGCCTTTTGCCACGGAACCGCGGCCGTTTTGACTCCGTTCTGGACTGAGTTTGGTGCAGTATTCTTCTGTTAAGGTTTTGGGATTTTTAAAATGGTTTATTTCTGCCCAGATTTTCCAGAAAAGAAATTTGTATTTGTGGTGCCTATAAATCCGTATTTTTAATCAAACTTCTCTATACTTTGACAAATGGGTTATATCTGTGATGTTTATATGTATTGAACGTCTGCTAATCGCTATACGTCGATTAGTGGGGGTTATACATATCTGTGATCTGTGTTTGTTGATGGTATGTGTATATGAATGCGTTGGATTGTCGCGGGTGAATAGCCGGGGGGTTTTGTGAGACGAGAGTTTTCTTTTCTTTCAATTCATGTAATATGTAAATTGATGTAATATTATTTGTATGGCCGCACAACCGGGTCGGGGTTGTAGCTGTCATTGTATAATTCTTTTTACTGTTTTTGCTCCAAGGATAGACCCATGGAGGAGGTGCACAAACTACCGGGTATCTCGAAGTGCCGAGTGGCCTATTCACGGTGTTGAGGGAGGTTGCTTCGCTTCGGGTACTTGGCGGGTAGTTTGCCGCACCCGTAGGGGTCTTGGGTGGGGTATTGGCTATTCACCGCGACCGTATAATCCTCTTTTTGTTGCAGGCTCGAACGGATTGCGGATTCCTAGTACATCCAATGTATTCATCTGTGATCTGTAATGTCTATCATTGCTATATATCTATATACTATAACTATTTAGGCGTTGCTTATGTTTTACAGCCACGCTAGCCCAGCCCCCGCTCTGTCGTTAGTTAAGTAACCTAACGGGTGATGACGGGGCCCGTGGCGAATGCGAATGGCATAAGCGTACGTCATATTTTGGTTGTTTTCTGCAATGGTAGGATTAAATGATGGGACGCATTAAAAGAACTAATGCAAGAAAATAAACCAAGTAAAAGTCGATTGGAACACTTTGAAAACCACTCGGTTCTTTTCAAAACTTAACTTTTAAACGCGGAGCTTGAACCACTCCTTTTAAAAGCTATCTCGTTCCATAGATTATATCAATTTCACTACGTTCACGGTTTCGCCAAAACCATTCGTAGCCCTCCGTCATTCCACATGAATGGTCAAAAAGTATTCAAGCTATGTATTTTGGCCAAAGTCAAGGCATAGTGATTGGTAGCTATTGGGTATTCATGTGCAGCATAGATAGATGCGTTGGTTTGGGACAGTCGTGCTGCCATTTTGGCCAAAGTCAAGGGTAGGTGTAAGTGCACGGCAGCGCCCCGGCCTCCATACCGAGGCCAAATGCGGAAGCGATGGTTAACTTTAATTTTCTTGAACCGGCACCACCGCGCACTAAAAAATCCGGATCGGGCCATTAACTAGTCCTAGCAATCTAGAGAGGGAAGAGAGATATACCGAGCGATCCGTGTCCTCCGATCTTCTCGTCGTCGTCCCGATCTCCCGCGGAATGTCCGGTCTCCACCTCCTCGACGGAAAGGCACCACGTCGCCTCCTTCTTTTACGGGCTCCCACCTCTATACCGAGGCAACTCGGGCACGAAGTTGGCGAGCCGACATGCCCAAGGTTTGCTATAGAATGTGTAGTGCTCATGTCTCATTTTGGGGTTCATGGATGTTGCCTTTTGGTGGAGGGATGATACAAGCTAATGGAGATTGATCTTGTGGGATTTTTACCAAAGCAAAAGCACAAAAACCCCACCTCTAGAATTTTGGACAGCCCCCAAGGAGCTTGGCTGGCCATGCATGATAGAGTGGAGAGAATGAGAGTGAGGGAGTAAGTGAAAAAGATAGCCACAAGAATAATGCAAGTGAGAGGAATGGTCATCATGCAAGAATCATCATCACTAGCAAAACCACACTCCATCAACTAATCAACAACCATGATTGCTACAAAAAGTCAAGCAATCATGAACCATTGAAGGTCAAGGGATGGGGCTCCATCATGAAACCAACAATATGCAAAGACCCCCTTCCAAATTGCTTATTTGCACAAATGCAAATAAGCCCTCCTCCACCAAACTTCGGCCAATGAATGATACAAAGAAATATGGCCGAAGCGGAAAGCAAACTGGCAACTCCAGAAAACTGGTCCCGTAATAAATTACAGGATAAACCCCGATACTGTGTATACACACCCGTATCTGTATTTCGACCGAAATACAAATGCAATGAGACAAAATCTACACTGTACTATACTAGGATCCGGCTTAAACCAAAGCCGGCTAGTAATATCCGTTCGATCCTGATCCGTGCAATACCGCACGTATCTGATCGAACCCTGCCATATATCCATACGGCCTCTAGTACAAACCGTCTGATCCTGATCCGTGCAATACCGCACGTATCTGATCGGACCCTGCCATATCTCCATACGGCCTCTACAGCTTTTCGCCCGAAAACTTGATTAACTGTATGTGTGGTGGACTCTAAAGACTCGTCAACACCTTGGTTGTGGATTTAACCACTAGCACGTCAGAGGTATAAGCCAATACGTAACGGGCTACCAGGTATTGACCAAAAAGGGACGTCTGTGAGCGAACTCAGCCTGACACCCTACTGAGCCTGTCAGTGACAATATCCGTAGAGTCCGGTCCGTTCGTCTATGAGCATCGCATGGCGGGCCTAGGGGGTTGGTAAAAGTCAGACCCCCAAAAGCGGTACAAGTCGTGTCGGAGTGTAGCCCAGAACACCCTGAGATACTACTGGAATACCTACCAGTAAATCTCCTGCCTCGGCCGAGGGCTTTGTGTAATGTCTCTCCTAGACACAGCGCGACCTCACCCCCAATACAGATAGAGACGAACCACTGAAGATCCGCTCACTGCCTCCATGTGGCTCGGGACTATACCCAACTAAAACCTGTTTGCACGTCTCCTTTGAGCGTGGTAGGGTAGTAATCAAAGCACAGTGGGAACTCACACGAGACAAATGACGATCCCCAGGTCGATGAACTAACCTGTACACATGTCACCAGGGAACTGCTATCTGACGTTAGGTATAAGACCAACTAGCATGTTCCCGGCGAGTCCTGTCCGGTGTACTCATAACCCAATGAGCACCTGTATACATCTTAGGTGAACCAACTGACACCAATGGCTTGTGAGACCGGCCACCGCCCCTCGTCGGGGTCTCGACTGTATACACTAGTCTACTCTAGAGTATCGATGCCCTGTCTCGAAACTCCCATGACTAGGGACCTTTTAAGGATGTGCTTATAGACTGCCAGCTCTCACGTATATGATCGCCCTCATACTGCTGGCAGTCAAGCAAGAATCCTAGGGGCTCTATCAACGTGTAATAGCGACATGTCAGGTCACCTAAAACAGTACACGATGATAAAGATAAACCAGATAGCATGCTATCATCTTGAGTAAGACTGTCCTACCGGGATAGGTCCTCCCTCAATCATTGCAATCACGTGCCTGTGATCCAATAATTGACTCTGAGGGCACTATCTCCAACAATCTCCCACTTGCACTCAAGGCTAATTATTGCAATGTCGCATACTCACAGCCCGTGTGATACCGAGCACCCAACTCCTCTACTAGTCAGTCTTACAAAGCTCGTTTGCAAAACTATTGCGTTCGAGGAATAGCCTCAGTGAGTGGATCCGCTCGGAGTTTCTTTCTATGTCTCTCTATATCTCAAGTTCGCGGAGAAAGCCATCTCCCGAAATGAGCAATACCTGTCTTAGAATATGTCTGGATGTCTGATGGGACCTAGCTCATAAATGAACTCCAAATCCAAACTTCTTAGACTGTATCGTCGACTGAACTTAATTAGTATCCTGCGTCATGCCTCCCTCAGTATTGCCTTGGACCACCTGTCCAAAATACTGCCCCTCGTCAGAAGGAAAAACTATAACTCTGACAATCTCCCTGTCATCCAAGTCACCTTGGAAGACTGGAATGATAACTGTTTCCCGAATGAGGCTGTCGTTATCATATCCCTAGAACATCCACTTATGTTCTAAAACTGCTTCCGACTGTTTATCCAGGATTGGATCAATATCAACTTATTGCATCTAGTGCAAGAACAACATCTGGTGTGGTACTTGACATCTCATGATTGACTCAATTGCCTGAGCAAGTGATCTGCCAATCATGCACATCCCTCTCCCCTTTAGTCTGTAAGACACCTTTAGAGAGGGTGACTCCATCACCTGCAGGTACACTACCGTGCCAGGAATCGTCCATTCTAATTACTCTTAGAATGCTGTCTAAGTATCCTTAATTGGGAAACCATCCAAATCTAGATCTAAAACCATAGATCCAGTAACCAGTATGTCTGATATAATGTCCATGTCCCATGTAGAGAAACCACTGTGTGACGACCAAAGTATAACCGATCGTAGTATAGGAGTTTCTTTTCCTATTCTGTGTATGTCATCCAAATACCATGACATCACACCCTACTACCTTCTCAACAGATGCATCCTCTATTCTGACGAAGTCAAATCTATGACTGTCATATCAGAAATTGATGATCTATCTCCGCTATATTTGCTTTAGTCTATAAATAGACATAAGCCACCCGTCCACCAATGCTTCCGCTGCTCCCACTGACTACGACAACCCTCTGGCAGGGTCATATAGACGTACACTTCTAAAGCCAGTTTAGAACGACGCTGTACTCATCCTCCCGCCGGGTCTCGCAGCCTGGAACAACAGCAATGGTAAGTGTGGGTAAACAAGAACCTCCCTGTCACCATCCTTGAGGCTACCGGAGTACCTCTCGGGTGCCTGAGGTTACCAACCTTATCTGCGGAGTGGCCAATGGAATGTCAAGCTAGATTGAATCTTTAGGTTCCTATGAAATCTTCAGTAATCATTTGTGGTTCTGGAATCACTTCCTGTTCTACCATACTCCCACTACTGTTCTTCTGAAAAAAAAATCCATTTTTATTAAAACTGTGGCGAGTCTAGAACAATATCACTACTGATCTTCCAGATGGTAGAAAGTCAACCCTCATCATAGCCTGGGTCAACCCACAAACAGCCATTACAGAAACGTGCCTTGAGTTGTCCAGTGTCTGGTTTTAATCATAAGCCGGACAACTCCCTGTACCTTAACATCGTTAAGATATGAACTGTTCTATATCCAAAATAGAACCAGAAGCACTGATTTAATTGAACCAGATTCAAATCATGCAGCTGTCTCCAGTGCATGTCAACTAAATGGAAAAAGGCCGATCAGCGTTACTCAACTTAGGAATGCTTCCAATTATGAGTAACCTGAAAGAGAAGCAAGTTCTCTTAATCATTACTATCAACTGAATACCATACACAAGCATCTACATCTTCGATCAACTTGAAGAATCCCGATACTTGCAACACCTGGTTCTCTACTTTATTCAAATACCTATAACTTCTCAAAATTCGGACCCTGTGTTTCCACGAAACACCTGTCTAAAAACTAGAGAAGTCATAAGTAAACTGAATATAGTACGTGGACCAACCCCTCTGTCCTCATGGACCCTGGACAACATACAATACTCTGTATAAGTCCCTTGAGTTTGATAACTCATTCATTGTGTACCGTAGGTTGAAAACTGTACTGTGGTTATGAAGAATTACACCGCTGTTTAATGCTCCTTACCTAACCATCCACTGATATAGGTAAATGTCATCGACATAATTTCAAAAAGGTATGTCTCACTCTATAAAAATAGACGTACAGATATATCAATTTGAAATTGGTGCATAACAGCGGATATTCAAAACCAAATATTTGCCGACCGGCAAACAGCCCAGGTGATTTCCTCAAATATCACCGATTACAACGAATCCCGATATAATGAGGATGATCACCCAATACCCAATAACTTACTCCCACTCATCATCTGTAAAACCATACAGATGTGAGAATCATACCTGGTAAATACATACCCTGGAGAAAGTGTCTAATTGGGAAATCAGTTTTCCTTTAACAGTACACAGTGAAACTGAAACATTGAAATGTTTCGATGGGGTATCCTGGTATTCCTAGTAATGCCTCTTCCATTATTCAGATTCACAACTGTAACCGTGTAATTCTTTGCCACCTCTCCAAATCCCTTTATATGTCTTTAGTCATTACCTTCTGTACACCCCTTTAGGCCAAATGGTTTTCTTCCTTCCCTACCGTTCGGCACTAGCCTATGGTTTGGAAGAAGACTATCCAATAAGCATAATGGGTGTACTGTCCTAATCCTAGGAGCACTCGCAATGCGAGAGAAGGTGAAGATAAAAGACAACCGAATAAACCTTATTCCTATTTCTCCTGAACCAGAATCCATCCTCGAACTGGAACAAGTTCCTTTCGAGTTCGTATATAACCATACGATGGAGTATCCAATAAACTCTGGATCTTCGTAGTGATACGGAGTGTCCTGGAGAAATACAAAGGTGATTTAGGATTGGCGAAGAAATACTTGGTTTGGTCGTGAATAGCAGTCGCAATTTACTTTGCCCTCTTACTAATCCCTTGCTTTGTCTTAACTTAATACCTTCTGCACACCATTTTTATGCTAATTGGTTTTCTTCATTCCCCACCATTCGGCACCAACCTAAGGTTTGGAAGAAGACTATCCAATTTGTGTAATAGGTGTACTACTCCTAAACCAAGGAGTACTCGCAGCCTGAGAGAAGGTAAAAGGAAAAAAAACAACTGAATAATCCTATCCGTTTTCTCCAGAACCGGAAACCATCCTCGAATTCCTTCGAGTTCGTATCTAACCATACGATGGTTTTGTCCAATGGAAGTGGACGTTCGTAGTAATACGGGGTGTCCTGGAGAAAAGGGTAAAAGTAGGAGTGGTAATGAGGTATGCAACTCTGACAATCCAAAAGCCAGTGTTTAAGAAGGTTCGGTTAATTTTGGTCACTGAGTCATAGTCTTAGGGTCGGGTCAATGGTCGCTGCCAGAGAGAGAGAAAAGATACACTCAGCGTGCACTCTAACCTAGATCAGAATGGTTACCAATTCATCTAATCTGGAAACCTCCCACTGTACCGTCAAATTCTCCTCCAAACCTGAAAGAAGAATTAGTCGGGGTCACCCGAGAAGTAAACTAACTCATCAGTGGGAATCGGGATCCAACTATCATCGCATGATAACGTGACGGAATCCGCTCACGCTATCACACTCCAGAAGGTATGTGCATATCTGGCAAGTTTTAGTTTCTTTAGAAACTCCCGATGTGGATTTTTGCCTCATGCTCTTATGACCTTGACTTTGGCCAACAAATCATAAGTCACATGTCAGGTTCTATCCGTCATTCTCCAGGTTAATTTGAGCCCACCCGCACAAGCCCTTGACTTTGGCCAACAAGGCTATACGACTGCCCCAAACCAACGCATCTATCTATGCTGCATATGAATACCCAACAGCTACCAAACACTGTGCCTTGACTTTGGCCAACAAACACAGCTTGAATACTATTGACCATCCATATGAAATGACGGAGGGCTACGAATGGTTTCTGGCGAAAACCTTTAACGTAAAGAACTTGATATCGTTGAAGGAACGGATAACTTTTAAAAATATAGTGACGAAAACCATTGCTAAAGAGGTCACTCCCGGTGAAGGGATCTCGGCTCTTTCCCCGTAGAATGAGGTGCAGGATATTCCAACTGAATACCACGATGCAAAGCAAAAGTAATCGGCTATAGTAAAGTTAATGCCCTGACGCAAACTTTTTGTTCAGGGGGTCACTCCCGGTGAAGGGATCTCGGCCCTTGCCTCGTCGACTGAGGAGCAGGATATTCCAACTGAATACCACGATGCAAAACAAAAGTGAACGTCCTTGCAATAACAGCTTTTTGAAAAGTGTTCCAACAACATCAGATTAGGTTTGTTTTTAACTTGCATTGATCCGAATCAATGCAGTCCCATCAATTGATCACACCACAAAGAACGAAAATATACTGATGTACGTATATGCCATCCGCATTCGCCACTGGGTCCCGTCATTACCCGTTAGGTTAGCTAACTAACGACAGAGCAGGGACTGGACTAGCGCGGATGCAAAACATATACAACATCTACTAATATATATACCAATATATTATATTTCGCTCAAGGCGTGATAAAAATGCAACATCACAGAAATGTACAGCATCACAGAACAATACAGATATCTGGGATCCCCGGGTTTCACAGAGCCACTACTGAAACCCGACGTTCCCTTGGTCGTGTGGATAGCCTGTACAATAAAATCCTAGACCCCTACGGGCGCGGCAAGTTACCCGCCAAAACCTGAAGCGAGGCAGCCCCCTTCAGCGACGTGAATGGACCACCCGGCACTTCATGGAATCCGGTAACTTGGGCACCCCTCCTGGGTAAACCTGTACCCCCTACGAGTGCGGCGAATAGCCCGCCAATTCTAGAGTGAAGCCCCTTCCGTCCCAATGCCATGAGATGCGGGCTTGTTGCCTTCTAGAATCCGGCTATACGTGCACCCCACCTTGGGGTAATCCTAGTACGGAAAGTAAAATACACATACAACGGGTACATCGACCGCAACCTGATCGTGCCCCAAATTAATAATACAATCAGGCGGTGACGGCAGTCCACATGTCGGACGCTCGCCCCGCAATATCAAATGTACATAATACAACAAAAACTGTACTAGCATTGCATCCAGGCTATCCCCCACGACCAATCCGCAACATCACAGCAATACACAGAACATCAACGTGAAAGTCACGTTCGCAAATCCGTCTAACCGGGCTATAGCAGTTAGACAGGATTTACCGATCAAGTGACATTCACGGTCGCAGATATAATGTAAATACTGTGAACTAATGTGTTTAAAATTTCCGATCGATCAAAGTTTACCAAGTAGGCCCCCAAGCTTTACTGTAGCAGATAAAGAAATTCTGGGCCCAAAAAGAATGTTCCAAAACCCCTATTTTCACTGTTTAAAGATTACTGTGCAAAATTGGTGCACTGAAGGCTCTATACTGCGGCGGAACCGCGGCCCAAAGGGGGGTTTGGCCGCGGTTACGCGGTCATCTTTCCGTATCAGTACACCAAATTTTCACAGATGTCTTATCTTTCTCTGCACATCACTCTGCAACATACTGAAAAAAATTTAGACTCCAAAAAATTTCGACAGAAAACTGATGCGGTGAAAAATGCGGTTTTGGGATTTTTGTTCGATCGGAAACGTAAACACATTAGACCAAGCTAGACTATGTTAATGGCGAGGCTCTGATACCACTGTAAGTGCACGGCGGCGCCCCGGCCTCCATACCGAGGCCAAATGCGGAAGCGATGGTTAACTTTAATTTTCTTGAACCGGCACCACCGCGCACTAAAAAACACGGATCGGGCCATTAACTAGTCCTAGCTATCTAGAGAGGGAAGAGAGATATACCGAGCGATCGGTGTCCTCCGGTCTTCTCGCCGTCGTCCCGATCTCCCGCGGAATGTCCGGTCTCCACCTCCTCGCCGGAAAGGCACCACGTCGCCTGCTTCTTTTACGGGCTCCCACCTCTATACCGAGGCAACACGGGCACGAAGTTGGCTAGCCGACGTGCCCAAGGTTTGCTGTAGAATGTGTAGTGCTCATGTCTCATTTTGGGGTTCATGGATGTTGCCTTTTGGTGGAAGGATGATACAAGCTAATGGAAATTGATCTTGTGGGATTTTTACCAAAGCAAAAGCACAAAAACCACACCTCTAGAATTTTGGACAGCCCCCAAGCAGCTTGGACGGCCATGCATGATAGAGTGGAGAGAATGAGAGTGAGGGAGTGAGTGAAAAAGATAGCCACAAGAATAATGCCAGTGAGAGGAATGGTCATCATGCAAGAATCATCATCACTAGCAAAACCACACTCCATCAACTAATCAACAACCATGATTGCTACAAAAAGTCAAGCAATCATGAACCATTGAAGGTCAAGGGATGGGGCTCCATCATGAAACCAACAATATGCAAAGACCCCCTTCCAAATTGCTTATTTGCACAAATGCAAATAAGCCCTTCTCCACCAAACTTCGGCCAATGAATGATACAAAGAAATATGGCCGAAACGGAATGCAAACTGGCAACTCCAGAAAACTGGTCCCGTAATAAATTACAGGATAAACCCCGATACTGTGTATACACACCCGTATCTGTATTTCGACCGAAATACAAATGCAATGAGACAAAATCTACACTGTACTATACTAGGATCCGGCTTAAACCAAAGCCGGCTAGTAATATCCGTTCGATCCTGATCCGTGCAATACCGCACGTATCTGATCGAACCCTGCCATATATCCATACGGTCTCTAGTACAAACCGTCCGATCCTGATCCGTGCAATACCGCACGTATCTGATCGGACCCTGTCATATCTCCATACGGCCTCTACAGCTTTTCGCCCGAAAACTTGAGTAACTGTATGTGTGGTGGACTCTAAAGACTCGTCAACACCTTGGTTGTGGATTTAACCACTAGCACGTCAGAGGTATAAGCCAATACGTAACGGGCTACCAGGTATTGACCAAAAAGGGACGTCTGTGAGCGAACTCAGCCTGACACCCTACTGAGCCTGTCGGTGACAATATCCGTACAGTCCGGTCCGTTCGTCTATGAGCATCGTATAGCGGGCCTAGGGGGTTGGTAAAAGTCAGACACCCAAAAGCGGTACAAGTCGTGTCGGAGTGTAGCCCAGAACACCCTGAGATACTACTGGAATACCTACCAGTAAATCTCCTCCCTCGGCCGAGGGCTTCGTGTAATGGCTCTCCTAGACACAGCGCGACCTCACCCCCAATACCGGGAGATACGAACCCCTGAAGATCCGCTCACTGCCTCAATGTGGCTCGGGACTGTACCCAACTAAAACCTGTTTGTACGTCTCCTTTGAGCGTGGTAGGGTAGTAATCAAAGTACAGTGGGAACTCACACGAGACAAATGACGATCCCCAGGTCGATGAACTAACCTGTACACATGTCACCAGGGAACTGCTATCTGACGTTAGGTATAAGACCAACTAGCATGTTCCCGGCGAGTCCTGTCCGGTGTACTCATAACCCAATGAGCATCTGTATACATCTTAAGTGAACCAACTGATACCAATGGCTTGTGAGACCGGCCACCGCCCCTCGTCGGGGTCTCGACTGTATACACTAGTCTACTCTGGAGTATCGATCCCCTGTCTCGAAACTCCCATGACTAGGGACCTTTTAAGGATGTGCTTATAGACTGCCAGCTCTCACGTATATGATCGCCCTCATACTGCTGACAGTCAAGCAAGAATCCTAGGGGCTCTATCAACGTGTAATAGCGACATGTCAGGTCACCTGAAACAGTACACGATGATAAAGATAAACCAGATAGCATGCTATCATCTTGAGTAAGACTGTCCTACCGGGATAGGTCCTCCCTCAATCATTGCAATCACGTGCCTGTGATCCAATAATTGACTCTGAGGGCACTATCTCCAACAATCTCCCACTTGCACTCAAGGCTAATTATTGCAATGTCGCATACTCACAGCCCGTGTGATACCGAGCACCCAACTCCTCTACTAGTCAGTCTTACAAAGCTCGTTTGCAAAACTATTGCGTTCGAGGAATAGCCTCAGTGAGTGGATCCGCTCGGAGTTTCTTTCTATGTCTCTCTATATCTCAAGTTCGCGGAGAAAGCCATCTCCCGAAATGAGCAATACCTGTCTTAGAATATGTCTGGATGTCTGATTGGACCTAGCTCATAAATGAACTCCAAATCCAAACTTCTTAGACTGTATCGTCAACTGAACTTAATCAGTATCCTGCGCCATGCCTCCCTCAGTATTTCCTTGGACCACCTGTCCAAAATACTGCCCTTCGCTAGAAGGAAAAACTATAACTCTGACAATCTCCCTGTCGTCCAGGTCATCTTGGAAGCCTGGAATGATAACTGTTTCCCGAATGAGGCTGTCATTATCATATCCCTAGAACATCCACTTATGTTCTAAAACTGCTTCCGACTGTTTCTCCAGGATTGGATCAATGTCAAATTATTGCATCTAGTGCAAGAACAACATCCGGTGTGGTACTTGACATCTCATGATTGACTCAATTGCCTGAGCAAGTGATCTGCCAATCATGCACATCCCTCTCCCCTTTAGTCTGTAAAACACCTTTAGAGAGGGTGACTCCATCAACTGCAGGTACACTACCGTGCCAGGAGTCGTCCATTCTAAATACTCTTAGAATGCTGTCTAAGTATCCTTAATTGGGAAACCACCCAAATCTAGATCTAAAACCATAGATCCAGTAACCAGTATGTCTGATATAATGTCCAAGTCCCATGTGGAGAAACCACTGTGTGACGACCAAAGTATAACCGATCGTAGTATAGGAGTTTCTTTTCCTATTCTGTGTATGTCATCCAAATACCATCACATCACACCCTACTACCTTCTCAACAGATCCATCCTCTATTCTGACGAAGTCAAATCTATGACTGTCACATCAGAAATTGATGATCTATCTCCGCTATATTTGCTTTATTCTATAAATAGACATAAGCCACCTGTCCACCAATGCTTCCGCTGCTCCCACTGACTACGACAACCCTCTGGCAGGGTCATATAGACGTACACTTCTAAAGCCAGTTTAGAACGACGCTGTACTCATCCTCCCGCCGGGTCTCGCAGCCTGGAACAACAGCAATGGTAAGTGTGGGTAAACAAGAACCTCCCTGTCACCGTCCTTGAGGCTACCGGAGTACCTCTCGGGTGCCTGAGTTTACCCACCTTATCTGCGGAGTGGCCAATGGAATGTCAAGCTAGATTGAATCTTTAGGTTCCTATGAAATCTTCAGTAATCGTTTGTGGTTCTGGAATCACTTCCAATTCTACCATACTCCCACTACTGTTCTTCTGAAAAAAATCCATTTTTATTAAAACTGTGGCGAGTCTAGAACAATATCACTATTGATCTTCCAGATGGTAGAAATTCAACCCTCGTCATAGCCTGGGTCAACCCACAAACAGCCATTACAGAAACGTGCATTGAGTTATCCAGTGTCTGGTTTTAATCATAAGCCGGACAACTCCCTGTACCTTAACATCGTTAAGATATGAACTGTTCTATATCCAATATAGAACCAGAGGCACAGATTTAATTGAACCAGATTCAAATCATGCAGCTGTCTCCAGTGCATGTCAACTAAATGTAAAAAGGCCAATCAGTGTTACTCAACTTAGGAATGCTTCCAATTATGAGTAACCTGAAAGAGAAGCAAGTTCTCTTAATCATTACTACCAACTGAATACCATACACAAGTATCTACATCTTCGATCAACTTGAAGAATCCCGATACTTGTGATCGAATTGTTTTCTTGGATGTAAAAGTATCAAATAGTAAAGAAATCACAACCAAAAATATTTGACCGCAATCAAACAACGGTGTCAGTTGAAGTTAATGAATGAGTGCGGATCGTCCTCAGGGATCTCGAGATTCGTTGTTATTTTATTTGTTCGAAATGAAATGTTAAGCAACAATAAGAGAAAACTCGATTCAAGATTGAATTGTATTCGTGTGTCACTAATCTTTACTAAAGAATCAAGAACTATAAACAACAAGAATCGGATTTCAATGGTATTTTCCAAACAACAATCAAGAATGATAGATAAGCTCGTAGGAATCGATAGGATCTTTAGATGTGTTGTAGTCTACAATATTTCGTATTCTTGTCCTTCGAAGAGTTTATACTAGATCAATGGTTATCGACGCGAGTTAGGGTTTTCTTGATGAAATTAGGGTTTCATCTCTTAACCCTTGCTCTTTCGAGGATACCATTTATATTCTAGTCTCTAGCAATTTCAAGAAGCGATCGGATCACCCCAATCTCGAGCGATGTTGATCAAGAAAGCATCGCATCAAATTGGGTTGTCGATTCTTGAACTTTGCTAGGGTTTACACACTCGTGGGATTCAAGAATTGATTATAAATTTGCTACATCATCATACTAAAGATCGTTTCGACTCCTTAACGAGCGGAGTTTTACTCACGCATCACCACATAGACAATATTCAAGAACAGTAAAGATAACATGATGCGGAATTTAAAAGAAACAAGATAGAAGAAAATATCACCTTTTATTTCATCAACAATTTCAATACAATCTTTCAAGATCTACAAGAAGAAAGAAAATCGATCGTTGACTCGGCTTCGCTCGACTCCGTGGATCGTGGATCTACTTTGGATCTCTTGCCCGATGGAAGATCGGCTCGGCTCATAAAAGGGTTGAAGGAATCTTGCTTGGCTTGCACTCAAGATCTTGAATTGTGGTTGGATCTAGGGTTAGGGTTTCCTACAAGATTTCTCACTAATCTTGAGGAAGAAGAAGATGGAGAAAGAGAATGGCTAAACTAAAAATGGGTTGAATCTATCACTCTCCAAGATTGAATCAAGATTTTCCAAGATTTCCAAGATTAGAAATGAGTGAGCCTAGGGTCTTATTTATAGACCTAGGTTTAGGTTTGAATTAGACTTTCCCTCCCAAAGTTTGTTGGCCAAGTTTGTTGGGGTTTAGCTTAGGGTTTAAGCAATGGTTTGGGAAAGTTCTAGAAGTTTTAGGCTAGTTTAGGAGCTTGATGATCTGGTGGAAGTGTCTGGACTCTTCTGGACTTTTGTATGCATTTTTGAGCTGCAGGTACTAACACAGGAGTTGTGGTGCAACTCGAGGGGCTGACTCACTGGATCCACCGCGCAACCGCCGCGTGAGGTAGGCTTTGGCCGCCCTTCCGCCGCACATTGGAGACCTTGGGATCTGTGCTTTCTTCAGTAGTCTTGTAATGCTGTATGGGTTATTCTTTGATGTTTAGAATTGTAGTTGCCCTTCTATGTTGATACCAGATTTGCTTTCAATGAGTTTACGAGCAATTGTAATGGTCGAGCAATGTATTGATCGAGCAAGTATCTCTTTTCCTGCATAGACTTCAAAATAGGGGTTGCAAGATATAGAAAATATGCTATGTAATGCAATGCAGTTAATTTCCTTAGAATTTCCGGTTTAAAGGTCGAATACATGTAATTTGATATTTTGCGACCAATTAGCTAATATGTGAATTATGAATACCGTACTCTCCTATATGTATGCAGATGTTAAGGAAATTGCCTGCTAAAATATACAGTATTTTCGACTGATCAAATACCCCCAAACTTAATTTCGATCGTCTCGAGAGAATGTTTTATTAAAAAGAGAAGGAGAAAACAAAGAAAGAGAAAAAACTAACTAGCACACTTTCGTAGGCAACACGATTGCACTGAGCACGTGCAACAAGCCTTTAAACCTCTAGGTGTCCCTAGTAGGAGGAGTGTTGTCTCCTGAGGGTTTTCAGCGGATTGCACCCACAAAATCCAAAAATAAAAGCAAGATCATGAATATTACATTTAAAGACAAGAATTGTAAAAGAAAAGCTTTGAAAATTAGGGTTTCCAACTAAGCTAGCTTTTCGGTTGTCATGAGCCCTATCTTAATGGTCATGAAAAAATGTCAGAAATCACGTCCTCCCTCAATAAAACATCGTCTTATTCTTCATTCCTATCTTTATTCCAAACATCGATCATATAACCCTGCGTGTGTGTAAAGACATCCCTACACCCGGAGAATTCAATTCAAGCTATCATACTCTTGCCCGTCGACCTCAGTACTTCTTGGCAAACGAGATTGCTTACACACTTTCATGCGACCGTTAATACTTCTTGAGGTACTAACCGACCGATTACTGATGTGCTTGCTAACTTGGTGTATTTTCCTAGTCTTGCACCACCTCAGGCATAGCAGTGACACCCAGACCAGTTGACCTTGGGGCACTAGGTGAAGAAGCACCCTTTTGCTATATATTTTTCTTACCCTTGGTGATAACAAAACCAGTATCCATTTTTCTCACCACTTTAAAACACATTTTTTTTCCATACTTTTGGCTTTAAGACAAGAGCATTTCAAGGTATCCTCTACTATCCCAGGCTTCAAGACGTGTGTAAGTGCGAATAGCAGGGTAGCAACGTTCAAAATGTTTGGCTTCCAGAATAGAAACTATTTTTCAGACTTATTTTTATCCTCAGATTAGTGACGTCCTTCATCTTACTAACCCTTGGGACAACGGCTCATAACTACTTATTACTAGTTCGTATAAGAAAACTTCTAATTTTCTTAGTTTTCTAAAATTTTTCCAATCTCATGGATGTAATTGTTCACTGTCTAAACTTTCATTATCTTATTTACATACAAAAAAGTGTAAATATTAAAATTATTTTTATATTTGAAAATTTTTAAATTTTATGGGTTTTGAAATTTTTCAATTTTTATAGATTTTTAAAAGAAATGTTTTGTGCTTATGCAGATGATATGCAAATGATGCGAAAATAAGCACAAACCTCCCCCAAACTTGTTTTCAACAGTGTCCTCACTGTTGCCGACAGTTATACCTACAAAAATCTGTAAATCTGGGAGGAATTATTAGTGGGGGCAAAATATATAAGTGAAGAACTTCCCCCAAACTTGTTTTATTTACTCACCTTCATTCAAAATATGATACAATGATATACTGGACATGAAAGTGAGACGGAGGAATTTTAATCAAAATAAACTGGCTCTTGTAAGAACAAGAGCTCCTCCGTGGGGTCAGTGGAAAAATACGGCTTTAATCTATGTCCATTTACTTTGAAAACAGTGCCGTTTTTAACATTTTCAATATCTACTGCCCCGTGCGGGTATACAGACCGCACAACAAAAGGTCCCTTCCAACGAGATCGGAGCTTACCCGCATGAAGGTGTAATCGTGAATCATAAAGAAGGACTTGTTGACCAGGTAAAAATGTTTTCCTCAAAATGTTTTTATCGTGAAAAACCTTAGTCCTATTCTTTGTGATTACAGCATTATCATAAGCTTCATCGCGGAGTTCGCTTAGCTCGTTTAGTTGCAGCTTCCGAAAGTTGCAAGCAAGGTTTAAATCAAAATTAATTTCCTTTATAGCCCACAATGCTTTATGTTCTATCTCAACAGGTAGATGACATGCTTTACCAAAAACTATCCTATATGGAGACATTCCTAGGTCGGTCTTATATGCAGTCCTGAATGCCCAAAGAGCATCCGTCAATTTGGTCGACCAGTCTTTTCTATTTTTGGCAACAGTTTTCTCCAGGATAAGTTTGATTTGTCTGTTTGAGATCTCAGCCTGCCCGCTTGTTTGGGGGTGATAGGGTGTAGAAAGACGGTGGTTGATTGAATATTTCCGCATCAGAGTCTCGAAAGATCTGTTGCAGAAGTGTGTCCCATTATCGCTAATAATAGCGCGTGGGTGTCCAAATCGCGAGAAGATATTCTCTTTCAAGAACTTAATGACAACTTTCTTGTCATTAGTGCGACTTGGAATGGCCTCTACCCACTTGGAGACATAATCAACCGCCAGCAATATGTACAGATTCCCAAAGGAGTTGGGAAAAGGACCCATAAAATCTATGCCCCAAACATCAAACATTTCAACAACCAGAATGGGTTGCTGAGGCATTTCATTCCTCTGGGATATTCTACCCGTATACTGACATTGTGTACAGGTTTTGCAATGTTCAAATGCGTCCTTGAATAAGGTCGGCCAATAAAATCCAGATTGCAAAACCTTTTCCGCTGTTTTTCTTGGACCAAAGTGACCCCCACAGGCCTGATCATGACAAAATGAAAGAATACTCTTGAACTCTTCATTCGGGACGCACCGGCGAATGATCTGATCAGGACAATATTTAAACAAATAAGGCTCATCCCAGTAATAGTGTTTTACTTGGGAAAGAAAGCGGTATTTGTCCTGTTTAGACCAATCGCTCGGTATCAATCCCGTGGCATGATAGTTCACAATATCCCTGAACCATGGTTCAGAGGATACGCTCAAGAGTTGTTCATCAGGGAATGAGTCATTGATCGGCAGGGTCACAGGGGAAGAAACGATGCGTGAAAGGTGGTCAGCTACTACGTTTTCACATCCTTTCTTATCTTTGATAACAAGATCGAATTCTTGTAAAAGAAGGATCCAACGTATTAGTCGACCTTTGGCATTTTTCTTCGCCAACAAATGTTTTAAAGCGGAATGGTCAGTATATACAACAATAGGTGAGCCGATTAAGTAAGGCCTGAATTTCTCCAATGCGAATACAACCGCTAATAGTTCTTTCTCTGTGGTTGTATAATTGATTTGCACATCATTCAGAGTCTTACTAGCATAGTAAATCACGTGTGGCATCTTTTCAATGTGTTGTCCAAGGACAGCACCTACTGCAAAATCAGATGCGTCACACATCAGCTCAAAAGGGTAGTCCCAGTTTGGTGATGATAAAACGGGGGCTGAAGTGAGTGAGTGTTTAAGTGAGTCGAAAGCTGTCTCGCAATCCGAGTCAAAGTGGAAGGTTGTATCCTTGGCCAGGAGTAGTGTTAAAGGTCTAGCAATTTTGCTAAAGTCCTTTATGAATCTCCTATAAAATCCAGCATGGCCAAGGAAAGAGCGAATATCTTTGACGCTTTTGGGATGAGGGAGGTTTTGAATGACATCTACTTTAGCTCTGTCAACCTCAATGCCCTTCTGTGAAATGACATGTCCAAGGACTATTCCTTCTTGGACCATAAAGTGGCATTTTTCCCAGTTCAAAGTCAAGTTCTTTTCTTTGCATCGAGTAAGAACAGCGTCCAGATTCGCTAGGCATTCAGAAAAAGAGTCTCCAAAAATCGAAAAGTCGTCCATAAAGATCTCCAGGAAATTCTCTACCATATCAGAGAATATCCCCATCATACACCGCTGAAAGGTAGCGGGAGCATTGCATAGCCCGAAGGGCATGCGACTGTAAGCAAAGGTACCAAAAGGACAAGTAAAAGTGGTTTTATCTTGATCCTTTTTGGCGATGGGGACCTGATTGTAGCCTGAGTAACCGTCCATGAAACAATAGAATTGTCGTCCCGCTAAGCGTTCCAGCATTTGATCAATAAATGGTAGAGGAAAATGATCTTTCCTCGTAGCAGCGTTGAGTTTTCTATAATCGATGCATACACGCCACCCAGTTTGGGTGCGTGTCTGAATCAACTCATTCACTTCATTTGTGATCACAGTGATGCCAGATTTCTTAGGAACGACGTGTATAGGACTTACCCACTGGCTATCGGAGATCGGGTATATAATACCACTATCTAAGCATTTGACGATCTCTTTCATGACAGCTTCCTTCATGACGGGATTTAACCGTCTCTGTGGTTCTCGGGTCGGTCTGGCATCATCCATCACATGTATATGATGTTCTACTATCAAGGGACTAATCCCTTTGATGTCCGCCATACTCCAACCAAACGCCTCTTTATTAGATCTTAATACCGATAAAAGTGCGTTCTCTTGCTCTGATGCAAGAGAAGTGGAAATTATAACCGGTAAAGTCTCGTTCTCACCAAGATATGCATATTTTAGGTGAGAAGGTAAGACCTTGAGATCTAATTCAGGCGGAGAAATGATCGAAGGAAGGATCATAGAATGATTTTTGGATTTACAAAGAAGTTCAGAGCCTGTGAAAGATACAGACTCGGGTGGAGAAAAGTCAGAAGTGCAGGACTCAAGTGTAAGTGTAGTGTCCTCACTAAGTGTAAGATCAAGCAAAGATGTGCTAATGTCATCGAGATCAGTAAAGCAAAGTTCCTCTGCTCCACAACTATCGGGAGCGATCTCATGGACAGAACACACATCTAAAATATGAGCACTAGGTTCTGATGGCTGACTCCCAACTCTGTAGATATTTAGTTCAATGGTCATATTTCCAAATGATAAATTCATTGAACCATTTCTACAATTTATAACAGCGTTGGAAGTGGCAAGGAAACGACGACCTAAAATCACCGGAATTTGGCCCCGGGGGTTTGCTACAGGATGTGTGTCAAGCACAATGAAGTCTACAGGGAAAACAAATTCCCCGACCTTTATTAACACATCCTCTAATTCACCCCTTGGTTTGGTGATAGATCGGTCCGCCATCTGGAGAGTACAATGAGCAGGTTTCAGCTCTCCAATTCCTAGTTGCTCATAGACAGAATAAGGTAACAGGTTAACACTCGCGCCAAGGTCTAAAAGAGCACGATTTATGTTTTTACCCCCAATCGAAATCGATATTGTAGGACATCCTGGGTCCTTTCGTTTCTTTGGCAGCTGGGGAATAAAAGCAGTGCTGATATTATTAGCCATAAAGACCTTCTTTGGCACCTGAGTCTTCCTCTTCCTAGTGCACAAGTCCTTTAAAATCTTCGCATAAGCGGGGACTTGTTGAATTGCATTTAGGAGAGGGATATTGATGTTAACCTGTTTGAACATTTCTAAAATTTTCTCCATATGAGGACTCGTTTTGTTAGCCCTTAACCGGCTCGGGTAAGGTGCTTTCGCAATAAGCGCGGGGTCCATCATAGGAGAAGGAAAGGGGGGTAGACAAGATCCCAAAAGAGGTGTGGGGACCGTCTGTGGAGAACTATAAGGGTTGGGTGAAGGTGTTGAGCCTAAAGGGAACTGGAGAATAGGCTCGTGCAAAGGTGGTTTGGTAGAAGAAGAAGGATCAGAAGGAGAAGTGTGTGTATGTGGAAAGGTCTCAGCCGGGGTTTTGACATGATTTTCAGTATTATCAATATCTTCCCCGACATTATTATTCAGCACTCTTCCCGATCTCAACGTGGTAATGGCATTTACATTGTAATGCCCAGGATTCTGCAGGGGTTGAGAGGGAAGTTTCCCTTTTTCTCTCGCACTCATTTCAGCTTTGAGGCGTGCGATTTCAGCTTCCATCGATCTGATACTCTCAGCTTGTGACGCTGAGTTTTTCTTTATCTCATTGACGGAAGATCTAACCTCAGTCGAAACCTCCATGAAATTTGATAAAAGTGATTTCATGGTTTGAGTAAATTGAGAGAAATCGTCAGAACAGGACTGCATAGGATTAGACTGTGCATGAGTGTTGCCCTGGTTTTGGAAATTTTGTGACTGGTAGGGGTGCTGAGTGAGTTGAAGGGGTTGCTGTTGTGGTGGAGGAAGAGCCCTTTGAAAGTTATTTGTGTTTGGAACCGTGTTTTGAGATTGATTTTGGTTCCAAGCAAAATTCGGGTGGTTCCTCCAACTCTGATTGTACGTGGAAGAATATGGATCGTTTCAAGGTCGTTGAAATGCGGCATTAGAATGCTCTTGACCTTGAAACGCCGAGTTTAAAGGACATTCTTCCGTTAAGTGTGACGGATCAGAACAGCACCCACAAATAGTTTTGGGGAGTGATACCGGGTTTAGGGAGGCTGCTGCAAATTTGTGTTCCATAGCGTCGAGCTTCTTTTGCATTGCTGCCATTTCTGCTCTAACACCTATGGACACATCTACTTGGTGTACGCCACCCCTATTCAATGGTTGGGTTCCACTCTCCCAAATTAGTGATTTTTCAGCGAACTCTTCTAAGTATCGCCAGGCTTCCCCATCGTCTTTAGTCATAAATGTACCCTGACACATATTCTCAAGGCTTTGTTTCGTGCTAGGGTTACTGCCCTCATAGATGATTCGGCAAAGCTCCCATCTCGGGATGCCGTGATGAGGACATTGAACCATTAGATCCTTGAAACGTTCAAAGTACTTTGAAAATGGTTCGGTAGGGAGCTGGGCAAATTGGTTCAATTCGCTCCGAATTCGAGCCGTTCTTTGGACTGGGTAAAATTTCTTTAGGAATGCAGCGACGAATTCTTCCCAATTTGTGATGGAGTGTGCGGTGGTGTTATATAGCCACTTCTCGGCTATATCGCACAAGGTAAAAGGAAGAAGTCGTAGACGCATCGCATCCACAGAAAGTTGAGACGTACCCATCATAGCACATACGTTTTCAAATTTGGTAATGAAAACGTAAGCGTCCTCGGTCTCGAGTCCGTGATACTTAGGTAGAAGGTTGATATACTGGGGCTTTATTTCAAAGTTATCCCCGTTTGCTGGTGGTGTGGATAAGCAGGTCGAAAGAGGACCTCTAAGTGGATAGCATCTTTCCTGAAGAGAAATGTGTGGAGGATTCTGCGCACCAACGGACGGTGGCAGATTGGGGTTAAAGAAGTTTGATGGATTCGGATCCATCGGTGTGGGTGTGGTAGTAGGTAAAGAAAAGGTAAATGGAGAATTATCGACTTCGGAGTCGATAAAAGGTACGCGGACTAAACGGGCACTAGAATCCCGTGTCCAGCCTATCTTGTACTAAAAAGGGTTAGTACAAGTGGCAGCGTTGGCTTATAATTAGGGGTAAAATGAATGCGGTGTTTGCTTTTGAAAAGGGACGGATTTTTGAAAAAATGATGCGACAACCAAATGCAGCACACAAACCCTAGAATCTAATGGTCACCTAGGTCCGGCTCTAGACCGCTCCTAACTGCCAAAAGACAAGTCGCGGGATCAATCCTCCACTGCCTCTTTGTCCCCCTGTGGCCGGATAAGTGCCAGGTAAGTGGGAAGGAACCACCACTACAGTGGACCTAATTAATAACCACTAGCCTTAGACACACTCGCCTTAGGCACCACAGGAAAACGCGGATAAGCAATGAATTACCCACGGCCCTCTCTTGTCCTAAATGAGCGCGACAGTCCTTAGAGTCATCTCTAGATTTCTTTTAGTTAATGGGGGTAAATGTGGATGCAAGTTTGGTGGTTTTCGGGGCCTAGGAAGGGTAATGAAATCCCCACCTAATTTGGATTTGGCCGTGCCCCTTAAATTCCGTATTTAATATGCAAAACAACCAAGAAAAGCAAAATCACGCACAATTTTAATTTGCTTTTGCGGCGCAGCTATTGTTTGCAAAGAATCCTGCAGAAAGGATTAGTTGGAGCTAAAAAGGGCGAGGGGAGAGAGCAAGAAATCACCTGAAGAAAGATGGTACAGAGATCACCCAAGACTGCGGCTCTTCCGCCGCAATATGCATGTATCTGCCGCCCTTCCGCGGTCAAGTGTTGGGAACAGTGTACAATTTTTCTTCAGCTGCTTGCTGTTGCTATCTCCAGCTCTCTGGTATATCCCAAATAATTTTTCCACAGCACAGAATGCTCCAGATCACCTTGCAATCAATTCACAACACACGTATAAGAGTTTGTACGAATTTTGATTTCAAGAAATGAAACGTAATAATTCTTTCACTTCAAACTATAAAATGTAAACGAATTAGCGCGCGATCCCCGGCAACGGCGCCATTTTGATCGAATTGTTTTCTTGGATGTAAAAGTATCAAATAGTAAAGAAATCACAACCAAAAATATTTGACCGCAATCAAACAACGGTGTCAGTTGAAGTTAATGAATGAGTGCGGATCGTCCTCAGGGATCTCGAGATTCGTTGTTATTTTATTTGTTCGAAATGAAATGTTAAGCAACAATAAGAGAAAACTCGATTCAAGATTGAATTGTATTCGTGTGTCACTAATCTTTACTAAAGAATCAAGAACTATAAACAACAAGAATCGGATTTCAATGGTATTTTCCAAACAACAATCAAGAATGATAGAAAAGCTCGTAGGAATCGATAGGATCTTTAGATGTGTTGTAGTCTACAATATTTCGTATTCTTGTCCTTCGAAGAGTTTATACTAGATCAATGGTTATCGACGCGAGTTAGGGTTTTCTTGATGAAATTAGGGTTTCATCTCTTAACCCTTGCTCTTTCGAGGATACCATTTATATTCTAGCCTCTAGCAATTTCAAGAAGCGATCGGATCACCCCAATCTCGAGCGATGTTGATCAAGAAAGCATCGCATCAAATTGGGTTGTCGATTCTTGAACTTTGCTAGGGTTTACACACTCGTGGGATTCAAGAATTGATTATAAATTTGCTACATCATCATACTAAAGATCGTTTCGACTCCTTAACGAGCGGAGTTTTACTCACGCATCACCACATAGACAATATTCAAGAACAGTAAAGATAACATGATGCGGAATTTAAAAGAAACAAGATAGAAGAAAATATCACCTTTTATTTCATCAACAATTTCAATACAATCTTTCAAGATCTACAAGAAGAAAGAAAATCGATCGTTGATTCGGCTTCGCTCGACTCCGTGGATCGTGGATCTACTTTGGATCTCTTGCCCGATGGAAGATCGGCTCGGCTCATAAAAGGGTTGAAGGAATCTTGCTTGGCTTGCACTCAAGATCTTGAATTATGGTTGGATCTAGGGTTAGGGTTTCCTACAAGATTTCTCACTAATCTTGAGGAAGAAGAAGATGGAGAAAGAGAATGGCTAAACTAAAAATGGGTTGAATCTATCACTCTCCAAGATTGAATCAAGATTTTCCAAGATTTCCAAGATTAGAAATGAGTGAGCCTAGGGTCTTATTTATAGACCTAGGTTTAGGTTTGAATTAGACTTTCCCTCCCAAAGTTTGTTGGCCAAGTTTGTTGGGGTTTAGCTTAGGGTTTAAGCAAGGGTTTGGGAAAGTTCTAGAAGTTTTAGGCTAGTTTAGGAGCTTGATGATCTGGTGGAAGTGTCTGGACTCTTCTGGACTTTTGTATGCATTTTTGAGCTGCAGGTACTAACACAGGAGTTGTGGTGCAACTCGAGGGGCTGACTCACTGGATCCACCGCGCAACCGCCGCGTGAGGTAGGCTTTGGCCGCCCTTCCGCCGCACATTGGAGACCTTGGGATCTGTGCTTTCTTCAGTAGTCTTGTAATGCTGTATGGGTTATTCTTTGATGTTTAGAATTGTAGTTGCCCTTCTATGTTGATACCAGATTTGCTTTCAATGAGTTTACGAGCAATTGTAATGGTCGAGCAATGTATTGATCGAGCAAGTATCTCTTTTCCTGCATAGACTTCAAAATAGGGGTTGCAAGATATAGAAAATATGCTATGTAATGCAATGCAGTTAATTTCCTTAGAATTTCCGGTTTAAAGGTCGAATACATGTAATTTGATATTTTGCGACCAATTAGCTAATATGTGAATTATGAATACCGTACTCTCCTATATGTATGCAGATGTTAAGGAAATTGCCTGCTAAAATATACAGTATTTTCGACTGATCAACTTGCAACACCTGGTTCTCTACTTTATTCAAATACCTATAACTTCTCAAAATTCGGACCCTGTGTTTCCACGAAACACCTGTCTAAAAACTAGAGAAGTCATAATTAAACTGAATATAGTACGAGGACCAACCCCTCTGTCCTCATGGACCCTGGACAACATACAATACTCTATATAAGTCCCTTGAGTTTGATAACTCATTCATTGTGTGCCGTAGGTTGAAAACTGTACTGTGGTTATGAAGAATTACACCGCTGTTTAATGCTCCTTACCTAACCATCCACTGATATAGGTAAATGTCATCGACATAATTTCAAAAAGGTATGTCTCACTCTATAAAAATAGACGTACAGATATATCAATTTGAAATTGGTGCATAACAGCGGATATTCAAAACCAAATATTTGCCGACCGGCAAACAGCCCAGGTGATTTCCTCAAATATCACCGATTACAACGAATCCCGATATAATGAGGATGATCACCCAATTCCCAATAACTTACTCCTACTCATCATCTGTAAAACTATACAGATGTGAGAATCATACCTGGTAAATACATACCCTGGAGAAAGTGTCTAATTGGGAAATCAGTTTTCCTTTAACAGTACACATTGAAACTGAAACATTGAAATGTTTCGATGGGGTATACTGGTATTCCTAGTAATGCCTCTTCCATTATTCAGATTCACAACTGTAACCGTGTAATTCTTTGCCACCTCTCCAAATCCCTTTATATGTGTTTAGTCATTACCTTCTATACACCCCTTTAGGCCAAATGGTTTTCTTCCTTCCCTACCGTTCGGCACCAGCCTATGGTTTGGAAGAAGACTATCCAATGAGCATAATGGGTGTACTGTCCTAATCCTAGGAGCACTCGCAATGCGAGAGAAAGTGAAGATAAAAGACAACCGAATAAACCTTATTCCTATTTCTCCTGAACCAGAATCCATTCTCGAACTAGAAAAAGTTCCTTTCGAGTTCGTATATAACCATACGATGGAGTATCCAATAAACTCTGGATCTTCGTAGTGATACGGAGTGTCCTGGAGAAATACAAAGGTGATTTAGGATTGGCAAAGAAATACTTGGTTTGGTCATGAATAGCAGTCGCAATTTACTTTGCCCTCTAACTAATCCCTTGCTTTGTCTTAACTTAATACCTTCTGCACACCATTTTTATGTAATTGGTTTTCTTCATTCCCCACCGTTCGGCACCAGCCTAAGGTTTGGAAGAAGACTATCCAATTTGCGTAATAGGTGTACTACTCCTAAACCAAGGAGTACTCGCAGCTTGAGAGAAGGTAAAAGGAAAAAAAAACAACTGAATAATCCTATCCGTTTTCTCCAGAACCGGAAACCATCCTCGAATTCCTTCGAGTTCGTATCTAACCATACGATGGTTTTGTCCAATGGAAGTGGACGTTCGTAGTAATACGGGGTGTCCTGGAGAAAAGGGTAAAAGTAGCAGTGGCAATGAGGTATGCAACTCTGACAATCCAAAAGCCAGTGTTTAAGAAGGTTCGGTTAATTTTGGTCACTGAGTCATAGTCTTAGGGTCGGGTCAATGGTCGCTGCCAGAGAGAGAGAAAAGAAACACTCGGCGTGCACTCTAACCTAGATCAGAATGGTTACCAATTTATCTAATCTGGAAACCTCCCATTGTACCGTCAAATTCTCCTCCAAACCTGAAAGAAGAATTAGTAGGGGTCACCCGAGAAGTAAACTAACTCATCAATGGGAATCGGGATCCAACTATCATCGCATGATAACGTGACGGAATCCGCACACGCTATCACACTCCAGAAGGTATGTGCATATCTGGCAAGTTTCAGTTTCTTTAGAAACTCCCGATGTGGATTTTTGCCCCATGCTCTTATGACCTTGACTTTGGCCAACAAATCATATGTCACATGTCAGGTTCTACCCGTCATTCTCCAGGTTAATTTGAGCCCACCCGCACAAGCCCTTGACTTTGGCCAACAAGGCTATACGACTGCCCCAAACCAACGCATCTATCTATGCTGCATATGAATACCCAACAGCTACCAAACACTGTGCCTTGACTTTGGCCAACAAACACAGCTTGAATACTATTGACCACCCATATGAAATGACGGAGGGCTACGAATGGTTTCTGGCGAAAACCTTTAACGTAAAGAACTTGATATAGTTGAAGGAACGGATAGCTTTTAAAAATATAGTGACGAAAACCATTGCTAAAGAGGTCACTCCCGGTGAAGGGATCTCGGCTCTTTCCCCGTAGAATGAGGTGCAGGATATTCCAACTGAATACCACGATGCAAAGCAAAAGTAATCGGCTATAGTAAAGTTAATGCCCTGACGCAAACTTTTTGTTCAGGGGGTCACTCCCGGTGAAGGGATCTCGGCCCTTGCCTCGTCGACTGAGGAGCAGGATATTCCAACTGAATACCACGATGCAAAACAAAAGTGAACGTCCTTGCAATAACAGCTTTTTGAAAAGTGTTCCAACAACATCAGATTAGGTTTGTTTTTAACTTGCATTGATCCGAATCAATGCAGTCCAATCAATTGATCACACCACAAAGAACGAAAATATACTGATGTATGTATATGCCATCCGCATTCGCCACTGGGTCCCATCATTACCCGTTAGGTTAGCTAACTAACGACAGAGCAGGGAATGGACTAGAGCGGATGCAAAACATATACAACATCTACTAATATATATACCAATATATTATATTTCGCTCAAGGCATGATAAAAATGCAACATCACAGAAATGTACAGCATCACAGAACAATACAGATATCTGGGATCCCCGGGTTTCACAGAGCCACTACTGAAACCCGACGTTCCCTTGGTCGTATGGATAGCCTGTGCAATGAAATCCTAGACCCCTACGGGCGCGACAAGTTACCCGCCAAAACCTGAAGCGAGGCAGCCCCCTTCAGCGACGTGAATGGACCACCCGGCACTTCACGGAATCCGGTAACTTGGGCACCCCTCCTGGGTCAACCTGTACCCCCTACGAGTGCGGCTAATAGCCCGCCAATTCTAGAGTGAAGCCCCTTCCGTCCCAATGCCATGAGATGCGGGCTTGTTGCCTTCTAGAATCCGGCTATCCGTGCACCCCACCTTGGGGTAATCCTAGTACGGAAAGTAAAATACACATACAACGGGTACATCGACCGCAACCTGATCGTGCCCTAAAATAATAATACAATCAGGCAGTGACGGCAGTCCACATGTCGGACGCTCGCCCCGCAATATCAAATGTACATAATACAACAAAAACTGTACTAGCATTGCATCCAGGCTATCCCCCACGACCAATCCGCAACATCACAGCAATACACAGAACATCAACGTGAAAGTCACGTTCGCAAATCCGTCTAACCGGGCTATAGTAGTTAGACAGGATTTACCGATCAAGTGACATTCACGGTCGCAGATATAATGAAAATACTGTGAACTAATGTGTTTAAAATATCCGATCGATCAAATTTTACCAAGTGGGCCCCCAAGCTTTACTGTAACAGATAAAGAAATTCTGGGCCCAAAAAGAATGTTCCAAAACCCCTATTTTCACTGTTTAAAGATTACTGTGCAAAATTGGTGCACTGAAGGCTCTATACTGCAGCGGAACCGCGGCCCAAAGGGGGGTTTGGCCGCGGTTCCGCGGTCATCTTGCCGTATCAATACACCAAATTTTCATAGATGTCTTATCTTCCTCTGCACATCACTCTGCAACATACTGAAAAATTTTTAGGCTCCAAAAAATTTCGACAGAAAACTGATGCGGTGAAAAATGCGGTTTTGGGATTTTTGTTCGATTGCAAACGTAAACATATTAGACCAAGCTAGACTATGTTAATGGCGAGGCTCTGATACCACTGTAAGTGCACGGCGGTGCCCCGGCCTCCATACCGAGGCCAAATGCAGAAGTGATGGTTAACTTTAATTTTCTTGAACCGGCACCACCGCGCACTAAAAAACCCGGATCGGACCATTAACTAGTCCTAGCTATCTAGAGAGGGAAGAGAGATATACCGAGCGATTCGTGTCCTCCGGTCTTCTCGACGTCGTCCCGATCTCCCGCGGAATGTCCGGTCTCCACCTCCTCACCGGAAAGGCACCACGTCGCCTGCTTCTTTTATGGGCTCCCACCTCTATACCGAGGCAACTCGGGTAGGAAGTTGGCGAGCCGACGTGCCCAAGGTTTGCTGTAGATTGTGTAGTGCTCATGTCTCATTTTAGGGTTCATGGATGTTGCCTTTTGGTAGAGGGATGATACAAGCTAATGGAGATTGATCTTGTGGGATTTTTACCAAAGCAAAAGAACAAAAACCCCACCTCTAGAATTTTGGACAGCACCCGAGGAGCTTGGCTGGCCATGCATGATAGAGTGGAGAGAATGAGAGTGAGGGAGTGAGTGAAAAAGATAGCCACAAGAATAATGCAAGTGAGAGGAATGGTCATCATGCAAGAATCATCATCACCAGCAAAACCACACTCCATCAACTAATCAACAACCATGATTGCTACAAAAAGTCAAGCAATCATGAACCATTGAAGGTCAAGGGATGGGGCTCCATCATGAAACCAACAATATGCAAAGACCCCCTTCCAAATTGCTTATTTGCACAAATGCAAATAAGCTCTCCTCCACCAAACTTCGGCCAATGAATGATACAAAGAAATATGGCCGAAACGAAAAGCAAACTGGCAACTCCAGAAAACTGGTCCCGTAATAAATTACAGGATAAACCCCGATACTGTGTATACACACCCGTATCTGTATTTCGACCGAAATACAAATGCAATGAGACAAAATCTACATTGTACTATACTAGGATCCGGCTTAAACCAAAGCCGGCTAGTAATATCCGTTCGATCCTGATCCGTGCAATACCGCACGTATCTGATCGAACCCTGCCATATATCCATACGGCCTCTAGTACAAACCGTCCGATCCTGATCCATGCAATACCGCACGTATCTGATCGGACCCTGCCATATCTCCATACGGCCTCTACAGCTTTTCGCCCGAAAACTTGAGTAACTGTATGTGTGGTGGACTCTAAAGACTCGTCAACACCTTGGTTGTGGATTTAACCACTAGCACGTCAGAGGTATAAGCCAATACATAACGGGCTACCAGGTATTGACCAAAAAGGGACGTCTGTGAGCAAACTCAGCCTAACACCCTACTGAGCCTGTCAGTGACAATATCCATACAGTCCGGTCCGTTCGTCTATGAGCATCGCATGGCGGGCCTAGGGGGTTGGTAAAAGTCAGACCCCCAAAAGCGGTACAAGTCGTGTCGGAGTGTAGCCCAGAACACCCTGAGATACTACTGGAATACCTACCAGTAAATCTCCTGCCTCGGCCGAGGGCTTCGTGTAATGGCTCTCCTAGACACAGCGCGACCTCACCCCCAATACCGGGAAAGACGAACCCCTAAAGATCCGCTCACTGCCTCCATATGGCTCGGGACTATACCCAACTAAAACCTGTTTGCACGTCTCATTTGAGCGTGGTAGGGTAGTAATCAAAGTACAGTGGGAACTCACACGAGACAAATGACGATCCCCAGGTCGATGAACTAACATGTACACATGTCACCAGGGAACTGCTATCTGACGTCAGGTATAAGACGAACTAGCATGTTCCCGGTGAGTCCTGTCCGGTGTACTCATAACCCAATGAGCACCTGTATACATCTTAGGTGAACCAACTGACAACAATGGCTTGTGAGACCGGCCACCGCCCCTCGTCGGGGTCTCGACTGTATACACTAGTCTACTCTGGAGTATCGATGCCCTGTCTCGAAACTCCCATGACTAGGGACCTTTTAAGGATGTGCTTATAGACTGCCAGCTCTCACGTATATGATCGCCCTTATACTGCTGGCAGTCAAGCAAGAATCCTAGGGGCTCTATCAACGTGTAATAGCGACATGTCAGGTCACCTAAAACAGTACACGATGATAAAGATAAACCAGATAGCATGTTATCATCTTGAGTAAGACTGTCCTATCGGGATAGGTCATCCCTCAATCATTGCAATCACGTGTCTATGATCCAATAATTGACTCTGAGGGCACTATCTCCAACAGTAGGTACGGGTGGGTCCAAATTAACCAGGAGGATGACGGGTAGAACTTGACATGTGACTTATGATATTTTGGCCAAAGTCAAGGTCATAAGAGCATGGGGCAAAAATCCACATCGGGGGTTTCATAAGTACTGAAACTTGCTAGCGCTGCATACCATTTGGAGTGTGATGATTCTGGTAGGATTCCTTCGGTTTTATCACGCGATGATATTTGGATCCCGATCCTACTGTGAGTATATGCTACTCCTCGGGAAATCTCTCACTTAACGATCAATGCTATAAACCTAGTAGGTGTCTAGAAAGGTGTTAGCGGGGCTACGCCCACAGGGAAAAGAGGTTACTTAATTAAGGAACTTCGCGAAAGCGTTGGAAAACCTCCCTCGAAGTACCGACACTGGCCTGGCTGAACGGTTAAGCAAGTATTGTACGGTAAGATTGATCCCGACTAATTCTTTCTTTATGGTTTGAGAAGGGATTCGAGAGACAGTGGGAGCCATCCTGTTTAGAAAAACTAAAAACCACTCTAAACTTGCAAGAGCATCATGCTAAAGTGTTTCTTTTCTCTCTCCTAATTGCAGCGACCATTCAACGTGACCGGACTTAAGTTATTACTAGATAAAAACATACTGACAGGGCCAAACTACAAAGATTGGCTCAGGAATGTCAAGATGGCAATCACTTACGACAAGTTAGGGTATGTCCTTACCACCAAAGCTCCCCCTGTCCCAGGTCCCACCTCCAGCGTCACGGATATAGAAATCTGTAAGACATGGGAGATCGATTGCGCGAAGGCCAACTGCCTCGTTCTTGCCTCGATGGACAACGAACATCAGAGGAGGCATGAGAATATGGACCTAGAGTCCATATTTCTCCACACAAAAGAACTGTATGGAGAGCAGTCTCGTATCGCAAGATACGAAGTGTTGAAGAAGCTATTTTCGGCAAGATTGGCCATCGGATCGTCGGTAGCGGAACACGTGCTTAAGATGATTGGCTACGTAGAGGAGCTCGCGGACCTTGGGAACACGTTGGAGAATGAACTCTACGCTGATTTGATTCTCCAGTCCCTTCCTTCCACTTACACCCAGTTTATCCTTAACTTCAACATGCAAGGAAAAGAGGTTGAACTTTCCGAACTTCTGAACATGTTGAGGAGTGCTGAGGGCACCCTACAGAAAGGTAGGGAGACATCCACTTTGTTTATAGGAGGATCTTCCTCTTCTAGGTCCAGGGCGAAAGCCAAGGGAAAGAAGAAGAAAGCCCCCGCCAAACCAAGGGGCGGTGTCAGTAAAGTGGATACGAAGGGAAAGGGAAAAGCAACAAAGGTAGCGGGAAAGCTGGTGGGGAAGGAAGAATGCTTCTACTGTCATAAAAGTGGACACTGGAAACAGGATTGCAAGGCTTGGAAGGCCAGAACCCAGGATCTGAAGCTAGTTGCGGCTTCAGCTTCAGGTGTGTATGTTATTGAAAACTGTCTATCAATAAACTCTACATCCTGGGTATTGGATACCGGATCAGGATCTCATATCTGTAATTCTTTGCAGGCGTTGAGAAAGCATAGAGTTTTGAAGGCAGGTGACATGACCCTCAGAGTTGCAAACGGAGCTAGCATGGATGCTGAGGCCGTGGGGGACTATCACCTTGGATTGTCAGATGGACACTTTTTTGTTTTGCGTAGTTGTTATTTTGTACCAAATGCAACCTGTAATATCATTTCTGTATCTTTATTATCTAAAGAAGGTTATGAATTTGCATTTGTAAGTAATGTAGTGAACATTCACCTTAATCAAGTTTTGATTGGGTCAAGTACATTAAACAACGGTATATACGTATTAAGCCAACCACAGATTTTCAATGTCCAGAATACACACAAAAGAAAGTCTCCAGAAATCAATAAAACTTTCTTATGGCATTGTAGACTGGGTCACATCAATGAGAGAAGGTTGACTAAGTTACATACAGAAGGATATTTGGATCCGTTCGAATATCAATCATATGCAACTTGTCAATCCTGTCTCAAAGGAAAGATGACAAAGACTCCGTTCACTGGACACGGAGTAAGAGCGAGCGAGCTCTTGGGACTCGTACACAGCGACGTGTGCGGTCTAATGTCTACACATGTACGAAGCGGTTATTCTTACTTCATTACTTTTACGGATGACTTTTCAAGGTACGGTTATATCTTCTTAATGAAACATAAATCCGAGGCTTTTGAAAAATTCCAGGAATATAAGAATGAAGTAGAAAAACAAACAGGAAAAAGTATCAAGGCACTGAGATCTGATCGAGGTGGTGAATACTTGAGTGCCGAGTTCCTGGGTTACTTAAAAGAGAATGGAATTCTCTCTCAGCTTACTCCTCCATACACTCCGCAACATAACGGTGTATCGGAGAGACAGAACCGAACCCTATTGGATATGGTACGGTCCATGATGAGTAACGCTGAGTTGCCGCGATCGTTCTGGGGATATGCGCTAGAATCAGCTGCATACCTTTTGAACCGAGTTCCAACTAAGACTGTGCCTACTACACCATATCAGATGTGGTGTGGGAAGAGACCCTATCTTAATCACATTAAGACATGGGGATGTCCAGCTTTTGTCAAAAAGCAGCATGCGGACAAGCTCGAGGCACGCTCAGTACAGTGCAAGTTTGTGGGATATCCAAAGAACTCCAAGGGATATTTCTTCTATTGCAAAGAGGAACAAAAGGTCTTTGTTTCTCGCCATGCCCGCTTTCTAGAACACCAGTTCATAGAAAAATAAATAAGTGGGAGCGCAATAGAACTGGAAGAAATTCCAGAACCACGAGCTATTACTGAAAGCTTAGTAGAACCAGAAGGTTCGAAAGATCAGGACATTCCCACGCCACTCCGCAGGAGTAGTAGGCAGTCTCATCCGCCCGAGAGATACTACGGTTTTCTCATAGACGGAGATAGAGAGGATTGCATCATAGATTGTGATGAGCCTACTAGCTTCCAGCAAGTCATTCAGAGCATTGACTCGGTAAAATGGCTGGATGCAATGCGGGCCGAAATGGAGTCCATGTACACCAACAAAGTATGGACGTTGGACATGGCTCCAGATGGGGTAAAACCCGTAGGATGCAAGTGGATCTTCAAAAGGATGATTGGTGCAGATGGACAGGTTGAGACCTATAAAGCTAGACTGGTTGCAAAGGGTTTTCGTCAGAGACCTGGTTTGAACTATGACGAAACATTTTCTCCAGTGGCTATGTTGAAATCCATTCGGATCCTTCTTGCCATTGCTGCCTTCCACGATTATGAGATTTGGCAGATGGACGTAAAGACCGCTTTTCTAAATGGAAATTTAGAGGAGTGTGTCTATATGGACCAGTCAGAGGGTTTCATTCAGAGTGGGAGCAGCGAAAAGGTGTGCAAGTTGCTTAAGTCCATTTATGGACTAAAGCAGGCATCGCTGAGTTGGAACATCTGTTTTGATGAGACGATCAAGGAATTTGGCTTTATCAAAAATCCAGATGAACCATGCATCTATTGTAGATTTGTAGTGAGAACTGTAGTATTCCTTGTTTTATACGTGGATGACATTCTCTTAATAGGAAATGACATTCCTATGCTACAATCTGTCAAGGGGTTCTTGTCACACAGGTTCTCCATGAAAGACCTGGGTGATGCCTCATACATTCTGGGGATCCGGATCTACCGTGACAGATCCAAGAGGATTTTAGGACTCTCACAGTCCAGGTACATCGACACCATACTGAAAAGATTCAGTATGGAAGATTCCAAGCGCGGTAATCTACCGGCTTGTCACGGGATCACTCTCTCCAAAGAGATGTCTCCCAAGACTGATTTAGAGAGGGATCGCATGTCTATTATACCCTACGCTTCTGCGGTAGGCTCTATAATGTATGTGATGTTGTGTACCAGACCAGATGTGGCTTATGCACTGAGTATGGTAAGCAGGTATCAGTCAAACCCTGGGGAGAAACATTGGGTAGCGGTAAAGAACATTCTCAAGTACCTGAGAAGGACTAAGGAGATGTTCTTGGTGTATGGCGGAAAAGACCTCCAGATTGAGGCCTTTGCTGACTCCAGCTTCCAGAGTGACAAGGATGATTCCAAGTCCATGTCGGGTTTTATCTTTACCCTCAATAGAGGGGCGGTGTGTTGGAAGAGCTCCAAACAGGAAACCGTTGCTGACTCGACTATGGAAGCGGAATACATCGCTGCATCTGATGCCGCAAAAGAAGCCGTCTGGATAAAGAAGTTCTTGAAAGAACTTTAAGTGGTTCCGTCCATTGTTGATCCAATACCTCTGTATTGCGACAACAACGGGGCTATATCTTTAGCGAAGGAACCCAGGTCCCATCAGAAATCCAGACACATCTTGAGGCGGTATCACCTGATCAGGGAGATCGTGGATCGCCAGGAGATCGAGGTTCGGAGGGTTGCTTCAGAAGATAACACTGCAGATCCATTCACGAAGGCCTTACCCCAGACTCAGTTCGAGCGGCTGATCGAGATGATAGGTCTTCGATACGCCAGTACATGACCTTAGTGCAAGTGGGAGATTAGTGTATATTCCCTAGAGGCCATTACTGTATCATACTAGTATGTATATTATTTGATGGAAGCTTGGGATATTCACAGTTGTATATACAATCTTGCTCGAAATGGTAGTATGCTACTTGGTTTGTCTCTACTTTAATATGTGCATGTGTTTCTTTAAGCATATCGCTTATAAACATATTAGTAGAGCCCTTAGGATCTTTGCTTGATTACCAGCGTTGTGATGGCGCTCACACTCGTGGGGGCTGGGTAATCCATAAGCACATCCTTATACAGGTCCCTAGTCGTAGGACTATCGAGACAGGGCATCGATACTCCGGAATAGACTAGCGTATGCGCTTCTCATCCCAGCGTGGAAGACGGTCTGTCCCACAGCCGTCAGTACGTCGTACTTGAGATAGTATGCGGATGCTCGTTAGGTTACGAGCACACTGGAAAGGACTCGTCGGGAACTGCTGGTTGGTATTATACCTATCGTCAGTTATCAGTTCCCAGGTGACATGAGTACAGCTTAGTCCGCTGACTTGACACCGTCACTTCGCCTCGAGTGTGTTCCCACTATACTTTGATTACTACCCTACCATGGCTCAAAGGAGTTGTGCAAATAGGTAGTAGTTGGGTGCAGTCCCGAAGCACTTGGAGGCAGTGACGGTTAAACAGGATTCGTCTCTCCCGGTATTGGGGGTTGACATCGCGCTGTGTCTAGGAGAGCCATTACACAAGTAGTCCCTGGCCAGGGCAAGCGAGATATACTGGTAGGTTTCCAGTGTTATCTCAGGGTGTTCTGGGCTACACTCCGACACGACTTGTACCGCTATTAGGGGGCTGACGTTCACCGCCCCCCCTAGGCCCGCCATGCGATGTATCAGACGAACAGACCGGACTGTACGGAGACTGTCACATACAGGCTCAGTAGGAGTTTAGATGGGGTCACCTCGTCAGTCTTCTTATCGGCATCTACCTGGGGACCGTTACGTACAGCTAGTGCCGCTTGCGGTCTGTGGTTAAACCCACTGCCAGCGTAGTGTCGAGTCTTTAGAGTCCCACACAGAGAGTTATTCGCCTTTAGGCAAAATGAGTAGAGGTCGCATGGTTTTGCGACAGGGTTCGTTCACATCCGCACACTTGTGCATGTTTGCTGTCCGGACAGCTTATACTAGCGGGCTTTGGTTTAAGCCGGATCCTAGTATATGATTTGGGATTGGTTTTATCTCATTGTATTCGTGTTCCTCAGATCACGAATACGGGTGCGTATGCACAGTTGACTGAGACAGAGGCAGAGGACTTTGATTAGGGTTAATGACCATTGTCTTTTTGTTAACCCTAATGCTTATGTGTGTATTATGAATAATTTGTAAGTCCATGCTACCTCTCCCGGTACTTTCGGGCATGCGGAATTTGGTAAAAAAGGATTTTTATAGAGGTGGTAACATGGACTTATAACCCGGATCTTGGTTAAACATCTAACTAACAACCTAACTACGAGTTTCTAACTACTCAGTTAGGGGGTTATACCTTGCTTGTCTTGAACTCCTTCGTCTTCAAGCTCCGATGGTGGTCCGGATTGGCTTCTTCCCGTCGTCTCCGTACGCCGAAGATAGATCCACCTGAAAGCTCCAACCTTTGGCTCCTTCTTCGTTCTTTGAAGAAACTAGTTCACTTGGTTTGCTAAACCTTGTGAACTAGAATGAGTAGAGAAGAGTTTGTATGGGATTTTATCTATGGTTCTTGATTCTCAACTCATGAGACAAGAGAACCATAGAGTCAAGAGAGGGAGCAAGAGCAAGAGGGTGAGAGCAAAACAAGAGAGCTCAAGAACAAGAGAGAGAATGAGCAAGAAAGAATGAGCAAGTCTTTTGTCTCTCACCCTCTCATAATCCAAAGCAATGATAACACATCATACCAATCAAGTGTTATGTGATGGTTGAAGCAACCATAACCATATCATTTCATGCACTCATTTTGCACAAATAAGCAAGCAAGCAAAAGTCTTTGCCATGAAATGATGGCAATGATTATCATGATGGTCAACTAGTCAAGCCTAGTCAACCGGTCAACAAAGTCAACAAGTCAACAACCATGTCACCATAATACTTAATTAATATAATTGTTAATCATATATCATATTCTCATTAGGGTTGAGCAAAAAGTCAAATAGTCAACGGTCAACTGTCAACAACCCTAATGAGAATCCGCTGCCTCTGTCTCCACGTCAACTGTGCATACACACCCGCATCCGCGTTCTGAGGAACACGAATGCACACTGGATAAATCCAATCCCAAAAGGTACACTAGGATCTGGCTTAAACCAAAGCCCGCTAGTGTAAACTGTCCGGACACTGTACGTGCACAAGTGCACGGATGTGACCGAACCCTGTCGCAAAACCATGCGACCTGTCGCAATACCATGCGACCTCTACTCTTTTGCCTAAAGGCGAAAAGCTTTCTGTGTGGGACTTTAAAGACTCGACACTACGCTGGCAGTGGGTTTAACCACAGACCGCAAGCGGCACTAGCTGTGCGTAACGGTCCCTAGGTAATGCCGACAAGAAGACCGACAAGGCGAAACCCATCTGAACTCCTACTGAGCCTGAGTGTGACATTCTCCGTACAGTCCGGTCTGTTCGTCTGATACATCGCATGGCGGGCCTAGGGGCGGTAAACGTCGGTCCCCCAATAGCGGTACAAGTCGTACCGGAGCGAAGCCCAAAACACCCTGAGATAACACTGGAAGCCTACCAGTATATCTCGTTTGCCCTGCCCAGGGACTACTCGTGTAATGGCTCTCCTAGACACAGCGCGATGTCAACCCCCAATACCGGGAGAGACGAATCCTGTCTAACCGTCACTGCCTCCAAGTGCTTCGGGACTGCACCCAACCACTACCTGTTTGCACGACTCCTTTGAGCCGTGGTAGGGTAGTGATCAAAGTGTAGTGGGAACACACTCGAGGCGAAGTGACAGTGTCAAGTCAGCGGACTAAGCTGTACTCATGTCACCTGGGAACTGATAACTGACGATAGGCATAATACCAACTAGTCAGTTCCCGACGAGTCCTGTCCAGTGTACCCGTAACCTAACGAGCACACGCATACTATCTCAAGTACGACGTACTGACGGCTGTGGGACAGACCGTCTCCCACACTGGGATGAGAAGCGCATGCGCTAGTCTACTCCGGAGTATCGATGCCCTGTCTCGATAGTCCTGCGACCAGGGACCTGCATAAGGATGTGCTTATAGATTACCCAGCCCCACTAGTGTGACGGCCATCACATCGCTGGTAATCAAGCAAAGATCCTAAGGGCCCCACTAATGTGTATAGGCGATATACAAAAATAAACACATGTACACATTGAAGTAGAAATAAACCAAGTAGCATACTACTATTTTGAGCAAGATTGTATATACAAGGTGAATATCCCAAGCTTCCATTAAGTAATATACAAACTAGTATGATACAGTAATGGCCTCTAGGGCATATACACTAACAATCTCTCACTTGCACTAAGGCCATGTACTGGCGTATCGAAGACCTATTATCTCGATTAGCCGCTCGAACTGAGTCTGCGGCAGGGCCTTGGTGAATGGATCTGCAGTGTTATCTTCTGAAGCGACTCTCCGAACCTCGATCTCCCGGCGATCTACAATCTCCCTGATCAGGTGATACCGCCTCAAGATGTGTCGGGATCTCTGATGGGACCTGGGTTCCTTCGCTAAAGCTATAGCCCCGTTGTTGTCGCAATATAGAGGTATTGGATCAATAATGGATGGAACCACTTGAAGTTCTTTCAAGAACTTCCTCATCCAGACAGCTTCTTTTGCGGCATCAGATGCAGCGATGTATTCCGCTTCCATCGTCGAGTCTGCAACGGTTTCTTGTTTGGAACTCTTCCAACACACCGCCACTCCATTGAGGGTAAAGACAAAACCCGACATGGACTTGGAATCATCCTTGTCACTCTGGAAGCTGGAGTCAGCAAAGGCCTCGATCTGGAGGTCTTTTCCGCCATACACCAAGAACATCTCCTTAGTCCTTCTCAGGTACTTGAGAATGTTCTTTACCGCTATCCAGTGTTTCTCCCCAGGGTTTGACTGATACCGGCTTACCACACTAAGTGCATAAGCTACATCCGGTCTGGTACACAACATCGCATACATTATAGAGTCTACCGCAGAAGCGTAGGGTATAATAGACATGCGATCCCTCTCCAAATCAGTCTTGGGAGACATCTCTTTAGAGAGGGTGTTACCGCGCTTGGAATCTTCCATACTGAATCTTTTCAGTACGGTGTCGATGTACCTGGACTGAGAAAGTCCCAATATCCTCTTGGATCTATCACGATGGATCCGGATCCCCAGGATGTATGAGGCATCACCCAGGTCTTTCATAGAGAACCTGTGCGACAAGAACCCCTTGACAGATTGTAGCATAGGAATGTCATTTCCTATTAAGAGAATGTCATCCACGTATAAAACGAGGAATACTACAGTTCTCGCTACAAATCTACTATAGATGCATGGTTCATCTGGATTTTTGATAAAGCCAAATTCTTTGACTGTCTCATCAAAGCAGATGTTCCAACTCCGCGATGCCTGCTTTAGTCCATAGATGGACTTAAGCAACTTGCATACCTTTCCGCTGCTCCCATTCTGAATGAAACCCTCTGGTTGGTCCATATAGACACACTCCTCTAAATTTCCATTTAGAAAAGCGGTCTTTACGTCCATTTGCCAGATCTCATAATCGTGGAAGGCAGCAATGGCAAGAAGGATCCGAATGGATTTCAGCATGGCTACTGGAGAAAAGGTTTCGTCATAGTCCAAGCCAGGTCTTTGACGAAAACCCTTTGCTACCAGCCTAACTTTATAGGTCTCAATCTGTCCATCTACACCAATCTTCCTTTTGAAGATCCACTTGCACCCTACGGGTTTTACCCCGTCTGGAGCAATGTCCAACGTCCATACCTTGTTGGTGTACATGGACTCCATTTCGGTCCGCATTGCATCCAGCCATTTCACTGAGTCAACGCTCTGAACGGCCTGCTGGAAGCTAGTAGGCTCATCATAATCTATGATGCAATCCTCTCTATCCCCGTCTATGAGAAAACCGTAGTATCTCTCGGGCGGATGAGTCTGCCTACTACTCCTGCGGAGCGGCGTAGGAATGTCCTGTTCTTTTGAACCCTCTGGTTCCACTAAACTTTCAGTAATAGTCCGTGGTTCTGGAATTTCTTCCAGTTCTACCGCGCTCCCACTGATTCCCTTTTCTAAGAACTGGTGTTCTAGAAAGTGGGCATGACGAGAAACAAGAACTTTTTGTTCCTCTTCGCAGTAGAAGAAATATCCCTTGGAATTCTTTGGATATCCTACAAACTTGCACTGTACTGAGCGTGCCTCGAGCTTGTCCGCATGCTGCTTTTTGACAAAAGCTGGACTTCCCCATGTCTTAATGTGATTAAGATGGGGCCTCTTCCCACACCACATCTCAAATGGTGTGGTAGGCACAGTCTTAGTGGGAACTCGGTTCAAAAGGTATGCAGCTGATTCTAGCGCATACCCCCAGAATGATCGCGGTAACTCAGCGTTACTCATCATGGACCGTACCATATCTAATAGGGTGCGGTTCCGTCTCTCCGATACACCGTTATGTTGCGGAGTGTATGGAGGAGTAAGCTGAGAAAGAATTCCGTTCTCTTTTAAATAGTCCAGGAACTCGGCACTCAAGTATTCTCCACCTCGATCCGATCTTAGAATCTTGATACTTTTGCCGGTCTGTTTTTCTACCTCATTCTTATACTCCTGGAATTTTCCAAAGGCTTCGGACTTATGTTTCATTAAGAAGACATAACCGTACCTTGAGAAGTCATCCGTAAAAGTAATGAAGTAAGAATAACCGCTTCGCGCATGTGTAGACATTGGACCGCACACGTCACTGTGTACGAGTCCCAAGAGCTCGCTCGCTCTTACTCCATGTCCAGTAAACGGAGTCTTTGTCATCTTTCCTTTGAGACAGGATTGACAAGTGGCATACGATTGATATTCGAACGGATTCAAATATCCTTCTGTATGTAACTTAGTCAACCTTCTCTCATTGATGTGACCCAGTCTACAATGCCATAAGAAAGCCTGATTTATTTCCGGAGACTTTCTTTTGTGTGTATTCTGAACATTGAAAATCTGTGGTTGGTTTAATACGTATATACCATTACTCAATGTACCTGACCCAATCAGAACTTGATTAAGGTGAATGTTTACAACATTGCTTACAAACGCAAATTCATAACCTTCTTTAGAAACTAAAGATACAGAAATGATATTACAAGTTGCGTTGGGTACAAAAAAGCAATTACGCAAAACCAAAACATGTCCATCTGACATTCCCAGGTGATAGTCCCCCACGGCTTTATCATCCATGCTAGCTCCGTTCGCAACTCTGAGGGTCATGTCACCTGCCTTCAAAACCCTACGGTTTCTCAATGCCTGCAAAGAATTACAGATATGAGATCCTGATCCGGTATCCAATACCCAGGAAGTAGAGTTTATTGAAAGACAGTTTTCAATAACATACACACCTGAAGCTGAAGCTGCAACCTGCTTCAATTCCTGTGTCCTGACTTTCCAAGCCCTGCAATCATTCTTCCAGTGACCTTTCTTATGACAATAGAAGCATTCTTCCTTATCCACAAGCTTCCCCGCTATCTTTGTTGCTTTGGCTTTTCCCTTCGTATCCACTTTACTAACACCGCCCCTTGGTTTGGCGGGGGCTTTCTTCTTCTTTCCCTTTGCTTTCGTCTTGGACCTAGAAGAAGATGATCCTCCTACAAACAAAGTGGATGTTTCCCTACTTTTCTGTAGGGTGCCCTCTGCGCTCCTCAGCATGTTGAGGAGCTCTGAAAGTTCAACCTCTTTTTCTTGTAAGTTGAAGTTCAGTATAAACTGGGCGTAAGTGGAAGGAAGGGACTGGAGAACTATGTCCGTATAGAGCTCACTCTCCAATGTTGTCCCTAGATCCGCGAGCTCCTCAATGTAGCCGATCATCTTTAGCACGTGCTCGGCTACTGATGATCCGACGGCCATCTTTGCCGAAAATAACTTTTTCGACGCTTCGTATCTTGCGATACGAGATTGCTCTCCATACAGTTCTTTTGTATGGAGAAATATGGATTCAAGGTCCATATTCTCGTGCCTCCTCTGATGTTCGTTGTCCATCGAGGCAAGTACGAGGCACTTGGCCTTCGCGCTATCAATCTCCCAAGTCTTGCGGATTTCCTTATCCGCGACGCTGGAAGTGGGACCAGGGACAGGGGGAGCTTTGGTGGTAAGAAGATACCCCAGCTTGTCGTAAGTGATTGCCATCTTGACATTCCTGAGCCAATCTTTGTAGTTTGGCCCTGTCAGTATATTTTTATCTAGAAGTAACTTAAGTCCAGTCATGTCGATTGGTCGCTGGAATTAGGAGAGAGAAGAAGAAACACTCAGCATGATGCTCTTGCAAGTTTAGAGTGGTTTTTAGTTTGTCTAAACAGGATGGCTCCCACTGTTTCTCGAATCCCTTCTCAAACCATAAAGGAAGAATTAGTCGGGATCAATCCCACCGCACAATACTTGCTTAACCGTTCAGCCAGGCCGGTGTCGGTACTTCGAGGGAGGTTTTCCAACGCTTTTGCAAAGTTCCTTAATTAAAGAACCTCTTTTTCCTGGGGGCGTAGCCCCGCTAACACCTTTCTAGGCACCTACTAGGTTTATAGCATTGATCGTTTAGTGAGAAATTTCCCGAGGAGTAGCATATACTCACAGTAGGATCGGGATCCAAATATCATCGCGTGACGAAACTGAAGGAATCCTACCAGAATCATCACACTCCAAATGGTATGCAAATCTAGCAAGTTTCAGTACTTATGAAACTCCCGATGTGGATTTTTGCCCCATGCTCTTATGACCTTGACTTTGGCCAAAATATCATAAGTCACATGTCAAGTTCTACCCGTCATTATCCAGGTTAATTTGGATCCATCCGTACCTACCCTTGACTTTGGCCAAAATGGCAGTACGACTGTCCCAAACCAACGCATCTATCTATGCTACACATGAACACCCAATAGCTACCAATCACTATGCCTTGACTTTGGCCAACATACACAGCTTGAATACTATTGACTATTCATGTGAAACGACGGAGGGCTACGAATGGTTTTGGCAAAACCGTGAACGTAGTGAACTTGATTTGGTCGATGGAACGAGATAGCTTTTAAAAGGAGTGGCTCAAGCTCCGCATTTAAAAGTTGGTTTTGAAAAGAACCGAGTGGTTTTTCGAAAGTGTTCCAACTACTTTAACTTGGTTTATTATCTTGCATTAGTTCTTTTAATGCGTGATATTCTTGCATTAGTTCTTTTAATGCGTCCCATCATTTAATCCTACCATTGCAGAAAACAACCGAAATATGACGTACGCTTTGCCATTCGCATTCGCCACTGGGCCCCGTCATTACCCGTTAGGTTACTTAACTAACGACAGAGCGGGGGCTGGGCTAGCGCGTCTGTAAAACATAAGCAACGCCTAAATAATATCATATATAGATATACTGCAATGATAAACATTTCAGATCACAGATGAATACATTGGATATACTAGGAATCTGTAATTCGTACGAGCCTGTAACGAAAGACAGATTACACGGTCGCGGTGAATAGCCAATACCCCACCTAAGACCGCTACGGGTGCGGCAAACTACCCGCCAAGTACCCGAAGCGTAGCAACCTCCCTCATCTCCATGAGTAGGCCACTCGACAATTCGGCATACCCGGTAGTTTGTGCACCCCCTCCATAGGTCTATCCTAGGAGCAAAAATAGTAAAAAGAAATTATACAATGACGGCTACAACCCCGACCCGGTTGTGCGGCCATACAAATAATTATTACATCAATTTACAAATTTACATGAATTGAAAGAAAAGAAAACTCTCGTCTCACAACCCCCGGCTATTCACCCGCGACAATCCAACATATTCATATACACATTCCAGCAACATTACAGATCACAGATTTGTATAACCCCCACTAATCGACATATAGCGATTAGTAGACGTTCAATACAAATATCACATTACAGAAAAACCCGTTAGCTTAAGTCTTTTAGAAGTTCGATCAAAAATACGGATTTTCGGGACCCCAAAAATAAAATTTTCGTTCTGGAAAATCTGGGCAGAAAACACATATACCAAAAATCCCAAAATACCCCTATGAGAATACTGTAGCAAAGAAAGAACAGAGAGGAGCCAAGTCGGCCGCGGAAACGCGGCAATAGCAAGCTATTGCCGCGTTTCCGCGGCTCTTTGATGGGATCACTGGACCAAATTTCTACAGTATTCACAGAAAACCCTGAGTCGATTTTAGGTGTGAAAATAATCAATTTTTGAACAGTATAAAAATCGATAGAAACTTCGAATTTTGGGGTTCGTTTTCGGGACTTTTTCTTTGATCGATCTTCTAGTTACTTGCTAACATGTTAGATAGAGTTTAACTAGGCTCTGATACCACTGTAATTCCATGCTACCTCTCCCGGTACTTTCGGGCATGCGGAATTTGGTAAAAAACGATTTTTATAGAGGTGGTAACATGGACTTATAACCCGGATCTTGGTTAAACATCTAACTAACAACCTAACTACGAGTTTCTAACTACTCGGTTAGGGGGTTATACCTTGCTTGTCTTGAACTCCTTCGTCTTCAAGCTCCGATGGTGGTCCGGATTGGCTTCTTCCCGTCGTCTCCGTACGCCGAAGATAGATCCACCTGAAAGCTCCAACCTTTGGCTCCTTCTTCGTTCTTTGAAGAAACTAGTTCACTTGGTTTGCTAAACCTTGTGAACTAGAATGAGTAGAGAAGAGTTTGTATGGGATTTTATCTATGGTTCTTGATTCTCAACTCATGAGACAAGAGAACCATAGAGTCAAGAGAGGGAGCAAGAGCAAGAGGGTGGGAGCAAAACAAGAGAGCTCAAGAACAAGAGAGAGAATGAGCAAGAAAGAATGAGCAAGTCTTTTGTCTCTCACCCACTCATAATCCAAAGCAATGATAACACATCATACCAATCAAGTGTTATGTGATGGTTGAAGCAACCATATGTTAGTTATATGTATGCCCTAGAGGCCATTACTGTACATTGGATGTATATTGTAGTGGATACTGGGACATATATAGGTAGGACTTTCTTGCTCGACATGATAGTACGCTATCTGGTTGCTCTTTATCTTAACATGTATACTTTCTATCTCTCTGTTACATGTTGATAAAGCCCTTAGGATGTGTACTCGACTTCCAGGACTATGATGCAGATCATACTAGTGTGGCCTGGGTAGCCAATGAGTACATCCTTCATTGTTCCTAGTCGTAGGAATATCGAGACGGGGCATCGATATTCCAGAGTAGACTAGCGTATATCTTCTCGACCCATGTGATGGGCGATGGATGATCCCATATCCATTGGTGTTTGACATCGGAGATGGTATGCGGGTGCTCAGTGGAGACTGGGTACACTGAACGGACTCGCCGAGAACTCCCAGATGGTATTATACCTTACGTCAGATGGCAGTTCTCTGGTGACACTGGTACAGCTTAGTCTGTTGACCCGAGATCGTCATAGAGTCTTGTGTGTCTCCCACTGTGCTTTGATTTCCACCCTACCACGGCTCTACTGAGTTGTGCAAACAGGTGGTTTTTGGGTACAGTCCCGATTCACATGGAGGCAATGAGCGATAGGAGGGGATTCGTCTCTCCCGTTATTGGGGGTTGATGTTGTGCTATGCTCGACTGGCCATAACAGGAAATCCTTGGCCAGGGTTGCAGTGATATACTGGTAAGAGTTATCAGTAGTTTCACGAATGTTATGGACCTTACGTCGGCATGACTTATCGAGCTATTGGGGTTTGACGTTTACCACCCCTAGGCGAGATATGCGATATATCAGACGAACAGACAGGACTGTACGGTAAGTGTTACTGGTTGGATTCACAGGAGTGTGAGCGGGCTTGCTCGTCGATCTTCTGATCGCTCAATACCCGGGTGGACGTTACGTTTAGCAGACCGCTTGCGGCTTGTGGGTGTTTGATATGATCATCATCTGCTGCCGGCGTATTGACGAGTCTTTAGAGTCCTACACAGAGGTTTCCTGGCTCAAGCGAAACGAAATAGGAGCGCATATAAGATATGTGCGGGACCGAGAATAATGCGTGTATGTGATACCGTATTTCATTCTCGCGATGAATGTGTCGAATGGTTGTATGCGATATAACCTGGTTATTGAATCAAGGATTGATTCGATAAGCCGATACATTTGATACTAGTCGGTTGTATGCGATATGACCGGATCGTTAAATCAAGTGTTGATTTAATGATTTAATGTATAATTATATATATTTGATATATTACTTTGCATTAACTAGTATTGGTTCACTTTAAAAGGATATTCTCACTTGATATTGCACATTGTATATGTGATATATTTTTGTGCACATAATTGTATCATGTTTGATGATACATGCATACTTAGTTAAGTGTATGATTGAACCATGGTTGTGTAATGGTTAGGGTTTTGTATTTATTAACTATTTATTTATTTATTCCTTCTTCATTTGGAATGAAAATAAAATGGTTGACTATTTTGTTCTTTTCTTTGAAACTTCAAGAAGCTTTGACCATTTTGTCTTCGTCTACAAAACCTAACCATACACTAACCTTAGTTCATTCTCTACACTTAACCAAGGGTTAGAATATGATAAGTATGATTTTTCTTTTCTATTTTTATCAACTTATCATATCTTCTTCTTCTTCATCATCTTCTTCTTCCATGAAGAAAGCTTGCTACTCCAATGGCAAGTGATGAAAACTAGTGAGAAATCCAAAACTAAAGTCTACCCACTTCCTATTTCTTCACCCTCTACATCTTGCCAAGTAGTATAGGGTGTTTCCTTCACAAGCTTTCATGGCTTGGTGAAGGTGGAGCTTGATCTAGTGATGCCTCGACGTAGATCATCTTCGGCACGTCGTCGATGACCTAGCCCGTTTTTCCTCCGATGAAGCCGACGCTAGAGCCCAAGATACGATTTGGACAGCGAGGGGACTTCATCACGGAGCCTAGGAGGTGGTGGACCGGATCTACAAAGGTTGTAGCCCCTTCCCTTTAGCTATATTTCCGTTTACATGCTTGCTTCGCCTATATATTTCTAGTTAACGATCCGTTCTAGGGTTTCTCGGCACCGTAATTTTTAGAAATTGGCATGTTTCATCACTTGTGAGACCTCACTAGAGTGCCTAGGAACCCTACAGTGGTATCAGAGCCTAGCTAGAGCCTTAGGCGAAGTCCTGACGGAGTTAGAAGTCCGATCGACCCAAAACCCCGACTTTGAAAATGCTCTCTGGACATTTCTGTAAAATGTGGATATTTTGGAATTAAAAATATGCAGAGAAATGTGCAGGAAATTCTAAGAAAAACTGCAGAAAACGACAGCCTGATTCTACAGTACGACCACGGAACCGCGGCGTTGACCCCCCTTCTGCGGCGGTTCCGCGGCCGTCTGTGATGATCAGGCTGTGAGTTTTCTTCAGTTGTTTCTGTTGGTGTTTCTTGTGTGTTCTGGATGCTTTTAATATTTATTCCAGAGTTGCATTTTCTGAGTTGTATTGGGGACTCGGTGTATTCGATCGGACTGTCTAATTTTGTCGGTGTGCTTTTCCGGGTATTTTTGGAATGTGTTAAAAAGTTCGACTGGATATAAATACCCACTTTTTCCCCTGCCGGGAAATTTCCAATTGTTGGATTTTTCCGTAGTTTAACGACATTCTAAGTAGTGCAAGTAACGCGATGGACCCTCTAGAAGACAACAAACCTTAACTCGATTATGTGACCGTCTTGAACTGCCCTTTGAACCTTCGGGTTTGGGGCAGTACGGCATGCCACATGTGAGGCGTTGGCTTGACCCTTCTACGGCTGGACCGTTGGTACTGAGGCACGAACTGAATGTTGTTAGACTTATTTCATGTGTTGAGCTGTATCGGGAAAACTTGGGTGTTCGATTGTTCGATCGAAAAGTTTAGCATTTTCCATTTATCCGGAATGTGATACAATACTTGGAATTCGCAAAGAGTTATAAGATGACTTGATGAATGTTATAAACATAGCAGTTTAGTCTCACTTGATCGGTTGCCACGGAATTTTGATGCGATCAAAAGTCCGTTGCAATCACGTAGCGTACGCGGATACTCGCCGGGTAAACTTAATAGACAGCCACACTCCATAGCCCCGACCAAGTGACTGTAGGAGAACCCCGTCGCCGAAAGCATCCGTTTGGGTGCTCGCGGTAGCGGTGTTCCACCTTGGTGCACTTTGTCGACGGCGTCGGGGGTGCGGCCGTCTATTGAAGTTTGCGACGAGCATTCGATCAGAATGTCAGGAATCTTGTTGAATTGCCCGACTCGATATTGAAAAGTGTTTTCGATAATGAGACTAAAATGCGGGGTTTATAATTGTTAGGCATGCAATGTCTAAAGAATTCATTTGGTCAGGCATACAATGTCTGAGGTGGTTGCGGATTCCAACTGTTGTAGTTTTACACTTTCTTTTCTGTGACCGTAAGTGTAACATGTGATATCGCCGGTTTCGTTGCTATATGTCAACGACAATTGGGATGCGCGTATTTACTTACGTTGATGACATGTGATGTTATGTGTTGCTGGATATGTTATATTGGATCGTCGTGTTTGAATAGCCGGGGGGGTTTTATATGAGATGAGTGTTTTTCATTTTCATTCATGTAAAAAAACTTGTATGTAATATTCTTTTATTGGGGCACTTCCAGGTTGCGGAAGTTGTCACCGTTGATGTATATTATTTATTTTTCCGCATTAGGATAGACCCAAGGAGGGGAGCACAGGTAACCGGGTTCTGGGGTCCAGTGGGAGACCAACTCGAGGAGTCGAGTCCGGGTCTCCTAACCCTAGGATTGGTAGGGTTGCTTGCCGTTCTCGTAGGGGTCTAGGGGTGTGGGATTGGCTATTCATCACGACCGTGGAATCCGTGTTTTATACTGGCTCGTATTGAAAACACGGACGTCCTAGTATATCCAATATTTCATATGTTTCTTCTGCTGTGCTTTATCTGTGATGTGATCATGCGATGTTCTGTGACAGGTATTATATATAGTATATATGATATATTATATAGACGTTGCTTATGTTTTACACCCGCGCTAGCCCTGCCTCGCTCTGGAGTTAGTTACCTAACCTAATGGTGCAGACGGGACATCGTGGCGAATGCGGATGGCATAAGCGTACGTTATATTTATCTGTGATGGTTAGGTGGACTTAAATGATAGGATATTCATTAATGAGATTAATGAAAGAAAATAAACCTAATTGATGTTGTGGAATCGAATTTCAAAATAAAACAGGTACCTACAGTTCTTGCTTTGCATCGCGGTGTTCCTTGTAGAACATCCTGCACCTTATTCGATAAGGAAAGGACCGAGATCCCTTCACCGGGAGTGACTCCTTTAGCAATAACTGGCAGATGCTACAACCCTCGGTTTATCTTTTGATCGCTTCTATAGTTTCTGCTTTGCATAGTGATATATATGATATATCCCGCACCTCATTCGATGAGGAAAGGGCCGACGATCCCTTCACCGGGAGTGACCCCTTTAGCAAAACTAGAAAAGCTTCAAAAAAAACATTCCATTTAAAAACCCATTTGATTCCGCAACGAGATCAAGTTCAAAGCGTTAAAGGTTTTCACAAAAACCATTCGCAACCCTCCGTCATTTTAGGAAGTAGAGTACTAAGTATTCGTGCTGTGTTTATTGACCATAGTCAAGGCACAGTGTACGGTAGCTAAGTGATGTCTTCCTACACCGCATATGATGCGATTAGTTAGGACAGTCATGTGGCTTTGTTGACCTTAGCCAAGGGTCATGTGGGTGGGTCTAATTAATCACGAAATGACGGGTAGAACTTGACTAGTATCTATGATTTGTTGACCTTAGCCAAGGTCATAGGTGCTAGGGGTAAAAACCATTATCGGGAGTTTCAAGTGTTGAAATTTGCAATGAGATTGCATACCTTCTATATGATAGTTGGATCCTGATACCCACTGCGAGTAATTGTTACTCCTGGGAGAGTTTTTGCACTTTACAATTAGCCGATCAAGTAGGTGTCTAGAAAGGTGTCAACGGGGCTACGCCTCTGGGAAAACGAGGTTTACTGTAATTAGGTCCGTGCGAAAGCACGGGGAACCTCCCTCAAAGTACCGACACTGGCCTGGCTGAAAGATTGGCGAACTTGTAGAGTGTAATTAATCCCGGCTAGTCTTTCCTTTTAGGGTTTGAAGGAAGATTTGATTAAAACAGTGGGAGCCATCCTGATTAGATAAAATATATAGCCAATCTGATCTTGCAAGAGCGCACGCAGAATGTTTTCTTCTCTCTTTCTCCAGGTAGCGACCATATCACGCCTTAATCAAGATAATAATATAGATGTATTGACCGAACCCGCTTGTTATACTGAGCTGGGGAACGTTGGTCCCGCTCCGACTTATAATTGTTATACGACCGAGCAGGAAATTGGGGAATACCAGAATTCCTATGCCGCCCAAACGAAGAAAGTGCATATGATGCATCTTCTTCGGGTGTGTTCGTTAAACAGAACTGTTTCTCAGTATCCTCTGTATCTTAGGTATATGATACCGGATCAGGATCCCAAATATGTAAGCTGTTACATAGGGCTACAAAAAGGTAGAAAAACTGAGAATGGGTGATAAGTTTCATGAGGCAGAAAACGGGGCAAGTGTTGCAGCCAAGTCTGTTGGTCACTATCACCCTATATTACCAATACATTGATTCTGAACAAATGCTATTAGATACCGAACCTGATATATAAAATCATATCAGTCTCTTTATTAGTAAAGAAATGATATAATTTTGTATTGTTGGATAATGTTTTGAACATTTCCTATATCAAAAGTTGATCGGTTCAGGCACGTTATCTAAAAGCATTGACGTTCTAAATCAAACTACAGTTCCTTGTATACTGAACACACACAAGAGGAAGAGTTCAGAAATGAACAAATTCTTCTTGAGGTATTGTAGACTAGGTCATATCAATGCGACCCGACTAGTTGAAGTTACATTTAGATGCATATTTAAATCAGTTTGAATTTACATCTTGTGAAACTTGTCAGTCATGTCACAAAGATAAGATGACCATAGCTCTGTTTATTGGAAACAGAGAAAGAGTTGGTAAACTCTTGGGACTGATACATGATGATGTATGTAAAGTCTCCTGTCTACACATGCCAGGACTGGTTCTTCATACTTCATTATATTCTCTAATAATCTCTCAAGATTCAGTCATATGTTCCTGTTGAAACATAAGTCCGAACCTTTTGAGATATTCACAGAATATAAGTTAGAAGTAGAGAACCAAAATATGGTTATAAGTATTATGTCCTATGATAAGATCAGGGAGGAGAATACTTGTGCATAGAATTCCTGGACTATTCTAAAGGAGAATGAGATTTTCTCTCAGTGTTACTCCTCTGAATACACCACAGCACAACGGTGTATCGGGGCGAAGCAATTGCACAATATTAGATATGGTGTGCTCTATGATGAGTATTACTGAGTTACCTATTTCCTTTTGGGGATATGCACTTGAGAAGCTGCATACCTATTGAATTAGGTTTGAATCAAATCAGTGCCTACCACTCCATATGAAATATGGTATGGGAAGAACCCATCTCTTAAGCGAGTTAAGATTTGGGGTTGTCCGGCCTATGTTTAAAGCAAAATCCGGACAAGATCGAGGCAGGATCAGTTCTGTAGACTGGAAAGGTTCCAGCTATACAAACTGCAACTGATGATTTGACAGAACCAAAGGATTCAATAGTCCCCGACGAACCTCAGCCTCTCCGCCGATCTAGTAGGGTTCCTCATCCGCCTGAGAGATACCTCGGTTTCTCGATGACAGTGGGAGCAAGGAATGCATCATGAGATGATAACCCAACCCAACTAGTTTCGAGCAGGCCATCGAGAGTAGGGACTCTGTAAGAATGGCTGGATGCTTAGCGATCTGAGATGGAATCCAGGTACACCAGCAAAGTATGGACTTTAGCTGCTATATCTGAAGGGTTAAATCCCCATCAGGAGCAAGTATATCTTGAGAAGATTACTTGGTGTAGATGGAAAGGTTGAGATTTTCAAAGCTAGACTTGTTAAAGGTTTTCGTCATCGACCATGCGTGGATAATGATGAAACCTTTTTCCAGTAGCTATGCTTAAGTCTATCCAGATCCTACTTACCACAGCTACATACCATGACTGCGATATCTGGTGGTTGCGTGCCATGACCACTTTTCTAAATAATGATTTAGAAGAGAACGTCTATAAGAACACAGCCAGGGGGCTTCGTAAACAGTGGGAGCAGCGGAAACGTGTGCAAGTTGCTTTACATAATGAAGCAGGCATCGCGGAGTTGGAACGTCTGTTTTGATATGATAGTCAAAGTGTTTGACTTCATCAAAATGGTAGACGAACCTTGTATATACAAAAGGATAGTAGAGAGTAAGGTGGTCATCTTCGTATTGTACGTAGACAACATACTCTTGATAGGAAAAGAGTTTCCTATACTACGATCGGTCAATCTCCTATTATCACAAGGATTCCCCAAATAGGATCAAAGTGATACCTCCTAAATCCTGAGTTTTCATCTATGAGATAGATGTAATTGGATGCTAGGATTCTCACTAGATGTAGTGAGATGGTATCAATCGATCCTGGGGAGAATCACTGGAAGAGTTCCAGGGTGATAAAGACGACTGAATGTCAGACACGGGCATTGTCTTTACCCTCAGTAGAGGGACGGTATGTTGGAAGAGTTCCAAGCTAGATACCGTGGCAAACTAGACGATAAAGGCTGGTAACATCGCTATTGAAGATACTACCAAAGAGGAAGTTTGGGTGTATATTGGTTCATAAGATGAACTAGGTTCCTGCCATTGTATGACAATGGAAGTATGGCTTTGGCCCTGGAACCCTGGTCCCATCAGTGACCCAGACATATTCTGAGGAAGCATCACCTGATCATGGAGATAGTTGATCTCCGGGATGATCAAGGTTAGGAGAGTAGACTCAGAGGACAACACGGCGGATCCACTCACGAAGGCATTTTCCCAAAGAGAGACTTTTTAAGGGATGGTTGAGTATGTGATACTGCAACCACTGCTACAGATGGCCCTAGTGCAAGTGGGAGATTGTTAGTTATATGTATGCCCTAGAGGCCATTACTGTACATTGGATGTATATTGTAGTGGATACTGGGACATATATAGGTAGGACTTTCTTGCTCGACATGATAGTACGCTATCTGGTTGCTCTTTATCTTAACATGTATACTTTCTGTCTCTCTGTTACATGTTGATAAAGCCCTTAGGATGTGTACTCGACTTCTAGGACTATGATGCAGATCATACTAGTGGGGCCTGGGTAGCCAATGAGTACATCCTTCATTGTTCCTAGTCGTAGGAATATCGAGACGGGGCATCGATATTCCGGAGTAGACTAGCGTATATCTTCTCGACCCATGTGATGGGCGATGGATGATCCCATATCCATTGGTGTTTGACATCGGAGATGGTATGCGGGTGCTCAGTGGAGACTGGGTACACTGAACGGACTCGCCGAGAACTCCCAGATGGTATTATACCTCACGTCAGATGGCAGTTCTCTGGTGACACTGGTACAGCTTAGTCTGTTGACCCGAGATCGTCATTGAGTCTTGTGTGTCTCCCACTGTGCTTTGATTTCCACCCTACCACGGCTCTACTGAGTTGTGCAAACAGGTGGTTTTTGGGTACAGTCCCGATTCACATGGAGGCAATGAGCGATAGGAGGGGATTCGTCTCTCCCGTTATTGGGGGTTGATATTGTGCTATGCTCGACTGGCCATAACAGGAAATCTCTGGCCAGGGTTGCAGTGATATACTGGTAAGAGTTATCAGTAGTTTCACGAATGTTATGGACCTTACGTCGGCATGACTTATCGAGCTATTGGGGTCTGACGTTTACCACCCCTAGGCGAGATATGCGACATATCAGACGAACAGACCGGACTGTACGGTAAGTGTTACTGGTTGGATTCACGGGAGTGTGAGCGGGCTTGCTCGTCGATCTTCTGATCGCTCAATACCCGGGTGGCCGTTACGTTTAGCAGACCGCTTGCGGCTTGTGGGTGTTTGATATGATCATCATCTGCTGCCGGCGTATTGACGAGTCTTTAGAGTCCTACACAGAGGTTTCCTGGCTCAAGCGAAACGAAATAGGAGCGCATATAAGATATGTGCGGGACCGAGAATAATGCGTGTATGTGATACCGTATTTCATTCTCGCGATGAATGTGTCGAATGGTTGTATGCGATATAACCTGGTTATCGAATCAAGGATTGATTCGATAAGCCGATACATTTGATACTAGTCGGTTGTATGCGATATGACCGGATCGTTAAATCAAGTGTTGATTTAATGATTTAATATATAATTATATATATTTGATATATTACTTTGCATTAACTAGTATTGGTTCACTTTAAAAGGATATTCTCACTTGATATTGCACATTGTATATGTGATATATTTTTGTGCACATAATTGTATCATGTTTGATGATACATGCATACTTAGTTAAGTGTATGATTGAACCATGGTTGTGTAATGGTTAGGGTTTTGTATTTATTAACTATTTATTTATTTATTCCTTCTTCATTTGGAATGAAAATAAAATGGTTGACTATTTTGTTCTTTTCTTTGAAACTTCAAGAAGCTTTGACCATTTTGTCTTCGTCTACAAAACCTAACCATACACTAACCTTAGTTCATTCTCTACACTTAACCAAGGGTTAGAATATGATAAGTATGATTTTTCTTTTCTATTTTTATCAACTTATCATATCTTCTTCTTCTTCTTCATCTTCTTCTTCCATGAAGAAAGCTTGTTACTCCAATGGCAAGTGATGAAAACTAGTGAGAAATCCAAAACTAAAGTCTACCCACTTCTTATTTCTTCACCCTCTACCTCTTGCCAAGTAGTATAGGGTGTTTCCTTCACAAGCTTTCATGGCTTGGTGAAGGTGGAGCTTGATCTAGTGATGTCTCGACGTAGATCATCTTCGGCACGTCGTCGATGACCTAGCCCGTTTTTCCTCCGATGAAGCCGACGCTAGAGCCCAAGATATGATTTGGACAGCGAGGGGACTTCATCACGGAGCCTAGGAGGTGGTGGACCGGATCTACAAAGGTTGTAGCCCCTTCCCTTTAGCTATATTTCCGTTTACATGCTTGCTTCGCCTATATATTTCTAGTTAACGATCCGTTCTAGGGTTTCTCGGCACCGTAATTTTTAGAAATTGGCATGTTTGATCACTTGTGAGACCCCACTAGAGTGCCTAGGAACCCTACACCATAACCATATCATTTCATGCACTCATTTTGCACAAATGAGCAAGCAAGCAAAAGTCTTTGCCATGAAATGATGGCTATGGTTATCATGATGGTCAACTAGTCAAGCCTAGTCAACCGGTCAACAAAGTCAACAAGTCAACAAAAATCAACAAGTCAACAAGTCAACAACCATGTCACCATAATACTTAATTAATATAATTGTTAATCATATATCATATTCTCATTAGGGTTGAGCAAAAAGTCAAATAGTCAACGGTCAACTGTCAACAACCCTAATGAGAATCCGCTGCCTCTGTCTCCACGTCAACTGTGCATACACACCCGCATCCGCGTTCCGAGGAACACGAATGCACACTGGATAAATCCAATCCCAAAAGGTACACTAGGATCTGGCTTAAACCAAAGCCCGCTAATGTAAACTGTCCGGACACTGTACGTGCACAAGTGCACGGATGTGACCGAACCCTGTCGCAAAACCATGCGACCTGTCGCAATACCATGCGACCTCTACTCTTTTGCCTAAAGGCGAAAAGCTTTCTGTGTGGGACTCTAAAGACTCGACACTACGCTGGCAGTGGGTTTAACCACAGACCGCAAGCGGCACAAGCTGTGCGTAACGGTCCCTAGGTAATGCCGACAAGAAGACCGACGAGGCGAAACCCATCTGAACTCCTACTGAGCCTGAGTGTGACATTCTCCGTACAGTCCGGTCTGTTCGTCTGATACATCGCATGGCGGGCCTAGGGGGCGGTAAACGTCGGTCCCCCAATAGCGGTACAAGTCGTGCCGGAGCGAAGCCCAAAACACCCTGAGATAACACTGGAAGCCTACCAGTATATCTCGTTTGCCCTGGCCAAGGACTACTCGTGTAATGGCTCTCCTAGACACAGCGCGATGTCAACCCCCAATACCGGGAGAGATGAATCCTGTCTAACCGTCACTGCCTCCAAGTGCTTCGGGACTGCACCCAACCACTACCTGTTTGCACGACTCCTTTGAGCCGTGGTAGGGTAGTGATCAAAGTGCAGTGGGAACACACTCGAGGCGAAGTGACAGTGTCAAGTCAGCGGACTAAGTTGTACTCATGTCACCTGGGAACTGATAACTGACGATAGGCATAATACCAACTAGTCAGTTCCCGACGAGTCCTGTCCAGTGTACCCGTAACCTAACGAGCACCCGCATACTATCTCAAGTACGACGTACTGACGGCTGTGGGACAGACCGTCTCCCACACTGGGATGAGAAGCGCATGCGCTAGTCTACTCCGGAGTATCGATGCCCTGTCTCGATAGTCCTGCGACCAGGGACCTGCATAAGGATGTGCTTATAGATTACCCAGCCCCACTAGTGTGACGGCCATCACATCGCTGGTAATCAAGCAAAGATCCTAAGGGCCCCACTAATGTGTATAGGCGATATACAAAAATAAACACATGTACACATTGAAGTAGAAACAAACCAAGTAGCATACTACTATTTTGAGCAAGATTGTATATACAAGGTGAATATCCCAAGCTTCCATTAAGTAATATACAAACTAGTATGATACAGTAATGGCCTCTAGGGCATATACACTAACATAATTGATATTAGTTAAATATAATTATGCATGGTTAGGGTTGTTGACCTTTTGACCATTCTTGACTTGTTGACCTAGGTTGACACTTTGACCATCATCATTCCATATAAAAGATGCTCTTTGATCCTTGCAATTTGCATTAAATATGAAATGATAATGGTCATGTCTTGATTAAGCCATGACAATTATCTTGCTAATTATCAATTTACATAATTCACACATATATGTGAGAATGGTTCTTTATTCTCATTCATTCTATCATATTGATTCTTTCTGCTCCTCTTCCTCTCTCTCAAGCTCTCCCCTCTCATGTGTTGAGAAACACTTGAGCTTGAGATAAACCTCTCCAAAGTAATCTCTACTCTCATCTAAGGTTCTAGGATTAGCACTTCTAGCGCCTTAGTTACTTCTAGCTTGAAGTTGAATCCAAAGGTTGAGGCTCTCGGGTGGATCCTTCTTCGACTAGAGAAGGCGACAAGGTGATCTCTTTCTTCCACTCCAAGGAGCAAGGAGAGAAGGACATAAAGCCCAAGGTATAACCTTTCTTCCATGTAGCTAAATCTAGTTAGCTTTTAGTTAGTTTTTGTTTAGCAAAGATCCTCCTTTTGTTAGTCCATGTTGCCTAGTTCGATAAAAATCCGATTTTTATTCCGTTTTCCGCCTCCCCGCAAGCACCGGGGTGGGCAACGTGGACTTACAGCAGTCTGGATGAAGAAGTTCATTACAGAACTTCAAGTGGTTCCGTCCATTGTTGATCCAATACCTCTGTATTGTGACAACAACGGGGCTATAGCTTTAGCGAAGGAACCAAGATCCCATCAGAAGTCTAGACATATCTTGAGGCGGTACCACCTGATCAGGGAGATCGTTGATCGCCGGGAGATCGAGGTGCGGAGAGTTGAGACAGAAAACAACACTGCAGATCCATTCACAAAGGCTATCCCTCAAACACAGTTCGAGAGGCTAATCAAGATGATAGGTCTGCGATATGCCAATACATGGCCTTAGTGCAAGTGGGAGATTGTTAGTGATATATGCCCTAGAGACCATTATTGTATAGTACTGGTTTGTATATTACATTTTGGAAGCTTGAGATATACACAGATATAATAACAGTCTTGCTCAAAATGGTAGAATGCTACTTGGTTTGATTCTACCTCAATATGTGTATATGTTTATTTTAGCATATCACTAATATATATTGATAGAGCCCTTAGGATCTTTGCTTGACTACCGGCGTTGTGATGGCAGTCATACTAGTGGGGGTTGGGTAGTCTATAAGCACACCCTTATAAAGGTCCCTAGTCGTAGGATTATCGAGACGAGGCATCGATACTCCAGAGTAGACTAGTGTATACGCTTCTCATCCAAGCATAGGAGATGATCTGTCCCACAACCATTGGTATGTCGTACCGGAGATAGTATACAGATACGTATTGGGTTATGAGTTACACTGGACAGACTCGTTGGGAACTGCTGGTTGGTATTATACCTATCGTCAGGTAGCAGTTCCCGGGTGGCATGAGTACAGATTAGTCCGTTGACTTGACATCACTATTCGTCTCGAGTGTGTTCCCACTGTACTTAGATTACTACCCTACCACGGCTCAAAGGAGTCGTGCAAACAGGTAGTATTTGGGTGCAGTCCCAAAGCACTTGGAGGCAATAGCGGTTAGATAGGATTCGTCTCTCCCGGTATTGGGGGTTGATATCATGCTGTGTTCGGAAAGCCATTACACAAAGTCCCTGGCCAGGGGAAGCGAGATTTACCGGTAGGTACTCCAGTAGTTTCTCAGGGTGTATTGGGCTCTACCCCGGCACGACTTATTGCGCTATTAAGGGTATGACAGTTACCATCCCTCTAGGCCCGATATGCGAGTATCTTAGATGAACAGATCGAACTGTACGGAGATTGTCACAAATAGGCTCAGTAGGAGTTCGGATGAGTTTGTTTATCGGCCTTCTTTTCGACAGATGCCTGGGTAGTCGTTACGTGCAACTAGTACCGCTGACGGACTTGTAGTTAAACCCACTGCCAGCATACTATCGAGTCTTTAGAGTCCCACACAGACGGTTTCCCTGCTTCGGGCGAAACGATGTAGAGACCGTATGGTTTTACGGTAGGGTTCCGATCATATACATGTATTGGCTACACGGATATTGTTCGGATGAATAATACTAGTGGACTTTGGTTTAAGCCGGATTCTAGTATTATATTATTGGATTATTATTATCTCATTGTGTTCGTATTTTTCGGAATACGAATACGGGTATGTATATACGGTGAGGGCATTCTTGTAATTTCACAAGAGATGCTTCTAGAAGGGGACACCTCATTATTTGGTTTATCTATTTTTAGAAATAGATTAATGAGGTGTAAAGTGGAGATATTTGTGGCATGGAGTGAAGCATGGCTCATTGGTTTATTTTATTGGTTTGGACTCACTATTCAAACATGGTTGATATTTTCAATTAGAAAATATTGCATCCTTGAATGAGTGAGATGAGTGTAGGAGCTATTCTTCACTTGCCATAACCTTTAGCTCATTTGCAAGTTTACTTTCTCTCTCCATTTTTCCCTCTCCTTCTTCCTCAAGACCCTAATCTCTCACATGAGTTGTCAACCATAGAATCAATTGAGATTATATACTCCATTAGATACTCTACATCTTTTTAGCTACCTAGCTTAGTGAACTAGGTACCTTAGTTATCTCAGTTTAGAGCTTGGAGCTTGAAGTATAGACTCTCGGGTGGATCATCTAAAACACGAGGAGGCCGACGATCAAGCGCGATCCGGATCTTTGAGGAGCTCAAGAAGAGGAGGAGAAGAAGATTCGAAGAACTAGAATTAAGGAAGTATAATACTATCATAGTAGTTAGAACCTCCTAGTAGAATAGCTAGTTAAGCTTTCTGTTAAGATCCTGAAATTTAGTCGGTGTTGCATAGTATGAAAAAAATCGTTTTTGTGAATTCCGCCTCCCAACAAGTGCGTGGGGTGTGCAACATCGACTTACACCTTGCTCATCATTGAGCTATCGCAAAGCTGAGCTTCCTCAGCCCTCTCACTCGTCACTGAGCTATCCGCCGAGTCGAGCTTCCTCGGCTTCCCGGTCCAGCCGAGAGTACGGAACCCAAGCGCCTCCGTAACGGCTCCGTGTACCTCGCCACGACGAGATCTCCGCCGCACCATGTCCCACATCCCACGCTAACGTATCTCGCCATTAATGAGCGTATCCCACTATCAATGCGAATGTGACGCAGGGGCGTAACAAACGGCGAGAATCTCGCATCGGCTCGTTCCAGTGCGACCCCTATATAAACCCCTCCTCCAAATACGTCGGAATCATTTCCAAGACACCGTTACTCTGCCCAATTACTCCTCGGTGCTTACTTGATCATCGGAGGGTCCTACGGTGGTTTCCCACCCCGGGACTTCCCTTGCGTAGCTCGGTGTCAGCAGCAACCAACAACCCATTGAGACCCACACATTCAATCCTCGCACTAAATCTCAACCGTTCAACCCCACTGACCGCAAAATCAACAGAGGACAATATCTAAGGAAGATTCCGAGCTCCATCACCTAATGAATGCTTTAATTAAAACATGGGTGGAAAAAAATCTTAGAAGATTAAAGTTTAGCCCTGGCATGCCTTCCATTATTCAACATTATTGAGTATATGTAGAGTGACTTGAGGTAGCAGTAAAATAACAAAAGGAGAGCTCAAGGTCGATATATACCAAAAGTGATAGGCAGGAAAATGACAAGAGGAGAGCTTAAGACCGCCGCTAAAAGAAAAGGAAGCGAGTCCAAATATATACATAATCTCTGATCTCGCAGTATGGGGCATGAGCAACCCTTTTCTTTTTTGTGGACTGAAAAAAGAGTTTTTAATGTGTACAATAAAATAGATCTGTTTATCTACCGATGCAGTTATGATATTTGTTTCCTAGTAAAGAATGATCTTATAATGCTACCCATCTGTTCTCTAGGTTAGGCAAAGGTGTTCTTTTCTTTGTAATATGAGTTGACTAGTCTTGATTTAATCTTTTTTTTTTAATTATTTAGACATTGTATAAGTACATAAAACAAGTATTCAAATACATGACACACGAGCAGCGCTCTCTCACACTTTAAGGGCTGGGAACGCCTTTTTTCTTCTTCTTCACTTAAAAGAATACGGAGAAACATTGAAATTACTTCACAATTTATCATAACAGCTGCTGCTCAATTAATGACAAGAAAAAGATAAAAGTTTAAAATTTAACACAACCCACAAAGCTTATGCTCATATTTTGTAACATAGATTACAACAACTGGAAGAAAATAAGGTTGGCCTGAGAAGGGGGGGGGGGGGGGTCCGTGTTGCCTTGAACAATAAAAGATGCTACAACAATTGACAATGATGTAGTACCAGTCTAACAAACCACTGTTTGCTCTTTTTGCTGAAAGAGTTGCACATAAGCAAAACTCGAGCACGGCCTAAGTAAAGAGCAGCTAGCATAAGAATCACACTATGGCCCCTTTACAATACAGTTCTTATGCTGAAAAGGTTTACATCTCAACCCCAACAAACTACACCTCCATTACCTTATTAGGAGCTATACGTTACATAATTAAAAACCATCAATGCCCATTTCTTGGCCGGGCATAAATATTTCCATTTACCCCATTCGTGTAATCTCGAAGCTGATATGAATCTCCCAAATTAAGCGCCGACTGGTTGGGATCACTATAATTCCATCGGTTCTGAATCAACCCCTGCGGCTGCCCATTATCAAGCGAAGTATAAGCGGCAGCACTAGAGGATCCATAGACCCGCTCATTATAGAATTGCTCGGTCTCAATATGATTTGGATTATGAGGGTAATTATTGTAATAATGAAGATCTGCTGCTTCTAAGTTTTTGTCGTCATCAAGCAAATCGTAGATGATATCAAGGTGGGGAAATTCGTCTGCGGGCATAGTAACACTTGAAGGCATCATTGCTCGTGGGTGGTGCTGGCTCTGCAGTCTCTCGCTCTTCATCGACCCAAAAGCCAATGAAGATGGATGATAAGCAAAGCCAGCAGGGATCGAACCCGTATCATTCGTACCCGTTATGGCGTTTATGTATGAGTGAGGAATGAAAGCGGGGGCGGATGGGGATGGTTCGGAACCCAATTGACCCGAAACGCTTATAGAGCGGGAGAGTAGAGGCGGGACCTGCATGGGAACAGTTGGCCTCGGCGGTGGAATGAGCGGCGCACTCGAAGGCCGTGACTTTGATGTGGTTTGCTTTAACGAGGTGCTGATCTTTGTTGGGGTTGGATGCTTCTCAGCTTCGGATTTAGAAGATGAAACTTGGGGAGATCTTGTTGCTTTATATATCGATGTGGTAGATGAGGCTCGGATGCTAGTAGAATGTGACTCTTTAATAAGAACTGCTTTAACTGTGGTGGTGGTGGCGGCGGTGGCAGCGGCGGTGCCATTTTGAGAAGATTGTTTTGGTGTCCCTAGAGCCGAGGGTGTGTCTGCTACCGTCGATATGGAGGGTTGACTGATATGAACTTGATCTTTCGCATTTAGTTCCTTCTCCTGAAGCAAGTCAGTGATGTTGTAATATTAGCCAATATGTAAACTAATTCCAGCAATCATTTTGCATTTTTTTACATTAAAGGTCATTGATTCCTTGTCAATTACCCCTCATCTGAACTATTAGCACATACCGAAAGTTAGTCAAGACAATCAGGTCAAATTATTCTCTTCAAAGTCATATCGAGAGTCAAGACCAACTCAAGGGGTGTTATGCGCTAATGAACCGGTTTAGCGGTGATGACAGTTGGATAAGTTATATACAAAGGATACATAAGTAAACTTATATAATAAAAATAATACAATAAAACGTTTCAGTATCATGATGTTCGCATGTGAAGGCCGCATATGCAGAGATATGTTCTTATGATCATGGAAAAAAACAGTAGATGTAGAAATATTTAAAACAGGAGGATGAGGAGCCTGCAGGGACCCTGCAGTGGCCTGACCCAGGTCACTGACGGCCCAGGGTTTTCCCCTTCTGGCCTAAAACAGTGGACGTAATAAAATTTAAAATGGAGTCTGAGAAAGTCAGTCTATGAGAAAACTATTCATTCAAGTAAAAGGTAAATTTAAACAGAAAACAAATTGCCTCCCCTTTGGAAGGCAAATTGAAAATAATCAAACTAACCTTGTCAACAATATGTTGTTCAAAAAACTGTGTCCCATCATTCAAGGTTATAGCAACCTCTGTTTCAAGTTTGGGGCTCCCACAACTGCCATTGGGGCTGCATAAATGGTTATCATCAGGTGGTTGGTTTTGCGTATCTTTACCCCGCTGATTCTTTCCTCTGCATAGTCCCGCTCTTCATCAGATACAGCTTCTACGCCAAACAAGGGGGTAAATTGCAGGAAACCACATTTACTCTTGCCCTTGTAGCGAGGTACCCCTCTTTTGAAATAACTGCAGTTTGCCACCTCATTTATTTATTTTTCTTTTGAGGAGACGTTTGCCGCCTCATTTAACAGAAGCTAGTTTTTTCGTTTTCTGAAAATTTTATTCCTACCTTCAACATTTTGTCAATTTTAATGTAATTTTCTCTCAATAATTAGAATTACTGTTTTCATAAAGGGGTATTTTGGGAATAAAAGCCATAGAATTAGGGGGAAAGGTATCGTTTATTGTCAACTGTGAGGCAAACTGTAGCTTTTCAAACCAGAGGATTGTTCTGTTGCATGGGCAACCACGAGGGAGGTTTAATGCAATTTAGCACCCAAAAAAAATTTGTTAAAACTTACCTGTTAGGGCTTCTGCTGTCATGCAATGAGTTCCCCTTCTGTGACCTAATTACAACTGAAGGGATCGAGTCCGTCGAACATGTTGAAGAGCTATCATCCACAACAGAAGTGGTCCTCTTTTCATTATGTCCGCCTTGTGTCGCGAAATTACAACCTCCGTCCTCAAGATCAGGTTGAACTGGCTCTGCAACATCATCTTCGACATCAGACATATCAGAAGCATTTGCCGAGGCACAAAACTTTTCTAGAACAATTGGTTCTTCCTTAGAAGAGATTTCTTCCAATAAAATCTTGTCAGATGGGCTTTGCTCTTGGTGTGTATCCTGCATCATCAAATCAGATTTCTCATCCCTTGCTCGCTCCTTGCCTTGACGACTATTCCGTCGTTGCTTAGCCTGTTGATAATCATGGAAAAGTGGATTCAAAAATATCCAACGGTGAGTAAGGCTGACAGAAACATATGTATAAACTTTGTGTAACTGCGAACAAAGGGGCTCTTAGCATATACATGCCTACGCTTCTAAGAAATAAAATATTTCACCTTGCCTAACGTATGTTTCCCTCAAGGGCTTCCTGCTTTGAAGTATTTTGTGAATACATCCTTCCATAAGCTAGTAGTGAATGAAAATTGGGTATATGACTCCCAATGGGTGTGAAAGTTGGTAGGGCATGAGAATTACGACATGGAGGTCAAAAAATCAAGGCAAGCACCCCTTCTACATAGGGGAGGGAGCAGAACCCACATGAATCCAACTTTATAATTTTGGGGAAAGAAGAGGATAAACGATGACTTCCCAAAAAAATCCATAATAAAGCATGTTTTATTTAAACCCTGCAGCTTACAGAATGAAACTACCCTCCATTTGTCTATTTAACAATCTCAATGACATTTTAAGTTTTTATAAAGACTAGCTATATCTTACTTGATACTTGATTAAAGCTAAGCTAAAGCTACTATTGATGGGTTAAAGAGAGATGCTTGCTAGAAGGGCACTACAATAGATATGTTGGCATAGCTTTATTTATTTTTGTAAATCACCAAAAATAACTAAACAGACAATATGGTTTATTACATTTCAACATTATTTCAATTTTGTTAACTGACAGTTGATAAAACGTATATTTTCAAACTAATTTGAGAAACACTACGTCATAATGTAAAAGGCAAAGGTGGAATAATTACTTTCAAGAAAAAGGTTGAACTTGTAAAAGTTAAGTTCAGTCAAATCTGGAACACCCAAAATCTAGTCAGGGATGAGACAATAAAGATACAATCTAGGAAACGGTTGACAGTGTTGTTGATGTAGCACAGCAATTCGCAACACCAGCAGATTGACACACTTGGGTTTGGAAGAAATATTTTGACTCTGACCCAAAATCTAAGAAGTTCCAAGGAACCAACAGATGAACAGATCTTTAGACCAAAAGTAAATGGATTTTAACAGGAAATAGTTATATTATGAATTATTTATAATAGTAACGGTTATGTGGTTTATATCTTCGTTTAAATTACCAATTAAAAGATCGCTCATTTGCTTTATCAAAGAGTTTAATGTAAGGTCAACAGTTTGTCATAGAGTTTTACCAAATTCTCTATGGAGTCTTAGGTAAAGCCGCTTTGTTGAGAAAAGCTTAAAAGTGAAAGATGATGACCTATGCATGTCTTAATATTCAGGATAACAATGTAAGCAAACCAATTATATGTACTGAAAACACCAAATGAAACTTGCATGGAGCATAAAACATAAAATGAGTATAATGCACAAAATTGAAAAACACATAATGGGTTGGCGAAGTAAAATGTGAACAATGTATTAACTCAACTAATATTGTCAATATTTTACCTAAAAGCTTAAGTTGTTGGATGTGGCTTAATAATGTATATCAAGCTAACATAATACTTAACACTCCCCATCACGTGGAACTATGTCGAAAGATCTTTTGCAGAATATCCGCTCATAAAGATGGAATATGTGAAGTAAAAATAAGTGTTTGAAGTTAATGAGATCTAAAACCAGGGCCTCATGAAATTTGGTGATCTGATACCATGTCAAGAACCACTTTAACCAAGAGCACTAGCTGGTGGGTTGTGGGCTAACAATTTATATCAAGACGAAATAAATGGGGTATATAAATAAGTGTTTGAAGTTGATGAGGTTTGACCAGGACGAGCAGCAGACGTTCGACTTGCATTTCATGAAACTCGGTGCTATGATGCCATGTGAAGAACCACTTCAACAAAAAAACACAAGATGGTGGGTTGAACAATCTTTATCAAGCTCATATAACACGTACAATATACAAAAACACTAACCTGCTTTTTCTTTGCACGTTTTTCCTTGTCGGCAGCGCTACGTTTCACCTTGAGCTCATATTCAGCCTGTTCAGCTGCTTCCTCTTCTCGAATGAGATCTTCTTGTCTCTTCAAAGCAACTGCTTCCTGGTAGGCAACTTCAACTCTACTGTTGCAAAATAAGATGTAAGAAGCATATATATCTCAATGGAACTAAGATATTCAACTTGATCTTGCAGATACCCTGATTTCACACAAATAGCATGAATCAATGAACAAGCATGCCGACCAATCTCGGGAGATTAACTTTGGCCGCTGAAAATGAGTGTTAATTTTTTTTTATGAATGGAAGAGTAGGTACTTTTAGCAAAAAGATTTATATTCATGTATGAAATGAATGTTCAACTAATCTTAATATAAGACAGAGATGATTGTTTCGTTACTAATCTGAGTCAAGCATTGCGCCAACTAACCATTCTTGAACCAAAAAGAAAACACTTAAACAACATTGAGGTTCAGACCATTACCTGAAGATATGAGCTAGAACAAAATATTCAAGTGTCCTCCGACCAAACTCTGTTAAGTGCCTTTCATCACGCTCAATGGAATCTTTGTTAAATTCCTCTCCAGAACTGACATCCTGCAACAATGCCATTAAGATCACTTCTTTTGGAAGGCCAAAAGAATAAGTTTAATGCGTGAATCACATTGACATAGAAAATGATCATTTAATGAACAAAAAAAAATAACAGCTCCCTTTAAGCTGAAAGATAAGCATCTCTAACAGAAAGTAGCTGAATTTTATTTTAGAAAAAATAAGTATCTTCTAAAGATTTAGAACACAAGTATGCACCATGGCCATACTCGAAAAGGAGTTGAAGCTCTATAATTTCAGCAATGATAGAATGCTAGAATACAAATGCGATGCCTTGTCTTAAATGACAAAATATGATCAGATTTTCAAAGTTCCAATAGACACAAACTCATTTTATATTTGAATTTGAAACCATTAATAACTTGATGCAATTTCATGTTCAGTTAGATATCTATATGCATATTAATAAACTATTTGAATTTAAATGCATCACAATTATGAACCGAACTTATTAACAATAGCAGGCTTTTTTGCGGCTATTGTTTATACTTTCATTTGAACTTGGTATCCACAAAACATTAATTTTTTTAGCATTTGAAGGATGTGCATGAAAATGGTTAAGGTGGATAGAAGCAGATGCAAGTTTGTGACTATTATGGTCCTGTCTACAAATGGAGTTAAGTTTTCTAAACATGAGTTCAATAAAGTTGGTCAAAATGTTAACTTTGCCCTATTTGGTATCTATTTTGGAGTTGAGATAACTGCATCTATCTCAACACGGTTATCTCAACTCACAGCTATCTCAACTCCAAAATGATCTAAGTTTTGTAAACTCTATCTTCCCAAACACATCTCTTGTAACATAACCATAGTTTGCTTTTTAAATGGAGTTCAGGGCTTGCAAACTATAGTTTGCATCCCCTCTACCTCACTTAATAATAAACTCCAATTATCCTTACTCCATATCCAAATAGGACCTATGAGGTTCGAGTCATGGTAGTTGGCGCGCGCACGTACGCACTTTCTTGCTTTAGTTGTAGGATCAATCCAAGAGTAAATCGGTTTATTCTTTATTCTATCCACAATCCCATACCCGATGAATCATTAGGATTCACTAATAGAATCTTATACGGTCACAGGTTGTCATTCCTATAGCTTCTCCATTAATGGTTAGAACTAAACTCCGCAATGGTTCCCGACAACATCGGGCCCACCTCTTAATTTTCTATTAAACTGAGGACAGACACGCACGTGCGCAGAGAGAGAGGGGGGTAAAGGTGGTTCCTCACCAAAATCATAGATGAAGAATTAGGTATTCTGTTTCCAATTTTCACATGATCATGTATATAGGTTATAAGTTTAATATTTAGGTACATCAACTAAAAAATTGGGCTGGGCTGAAAATAGTATAGCTGGTATTATGATTGTTTCAAGGATCGGAATGCAGGTGTGGGTAGGCGGGGAAGCACATATAAAGTTGTAATAAAAGAAATGCTATTTTGATTTTTCGTTGGCATGCTTAAGACTTAATAAGTCATTTGGAGGGAGGTGCCTGGATCATCAACTTTTTTATATTGTAAGCAAAATTATGCACTCCTCCCTTCTTTTAGATTTTGCTACTTGACCAGTTGACCTGCATCTAACCTCTTGGCAAAGAATGGGACTCTTTAGTCATTCTTCTAGACCTAGCCATGAAAATGTCTCCTTAGCTTACTGGGTCAAAAGCTAAGTTAAAAAATACTATTAAGTCCTCCAGTTGAGAGGCTACCCCAATAAAAGAAAATTTGAGTGAGCAGGTGATGTACTTCACTTGAGGTCATTCCTTTTGCAAAATTGAATGAAGGCTTGAAGGTCAAGAAGGTAATGAAGTATGGGTCTTCATGCAATCTATATCAGGAAGAAGGTTGGGTATGTTTATGAACTACAATGAGGGAAAAGTTGTGATTATTGGTTTCTGAATCCCAAAGGCTTATAATTAGTAAAGCATAAACTTAGGTGACTACTATCAATTTAAGGTGTAAAAATAAGGTGTGTACACAAACTCTGCTTAGTTGACACAAAAAGGTTCATCTGATACAATTAGAAATGACAGAATTAAAAAGCTTCTAAGGTTTTTCCTCTTGTATCCTCTTTATCTATCAGGAGAGTTTTTATATTCTACTTTTCTGGAACAAGATTGTTGGGCGTAAAGGATAGTGGTTTTTCTTAGAAGTGTTTACCCCCCCCCCCCCCAAAAAAAAAGCTTATTTGTTTTCTCTAGTAAATCTAGGGTAATGTCTTTAGTTGGATTATAAAGTCTCTTTCCTCACTACCTACATGACTTTCAATTCTGTCAATTTACTGCTCTCTCTTCTCTAATTCTTTCTGTGCTTTTGTAGGTACCGTGGCTGCCTATAAGGATTGCCAGGATCATGCATCTGTCAAGAAGGACCCCCCCCCCCCGGCCCCCTATTTCTGTTTTAGATTTTGTTGTGAGGACGTATGTGGTAAAACTGTATAATTGCAGTGTGTTGGCTGCTATACACTTGTAACTCTTTTAACACTTTGTTTTCAATATATGTTTGCATGGGACGGACTTTTGTACAAGCCCTGCTCTTTCTTCAAAACAAAAAAAAAATTGTGTGAAATTAGAGTTCTCAATATAAGTAACAGTTGAAAGCTGCATGAATAGCCTGCCTGGCAAGTAATATATAATATAAGTACATAAATACAGAAATCAAGCGAAAATGAATAGATGATTTGATAACCTATAAGCAAAAGCTATAATAATGAACTAATTCCAGCAGTCTATCTAATGGCAGGATTAGTATTAAAAACATGTACCAACTGAGAAAAATAATCACACGGCATCATATCCTACCTTTATACGATTCTGCGAGCCCTTGTCATCCTTAGGTGTTAAAGGCAGTAAAGGCACAGGCTCCACTGCCACTCTCTCGAGCAATTTTAAAACATCATCAGACAGCACAAACATGTCATTCTCACTATATACTATGGGAGCTGGTAATTCCTCCCCTTCTACTAGTTTTGTTTTGCCTTTCTTGTCCTTGCTCTGGTATTCTAGAGCTTTCAGGCCACTATACAGAGAATCCATAACTAAGGTAGATGTAACCTCTTTCTCTATGAAAAAGTGTTTAATGACGACTTTCAATATTGCATCGGTTTTGACTCTTGACATGCGCTGTTTAGCTATCGAATCCTCTTCTGACCAAAAAGTAGAAAAACTGCACCACACCAAGCAAAGTATATTAATGAATCTTCATTAAATTAAAGGCTAGATAAAGCTACATGATAACTAGTAGTTTGACCACCATAATTAGAACTTAAAACAATCTGCAGCACTCTGATATTATACAATTCTAAAGGAATAACTACCTTGACCACCTCATTTTATCCTCAAATAGCTTGCTAAGCTTTCCCTTTCTGTCCTCAATGAAACGCCGGCAAATTATCTCAACATTGGACAGATATACTCGAACTAGTTCTCTCCTGTACTGGCAATCAAGGCAACGGAACGGGCGATGTGCTTTCTCCCTCATATATCAAAATGCAGAAGCAGATGCAGTTATGAAAAGGAACAGTTTTGAATCCTCATGGCCAAGAAAAATATTTATAAAGAATCAGCTAAAGATAAACTCTCAACCAATTAAATGTTTGCATAGTAAATTGGTAACACCATTAATTAGAGAGGGAGCGAGAGAACGCACACCAAGCAGGAAGAGTGTATTCATAAATGTCACCTTTGACTCATCGAAATAGAATTTAATAGTATATCAACTCATGCACTCCAATGCAAAACTGTCATAGTAGATGGAGGGAGGCAGAAACTGCATAACAATAATATTAGAAAAATCATAATTCTTTAGGGGAATTTGATCAATGGTTAGAACTGAAAGAGGCACTTTAGTGAAATCTCAGTCAATTTCGATCCCAAAAATGACAATCCGATAGGGATGTAAATGGATACAGATAATCTGAGCCGACTTCGTATCTTTATCTAATCTTTATTAAATACGGATAGTAAATTTCATTTCCGATGACTATTCATATTTGTATCCGTATTCGTTAATAGCCACTAGATACGGATAATCCGTATTCAATAACAAAAATTGTCATTTTTTACTATATTAGGTATAATTTTTTTCCAATATTCATTTCATATCTCTATTCGTAGATACGAATAGTATTTTAAATTTGCAAGAACTATCAGTATTCATATTCAAATCCGCTTATGCCGCTCTGTTTACACTTTTATCATCTGAGTTTCGAGACAATACGGTCTCATACCAAGTAATATGATGTTAACCATTTTATAATATGGTTTCTGTATTAAGATTATTAATGATTAGTGGGTATACTAATGGTTTGATGAGTTCGTTGATAGTTTAATGGGTTTATTATAGGTTCTTGGGTTATTACGGTTAATTTGACATCATTAATACTGCTTTAAACATCATTAATTATAAAAGAATAGTTACTTACTTTGAATGTTTATTTTTAAAAATCCTATTTCTTAAAAGTTCTTTTTTCTCAAATATAGTACATTCTAATCCGATACGGCCAAGATTACCGATTCCGATCCTAAAAGTAACCTCCCGATACCAAGATTTTAAACCTTGGTTAGGATCTTCTGGGTGGAGCTAGGTTCCAGAAGGGATGAAAGAGAATTAGATTTAAGAAAGTTCTTTGAATATAAAGGAAATGCAACTTGTTGATCGTAAAGGTGTTCCTCTCCACCAATGGTCTCACCTCTCCTCACATCAATTGGAAAGATCTGACATAGGGAAACATGCAACTTTTTCGTCATCAATTTCACAGTCGATTGTTCAGCCAAAATAACAATAGGTCTTGGCCTCTTACATAGGGAAGCCCTGATACAACCTCTACTACTATAAAATTGTGGGGAAAAGGAGTAAAGCATTTCACAAATGAGCAACTAGCTAGAAAGCAAATAATAATTGCTGTAATAGTCCTTGATGTCCGCTTCACCTTCCAATTTGTCATCTTCTTCAAGGGTGGACATCTAAGTTCAGGACTTCTCAGTTTAGGAGGGTCTCTCTTTTTGCAACTTGGGCCTAATTATCATTGGGCATAGCTCATGCGTTAAGAATTTCCTCTCCCATGTGAAAGTTTACCGGTTCGATTCCCAAAAAGGGTCAACAACAACTGAGCCATTTATCCCAAGCATATGGGGTAGGCTACATGAACCAACAAGAGAATCACGCCAGGTCCAGCACATGAATCCTCCGCCTCCACTCACTCCTATCGAGCAATATACTTTCATTGAGGCATTTGATAACCATGTCTTTTCGTATCACCTACATCCATGTTTTCTTCGGTCTCCCTTTCGCCTTTTTGACATTGTCTATACGAGAGTATCAATTCGTCGAACTGGTGCTTCCATAGGTATGCGTCGTATTTGACCAAACCATTTTAGCCGGTTTCCCGCATCTTCTCCTCAACAGGTGCTACACCAACTTTTGCACGAATATCCTCATTTCACACCTTATCTTTTCTAGTGTTACCACGCATCCAACGAAACATGCGCATCTCCGCTATGTGCATCTTCTGTATATGATGTTTCTTAGGAACCCAGCATTCTGTACTATATAATAAGATAGACCAAATAGCACTCCGATAAAACCTCCCTTTCAATTTTAACAGAAAGTTACGATCGCATAAAATCCCTGTTGCACTCCTCCATTTCAACCAACAAGTTTGGATCCTTTGATTAACATCGCTATCGATTTCCCCATCCTTTTAAATGATAGAACCTAAATATCTAAACCGATCGCTCGATGATATCTTTTGCCCTTCCAGTGTTATACCAATATGGTCTCGACTTCTCTGTTTGCTAAATTTGCAATGCATATATGCTGTCTTGGACCTGCTCAATCTGAACAATCGAAATTCCAAAGTTTGCCTCCATAACTCTAGTTTGGCATTAACCCATGTTTTCGTCTCATTTACTAGAACAATATCATCAGCAAACAGTATTCACCAATGTACCTCATCTTGAATAGTTCTAATAAGCTCATCCATCATGATGGTAAACAGGAATGGACTTAATGCAGACCCCCTTGATATAAGGCAATTGTAATCAGAAAATCACTCGTTAGGTCGCCGCAAGTTCTGACATTTACCACTACTCCATCGTACATATTCTTAATTATGTCAATATACTTGACGGGAACCCCCTTCATCATTGTCCCCTATAATATCTCTTTAGGTACCATGTCGTACATTTTCTCTAAATCAATAAATGTCATATGCAAATCTCTTCTCCTCTCTCGAAAACGCTCGACAAGTTGACGAAACAGATGTATAGCCTCTGTCGTCGATCCTCCATGTATGAACCCAAACTGGTTCTCTGTTATCTTAACATCATTTCTTAGTCTGTGTTCAATCTCTCCCAAATTTTTATGATGTAACACAAGTTTTATTCCACAATAGTTTGAGCAATTTTGAATGTCACCCTTGTTCTTGTAGATAGGTATAAGAATGCTTTTCCTCCATTCATTTGGCATCTTTTTAGTTTGCCAAATCTTATTAAACAGATATGTCGGCCATTTAACGTCTATTTCTCCTAAATATGTCCAAATGTCGATAGGAATCCCGTTTGGACCAACCGCTTTTCTTAATCTCATTATCTTCAAAACCTCTTTAATTTTAGGTATTCTTATTTTACGCATGAAATCACGGTTTATATCTAGAGATTGAATGACAGGTCCATCCAAATTCTTAGTAAAGCTCTCATTGAACAATTTGTCAAAATAATCTCTCTACCTTTCCTTGATATTCTTATCTTGAACTAAAATCTTCTGATCTTCATTTTTGACACACTTCACCGCACATAAATTTCTGGTCTTCCTTTCCCGCATCCGAGCAATCCAGTGCATATTATTTTCAACCTTCTTAGTGTCCAACTTCTCGTACACCTCCTTATAAACCTTAGTTTTAGCTTCCCGAACAGTTTTCTTAACTTCCTTTTTAGCCATTTTATACTTCCCAAATCTCTCCGCATCTTTGTTTTTCTTCAATGTTTATAAGAATCCCTCTTGATTTTAATAGCAGCATTTACCTTTTCGTTCCACCATGATGTGTGCTTAAATAGTGGAGTACCACCTCTCGACTCACCAAGTAAATCTCTAGCTACTCTCTTGATAAAACTAGCTATCTTGTTCCATATTATGTCTGAATCATCTTCAGACTGCCAATCCGCGTCTTAGACTACATGATCTATAAAAACCTTTTGGTTACCTTCTTTCAGTCGTCACCACTTAATTCTAGGCTCTACCTTACGTCTAATCTTTCTAGGTCCTCTTTTAAATTGAAAATCTAGAACTAAAAGTCTATGTTGAGTGGTTACACTTTCACCTGTCACTACCTTACAGTCGATACAATCAACTCTATCTATCCTTCTCGTTAAAAAAAAAGCCTATTTGACTTGCACTTGATCCGCTCCTAAAGGTGATAAGATGAGACTCTCTTTTCCTAAACCAAGTGTTTACTAAGATCAAGTCATAAGACAAGGAAAAATCTAGAATCGAGTTACCCGCTTCATTTCTTTGTCCAAAACCAAAACCTCCATGGATGGTATCAAACCCAATATGACTAGTACCTACATGTCCATTGAGATCGCCACCAATAAATAATTTCTCTTCACTAGGTATCCTTTGCACCATCTCGTCTAAATCCCCCCAAATTAGACGCTTACTAACGTCATCAAGACATATCTGTGGTGCATAAGCATTAATAATATTAAGGATCTCCCCACCTAGAATAAGTTTAACAAGTAAAATTCTATCACCGTTTCTCCTAATCTCAACTACATCCTCAAGCAACCGTCTATCTATGATTACGCCTACCTCATTACGATTTTTATCTCTACCCGTATACCAAAACTTATAACCCAAGGCTCTATGACTCTACCCTTTTCGCATACCCACTTAGTTTCTTGCAAATACATAATACCAACTCTCCTCCTAGTCATCACTTCCACTAATTTTGTTAGTCTATCCGTAAGGGAACATATGTTCCAAGAAACTAGACGGATTGTATGAAACCCTTACTTATTTGTCACTGCACGCGGGGTACGATATAACGCGCCGTTTCTGGACGACGATCTAGAAGTCCTTGCATACTTAACACTACATCCGGGGTCCGATATAGCGCGTCGCTGAGTAGGGGGTCACATCCAAAAAAAACTATTTGGGCCTAATTTGCATGCATACCCGAAATGAGTGCTAATAATACAAACAAAGTTATAGTACCTTTTGAGCTCAAAACTCGATTAACTATAACGACCAGATATAATATAAGTCTACAAAACATTGGGTTCAAACAACCAATGTGGATAGTTCAAATTGTCCCTTGTTCAATTTGTTGAAAGACGCGGCCCAAATCGTGTAGCTCCCTTATTCTCTCTATATTCTCTTACTTCACTTCGTTTTATGTAAGACCTAAACCTATCATCTGAACTAAGTATATGTATCTTGAAAAACTAAGGTAGGTTACTGAAGTCCCCAACTTTATCTCTACTATTATAATGAACCTTTTGTAGCTCACTCATATACCATATTTTTCAAGAATACAAGGAAAAAATGAGAGAAAGTTAGCATTTATAATTGACTGTAGAATGCCATGTCATCATAATAAAACAAATTAGAAATAATGACAACCTCACTCTATTCTCACCAACTTTTTAAATTTAAATTCAAGCAAATGGTGCCAAAATCTCCCTTATAAAGTTTTCTACAACACAAATAAAAATATTTATGGGCCAATATTTAATATAAAAAATATGGTGTCTAACAAAAATAGCTAAGAGAATAGAGAGGGGGAAATATCAGATCAAAATTAAAATAAACGTGCATCGCACGTGCAAAATACAGGTGAGACTAATTAGCACTATCAATTTGAATAATCCATAAAAGACAACCCACTTACATTATGCCATCATCTTTATGAATCAAATATATATAACAGAAGACAGATAATGACTGAAATGGTGAATGTAAACATTGTTCTGAAATAACAAACCATTCTATAATTCAGCTGATAATTAGATGGAATCAAATAACAGAAGCATACAAAATATATTTAAGATTCTTAGAAATATATATTATGAATGAATAGAACAATCGCAATAAAAAAAACTTAATTCCCAAAAACTTAGGGGTTGTGACAACTACCAAATTCTTCAAAAATTACAAGAAACTACCAAGTGCATGGAAACATATAAAATTCATAAACTAAAATACCAAACTTGTTTAGCAAATGTTCAATAAACTACCATACTTGTTTAGTAAATATTCAATAAACTACCAAAGTTGTTTACTAAATTTTCAATAAGCTACCAAATTAGTTTCAGAAACTTTAAGGATGCCCGTACAGTTTGGTAGTGTCCTGTAATTTTCAAAGAATTTGGTAGTTACTTGTCACGGCCCTAAGTTTTTTGTAGTTTTTGGGAATTAAGCCTAAAAAAATGAAGTTCAACCACATCATTGAACAAAAAAAACCCAAAGAATTACAAATTGTTTATTTTTTTCTTGGGAGTTCTACAATAAAAGGATAGAACGGTGACGAGCAAAAAAGGTTTCAACGAAACAACAAATAAAAATGCTTTCTATAATTTGAACTAAACTTTAACTTTTAAATGTCAAACTTTTATAGAATATAATTTAAAATGTGTACAAATAAATCTGCAGTGTTCTTACATAGAACTGACTGGCTGACTCTAACAATATATTAACAGAAGCCAATATTAAATTTTTGTAACATTTAATAAGCTAAATGATCCCAGTCAAAGTAAATTTAAAACATTATGTTATCTTTTGAGATCCTACTGAGTAAATTCTAGGTCCTCTTATGAAAAGGCAATAATAGAGCTCAGGTAAAGTGGTACCTGAGAACTTGTACTTGAGCTTTAATCACAAGAGAGTCGTCATTAATGAAGCCGTCCAATACTTTTGATGTCTCTATGAATTTTTTCCACCCCCAATCATGTTCTTTCTTACAAAACCGATGCAGTGTATCTGGAAAACATGTATAGACAATAAATGTCTTTGCAGTTCAATAAATCAAGCATGCATACAGCTACATTAAGACCATTATATACATTGTAATGAAACTCAACTGACCAGAGTATTTAGATTTCTTTGGATCTTTATTTACTACAGCTATAGTAAACTGTGCAAAATGACTCCACCCTGTTAACAATTTAAAACAAATAAGAGAAATATAACATTAAGGATAGAAAGTTGAAAACTCTACTGCATGATGCCAACCTGGAAGGAGTTTCTCATGATTAGCAACACAAAGAAACAAAGAAAGATGATTGCAGACGTCACACCCCTGTGGATAGATTAAAATATACCTGCAAACCATAACAAAGTATGAAGCTAAATAAAGCTAACATGTATCTTCATGAAGAATTTGACAGCATTTAATCACATTAAAGTACTTATCACTGGTTTTTCACATTTCAAGGACATTTGGCATATTAAATAGAGCACTGACTGAGTAAATAAAGCATAATATGCAGATAAAGGAAACCGCTATAATACAGTCTCTTAAATTTATGGGAAAACATACAGACATACGGTGATGATTTCAACATGTTAATGCACTCTAAACTATGACTAGCTGTATGACAGTAGGCCCACACCATAAGACTGCATGAAAAGTGGGACCCAAAGAATAACTGTGACATGGTAATTTGTAAGTGATTTACTGCAATTTCAAACAGCATTGGAGTATGGTTTCAGTTGTGCTGTTGACCACAGCAGCAAACTATGTGCTTAATCTATATAATTGAAAACAACAAGAAAAACTATTTTAACAGATAAAAAATCGATCAAAAAGAAGGTCAGGTCTTCTAAGGTAAAGTCTCCAAATTTCTATCAGTAAAAACAAGATGACAAGGTATCCATGATTCACATAAGAACGACAGAATAGGTCAGATGTATTTATTTTATCAGTTAAGAGACCTATTCCCCTAAAATATGATCAGGATTAGAATTTCCGGCACACCGCTTTCTCAGTTTATCACCACCCTTAGCTATGAGTTGGCAGCGAAGGACTTCGGGGACTCTCAGTTTCTTGTTGAATTAGGTGTGTAGCATTCGAATATTTTGCAATCCTACTTTAGGTGTGAACAACTCTACTATCTATCTCACAGCTGATCCTATGTTTCATGTTCGATAAAGAGTCGCTCATCATGAACTTATTGTTCTTTTAATATCTAAAGTTGATCAACCAGCAGACTTCCTTGCCAAAGGTATCTCTACATCACGATTCAATCTTCTTATATCCAAGTTAACTTAGAGGGGGGGGGGATTATTGACTAGATACACTGAATGTATTTGAATTTCTGTTCAACTAATTCCTCATATTAAGGATTAGTACATATTGATTTTAGACTAGATATTGTACACTGTTGTCTAGAAGAACTTGTAAATCTATGTATATACATCTCACGTTCAATGAGATCATCCTCCATTCAACAAGAAAATTTTAAACCTTTCAGATGTATTTATTGTCTAGATTCTACTCCCTATTTCCAAAGTTTATATATGCTATTCGAGTAGCATCATATAAAGCCTAATATGCATATGCATAACAACAACTGAGCCTTTTATCCCAAGCATATGGGATAGGCTATAGGAACCAACATGGGAATCACGCCGGGTCCAACACATGAATCCTCCGCCTCCACTCACTCCTATCGAACAATATATTTTCATTGAGGCATTTGGCAACCATATCTTTTCGTATCACTTCCATCCATGTTTTCTTCGGTCTCCCTTTCGCCCTTTTGACATTGCCTATATCGATAGTATCCATTCGTCAAACCGGTGTTTTTATAGGTCGGCGACGCACATAACCAAACCGTCTTATACGGTTTTCCCGCATCTTCTACTCCACAGGTGCTACACTAACTTTTGCACGAATATCCTCATTTCGCATCTTATCTTTTCTAGTGTTACCACACATCCAACGAAGCATTTGCATGTCCGCTACGTGCTTCTTCTGTGTATGATGCTTCTTAGAAGCCCAACATTCTGTACCATATAATAAAGTAGACCGAATAGCGCTCCGATAAAACTTCCCTTTCAACCTTAACGGAAAGTTACGATCGCACAAAATCCCTATTGCACTCCTCCGTTTCAACCAACCAGCTTGAATCCTTTTGATTAACATCGCTATTGATCTCCCTATCATTTTGGATGATGGAAGCTAGATATCTAAACTGGTCGCTCGGTGATATCTCCTGTCCTTCCAGTGTTACCAATGTGGTTCGACTTCTCCGTTTGCTAAATTTGCAATGCATATATGCTGTCTTGAACCTGCTCAATCTAAACCTCCGAGATTCCAACGTTTGCCTCCATAACTCCAATTTGGCATTAACTCATGTTTTCGTTTCATTTACTAGAACAATATCATCAGCGAATAGCATACACCAAGATACCTCATCTTGAATAGTTCTAGTAAGCTCATCTATCACGATGGGAAACAAAAATGGACATAATGCATATCCTTGATGTAAGCCAATTGTAATCGGAAAATCACTCGTTAGACCGCCACAAGTTCTGACATTTGCCACTATTTCATCGTGCATATCCTTGATTATATCAATGTGCTTGACGGGGACCCCCTTCTTTATCATTGTCCCCCATAATACCTCTCTAGGTATCTTGTCGTACGCTTTCTCTAAATCAATAAATATCATATGCAAATCTCTTCTTCTCTCTCGAAAACACTCGACAAGTTGACGAAGCAAATGAATAGCCTCTGTCGTCGAACTTCCTGGCATAAACCCAAGCTGGTTCTCTATTATCTTAACATTCCTTTTTAGCATGTATTCAATCACTCTCTTCCAAATCTTCATAGTGTGACACATAAGTTTTATTCCACGGTAGTTTAAGCAATTTTGAACGTCACCCTTGTTCTTGTAGATAGGTATAAGGGTACTTTTCCTCCAATCATTTGATATCTTTTTAGTCTGCCAAATCTTATTAAACAGATCTGTCTGTCATTTAACGTCTATTTCTCATAAGTATCTTCAAAGCTCAATAGGAATCCCATCTGGACCAACCGATTTTCTTGATCGCATTCTCTTCAAAGCCTCTTTACTCTCTGGTATCTTATTTTACGCATGAAATCACGGTTTATATCTTGAGATTGAATGACAAGTTCATCCAAATTCTTGGTAAAGCTCTCATTAGATAATTTGTTAAAATAATCTCTCCATCTTTTCCTGATATTCTTATCTTGAACTAAAACCTTCTGATCTTCATTTTTGACACACTTCACTGCACATAAGTCTCTGGTCTTCTTTTTCCGCATTCGAGCAATCCAGTATATATCATTTTCAGGCTCCTTAGTGTCCAACTTCTCGTGCATCTCCTTATAGACTTTAGCTTTAGCTTTCCGAACAGTTTTCTTAACTTCCTTTTTAGCCATTTTATACTTCTCAAATCTCTCATCTCTGCTTTTTTTCAAATTTTTATAAGAATCTCTTTTAATTTTAATAGAAATCTTTACTTTTTCGTTCCACCATAATGTGCCCTTAGATGGTGGAACACCACCTCTCGACTCACCAAATAGATCTCTAACTACGCTCTTAATACAACTAACAATATTGTTCCATATTCTGTCTGAATCATTTTCAGACTACCAATTTGTCTCTTGAAATACTCGATCTATAAAAATCTTTTGGTTACCTTTTTTCAGTCGCCACCACTTAATTCTAGATTCTACCTACGTCTAATGTTCCTAGATACTCTTCTAAATCGAAAATCTGGAACTAAAAGTCTATGTTGAATGGTTACACTCTCACCGGGCACTACCTTACAGCCGATGCAATAACCTCTATCTATCTTTCTTGTCAGAAAAAAACCTATTTGACTTGCACTTGAACCGCTCCTAAAAGTGATAAGGTGAGACTTTCTTTTCCTAAAACAAGTGTTTGCTAAGATCAAGTCATAAGACAGGGCAAAATCTAGAATCGAGCTATCCGCTTCATTTTTTTGTCTAAGACCAAAACCTCCATGGATAATATCAAACCCACCACGACTAGTACCTACATGTCCATTGAGATCACCACCAATAAATAACTTCTCTCCACTAGATATTTTTTACACCATCTTATCTAAATCCTCGCAAAATAGACGCTTACTAGCGTCATTAAGATCTACCTGTGGTGCATAAGCACTAATAACATTAAGAATCTCTCCACCTAGAATAAGCTTATCCAGTAAAATTCTATTATCTTTTCTCCTAATCTCGACTACGTCTTCAAGCAACCGTCTATTTATGATTACGCCTGCCCTATTACAATTTTTATCTCTACCCGTATACCAAAACTTATAACATAAGACTCTATGACTCTACCCGTTTCACCTACCCACTTAGTTTCTTGCAAACACCTACCCTATTACGTTTTTTATCTCTACCCGTATACCAAAACTTATAACCTAAGACTCTATGACTCTACCCGTTTCACCTACCCATTTAGTTTCTTGCAAACGCATAATACCAACTCTCCTCCTAATCATCACCTTCACTAATTTTGTTAGTCTACCCGTAAGCGAACCTATATTCCAAGACGCTAGACGGATCATATGAAACCCTTGCTTATTTGCCACTACAGCCAGGATCCAATGTAGTGCATCGCTGAATAGGGGATGCCCCAACGATATTCTTACTATGGTTCATGTCATAGAATGTGACAAAGTTTTACGTTGACTGTCACAAGCCTACCACAACCCTCACTCCACTAATATGCATATGCATACATGTTTATAGGCAGCAATTTACAAGCACGGCTTGCAACGATCATCCTATCTAAAATGAAGCCATTCAGAGCTATAGACACCATTCGCTCGAGGATACAATAGTTGATATTTATGAGTATTTTTTTTACAAATAAAATGACATACATATGGATATTGCTATTCTATAAATTACATTGACTTTTATATGAAGAATCTCAATTGGAATGCCAGTATTGCATGAGAGAGAGCTTTATACGAAATCAAGATGCTGCAAATAATTTAAACGAATAAATTAGGAAACAGTCATGCCTTATAACTAAAAGAATATAAGCCATACCACTTGTAACCACCGGCTTCAAATGCATTACTTCGGAGTTCCCTTTTGTTGATCTGAGAATATTTTTCAATCTTCCAGGTAAATTTTCCATATAGGGCAGATGGCTTTGGTCCTAATTTTTCAGAAAACAACTTGTGAGCTGTTTCTAAAGAAAAGTAAAAGCATAACGATAGACAAATATGAAATATAAGAAGCGACGATACAAACTCACTGAAAGATCATGGATTCAACTACCAAAAATTCTAGTAAGCAGATGTTGGCACACAAGCCATTAGAGATAGAACTAGTATTGCATTTTAAGCAGGACGAGGGAAGAAGATTATGAAAAGACATTTCAAAATTGGTATTTAAAAAATGGCTTATTTCAACAAAAACAATACCAGATACTTTCAATGTTTGCAACTATCAAAAACTTTGAATACTCCGACAAAAGCTATCATGACTAATGGTCGATGTCAGATAACCTTAATGGTGTTACCTGTGTGCGTATAAACGAGCATTTCCCTTTAACAAATACTAATTTGAATAATTATTGATAATTTATTATTAATCTTTATTAACTTTTAATTATTAATTAAACTCATAATGACGGTGGTGGATGGAGGTCATAAGAGGTAGTGGGTGATAAGGTCGACGACTCGGCCATGGCAAGAGAGGTCAGATGGAGAATTATGATAAAGATGATGGCAAGAAGATGGCAAGAAGATGATGAAAATGGAGAGGCTGGGATTAGGGTTTAACTTGGGCAGAATAAAGGGTGGGGACGAAGGTAGAACGTGGTGGGCAGAGGAAGGGTGGAGGATGCACAATGGCGGGTCGGAGGCGGGGTTGGGGCGGGTCGGAGGCAGAGTTGGGGCAGGGTGGCGACATGGGAGAAGGTAGAGTTTACAATTAGGGTTAGCTTTTAGTGCTAGGGTTTGTTAGTTTGTTGGTTTGTTAAGGAACAAGAAAGAAGAGGGGAGGGCAGCAACGTCAGTCAAAGAAAGAAAGGACGTGTAGGGTTAGGGTTAGAATAAGAGAAGAGAAATATGGAAGATGAAGGGGTATTTTGGGTATATTTTTTAAGGTGGCGTGATAACTTGAATGACGTGGAGATGACATGTCACCGTTAATGTTGACATGACATCGTAAATCAAGATAGTTTTTTAATAAATACAAGCTCGCCATGGTTTAGAGATTTTAAAGTTTTAAGGAGCTTGTTTGCCGAACACAAACTATTTGGTAGTTTTCTTTAGAAATAAGCCCAAAAAAAATTTGCATGGTGAAATATCTCAGTATTTTTCTATAAAATGTGAAACGATAAATTGATACAAAAATTGAAATTCCATTGACTGGCGCTATAGGGACGAAGACGGAAATTCCACTCTAGAGGAAACAATGTCCCAGAAGGTTATTTATTGGCAAACATTAAAAAAATTGCTAGATGAAATATGTTATTTTTTTCTTTAATAACTTAAGAAACAATGAAATGATCAAAGAAAGTCTTGCAATAAATAAAGCTATAATTTAATATCGCCTTAAATTTCTAACCAGGACGATTCTTTTTATATACTTGAATGACATGGAATTGAGTTGTAAGATAGACTACTTGTAAAAAAAATTGAAGTGAGGGAGAAGTATTTTAGAGACAGATTTGTATATTTTGAAGTTCTTATTTTCCTTAACTTTTGGTATAATTTTTTATAATAAGAAATTCTAAAAATTAAAGAAGACAACCTTTAAGCTTGGTATGTATATGAAGATATGCATATAAATTAGTTATAAGATTTAGCGAAGAATATCAATACGTACTATTCTACTTTTAATCTAATAGTTCTAATTTAAAAATGTTACATTTTTGGAAGATAGTTTAAGGGCTTGATCGTATGCAAGTATTAAAAACTCGTTTGGAATCCTATGGCTATATTAGGGTTGTTTCCATCAAAATCCTAATATAATGTTTGTTTGCATGGAGTACGGCGGCTTCTTAGAGGAAAATCTCAATATTTTGTTTGTTTCGCTCCAAGATAAAGTCCAGGACTTAACAAATGAGCATAAGAGCGGTCACCTCCCGATAAGACAAAAAAATATCAGGTTTTGAAAGTTAATTGCAACTGTATCTCGAAAAACCTAAAATTTTAAGCCGATGTGGCAAGCTTGGGTCAAATCTGAGCCGAAGTGATACAATTACAAAGTCAGGAATTTGTTTATGTTAGCTGACATATCATGAGTAGCTATTACGAATATCTTTAGAGCTATATACAGGTTTTGAAAATTCACCAAAGAAAAAAGGATTTGCATTCCTAATTTCAACTTTAAGATCAATTCCTATCAAGTCTTTGGAAGCAAACAACAGCCTAAATGTGGAACTGAAATAATAAATATATTTTAAATTGGTTTTGAATAGGTCTACATATGGAAACCTTTATAGAAATATTTTTTAAAAGGATCTTAATGATGATAATTGGAATTTATAATGTGATATTTAAAAACAATGTTTAACTTCACAATCATATGCATTCTTTACTCCTAAACTTATTAATGAGTTTACTTTATACATTATATAATTAATAAAATGGAGTGAAGATAACAAATCGGCGTTATGCCAATATTGGTTGCCTAAATATCATTCTCTAATGATTTTTTACTTTATTTTATTTGGGGGGGAGCCAGGTTTTGCAGGAGTTTAATCGTCCGAAAAAAAGATGCATAGTGCAGGGAGGGAGGGAGATAGTTCCTTAATAGCTCCATCTCTTTAACCACCGGATAAGAAGCAGATAAAAGTCTATGATTACGTTCAAAATATGAAGTGTAATATCTTTGAGCATCTTTTTATATAAAAGCAAAGGGTAAGGTAACATAAGTCATGCATCCAGAAGTAGGGATTAGTTTTACTTCTAATTGTATATGAATAACCAAGGAAGACTATAGAAGATATTCGAAGGAAGAAACAACTGTTGGAGAACATTCAAACTTAACTTCAGCCCTTAAGCATCCAAACTGTGGGCCAAAATCCCTCGGCTCTTCAACCATCATACATGGTAGCTTAATCTTATTGTGGTTATTTAACCCATTAAGTAATCATTCAAAAATATTTAATAAAGATGACACACGAATCGAACCCACTTTAGCACCGCACATCCAAACCTTAGTCCTCAAACAGTTGTCTGAAATGTTAACTTATTCTTTTGACAATTTTAAAACATGTTTACGTAAATATACATGGAGAACTCTCAAGCTAAGGTCGACCTACCCTTCTGAAGACATCTACAAAAGCTCCCATGCATAGGATAATAAGTCTCAATACACATTTATTCCTGATTTTATAAAACCCAAAAATAAAGACAGAACTAGAACTAATTGAGTAAGCAGTTCATACCACGGTCGTCGTCGTCGTCGTCCCAAAAAGGTGGTGAAGTCGAAGGTGTTCCATTCTCAACCTGCCCGCATGATCGCATCTCTGTGATAGAGTCATCGGGGGTGCAGCATAGCCCGTCCGAGCTTTCCTCAGTAGACAACCTACCCCCTGATGCATAATCCGCAACCGTGCCGCTACTAGACATTCTGGATTATTAATTTATTAAACTTAACCTAAATTATCAGCCTCTTCCTCTCTTCTGACCTGCAGTTTAATAAGGAGATATCAAGATTCAATGCATAGCATCTCCCTTGCTCAGGACAAAGTATCCCTAACGACCAAAATTAGGTAAAAGGCAATTCGTACCAAATCTTAGACATTCAGCTCAGAATATCTTGAAGCCCCCAAATTGGGTACGAATCGTTTTTCATTCGAATTCATGAAACAAAAAAGAAAGAAAGGCAAAAAAACACACTGAGACAAAATCGAATCCAATCCAAAAACGCATCAACCCCTTTCAAATTTCCAATTCAAGAACAGCTCCAAAACGAAAAAGAATAGCATTCATACACAAATCGATGAAAATAAACCTCGCGAGCTCGAGAGAATCGAGAGAATCAACGAGAGAAGCCAAGGGATAATGTACCTCGTTCGATCAAAATCCAAGGCCGGCGCTTGAATCGAAGCGAAGGAGATTGAAGAAGAGAAGGAGAATGGACTGAAGCAGCACTGGATCGGGGGCTCGAATGGCACAATAGAAAAATATTGCAATTATATCGAAGCGAGGGTTTCTTGGAAAAACCAAAAAGGGAGAAAATATATAATTAATTGGAAATTTGTGAAGCAAGGAATGGTGTTCGCTGCACAAAATTTGGGATTAAGCACTAATTACAAACTAATTACAGATTTAGACATCCTTGTAAACTATTTAAAAATTTAGCATATTTGGATCATATCGTTGACACGTAGATGCCACATATGATGAGGGCTTGCAAAGTGCAAAATATGTTAGTGTTTATGCCCTAGAAGGCCATTACTGTATCATACTAGCTTGTATATTACTTAATGGAAGCTTGGGATATTCACATGTATATAACAGTCTTGCTAAACATGGTAGTATGCTACTTGGTTTTTTCTATCTTAATATGTGAGTGTACGTATTGATAGAGCTCTTAGGATCTTGCTTGTCTACCAGCGTTGTGATGGCAGTCACACTAGTGGGGGCTGGGTAGTCTACAAGCAAATCCTTATTCAGGTCCCTGGTCGTTGGATTATCGAGACAGAGCATCGATACTCCGGAGTAGACTAGTGTGTACGCTTCTCATCCCAGTTGGGGAGATGGTCTGTCCCACAGCCGTCAGTACGTCGTACTGGAGATAGTATACAGGTGCTCGTTAGGTTACGGGTACACCGGACAGGACTCACAGGGAACTGTTGGTTGGTTTGATACCGGTCGTCAGTGAACAGTTCCCAGGTGACATGAGTACAGCGTAGTCCGCAGACTTGACACTGCTACTTCGCCTCGAGTGTGTCCCACTGTTCTTAGATTGCTACCCTACCACGGCTCAAAGGAGTCGTGCAAACAGGTAGCAGTTGGGTGCAGTCCCGAGCACTTGGAGGCAGTGGCGGTTAGACAGGATTCGTCCCTCCCGGTATTGGGAGTAGATATCGTGCTGTGTCAGAGAGCCATTACGCAAAGTCCCTGGCCAGGGCAAGCGAGATTTGCTGGTAGGTTCCAGTAGTTTCTCAGGGTGTAATGGGTTTCACTCCGACACGACTTATACCGCTATTAGGGGACTGACGCTTGCCGCCCCCCTAGGCCCGATATGCGATAGTCTTGGACGAACGGACCGGACTGTATGGAGATTGTCACATCAGACTCAGTAGGAGTTCGGATGGGTTTACTCATCGGCCTTCTTATCGACAACTACCTGGGGACCGTTACGTACAGCTAGTGCCGCTTGCGGTCTGTGGTTAAACCCACTGCCAGCGTAGTAGTCGAGTCTCTAGAGTCCCACACAGAGAGTTTCCTACTCCAGGCGAAACGATATAGAGGTTGCATGGTTTTGCGACAAAGGGTTCGGACGCATACGTGCGTTTACGCGCGTACGACTTTCGGACAGTTTTTACCAGTCGACTTTGGTTTAAGCCAGTTACTGGTATCCGGTTATTGGATTTTTACAGTCTAAAGTTTTTCCGTATTTTTACGGATCGGAGGGGCGTTCTCGTAATTACTCGAGAAGCTTCTAGAAGATGTGACTAAGGAGGTTTCTTTTGGATAAGAGAGTGAGTCATGGTGGTGATTCATTCACTTCATTAATACACATTTATTGCTTAATGACTCATGCTAATGAATCACCACAAGATATTTTATGAAGCATGCTTATTCATTTCCTTTATTGATTATTCTAAAATAAGAATGCTTCATAATATTATGATACACTCTCTCTCTTCTCTCATTATCTCATCTCACATTCTCTCTCCTCAAGCTCTCATCTTCAAACCCTAATCCTTAATCCTCATGTGTTGAGATCAAAGGATTAGTTAGACTAAACAATCCATAACCTACACTCTTTATCATCCTTTCATCTTTGATTAGCAATCAAAGTTGATTAGTTACCTCAAGTTAGAGGTTTAGCTTGGTGTTTTGCTCTCGGGTGGATCGTCTACTACCTAGAGAAGGTCGAGGAGAACAAAGGAGGACGTAAAGAAGAAGGACCGGTTTCATTAGGTATAATCCCTAATCACTTGTGAAAAGAAACTCATAAGATACGGTTATTTATAGTTTAGCTTCGATTCAAGCGGTTAGTCGATGTTCGTTGTTTAAACTTGATTGTTTTTGAAAATTCCGCCTCCCCATAAGTACTGGGGTGAAGTACATCGACTTACAGTGGTATCAGAGCCTCGCTAAACACTAAATAACTTAATCGCAAATTTGTACGAATTTCGAACGAAAAAACGAAGCCGGAAAACCCTAAAAAATGTAAGTTTCTGTCGAATTTAAAATGATGTCAGAAAATTTTTCAGGTGAGCTCAGAGTGCTTGACATGACACCAGAAGAACACCCAAGAAAAACAGTCGACTGAATCGACCAACTCGCCGCGGAACCGCGGCCTCAGCCACTGAGTTGCCGCGCTTCCGCCGCCGAGTTGGCGAGTCAGCGGCCGATTTTTCTTCTGTTGCTTCTCTGTGTAATTTGGGGTTTTCTGGAATGTTTAATTATTGCTCAGGTTACTGTTTAACAGAGCAGATTTTGGAGCAATATTGAAGTTGTTTATTCGATCGAATTGTACAGTATTTGCGTATTGGATTATATCTGTGATTGTTTAATGTGTTCGTAAACCTTCCCCAACTGCTAGTATGTCGGTTGGCAGGGGGTTGCACATTTCTGAAATGGTTATATCTGTTTGTGCATATAAACTGTATTGGACTGTTGTGGTGTATAGCCGGGGTTTGCAATGGGTTATTGTTTTAATTCATTTGTTGTAAATGTAAATTGTTGTAATATTATTTTCGCGGGGCACTTCCAGGTTGCGGTCGTAGCCACCGTTGTATTATTTCATTTTACTGTTTTTGCTCCTAGGACTGACCCAAGGTGGGGTACACAGACTGCCGGGTGGGTAGTTTGCCGTACCCGTAGGGGTCGAGGGTGGGGTAAACGGCTATTCATCACAACTGTGTAATCTGTCTTTTCTTGCAGGCTCAAAAGAAATACAGATTGCTTGCAAATCCAATATTGTTTATCTGTGTTCTGGAATGAATATCATTGCGTCAGACGAATGTAAAATATCTATATTATGATAGCTATTTAGACGTCACTTATGTTTTACACCCGCGCTAGCCCAGCCCCCGCTCTGTCGTTAGTTAAGTAACCTAACGGGTGATGACGGGACCCCGTGGCGAATGCGGATGGCATAAGAGGACGTTGTATTTTCGTTGTTTTCTGCAATGATAGGTTAATGATGGGACGCATTATCTGTAATGCAAAGTAAAACAAACCAAAGTTTAAATCGTTGGAACAATTTAAAAGAAACCACTCGGTTAATTTTAAAACAGATATTTTTTAAATGCGGAGATTTAACCACTCCTTTTAAAAGCTATCAGGTTCCTTCGGTTATATCAAGTTCATTACGTTCACGGTTTCGCCAAAACCAGTCGTAGCCCTCCGTCATTTCTTATGAATAGTCAGTAGTATTCAAGCTATGTTTGTTTGGCCCTTAGTCAAGACATAGTGTTTGGTAGCTGCTGGGGTATTCATTTGTTGCATAGATAGATGAGTTGGTTTGGGACAGTCGTATTACTTTGTTTGGCCCTTAGTCAAGAGTATACGGATGGGTTCAAATCAACAGGATAATGATGGGCAGAACTTGACATGTGACTTATGATTTGTTGGCCCTTAGTCAAGATCATAAGAGCATGGGGCAAAAATCCATATCGGGAATTTCTAAAGAAACTGAAATTTGCAGAGAGATGCATACCATTTGGAGTTTGATGAATGTTGGTAGGATTCCTTCAACATTATCATACGATGATATTTGGATCCCGATCCTACTGTGAGTATATGCTACTTATCAGGATATTCGTCGCTTAACGATCAATGCTATAAACCTAGTAGGTGTCCAGAAAAGTGTCAGCGGGGTTACGCCCCCAGAGAAAAGAGGTTACTTAATTAAGGAACTTCGCGAAAGCGTTGGAAAACCTCCCTCGAAGTATCGACACCGGCCTGGCTGAACGGTTAAGCAAGTATTGTACGGTGAGAATAGTCTTGGCTAATTCTTCTTTTATGGTTTGAGGAAGGATTCGAGAAACAGTGGGAGCCATCCAGTTTAGATAAACTAAAAACCACTCTAAACTTGCAAGAGCATCATGCTAAAGAGTTTTCTTCTCTCTCTCCTAATTGCAGCGACCCTGAAAATGACTGGACTTAAGTTAATTTTAGAGAAAAATATACTGACGGGGCCAAACTATAAAGATTGGCTGCGGAATGTCAAGATGGCTTTGACCTATGACAAACTGGGGTACGTCCTCACCGCTACGGCACCTGCTGTCCCTGGTCCCAAATCCAGTAATGCGGATAAGGAAATCCGCAAAACCTGGGATTTAGATTGCGCGAGAGCCAAGTGCATCGTGCTTGCCTCGATGAACAATGAACATCAGAGGAGGCACGAGGATATGTCCTTAGATGGCATATTTCTCCATACAAAGGAACTTTATGGAGAGCAATCTCGTATAGCAAGATACGAGACCTCAAAGAAATTGTTTCGAGCGAGGTTGGCTGTCGGGTCATCGGTAGGTGAACATGTCCTGCAGATGATTGGCTATATAGAAGAGCTCGCAGACCTTGGGACGACTTTGGATAATGAGCTCTATACAGACCTTGTTCTCCAGTCCCTTCCTCCCACCTACGCCCAGTTTATCCTCAACTTCAATCTTCAAGGAAAAGAAGTTGAACTTGCGGAACTCCTGAACATGTTAAGGAGTGCAGAGGGCACCTTGCAGAAGGCAAGGGAAACACCCGCTATGTTTGTTGGCGGTGCATCTTCTTCCGGGTCCAAGGCTAGGGCCAAAGGAAGGAAGAAGAAGGCCGCACCCAAACCTAGAGGAGGTGTTAGTAAGGTGAGAGGGAAGGGAAAGCAAAAGAAAGCAGTACCGATAGTTGGCCAGGATGAGTGCTTCCATTGTCACAGGAAAGGGCACTGGAAGAAGGATTGCAAGGCGTGGAACGCCAAGAACCAGGAACCGAAGCAGGCTGTGGCTTCGACTTCAGGTGTGTTTGTAATTGAGAATTGTCTGTCGATCAACTCTACTTCCTGGGTATTGGATACCGGATCAGGATCTCATATTTGCAATTCATTGCAGGCACTGAGAAACCGTAGAGTGCTGAAGGAAGGTGATATGATCCTCAGGGTTGCTAACGGAGCTAGCGTGGGAGCTGCGTCCGTCGGGGATTATCACCTAGGATTGACGAGTGGACACACTTTGGTTTTACATAACTGTTATTTTGTACCCAGCTTAACGTGTAATATCATATCAGTTTCCTTGTTATCAAATAAAGGTTATGATTTCACGTTTGTAAGAGATGTTGTCAACATCCACCTTAATCTGGTTTGATTGGGTCCGGTACTCTAAATAACGGCATATATGTGTTAAACCAACTCCAAATTTTCAATGTCCAGAACACACTAAAAAGAAAGTCTCCAGATTTAAATAAAGCTTTCTTATGGCATTGTAGACTGGGTCACATCAATGAGAGAAGGTTGACAAAGTTGCATAGAGAAGGATATTTGGACACGTTCGAATATCAAACTTATGACACTTGTCAATCTTGTCTCAAAGGAAAGATGACAAAGACTCCATTCACTGGACAAGGAGTAAGAGCGAGCGAGCTCTTAGGACTCATACACAGCGATGTATGCGGTCCAATGTCTACACATGCGAGAGGTGGTTATTCCTACTTCATTACTTTTACAGATGATTTCTCTAGGTATGGATATGTTTTCTTAATGAAGCATAAATCAGAGGCCTTTGAGAAATTCCTGGAATTCAAGAATGAAGCGGAAAACCAAACAGGCAAAAGTATTAAGACACTAAGATCTGATCGAGGTGGAGAATACTTAAGTGCCGAGTTCCTAGGTTACCTAAAAGAGAAAGGAATTCTCTCTCAGCTTACTCCTCCGTACACTCCACAGCACAACGGTGTATCGGAGAGACGGAATCGAACCCTATTGGATATGGTACGATCCATGATGAGTAATGCTGAGTTACCGCGATCTTTCTGGGGTTATGCGCTAGAATCAGCGGCATATCTTTTGAACCAGGTTCCAACCAAGACTGTGCCTACCACACCATATCAGATGTGGAGTGGGAAGAAACCCTGTCTAAAACATTTTAGGACATGGGGGTGTCCAGCTTTTGTAAAAAAGCAGCATGTGGACAAGCTCGAGGCACGCTCAGTACTGTGTAAGCTTGTGGGATATCCAAAGAACTCCAAGGGATATTATTTCTATTACGCAGAGGAACAAAAGGTTTTTGTTTCTCGTCATGCCCACTTCTTAGAAACTGAATTTTTAGAAAATCAGAAGAGTGGGAGCGAAGTAGAACTGGAAGAAATTCCAGAACCACAAGCTGTTGCTGAAAGTTTGGTAGAACCAGAGGTTCAAGAAGAACAGAACATTCCCGCACCCCTCCGCAGGAGTAGTAGGCCGTCTCGTCCGCCTGAGAGATACTACGGTTTTCTCATAGACGGGGATAGAGAGGATTGCATCATAGATGATGATGAACCTACTGACTTCCAGCAAGCCATCCAGAGCGGCGACTCGGTACGATGGCTAGATGCAATGCGGACCGAGATGGAGTCCATGTACACCAACAAAGTATGGACTTTGGACTTTGCTCCAGATGGGGTAAAACCCATAGGATGCAAATGGATCTTCAAGAAAAAGATTGGTGTAGATGGACAGGTGGAAACCTATAAGGCTAGACTTGTTGCAAAGGGTTTTCGTCAAAGACCTGGTTTGGACTATGACGAAACTTTTTCTCCAGTGGCTATGCTCAAATCCATTCGGGTCCTTCTTGCTATTGCTGCCTTCCATGATTATGAAATCTGGCAGATGGACGTAAAGACGGCTTTTCTGAATGGCAATTTAGAAGAGAGCGTCTATATGGATCAGCCAGAGGGTTTCAATCAGAGTGGGAGCAGCGGGAAAGTATGCAAGCTGCTTAAGTCCATTTACGGACTAAAGCAGGCATCGCGGAGTTGGAACATCTGTTTTGATGAGACAGTCAAAGAATATGACTTTATCAAAAATCCAGATGAACCGTGCATATATAGTAAAGTTGTGGCCAGAAGTGTCGTATTCCTCGTCTTGTACGTGGATGACATTCTATTGATAGGAAATGACATTCCTATGCTACAATCTGTCAAAGGATTCTTGTCACACAGGTTCTCCATGAAAGACCTGGGTGATGCCTCTTACATTCTGGGGATCCGGATCTATCGTGATAGATCCAAGAGGATGTTGGGACTTTCGCAGTCCAGGTATATCGACACTGTACTGAAAAGATTCAGTATGGAAGATTCTAAGCGCGGTAATCTACCGGCTTGTCACGGAATCACCCTCTCCAAAGAGATGTCTCCCAAGACTGATTTGGAAAGGGAACGCATGTCTATTATACCCTACGCTTCTGCGGTAGGCTCTATAATGTATGCGATGTTGTGTACCAGACCAAATGTAGCTTACGCACTAAGTGTGGTAAGCCGGTATCAGTCAGACCCAGGGGAGAAACACTGGATAGCAGTAAAGAACATTCTCAAGTACCTGAGGAGGACTAAGGAGATGTTCTTGGTTTACGGCGGAAAAGACCTCAGGTTGGAGGCCTTTGCTGATTCCGGCTTCCAGAGTGATAAGGACGATTCCAAGTCCATGTCGGGTTATGTCTTTACCCTCAATGGAGGGGCGGTGTGCTGGAAGAGCTCCAAGCAGGACACCGTTGCTGACTCGACGATGGAAGCGGAGTATATAGCTGCTTGCGATGCCGCAAAAGAAGCAGTCTGGATGAAGAAGTTCCTAACAGAACTTCAGGTGGTTCCTACCATAGTTGACCCAATACCTCTGTATTGCGACAACAACGGAGCTATAGCTTTAGCGAAGGAACCAAGGTCCCATCAGAAGTCCAGACACATCTTGAGGCGGTATCACCTGATCAGGGAGATCATTGATCGTCAGGAGATCGAGGTTCGGAGAGTTGCTTCAGAAGAGAACATTGCTGATCCATTCACGAAGGCCCTTCCTCAGATTCAGTTCGAGAGGCTGCTCGAGATCATTGGTCTGCGATATGCCAGTACATGGCCCTAGTGCAAGTGGGAGATTGTTAGTGTTTATGCCCTAGAAGGCCATTACTGTATCATACTAGCTTGTATATTACTTAATGGAAGCTTGGGATATTCACATGTATATAACAGTCTTGCTAAACATGGTAGTATGCTACTTGGTTTTTTCTATCTTAATATGTGAGTGTACGTATTGATAGAGCTCTTAGGATCTTGCTTGTCTACCAGCGTTGTGATGGCAGTCACACTAGTGGGGGCTGGGTAGTCTACAAGCACATCCTTATTCAGGTCCCTGGTCGTTGGATTATCGAGACAGAGCATCGATACTCCGGAGTAGACTAGTGTGTACGCTTCTCATCCCAGTTGGGGAGATGGTCTGTCCCACAGCCGTCAGTACGTCGTACTGGAGATAGTATACAGGTGCTCGTTAGGTTACGGGTACACCGGACAGGACTCACAGGGAACTGTTGGTTGGTTTGATACCAGTCGTCAGTGAACAGTTCCCAGGTGACATGAGTACAGCGTAGTCCGCAGACTTGACACTGCTACTTCGCCTCGAGTGTGTCCCACTGTTCTTAGATTGCTACCCTACCACGGCTCAAAGGAGTCGTGCAAACAGGTAGCAGTTGGGTGCAGTCCCGAGCACTTGGAGGCAGTGGCGGTTAGACAGGATTCGTCCCTCCCGGTATTGGGAGTAGATATCGTGCTGTGTCAGAGAGCCATTACGCAAAGTCCCTGGCCAGGGCAAGCGAGATTTGCTGGTAGGTTCCAGTAGTTTCTCAGGGTGTAATGGGTTTCACTCCGACACGACTTATACCGCTATTAGGGGACTGACGCTTGCCGCCCCCCTAGGCCCGATATGCGATAGTCTTGGACGAACGGACCGGACTGTATGGAGATTGTCACATCAGACTCAGTAGGAGTTCGGATGGGTTTACTCATCGGCCTTCTTATCGACAACTACCTGGGGACCGTTACGTACAGCTAGTGCCGCTTGCGGTCTGTGGTTAAACCCACTGCCAGCGTAGTAGTCGAGTCTCTAGAGTCCCACACAGAGAGTTTCCTACTCCAGGCGAAACGATATAGAGGTTGCATGGTTTTGCGACAAAGGGTTCGGACGCATACGTGCGTTTACGCGCGTACGACTTTCGGACAGTTTTTACCAGTCGGCTTTGGTTTAAGCCAGTTACTGGTATCCGGTTATTGGATTTTTACAGTCTAAAGTTTTTCCGTATTTTTACGGATCGGAGGGGCGTTCTCGTAATTACTCGAGAAGCTTCTAGAAGATGTGACTAAGGAGGTTTCTTTTGGATAAGAGAGTGAGTCATGGTGGTGATTCATTCACTTCATTAATGCACATTTATTGCTTAATGACTCATGCTAATGAATCACCACAAGATATTTTATGAAGCATGCTTATTCATTTCCTTTATTGATTATTCTAAAATAAGAATGCTTCATAATATTATGATACACTCTCTCTCTTCTCTCATTATCTCATCTCACATTCTCTCTCCTCAAGCTCTCATCTTCAAACCCTAATCCTTAATCCTCATGTGTTGAGATCAAAGGATTAGTTAGACTAAACAATCCATAACCTACACTCTTTATCATCCTTTCATCTTTGATTAGCAATCAAAGTTGATTAGTTACCTCAAGTTAGAGGTTTAGCTTGGTGTTTTGCTCTCGGGTGGATCGTCTACTACCTAGAGAAGGTCGAGGAGAACAAAGGAGGACGTAAAGAAGAAGGACCGGTTTCATTAGGTATAATCCCTAATCACTTGTGAAAAGAAACTCATAAGATACGGTTATTTATAGTTTAGCTTCGATTCAAGCGGTTAGTCGATGTTCGTTGTTTAAACTTGATTGTTTTTGAAAATTCCGCCTCCCCATAAGTACTGGGGTGAAGTACATCGACTTACAAAATAAACGTGTTTCACCTTTGTGATGTTGGCCCCACCCCTTTTTCCCCTTATAATATATCATTCTCTCTTTTATTTCACATCTCTCTCCTCTCGAACCTCTCTCTTTCCTCTCGCACCTCCCTCTCAAATCTTTTTCTCCCTCCGCCTCAATCTCCAGCACCCCCTTGGATCTCCAGCACCCCCTCCTCTTCCTCATTTTTCAAAACCCTCTTCCAGAGTCGATTCCGGCCTCTCCTCCTCCTCCTTCGACTTCTTGCCGTTGGATATAGTGCCCTCAAGGCAATTATTATGATTGCAAGTAGACGATCATGATAATTGAGGGAGGGCTTATATAGGTATAATAGTCTTATTCGAAATGATGGTACGCTATCTGGTTTATCTTCATCATTCATGAAGCTCGTAGGATTGTTGTTTGACAACCGGCATTATGATGGCGATCATATATGTGAGAGTTAGGTTGTCCATAAGCGCGTCCTTAAATGTCCTTAGTCGTGGGATTATCGAGACTAGGCATTGATATTCCGGAGTAGACTGGTGTATACGCTTCTAGACCCCGATGAGGGGCGATGGCCGGTCTCACAAGCCATTGATGTTGTGTCACCTAAGATAGTATACAGGTGCTCACTAGAGGTGGGTACACTGGACAGACTCGCCGAGAACTTCTAGATGGTATTATATCTATCCTCAGATGGAAGTTCTCAGGTAGCATAAATACAGATTAGTTCTTTGACCTGAAGTCGTCATTTGTCTCGTGTGAGTTCCCACTGTACTTTGATTACTACCCTACCACGGCTCAAAGGAGTCGTGCAAACAGGTTTTAGTTGGGTACAGTCCCGAGCCATATGAAGGCAGCGGTCGATTGTCAGGGATTCATCTCTCCTGGAATTAGGAGTCGATGTTGCAGGGTTTCCTAGGTCGGCAGCAAGATTTCAGGAGGTATCGTCCATGCCGTTTTCAAATTTTTTTGTCGTTCTAAAGAACCCTAACCTAGAATCTTAACTAGAGAATTAAACGAAACAACATGCAAAAAACTTTGCAAACAAGTGAATGAGGAATACAACCTTTGTAGACCGGTCCTTCACTTCTAAAGCTCCGTGTAGTAGTCCCTTCGCTCCAAGTAGTGAACACCCGAACTCTAGTAAGGGTTCATATGAAGAAGTGAACAAGCTTGCTCGAAGTCTTCGAGGTCGAAGATGATCTACGTCGAGGAGACCCAGGCTCATGCTACCTCTTCACTAAATTAGAGTTTAGTGAAGCAAACACCCTAAACTAAATGGCTAATAGTAGAGGATGATGAAGTAGGAAATGAGCTCTCTTTAGTTTTCTTCTCACAATATTTTCTCACCTTAGAAAAAAGCTAGCAAGCTTTTCCTCATGAAGAAGAAGATGAAGTGATGAGATGAAGAATGAACTCATGATGTGACAATAGAAACCATGGGTGAGTTAGTGTCATACACTAACTTATATAGAGAATAAACCACGGGTTAACAATAATGGTTGGATTAATAAATATCTTCAAGTAAAACAAAATGAATGGACTTGGTCAATGGTTCCACAAGCTTCTACAAGCTTCAACCATGTGACTAATTACCACTAATTTATGAATTACCAAGATAAATAAAAACCTTAGAATTATTATAACCATGGTGTTAGTCTCATACACCCATATAGTATGTGGTATCTAGCATGACATAAAAGATGTACATTAATATATATCACATATATATTGTAGGGTTACTAGGCACTGTCACAAGGGTCTACAAGGCATCAACCATGCCCGATTCAAAATTTAGACGTGCCAAACAACCCTAACCAAGATCTTAGACTAGAGATTAGGTGAAACAAATAGCAAGTAAACAACTTTACTTCTAAGAGTTAGGGATTACAACATTTGTAGTCCGTTCCTTCACTTCTAAAGCTCCATGTTGAGGTCCCTTCGCTGCGATCATCGAGTATCCGGACTCTAGAGAGGCTCCACAAAAGAAAGATGCAAGCTCGCTTCCGATCTTCGATAACAAAGATGATCTACCTTGAAGAAACTCAAACCCAAGCTCTTGCTTTGCTAATCAAGTATTAGCAAAGCAAACACCCTAATCTAAGTGGCTAGAATAGATGAGGATGATGAAGTAAGAATTTAGCTCTCATTTATTTTCTATTTCTCACTCATTTTCATCACTAATGAAAAAGCTAGAAAACTTTTCACCAAGGAAGAAGAAGAAGAATATTATCAAATCCTTTTTTGATGAATAATGAATCTAGTGAGGTTAGAAATGCAACCATGGGTTAAGTATGATAACTTAACCCATGTAGAGACTTAACCATGGTGAAGGGTTGGGTTAGGTTTGTTAGTTATATGTATGCCCTAGAGGCCATTACTGTACATTGGATGTATATTGTAGTGGATGCTGGGACATATATAGGGAGGACTTTCTTGCTCGACATGATAGTATGCTATCTGGTTGCTCTTTACCTTAACGTGTACACAGATTGTCTCTCTATTACATGTTGGTAAAGCCTTTAGGATGTGTACTTGACTACCTGGACTATGATGCGGATCATACTAGTGGGGACATGGTAGTCCATAAGTACATCCTTTAAAGTCCATAGTCGTGGGTGTATCGAGACGGGGCATCGATATACCAGAGTAGACTAGCGTGTACCTTCTCGACCCATACAGATGGGCGATGGATGATCCTATATCCATTGGTGTTTGACATCAGAGATGATATACGTGTGCTCAGTAGAGACTGGGTACACTGGACGGACTCGCAGAGAACTCCCAGATGGTATTATACCTTACGTCAGATGGCAGTTCTCTGGTGACACTGGTACAGAGTAGTCTGTTGACCCGAGATCGTCATAGAGTCTTGTGTGGTTCCCACTGTGCTTTGATTTCCATCTTACCACGTCCAAGAGGGCGTGCAAAACGGTGGTTTTTGGGTACAGTCCCGAGTCATATGGAGGCAATGAGCGATAGGAGGGGATTCGTCTCTCCCGGTATAGGGAGTTGATGTTGCACTGTGTTCGATTGGCTATAACAGGAAGTCCCTGGCCAGGGTTGATCAGAGAATTGCTGGTAAGTGTTACCAGTAGTTTCTCGACCCATTATGAGCCTCATATCCACACGACTTATCGAGCTATTGGGGTCTGACGTTTACCACCCCTAGGCAAGATATGCGACATATCAGACGATCAGACCGGACTGTACGGTAGTGTTACTGGTTGGATTCACTGGAGTCTGAGCGGGCTTGCTCGTCGATCTTCTGATCGCTCAATACCCGGGTGGCCGTTACGTTTAGCAGACCGCTTGCGGCTTGTGGGTGTTTGATATGATCATCACCTGCTGCCGGCGTATTGACGAGTCTTTAGAGTCCTACACAGAGGTTTCCTGGCTCAAGCGAAACGAAATAGGAGCGCATATGAGATATGTGCGGGACCGAGAATAATGCGTGTATGTGATACCGTATTCCATTCTCGCGATGAATGTATCGATTGGTTGTATGCGATATAACCTAGTTATCGATTCAAGCGTTGATTCGATAAGACGATACATAAGATACTAATCGGTTATATGCGATATGACCGGATCGTTAAATCAAGTGTTGATTTAATGATTTAATGTATAATTATATATTTGATATATTACTTTGCATTAACTAGTATTGGTTCACTTTAAATGGATTTTCTCACTTGGCCTGTGCACATTGTATATGTGATATACTTTTGTACACAAGAATGTATCATGTTTGATGATGCATGCTAACTTGGGTTTGTGTAAAGACTAAACCATGGTTATATGAATGGTTAGGGTTTTGTTTTCTTTTTGATTTATCTTATTTAGATATTCATTTTGAAAATGATAAGCATAAAAGGAAAATGGTGGCTTTGTTTGTTTTCTAGTTGAAGCTTCTTGAACATTTGACCAAAGTGACCATTTTGTCTCATGCTTAACCCTAACCACTCCATTTAACCCTAGTCTATTCTCTACACCTAACCAAGGTTAGGATATGATAAGTATTCATATTATTATTCATTTTGGATATACTTATTATATTCTTTCATCTTCTTCTTCTTCTTCTTCAAGATGAAGAACCTTCACTTCATCAATGGTGATTGATGAAAATGAGTGAGAAATCCAATTCTAAAGTCTACCCACTTCCTATTTCTTCATCCTCTACCTCTTGCCAAGTAGTAGAGTGTGTTTTCTTCACAAGTTTCTTGACTTGGTGAAGTTGGAGCTTGATCTAGTGATGCCTCGACGTAGATCATCTTCGGCATCGTCGTCGATGACCTAGCCCGTCCATTCTCCGATGAAGCCGACGCTAGAGCCCGGGGTTCGACTTGGACAGCGAGGAGACTTCATTACGGAGCTATGGAGGTGGAGCACCGGATCTACAAAGGTTGTATTTCCGTTATCTTATAGTTTAGTTGTAAACTAGCTCGTTTTATCGCCTAAACTTCTAGCCAACGATCTAGTCTAGGGTTTCTCGGCACCGTATTTTTGAAATTGGCATGGTTGATGCCTTGTGAGACCTCTTGTGAATGCCTAGGAACCCTACAGTGGTATCAGAGCCTAGCTAGAGCCTTAGGCGAAGTCTAGACGATGTTTGATATCCGAACGAACCCGAAACCCATTTTCCAAAATGCTCTCTGTCCAATTTTTAAAAATCTGGATTTTTCCATATTAAAAATATGCAGAAAATCAAGCAGGGTTTTTTATGAGTTACTGTGCAAAACGGAGCTCTAACTCCGTCAACCCACCGCGGAACCGCGGCCTTACCGCACGTGGCGCGGCGGTTCCGCGGCCGTTATGTTGAATCTTTGACTTTTGTTTGCACAGTAATTGTTATATTTGACTCCTTTGTTTTCTGGATAATTTTAATATTTTATTAAACAGTTGAGTATTTTGGGGTTGTATCGGAATCGCTGATTCGATCGGATTATCAAGTTTTGTCTATGTGTTTTTCCGGATAAATTTTAGAATATGTTAAAAAGTTCTACCGGATATAAATACCCAATTTTTCCCCTGTCGGGAAATTTCCAAGTGTTGGATTTTTCCGTAGTTTAACGACGTTCTAAGTAGTGCAAGTAACGCGATGGACCCTCTAGAAGACAACAAACCTTAACTCGATTATGTGACCGTCTTGAACTGCCCTTTGAACCTTCGGGTTTGGGGCAGTACGGCATGCCACATGTGAGGCGTTGGCTTGACCCTTCTACGGCTGGACCGTTGGTACCGAGGCACGAACTGAATGTTTTTAGACTTGTTTCATGTGTTGATCTGTATCGGGAAAACTTGGGTGTTCGATTGTTCGATCGGAAAGTTTGACATTTTCTATTTATCCGGAATGAGATACAATAATTGGAATTCACAAGTAGTTATGAGATAACTGAATGAATGTTATAAACATAGCAGTTTAGTCTCACTTGATCGGTTGCCACGGAATTTTGATGTGATCAAAAGTCCGTCGCAATCACGTAGCGTACGCGGATACTCGCCGGGTAAACTTAATAGACAGCTACACCCCATAGCCCCGACCAAGTGACTGTAGGAGAACCCCGTCGCCGAAAGCATCCGTTCGGGTGCTCGCGGCAGCGGTGTTCCGCCTTGGTGCACTTCGTCGACGGTATCGGGGGTGCGACTGTCTACTGAAGTTTGCGATGAGCATTCGATCAGTTTTTCGGGAATCCTGTTGAATTGCCCGACTTGATATTGAAAAGTGTTTTCGATAATGAGACTAAAATGCGGGGTTTATAATTGTTAGGCATGTGATGTCTAAGTAATTCATTTGGTCAGGCATGCGATGTCTGAGGTGGTTGCGGATTCCAACTGTTGTAGTTTTACACTTTCTTTTCTGTGACCGTAAGTGTAATATGTGATACCGCCGGTTTCATTGCTATATGTCAACGACAATTGGGATACGCATGTTTACTTACGTTGATGATCATGTGATGTTCTGTGATAGATACAGTATATAGTATATATGATATATTATATAGGCGTTACTTATGTTTTACACCCGCGCTAGCCCTGCCCCGCTCTGCCGTTAGTTACCTAACCTAACGGTGCACGAGGGGACATCGAGGCGAATGCGGATGGCATAAGTGTACGTCGTATTTATCTGTGATGTTTAGGTACTTAAATGATGGGACTTCATTAATGTTGTTGCGCCACGGCAGCGCCCCGGCCGTCTTACCGAGGCCAAAATGCGGAATCAAAATTTTTCCTTACTCGGAAACCGGCGCTACCGCGGACAATGAAAACCCGGATCGTAACCATTAACCGATACTAGCTAACTAGAGATGGGGTGAGAAATATACCAAGCGATCCGTGTCCTTCGGTCTTCGTCTCCACTCCGATCTCCCGCGGAATCTCCGTCACCTCCTCGCTCGTCGGAAGGGGCACCACGTAGCCGGAATCTTTTACGGGCTCCCGCCTCTTGACCGAGGCAACTCGGGTGCGAAGTTGGCTAGCCGACGCGTCCAAGGCTTGCTATAGAAATAGTGTAGAAGGTTATCTCTTTGGGGTTTCTTGAAGTTGCCATGATGTTTGGAGGAAAGGAATAATAAGCTATGAAGGGATTTGTGTAATTTTTGCAAGCAAGCAAGCATGAGAATGAGATGATATATTTCCACCACTAGCAAAATGATCCTCTCATCTCACCCCCTCAAGAATGGCCGGCCCCCTTATCTCAAGAATGAGATTGGAGAGAGAAAAAAGAATGGCACCACAATTAGTATTGAATAATAGAATGGAAAAACAATATCTTAAAGAAAATGGTCACAACCATTTCCTTTCACACACCATCAAATGAAAAGCCATCAAATGGACAAGAATGGAATATCATCATGAAGCAAGTCTCATCATAATCCACAAATGCAAGAAAACCCCTCACAACTAAGTTAATTGCAAACTTGCAATTAACCCCCTCCAACGAAAAGTCCGGCCGTGAAGGAATAAAAGAAAACCGGCCGGAACGGAATGCAAACTGGCAACTTCAGAAAAACTGATCCCGTAATAAAATACGGGAAAACCCCACTACCACAAATACATGCCCGCATTTGTATTCCCACTGAACACAAATGCAAAGAGACAAAACTACACTATCACATACTAGGATCCGGTTTAAGCCAAAGCCGGCTAGTAAAAACCGCCCGATCATGATCCGTGCAATACCGCACGTATCTGATCGAACCCTGCCATATCTCCATACGGACTCTACAGCGTTTCGCCCGAAAGCTTGAGTAACTGTAAGTGTGGTGGACTCTAAAGACTCGTCAATACTATGGCTGTGGATTTAACCACTAGCACGTCAGAGGTATTAGCCAATACGTGACGGGCCACCAGCTATTGACCAAAAGGGACGTCGATGAGCGAACTCATCCTGACACCCTACTGAGCCTGTCAGTGACAATATCCGTACAGTCCGGTCCGTTCGTCTATGAGCATCGCATGGCGGGCCTAGGGGGTTGGTAAAAGTCAGACCCCCAAAAGCGGTACAAGTCGTGTCGGGGTGTAGCCTAGAACACCCTGAGATACTACTGGAATACCTACCAGTAAATCTCCTGCCTCGGCCGAGGGCTTTGTGTAATGGCTCTCCTAGACACAGCGCGACCTCACCCCCAATACCGGGAGAGACGAACCCCTGCAGATCCGCTCACTGCCTCCATGTGGCTCGGGACTGTACCCAACTAAAACCTGTTTGCACGACTCCTTTGAGCCGTGGTAGGGTAGTAATCAAAGCACAGTGGGAACTCACACGAGACAAATGACGATCTCAGGTCGATGAACTAACCTGTACACATGTCACCAGGGAACTGCTATCTGACATCTGGTATAAGACCAACTAGCAGGTTCCCGGCGAGTCCTGTCCGGTGTACTCATAACCCAATGAGCACCTGTATACATCTTAGGTGAACCAACTGACACCAGTGGCTTGCGAGGCCGGCCACCGCCCCTCGTCGGGGTCTCGACTGTATACACTAGTCTACTAATGGAGTATCGATGCCCTGTCTCGAAACTCCTACGACTAGGGACCTTTTAAGGATGTGCTTATAGACTACCAGCTCCTACGTATATGATCGCCATCATACTGCTGGTAGTCAAGCAAGAATCCTAGGGGCTCTATCAACGTGTAATAGCGACATGTCAGGTCACCTAAAGCAGTACACGATGATAAAGATAAACCAGATAGCATACTATCATCTCGAGTAAGACTGTCCTACCGGGATAGGTCCTCCCTCAATCATTGCAATCACGTGCCTGTGATCCAATAATTGACTCTGAGGGCACTATCTCCAACAATCTCCCACTTGCACTCAAGGATAATTATTGCGATGTCGCATACTCACAGCCCGTGTGATACCGAACACCCAACTCCTCTACTAGTCAGTCTCACAAAACCCGTTTGCGAAACTATTGCGTTCGAGGAATAGCCTCAGTGAGTGGATCCGCCTTGATGTTTCTTTCTATGTCTCTCTATATCTCAAGTTCGCAGAGAATGCCATCTCCCGAAATGATCCATACCTGTCTTAGAATGTCTGGAGGTCTGATGGGACCTAGCTCATAAATGAACTCCAAATCCAAACTTCTTAGACTGTATCTTCAACCGAACTTAATCAGTATCCTGCGCCAAGCCTCCCTCAGTATTGCCTTGGACCACCTGTCCAAAATACTGCCCCTCATCAGAAGGAAAACTATAACTCTGACAGCCACTCTGCCATCCATGTCACCTTGGAAGCCTGGAGTGATAACCGTCTCCTAAAAGAGGCTGTCGTTATCACATCCCTAGAACACGCACTTATGTCCTAAAACTGCTTCCAATTGTTTCTCCAGGATTGGATTAATATCAACTTATTGCATCTACTGCAAGAACAACATCTGGTGTGGTACTTGACATCTCATGATTGACTCAATTGCCTAAGCAAGTGATCTGCCAATCATGCACATCCTCTCCCCTTTAGTCTGTAAGACACCTTTAGAGAGGGTGACTCCATTACCTGCAGGTACACTACCATGCCAGGAGTCGTCCATTCTAAATACTCTTAGAATGCTGTCTAAGTACCCAAATTGGGAAACCACCCAAATCTAGATCTAAAACCATAGATCTAGCAACCAGTATGTCAGATATAATGTCCAAGTCCCATGTGGAGAAACCACTGTGTGACGACCAAAGTATAACCGATCGTAGTATAGGAGTTTCTTTTCCTACTCTGTGTATGTCATCCAAATACCAGGATATCACACCCTACTACCTTCTCAACAGATCCATCCCCTATTCTGATGACGTCAAACCTATGACTGTCACATCAGAAATAGATGATCTATCTCCGCTACATCTGCTTTAGTCTATAAATAGACATAAGCCTGATGTCCACCAATGCTTCCGCTGCTCCCACTGACTACGACAACCCTCTGCCAGAGTCATATAGACGCGCACTTCTAAAACTAGTTTAGAACGACGCTATACTCATCCTCCTGCCGGGTCTCGCAGCCTGGAACAACAACAATGGCGAGTGTGGGTAAACAAGAACTTCCCTGTCACCGTCCTTGAGGCTACCGGAGTACCTCTCGGGTGCCTGAAGTTACCCACCTTATCTGCGGAGTGGCCAATGGAATGTCAAAACAGATTGAATCTTTAGGTTCCTTATCAAATCTTCAGTAATCGTTTGCGGTTCTGGAATCACTTCCAGTTCTACCATACTCCCACTACTGTTTTTGAAAAAATCCATTTTTAATAAAACTGTGGCGAGTCTAGAACAATATTTCTATTGATCTGCCAGATGGTAGAAAGTCAACCCTCGTCATAGTCTGGGTCAACCCACAAACAGCCATTACAGAAACGTGCCTTGAGTTGTCCAGTGTCTGGTTTTAAGCATAAGCCGGACAACTCCCCGTACCTTAACATCGTTAAGATATGAACTGTTCTATATCCAATATAGAACCAGAGGCACTGATTTAATTGAACCAGATTCAAATCATGCAGCTATCTCCAGTGCATGTAAACTAAATGGAGAGAGGCCGATCAGCGTTACTCAACTTAGGAATGCTTCCAATTATGAGTAACCTGAAAGAGAGGCAATTTCTCTTAATCATTACTTTCAACTGAACACCATACACAAGTATCTACATCTTCGATCACTTTGAAGAATCCCGATACTTGCTACACCTGGTTCTCTACTCTATTCAAATACCTATAACTCCTCAAAACTTAGACTACGAATCACATGTCTAAGAACTAGAGAAGTTAAAAGTAAACAGAATATAGTATGAGGACCAACCCCTCTGTCCTAATGGACACTGGACAACATACAATACTCTGTATAAGCCCGCTGAGTCTAACAACTCTTTCACTGTGCGTCGTAGGTTGAAAACTGTACTTATGGTTAAGAAGAATTACACCGCTGTTTAATGCTCCTTACCTAACCATCCACTGATATAGGTAAATGTCATCGACATAATATCAAAAGGTATATCTCACTCTATGAAAATAGACGTACAGATATATCAATTTGAAATTGGTGCACAACAGCGGATATTCAAAACCAAATATTTGCCGACCGGCAAACAGCCCAGATGATCTCCTCAAATATCACCGATTACAACGAATCCCGATATAATGAGGATGATCACCTAATTCCCAATAACTTACTCCCACTCATCATCTGTAAAACCATACAGATGTGAGAATCATACCTGGTAAATACATACCCTGGAGTAAGTGTCTAATCGGGAAATCAGTTTTCCTTTAACAGTACACAGTGAAACTGAAACATTGAAATGTTTCGTTGGGGTATCCTGGTATTCCTGGTAATGCCTCTTCCATTATCCAGATTCACAATTGTAACCTTGTAATTCTTTTCCATCTTTCTAAATCCCTTTCTATGTCTTTAGTCATTACCTTCTGTACACCCCTTTAGGCCAAATGGTTTTCTTCCTTCCCTACCGTTCGGCACCAGCCTATGGTTTGGAAGAAGACTATCCAAAAAGCATAAAGGGTGTACTGTCCTAATCCTAGGAGCACTCGCAACGCGAGAGAAGGTGAAGATAAAAGACACCTGAATGTACTTTATTCCTATTTCTCCTGAACCAGAATCCATCCCCGAACTGGAACAAGTTCCTTTCGAGTTCGTATATAACCATACGATGGATTATCCAATAAACTGGGATCTTCGTAGTAATACGGAGTGTCCTGGAGAAATACAAAGGTGATTTAGGATTGGCGAAGAAATACTTGGTTTGTTCGTGAATAGTAGTCGCACTTTACTTTGCCCTCTTACTAATCCCTTGCTTTGTCTTAACTTAATACCTTCTGTACACCGTTTAGGCTAACTGGTTTTCTTCATTCCCCACCGTTCGGCACCAGCCTAAGGTTTGGAAGAAGACTATCCAATTTGCGTAATAGGTGTACTATCTCCTAAACCAAGGAGTACTCACAACCTGAGAGAAGGTAAAAGGAAAAGACAACTGAATAGTCCTATCCGTTTTCTTCAGAACCAGAAACCATCCTCGAAGTCCTTCGAGTTCGTATATAACCATACGATGGTTTTGTCCAATGGAAGTGGACGTTCGTAATAATACGGGGTGTCCCGGAGAAAAGGGTAAAAGCAGGAGTGGCAATGAGGTTTGTAACTCTGACAATCCAAAAGCCAGTGTTAAGGAGGTTCGGTCAACTTGGTCACTGAGTCATAGTCTTAGGGTCGGGTCAATGGTCGCTGCCAAAGAGAGAGAGAAAAGAAACACTCAGCGTGCACTCTAACCTAGATCAGAATGGTTATCACTTTATCTAATCAGGAAACCTCCCACTGTACCTCAAATTCTCCTCCAAACCTAAAAGAAGAATTAGTCGGGGTCACCCGAGGAGTAAACTAACTCATCAGCGGGAATCGGGATCCAACTATCATCACATGATAACTTGACGGAATCCACTCAAGTCACCACACTCTAGAAGGTATGCGCATGCATGGCAAGTTTCAGTTCTTTTGAAACTCCCGATGTGTGTTTTTACCCCTAGGACCCAAGTGACCTTGACGAATAATCAACAAATCAAAAGGTCCTAGTCAAGTTCAACCCGTCATTATCTTGATTGCGTTAAACCCACCCGCACGACCCTTGACGAATAATCAACAAAGTCGTACGACTGTCCTAACCAATCCATATATCCATACGACAGAAAGCATTACAGAGCTACCGCACACTACGCCTCGGCGAATAGCAACGACAAACGTAGCGCGAATACTAAGCAATACTAATCTGAAATGACGGAGGGCTACGGCTGGTTTTTGGGGAAAAACCTTTAACGTAATGAACTTGATATCGTTGAAGGAACTGGATAACCTTTTAGAAAATATAGTGACGAAAACCTTTACTAAAGAGGTCACTCCCGGTGAAGGGATCTCGGCTCTTTCCCCGTAGAATGAGGTGCAGGATATTCCAACTGAATACCACGATGCAAAGCAAAAGTAATCGGCTATAGTGAAGTTAATGCCCTGACGCAAACTTCTGTCCAAAGGGTCACTCCCGGTGAAGGGATCTCGGCCCTTGCCTCGTCGACTGAGGAGCAGGATATTCCAAATGAATACCACGATGCAAAACAAAAGTGAACGTCCTTGCAATAACAGCTTTTTGAAAAGTGTTCCAACAACATCAGAATAGGTTTGTTTATCTTGCATTGATCCGAATCAACGCAGTCCCATCAAATGATCACACCACAAAGAACGAAAATATACTGATGTACGTATATGCCATCCGCATTCGCCACTGGGTCCCGTCATCACCCGTTAGGTTACTTAACTAACGACAGAGCGGGGACTGGACTAGCGCGGATGCAAAACATATACAACATCTACTAATATATATACCAATATATTATATTTCGCTCAAGGCGTGATAAAAAGCAACATCACAGAAATGTACAGCATCACAGAACAATACAGATATCTGGAAACCCCGGGTTTCACAGAGCCGCTGCTGAAACCCGACGTTCCCCTGATTGTGTGGATAGCCTGTGCAATGAAATCCTAGACCCCTACGGGCGCGGCAAGTCACCCGCCAAAACCTGAAGCGAGGCAGCCCCTTTCAGCACCGTGAATGGACCACCCAGCACTTCATGGAATCCGGTAACTTGGGCACCCCTCCTGGGTCAACCTGTACCCCCTACGAGTGCGGCGGATAGCCCGCCAATCCTAGAGTGAAGCCCCCTCCGTCTCAATGCCATGAGATGCGGGCTTGTTGCCCTCTAGAACCCGGCTATCCGTACACCCCTCCGCGGGGTAATCCTAGTACAGAAAGTAAAATATACATACAACGGGTACATCGACCGCAACCAGGTCGTGCCCCAAAAGAATAATACAAACAGGCAATGACGGCAGTCCACATGTCGGACGCTCGCCCCGCAATATCAAATGTACATAATACAACAAAACAGTACTAGCATTGCATCCAGGCTATCCCCCACGACCGATCCGCAACAACACAGCATAAACATAGAACATCAACGTGAAAGTCACGTTCGCAAATCCGTCTAACCGGGCTATAGCAGTTAGACCGGATTTACCGATCAAGTGACATTCACGGTCGCAGATATAATGTAAATACTGTGAAATAATGTGTTTAAAATATCCGATCGATCAAAAATTAACAAGTGGGCCCCAAAGCAATACTGTAGCAGTCACAGAAAATCTGGACCTAAATTTAATATTCCAAAACCCCTAAAATTAGTCCACAAGCCCACTGGAAAAATTCCACACAGTGAAGACACTAGAGTGCGGCGGAACCGCGGCCCAAGGGGGGGTTTGGCCGCGGTTCCGCGCTTCCATGTTCGACTGACTGCGTCGAATTTTTACAGAGGTCTTAGAATTTCCAGTACATTAGTTTTATACAACCTGAAAAATTTTTAGACACCAAAAATTTTCAACAGAAACTGATGTGAACAAAAATGAGGTTTTTGGAATTTCGGTCGATCGGATAAGTAAAACACATTACAACAAGCTAGACAAGGTTAATGGCGTGGCTCTGATACCATGTTGCGCCACGGCAGCGCCCCGGCCGTCTTACCGAGGCCAAAATGCGGAATCAAAATTTTTCCTTACTCGGAAACCGGCGCTACCGCGGACAATGAAAACCCGGATCGTAACCATTAACCGATACTAGCTAACTAGAGATGGGGTGAGAAATATACCAAGCGATCCGTGTCCTTCGGTCTTCGTCTCCACTTCGATCTCCCGCGGAATCTCCGTCACCTCCTCGCTCGTCGGAAGGGGCACCACGTAGCCGGAATCTTTTACGGGCTCCCGCCTCTTGACCGAGGCAACTCGGGCGCGAAGTTGGCTAGCCGACGCTGTTCCCCTCCGAAAGGCGGCCGGGACGTTAGGACGTCCGTGCCTGAGGTTCGGGGCAGATGCTATTTGGTTTTATCCGTCTATCTCTCCGAAGATGCCAAGTTGATTTATGGCACCGTGTATCGGAGGTTTAGACGGATGCGGCCAATGTAGCAGACTTCGTCAGATTCCCCCTCAGGGTGAGGGGTTTTTTGATTGTGGGGACGCTCTTCCCTGCAGGCGCAAGCCCCTGCAGTTAATTACGCTACCGCATCGCGGTAACAACTTTCTCCTTCTCCAGAATTTCACTTCGTATCGTGTGTGTTTGTTTTGTTTGTGGTTGCCCGTGGATTGTATACAGAGACTGAGTAATGCCGTCGCCCGTAGGACGTGGATTAGTCCAAATCCGTATTTACTTAGATTTGGGTTTGGTGTTTTTAGTTTAAGGATACGTTAGTCGCGTTGCGGCTAAGATCAACTTAAACATTCGTTAAGGATACGTTAGTCCTGTTTGAGACTAAGATCAACTTAACGTGATCGTTTAGATCCGACAAAAGAGCGTTTGGGCTCTATTGTTCCAGTTTGGGAGATTCATAGTCCAATTTGGGACTAAAGTCTGTTTGGAGGATACGTTAGCCATTTTTGAGGCTAAGATCGACTCAAACGTTTGTTAAGGATACGTTAGTCCAGTTTGAGAATAAGATCAACTTAACGGGACCGTTTAGATCCGACAAAAGAGCATTTGGGCTCTATTGTGCCAGTTTAGGGACGTGGTGGTCCATAGCATTTATGGCCGTCGGGACCCGTCACCTCTCTGACGTCGTTGAAGAATTACAACGATAGGTGTCAGAGGAGTTCAGAGATGTACCCTTGAACCAGAGTTGATTTGGGGTTTTATCATTCATTTAAATGTCTAAGGATGCGCTAGCCGTGTTTGGGGCTAAGATCAACTTAAACAGGACCGTTTAGATCCGGCAAAAGAGCATTTGGAGGCTCTATTGTTCCAGTTTAGGGACGTAGTGGTCCACTTTCCAGTTTAGGGACGTGGTGGTCCATCGCCAGTTTAGGGACATGGTGGTCCAATATTAGTTTAGGGACGTTTCGGTCCGATATTAGTTTAGGGACGTTCCGGTCCGATGTTAGTTTAGGGACGTTCCGGTCCGATATTAGTTTAAGGACGTTTCAGTCCACGAGTTTAAGGACCCCGCAGTCCATATCGATGTGTGGTCGTTGGGACCCGTCACCTCTTTGACGTCGTTGAGGAATTACAACGACGGATGTCAAAGGAGTTCGGAGATGTACCCTCGAACCGGATGTAAATTGATTTAGAAGAGCAATTTTGCTCAGTCAATTTAATTTAAGGACTTATGGCCAAAATTGGGCTAAGTCCAGTTGAAATGTTCAACATTTTATTTGCTTTTGCATTGCATTTCTTTTTTTATTTTTATTTGGGCCTTGCCCAGAAAGGATGCAGAGCATCAATTTGTTTTGGGCTCTGCCCTTTTATGAATGATGCAAGGCATCAATTTTATTTGGGCTCTGCCCTTGTATAAAGGATGCAAAGCATCAATTTATTTGGGCTCTGCCCATTTATTGCCTTGCAATTTAATTAGGTCTACTAGGTCTTTTTGGTTTGGGCCTTGCCCTTTAGAAAATGCATTGCATTTATCAAGCGCTTTGCGCCAATCAAAAAGCATAACAGTGCAAATTTATAAGTGCAAAGCACTATTAATTTGAGAATCTTTTAGATTCAAGAACCAATGGTTCATAAAAGAAGTGCAAAGCACTATTTGATTTCTTGATCTAATTTAGATCAAAGAATAACAAGTTTTTTCCTTTTTATTTCAAGAACCAAAGTTTCATAAAAGTGCAAAGCACTATTAATTTAAGAATCTTTTAGGTTCAAGAACCGATGGTTCATAAAACAAGTGCAAGGCACTATTTTTTTTTAGATCTAAGAAAAAACAAGTTTTTCTTGTTTTTCTTATCTTAGAGAACCAAAGGTTCATGAAAGTGCAAAGCACTATTAATTTAAGAACCTTTTAGGTTCAAGAACCGATGGTTCATAAAACAAGTGCAAGGCACTATTTTTATTTATTTATTTATTTATCGTTAAAGATCTATGATCTTGTTCATAAGAGAATTTTCTCTTCTTTAAAAGGTTTTTACCTTTTTTTTTTATTCTTCAAGAGTTCTCTTCTCTTTTCTTTTTAGCAAGATGTTGATGCCTTTGAATTGAGGTCTAGGGTCCTTTTTATAGTGCCCATAAATTAGTTAAAGTTTGTTAAAGAGATTATTCTCTAAGTGATTTGGGGAATTTTCCCCACCGTCGGATCTTTAATCCAAAGGTCTCTGTTTTACAGAAGAAATCTTATTGTTTTAACAAAAACAGAAAAGATTTTCTCAAATCTTTATTCTGTTTTTTGCAATAAAGAATTTTATTTTTTTTTATTTTTTTTTTATTTTTTTTTTATTTTTTTATTTTTTTTTATTTTTTGCTTGCGCAGCTGTGCGTTGACACGTGTCGCGCAACTGCGCAGTTGCGCAGTTGCGCACTGCGCAGCTGCGTGACACGTGTCGCACAGGTGCGCAGTTGCGCACTGCGCAGCTGCGTGACGCGTGTCGCGCAGCTGCGCAGTTGCGCACTGCGCAGCTGCGTGACGCGTGTCGCGCAGCTGCGCAGGTGCGCACTGCGTGACACGTGTCGCGCAACTGCGCACTTTTTTTTTTTTGGAGCTTTGCTCTGATTGGAGAAACAACAGAAGTATTGCTTCTTTTTCCATCTTGGAATTTAAACAGAGCTTTGCTCTGATTAAGGTAAACAAATGCCCCCCCACCGTTGCGCTTACGTGGTCTCCTAACGTGAGCGCAGCGGTGGCAGACTCCGAACCGTCGCGCCATCTCTTGGGAGCTGAAAGGGCACTTGATGCCTATAAATAGGACCTTTGGTCCTCGAAAAATTCTTTACCACTTCAAGAATTTTGACTCAGAGCCTTGCTCTTGCTTAAGAATTTTCAGAGCCTTGCTCTTGATTTTTTTCCAAGAACTCCAAAGTTCATAACCATCATAGGTAAAAATTAAATTAAATTAAAGCTGATTAATAGAGCCTTGCTCTCCATAGATCCCTGATCTAAAGAAAACCTATTTAGGGTTTCATTTAGCAGAGCTTTGCTCTAAAGAGGTCCAAAGAGAACTCAGGAGAATCCTGTTAGGGTTCCATTAATAGAGCTTTGCTCTATAAAAGATTTTTCTTATATCTTCTTAATTAATGGAGCTTTGCTCCTCCCAACTTATATGGCACTTGAGAATATTATTATTATTATATCATTTTTTTTCCCAGAGCGGAGCTCTCAATATTTTCAGGGAATTTTCCTTAAATTCTCCTCATAACTGATTTTGACTGGTGTCGCTCCTGTCTGCAGAGCATTGCTCTCGAGGAGTTTAACTTTTAACTTTCTGTATTTTCTTGTTTGTTAATATCCCTGTATTGTTTTCTTCAGGTATTATGGCGGTGCGTCTATACAGCTTGCACGAGTTCATCACTTATGAGGATATCCGTGTACAGGACCGTCAACAGAACCAGGAGTTTACGGACGCTCAATGTGCAGAGGTCATGGGTCGCCTGAATGCCAGCGGTGGCTGGCTGCTACCTCGTCGTTCGGCCCTTTTGAAAGTCGTGCTGGGGTCAATATGGAGAGCACTCCCAGGTCTTCACGAGGCCTTACCGCTCAATGCGCTAGATGATGCCGAAGACAAGGTGCATTCAGTGTACCTGACGGGGCTGATATCGAAGAAACGGCGAAACAACCTCGTTGACATCCTACATCAAATCTTTCAGCAGACGACAATCGTTGCTGCTTATCGAAGGCCGGAGGGGCTTGCCGATGATATTGACACCGAGGAGCGCGAGAGGCTGCGCATAAGAATAATTAGAAAGGCCAAAAGAAGTTTGGACGGCCTTACTTTTGAATTCCTCAATCCCTGCCCCGGATCTGAAGTTATTCCATTGTAATAATGTTTTCCTTTTACCGCTTTTCAAAATTGTAAGAATTTTTGCCAATATGAATGGAAACTTTTTACTTCAGCTTCTCTTATTTCCCGTCCTGAGTTTTCTGTCCATGCATAAATGAATGCGTCACGCATGCCAGATCAAATGTAGACCGGATATTCTCTCTGTCATCTTCTTTCTTTTAAAGTCAGCAGGCTGTCTTAATAACCATGGTTGATGGATGTCTAAAACGAGTATTCTGACTTCCTCAGGAAATAGCGATGGCTTAGGCCCCAGGTTCAGGTCTAATGCCTAAGACTTTTCAATTCTATGAGCCGTGAGGGTCTCATAGAGGCTTTTCTCCCTACGGATCGAGAGGATCTCATAGGTGGATTTTCTCCTTAGGAATCGTGAGGATTCCTAAGTGTGGTTTTCTCTTATAAGTCGTAAGGATCTTATAAGAGAATTTTCCCTCTTACGAATCGAGAGGATTCGTAAGTGGTTGTTTCCCTCCTCGTCGAAATTCGACTTCGGAGAGTGAGACCCGTGAATAGTATGCAAGAGACCAGTTTGGATTGACTTGCAGGGCCCCATTGCTCAAAAAGCAAGCTTTTCAATCCTTGCTGTCTAAGACTTTATCTCACGAGTCGAGCCGCCTCGACAATTTTTCACAAGTCGAGACGAATCGAACGTTTCTCGCAAGAACATCTTAACGTCGCATTTAACCTCTGCTCTTTACGACAGAAGCCCGTTAAGGTCGGTGGTACTTAGGGTTTTGGCCATCGTACCGTCGCATAAGCTGATATAGTCCTCGATAGGCAATCGTGCTGTTCAAGTAGCCCCGCGACTGCCGTGTCTCTGATCCCTTCGGGGGCTGGACAAGACATCTTCAAGCAATCCTCCTTGGCAGTTTGACCGTCGGAAGAGCAAGCGCTAGGAATTTGCCATGCCGCTTTTTACTTGAGGTTAGGCTCATTTTGGAGAGCCCCGATGAGTCATAACCACTCCGCGCTGGTGTGGGATGATCTCCGATAGTCTTTCAGGCTTTATATGACTTGCCGTTAAGACCCTGAAGCTAGGAATTTGGCCTTTGCTTCGTTTGCTGGCATTGCGTCCTCTGTATCGAGACGAATGTCATGGTGGGAACTAGGGATTTTGCCGTGGCTCCATTTGTTTGATGACGTTGCGTCTGCTGTGTCGAGACGAACGTTGGGGCGACATCTCATCTGCTGTATCGAGACGGACGTCGAGGTGGTGACCATTCTGTGCTGGTGCAAGATGATCTCCGGTTGTCTTTCCGGTTTTATATGAGTTACCGTCAAGACGTCGAAGCTAGGAATGTGGCCTTCGCTTCGTTTGCTTTGGTGTGTCCAAATCCTGTTGGAGGACGAACGCTGGGGTTAACATTTCGTCTGCTGTATCGAGACGAACGTCAAGGTGGTGACCACTCTGTGCTGATGCGAGATGATCTCCGATTGTCTTTCCGGTTTTATGTGAGTTACCGTAAAGACGTTGAAGCTAGGAATGTGGCCTTCGCTTCATTTGCCTTGTCATGTCTGAATCCCTGCTGGAGGAAGAACGATGGGGTCGACATCTCGTCTGCTGTATCGAGACGGACGTCGAGGTGGTGACCACTCTGTGCTGGTGCGAGATGATCTCCGGTTGTCTTTCTGGTTTTATATGAGTTACCGTAAAGACGTTGAAGCTAGGAATGTGGCCTTCGCTTCATTTGCCTTGTCATGTCTGAATCCCTGCTGGAGGAAGAACGATGGGGTCGACATCTCGTCTGCTGTATCGAGACGGACGTCGAGGTGGTGACCACTCTGTGCTGGTGCGAGATGATCTCCGGTTGTCTTTCTGGTTTTATATGAGTTACCGTAAAGACGTTGAAGCTAGGAATGTGGCCTTCGCTTCATTTGCTTTGTCACGTCTGAATCCCTGCTGGAGGAAGAACGCTGGGGTCGACATCTCGTCTGCTGTATCGAGACGGACGTCGAGGTGGTGACCACTTCATGTGAGATGGTCTCCGATTGTCTTTCCGGTTTTATGTAAGTTACCGTAAAGACGTTGAAGCTAGGAATGTGGCCTTCGCTTCGTTTGCTTACACTGCGTCTGGTGTATTGAGACGAATGCTGAGGTGGAGCTGGGATTTTGCCATCACTCCGCTTTGTTTCGACCGTGAGGTCTTTTGTTGACGTTGCATCTGCCTCCAGCTGGACTGCGGAGGAACGTTGTTGTTGACATTGCGTTTACTGTATCGAGACGAATGCTGAGGTGAAGCTGGGATTTTGCCATCGCTCTGCTTGATGGTGTAACATCTGTGTCCTGTTGGAATGAGGAGGCACACCGTTGTTGGTCTCTAGGCTGTAGACGTTGACGTCGAGACCCTGAAGCTCGGGATCTTCGTTTGCTTCATTTGTTGACATCGTGTCTGTAATATTGCGACAAATGTCGAGAAGGTCTCTAGGTTATCTATGAACCGTCGAGATTTGACTTCGTTTTCTGGTGGAGTCTGTTGGGAAGGTATTGTTCCCTTTTTATCTGTGCCCCTGGATTGTATACAGGGATCGATGTGATTTCACCTGTAGGGCAAAAAGTTTCATTCTTTCATTTTTTTTTTATTCTTTCCGCGATGCTCTATCATTTCAGCTTTTATATCGCGAAGGTCGCGATTGCCCAATCATTTCGGCTATTTTTCGCGGTGCCCAATCATTTCGGCTATTTACTTTATTTTTACTCGCTACTTTTTATTGCGAGTTGCCCAATCATTTCGACTGTTTATTTTATTTTTACTCGCTGTTTTTTTTTATTGCGAGTTGCCCAATCATTTCGGCTATTTTTCTTTTTACTCGTGCATACATTTTTACTTGCTGATTTTGTTTGCAAGTTGCCCCATCATTTCGGCTATTTCGTATGCATTTTTTTTTTATGAGTAGGGGATTTGGGATCTGATACCAATCTTGGCATCAGCATCGCTGCGACTGGAATATTGCCAGGAGCGAATCATCATTTGCCGTGAAAGGACTTGGAATTTGATACCGGTTTAGGCATCAACATCGCTACCACTGGGATATTGTCAGGAGCGAATCATCATTTGCCTCTGTCGATGTAGAACAAAGGTGGCTTAACGACCAGGGTTAAGGTCCTGTCGACTAAGGCTTTTGACTTTATGAGCCGTAAGGGTCTCACAAAGCTATTTCTCCCTACAAGTCGTAAGGATCTTATAGGTGTATTTTCTCCTTAGGAATCGTGAGGGTTCCTAAGTGTATTGTTCCTCTGTAAGTCGTAAGGATCCTACAGGAGGGTTTTCTCCTTGTAAGTCGAGAGGACTTACAAGGGTTGTTTACCATGCAAACACATCCCTAGTCTCAGATGGGACTTAGTTAGGGAAATGTTTATTCGCGCCCGTGGATTGTATACAAGGGCCAATATAGGACCACTTGTAGGGCAATGTCGAAAGTTGTGGGGGTTGCTTAAGCACAGGTTTAGGCCTCTGTAACTTAAGACTTTCAAATCTTACGAGCCGTAATGGTCCCACAAGAGAGTTCTCCTTACGAGTCGTGAGGATCTCGCAAGTGTATTTTCTCCTTAGGAATCGTGGGGATCCCTAAGTGTGTTGTTCCTTTGTGAGTCGTAAGGATCTCACGCAGGTGGTTTCTCCTTACAGGGTCGAGAGGACCCTATAAGTGTTTCTCAACGAGGTTGCGCCCTTTCGGGTTTTCACAAACACTCGCCGGTAGTCCTGCTGTTTTTACTCACGGAGCCCTTTCGGGTTTTCATCCGTGCCCATTTTGCTTGTGGACATACCGTTTTTTTTATTCTCTTTTTTTTTTTCTTTTCTTTTTTTTTTCTTCTTCTTTTTTTTTCAAACGAGATCGCGCCCTTTCGGGTTTTCACGAACACTCGCCGGTAGCCCTGCTGTTTTTACTCACGGAGCCCCTTCGGGTTTTCATCCGTGCCCATTTTGCTTGTGGACATACCGTTATTATTATTTTTTTATTTTTATTTTTATTTTTTTAACGTCAGCCTGAAGATGCTGCGGGTTGGGAGTAGTTTAACGACGTTTCGGTCATTTGCAAGTTTTTAGGACATTGCGGTCCATCATTAGTTTAAGGACATCTCGGTCCGTTGTTAGTTTAAGGACGTTTCGGTCCGTTATCCAGTTTTAGGACGTAGTGGTCCGTTAGGCTTTCTCTATGAATGAGCATGATGCCCCCGGCGTGTCCATATTTTTCGGAGCATGCGGTCGTGGCGGGTTCACCTTCCAAATTTCGGACAACGCGAACTTGCCCTATTGGTATTGGTCTTCAACCCAGTTTTTGAAGACGTAGCAGTCCTCGATCAGGTGACCTACTGTTTGGTGGTAAGGGCAATAATTAGGATTATTAACGTCGCCTGGCTGCAACGGACGTTTTGGATTCGGCAGATTAATGAGTCTGTTGTGCACTGCCAGCTCGAACAGTCCCCTTGTTTTATCTTGCGGAAACGAGTAAGGGCGTTCCAACTTTTCCTGGAGGGATTGACGCTTGTTGCTTTGGCAAGCAACCGGTCTAGGGTCACCTGATTGTTGGTGAGTGCTGATGACGAGGGCCTTTTTTCCTTTTCTTTTATCCTTTTTGTTCGATCCTTTGTTTACGGGGCCGAGATTTTTTCCGAGTAGCATGCGATTGCATGGCTGAACGTTCTCGCAGCTTCTCAATTCCTTTATTTTTGAAATAGATTCCCCGAGGGAAGAGTTGGGGGTAGCTTCTTCGTCAGAGTCGCTTCCAAAGGTGATAATTTGTGATCTCTTAAAGTCGGCTATATGACATTCGGCGGTGGCTCTTTTGCGCTCATCTATCGCATTTTTCCGATGTCCACAAGCTTCACACTTTGTCCTGTCGAAGTGTCGCTTTTGAGCGACATACCCTTGCCACCAACAGTTAAAGGATTCGCAGTCTTCGGTAGGATGTATGATCTTCTGATGATATAAACAGAAGTTAGGGTGCATCTCTACCTCAGAGAAAGAATTTTCTTCAGAGGGCGGTAGCTTCATTCCTACTGATAGAGCTTTGGCGAACCGTTTCCTCGTCTTGAATTTGTTTTTACCCGCAGTGTATGGCTTTTGATTTGACGGGAATACCTTGGTTCTTTCCAGTATGGCCATTTCATGCTCTTGATTGGCTTTCGCTTTCAGACGAATTTCATTTAGGAAGGCATCGATCAACTTGTCTGACGGCCGCGGAATTTCTGTTTCAGGGTCCGCCGTTGATTTCTCAGCGCAAGGATCCTCCTCATCATCCGTCAGTGAATGAGAAATCACATGACAAGTCGCTACGTAGTATTCAGATTCATCCGATAAGTTTTCTCCATCGTTTTCATCCTCGACGAAAGAACAATTTGCCCCCGGCGTGTCCGTCTTCTTTGGAGAGTGCGGCTGTGGGGGGTTTACCTTCCAGCTTTCAGACAGCGTGAACTTGCCTTGCAGGTATTGATCCTCGATCCATCCCTTAAAGACGAAACAATCCTCAATCGGGTGACTTACCGTTTGGTGGTAAGGGCAATAATTGGGATTATTAAGATCGCCTGGCTGCAACGGACGCTTTGGACTCGGCAGATTAATGAGTCTGTTGCGCACGGCCAGCTCGAACAGTCTTCTCGTTTTATTCTGCGGAAACGAGTAAGGACGTCCCAGCCTCTCTTCGAGGGATGGGCGTGGACGCACGTTGTTTTGGCGAGCGACCGGCTTTGAGTTGCTCGACTGTTGCTGAGCGTTGGCGACGATGATCGCTTTTCCTTTCTCATTTCGGGGATCGGGTCTTGGAGGAGACGGTCTATGGCCCATCTGGTCCATTTAGGCTAATTTGTCGATCAAGGCCTGGAAGGTGGTCGGCCTGAAGAACATCATGAATTGCGAGATGGTCGCCTGCGGATCGAGAGTGCCCACAAACATGCCTACCGCAGGTGCCTCTTCTATGCGTTGTTCGCATTTCGACCATAGGTTTCGCCATCGTGTTGCGTATTGGACCCACGTTTCGCCTGGCCTTATCCTGGCATTTATCAGTGCTGTTATCGGGGTGCGTTCACTAGCACTCGCGAATCTTTGTGTAAACAGCAGTTCCATCTCTGCAAATGTTTTGACAGAGTCGTTAGGTAGCTCCGAATACCATTCAAAGGCTGTTTCTGCTAAGCTGCCGACGAATTGACGTAGCGACAATTTGTCATCGCCTCCAGTATTGCCGCATAAGGCCCTGAATTGAGCGACATGCTGATGCGGATTCCCTGTCCCTTTATATACGTGGAATTTAGGGATCGTATATCCTGGCGGGTAACTGATTTGGTCATACCAGCTCGGATACGGTCGTCCGGTCCTAACAATTTGCCCAGCCGCTTCATTCGCCTGATGAACCCGGATCTGCTGGGCTATATATTTGTCTAGGTCGACTTTGGAGATTGCCTCCTCCTTAGCTGTTGATAGAACCGGCGGAGGATTTGACGTTTCTCCCCTGTCGTCTTCAAGGACGATCGGAGGATCTTCAGCAGGAGGGTCCGGCTGTAACATCATCCCTACCATATCTTGGAAGAGGAGCGCCATCTGTTTTATGTTAGCCGCTTGCTCTGCAGCTTCTTTGTCCCTCTTTTCGAGGACTCTGCGTAAAAAGTCAGCGTCGGTTTCTTGTTCTTGACGCTCATCCGAAGACATTTCAGAGCTTTCTTTTGGCTCAGTGAGTGCAGCCATTGTAGTCATCATTTCCTGAAGCTTTTGTTGTTGCTCCTGGGCTTTCGTCACGGATCGGGTGAGCGGTCGGTGGCCCGTAGAAGTGCGGCTTTCCTCCTTTCCAGAAGCCATATAAACAGTGTGCACCACCATGCCCCCAGACTTGGGACGTTTGTGTTCGGCGCTTTTATATTTCGCCATGTTCACAGGGGCTTTTTGTGGCCTCATTTTTTGAGTGATTGGAGTTAAGGGAGCCGTTGTAGTGGGCACCCAAGTAGCTTTTGCTTTTTGTGGTTTGACAGAGTAATCCTTCCCCTGCCGAACCTTCATCTTTTTCTGTCGTCGGAGGCAGTCTTGATCGATCACCGACTCTTGGACCTGTCGCCAGACTTTGTAAATTTTAGAGGACAGCCGTTGAGGGGGCTGCTCTAACTTCTTCTCTGGAGTATTCTCCACAGGTGAAGGAGTTCGTTTCAACATCGCAGTAGGAGAGTTTCTGCGCACCGAGTTCAGCAACTCAAAGCTGTTCCTGGTTGGAACAGCAGTATCGATCTCCACCATTAGAGTTGGAGGAGTAAGTCCAGAGGGGGAGTTGCCCCCAGCCTTCTTCACTCGGCGCCAGTAGCGACGTCGGGCATGTCGTGCTGATGGAGTTGTTTCAGCTATAGGGGTGACCTCCTCATGCCCTCTGTGTTGGTCAGAATATACCGGTACCAGCTTTTTAAAGATCGACGCCCGTTGAACGGGGACGGCCAACTTGTCAGAAGCGGACTTCTGAACATAGGAAGCAACCTTGGTGATTTTGCCAGGAACGGGAGTTGGGATGGCTATCCGCTTCGGGATAACGCCTTCTGGTATGGCAGGCTTCTTCATGGGCCCGATGGAGCTCTGGCCTAATCCATTAAAACCTGAAGCAGTGGAGTTGGACGGCCTATTGAAAGGGGTCGCGGCAGTGGTGAGTCGGTCGAAGACCGACTTCTTTGGAGCTTCTTGCAATGTCATTGGGGCGTTGAAGCTCATTGATGGGACCATGGTCCCAAAAAATAGTCCAGTGGTGGCTTGAGCCACCTGCTCCACCGGCATTTTGAAAAGGGAGGCCGCTTGGGGCCCATAAGTCACTCCTCCAGTAATGACGGAGCGAGAGTTGTTGCTGCAGGTGATGCAGTTCGAAGCCATTGATCTTCTGTTTTCTGCACGGAGCAAGACACCAAATCTTAGTACCTTGAATCTACAGGCAATCACAGCAAACCGCGATTTGTTCGCGAACACGACACACGAAGTGTGGAGTGGAAAGAGGAAGAGGTCCCACCGGGCGTGCCAGAATCTGTTCCCCTCCGAAAGGCGGCCGGGACGTTAGGACGTCCGTGCCTGAGGTTCGGGGCAGATGCTATTTGGTTTTATCCGTCTATCTCTCCGAAGATGCCAAGTTGATTTATGGCACCGTGTATCGGAGGTTTAGACGGATGCGGCCGATGTAGCAGACTTCGTCAGATTCCCCCTCAGGGTGAGGGGTTTTTTGATTGTGGGGACGCTCTTCCCTGCAGGCGCAAGCCCCTGCAGTTAATTACGCTACCGCATCGCGGTAACAACTTTCTCCTTCTCCAGAATTTCACTTCGTGTCGTGTGTGTTTGTTTTGTTTGTGGTTGCCCGTGGATTGTATACGGAGACTGAGTAATGCCGTCGCCCGTAGGACGTGGATTAGTCCAAATCCGTATTTACTTAGATTTGGGTTTGGTGTTTTTAGTTTAAGGATACGTTAGTCGCGTTGCGGCTAAGATCAACTTAAACTTTCGTTAAGAATACGTTAGTCCTGTTTGAGACTAAGATCAACTTAACGTGATCGTTTAGATCCGACAAAAGAGCGTTTGGGCTCTATTGTTCCAGTTTGGGAGATTCATAGTCCAATTTGGGACTAAAGTCTGTTTGGAGGATACGTTAGCCATTTTTGAGGCTAAGATCGACTCAAACGTTTGTTAAAGATACGTTAGTCCAGTTTGAGACTAAGATCAACTTAACGGGACCGTTTAGATCCGACAAAAGAGCATTTGGGCTCTATTGTGCCAGTTTAGGGACGTGGTGGTCCATAGCATTTATGGCCGTCGGGACCCGTCACCTCTCTGACGTCGTTGAAGAATTACAACGATAGGTGTCAGAGGAGTTCAGAGATGTACCCTTGAACCAGAGTTGATTTGGGGTTTTATCATTCATTTAAATGTCTAAGGATGCGCTAGCCGTGTTTGGGGCTAAGATCAACTTAAACGGGACCGTTTAGATCCGGCAAAAGAGCATTTGGAGGCTCTATTGTTCCAGTTTAGGGACGTAGTGGTCCACTTTCCAGTTTAGGGACGTGGTGGTCCATCGCCAGTTTAGGGACATGGTGGTCCAATATTAGTTTAGGGACGTTCCGGTCCGATGTTAGTTTAGGGACGTTCCGGTCCGATATTAGTTTAAGGACGTTTCGGTCCACGAGTTTAAGGACCCCGCAGTCCATATCGATGTGTGGTCGTTGGGACCCGTCACCTCTTTGACGTCGTTGAGGAATTACAACGACGGATGTCAAAGGAGTTCGGAGATGTACCCTCGAACCGGATGTAAATTGATTTAGAAGAGCAATTTTGCTCAGTCAATTTAATTTAAGGACTTATGGCCAAAATTGGGCTAAGTCCAGTTGAAATGTTCAACATTTTATTTGCTTTTGCATTGCATTTCTTTTTTTATTTTTATTTGGGCCTTGCCCAGAAAGGATGCAGAGCATCAATTTGTTTTGGGCTCTGCCCTTTTATGAATGATGCAAGGCATCAATTTTATTTGGGCTCTGCCCTTGTATAAAGGATGCAAAGCATCAATTTATTTGGGCTCTGCCCATTTATTGCCTTGCAATTTAATTAGGCCTACTAGGTCTTTTTGGTTTGGGCCTTGCCCTTTAGAAAATGCATTGCATTTATCAAGCGCTTTGCGCCAATCAAAAAGCATAACAGTGCAAATTTATAAGTGCAAAGCACTATTAATTTGAGAATCTTTTAGATTCAAGAACCAATGGTTCATAAAAGAAGTGCAAAGCACTATTTGATTTCTTGATCTAATTTAGATCAAAAAATAACAAGTTTTTTCCTTTTTATTTCAAGAACCAAAGTTTCATAAAAGTGCAAAGCACTATTAATTTAAGAATCTTTTAGGTTCAAGAACCGATGGTTCATAAAACAAGTGCAAGGCACTATTTTTTTTAGATCTAAGAAAAAACAAGTTTTTCTTGTTTTTCTTATCTTAGAGAACCAAAGGTTCATGAAAGTGCAAAGCACTATTAATTTAAGAACCTTTTAGGTTCAAGAACCGATGGTTCATAAAACAAGTGCAAGGCACTATTTTTATTTATTTATTTATTTATCGTTAAAGATCTATGATCTTGTTCATAAGAGAATTTTCTCTTCTTTAAAAGGTTTTTACCTTTTTTTTTTATTCTTCAAGAGTTCTCTTCTCTTTTCTTTTTAGCAAGATGTTGATGCCTTTGAATTGAGGTCTAGGGTCCTTTTTATAGTGCCCATAAATTAGTTAAAGTTTGTTAAAGAGATTATTCTCTAAGTGATTTGGGGAATTTTCCCCACCGTCGGATCTTTAATCCAAAGGTCTCTGTTTTACAGAAGAAATCTTATTGTTTTAACAAAAACAGAAAAGATTTTCTCAAATCTTTATTCTGTTTTTTGCAATAAAGAATTTTATTTTTTTTTATTTTTTTTTATTTTTTTATTTTTTTTTATTTTTTGCTTGCGCAGCTGCGCGTTGACACGTGTCGCGCAACTGCGCAGTTGCGCAGTTGCGCACTGCGCAGCTGCGTGACACGTGTCGCGCAGGTGCGCAGTGCGCAGCTGTGTGACGCGCACTGCACAGCTGCGTGACACGTGTCGCGCAACTGCGCAGTTGCGCACTGCGTGACACGTGTCTTGCGCAGTTGCGCACTGCGCAGCTGCGTGACACGTGTCGCGCAACTGCGCACTTGCGCAGTTGCGCACTGCGTGACACGTGTCGCGCAACAGCGCACTTGCGCACTTTTTTTTTTTGAGCTTTGCTCTGATTGGAGAAACAACAGAAGTATTGCTTCTTTTTCCATCTTGGAATTTAAACAGAGCTTTGCTCTGATTAAGGTAAACAGACGCGTCCAAGGTTTGCTATAGAAATAGTGTAGAAGGTTATCTCTTTGGGGTTTCTTGAAGTTGCCATGATGTTTGGAGGAAAGGAATAATAAGCTATGAAGGGATTTGTGTAATTTTTGCAAGCAAGCAAGCATGAGAATGAGATGATATATTTCCACCACTAGCAAAATGATCCTCTCATCTCACCCCCTCAAGAATGGCCGGCCCCCTTATCTCAAGAATGAGATTGGAGAGAGAAAAAAGAATGGCACCACAATTAGTATTGAATAATAGAATGGAAAAACAATATCTTAAAGAAAATGGTCACAACCATTTCCTTTCACACACCATCAAATGAAAAGCCATCAAATGGACAAGAATGGAATATCATCATGAAGCAAGTCTCATCATAATCCACAAATGCAAGAAAACCCCTCACAACTAAGTTAATTGCAAACTTGCAATTAACCCCTCCAACGAAAAGTCCGGCCGTGAAGGAATAAAAGAAAACCGGCCGGAACGGAATGCAAACTGGCAACTTCAGAAAAACTGATCCCGTAATAAAATACGGGAAAACCCCACTACCGCAAATACATGCCCGCATTTGTATTCCCACTGAACACAAATGCAAAGAGACAAAACTACACTATCACATACTAGGATCCGGCTTAAGCCAAAGCCGGCTAGTAAAAACCGCCCGATCATGATCCGTGCAATACCGCACGTATCTGATCGAACCCTGCCATATCTCCATACGGCCTCTACAGCGTTTCGCCCGAAAGCTTGAGTAACTGTAAGTGTGGTGGACTCTAAAGACTCGTCAATACTATGGCTGTGGATTTAACCACTAGCACGTCAGAGGTATTAGCCAATACGTGACGGGCCACCAGCTATTGACCAAAAGGGACGTCGATGAGCGAACTCATCCTGACACCCTACTGAGCCTGTCAGTGACAATATCCGTACAGTCCGGTCCGTTCGTCTATGAGCATCGCATGGAGGGCCTAGGGGGTTGGTAATGTAAGTCCACGTTGCGACCCCCGGTGCTTACGGGGAGGCGGAAACGGTATAAAAAACAAATTTTTATCGCAAGAGGCAACATGGACTAAACAAGGTCGGGATCGTGTCTAAACTAAACTAGCAAACTTGCTAAAGAGATTTAGCTACTCGGATGAAGATGGTTATACCTTGTTTTCTTGAACTCCTTCTCTTCAAGCTCCGGTGGTGGTCCGATGGCTCCTTCTCGTCGTCTCCGTACGCCGAAGATAGATCCACTTGAAAGCTCCAACCTTTAGCTCCTTCTTCGTTCTTTGAAGAAACTAGTTCACTTGGTTTGCTAAACCTAGTGAACTAGAATGAGTAGAGTAGAAATAGAATGGGATTTTATCTATGGTTCTTGATTCTCAACACATGAGAGATATGAACCATAGAGTCAAGAGAGGGAGCAAGAGGATGAGAGTGAGAGCAAAGTGAAGAGCTCAAGAACAAGAGAGAGAGTGAGCAAGTAAGAATGAGGCTCTCTTTTGTCTCTCACCCTCTCATAATCCAAAGCAATGATAACTCATCATATCAAAAAAGTCTTATGTGTGATGGTTGAAGCAACCATAACCTTATCATGTCATGCACTCATTTTACTCAAATGAACAAGCAAGTAAAAGTCTTTGGCATGAAATGATAGCCATGGTTATCATGATGGTCAACTAGTCAAGCCTAGTCAACCGGTCAACAAAGTCAACAAAAGTCAACAAGTCAACAAAGTCAACAAAAGTCAACAACCAAATCACCATAATACTTAATTAATATAATAGTTAATCACATATCATATTCTCATTAGGGTTGAGCAAAAAGTCAAAAAGTCAACGGTCAACTGTCAACAACCCTAATGAGAATCCGCTGTCTGTGCCTCCCTGTCAACTGTGCATACACACCCGCATCCGCGTTCCGAGGAACACGAAAGCAAACTGGATAAATCCAATCCCATAAGGTACACTAGGATCTGGCTTAAACCAAAGCCCGCTAGTGTAAACTGTCCGGACACTGTACGTGCATAAGTGCACGGATGTGACCGAACCCTGTCGCAAAACCATGCGACCTGTCGCAATACCATGCGACCTGTCGCAATACCATGCGACCTCTACTCTTTTGCCTAAAGGCGAAAAGCTTTCTGTGTGGGACTCTAAAGACTCGACACTACGCTGGCAGTGGGTTTAACCACAGACCGCAAGCGGCACTAGCTGTGCGTAACGGTCCCCAGGTAATGCCGACAAGAAGACCGACGAGGCGAAACCCATCTGAACTCCTACTGAGCCTGAGTGTGACATTCTCCGTACAGTCCGGTCTGTTCGTCTGATACATCGCATGGCTGGCCTAGGGGGCGGTAAACGTCAGTCCCCCAATAGCGGTACAAGTCGTGCCGGAGCGAAGCCCAAAACACCCTGAGATAACACTGGAAACCTACCAGTATATCTCGTTTGCCCTGGCCAGGGACTACTCGTGTAATGGCTCTCCTAGACACAGCGCGATGTCAACCCCCAATACCGGGAGAGACGAATCCTGTCTAACCGTCACTGCCTCCAAGTGCTTCGGGACTGCACCCAACCACTACCTGTTTGCACGACTCCTTTGAGCCGTGGTAGGGTAGTGATCAAAGTACAGTGGGAACACACCCGAGGCGAAGTGACAGTGTCAAGTCAGCGGACTAAGCTGTACTCATGTCACCTGGGAACTGATAACTGACGATAGGTATAATACCAACTGGTCAGTTCCCGACGAGTCCTGTCCAGTGTACCCGTAACCTAACGGGCACCCGCATACTATCTCAAGTACGACGTACTGACGGCTGTGGGACAGACCGTCTCCCACACTGGGATTGAGAAGCGCATGCGCTGGTCTACTCCGGAGTATCGATGCCCTGTCTCGATAGTCCTGCGACCAGGGACCTGCATAAGGATGTGCTTCTAGATTACCCAGCCCCACTAGTGTGACGGCCATCACATCGCTGGTAATCAAGCAAAGATCCTAAGGGCTCCACTAATGTGTATAAGCAATATACAAAGATAAACACATGTACACATTGAAGTAGAAATAAACCAAGTAGCATACTACTATTTTGACCAAGATTGTATATACAAGGTGAATATCCCAAGCTTCCATTAAGTAATATACATACTAGTATGATACAGTAATGGCCTCTAGGGCATATACACTAACAGGTAAAAGTCAGACCCCCAAAAGCGGTACAAGTCGTGTCGGAGTGTAGCCTAGAACACCCTGAGATACTATTGGAATACCTACCAGTAAATCTCCTGCCTCGGCCGAGGGCTTTGTGTAATGGCTCTCCTAGACACAGCGCGACCTCACCCCCAATACCGGGAGAGACGAACCCCTGCAGATCCGCTCACTGCCTCCATGTGGCTCGGGACTGTACCCAACTAAAACCTGTTTGCACGACTCCTTTGAGCCGTGGTAGGGTAGTAATCAAAGCACAGTGGGAACTCACACGAGACAAATGACGATCTCAGGTCGATGAACTAACCTGTACACATGTCACCAGGGAACTGCTATCTGACATCTGGTATAAGACCAACTAGCAGGTTCCCGGCGAGTCCTGTCCGGTGTACTCATAACCCAATGAGCACCTGTATACATCTTAGGTGAACCAACTGACACCAGTGGCTTGCGAGACCGGCCACCGCCCCTCGTCGGGGTCTCGACTGTATACACTAGTCTACTAATGGAGTATCGATGCCCTGTCTCGAAACTCCTACGACTAGGGACCTTTTAAGGATGTGCTTATAGACTACCAGCTCCCACGTATATGATCGCCATCATACTACTGGTAGTCAAGCAAGAATCCTAGGGGCTCTATCAACGTGTAATAGCGACATGTCAGGTCACCTAAAGCAGTACACGATGATAAAGATAAACCAGATAGCATACTATCATCTCGAGTAAGACTGTCCTACCGGGATAGGTCCTCCCTCAATCATTGCAATCACGTGCCTGTGATCCAATAATTGACTCTGAGGGCACTATCTCCAACAAATGTGATTAATGAAATAAAAGAAACCTAAAGATGTTGTGGAATCGAATTTCAAAATAAAACAGGTAGCTACAGTTCTTGCTTTGCACAGCGGTATATGTGATATATCCTACACCTTATTCGATAAGGAAAGAACCGAGATCCCTTCACCGGGAGTGACTCCTTTAGCAATAACTGGCAAATGCTACACACTCGGTTTGTCTTTTGATTGCTTTTAAGAGTTTTTGCTTTGCACAGTGATATATATGATATATCCCGCACCTCATTCGACGAGGAAAGGACCGACGATCCCTTCACCGGGAGTGACTCCTTTAGCAAAACTAGAAAAGCCTCAAAAGCACTCTATTTTTAAAATCATTTGATTCTACAACGATATCAAGTTCATTACGCAATAGGTTTTCAGAAAAACCTGTCGTAGCCCTCCATCATTTCAGATAAGTTGTATATAGTATTCGTGCTGCATTTGTTGGCTTTCGTCAAGGTGCAGTGTACGGTAGCTATATGCTACTTATCTGCCAGCATACGATGCGATTGGATTAGGGTAGTCGTGCGGCTTTGTTGGCTTTCGTCAAGGGTCGTGCGGGTGGGTTTAATTCAATCAAGAAATGTACGGGTTGAACTTGACTAGCGGGCTATGGTTTGTTGGCTTTCGTCAAGGTCATAGCACGTTAGGGGCAAAATATTATCGGGAATTTCAAGTGTTGAAATTTGCAATGAGATTGCATACCTTCTATGAGATAGTTGGATCCCGATACCCGCTGCGAGTAATTGTTACTCCTGGGAGAGTTTTACACATTACAATTAGCCGATCAAGTAGGTGTCTAGAAAGGTGTCAACGAGGTTACGCCTCTGGAAAAACGAGGTTTACATTAATTAGGTTCGTGCGAAAGCACGGGGGACCTCCCTCAAAGTACCGACACTGGCCTGGCTGAAAGATTGGCGAACTTGTAGTGTGTAATTAATCCCGGCTAGTCTTTCCTTTTAGGGTTTGAAGGAAGATTTGATTAAAAGCAGTGGGAGCCATCCTGATTAGATAAAATAAAAACCAATCTATTCTTGACAGAGCGCACGCCAAGTGTTTTCTTCTCTCTCTCTCCTGGTAGCGACCATGTCACGCCTTAATCAAGATAATAATACGGATAATTGACCGAACCCGCTTGTTATACTGAGCTGGGGAACGTTGGTCCCGCTCCAACTTATAATTGTTATAAGACAGAGCAGGAAATTGGGGAATACCAGATTTCCCGTGCCGCCCAAACGAGGAAAGTGCATATGATGCATCATCTTCGGGTGTGTTCATTATACAGAACTGTTTCTCAAATGTCCTTTACGTCCTGGGTATATGATACCGGATCAGGATCCCGCATATGTAATCTGTTACATGGGCTACAGATAGGTAAAGAACTTAGAACGGGTGATAAGTTTCATGAGGCAGAAAATGGGGCAAGAGTTGCAGCCAAGTCTGTCGGTCACTGTCACCCTGTATTACAATACATTGATTCTGAACGAATGTTATTAGATACCGAACCTGATATACAAAATCATATCAGTCTCTTTATTAGTAAAGAAATGATAAAATTTTGTATTGTTGGATAATGTTTTGAACATTTCCTATATCAAAAGTTGATCGGTTCAGGCACATTATCTAAAAGCATTGATGTTCTAAATCAAACTACAGTTCTTAGTATACAGAACACACACAAGAGGAAGAGTTCAGAAATGAACTAATTCTTCTTGAGGTATTGTAGACTAGGTCAGATCAATGTGACCCGACTAGCTAAAGTTACATTTAGATGCATATTTAAATCAGTTTGAATTTACATCTTGTGAAAACTTGCCAGTCATGTCACAAAGATAAGATGACCATAGCTCTGTTTATTGAAAACAGAGAAAGAGTTAGTGAACTCTTGGGATTGATACATGTTGATGTATGTAAGGTCCCCTGTCTACACATACCAGGATTGGTTCTTTATACTTCATTACGTTCTCTGATGATCTCTTTAGATTCAGACATATGTTCTTGTTGAAACACAAGTCCGAACCTTTTGAGATATTCGTAGAATATAAGTTAGAAGTAGAGAACCAAAATAAGGGTATAAGTATTATGTCCTTTGATGTGATCAAGGAGGAGAATACTTGTGCATGGAATTCCTGGACTATTCTAAAGGAGAATGAGATTCTCTCTCAGTGTTACTCCTCCGTATACACCACAGTACCTCGGTGTATCGGGGCGGAGCAATCACACTCTATATGATATAGTGTGCTCTATGATGAGTACTACTGAGTTACCTATTTCCTTTTGGGAGTTATGCGCTTGAGAAGCTGCATACCTATTGAATAGGGTCACGATCAAATCAGTTGCCTACCACTTCATATGAGATATGGAAAGGGAAGAGCCCATATCTTAAGTTAGTTAAGATTTGGGGTTGTCCGGCCTATGTCTAAAAGCAAAATCCGGACAAGCTCGAGACAACGTCTGTTATGTAGAACTGGAATGGTTCCAGCTATACAAACTACAGCAGATGATTTGATAGAACCAAAGGATTCAATAGATTCCAACGAACCTCAGCCTCTCCGCCGATCTAGTAGGGTTCCTCACCCACCTGAGAGTTACTTAGGTTTCTCTATGACAGTGGGAGTGAGGATTGCATCATGAGATGATGACCCAACTAATTTCGAGCTGGCCATCAGGAGTAAGACTTTGTAAGAATGGCTGGATGCTTAGCAATCTGAGATGGAATCCATGTACACCAGCAAAGTATGGACTTTGGCTGCTATATCTGAAGGGTTAAATCCCCATCAGGAGCAAGTATATCTTGAGAAGATTACTTGGTGTAGATGGAAAAGTTGAGACTTTCAAAGCTAGACTTGTTAAAGGTTTTCGTCATTGACTAGGCATGGATAATGATGAAACCTTTTCCAGTACCTATGCTTAAGTCCATCCAGATACTACTTGCCACGGCTAGATACCATGACTACGATATCTGGCGGTTGGGTGTCATGACTGCTTTTCTAAATACTGATTTAGAAGAGTGAGTCTATAAGTACACAGCCAGAGGGCCTCGTAGACAGTGGGAGCAGCGGAAACGTGTGCAAGATGCTTTATAGGATAAAGCAGGCATCGCGGAGTTGGAACATCTGTTTTGATGGATTAGTCAAGGAAGTTGACATCATCAAAATGGTAGATGAACCTTGTATATACAAAAAGGTAGTAGGGAGTATGGTGGTGATCCTCGTAGAGTACGTGGATGACATACTCATGATAGGGAAGGAGTTTCCTATGCTACGCTCGGTCAATCTCCGCTTATCACAAGGATTCTCCAGATAGGATCAATGTGATACCTCCTCCATCCTGAGTTTTCATCTATGAGATAGATGTTATTTGGGTGTTAGTATACTCACTAGTTGTAGTGAGATGGTATCAATCGATCCTGGGGAGAATCACTGGAAGGGTTCCAGGGTGATAAAGACGACTGAATGTCAATCGCAGGCATTGTCTTTACCCTCAGTAAAGGGACGGTATGTTGGAAGAGTTCTAAGCTAGATACCGTGGCATACTAGACGATAAAGGCTGGATACATCGCTACTTAAGATGCTACCAAAGAGGCTGTTTGGATGTATATTAGTTCATGAGATGAACTTAGTTCCTACCATTGTGTGACAATGTTGTTGTGGCTTATGCCAGGAACCCCCGTCCCATCAGTGATCCAGACATATTCTAAGGCAGTATCACTTGATCATGGAGATGGTTGATCTCTAAGGGATCGAGGTTAGGAGAGTAGACTTAGAGGACAACACGGCGGATCCACTCACAAAGGCCTATTCCCAGAGAGAGACTTTTATGGGATGGTTGAGTATGAGATACTACAACCACTGCTACAGATGACCCTAGTGCAAGTGGGAGATTGTTAGTTATATGTATGCCCTAGAGGCCATTACTGTATATTGGATGTATATTGTAGTGGATGCTGGGACATATATAGGGAGGACTTTCTTGCTCGACATGATAGTATGCTATCTGGTTGCTCTTTACCTTAACGTGTACACAGATTGTCTCTCTATTACATGTTGGTAAAGCCCTTAGGATGTGTACTTGACTACCTGGACTATGATGCGGATCATACTAGTGGGGACATGGTAGTCCATAAGTACATCCTTCAAAGTCCCTAGTCGTGGGTGTATCGAGACGGGGCATCGATATACCAGAGTAGACTAGCGTGTACCTTCTCGACCCATACAGATAGGCGATGGATGATCCCATATCCATTGGTGTTTGACATCAGAGATGATATACGGGTGCTCAGTAGAGACTGGGTACACTGGACGGACTCGCAGAGAACTCCCAGATGGTATTATACCTTACGTCAGATGGCAGTTCTCTGGTGACACTGGTACAGAGTAGTCTGTTGACCCGAGATCGTCATAGAGTCTTGTGTGGTTCCCACTGTGCATTGATTTCCATCTTACCACATCCAAGAGGGCGTGCAAAACGGTGGTTTTTGGGTACAGTCCTGAGTCATATGGAGGCAATGAGCGATAGGAGGGGATTCGTCTCTCCCGGTATAGGGAGTTGATGTTGCACTGTGTTCGATTGGCTATAACAGGAAGTCCCTGGCCAGGGCTGATCAGAGAATTGCTGGTAAGTGTTACCAGTAGTTTCTCGACCCGTTATGAGCCTCATATCGACACGACTTATCGAGCTATTGGGGTCTGACGTTTACCACCCCTAGGCAAGATATGCGACATATCAGACGATCAGACCGGACTGTACGGTAGTGTTACTGGTTGGATTCACTGGAGTGTGAGCGGGCTTGCTCGTCGATCTTCTGATCGCTCAATACCCGGGTGGCCGTTACGTTTAGCAGACCGCTTGCGGCTTGTGGGTGTTTGATATGATCATCACCTGCTGCCGGCGTATTGACGAGTCTTTAGAGTCCTACACAGAGGTTTCCTGGCTCAAGCGAAACGAAATAGGAGAGCATATGAGATATGTGCGGGACCGAGAATAATGCGTGTATGTGATACCGTATTCCATTCTCGCGATGAATGTATCGATTGGTTGTATGCGATATAACCTAGTTATCGATTCAAGCGTTGATTCGATAAGACGATACATAAGATACTAATCGGTTATATGCGATATGACCGGATCGTTAAATCAAGTGTTGATTTAATGATTTAATGTATAATTATATATTTGATATATTACTTTGCATTAACTAGTATTGGTTCACTTTAAATGGATTTTCTCACTTGGCTTGTGCACATTGTATATGTGATATACTTTTGTACACAAGAATGTATCATGTTTGATGATGCATGCTAACTTGGGTTTGTGTAAAGACTAAACCATGGTTATATGAATGGTTAGGGTTTTGTTTTCTTTTTGATTTATCTTATTTAGATATTCATTTTGAAAATGATAAGCATAAAAGGAAAATGGTGGCTTTGTTTGTTTTCTAGTTGAAGCTTCTTGAACATTTGACCAAAGTGACCATTTTGTCTCATGCTTAACCCTAACCACTCCATTTAACCCTAGTCTATTCTCTACACCTAACCAAGGTTAGAATATGATAAGTATTCATATTATTATTCATTTTGGATATACTTATTATATTCTTTCATCTTCTTCTTCTTCTTCTTCAAGATGAGGAACCTTCACTTCATCAATGGTGATTGATGAAAATGAGTGAGAAATCCAATTCTAAAGTCTACCCACTTCCTATTTCTTCATCCTCTACCTCTTGCCAAGTAGTAGAGTGTGTTTTCTTCACAAGTTTCTTGACTTGGTGAAGTTGGAGCTTGATCTAGTGATGCCTCGACGCAGATCATCTTCGGCATCGTCGTCGATGACCTAGCCCGTCCATTCACCGATGAAGCCGACGCTAGAGCCCGGGGTTTGACTTGGACAGCGAGGAGACTTCATTACGGAGCTATGGAGGTGGAGCACCGGATCTACAAAGGTTGTATTTCCGTTATCTTATAGTTTAGTTGTAAACTAGCTCGTTTTATCGCCTAAACTTCTAGCCAACGATCTAGTCTAGGGTTTCTCGACACCGTATTTTTGAAATTGGCATGGTTGATGCCTTGTGAGACTTCTTGTGAATGCCTAGGAACCCTACAGGGTTGGGTTAACAAATATCAACCAAAATATCTTTAGAAAATATCTTTAGTTAAAAACAAAAGCAAAGCTTCTAGAAGCTTCAAGAAGGTTTAACCTAAATCCAAACCCTAACCGCGTTTAAACTCCACAAAATATGTTGCATTTGTAACCTCAACTTGTTACAATATAATATATCACATATATAATATATTTTGTAACAAAATAAAATAATACAATTAATATATATCGCATATATATCAATGTATTACCCGAGTGAGAAAAAGAATCTTTAAGTGAGCTTATATTAGTTAATGTAATTTAATATATCAAATATATAATTATACATTAAATTATCGAATCAACACTTGATCCGATAATCCGGCTATTTCACAAATAACCGACTAATATAATCTGTATCAGTTCATCGAATCAACACTTGATCCGATGACCCGGCTATATCACATATACCCGGCCGATATCACATATCGCGAGAATCTAATACGGTATCGCATACACATATTATTCTCGGTCCCACACATATCATATATGTGCTCCTACTCCGTTTTGCCTGAGCCAGGAAAGCTCTGTGTAGGACTTTAAAGAATCGTCAATACGCCGGCAGTAGGTGATGATCATATCAAACACCCACAAGCTGCAAGCGGTCAGCTAAACGTAACAGTCACCCAGGTATTGAGCGATCAGAAGATCAACAAGCAAGCCTGTACATTCTCCTGCGAATCCAACCAGTAACACTCCCGTGCAGTCCGGTCTCTTCATCTGATATGTCGCATATCTCGCCTAGGGGTGGTAAACTTCAGACCCCAGTAGCTTGATAAGTCGTGTCGATATGAGGTCCATAACAGTTCGAGAAACTACTGATAACACTTACCAGTAAATCTCAGCAACCTTGGCCAGGGACTTCCAGTTATAGCCAATCGAACACTGCGCAACATCAACTCCATATACCGAGAGAGACGAAACCCCTCCTATCGCTCATTGCCTCCATGTGATTTGGGACCGTACCCAAAAGCCACCTTTTTGCACGCCCTCTTGGACGTGGTATGATGGAAATCAAAGCACAGTGGGAATCACACAAGACTCTATGACGATCTCGAGTCTACAGACTAACCTGTACCAGTGTCACCAGAGAACTGCCATCTGACGTGAGGTATAATACCATCTGGGAGTTCTCGGCGAGTCTGTCCAGTGTACCCAGTCTCCACTGAGCACCCGTATACCTTCTCTGATGTCAAACACCAATGGATATGAGATCATCCATCGCCCATCATATGGGTCAAGAAGCGCATACGCTGGTCTACTCTGGAGTATCGATGCCCTGTCTCGGTACTCCTACGACTAGGAACATTTGAAGGATGTACTTGGCGACTACACTGTCCCCACTAGTATGATCCGCATCATAGTCCTGGTAGTCAAGTACTCATCCTAAGGGCTTTATCAACATGTAATATAGAGACAATCAGAGTACATGTTAAGATAAAGTGTAACCAGATAGCATACTATCATGTCGAGCAAGAAAGTCCTCCCTATATATGTCCCAGGATCCACTACAATATACAACGCATGTACAGTAATGGCCTCTAGGGCATACATATAACTAACAATCTCCCACTTGCACTAGGGCCATCTGTTGTGGTATCGCATACCCAACAATCAGCTGTGGTTGAAGTATCTCATACTCAACCATCCCATAAAAGTCTCTACTGGGAAATAGGCCTTTGTGAGTGGATCCGCGCTGTTGTCCTCTGTGTCTACTCTCCTAACCTGGATCTCCCTAGAGATCAACCATCTCCATGATCAGACGATACTGCCTAAGAATATGTCTGGATCTCTGATGGGACGGGGGTTCCTAGGCATAAGCCACAACTCCATTGTCACACAATGGTAGGAACTAAATTCATCTCATGAACTATTATATATATATCCAGACTGCCTCTTTGGTAGCATCCTAGGTAGTGATTTATCCTGCCTTTATCGTCTAGTAAGTCACTGTATCTAGCTTGGAACTCTTCCAACATACCGTCCCTCTAATAAGGGTAAAGACAATGCCTGCGACTGACATTCAGTCGTCCTTATCACCCTGGAACCTTTCCAGTGATTCTCCCCAGGATCGATTGATACCATCTCACTACAACTAGTGAGAATCCTAACATCCAATTAGATCTATCTCATAGATCCATAACTCAGGATTTAGAAGGTATCACCTTGATCCTATATGGAGAATCTTTGTGATAAGAGGAGATTGACCGAGCGTAGCATAGGAAACTCCTTCCCTATCAAGAGTATGTAATCCACATACTCTACGAGGATCACCACCATACTCTCTACTGCCTTTTTGTATATACAAGGTTCATCTACCATTTTGATGAAGTCAAACTCTTTGACTACCACATCAAAACAGACGTTCCAACTCCGCGATGCCTAATTTATCACATAAAACAACATGCTCACGTTTCCGCTGCTCCCACTGTCTACGAAGCCTTCCGGCTGTGTACTTATAGACGCTCTCTTTTAAATCATCATTTAGAAAAGCAGTCATGACACTCAACCGCCAGATATCGTAGTCATGGTATGTAGCCGTGGCAAGTAGGATCTGGATGGACTTAAGCATAGCTTCGAAAGTCTCAACTTTTCCATGTAAACCTAGTAATCTTCTCAAGATATACTTGCTCCTGATGGGGATTTAACCCTTCAGATAAAACAACCAAAGTCCATACTTTGTTGGTGTATAAGGATTCCATCTCAGATCGCTAAGTATCCAGTCATTCTCACAGAGTCCCACTCCTGATGACCAGCTCGAAACAAGTTGGGTCATCATCTCATGATGCAATCCTCGCTCCCACTGTCATAGAGAAAACCGAAGTATCTCTCAGGTGGGTGAGGAACCCTACTAGATCGGCGGAGAGGCTGAGGTTCGTTGGAAACTATTGAATCCTTTGGTTCTACCAAATTATCAGCTGCAGTTTGTATGGCTGGAACTCTTTCCAGTTCTACCTCATGACCACTAATTTTTTCACGAGAAATTCCCTTACACAAAGATGGCATGCTGAGAAACAAAACAACTTTTGTTTCTCGGTTTGGTAGAAGATATTCCCTTGCGAATGCTTGGGATATCCAACAAATTTCTACAGAACTGACTTTGCCTCGAGCTTGTCCGGATTATGCTTTTAGACATAGGCTGGACAACCCCAAATCTTAACATACTTAAGATATGGGCTCTTCCCATTCTATATCACATATCGAGTGGTAGGTATCTGATTTGATTGGAACCCTATTCAATAGGTATGCAACTTCTCAAGTGCATAACCCCAAAAGAAAATAGGCAACTCAGTAGTATTCATTATAGAGCACACCATATCACATAGGGTGTGATTGCTCCGCCCCAATACACCGGCGTGCTGTGGTGTATTCGGAGGAGTAATGCTGAGAGAGAATCTCATTTTCCTTTAGAATAGTCCAGGAATTCCGTGCTTAAGTATTCTCCTCCTTGATCACATCAGAGAACATAATACTTATACCCGTTTTTGGTTCTCTACTTCTAACTTATATTCTTTGAATATCTCAAAAGCTTCGGACTTGTGTTTCAACAGGAACTTATGTCTGAATCTTGAGAGATAATCAGTGAATATAATGAAGTACAAAGAACCGGTATTGGCATGTGTAGACAGGGGACCTTCATACATCAGCATGTATCAATCCCAAGAGTTCACTAACTCTTTCTCTGTTTCCAATAAACGGAGTTGTGGTCATCTTATCTTTGTAACATGACTGGCAAGTTTTACAAGATGTAAATCTAAACTAATTTAAATATGCATTTTTATGTAACTTTAGCTAGTCGGGTCGCATCGATATGACCTAGTCTACAATGCCTCAAGAAGGATTCGTTCATTTCTGAACTCTTCTTCTTGTGTGTGCTCTGTATGTTAAGAACTGTGGTTTGATTTAGAACGTCTATGCTTTTAGATAACGTATCTGAAGCGATCAACTCTTGATATAAGAAATGTTCAAAACATTATCCAACAATAAAAAATTATATTCTTCTTTACTAATAAAGAGACTGATATGATGTTGTATATCAGGTTCGGTATCTAATAACATTTGTTCAGAATCAATGTATTCTGGTAATACAGGGTGATAACTGCCGACGGTTTTGGCTGCAACATTTGCATCATTTCCAACTCTTGAAACTTATCACCCGTTCTCAGTTCTTTACCTTTCTGTAGCCCATGTAACAAATTACATTTGTGGGATCCTGATCCGGTATCTCATACCCAGGACGTAAAGGATACTGAGAAACAGTTCTCGGTAATGAACACACCCGAAGATGATGCATCAACATGCACTTTCTTCGTTTGGGCGGCACGGGAATTCTGGTAATCCCATATTTCCTGCTCTGTCTTATAACAATTATAAGTTGGAGCGGGACCAACGTTCCTTAGCGCAGTATAACAAGCGGGTTCGGTCAATACATCCGTATTATTATCTTGATTAAGGCGTGACATAGTCGCAACCAGGAGAGAGAGAGAAGAAAACACTCAGCGTATGCTCTTGTAAGATTAGATTGGTTATTAATATATCTAATCAGGATGTCTCCCACTGTTTTAGTCAAATCTTCCTTCAAACCTTAAAAGGAAAGACTAGCCGGGATTAAATTACACCCTACAAGTTCGCCAATCTTTCAGCCAGGCCAGTGCCGGTACTCTGAGGGAGGTTCCCCGTGCTTTCGCACGGACCTAATTAAAGTAAACATCGTTTTCCCAGGGGCGTAACCCCGTTAACACCTTTCTAGACACCTACTTGATCGGCTAATTGTAATGTGTAAAAGTTTCCCAGGAGTAACTCTTACTCGCAGCGGGTATCGGGATCCAACTATCTTATAGAAGGTATGCAATCTCATTGCAAATTTCAACACTTGAAATTCCCAATAATATTTTACCCCTAACGTGCTATGACCTTGACGAATGCCAAACAACCCATAGTCCGTTAGCCAAGTTCAACCCGTACATTTCCTGATTGAATTAAACCCACCCGCACGACCCTTGACGAATGCCAAACAACGCCGTACGAATACCCTAATCCAATCGCATCGTATGCTAGAAGATAAGCACTAGTTAGCTACCGTACACTACGCCTTGACGAATGCCAAACTACCACAGCACGAATACTAAGTAGTACTTATCTGAAATGACGGAGGGCTACGACAGGTTTTTAAGAAAACCCTTTGCGTAATGAACTTGATATCGTTGTAGAATCGGGTGATTTTAATTGGAATGTTTTTGAGGCCTTTTCTAGTTTTGCTAAAAAGGCCACTCCCGGTGAAAGGATCTCGGCTCTTTCCTCATCGAATAAGGTCCAGGATATTTCACAAATATCACTATGCAAAGCAAAAACTATAAAAAACAATCAAAAGACAAACCGAGTTTGTAGCATCTGCTAGTTTTGCTAAAGAGGTCACTCCCGGTGAAGGGATCTCGGCTCCTTCCTTATCGAATAAGGTGCTGGATGTTCTACAAGGAACACCGCCATGCAAAGCAAGAATTAGAGCTACCAGTTTTTGAGACAAGTTTCTACAACATCTTTAGGTTTCTTTTAGTTTCATTAATCTCATTAATGAAGTCCCATTTTATTATGCTTCACAAGCATCACATTTGAAACGAAATCTGCAATATAACATATATCTCATATATATAATATAAACATTCGTCTCAGGCAGTAATATGATCTCATCACAGAACATTGCAGCAGAAGAACATATATGAAATATTGGATATACTAGGATTTCCGTGTTTTATGTGAGCCTGTATAAAACGCGGATTCCACGGTCGCGATGAATAGCCAAACCCACATCCCTAGACCCCTACGAGAGCGGCAAGCAACACTGCCAATTCTAGGGTTAGGAGACCCGGTCTCGACTCCTCGAGATGGTCTCCTACTGGACCCTAGAACCCGGTTACTTGTGCTCTCCGCCTTGGGTCTACCTAATGCGGAAAAATAAATAATATACAATGGTGACATCATCCTCAGCCCGGAAGTGCCCCAATAAAAGAATATTACATACAAAGAATTTTACATGAATGAAAAAGAAAAAATTCTCATCTCATATAAAACCCCCGGCTATTCAGAACACGACGATCCAATATAACATATCACAGCAACACATAATATCACATATCATCAACGTAAGCAAGTATGCGTATCCCGATTGTCGTTGATGTATAGCAACGAAGCCGGCGATACACCACATACTACGCTTACGGTCACAGAAAAGAAAGTGTAAAACTACAAAAGTTGGAATCCGCAACCTCCTTAGACATCGCATGCCTAACCAAATGAATTCCTTAGACATCGCATGCTTAACAATTATAAACCCCGCATTTTAGTCCCAATATCGAAAACACTTTTCAATATCTAGTCGGACAATTCAACAAGATTCCCAACATCCCGATCGAATGCTCGTCGAAAACTTTAGTAGACGGCCGCACCCCTGATGCCGTCGATGAAGTGCACTAAGGCGGAACACCGCTGCCGCAAGCACCCGAACGGATGCTTTTGGCGACGGGGTTCTCCTACAGTCACTTGGTCGAGGCTATGGGGCGTGGCTATCTATTAAGTTTACCCGGCGAGTATCCGCGTACGCTACGTGATTGCAACGGACTTTTGATCACATCAAAATCCCGTGGCAACCGATCATCTGAGACTAAACTGCTATATTTATAACATTCAAATTAGTTATCTTATAACTTCTTGTGGATTCCAAATATTGTATCACATTCCAGATAAATAGACAATGTTAAACTTTCTGATCGAATAATCAAACACCCAAGATTTCCCAAATAGCTTAACACTTGAGCGGAGTTCAAAAAGTATCCATCACATGCCACAGTACCAATGGTCCAGCCGTAGAAGGGTCAAACCAACGCCTCACATGTGGCAACGCCGTACTGCCCCAAACCCTAAGGTTTAGAGGCGGTTCAGACGGTCACATAATCGAGTTAATGTTTGTGTTCTTCTAGAGGGTCCACCGCGTTACCTGCACGACTTAGAACGTTCTTTAACTAAGGAAAAATCCAACACTTGGAAATTTTCCGGCAGGGGAAAAAGTGAGTTATTGATATCCGTTCGAACTTTTTAACACGTTCTAAATTACCCGGAAAAATTAAACGAAGTTAAACTTTCCGATCGAATCAACGAGTTCCCAATATATCCCAGAAAACTCAACACTTGAGTAGAATTAAAAATTCCCAGAACTATGAAAAAGGACCCAAGAATTAAGACCTGAAGTATCAGGCCCCAACTCCAAAGTTTGGCCGCGGAACCGCCGCCAAACGCGTGGTTTGGCCGCGGTTCTACGGTCACGTGATCGAGTTGGTGGTCCGTACTTTACAGTAATTCTTAGATTTACCTACTTTATTTTTTGAGTATTTTTAATATGAAAAATGTAAACTTTTAAAAAAATTTCCAGAAACTAGGATTTTACGGGTATTCGGAGTTCGATCGGACTTTAAACTTCGCCAACACATCGCCTAAAAGTCTAGCTTGGCTCTGATACCACTGTAGGGTTATTAGGCACTGTCACAAGGGTCTACAAGGCATCAACCATGCCCGATTCAAAATTTAGACGTGCCGAACAACCCTAACCAAGATCTTAGACTAGAGATTAGGTGAAACAAATAGCAAGTAAACAACTTTACTTCTAAGAGTTAGGGATTACAACATTTGTAGTCCGTTCCTTCACTTCTAAAGCTCCGTGTTGAGGTCCCTTCGCTGCGATCATCGAGTATCCGGACTTTAGAGAGGCTCCATAAAAGAAAGATGCAAGCTCGCTTCCGATCTTCGATAACAAAGATGATCTACCTTGAAGAAACTCAAACCCAAGCTCTTGCTTTGCTAATCAAGTATTAGCAAAGCAAACACCCTAATCTAAGTGGCTAGAATAGATGAGGATGATGAAGTAGGAATTTAGCTCTCATTTATTTTCTATTTCTCACTCATTTTCATCACTAATGAAAAAGCTAGAAAACTTTTCACCAAGGAAGAAGAAGAAGAATATTATCAAATCCATTTTTGATGAATAATGAATCTAGTGAGGTTAGAAATGCAACCATGGGTTAAGTATGATAACTTAACCCATGTAGAGACTTAACCATGGTCAAGGGTTGGGTTGGGTTAACAAATATCAACCAAAATATCTTTAGAAAATATCTTTAGTTAAAAACAAAAGCAAAGCTTCTAGAAGCTTCAAGAAGGTTTAACCCAAATCCAAACCCTAACCGCGTCTAAACTCCACAAAACATGTTGCATTTGTAACCTCAACTTGTTACAATATTATATATCACATATATAATATTTTTTGTAACAAAATAAAATAAAACAATTAACATATATCGCATATATATCAATGTATTACCCGAGTGAGAAAAAGAATCTTTAAGTGAGCTTATATTAGTTAATATAATTTAATATATCAAATATATAATTATACATTAAATTATCGAATCAACACTTGATCCGATAATCCGGCTATTTCATAAATAACCGACTAATATAATCTGTATCAGTTCATCGAATCAACACTTGATCCGATGACCCGGCTATATCACATATACCCGGCCGATATCACATATCGCGAGAATCTAATACGGTATCACATACATGTATTATTCTTGGTCCCGCACATATCATATATGTGCTCCTACTCCGTTTTGCCTGAGCCAGGAAACCTCTGTGTAGGACTCTAAAGAATCGTCAATACGCCGGCAGTAGGTGATGATCATATCAAACACCCACAAGCTGCAAGCGGTCAGCTAAACGTAACAGCCACCCAGGTATTGAGTGATCAGAAGATCAACAAGCAAGCCTATACATTCTCCTGCGAATCCAACCAGTAACACTCCCGTACAGTCCGGTCTCTTCGTCTGATATGTCGCATATCTCGCCTAGGGGTAGTAAACGTCAGACCCCAGTAGCTTGATAAGTCGTGTCGATATGAGGTCCATAACAGTTCGAGAAACTACTGATAACACTTACCAGTAAATCTCAGCAACCCTGGCCAGGGATTTCCAGTTATAGCCAATCGAACACCGCGCAACATCAACTCTCTATACCGGGAGAGACGAAACCCCTCCTATCGCTCATTGCCTCCATGTGATTCGGGACTGTACCCAAAAGACACCTTTTTACACGCCCTCTTGGACGTGGTATGATGGAAATCAAAGCACAGTGGGAATCACACAAGACTCTATGACGATCTCGGGTCTACAGACTAACCTGTACCAGTGTCACCAGAGAACTGCTATCTGACGTAAGGTATAATACCATCCGGGAGTTCTCGGCGAGTCCGTCCACTGTACCCAGTCTCCACTGAGCACCCGTATACCTTCTCTGATGTCAAACACCAATGGATATGAGATCATCCATCTCCCATCATATGGGTCAAGAAGCGCATACGCTAGTCTACTCTGGAGTATCGATGCCCTGTCTCGGTACTCCTACGACTAGGAACATTTGAAGGATGTACTTTTCGACTACATTGTCCCCACTAGTATGATCCGCATCATTGTCCTGGTAGTCAAGTACTCATCCTAAGGGCTTTATCAACATGTAACATAGAGACAATCAGAGTACATGTTAAGATAAAGTGTAACCAGATAGCATACTATCATGTCGAGCAAGAAAGTCCTCCCTATATATGTCCCAGCATCCACTACAATATACAACGCATGTACAGTAATGGCCTCGAGGGCATACATATAACTAACATATATCAAATGTACACTGGTGAGAAAAAGAATTCTTAAGTGAGCTAACATTAGTTAATGTAAGTTAATATATCAAATATATAATTATATATTAAATTATCAAATCAACACTTGATTTAATAATCCGGCTATATCACATACAACCGACTAATATAAAATGTATCATCCTATCGAATCAACACTTGATCCGATAATCTGGCTATATCTCATATAACCGACCGATATCACATATCACGAGAATAGAATGCGGTATCATATACGTGCATTAATCTCAGTCCCGCACATATCACATATGTACTCCTACTTCGTTTCGCATGAACCAGGAAACCTCTGTGTAAGACTCTAAAGACTCGTCAATACGCCGGCAGTTGGTGATAATCATATCAAGTACCCACAAGCCGCAAGCAGTCTGCTAAACGTAACGGCCATCCGGGTATTGAGCGATCAGAAGATCAACAAGAAAGTCTGCTCATACTCCTGCAAATCCAATCAGTAACACTACCGTACAATCCGGTATCTTCGTCAGATATGTCGCATATCACAGCATGGGGGTGGTGAAACGTCAGACCCCAATAGCCTGATAAGTCATGCCGATGCAAGATCCATAACGGTTCGAGAAACTACTGATAACACTTACCGGTAAATCTCAGCAACCCTGGCTAGGGATTTCCTGTTATGGCTAATCGAGCATAGCGCAACATCAACTCCCAATACCGGGAGAGACGAATCCCCTTTTATCGCTCATTGCCTCCATGTGACTCGGGACTGTACCCAAAAACCACATTTTTGCACGATATCTTGACTGTGGTATGGTGTAAATCAAAGCACAGTGGGAATCACACGAGACTCTATGACGATCTCGGGTCGACAGACTAACCTATACTAGTGTCACCAGAGAACTGCTATCTGACGATGGGTATAATACCATCTACGAGTTCTCGGCGAGTCCGTTCAGTGTACCCAGTCTCCACCGAGCACCCGTATACCATCTTTGATGTCAAACACCAATAGATGTGGGATCATCCATCGCCCATCACATGGGTCAAGATGCGTATACGCTAGTCTACTCTGGAATATCGATGACCTGTCTCGATACACCCTCGACTAGGAATAGTTATAGGGTGTACTTGTGTAACGTTTTGAAAATCGTTTAGGTGAAATTTAGGATAATCGGTAAAATAACTGGTGTTTTCCGTAAAAACCAGGAAATAATTATTTTTTTTCCACATAAACTTAAATATACCTATTCTAGCTATGAAATTGCTAGTATTTGATAATTATTTGGTCATTGTAATTTTGCTAATTTACTAAAATATTTTCCGTAATTAATTATTTTAAATATTATTTTAAGCCTTCACTAATACATTTAATTAGTGATATTTACAAATTGGAATGGGTTAATACAAGTTTAGTGCACCATGTCAATTAGATAGCTAGTTGTAACACATTCTCTTTCTTTTATTTTGTTCTCCATAGTTCTAGAATTTTAATAAAACAAACTAAATAAAAGAAGGAAAAATGAGGAGATAAGGAGGTATGGTTCTAGATTGACTTGGGGTATAATATTTATCATTTTTCCTCACCACACAAACCCACACCCATTCCCAACACTTCCTGGCCGAGCCTAGGCTGCCCCCTCCCCTAAACTTCCCCACTTCATTTTCCTCACAAAGTCAAATGAAAAAGAAATAAAAAGAAAAGAATGAACAAAGAAACTTGGTGCATTAAAGAGGTATGGGTTGCATGTCACTTGAGCCACTCACTCACCCACACTGGCACACCCCTCTCTCTCTTCATTTTCGGCAGCAGGTAGCAGCCCCCCTCTCAAATTTCTTCATTTTTTCATGCTAAAAACCTCACTAAAAATCCAATAAAATCCACACAAATTTCCATTTAACTCCAAATTCATTCCTTACCCATCATTCCTTGGCCCATCTAGTATGGATCTTGAAGCAAAGGTAGCATTTTGGAGGCTAAGTTTTTGCAAGTGTGGATCTCATTCCAAATGATTTTGAGATATAATCTTAACCCAATGTTTATTTGATGTTTAATCACTCTAATTTAGCTCATTTTGATGTTTAATTGTGGTTCTAAGTGCTAACTTGAAGTTTCTAGAATAGGGTTGAGATCAAGTTAGGGTTTTATAAATTGATCATGGTTTGAATGTGTAGTTTAACACTTTAAGACATGTAAAACCTAGTCTAGTTGCTAATTTGTTAATTGTTACATTTAATTTGTCTTAATATTATAACTTTGCAAACTAGGTTTTTTAATTAATGTGTAATTAGATGAAATTAAATTTTATTAGGGTTTGAGTGGCCTAATTAAGATGTCTAGTGAGTATTGTGGCCACTAGTTTGTTAAAACATCAAGTTTTGAACTAAAACGGAAATTGGTGCTTACTAGGTTTTCGGAATTAAATCGATTTTAATTAAGTCGCGGTTTTGTTGATTTCTAACCTATTCACTAAGATATTTAATGCGTTGTGAATGCGCGATTGAGTTTTAGGCATGGTTGTGGTCACGTATAGCGACCCTAGTTGTAGTTTGTGGCGTTGTCGTGAGCGCGTTTGTGCACCAAGTGCGGGCGCGTTTAATTAGCACGCGTTGATTGACTTGTAATTGTTGTGTCCGCGAATATATATATTTATTCTCTTTTTCCTTGTGCACGTTTCTAGGATCGGGTGCAGAGGTATCGGATGTGACGCGGAAATGACAGAGCTGAAACCGGAGCAGATTAGCCGAGGCGTCCAGGTGAGTAGATATATATCTACGGGGGAAGTCGGGTGGATGGCGTATAGCACCCCCGTAGTTTCGTAGTGTAGCATGCAAATATATTATATATATAAATATGTGTATTGTGAGACTTGGATAATTAGTAATGGAGGTTTTAGCAGATCATGAGTTAGTTTTAGCGTAATTAGAAAATAGTGCTTTTAGTTTAGTTTCTTAGTTACGAAACCTTAAAGTTAAGGTATACATACCCACACATGCACACACGTGATATGTTTGGTGTATATGATGTGTGTGTGTGTGTGTGTGTGTGTGTGTGTGTGTGTGTGTGTGTGTGTTGCTATATATATATATATACACACACGTATACACGTATGATGAGGATGGTATATGATACTTGGCGATGAGTCGATATGATCGGGCATGATGCCGTGAGATTGGTTATGCATTTTAGGTCATGCTATGAGACACGACATGATATTATAGCGGATTGATGAGCGATGTGTTTTCATACACACGCGGATATATGTTGATGGTGTTGGGCTTCCCTTGCACCTAGTCTAGGTTTTGGTAGCATCACTCATGCCACTTTAAAATTTAGAGAGGTGCAAAGCATGAATCATACTAGAATTTCTAGGGTAACAAGGTTTGTATCACATACAAAAAAGTAAAGAGATAAGGATTACAACCTTTGTAGTCCGTTCCTTCGCTTTATAAGCTCCGTGTTGAGGTCCCTTCGCTGCGATCATCAAGAACTCCGACTCTAGAGAGGCTCCATGAGGTGAATGAGGCACCTTACTTGTAGTCTTCATGATCTAAGAAGATCTACCTTGAAGAATCTCAAACCCAATCTTACACTTCACTAATGAAGTAATTAGAGAAGTGAACACCCTAATCTAAGTGTCTAGAATAGATGAGGATGACGAAGTAGGAATTTTGTTCTCTTTTGTTTTCAATTTCTCACTCAATATCATCACAAATCAAAAGGCAAGTGAAGGTTTTTCAAGAGCTCAAAGAAGAAGAAGATGAAGCTTTTCCTTTTGTAATGAATAATGAAATTATTGTTGTGGTCACTTATTCAACCATGAGTTAAGCATGAAGGGTTTTAACTCATGTAGAGAATAAACTAGAGTTAATGGTTTGGATTGGGTTAACAAATATCTACACAAAATATCAAAGCTAAAGACAAAGTCAAAGCTTCATGAAGCATCCAAAAACTAACCCAAATCCAAACCCTAACTAGGTTTAATCTCTAAATCATTGTTGCATTTGTAACCCTAACTTGTTACAATATTATATATCACATATACAATATATTTTGTAACAAAAAGAAAATAATGCAATTAACATATATCGCATATATATCAATGTATTATCCGGTGAGAAAATGAATCAATAAAGCGAGCTTATATTAGTTAACGTAATGTAATATATCACATATATAATTATACATTAAATTATCGAATCAACACTTGATCCGAAAATCCGGCTATAGTGCATATAACCGACTAATATAACAAGTACCAATTCATCGAATCAACACTTGATCCGATGACCCGGCTATATCACATATACCCGGCCGATATCTCATATCGCGAGAATAGAATACGGTATCTCATATCGTATTATTCTCGGTCCCGCACATATCGCATATGTGCTCCTACTCCGTTTTGCCTGAGCCAGGAACCTCTGTGTAGGACTCTAAAGAATCGTCAATACGCCGGCAGTAGGTGATGATCATATCAAACACCCACAAGCTGCAAGCGGTCAGCTAAACGTAACAGCCACCCAGGTATTGAGCGATCAGAAGATCAACAAGCAAGCCTGTATATTCTCCTTTGAATCCAATCAGTAACACTACCGTACAGTCCGGTCTCTTCGTCTGATATGTCGCATATCAAGTCTAGGGGTGGTAAACGTCAGACCCCAGTAACCGATAAGTCGTGTCGATGTGAGGCTCATAATAGGTCGAGAAACTACTGATAACTCTTACCAGCAGCACTCCATATCAGCCCTGGCCAGGGACTTCCAGTTATAGCCAATCGAACACAGCACAACATCAACTCCATATACCGGGAGAGATGAAACCCCTCCTATCGCTCATTGCTTCCATGTGATTCGGGACTGTACCCAAAAGCCACCGTTTTTCATGCCCTCTTGGACGTGGTAAGGTGTAAATCAAAGCACAGTGGGAATCACACAAGACTCTATGACGATCTCGGGTCTACAGACTAACCTGTACCAGTGTCACCGGAAAACTGCTATCTGACGATAGGTATAATACCATCTAGGAGTTCTCGGCGAGTCCGTTCAGTGTACCCAGTCTCCACTGAGCACCCATACACCATCTTTGATGTCAAACACCGATGGATATGGGATCATCCATTGCCCATCATATGGGTCAAGATGCGTATACGCTAGTCTACTCTGGAGTATCGATGTCTTGTCTCGATACTCCCTTGACTAGGAACAGTTATAGGATGTACTCTTTGACTACCCTGGCCCTACTGGTATGATCTGCATCATAGTCCTAGTAGTCGAGTACATATCCTAAGGGCTTTATCAACATGTGAGAGCAAGACAGTAAACCAATATAAGTCAACATGTTAAGATAAAGTGAAACCAAATAGCATACTATCATGTCGAGCAAGAAAGTCCTCTCTCTATATATCCAAGCATCCACTATAATATACATCATATGTACAACAATGGCCTCTAGGGCATATATATAACTAACAGATGGTATCGGAATGTACTAGATTTTAGATCAGTGCCCCCTAGTATATGATATTATGATAATGTACTAGATAAATAATGAAGTATATGTGATATTGACCCGTACCCCGATTTTGGGATGCCGTACGATGGATTTTACCATACGATGTATAAATATGATGGTTGATCCGCGCTCTTGACTCGATGAGGTCGCATTATATACTTTATCGTATGTGACGCTATTGAGGCGGGATCACCGACTACTAAATATATTGACTCGGACTTAGGTGGATTTCCTTACCTTTTCGACTAGTCTTTTAGTTTAGTCCTGTAGTTTATTTGGTAGATGTTAGATTGGGCTCGAGTCATACTTATTTTCAGAAACTAACGAATCGTGAGTATTTTCGAAAGACAACCAGGGGAACATTACGGATTTCAAAGGACGTACCTTTTCTTAAAAGCACCGTAGCCCTATTTTCTAAAAACCACGATTCGTACTATTTTAAATGCCAAAACTGTATGACTCGCATATAGAAATTCATATTCTTAAGTGTTGTGTTTACTATTCATGCGTCGTTATATTCATATTCTCATCGCATTGCATGCTCATACCTGTGTTTCTTTAGTTATTATGAACCTTGTTGTCAGGACACCAGTACCATTACCGATGATGCATATGCTCCACGTACACTTGCTTGCCGGCTCACACACATCATCATCGGTAATTTCCATGTCACGTACACTCTACAAAATATTAGTTCATGGATATAACTACTTGTAGATAGTTCCGATACCTAATTACTATGCTAGTTTAAATATTGCATTCTTTGCTTAAATACCATGCATGTATATGTATTCATTTGTCATGCGATATCGTGGAGCTTTATGCCGATATTCACTGTTCACTGACTCGTGATTTTGAGATTTTGGATCTTTGATGAGATTTCTGGATTTGGGAAACCGCATGTGAATGTTTATAAACTTATGATTTGTTTTAAAGAGAAAGATGTGGTTTTCCTTGATATGATGTTTTCTCGATTTTAAGATAGTAAGGGGCCGATCCTGTTCATGCGGAGCCTGAGATAGTGAGATATTGAGATTTGATGATATGGGCCGATCCTGATCATGCGGAGCCCATGGGCCAATCCTGTTCATGCGGAGCCCGAGATATTGAGATATTGAGATATTGAGATTTGAGATAGTTATGGACCGATCTTGATCATGCGGAGCCCGAGATATTGAGATATTGAGATATTGGGATATATATTTTATGTCGATGCTTGACACGGATTCTCTGTTGATTTCATCGATGATATTTCAGTTTTTATACAAAAAATCTCACCGAGATAAGAAAATAGTTTTCTCATTCATGATGTATTTTGCTTTCATTCTTAGTGCATCCGTGCATCATATATGTGATATATTGCTACCAGAGGCACTGCCACGAGCACTTGGTATTACACTTTTGTATAGATATTTACCTTGCCATTATTAGATGCTTCAGGTTATATTTTGAAGATATTATTATTGTATGACCTAGGAGAGAGTCATATATGCGATTTCTTCTCGGTGATGTTTTCTACTCACGAGTTGGCAACTCACCCCCGTTGTGCCACAGTTTCTTGTAGGTTGGCCGTACAGGTTTCGTTGCGGCTTGCTGGCACACTGCTTCCTTCCGGGTAATTGCTTTGGTAGGTGAGTTCACTTGTATCGTGACCACCGTAGTATTTGTATTTATTCCAGTTGTATCTAGTAACTCCATCAACCAGACTTGTATTAATTTATAGACTTAGATGACCTGTTTGTATATTATTTCGGCCTTAGAGTCGCGCGCAGGATTATTATAGTTTTCTCTGGTTTTCTTGAGGATGTTGGTTTTCTTGCTGAGTTTTGATCCTCGCCCTTCGGCGTTGTATATTATATTGCATTGCATGGTTGTGTCTGCCAATTGGCGAAGAGTTAGCTCCCGCTTGGGATACCTTTATTCATTATTATGTATTTCATGTGTTGTGCCCATTTGGGGGCCAGTATTTACAAAGGAGACTCTGCCGAAATTTTCGAAAAAATATGATGTTGCTTTTAAATGTTTAATACTATTTATTGTGTTAAAACCACTTGCTTAAAACAAGTTTTCCTTTTCTCTTTTTAAATGGTTTAGATTTCTCAGCTTTTGGCTTACTTGAATTAGGTGGGGTCCTATAGACTTCACATGATTCAAGTGCCAGTCATGTGCCATTTCGAGTCGTGACAACTTGTGGATTACCCTTGGCCCCACTAGTATGATCTACATCATAGTCCTGATAGTTAAGTACACATCCTAAGGGCTTTATCAACATGTGAGAGCAAGACAACATCACTTATACAAGTCAACATGTTAAGATAAAGAGCAACCAGATAGTATACTATCATGCCGAGCAAGAAAGTCTTCCCTATATATGTCCAAGCATCCATTATAATATACATCTCATATACAATAATAACCTCTAGGGCATACATATAATTAACAATCTCCCACTTGAACTAAAGCCATTTGTTGCAGTATCTCATACTCAACAGTTTAACAGTGGTTGTAGTATCCCATACTCAACCATTCCAAAATCTCTCAAATAGTATTTGGGGAAGCAGGCCTTGGTGAGTGGATCCGCCGTGTTAACCTCAAAATCTACTCTCCTTACCTCAATCCCTTAGAGATCAACCATCTCCCTGATCAGGTGATACTGTCCTCAGAATATGTCTGGATCGATGATTGGACATGTGTTCTTAGGCTAAAGCCACAACTCCATTGTAGTCATAATAACAGTTATTGGACGCTCAATGGTAGGAACCTTGTTCATCTCATGAACAAGAAATGTCCAGAAAACCTCTTTGGTAGCATCGTTGGTAGCAATGTATTCAGTCTTTATCGTCTAGTATGCCACGGTATCTAGCTTGGAACTCTTCCAACATACCGTCCCTCCACTGAGGGTAAAGACAATGCCTGTGACTGACTTTTAGTCGAACTTATCACTCTGGAAGCTGGAACCAAGAACTTTCTTTTAGTGTTTCTCAAGTACTTAAGAATGTACTCCACAGCTTTTCAGTGATTCTCCCAAGATCCGGTTGATTCCTAATCACTACACCTAGTGAGTCAGCTACATCTGGTTTGGTACATAACATTGCATACATGATAGAGCCTACTGCCGAAGCATAGGGTATCCCTTGCCCGTGACCTCTCTCCAAATCAGTCTCGGGAGACATCTTTTTGGAGAGAGTGATTCATGAGTAAGTGGGGGAACCACCACGCTTAGAATCTTCCATACTAAATCCCTTTAGTACGGTGTTTATGTACCTGGATTTGGGACACTCCCAACATCTACTTAGATCTATCAGCATAGATCATAATCCACAAGATGTAGTAGGTATCATCCAGATCTTCCATAGAGAATCCTCGTGATAAGAGGAGCTTGACCGAGTGTAGCATAGGAAGTCCTTTCCTATCAAGAGTATGTCATCTACATACAATACGTGGAAGACAACCATACTCTCTACAACCTTCTTGTATATACAAGGTTCATCTACCATTTTCATGAAGTCAAACTCTTTGACTGCCACATCAAAACAGATGTTCCAACTCCGCGATACTTGCATTGATCCTGATGGACTTAAGCATAGCTTTGAAAGTCTCAACTTTTCCATTTACACCAATAATCTTCTCAAGATCCATTTGCTCCTGATGGGTTTTACCCCTTCAGGTGCAATAATCAAAGTCATACTTTGTTGGTGTACATGGATTCCATCTTTGATCGCATAGCATCCCGTCTTTCCACAGAGTCCCTACTCGTAATGGCCTGCCTGAACCTGGTTGGGTCATCATCTACCATGATGCAATCCTCGCTCCCACCGTCACCGAGAAGACTGTAGTATCGTTCAAGTAGATGAGGAACCCTACCAGATTCATGGAGAGGCTGAGGTTTGTTGGAGACTATTGAATCCTTTGGTTTCACCAAATCATCAGCTGTTAGTTTGTCTAACTGGAACACCTTCCAGTTCTACCTCATGACCACAAATTTCTTCACAAGAAATTCCTTTTCTAAAACGGTGGCATACTGAGAAACAAAACACCTTTTGCTCCTCAGTTAGGTAGAAGATATACCCTCGCAAATGTTTGAGATATCCTAACAAACTTACAGAACTGACCTTGTCTCGAGCTTGTCCGGATTCTGCCTTTCAACATAGGCCGGACAACCCCATATCTTAACTCGTTTAAGAGATGCTCTCTTTTCATTCCATATCTCATATGTTGTAGTAGGCATTGATTTGGACGGAACCCCATTCAATAGGTATGCAGCTTCTCAAGTGCATAACACCCAAAAGGAAACAGGTAACTCAGCAGTACTCATCATAGAGCGCGCCATATCTCATAGGGTGCGATACCTCCGCCCCGATACACCGTTGTGCTATGGTGTACTCGAAGGAGTAAGCTAAGAGAGAATCACATTCTCTTTTTAGAAACTCTAGGAACTCCATGTGCAAGTATTCTCCTCCTCGATCACATCGAAGTAATTAATACTTCTACCCATCTGGTTCTTAACTTCAAGCTTATATTCCTTGAATTTCTCAAAAGTTTTAGACTTGTGTTTCAACAGGAACATATGTCCGAATCCTGAGAGAAGATCAGTGAATATAATGAAGTACGAAGAACCAACCTTGGCATTTGTAGACATAGGACCGTATACATCATCATGTATCCATCCCAAGAGTTCAGTAACTCTTTCTCCGTTTCCTGTAAACGGAGTATTGGTCATTTTATCTTTGAGATAAGACTGGAAAGTATCATAAGATGAAAATTCGAATAGATTCTTATATTCATCCTTATGTAACTTAGCTGGTTGTGTCGCATTGATATGACCTAGTCTACAATGCCACAAGAAGGATTCGTTCATTTCTGAACTATTCCTCTTGTGTGTGTTCTATACTTTGAACCGTGGTTTGATTTAGAACGTATATGCTATTATATAACATACATGATCCAATCAACTCTTGATTCAGGAAAATATTCACAACATTATCCTCCAATACAGAATTACATCCTTCTTTAACTCATTAAAGAAACCGATGTAATGTTTTATATCAGGTTCGGTATGTAATAACATTCGTTTAGAATTAATGTATTAATACAATGTGATATATGCCAACTAACTTGGCTGCAACACTTGCATCATTCTCTACACTTAGAGATATATCACCCATTCTCAGTTCTCTACCTGTCTGTAGCCCATGTAATATATTACATATATGGGATCATGATCCGGTATCACATACCCAGGACGTAGAGGATACTGAGAAACAGTTCTCGGTAATGAACACACCTGAAGAAGATGCATCAACATGCACTTTCTTCGATTGGGTGGGATGGGAATCCGGAAATTCCCCTATTTCCTGCTTGGACTTATAACAATTATAAGATAGAGCGGAACCAACGTTCCCCAGCACAGTATAATAAGCAGGTTCGGTCAATGCATCCATATTATTATCTTGATTAAGGCATGGCATGGTCGCTAGTAGGAGAGAGTGAAGAAAACACTCTGCGTGCGCTCTTGCAAGATTAGATTGGTTATTATTTTATCTAATCAGGATGGCTCCCACTGTTTTTATCAAATCTTCCTTCAAACCCTAAAAGGTAAGACTAGCCGGGATTAATTACACCCTATAAGTTTGCCAATCTTTTGGCCAGGCCAGTGTCGGTACTTTCAGGGAGGTTCCCCGTGCTTTCGCACCGACCTAATTAAAATAAACCTCATTTTCCCAGGGGTATAACCCCGTTAACACCTTTCTAGACACCTACTTGATCGGCTAATTGTAATGTGTAAAACTCTTCCAGGAGTAACTCTTACTCACGGTGGGTATCGGGATCCAACTATCTCATAGAAGGTATGCAATCTCAATGCAAATTTCAACACTTGAAATTCCCGAAAATCTTTTGCCCCTAGCGACTTATGACCTTAACATGGTCAACAAATCATAAGCGCTAGCCAAGTTCAACCCGTCATTTCCTGATTGAATTAAACCCACCCGCACGACCCTTAACATGGTCAACAAAGTCGTACGACTACCCTAATCCAATCGCATCATATGCTTATGCAGATAAGCACTAATTAGCCACCGCACACTACGCTTTAACATGGTCAACAAACGTAGAACGAATACTAAGTTGTTAGTTATATGTATGCCCTAGAGGCCATTATTGTACATGTGATGTATATTATAGTGGATGCTTGGACATATATAGGGAGGACTTTCTTGCTCGACATGATATTATGCTATCTGGTTGCTCTTTATCTTAACATGTATACTTATTATCTCTCTATTACATGTTGATAAAGCTCTTAGGATGAGTACTTGACTACCAGAATTATGATGCAAATCATACTAGTGGGGACAGGGTAGTCGGTAAGTACATCCTTCAAATGTTCCAAGTCGTAGGAGTATCGAGACAGGGCATCGATACTCCAGAGTAGATTAGCGTATACACTTCTCGACCTATGTGATGGGCGATGGATGATCCCATATCCATTGGTGTTTGACATTAGAGAAGGTATACGGGTGCTCAGTGGAGTCTGGGTATACTGAACGGACTCGCCGAGAACTCCTAAATGGTATTATACCTATCGTCGGATAGCAGTTCTCTGGTGACACTGGTACAGGTTAGTCTGTAGACCCGAGATCGTAATAGAGTCTTATATGATTCCTACTGTGCTTTGATTTCCACCATACCACGGTCAAGAGATCGTGCAAAAAGGTGGTTTTTGGGTACATTCCCGAGTCACATGGAGGCAATGAGCGATAGGAAGGGTTTCATCTCTCCCGGTATTGGGAGTTGATGTTGCGCTATGCTCGATTGGCCATAGCAGGAAATCCCTAGCCAGAGTTGCTGAGATTTACTGGTAAGTGTTGTCAGTAGTTTCTCGAATCGTTATGGACCTTGCATCGACATGACTTATCAGGCTATTGGGGTCTGACGTTATACCACCCCCAGGCTGTGATATGCGACATATCAGACGAAGAGATCGGACTGTACGGTAGTGTTACTGATTGGATTCGCAGGAGTACGAGCTGGCTTGCTTGTTGATCTTCTGATCGCTCAATACCTGGGTGGCCGTTACATTTAGCGGACCGCTTGCGGCTTGTGGGTGTTTGATATGATCATCACCTACTGTCGGCGTATTGACGAGTCTTTAGAGTCCTACACAGAGGTTTCCTGGCTCAAGCGAAATGGAGTAGGAGCACATATGTGATATGTGCGGGACCGAGATTAATGCGATATGTGATACCGCATTCTATTCTCGCGACTTGTGACATTGGTCGGTTATATGTGATACAGCCAGGTTATCGGATCAAGTGTTGATTCGATAAGTTGTTGCATTTGATATTAGTCGGTTATACACACTATAGCCGGATTATTAAATCAGGTGTTGATTTAATAATTAAATGTAGAATTATATATTTGATATATTAAATTACATTAACCAATATTAACTCACTTAAATCTTTTCTTTTTTCTCACATTTGATACACTTAACATATATGTGATATATGTTAATTGTTTTCTTTGCACACAAAATATATATGTGATTTATATTGTTGTGTCATGCTAGGTTACACATGCAACATGTTAGTATGAGCCTCACACCATGCTAGGTTAAAGTTAGGCTTTTATTTGTTTTAAGTAATTCAAACACTTGGATAATGAGTCATGGTTCAAAGCTTGTAGAAGCTTGTAGGTTTCATTGACCAAGTCCACTTGTTTGTCTAGCTTAAGATATTTGTTAACCTAACCCTTAACTCATAGCTATGGTTTAGTCTCTACAAGGGTTAAGCATGACATTAACTCACCATGGTTGCATTTCTAACCTCACATGAATTATTCATTCATCACTTCATCATTTTCATCTTCATCTTCCTTTTGAAAGCTCACTAGCTTTTGATCAAGTGATGGAATTGAGTGAGAAAATGAAAACTAAAATGAGCAAAATTGCTACTTCATCATCCTCTACTACTTGTCATTTAGTATAGGGTGTTTGCTTCACTAACTCCACAATTAGTGAAGGGGTAGCTTGGGTTAGTGTCTCCTCGACGTAGATCATCTTCGGCCTCGAAGACTTCGATGCAAGCTTGTTCGTTTCTTCATGGGAGCCTCTCTAGAGTCCGGGAGTTCGTGATTGCAGCGAAGGGACCACTACATGGAGATATTGAAGTGAAGGACCGGTCTACAAATGTCGTATTTCTCATTCACTTTAGATGTAAAGTGTTTGCATTATGTTTCGTCGGGTTTTCTAGTAGCGATTCTAGGGTCAGGGTTTACTAGAATGGCAAATTTTTAAATTGGCATGGACGATACCTCCCGAAACCTTGCTGTCGTGCTAGACAACCCTGCAGTGGTATCAGAGCTACTAGGCATTGGATGTTGACCTATGGGGGTTCTCACTGTGTGACAGTGTGGCGAAGCATAGGCTTTTACCCCCAGGGTGTCCCGAGACCGGAAGGTGTTCCTGCGGGTTGTAGTCCTCGCGAGGGGCATGCATAAAAAGTAGCTGCTGAGGGACCCATTGGTGCCACGGTGACCCCATTGGATGGGGTGGCTACCTGACCTGCAGTGGTATCAGAGCCATGCTAGAAAATTAGACGATGTTTACTAGGATTACAAAACCGAAACTACTCCGAAACATCCGATACGAAAACTTAGTTTCTGTCGATTTTAAAAAGTCTTCAAAATTTTTTTAAACAACTGCAGAATGTTGTATGTGATATGACAAGAACACAGAAGAAAATTGAAGCAATTTGGGCAACTTTTGGCAGGCCACATGAGGTGAAAATCCGGCCTGCTCGGTTAGATAGTGCATTCTGGGCTTCAAATTTCTACTGTGTTCCAGTCTCTGGGTTTTAGGGTTTCAGGTGTTGTTTGTTTTTACTAAATTTTCATGTGATGTTAACTTTTTGCAAAAGCAATTCAGAGTATTTCGTATTCATAATTCTAACATGTATTCGGGTTATTTAGACGATGTTAAAAAGTTCGAACGGATATCAATAACCCAATTTTTCCCCCGCTGGAAATTTTTCAAGAGTTGGATTTTTCCGAGTTTAAAATTTTCAGAAAATGTTGCAAGCGATTCTGTGGACCCTCTAGAAGAACGAAACCTTAACTCGATTCTGTGACCGTCATGAAGGGTTACCCAAGATGGCAGCAAGGTTTCGGAAGGCATCGTCCATGCCAAATTCAAAAATTTGCCGTTTTAGCTAACCCTAACTTGAATCGTAAACTAGAAATATACAGAATCAAATGCAAACACTTTGCAATAAGTAAAGAGAGCAAGGAATACAACCTTTGTAGACCGTTCCTTCACTTCAATAGCTCGATGTAGAAGTCCCCTTCGCTGCGATCGTAAACTCCGAACTCTAGAGAGGCTCCACGAAGAAACGAACATGCTTGCTTCGATGACTTCGAGGCCGAAGATGATCTACGTCGATGTCATGACCCGAAATATTAGCTCGTGACCAGCACTTAAATCATGCAACGTCTAAAGGCGTAACATAATTCAAGTAAGCTGAAACCCAGAAATCCAAACCTTTTTAGAAAATAAAGGAGGTGAAGTTTGAAATAAAGGTATAATGAAATCAAGTTTTTCTTAATGCATAGAAAAGGAACATGAAAATGCAAGTGAAATTTGCTAGTTTGAAAACGTGTTTCGTCTTTTAAAAATTTGGGCAGCACCTCCTTTGTATATTTTGATCCAAAACCACAATACATAACAAGGATAATGGCATCCCCAAGCGGGAGCTAGCTCTTCGCCAATCGGCGGATGACAACCACGCAAGACAGTATATGTAAGTATACGACGCCCAACGACGAAGTTCACCATAAAAAGATAAAGAAATAAGCAAGACATCAAAACCACAAGTAGCGGAAAACCCCTCGCTCCAAGTCTCGCAATCACAATCTCACTAAGTCTCATTACTTATACAATTTACTAATTTTGATTGATGGAGTTGACTAGATACAATATGAAATAAAATACAAGAGTGGGTACGATACAATGTCCCACTTACCAAAGCAAAACACCCGAATGAAGCTATGTGCCAGCGATGCCGCTACTGATCCGTGCGGGTAACCTGCAAGAACTGTGGCACAACGGGGGTGAGTTGCCAACTCGTGAGTAGAAAAACATCTACAAGTAGAAATCGAATAAACAACGACTCCTAGGTCAACTATATCATAAAGGTAATACTATAATATCTAGGGTGACCGGGTCGTATATGTGCCAACAATGTAATCAATACCTATATGTATGCGGATATAATCTACCAATATAATCAATGTATGTATGCATGTGGATCTCGTCCAACCATATAATCAATGTCTGTATGCACGTAAATATCATAAAAGAGTGTGTATGAAAGTATGAGGATATAAATCAACGGTGTCCCTCGCGTCACATCAAAATCATAGAACCTGGGTGTTCATCATCGACACCCGAAAACATCATGAAACCCGTGTCCAGCATCGACACGTAAATCCTCATATCTCGGGCTCCGTCAGTCCGGATCGGCCCACGGGCTCCGCCAGTCCTGATCGGCCCATATCATCTCTCGACTCCGGTCGGTATCTTCTGGATATCCGCCGAGCCCAAATACTATCACCGGTAGGTAGTAGTCCCATTGCCAGGCTCACCGTCTGTAGCACAGCAATCTGTTCTCGCCCCGGGGTACCATACCGGGTCCACCATGTACCCGCAATCGGCCTCATCCAGCTCCTCGAATCGGGTTTCACATGTCACACGTCTCAGAACAGAGAAAACGCATGGTGGACGCACTGAAATATCATATCAAGAGAAACCGGGTTTTTAAAACAACACATAATCTCTTTTAAAATGTCCACGGTTCTCAAATCCAGAAATCTCATGAAAACAACATATCTCAATGTATAAAATCATAGAGCATGATGTATGCGACATATAATAGAAATGTAACCATATCCGTATATCATGCAACATGGAACAATGATATGACATATTAAGGGAAAAACCGCTCTTTCAAATGATTCCAGTTTTTAAAATATAACACGCGGTTCCCAATTTCCCAATAAAGCCAGTTATCTATGTAGGTACAATATGTATATGCGTAAGTATGGATGTACCAATGTATGTGTGCACCAATATGGATATACGATGTGTATGTGCGCAAATATGGATGTATCAATGTATATGTGCACCAATATGGGTGTACAAGTGGTATATACGCAAGCATGAGTGTATAATATGTATGTGCGTCAATATGGGTGTACAAGTGGTATATACGCAAGCATGTTATGTGAAGAGTCATATCATGATACAGCAATGCTACTGTGTAGTGACATGGAAATTTTCGACGATGAAGTGTGTGAGCCTACAATCTGTGTACGTGTAACATACGCATCATCGATAATGGTGCAGGTGTACTATCACAGGTATAAGTAATGCAATGCGAATAACCTGAAGGCAGCATAAGGTAAATCATGTGTAAATGCTGACGGGCGTACGTATCTAACATGACCGAGTCGGTGAATCTAATAATCGGCATCTAGCCACACCACATTGCGTACGGTACAATCCATCATACGACATCCTCTAGTCAAGGGTATGGATCAATCATTAAATCAAACTCATCTCGCACGGAAAATCATCGTACGACGGCATTAAGCTATCGGGATCCTATCAACCTATAAGACGAGGATGGTACGGACCTAACGTCACTTACAGCTAAACTCACGATTCACAACACATATAAATATCTCTGTATACCTATGTCCCAGGTCACATCCGCAACAATCTCATATCAGGGGACCTGCAGGGTATAAATCATCTCAATCGACTCGCATCCGTATACCAACATATCACCAAATCATCATATCATGTCATATATTCTTTTCATCGCATTTATATCCCTCATCAAGTCAAATTTACAAATACATTCTACCTTTACTATAAGCATACGTATCTAATCTAACATACACACCCGAACCATACAAACAGTTTTTGAAAGATGCGAATCGTAGTTTTGAAAGTAGGGGCTACGGTGTTTTTAAGGAAAAGATATCATTTGAAAATCCGTAACGTCCCTCAAGGTATCTGTTTAAAAGATGCATATGATTCTTAAATTTGAAAATAGGTATGGTTCAGATGACACATCTACGTCGACTATCTAGTCCTATAGTACCCTAAACGGCAATATTGTCAAATCTCATCCTCAAGTCCCGTCATCACATAGTCGTATCATATCACTTCTAACTATCCTTAGTTTTTAATATGGTTCTCTAACTACCTTATAACTCTATATATAGTATCTTATTAAAGGTTTCATTAATCATAATCCATATATATAAATCAGTTTCCATCAAAGTTTGCGGGGGTGCTATACGCCATCCACACGACTTCCCCCGTAGATATAGATCTACTCACCTTGATTCTCGATTGCCGAAGTCGGTGACGCCATGCTCCATCGCCTCGGAATCCACGCGAGGGTACCTATAGTAATAAACAATCGCAATTGCTATTAACATCAAGTCCGGAAACCAAAACGGCACACAGATCGCCTATAGGTTAGAACCTATAGCCTACGCATGCAAAACCAACAAATTACCCCTAGTCGTTGATGTACAAACATCCAACCACCAAATATGAATCCAAATATCAAAACTAAACATTTCAAAATACAGAAAACCATAGCCAAAATCACACCAAAGTGCTCCCAGATTTTGACTCAGGTCAAAAGGAGTTGCACAAACAAGTCTACGGTATAGTACAAGGTGTATATGACCTACTGAACCAACCTAGACCCCTACCCTCACCAAGTGGCCGGCCCCCATGCCCTAAAATCTGGCGAGCTCCCCCCCCAGGGCTCCTCTAGGCTTCGTTTGGTCATGGTGGTCTCCTATGGTCCAAAATGGGTCCATGGTATTGTTTGCTAAACTCAGAAAGTCCCCGGGTTGCTCCAGATTTCCCTACACACCCTATATACTTACAAAACCGACATGGATCAAATCCTAAATCCATATTTTAGGGTTCTAAGCTATGGTCCAGGTCAAGAATCACCTCAAAATTCTTATTGACAGCCACAAAACATCATCAATTTCCCAAACCCTTCTTTAGAATTTCAAAGTCCACAAATCCACCAATCCAATTCAACTTCTAAATTATCTAAAACATAAGAAAACTAAAACTAACTAAATGGAAATGATCATACCTCATAGTTACACCCAAGCAAAACCCTAGAAGTCCCAATGTTGTCAAAACCCCACTTTACTTGGTCCAATGTGTAGAGGAAGAGATGGGGATTAAATTTTGTAAAGGGAGTATAAGGTTTTGGGGATTATTTGGAGATGGATCTAGGGTTAGAAGTGGAGAGAGATGAGGGTGAGGAAGATGAAGAAGGAGAAGAAAATGATGGGGTAAATAAATGTTGCAGCAGCCCCCCTCTCACTTATTCTCACACACTCTCTCTCTCTCTCCAATCATTTACCTTTTTAACCCTTTTTCATTTCTTTTTCTTTTCTCTTTTAAACTTCAAAACCAAATCACATAATACCCATAAAACAACACAAATGCAATAACATGTAACCAAACGTAGCATGACATGGTGCACTATCCATGGAAAACTGTAGAAATACGGATTTAGCTTAATTGCGCAGTGCACTAATCGGTTTTTATCAAAACTGCATATAATAAATTTTAAAAATGCCAAATCCTTTAATTATATTATTAAATGAATAAATTATTTTAATTTCCATTTATTTCACAATTATTGGTATATATTTATCCCCTTTTTCGAAAACCCCAATTTCGCAAATCGGGCAGTTTTCGGGAAAAATATTATTTTAATATTAAATTCCAAAAATAATATTTTATATTTTCTGAAATGTTACAGTCTTCCCCCCTTAAATAAATTCGGTCCCCGAATTTAAATTTAAACCCCCAAAATCTAAAACATTTCAATAATCAGCTCAAATCAACGGGGCTCCGAAATCACGGAAAATACAGAAATAACATAACACATCGCGTCAAGTGCGCATGAAAACGAGTACAAAACTCAAAATCGAACTCCGTCAAGCGTTACGCAAATCATCGGATTTGCACGCATATCCTCGGAGTTACAATAGAGATACCGATCTCAAAATCCACTACTGAAATCCAATATACACTAGTCAAATACTATAATATGTATATAGTACGTATCCTTGAAAACCCCCAAAATTTGAATAAAATACATGCAAAATCCTTTCTGAATCACCGTGTGATGCGTAACTCACGGCATAAGTGACGGACGCTCATTTGTAAAATAATAGTATATGTCCATATATGTTTTGCTAAATATACGTTCCATCGTTTTTCAAAATATCCCAAAAGGTTTTCCTTTATAACCGTTCGTGTCGCTCACGGACACGTAGGAAATAGCGAGACTATATAGCTCCTTTTGAAAACCTCTTCGTAATCTTTTAATGCATGCAAAGTACTCAGGTACTGTCCTCAGATCAGTCCTGTTTGACTACTACACAATATAGTGTCCAACATGAAAACAAAGTGCTCAAAAGCAAAATCAGCCTCAAAAGGTGTGTCCAATAATCACGTGCGTCTGGTGCGCATGGAAATTAAATCCAAATATAAGTGCTACGAATGTGCACAAAACCAAAACTAAGTGCAACGGGTGTGCACGAAAGCATCTGTCCAATGCAACGGGTGTGCACGACAACAATATCAAGTGCATCTAGAGTGCATCCGGTGCAACTAACATGCACGAATGAAAATTCCAATTGAGTGCATCCGGTGTGCACAAAACCACATCTCATATCATGCGCCCAACATGAGCGAAAATCCAAATCAAGTGCATCCATCATGCACGAAAGAAGTCTAAATCAAGAGCATCCAATATGCACGAGTAAAATCTCACTCAAGTGCATCCAATACGCACAAAAATCCAAAATCGAGCGCCTAATATGCGCAAAAATCCAACCAAAGCACGTTGGGTCCGTAAAAGTATATAGTGCAATAGCATGCATGAAAACGAACGGGAAGTGCCAACGCGCACAAAAATACAAATCTGGTAAAACGAATGCTCAAGGACATAAATCGGGTGCAACCAAGGTACGGAGTATAAATCCAGGGCGACAAACGCATAAATACCCGTCATATGCAACAAATGCAAGAAATGCAAATCTAGTGCAACTAATGTGAGAAATACGAATCTGGTGCAGCAAATGCACAAAATATAAATCTGGTGCGACAATTGCACGAAATGAAAATCTAGTGCAACAAATGCACGAAGTGCAAATCTGGTGCATCCAGTGCACGAAATACGAATACAGTGCATCCAGTGCACGAAATACGAATACAGTGCATCCAGTGCACGAAATACCAATACAGTGCATCCAGTGCACGAAATATGAATACAGTGCATCCAGTGCACGAAATACGAATCCATAATTCAAATGCGTATAAAAGCAACACCGAGTATACCAGGGTGTATAAAATCGTAAACGCGTGCAACTGTGTGCACAAAACACGTATCAATGCATTGCAAGCACATGTAAGCTATACCGAGTGCAAAAATCAAATCGAGTGCGTACCACACGCACAAAATCAAATCAACCGCATGAAATCCACGAAATCATAATTACGTGCAGCCAAAGCACAAACCGAATCTCAAGTGTAATAGATATGCACAAATCGCAAATCAACACAACGGTGTATAAAATATATATTAAGTGCAATAACTATGCATAAAATGTAAATACCCAGTAGGTGCAGCCATGGTGCACGAAATCAATATCAGGAAACTCATCATCAAAACTCAAATCCAAGCGATATAAGCGTGATACTCAGATCACAACCCAAATCGCAACAAATGACATTGAGGCACACCTCCTACAATGTTGAAGAATAAATTTGTGCGCCTAAAACCGGCAGAACAAGAACATCCGCTTGCCTCCTGCTCACGGTCTGGCGTCCTCGGTCTCTGGGTCCTTATCTTCTCTGTGGATTTACCAATCTCGCAATCCATCGGCTCTTTGGCCCGGTTAGGTGTGCTAACGGGAACGATTCCGCTCTAACACTTCTCTGGCCATCTCTCGGCTAATATCACGACCACTCGTAAGGCAGCACGTCACTGGCGTCGGCCTCTGGTTCTCTGAATACACGTGACACAACTGATCCTGGGTGCAAATCTCATTGCAGCAGAGTCATGGAAGGAATCCTGCTCAAGGTCTCTTCCGATCTCGCCTATGCTGAACTGTACGGAGGCTTGTCCTCTCACATAATCTTTTCTCGCTTTCTGGACATCTGCATTCTCAGCAGAACATTTCCTCGGGAACTGGCCGTATCCCAACGCCTCTGTATGCATATCAGATCTCTAATCTCGACGGGGAGTAACAACAGCTCGTTAGCATCTCGCATGAACCTCTGGCTCCACTCGTCTTTATCATCATCCGCTTCGACGTCATGTCTTGCTGTCTGCGTACTGCTACTGTTCACGACCACGGTTAATCGGAAGTTTCTCACACCGATTCGAAATCGCGTACTCTGTATCTTCATCACTCTGTAGAAGATATCTGGCCGAACACGTCCTCGGGAACTCGTCCCAACCATCGGAGGAATACTCAATACTCGTCCGTCCTTGATCAACTCACAACGCATCTGGGTGAGGTCCTCTATCCGAAGTTGGTCAGCTTGCTAATCTCTTATCACATGATATCCGGACGACGCTAAGTTTTTCGATCGAGTCATCAAAGTCCCAAAATTTCCCGAAAGCTCAACACCTGAGCACAGTCTAAAATATCTGGTATATACCACAGTATCTCTGGACCAGCCGTAGAAGGGCAAACCCAAGCCTCACTGATGGCACCGCTAAACTGCCGCAAACCCTAAGGTTCAAAGCGATTCCATGGTCATCATGTCGAGTTAGGGTTTCATTCTTCTATAGGGTCCACAGAATCACTTGCATGTTCCTCCGAACACTTTAAACTTTGGAAAAATGGGTTTTCTGACATTCGTTCGAACTTTTTTACTTCGTCTAGGCAACATGCGAATACCCTTCGTCCGCATGCTAAACAATGCCTCAATCCTCCAGGAAAGACGATACATCGACGGTCATCTCTGGATCGGTCTGCTCTAGATCTGAGTAAGAATCTCCACACTAGAAATCTTCAACTCGACTAGGCCTGCGTCAGCGCATCAATCTGACGAATTACCTTCGTCTCTCAAATCGGGGTAGACTAGCTATCACCTGTCGCATCTTTGCCTGGAAGCTCCAGTGATCTCAGCTCGTAAGCTCTGGAAGCGACATCCCATCATCTCAGCAACAGCTGGGTCATCTGTCTGCACTGTAGGCGACATCACAATCTCTGAGGTCGGCTGTACATCAACAGTCCTCTCGCAGCTGGCAGCTCTAGCAATGGCCCGATCATCCGGTGCGAAACCAACCACTCGCCTCAACAAGAGGTCACAACATAACACTACATCGAGACGTTCCCATGTCACCAGAAAACACAATGGTCAGCCCTTGTACCAGACGAGCTCACCCTGACCGCAACACTAGCAACAGCTCAATCTGCGCTCAAACCATGGTGACAGGAACCTCAATCGAGTATCGATAAAAACAGATCAAAGGCATGAAAGGAAACGACAGATCCAGAATGGATACATGATCATAAGAAGGAACAACATCAATGAGAGTATGATTATGGAAACGAATAGAATCAAGGATCTCAAATGGATGTATAATCATGGGTACGAAGAGAATCATAAGTCTAAAAAATATGTTCATCCTAAGGTTTCTTAAGTGAAGTATCGTATTGTAAATATGCCGCGGAACATACGTACGGTACATCACTCTACTCAAGCTACCTACTCCATCAATCAGGGTCAGCCTATGAAACGAAAGTTCGGGTCTAATACCCCCACGTTCAAGTCTAAGTTCCGTAAGGTCAAGCCTAGGTTCCGAAATACATACTCGCCCTAGACTCCGCATAGTCAAACATAGACTCGAACCAAGGTTAAACCCAACGCTTTGATACCAACTTTGTCACGACCCGAAATATTAGCTCGTGACCAGCACTTAAATCACACAACGTCTAAAGGCGTAACGTAATTCAAGTAAGCTGAAACCCAGAAATCTAAACCTTTTTAGAAAATAAAGGAGGTGAAGTTTTGAAATAAAGGTATAATGAAATCAAGTTTTTCTTAATGCATAAAAAAGGAACATGAAAATGCAAGTGAAATTTGCTAGTTTGAAAACGTGTTTCGTCTTTTAAAAATTTGGGCAGCACCTCCTTTGTATATTTTGATCCAAAACCACAATACATAACAAGGATAATGGCACCCCAAGCGGGAGCTAGCTCTTCGCCAATTGGTGGATCACAACCACGCAAGACAGTATATGTAAGTATACGACGCCCAACGACGAAGTTCACCATAAAAAGATAAAGAAATAAGCAAGACATCAAAACCACAAGTAGCGGAAAACCCCTCGCTCTAAGTCTCGCAACCACAATCTCACTAAGTCTCATTACTTATACAATTTACTAATTTTGATTGATGGAGTTGACTAGATATAATATGAAATAAAATACAAGAGTTGGTATGATACAATGTCCCACCCACCAAAGCAAAACACCCGAATGAAGCTATGTGCCAGCGATGCCGCTACTGATCCGTGCGGGCAACCTGCAAGAACTATGGCACAACGGGGGTGAGTTGCCAACTCGTGAGTAGAAAAACATCTACAAGTAGAAATCGAATAAACAACGACTCTTAGGTCAACTATATCATAAAGGTAATACTATGATATCTAGGGTGACCGGGTCTTATATGTGCCAACAATGTAATCAATACCTATATGTATGAGGATATAATCCAACAATATAATCAATGTATGTATACATGTGGATCTCGTCCAACCATATAATCAATGTCTGTATGCACGTAAATATCATAAAAGAGTGTGCATGAAAGTATGAGGATATAAATCAACGGTGTCCCTCGCGACACATCAAAATCATGGAACCTGGGTGTCCAACATCGACACCCGAAAACATAATGAAACCCGTGTCCAGCATTGACACGTAAATCCTCATATCTCGGGCTCCGTCAGTCCGGATCGGCCTACGGGCTCCGTCAGTCCGGATCGGCCCATATCATCTCTCGACTCCGGTCGGTATCCTCTGGATATCCGCCGAGCCTAAATACTATCACCAGTAAGTAGTAGTCCCACTGCCAGGCTCACCGTCTGCAGCACAGCAATCCGTTCTCATCCCGTGGTACCATACCGGGTCCACGATGTACCCGCAATCGGCCTCATCCAGCTCCTCGAATCGGGTTTCACATGTCACACGTCTCAGAACCGAGAAAACGCATGGTGGACGCACTGAAATATCATATCAAGAGAAACCGGATTTTTAAAATAACACATAATCTCTTTTAAAATGTCCACGGTTCTCAAATCCAGAAATCTCATGAAAACAACATATCTCAATGTGTAAAATCATAGAGCATGATGTATGCGACATATAATAGAAATGTAAGCATATCCGTATATCATGCAACATGGAACAGTGATATGACATATTAAGGGAAAAAATGCTCTTTTAAATGATTCTAATTTTTAAATAACATGCGGTTCCCAATTTCCCAATAAAGCCAGTTATCTATGTAGGTACAATATGTATATGCGCAAGTATGGATGTACCAATGTATGTGTGCACTAATATGGATATACGATGTGTATGTGCGCAAATATGGATGTATCAATGTATATGTGAACCAATATGGGTGTACAAGTGGTATATATGCAAGCATGAGTGTACGATATGTATGTGCTCCAATATGGGTGTACAAGTGGTATATACGCAAGCATGTTATGCGAAGAGTCATATCATGATGCAACAATCCTACTGTGTAGTGACATGGCAATTATCGATGATGAAGTGTGTGAGCCTACAATCTGTGTACGTGTAACATACGCATCATCGATAATGTTGCAGGTGTACTATCACAGGTATAAGTAATGCAATGCGAATAACCTGAATGCAGCATAAGGTAAATCATGTGCAAATGCTGACGGGCGTACGTATCTAACATGACCGAGTCGGTGAATCTAAAAATCGGCATCTAGACACACCACATTGCGTACGGTACAATCCATCGTACGACATCCTCTAGTCAAGGGTATGGATCAATCATCAAGTCAAACTCATCTCGCACGGAAAATCATCGTACGGCGGTATTAAGCTATCAGGGATCCTATCAACCTATAAGACGAGTAGGGTACGGACCTAACGTCACGTACAGCTAAACTCACGATTCACAACACATATAAATATCTCTGTATACCTATGTCCCAGGTCACATCCGCAACAATCTCATATCAGGGGACCGACAGGGTATAAATCATCTCAATCGACTCGCATCCATATACCAACATATCACCAAATCATCATATCACGTCATATATTCTTTTCATCGCATTTATATCCCTCATCAAGTCAAATTTACAAATACATTCTACATTTACTATAAGCATACGTATCTAATCTAACATACACACCCGAACCATACAAACAGTTTTTGAAAGACGCGAATCGTAGTTTTGAAAGTAGGGGTTACGGTGTTTTTAAGGAAAAGATTTCATTTGAAAATCCATAACGTCCCTCAAGGTATCTGTTTAAAAGATGCATACGATTCTTAAGTTTGAAAATAGGTATGGTTCGGATGACACATCTACGTCGACTATCTAGTCCTATAGTACCCTAAATGGCAATATCATCAAATCTCATCCTCAAGTCCCGTCATCACATACTAGTTGTATCATATCACTTCTAACTATCCTTAGTTTCTAATATGGTTCTCTAACTACCTTATAACTCTATCTATAGTATCCTATTAAAGGTTTCATTAATCATAATCCATATATATAAATCGGTTTCCATCAAAGTTTGCGGGGGTGCTATACGCCATCCACCCGACTTCCCCCGTAGATATAGATCTACTCACCTTGATCCTGATTGCCGAAGTTGGTGACGCCACGCTCCGTCGCCTCAGAATCCACGCGAGGGTATCTACAATAATAAATAATCGCCATCGCTATTAACATCAAGTCCGGAAACCAAAACGGCACACGGATCTCCCATAGGTTAGAACCTATAGCCCACGCATGCAAAACCAACAAATTACCCCCAGTCGTTGATGTAAAAACATCCAACCACAAAATACGAATCCAAATATCAAAACTAAAATTTCAAAATACGGAAAACCATAGCCAAAATCATACCAAAGTGCTCCCAGATTTTGACTCAGGTCAAAAGGAGTTGCACAAACAAGTCTAGAGTGTAGTACAAGGTGTATATGACCTACTGAACCAACCTAGATCCCTAACCTCACCAAGTGGACGGCCCCCATGCCCTAAAATATGGCGAGCTCGGCCCCCAGGGCTCCTCTGGGCTTCGTTTGGTCATGGTGGTCTCCTATGGTCCAAAATGGGTCCCTGGTATTGTTTGCTAAACTCAGAAAGTCCCCGGGTTGCTCCAGATTTCCCTGCACACCCTATATACTTACAAAACCGACATGGATCAAATCCTAAATCTGTATTTTAGGGTTCTAAGCTATGGTCCAGGTCAAGAATCACCTCAAAAGTCTTATTGACAGCCACAAAACACCATCAATTTCCCAAACCCTTCTCTAGAATTTCAAAGTCCACAAATCCACCAATCCAATTCAACTTCTAAACAATCTAAAACATAAGAAAACTAAAACTAACTAAATGGAAATGATTATACCTCATGGTTACACCCAAGCAAAACCCTAGAAGTCCTAATGTTGTCAAAATCCCCCTTTGCTTGGTCTAATGTGTAGAGGAAGAGATGGGGATTAAATTTTATGAAGGGAGTATAATGTTTTGGGGATTATTAGGAGATCGATCTAGAGTTAGAAGTGGAGGGAGATGAGGGTGAGGAAGATGAAGAACGAGAAGAAAATGATGGGGTAAATAAATGTGGCAGCAGCCCCCCTCTCTCACTTATTCTCACACTCTCCCTCTCTCTCCAATCATTCACCTTTTTAACCTTTTTTCATTCCTTTTTTTTTCTCTTTTAAACTTCAAAATCAAATCACATAATACCCATAAAACAACACAAATGCAACAACATATAACCAAATGTAACATGACATGGTGCACCAGCCTTGGAAAACTGTAGAAACACGGATTTGGCTTAGTTGCGATTAGAAGTGCACTAATCGGGTTTTTATCAAAACTGCATATAATAAATTTTAAAAATGCCAAATCCTTTAACTATATTATTAAATGAATAAATCATTTTAATTTCCATTTATTTCACAATTATTGGTATGTATTTATACCCTTTTTCGAAAACCCCAATTTCGCAAATCGGGCAGTTTTCGGGAAAAATATTATTTTAATATTAAATTCCAAAAATAATTTTTTATATTTACTGAAATGTTACAGTCGAGGAGACACTAACCCAAGATATTTATTCACTAGGTCAAGAACTTTGTGAAGAGAACACCCAATACTAAATGGCAAGTAGTAGAGGATGATGAAGTAGGAAGTGGGCTCACTTTAGAATTGATTTTCTCACACTTTTTCTCATAACTCCATTAGAGGTAGAAAGCTTTTGAGGAGGAGGAAGAAGAAGAAGATGAACTCAAGTCATTAATTCATACAAATGAATTTTGTGACCATGGGTGAGTTAAGTCATCATGCTTAACTCATGTAGAGAATTAACCAAGGTGTAAGGTTAAGGGTTGGGTTAAGAAATATCCTAAGGAATGATAAAAGAGTTGACTTTGTCAATGTTTCTACAAGCTTCAAGCAAGCTTGACAACATTGACCAAGTCTTCTCTCTTTTGTTATTTCTTAAGAAATAAACAAAACCCTAATTTAACCTTTGGATGGTCTAAGTCTCATACACCCATCTTGTATGTATCATCAAGCATGACACAAACATGTACAATTGCATATATCATATATATACAATGTGCACAATCTAGTGAGAAAAGAAATCTCAAGTGTGCTAATACTAGTCAATGTAATGTAATATATCAAATATATAATTATACATTAGATTATCAAATCAACTCTTGATTTAATAATCCGGCTATATCACCTATAACCGATTAATATCATATGATTCAACTTATCGAATAAACACTTGATCCGATAACCCGGCTATATCATATATAACCGACTGATATCTCATATCGCGAGAATAGAATACGGTATCTCATATCGTATCAATCTCGGTCCAGCACATATCACATATGTGCTCCTACTTCGTTTTGCTTGAGCCAGGAAACCCCTGTGTAGGACTCTAAAGACTCGTCAATACGCCGGCTGTTCATATCATAATTTTGCATTATTATATTCCCCATTCTTAGCCATTTTACAAATAAACAGGCGCTTTTGACCCATGTCTGCTACATAGTTGCAGGTTACAGATTCTCGGAACAAAAACAGTGAAATTGATGAAAAGATGATACAAAAATGAGACTACGACCGATAAATGGTGGAATCTTGATCAAGCCTACATTTTGAGGGACAATGAAGATCAATGAACAAGTTCACAAAGCACAAAGGCAGCGTAAGGTTCAAGACTTCGACACGAAGCAAACGGTAAAGTCCACGACATTATTCACTGTGGAAATCTGGAAGAGAACTAGAAGACATTCTGAAGAACCAACTGAAGAAAACAGAAGACAACAGCAACAGACAGAAGCCATAAAAAATTGAGCTCGAGATCCTTCTATTTGGCCGCGGAACTGCGGCCAAACATGGGTTTTGGCCGCGGATCCGCGGCCATATGAAGCCCGTGTCGGTGCGATTCTGTGTTGGTGCGACGGTGCGTTGACTAGTCTTCTTAGGGGCAAAATTGTAAATGCAGATGTGTGTCGATTGTAACCCTAGGGTTTCTATATTCTATAAATAGAAATCCTAAAACCTCTTTTAGGGTATGCCTCTTTTTATTTCATCTATTCAGAATTCAATTTCGGTGTAAATGTTTGGAAAGAACCATCAAATAAAGTAAGAATTTTATTTCATTGCCCTAGTTAATTTTATTTCTGCCTTAGTATAATTTTTTTATCTTTCCTAGTTAAATTAATTTAGAACATGTTATTCAATTCCCTAATGAGTGAGTAATTCCTCACTTGTTAGGGTTAGGATTAGGGAAGGTTTGAGAGATGAAAATCTCTCACCCTTTTTTTGCCCATCACATAATAATTCATAGGACTCCATGCATATATACACACACCGCTCCCTACGGCACCCTAACCCATGAGGTAGCGATGACACCGTAGTATAAAAGACCGGTTGCGTATGTTTTCCATGGAGGTTAGGGTAAGAATTAAGAAAGGAAGGACAAGAACCTAGAGGAAGAAACCTAGTTTCTTCCCGATGGTATTAATCCACTTTATTAATTATTACCATAACACCTCATAGATCTTAATTAGGGCATAGAAAGCGGTGAGGAATATTGACTTTCCAAACTTAAGCTAAACCTAACCCTAGCAAGATTTTAATCCTAGTCTAGATCAAACTTAGTTTTTAGTGATAAACATCCCACACCGTTTGGAATTAACTCGTTAGAACAATTTGAGAATACACAAAATCCCTGTGGACCGACCCGTACTCACCGGCTAGCTACCAAGCGACGCCATTCTTGATTGCGGTAAAAATATTTTGATCAAAACACATTTCACACAAATCAAATGGCGCCGTTGCCGGGGATGGCGTAGTATTTTCTTTTTGCAATTTCGGGTTAATATAAAATCATAAAACTCATAAAAAACTGAAAAAAATAAACAAAAATTTTATCATCTTTTTATTGTTTGAAGGGTGTTTTCGTGTGAATGTTGCAGGATCGACAAACGAGTTAGGATCTGGAAAAATCCAGAGATCAAAACAGAAAACTGAAGATCTGAACAACTGAGGATTACCAGAACAAAGGAGCAGAAGAAGTTTAGAGTCTTGAACCGCTTAGAGAACCGCGATTCCGCCACCGAACCATAGCTTAGACCGCGCTTCCGCCGCGGGTTGCTGACGTCAGCAACCCGAAACTCCACTGTAAGTCTCATTTTCTCCTTCTCTGAACCCCCTGATATCTCCTCTGTAAAATTTGCCTGCAGGATTCTTTGCGCCAAAAATTTCTCCCCCTTCCAATAATTGATCTTGTGCAGGATTCTTTGCGCTTCGCTAAAAAAATAGTTTGCAAGTGATTGTTTACTGCTTTGCATATTTTAACTGAGTTTAAGGGGCTTGAACACTAATCCAGATTGGGTGGGGATTTCATCACCCTTCCCAGGACCCCAAAAATCACATAAGGTATATTGCATTGTCCATCAATTAATTAAAAAAGATTAGACTCAGCCCTAAGGACTTCGCGCTCAATAGGACAAAGGAATAGTTGTAGGCATCGACCGTTGATCCTAACCTGACTTTGTGGTGCTGTTCATATCAGAATATTGCATTTTTTACCGCCCATTCTTACGCTCGTGTGTTTATAGGTAGGTACTTTTAATCCGTGTTTGTTACATGTTTGCAGAATACAGGTTTCCAGTACAAATATTGCAAATCAGGATAAAATCTCCACAGTTACGCTAAAAGCAGAACATCTGTCGACAGCAGATAAAAGCCGGGTTCCGGTCATCCATATCCGTCCAGTGCCGAGTACCGGTTCCCAATACAAGACATGTAACAGTGGTCATTCATGTCTGGGACAAGCACAGAGCACGAGGGGGCTACACAAGAATCAATGGGTGCGCGGAGCTCGAGGGAGATAAAGTCAAAAGTAAACAAAGATAATGCAATCTTGGACTTGGAAATCTGGAGATATTCTGAAGACTTTTGCGCAGTTTAAGATTGGCAAACACGAGGAAACAAGAAACCAGGACAGCCCAGAAAAACCCACTGCCCAACTCACCAGTACGGCCACGCATGCGCGGCCAAAGCAGGGGTTTGGCCGCGCATGCGCCGCAGGTTGGGGCCCACTCTCTGCCGAATTTTGGGGGCAGTTTGGTCTTTTCATCTCTGGTCTGCTGGTTGCCCTAGAACCCCATTTCCCTGCCTATAAATACAGCAGTTTTGAGCTAAGCCAAGGGAGCAATTTTTGAGTTTTGTTTTAGCCTCATTTTTGTTAGTTTCTTTCTTCTTCTTCTTCATTCCTCCATTAAATTGTAGTGAGAGCTTTTGAGTGGATGTTAATGAAGATGAGGGATTTGTATCTTTCTTTGTAGTTCGGCTCCCCCTTGAGATTTCTGCTTTCTCTTGGTCATTCAATCTCTTCATTGAGGTTGAATGGTTAAGGGTTAGTTATTGATCTCGAGGGTCGTATTTTCTTCCGGGACTAGAACTTCATTTCACATGCGTTTTCTACCCTTCCCTTGATCTTGCAAGTTCTTCATTGAGCTTGCAAGTTTAAGGGTTGGCTATTGAGCACATGCTTGGCTTGGGTCCTAGTTCCGTATTCTTTTTATTACCCGCTTTTTATTACTTGTCTTTTTATTACTTGCATTTTATTTCATGCATTTTATTCATGCTCTTTAATACTTGTATCTTTTCTTTTCTTTGTTCTTTTCTTTTTGTTCTCTTTTGTTTATATTGTGAATGTTGTAATTATTGTTCTTGTAAGAATTAATACGGTTTTATAAGTTAACATTTCTTTGCCAATTCCTTTTCCCGTTATTTTCCATTTGAACTTCGTCCAAACCATACGCAAGCGCTCCGTTAGGCACCGTACCCTGACAAGGTAACGGTGATTCCTAACCGCGACCGGTTGCGTTCGGTTTGGCCGGAGGCGAAAGCAAGAGACAAGAACGGAAGGACAAGGGTAAATAAGCCGGATTCCACGAATACCGCGCTTAAATCCCCTAATCCACGTTGTTGCCGATTGCTTAGCTTCAATTGGTCAAGACTCGGCTCAAAGGTTTTTGAGTACGGATTTCTTAGCTTACAATCTCGTATCTTTTCTTAACAACCTTATACTTGCAGATAAACACATAGGATAGATCAAACAAACTCATACAGATTCTTTATTAACTCGTCTAAGACAAGTAGGTAAGATACCACCATCTCCCTGTGGACCGACCCGTGCTCAACCGGCTAGCTGCATAGCGACACCGTCCTGATCGCGGTTATACTTTAATTCTTTGAACATCCGACACGCCAAAGGCGTGCGATCAAATGGCGCCGTTGCCGGGGAGACGGTAGCGTATTTTCTTTCTTGTTATTCGGGTTAATATTCTTTTTGTATATATATGAAAAAAAAATATATTCTTTTTGTTTTTTTTGGACAATATTTTTGTGGGCAAGTGTGCAGATTTTTGCAGATTTGCAAACTGCGATTGTGGGAGCAAAGTGTACATTCAAAGTTAAGGTGATTACGGAGTACAGTGCCAAAGATCCGGGTAGTTTGACCCGCGCAAGCGAACCTTTCAAGCTTACCGGACTCGATTCAACGGGGGTTTCTTAACCCAAAACTTAAACGGTACGTACTTTACTAACACCTTCTTCTCAAATCCGACGCTTCCAATATACTATTCTTTTGCAGGATTCTTTGCAAGTTCGCTAGCAAACAAAAAAAAATTGACTAACCCGTATTTGTTGCAGCGCCGCGCTTAAAACTTAAAACGATTGTTTTATTCTTTATAGAATTTTTGAATTGCGCATTGCATACATTAATACGGACTTAAGGGCAAGCGAACCCCACAACATACGGTAAAGGAGTTCATCACCTTTTCCGTGGCCTACAAATCACGAACTTGTGCATAACGTTTACCCACACAAAATTTAAAAGAAATTAGACTTTAAGCCTTAAGGACTTCGCGCTCACTAGGAGAAGTTAACTGTATTTAGAAGCTTGCTTAACGGTATATTGTTTACGGGGTGTCTAGGAAAGTGTTAACGGCGAAACCGCCAAAAGAGAAAGGGTTATTTAATTAAGGAACTTCGCGAAAGCGTTGGAAAACCTCCCCTTATCTCTGCACTTACCTGGCCTCGTGATCAGTGTATCTTGAGCCTGTTTCTCGACACAGTTTTACTTCGACAATCAAGTTCTCGAGCAGGTCTAGTTGACCTAGGTGAACCCTAGAACGATTAGGTGTGTGGTATTTTTTGTGTCGTGATTATTTTTGTCCATATTCTTTTTGTGTATATTTCATTCTTTTGTTAATATATATATATAAAAAAAAAAAATCTCATTCTTTTTTCCCTCCTTTTTCTCTACCTTTCTCCTTCTCTCTTCATATCATGGGTACTCCACCTCGCAAAACTCTTGCCGAACTTTGGTACCCACAACCAGACATTACATCCTACGGTTCTTGTTTTGGTCGAACTTCGAACGACCCATCCATGCCAAAAATTTCATTGAAAGATCGGATAGACGCGTCTAGGACAAACAACTGGACCCCGCAATCCACTTCGTATCAACCGTTTCAAACATTCACCCCTTCTTGCGTTGATACACCTTTCGAAAATCCAGTTGTAACCCTAAGACCAATGTCTCTTGCTGAACATATTGAACAATCTCGTAGCCGATCTTTCACTCCTTTCACCACTTCAAATTCTTGGGATCAACAATTCCATTCACCTTCTTATCCCAATGTTGATCCCACTCCTGTCCAGCCATTCAACTCCTACCAATCCTACCCTAATTTTGCACCTTCCCTAGACATTGCATCAGAACAGCCTTTTGGGAGTTTTCAGTATCCAAACAACTTCGCATCTTTTACTGAAACCCCATCACAACCTATGTCTAGCTTAGAACAGTCCTTGGAAGAATTTAGGGTAGCTTCACAACAGACGATGGATTTGAATGCGTCCATGGCCGCCCTCATACAACCTAGTGATCCGGTAGCTAGTTTTCAACTAGCTCCTAATTTTTCAATGTATGATGAGGCGGCAGGACAGGCTGTGAATTTGAGTGGAGAGAGTGAGATGTACCCCCTTCCAAATCAAACCTACCCGTCTCAAATTGAATCCCACAACTCCTGTTTTGATAGTCTATCGAGTATCCCACAAGATTTATCAATTGAAGATAGAATGATTAATGAGTTGTGCGACTTTGTAGTGTTTGATTTACCTGATTGTGAAGGGTCCCTTCCAAGTGAAACCGATCCTAAACCTTTTGACCTTTACACCTCCATCTTAGAACCTGAATTGATTAATATCCATGCTTTGGTTGAGGTGTCAGAGAATTTTGATTTTCACTGGATTGAGGATATTGACGCTGGGAACATTTTGGATGATGAACCTGTAGATTTGGCTGAGTTTTTCTCTTCAAGTCATCATCCCGAGTCTTTAACTGTTTTTCCCGAACTTCATTTGCGTCTGGATGTTGATGAAATATGCATGGATGAGCTAAATTTTGAGGAGAACATTGAGGATAGTCTTGAGGATGAACCAGTTTTAATTGATGAGTCGGATTTTCCAATTCATCCTGTTCCTTCCACTGACTGTGTACACCCTCCTGAGCCTATAACCGATACCCTTCCTCAACCACTTCCCTCCATCCTGTCCGTCGTTCCGACCTTGCAAGAACCCGTCTCACTTTCATTTACTATGTCTGGTTTACCAAGTTCGGCGTACCCATGGTTTCTTACGAATCTTGAGGGATTCGACCCAATTTCTCGACGAGTAAATATATTAGCACAATCACTTTTCACACATCGCTCATCACAAATTGTGCTAATCTATTTACTCCATTTGCACCCTCAAGTTCGTCTTCCACTTCTTTTTCCCTTACGCCATTCTTCTTCTTCTGATCTACCGAGACCGCATTCCATTTCTCTCCACAAGCGGTCTCGCGTAGTCTCCATTTCTTACCTCTCCGCATTCTTCCACCAGCCACTGCTTTATAACGATAAAATTTTTGAATGGTTGGTGTTAATTTTTGGCCTGTGTAAGGCCTTGTATAGATGGATACTGTTCCTTCCCCCCTAATCCTGAATTTCATCGCTTAACAGTGGAAACACTGTTTTACTTAAGTTTGGGGGGGACATTTTTTTTGTATATATTTTTGGTTTCCCTTTTTTTGTTTTGTATATCATTTGTTTTTAGGGAGCGCCGGCAATTTTGACCCTCTTGGTACAGCCTGACAGTGAGGGCACTGTCAAGTTTAAGTTTGGGGGTGTGCTCGGTAAGCTTTCTTCCTTCGCATTCATATGTATATTTTGCATTTGCATACCTTATTAAAAACCCACAAAAATCAGAAAATTTTCCAAAAATATAAAAACTTTCTGTCAAGTTAGATTGTTGAAGAACTCTGATTCAACATTCGACGGTTTTTGTTTGAAAAAATAGGAATAACTAAATCTTATGTTTGGATTTTGAAAACCTGAAAGATAACTCTCCTTTGAAGTTAACTATAGCTGATATACGTCTTTACATTACACTACACGTGTTATGAGTCTTGGAAATTAGATGACAAGTCTTTTATGTTTAAAAACTTTTAAATAGATAAATGATTTTCTGAGGATCAAATAGGTTTGTTCTGAAATAAGTAATATATCAAGAATAGTTTATGAAGTAAGTGAATATGAAGGAATGTTATTGATGCCGTAATTGGAGCTAAGTCTGAAAAATAACCCATCGGAAACTTGATTGGAATGATTACACACCGAACCCACTAAACACGTCTTTTATCCAAAAAATAATTGAACTACCGGTTATATCTCCGATCGTATTGAATCATCATGTTTTTCACGCCAAACTGTCTTTTGTTTTTGGACCTAGGTAACTTGAGTAATTAAGTCCGCTGGGATGTTTCTACACCTAATGCCCTAAAACCAACTGGTTTGGGTGCATTGGCCCAAAGCTCGCTAAGAAGCCTAGAAAGTCCAGTTTTAAAACAAAGTCAAGCAAGTGTTCTCTCCGAGTTAAAATTCCTAACGGTTCTTTGTGTGAGAATAATCTTGATAAAAGACAAGCTTTTATTAAAAAATTTTAACGGAGATATGAAGGTTTTACTCTATAATAAAGACTATTGCACGTTCACAGTGGTGTGTATGAAATGAAAACAAGAATAAGGTGGAGTGAAAAATAAGACTTAGTTTCCTGTTAAGGAAGATAGAAATTCTGAAGTTGAAATCTTACTGGAAAACGAAACTTGAAAAATGCTTAACTCTCTATAAAACTTATGTGATCCTTTTAAAATTGTTATCTGGGCTTTATTGTGCGACATGAGGACTTTAATCGACCTTTCTGGAACTTAACGGCACTATTTGCACTACACGTAAAGACATATAAAATCTGTAGTTAAATAAGAAGCGAGATGTGAAAAATAAAGGTTCGATGGTCTAGACTTAGGATTATAGAATTGTTATTTTCTAAAACAAAATTTTAGGGTTTGAATCTTAGTCATTTTACAAACTAGCTTGACGGGATTTTGTGGGTGTAATCCGCTGAAAACCCTCAGGAGACAACACTCCTCCTACTAGGGACACCTAGAGGTTTAACGGCTTGTTGCACATGCTCAGTGCAATCGCGTTCCCTGCGAAAGTGCGGTTATCATTTTATTTTTTGTGAATAATTGGTTTTGCTCGGGACGAGCAAAAGTTAAGTTTGGGGGTATTTGTTCATATCAGAATATTGCATTTTTTACCGCCCATTCTTACGCTCGTGTGTTTATAGGTAAGTACTTTTAATCCGTGTTTGTTACATGTTTGCAGAATACAGGTTTCCAGTACAAATATTGCAAATCAGGATAAAATCTCCACAGTTACGCTAAAAGCAGAACATCTGTCGACAGCAGATAAAAGCCGGGTTCCGGTCATCCATATCCGTCCAGTGCCGAGTACCGGTTCCCAATACAAGACATGTAACAGTGGTCATTCATGTCTGGGACAAGCACAGAGCACGAGGGGGCTACACAAGAATCAATGGGTGCGCGGAGCTCGAGGGAGATAAAGTCAAAAGTAAACAAAGATAATGCAATCTTGGACTTGGAAATCTGGAGATATTCTGAAGACTTTTGCGCAGTTTAAGATTGGCAAACACGAGGAAACAAGAAACCAGGACAGCCCAGAAAAACCCACTGCCCAACTCACCAGTACGGCCACGCATGCGCGGCCAAAGCAGGGGTTTGGCCGCGCATGCGCCGCAGGTTGGGGCCCACTCTCTGCCGAATTTTGGGGGCAGTTTGGTCTTTTCATCTCTGGTCTGCTGGTTGCCCTAGAACCCCATTTCCCTGCCTATAAATACAGCAGTTTTGAGCTAAGCCAAGGGAGCAATTTTTGAGTTTTGTTTTAGCCTCATTTTTGTTAGTTTCTTTCTTCTTCTTCTTCATTCCTCCATTAAATTGTAGTGAGAGCTTTTGAGTGGATGTTAATGAAGATGAGGGATTTGTATCTTTCTTTGTAGTTCGGCTCCCCCTTGAGATTTCTGCTTTCTCTTGGTCATTCAATCTCTTCATTGAGGTTGAATGGTTAAGGGTTAGTTATTGATCTCGAGGGTCGTATTTTCTTCCGGGACTAGAACTTCATTTCACATGCGTTTTCTACCCTTCCCTTGATCTTGCAAGTTCTTCATTGAGCTTGCAAGTTTAAGGGTTGGCTATTGAGCACATGCTTGGCTTGGGTCCTAGTTCCGTATTCTTTTTATTACCCGCTTTTTATTACTTGTCTTTTTATTACTTGCATTTTATTTCATGCATTTTATTCATGCTCTTTAATACTTGTATCTTTTCTTTTCTTTGTTCTTTTCTTTTTGTTCTCTTTTGTTTATATTGTGAATGTTGTAATTATTGTTCTTGTAAGAATTAATACGGTTTTATAAGTTAACATTTCTTTGCCAATTCCTTTTCCCGTTATTTTCCATTTGAACTTCGTCCAAACCATACGCAAGCGCTCCGTTAGGCACCGTACCCTGACAAGGTAACGGTGATTCCTAACCGCGACCGGTTGCGTTCGGTTTGGTCGGAGGCGAAAGCAAGAGACAAGAACGGAAGGACAAGGGTAAATAAGCCGGATTCCACGAATACCGCGCTTAAATCCCCTAATCCACGTTGTTGCCGATTGCTTAGCTTCAATTGGTCAAGACTCGGCTCAAAGGTTTTTGAGTACGGATTTCTTAGCTTACAATCTCGTATCTTTTCTTAACAACCTTATACTTGCAGATAAACACATAGGATAGATCAAACAAACTCATACAGATTCTTTATTAACTCGTCTAAGACAAGTAGGTAAGATACCACCATCTCCCTGTGGACCGACCCGTGCTCAACCGGCTAGCTGCATAGCGACACCGTCCTGATCGCGGTTATACTTTAATTCTTTGAACATCCGACACGCCAAAGGCGTGCGATCAGGTGCCTAGGCTAGACAAGTAGTGAAAGGTAACTTTAAAAGGCCCGTCTCACGGTGATTCATGAGCGGATCCCTCCTTTCTCTATTTGTACTTACCTGGCCACAATTGGCTGTGAAGAGGCGGTTTGAGGTCCTACTTCTTGCCCTTTGGAACAGTTAGGAGCTGTCTAACTGACCTAGGCGACCCTAGATCTAGGCCTGATTGTGCATTTGTGGTTGATTGAACGTGTGTCTAAGCCTTTTATTCAAAATCTTTTTGCAAAAAGCTTCATAAAATAAAAACACAAAAGAATTTTTTTTTACAAAAACTTGCAACTTGTCGCTAAGAATTCCGTGCACCCCACTTGCACCCACATTCTTTTTCTTCTCCTTCTTACATCATGGGTACCCCACCTCACAAAACTCTTGCTGAACTTTAGTACCGTCATCCAAACATTGCTTCATACGCGAATTGTTTTGGTCGAATTACGGATGACCCCTCCATACCCAAAATTTCTTTGAAAAATCGAATAGAAGCGTTTAAGAGAAACAGTTCGACTCCACAATCCACTTTGTATCAACCATTTCAACCTTCACCACCTTCTTATGTTGATACTACTTTTTCGAGTCCTGTTGTTACTCCAAAACCCATGTCTATCGCTGAACATATTGAACAATCTCGTAACCGATTTTTCACTCCTTTCAATACTTTCAGTTCTTAGGATCAACAAGTCCATTCACTTTTTTATCCAAATGTTGATCCTACTCCATTCCAACCATTCAATTCCTACCAGTCCTACCCGACTTTCACACCTTCCCTAGACATTGCTTCTACACAACCATTTGGGAGTTTCACGTTTCCAAACAACTTTGAATCTTTTACTGAAACCCCTTCACAACCCATGTCTAGTCTGGAGCAGTCGTTGGAAGCTTATATTGTAGCGACAAATCAACAGATGAGGAATTTGGATGCGTCCATTGCCGCCCTTATGCAACCTAGTGACCCGGTAGCTAGTTTCCAACTAGCTCCAAAAATTCCAATGTCGATTGAGAATTTGAGTGGAGAGAGTGAGATGTGCACCCTTCCAAATCAAACCTACCCATCACCAATTGAATCCCACAACTCCGGTTTTCAAACAAGTGTCCCAAATGATTCACCAGTTAAAAATAAAACATGTAATGAGTTGTGCGATTTTGTAGTGTTTGATTTACCTGATTGTGAAGAGCTCTTTTCGAGTGAAACCAAACCTAATTCTTTCGAACTTTACCTCCAATCTAGAACCTGAATTGATAAATATCCATGCTTTTGATGAGGTATCTAAAAAAATTGATTTTCACTTGATTGAGGATATTGACGTCGGGAATATTTTGGATGATGAACCCGTAGATTTGACTGAAATTTTATCTCCAATTCATCATCCCGAGTTATTAAATGTTTCTCCCGAACTTCATATGCATCTTGATTTTGATGATAATTGCATGGATGGGATAACTTTTGAGGAGAATTATGAGGATAGTATTGAGGATGAACCAGTTTTGTTTGATGTGTCAGATTTTCCAATTCATCCTCCTGAACCTTTAACTGTTATACTTCCTAAATCACCCCCCCTCCTTTCCATCGTTCTGACCACGCAAAAGATCACGCAGGAAGACCGTGAGCTTGAAAAATTTCTGTTCGATCACAGCAGTTTGGATGCCACTAGTGCGTTCCTCTTTGAATCTGACACAGTTCTCACAGCCGATAACGATTACGAGTGTTTCACTTTTTCGGACGATTTTGAAGACTCACCGCCCGAGTTTGAGTCCTTTGAATTTTCAGATGAGTTAGTTGAACCATCAGACTCGGTTGCTTACAGTCATTTCGAACCATTAATGGAATCCTTCAAGTTCGAGACAGTTTACTTAGGTGAGAATAAGACTATCCCTAAATCACTCCCTTTCGTCCTTTCCATCGTTTCGACCGCGCAAGAATCCGTCGCGCTTCCATGTTCAATGGATGGTTTCCCAAGTTCAACGTACCCATGTTTTGTTGCGAATCTTGAGGGATTTGACCCCATTTCTCGACGGGTTGATAAATTAGCACAATCGCTTTTAACACATCGGTCATTACAATTTGTGCTAATTTATTCACTCAATTTACACCCTCAAGTTCGTACTACACTTCTTTCTCTCTTCCGCCATTCTTCTCCAAATATACCGAGACCATATTCCACCCTTCATCCCATACGGTCTCGTGTGTTTCTCAACTCCTTTCTCTACACTCCATTCTTCCACCAACCCTACCATTATAACGATAAACTTTTTGAATGGTTGGTGCTAACCTTTGGCCTATGTAAGGCCTTGTATAGTTTGATTTTTCTCCTCCCTAACTCTGAACTTTAATGCTTAAAACAGTGGAAACACTGTCTCACTTAAGTTTGTGGGGGGGGGGGGGCTTTTTGTGTATATATTTTGTTTTTTTTTTGTTTTTTTAACAATAAAAAAATATAAAAAAAAATAAACAGGGGAGTGCCGACATTTTCGACCCTCTTGGTGTAGCCTGACAGCGAGGACACTGTCAAGTTTAAGTTTGGGGGTATGCTCGGTAAGCCTTCTTCCTTCGCATTCATGTATATTTTTGCATTTGCATACTTATTTTAAAACCCATAAAAATTGAAAAATTTCAAAAATTATAAAATTGAAAAGTTCAATTTTGGCCATATTTGACTTAAGTTTGACATGACGGTTGACTAGCTAGGAAAAACTAGATCCTCAACTTAGTAAATTAAAAACCCTAAAAAAATAACCTTTCTTAAAATTTAACGGTAGAAAATATATCTCTTTGTAGTTTACTTAGAAATAGGCAAATTTTGAGTTCACTTCTTGGGCTAAGTCAAGATAAAGGAAGAGTATTGATATTTTTATTAAAGTATAAGTATGAAAAATAATTCTTAAGCTTAAGTCTAAATTCTGAAAATATATACCCTACAAATTGCACAAACACGAACCTTGAAACTTGGAATAGTAGAAGAGACCTTGAAATGCTCTTGTCTAAAGTCCTTAGTATAAAGGGAAATAAAATAAAAATACAAGTGTGAATAAAAAAAATGAACACTGGTTTTTGTAATTACTTAAGGCTGCATAAATAGAAAAAAATATTTAGCGAGGCTGCTTTATCACCTAGTGCCTTAGACCAACTGGTTTGGGAGTCACTGCTAGATCCTTAGGTGTTACAAGACTAGGAATTACGCCTTAATGTGCAAACACATTTTGTAATCGGTCGTTAGTTTTGGATATAGTGCCCTTTAAGTCAATTATTAGATCGCAGATACGTGATTGCAATGATTGAGGGAGGACCTATACCGATATGACAGTCTTGCTCGAGATGATAGTATACTATCTGGTTTGTCTTTATCATCGTATACATGCTTCAGTTCACTATTGCATGATGATAGAGCCCATAGGATTCTTGCTTGACTGCCAGCAGTATGATGGCAATCATATACGTGGGAGCAGGGGTCTATAAGCACATCCTTAAAGTGTCCCTAGTCGTAGGAGTTTCGAGATAGGGCATCGGTACTCCAGAGTAGACTAGTGTATACAGTCGAGACCCCGACGAGGGGCGGTGGCCGGTCTCACAAGCCATTGGTGTTATTTGGTTCACCTAAGATGTATACAGGTGCTCATTGGGTTATGAGTACACCGGACAGGACTCGCCGGGAACTTGCTGGTTGGTATTATACATATCGTCAGATAGCAGTTCCCAGGTGACATGTGTACAGATTAGTCTGTCGACCTGAGATCGTCATTTGTCTCGTGTGAGTTCCCACTGTGCTTTGATTACTACCCTACCACGCTCAAAGGAGACGTGCAAACAGGTTTTAGTTGGGTATAGTCCCGAGCCATATGGAGGCAGTGAGCGGATCGTCGGGGATTCGTCTCTCCCGGTATTGGGGGTTGATGTCGTACAGTGCACGGGTGGCCATCACTAGAAATCCTCGGCCGGGGTAGTGGAGAATTAATGATTTGGATCAGTAGTTTCTCTGGAGGTGATGGGCTTCATACCGACACGAATTATAGCGTTATTAGGGGTCTGACTTTATCCACCCCCTAGACTCGATATGCGATACTCTTAAACGAACAGACCGGACTGTACGGATATTGTCACTGTCAGGCTCAGTAGGGTTTCTGGTTGAGTTCGCTCGTCAGCTTCTCTTCCAATCAATACATAGGCAACCGTTACGTACAGCTAGTACCTCTGACGTGCTAGTGGTTATACCCAGTGCCGGTGTGTTGATGAGTCATTAGAGTCCTCCACAGACAGTTTCCCAAGTTCGTGCGAAACGTTGTAGAGGCCGTATGGTTTTATGGCAGGGTTCGGAAAATGCACGTGCGTTTACGCACGTGTCATATTTCGGGCAGATAATACCGGTGGGCTTTGGTTTAAGCCGGATCCGAGTATTATACTGTGTAGAAATAATATCTTTGTCTCAGTTGCATTTGTATTCAGTCGTAATACAAATGCGGGTATGTTTATACTGTTATGGGGTTATCCTGAAATTCGTTTCGGGATCACTTTTGGAAGTTGCCAGTTTCCAGTTTTCTATCACCCGTATTAAACATTCGGTTTAATACAGATTTATCTTTTCTTCACTTGGGTGAGTCATGAGGTGAGTCATGAGTGTGGAAGGTTCTAGTTTTGGTGACTAGGTTTTGATTCATTGTATGCATTAATGAATGGATGACTAGGTTAATTGAGTCACCATTTGCATTAATGTGGTTTTGTTTTGCCTTGGATTTTTTCTCTTGATCTTTTCCTTTATGGTCACCAACCCTTGCTCCAACACTCACCCCCTCCTCTATTTGTGGCCGGCCCCTCCCCTCCTCTTCTCACTCTCTCACTTGGTTTTAAAAGATGATAGTTTTGGTTCATGGAAATTTGATATACTCATTTTTGCTTTACCCGATTAAAAAGGCAACTTCATTAACTGTTCGTCCATAGCTTTGGACGAAGCGAGACAAAGTGTTCTACTCATTCTCTACATCAATCTTGGTCATCTCTTTTAGCAAACTTGATGATCGAGTTGCCTCAGTTCAGAGGCGGGAGCCCGTTTAAAGATCCGTCGACGTGGTGCCACCTGGACGAGAAGACTGGAGATTCAGGAGATCGGAGCAGCCACAACAAAGTGTGGGATGATGGTTGAAGACCGAAGGACTCGGATCGTTCGGTATAACATTTCTACCCACTTTGTAGTTTGTTAGTTTAGCTTTAATGGCGGATCCGGGTTATAGTATACGATAGCGCCAGTCAAAAAGTTTTTGTTCCGCATTTGGCGTCTGTTAGACGGTCGGGGCGCTACCGTAGACTTACAGTGGTATCAGAGCCTCACCATTAAGCTTTACTAACTTGTGCTAACACGTTTAAAACATCTATCGAACGGATTTTCGAAAACTACAATTTTTCTGTACAGAGTTTCTGTCGATTTTAAATCTGGTCTAAAAATTATTTTGAGCATCACAGAAAATTGTGCAGGCTTTTCTAAGAAAACTGGTGAAAATTGGTCGAGTGATCTTACTGTACGGTCGTGGATCCGCGGCCAAAACCAGGGTTTGGCCGCAGATCCGCCGCTATATTGTGGGATCAATGCTCCAATTTTCTACAGTATGTTCTTCATTGTAAATTGTGGTTTCTGGAATATTTCCATTGGACCCAGATTTTATTACTGTACACCAGAAGTACGTGGGGCCCACTTCGGGAAGTTTTGTCGATCGAAATTTTAAACTTGTTAGTATGCAGTACTTATATTATATCTCCGACTGGGAATGTCATTTGAGCGGTAAATTGCGTCTAATTGCTATAGTCCTTTTAGATGGATTTGCGAACATGACATTCGCGTTGATGTTCTGTGTTGTGCTGTGATGTTGCGGATTTGTCGTGGTGGATAGTAGTGTGCAATGGTAGTGCTATTTGGATTTATTTGTACATTTGATATTGTGGGGCGAGCGTCCAACATGTGGACTGCCGTCTCTTCCTGTTTGTAAAATATTCTTTTGGGGCACGACTGGGCTGAGGTCGATGTACCCATTGTATATATTTTCTTTTCTGTACTAGGTTTACCCCGCGACGGAGTGCACGGATAGCCGGGTTCTGGAGGGCAACGGGTCCGTATCTCATGGCTTTGAGAGGCAGAGGGGCCTTACTCTAGAATTGGCAGACTATTCGCCGCACTCGTAGGGGGTATAGGTTGACCCAAGGAGGGGTGCTCAAGTTATCGGATTCCGTGAAGTGCCAGGTGGTCCATTCACTGTGCTGTAGGGGGCTGCCTCTCTTCAGGTTTTGGCAGGTAACTTGCCGCACTCGTAGGGGTCTAGGTTTCATTGCACAGGCTATCCACTCGACCAGGGGAACGCCGGGTTTCAGTAGCGGCTCTGTGAAACCCGGGGATCCCAGATTATCTGTAATGTTCTGTGATGCTTATTACCTTTCTGTAATATTTCATTTTATCACGCCTGGAGCGATTATTGTATATTGGTATATATACTATTAGATGTTGTATATGTTTTACACCCACGCTAGTCCAGTCCCCGCTCTGTCGTTAGTTAAGTAACCTAACGGGTGATGACGGGACCCAGTGACGAATGCGGATGGCATATACGTACATTTTATTTTCGTTCTTTTCTAGTGTGATTAATTGATGGGACTGCGTTGATTCTGATCAATGCAAAGGAAAACCAACCTGTTTGGATGTTATTGGAACAATTTTAAAAAGTGTTATTACAAAGACGTTTCCTTTTGTTTTGCACAGTGGTATTCGGTTGGAATATCCTGCACCTCATTCGACGAGGCAAGGGCCGAGATCCCTTCACCGGGAGTGACCCCTTGGGCAGAAGTTTACATCAGGGTAATAACTTCACTATAGTCGATTACAAGTTGCTTTGCATCGCAGTATTCAGTTGGAATATCCTGCACCTCATTCCACGAGGAAAGAGCCGAGATCCCTTCACCGGGAGTGACCTCTTTAGCAAAGGTTTTTCGCCACTATATTTTTAAAAAGCTATCAGGTTCCTTCAACGAGATCAAGTTCATTACGTTAAAGGTTTTTCGCCAAAAACCAGCCGTAGCCCTCCATCATGTCTTATGGATGGTCAGTAGTATTCAAGTTATGTTTGTTGGCCTTCGTCAAGGCATAGTGTTTGGTAGCTGCTGGGGTATTCATTTGTTGCATAGATAGATGTGTTGGTTTGGGACAGTCGTATAGCCTTGTTGGCCTTTGTCAAAGGCTTGTACGGGTGGGTTCAAATTGACCTGGACTATGACGGGTAGAACTTGACATGTGACTTATAATTTGTTGGCCTTCGTCAAGGTCATAAGAGCATGGGGTAAAAATCATATCGGGAGTTTCTAAAGAAACTGAAACTTGCCAAGAATGCACATACCTTCTGGAGTTTGATAACTTGAGTGGCTTCCATCAAGTTATCATGCGATGATAGTTGGATCCCGATTCTCACTGATGAGTTGATTTACTTTTCGGGTGATCCCGATTAATTCTTCTTTCAGATTTGGAGGAGAATTTGAGATTACAGGGGGAGGTTTCCTGATTAGATAAAGTGATAACCATTCTGATCTAGGTTAGTGTCACGTCCCGAAAGTACGGAACATGACCGGCACTTAAACTACGAGACGTCTTGAGACGTACGTAATCTAAGTAAGCCGAAAACCCAGAAATCCAATCCAAGAAAAGTAGTAGAGTGAAGGAAAACCAATTTAAAACAAGTAGTTTTAATAGCATAAGCCGAATTATGCGGTTTTTAAAAACATCAAGTATTTTCTGAAAATTTCGGCAGAGTCTCCTTTGTAAATACTGCCCCCCAAACGGGATACAATATGAATAGTATACGAAATCAAAAAAAAGGGCATCCCCAAGCGGGAGCTAGCTCTTCGTCAATCGACGGCCACAACCACACAAGCAATATAATATACAACGCCAACGGCGAGGATCAAAATTCAAAAGGAAACTCAAAACCACAAGAAAACCACAGAAATGTAACGCGCGACTCTAAGGTCGAAAGAATAAACATCACTGGTCTCTAACTCAAATAAATACTTGTTTGGTTGATGGAACTTCTAGATACAACAGAATAATGATATACAAGATATATAATGGGGGTACGATACAAGTAAACCCACCTACTAGCAAATCACCCGAAGGAAACTATGCCCGCAAAGCCGTAATGAAACCTGTACGGCAAACCTGCAAGAAACTGGGGCACAACGGGGGTGAGTTGCCAACTCGTGAATAGAAAAACATCTACGAAAAGAAATCGCATAAATAACGCAATCCTAGGTCAATGATCAAAATATATCCTCAAATATAAGAATAACATGCAACCTATAACAAGGCTAGGGTAAATATCTAACCCGAGTGTAATCTCATGTGCCCGTGTCAGTGCCTCAGGTAGCAATATATCATATGAATGAGGTATGAATGCATGAAAATAGAATACATGTAAATGAAGAACTGTTTTCATAATTTAGTGAGATTTCCTTTGTATTTTTAAAATGAGGTATCATAATGAAATCAGCATAAAACAATGCCTAGCATCGGCACAAAACGTAATCCCAATATCTTGATATCTCTGTATCACAGTCTCTGTACCTCAATATCTCGAAATCTCAATATCACAGTCTCAATATCTAGGGCGCCGTCAGTCCAGACCAGCCCCTACCATCCATCTCAAGACCACGACGGTATCCTCCGGATATCCGACGCGTCGGGTAAAATCACCGGTAGGTAGTGCTCCCCTGCCAGGCTCACATCGTCATCATCACGCGCTTCTTGCCCCGGGGTACCTTACCGGGTCCACCATGTACCCGAAACGGTTCATCCGTCTCCTCGAATCGGGTCTCGAAATCCATCAGCAAACTCATGGTGGATGACTCATACATCATGGGAAAACTGCACTTTTTATTTTAAAAGAGAGAAAAGGTTTATTTATGTTTTTGCGGTTTTCCTCGAAATCCAGAAAATCTCATGGAAATCCGAATCCAAAACCTCAATAACACGTAAAATAGTGAATATATACATGAGAATCCATGAATGCGGCATAACAATGAATAACAGTATGCATGAAGTAGCAGGTAATAACTACAATGTCTAAACTAACATATAAGGCAAGTACACTAATATCATGTCTAACTATTAGCTAACAGGCTATGTCAAGCAAATATTATTTTCTAAGGTGTACGTGACATGTCAATTACCGATGAAGATGTGTGTGAGCCGGCAAATAAGTGTACGTGGTACATACGCATCATCGGTAATGGTGCTGGTGTCCTAACAGCATGATATCAATAATGGAGTATGAAACATAAAATAAGCATGCGATGCGAAGCGAACCACAATAATGAGCGGGAGCTGAATACTAGACGCAACTATAACTAATCTGCATTAATCTAATATAAGTCCTACAAATGATGCCTTTTTAAATAACCCGAATCATGGGGTTTTGAAAATAGGGGCTACGGTGTTTTTATGAAAAGATACGTCTTTTGAAATATCCGTAGGATCCCTTGGGCTGTCTTTTAAAATACCCACGATTCGTTAGTTTTTGAAATAGGTAAGAATCGAATCTAATTTAACAACTAAACTAAACTAAAGGGCTAAGCTGACCAGCTGGGCTACAGGTAAGGAAACCGCCTAACATCTGAGTCGATACATATACATACCTGTATATATATTAGTCGGTGATCCCGCCTCAATAATATCATATCCGATACCATATCTATAATCAGACATCCCAAGTCAAGAGTGCGGATCAATCATCAAAATATAGCTCGTACGTAAATCCGTCGTACGGCATCCCTAAATCTAGGTACGGGTTAATATCATATTCATCACACTATTCATCTGGTATCCTCTTTATCCAAGATCATAGTCCAGGGTACTGACCTATGTCTAGTACAATATTAATATCATCAATATAGTCATGATCTGACTACTGATCGACAGTCTCGTACAAACCGATATCATAACCACAAAACAAATCTCATCGACTCAGCTCAATCCCTAGTATCGTCCTCATATCCGTATGTGAACACATAGTCCCATACCCATGTGAACACATAACTATAAAGAATCCCATGAGCACATATAAATAGGAATGTATGCAAGTATGTATGTGTGTATGTATGTGTGTATGTGTAGTGCAACACTACCCTAGGGTTCGCAACACTAAAGTAATCCAACACACCAATATCCATCCTAAACATCGTTATAAATCCCAAATAACATATACCAATTGTTGGTGTGTATACGCATCCGTATACACCACCACGGACTGCGGGGGTGCTATACGCCATCCACCCGACTTCTCCCCGTAGATATAAATCTATTCACCTGGTCCTCGCTCGCCGGTGCCGACGTCGCCATGCGCTTGCTTGCCGTCTCGAAGTCCATATGGGGGTACCTACATATCATAACGCACCGCATCGCATTAAAATCCGACTCATGATCAAAACGACACACGAATCCCACATAGGTCAAAACCTATGGTTGCTTCCACAAATCAACCCAAAAACCCTCGACATCGGCGTACAAACGCCAGACCATCGAGAAAAACCCAAATACACTCATTTGCACATTCACGAACACTAATTTTAATATAAAATAGTTTAAAACTCACAAAAACCCCAAATTCACTTTAAAAGCCGTTTTTCCGAAAAACTAGCAAGCAAAATTTCCCGTTTTAGTACAAAACTCGACGTTTAAACAATTCTAGCGGCCATAATACTTATTAAATAACTTAAATAAGTCATATAACCCATAACCACAATTTAATCTCATCAAACTATATACGTTCAAAAAAACTAGTTTGCAATTTTACCGAAATTTCAACCATTTTAGCAAAAATGCATAAACAACAATTTAGTTTGGATTTGCAGGATCTAAAATATTAAAATACAATTTAAAATGTTAATAATACCATGGATACCCTAATTAGATTTTTATCCCAATTGATTAATTAAATTCCCAAAACCTAGTTAACCAAATTAACACAATTAGCAAAATTTTAGACTAACAAATAGTAACTAATAACCAATTTGGGTTTTGCATTCAATTAACATGCTAATCTACCCATTAAAACCATGATCAAACACGACAAACCCTATCTTGATCACAACCCACTCTTGAATTTTTCAAAATGAGTAATTCCAATCCAAACTATACATGAAAACACTAAATTAACACTAATTTGAGCCCACTAAGCAAAGTAACCTCTTAAATTTGGTTTGTATAATAACTAGATAACAAAATAACTTAATTAAACTAATAATGGTTTCTAAAACCCTAATTAAAATTCAAACCATTCACTTTAAAACCTAGATTAGAAATCAACAACAAAAATTAACACATCAAGGTTCTAATTTAGCATATAACAACTACCAATTAACCAAAGATTGAAATTATACCTCACAAGTTTAAACCTTAGCTTGCCCTAGCCTCCCAAGGCACCTCCTTTCTCCAAGATTTAAACCAATTGGGATGTGAGAAGAGATGGATTAAGGGTTTGCATTGGATTTGTGAATGAAATTTGAATTTTTGATGGATTTTTGAGGTGAAAATGAAGCAAAATAGAAGGAGAAATGGGGGAAATTTTTGGGGCTATTTTCTGCAGGAATTTGGGCTGAGGAGGGAGTGGGGAGAGGTGTGGGGGAGTTGGGGAAAAGTCAAGGTCAACCATACCAATCAACTAAAGACCCATACCCAATTAATAAATCAAAAACCTTATAAAAACACCTCATTTCAACACATAATAAAAAGTCAAAGGAGGCAAGGAATTTTTTTCCTTGTGCTGCTGAAGTGGGCCAGCCTGGGGTGAGGGAAGAGTGAATGGGGGTTTTACAAAAAAAATTTTATGCAAAAAGACCCCCTACAAGTCCAAAATTGCAAGTTTAAGCTTAAATTCAATAAATTTCGTTTTCTATAATAAAAATTAGTTAAAACTTAAAATAAAATACTAAAAATTTATGTTACAACTAGATTTTAATTAACATGATTTTAAAGCTTAAATTTAGCCCATTTAAATTTGTATTTATCGCTAATTTAATGTATTTTCTTACCGGCTTAAAATAATATTAAAAATTGAAAAATTAGGGAAAATTTTTAAACGGCCAGAATTTTATAAGTAACTCATTAGCTACTAAAAACTAGCAATTACCTATTCAAATTAGGTATAATTAGGCCTAAACTACAAAATAACAAAAAGACGATTTACGGAAAAATACCAAATTTTCACCGATTTTCGGGAAAATACCAAAACGACTTTTCAAGGCATTACAGTTAGAGTGCACGCAGAGTGTTTCTTTTCTCTCTCACTTTGGCAGCGACCTTTGACCGACCCTAGACTATGACTCAGTGACCAAGTTGACCGAACCTTCTTAAAATACTGGCTTTTGGATTGTCCGAGTTGCATAAGTCATTGCCGCTCCTTCTTTTAAACTTTGTATTTCTCAGAACACCCCGTATTACTACGGACATCCACTTCCATTGGATAGATCCATCGTATGGTTATATACGAACTCGAAGGGACTTCTTCGAGGATGGATCCAGGTTCAGGAGAAATAGAATTGATTTATTCAGTTGTCTTTTATTATCACCTTCTCTCAGGTAGCGAGGGCTCCTTAGTTTAGGAGGGTACACCTTGTAGGGTTGCTATGCATGCGCACAAGGGTCTACGAGGCATCAACCATGCCCGATTAAAAATTTAGCCGTGCCGAACAACCCGAATACGGATCTTTAAACTAGAGATTAGGCGAAAACTAACATGTTAACAACTTTAACACTAAGTGAGAGGGATTACAACCTTTGTAGATCCGGTCCTTCACTTCATATGCTCCGTGTTGTGGTCCCTTCGCTGCGATCATCGGGTTCCGGACTCTCGAGAGGTTCCATGAAGAGAAAGATGCAACCTTTGCTTCCGATCTTCGATACAAAGATGATCTACCGTGAAGTTTCGTTAACACAAGCTAACACTCATGAAATGATGTGAACACCCTCATCTAAATGGCAAGGGAAGATGAGGATGATGAAGTAGGATTTTTGCTCTCTTTATTTATCTTTTTCTCATATTTATTCATCACTTGGAAAAAGCTAGTAAGCTTTTTCCATGAAGAAAGAAGAAGGAAGAAGATGAAGAAGAATAATCAATATCCTTTTGTGATGAATAGAAAGAATTAATATGATAAATAATGCAACCATGGTCAAGCAAACTCATGTAGAGAATTAACTAGGGTTAGGGTTTGGGTTAGGTTAAATATGAGTCACACACAAATATCTTTATCATGACAAAATGAAAAGCTTCTAGAATCAACTAGAAGACTTAACCCTAATCCAAACCCTAATCATGTTTAAACTCCACTAGACATGTTGCATTAGTTATCATATCATGTTACAATATTATATATCACATATATAATATTTATCGTAACAAAATAAAATAATACAATTAACATATATCGCATATATATCAATGTATTACCCGAGTGAGAAAAAGAATCTTTTAGTGAGCTAATATTAGATAATGTAATTTAATATATCATATATATTATTATACATTAAATTATCGAATCAACACTTGATCCGACAATCCGGCTATATCGCATATAACCGACTAATATTTATCCGTACCGATTCATCGAATCAACACTTGATCCGATGACCCGGCTGATATCAAAAATCGCGAGAATATAATACGGTATCACATATCGCATTATCCTCGGTCCCGCACATATCACATATGTGCTCCTACTCCGTTTTGCCTGAGCCAAGAAACCTCTGTGTAGGACTCTAAAGAATCGTCAATACGCCGGCAGTAGGTGATGATCATATCAAACACCCACAAGCTGCAAGCGGTCAGGTAAACGTAACAGCTACCCAGGTATTGAGCGCTCAGAAGATCAACAAGCAAGCCTGTAACTTCTCCTGTGAATCCAAACAGTAACACTCCCGTACAGTCCGGTCTCGTCGTCTGATATGTTGCATATCTCGCCTAGGGGTGGTAAACGTCAGACCCCAGTAGCTCGATAAGTCGTATCGATATGAGGTCTATAACAGTTCGAGAAACTACTGATAACACTTACCAGTAAATCTCAGCAACCCTGGCCAGGGATTTCCGGTTATAGCCAATCGAACACAGCACAACATCAACTCCCTATACCGGGAGAGACGAATCCCCTCCTATCGCTCATTGCCTCCATGTGATTCGGGACTGTACCCAAAAGCCACATTTTTGCACGCCCTCTTGGACGTGGTATGATGGAAATCAAAGCACAGTGGGAATCACACAAGACTCTATGACGATCTCGGGTCAACAGACTACTCTGTACCAGTGTCACCGGAGAACTTCCATCTGACGTGAGGTATAATACCATCTGGGAGTTCTCGGCGAGTCCGTCCAGTGTACCCAGTCTCCACTGAGCACCCGTACACCATCCTTGATGTCAAACACCGATGGATATGGGATCATCCATCGCCCATCATATGGGTCAAGATGCGTATACGCTAGTCTACTCTGGTGTATCGATACCCTATCTCGATACACCCTCGACTAGGAACAGTTATAGGATGTACCCGTCGACTACCGTGGCCCTACTAGTATGATCTCATCATAGTCCCAGTAGTCGAGTACATATCCTAAGGGCTTTATCAACATGTAATATAGAGACAATCAGAGTACATGTTAAGATAAAGTACAACCAGATAGCATACTATCATGTCGAGCAAGAAAGTACTCCCTATATATGTCCTAGCATCCACTACAATATACATCGTATGTACAGTAATGGCCTCTAGGGCATACATATAACTAACAATCTCCCATTTTCACTAGGGCCATCTGTTGTGGTATCACATACCCAACAATTAGCTGTGGTTGAAGTATCTCATACTCAACCATCCCATTAAAGTCTCTACTGGGAAAAAGGCCTTTGTGAGTGGATCCGCGCTGTCGTCCTCTGTGTCTACTCTCCTAACCTCGATCTACCTAGAGATCAACCATCTCCTTGATCAGGTGATACTGCCTAAGAATTATATCTGGATTTCTGATGGGACGGTAGTTCCTTGGCCAAAGCCACAACTCCATTGTCACACAATGGTAGGAACGAAGTCCATCTCATGAACTTATAAATCCAGACTGCCTCTTTGGTAGTATCCTTGGTAACGATGTATCTTGCCTTTAATCGTCTAGTATGTCACGGTATCTAGCTTGGAACTCTTCCAACATACCGTCCCTCCACTGAGGGTATAGACAAGCCTGCGACTGACATTCAGTCGTCCTTATCATCCTGGAACCATTCCAGTGATTCTCCCCAGGATCGATTGATACCATCTCACTACAACTAGTGAGTATCCTAACATCCAATTAGATCTATCTCATAGATCCAATACCTAGGATTTAGTAGGTATCACTTTGATCCTATATGGAGAATCCTTGTGATAAGCGGAGATTGACCGTGCGTAGCATAGGAAACTCCTTCCCTATCAAGAGTATGTCATCCACGTACTCTATGAGGATCTCCACCATACTCTCTACTACCTTTTTGTATATACAAGGTTCATCTACCATTTTGATGAAGTCAAACTCTTTGACTACCACATCAAAAACAGATGTTCCAAATCCGCGATGCCTACTTTATCCTATAAAGCATCTTGCACACGTTTCCGCTGCTCCCACTATCTACGAAGCCCTCTGGCTGTGTACTTATAGACGTTATCTTCTAAAACATCATTTAGAAAAGCAGTCATGACACCCAACCACCAGATATCGTAGTCATGGTATGTAGCCGTGGCAAGTAGGATCTGGATGGACTTAAGCATAGATCCTTAGAAAAGGTTTCAACATAATCCATACCTGGTCAATGATGCAAACCTTTAACAAGTCTAGCTTTGAAAGTCTCAACTTTTCTATGTACACCAAGTAATCTTCTCAAGATATACTTGCTCCTGATGGGGATTTAACCCTTCAGATAAAGCAACTAAAGTCCATACTTTGTTGGTGTATAAGGATTCCATCTCAGATCGATAAGCATCCAGCCATTCTTACAGAGTCCCACTCCTGATGGCCAGCCCGAAACTAGTTGGGTCATCATCTCATGATGCAATCCTCGCTCCCACTGTCATAAAGAAACCGAAGTATCTCTCAGGTGGGTGAGGAACCCTGCTAGATCGGCGGAGAGGCTGAGGTTCGTTGGAAACTATTGAATCCTTTGGTTCTACCAAATCATCAGCTGCAGTTTGTATAGCTGGAACTATTCCAGTTCTACATAACAGACCTTGCCTCGAGCTTGTCCGGATTTTGCTTTTAGACATAGGCCGGACAACCCCAAATCTTAACAAACTTAAGATATGGGCTCTTCCCTTTCCATATCACATATGAAATGGTAGGCAACTGATTTGATTTGAACCCTATTCAATAGGTATGCAACTTCACAAGTGCATAACTCCCTAAAGGAAATAGGAAACTCAGTAGTACTCATCATAGAGCACACCATATCAAATAGGGTGCTATTGCTCCACCCCGATATACCATCGGGCTATGGTGTATACGGAGGAGTAATGCTGAGAGAGAATCTCATTCTCCTTTAGAATAGTCCAGGAATTCCGTGCTCAAGTATTCTCCTCCTTGATCTCATCAAAGGACATAATACTTATACCCGTATTTGGTTCTCTACTTCTAACTTATATTCTGTGAATATCTCAAAAGCTTCGGACTTGTGTTTCAACAGGAACATATGTCTGAATCTTAAGAGATCATCAGAGAATATAATGAAGTACAAAGAACCGGTCTTGGTATGTGTAGACAGGAGACTTTTATACATCAGCATGTATCAATCCCAAGAGTTCACTAACTCTTTCTCTGTTTCCAATAAACAGAGCTGTGGTCATTTTATCTTTGTGACATGACCGGCAAGTTTCACAAGATGTAAATTCAAACAAATTTAAATATGCATCTTAATGTAACTTCAGCTAGTCGGGTCGCATTGATATGACCTAGTCTACAATGCCTCAAGAAGGATTCGTTCATTTTTGAACTCTTCCTCTCGTGTGTGTTCTGTATACTAAGAACTGTAGTTTGATTTAGAACGTCAATACTTTTAGATAACGTGCCTGAACCGATCAACTCTTGATATAGGAAATGTTCAAAACATTATCCAACAATACAAAATTATATCCTTTCTTTACTAATTAAGAGACTGATATGATGTTATATATCAGGTTCGGTATCTAATAACATTTGTTCAGAATCAATGTATTCTCGTAATACAGGGTGATAGTGACTAACAGACTTGGCTGCAACACTTGCACCGTTTCTATCTCATGAAACTTATCACCCGTTCTCAGTTCTCTACCTATCTGCAGCCCATGTAACAGATTACATATGCGGGATCCTGATCCGGTATCACATACCCAGGACGTAAAGGATACTGAGAAACGGTTCTCTGTAATGAACATACCCGAAGATGATGCATCAACATGCACTTTCTTTTTTTGGGCGGCACGGGAAATCTGGTATTCCCCAATTTCCTGCTCTGTCTTATAACAATTATAAGTTGGAGCGGGACCAACGTTCTCCAGCTCAGTATAACAAGCGGGTTCGGTCAATATATCCGTATTATTATCTTGATTAAGGAGTGATATGGTCGCTACCTGGAGAGAGAGAGAAGAAAACACTCAGCGTATGCTCTTGCAAGATTAGATTGGTTATCTAATATATCTAATCAGGATGTCTCCCACTGTTTTAATCAAATCTTCCTTCAAACCCTAAAAGGAAAGACTAGCCGGGATTAATTACACGCTACAAGTTCGCCAATCTTTCAGTCAGGCCAGTGTCGGTACTTTGAGGGAGGTCCCCCGTGCTTTCGCACGAACCTAATTAAAGTAAACCTCGTTTTCCCAGGGGCATAACCCCGTTAACACCTTTCTAGACACCTACTTGATCGACTAATTGTAATGTGTAAAACTCTCCCAGGAGTAACTCTTACTCGCAGCGGGTATCAGGATCCAACTATCTCATAGAAGGTATGCAATCTCATTGCAAATTTCAACACTTGAAATTCCCAATAATATTTTGCCCCAAGCGATCTATGACCTTGACAAGGTCAACAAACCATAGACCGCAAGTCAAGTTCAACCCGTCATTTCCTGATTGAATTAAACCCACCCGCACGACCCTTGACAAGGTCAACAAAGTCGCACGACTACCCTAATCCAATCACATCATATGCTTATACAGATAAGCAGTAATCAGCTACCGCACACTACGCCTTGACAAGGTCAACAAACGCAGCACGAATACTTAACTATTACTTATCTGAAATGACGGAGGGCTACGACGGGTTTTTCAGAAAACCCTTTGCGTAATGAACTTGATATCGTCGTAGAATCGAGTGATTTTTAAATGGAGTGTTTTTGAGGCTTTTCTAGTTTTGCTAAAGGGGTCACTCTCGGTGAAGGGATCGTCGGCCCTTTCCTCGTCGAATGAGGTGCGGGATATATCATATATATCACTGTGCAAAGCAGAAACTATAAAAGCAATCAAAAGACAAACCGAGAGTTGTAGCATCTGCCAGTTATTGCTAAAGGAGTCACTCCCGGTGAAGGGATCTCGGTCCTTTCCTTATCGAATAAGGTGCTGGATGTTTTACAAGGAACACCGCTATGCAAAGCAAGAACTAGAGCTACCAGTTTTTAAGAAATTCGATTCCACAACATCTTTGGTTTCTTTTAGTTTCATTAATCTCATTAATGAAGTCCCATTTTATTATGCTTCACAAGCATCTCTTTTGAAACGAAATCTGCAATATAACATATATCTCATATATATAATATAAACATTCGTCTCAGGCAGTAATGTGATCTCATCACAGAACATTGCAGCAGAAGAACATATATGAAATATTGGATATACTAGGATGTCCGTGTTTTCAATACGAGCCTGTATAAAACACGGATTCCACGGTCGCGATGAATAGCAAAACCCACATCCCTAGACCCCTACGAGAGCGGCAAGCAACACTGCCAATTCTAGGGTTAGGAGACCCGGTCTCGACTCCTCGAGATGGTCTCCCACTGGACCCTAAAACCCGGTTACTTGTGCTCCCCTCCTTGGGTCTACCTAATGCGGAAAAGTAAATAATATACAACGGTGGCATCTTCTGCAACCTGGAAGTGCCCCAATAAAAGAATATTACATACAAATGAATTTTACATGAATGAAAAAGAAAAAACTCTCATCTCACATAAAACCCCCCGGCTATTCAAAACGCGACGATCCAATATAACATATCACAGCAACACATAATATCTCATATCATCAACGTAAGCAAGTATGCGTATCCCGATTGTCGTTGATGTATAGCAACGAAGCCGGCGATACTCCACATACTACGCTTACGGTCACAGAAAATAAAGTGTAAAACTACAACAGTTGGAATCCGCAACCTGCTTAGACATCGCATGCCTAACCAAATGAATTCCTTAGACATCACATGCCTAACAATTATAAACCCCGCATTTTAGTCTCATTATCGAAAACTCTTTTCAATATCAAGTCGGGCAATTCAACAAGATTCCCGACGTCCTGATCGAATGCTCGTCGCAAACTTTAGTAGACGGCCGCACACCCAGATGCCGTCGACGAAGTGCACTAAGGCAGAACACCGCTGCCGCGAGCACCCGAACGGATGCTTTCGGCGACGGGGTTCTCCTACAGTCACTTGGTCGGGGCTATGGGGCGTATCTGTCTATTAAGTTTACCCGGCGAGTATCCGCGTACGCTACGTGATTGCGACGGACTTTTGATCATATCAAAATTCCGTAGCAACCGATCATTTGAGACTAAACTACTATGTTTATAATAGTCAAATCAGTTATCTCATAATTCCCTGTGGATTCCAATTATTGTATCACATTCCAGATGAATAGACAAAGTTAAACTTTCCGATCGAATCATCAAGCACCCAAGATTTCCCCAATATATCTCAACACTTGAAATCAGTTTAAAAACATCCATCACATGCCACAGTACCAATGGTCCAGCCGTAGAAGGGTCAAGCCAACGCCTCACATGTGGCACGCCGTACTGCCCCAAACCCTAAGGTTCAAAAGGCAGTTCAAGACGGTCACATAATCGAGTTAAGGTTTGTTGTCTTCTAGAGGGTCCACCGCGTTACTTGCACGACTTAGAACGTTCTTAAACACGAGGAAAAATCCAACTTTTGAAAAAATTTCCGACAGGGGAAAAAGTGAGTTATTGATATCCGTTCGAACTTTTTAACAGTTTCTAAAAGTTATCCGGACAAAACACAAAGACGCAGTTAAAGTTCCCGATCGAATCATCGAATCCCCAATACAACCCAGAAAATTCAACAGTTGAATAAATATTAAAAATTCCCAGAAAATACAGCACTAAAAGATAAGAATTACTGTGCAAAGAACGTGCCAAGAATCGACTTTATGGCCGCGGAACCGCCGCACATACTGGGGTGGGGCCGCGGTTCCGCGGCTCTTTAGACGAATTGCGCTCACGTGTTTCACAGTAACTCATATAATTCCCTGCTGTAATTTTTGGATATTTTTAATTTGGAAAAAACCACAGTTTTGAAAAATTTCTAGAAACTAGGGTATATCGGGTTTTCCGGGTTCGATCGGACTTTAAACTTCGTCTAGACTTCGCCTAAAGCTCTAGCTTGGCTCTGATACCACTGTAGGGTTGCTATGCACGCGCACAAGGGTCTACGAGGCATCAACCATGCCCGATTAAAAATTTAGCCGTGCCGAACAACCCGAATACGGATCTTTAAACTAGAGATTAGGCGAAAACTAACATGTTAACAACTTTAACACTAAGTGAGAGGGATTACAACCTTTGTAGATCCGGTCCTTCACTTCATATGCTCCGTGTTGTGGTCCCTTCGCTACGATCATCGGGTTCCGGACTCTCGAGAGGTTCCACGAAGAGAAAGATGCAACCTTTGCTTCCGATTTTCGATACAAAGATGATCTACCTTGAAGTTTCGTTAACACAAGCTAACACTCATGAAATGATGTGAACACCCTCATCTAAACGGCAAGGGAAGATGAGGATGATGAAGTAGGATTTTTGCTCTCTTTATTTATCTTTTTCTCACATTTATTCATCATTTGGAAAAAGCTAGTAAGCTTTTTCCATGAAGAAAGAAGAAGGAAGAAGATGAAGAAGAATAATCAATATCCTTTTGTGATGAATAGAAAGAATTAATATGATAAATAATGCAACCATGGTCAAGCAAACTCATATAGAGAATTAACTAGGGTTAGGGTTTGGGTTAGGTTAAAGATGAGTCACACACAAATATCTTTATCATGACAAAATGAAAAGCTTCTAGAATCAACTAGAAGACTTAACCCTAATCCAAACCCTAATCATGTTTAAACTCCACTAGACATGTTGCATTAGTTATCATATCATGTTACAATATTATATATCACATATATAATATTTATCGTAACAAAATAAAATAATACAATTAACATATATCGCATATATATCAATGTATTACCCGAGTGAGAAAAAGAATCTTTTAGTGAGCTAATATTAGATAATGTAATTTAATATATCATATATATTATTATACATTAAATTATCGAATCAACACTTGATCCGACAATCCGGCTATATCGCATATAACCGACTAATATTTATCCGTACCGATTCATCGAATCAACACTTGATCCGATGACCCGGCTGATATCAAAAATCGCGAGAATATAATACGGTATCACATATCGCATTATCCTCGGTCCCGCACATATCACATATGTGCTCCTACTCCGTTTTGCCTGAGCCAAGAAACCTCTGTGTAGGACTCTAAAGAATCGTCAATACGCCGGCAGTAGGTGATGATCATATCAAACACCCACAAGCTGCAAGCGGTCAGCTAAACGTAACAGCTACCCAGGTATTGAGCGCTCAGAAGATCAACAAGCAAGCCTGTAACTTCTCCTATGAATCCAAACAGTAACACTCCCGTACAGTCCGGTCTCGTCGTCTGATATGTTGCATATCTCGCCTAGGGGTGGTAAACGTCAGACCCCAGTAGCTCGATAAGTCGTGTCGATATGAGGTCTATAACAGTTCGAGAAACTACTGATAACACTTACCAGTAAATCTTAGCAACCCTGGCCAGGGATTTCCGGTTATAGCCAATCGAACACAGCACAACATCAACTCCCTATACCGGGAGAGACGAATCCCCTCCTATCGCTCATTGCCTCCATGTGATTCGGGACTGTACCCAAAAGCCACCTTTTTGCTTGCCTTCTTAGACGTGGTATGATGGAAATCAAAGCACAGTGGGAATCACACAAGACTCTATGACGATCTCGGGTCAACAGACTACTCTGTACCAGTGTCACCGGAGAACTGCCATCTGACGTGAGGTATAATACCATCTGGGAGTTCTCGGCGAGTCCGTCCAGTGTACCCAGTCTCCACTGAGCACCCGTACACCATCCTTGATGTCAAACACCGATGGATATGGGATCATCCATCGCCCATCATATGGGTCAAGATGCGTATACGCTAGTCTACTCTGGTGTATCGATGCCCTATCTCGATACACCCTCGACTAGGAACAGTTATAGGATGTACCCGTCGACTACCGTGGCCCCACTAGTATGATCTCATCATAGTCCCAGTAGTCGAGTACATATCCTAAGGGCTTTATCAACATGTAATATAGAGACAATCAGAGTACATGTTAAGATAAAGTACAACCAGATAGCATACTATCATGTCGAGCAAGAAAGTCCTCCCTATATATGTCCTAGCATCCACTACAATATACATCGTATGTACAGTAATGGCCTCTAGGGCATACATATAGGCAGGTGCCGAAAGGTAGGGAATGAAGAAAACCAATTAGCCTAAGTAGGGTGTACAGAAGGTAATAACTAAAGACAAAAATAATGGGATTAGAAAGAGGGCAAAGTAAATTGCGACCGTTATCATTCACGACCGAAACACGTACTTCATCGCCACTCCTATTTCACCTTTTCTTTTTTCCCCAGTTCGGGAGAAATAAAATAAGGTATTTTTCAGTTGTCTTTTATCATCACCTTCTCTCAAGTTGCGAGTACTCCTTGGTTTAGGAGGGTACACCTATTATGCTTACTGGATAGTCTTCTTCCAAACCATAGGCTGGTGCCGAACGGTAGGGAAGGAAGAAAACCATTTAGCCTAACGATGGTGTACAGAAGGTAATGAATAAAGATAAATAAAGGGATTTAGAGAGATGACAAAGAAATATACGGTTAAAGTCATGAATTGGATTATGAAAGAGGCATTACTAAGAATACCAGGATACCCCTACGAAACATTTTCATGTTTCAGTGCATTGTTAAAGGAAAACTGATTTCCCGATTAGATACTTACTCCAGGGTATGTATTTACCAGGTATGATTCTCACATCTGTATGCTTTTATAGATGATGAGTGGGAGTAAGTTATTGGGAATTAGGTGATCATCTTCATTATATCGGAATTCGTTGTAATTGGTGATATTTGAGGAAGTCGCCTCAGTTTTTGCTAGACGACATGTATTTGGTTTTGAATATCCGTTGTTGTGCACCAATTTTAAAATGATATATCTGTTTGTTTATTTTTATAAAGTGAGATATAACTTTTTGAGATTATGTCCGTGACATTTACCTATATTAGATACGATTGGGTAAGGAGCATTGAACAACGGAATAGTTCTTAACCATAAGTACAGTTTTCAACCTACGACGCACAGGTTTTGAGTTATTCAACTCAGCGGACTTATACAATGTATTGTATGTTGTCCAGTGTCCGTCAGGACAAAGGGGTTAGTCCTCGTACTATGTTCTATTTACTTGTGACTTCTCTAGTTTTTAGACAAGTGTTTCGTAGAAATACAAAGTCTAAGTTTTGAGAAGTTGTGGGTATAAGAATAAAGCAGAGAACAAGATGTCGCAAGTATCGGGATTCTTCAAAGAGATCGAAGATGTAGATACTTGTGATTGGTATTCAGTTGATAGTAATGGTTTTGAGAAACTTGTTTCTCTTTCAGGTTACTCATAATTGGATATATGTTCCTAAGTTGAGTAATGCTGATTAGCCTCTCTCTATTAAGATCATATGCACTAGAGACAGTTGTATGATTAGAATCTCGTTCCAATTAAATAAGTGCCAAAATTTCTATATTAGATATAGAATGGTTCATATCTTAACGATGTTAAGGTACGGTGAGTTGTCCAGCTTATGCTTAAAACCAGACACTGGATAACTCAAGGCACGTTTCTGTAATGGCAGTTTGAGGGTTGACCCTGGCTTTGACGAGGGTTGACTTTCTACCATCTGGAAGATCATTAGTGATATTGTTCTTGACTCGCCACAGTTTTAGTAAAATGGATTTTTTCAGAAAACGATAGTGGGAGTATGGTAGAACTGGAAGTGATTCCAGAACCGCAAACGGTTACGGAAAATTTAATAGGACCTATATATTCAATCAGATTTGACATTCCATTAGCCACTCCGCAGATATGGTGGGTAACCTCAGACACCAGAGAGGTACTAAGGTAGCCTCAAGGACGGTGACAGGGAGGTTCTTGTTTACCCAGACTTGACACTACTGTTGTTCCAGGCTATGAGACCCGGCAGGAGGTTAAGTATAGCGTCATTCTAAACTAGCTTTAGAAGTGGACGTATATATTATTCTGCCAGAGGGTTGTCGTAATCAGTGGGAGCAGCGGAAGCAAAGTGGGCAAGGAGCTTATGTCTATTTATAGACTTGAGCAGATATAGCGGAGATAGATCATCTATTTTTGATGTGACAGTCATGGGTTTGACTTCATCAGAATAGGGGATGGATCTGTTGAGAAGGTAGTAGGGTGTGATGTCCTGGTAATTGGATGACATACACAGAGTAGGAAGTAAAATTCCTATACTACAATCGGTTATACTGTGGCAGTCACACAGCTGTTTCTTCACAAAGGATATGGATATAATATCAGACATTCTGGTTACTAGATCTATGGTTTTAGATCTGGATTTGGGTAGCTTCCCAATGTGGGTACTTTGACAGTATTCTAATAGTATTTTAGAACAGATGACTCCTGGCATGGTGGTGTACCTGCAGGTGATGGAGTCACCCTCTCTAAAGGTGTCTTACAAACTAAACAGGAGAGGGAAGTGCATGATTGACAGATCACTTGCTTAGGCAATTGAGTCAATAGTGAGAAGTCAAGTACCACACCAGATGTTGTTTTTGCTCTAGATGCGATAAGTTTATATTAATCCAATCGAAACATAAGGAAGAAGTTTTAGAACATAAGTGCATGTTCTACGGATTTGATGACGGCAGCCTCCTTCGGGAGACGGTTATCATTCCAGGCTTCAAAGGTGACATGGATGACAGAGTGATTGTCAGAGTTATAATTTTCCCTCTGACGAGGGACAGTATTATGGACAGGTGGTCCAAGAGGATACCGTGGGAGGCATGGTGCTGGATACTGATTAGGTTCAGTTATCGATACAGTCTAAGAAGTTTGGATTTGGAGTTCATTTATGAACTAGGTCCCATCAAATATCCAGACATATTCTAAGACAGGTATTACTCGATTCGGGAGATGGCGTTCTCCGCGAACTTGAGATTAAGAGAGACATAGAAAGAAACATTAGGGCGGATCCACTCACTGAGGCTATTTCTCGAACACAATAGTTTTACAAACGAGCTTTGTGAAACTGATTAGTAGAGGAGTTGGATGTTCGGTATCACACGGGCTGTGAGTATGCGACATCGCAATAATTAGTCTTAAGTGAAAGTGGGAGATTGTTGGAGGTAGTGCCCTCAAAGTCAATTATTGGATCGCAGGTACGTGATTGCAATGATTGAGGCAGGACCTATACCGATATGACAGTCTTGCTCAAGGTGATAGTGTGCTATCTGGCTTGTCTTTATCATCGTATACATGCTTTAGTTCGCTATTGCATATTGATAGAGCCCATATGATTCTTGCTTGACTGCCAGCAGTATGATGGCGATCATATACGTGGGAGCTGGGGTCTGTAAGCACATCCTTAAAGTGTCCCTGGTCGCGGGAGTTTCGAGACAGGGCATCGATACTCCAGAGTAGACTAGTGTATACAGTCGAGACCCCGACGAGGGGCGGCGGCCGGTCTCACAAGCCATTGGTGTTAGTTGGTTCACCTAAGATGTATACAGGTGCTCATTGGGTTATGAGTACACCAGATAGGACTCGCCGGGAACTTTCTAGTTGGTATTATACATATCGTCAGATAGCAGTTCCCAGGTGACATGTGTACAGGTTAGTCTGTCGACCTAAGATCGTCATTTGTCTCGTGTGAGTTCCCACTGTGCTTTGATTACTACCCTACCACGCTCAAAGGAGACGTGCAAACAGGTTTTAGTTGGGTACAGTCCCGAGCCACATGGAGGCAGTGAGCGGATCGTCGGGGATTCGTCTCTCCCGGTATTGGGGGTTGATGTCGCACAGTTCACGGGTGGCCATCACTAGAAATCCTCGGCTGGGGTAGTGGAGAATTACTGATTTGGATCAGTAGTTTCTCAGGAGGTGATGGGCTTCATACCGACACGAATTATCGTGTTATTAGGGGTCTGACTTTATCCACCCCCCTAGACTCGATATGCGATACTCTTAGACGAACAGACCGGACTGTATGGATATTGTCACTGTCAGGATCAGTAGGGTTTCTGGATGAGTTCGCTCGTCAGCTTCCTTTCCAATCAATACATAGGCAACCGTTACGTACAGCTAGTACCTCTGACGTGCTAGTGGTTATACCCAGTGCCAGTGTGTTGATGAGTCATTAGAGTCCCCCACAGACAGTTTCCCAAGTTCGGGCGAAACTTTGTAGATGCCGTATGGTTTTATGGCAGGGTTCAGAAAATGCACGCGCGTTTATGCACGTGTCATATTTCGGGTAGATAATACCGGTGGGCTTTGGTTTAAGCCGGATCCGAGTATTATACTGTGTAGATATAATATCTTTGTCTCAGTTGCATTTGTATTCGGTCGTAATACAAATGCGGGTATGTTTATACTATTATGGGGTTATCCTGAAATTCGTTTCGGGATCACTTTTGGAAGTTGCCAGTTTCCAGTTTTCTATCACCCGTATTAAACATTCGGTTTAATACGGATTTATCTTTTCTTCACTTGAGTGAGTCATGAGGTGAGTCATGAGTGTGGAAGGTTCTAGTTTTGGTGACTAGGTTTTGATTCATTGTATGCATTAATGAATGGATGACTAGGTTAATTGAGTCACCATTTGCATTAATGTGGTTTTGTTTTGCCTTGGATTTTTTCTCTTGATCTTTTCCTTTATGGTCACCAACCCTTGCTCCTACACTCACCCCCTCCTCTATATGTGGCCGGCCCCTCCCCTCTTCTTCTCACTCTCTCACTTGGTTTTAAAAGATGATAGTTTTGGTTCATGGAAATTTGATATACTCATTTTCTCTTTACCCGATTAAAAAGGCAACTTCATTAACCGTTCGTTCATAGCTTTGGACGAAGCGAGACAAAGTATTCTACTCATTCTCTACATCAATCTTGGTCATCTCTTTTAGCAAACTTGATGATCGAGTTGCCTCGGTTCAGAGGCGGGAGCCCGTTTAAAGATCCGTCGATGTGGTGCCACCTGGACGAGAAGACTGGAGATTCAGGAGATCGGAGCAGCCGCTACAAAGCGTGGGATGATGGTTGAATACCGAAGGACTCGGATCGTTCGGTATAACATTTCTACCCACTTTGTAGTTTGTTAGTTTAGCTTTATGGCTGATCCGGGTTATAGTATACGATAGCGCCAGTCAAAAAGTTTTTGTTCCGCATTTGGCGTCTGTTAGACGGCCGGGGCGCTACCGTAGACTTACAGTTAGTACCTCAAGAAGTATTAACGGTCACATGAAGGATGTGTGAGGAATTTCATCTAAAAATTCACCAACTAAAAATACTTTGGATGATGGACAAGAGTATAAGAGCTTGAATTGAATTTCCGAGTGTAGGGGTGATTCATACACACACGTAGGAGTATATGGTTGGGGTCTAGATGAGAGATAGGAATGAAAGATAGGGCTTATATCTTTAGTAGAGATGATAGAAATTCCTAAGTTGAGATGGAACCTTAGAAGGAAAACTTAAAAGATTCTAAAAGCTAAATAAATCTACAAAACATATATAATATTAAGTTAAATTATATGGAAGCGTGAAAAATACGGGTTAATAATTTCTGAGTTGAAGATAATAGAGTTTCTTGTTAGAAAATCTAATTGGAGAATAAAAGTCAATAGGCCGAATTGATAGGATTTTGTGGGTAGTATCCGGTGAAAACCCTCAGGAGACAACACTCCTCCTACTAGGGACACCTAGAGGTTTAACGGCTTGTTGCATGAGCTCAGTGCAATCGTGTTTCCCTGCGAAAGTGAGGTTAGGTCTTTTTCGAGAATAAAACTAGGTTTGCTCGAGGACGGGCAAAAGATAAGTTTGGGGGTATTTGTTCATATCATAATTTTGTATTATTATATTCCCCATTCTTAGTCATTTTACAAATAAACAGGTGCTTTTGACCCATGTCTGCTACATAGTTGCAGGTTACAGGTTCTCGGAACAAAAACAGTGAAATTGATGAAAAGATGATACAAAAATGAGACTACGACCGATAAATGGTGGAATCTTGATCAAGCCTACATTTTGAGGGACAATGAAGATCAATGAACAAGTTCACAAAGCACAAAGGCAGCGCAAGGTTCAAGACTTCGACACGAAGCAAACGGTAAAGTCCACGACGTTATTCACTGTGGAAATCTGGAAGAGAACTAGAAGACATTCTGAAGAACCAACTGAAGAAAACAGAAGACAACAGCAACAAACAGAAGCCATAAAAAATTGAGCTCAAGATCCTTCTATTTGGCCGCGGAACCGCGGCCAAACATGGGTTTTGGCCGCGGATCCGTGGCCATATGAAGCCCGTGTCGGTGCGATTCTGTGTTGGTGCGACGGTGCGTTGACTAGTCTTCTTAGGGGCAAAATTGTAAATGCAGATATGTGTTGATTGAAACCCTAGGGTTTCTATGTTCTATAAATAGAAATCCTAAAACCTCTTTTGGGGTATGCCTATTTTTATTTCATCTATTCAGAATTCAATTTCGGTGTAAATGTTTGGAAAGAGCCATCAAATAAAGTAAGAATTTTCTTTCATTGCCCTAGTTAATTTTATTTCTGCCTTAGTATAATTTTCTTATCTGCCCTAGTTAAATTAGTTTAGAACATGTTATTCAATTCCCTAATGAGTGAGTAATTCCTCACTTGTCAGGGTTGGGAATAGGGAAGGTTTGAGAGATGAAAATCTCTCACCCCTTTCTTGCCCATCACATAATAATTCATAGAACTCCATGCATACATACACACACCGCTCCCTATGGCACCCTACCCCATGAGGTAGCGATGACACCGTAGTATAAAAGACCGGTTGCGTATGTTTTCCATGGAGGTTAGGGTAAGAATTAAGAAAGGAAGGACAAGAACCTAGAGGAAGAAACCTAGTTTCTTCCCGATGGTATTAATCCACTTTATTAATTATTACCATAACACCTCATAGATCTTAATTAGGGCATAGAAAGCGGTGAGCAATATTGACTTTCCAAACTTAAGCTAAACCTAATCCTAGCAAGATTTTAATCCTAGTCTAGATCAAACTTAGTTTTTAGTGATAAACATCCTACACCGTTTGGAATTAATTCGTTAGAACAATTTGAGAATACACAAAATCCCTGTGGACCGACCCGTACTCACCGGCTAGCTACCAAGCGACACCGTTCTTGATTGCTGTAAAAATATTTTGATCAAAACACATTTCACACAAATCACCGGCAGTAGATTATGATCATATCAAACACCCACAAGCCGCAAGCGGTCTGCTAAACGTAACGGCCACCCGGGTATTGAGCGATCAGAAGATCAACAAGCAAGCCTCCTCACACTGCTGCGAATCCAATCAGTAACACTACCGTACAGTTCGGTCTCTTCGTTTGATATGTCGCATATCTCGTCTAGGGGTGGTTAATGTCAGACCCCAGTAACTCGATAAGTAGTGTCGATATGAGGCTCATAACGGGTCGAGAAACTACTGATAATACTTACCAGTATATCTCTGAAGAAGCCTTGGCCAAGGACTTCCTATTATAGCCAATCGAGCACAGCGCAACATCAACTCCCTATACCGGGAGAGACGAAACCCCTCCTATCGCTCATTGCCTCCAAGTGAATCGGGACTGTACCCAAAAGCCACCATTTTGCACGTTCTCTTGAACGTGGTAAGGTGGAAATCAAAGCACAGTGGGAATCACACAAGACTCTATGACGATCTCGGGTCTACAGACTAACCTGTACCAGTGTCACCAGAGAACTGCCATCTGACGTGAGGTATAATACTATCTGGGAGTTCTCGGCGAGTCAGTTCAGTGTATCCAGTCTCCACTGAGCACCCGTATACTGTCTCTGATGTCAAACACCAATGGATATGGGATCATCGATCGCCCATCTACATGGGTCGAGATGCTATACGCTAGTCTACTCTGGTATATCGATGCCCTGTCTCGATACACCTACGACTAGGAACATTTGAAGGATGTACTTAGCGACTACACTGTCCCCACTAGTATGATCTGCACCATAATCCTGCCAGTCAAGTACTCATCGTAAGGGCTTTATCAACATGTAACATAGAGACAATCAGTGTACATGTTAAGATAAAGAGCAACCAGATAGCATACTATCATGTCGAGCAAGAAAGTCCTCCATATATATGTCCAAGCATCCACTACAATATACATCGTATGTACAGTAATGGCCTCTAGGGCATACATATCACTAATAATCTCCCACTTGCACTAGGGCCATCTGTTGTAGTATCTCATACCCAACAATTAGCAGTGGTTGAAATATCTCATACTTAACCATCCCATAAAAGTCTCTCCTGGGATTAGGCCTTTGTGAGTGGATCCGCCCTGTTCTCCTCTGTGTCTACTCTCCTAACCTCGATCTCCCTGGAGATCATCCATCTCCATGATCAGGTGATACTGCCTAAGAATATGTTTGGATCACTGATGGGGCGGGGGTTCCTAAGCCAAAGCCACAACTCCATTATCACACAATGGTAGGAACGAAGTTCATCTCGTGAACTATTATATATCCAGACTACCTCTTTGGTAGCAATGTATCCAGCCTTTATCGTCTAGTTTGCCACGGTATCTAGCTTAGAACTCTTCCAACATACCGTCCCTCCACTGAGGGTAAAGACAATGCCTGTGACTGATATTCAGTCATCCTTACCACCTTGGAAGCTATCCAGTGATTCTCCCCAGGATTTATTGATATCATCTCACTACACCTAGTGAGAATCCTAACATCCATTTAGATCTATCTCATAGATCCAAAACCCAGGATTTAGGAGGTATCACCTTGATCCTATATGGAGAATCCATGTGATAAGAGGAGATTGACCGAGTGTAGCATAGGAAACTCCTTTCCTATCTAGAGTATGTCATCCACGTACTATACGAGGATCACCACCATACTCCCTACTACCTTTTTGTATATACAAGGTTTATCTACCATTTTGATAAAGTCAAACTCTTTGACTACCACATCAAAACAGATGTTTCAACTCCGCGATGCCTGCTTTAACCCGTAAAGCAACTTGCACACGTTTCCGCTGCTCCCATTGTCTACGAAGCCCTCTGGCTATGTACTTACAGACGTTTTCTTCTAAATCACTATTTAGAAAAGCAGTCATGACACCCAACCGCCAGATATCGTAGTCATGATATGTAGCAATAGCAAGTAGGATCTGGATGGACTTAAGCATAGGGACTAGAAAAGGTTTCATCATTATCCACATCTGGTCGATGACGAGAACCTTTTGCAACAAGTCTTAGCTTTGAAAGTCTCAACTTTTCCATGTACACCAAGTAATCTTCTCAAGATATACTTGCTTTTGATGGGGATTTAACCCTTCAGATATAGCAACCAAAGTCCATACTTTGTTGGTGTATATGGATTCCATCTCAGATCGCTTAGCATCCAGCCATTCTAACAGAGTCCCCACTCTTGATGGCCTTGTAACACCTTAGGATGTGTTTAGTGGCTAATTATATTTTAATATATGGTTTTTAATAAAAAGTTTACCAAATTAATTTCCAAATATTTTATCCTATTTAATGAATATTTTATTAGAATTTTCCTAGGCTTGCACACACATGTGCATGTTAACTAGGGTTTTAAAATGAGGTTAAACCATGATTAGCCATCATGGTGGATTAACCCAATTGCCTTAATCTAGTTTAATAGTTTTATTAAGTGTTTTGGGTTTTAATTTTGTATGGTTGTTTTTAAAAGAAAAATGAAAAAGGATTTGAAAATGATTTTCTTTTGTTGAAAAAGGGAGAGAAGAGCATGGGGCAACATGGCATGAGCCATGCCCATTTAATGAAGAGAGAGAGTGAGAAGGGGGGGGGGCGTTTGAATTGTTTGCTCTCATTCTCACTCTCATTTCTCTCATTCTCTCACTCTCACACACACAAAGCAGCAGCTCCAGCAGCAGAAGAAGAAGCAGCAGCAGCAGAGGCATCGGCAGCAGCATCAGAAACAGCATCAGCAGCAGCTTCATGCATCAGCAGCAGCAGCAACTCAGTTCTTCTCCTTCTCCTTGTGTCTATGGTCAAGTGAGGTATACTTCTTAGGCTTGACTTCCTAGTTTGCTAAACTTGTGTAGAATTAGCTTCGGTTTGTGTTAAATAGTGAGTTTAGTGCTAAATATGGTGATTTGTGTGAGGTGTTGTCCAAACAATGTTAGTATTGGTTAACCTAGCCTATTTAAGTGTTATTAGGGCCAAGTAAACCTAGCTTCAACCCAGATTTCACTAAAATAACATAGGGTTTCCATTTTGTGCAAAATTGTGGTTTTAAGGTGAATTTGTAGCTTTCTGTGATCTGCTTGTGACCCGGCTCCTTCAGGGAAAAATTGAGGAAACTGGAGCATGTTTACCAGGTCTAGACCACACCACCTGAGCACGAGCCCCTCATTCCAAACCTTGGACGCCAATTTAACCATTCTTGCCGCAAATTGCGTCCAGGTAGGGGACTAGGGTGTTGGGGTTTTGGCTAGGGTAGTCTGCTACATATTATAGTGTTTTGGCATGTGCAATTTTGTGATATTTTACCTGTATCAAAATCTGGGACCATATATCGCTTTTTTTAGTACGTTTTGTTTTCGCGATACACGCGATACGTGAGTGGGTTCTGTGATCCAGCGTATCGCGACGTGTCGGGGTAGTTTTAGACGCGTATACACACGTTTCAGCGTATCGTACACACGCGCGTTTAGTTCGCGACGCGAGTTTCTCGTTTGTTTTCGATATCGCGTTTTGTGAGATATTTTGCTTATATATGGATTCCTTGTGTAATTTCCAGGTTCGCAGGCGGATACATCGGACGCAGCAAAGAAAGGGAAGCAGGTGGTCGGCTACGTGTAGCACGCGACCAGGTGAGTAGATTTAACATCTACAGGAAAATCGCCCACATGACGTTATGCGTCTGGGTTAGGAATGTTAATACCTGTCGCATATTCTATGTTATATTTAGAATTGCGCATTTACCCTATTACTTAGATGTTGTTGTGCTTGGACTAGTAGCCTTAGGACACTGCACATATTATTGACGATTCATGTTGCACGAGCACGGATTGTATGCTACACACACCGTCAATAATTGCCATGTCACACACAAACCACTTATAGATATTATATTGCTTGGTTAGGGACATTGTGACATTGATTCATATTTCTTATCACATATGACATTTAGCATACCTGTATACCTATAGAGTATTGTACCATTAGTGATAGGTACATACACACTTTACGATATAGCTACAGGTATACCTTGCTCACATATTCCACTTATACCCGGGGGGTATACTTCATCATTTCTTATAGGTAGATACCTATACCTTGCTACACCTGTATGTTACACATATATCAGTTACAGCTATATATTTACCTTTACTTGATGTTAATTAGCGTTTTTTCTTTATATGCTTACATTTCAGTTATGTCGCATATATTATATTCATGGATTTTCGCATTGTTATATGGATTTTTCATGATGTTTTCTGGATTTGGGAACTGCGGGAGTTCATGAAATTATGCATTATTTGAAAAACCCGGTTTCCTTGATATGATATTTCAGCATCCACCATGAGTTTTATCGGTTCTGATATATATATATATATATATATATATATATATATATATATACCCCTACGAGGAGGCATGCCGTATGAGGGTAAATGGTGGGGCCTGGAGGTACCCCGGGGCAAGAAAGGGATGTCGATGCACCACGCCGATGATCCCGGCAGGGGAACCATACACTCCGGTGACATTACCTATGACTCGGCGGTTATCATGGGGATACCGACGGGAGTCATGTACGTATGGATACGTCCAAAGGCGAGGGTCAGAGCTAGGCACTCGAGCTTTCGGTATAGCGTATAATACGTACCTATCAGGGTGCCAGTCTTGGTGACCGCACCTGATAGATCAATATTTCTGTGTCGATGCTTGGCACATTAGTTTCATGATATTTCTTTTTACTCATATGTATATATAACAGTGGGTTAGGACGCTGTTATATATGCCCTTACACCAATATTAGTGGAATGGGACGCTAATATATGTGTATTGACATTAATATATATACCTTATCATATTTATTCACACAAATATACCTAGGTTATAAGAGATTCACTGGATATTGGATTTAGGACATATGATATTTACTTGAGATTTGATAAAGGATATACGGGACTCACTTGATTTTGTACATTTGGGATATAGGAGATTTATTTGATATTCTACATTGAGGAGATGTGAGACTTATATGATATGAGAGCCAATTTGAGGAATTGGGATTTTGATTGTCTTGATAGATTGTGATCCTACCACGATGTCAGGATTCCGTGGAAATGACATATTTATCTCCATACCTCATATTTATTGTTTATGCACTGTTTCATGTATTAGTAGTACCTGTTAATGTACCCTTCATGATTGTTGCATATCTACATTTTCATATCATTATTGCACGATTATTGCATACTGATTGTCCTATTATTATTCTTCATGTATTAGTTTACCTGATAGTGTACTTTTCATTATTACTGCATTCATATGACCTGTTATTACTGTTAATTGCATATCTTAGATTCACGCTGTACGTGCATACTTGCGATTACCTGCATATGTTATTTACTATTCACGAATTGGCAACTCACCCCTGTTGTGCCACAGTTGTTTTGCAGGGTGTCTCCCCAAAGTAGTCGAGGCTGGCTATTCATCTATCTGATCATCTTTTGCTACGGATACCGCTTCATCTCACAGTGTGTAGTTTTGCTTAGGTGGGTTTTGTGGTTATCCGTATTTTTGTATTGCATATTGTTGTATCCTTTTACTCTCCATCTACTGTTATTTTGTTGACTTAGAGACTTGGTGAGGACGATATTGTATATTATTTATGATTTGGTTGTCTTTTATACAGTTTCCTTTTTATTGTCTTTTATTTCTTCGCTACGGCGTCGTATTTTTGTTGTGGTGATTGTTTTCCTCCTTTGGGCGTGTATTTGCTCCCGTTTGGGGATGCTTCATTTATATTTATGTTGTACCCACTTTGGGCTAGTTTTTACAAAAGAGGGTTCTGCCAAAATTTTAAAGAAAGAAAGTTGGACTTTTAAAGAATTTGGGTTGTGATTTCAAATGTTTCAAAAATTTCTATTATCTTTTCTTGTCTTTTTAATGGTTTAGATTTCTGGGTTTTGGCTTCCTTTTACCGCTTTACGCCTTTAGACGTTGCGTAGTATTAGGGCCGTCACGTGCCAATTTCGGGTCGTGACAAAGTTGGTATCAGAGCGCTAGGTTTTACCTTTCGGAGTGTAGGATGACCTTGGTATGATGGAGTATGTAGCTTAAGCAGAGTAACGTACTGTGTGTATGTCTGCAGCATACTCACGATGAGGTACTTCGCCTAAAGTGACCTAAGTACATTGCTTGAAATTCCTTCCTTGATGACCTTGGTACGGTCGCAATTTACTTTGCCCTCTTTCTAATCCCTTTATTTTTGTCTTTAGTTATTACCTTCTGTACACCCTACTTAGGCTAATTAGTTTTCTTCATTCCCTACCTTTCGGCACCTGCCTATGGTTTGGAATAAGACTATCCAATAAGCGTAATAGGTGTGTTAGTTATATGTATGGCCTAGAGGCCATTACTGTACATACGATGTATATTGTAGTGGATGCTAGGACATATAGAGGGAGGACTTTCTTGCTCGACTTGATAGTATGCTATCTGGTTGTACTTTATCTTAACATGTACTCTGATTGTCTCTATGTTACATGTTGATAAAGCCCTTAGGATATGTACTCGACTACTGGGACTATGATGAGATCATACTAGTGGGGCCACGGTAGTCGACGAGTACATCCTATAACTGTTCCTAGTCGAGGGTGTATCGAGACAGGGCATCGATACACCAGAGTAGACTAGCGTATACGCATCTTGACCCATATGATGGGCGATGGATGATCCCATATCCATCGGTGTTTGACATCAAGGATGGTGTACGGGTGCTCAGTGGAGACTGGGTACACTGGACGGACTCGCCGAGAACTCCCAGATGGTATTATACCTCACGTCAGATGGCAGTTCTCCGGTGACACTGGTACAGAGTAGTCTGTTGACCCGAGATCGTCATAGAGTCTTGTGTGATTCCCACTGTGCTTTGATTTCCATCATACCACGTCCAAGAGGGCGTGCAAAAAGGTGGCTTTTGGGGACAGTCCCGAATCACATGGAGGCAATGAGCGATAGGAGGGGATTTGTCTCTCCCGGTATAGGGAGTTGATGTTGTGCTGTGTTCGATTGGCTATAACCGGAAATCCCTGGCCAGGGTTGCTTAGATTTACTGGTAAGTGTTATCAGTAGTTTCTCGAACTGTTATAGACCTCATATCGACACGACTTATCGAGCTACTGGGGTCTGACGTTTACCACCCCTAGGCGAGATATGCAACATATCAGACGACGAGACCGGACTGTACGGGAGTGTTACTGTTTGGATTCACAGGAGAATGTACAGGCTTGCTTGTTGATCTTCTGAGCGCTCAATACCTGGGTAGCTGTTACGTTTAGCTGACCGCTTGCAGCTTGTGGATGTTTGATATGATCATCACCTACTGCCGGCGTATTGACGATTCTTTAGAGTCCTACACAGAGGTTTCTTGGCTCAGGCAAAACGGAGTAGGGGCACGTATGTGATATGTGCGGGACCGAGGATAATGCGATATGAGATACCGTATTGTATTCTCGCGATATTTGATATCAGCCGGGTCATCGGATCAAGTGTTGATTCGATGAATCGGTACGGATAAATATTAGTCGGTTATATGCGATATAGCCGGATTGTCGGATCAAGTGTTGATTCGATAATTTAATGTATAATAATATATATGATATATTAAATTACATTAACTAATATTAGCTCACTAAAAGATTCTTTTTCTCACCCGGGTAATACATTGATATATATGCGATATATGTTAAATGTATTATTTTATTTGGTTACAATAAATATTATATATGTGATATATAATATTGTAACATGATATGATAACTAATGCAACATGTTTAGTGGAGTTTAAACATGATTAGGGTTTGGATTAGGGTTAAGCTTTCTAGATGATTCTAGAAGGTTTTGGTTTTGTTTTGTGAAAGATATTTTCAAGTAACTCATTCTTAACCTAACCCAAACCCTAGCCTTGGTTAATTCTCTACAAAGGTTTAGTCAACCATGGTTGCTTTATTAATCATTATCTCCTTTGCATTATTCATCACAAAAGGAATTCTATCATATTGTTCATCTTCTTCCTTCTTCTTCTTTGCTTACAAAGCTTTCTTGCTTTGAGATTTGTGATGAAAATATGTGAGAAAAAGATAAATAAAGAGAGCAAAAATTCTACTTCATCATCCTCATCTTCCCTTGCCATTTAGATGAGGGTGTTCACATCATTTCATGAGTGTTAGCTTGTGTTAACGAAACTTCAAGGTAGATCATCTTTGTATCGAAGATCGGAAGCAAAGGTTGCATCTTTCTCTTCGTGGAACCTCTCGAGAGTCCGGAACCCGATGATCGCAGCGAAGGGACCACAACACGGAGCATATGAAGTGAAGGACCGGATCTACAAAGGTTGTAATCCCTCTCACTTAGTGTTAAAGTTGTTAACATGTTTGTTTTCGCCTAATCTCTAGTTTAAAGATTCGTATTCGGGTTGTTTGGCACGGCTAATTTTTTAATCGGGCATGGTTGATGCCTCGTAGACCCTTGTGCGCGTGCCTAGCAACCCTACAGTGGTATCAGAGCCATGCTAGAGCTTTAGGCGAAGTCTAGACGAAGTTTAAAGTCCGATCGAACCCGGAAAACCCGATATAACCCCTTCTCTGGAATTTTTTCTAAACTGTGATTTTTTGTGAATTAAAAATACTCAAAAAAATTAGCAGGTAATTATAGGAATTACTGTGAAACCCGACCCCCAAAATTCCCCAAAACACCGCGGAACCGCGACCAAACCTAGGTATTGGCGGCGGTTCCGCGGCAATAAGGAAGGATTGAGGGATAGGATTTGCACAGTAACCTCCGTAGCTAATTCCTGATTCTTCTGGGAATTTTTTATTTTCACTCCAGTGTTGTGCTTTCTGGGTTGTATTGGGGACTTAAAGATTCGATCGGATATTTTAACTTTGTTTAGTTTTGTCCGGATAATTTTAGAAACCGTTAAAAAGTTCGAACGGATATCAATAACTCACTTTTTCCCCTGTCGGAAATTTTTTCAAAAGTTGTATTTTTTCTCGTGTTTAAGAACGTTCTAAGTCGTGCAAGTAACGCGGTGGACCCTCTAGAAGACAACAAACCTTAACTCGATTATGTGACCCTCTTGAACTGCCTTTTGAACCTTAGGGTTTGGGGCAGTACGGCGTGCCACATGTGAGGCGTTGGCTTGACCCTTCTACGGCTGGACCATTGGTACTGTGGCATGTGATGGATGTTTTTAAACTGATTTCAAGTGTTGAGATATTTTGGGGAAATCTTGGGTGTTTGATGATTCGATCGGAAAGTTTAACTTTGTCTATTTATCTGGAATGTGATACAATATTTGGAATCCACAGGTAGTTATGAGATAACTGATTTGAATATTATAAACATAGCAGTTTAGTCTCAAATGATAGGTTGCCACGGAATTTTGATGTGATCAAAAGTCCGTCGCAATCACGTAGCGTACGCGGATACTCGCCGGATAAACTTAATAGACAGCTACGCCCCATAGCCCCGACCAAGTGACTGTAGGAGAACCCCGTCGCCGAAAGCATCCGTTCGGGTGCTCGCGGCAGCGGTGTTTCGCCTTAGTGCACTTCGTCGGCGGCATCTGGGGGTGCGGCCGTCTACTAAAGTTTGCGACGAGCATTCGATCAGAATGTCGGGAATCTTGTTGAATTGCCCGACTTGATATTGAAAAGAGTTTTCGATAATGAGACTAAAATTCGGGGTTTATAATTGCAAGGCATGCGATGTCTAAGGAATTCATTTGGTTAGGCATGCGATGTCTAAGGAGGTTGCGGATTCCAACTGTTGTAGTTTTACACTTTCTTTTCTGTGACCGTAAGCGTAGTATATGGTGTATCGCCGGTTTCGTTGCTATACATCAACGACAATCGGGATACGCATACTTGCTTACGTTGATGATATGAGATATTATGTGTTGCTGTGATATGTTCTATTAGATCGTCGCGTTCTGAATAGCCGGGGGTTTAATGTGAGATGAGAGTTTTTTCTTTTTCATTCATGTAAAATTCATTTGTATGTAATATTCTTTTATTGGGGTACTTCCAGGTTGCGGAAGATGCCGCCGTTGTATATTATTTACTTTTCCGCATTAGGTAGACCCAAGGAGGGGAGCACAAGTAACCGGGTTCTAGGGTCCAGTGGGAGACCATCTCGAGGAGTCGAGACCGGGTCTCCTAACCGTAGAATTGGCAGTGTTGCTTGCCGCTCTCGTAGGGGTCTAGGGATGTGGGTTTGGCTATTCATCACGACCGTGGAATCCGTGTTTTATACAAGCTCGTATTGAAAACACGGACGTCCTAGTATATCCAATATTTCATATATGTTCTTCTGCTGCAATGTTCTGTGATGAGATCATATTACTGCCTGAGATGAATGTTTATATTATATATATATGAGATTGTTGGAGATAGTGCCCTCATAGTCAATTATTGGATCGCAGGTACGTGATTGCAATGATTGCGGAGGACCTATCCCGGTAACACAGTCTTACTCGAGATGATAGTATGCTATCTGGTTTGCCTTTATCAGTCGTGTACATGTTCAGGTGACTGATTGCATGTTACACTTTGATAGAGCCCTTAGGATCTTGCTTTACTACCAACAGTATGATGGCGATCATATACGTGAGAGTTGGGTAGTTTATATGCATATCCTTAATTGTTGTCCCTAGTCGTGGGAGTTTCGAGACAGGGCACCGATACTCCGGAGTAGACTAGTGTGTACAGTCGAGACCCCGACGAGGGGCGGTGGCCGGTCTCACAAGCCACTGGTGTCAGTTGGATCACCTAAGATGTATACAGGTGCTCATTGGGTTATGAGTACACCGGACATGACTCGCCGGGAATCTGCTAGTTAGTATTATATCTACCGTCAGATAGCAGTTCCCTGGTGACATGTGTACAGGTTAGTTCATCGACCTGAGGTCGTCATTTGTCTCGTGTGAGTTCCCACTGTGCTTTGATTTCTACCCTACCATGGCTCAAAGGAGTCGTGCAAACAGGTAGCTTTTGGGTACAGTCCCGAGCCATATGGAGGCACGTGAGCGGATCGGCAGGGGATTCGTCTCTCCCGGTATTGGGGGCGAGGTCGTGCTGTGTCTAGGAGAGCCATTACACAAATCCATGGCCATGGTAGGAGATTTACTGGTAGGTACTCCAGTAGTATCTCAGGGTGTATTGGGCTTCACTCCGACATGACTTATACTGCTATTGGGGGTCTGACGTTACTAGCCCCCTAGGCGGATATGCGATACTCATTGACGAACGGACCGGACTGTATATACATTGTCACTGTTAGGCTCAGTATGGTTTTCCGGATGAGTGCGCTCATCGGCATCCCTTGAGGTCAGTCCATGGGCAGCCGTTACGCATTGCTAGTGCCGCTGACGGTTTGTGGTTAAACCCACTGCCAGGGTGCTGACGAGTCATTAGAGTCCCCCACAGACAGTTTCCCAAGTTCGGGCGAAACGTTGTAGAGGCCGTATGGTTTTATGGCAGGGTTCGGAAAATGCACGTGCGTTTACGCACGTGTTATTTTTCGGACAGATGATACTGGTCGGCTTTGGTTTAAGCCGGATCCGAGTATTATATTGAGTAGGTATAATATCTTTGTCTCAGTTGCATTTATATTCGGTCGTAATATAAATGCGGGTATATTTATACAGTTTCGGGGTTATCCTGAAATTCGTTTCAGGATCACTTTTGGAAATTGCCAGTTTCCAGTTTTCTATCAGCCGTCTTTTAACATTCGGTTAAAGACGGATTTATCTTTTTCTTGAGATGAGTGTGGAAGCTTCTAGAAGTTTCTAGATGAGGTGACTAGGATTATATGGTGTTGAGTTTTCATTGGATGCATTTAATGGTTCATTAATGCATGATGAGGTGTTTAGTGATTCATGCTTTGTTATTAATGGTTTTGGATTGCTTAAGATATTTTTGAGTGAGAAGCTTTTTCTTAAGGTCACCCTCTTTGCTCCTACGGTCACCTCCCTCTTTCTATATAGATGGCCGGCCCTCTCTCTCCTCATTCTCACTCTCACTTGATGTTTTTTCACTTGAAAAGATTATGATAGATTTTTTGGGGTGTATGGAATTCACAGCTCATTTCATTCCATCACCCAATTCCTTCGGCAACTTCATTAACCGATCGTCCACGGATTTGGACGAAGTGAGACAAAGTCATCTACTCATTCTCTACATCATTCTTGGTCGTCTCTTTTAGCAAACTTGACGATCGAGTTGCCTCAAGTCAGAGGCGGGAGCCCGTTTAAAGAACCGATCATGTGGTGCCACCTCGAAGAGGAGATCGGAGATCGACGAGATCGGAGCAGCCGCAACGGAGCGTGGGATGATGGTTGAAGAACGAAGGACTCGGATCGTTCGGTATAACATTCCTACACTCTTTACAGTTTGTTAGTTTAGCAATAATGGCAGATCCGGGTTAAAGTATACGATAGCGCCAGTTTAAAAGTTTTGTTCCGCATTTTGGCGTCTGTAGACTGCCGGGGCGCTAGCGTAGACTTACAGTGGTATCAGAGCCTCACCATTTTGCTATGCTAACTTGTGCTAACGCGTTTAAAACATCGATCCGACCGAAAATCGAAAACTGCAAAAATCCAAGCCGACAGTTTCTGTTGATTTTAAACGGTGTCAAAATTGAATTCTGGATGTCTTAAAAATCCGTGCAGGCTTTTATAAGAGCCACGACAAAATTTGGCATCGTGATCCCTCCAAGCTGCCGCGGAAGGGCGGCCAAACCCATGGTTTGGCCGCGCATCCGCGGCCACGTGAGGAGCACGTGCTCTCAAATTTTGTCAGTGTGTTCAGTGTTGGATTTTGTGATTTTTGGTATTTATCAATTGCGCCCAGGTTTTGTTACTGTTCACCAGTAAGTCGTGGGGCCCACTTTTTGATATTTGGTCTTTGGTCGATCGAAATTTAAATGCGTTAGTTTACAGTGCTTACATTATACCTCCGACCGGGAATGTCATTTGATCGGTAAACAGCGTCTGATTGCTATAGTTCTTTTAGACGGGTTTGCGAACGTGACATTCGCGTTGATGTTCTGTGTTGTGCTGTGATGTTGCGGATTTGTCGTGGTGGATAGCAGTGTGCAATGGTAGTACAGTTTGAGTTTATTTGTACATTTGATATTGCGGGGCGAGCGTCCAACTTGTGGACTGCCGTCACTGCCTGTTGTATAATATTCTTTTTGGGGCACGACCAGGTTGCGGTCGATGTACCTATTGTACTATTTTTCATTACTGTACTAGGTTTTGCCCCGCGACGGAGTGCACGGATAGCCGGGTTCTGGAGAGCAACGGGTCCGCATTTCATGGCTTTGAGAGGCAGAGGGTCCCCACTCTAGAATTGGCAGACTATTCGCCGCACTCGTAGGGGGTACAGGTTGACCCAAGGAGGGGTGCTCAATTTACCGGATTCCGTGAAGTGCCGGGTGTTCCATTCACTATGCTGTGGGGACTACCTCGCTTCAGGTTTTGGCGGGTAACTTGCCGCACCCGTAGGGGTCTAGGTTTCATTGCACAGGCTATCCACACGACAGGGGAACGTCGGGTTTCAGCAGCGGCTCTGTGAAACCCGGGGATCCCAGATTATCTGTATTGTTCTGTGATGCTTATTACTTTTCTGTAATGTTGCATACTATCACGCCTGGAGCGATTATTGTATATTGGTTTATATACTATTAGATGTTGTATATGTTTTACACCAGCGCTAGTCCAGTCCCCGCTCTGTCGTTAGTTAAGTAACCTAACGAGTGATGACGGGACCCAGTGACGAATGCGGATGGCATATACGTACATTTTATTTTCGTTCTTTTCTGGTGTGATTGAATGATGGGACTGCGTTGATTCTGATCAATGCAAAGTAAAACAAACCTGTTTGAGTTGTTGGAACAATTTTAAAAAGGTGTTATTACAAAGACGTTTTCTTTTTGTTATGCATAGCGGTATTCGGTGTGAATATCCAGCACCTCATTCGACGAGGCAAGGGCCGATATCCCTTCACCGGGACTGACCCCTTGGGCAGAAGTTTGCGTCAGAGTAATAACTTCACTATAGTCGATTACAAGTTGCTTTGCATAGCGGTATTCAGTGGAATATCCTGCACCTCATTCCATGAGGAAAGTGCCGAGATCCCTTTACCGGGAATGACCTCTTTAGCAAAAGGTTTTCGCCACTATATTTTAAAAAGCTATCAGGTTCCTTCAGCGATATCAAGTTCACTACGTTAAAGGTTTTTCGCCAAAAACCAGCCGTAGCCCTCCGTCGTTTCTTATGGATGGTCAGTAGTATTCAAGCTATGTTTGTTGGCATACGTCAAGGCATAGTGTTTGGTAGCTGCTGGGTATTCATTTGTTGCATAGATAGATGAGTTGGTTTGGGACAGTCGTATTACCTTGTTGGCATACGTCAAGGGTATGTACGGGTGGGTTCAAATTAACAAGATAATGACGGGCAGAACTTGACATGTGACTTATGATTTGTTGACATACGCCAAGGTCATAACAGCATGGGGCAAGAAAATGATATCGGGAGTTTCTAAAGAAACTGAAACTTGCCAAGTATGCGCATACCTTCTGGAGTATGAATAACGTGGATGCATTCCATCACGTTAACATGCGATGAGAGTTGGATCCCGATTCCCACTGATGAGTTAGTTTACTCTTCGGGTGATCCTGATTGATTCTTCTTTAGGTTTGGAGGAGAATTTGACAGGACAGTGAGAGGTTTCCGGATTAGATAAAATGATGACCATTCTGATCTAGGTTAGAGTGCACGCAGAGTGTTTCTTTTCTCTCTCTCTCTTTGGCAGCGACCTTTGACCGACCCTAGACTATGACTCAGTGACCAGGTTGACCGAACCTTCTTAAAATACTGGCTTTTGGATTGTCTGAGTTGCATAAGTCATTGCCACTCCTTCTTTTACCCTTTGAATTTCTCAGAACACCCGTATTACTACGGATATCCACTTCCATTGGATAGAGCCATCGTATGGTTATATACGAACTCGAAGGGACTTCTTCGGGGATGGATCCAGGTTCAGGAGAAATAGAATTGGTTTATTCAGTTGTCTTTTATTATCACCTTCTCTCAGGTTGCGAGAGCTCCTTGGTTTAGGAGAGTACACCTATTACGCCTATTGGATAGTCTTATTCCAAACCATAGGCTGGTGCCGAAAGGTAGGGAATGAAGAAAACCAATTAGCCTAAGTAGGGTGTGCAGAAGGTAATATGTAAAGACAAAATAAAGGGATTAGAAAGAGGGCAAAGTAAATTGCGACTGATATCATTCACGACCAAAACCGCGTACTTCATCGCCGCTCCTATTTCACCTTTAAAAGGAATAAGGTATTATTCAGTTGTCTTTTATCGTCACCTTCTCTCGAGATGCGAGTACTCCTTGGTTTAGGAGGGTACACCTATTATGCTTACTGGATAGTCTTCTTCCAAACCATAGGCTGGTGCCGAACGGTAGGGAAGGAAGAAAACCATTTAGCCTAACGATGGTGTACAGAAGGTAACGACTAAAGACAAATAAAGGGATTTGGAGAGACGGCAATAAAATATACGGTTGAAGTCATGAATTGGATTATGGAAGAGGCATTGCTATGAATACCAGGATACCCCTACGAAACATTTTCATATTTCAGTGCATTGTTAAAAGAAAAACTGTTTTCCCGATTAGACACTTACTCCAAGGGTATGTATTTACCAGGTTTCATTCTCATATCTGTATGGTTTTACAGATGATGATTGGGAGTAAGATATTGGGAATTAGGTGATCGTCCTCATTATATCGGAATTCGTTGTAATTGGTGATAGTTGAGGAAATCGCCAGGGTACAGTTTTCCACCGACAACGCACAAGTTATGAGTTGTTTAACTAAGCGGACTTATACAGAGTATTGTATGTTGTCCAGTGTCCATCAGGACAAAGGGGTAGGTCCTCGTACTATGTTCTGTTTACTTATAACTTCTCTAGTATTTAGACGAGTGTTTCGTAGAAATACAAGGTCTAAGTTTTGAGAAGTTGTGGGTATAAGAATAAAGTAGAGAACCAGGTATCACAAGTATCGGGATTCTTCAAAGAGATCGAAGATGTAGATTCTTGTGATTGGTATTCAGATGATAGTGATGGTTTTGAGAAACGTGTTTCTCTTTCAGGTTACTCATAATTGGATGGATTCCTAAGTAGAGTAATGCTGATTAGCCTCTTTCCATTAAGTTGATATGCACTGGAGACAACTGCATGATTGAATCTTGGTTCCAATTAAATAAGTGCCAAAGTTTCTGTATTGGATATAGAATGGATCGTACCTTAAAAGAAATTAAGGTATGGGGAGTTGTCCAGCTTATGATTAAAACCAGACACTGGATAACTCAGGGCACGTTTCTGTAGTGGCTGTTTGTGGGTTGACCCTGGCTATGACGAGGGTTGATATTCTACCATTTGGAAGATCAATAGTGATATTGTTCTTGACTCGCCACAGTTTTAGTAAAATGGATCTTTTTCAGAAAACAGTAGTGGGAGTATGGTAGAACTGGAAGTGATTCCAGAACCGCGAACGATTACGGAAAAATTAATAGGACCTATACATTCAATCAGGTTTGACATTCCAATAGCCACTCTGCAGGTATGGTGGGTAACCTCAGACACCCGAGAGGTACTTCGGTAGGCTCAAGGACGGTGACAGGGAGGTTCTTATCTACCCAGACTTGACACTACTGTTGTTCCAGGCTATGAGACCCGGTAGGAGGGTTGTCGTAGTCAGTGGGAGCAGCAGAAGCATAGTGGGCAAGATGCTTATATCTATTTATAGACTTGAGCAGTTATAGCGGAGATAGATCATCTAATTTTGATGTGACAGTCATGGGTTTGACTTCAATCAGAATAAGGGATGGATCAGTTAAGAAGGTAGTAGGGTGTGATGTCATGGTATCTGGATGACATACACAGAGTGGGAAGTAAAATTCCTATACTACGATCGGTTGTACTGTGGTCGTCACACAGTTGTTTCTCCAGACAGGATATGGATATAATATTTGACATTCTGGTTTCTAGATCTATGGTTTTAGATCTGGATTTGGGTAGTTTCCCAATGTGGGTGCTTTGACAGTATTCTAATGGTTTTTAGAATAGATGACTCCTAGCATGGTGGTGTACCTGCAGGTGATGGAGTCACCCTCTCTAAAGGTGTCGTATAGACTAAAGGGGAGAGGGATGTGCATGATTGGCAGATCACTTGCTTAGGCAATTGAGTCAATCATGAGATGTCAAGTACCACACCAGATGTTGTTTTTGCACTAGATGCAATAAGTTTGTATTAATCCAATCCTGGAGAAACATAAGGAAGCGGTTTTAGAACATTGGTACATGTTCTACGGATTTGATAACGGCAGCCTCTTTCGGGAGACGGTTATCATTCCAGGCTTCAAAGGTGACATGGATGACAGAGTGATTGTCAGAGTTTTAGTTTTCCCTCTGACAAGGGACAGTATTATGGACAGGTGGTTCCAGAGGATACTGTGGGTGGCATGGTGCCCGATACTGATTAGGTTCAGTGATCGATTCAGTCTAAGAAGTTTGGATATGGAGTTCATTTATGAACTAAGGTCCCATCAGATATCCAGACATATTCTAAGACAGGTACTACTCAATTCGGGAGATGGCTTTCTCCGCGAACTTGAGATTAAGAGAGATACAGAAAGAAACTTCTAGGCGGATCCACTCACCGAGGCTATTTCTCGAACACAATAGTTTTACAAACGGGCTTTGTGAAACTGATTAGTAGAGGAGTTGGATGTTCGGTTTCACACGGGCAGTGAGTAGTCGACATCGCAATATTAGCCTTGAGTGCAAGTGGGAGATTGTTGGAGATAGTGCCCTCATAGTCAATTATTGGATCGCAGGTACGTGATTGCAATGATTGCGGAGGACCTATCCCGGTAACACAGTCTTACTCGAGATGATAGTATGCTATCTGGTTTGCCTTTATCAGTCGTGTACATGTTCAGGTGACTGATTGCATGTTACACTTTGACAGAGCCCTTAGGATCTTGCTTTACTACCAACAGTATGATGGCGATCATATACGTGAGAGTTGGGTAGTTTATATGCATATCCTTAATTGTTGTCCCTAGTCGTGGGAGTTTCGAGACAGGGCATCGATACTCCGGAGTAGACTAGTGTGTACAGTCGAGACCCCGACGAGGGGCGGTGGCCGGTCTCACAAGCCACTGGTGTCAGTTGGATCACCTAAGATGTATACAGGTGCTCATTGGGTTATGAGTACACCGGACAGGACTCGCCGGGAATCTGCTAGTTAGTATTATATCTACCGTCAGATAGCAGTTCCCTGGTGACATGTGTACAGGTTAGTTCATCGACCTGAGGTCGTCATTTGTCTCGTGTGAGTTCCCACTGTGCTTTGATTTCTACCCTACCACGGCTCAAAGGAGTCGTGCAAACAGGTAGCTTTTGGGTACAGTCCCGAGCCATATGGAGGCACGTGAGCGGATCGGCAGGGGATTCGTCTCTCCCGGTATTGGGGGCGAGGTCGTGCTGTGTCTAGGAGAGCCATTACACAAATCCATGGCCATGGTAGGAGATTTACTGGTAGGTACTCCAGTAGTATCTCAGGGTGTATTGGGCTTCACTCCGACATGACTTATACTGCTATTGGGGGTCTGACGTTACTAGCCCCCTAGGCGGATATGCGATACTCATTGACGAACGGACCGGACTGTATATACATTGTCACTGTTAGGCTCAGTAGGGTTTTCCGGATGAGTGCGCTCATCGGCATCCCTTGAGGTCAGTCCATGGGCAGCCGTTACGCATTGCTAGTGCCGCTGACGGTTTGTGGTTAAACCCACTGCCAGGGTGCTGACGAGTCATTAGAGTCCCCCACAGACAGTTTCCCAAGTTCGGGCGAAACGTTGTAGAGGCCGTATGGTTTTATGGCAGGGTTCGGAAAATGCACGTGCGTTTACGCACGTGTTATTTTTCGGACAGATGATACTGGTCGGCTTTGGTTTAAGCCGGATCCGAGTATTATATTGAGTAGGTATAATATCTTTGTCTCAGTTGCATTTATATTCGGTCGTAATATAAATGCGGGTATATTTATACAGTTTCGGGGTTATCCTGAAATTCGTTTCAGGATCACTTTTGGAAATTGCCAGTTTCCAGTTTTCTATCAGCCGTCTTTTAACATTCGGTTAAAGACGGATTTATCTTTTTCTTGAGATGAGTGTGGAAGCTTCTAGAAGTTTCTAGATGAGGTGACTAGGATTATATGGTGATGAGTTTTCATTGGATGCATTTAATGGTTCATTAATGCATGATGAGGTGTTTAGTGATTCATGCTTTGTTATTAATGGTTTTGGATTGCTTAAGATATTTTTGAGTGAGAAGCTTTTTCTTAAGGTCACCCTCTTTGCTCCTACGGTCACCTCCCTCTTGCTATATAGATGGCCGGCCCTCTCTCTCCTCATTCTCACTCTCACTTGATGTTTTTTCACTTGAAAAGATTATGATAGATTTTTTGGGGTGTATGGAATTCACAGCTCATTTCATTCCATCACCCAATTCCTTCGGCAACTTCATTAACCGATCGTCCACGGATTTGGACGAAGTGAGACAAAGTCATCTACTCATTCTCTACATCATTCTTGGTCGTCTCTTTTAGCAAACTTGACGATCGAGTTGCCTCAAGTCAGAGGCGGGAGCCCGTTTAAAGAACCGATCATGTGGTGCCACCTCGAAGAGGAGATCGGAGATCGACGAGATCGGAGCAGCCGCAACGGAGCGTGGGATGATGGTTGAAGAACGAAGGACTCAGATCGTTCGGTATAACATTCCTACACTCTTTACAGTTTGTTAGTTTAGCAATAATGGCAGATCCGGGTTAAAGTATACGATAGCGCCAGTTTAAAAGTTTTGTTCCGCATTTTGGCGTCTGTAGACTGCCGGGGCGCTAGCGTAGACTTACAGAGATATATGTTATATTGCAGATTTCGTTTCAAAAGAGATGCTTGTGAAGCATAATAAAATGGGACTTCATTAATGAGATTAATGAAACTAAAAGAAACTTAAGATGTTGTAGAAACTTGTTTAAAAACTGGTAGCTCTAGTTCTTGTTTTGCATAGCGGTGTTCCTTGTAGAACATCCAGCACCTTATTCGATAAGGAAAGGACCGAGATCCCTTCACCGGGAGTGACTCCTTTAGTAATAACTGACAGATGCTACAAACTCAGTTTGTCTTTTGATTGCTTCTATAGTTCTTGCTTTGCATAGTGGTATTTGTGAAATATCCTGCACCTTATTCGATGAGGAAAGGGCCGACGATCCCTTCACCGGGAGTGACCCCTTTAGCAAAACTAGAAAGGCCTAAAAAACATTCCATTTAAAAATCACTCGATTCTACGACGATATCAAGTTCATTACGCAAAAGGTTTTCTTAAAAACCTGTCGTAGCCCTCCGTCATTTCAGATAAGTAATAGTTAGTATTCGTGCTGCGTTTGTTGACCTTGTCAAGACGTAGTGTGCGGTAGCTGATTACTGCTTATCTGTATAAGCATATGATGCGATTGGATTAGGGTAGTCGTGCGACTTTGTTGACCTTGTCAAGGGTCGTGCGGGTGGGTTTAATTCAATCAGGAAATGACGGGTTGAACTTGACTTGCGGTCTATGGTTTGTTGACCTTGTCAAGGTCATAGATTGCTTGGGGCAAAATATTATTGGGAATTTCAAGTGTTGAAATTTGCAATGAGATTGCGTACCTTCTATGAGATAGTTGGATCCCGATACCCGCTGCGAGTAAGAGTTACTCATGGGAGAGTTTTACACATTACGATTAGCCGATCAAGTAGGTGTCTAGAAAGGTGTTAACGGGGTTACGCCTCTGGGAAAACGAGGTTTACTTTAATTAGGTTCATGCGAAAGCACGGGGGACCTCCCTCAAAGTACCGACACTGGCCTGGCTGAAAGATTGGCGAACTTGTAGCGTGTAATTAATCCCGGCTAGTCTTTCCTTTTAGGGTTTGAAGGAAGATTTGATTAAAACAGTGGGAGACATCCTGATTAGATATATTAGATAACCAATCTAATCTTGCAAGAGCATACGCTGAGTGTTTTCTTCTCTCTCTCTCCAGGTAGCGACCATATCACGCCTTAATCAAGATAATAAAACGGATATATTGACCGAACCCGCTTGTTATACTGAGCTGGGGAACGTTGGTCCCGCTCCAACTTATAATTGTTATAAGACAGAGCAGGAAATTGGGGAATACCAGATTTCCCGTGCCGCCCAAACGAAGAAAGTGCATGTTGATGCATCATCTTCGGGTGTGTTCATTACAGAGAACTGTTTCTCAGTATCCTTTACGTCCTGGGTATGTGATACCGGATCAGGATCCCGCATATGTAATCTGTTACATGGGCTACAGAAAGGTAGAGAACTGAGAACGGGTGATAAGTTTCATGAGACAGAAAACGGTGCAAGCGTTGCAGCCAAGTCTGTTGGTCACTATCACCCTGTATTACCAGAATACATTGATTCTGAACGAATGTTATTAGATACCGAACCTAATATACAACATCATATCATTCTCTTTATTAGTAAAGAAAGGATATAATTTTGTATTGTTGGATAATGTTTTGAACATTTTCTATATCAAGAGTTGATCGGTTCAGGCACGTTATCTAAAAGCATTGATGTTCTAAATCAAACTACAGTTCTTAGTATATAGAACACACACAAGAGGAATAGTTCAGAAATGAACGAATCCTTCTTGAGGCATTGTAGACTAGGTTATATCAATGCGACCCGACTAGCTGAAGTTACATTAAGATGCATATTTAAATTAGTTTGAATTTACATCTTGTGAAACTTGCCGGTCATGTCACAAAGATAAGATGACCACAGCTCTGTTTATTGGAAACAGAGAAAGAGTTAGTGAACTCTTGGGATTGATACATGCTGATGTATGAAAGTCCCCTGTCTACGTATGCCAGGACCAGTTCTTTGTACTTCATTCCATTCTTTGATAATCTTTCAAGATTCAGACATATGTTCCTATTGAAACACAAGTCCGAACCTTTTGAGATATTCACAGAATATGAGTTAGAAGTAGAGAACCAAAAATATGGGTAAAAGTATTATTTCCTTTGATGTGATCAAGGAGGAGAATACTTAAGCACGGAATTTCTGGACTATTCTAAAGGAGAATGAGATTCTCTCTCAGCATTACTCCTCCGTATACACCATAGCACGATGGTATATCGGGGCGGAGCAAACTCACCCTATTAGATATGGTGTGCTCTATGATGAGTACTACTGAGTTTCCTATTTCCTTTTGGGAGTTATGCACTTGAGAAGCTGCATACCTATTGAATAGGGTTCAAATCAAATCAGTAACCTACCACTTCATATGTGATATGGAATGGGAAGAGCTCATATCTTAAGTTTGTTAAGATTTGGGGTTGTCCGGACTATGTCTAAAAGCAAAATCCGGACAAGCTCGATGCAAGGACTGTTATGTAGAACTGGAAATATTCCAGCTATACAAACTACAGCTGATAATTTGGTAGAACCAAAGGATTCAATTGTTTCCAACGAACCTCAGCCTCTCCGCCGATCTAGTAGGTTTCCTCACCCACCTGAGAGATACTTTGGTTTCTCTATGATAGTGGGAGCGAGGATTGCATCATGAGATGATGACCCAACTAGTTTCGGGCTGGCTGATCAGTCGAAAATATTGTATATTTTAGCCGGCAATTTCCTCATCATTTGCACTCATTTAGAAGTGTACGGCATTCATATTTTACATATTAGCAAAACTGTCGCAAAATATCAGATTACATGTATTAGATCTTAAAACCGGCATTTCTAGGGAAATTGACTGCATTGCATGGCATCGCAATATTTCTATATGTCGCAACCCGTGTTTCGAAGTCTGTGCAGGAAAAGGAAAGCTTGCTCGATCATTACACCGCTCAAAAGATACGTCAACTCACTAAACTCAAATCTGGTATCAACACAGAAGGGAAAATACAAATCAAAACATCAGAGAAAAACCCAAATGGCAGTACAAGACAGAACCTGAAATACAAAGGCCCAAGCCCATCAAGGAGCCGCGGAAGCGCGGCCATTGCCTACTACTTGCCGCGGAACCGCGGCTCATTGATGACATCATCTCCTCAGTTTCAGTGCACAACTCCTACATCAGGGCCCACTGCTCAAAAAGACATGCCAACTTCCAGAAGACTCCAGAGACTTCTACCAGATCAGCAAACACCTTGAGTTTCACTAAACTAGCCTAATCATTCTAGAACTTTCCCTAAACCCTAGCTTAAACCCTAAGCTAGCTCCTAACAAACTCTTTCAACAAACTTTGGGAGGGAAAGTTCCAATTCAAACCTAAACCTAGGGTTTGGGAGCTCTATAAATAAGACCCTAGGCTCATTATCCCCACATTATTCAACCTTGGGAATTATTCATCCAATTAGTGAATCTATCCCCAAATCTATCTCTTTCTTCTTCTTCTTCCTCCTCAAGTCTAGTGACAGGGCTTGTAGGAAACCCTAACCCTAATTCCAATTGAAATCAAGAATCCCGAGTACCCATTAAGCAAGAAGCCCGACAACCTTTAGGAGCGGAGCCGATCTTCAACGGAGCAAGCGATCCGAGCCAATCCACGACTCATGAAGCCGAGCGACGCCCGATCAACAATCTAGATTCTTCTTCTTGTAGTTCTTGAAGCAAATGTAATCAAAATTGTTGAGATAAATAAAGGTGATATTCTTTTATCTTGTTTTCTTTAATTTCCGTATCATGATATCTTTACAATTTGTCAATCTTTTATGTGTGGTGATGTGTGAATAAAACTCCGCTCGTCGAGGAGTCGAGACGGTTAATAGAAAGATGATGTAACATAGCTTTAATCAATTCTTGATTCCTACAAGTTTTGTAAACCCTAGCAAGTTCAAGAACCGACAACCTATTTTGTTTCGATGCTTTCTTGATTGACATCGTTCAAAATGGGGGAGTTAGGATCGTTTCTTGAAATTGCTAGAGGCTAGAATGTGAATGATATCGACAACAGAACAAGGGATAAGATGAAACCTTAGTTTCACGAGAAAACCCTAACTCTTGTCGATGATCATCGATCTAGTATCAATCCTTCGAAGGACAAGAACACGATATCTTTAGATTACATCATGTCTATCGATCCAATCGATTCCTACGAGCCCCTTTTAGATTCTTGACTGTTGATTGGAAATATTATCAAAACACTGATTCTTGATTGTTTATCATTTCTTGATTCTTGAATAAAGAATAGTGACACTCGAATACAAATCATTCTTGAATCATGTTTTCTTTTATTGTTGCTTAACTTTTCATTTCAAACGTATCATAATACAAACGAATCGTGCAATCCCTGTGGACGATCCGCACTCATTCATTAACTACAGCTGACACCGTAGTTTGATTGCGGTCAATACAATTTTTTGATTGTCGAATACTTTTTACATATACACGTCAGAAAAAAATTCAATCACTGGCCATCAGGAGTGGGACTCTGTAAGAATGGCTGGATGCTTATCGATCTGAGATGGAATCCTTATACACCAACAAAGTATGGACTTTGGTTGCTTTATCTGAAGGGTTAAATCCCCATCAGGAGCAAGTATATCTTGAGAAGATTACTTGGTGTACATGGAAAAGTTGAGACTTTCAAAGCTAGACTTGTTAAAGGTTTGCATCGTAGACCAGTTGTGGCTTATGATGAAACCTTTTCTAAGGAGCTATGCTTAAATCCATCCAGATCCTACTTGCCACGGCTGCATACCATGACTACGAAATCTGGCGGTTGGGTGTAATAACTGCTTTTCTAAAATGATGTTTTAGAAAAGAGTGTCTATAAGTACACAGCCAGAGGGCTTCGCAGTCAGTGGGAGCAGCGGAAACGTGAGCAAGATGTTTTATATGATAAAGCAGGCATCGCGGAGTTGGAACATCTATTTTGATGTGGTAGTCAAAGAGTTTGACTTCATCAAAATGGTAGATGAACCTTGTATATACAAAAAGGTAGTAGGGAGTATGGTAGTGATCCTCGTAGAGTACGTGGATGACATACTCTTGATAGGGAAAGAGTTTCCTATGCTACGCTCGGTCAATCTCCGCTTATCACAAGGATTCTCCATATAGGATCAAGTGATACCTCCTAAATCCTGGGTTTTGGATCTATGAGATATATCTAATTGGATGTTAGGATTCTCACTAGTTGTAGTGAGATGGTATCAACAGATCCTGAGGAGAATCACTGGAAAGGTTCCAGGGTGATAAGGACGACTGAATGTCAGCCGCAGGCATTGTCTATACCCTCAGTGGAGGGACGGTATGTTGGAAGAGTTCCAAGCTAGATACCGTGACATACTAGAAGATTAAAGGCAAGATACATCGTTACCAAAGATACTACCAAAGAGGCAGTCTGGATATATATAAGTTCATAAGATGAACTTCGTTCCTACCATTGTGTGACAATGGAGTTGTGGCTTTAGCCAAGGAACTACCGTCCCATCAGAAATCCAGATATAATTCTTAGGCAGTATCACCTCATCATGGAGATGGTTGATCTCCAGGGAGATCGAGGTTAGGAGATTAGACACAGAGGACAACAGCGCGGATCCACTCACAAAGGCCTTTTTCCCCAGTAGAGACATTTATGGGATGGTTGAGTATGAGATACTTCAACCGCAGCTAATTGTTGGGTATGTGATACCACAACAGATGGCCCTAGTGCAAGTGGGAGATTGTTAGTTATAGTATGCCCTAGAGGTCATTACTGTACATACGATGTATATTGTAGTGGATGCTAGGACATATATAGGGAGGACTTTCTTGCTCGACATGATAGTATGCTATCTGGTTGTACTTTATCTTAACATGTACTCTGATTGTCTCTATGTTACATGTTGATAAAGCCCTTAGGATATGTACTCGACTACTGGGACTATGATGAGATCATACTAGTGGGGCCACGGTAGTCGACGAGTACATCCTATAACTGTTCCTAGTCGAGGGTGTATCGAGACAGGGCATCGATACACCAGAGTAGACTAGCGTATACGCATCTTGACCCATATGATGGGCGATGGATGATCCCATATCCATCGGTGTTTGACATCAAGGATGGTGTACGGGTGCTCAGTGGAGACTGGGTACACTGGACGGACTCGTCGAGAACTCCCAGATGGTATTATACCTCACGTCAGATGGCAGTTCTCCGGTGACACTGGTACAGAGTAGTCTGTTGACCCGAGATCGTCATAGAGTCTTGTGTGATTCCCACTGTGCTTTGATTTCCATCATACCACGTCCAAGAGGGCATGCAAAAAGGTGGCTTTTGGGTACAGTCCCGAATCACATGGAGGCAATGAGCGATAGGAGGGGATTCGTCTCTCCCGGTATAGGGAGTTGATGTTGTGCTGTGTTCGATTGGCTATAACCGGAAATCCCTGGCCAGGGTTGCTGAGATTTACTGGTAAGTGTTATCAGTAGTTTCTCGAACTGTTATAGACCTTATATCGACACGACTTATCGAGCTACTGGGGTCTGACGTTTACCACCCCTAGGCGAGATATGCAACATATCAGACGACGAGACCGGACTGTACGGGAGTGTTACTGTTTGGATTCACAGGAGAATGTACAGGCTTACTTGTTGATCTTCTGAGCGCTCAATACCTGGGTAGCTGTTACGTTTAGCTGACCGCTTGCAGCTTGTGGGTGTTTGATATGATCATCACCTACTGCTGGCGTATTGACGATTCTTTAGAGTCCTACACAGAGGTTTCTTGGCTCAGGCAAAACGGAGTAGGGGCACGTATGTGATATGTGCGGGACCGAGGATAATGCGATATGAGATACCGTATTCTATTCTCACGATATTTGATATCAGCCGGGTCATCGGATCAAGTGTTGATTCGATGAATCGGTACGGATAAATATTAGTCGGTTATATGCGATATAGCCGGATTGTCGGATCAAGTGTTGATTCGATAATTTAATGTATAATAATATATATGATATATTAAATTACATTAACTAATATTAGCTCACTAAAAGATTCTTTTTCTCACTCGGGTAATACATTGATATATATGCGATATATGTTAAATGTATTATTTTATTTGGTTACAATAAATATTATATATGTGATATATAATATTGTAACATGATATGATAACTAATGCAACATGTTTAGTGGAGTTTAAACATGATTAGGGTTTGGATTAGGGTTAAGCTTTCTAGATGATTCTATAAGGTTTTAGTTTTGTTTTGTGAAAGATATTTTCAAGTGATTCATTCTTAACCTAACCCAAACCCTAGCCTTGGTTAATTCTCTACAAAGGTTTAGTCAACCATGGTTGCTTTATTAATCATTATCTCCTTTGCATTATTCATCACAAAAGGAATTCTATCATATTGTTCATCTTCTTCCTTCTTCTTCTTTGCTTACAAAGCTTTCTTGCTTTGAGATTTGTGATGAAAATATGTGAGAAAAAGATAAATAAAGAGAGCAAAAATCCTACTTCATCATCCTCATCTTCCCTTGCCATTTAGATGAGGGTGTTTACATCATTTCATGAGGGTTAGCTTGTGTTAACGAAACTTCAAGGTAGATCATCTTTGTATCGAAGATCGGAAGCAAAGGTTGCATCTTTCTCTTCGTGGAACCTCTCGAGAGTCCGGAACCCGATGATCGCAGCGAAGGGACCACAACACGGAGCATATGAAGTGAAGGACCGGATCTACAAAGGTTGTAATCCCTCTCACTTAGTGTTAAAGTTGTTAACATGTTTGTTTTCGCCTAATCTCTAGTTTAAAGATCCGTATTCGGGTTGTTCGGCACGGCTGATTTTTTAATCGGGCATGGTTGATGCCTCGTAGACCCTTGTGCGCGTGCCTAGCAACCCTACATGGACTGGTTAGCTACGTGCTAGGCGTCTGTGGACTACCGTGAGAAAACAGTCAGGTTTTGTTTTTCCCGGCGAGTCAGTTCTTGTTGAGCAGGTGGATAGTTGTGCCGCCTCTCACAGCTTGAATTTAGCCTTTTTCGCTAGTCGGCTTTTGAGGAGATGTCATAGATTCTTGGCATTTATTCGTGATACCGTAGCCACAGTTGGTTTATTGGACCGGTTTTCTTTCGTACGAAAGTTTCCGACGTTGTTCCAGATGAGCCGGCAAAGCATAGGGAGCTAAAGGATCAGCTGCAGAGTTGTTGTTGGGAAGTTTCTGTCACGACCCGAGAAATTCGACTCGTGACCGGCACTTAACCACGCAACGTCTACAGGCGCAACGCGGCTAAGTAAGCCGAACCCAGAAATCAAAACCAATAAATAGAGTGATTTAAAACGTTTTGTAAAAAGCAATAGTAAATGTCTGAAAAACTTCCATTTATTTAGTAGAAATCCCTTTTTAGTTCACAAGTTATGAGTTTTATAATTTTGGTAACATTTCCTTTTTAAAAACATTAACCCCGCAAGTCGGGTAAAAGTAAGGTGTAGCGGAAATAACAAGTGACATGAATAAAGCATCACAATATGATATACGACGCCGTAGCGAAGAATACACAGTAAAATAAGGACAATATCATAAAAGAATAGACTGCATAAAGTAACGTCGGCTCACATGCGAGCTCGACACCAGACATAAAATCATACATATCGTCCTCACAACTGTCTCTAAGTCAATACAGAAGGTAGATGGAGAGTACTAGATACATCAATATACAACTGAAAGATAACAGATACCGTACAAAACCCACCTAAACAGCAAAAGGGCTATCTCTGCTCAAAAGGGGTATCTGTGCCAAAAGATGAGGTAACAGCCAGCCGTGACTACTCCCAAGGGCAACCTGCAAACACTGTGGCACAACGGGGGTGAGTTGCCAACTCGTGAATAGAGATAACATATAAAGGTGATCGCAAGCATGCACATATAGCGTGGCTCTACTAATGCCAGCAGATGATATCAATGCATGTCAACAGTGGATACAGTAGTAATGCATGTACTCTAACAGGTAAATGCCACAGGATGAGATGTATAGTAATCAATACTGAGTATGGGATAAATAATATCTACATGGACTATGTCAACATGGAAAGCAATAATCGGTGCCTCAAACTGCACCCAAATCCCACATATACTCAGGCGCCGGCACACCCATCGGCCCTCAAATCCTGTATATCTCGGAGGAATCACGAGTGCCCAACATCGGCACCCAAAACATCATAAAATACCCGTGTCCAGCATCGACACGTAAATCCTCGAACATCGGGCGCCGTCAGTCCGGACCGGCCCCACGGGGTCCGTCTGCGGTATCGGCCCTCGGCCCCGGCAGCACGGTCATCCCGCATCCATCACTCGACTCTGGTCAGTATCCTCCGGACAACTGCCAGGTCCAACCAATCACCAGTAGGTACTCGCCCGCCTCCAGGCTCAATCGGCAAATCTCATCGATCATCTCGCCGAGGGGAACCATACCGGGCCCACCACGAACCCGCAAACGGAACATCCACTACTCGAATCGGGTTTCAAGCACACGTCTCAGCATCGAGAAAACGCGTGGTGGACACACCAAAATATCATACCACGAGGTACCGGGTTTTTCAAAATAGCATATCTTTCCTTAAAAATTCCACGGTCCTCAAAACAGAAATCACATGAGAATCCAATACCAATAGTAAAATCCAACGCGAGGTACAATATACATCAATCCATGGTATAGGTATAAGGGGAAAACCGCTTTTTAAAGTAGTTTCATTTCCGGTTTTAAAAGATGTCATGCGGCTCCCAATATACATGTAGGTCATATCAAATCACATATGAGGCGAACTATAGCAATATAAACATGGCAGCTCTATAGTGAGTGTGACATGACAATTACTAACGGTGTGTGTGTAGCATGTAAATAGTGCCCGTGCAACATAAACCGTTAGTAATAGTGCGGTGTTCTATCAGTTCTAAGCAATATATATATCAACACAGCAGAGAATGCAATATGCGATGACAGTCTATGGGGTGCATGCAACATATAGTAAATAAGTCATATCAGCCCTGACGCATAACGCCATGCGGGCGATATCCCCGTAGATGTGAAATCTACTCACAGTGTCTCGCGCTAAGTGTATCCAACCACTTGCTTGCCCTTCTTTGCGGCGTCCGTCTCACTGGCCTGCGAACCTAGAATCATAAACACATATCACACATATAAGCTCAATTTCGTCAAAAACGCGATATCACGGTCAAACTAGAAACTCGTGTCGCAAACTAATCGCGCGTGTGCGCGAAACGCTAAAACGTGTACTCACGCGCCACAAAACTACCCCGACGCGCCGCGATACGCAGAACCCAAACCTACTCACGTATCACGCGTGTCGCGAAGGTTTAGAAAAACGGCAAAACAGGTAACTGGTCCCAGATTTTTCTACAGAACAAATCTTAAAAATATAAATATACCAAAATACCCTACACACAAAAACACACCTACAGAACCCAAAAACCACCAAAACACCCCCTGTCTGGCCGCAAATTGCGGCCAGAATGGCGGTTTTGGCGGCCAAAGGGGGGAGTTAGGGGGTCGGGTTTCACCTGGTGCATCATCTCCACTCCACTACACTACAGTCTTCCCAAAATCATTCTGCACTCACCGGGTCAATAGCAGTTCCAGAAAACTCAGATTTTGCCCAAAAACGACATTTGCATCCAATATGAAATCTGGTGGTATTTTAGTGAAATCGGGGTTGGACTAGGTTTACATGGTCACAACAAACCTCAAGCATCCTACTGGAACTAATCTACACCTCATTAGCACAAAGTTCACACTAAATACCCCATATCGCACTAAAACACACAAAAATCCTTAAACCGATGCAAAACTACACTAACTAGGCAAACTAGGGAATAAGTTTAGGAATTATACCTCACTCTCGACCCTAGGGAGCTGCAGGAAGGAGAAGAAGTGAAGGGGAGGGGCTGCACATGGTGCTGGAGCTGCTGCTGCTCACTGTTGCTGATGCTTCTGCTCTCTGCTGCTGATGCTGCCTCTTGCTTCAGAGATTGTTGCTGTTGTTGTGTTTGCTGCTGCTGCTGCTTGTTCTGGAGCTGGGGGAAAGAGGTAAGTGTGTGGGTGTGTGAGTGTTTGAGAGAGAATGGCAAAGGAATGGGGGCAACACTCAAGTCCAAGGTCAACCCTCCTCTCTCTCTCCACAACATGGCCAAGCATGGCTAAGCCATGCCTCTCTCTCTCTCTCATGCCAACTCAACACAATTAAATTTAAAACAAAAGACTTAATTCTAATATTAACCTACCATGGTAAAATTATGGTATTATCACATTTCAAAAACCCTAGCTTACATGCACAAGTGTGTGCAAGCCTAAGAAAATTTTGGAAAAATGTTTATTAAATTAGGAAAAATACTTAAAACACAATTTGGTAAACTTTTTATTAAAAATCATTATTTAATTATAATTATTCACTAACCCTTATCCTAAGGTGTTACAATCTCTCCCCCTTAAAGAAATTCGTCCCCGAATTTCAAAAATCTAACTAAGGTTACCTTCAAAAAGATGGGGATACGTCTTCATCATCTCGCTTTCGGTCTCCCAAGTGACCTCTTCACGGTTCTGACCACGCCAAAGTACTTTAACTGATGGAATCTCCTTCGATCTCAATTTCTTCACTTGTCGATCTAAGATCATCACCGGGTGCTCTGCATAGGAAAGATCACGCTCAAGATGGATCGTCGGATGCTGAATCGCGTGCGAAGGATCATGTAGATATCTGCGGAGCATCGAAACATGGAATACGGGGTGCACGTCTGGAAAGCTGGGCGGAAGGGCTAACCGGTAAGCTACTGCACCGACACGCTCGAGGATCTCGAAGGGGCCCACATACCTGGGGCTAAGCTTCCCCTTCTTCCCAAACCTCATCACACCTTTCATTGGGGAGACCCTCAAGAAAACATGATCACCAACAGAAAACTCAAGTCTGCGTCGTCGACGGTCTGCATAAGCCCTCTGCCTACTCTGCGCTGCTCTCATCCTATCGCGAATCAACTGGATCTTCGCGGTCGTCTCCTCAACGATCTGTGGCCCTAAGATACTGCTCTCACTGAGCTCTGTCCAACAAGTAGGTGACCTGCATCTCCTCCCGTAAAGGGCCTCAAACGGTGCCATCTGAATAGTCTCCTGGTAGCTGTTATTGTAGGAAAACTCTACCAAGGGCAAATGATGATCCCAGCTACCTCCGAAATCTAGTACACAAGCTCTGAGCATGTCCTCGAGAGTCTGGATGGTCCGCTCTGACTGTCCGTCGGTCTGCGGATGAAAAGCCGTGCTGAAACTCAAGCGAGTGCCCAAAGCCTCCTGAAGCCTCTGCCATAGTCTACTAGTAAACTGGGTGCCTCTGTCGGACACAATGCACGTCGGGACTCCGTGTAGTCGCACTATCTCGTCAATATAGATTTGGGCATACTGAGTAAATCCGAAAGTCGTCTTCACCGGTAGGAAGTGAGCCGCTTTCGTCAAACGATCCACGATCACCCAGATGGAGTCATACCCCCGACTAGTCCTGGGTAGACCCACCACGAAATCCATCGAAATCTGTTCCCATTTCCACTCCGGAATGGGTAATGGCTGTAGCTCTCCCGCGGGCCTCTGGTGCTCAGCCTTGACTTGCTGACAAGTCAGGCATCTCGATACAAAATCTGCAATGTCCCTCTTCATTCCGTCCCACCAGTAAACATCTCTCATATCATGATACATCTTGGTGGAACCGGGATGTACGCTATACACCGATCGATGTGCCTCCTCAAGAATCTCACGCCTCAGTCCCTCAGCATCAGGTACGCACAGTCTGACTCCAAACCGTAGTATCCCCTGATCATCGATCACGAACTCGGAAAATCGGTCCTGTCCCATCTGTGCCATGATCTCTGAACATCGGTCGTCACTGAGCTGTGCCTCACATATACGATCAATCAACTGTGGGCGTGCACGGACGTGCGCTATCTGTCCTCCAATCGGCGTGAACTCGAATTGTACTCGACTGTCGCATAATATCTGCCAATCCGCCGATGACTGCTCCTGCACTGCGCTCAAACAAGACAAACTACTCCCGGGCCTCCTGCTCAAAGCATCCGCCACCACATTTGCCTTGCCCGGGTGATATAAGATCTCGCAGTCGTAATCCTTCACTAACTCCATCCATCGACGCTGTCGAAGGTTCAGGTCCCGCTGCTGGAATATGTATTTCAAGCTCTTGTGATCCGTAAATATCTGGCACGACTCACCGTATAAGTAATGTCGCCAGATCTTAAGTGCGAAGACCACTGCTGCCATCTCCAAATCATGAGTGGGGTAGTTCTGCTCGTGCTTCTTCAATTGTCGCGAGGCATACGCGATCACCCTATCATGCTGCATCAGAATGCATCCCAATCCCACTCGAGAAGCATCATAAAAGACCACAAATCCGCCCGATCCGGAAGGTAAAGATAACACCGGTGCCGTCGTCAGCCGTGTCCGTAACTGCTGAAAGCTGTGCTCGCACTCCTCCGTCCAAACGAAAGGAACTCCCTTCCGGGCCAACCCGGTCAACGGTGTAGCAATACGTGAGAAGTCCTGCACAAAACGCCTGTAGTAACCGGCCAATCCCAAAAAGCTGCGAATCTCCGTCACTGATGTGGGTCTGGGCCAACGCTGAACGGCCTCGATCTTCCTCGGGTCAACACATATACCGTCTCGTGAAATCACGTGACCCAAGAAGTCCACGCTGTCTAACCAAAAAGCACACTTGGAGAATTTCGCATAGAGCTGGTGCTCCCTCAATGTCTGCAATGTAACCCGCAGGTGCTGCTCGTGCTCCTCACTACTCCGGGAATACACCAAGATATCGTCAATGAAGACTATGATGAACAGATCCAAATAAGGCCGGAAAATGCGGTTCATCAAGTCCATGAAGGCTGCTGGCGCATTGGTAAGTCCGAACGACATCACCAAAAACTCGTAATGGCCGTAGCGCGTACGGAAGGCTGTCCGGGGAATGTCCTCCTGTCGAACCCGCAGCTGATGATAGCCCGATCGTAAATCGATCCTCGAAAAGTACCCTGCCCCCTGAAGCTGGTCGAACAAATCGTCAATACGCGGCAAAGGATACCTGTTCCGCACTGTCACCCTGTTCAGCTGGCGGTAGTCGATACAAAGACGTAAGCTGCCGTCCTTCTTCCTGACGAACAGGACTGGAGCACCCCAAGGAGAAACACTGGGTCGAATAAGTCCCTTGTCCAGCAAATCCTGTAACTGACCCTTCAGCTCACTAAGTTCCACCGGGGCCATCCGATAGGGCGGTATAGAAATAGGCCCCGAACCAGGAACCAAATCAATACAGAAAGAAATGTCGCGCTCGGGCGGCAACCCAGGAAGCTCGTCAGGGAACACATCAGGAAACTCGCTAACAACCGGAACCTGATCCAATGGAACCTCTGTAGCGCGAGCATCGCGAACATAAGCGAGAAATCCCTGACATCCCTTCCTCAAAAGCTGTCCAGCGCGAAAAGAAGAAATCACACTGTGAGGGGCGGCACCACGGTCCCCCAACACAACAAAAATCGACTCACCGGGGAAACAGAATCTAACTGTCTTCTCGCGGCAGTCCACAGAAGCATAGCACGTGGCTAACCAATCCATGCCCAAAAGAACGTCGAAGTCCAACATCTCCAGAAGGATCAAGTCGACAGGCAACTCTCTCTCGCCAATACAGACGATACAGGATCGGAACACGTGCCTAGCCACAAACGACTCTCCCACAGGAGTAGTCACCACAAGCGGCTGATCAAGTAAGCCGGACACTCTACCCAAACTCGGCACAAAGTGCGTGGATACGTACGAGTGTGTGGATCCGGGATCGAACAATACATGTGCATCAACCGAACATACAGGAAGGATACCTGAAACCACTGCATTGGACGCCTGTGCGTCCTGGTGTGTCAAAGCAAAGACCCTCGCCTGTCCACCACCTGTAACTGACTGACCTCTGCCTCGGTCATCTCGTCCTCTCTGAGCAACTCCTCCACGCCCGCGACCTCTCGGTGCATAAGTCTGGCGCGGAGCAACGGTAGGCACAACGGGCAACGCCCTCTGGGGTGGTGAAGGTGGTAAGGTAACATGCGGTGCTGCCGCCTCCCTCCGGTGTGTCTCTGGACAATCTCGAACGAGGTGAAGTAGGCTGCCACATCTGTAGCAACCCCGCGGCGACTGCTGACCGTCCTGGGGATACGAACTAAACATCCGACCCCGTCCCGAATCTCTGCTACCCCTCGTACCGGAATGATACCTGTCGCGGCGTCTGAATGACTGCCTCCGTGCGGAAATACTGGTACGAACTCTCTTCGGCTCTGGAAGTACCGAAGTCTCGACAAGGTGCTCCTCGACCACTAGGGCTGCGTCTACAGCTGCTGCATAGGTCTCGTAGTGCTGCGCGCTGATCGCGAGGAACACTGGTGAAATCAAGCCCCGAACAAATCTCCGGACTCGCAACTCCTCGGTGGCCACTAGATGTGGGGCGTAGACTGCTAGCTCTGTAAACAGTACGTCATACTCTGCCACTGTCATCCCTGGCGTCTGGCGCAAAGACTCAAACCTGCGTGCTCGGGCATCTCTAACACTCCGGGGAAGGAAACGGGCTAGAAATATGGTCACGAACTCCGTCCAGGTCATAGGAGGAAGACCTGCTGCTCTGCCCTTCTCCACTGAATCACACCATTTCTGCGCAAGACCTTCCAGGCGAAAGCTCGCGAACTCAACCCATCTCGCATCTGCACATCTGAGGGAATGGCATATCCTGGCCATCCTGTCTATGAAAGACTGTGGGTCCTCGGCTGTATCGATGCCTGTGAATACTGGAGGCTTCAGCCTCATGAACTCTGATAGCGATATGTAATCACCTCCGTGGCTGCAGGGGCAACTGGCTGTGCGGTAGGCACCATCGCGGTCTCTGGAACTGGTGGAGCTACCTCTGGTCGCTGCGCTCGAAGCGTCTCAACTAGCGATCCTATCATCTGGCGCATCTCCTGCATACCAGCCCCTAACGAGGCGATCTGCTCTGTCACGGCAGGAACAGCCTGCTCGGGTACAACCGGCGTACTGCCCGGATCAGTCCTCGTCTCGGACGAGTCAACACGAATCTCGGCCCTCGCGGCCGCTCTCTGTGCCCTCGTAGTCTTAGGCGGCATAATGGCTGAAAGAAAATTTGGATTCGATAAGAACACGGAAATCGAATCACAAGAATATACGGAGGAATCAAATCAACAAGTCCTAAGGTCGCGTAAGCGGAGTACCGTGTCGTGAGTATGCCGCGGAACATACGCACGCTACGCTACCCTGCCGCAGCTACCTACTCCATCATACCAGGGTCATCCTACACTCCGAAGGTAAAACCTATGCTCTGATACCAACTTTGTCACGACCCGAGAAATTCGACTCGTGACCGGCACTTAACCACGCAACGTCTACAGGCGCAACGCGGCTAAGTAAGCCGAACCCAGAAATCAAAACCAATAAATAGAGTGATTTAAAACGTTTTGTAAAAAGCAATAGTAAATGTCTGAAAAACTTCCATTTATTTAGTAGAAATCCCTTTTTAGTTCACAAGTTATGAGTTTTATAATTTTGGTAACATTTCCTTTTTAAAAACATTAACCCCGCAAGTCGGGTAAAAGTAAGGTGTAGCGGAAATAACTAGTGACATGAATAAAGCATCACAATATGATATACGACGCCGTAGCGAAGAATACACAGTAAAATAAGGACAATATCATAAAAGAATAGACTGCATAAAGTAACGTCGGCTCACATGCGAGCTCGACACCAGACATAAAATCATACATATCGTCCTCACAACTGTCTCTAAGTCAATACAGAAGGTAGATGGAGAGTACTAGATACATCAATATACAACTGAAAGATAACAGATACCGTACAAAACCCACCTAAACAGCAAAAGGGCTATCTCTGCTCAAAAGGGGTATCTGTGCCAAAAGATGAGGTAACAGCCAGCCGTGACTACTCCCAAGGGCAACCTGCAAACACTGTGGCACAACGGGGGTGAGTTGCCAACTCGTGAATAGAGATAACATATAAAGGTGATCGCAAGCATGCACATATAGCGTGGCTCTACTAATGCCAGCAGATGATATCAATGCATGTCAACAGTGGATACAGTAGTAATGCATGTACTCTAACAGGTAAATGCCACAGGATGAGATGTATAGTAATCAATACTGAGTATGGGATAAATAATATCTACATGGACTATGTCAACATGGAAAGCAATAATCGGTGCCTCAAACTGCACCCAAATCCCACATATACTCAGGCGCCGGCACACCCATCGGCCCTCAAATCCTGTATATCTCGGAGGAATCACGAGTGCCCAACATCGGCACCCAAAACATCATAAAATACCCGTGTCCAGCATCGACACGTAAATCCTCGAACATCGGGCGCCGTCAGTCCGGACCGGCCCCATGGGGTCCGTCTGCGGTATCGGCCCTCGGCCCCGGCAGCACGGTCATCCCGCATCCATCACTCGACTCTGGTCAGTATCCTCCGGACAACTGCCAGGTCCAACCAATCACCGGTAGGTACTCGCCCGCCTCCAGGCTCAATCGGCAAATCTCATCGATCATCTCGCCGAGAGGAACCATACCGGGCCCACCACGAACCCGCAAACGGAACATCCACTCCTCGAATCGGGTTTCAAGCACACGTATCAGCACCGAGAAAACGCGTAGTGGACACACCAAAATATCATACCACGAGGTACCGGGTTTTTCAAAATAGCATATCTTTCCTTAAAAATTCCACGGTCCTCAAAACAGAAATCACATGAGAATCCAATACCAATAGTAAAATACAACGCGAGGTACAATATACATCAATCCATGGTATAGGTATAAGGGGAAAACCGCTCTTTAAAGTAGTTTCATTTCCGGTTTTAAAAGATGTCATGCGGCTCCCAATATACATGTAGGTCATATCAAATCACATATGAGGCGAACTATAGCAATATAAACATGGCAGCTCTATAGTGAGTGTGACATGACAATTACTAACGGTGTGTGTGTAGCATGTAAATAGTGCCCGTGCAACATAAACCGTTAGTAATAGTGCGGTGTTCTATCAGTTCTAAGCAATATATATATCAACACAGCAGAGAATGCAATATGCGATGACAGTCTATGGGATGCATGCAACATATAGTAAATAAGTCATATCAGCCCTGACGCATAACGCCATGCGGGCGATAACCCCGTAGATGTGAAATCTACTCACAGTGTCTCGCGCTAAGTGTATCCAACCACTTGCTTGCCCTTCTTTGCGGCGTCCGTCTCACTGGCCTGCGAACCTAGAATCATAAACACATATCACACATATAAGCTCAATTTCGTCAAAAACGCGATATCACGGTCAAACTAGAAACTCGTGTCGCAAACTAATCGCGCGTGTGCGCGATACGCTAAAACGTGTACTCACGCGCCACAAAACTACCCCGACGCGCCGCGATACGCAGAACCCAAACCTACTCACGTATCACGCGTGTCGCGAAGGTTTAGAAAAACGGCAAAACAGGTAACTGGTCCCAGATTTTTCTACAGAACAAATCTTAAAAATATAAATATACCAAAATACCCTACACACAAAAACACACCTACAGAACCCAAAAACCACCAAAACACCCCCTGTCTGGCCGCAAATTGCGGCCAGAATGGCGGTTTTGGCGGCCAAAGGGGGGAGTTAGGGGGTCGGGTTTCACCTGGTGCATCATCTCCACTCCACTACACTACAGTCTTCCCAAAATCATTCTGCACTCACCGGGTCAATAGCAGTTCCAGAAAACTCAGATTTTGCCCAAAAACGACATTTGCATCCAATATGAAATCTGGTGGTATTTTAGTGAAATCGGGGTTGGACTAGGTTTACATGGTCACAACAAACCTCAAGCATCCTACTGGAACTAATCTACACCTCATTAGCACAAAGTTCACACTAAATACCCCATATCGCACTAAAACACACAAAAATCCTTAAACCGATGCAAAACTACACTAACTAGGCAAACTAGGGAATAAGTTTAGGAATTATACCTCACTCTCGACCCTAGGGAGCTGCAGGAAGGAGAAGAAGTGAAGGGGAGGGGCTGCACATGGTGCTGGAGCTGCTGCTGCTCACTGTTGCTGATGCTTCTGCTCTCTGCTGCTGATGCTGCCTCTTGCTTCAGAGATTGTTGCTGTTGTTGTGTTTGCTGCTGCTGCTGCTTGTTCTGGAGCTGGGGGAAAGAGGTAAGTGTGTGGGTGTGTGAGTGTTTGAGAGAGAATGGCAAAGGAATGGGGGCAACACTCAAGTCCAAGGTCAACCCTCCTCTCTCTCTCCACAACATGGCCAAGCATGGCTAAGCCATGACTCTCTCTCTCTCTCATGCCAATTCAACACAATTAAATTTAAAACAAAAGACATAATTCTAATATTAACCTACCATGGTAAAATTATGGTATTATCACATTTCAAAAACCCTAGCTTACATGCACAAGTGTGTGCAAGCCTAGGAAAATTTTGGAAAAATGTTTATTAAATTAGGAAAAATACTTAAAACACAATTTGGTAAACTTTTTATTAAAAATCATTATTTAATTATAATTATTCACTAACCCTTATCCTAAGGTGTTACAGTTTCATGCGTCTGAGTGTTTCGCCTTGAGGAGCTCCTATTTCTGTTCGTCAAGGAGAAAGACGGCAGTTTGAGGTTGTGTATCGACGGACCGTCAGTTGAACCGGCTTACTGTGCGGATATGTATCCTTTACCTCGCACTGACGATTTCTTCGATCAGCTCGAGAGTGCGAGACATTTTCTAAGTTTGTTCGGGATCAGGTCATCATTGTTGCGGGTTCGGAGTGATGGCATTCCGAAGACTGCCTTATGCGTGCTACGGGCTTTGTGTGTTTTGGTGGTGTCATTAGACTCACCAATGCCCTAGCAGCATTCGTAGATGTGATGAACCGGATTTCTTCAGGCCGTTCCTCGACCAGTTATGTTGTGTTATTTATGACATTCTGGTCTATTTAATGTGTCTTGAGGGACAGGAGTAGCACTTGAGGATTTGTTTTGCAGATACTGGGAGAGTCTCAGTGGTTTGCTAGATTCTCGGAGTGTTCCTTCAGGCTTGTTTGTGTTGACTCTGTTGGAGATAGTGCCCTCAGATTCAATTATTCTATCACAGGCACGTGATTACAATGATTGATAGAGGACCTATCCCGATAGGACAGTCTTACTCGAGATGATAGTTAGCTATCTGGTTTACCTTTATCATCGTGTACTGCTTTAGGTGACCTGACAAGTCGCTATTACACGTTGATAGAGCCCCTAGGATTCTTGCTTGACCACCAGCAGTATGAGGGCGATCATATACGTGGGAGCTGGTAGTCTATAAGTGTAAGTCGATGTAGTACACCCCAGTACTTATGGGGAGGCGGAATTTTCAAAAACGATCAAGTTTAAACAACGAACATCGACTAACCGCTTAAATCGAAGCTAAACAAATAATAACCAAACACATAGCTATACTAAACTATAGTGTTAAGGGATTATACCGATCGAAACTAGTCCTTCGTCTTTGTATCCTCCTTTGTTCTCCTCGACCTTCTCTAGGTAGTAGACGATCCACCCGAGAGCGAAACTCCAAGCTAAACCTCTAACTTGAGGTAACTAATCAACTTTGATTGCTAATCAAAGATGAAAGGATGATGTAGAGTGTAGGTTATGGATTGTTTAGTCTAACTAATCCTTTGATCTCAACACATGAGGATTAAGGATTAGGGTTTGAAGATGAGAGCTTGAGGAGAGAGAATGTGAGATAAGATAATGAGAAGAGAGAGAGTGTATCATAATATATTATGAAGCATTTCTTTTTAAGAATAATGAATAAAGGAAATGAATAAGCATGCTTCATAAATATCTAGTGGTGATTCATTAGCATGAGTCATTAAGCAATAAATGTGCATTAATGAAATGAATGAATCACCACCATGACTCACTTTCTTTCCAAAAGAAACCTCCTTAGTCACATCTTCTAGAAGCTTCTCGTACAATTACGAGAACGCCCCTCCGATCCGCAAAAATACGGAAAAACTTTAGACTGTAAAAATCCAATAACCGGATACCAGTAACTGGCTTAAACCAAAGCCGACTGGTAAAAACTGTCCGAAAGTCGTACGCGCGTAAACGCACGTATGCGTCCGAACCCTTTGTCGCAAAACCATGCAACCTCTATATCGTTTCGCCTGGAGTAGGAAACTCTCTGTGTGGGACTCTAGAGACTCGACTACTACGCTGGCAGTGGGTTTAACCACAGACCGCAAGCGGCACTAGCTGTACGTAACGGTCCCCAGGTAGTTGTCGATAAGAAGGCCGATGAGTAAACCCATCCGAACTCCTACTGAGTCTGATGTGACAATCTCCATACAGTCCGGTCCGTTCGTCCAAGACTATCGCATATCGGGCCTAGGGGGGCGGCAAGCGTCAGTCCCCTAATAGCGGTATAAGTCGTGTCGGAGTAAAGCCCATTACACCCTGAGAAACTACTGGAACCTACCAGCAAATCTCGCTTGCTCTGGCCAGGGACTTTGCGTAATGGCTCTCTGACACAGCACGATATCTACTCCCAATACCGGGAGGGACGAATCCTGTCTAACCGCCACTGCCTCCAAGTGCTCGGGACTGCACCCAACTGCCACCTGTTTGCACGACTCCTTTGAGCCGTGGTAGGGTAGCAATCTAAGAACAGTGGGACACACTCGAGGCGAAGTAGCAGTGTCAAGTCTGCGGACTACGCTGTACTCATGTCACCTGGGAACTGTTTACTGACGACTGGTATCAAACCAACCAACAGTTCCCTGTGAGTCCTGTCCGGTGTACCCGTAACCTAACGAGCACCTGTATACTATCTCCAGTACGACGTACTGACGGCTGTGGGACAGACCATCTCCCCAACTGGGATGAGAAACGTACACACCAGTCTACTCCGGAGTATCGATGCTCTGTCTCGATAATCCAACGACCGGGGACCTGAATAAGGATGTGCTTGTAGACTACCCAGCCCCCACTAGTGTGACTGCCATCACAACGCTGGTAGACAAGCAAGATCCTAAGAGCTCTATCAATACGTACACTCACATATTAAGATAGAAAAACCAAGTAGCATACTACCATGTTTAGCAAGACTGTTATATACATGTGAATATCCCAAGCTTCCATTAAGTAATATACAAGCTAGTATGATACAGTAATGGCCTTCTAGGGCATAAACACTAACAATCTCCCACTTGCACTAGGGCCATGTACTGGCATATCGCAGACCAATGATCTCGAGCAGCCTCTCGAACTGAATCTGAGGAAGGGCCTTCGTGAATGGATCAGCAATGTTCTCTTCTGAAGCAACTCTCCGAACCTCGATCTCCTGACGATCAATGATCTCCCTGATCAGGTGATACCGCCTCAAGATGTGTCTGGACTTCTGATGGGACCTTGGTTCCTTCGCTAAAGCTATAGCTCCGTTGTTGTCGCAATACAGAGGTATTGGATCAACTATGGTAGGAACCACCTGAAGTTCTGTTAGGAACTTCTTCATCCAGACTGCTTCTTTTGCGGCATCGCAAGCAGCTATATACTCCGCTTCCATCGTCGAGTCAGCAACGGTGTCCTGCTTGGAGCTCTTCCAGCACACCGCCCCTCCATTGAGGGTAAAGACATAACCCGACATGGACTTGGAATCGTCCTTATCACTCTGGAAGCCGGAATCAGCAAAGGCCTCCAACCTGAGGTCTTTTCCGCCGTAAACCAAGAACATCTCCTTAGTCCTCCTCAGGTACTTGAGAATGTTCTTTACTGCTATCCAGTGTTTCTCCCCTGGGTCTGACTGATACCGGCTTACCACGCTTAGTGCGTAAGCTACATCTGGTCTGGTACACAACATCGCATACATTATAGAGCCTACCGCAGAAGCGTAGGGTATAATAGACATGCGTTCCCTTTCCAAATCAGTCTTGGGAGACATCTCTTTGGAGAGGGTGATTCCGTGACAAGCCGGTAGATTACCGCGCTTAGAATCTTCCATACTGAATCTTTTCAGTACAGTGTCGATATACCTGGACTGCGAAAGTCCCAACATCCTCTTGGATCTATCACGATAGATCCGGATCCCCAGAATGTAAGAGGCATCACCCAGGTCTTTCATGGAGAACCTGTGTGACAAGAATCCTTTGACAGATTGTAGCATAGGAATGTCATTTCCTATCAATAGAATGTCATCCACGTACAAGACGAGGAATACGACACTTCTGGCCACAACTTTACTATATATGCACGGTTCATCTGGATTTTTGATAAAGTCATATTCTTTGACTGTCTCATCAAAACAGATGTTCCAACTCCGCGATGCCTGCTTTAGTCCGTAAATAGACTTAAGCAGCTTGCATACTTTCCCGCTGCTCCCACTCTGATTGAAACCCTCTGGCTGATCCATATAGACGCTCTCTTCTAAATTTCCATTCAGAAAAGCCGTCTTTACGTCCATCTGCCAGATTTCATAATCATGGAAGGCAGCAATAGCAAGAAGGACCCGAATGGATTTGAGCATAGCCACTGGAGAAAAAGTTTCGTCATAGTCCAAACCAGGTCTTTGACGAAAACCCTTTGCAACAAGTCTAGCCTTATAGGTTTCCACCTGTCCATCTACACCAATCTTTTTCTTGAAGATCCATTTGCATCCTATGGGTTTTACCCCATCTGGAGCAAAGTCCAAAGTCCATACTTTGTTGGTGTACATGGACTCCATCTCGGTCCGCATTGCATCTAGCCATCGTACCGAGTCGCCGCTCTGGATGGCTTGCTGGAAGTCAGTAGGTTCATCATCATCTATGATGCAATCCTCTCTATCCCCGTCTATGAGAAAACCGTAGTATCTCTCAGGCGGACGAGACGGCCTACTACTCCTGCGGAGGGGTGCGGGAATGTTCTGTTCTTCTTGAACCTCTGGTTCTACCAAACTTTCAGCAACAGCTTGTGGTTCTGGAATTTCTTCCAGTTCTACTTCGCTCCCACTCTTCTGATTTTCTAAAAATTCAGTTTCTAAGAAGTGGGCATGACGAGAAACAAAAACCTTTTGTTCCTCTGCGTAATAGAAATAATATCCCTTGGAGTTCTTTGGATATCCCACAAGCTTACACAGTACTGAGCGTGCCTCGAGCTTGTCCACATGCTGCTTTTTTACAAAAGCTGGACACCCCCATGTCCTAAAATGTTTTAGACAGGGTTTCTTCCCACTCCACATCTGATATGGTGTGGTAGGCACAGTCTTGGTTGGAACCTGGTTCAAAAGATATGCCGCTGATTCTAGCGCATAACCCCAGAAAGATCGCGGTAACTCAGCATTACTCATCATGGATCGTACCATATCCAATAGGGTTCGATTCCGTCTCTCCGATACACCGTTGTGCTGTGGAGTGTATGGAGGAGTAAGCTGAGAGAGAATTCCTTTCTCTTTTAGGTAACCTAGGAACTCGGCACTTAAGTATTCTCCACCTCGATCAGATCTTAGTGTCTTAATACTTTTGCCTGTTTGGTTTTCCGCTTCATTCTTGAATTCCAGGAATTTCTCAAAGGCCTCTGATTTATGCTTCATTAAGAAAACATATCCATACCTAGAGAAATCATCTGTAAAAGTAATGAAGTAGGAATAACCACCTCTCGCATGTGTAGACATTGGACCGCATACATCGCTGTGTATGAGTCCTAAGAGCTCGCTCGCTCTTACTCCTTGTCCAGTAAATGGAGTCTTTGTCATCTTTCCTTTGAGACAGGATTGACAAGTGTCATAAGATTGATATTCGAACGAGTCCAAATATCCTTCTCTATGCAACTTAGTCAACCTTCTCTCATTGATGTGACCCAGTCTACAATGCCATAAGAAAGCTTTATTTAAATCTGGAGACTTTCTTTTTAGTGTGTTCTGGACATTGAAAATTTGGAGTTGGTTTAACACATATATGCCGTTATTTAGAGTACCGGACCCAATCCAACCATGATTAAGGTGGATGTTGACAACATCTCTTACAAACGTGAAATCATAACCTTTATTTGATAACAAGGAAACTGATATGATATTACACGTTAAGCTGGGTACAAAATAACAGTTATGTAAAACCAAAATGTGTCCACTCGTCAATCCTAGGTGATAATCCCCGACGGACGCAGCTCCCACGCTAGCTCCGTTAGCAACCCTGAGGATCATATCACCTTCCTTCAGCACTCTACGGTTTCTCAGTGCCTGCAATGAATTGCAAATATGAGATCCTGACCCGGTATCCAATACCCAGGAAGTAGAGTTGATTGACAGACAATTCTCAATTACAAACACACCTGAAGTCGAAGCCACAGCCTGCTTCGGTTCCTGGTTCTTGGCGTTCCACGCCTTGCAATCCTTCTTCCAGTGCCCTTTCCTGTGACAATGGAAGCACTCATCCAGGCCAACTACCGGTGCTGTAAACTTTTTCTTTCCCTTCTTTCCCACCTTACTAACACCTCCTCTAGGTCTGGGTGCGGCCTTCTTCTTCCTTCCTTTGGCCCTAGCCTTGGACCCGGAAGAAGATGAACCGCCAACAAACATAGCGGGTGTTTCCCTTGCCTTCTGCAAGGTGCCCTCTGCACTCCTTAACATGTTCAGGAGTTCCGCAAGTTCAACTTCTTTTCCTTGAAGATTGAAGTTGAGGATAAACTGGGCGTAGGTGGGAGGAAGGGACTGGAGAACAAGGTCTGTATAGAGCTCATTATCCAAAGTCGTCCCAAGGTCCGCGAGCTCTTCAATATAGCCGATCATCTGTAGGACATGTTCACCTACCGATGACCCGACAGCCAACCTCGCTCGAAACAATTTCTTAGAGGTCTCGTATCTTGCTATACGAGATTGCTCTCCATAAAGTTCCTTTGTATGGAGAAATATGCCATCTAAGGACATATCCTCGTGCCTCCTCTGATGTTCATTGTTCATCGAGGCAAGCACGATGCACTTGGCTCTCGCGCAATCTAAATCCCAGGTTTTGCGGATTTCCTTATCCGCATTGCTGGATTTGGGACCAAGGACAGCAGGTGCTGTAGCGGTGAGGACGTACCCCAGTTTGTCATAGGTCAAAGCCATCTTGACATTCCGCAGCCAATCTTTATAGTTTGGCCCCGTCAGTATATTTTTCTCTAAAAGTAACTTAAGTCCAGTCATTTTCAGGGTCGCTGCAATTAGGAGAGAGAGAAGAAAACTCTTTAGCATGATGCTCTTGCAAGTTTAGAGTGGTTTTTAGTTTATCTAAACTGGATGGCTCCCACTGTTTCTCGAATCCTTCCTCAAACCATAAAAGAAGAATTAGCCAAGACTATTCTCACCGTACAATACTTGCTTAACCGTTCAGCCAGGCCGGTGTCGATACTTCGAGGGAGGTTTTCCAACGCTTTCGCGAAGTTCCTTAATTATATAACCTCTTTTCTCTGGGGGCGTAACCCCGCTGACACTTTTCTGGACACCTACTAGGTTTATAGCATTGATCGTTAAGCGACGAATATCCTGATAAGTAGCATATACTCACAGTAGGATCGGGATCCAAATATCATCGTATGATAATGTTGAAGGAATCCTACCAACATTCATCAAACTCCAAATGGTATGCATCTCTTTGCAAATTTCAGTTTCTTTAGAAATTCCCGATATGGATTTTTGCCCCATGCTCTTATGATCTTGGCTAAGGGCCAACAAATCATAAGTCACATGTCAAGTTCTGCCCATCATTTTCCTGTTGATTTGAACCCATCCGTATACTCTTGACTAAGGGCCAAACAAAGTAATACGACTGTCCCAAACCAACTCATCTATCTATGCAACAAATGAATACCCCAGTAGCTACCAATCACTATGTCTTGACTAAGGGCCAAACAAACATAGCTTGAATACTACTGACCATTCATAAGAAATGATGGAGGGCTACGACTGGTTTTGGCGAAACCGTGAACGTAGTGAACTTGATATAACCGAAGGAACCTGATAGCTTTTAAAAGGAGTGGTTAAAGCTCCTCATTTAAAAATATCTGTTTTTAAAAATAACCGAGTGGTTTCTTTTAAATTGTTCCAACGGTTTAAACTTTGGTTTATTTTACTTTGCATTATAGATAATGCGTCCCATCATTAACCTATCATTGCAGAAAACAACGAAAATACAACGTCCTCTTATGCCATCCGCATTCGCCACGGGGTCCCGTCATCACCCGTTAGGTTACTTAACTAACGACAGAGCGGGGGCTGGGCTAGCGCGGGTGTAAAACATAAGTGGCGTCTAAATAGCTATCATAAATATAGATATTTTACATTCGTCTGACGCAATGATATTCATTCCAGAACACAGATAAACAATATTGGATTTGCAAGCAATCTGTATTTCTTTTGAGCCTGCAAGAAAAGACAGATTACACAGTTGTGATGAATAGCCGTTACCCCACCCTCGACCCCTACGGGTACGGCAAACTACCCACCCGGCAGTCTGTGTACCCCACCTTGGGTCAGTCCTAGGAGCAAAAACAGTAAAATGAAATAATACAACGGTGGCTACAACCGCAACCTGGAAGTGCCCCGCGAAAATAATATTACAACAAATTACATTTACAACAAATGAATTAATCAATAACCCATTGCTAACCCCGGCTATACACCACAACAGTCCAATACAGTTTATATGCACAAACAGATATAACCATTTCAGAAATGTACAACCCCCCGCCAACCGACATACTAGCAGTTAGGGGAGGTTTACGAACACATTAAACAATCACAGATATAATCCAATACGCAAATACTGTACAATTCGATCGAATAAACAACATCAATATTGCTCCAAAATCTGCTCTGTTAAACAGTAACCTGAGCAATAATTAAATATTCCAGAAAACCCCAAACACCAGAGAGGACCCACCCATGAAAAATGAGCCCATGACTCGGCAACTCGGCCGCGGAAGCGCGGCGGATCGGTGGGATCCGCCGCCCTTCCGCGGCGCTTTAGTCGAATCATGTGCTCGAATTTCTTGGGTGTTCTTCTGTGGTCATGTCAAGCTCTCTGAACACTCCAGAAAAATTTTAGGACTTCATTTTAACTTCGACAGAAACTTGGCAGAATTAGGGTTTTGCGGCTTTGTTTTTCCGTTCGAAATTCGTACAAATTTGCAATTAAGTTATTTATTGTTTAGCGAGGCTCTGATACCACTGTAAGTCGATGTAGTACACCCCAGTACTTATGGGGAGGCGGAATTTTCAAAAACGATCAAGTTTAAACAACGAACATCGACTAACCGCTTAAATCGAAGCTAAACAAATAATAACCAAACACATAGCTATACTAAACTATAGTGTTAAGGGATTATACCGATCGAAACTAGTCCTTCGTCTTTGTATCCTCCTTTGTTCTCCTCGACCTTCTCTAGGTAGTAGACGATCCACCCGAGAGCGAAACTCCAAGCTAAACCTCTAACTTGAGGTAACTAATCAACTTTGATTGCTAATCAAAGATGAAAGGATGATGTAGAGTGTAGGTTATGGATTGTTTAGTCTAACTAATCCTTTGATCTCAACACATGAGGATTAAGGATTAGGGTTTGAAGATGAGAGCTTGAGGAGAGAGAATGTGAGATAAGATAATGAGAAGAGAGAGAGTGTATCATAATATATTATGAAGCATTTCTTTTTAAGAATAATGAATAAAGGAAATGAATAAGCATGCTTCATAAATATCTAGTGGTGATTCATTAGCATGAGTCATTAAGCAATAAATGTGCATTAATGAAATGAATGAATCACCACCATGACTCACTTTCTTTCCAAAAGAAACCTCCTTAGTCACATCTTCTAGAAGCTTCTCGTACAATTACGAGAACGCCCCTCCGATCCGCAAAAATACGGAAAAACTTTAGACTGTAAAAATCCAATAACCGGATACCAGTAACTGGCTTAAACCAAAGCCGACTGGTAAAAACTGTCCGAAAGTCGTACGCGCGTAAACGCACGTATGCGTCCGAACCCTTTGTCGCAAAACCATGCAACCTCTATATCGTTTCGCCTGGAGTAGGAAACTCTCTGTGTGGGACTCTAGAGACTCGACTACTACGCTGGCAGTGGGTTTAACCACAGACCGCAAGCGGCACTAGCTGTACGTAACGGTCCCCAGGTAGTTGTCGATAAGAAGGCCGATGAGTAAACCCATCCGAACTCCTACTGAGTCTGATGTGACAATCTCCATACAGTCCGGTCCGTTCGTCCAAGACTATCGCATATCGGGCCTAGGGGGGCGGCAAGCGTCAGTCCCCTAATAGCGGTATAAGTCGTGTCGGAGTAAAGCCCATTACACCCTGAGAAACTACTGGAACCTACCAGCAAATCTCGCTTGCCCTGGCCAGGGACTTTGCGTAATGGCTCTCTGACACAGCACGATATCTACTCCCAATACCGGGAGGGACGAATCCTGTCTAACCGCCACTGCCTCCAAGTGCTCGGGACTGCACCCAACTGCCACCTGTTTGCACGACTCCTTTGAGCCGTGGTAGGGTAGCAATCTAAGAACAGTGGGACACACTCGAGGCGAAGTAGCAGTGTCAAGTCTGCGGACTACGCTGTACTCATGTCACCTGGGAACTGTTTACTGACGACTGGTATCAAACCAACCAACAGTTCCCTGTGAGTCCTGTCCGGTGTACCCGTAACCTAACGAGCACCTGTATACTATCTCCAGTACGACGTACTGACGGCTGTGGGACAGACCATCTCCCCAACTGGGATGAGAAACGTACACACCAGTCTACTCCGGAGTATCGATGCTCTGTCTCGATAATCCAACGACCGGGGACCTGAATAAGGATGTGCTTGTAGACTACCCAGCCCCCACTAGTGTGACTGCCATCACAACGCTGGTAGACAAGCAAGATCCTAAGAGCTCTATCAATACGTACACTCACATATTAAGATAGAAAAACCAAGTAGCATACTACCATGTTTAGCAAGACTGTTATATACATGTGAATATCCCAAGCTTCCATTAAGTAATATACAAGCTAGTATGATACAGTAATGGCCTTCTAGGGCATAAACACTAACAATAAGCACATCCTTAAATGGTCCCTAGTCGTGTGAGTTTCGAGATAGGGCATCGATACTCCAGAGTAGACTAGTGTGTACATTCGAGACCCCGACGAGGGGCGGTGGCCGGTCTCACAAGCCACTGGTGTCAGTTCGTTCACCTAAGATGTATACAGGTGCTCATTGGGTTATGAGTACACCGGACAGGACTCGCCGGGAACATGCTAGTTGGTCATATACCAGACGTCAGATGGCAGTTCCCTGGTGACATATGTGCAGGTTAGTTCATCGACCTGGGGATCGTCATTTGTCTTGTGTGAGTTCCCACTGTACTTTGATTACTACCCTACCACGGCTCAAAGGAGTCGTGCAAACAGGTTTTAGTTGGGTACAGTCCCGAGCCACATGGAGGCAGTGAGCGTATCTTCAGGGGTTCGTCTCTCCCAGTATTGGGGGTGAGGTCGTGCTGTGTCTAGGAGAGCCATTACACGAAGCCCTCGGCCGAGGCAAGGAGATTTACTGGTAGGTATTCCAGTAGTATCTCAGGGTGTTCTGGGCTACACTCCGACACGACTTGTACCGCTTTTGGGGGTCTGACTTTTACCAACCCCCTAGGCCCGCCATGCGATACTCATAGACGAACGGACCGGACTGTACGGATATTGTCACTGACAGGCTCAGTAGGGTTGTCGGGCTGAGTTCGCTCACAGACGTCCCTTTTAGTCAATACCTGGTAGCCCGTTATGTATTGGCTTATACCTCTGACGTGCTAGTGGTTAAATCCACAACCAAGGTGTTGACGAGTCTTTAGAGTCCCCCACATTCAGTTATTCAGCTTTCGGGCGAAAAGTTGTAGAGGCCGTATGGAGATATGGCAAGGTCCGATCAGATACGTGCGGTATTGCACGGATCAGGATCGGACAGTTTGTACTATAGGCCGTATGGATATATGGCAGGGTTCGATCAGATACGTGCGGTATTGCACGGATCAGGATCGAACGGATATTACTAGCCGGCTTTGGTTTAAGCCGGATCCTAGTATAGTACAGTGTAGATTTTGTCTCATTGCATTTGTATTTCGGTCGGAATACAAATGCGGGTGTGTATGCACAGTATCGGGGTTTTCCTGTAATTTATTACGGGACCAGTTTTTTGGAGTTGCCAGTTTGCTTTCCGTTTCGACCAATTTCCTTTGTATCGTTCATTGGCCGAAGATTGGTGGAGGAGGGCTTATTTGCATTGTTGCAAATAGGCATTTGTGGAGGGGGTCTTTTGCATATTGCCATGTCATGATTACTTGACTTTTTGACTTCATCATGGTTGCACCATACCTTGACTTCTTGACTTTGTTTTCATGATTTCTTGACTTTGGATGTGATGATGGGAGAGGATATGGTTGTTGAGTGTTGGACTTTCCTAGCTATCATTTTTCTTTGCATTATTGATCAAGCCATTCTCTCTCACTCTCATGCTTCTCTCTCCACTCACCAAGGCCGGCCATTTGAAGAGGTGGGGGTGCCCATTTTTGTGTGGGGATTTTTTTGTATCTTTAGTTTTGAGAAATCCCTACAACCTCTCTCCAAGTTCCTTTTCCTCCACCACAAAAGGCAATTCCTACAACCCCAAAATGAGACTTGTACACTACATATTCTACAGCACATCTTGGGCACGTCGACTAGCCAGCTTCGTGCCCAAGTTGCCTCGGCATTGAGGTGGGAGCCCGTAAAAGAAGTAGGCGATGTGGTGCACTTCCGGCGACGAGGAGGAGACGGGACATTCCGCAGGAGATCGGGACGACGACGAGAAGGCCGGAGGACTCGGATCTGTCGGTATATCTCTCTTCCCTTTCTTGTAGATAGCTAGGACTAGTTAGTGGTTCGATCCGGGTATTAGTGCGCGGCGGTTTGCCAGTTCAAGAAAATTTAAAGTTTATCACCGCTTCCGCATTTGGCCGTCGGATTGACGGCCGGGGCGCCGCCGTGCACTTACAGTGGTATCAGAGCCTCGCCATTAACTAAGTCTAGCTTGGTTTAATGTGTTTTTCAGTTCCGATCGATCAAATGTTCCAAAACCCGTATTTCCTTCATGACAGTTTTCTGTTGAAATTTTTTGGTCTCCAAAAATTTTTCATGTTGTATAAAAGTACTGTGCTGGAATACCTAAGACTACTGTAGAAATTCGAGACACTGATCTCTTCAGGGGAGCGCGGAACCGCGGCAAAACCCTACTTGTTGCCGCAGTTCCGCCGCAGTATTGATGGATCAGTGTGTACAATTTTTCCAGTAGGCTTTATGGGTTATTTTAGGGGTTTTGGAATATTAATATTGGGCCCAGAATTTCTTGATCTGCTACAGTAATGCTTGGGGGGCCACTTGTTAAAATTTGATTGATCGGATATTTTAAACACATTATTTCACAGTATTTACATTATATCTGCGACCGTGAATGTCACTTGATCGGTAAATCCGGTCTAACTGCTATAGCCCGGTTAGACGAATTTGCGAACGTGACTTTCACGTTGATATTCTGTTTTTGCTGTGATGTTGCGGATTGGTCGTGGGGGATAGCCTAGATGCAATGCTAGTACAGTTCTATTGTATTATGTACATTTGATATTGCGGGGCGAACGTCCGACATGTGGACTGCCGTCACTGCCTGTTTGTATTATTATTTTGGGGCACGACCAGGTTGCGGTCGATGTACCCGTTGTATGTATATTTTACTTTCTGTACTAGGATTACCCCGCGGTGGGGTGCACGGATAGCCGGGTTCCAGAGGGCAACGGGCCCGCATCTCATGGCATTGAGATGGAGGGGGCCTCACTCTAGGATTGGCGGGCTATTCGCCGCACTCGTAGGGGGTACAGGTTGACCCAGGAGGGGTGCCCAAGTTGCCGGATTCCGTGAAGTGCTGGGTGGTCCATTCACGGTACTGAAGGGGGCTGCCTCGCTTCAGGTTTTGGCGGGTGACTTGCCGCGCCCGTAGGGGTTTAGGTTTTCATTGCACAGGCTATCCACACGACCAGGGGAACGTCGGGTTTCAGTAGTGGCTCTGTGAAACCCGGGGATCCCAGATATCTGTATTGTTCTGTGATGCTGTACATTTCTGTGATGTTGCATTTCTTATCATGCCTTGAGCGAAATATAATATATTGGTATATATATTAGTAGATGTTGTATATGTTTTACATCCGCGCTAGTCCAGTCCCCGCTCTGTCGTTAGTTAGCTAACCTAACGGGTAATGACGGGACCCAGTGGCGAATGCGGATGGCATATACGTACGTCATATTATTTTCGTTCTTTGTGGTGTGATCAATTGATGGGACAGCGTTGATTCAGATCAATGCAAGTTAAAAACAAACCTAATCTGATGTTGTTGGAACACTTTTCAAAAAGCTGTTATTGCAAGGACGTTCACTTTTGTTTTGCATCGTGGTATTCAGTTGGAATATCCTGCTCCTCAGTCGATGAGGCAAGGGCCGAGATCCCTTCACCGGGAGTGACCCCTTGGACAAAAGCTTGCGTCAGGGCATTAACTTCACTATAGCCGATTACTTTTGCTTTGCACCATGGTATTCAGCTGGAATATCCTGCACCTCATTCTACGGGGAAAGAGCCGAGATCCCTTCACCGGGAGTGACCTCTTTAGCAAAGGTTTTCGTCACTATACTTTTAAAAGCTATCAGTTCCTTCAACGATATCAAGTTCTTTACGTTAAAGGTTTTCGCCAGAAACCATTCGTAGCCCTCCGTCGTTTCATATGGGTGGTCAATAGTATTCAAGCTGTGTTTGTTGGCCATAGTCAAGGCACAGTGTTTGGTAGCTATTGGGTGTTCATATGCTGCATAGATAGATGCGTTGGTTTGGGACAGTCGTATAGCCTTGTTGGCCCTAGTCAAGGGCTTGTACGGGTGGGTTCAAATCAACCTGGATAATGACGGGTAGAACTTGACATGTGACTTATGATTTGTTGGCCTTAGTCAAGGTCATAAGAGCATGGGGTAAAAATCCACATCGGGAGTTTCAAAAGAACTGAAACTTGCCAGATATGCGCATACCTTCTGGAGTGTGACACCGTGAGCGGATTCCGTCACGTTATCATGCGATGATAGTTGGATCCCGATTCCCACTGATGAGTTAGTTTACTCCTCGGGTGATCCCGACTAATTCTTCTTTCAGGTTTGGAGGAGAATTTGACGGTACAGTGGGAGGTTTCCAGATTTGATAAATTGGTAACCATTCTGATCTAGGTTAGAGTGCACGCTGAGTGTTTCTTTTCTCTCTCTCTTTGGCAGCGACCATTGACCCGACCCTAAGACTTTGACTCAGTGACCAAGTTGACCGAACCTTCTTAAACACTGGCTTTTAGATTGTCAGAGTTGCAAACCTCATTGCCACTCCTACTTTTACCCTTTTCTCCAGGACACCCCGTATTACTACGAACGTCCACTTCCATTGGACAAAACCATCGTATGGTTAGATACGAACTCGAAGGAATTTATTCGAGGATGGTTTCCGGTTCTGGAGAAAACGGATAGGACTATTCAGTTGTCTTTTCCTTTTACCTTCTCTCAGGTTGCGAGTACTCCTTGGTTTAGGAGTAGTACACCTATTGCGCAAATTGGACAGTCTTCTTCCAAACCTTAGGCTGGAGCCGACCGGTAGGGAATGAAGAAAACCAATTAGCCTAACGATGGTGTACAGAAGGTATTAAGTTCAGACAAAGCAAGGGATTAGTAAGAGGGCAAAGTTAATTGCAACAGATATTCACGACCAAACCAAGTATTTCTTCGCCAATCCTAAATCACCTTTGTATTTCTCCAGAACACTCCGTATCACTACGAAGATCCACAGTTTATTGGATACTCCATCGTATGGTTATATACGAACTCGAAAGGAACTTGTTCCAGTTCGGGGATGGATTCTGGTTCAGGAGAAATAGGAATAAGATTTATTCAAGTGTCTTTTATCTTCACCTTCTCTTGCTTTGCGAGTGTTCCTAGGATTAGGACAGTACACCCATTATGCTTATTGGATAGTCTTCTTCCAAACCATAGGCTGGTGCCGAATGGTAGGGAAGGAAGAAAACCATTTGGCCTAAAGGGGTGTGCAGAAGGTAATGACTAAAGACATATGAAGGGATTTGGAGAGGTGGCAAAGAATTATACGGTTACCGTCGTGAATCTGGAAGAGGCATTACTAGGAATACCGGGATACCCCATCGAAACATTTCAATGTTTCAGTTTCACTGTGTACTGTTAAACGAAAACTGATTTCCCGATTAGACACTTGCTCCAGGGTATGTATTTACCAGGTATGATTCTCACATCTGTATGGTTTTACAGATGATGAGTGGGAGTAGGTTATTGGGAATTGAGTGATCATCCTCATTATATCGGGATTCGTTGTAATCGATGATATTTGAGGAAATCACCTGGGCTGTTTGCCGGTCGGCAAATATTTGGTTTTGAATATCCGTTGTTATGCACCAATTTCAAATTGATACATCTGTACGTCTATTTTCATAGAGTGAGATATACCCTTTTGAAATTATGTCTACGACATTTACCTATATCAGTGGATGGTTAGGTAAGGAGCATTGAACAGCGGTGTAATTCTTCATAACCAAAGGTACAGTTTTCAACCTACGACACACAGTGAATGAGTTATCAGACTCAAGGGACGTATACAGAGTATTGTATGTTGTCCAGGGTCCATCAGGACAGAGGGGTTGGTATTCGTACTATATTCGGTTTACTTATGACTTCTCTAGTTTTTAGACAAGTGTTTCGTGGAAACACAGGGTCCGAATTTTGAGAAGTTATAGGTATTTGAATAGAGTAGAGAACCAGGTATAGCAAGTATCGGGATTCTTCAAAGTGATCAAAGATGTAGATACTTGTGTATGGTATTCAGTTGATGGTAATGATTAAGAGAACTTGCTTCTCTTTCAGGTTACTCATAATTGGAAATGTTCCTAAGTTGAGTAACGCTGATCGTCCTTCTTCCATTTAGTTGACATGCACTGGAGACAGCTGCATGATTTGAATCTGGTTCAATTAAATCAGTGCCTCTGGTTCTATATTGGATATAGAACAGTTCATATCTTAACGGTGTTAAGGTACGGGGAGTTGTCCGGCTTATGATTAAAACCAGACACTGGACAACTCAAGGCACGTTTCTGTAATGGCTGTTTGTGGGTTGACCCAGGCTATGATGAGGGTTGACTTTCTACCATCTGGCAGATCAATAGAAATATTGTTCTAGACTCGCCACAGTTTTATTAAAAATGGATTTTTTTTCAGAAAAACAGTAGTGGGAGTATGGTAGAACTGGAAGTGATTCCAGAACCACGAACGATTACTGAAGATTTGATAAGGAACCTAAAGATTCAATCTGGGTTGACATTCCATTGGCCACTCGGCAGATAAGGTGGGTAACTTTAGGCACCCGAGAGGTACTCCGGTAGCCTCAAGGACGGTGACAGGGAAATTCTTGTTTACCCACAATTACCATTGCTGTTGTTCCAGGCTGCGAGACCCGGCGGGAGGATGAGTATAGCATCGTTCTAAACTAGTTTTAGAAGTGTACGTCTATATGACTCTGCCACAGGGATGTCATAGTCAGTGGGAGCAGCGGAAGCATTGGTGGACAAGTAGCTTATGTCTATTTATAGACTAAAGCAGATGTAGCGGAGATAGATCATCTATTTCTGACGTGACAGTCATGGGTTTGACTTCATCAGAATAGGGGATGGATCTGTTGAGAAGGTAGTAGGGTGTGATATCCTGGTATTTGGATGGCATACACAGAGTAGGAAAAGAAACTGCTATACTACAATCGGTTATACTTTGGTCGTCACACAGTGGTTTCTCCACAAAGGAAATGGATTTTATATCAGACATACTGGTTACTAGATCTATGGTTTTAGATCTAGATTTGGGTGGTTTCCCAATCAGGGTACTTTGACAGCATTCTAAGAGTATTTAGAATGGACGACTCCATGCACGGTAGTGTACCTGCAGAAGATGGAGTCACCCTCTCCAAAGGTGTCTTACAGACTGAAGGGGAGAGGGACGTGCATGATTGGCAGATCACTTGCTCAGGCAATTGAGTCAATCGTGAGATGTCAAGTACCACACCAGATGTTGTTCTTGCACTAGATGCAATAAGTTGACATTTAATCCAACCCTGGAGAAACAGTCGGAAGCAGTTTTAGAACATAAGTGGATGTTCTAGGGATATGATAACGACAGCCTCATTCGGGAGACAGTTATCATTCCAGGCTTCCAAGGTGACATGGACGACAAGGAGGTTGTCAGAGTTATAGTTTTCCTTCTGACGAGGGGCAGTATTTTGGACAGGTGGTCCAAGGCAATACTGAGGGTGGCATGGCGCAGGATACTGATTAAGTTCAGTTGACGATACAGTCTAAGAAGTTTGGATTTGGAGTTCATTTATGAGTTAGGTCCCATCAGACATCCAGACACATTCTAAGACAGGTATTACTCATTTCGGGAGATGGGTTTTCTCCGCGAACTTGAGATATAGAGAGACATAGAAAGAGACATCAAGGCGGATCCACTCACTAAGGCTATTCCCCGAACGCAATAGTTTCGCAAGCGAGCTTTATGAGACCGACTAGTAGAGGAGTTGGGTGTTCGGTATCACACGTGCTGTGAGTATGCGACATCGCAATAATTAGCCTTGAGTGCAAGTGGGAGATTGTTGGAGATAGTGCCCTCAGATTCAATTATTCGATCACAGGCACGTGATTACAATGATTGATGGAGGACCTATCCCGATAGGACAGTCTTACTCGAGATGATAGTATGCTATCTGGTTTACCTTTATCATCGTGTACTGCTTTAGGTGACCTGACAAGTCGCTATTACACGTTGATAGAGCCCCTAGGATTCTTGCTTGACCACCAGCAGTATGAGGGCGATCATATACGTGGGAGCTGGTAGTCTATAAGCACATCCTTAAATGGTCCCTAGTCGTGTGAGTTTCGAGATAGGGCATCGATACTCCAGAGTAGACTAGTGTGTACATTCGAGACCCCGACGAGGGGCGGTGGCCGGTCTCACAAGCCACTGGTGTCAGTTCGTTCACCTAAGATGTATACAGGTGCTCATTGGGTTATGAGTACACCGGACATGACTCGCCGGGAACATTCTAGTTGGTCATATACCAGACGTCAGATGGCAGTTCCCTGGTGACATGTGTGCAGGTTAGTTCATCGACCTGGGGATCGTCATTTGTCTTGTGTGAGTTCCCACTGTACTTTGATTACTACCCTACCACGGCTCAAAGGAGTCGTGCAAACAGGTTTTAGTTGGGTACAGTCCCGAGCCACATGGAGGCAGTGAGCGTATCTTCAGGGGTTCGTCTCTCCCGGTATTGGGGGTGAGGTCGTGCTGTGTCTAGGAGAGCCATTACACGAAGCCCTCGGCCGAGGCAAGGAGATTTACTGGTAGGTATTCCAGTAGTATCTCAGGGTGTTCTGGGCTACACTCCGACACGACTTGTACCGCTTTTGGGGGTCTGACTTTTACCAACCCCCTAGGCCCGCCATGCGATACTCATAGATGAACGGACCGGACTGTATGGATATTGTCACTGACAGGCTCAGTAGGGTTGTCGGGCTGAGTTCGCTCACAGACGTCCCTTTTAGTCAATACCTGGTAGCCCGTTATGTATTGGCTTATACCTCTGACGTGCTAGTGGTTAAATCCACAACCAAGGTGTTGACGAGTCTTTAGAGTCCCCCACATTCAGTTACTCAGCTTTCGGGCGAAAAGTTGTAGAGGCCGTATGGAGATATGGCAAGGTCCGATCAGATACGTGCGGTATTGCACGGATCAGGATCGGACAGTTTGTACTATAGGCCGTATGGATATATGGCAGGGTTCGATCAGATACGTGCGGTATTGCACGGATCAGGATCGAACGGATATTACTAGCCGGCTTTGGTTTAAGCCGGATCCTAGTATAGTACAGTGTAGATTTTGTCTCATTGCATTTGTATTTCGGTCGGAATACAAATGCGGGTGTGTATGCACAGTATCGGGGTTTTCCTGTAATTTATTACGGGACCAGTTTTTTGGAGTTGCCAGTTTGCTTTCCGTTTCGGCCAATTTCCTTTGTATCGTTCATTGGCCGAAGATTGGTGGAGGAGGGCTTATTTGCATTGTTGCAAATAGGCATTTGTGGAGGGGGTCTTTTGCATATTGCCATGTCATGATTACTTGACTTTTTGACTTCATCATGGTTGCACCATACCTTGACTTCTTGACTTTGTTTTCATGATTTCTTGACTTTGGATGTGATGATGGGAGAGGATATGGTTGTTGAGTGTTGGACTTTCCTAGCTATCATTTTTCTTTGCATTATTGATCAAGCCATTCTCTCTCACTCTCATGCCTCTCTCTCCACTCAGCAAGGCCGGCCACTTGAAGAGGTGGGGGTGCCCATTTTTGTGTGGGGATTTTTTTGTATCTTTAGTTTTGAGAAATCCCTACAACCTCTCTCCAAGTTCCTTTTCCTCCACCACAAAAGGCAATTCCTACAACCCCAAAATGAGACTTGTACACTACATATTCTACAGCACATCTTGGGCACGTCGACTAGCCAGCTTCGTGCCCGAGTTGCCTCGGCATTGAGGTGGGAGCCCGTAAAAGAAGTAGGCGATGTGGTGCACTTCCGGCGACGAGGAGGAGACGGGACATTCCGCAGGAGATCGGGACGACGACGAGAAGGCCGGAGGACTCGGATCTGTCGGTATATCTCTCTTCCCTTTCTTGTAGATAGCTAGGACTAGTTAGTGGTTCGATCCGGGTATTAGTACGCGGCGGTTTGCCAGTTCAAGAAAATTTAAAGTTTATCACCGCTTCCGCATTTGGCCGTCGGATTGACGGCCGGAGCGCCGCCGTGCACTTACAGACTCCTAGGTCTTGTAGTTACGGGAGACGGTTTTGTATGGTTCCGAGGAAGATCGTGGCCATACAGCTTAGGCCCAGACTTGTGAGCAGGACAGAGGTCCGCAGATTTTGGGCTTAGCAGGTTTTTACCGCCGTTTCGTGCAGATTGCTAGTGTAGTGCTGCACCGTTGACTGAATTGACCGGGAGGGAGGTTTCTTTTCTTTGGACTGAGGCACGTGTGCGGAGTTTTCGGCAGTTGAAGATGTAGGGTTACTAGGCACACTAACAACAAGGCATCGACCATGCCAAAATTAAATTTTTATGTGCCAAATAACACTAAGCAAGATCGTATACTAGAGTTTAGGCGAAACTAAAAGCAAGTAAACAACTTTACTCTAAAGGGAATTCGAAATACAACCTTTGCAGATCGGTCCTTCACTTCTTTAGCTCCTTGATGAAGTCCCTTCGCTGTGATCGTGGTTCTCCCGGACCCTTGCATGGCTTCACGAGGCGAAAGGTGCGACCTTGCTTGAAGTCTCCGAGGCCGAAGATGATCTACGTCGAGGGAATTCCGACTCAAGCTCCTACTTCACTATCTAGAGAATTAGTGAAGTAAACACCCTAAACTAAAGTGCTAGTCTAGTAGAGGATGGAGAAATAGGAAGTGGGTTCTCTTTAGAATTTTATTTCTCACAAACTTTCTCACTTTTTTCAAAACCCTAGCAAGCTTTTTCTCTTGCTCAAATGAAGAAGAAGATGATGAACAAAAGAAAAGAAATGAGGATAATGATTAAGTGAGAAGGCTAACCATGATGAGTGAGTATCATATACTAACTCTTGTAGAGCCATAACCATAGCTAAGTGTGTGATGGTTAGGTTAAAGTCCAAAGTAAAAACAAATCTAGTGGACTTTAGTCAATGCATCCACAAGCTTCCACAAGCTTCATGCATTTTCTAATTTTCACTAATTTTGTAATTACTTTTAAACATTAAACCCAATCATAACAAATAGGATGGTGTATGTCTCATACACACATGAATGTTGTATCATCAACCATGATACAATATGATACATTTTAACATATATCATATATATGTTAAAGTAGTGTACATGTGAGAAAAAACCCTAAGTGAACAAGTGTTAGCAAGTGTAAATTAGTATATCTAATATACAATTATACACTTAATTATTAAATCAACACTTGACTTAATAATCCGGTCATATCTCATATAACCGGCTAACATCCATTGTATCGATAACCCGGTCATATCATATATAACCAACCGATACAAAAAGTCGCGAGAATAGAATACGGTATCACATACACGTATTTATTCTCGGTCTTGCACATATCACATACGTGCTCCTATTTCGTTTTGCCTGAGCCAGTAAAACCTCTATGTAGGACTCTAAAGACTCGTCAATACGCCGGCAGTAGGTGATGATTACATCACGCACCCACAAGCCGTCAGCGGTACTAGCTGGACGTAACGGCTACCCGGGTATTGAGCGATCAGAAGATCAGCAAGCAAGCCCGCTCCAACTCCTGTAAAAGCCTGCCGGTAACACTTCCCGTACAGTCCGGTCTCCTCGTCTGATATGTCGCATATCAAGTCTAGGGGTGGTAAACGTCAGACCCCAATAACCGATAAGTCGTGCAACTGTGAGGCTCATAACGGGTCGAGAAACTACTGGTAACACTTACCAGTAAATCTCTGTATCAGCCCTGGCCAGGGACTTCCCTGTTACGGCCAATCGAGTACTGCGCAACATCAACCCCCAATACCGGGAGAGACGAAACCCCTTCTATCACTCATTGCCTCCATGTGACTCGGGACTGTACCCAAAAACCACCATTTTGCATGCCCTCATGGACGTGGTAAGGTGGAAATCAAAGCACAGTGGGAATCACACAAGACTCTATGACGATCTCGGGTCTACAGACTAACCTGCACAAGTGTCACCAGAGAACTGCCATCTGACGTGAGGTATAATACCATCTGGGAGTTCTCGGCGAGCCCGTCCAGTGTACCCAGTCTCTACCGAGCACCCGTATACCATCTCTGATGTCAAACACCAATGGATATGGGATCATCCATCGCCCATCTCATGGGTCGAGAAGCGTATACGCTAGTTTACACTGGTATATCGATGCCCCGTCTCGATACACCCACGACTAGGGACCTTGAAGGATGTACTTATGGACTACCATGTCCCTACTAGTATGATCCGCATCATAGCATAGGTAGTCAAGTACACATCCTAAGGGCTTTACCAACATGTAACTATAAGACAGTATAAAGAGACAAGTATACATGTTAAGATAAAGAGCAACCAGATAGCATACTATCATATCGAGCAAGAAAGTCCTCTCTATATATGTCCAAGCATCCAATATAATATACATCATCTGTACAATACTGGCCTCTAGGGCATACATACATCTAACAATCTCCTACTTGCACTAGGGCCAGCTGCTGTAGTATCGCATACCGAGCATCCCGAAGAGTCTCTCAAACTGTATCTGGGGAATGGCCTTCGTGAGTGGATCCGCTGTGTTATTCTTCGTGTCAACCTTCCTGACCTCGATCTCCCGGCGATCAACTATCTCCCGGATCAGGTGATACCGCCTCAGAATATGCCTGGATCGCTGATGGGACCTTGGTTCCTTGGCCAAAGCCACCGCTCCATTGTTATCGCAATACAAAGGTATTGGATGCTCAATGGATGGAACAACTCCAAGTTCAGTAATGAACTTCTTGATCCAGACATCCTCTTTGGCAGCATCGTTGGCAGCGATGTATTCAGCCTCCATCGTCGAGTCTGCCACGGTTTCCTGCTTGGAACTCTTCCAGCTAACCGCCCCTCCGTAAAGGGTAAAGACAAATCCTGACTGCGACTTAGAGTCGTCCTTGTCACTCTGGAAGATCGAATCGGTAAAGGACTCCACTTGGAGTTCTCCATTACCATACACCAAGAGCATCTCTTTAGTCCTTCGTAAGTATTTGAGAATGCTCTTCACAGCTGTCCAGTGACTCTTTCCAGGATCAGCTTGATACCTACTCACTACACTTAGTGAGTATGCTACATCGGGTCTGGTACATAGCATCGCGTACATGATAGAGCCTACTGCCGAAGCATAGGGTATCCCTTGCATGCGAGCTCTCTCCAAATCAGTCTTGAGAGACATCTCTTTGGAGAGAGTGAGTCCTGAGATCGTGGGTAAAAACCCACGTTTGGACTCTTCCATACTAAACCTCTTTAGTATGGTGTCAATGTACCTGGATTGGGATAATCCCAATATCCTTTTAGATCTATCTCTATAGATCATAATTCCCAATATGCAGAAGGCATCACCAAGATCTTTCATTGAAAATCTTTGTGATAAAAAGAGCTTGACCGATTGCAGCATAGGAATGTCATTTCCTATCAAGAGTATGTCGTCCACGTACAATACGAGGAAGATAACCTTACTCTCTGCCACCTTCTTGTAGATACATGGTTCATCTACGTTTTTGACGAAATCAAACTCTTTGATAACGACGTCAAAGCAGATGTTCCAACTCCGCGATGCTTGCTTTAATCCATAAATGGATTTAAGCAGCTTGCACACCTTCCCGCTGCTCCCACTATCTACGAAGCCCTCTGGCTGAGTCATGTACACGCACTCTTCTAAATCACCGTTTAGAAAGGCGGTCTTAACATCCATTTGCCAGATTTCATAGTCATGATATGCAGCGATGGCAAGCATGATTCGGATGGATTTAAGCATAGCCACTGGAGAAAAGGTTTCGTCATAGTCCACACCTGGTCTTTGACGAAAACCCTTTGCAACAAGTCTAGCTTTGAAAGTCTCTACTTTCCCATCTGCACCAAGTTTTTTCTTGAAGATCCACTTGCTCCCAATGGATTTTACCCCTTCAGGAGGAACATCCAAAGTCCACACTTTGTTGGTGTACATGGATTCTATCTCGGACCGCATTGCATCCAGCCATTTCACTGAGTCCCCACTCATGATGGCCTGCTCGAAGCTAGTTGGGTCATCATTAACCATGATGCAATCCTCGCTCCCACCATCCATGAGAAAACCGTAGTATCTCTCAGGTGGGTGAGGAACCCTACTAGATCTGCGGAGTGGCTGGGGTTCATCGGGAACTACCGAATCCTCTGGTTCCACCAAATCTTCTGTTGCAGCTTTTGTAGCTGGAACCTCTTCCAGTTCTACCTCATGACCACTAATCTCTTTTGCAAGAAATTCCTTTTCTAAAAAGGTGGCATGCCGAGAAACAAACACCCTTTGTTCCTCAGTGTGGTAGAAGATATACCCTTGAGAATTCTTGGGATATCCTATAAATTTGCATAGAACAGACCGTGCCTCTAGTTTGTCCGGATTTTGTCGTTTGACATAGGCTGGACAACCCCATATCTTTACATAGTTAAGACATGGTCTCTTCCCTTTCCATATCTCATATGGAGTGGTAGGCACAGATTTGGTAGGGGCCATATTCAATAGATGTATGGCTGTCTCTAGCGCATACCCCCAGAAGGAAATAGGTAACTCAGCTGTGCTCATCATAGAGCGCACCATATCTAATAGAGTGCGGTTCCTCCGTTCAGATACACCGTTGTGCTGTGGTGTATATGGAGGAGTCAGCTGGGAGAGAATCCCATTCTCTTTTAGGAAGTCCAGGAATTCATTGCTCAAGTATTCACCTCCTCGATCAGATCGAAGGATTTTAATACTTTTCCCGGTTTGGTTCTCGACTTCTTGTTTATATTCTCTAAATTTCTCAAAAGCTTCAGACTTGTGTCTTATCAAGAACACATGTCCGTATCTTGAGAGATCGTCAGTGAATGTAATGAAGTACGAAGAACCATCCCTGGCATGTGTAGACATGGGACCGCATACATCACTATGTATCAGTCCCAAGAGTTCGGTAACTCTTTCTCCGTGTCCTGTAAACGGAGTTTTGGTCATCTTGCCTTTAAGACATGACTGGCAAGTGTCATAAGATGAAAATTCGAATGGTTTCAAATATCCATCTTTATGCAACTTAGCTAGTCGTGTCGCATTGATGTGACCCAGTCTACAATGCCACAAGAAGGATTCGTTCAGTTCTGAACTCTTCCTCTTGTGTGTGTTTGTTATGCTCAGAACTGTTGATTGATTTAGAACATAAATGCCATTGCACAATGTGCCTGATCCAACCAACTTTTGGTTTAGGAAAATGTTCATAACATTATCCTGTAATACAAAATTATATCCCTCTTTACTCAACAAAGAAACCGATATAATGTTGCATATCAGGTTCGGCATGAAATAGCATTCGTTCAGAATCAATGTATTACCAGTTGGCAATACAAGGTGATATTCCCCAACGATTTTAGCTGCAACAATTGCACCATTTCCAACCCTTATGTCTTTATCACCTTCTCCAAGTTCTCTACCTTTCCTAAGCCCATGTAACTGATTACATATATGGGATCCTGACCTGGTATCTAATACCCAGGACGTAGAGCAAATGGAGAAACAGTTCTCTGTAACGAACACACCCGAAGAAAATGCATCAACATGTACTTTCTTCATTCGGGTGGCATGAGAATCCTGGTATTCCCCTATATCCTGTTCAGTCTTATAACTCTTATAAGAAAGAACGGAACCAACGTTCCCCATCACAGTATAATATGCGGGTTCGGTCAATACATCCATATTATTATCTTTATTAAGGCATGATATAGTCGCTACATGGAGAGAGAGAGAAGAAAACACTTTAGCGTATGCTCTTGCAAGATCAGATTGGTTATTATTTTATCTAATCAGGATGGCTCCCACTGTTTTTATCAAATCTTCCTTCAAACCTTAAAAGGAAAGACTAGCCGGGATTAATTACACTCTACAACTTCGCCAATCTTTCAGCCAGGCCAGTGTCGGTACTTTGAGGGAGGTTCCCCGTGCTTTCGCACGGGCCTAATTATAGTAAACCTCGTTTTCCCAGAGGCGTAACCCCGTTGACACCTTTCTAGACCCTACTTGATCGGCTAATTGTCCTGTGTAAAACTCTCCCGGGAGTAACAATTACTCGCAGTGGGTATCGGGATCCAACTATCTCATAGAAGGTATGCAATCTCATTGCAAATCTCAACACTTGAAATTCCCGATAATATTTTGCCCCTAATGTGCTATGACCTTGACGAAAGCCAACAAACCATAGCCCGCTAGTCAAGTTCAACCCGTATATTTCTTGATTGAATTAAACCCACCCGCACGACCCTTGACGAAAGCCAACAAAGCCGTACGACTACCCTAATCCAATCGCATCATATGCAGCAGATAAGCAATATATAGCTACCGCACACTACACCTTGACGAAAGCCAACAAATGCAGCACGAATACTATATACAACTTATCTGAAATGACGGAGGGCTACGACAGGTGTTTCTGAAAACCTATTGCGTATTTGAACTTGATATCGTTGTAGAATCTAGTGAATTTTGAAATGGAGTGATTTTGAGGCTTTTATTAGTTTTGCTAAAGAGGTCACTCCCTGTGAAGGGATCTCGGCTCTTTCCTTATGGAATAAGGTGCAGGATATATCATATACATCACTATGTAAAGAAAAACTCCAAAAGCAGTCAAAAGAAAACCGAGTGTTGTAGCATCTGCCAGTTTTGCTAAAGAGGTCACTCCCGGTGAAGGGATCTCGGCTCTTTCCTCATCGAATAAGGTGCGGGATATATCATATATATCGCTATGCAAAGCAAAACTGTAGCTATCCTTTTTTATTAATATTTGATTCTACAACATCTTTTAGGTTTCTTTTCTTTCATTAATCACATTAATGAAGTCCCATCATTTAAGTCACCTAAACATCACAGATAAATACGACGTACACTTATGCCATCCGCATTCGCCTCGATGTCCCCTCGTGCACCGTTAGGTTAGGTAACTAACGGCAGAGCGGGGCAGGGCTAGCGCGGGTGTAAAACATAAGTAACGCCTATATAATATATAATATATACTATATACAGTACTTATCACAGAACATCAAATGATCACATCACAGATATCGCAGCAGAAGAAACATATGAAACATTGGATATACTAGGACGTCCGTGTTTTATTTTGAGCCTCTATAAAACACGGATTCCACGGTCGCGACGAATAGCCAAACCCACACCCCTAGACCCCTACGAGAGCGGCAAGCAACCCTACCAATTCTAGAGTTAGGAGACCCGGACTCGACTCCTCGAGTTGGTCTCCCACTGGACTCCAGAACCCGGTTACTTGTGCTCTCCTCCTTGGGTCTATCCTAGTGCGGAAAAGTAAATAATATACAAAAGGTGACATCAACCTCATCCCGGAAGTTCCCCAATAAAAGAATATTACATACATTTTATTTTACATGAATGAAAATAAAAACTCTCATCTTACATAAAACCCCCCGGCTATTCAGAACGCGACGATCCAATATAACATATCCAGCAACACATAACATCACATGTCATCAACGTAAGTAAATATGCGCATCCCAATTGTCGTTGACTTATAGCAACGAAACCGGCGATATCACATATTACACTTACGGTCACAGAAAAGAAAGTGTAAAACTACAACATTTGGAATCCACAATCTTTTTAGACATCGTAAATCCGAAATATCACATATTCCGCATTTCATGCCTAACTGTATGAATTCCACATATTGTATCACATTCCAGATAAATAAACAGTATTAAACTTTCCGATCGAATAATCAAATACCCAAGATTTCCTAAATAGCTCAACACTTGAGCAGAGTTCAAAGATTCCAGAATACGTCACAGTAGCAACGGTCCAGCCGTAGAAGGGTCAAGCCAACGCCTCACATGTGGCACGCCGTACTGCCCCAAACCCTAAGGTTCAAAGGGCAGTTCAAGACGGTCACATAATCGAGTCAAGGTTTGTTGTCTTCTAGAGGGTCCATCGCATTACATGCACGTTTTTACGAAAGATTTAAACCCGAGAAAAATTCAACACTTGAATGTTTTTCGTGCCGGGAAAAATTGAGTTAATGATATCCGTTCGAACATTTTAGTACTTTCTAAATTATCCGGAATAACATAACAAAATTAAATTCTCCGATCGAATTGACGATTACAAAATAAACCCCAAAAATACTCAACACTTGAGTTAATTTAAAAATACCCATAAAATACAAATAACATAACTGAACATTACTGTACAAACAGAAAACACCAATGTTACAGTACGGCCGCGGTTCCGCGGCACAAGGAGGGATCTGCCGCGGAAACGCAGTCGTCCGTATGATTCAAGTGCTCGTTTTGCACACTAATGCTTAGAAAACCCTGCTGAATTTTTTTAGGTATTTTTAATTCAGAAAAATCACAGATTTGAAAAAATGTCCAGAGGGGTTGATTTTGACGTGTATGGGTTCGTTCGGAGTTTTAACTTCGTTAACACATCGCCTAATACTCTAGCTAGGCTCTGATACCACTGTAGGGTTACTAGGCACACTAACAAGGCTCTACAAGGCATTGACCATGCCAAAATTAAATTTTTATGTGCCGAATAACACTAAGCAAGATCGTACACTAGAGTTTAGGCGAAACTAAAAGCAAGTAAACAACTTTACTCTAAAGGGAATTCGAAATACAACCTTTGCAGATCGGTCCTTCACTTCTTTAGCTCCTTGATGAAGTCCCTTCGCTGCGATCGTGATTCTCCCGGACCCTTGCATGGCTTCATGAGGCGAAAGGTGCGACCTTGCTTGAAGTCTCCGAGGCCGAAGATGATCTACGTCGAGGGAATTCCGACTCAAGCTCCTACTTCACTATCTAGAGAATTAGTGAAGTAAACACCCTAAACTAAAGTGCTAGTCTAGTAGAGGATGGAGAAATAGGAAGTGGGTTCTCTTTAGAATTTTATTTCTCACAAACTTTCTCACTTTTTTCAAAACCCTAGCAAGCTTTTTCTCTTGCTCAAATGAAGAAGAAGATGATGAACAAAAGAAAAGAAATGAGGATAATGATTAAGTGAGAGGGCTAACTATGGTGAGTGAGTATCATATACTAACTCTTGTAGAGCCATAACCATAGCTAAGTGTGTGATGGTTAGGTTAAAGTCTAAAGTAAAAACAAATCTAGTGGACTTTAGTCAATGCATCCATAAGCTTCCACAAGCTTCATGCATTTTCTAATTTTCACTAATTTTGTAATTACTTTTAAACATTAAACCCAATCATAACAAATAGGATGGTGTATGTCTCATACACATATGAATGTTGTATCATCAACTATGATACAATATGATAACACATTTTAACATATATCATATATATGTTAAAGTAGTGTACATATGAGAAAAAACCCTAAGTGAACAAGTGTTAGCAAGTGTAAATTAGTATATCTAATATACAATTATACACTTAATTATTAAATCAACACTTGACTTAATAATCCGGTCATATCTCATATAACCGGCTAACATCCATTGTATCGATAACCCGGTCATATCATATATAACCGACCGATACAAAAAGTCGCGAGAATAGAATACGGTATCACATACACGTATTTATTCTCGGTCTTGCACATATCACATACGTGCTCCTATTTCGTTTTGCCTGAGCCAGTAAAACCTCTATGTAGGACTCTAAATACTCGTCAATACGCCGGCAGTAGGTGATGATCACATCACGCACCCACAAGCCGTCAGCGGTACTAGCTGGACGTAACGGCTACCCGGGTATTGAGCGATCAGAAGATCAGCAAGCAAGCCCGCTCCAACTCCTGTAAAAGCCTGCCGGTAACACTTCCCGTACAGTCCGGTCTCCTCGTCTGATATGTCGCATATCAATTCTAGGGGTGGTAAATGTCAGACCCCAATAACCGATAAGTCGTGCAGATGTGAGGCTCATAACGGGTCGAGAAACTACTGGTAACACTTACCAGTAAATCTCTGTATCAGCCCTGGCCAGGGACTTCCCTGTTGAAGGGTTTGTTTAGCACCCTATGAGGTGTTTTGAAGCATCACATGTCCAAAAGATATGATTTTTATTGTGCTAAACAAACACGCGTATGGATCGATCCTAGAAAATTAGGTTTATTAAACTTTAGCTAACAAAAATTAGGGTTTGAAGGCTACAACCTTTGTAGCTCCCGTTTTTGATTCGCTCCTTAGGCTCTTTGGTGTTGAGTCGAGGTCCTCTTGATGTCCTCTTGTATCCACGACGATCCACCACGGAGATATCCGTCCAAGCTCGCAACTTCGACAATCCGAAGGAAACACTCTAAACGAAGCGGCTAAGCTAGTGTAGAATGATGTTGTGGTGTGGAATCTCACTTCAAAAACCTATCTTTGAGTGGTATTTGCTCACTAGGAAAATCAAGAGAGCAAGAGATGGAGGAGAATGAAGATGGTGGCTTTTCTTTGCAAGAGGTAAAATGATAACCATAAGGTTAAGGTTGCAAAAGAAAATAAATATCACTATATATATTTATTCCTTCTTGACTCCAACCATGATTAAATGATAGATGATTAATTTAACTTGGGTTTAGAATGATAAAGGAAAAGATAACCATGGTTTAGTGGTAGGTGAGCAAGGTTAGGTTAGAAGAAGCATGTAGAAACTAGCATAATTATCCTTTCCTTTTCATTTTCTTTTTAAATCCATAATCAAATAATAATCCATTAAATAATCAATGGTGTGAGTCTTATATTGCCACCATTTCCATATATAATCAACCATGATGGTTTGATGTATGTATGTGTACATGTATGCACATCTACATGTGCATGAAACTAGAAAAGAAGAAAGAAGCATATGCATGCATGCATACATCCATCAAACCCTAGAAAGGTTTTAAGTGAGAAAACTAATGATTAAATGATAAATCAACACTTGATTTATCAATCCGGTCATATCTCATATGACCCCACCAAAAGCAGTTCACCCGATCAATGTTCGGTATCATATACGCACATTTCAATCGGGTGCATGCGCATATCGCATATGCACACCACAACGTTTCGCCTGGACTGGGTAACTCCTCTGTGGGACTCTAAGACTCGTCAATACGCCGGCAGAGGGTAATGATCATATCAAGTACCCTCAAGCCGCAAGCGGTCAGCTAAACGTAACGGCCACCCGGGTATTGAGCGATCAGAAGACAACAAGCGAACCTGCTACAACTCCCGTCGAGCCATCCGGCAACACTACCGTACAGTCCGGTCTCTTCGTCAGATATGCTGCATATCGAGCCTAGGGATGGTCACGTCGACCCCAATAACTCAATAAGTCGTGTCGGTGAATGGTCTATAACAGTTCGAGAAACTACTGATAACACTTATCAGCAAATCTCAGCAGCCCTGGCCAGGGACTTGCTGCTATAACCAGTCGGGCACAGTACAGCATCAACTCCCAATATCGGGAGAGACGAAACCCCTCCTATCGCTCATTGCCTTCGTGTGTCTCGGGACTGTACCCAACGGCCACCTGTTTGCACGACTCATTAGAGCCGTGGTAGGGTGGTAATCAAAGTACAGTGGGAGAACACACAAGGCTCTATGACGATCTCGGGTCTACAGACTAACCTGTACCAGTGTCACCTGAGAACTGCTATCCGACGATAGATATAATTCCATATAGGAGTTCTCGGCGAGTCCGTCCAGTGTACCCAGTCACCACTGAGCACCCGTATATGATCTTGATGTCGAACATCGATGAATGTGGGAACATCCATCGCCCATCACATGGGTCTAGTATCATATACGCTAGTCTACTCTGGTATATCGATGCCCCGTCTCGATACACCTCCGACTAGGGACATTTCAGGATATGCTTATAGACTACAAACGTCCCACTAGTATGATCTCTATCATAATCAGAGTAGTCAAGCAGATATCCTTGGGGCTTTATCAGCATGTATGAATGAATAAAAGCATGATCAAATCAACATGTCAGATAAAGAATAACCAGATAGCATACTATCATGTCGAGCAAGAATGCAAACTGAATATATATACATGTATAGATACATCCACTATCACATAAATGGCCTCAAGGGCATACATATATCCAACACCTGTTATGGCCAATCGAGCACTGCGCAACATCAACCCCCAATACCGGGAGAGACGAAACCCCTCCTATCGCTCATTGCCTCCATGTGACTCAGAACTGTACCCAAAAACCACCGTTTTGCACGCCCTCATGGACGTGGTATGGTGGAAATCAAAGCACAGTGGGAATCACACAAGACTTTATGACGATCTCGGGTCTACAGACTAACCTGCACAAGTGTCACCAGAGAACCGCCATCTGACGCGAGGTATAATACCATCTGGGAGTTCTCGGCGAGTCCGTCCAGTGTACCTAGTCTCTACCGAGCACCCGTATACCATCTCTGATGTCAAACACCAATGGATATGGGATCATCCATCGCCCATCTCATGGGTCGAGAAGCATATACGCTAGTCTACACTGGTATATCGATGCCCCGTCTCGATACACCCACGACTAGGGACCTTGAAGGATGTACTTATGGACTACCATGTCCCCACTAGTATGATCCGCATCATAGCCTAGGTAGTCAAGTACACATCCTAAGGGCTTTACCAACATGTAACTATAAGACAGTATAAAGAGACAAGTATACATGTTAAGATAAAGAGCAACCAGATAGCATACTATCATATCGAGCAAGAAAGTTCTCTCTATATATGTCCAAGCATCCAATATAATATACATCATCTGTACAATACTGGCCTCTAGAGCATACATAAAACTAACATAAGATTCGGTTAACAACTGCATCAGTTCTTTCTTTGCTTCCTGGTTCGGGCGACCTTGTTGATAACTGTGATGTTTCACGAGTGGGACTCGAGTGTGTACTGAGGTGACACTATGGAGTTATCGCTTTTGCTTCCCTACATTTGGAAGAAGTACGAGAAGGATATCCTACTCATGATCTGGAGACGGCCGCGGTGGTTTTGCGTTGGATATTTGGAGACACTACTGGTTCGAGAGTCGTGTCAGATTTTCACGGACCACCAGAGCTTAATGTGCATCTTCCTACAACGGATTTTGATTGTTGAGATAGTCTTCTACAGATTTACAGTTCTTGTGCGATCGTTGAGTACAGCTTAAGTTCGTCTCTACTGAGGGGAAAACTTGCTCATGTCCGCGCCCGACCGCTTTTCTTTAATCGCTTTAGCGAGGCACTGCCCGCCGATGCTCGTTCGTCAGAGATACTTGAGCATATTCGGCTAGGTAATGATTCGGAGTCCTTGATTTGTGACACGGGTGTGCTATGTTAGGGACGCGTTTGTGTACCTGATATTATTGGGGAGAGACGTGAAATCCTAGGGCAGGCACATCAGTCAACTCTCTGTACTCATTCAAGTTCCACCAGCATTGATGTGACTTGTGAGATAGTTACGGGTGGGCAAGGATGTAAAGAAAAGTTTTGGGTTTCGTTTTAAGGTGTCTGTCTTGTTGTGTGCTTGGGTTGAGCATCTGAGACCGGCTGGAGAGTTGCAACCTTTAACCGTTCCGAAGAGGGAGTGGGAGCAGATCTCCACGAATTTTGTTATGGTGTCTACCCAGGTTTAGTCAGGGTATGACTCCTTTCGGATTCTTGTCGTTCGGTTATACTCAGTTTGCTCAGTTGTTCTTTGTTAAGTTTGTGCGTATGTATTAATTGTTTTCGGCAGTTGGGATCGTCACTTGCCATCGTTAGGATACTTCTTTGATAGCAGTTATCAGGGAGTGTTCCAATTGGCAACCTTTAAGTTTAGGGGTTAGGTCGTGTCGATCACCAGCCTGTTGTTTTTCTGACTCTGCGTAAGTAGGATTTTGGACCCCGGCTAGTCTAGAGACTTCGGAGATGATCCAGTTGTTTTAGGTCAGGATGAGAATTATCCATTGCGGATAGAGGTCTTATGTCGACCATGTTAGTCGTGGGCTTGAGTTCGCAGTGGCAGATCATGTATTCCTACAGATTTTTCCGATAAATGACGTGTTGAGTTTTGGGAAGCTTATCCCAGAATTGTAGGTCCTTTTGAGATCCTATAAGCGAGTTAGTTTCGTTGCCTTTAATTCGGAACTTTCGCCCAGATTATTGAGTATTCATCCCGTATTCCTTGTGTCGATACTTTGCAACTACCTTCATGACCTTTCTCACTTGATTCAGCACCAGACCATTTAGCTTGGACGCGATCTTTCGTTCACCAGCAGCCAATTGTGTTAATGGCTCGGCAGGTGGAGAAACGTCGGTCAAGGGTCTTGCCATCTGTGAAGGTTTTTTCTTGGACGTAGCCGTATAGTGAGGTAATCACTTGGGAGGCTGTGAGTGAGATTTAAGAGTTTGTAATCTTCTCTTTGAAGGTACGCGTAGCAGTATATTTTTTAAATTCGGGGACGAATTTCTTTAAGGGGGAAGATTGTAACACCTTAGGATGTGTTTAGTGGCTAATTATATTTTAATATATGGTTTTTAATAAAAAGTTTACCAAATTAATTTTAAAATATTTTATCCTATTTAATGAATATTTTATTAGAATTTTCCTAGGCTTGCACACACATGTGCATGTTAATTAGGGTTTTAAAATGGGGTTAAACCATGATTAGCCATCATGGTGGATTAACCCAATTGCCTTAATCTAGTTTAATAGTTTTATTAAGTGTTTTGGGTTTTAATTTTGTATGGTTGTTTTTAAAAGAAAAATGAAAAAGGATTTGAAAATGATTTTCTTTTGTTGAAAAAGGGAGAGAAGAGCATGGGGCAACATGGCATGAGCCATGCCCATTTAATGAAGAGAAAGAGCGAGAAGGGGGGGTTGAATTGTTTGCTCTTATTATCATTCTCACTCTCATTTCTCTCATTCTCTCACTCTCTCACACACACAAAGCAGCAGCTCCAGCAGAAGAAGAAGAAGCAGCAGCAGCAGAGGCATCAGCAGCGGCATCAGAAACAGCATCAGCAGCAGCTTCATGCATCAGCAGCAGCAACAACTCAGTTCTTCTCCTTCTCCTTGTGTCTAGGGTCACGTGAGGTATACTTCTTAGGCTTGACTTCCTAGTTTGCTAAACTTGTGTAGAATTAGCTTCGGTTTGTGTTAAATAGTGAGTTTAGTGCTAAATATGGTGATTTGTGTGAGGTGTTGTCCAAGTGACGTTAGTATTGGTTAACCTAACCTATTTAAGTGTTATTAGGGCCAAGTAAACCTATCTTCAACCCAGATTTCACTAAAATACCATAGGGTTTCCATTTTGTGCAAAATTGTGGTTTTAAGGTGAATTTGTAGCTTTCTGTGATCTGCTTGTGACCCGTCTCCTTCAGGGAAAAATTGAGGAAACTGGAGCATGTTTACTAGGTCTAGACCACACCACCTGAGCACGAGCCCCTCATTCCAAACCTTGGCCGCCAATTTAACCATTCTGGCCGCAAATTGCGGCCAGGTAGGGGACTAGGGTGTTGGGGTTTTGGTTAGGGTAGTCTGCTACATATTATAGTGTTTTGGCATGTGCAATTTTATGATATTTTACCTGTATCAAAATCTGGGACCATATATCGCTTTTATTAGTACGTTTTGTTTTCGCGATATGCGCGATACGTGAGTGGGTTCTGTGATCCAGCGTGTCGCGACGTGTCGGGGTAGTTTTAGACGCGTATACACACGTTTCAGCGTATCGTACACACGCGCGTTTAGTTCGCGACGTGAGTTTCTCGTTTGGTTTCGATATCGCGTTTTGCGAGATATTTTGCTTATATATGGATTCCTTGTGTAATTTCCAGGTTCGCAGGAGGATACATCGGACGTAGCAAAGAAAGGGAAGCAGGTGGTCGGCTACGTATAGTACGCGACCGGGTGAGTAAATTTAACATCTACAGGGGAATCGCCCACATGGTGTTATGCGTCCGGGTTAGGAATGTTAATACCTGTCGCATATTCTATGTTATATTTAGAATTGCGCATTTACCCTATTACTTAGATGTTGTTGTGCTTGGACTAGTAGCCGTAGGATACTGCACATATTATTGACGATTCATGTTGCACGAGCACGGATTGTATGCTACACACACCGTCAATAATTGCCATGTCACACACAAACCACTTATAGATATTATATTGCTTGGTTAGGGATATTGTGACATTGATTCATATTTCTTATCACGTATGACATTTAGCATACCTGTATACCTATAGAGTATTGTACCATTAGTGATAGGTACATACACACTTTATGATATAGCTACAGGTATACCTTGCTCATATATTCCACTTATACCCGGGGGGTGGTATACTTCATCATTTCTTATAGGTAGATACCTATACCTTGCTACACCTGTATGTTACACATATATCAGTTACAGCTACATATTTACCTTGATGTTAATTAGCTGTTTTTCCTTTATATGCTTACATTTCAGTTATGTCGCATATATTATATTCATGGATTTTCGCATTGTTATATGGATTTTTCATGATGTTTTCTGGATTTGGGAACCGCGGGAGTTCATGAAATTATGCATTATTTGAAAAACCCGGTTCCTTGATATGATATTTCAGCATCCACTATAAGTTTTATCGGTTCTGATATATATATATATATATATATATATATATACACACACACACACACACACCCCCTTACGAGGAGGCGTAGAGGCCGTATGAGGGTAAATGGTGGGGCCTGGAGGTACCCCGGGGCAAGAAAGGGATGTCGATGCACCACGCCGATGAGCCCGGCAGGGGAACCATACACTCCGGTGACATTACCTATGACTCGACGGTTATCATGGGGATATCGACGAGAGTCATGTACGTATGGATACGTCGAAAGGCGAGGGTCAGAGCTAGGCACTCGAGCTTTCGGTATAGCGTATAATACGTACCTATCAGGGTGCCAGTCTTGGTGACAGCACAGTATTTCTGTGTCGATGCTTGGCACATTGGTTTCATGATATTTCTTTTTACTCATATGTATATATAACAGTGGGTTAGGACGCCGTTATATATACCCTTACACCAATATTAGTGGAATGGGACGCTAATATATGTGTATTGACATTAATATATATACCTTATCATATTTATTCACACAAATATACCTAGGTTATAAGATATTCACTGGATATTGGATTTAGGACATATGGTATTTACTTGAGATTTGATAAAGGATATACGAGATTCACTTGATTTTGTACATTCGGGATATAGGAGATTTATTCGATATTGTACATTGAGGAGATGTGAGACTTATATGATATGAGAGCCAATTTGAGGAATTGGGATTTTGATTGTCTTGATAGATTGTGATCCTACCACGATGTCAGGATTCCGTGGAAATGACATATTTCTCTCCATACCTCATATTTATTGTTTATGCACTGTTTCATGTATTAGTAGTACCTGTTAATGTACCCTTTATGATTGTTGCATATCTACATTTTCATATCATTATTGCACAATTATTGCATACTGATTGTCCTATTATTATTTTTCATGTATTAGTTGTACCTGCTAGTGTACTTTTCATTATTACTGCATTTATATGACCTGTTATTACTGTTAATTGCATATCTTAGATTCACGTTGTACGTGCATACTTGCGATTACCTGCATATGTTATTTACTATTCACGAGTTGGCAACTCACCCCCGTTGTGCCACAGTTGTTTTGCAGGGTGTCTCCCCAGAGTAGTCGAGGCTGGCTACTCATCTATCTGATCATCTTTTGCTACGGATACCGCTTCAGCTCATAGTGTGCAGTTTTGCTTAGGTGGGTTTTGTGGTTATCCGTATTTTTGTATTGCATATTGTTGTATCCTTGTACTCTCCATCTACTGTTATTTTGTTGACTTAGAGACTTGGTGAGGACGATATTGTATATTATTTGTGATTTGGTTGTCTTTTATACAGTTTCCTTTCTATTGTCTTTTATTTCTTCGCTACGACGTCGTATTTTTGTTGTGGTGATTGTTTTCCGCCTTTGGGCGTGTATTTGCTCCCGTTTGGGGATGCTTCATTTATATTTATGTTGTACCCATCTTTGGGCTAGTTTGTACAAAAGGGGGTGCTGCCAAAATTTTAAAGAAAGAAAGTTGGACTTTTAAAGAATTTGGGTTGTGATTTCAAATGTTTCAAAAATTTCTATTATCTTTTCTTGTCTTTTTAATGGTTTAGATTTCTGGGTTTTGGCTTCCTTTTACTGCGTTACGCCTTTAGACGTTGCGTAGTATTAGGGCCGTCACGTGCCAATTTCGGGTCGTGACAGGCCTGCTCGAAACTAGTTGGGTCATCATCTCATGATGCAATCCTCGCTCCCACTGTCATAGAGAAAACCGAAGTATCTCTCAGGTGGGTGAGGAACCCTACCAGATCGACAGAGACGCTGAGGTTCGTTGGGAACTATTGAATCTTTCGGTTCTACCAAATCATCAGCTGCAGTTTGTATAATTGGAACTCCTTCCAGTTCTACCTCATGACCACTAATTTTTTACAAGAAATTCCCTTTCTCAAAAGGTGGCATGCTGAGAAACAAAACACCTTTTGCTCCTCAGTGTGGTAGAAGATATTCCCTTGCGAATGCATGGGATATCCAACAAACTTCCACAGAACTGACCTTGCCTTGAGCTTGTCCGGATTTTGCTTTTAGACATAGGCCGGACAACCCCAAATCTTAACATCCTTAAGAGATGGCCTCTTCCCATACCATATCGCATATGAAGTGGCAGGCACCTGATTTGATTGGAACCCTATTCAATAGGTATGCAGCTTCTCAAGTGCATAACCCCAAAAGGAAATAGGCAACTCAGTAGTACTCATCATAGAGCACACTATATCATATAGGGTGCGATTGCTCCGCCCCGATATACCAACGTGTTGTGGTGTATACGGAGGAGTAATGCCGAGAGAGAATCTCATTCTCCTTTAGAATAGTCCAGGAATTCCGTGCTCAAGTATTCTCCTCTTTGATCACATCAAAGGACATAATACTTATACCTATTTTGGTTCTCTACTTCTAACTTATATTCTTTGAATATCTCAAAAGGTTCAGACCAGTGTTTCAACAGGAACACATGTGCGAATCTTGAGAGATCATCAGTGAATGTAATGAAGTACAAAGAACCCTTCCTGGCATGTGTAGACAGGGGACCTACATACATCATCATGTATCAATCCCAAGAGTTCATCTAACTCTTTCTCTATTTCTAATAAACAGATCTATGGTCATCTTATCTTTGTGACATGACTGGCAAGTTTCAGAAGATGTAAATTCAAACTGATTTAAATATGCATCTAAATGTAACTTAGCTAGTCGGGTCGCATTGATATGACTTAGTCTACAATGCCTCAAGAAGGATTTGTTCATTTTTGAACTCTTCCAATTGTGTGTGTTTTGTACGTTAAGTACTGTGGTTTGATTTAGAACGTATATGCTTTTAGATAACGTGCCTGAACCGATCAACTCTTGATATAGGAAATGTTCAAAACATTATCCAACAATACAAAATTATATCTTTCTTTACTAAGTAAAGAGACTGATATGATGTTGTATATCAGGTTCGGTATTTAATAACATTCGTTCAGAATTAATGTATTTGGTAATACAGGGTGATAACTGCCAACAACTTGGCTGCAACACCTGCACCATTTTTAACTCTTAAAACTTACCACCCTTTCTCAGTTCTTTACCTATCTCTAGCCCATGTAATAGATTACATTTACGGGATCCTGATCCGGTATCTCATACCCAGGACGTAAAGGATACTAAGAAACAGTTCTCTGTAATGAACACACCCGAAGATGATGCATCAGCATGCACTTTCTTCGTTTGGACGGCACGGGAATTCTGATAATCCTCTATTTCCTGCTCGGTCTTACAACAATTATAAGTTGGAGCGGGACCAACGTTCCCCAGCTCAGTATAATAAGCGGGTTCGGTCAATACATCCATATTATTATGTTGATTAAGGCGTGACATGGTCGCTACCTGGAGAGAGAGAAGAAAATACTCAGCGTATGCTCTTGCAAGATTAGAGTGGTTATTAATATATCTAATCAGGATAGCTCCCATTGTTTTAGTCAAATCTTCTTTCAAATCCTAAAAGGAAAGACTAGCTGGGAATAATTACACCCTACAAGTTCGCCAATCTTTCGTCCAGGCCAGTGTCGGTACTTTGAGGGAGGTTCCCCGTGCTTTCGCACGAACCTAATTAAAATAAACCTCGTTTTCCCAGAGGCGTAACCCCGTTGAAACCTTTCTAGACACCTACTTGATCGGCTAATTGTAATGTGTAAAACTCTCCCAGGAGTAACTCTTAATCGCAGTGGGTATCGGGATCTAACTATCTCATAGATGGTATGCAATCTCATTGCAAATTTCAACACTTGAAATTTCCAATAATATTTTACCCCTAACCTCCTATGACCTTGACGGAGGCCAACAAACCATAGGCTGTTAGTCAAGTTCAACCCGTCATTTCCTGATTGAATTAAACCCACCTGCACGACCTTTGACGGAGGCCAACAAAGTCGCACGACTACCCTAAATCAATCGCATTATATGCATATGCAGATAAGCATAAATAGCTACCGCACACTACGCCTTGACGGAGGCCAACAAACGTAGCACGAATACTATGAAGTACTTATCTGAAATGACAGAGGGCTACGACAGGTTTTTAAGAAAACCCTTTGCGTAATGAACTTGATATCGTCGTAGAATCGAGTGATTTTAAATGGATAGTTTTTGAGGCTTTTACTAGTTTTGCTAAAGAGGTCACTCCCGGTGAAGGGATCTCGGCTCTTTCCTTATCAAATAAGGTGCAGGATATTTACAATACCATTATACAAAGAAAAAACTATAAAAGCAATCAAAAGACAAATCGAGTTTGTAACATCTGCTAGTTTCGCTAAAGAGGTCACTCCCGGTGAAGGGATCTCGGCTCTTTCCTTATCGAATAAGGTGCTGGGTATTCTACAAGGAATACCGCTATGCAAAGCAAGAACTAGAGCTACCAGTTTTCGAGACAAGTTTCTACAACATCTTTAGGTTTCTTTTATTTCATTAATCTCATTAATGAAGTCCCATTTATTATGCTTCCCAAGCATCACATATGAAACGGTTATATAATATATATCATATATATATAATATAAGCATTCGTCTTAGGCAGTAATATGATCTCATCACAGAACATTGCAGCAGAAGAACATATATGAAATATTGGATATATTAGGATTTCCGTGTTTTATATTAAGCCTGTATAAAACACGGATTCCACGGTCGTGATGAATATCCAATCCCACACCCCTAGACCCCTACGAGAGCGGCAAGCAACCCTGCCAATTCTAGAGTTAGGAGACCCGGTCTCGACTCCTCGAGATGGTCTCCCACTGGACCCTAGAACCCGGTTACTTGTGCTCCCCGCCTTAGGTCTATCCTAATGCAGAAAAGTAAACAATATACAATGGTGACATCATCCTCAACTAGGAAGTGCCCAATAAAAGAATATTACATACAATGAATTTTACATGAATGAAAATGAAAAACTCTCATCTCACAAAAAACCCCGGCTATTCAAAACACGACGATCCAATATAACATATCACAGCAACACATAACATCACATGTCATCAACGTAAGTAAATATGCGTATCCCAATTGTCGTTGGCATATAGCAACGAAACCGGTGATACACCATATATTACACTTACGGTCGCAGAAAAGAAAGTGAAAAACTACAACAGTTGGAATCCGCAACCACCTTAGACATCACATGCCTAACCAAATGAATTCTTTAGACATCGCATGCCTAAAAATTATAAACCCCGCATTTTAGTCTCGATCTCGAAAACATTTTTCAATATCAAGTCGGGCAATTCAACAAGATTCCCGACATCCTGATCGAATGCTCATCGGAAACTTTAGTAGACGGCCGCACCTTCCGATGCCGTCGACGAAGTGCACTAAGGCGGAACACCGCTGCCGCGAGCACCCGAACGGATGCTTTTGGCGACGGGGTTCTCCTACAGTCACTTGGTCGGGGCTATGGGGCGTGGCTATCTATTAAGTTTACCCGGCGAGTATCCACGTACGCTACGTGATTGCGACAGACTTTTGATCACATCAAAATCCCGTGGCAACCGATCAATTGAGACTAAACTGCTAGATTTATAACATTCAAACTAGTTATCTCATAACTACTTATGGATTCCAAATATTGTATCCCATCACATAATATCCGGACGACGTTAAACTCTTCGATCGATTCATCAAAGTCCCACAATTTCCCGACAGCTCAACACTTGAGCACAGTTTTAATAATACGCAGAAGATGCCACAGTACCTATAAACCAGCCGTAGAAGGGTTAAACCAACGCCTCACATGTGACAACGCTAAACTACCACAAACCCTAGGGTTCAAGTAGCGGTTTTGACGGCCACATAATCAAGTTAAGGTTTACGTTCTTCTAGAGGGTCCACAGAATCACTTGCATATTTTTCCGAATACGTTAAACTTGGAAAAATGGGTTTTTGACATTCGATCGAACTTTTTAACTTCGCCTAGACAATACGTGAATAACCCGAAACAATGTTAAAACTACGAATACGAAACACTCCGAATTTCTTATAGTGTAAGATTACATCACATGCAAAATTAGCCAAAATAAACAACACCTGAAACACCAAAACACAGAGACAATTGCATGGAAAAAAATTGGAACCAAAATACCCACTGGGGCCGGCCTCCTCGGAAATTGTGTCCATGTGCTCGGCCAAACTCCGAGCACATGGTCCCAATTTTCTCCCATGATCTTATATTTTCCCAAATATGATTCTGCACTTGTTTGGAAAATTTTTGGAGCTCATTTTAAAATCGACAGAAACATGGTTTTAGGGTTTCAAGTTTCGGAGTTCGTTTCATTTTCGTAATCTAACAAAATCCGTATTAATTTCTAGCATGGCTCTGATACCACTGAAAGGTTACCCAATACGGCAACGAGGTTTCGGGAGGTATCGTCCATGCCAAATTCAAAAATTTGCCGTTTTAGCTAACCCTAACTTGAATCGTAAACTAGAAATATACGGAATCAAATGCAAATACTTTGCAATAAGTAAAGAGAGCAAGGAATACAACCTCTGTAGACTGGTCCTTCACTTCAATAGCTCCATGTAGAAGTCCCCTTCGCCGCGATCGTAAACTCCGGACTCTAGAGAGGCTCCACGAAGAAACGAACATGCTTGCTTCGATGACTTCGAGGCCAAAGATGATCTACGTCGAGGAGACACTAACCCAAGTTATTTCTTCACTAGGTCAAGAACTTTGTGAAGAGAACACCCAATACTAAATGGCAAGTAGTAGAGGATGATGAAGTAGGAAGTGGGCTCACTTTAGAATTGATTTTCTCACACTTTTTCTCATAACTCCATTAGAGGTAGAAAGCTTTTGAGGAGGAAGAAGAAGAAGAAGATGAACTCAAGTTAATAATTCATACAAATGAATTTTGTGACCATGGGTGAGTTAAGTCATCATGCTTAACTCATGTAGAGAATTAACCAAGGTGTAAGGTTAAGGGTTGGGTTAAGAAATATCCTAAGGAATGACAAAAGAGTTGACTTTGTTAATGTTTCTACAAGCTTCAAGCAAGCTTGACAACATTGACCAAGTCTTCTCTCTTTTGTTATTTCTTAAGAAATAAACAAAACCCTAATTTAACCTTTAGGTGGTCTAAGTCTCATACACCCATCTTGTATGTATCATCAAGCATGACATAAACATGTACACCTGCATATATCACATATATACAATGTGCACAATCTAGTGAGAAAAGAAATCTTAAGTGAGCTAATACTAGTTAATGTAATGTAATATATAAAATATATAATTATACATTAGATTATTAAATCAACTCTTGATTTAATAATCCGGCTATATTACCTATAACCGACTAATATCATATGATTCAACTTATCGAATCAACACTTGATCCGATAACCCGGCTATATCATATATAACCGACCAATATCTCATATCGCAAGAATAGAATACGGTATCTCATATCGTATCAATCTCGGTCCCGCACATATCACATATGTGCTCCTACTCCGTTTCGCTTGAGCCAGGAAACCCCTGTGTAGGACTCTAAAGACTATTCAATACGCCGGCAGTAGATGATGATCATATCAAACACCCACAAGCCGCAAGCGGTCTGCTAAACGTAACGGCCATCCGGGTATTGAGCGATCAAAAGATCAACAAGCAAGCCTGCTCACACTCCTGAGAATCCAATCAGTAACACTACCGTACAGTCCGGTCTCTTCGTCTGATATGTCGCATATCTCGTCTAGGGGTGGTTAATGTCAGACCCCAGCAACTCGATAAGTCGTGTCGATATGAGGCTTATAACGGGTCGAGAAACCACTGATAACACTTGCCAGTATATCTCTGAAGCAGCCTTGGCCAAGGACTTCCTTGTCACAACCCGAAAGTACGGAACATGACCGACACTTAAATTACGGACGTCTCGAAGCGTACGTAATCTAAGCAAGCCAAACCCAGAAATTAAAACCAAAGAAGCAGTAGAGTGAAGGAAAAACCAACTAAAAACAAGTAGTTTTTATAGCATAAGCCGAATTATGCGTTTAAAAAAAACATCAAGTATTTTCTGAAAATTTCGGCAGAGTCTCCTTTGTAAATACTGGCCCCCAAACGGGATACAACATGAATAGTATACGAAATCAATAAAAAGGCATCCCCAAGCGGGAGCTAGCTCTTCGTCAATCGACGGTCACAACCACACAAGCAATATAGTATACAACTCCAAGGGCGAGGATCAAAACTCAAAAGGAAAATCAAAACAGCAAGAAATCCATAGAAATACAACGCGCGACTCTAAGGTCGAAAGAATAAACATCACTGGTCTCTATCTCTGAAATAAATACATGTTTGGTTGATGGAACTTCTAGATACAAAAGAATAATAATATACAAGGTACAATGATGGGTACGATACAAGTAAACCCACCTACTAGCAAGTCACCCGAAAAAGAAGCAGTGCCAGCAAAGCCGTAATGAAACCTGTACGGCAAAACCTGCAAGAAACTGTGGCACAACGGGAGTGAGTTGCCAACTCGTGAGTAGAAAACATCTACGAACAGAAATCGCATGAACAACGCAATCCTAAATCATACGATCATAATATATCCTCAAATATATAATCTGCAGCCTATAACAATGGCTAGGGTATACCTTTAAACAACGGAAATACAAAGTGCTCGTGTCAGTGCCTCAGGTAGCAATATATCATATGGATGAGGTATGAATGCATGAAAAAAGAATACATGTAAATGAAGAAACTGCTTTCATAATTTAGTGAGATTTCCGTATTTTCAAACGAGGTATCATAAATGAAATCAGCATAAACAGTGTCTAGCATCGACACAAAACATAAATCCCAATATCTCAATATCTCAGGCTCCGGCTATCCGGACTTGCCTGGATCATCAATCTCAGTACCTCGATGTCTCAAAATCTCAATGTCTCAATCTCACTATCTAGGGGGCCGTCAGTCCGGACCGACCCCTACCATCAATCTCAAGACCACGACGGTATCCTCCGGATATCCGACGCGTCGGGTAAAATCACCGGTAGGTAGTCCTCCCCTGCCAGGCTCATCGTCTACTACTCGAACTTCTTGCCCCGGGATACCTTACCGGGCCCACCATGTACCCGAAACGGTTCATCCAACTCCTTGAATCGGGTCTCGAAATCCATCAGCAAACTCATGGTGGGCGACTCATACATCATGGGAAAACCGCACTTTACATTTAAAAAGAGAGAGAAAAGAAGTTTATAAATGTTTTTGTGGTTTTCCATCAAATCCAGGAAATCTCATGAAAATCCGAATCCAAATCCTCAAAAGCATGTAAACAGTGAATATAGGCATAAAAATCCATGAATGCGGCATAACAGTGAATAATAACATGCATGAAGTAGCAAGTAATAACTACAATGTCTAAACTAGCATATAAGGAAAGTACACTAATATCGTGTCTAAACTATTAGCTAAAAAACTATGTCAATGAAATAGTATTTTCTAAATTGTTCGTGACATGGCAATTACCGATGAAGATGTGTGTGAGCCGGCAAGTAAGTGTACGTGGTACATACGCGTCATCGGTAATGGTGCTGGTGTCCTAGCAGCGTCATATCATTAACGGTATATGAATCACAAAATATGTATGCGATGCGGAGCGAACAACAATAATGTGCGGGAGCTGAATACTAAACACAATGATAACTAATCTGCATTTAATAAAATATGAGTTCCACAGTGGTGCCATTTGAAATAACACGAATCGTGGGGTTTTGAAAATAAGGGCTACGGTGTTTTTAAGAAAAGATACATCTTTTGAAATATCCGTAGAATCCCTTGACCCGTCTTTTAAAATACCCACGATCCGTTAGTTTTGAAATAGGTAGGAATCTAACCTAGTCTAACAACTACGCTAAAATATACGGCTGAACTAACAAGCTAACTGAAGGTAAGGAAACAGCCTAATATCTGAGTCGATACATATATATATATATATATATATATATAGTAGTCGGTGATCCCGCCTCAATAATATCACCTCCGATACCATATCTATAATCAGATATTCCCAAGTTAAGAGTGCGGATCAAACATCAATATATGGATCGTTTGTAAATTCGTCGTACGGCATCCCAAATCTGGGTACGGGTCAATATCACCTTCATCATACTATGCATCTGGTATCCTCTTTATCAAATATCATGATCGGGGTACTGATCTACGTCTAGTACAATACTGATACCATCTATGTATGCATGCACGTGTGTGAAACACTACGTCAAAGAACCCGTTACAACGTCATGTCGTATCTCAAATACGAACCCTGCCAAATCACCGATCTCACGGGCACAAATCAAATCTCATCGACTCATCTCAAATCCCAAGTACTATCCTCAAATCCAGTATATGAACACATAGTCCCATACCCATGTGAACACATAAATATATAATCCCATATACGCACATGTAAAAGGAAGGATGTATGCAAGTATGTGCGTGCGTGTGTGTATAGGTGCAACCCCTACTCTAGGGTTTCACAACTACACTAAACCAATCCAAGAACACCAAAAATCCATCTTTATCATCAATCAACTCAAACTACATATAATAAATATATGTGTGTATACGTATTCGTATACATCACCACGAACTGCGGGGGTGCTATACGCCATCCACCCGACTTCTCCCCGTAGATATAAATCTACTCACCTGGTCCTCGCTCGCCGGTGCCGACGTCGCCATGCGCTTGCTTGTCTTCTCGAAGTCCACATGGGGTACCTACATATCATAACGCACCGTATCGCATTAAAATCCGACTCATGACCAAAACGACATACGAATCCCACATAGGTCAAAACCTATGGTTTGCTTTCACAAATCAACCCAAAACCCTCGACATCGGCGTACAAACGCCGAGTGATCGTGAAAAACTCAAACGCACCAATCGTGGTTTCAAAACTCACTAATTATATAAGAAATAGGTTTTAATTCATCAAAACCATAAAAGTAAACAAATCGTTTTATTTCCCAAAAATCTAGTTAGCGGTCGTTAACCGTTTTAATACAAATCTTGATGTTTAAACGAAACTAATGGCCATAATATTTACTAAATATCATAACTAGGTTATATAAACCCTTACTAGATTTTATTCTTATCAATTTTCATTGAATTCAACATTCTAGTTTGCAAAATGCCCAATTTTAACACATTAAAAGCAACAATTTGTAAACTAGCAACTAAATTAGTTTTAGCATTCCATTAACATGTTAATCTCCATATTAAAACCATAATCAATTTATAAAAACCCTAACTAGATTTTAAATTTCACATTTTCAATAATTTCTAAAAACCTAGTTTAGATAAAAAAGCTTAATTTGGACAATTTACATCTAACTATTTACATATTATCAAAAAGATTAAGTTTTCATTTCCTTAAGATGATAATCTACACTTTGCAACCATGATTACATGATAAGAACCCTAATTGCAAATCACAAACTCTTTTTAATTCAAACCATACTCTTGAATTTTCCAAACCTGTAATAAAACCTAATTTAAACCACTCATTCACTTAATTTGAAGAAATAATCAAACAATTTAGCAAAAAGCCAAGATTTATTATACCTCAAGAACCATGGATCAAAAATAGAACATGACCTCCAAATTAAAATCTTTGTACCAAGATCCATGCTATAGGGGCTAATGAAAAATGGGTAGGAGCTTGATTTGGATTTTTGGGATTTTTGTAGGGATTTTGAGGCAAAAATGGTGGATTTTTGATGAGAAAAGAGGTGAAGAAATGAAGGGGGCTGAAGAAAAGGGGGGGCTCGGCCAAGTGCAGGTGGGGGAAGTGTGGGAGAGTGTGAGGTGGGGAAAAGTCAAGTGAGGAAAGTCCAAGTCCACCAAAGTCAAAGCCCATACTCCTTTTACCATTTCTCTCATTTCTTTTGTTTTCTTTTTCTTTCAAAAAACCTTTTTCAAGTGGGGAAAAATTAGGAATGGGCTGCCAAAGGTCTCGGCCAGCAAGACATGGGGATGGGTGTGGGTTTGTGTGGGTGAGAAAAATGATAAATGTTATACCCCAATATCTATTGACACTAATTTCACTATTTAAGCCTTTTTCTTCGATATTTTCTAAAACCGTTTGACAGCTTCATTTCATTTCAAAAACAACATGTTAAAATTTTGTTTAATGTGTTATAATGCACAAAATTTGTTTCAACCCATTCCAATTTGTAATTTTCCCTAATTAAATGTATTAGTGACGGCTTAAAATAATATTAAAATAATTAATTTCGGAAATTTTTTCAGAAAATTAGAAATTTTACCAGTAGCTCAATAAACACCAAATACTAGCAATTACATAGCTAGAATATGTATATTTAATTTTATAATAAAGATATTTGTATTTTAAATTTTTTTACAGAAACCCCCCTTATTTTACCTATTTTCCGAAATTTCACCGAAACGATTTTTTTTTTCAAAACGTTACAATCTTCCCCCCTTAAAGAAATTCGGTCCCCGAATTTAAATTAAAACTTCCCCCAAATACTAAAATATTTCAGCTAAAACCATCATATCGCCGGGGCTCCGAAATCATAAATACATAAAACATATCGTAGCGCAATGCATGCGCACGAAAAATAGATATATAAACCAAAAATCAAAACTCCGTCAAGCATCCTGCAATCATCGGAGTTATGATGAAGACACCAATGTCAAGATCCAAAACTAAAATCAATATGATATACATCAAAACTATACCTGTAAACGTCAAAACTATATAGGTAAACATCATTAAAACATCTGGAAGCAATGCATGCCAAATATACTCAGGTACTGTCCTCTGACTAGTCCTGCTCGGTACTAAACCAAATAGCAAGCATCATAAAATATACTGCTCCAAAAGAAATCAATCCCAAAATATATGAATGCCACGCGCGTCTGGTGCGCACGGAAATCGAAATCCGTGAATGTGCCATACATGTGTACCAAAAACCAAATCTAAGTGCAACGGGTGTGCACGAAAACACCTGTCAAGGGCAACGTGGTGCCTGACAGCAAAACCAGGTGCATCTGATATGCACGAAAAATCTCGATTTAGTGCATCTGGTGTGCACCTAAATCGCATCAAGTGCTTTAGGTATGCCCAAAATCCAAATAAAGTGCACAATGTGCATGAAAACGAATATCGAATATCACAATCGAAATCGATGGTATACAACACACTTCAATCAAAATCCCAATCAAGTATATCGTGGTATAAAATCTCACCATCCTGTGCATCGGCGTGCACAAAAGCCAATCAAATACAAAAAGTGCATGAAAACTATACCGAAAGCATAAGTCAAATCATATGCATGCCCTAGGCATGAAATCAAATATCATGAAACTCGGTCATCAAAACTCAATCATGAAATAAATCACCCACAATTTCTGAAATCCAATATGACGGATACGTGATAGTCAATCACAAAACCACAAATCATAAATGTTGTCATCGATATGTCCGTCCTTAAAGTCGAGAATGTGTCGGTGCATCCAATGCTAGCAGAGAAAGATATCTTCTTGCCTTATGATCATGGCATGTCGCCTAGTGCCCTTAGGCTTTCGTCTCTCACTGCAGATTGCTAAGTACATAGCTCCTCGGCTTAACGGTCCAATATAGAAACGATAACGGAAGCAGTCCGCTCTGACACATCCTCTAAAGATCTCTGGCCAACTATCATGGTTACTCATAACATGTCTCGTCGACGATGCCGAACTTTGGCCTACTGGGTGTGCGTCATATGACCGCTCCTGGGTCCAGGTCTTCTCATTCAGTATCTCCAGAAAGGTCCTGTCGAAGTCTCTCCCAAGTCTCGTTTCTGCCGAACTGCCCGGAAGTGATCATCCTTTTACTATATCTATTTTTTGTTCCGGAACGGCTGCATACTCATCACGACTCCTTCTGGAAGATATATCCATATACAACACCTCTGCATGCGTATTACATCTCTGATATCGGCGGAGTGGAATGTCATCTCATCAAGATCTCGTACGAACCTCTTACTCCACTTTTCTCTAACGTTGACTGATTCGGACTCGTCTCATGGACTGCGCTCCAACGGCTATACTCATATCTGGAGTCTCCCGAGCAATGCATCTCACCAGCTAGCATCCGAATGAAGTCGAACCATTCGATCGATTTGTCAGAACCTCATAATCCCCCAAGAGCTCAACATCTTGGGTACAGTTTAATAGTATTGAGTACATACTATAGCATCGGTGGTCCAGCCGTAGAAGGGCAAACCCAAGCCTCACTAATGGCGCCGCGGAATTGCCGCAAACCCTAAGGTTCAAAGGCTTTCACACGGTCATTATGTCGAGTTAGGGTTTCATTCTTCTAGAGGGTCCATAGAATTTCCTGCATGTCTTTCCGAATACTTTAAACTTGGAATAATAGGTTTCTGACATTCGATCGCCTCTATCGACTCTCAACGTCTCCGCGTGAAGTCGTCTCTAGCTGGAATCAATCTATCTGATGACCTCGCATCAGGGTAGGTGAACGAATCACATGTTCTAGTCATTCATCCTCGGTGACTAGCGACCTTTTATCATCTCTTAGCACAACTTGTACTGCAATAGCTCCAACACCTGGGCGATATCTCGTCGTTCGCAGCAACAATTGGCTCACTCGTCTGCACGCTGAACAGTGCCTCAATCATCATGAATAAGCAATACATCAACGGTCAACAAAATCTGGTTGGCCTCTGTCGGTGGCCCAATCCTCTGGTGCTGATCTGCACGTCCCAGAAATCTCATACAGCGATCCATCAAAGATCGTGGCGTGAAAACATAATAAAAAGACACATCTCTGCAATCGTGTGTCGCCGGAATCACGCCCTGGTCAGTCCTCGTTCGCGACGAGCTCGTGCTGACCGCAACTCTAGCCGTAGCTCTCCCTGCCCGTAATCATGGCAGCAAAACCATAACTGGTACCGATGAGGCTAGATCATGAATGAATATAATACTGAGCAAAGAAATGTACATCCTAAGGCTTCTTAAGCGGAGTAGCGTATCGTAAGTATGCCGCGGAACATACCCACGGTACGTCACTCTACTTTAGTCACCTACTCCATCAACCAAGGGTCATCCTACGCTCCGAAGGTAAAACCTAACTCTCTGATACCAACTTTGTCACGACCCGAAAGTACGGAACATGACCGGCACTTAAATTACGGACGTCTCGAGGCGTACGTAATCTAAGTAAGCCAAACCCAGAAATCAAAACCAAAGAAGCAGTAGAGTGAAGGAAAAACCAACTAAAAGCAAGTAGTTTTAATAGCATAAGCCGAATTATGCGTTTAAAAAAAACATCAAGTAATTTCTGAAAATTTCGGCAGAGTCTCCTTTGTAAATACTGGCCCCCAAAGGGGATACAACATGAATAGTATACGAAATCAATAAAAAGGCATCCCCAAGCGGGAGCTAGCTCTTCATCAATCGACGGTCACAACCACACAAGCAATATAGTATACAACGCCAAGGGTGAGAATCAAAACTCAAAAGGAAACTCAAAACAGCAAGAAATCCATAGAAATACAACGCGCGACTCTAAGGTCGAAAGAATAAACATCACTGGTCTCTATCTCTGAAATAAATACATGTTTGGTTGATGGAACTTCTAGATACAACAGAATAATAATATACAAGGTATAATGATGGGTACGATACAAGTAAACCCACCTACTAGTAAGTCACCCGAAAAAGAAGTAGTGCCAGCAAAGCCGTAATGAAACCTGTACGGCAAAACCTGCAAGAAACTGTAGCACCACGGGGGTGAGTTGCCAACTCGTGAGTAGAAAACATCTACGAACAGAAATCGCATGAACAACGCAATCCTAAGTCATACGATCATAATATATCCTCAAATATATAATCTGCAGCCTATAACAATGGCTAGGGTATACCTCTAAACAACGGAAATACAAAGTGCTCGTATCAGTGCCTCAGGTAGCAATATATCATATGGATGAGGTATGAATGCATGAAAACAGAATACATGTAAATGAAGAAACTGCTTTCATAATTTAGTGAGATTTATGTATTTTCAAACGAGGTATCATAAATGAAACCAGCATAAACAGTGTCTAGCATCGACACAAAACATAAATCCCAATATCTCAATATCTCAGGCTCCGGCTATCCGGACTGGCCTGGATCATCAATCTCAGTACCTCGATGTCTCAATGTCTCAATCTCACTTCTAGGGCGCCGTCAGTCCGGACCGACCCTTACCATCAATCTCAAGACCACGATGGTATCCTCCGGATATCCGACGCGTCGGGTAAAATCACCGGTAGGTAGTCCTCCCCTGCCAGGCTCATCGTCTACTACTCGAACTTCTTGCCCCGGGGTACCTTACCGGGCCCACCATATACCCGAAACGGTTCATCCAACTCCTCGAATCGGGTCTCGAAATCCATCAGCAAACTCATGGTGGACGACTCATACATCATGGGAAAACCGCACTTTACATTTAAAAAGAGAGAGAAAAGAAGTTTATAAATGTTTTTGCGGTTTTCCCCCAAATCCAGGAAATCTCATGAAAATCCGAATCCAAATCCTCAATAGCATGTAAACAGTAAATATAGGCATAAAAATCCATGAATGCGGCATAACAGTGAATAATAACATGCATGAAGTAGCAAGTAATAACTACAATGTCTAAACTAGCATATAAGGAAAGTACACTAATATCATGTCTAAACTATTAGCTAACAAACTATGTCAATAAAATAGTATTTTCTAAAGTGTTCGTGACATGGCAATTACCGATGAAGATGTGTGTGAGCCGGCAAGTAAGTGTACGTGGTACATACGCGTCATCGGTAATGGTGCTGGTGTCTTAGCAGCGTGATATCAATAACGGTATATGAATCACAAAATAAGTATGCGATGCGGAGCGAACAACAATAATGTGCAGGAGCTGAATACTAAACACAATGATAACTAATCTGCATTTAATAAAATATGAGTTCCACAGTGGTGCCATTTGAAATAACACGAATCGTGGGGTTTTGAAAATAAGGGCTACGGTGTTTTTAAGAAAAGATACGTCTTTTGAAATATCCGTAGAATCCCTTGACCTGTATTTTAAAATACCCACGATCCGTTAGTTTTGAAATAGGTAGGAATCTAACCTAGTCTAACAACTACACTAAACTATACGGCTGAACTAACAAGCTAACTGAAGGTAAGGAAACTGCCTAATATCTGAGTCGATACATACATACATACATACATATATATATATATATATATATATATATATATATAGTAGTCGGTGATCCCGCCTCGATAATATCACTTACGATACCATATCTATAATCAGATATTCCCAAGTCAAGAGTGCGAATCAAACATCAATATATAGCTCGTACGTAAATCCATCGTACGGCATCCCAAATCTGGGTACGGGTCAATATCACATTCATCATACTATGCATCTGGTATCCTCTTTATCATATATCATGATCGGGGTACTGATCTACGTCTAGTACAATACTGATACCATCTATGTATGCATGCACGTGTGTGAAACACTACGTCAAAGGACCCGCTAAAACGTTATGTCGTATCTCAAATACGAACCCTGCCAAATCACCGATCTCACGGCCTCAAATCAAATCTCATCGACTCATCTCAAATCCCAAGTACTATCCTCAAATCCAGTATATGAACACATAGTCCCATACCCATGTGAACACATAAATATATAATCCCATATACGCACATGTAAAAGGAATGATGTATGCAAGTATGTGCGTGCGTGTGTGTATAGGTGCAACCCCTACTCTAGGGTTTCACAACTACACTAAACCAATCCAAGAACACTAAAAATCCATCTTTATCATCAATCAACTCAAACTACATATAATAAATATATGTGTGTATACGTATTCGTATATATCACCACGAACTGCGGGGGTGCTATACGCCATCCACCCGACTTCTCCCCGTAGATATAAATCTACTCACCTGGTCCTCGCTCGCCGGTGCCGACGTCGCCACGCACTTGCTTGTCGTCTCGAAGTCCACATGGGGTACCTACATATCATAACGCACCGTATCGCATTAAAATCCGACTCATGACCAAAACGACATACGAATCCCACATAGGTCAAAACCTATGGTTTGCTTTCACAAATCAACCCAAAACCATCGACATCGGCGTACAAACGCCGAGTGATCGTGAAAAACTCAAACGCACCAATCGTGGTTTCAAAACTCACTAATTATATAAGAAATAGGTTTTAATTCATCAAAACCATAAAAGTAAACAAATCGTTTTATTTCCCAAAAATCTAGTTAGCGGTCGTTAACCGTTTTAATACAAATCTTGATGTTTAAACGAAACTAATGGCCATAATATTTACTAAATATCATAACTAGGTTATATAAACCCTTACTAGATTTTATTCTTATCAATTTTCATTGAATTCAACATTCTAGTTTGCAAAATGCCCAATTTTAACACATTAAAAGCAACAATTTGTAAACTAGCAACTAAATTAGTTTTAGCATTCCATTAACATGTTAATCTCCATATTAAAACCATAATCAATTTATAAAAACCCTAACTAGATTTTAAATTTCACATTTTCAATAATTTCTAAAAACCCAGTTTAGATAAAAAAGCTTAATTTGGACAATTTACATCTAACAATTTACATATTATCAAAAAGATTAAGTTTTCATTTCCTTAAGATGATAATCTACACTTTGCAACCATGATTACATGATAAGAACCCTAATTGCAAATCACAAACCCCTACTTTTTAATTCAAACCATACTCTTGAATTTTCCAAACTTGCAATAAAACCTAATTTAAACCACTCATTATCTTAATTTGAAGAAATAATCAAACAATTTAACAAAAAGTCATGATTTATTATACCTCAAGAACCATGGATCAAACATAGAACATGACCTCCAAATTGAAATCTTTGCACCAAGATCCATGCTATAGGGGCTAAGGAAAAATGGGTAGGAGCTTGATTTGGATTTTGGGATTTTTTGTAGGGATTTTGAGGCAAAAATGGTGGATTTTTGATGAGAAAAGAGGTGAAGAAATGAAGGGGGCTGAAGAAAAGGGGGGGCTCGGCCAAGTGCAGGTGGGGGAAGTGTGGGAGAGTGTGAGGTGGGGAAAAGTCAAGTGAGGAAAGTCCAAGTCCACCAAAGTCAAAGCCCATACTCCTTTTACCATTTCTCTCATTTCTTTTGTTTTCTTTTTCTTTCAAAAATCCTTTTTCAAGTGGGGAAAAATTAGGAATAGGCTGCCAAGGGGCTCGGCCAGCAAGACATGGGGATGGGTGTGGGTTTGTGTGGGTGAGAAAAATGATAAATGTTATACCCCAATATCTATTGACACTAATTTCACTATTTAAGCCTTTTTCTTCGATATTTTCTAAAACCGTTTGACAGCTTCATTTCATTTCAAAAACAACATGTTAAAATTTTGTTTAATGTGTTATAATGCACAAAATTTGTTTCAACCCATTCCAATTTGTAATTTTCCCTAATTAAATGTATTAGTGACGACTTAAAATAGTATTAAAATAATTAATTTCGGAAATTTTTTCAGAAAATTAGAAATTTTACCAGTGGCTCAATAAACACCAAATACTATCAATTACATAGCTAGAATATGTATATTTAATTTTATAATAAAGATATTTATATTTTGACTTTTTTTTACAGAAAACACCATTATTTTACCGATTTTCCGAAATTTCACCGAAACGATTTTTTTCTTCAAAACGTTACATTCCTGTTATAGCCAATCGAGCACAACGCAACATCAACTCCCTATACCGGGAGAGACGAAACCCCTCCTATTGGTCATTGCCTCCATATGACTCGGGACTGTACCCAAGAGCCACCGTTTTGCACGTTCTCTTGAACGTGGTAAGGTGGAAATCAAAGCACAGTGGGAATCACACAAGTCTCTATGACGATCTCGGGTCTACAGACTAACCTATACCAGTGTCACCAGAGAACTGCCATCTGACGTGAGGTATAATACCATCTGGGAGTTCTCGGCGAGTCCGTTCAGTGTACCCAGTCTCCACTGAGCACCCGTATACTGTCACTGATGTCAAACACCAATGGATATGGGATCATCCATCGCCCATCTACATGGGTCGAGAAGCTATACGCTAGTCTACTCTGGTATATCGATGCCCTGTCTCGATACACCTACGACTAGGAACATTTGAAGGATGTACTTAGCGACTACACTGTCCCCATTAGTATGATCTGCATCATAATCCTGGCAGTCAAGTACTCATCCTAAGGGCTTTATCAATATGTAACATAGAGACAATCAGTGTATATGTTAAGATAAAGAGCAACCAGATAGCATACTATCATGTCAAGCAAGAAAGTCCTCCATATATATGTCCAAGCATCCACTACAATATACATCGTATGTACAGTAATGGCCTCTAGGGCATACATATCACTAACAATCTCCCACTTGCACTAGGGCCATTTGTTGTAGTATCTCATACCCAATAATCAGCAGTGGTTGAAATATCTCATATTTAACCATCCCATAAAAGTCTCTCCTGGGATTATGCCTTTGTGAGTGGATCCGCCATGTTCTCCTCTGTGTCTACTCTCCTAATCTCAATCTCCTTGGAGATCATCCATCTCCATGATCAGGTGATACTGCCTAAGAATTTGTCTGGATCACTAATGAGACGGGGGTTCCTAGGCCAAATCCACAACTCCATTATCACACAATGGTAGGAACGAAGTTCATCTCATGAACTATTATATATCCAGACTATCTCTTTGGTAGCAATGTATCCAGCCTTTATCGTCTAGTTTTCCACGGTATCTAACTTGGAACTCTTCCAACATACCGTCCCTCCACTGAGGGTAAAGACAATGCCTGTGATTGACATTCAGTCGTCCTTACCACCCTGGAAGCTATCCAGTGATTCTCCCCAGGATCGATTGATACCATCTCACTACACCTAGTGAGAATCCTAACATCTATTTAGATCTATCTCATAGATCCAAAACCCAGGATTTAGGAGGTATCACTTTGATCCTATATGGAGAATCCATGTGATAAGAGGAGATTGACTGAGTGTAGCATAGGAAACTCCTTTCTTATTAAGAGCATGTCATCCACGTACTATACGAGGATCACTGTTCCCCTCCGAATGGCGGCGACGACGCGAGGACGTCTTGCCTGAGATTCGGGATAGATGCTATATGGTTTTATGCGTCTACCTCTCCGAAGATGCCAAGTTGATTTATGGCATCGTGTATCGGAGGTTTAGACGGATGCGGCCGATGTAGCAGACTTCGTCAGATTCCCCCTCGTTTGAGGGGTTTTTGATTGTGGGGATGCTCTTCCCTGCAGGCGCAAGCCCCTGCAGTTAATTACGCTACCGCATCGCGGTAACCACTTTCTCCTTCTCCAGAATTTCACTTCGTGTCGTGTGTGTTTGTTTTGTTTGTGGTTGCTTGTGGATTGTATACGGAGACTAAGTTATGCCGTCGCTCGTAGGACGTGGATTAGTCCAAATCCGTATTTACTTAGATTTGGGTTTGGTGTTTTGGTTTGAGGATACGTTAGCCATATTGAGGCTAAGATCGACTTAAACGTTCGTTAAGGATACGTTAGTCCAGTTTGAGACTAAGATCAACTTAACGGGATCGTTTAGATCCAACAAAAGAGCATTTGGGGGCTCTATTGCTCCAGTTTAGGGACATAGCGGTCCGTTGCATGCATGGCCATCGGGACCCGTCACCTCTCTGACGTCGTTGAAGGATTACAACGATAGGTGTCAGAGGAGTTCAGAGTGTACCCTTGAACCAAAGTCGATTGGAAGGGATCTATAGTCCAATTTGGGACTAAAGTCTGTTTGAAGGTTTAAGGATACGTTAGCTATATTTGAGGCTAAGATCGACTTAAATGGGATCGTTTAGATCCGACAAAAGAGCATTTGGGGGCTCTATTTTTCCAGTTTAGGGACGTAGTGGTCCATGTTCTAGTTTAGGGACATAGGGGTCCATGTTCCAGTTTAGGGACGTGGTGGTCCATTGCATGTATGGCCGTCGGGACCCGTCACCTCTCTTACGTCGTTGAAGGATTACAACGATAGGTGTCAGAGGAGTTCAGAGATGTACCCTTGGACCAAGTGTAAATTGATTTAAAAGAGCAGCCGCGCTCAGTCAATTTAATTTGAGAACTTACGGCCAGAATTGGGCTAAGTCCAATTGATAATGTTCAACATTTTTCTTTATATTTAACCTAGTAGGCCTTTATTAGGGCTCTGCCCCTGCACTGCATTTTATTCTGGCCTATTAGGCCTTTTAAGTTGGGCTCTGTCCCCTTTTTTATAATGCAGATCATTTGTTTTGATCCATTGGGCCTTTTAATTGGGCTCTGCCCTTTAACAATGCGCCGCATTAATTAGTCTGACAAAGTGCCACGCGGCTTGTCAGGCGCTTTGCGCCAATTGAGGAGCGCAAGGCGCAAGTCCATAGGGAGGTGACATGTGTCACGCTTAGGAGAGCGCAGTGCGCTGCGCCAGCGCACTGCGCTGTTGCGCTGCTGATACGTGGCGCGCTCTGGTGAGTTGCGCTAATTCATGAGAGCAGTGCTCTGTTTTTAGAAGCACATAGCGCAGATCATTATTGGGCTGACACGTGGCGCTCTCTGGTGGCTTGCGCCAACCCGAGAGCGCAACAGTGTAGATTTTGCAAGTGCAATGCACTGTTTTATTATTTTGATCAATTTTAGATCAAAGAAAACAAATTTTCTTGTTTTCAAAGAACCAGTGGTTCATCAAAAGGCAATGCCTTTATTATTATTATATTTTTATTGAAGATCTTTGATCTTGTTCTTAGATCAATGATCTTTTTAGAAGAAATTCTTCTTTTATTCAAGGTTTTTACCTTTCCTTTCTTTGAGCTCTTGTCAAAATTTTCTTTAAAGGAGTTCTCTCTGTGTTGATGTTCTTGATCTCTCACGATGTTGATTCCCTTTTGAGTTGGGGTCTAGGGGTCTTTATATAGTGCCTATAGATTTGTTAAGTTTGTTAAAGAGATCATTCTCTGAGTGATTTGGGGAATTTTCCCCACCGTTGGATCTTTGATCCAAGGGCTTCTGTTTTACAGAAGGCAATCTTCTTATTTTAACAAGAACAGAAAGATCTTACTAGAATTTAATTCTGTTTGGCGCAAACGCCCCAGCGCGTGACACGTATCACGCAGCGCACGACGCAGTGCAACTGCGCTTACGCAACTGCGCTGACACGTGTCGCGCAGCGCAACTGAAGCGTTGCTTTCTTTAATTTTGTTTTAAATAGAGCCTTACTCTGATTGGGCGCGCTGCATTGGGCGCTGCGCTGATGTATCAACTTCTGACACGTGGCGCATTGCGCGCAGCACACGGGATTTGAAGCGTTGCTTCAATTTTTGAATTTTTGAAATTCAAACAGAGGTTTGCTCTGATTGGGGGAAATAAATGCCCCCCCACCGTTGTGCTCACGTGGCGCGCACGTGAGTGCAACGGTGGCAAGATCCTAACCATTGGATCAACCGGTGAGGTGAAAGGGCGCATGCGCCTATAAATAGGACCCTTGGTCCTTAGAAAATTTTTACCATTTTTCAAGAACTTGATTTTCAGAGCCTTGCTCTTGCTTAAGAATTTTAGTGCCTTGCTCTTGCTTCTTCCCAAGAACTTCAAAGTTCAGAACTTAGCATCATTTTAGGTAAAATTAAATTAAGTTAAACTTAATTAACAGAGCCTTGCTCTTATAGATCTTTGATCTAAAGAAAACCTTTCTGGGGTTTTATCAACAGAGCCTTGCTCTCAAAAGTCTATAGATCTACAGAGATCTTGTTTCATGGGTTTTAACCCATGAACAGAGTTTTGTTCACAGATCAAATGTAGATCTTTTTTGATCCAAAAAGGGAGAACTTTTTTATAAGTCTTCATGGATTTTTTTAAGACCCCAAATTTTTAATCTTTAGGAGTTAAAATTTTCTTTTGATGGATCTCCCCATCATTATTACAGAGCTAAGCTCTTTTTAAGGAAATTTTATTCCCTTGAGACCAGAGTCTGACAAATGTCACTCTGTGACAGAGTTTTGCTCTGAAAGAGGAGATTTTCTCCTTGTCTCTAGGGATTACCCATTAATGAGGATATTCTATTAGGGTCTCTTCATTAATTGACAGTCTCATCCAATGATGGGGTTGTCTTATTAACTAATGCACTGTCATCCAGATTTTGTGGGTCTCCCTTTGGTCCCCTACCCACTGCATTGCAGTGTGGTATAAATTTTAAAATGCCAGGCGTTGGAACTACGATACCGACGGTTGATTTTTATCCCCTTGCAGTGAACATGTCTACTGATCTGTATTTCCCGTTTGTTCGCTCGGAGGGAGGATTTCCCCAGGCACCAGTGGACCGAGTAGTGCTCGCTCTCATCAAGGATCATGACCCCGAGCATAAAAGCCATCACCTGTGGGGTAGGTGGTATAATGAGATCATCCAGGGTCACCGAAGTTTCAGTTCCGCCACGCCATCTGAGCCCATATCTTCGCTCCCTTACGCGGATGAACCCCCGGTGAAGTATGTCGTGGAGGTTAAAAATTGGAACTCGGATGACCTCCTCCAACCCGCGATTGGTGCTATTCCCGTGCAGCCGCCGCCGGCAATAGATATTTTAGGGAGGCGAATCTGTCAGGGTGAAGCATGCCCTTGGAGACAGGCCTATAACATTGGATTGATGCCGCGACCGCCCGCCGGATATTTGCAGTGGGCCCGGTATATCTTATCGGCGAAAAGGACTCATCTGATGAAGATTGGTTTGTATTCGGCCATCTATGTCTCACTCTTTGAGTATCCCTCTCCTCCAACGTGGTGGTTTAAGGCTTTTATCGAGCAATGGAATATCCCCACCCACACCTTCCTGATGACGGACAGGGAAGTCTCTATCTCTTTGGAGGAGTTTCCTAAAATCTCGGGTCTGCCGATGAGGGGGGAGCATTACGAAGAGCTGCTTCCTCCCGACGAATACGTCTTTGCCACCAAGCCGCTGATGTTTGATCTGACTCCGGAGAACGCTATTCAGCACCAGTTTCCGGGCTTGGTGAAGGTGCTGGAGATCTATGAAGGGCTTTATCTGGAATCGGGCACCCGGGGAGTCAGTTTCGCAGATTTTATCGCCCGCTTCATTCGACCGGAGTTCCTATCGGAGCGGAGCGAGAAGTTCGCCCAGCTTGATGACCCTTTTGGCTTTGGCTTGGATCGCCGACCCACATCGGAGGATGATCACAAGGACTTTTATCTCCCCGGTGCCGCCGTCATGCCCTTGTCAGAGATCGTCGTCCCTGGCATGGATGAGGAGTCCTTTTTTGTATGGTTCCTGGGATTGTGGCTGTGCAGCTTTGCGCTCCCCATGCACCCGCGCCACATGCGGTCATCTGTTTTCTACCCAGCACATCGGATGGTGGCTGGTCTGCAGTTGACAGTAGGAATCGCCGGGCTGGCTTATCTTTATAATGGACTTAGCGTAGCGGCGGACGCTAATGAACCTGGGGTGCAGCCTGCTAACTTCCCGATGCACTACTTCACCTCTTGGATGGAAATGCATGTGTACGGGGTGTTCGGCGTCCATAAGATCCCTCCGTTTTTTGAGAAGTGCAGACTCCCAAGAGTCATGCGGTTGGTCGGCGCTTCGATCGTGGTTGTGTCTCCGCGAGAGGCTAGGGGCTACTCTTTCGTCCACACCTGGTCGGAGCGAAGATTTCCTTTTTGGACAAAGTCATAACCATAGGCTCAGAAACCACTAAGTCGGTGGTGCCGCTGCGCGATGATTTTAAGGATGGGGCTTCCATATTGAAAGCCCGAGAGATCCTCCACCTCTACTCCATTCGGCCGGGCTACCTGGTGTTCAGGAAGAATGAGATGGCGCTTTTCATGAGGTATAACCCTCACCGGTTCGCCCAGCAATCAAGCTATCACCAGGGGATCCCGATGGAATCTTTCTTGGAAAAGCCCGTGGCCAGCCGAGAGGGGATAAGGAATGCAATGCACCATTTCATGCAGCTTAACACGGGTTCCTATTTCTTCATCAGCGAGCCGAGCTGCGTCCCCAAGGTGCTCAACGCGTACATGGCTTGGTACGCGCACGCAATGGGTCCAGTTATCCTTAAGGAGAAGCGCATGCTGGTTGACCGCAAGGGTGCGCCTCCCGGCGGTGATTGCAAGGCTCCCTTGAAGCCAAGGACCCCGTTCATTCCTCCGCTAAAAGATGCCGGAACCCTACCACCGCGCGTGTTGAGCCCTCCGCGCGGACTGCCACTCCGTGGTACTGCAGATGCACCACCAGCGCCCCGTGCACCAGTGGATACGGTTGATGTGGTTTCGCCGGAGTCCGGCGTGGGCGCGGATATCGGGACCCGCCGCCCTAGGGTGCCTGCAAAGCGCAAGTCAATCTCGGGTGCACCCAAGGCTGGTGGGCAGAAGAGGAAGAAGAAGTCGCTTCTCTCTCTAGATGCTATCCTCGGTTTAGAGGAGCCTCAGGCCCCTCTTACCGAAGGTATAAACGAGTATGGCAGCAATAAGGGCTTCTCGGTAGACCCGGCAGACACCGATCTGGCGGCCGCTATTGCGGCTTCTGAGCGATCAGCCAGACTTGAAGCGTGGTTGGATAAACTCGCTCGAGCAGGTAATCATTAGCTGTACTCTTTATCATTTTATAGCATTTTTATCATTATCCTCGACTAATGCGTTCCCTCCTTTTTTAACAGGTGTCACTACCGAAGAAGCCATCGCTGCTTCTTTGAAAACCTTCCAGGAGGAGGAAAATAAGCGCGCTTTAACGGGCGTTGGTACGTCTCGCCTTATTGAGTTTTTATCCTCCTTTCTGATGGCCAACCTAACCTTCTTCTTTTGTTTCTTTACAGGGGCTGTGCCAGCTGATGCGGGGACTCTCCCCGGGCCTGAAACTGAAGTCCCAGTCTCTTCGGAGCTGCCGCAAGAGCCTCGACTCGACAAGTCGACGAGGGATGCCTTGAAGGATTTGGAGGCATCCCTGTTCACGGACGAGGACGTCTCAATGAGGGAAGCCTTGGAGAGCTCCGTCTTGACGGCTCGAGAGGAGAGAAAGCGGCTAAGGCGCGAGGCGAAGGCACGCAGGGCTGCTTTGGCCGTGGAAGCGGGCCCAAGCACCGTCCCTCGTGCTGATACCCCCTCAGAAGAGCCTCCGGTCGCCTTGTCCACTGCTCGCAGACAGGTGGCGCGTGCAGTTCGGAGTGCTAACGATAAATCCACTTCAGGTAATGTATCTTTCGAGATTTGTTTGTAAGAATTGTAAACTTGTCAGTTCTTATATATCTTGTCTTGCAGGGCCAAGTCCAACCGAGGGGGAGGCGGAGACCGTCGAACCCAAGGAGCCAGAGGAAGAAGCACTGGCCGAACCCGAGCCGACGGTGGGCAACGTCGCTGGGGTTGCCGAGCCTGAGCTGGGGGCTGAGGGAGCTGCACCTGAGAAGGTCGTTGTTGCCGAGCCTGAGGTGGCGGCAAATGTGACGACCGCTATAATTGAGCCCGAGGCAGCGGCGGACGAGGCGCCTGAGACCGGCGACCCCATGGTGACGGCGGATGAGACAATGGCGACCGCCGAGCCCGAAGAAGTAGCGGGTGAGACGGGCATGACTCCTGAGGACGAGCCGGCCGCTCTTTCTCAAGAGTCTGGCAATGCTCCGGTCATTGCTCTCCCCGCTTACGGTCCTCCGCCGTCTCCTGGCCTCGCGAGCATGACGACGGCCCCCGTAGAGTCTGGGGATGAAGCCACGGGTGGTGGACTTATGTCGATGGAGGAGGGAGACGCCTCTATTTTGGCTGGCGGCTCATCGGGTAAATTTCGAGTTATAGTCCCCTTTTTTTATCTTGCAATCCTTTCTGACAAGTTTATCCTTGTTTTTAATGCAGGTGCGGCTAGTGCCGATGCTCCATTGCTCGAGGGAGCGCCGTCAACTACTGCCTTGGCGGTGGTCACCTCTCAGCCCTCCCTTGTACCCTCAAAGATGTTGGAAGGTAAGGATTTGCAACCCACTAGTTTTCTCTTTCAGCCGCATAATTTATATACTAATGTCGTACTATTGCGTCTTTCCAGGAGTGCTTTTTGACCATCTCTATCAGGTGTTGCTCCCACACTTCTCCTTCCCATCTGAACTCGCTTCTTCCTCTAGTGGTGCCGGTGAGTATAGTTTCCGACTGATATCTTTCTTTTTTCAGTGATGGAATTATTTCTAACTTTTTCTCGTCCTGATTACAGTGCTATAAATCGAAGGAGGGGATGAAAAATCGGCCGCGCCACCGGCCCTTCCGGCCTTGCCACCTGCTGCAGCTGGTATAACAAACTATCGCATTGATGACCCTTTTTTTGTATTTCTTGAACTGTCATCTAATCGTATCTTGTTTTTTCAGCTGTTGTTCCGATCTCGACGCCTTTCGAGTCTCGTGTCACAATGCCGGCAGGCCCTTTCTTGAGACGTCCGTCCTCGAAAGGCGCCGCGAATAGTCTGCGCATGTTGAGCGACTACATCGAGGAACTCGACGTCGAGACTCCTACGTCTGCCGCAGATTTTTCTACGGTGGTTAACCCAATGCTGGTGATACTCGTAAACTTCCATAACGAGGGCATCGTCACGTCTTGGGTTAATCACTGCAGGGAGATCGAGGCTCGCCTGCATCAACTGGAGTTCATGCGCCCTACTCCCGAGACCTTAGCCGCAAGCCATCAAAGAGCAGCGTGGATTGAGCAAAGCGCTTCTTACTTCCGCTATCTCGAACAAGAAGTTACTTCAAGGCGTAAGGAGCGCGGTGAGACTTCGAGCAAATCTGCCCAACTGCATGCTCGGGTGGAGGCAAACGCTGCACGGCTGAAGGTTATCTTTGAAGGCCTTCTGCGATGACTCTCCGAAGGGTTAACAATGAGGCAACAGCTTGACGTCGTCGAGCGGGATGCACCTAATTAGGAGGCAGCCCAGCAGGCAGCTGAGGAGCAACTTTCATCCTACTTGCAGCAGCGGGCCCAGGTGGAAGCGGAAGTGGCCGCGGCAGCCACTCAGGAGGAGGCGCTGAAGGAAGTGCGAGAGAAGCTCGCGGATTTGTTAAAGACACTTCCTTCTCAGTAGCTACTTTTTGTATCATTTGTACTTGTAAATAAAAATGTATATTTTTTTTATTCTTTAACACAATGTATCTTGTACTCAATCATGTTTATGAATAAAAGATATACGTTCTTTGTAATGTCTTGTGTCATTTCTCCGCCTTTTTCTTTCTTTTATTATCAGCATGCCACCTTAGTAAACATGGTTGACAGATAATAGAGCAAGCATCTTGGTTTCTTCAAAAGGCAGCGATGGCTTAGGCCGCAGGTTCAGATCTGCTGCCTAAGACTTTTCAACTTTATGAGCCGTGAGGGTCTCATAAAGACTTTTCTCCCTACGGATCGAGGGGATCTCATAGGTGTATTTTCTCCTTAGGAATCGTGAGGATTCCTAAGTGCATTTTCTCTTATAAGTCGTAAGGATCTTATAAGAGAATTTTCCCTCTTACTAGTCGAGAGGACCCGTAAGCGGTTGTTTCCTTCCTTATCGAGATTCGAGTTTGGAGAGTGAGACCCGTGGATAGTATGCAAGAGACCGTTTTGGGCCAACTTGCAGGGTCCCAGTGCTTAGGGAACAAGTTTTTTAATCCTTACTGCCTAAGGCTTTATCTTACGAGTCGAGCCGCATCGAGAAGTTCTCGCAAAGACATCAATTTCTTCACAAGTCGAGACGAATCGAGCATTTCTCGCAAGAATATCCTAACGTCACAGTTAACCTCTGCTCTTTACGACAGAAGTCCGTTAGGGTCTGTGGTACTTAGGGTTTTGGCCGTCGTACCGTCGCATCAGCTGATATATTCCTCGATAGGCAATCGTGCTGTTCGAGTAGCCCTGCGACTGCCGTGTCTCTGATCCCTTCGGGGCTGGACAAGACGTCTTCAAGCAATCCTCTTTGGCAGTTTGACCGTCGGAAGAGCAAGCGTTAGGAATTTTCCATGCCGCTTTTTACTTGAGGTTAGGCTCATTTTGGAGAGCCCCGATGAGTCATATCCACTCCGCGCTGGTGTGGGATGATCTCCGATAGTCTTTCAGGTTTTATGTGAGTTGCCGTCAAGACCCTGAAGCTAGGAATTTAGCCTTTGCTTCGTTTGCTGGCATCACGTCTGCTGTATCGAGACGAATGTCGCGGTGGGAACTAGGGATTTTGCCGTGGCTCCGTTTGTTTGATTGTCGCGTCTGAACCCTGCTGGAGGAAGAACGCTGGGGTGACATCTCGTTTGCTTTATCGAGACGAACGTCGCGGTTGTCTCTAGGTTGCTGGTGAACCGTCGAGGTTTGGAACTAGGGATTTTGCTGTGGCTTCATTTGTTTGATGATGTTGCGTCTGCTGTGTCGAGACGAACGTTGAAGTGGTGACCATTCCGCACTGGTGTGAGACGATCTCCAGTTGTCTTTCAGGTTTTATATGACTCGCCGTTAAGACCTTGAAGCTAGGAATTTGGCCTTCGCTTCGTTTGCTTTTGTCACGTCCGAACCCTGCTAGAGGAAGAACGCTGGGGTGACATCTCGTCTGCTGTATCGAGACGAACATCGCGGTTGTCTCTAGGTTGCTGGTGAACCGTCGAGGTTCGGAACTAGGGATTTTGCCGTGGCTCCATTTGTTTGATGATGTTGCGTCTGCTGTGTCGAGACGAATGTCGAAGTGGTGACCATTCCGCACTGGTGTGAGACGATCTCCAGTTGTCTTTCAGGCTTTATATGACTCGCCGTTAAGACCTTGAAGCTAGGAATTTGGCCTTCGCTTCGTTTTCTTTTGTCACGTCCGAACCCTGCTGGAGGAAGAATGCTGGGGTGACATCTCGTCTGCTGTATCGAGGTGAACGTCGCGGTTGTCTCTAGGTTGCTGGTGAACCATCGAGGTTTGGAACTAGGGATTTTGCCGTGGCTCCATTTGTTTGATGATGTTGCGTCTGCTGTGTCGAGACGAACATCGAAGTGGTGACCATTCCGCACTGGTGTGAGACGATCTCCAGTTGTCTTTTAGGCTTTATATGACTCGCCGTTAAAACCTTGAAACTAGGAATTTGGCCTTCGCTTCGTTTGCTTTTGTCACGTCTGAACCCTGTTGGGGGAAGAACGCTGTCGTAACATCTCGTCTGCTGTATCGAGACGAATGCCGAGGTGGAGCTGGGATTTTTCCGTTACTCCGCTTGTTTGACCATGGGGTCTTTCGTCGGTGTTGTATCTGCATCTTGATGGACTGCGAAGGAACGCCGTTGTTAACATCTCGTCTGCTGTATCGAGACGATTGTTGAGATGAAGCTGGGATTTTGCCGTCGCTTCGCTTTGTTTCGACCGCGAGGCCTTTTGCTGGCGTTGTATCTACATCTTGATGGACTGCGAAGGAACGCCTTTGTTAACATCTCGTCTGCTGTATCGAGACGATTGTTGAGATGAAGCTGGGATTTTGCTGTCGCTTTGCTTTGTTTCGACCGCGAGGTCTTTTGTTGGCGTTGTATCTGCATCTTGATGGACTACGAAGGAACGCCTTTGTTGATTCTTAGGCCGTAGATATTGCCATTAAGATTTGGATCTAGGGACTATGCCATGGCTCCATTTCATTGTGACTCTAAGGTCGGTTGTTGACGTCAAGACCCTAAAACTAGGGATCTTCCTTTTGCTCCATTTGTTGACATTGTGTCTGCAATATTGCGACAAATGTCGAGATTGTCTCTAAGTTATCTATGAACCGTCGAGATTTGGCTTTGCTTTTTGATGGAGCCTGTTGGGAAGGTATGGTTCCCTCTTTGTTTGCGCCCTTGGATTGTATACAGGGATTGATGTGATCTCAACTGTAGGGCAAAAGTTTCATTCATTTTTTATATTATTATTTTGTTTCCGCGATGCTCTATCATTTCAGCTTTTATATCGCGAAAGTCGCGATTGCCCAATCATTTCGGCTATTTTTCGCGGTGCCCAATCATTTCGGCTGTTTAGTTTATTTTCACTCGCTGCTTTTTATTGCGAGTTGCCCAATCATTTCGGCTATTTATTTTATTTTTACTCGCTGCTTTTTATTGCGAGTTGTCCCATCATTTCGGCTATTTTGCATGCATACATTTCCACTTGCTGCTTTTTATTGCAAGTTGCCTCATCGTTTCGGCTATTTCGTATGCATGTATGGCTCGTTGATTTTTTTTATCGCGAGTGTGGAACTTGGAATCTGACGCCAATCTTAGCATAAGCATCGCTACAACTGGAATATTGCCAGTAGCGAATCATCATTTGCCATGAAAGGGCTGAACAAAGGTGGCTTAGTAAACATGGTTAGGATCCTGTCGACTAAGGCTTTTGACTTCATGAGCCGTAAGGGTCTCACAAAGGTATTTCTCCCTACAAGTCGTGATGATCTAGTAGGTGTGTTTTCTCCTTAGGAATCGTGGGGATTCCTAAGTATATGTTCGCTTATAAGTCGTAAGGATCCTACAAGAGTGCATTCTCCTTATAAGTCGAGAGGACTTACAAGGGTTGTTCACCGTGCGAACCTATCCCTAGTCACGGGTGGGACTTTGCTGGGGAAATGCTTATTCGCGCCCGTGGATTGTATACAAGGGTCAGTATTGAGCCACTTGTAGGGCCATATCGAAGGTTGTGGGAGTTGCTTAAGAACAGGTTCAGGTCTCTGTGACTTAAGACTTTCAAATCCTATGAGCCGTGAGGGTCCCATAAGAGAGTTCTCCTTACGAGTCGTGAGGATCTCGCAAGTGTAATTTCTCCTTGGGGATCGTGAGGATCCCTAATTGTGTTGCTCCCTTATGAGTTGTAAGGATCTCACGCGGGAGATTTCTCCTTATAAGGTCGAGAGGACCCTGTAAGTGTCCTTTAACGAGGTTGCGCCTTTTCGGGTTTTCATAAACACTCGCCGGCAGTCCTGCTGTTTTTACTCACGGAGCCCTTTCGGGCTTTCATCCATGCCCATTCTGCTCATGGACGTACCTTTTTTTCATATTTTTATTTTATTCTTTATTCTTTATTCCTTTTTTTATCTCGGCCGCCTGACGATGCTGCGGTAGTAGTTTAAAGACGTTTCGGTCGTTTGCAAGTTTTAGGACATTGCGGTCTATCATTAGTTTAAGGACGTTTCGGTCCGCCGTCGCCGTATTTGAGGCGAATCTCTAGTTTACTGACTTTTCGGTCTATGGGGCTTTCTCTATGACTGAGCATGATGCCCCCGGCATATCCATCTTTCTCAGAGCGTGCGGTTGTGGCGGGCTCACCTTCCAGTTTTCGGAGATGACGAACTTGCCCTGTTGGTATTGGTCTTCAACCCAGTTCTTGAAGACGTAACAGTTTTCGATCGGATGGCCCAATACTTGGTGGTAAGGGCAATAATTAGAACTGTTGACATCATCCAGTTGTAGTTGGTGTTTTGGCTCCGGTAGAGTGATAAGCCTGTTATGCACTGCCACTTCGAACAGCCTCCTTGTTTCATCCTGGGGAAATGAGTAAGGACGTCTTAGCCTCTCCTCGAGGGATATACGTGGACGCATATTGTTTTGACGAACAACCGGTCTAAGGCCACTCGACTGTTGTGGAGTGTTAGCGACGAAGGTCATTTTCCCCTTTCCTTTATCCTTTTTGCTCGATCCTTTGTTTGCGGGGCCGGGATTTTTTCCGAGTAGCGGGCGATTGCGCGGCTGAATGTTCTCGCAACTCCTCAATTCTTTCATTTTTTAAATGGATTCCTTGAGGAGAGGGCTGAGGGCAACTTCTTCGTCAGAGTCGCTTCCAAAGGTGATAATTTGCGATCCCTTGGAGTCGGCTATATGACAGTCGTTGGCGGCTCTTTTGCGCTCATCTATCGCATTTTTATGATGTCTACGAGCTTCACGCTTTGTCTTGTTGAAGTGTTGCTTTTGAGCGACATACCCTTCCCACCAACACTTAAAGGAGTCGCAGTCTTTGGTAGAATGTATGATCTTCTGATGATATAAGCAGAAGTTAGGATGCATCTCTACTCCACCGAGAGTATTTTCTTCAGAGAGTGGTAGCTTCATTCCCATTGACAGGGCTTTAGCAAACCTTTTCCTCGTCTTGAATTTGTTTTTATCCTCAGCGGATGGCTTTTGATTTGACGGGAGTGCCTCAACTCTTTGGTCCAGTCGTCGGTGTTTGGCTCTTTCAAGTATGGCCATCTCACGCTCTTGATTGGCTTTAACTTTCAGACGAATCTCATTCAGGAAGGCATCGATCAACTCGTCTGACGGCCGCGGAATTTCTGGTTCAGGGTCCGCCCTCGGTTTCTCGGCGCAAGGAGCCTCTTTATCATCCGCCAATGAGTGAGAGATCACATGACAACTCGCTATGTAGTCTTCGGATTCGTCTGATGAGTCTTCTCCATCGTTTTCGTCCTTGACAAAAGAACAAGCTGCCCCCATCGTGTCCGTCTTCTTTGGAGTGTGCGGCTGTGGTGGGTTTACCTTCCAGTTTTCAGACAGCGCGAACTTGCCTTGTAGGTACTGATCCTCGATCCATCCCTTAAAGACGAAACAATCCTCGATCGGGTGACTTACCGTTTGGTGGTAAAGGCAATAATTGGGATGATCGAGACCACCTTTCTGTGACAAACGTTTTAGACTCGGCAGATTGATGAGTCTGTTGCGCACTGCCAGTTCGAACAGTCTTCTCATTTTATTTTAAGGAAACGAGTAAGGACGTCCTAGTCTCTCCTCGAGGGATGGGCATGGACGCGCGTTATTTTGGCGAACGACCGGCTTTGAGTTGCTCGACTGTTGTTGAGCATTGGCAACGATAGTCACTTTCCCTTTTCCTTTCTCATTTCGAGAGTCTGGTTTTGGAGGAGACAGTCCATGGCCCATCTGGTCCATTTGGGCTAATTTGTCGATCAAGGCCTGGAAGGTGGTGGGCCTGAAGAACATCATGAATTGTGAGATGGTCACTTGCGGATCAAGAGTGCCCACGAACATGCCTACCGCTGGCGCTTCTTCAATACGTTGTTCGCATTTCGACCATAGGTTCCGCCATCGTGTTGCGTATTGGACCCATGTTTCGTCGGGCCTTATCCTAGCATTTATCAGTGCTGTTATATGGGTGCGTTCACTAGCACTCGCGAATCTTTGTGTAAATAGTAGCTCCATCTCCGCAAATGTTTTGACAGAGTCGTTAGGTAGCTCCGAATACCATTCAAAGGCTGTTTCTGCTAAGCTGCCAATGAATTGGCGAAGCAACAATTTGTCATCGCCTCCAGTATTGCAGCATAAGGCCCTGAATTGAGCGACATGCTGATGCGGATTCCCTGTCCCTTTATATACGTGGAATTTAGGGATCGTATATCCCGGCGGGTAACTGATTTGGTCATACCAGCCCGGGTAGGGTCGTCCGGTTCTAGCAATTTGCCCAGCCGCCTCATTCGCCTGATGAGCTCGTATTTGCTGAGCTATACAGTCATCTGTTGGAGATAGTGCCCTCAGAGTCAATTATTGGATCACATGCACGTGATTGCAATGATTGAGGGAGGACCTGTCCCAGTAGAACAGTCTTACTCAAGATGATAGTATGCTACCTGGTTTATCTTTATCATCGTGTACTGCTTTAGATGACCTGACAGGTCACTATTGCACGTTGATAGAGCCCCTTGGATTCTTGCTTGACTGCCAGCAGTATGAGGGCGATCATATACGTGGGAGGTGGTAGTCTAAAAGCACATCCTTAAATGGTCCCTAGTCTTGGGAGTTTCGAGATAGGGCATCGATACTCCAGAGTAGACTAGTGTATACAGTCGAGACCCCGACGAGGGGCGGTGGCCGGTCTCACAAGCCACTGGTGTCAGTTGGTTCACCTAAGATGTATACAGGTGCTCATTGGGTTATGAGTACACCGGACAGGACTCGCCGGGAACATGCTAGTTGGTCTTATACCTGACGTCAGATGGCAGTTCCCTGGTGACATGTGTACAGCTTAGTTTATCGACCTGAGGATCATCATTTGTCTCGTGTGAGTTCCCACTGTACTTTAATTACTACCCTACTTTGCTCAAAGGAGACATGCAAACAGGTTTTAGTTGGGTACAGTCCCGAGCCACATGGAGGCAATGAGCGGATCTGCAGGGGTTCGTCTCTCCCGGTATTGGGGGTGAGGTCGCGCTGTGTCTAGGAGAGCCATTACACGAAGTCCTTGGCCAAGGCAGGAGATTTACTGGTCGGTATTCCAGTAGTATCTCAGGGTGTTCTGGGCTACACTCCGACACGACTTGTACCGCTTTTGGGGGTCTGACTTTTACCAACCCCCTAGGCCCGCCATACGATGCTCATAGACGAACGGACCGGACTGTACGGATATTGTCACTGACATGCTCAGTAGGGTGCCAGGCTGAGTTCGCTCACAGACGTCCCTTTTGGTCAATACCTGGTAGCCCGTTACGTATAGGCTAATACCTCTGACGTGCTAGTGGTTAAATCCACAACCAAGGTGTTGACGAGTCTTTAGAGTCCCCCACAGACAGTTGCTCAAGTTTTCGGGCAAAACGCTGTAGAGGCCGTATGGAGATATGGCAGGGTTCGATCAGATACGTGCGGTATTGCACGGATCCTGATCGGACGGTTTATACTAGCGGGCTTTGGTTTAAGCCGGATCCTAGTATTGTATAGTGTAGATTTTGTCTCATTGCATTTGTATTCGGTCGGAATATAGATGCGGGTGTGTATACACAGTATCGGGGTTTTCCTGTAATTTATTACGGGATCAGTTTTCTGAAGTTGCCAGTTTGCTTTCCGTTTCGGCCACTTTTCTTTGTATCTTTCATTGGCCGAAGATTGGTGGAGGAGGGCTTATTTGCAATTGTGCAAATAAGCATTGTGGAGGGTGGTCTTTGCATATTCTTGTGTCATGATGATTCTTCCACCCTTTACTTTCTTTAGTCATCATGGCTTGACTTGTAGTGTCATGATGGCATGACTTTTGGTGATGAGAGTGGTTAGGTTTTTAAGTGTGGTGTTTGTTGTAATGATGTTTGATCATCATTATCTTTCTCTCTCTCTCTCTTGCATTATGTGGTTCACTCTCTTATTGGATTCCACTTCACTCCATTCTCATTCCATCCACCATGAGGCCGGCCATTTTGTTGGGGCTGCCCAATTTTTGGTGTGGGATTTTTGGCTCTCTCATGCTTGCAAAAATCCCCAAGTTCGCCACAAAATTCCATATATCATTCCTCCACTTATATGGCAACTTCCCCAATACCCCATGAGACACATAGCTCACTACACTATTCTACAGCAAACCTTGGGCACGTCGACTTGCCAACTTCGTGCCCGAGTTGCTTCGGACCAGAGGTGGGAGCCCGTAAAAGAAGCCGGCGATGTGGTGCTCATCCGGCGAGAAGATGATGACCGGAGATTCCGCGGGGAGATCGGGACGACGACGAGAAGACCGAAGGACACGGATCGCTCGGTATATCTCTCTACCCCATCTCTTAGTTAGCTAGGACTAGTTTAATGGCCCGATCCGGGTTTATAGTGCGCGGTGGTGCCTGTATAAAAAGTTAAAGAAAACCATCACTTCCGCATTCCGGCGTCGGATTGACGGCTGGGGCGCCGCCGTGCACTTACAGTGGTATCAAAGCCTCGCCATTAACCTAGTCTAGCTTTGTCTAATGTGTTTACATTTCCGATCGAACAAAATTCCAAAATCCGCGTTTTCATGTGCATCAGTTTCTGTCGAATTTTTTTTGGCTCCAAAAATTTTTCAGTGTGTTTCAGAATGACATGCAGGAAGTTTTAAGAATTCTGGAGAAAAATGGTGGCATGACACTGTAGAACCACCGCGGAACCGCGGCCAAAACCCCCTTGGGACCGCGGTTCCGCCGCGGTACAGTGCCCTCACTGCATCAATTTTGTACAGAGCTCTTTCAACAGGAAAATTGGGGTTTTTGGAATATTCCTTTTGGGCCCAGAATTTCTTTATGTGCTACAGTAGTGCTTGGGGCCTACTTGGGTAAATTTGATCGATCGAATTTTTTAAACATGTTAGTTCACAGTATTTACATTATATCTGCGACCGTGAATGTCACTTGATCGGAAAATCCTGTCTAACTGCTATAGCCCGGTTAGACGGATTTGCGAACGTGACATTCACGTTGATGTTCTGTGTTGTGCTGTGATGTTGCGGATTGGTCGTGGGGGATAGCCTGGATGCAATGCTAGTACAGTTTTTGGTTGTATTATGTACATTTGATATTGCGGGGCGAGCGTCCGACATGTGGACTGCCGTCACTGCCTGATTGTATATTATTCTTTTGGGGCACGACCGGGTCGAGGTCGATGTACCCGTTGTATGTATATTTTACTTTCTGTACTAGGATTACCCCAAGGTGGGGTGCACGGATAGCCGGGTTCTAGAGGGAAACAAGCCTGCATCTCATGGCATTGAGACGGAGGGGGCTTTACTCTAGAATTGGCGGGCTATTCGCCGCACTCGTAGGGGGTACAGGTTGACCCAGGAGGGGTGCCCAAGTTACCGAATTCCGTGAAGTGCTGGGTGGTCCATTCACGTTGCTGAAGGGGCTGCCTCGCTTCAGGTTTTGACGGGTAACTTGCCGCGCCCGTAGGGGTCTAGGATTTCATTGCACAGGCTATCCACACGACCAGGGGAACGTCGGGTTTCAGTAGCGGCTCTGTGAAACCCGGGGATCCCAGATATCTGTATTGTTCTGTGATGCTGTACATTTCTGTGATGTTGCATTTTATCACGCCTTGAGAGAAATATTATATATTGATATATATACAAGTAGATGTTGTATATGTTTTGCATCCGCGCTAGTCCAGTCCCCGCTCTGTCGTTAGTTAACTAACCTAACGGGTAATGACGGGACCCAGTGGCGAATGCGGATGGCATATACGTACGTCATTATTTTCGTTCTTTGTGGTGTGATCAATTGATGGGACTGCGTTGATTCGGATCAATGCAATTTAAAAACAAACCTAATCTGATGTTGTTGGAACACTTTTCAAAAAGCTGTTATTGCAAGGACGTTCACTTTTGTTTTGCACCGTGGTATTCAGTTGGAATATCCTGCTCCTCAGTCGATGAGGCAAGGGCCGAGATCCCTTCACCGGGAGTGACCCCTTGGACAAAAGTTTGCGTCAGGGCAATAACTTCACTATAGTCGTTTACTTTTGCTTTGCATCGTGGTAATCAGTTGGAATATCCTGCACCTCATTCTACGGGGAAAGAGCCGAGATCCCTTCACCGGGAGTGACCTCTTTAGCAAAGGTTTTCGCCACTATATTTTTATAAAGCTATCCAGTTCCTTCAACGATATCAAGTTCATTACGTTAAAAGATTTTCGCCAGAAACCATTCGTAGCCCTCCGTCGTTTCAGACGGGTAGCACATAGTATTCATGCTATGTTTGCTGACCTTCGTCAAGGCATAGTGTATGGTAGCTGCTTGTTACCTTTCTGTTGTATAGATAGATGCGTTGGTTTGGGACAGTCGTATAGCCTTGTTGACGTTCGTCAAGGGCTTATACGGGTGGGTTCAAATTAACCTGGACAATGACGGGTAGAACTTGACATGTGACTTATGATTTGTTGACCTTCGTCAAGGTCATAAGAGCATAGGGCAAAAATCACATCGGGAGTTTCTAAAGAAACTGAAACTTGCCAGATATGCGCATACCATCTGGAGTGTGATGACGTGAGCGGATTCCGTCACGTTATCATGCGATGATTGGATCCCGATTCCCACTGATGAGTTAGTTTACTCCTCGGGTGACCCCGACTAATTCTTCTTTCAGGTTTGGAGGAGAATTTGAGGTTACAGTGGGAGGTTTCCAGATTAGATAAATTGGTAACCATTCTGATCTAGGTTAGAGTGCACGCTGAGTGTTTCTTTTCTCTCTCTCTCTTTGGCAGCGACCATTAACCCGACCCTAAGACTATGACTCAGTGACCAAAATTAACCGAACCTTCTTAACACTGACTTTTGGATTGTCAGAGTTGCAAACCTCATTGCCACTCCTACTTTTACCCTTTCTACAGGACACCCCGTATTACTACGAACGTCCACTTCCATTGGACAAAACCATCGTATGGATAGATACGAACTCGAAGGAATTTATTCGAGGATGGTTTCCGGTTCTGGAGAAAACGAATAGGACTATTCAGTTGTCTTTTCCTTTTACCTTCTCTCAGGATGCGATTACTCCTTGGTTTAGGAGATAGCACACCTATTACGCAAATTGGATAGTCTTCTTCCAAACCATAGGCTGGTGCCGACCGGTAGGGAATGAAGAAAACCAATTAGCCTAATGATGGTGTACAGAAGGTATTAAGTAAAGACATATCAAGGGATTAGTAAGAGGGCAAAGTAAATTGCGACTGCTATTCACGACCAAACCAAGTATTTACTCGCCAATCCTAAATCACCTTTGTATTTCTCCAGAACACTCCGTATCACTACGAAGATCCACAGTTTATTGGATACTCCATCGTATGGTTATATACGAACTCGAAAGGAACTTATTCCAGTTCGGGGATGGATTCTGGTTCAGGAGAAATAGGAATAAGGTTTATTCGGTTGTCTTTTATCTTCACCTTCTCTCATTGCGAGTGTTCCTAGGATTAGGACAGTACACCCATTATGCTTATTGGATAGTCCTCTTCCAAACCATAGGCTGGTGCCGAACGGTAGGGAAGGAAGAAAACCATTTGGCCTAAAGGGGTGTACAGAAGGTAACGACTAGAGACATATAAAGGGATTTGGAAAGATGGCAAAGAATTACACGGTTACAGTTTTGAATATGGATAATGGAAGAGGCATTACTAAGAATACCGGGATACCCCATCGAAACATTTCAATGTTTCAGTTTCACTGTGTACTGTTAAAGGAAAACTGATTTCCCGATTAGATACTTACTCCAGGGTATGTATTTACCAGGTATGATTCTCACATCTGTATGGTTTTGCAGATGATGAGTGGGAGTAAGTTATTGGGAATTAGGTGATCATCCTCATTATATCGGGATTCGTTGTAATCGGTGATATTTGAGGAAGTCACCTGGGTTGTTTGCCGGACGACAAGTATTTGGTTTTGAATATCCGATGTTATGCACCAATTTTAAATTGATATATCTGTACGTCTATTTTTATAGAGTGAGATATACCCTTTTGAAATTATGTCTATGACATTTACCTATATCAGTGGATGGTTAGGTAAGGAGCATTAAACAGCGGTGTAATTCTTCTTAACCATAAGTACAGTTTTCAACCTACGACACACAGGGAATGAGTTATCAGACTCAAGGGACTTATACAGAGTATTGTATGTTGTCCAGTGTCCATTAGGACAGAGGGGATGGTCCTCGTACTATATTCGGTTTACTTATGACTTCTCTAGTTTTTAGACAGGTGTTTCATGGAAACACAGGATCCGAATTTTGAGAAGTTATATGTATATGAATAAAGTAGAGAACCAGGTGTTGCAAGTATCGGGATTCTTTAAGGTGATCGAAGATATAGATACTTGTGTAGGGTATTCAGTTGATAGTAATGATTAAGAGAACTTGCTTCTCTTTCAGGTTACTCATAATTGGAAGCATTCCTAAGTTGAGTAACGCTGATCGACCTCTTTCTATTTAGTCAATATGCACTGGAGACAGCTGCATGATTTGAATCTGGTTCATTTAAATCAGTGCCTCTGGTCCTATACAGGATATAGAACAGTTCGTATCTTAACGATGTTAAGGTACGGGGAGTTGTCCGGATTATGCTTAAAACCAGACTCTGGATAACTCAAGGCACGTTTCTGTAATGGCTGTTTGTGGGTTGACCCAGGCTATGACGAGGGTTGACTTTCTACCATCTGGAAGATCAATAGTGATATTGTTCTAGACTCGCCACAGTTTTAATAAAAATGGATTTTTTTTCAGAAAACAGTAGTGGGAGTATGGTAGAACTGGAAGTGATTCCAGAACCACAAACGATTACTGAAGATTTGATAGGAACCTAAAGATTCAATCTGGTTTGACATTCCATTGGCCACTCCGCAGATAAGGTGGGTAACTTCAGGCACCCGAGAGGTACTCCGGTAGCCTCAAGGACGGTGACAGGGAAGTTCTTGTTTACCCAGACTTGCCATTGCTGTTGTTCCAGGCTGCGAGACCCGGCAGGAGGATGAGTATAGCGTCGTTCTAAACTAGCTTTAGAAGTGTACGTGTGTATGACTCTGCCAGAGGGTTGTCGTAGTCAGTGGGAGCAGCGGAAGCATTGGTGGGCATGTGGCTTATGTCTATTTATAGACTAAAGCAGATGTAGCGGAGATAGATCATCTATTTCTAACGTGACAGTCATAGGTTTGACTTCATCAGAATAGGGGATGGATCTGTTAAGAAGGTAGTAGGGTGTGATGTCCTGGTATTTGGATGACATACACAGAGTAGGAAGTGATATTCCTATACTACGATCGGTTATACTTTGGTCGTCACACAGTGGTTTCTCCACCTAGGACTTGGATATTATATCAGACATACTGGTTACTAGATCTATGGTTTTAGATCTAGATTTGGGTGGTTTCCCAATTAAGGGTACTTAGACAGCATTCTAAGAGTATTTAGAATGGACGACTCCAGGCATGGTGGTGTACCTGCAGGTGATGGAGTCACCCTCTCTAAAGGTGTCTTACAGACTAAAGAGGAGAGGGATGTGCATGATTGGCAGATCACTTGCTTAGGCAATTGAGTCAATCATGAGATGTCAAGTACCACACCAGATGTTGTTCTTGCACTAGATGCAATAAGTTGACATTGATCCAATCCTAGAGAAACAGTCGGAAGCAGTCTTAGAACATAAGTGGATGTTCTAGGGATATGATAACGACAGCCTCATTCGGGAGACAGTTATCATTCCAGGCTTCCAAGGTGACCTGGATGGTAGAGTGGCTGTCAGAGTTATAGTTTTTCCTTCTGACGAGGGGAAGTATTTTGGATAGGTGGTCCAAGGCAATACTGAGGGAGGTATGGCGCATGATACTGATTAAGTTCAGTTGACGATACAGTCTAAGAAGTTTGGATTTGGAGTTCATTTATGAGTTAGGTCCCATCAGACATCCAGACACATTCTAAGACAGGTATTGCTCATTTCGGGAGATGGGTTTCTCCGCGAACTTGAGATTAAGAGAGACATAGAAAGAAACATCAAGGCGGATCCACTCACTGAGGCTATTCCTCGAACGCAATAGTTTCGCAAACGAGCTTTATGAGACTGACTAGTAGAGGAGTTGGGTGTTCGGTATCACACGGGCTGTGAGTATGCGACATCGCAATAATTAGCCTTGAGTGCAAGTGGAAGATTGTTGGAGATAGTGCCCTCAGAGTCAATTATTGGATCACAGGCACGTGATTGCAATGATTGAGGGAGGACCTGTCCCAGTAGAACAGTCTTACTCAAGATGATGGTATGCTATCTGGTTTATCTTTATCATCGTGTACTGCTTTAGGTGACCTGACAGGTCACTATTGCACGTTGATAGAGCCCCTTGGATTCTTGCTTGACTGCCAGCAGTATGAGGGCGATCATATACGTGGGAGGTGGTAGTCTAAAAGCACATCCTTAGTCTCAAACTGTCCTTGGATGTGCTTTTAGACTACCATCTCCCACGTATATGATCGCCCTCATACTGCTGGCAGTCAAGCAAGAATCCAAGGGGCTCTATCAACGTGCAATAGTGACCTGTCAGGTCGCCTAAAGCAGTACACGATGATAAAGATAAACCAGATAGCATACTATCATCTTGAGTAAGACTGTTCTACTTGGACAGGTCCTCCCTCAATCATTGCAATCACGTGCATGTGATCCAATAATTGACTCTGAGGGCACTATCTCCAACAGATGACTGTATAGCTCAGCAAATACGAGCTCATCAGGCGAATGAGGCGGCTGGGCAAATTGCTAGAACCGGACGACCCTACCCGGGCTGGTATGACCAAATCAGTTACCCGCCGGGATATACGATCCCTAAATTCCACGTATATAAAGGGACAGGGAATCCGCATCAGCATGTCGCTCAATTCAGGGCCTTATGCGGCAATACTGGAGGCGATGACAAATTGTTGCTTCGCCAATTCATTGGCAGCTTAGCAGAAACAGCCTTTGAATGGTATTCGGAGCTACCTAACGACTCTGTCAAAACATTTGCGGAGATGGAGCTACTATTTACACAAAGATTCGCGAGTGCTAGTGAACGCACCCCGATAACAGCACTGATAAATGCCAGGATAAGGCCCGACGAAACATGGGTCCAATACGCAACACGATGGTGGAACCTATGGTCGAAATGCGAACAACGTATCGAAGAAGCGCCAGCGGTAGGCATGTTCGTGGGCACTCTTGATCCGCAAGTGACCATCTCGCAATTCATGATGTTCTTCAGGCCCACCACCTTCCAGGCCTCGATCGACAAATTAGCCCAAATGGACCAGATGGGCCATGGACTGTCTCCTCCAAAACCAGACTCTCGAAATGAGAAAGGAAAAGGGAAAGTGACTATCGTTGCCAATGCTCAACAACAGTCGAGCAACTCAAAGCCGGTCGTTCGCCAAAATAACGCGCATCCATGCCCATCCCTCGAGGAGAGACTAGGACGTCCTTACTCGTTTCCTTAAAATAAAATGAGAAGACTGTTCGAACTGGCAGTGCGCAACAGACTCATCAATCTGCCGAGTCTAAAACGTCTGTCACAGAAAGGCGGTCTCGATCATCCCAATTATTGCCTTTACCACCAAACGGTAAGTCACCCGATCGAGGATTGTTTCGTCTTTAAGGGATGGATCGAGGATCAGTACCTACAAGGCAAGTTCGCGCTGTCTGAAAACTGGAAGGTAAACCCACCACAGCCGCACACTCCAAAGAAGACGGACACGATGAGGGCAGCTTGTTCTTTTGTCAAGGACGAAAACGATGGAGAAGACTCATCAGACGAATCCGAAGACTACATAGCGAGTTGTCATGTGATCTCTCACTCATTGGCGGATGATAAAGAGGCTCCTTGCGCCGAGAAACCGAGGGCGGACCCTGAACCAGAAATTCCGCGGCCGTCAGACGAGTTGATCGATGCCTTCCTGAATGAGATTCGTCTGAAAGTTAAAGCCAATCAAGAGCGTGAGATGGCCATACTTGAAAGAGCCAAACACCGACGACTGGACCAAAGAGTTGAGGCACTCCCGTCAAATCAAAAGCCATCCGCTGAGGATAAAAACAAATTCAAGACGAGGAAAAGGTTTGCTAAAGCCCTGTCAATGGGAATGAAGCTACCACTCTCTGAAGAAAATACTCTCGGTGGAGTAGAGATGCATCCTAACTTATGCTTATATCATCAGAAGATCATACATTCTACCAAAGACTGCGACTCCTTTAAGTGTTGGTGGGAAGGGTATGTCGCTCAAAAGCAACACTTCAACAGGACAAAGCGTGAAGCTCGTAGACATCATAAAAATGCGATAGATGAGCGCAAAAGAGCCGCCAACGACTGTCATATAGCCGACTCCAAGGGATCGCAAATTATCACCTTTGGAAGCGACTCTGACGAAGAAGTTGCCCTCAGCCCTGTTCATCACAGAATACTGCATTTTATACCGCCCATTCTTACGCTCGGTTGTTTATAGGTAGGTGCTTTTAATCCGTGTTTGTTACATATTTGCAGGATACAGGTTCTCGGTTCTAAAACGGTGAAATTCATGGAAAACACGACAAAATCCGGGTTCCTGCCAACCACTGAGAAAACACGGTCTCCGCTCGTCATCCGTATGTTGCCAGATACCAGTTTAGGAAGACAAAATGTCAAATCAATGTCACCTTCATGCACAAGGCTCAATGGCAACAACAAGTTCCAAGAAATCTACGCGGAGCTCGAGGCAATCATGACAAATGCATCCACAAAAGTCCACCTTTCCTCAACAGAAATTCTGGAAGAAATGTGAATGTATTTTCAGAAAATATATGTACCACACTGAAGAGGACAACAAACTAGGGACCCCGACCAAAGCCCACAGCCCAACACCACTAAAGGGCCGCGGATCCGCGACCAATAGGGGGTATTGGCCGCGGATCCGCGGCCGTACAGGGGCCACAGGCAGAGAAATTTGGGGGGTATTTGTGTCTTTGTATATGTGTTCTGATGGTTGCCCTAGATCTTCATCTCCCTGCCTATAAATACAGCAGAACTGAGCTCAACCAAGGGTCATTCTTTGGTGTCCATTCTTTTGTAGTTTTAGTTCTTTTTCTTCTTCTTCTTCTTCTTCATTCTTTTTCCATGAAAATTGTAGTGAGAGCTTTTTGAGTGGGAGATTAATGAAGATGGGGGTTTTGTATCATTCTCTTGTGTTTCTTCTTCCCCTTGAGATTCTTGCTTTCTCTTGATCATTCAACCTCTTCATTGAGCTTGAATGGTTAAGGGTTAGTTATTAATCTCAAGGGTCGTATTTTCTCACGGGACTAGCACTTCATTTCACATGCGTTCATTACCCTTCCCTTGATCTTGCAACCTCTTGATTGAGCTTGCAAGTTTAAGGGTTGGCTATTGATCACATGCTTGTCTTGAGTCCTAGTTCCTTGTTCTTTTTACTCGCTTTTCATTACTCGCTTTTTATTACTTACAATTTATTTCATGCACTTAAATTCCATGCACTTATATTCTTGTAATCTTTTCTTTTCTTTTCTTTGTTCTTTTCTTTTGCTCTCTTTTGTTCTCTTTTGTGAATGAATGTAATTATTATTGTTAAGAAGAAATACGATATTATAAGTTAAAGATTTTCTTTTCTCTTTTCCTTTTCCCGTTATTTTCTATTGAACTCCGCACAAACCATACGCAAGCGCTCCGTTAGGCACCCTACCCTAACAAGGTAACGGTGATTCCTAACCGCGACCGGTTGCGTTCGGTTTGGCCGGAGGTGAAAGCAAGAGACAAGAACGGAAGGACAAGGGTAAATAAGCCGTATTCCACGAATACCGCGCTTAAATCCCCTAATCCACGTTGTTGCCGATTGCTCTAGCTTCAATTGGTCAAGACTCGGCTCAAAGGTTTCGAGTACGGATTTCTTTAGCTTATAATCTCGTATCTTTTCTTAACAACTTTATACTTGCAAATAAACACATAGGTTAGATCAAACAAATATACAGATTCTTTATTGACTCGTCTAAAACAAGAACGGAAATACAACCATCTCCCTGTGGATCGACCCGTGCTCAACCGGCTAGCTGCATAGCGACACCGTCTTGATTGCGGTTAAAACTAAAACTCTTTCAATCAAATGGCGCCGTTGCCGGGGAGACGGTAACGTATTTCTTTTCTTGTTATTCGGGTTAATATTCTTTTTGTATATATATAAAAAAAATAAAAAAAATATAAAAAAAAAAATCATTTTGTTATTTTTTATCATTTTTGTGGGCAATAGTGCAGATTTTTGCGGATTTGCAAACTGCGATTGTGGGAGCAAAGTGTACATTCAAAGCTAAGGTGATTGCAAAATACAGTGCCAAAGATCCGGGTAGTTTGACCCGCGCAAGCGAACTTTTCAAGCTTACCGGATTTGATTCAACGGGGGTTTCCTAACCCAAAACTTAACGGTACGTACTTTACTAACACCTTCTTCTCAAATCCGACGCTTCCAATATACTATTTTTTTTGCAGGATTCTTTGCAAGTTCGCTAGCAAACGCTAAAAATTGACTAACCCGTATTTGTTGCAGCGCCGCGCTTAAACTAAAAAATGATTGTTTGATTCTTTATAGAATTTTTTGAATTGCGCATTGCATACATTAATACGGACTTAAGGGCAAGCGAACCCCACAATATACGGTAAAGGATTTCATCACCTTTTCCGTGGCCCACAAATCACGAACTTGAGCATAACGTTTACCCGCACAAAATTTAAAAGAAACTAGACTTTAAGCCTTAAGGACTTCGCGCTCACTAGGAGAAGTTAACTGTGTTTAGAACCTTGCTTAACGGTATATTGTTTACGGGGTGTCTAGGAAAGTGTTAACGGCGAAACCGCCAAAAGAGAAAGGGTTATTTAATTAAGGAACTTCGCGAAAGCGTTGGAAAACCTCCCCTTATCTCTGCACTTACCTGGCCTCGTGATCAGTGTATCTTGAGCCTGTTTCTCGACATAGTTTTACTTCGACAATCAAGTTCTGGAGCAGGTCTAGTTGACCTAGGTGAACCCTAGAACGATTAGGTGTGTGGTATTTTCGTGTCGTGATTGTTTTTGTCAATATTCTTTTTGTATGTATATTTCATTCTTTTGTTAATATATTTCTATAAAAAAAATATATAAAAAAAAATCACATTCTTTTTCCCTCCTTTTCTCTTCCTTTCTTTCCTTTTCTCATCATATCATGGGTACCCCACCTCGCAAAACTCTTGCCGAACTTTGGTACCCACAACCAAACATTACATCTTACGGTTCTTGCTTTGGCCGAACATCGAACGACCCCTCCATGCCAAAAATTTCTTTGAAAGATCGGATAGACGCGTCTAGGACGAACAACTAGACCCCGCAATCCACTTCATATCAACCGTTTCAAACATTCACACCTTCTTGCGTTGATACCCCTTTTGAAAATCCTGTTGTAACCCCGAGACCTATGTCTATTGCTGAACGTATTGAACAATCTCGTAGCCGATCTTTCACTCCTTTCACCACTACAAATTCTTCGGATCAACAAGTCCATTCACCTTCTTATCCCAATGTTGATCCCACTCCTGTCCAGCCATTCAATTCCTACCAATCCTACCCTACTTTTGCACCTTCCCTAGACATTGCTTCAGAACAGCCTTTTGGGAGTTTTCAGTATCCAAACAACTTTGAATCTTTTACTGAAACCCCTTCACAACCAATGTCTAGTCTAGAACAGTCGTTGGAAGACTTTAGGGCAGCGTCAAGCCAACAGATGATGGATTTGAATGCATCCATGGCCGCCCTCATGCAACCTAGTGACCCGGTAGCTAGTTTTCAACTAGCTCCAACTTTTTCAATGTATGATGAGGCGGCAGGACATGATGTGAATTTGAGTGGAGAGAGTGAGATGTACCCCCTTCCAAATCAAACCTACCCGTCCCAAATTGAGTCCCACAACTCCTGTTTTGAAAGTCTATCGAGTATCCCACATGATTTATCAATTGAAGATAGAATGATGAATGAGTTGTGCGACTTCGTAGTGTTTGATTTGCCCGACTGTGAAGGGTCCCTTCCAAGTGAAACCATACCTAATCCTTTTGACCTCTACACCTATATCTTAGAACCAGAATCGATTAATATCCATGCTTTTGATGAGGTGTCAGAGAATTTTGATTTTCACTTGATTGAGGATATTGACGCTGGGGATATTTTGGATGATGAACCCGTAGATTTGGCTGAGTTTGTCTCTTCAAATCATCATCCCGAGTCATTAAATGTTTTTCCCGAACCCCATATGCGTCCAGAAGTTGAAGAGAAGTGCATGGATGTGCTAAATTTTGAGGAGAATATTGAGGATAGTTTTGAGGATGAACCAGTTTTAATTGATGAGTCGGATTTTTCAATTCATCCTGTTCCTTTCACTGACTGTGTACACCCTCTAGAACCTTTAACCGATACCCTTCCTCAACCACTTCCCTCCATCCTTTCCATCGTTCCGACCTTGCAAGAACCCGTCTCACTTTCATTTACTATGTCTGGTTTACCAGGTTCGGCGTACCCATGGTTTCTCACGAACCTTGAGGGATTTGACCCCATTTCTCGACGGGTAAATATATTAGCACAATCGCTTTTCACACATCGGTCATCACAAATTGTGCTAATCTATTTACTCCATTTGCACCCTCAAGTTCGTATTCCACTTCTTTTTCCCTTCCGCCATTCTTCTTCCTCTCATATACCGAGACCGTATCCCGCTTCTCTTCGCATACGGTCTCGCGTATTGTCCTTCTCTTTTCTCTACGCCTTCTTCCACCAACCTGTACATTATAGCGATAAAATCTTTGAATGGTTGGTGCTCACTTTTGGCCTGTGTAAGGCCTTGTATAGCTTGATACTGTTCTTTCCCCCCTAAATCCTGAATTTCAACGCTTAACAGTGGAAACACTGTTTTACTTAAGTTTGGGGGGGACACTTTTTTGTATATATTTTTGTTTTCCTTTTTGTTTTGTATATAATTTGTTTCTAGGAAGCGCCGTCAATTTTAACCCTCTTGGTATAGCCTGACAGTGAGGGCACTGTCAAGTTTAAGTTTGGGGGTGTGCTCGGTAAGCTTTCTTCCTTCGCATTCATATGTATATTTTGCATCTGCATATTAAATCCATAAAATCCATAAAAATCTGAAAATTTTCTAAAAATATAAAAACTTTTTTGTCAAGTTAGATTGTGGAAGAACTCTGATTCAACATTCGACGGTTTTTTGTTTGAAAAAATAGGAATAACTAAATCTTATGTTTAGATTTTGAAAACCTGAAAGATAACTCTCCTTTGAAGTTAACTATAGCTGATATACGTCTTTACATCACACTACACGTGTCGTAAGATTTTGGGAATTAGATGACAAGTCTTTCATGTTTAAACTTTTAAACAGATAAATGATTTTCTGAGGATCAAATAGGTTTGTTCTGAAATAAGTAATGTCAAGAATAGTTTATGAAGTAAAGCGAATATGAAGGAATGTTATTAATGCCGTAATTGGAGCTAAGTCTGAAAAATAACCCATCTAAAACTTGATTGAAATGATTACACACCAAACCCACTAAACACGTCTTTTATCCAAAAAATATTTGAACTGCCGGTTATATCTCCGTTCGTATTAAATCATCTGATTTTCACGACAAACTGTCTTTTGTTTTTGGACCTAGGTAACTTGAGTAATTAAGTCCGCTGGGGTGTTTTCTACACCTAATGCCCTAAAACCAACTGGTTTGGGTGCATTGGCCCAAAGCTCGCTAAGAAGCCTAGAAAGTCCAGTTTTAAAACAAAGTCAAGCAAGTGTTCTCTCCGAGTTAAAATTCCTAACGGTTCTTTGTGTGAGAATAATCTTGATAAAAGACAGACTTTTATCAATATTTTAGCGGAGATATGAAGGTTTTATTCTATGATAAAGACTATTGCACGTTCACAGAGGTGTGTATGAAATGAAAACAAGAAAAAGGTGGAGTGAAAAATACAACTTAGTTTCCTGTTAAGGAAGATAGAAATTCTGAAGTTGAAACCTTACTGGAAAACGAAACTTGAAAAATTCTTAACTCTTTATAAAACTTATGTGATCCTTTTAAAATTGTTATCTGGGCTTTATCGTGCGACATGATGACTTTAATCGATCCTTCTGGAACTTAACGACACTATTTGCACTGCACGTAAAGACATATAAAATCTGTAGTTAAATAAGATGCGAGGTGTGAAAAATAAAGGTTCGATAGTCTAGACTTAGGATTATAGAATTGTTATTTTCTGAAACAAAAACTTTAGGGTTTGAATCTTAGTTATTGTACAAAACCTACTTGACCGGATTTTGTGGGTAATATCCGCTGAAAACCCTCAGGAGACAACACTCCTCCTACTAGGGACATCTAGAGGTTTAACGGCTTGTTGCACGCGCTCAGTGCAATCGCGTTCCCTGCGAAAGTGCGGTTAGGATTTTATTTTTGTGAATAATTGGTTTTGCTCGGGACGAGCAAAAGTTAAGTTTGGGGGTATTTGTTCATCACAGAATACTGCATTTTATACCGCCCATTCTTACGCTCGGTTGTTTATAGGTAGGTGCTTTTAATCCGTGTTTGTTACATATTTGCAGGATACAGGTTCTCGGTTCTAAAACGGTGAAATTCATGGAAAACACGACAAAATCCGGGTTCCTGCCAACCACTGAGAAAACACGGTCTCCGCTCGTCATCCGTATGTTGCCAGATACCAGTTTAGGAAGACAAAATGTCAAATCAATGTCACCTTCATGCACAAGGCTCAATGGCAACAACAAGTTCCAAGAAATCTACGCGGAGCTCGAGGCAATCATGACAAATGCATCCACAAAAGTCCACCTTTCCTCAACAGAAATTCTGGAAGAAATGTGAATGTATTTTCAGAAAATATATGTACCACACTGAAGAGGACAACAAACTAGGGACCCCGACCAAAGCCCACAGCCCAACACCACTAAAGGGCCGCGGATCCGCGGCCAATAGGGGGTATTGACCGCGGATCCGCGGCCGTACAGGGGCCACAGGCAGAGAAATTTGGGGGGTATTTGTGTCTTTGTATATGTGTTCTGATGGTTGCCCTAGATCTTCATCTCCCTGCCTATAAATACAGCAGAACTGAGCTCAACCAAGGGTCATTCTTTGGTGTCCATTCTTTTGTAGTTTTAGTTCTTTTTCTTCTTCTTCTTCATTCTTTTTCCATGAAAATTGTAGTGAGAGCTTTTTGAGTGGGAGATTAATGAAGATGGGGGTTTTGTATCATTCTCTTGTTTTTCTTCTTCCCCTTGAGATTCTTGCTTTCTCTTGATCATTCAACCTCTTCATTGAGCTTGAATGGTTAAGGGTTAGTTATTAATCTCAAGGGTCGTATTTTCTCACGGGACTAGCACTTCATTTCACATGCGTTCATTACCCTTCCCTTGATCTTGCAACCTCTTGATTGAGCTTGCAAGTTTAAGGGTTGACTATTGATCACATGCTTGTCTTGAGTCCTAGTTCCTTGTTCTTTTTACTCGCTTTTTATTACTTACGATTTATTTCATGCACTTAAATTCCATGCACTTATATTCTTGTAATCTTTTCTTTTCTTTTCTTTGTTCTTTTCTTTTGCTCTCTTTTGTTCTCTTTTGTGAATGAATGTAATTATTATTGTTAAGAAGAAATACGATATTATAAGTTAAAGATTTTCTTTTCTCTTTTCCTTTTCCCGTTATTTTCCATTGAACTCCGCCCAAACCATACGCAAGCGCTCCGTTAGGCACCCTACCCTAACAAGGTAACAGTGATTCCTAACCGCGACCGGTTGCGTTCGGTTTGGCCGGAGGCGAAAGCAAGAGACAAGAACGGAAGGACAAGGGTAAATAAGCCGTATTCCACGAATACCGTGCTTAAATCCCCTAATCCACGTTGTTGCCGATTACTCTAGCTTCAATTGGTCAAGACTCGGCTCAAAGGTTTCGAGTACGGATTTCTTTAGCTTATAATCTCGTATCTTTTCTTAACAACTTTATACTTGCAAATAAACACATAGGTTAGATCAAACAAATATACAGATTCTTTATTGACTCGTCTAAAACAAGAACGGAAATACAACCATCTCCCTGTGGATCGACCCGTGCTCAACCGGCTAGCTGCATAGCGACACCGTCTTGATTGCGGTTAAAACTAAAACTCTTTCAATCAAGCCCTCTCCTCAAGGAATCCATTTCAAAAATGAAAGAATTGAGGAGTTGCGAGAACATTCAGCCGCGCAATCGCCCGCTACTCGGAAAAAATCCCGGCCCCGCAAACAAAGGATCGAGCAAAAAGGATAAAGGAAAGGGGAAAATGACCTTCGTCGCTAACACTCCACAACAGTCGAGTGGCCTTAGACCGGTTGTTCGTCAAAACAATATGCGTCCACGCATATCCCTCGAGGAGAGGCTAAGACGTCCTTACTCATTTCCCCAGGATGAAACAAGGAGGCTGTTCGAAGTGGCAGTGCATAACAGGCTTATCACTCTACCGGAGCCAAAACACCAACTACAACTGGTAAATGATGGTGTATATAGACTAAGGATGTGCTTTTAGACTACCACCTCTCAAACCTGGTAAATACATACCCTTGGAGTAAGTATCTAACGGTCTTCGTCTCCACTCCGATCTCCCGCGGAATCTCCATCCGTCACCTCCTCGTCGGAAAGGGCACTACGTAGCCAAATTCTTTTACGGGCTCCCACCTTTGGACCGAGGCAACTCGGGCGCGAAGTTGGCTAGCCGATGCGTCCAAGATTTGCTGTAGATGTAGTGTAGAATCGTAGTCTCTTTGGGGAAGTGAAGTTGCCATGGATGTGGAGGAGAAAAGAACTTTGGGAGAAGGATGGTGTATATATTTTTGCAAGCATGAAAAATGATATGAATCAATGTCCCTCATCCAAAATGAAAACTCTCTCTCTCTCCCACCAAAGTGGCCGGCCTTTTTTTCAACTGGAGAAGAATGAAAAAGAATGCCCAAAAAATAGAGAAGAAAAGGAATGAATATATGAGAAAAGGGTCACACCAATTTCTAATCTAAATCCTCTCACAAACCATCACTATAAATGCAATGGAATAGACTAGAAAAGAATCTCATGATGAATAAACTATCATGAAGCCACAAATGCAAGAAAACCCCTCCACAATAAGTTATTTGCAAACTTACAAATAACCCTCTCCATCAGAAAGTCCGGCCGTGAAGGAACAAAGGAAAACCGGCCGGAACGAAATGCAAACTGGCAACTTCAGAAAACTGATCCTGTAATAAATTACAGGAAAACCCCGCGACTGCATATACATGCCCGCATTTGTATTCCCACTGAATATAAATGCAAAGAGACAAAATCTACACTGTCTAATACTAGGATCCGGCTTAAGCCAAAGCCGGCTAGTAAAATCCGTCCAATCACGATCCGTGCAATACCACACGTATCTGATCGAACCCTGCCATATCTCCATACGGCCTCTACAGCGTTTCGCCCGAAACCTGAGTAACTGTGTGTGGTGGACTCTAAAGACTCGTCAATACTATGGCTATGAATTTAACCACTAGCACGTCAGAGGTATTAGCCATACGTGACGGGCTACCAGCTATTGACTAAAAGGGACGTCGATGAGCGAACTCATCCTGACATCCTACTGAGTCTGTCAGTAACAATATCCGTACAGTCCGGTCCGTTCGTCTATGAGCATCGCATGGCGGGCCTAGGGGGTTGGTAAAAGTCAGACCCCCAAAAGCGATACAAGTCGTGTCGGAGTGCAGCCCAGAACACCCTGAGATACTATTGGAATACCTATCAGTAAATCTCCTGCCTTGGCCAAGGACTTTTCATGTACTGGCTCTTCTAGACACAGCGCGACCTCACCCCCAATACCGGGAGAGACGAACCCCTGCAGATCCGCTCACTGTATCCATGTGGCTCGGGACTGTACCCAACTAAAACCTGTTTGCACGTCTCCTTTGAGCGTGGTAGGGTAGTAATCAAAGCACGGTGGGAACTCACACGAGACAAATGACGATCTCAGGTCGATGAACTAACCTGTACACATGTCACCAGGGAACTGCTATCTGACGTCAGGTATAATACCAACTAGCAGGCTCCCGGTGAGTCCTGTCCAGTGTACTCATAACCCAATGAGCACCTGTATACATCTTAGGTGAACCAACTGACACCAGTGGCTTGTGAGACCGGCCACCGCCCCTCGTCGGGGTCTCGACTGTATACACTAGTCTACTCCGGAGTATCGATGCCCTGTCTCGAAACTCCCACGACTAGGGACCTTTTAAGGATGTGCTTATAGACCCCAGCTCCCACGTATATGATCTCCCTCATACTGCTGGTAGTCAAGCAAGAATCCTAGGGGCTCTATCAACGTGTAATAGTGACTCGTAAGGTCACCTAAACAGTACACGATGATAAAGATAAACCAGATAGCATACTATCGTCTTGAGTAAGACTGTCCTACTGGGACAGGTCCTCCCTCAATCATTGCAATCACGTGCCTGTGGTCTAATAATTGACTTTGAGGGCACTATCTCCAACATCACACTTAGGAGAGTGCAAGCGCAGTGCGCTGCGCTGTTGCGCTGCTGACACGTGGCGCGCTCTGGTGAGTTGCGCCAATTGATGAGAGCAGTCTCCGTTTTTAGAAGCATATAGCGCAGATCATTATGGGGCTGACACGTGGCGCTCTCTAGTGGCTTGCGCCAACCCGAGAGCGCAACAGTGTAGATTTTGCAAGTGCAAGGCACTGTTTTATTATTTCGATCAATTTTAGATCAAAGAAAACAAATTTTCTTGTTTCAAAGAACCAGTGGTTCATCAAAAGGCAATGCCTTTATTATTATTATATTTTTATTGAAGATCTTTGATCTTGTTCTTAGATCAATGATCTTTTTAGAAGAAATTCTTCTTTTATTCAAGGTTTTTACCTTTCCTTTCTTTGAGCTCTTCTCAAAATTTTCTTTAAAGGAGTTCTCTCTGTGTTGATGTTCTTGATCTCTCACGATGTTGATTCCCTTTTGAGTTGGGGTCTAGGGGTCTTTATATAGTGCCCATAGATTTGTTAAGTTTGTTAAAGAGATCATTCTCTGAGTGATTTGGGGAATTTTCCCCACCGTTGGATCTTTGATCCAAGGGCTTCTGTTTTACAGAAGGCAATCTTCTTATTTTAACAAGAACAGAAAGATCTTACTAGAATTTAATTCTGTTTGGCGCAAACGCCCGAGTGCGTCACACGTGTCACGCAGCGCACGGCGCAGCGCCACTGCGCTGACACGTGTCGCGCAGCGCACGGCGCAGCGCATCTGCGCTGACACGTGTCGCGCAGCGCACGGCGCAGCGCAACTGCGCTGACACGTGTCGCGCAGCGCAGCGCTTGCGCAACTGAAGCGTTGCTTCCTTTAATTTTGTTTTAAATAGAGCCTTGCTTTGATTGGGCGCGCTGTCTTGGGCGCTGCGCTGACGTATCAACTTCTGACACGTGGCGCGTTGCGCACAGCGCACGGGATTTGAAGTGTTGCTTCAATTTTTGAATTTTTGAAATTCAAACAGAGCTTTGCTCTGATTGGGGGGGACAATCACCACCATACTCCCTACTACCTTTTTGTATATACAAGGTTCATCTACCATTTTGATGAAGTCGAACTCTTTGACTACCACATCAAAACAGATGTTCCAACTCCGCGATGCCTGCTTTAACCCGTAAAGCAACTTGTTGGAGATAGTGCCCTCAGAGTCAATTATTGGATCACAGGTACGTGATTGCAATGATTGCGGAGGACCTATACCGGTAGGACAGTCTTACTCAAGATGATAGTATGCTATCTGGTTTGCCTTTATCATTCGTGTACATGTTCAGGTGACTGATTACATGTTACACTTTGATAGAGCCCTTAGGATCTTGCTTTACTACCAACAGTATGATGGCGATCATATACGTGAGAGTTGGGTAGTTTATATGCATATCCTTAATTGTGGTCCCTAGTCGTGGGAGTTTCGAGACAGGGCATCGATACTCCGGAGTAGACTAGTGTGTACAGTCGAGACCCCGACGAGGGGCGGTGGCCGGTCTCACAAGCCACTGGTGTCAGTTGGATCACCTAAGATGTATACAGGTGCTCATTAGGTTATGAGTACACCGGACAGGACTCGCCGGGAATCTGCTAGTTGGTATTATACATATCGTCAGATAGCAGTTCCCTGGTGACATGTGTACAGGTTAGTTCATCGACCTGAGGTCGTCATTTGTCTCGTGTGAGTTCCCACTGTGCTTTGATATCTACCCTACCACGGCTCAAAGGAGTCGTGCAAACAGGTACTTTTTGGGTACAGTCCCGAGCCATATGGAGGCACGTGAGCGGATCGGCAGGGGATTCGTCTCTCCCGGTATTGGAGGCGAGGTCGTGCTGTGTCTAGGAGAGCCATTACACAAAGTCCATGGCCATGGCAGGAGATTTACTGGTAGGTACTCCAGTAGTATCTCAGGGTGTTATTGGGCTACACTCCGACACGACTTATACTGCTATTGGGGGTCTGACGTTACTAGCCCCCTAGGCAGATATGCGATACTCATAGACGAACGGACCGGACTGTATATACATTGTCACTGTTAGGCTCAGTAGGGTTTCCGGATGAGTTCGCTCATCGGCCTTCCTTGAGGTCAGTCCATGGGCAGCCGTTACGCATTGCTAGTGCCGCTGACGGTTTGTGGTTAAACCCACTGCCAGGGTACTGACGAGTCATTAGAGTCCCCCACAGACAGTTTCCCAAGTTCGGGCGAAACGTTGTAGAGGCCGTATGGTTTTATGGCAGGGTTCGGAAAATGCACGTGCGTTTACGCACGTGTTATTTTTCGGGCAGATGATACTGGTCGGCTTTGGTTTAAGCCGGATCCGAGTATTATATTGAGTAGGTATAATATCTTTGTCTCAGTTGCATTTGTATTCGGTCGTAATACAAATGCGGGTATATTTATACAGTTACGGGGTTATCCTGAAATTCGTTTCGGGATCACTTTTGGAAGTTGCCAGTTTCCAGTTTTCTATCAGCCGTCTTTTAACATTCGGTTGAAGACGGATTTGTCTTTTCTTGAGATGAGTGTGGATTCTTCTAGAAGGTTCTAGAAGTGGCGAGAGTTGTATTATGTTCATTGGTTTGCATTAATTGCTCTTTGTGACTCATGCTTTCATGATTGGTTATGATAAGCTTTAGGTTTATTATCACCTTCCTTCTTTGCTCCTACACTCACCCTCCTCCTTCTCTTTATAAGGCCGTCCCCTCCCCTCTCTCTCATTCACATGGTTGATTTCATTTTTGATATAAGACTAAAGTTTTGGGTGCATGGAAATTTGATTACCTCTTTCATTCCATCACCCGATAAAATGGCAACTTCATTTACCGATCGTCCACGGTTTTGGACGAAGTGAGACAAAGTCATCTACTCATTCTATACATCATTCTTGGTCGTCTCTTTTAGCAAACTTGACGACCGAGTTGCCTCAAGTCAGAGGCGGGAGCCCGTTTAAAGAATCAGTGACGTGGTGCCACCTGGACGAGCAGATCGGAGATCGACGAGATCGGGGAAGCCGCAACGGAGCGTGGGATGATGGTTAAAGAACGAAGGACTCGGATCGTTTGGTATAACCTTTCTACACTCTTTACAGTTTGTTAGTTTAGCAATAATGGCAGATCCGGGTTAAAGTATACGATAGCGCCAGTTAAAAGTTTTTTGTTCCGCATTTGACGTCTGTAGACGGCCGGGACGCTACCGTAGACTTACAGTGGTATCAGAGCCTCACCATTTTGCTATACTAACTTGTGCTAACGCGTTTAAAATATCGATCGAACCGGAAATCAAAAACTGCAAAATCCAAGTTCACAGTTTCTGTCGATTTTTAAAGGGGTCCTAAAATTATTCTACATATCACAGAAAGTTGTGCAGGGTTTTCTAAGCACACTGTGAAAATTTGGGCAAGTGATCTCTCAAGATTGCCGCGGAATCGCGGCCAAACCCATGGTTTGGCCGCGCATCCGCGACCATTCTATGTGATCAATGCCCCAAATTTGCACAGTAGCTTCTATGTTGGAATTTGGGGTTTTTGGTATATATCTTTTGGGCCCAGATTTTGTTACTGTTCAACAGATGTTCGTGGGGCCCACTTCATGATATTTAGTCGATCGAAATTTAAACATGTTAGTTTACAGTGCTTACATTATATCTCTGACCGGGAATGTCATTTGATCGGTAAACCGCGTCTGATTGCTATAGTTCTTTTAGACGGGTTTGCGAACGTGACATTCGCGTTGATGTTCTGTGTTGTGCTGTGATGTTGCGGATTTGTCGTGGTGGATAGCAGTGTGCAATGGTAGTAAAGTTTGAGTTTATTTGTACATTTGATATTGCGGGGCGAGCGTCCAACATGTGGACTGCCGTCACTGCCTGTTGTATAATATTCTTTTGGGGCACGACCAGGTTGCGGTCGATGTACCTGTTGTACTATTTTTCATTACTGTACTAGGTTTTGCCCCGCGACGGAGTGCACGGATAGCCGGGTTCTGGGGGGCATCGGGTCCGCATCTCATGGCTTTGAGAGGCAGAGGGGCCTCACTCTAGAATTGGCAGACTATTCGCCGCACTCGTAGGGGGTACAGGTTGACCCAAGGAGGGGTGCTCAAGCTACCGGATTCCGTGAAGTGCTGGGTGGTCCATTCACTTTGCTGTAGGGGGCTGCCTCGCTTCAGGTTTTGGCGGGTAACTTGCCGCACCCGTAGGGGTCTAGGTTTCATTGCACAGGCTATCCACACGATAGGGGAACGTCGGGTTTCAGCAGCGGCTCTGTGAAACTCGGGGATCCCAGTTTATCTGTATTGTTCTGTGATGCTTATTACTTTTCTGTAATGTTGCATATTATCACGCCTGGAGCGATTATTGTATATTGGTTTATATACTATTAGATGTTGTATATGTTTTACACCCGCGCTAGTCCAGTCCCCGCTCTATCGTTAGTTATGTAACCTAACGGGTGATGACGGGACCCAGTGACGAATGCGGATGGCATATACGTACATTTTATTTTCGTTCTTTTTCTGGTGTGATCGATTGATGGGACTGCGTTGATTCTGATCAATGCAAAGTAAAGCAAACCTGTTTACAGTTGTTGGAACAAATTTAAAAAGTGTTATTGCAAAGACGTTTTCCTTTTGTTATGCATAGCGGTATTCAGTGGAATATCCTGCACCTCATTCGACGGGGCAAGGGCCGATATCCCTTCACCGGGACTGACCCCTTGGGCAGAAGTTTGCGTCAAGGTAATAACTTCACTATAGTCGATTACAAGTTGCTTTGCATAGCGGTATTCAGTGGAATATCCTGCACCTCATTCCACGAGGAAAGAGCCGAGATCTCTTCACCGGGAGTGACCTCTTTAGCAAAGGTTTTCGCCACTATATTTTATAAAAAGCTATCAGGTTCCTTCAACGAGATCAAGTTCATTACGTTAAAGGTTTTTCGCCAAAAACCAGCCGTAGCCCTCCGTCGTTTCTTATGGATGGTCAGTAATATTCAAGCTATGTTTGTTGGCTTTCGTCAAGGCATAGTGTTTGGTAGTTGCTGGGGTATTCATTTGTTGCATAGATAGATGTGTTGGTTTGGGACAGTCGTATTACCTTGTTGGCTTTCGTCAAGGGTATGTACGGGTGGGTTCGAATTAACAAGATAATGACGGGCAGAACTTGACATGTGACTTATGATTTGTTGGCTTTCGTCAAGGTCATAAGAACATGGGGTAAAAATCATATCGGGAGTTTCTAAAGAAACTGAAACTTGCCAGGCATGCGCATGCCTTCTGGAGTGTGATAACGCGAGTGGATTCCGTCACGCTATCATGCGATGAGAGTTGGATCCCGATTCCCACTGATGAGTTGGTTTACTCTTCGGGTAATCCCGATTGATTCTTCTTTCAGGTTTGGAGGAGAATTTGACAGGACAGTGGGAGGTTTCCGGATTAGATAAAGTGATAACCGTTCTGATCTAGGTTAGAGTGCACGCAGAGTGTTTCTTTTCTCTCTCTCTTTAGCAGCGACCTTTGACCGACCCAAGACTATGACTCAGTGACCAAGTTGACCGAACCTTCTTAAAATACTGGCTTTTTGATTGTCAATGTTGCATAAGTCATTGCCACTTCTTCTTTTACCTTTTGAATTTCTCAGAATACCCGTATTACTATGGATATCCACTTCCATTGGATAGATCCATCGTATGGTTATATACGAACTCGAAGGGACTTTTTCGAGGATGGATCCAGGTTCAGGAGAAATAGAATTGGTTTATTCAGTTGTCTTTTATTATCACCTTCTCTCAGGTTGCGAGGGCTCCTTGGTTTAGGAGAGTACACCTATTACGCTTATTGGATAGTCTTATTCCAAATCATAGGCAGGTGCCGAAAGGTAGGGAATAAAGAAAACCAATTAGCCTAAGTAGGGTGTGCAGAAGGTAATATGTAAAGACAAAATAAAGGGATTAGAAAGAGGGCAAAGTAAATTGCGAATGATATCATTCATGACCAAAACCGCGTACTTCATCGCCACTCCTATTTCACCTTTAAAGGAATAAGGTATTATTCAGTTGTCTTTTATCATCACCTTCTCTCAAGATATGAGTACTCCTTGGTTTAGGAGAGTACACCTATTATGCTTACTGGATCTTCTTCTTCCAAACCATAGGCTGGTGCCGAACGGTAGGGAAGGAAGAAAACCATTTAGCCTAACGATGGTATACAGAAAGTAACGACTAAAGACAAATAAAGGGACTTGGAGAGATGGTAGTGAAATATACGGTTAAAGTCATGAATTGGATTATAGAAGAGGCATTACTATGAATACCAGGATACCCCTACGAAACATTTTCATGTTTCAGTGCATTGTTAAAAGAAAACTGTTTTCCCGATTAGATACTTACTCCAAGGGTATGTATTTACCAGGTTTCATTCTCATATCTGTATGGTTTTACAGATGATGAATGGGAGTAAGTTATTGGGAATTAGGTGATCATCCTCATTATATCGGAATTCGTTGTAATTGGTGATATTTGAGGAAATCGCCAGGGTACAGTTTTCAACCTACAACGCACAGGTTTTGAGTTGTTCAACTCAGCGGACTTATACAGAGTATTGTATGTTTTCCAGGTGTCCATCAGGACAAAGGGGTAGGTCCTCGTACTATGTTCTGTTTACTTATGACTTCTCTATTTAGACAAGTGTTTCGTAGAAATACAAGGTCTAAGTTTTGAGAAGTTGTGGGTATAAGAATAAAGTAGAGAACCAGGTGTCACAAGTATCGGGATTCTTCAAAGAGATCGAAGATGTAGATTCTTGTGATTGGTATTCAGATGATAGTGATGGTTTTGAGAAACGTGTTTCTCTTTCAGGTTACTCATAATTGGATGGATTCCTAAGTTGAGTAATGCTGATTAGCCTCTTTCCATTAAGTTGATATGCACTGGAGACAGCTGCATGATTTGAATATGGTTCCAATTAAATAAGTGCCAAAGTTTCTATATTGGATATAGAATGGTTCGTACCTTAAAAGTTGTTAAGGTACGGGGAGTTGTCCAGCTTATGCTTAAAACCAGACTCTGGATAACTCAGGGCACGTTTCTGTAATGGCTGTTTGTGGGTTGACCCTGGCTATGACGAGGGTTGATATTTTACCATTTGGAAGATCAATAGTGATATTGTTCTTGACTCGCCACAGTTTTAGTAAAATGGATCTTTTTCAGAAAACAGTAGTGGGAGTATGGTAGAACTGGAAGTGATTCCAGAACCGCGAACGATTACGGAAAATTTAATAGGACCTATATATTCAATCAGGTTTGACATTCCAATAGCCACTCCGCAGATATGGTGGGTAACCTCAGACACCCGAGAGGTACTTCGGTAGCCTCAAGGACGGTGACAGGGAGGTTCTTATCTACCCAGACTTGACACTACTATTGTTCCAGGCTATGAGACCCGGTAGGAGGGTTGTCGTAGTCAGTGGGAGAAACAGAAGAATAGTGGGCAAGATGCTTATATCTATTTATAGACTTGAGCAGTTATAGCGGAGATAGATCATTTAATTTTGATGTGACAGTCATGGGTTTGACTTCAATCAGAATAGGAGATGGATCTGTTAAGAAGGTAGTAGGGAGTGATGTCATGGTATTTGGATGACATACACAGAGTAGGAAGTAAAATTCCTATACTACGATCGGTTGTACTGTGGTCGTCACACAGTTGTTTCTCCAGACAGGATATGGATATAATATTTGACATTCTGGTTTCTAGATCTATGGTTTTAGATCTGTATTTGGATAGTTTCCCAATGTGGGTACTTTGACAGTATTCTAATGGTTTTTAGAATAGATGACTCCTAGCATGGTGGTGTACCTGCAGGTGATGGAGTCACCCTCTTTAAAGGTGTCTTACAGACTAAAGGGGAGAGGGATGTGCATGATTGGCAGATCACTTGCTTAGGCAATTGAGTCAATCATGAGATGTCAAGTACCACACCAAATGTTGTTTTTGCACTAGATGCAATAAGTTTGTATTAATCCAATCCTGGAGAAACATAAGGAAGCAGTTTTAGAACATAAGTACATGTTCTACGGATTTGATGACGGCAGCCTCCTTCGGGAGACGATTATCATTCCAGGCTTCAAAGGTGACATGGTTGACAGAGTGATTGTCAGAGTTATAGTTTTCCCTCTGATGAGGTACAGTATTATGGACAGGTGGTCCAAGAGGATACTGTGGGTGGCTTGTTGCTGGATACTGATTAGGTTCAGTGATCGATACAGTCTAAGAAGTTTGGATTTGGAGTTCATTTATGAACTTGGTCCCATCAGATATCCAGACATATTCTAAGACAGGTATTACTCGATTCGGGAGATGGCTTTCTCCGCGAACTTGAGATTTAGAGAGACATAGAAAGAAACATCTAGGCGGATCCACTCACTGAAGCTATTTCTCGAACACAATAGTTTTACAAACGGGCTTTGTGAAACTGATTAGTAGAGGAGTTGGATGTTCGGTTTCACACGGGCTGTGAGTAGTCGACATCGCAATAATTAGCCTTGAGTGCAAGTGGGAGATTGTTGGAGATAGTGCCCTCAGAGTCAATTATTGGATCGCAGGTACGTGATTGCAATGATTGCGGAGGACCTATACCGGTAGGACAGTCTTACTCAAGATAATAGTATGCTATCTGGTTTGCCTTTATCATTCGTGTTCATGTTCAGGTGACTGATTACATGTTACACTTTGATAGAGCCCTTAGGATCTTGCTTTACTACCAACAGTATGATGGCGATCATATACGTGAGAGTTGGGTAGTTTATATGCATATCCTTAATTGTGGTCCCTAGTCGTGGGAGTTTCGAGACAGGGCATCGATACTCCGGAGTAGACTAGTGTGTACAGTCGAGACCCCGACGAGGGGCGGTGGCCGGTCTCACAAGCCACTGGTGTCAGTTGGATCACCTAAGATGTATACAGGTGCTCATTAGGTTATGAGTACACCGGACATGACTCGCCGGGAATCTGCTAGTTGGTATTATACATATCGTCAGATAGCAGTTCCCTGGTGACATGTGTACAGGTTAGTTCATCGACCTGAGGTCGTCATTTGTCTCGTGTGAGTTCCCACTGTGCTTTGATTTCTACCCTACCACGGCTCAAAGGAGTCGTGCAAAGAGGTAGTTTTTGGGTACAGTCCCGAGCCATATGGAGGCACCTGAGCGGATCGGCAGGGGATTCGTCTCTCCCGGTATTGGGGGCGAGGTCGTGCTGTGTCTAGGAGAGCCATTACACAAAGTCCATGGCCATGGCAGGATATTTACTGGTAGGTACTCCAGTAGTATCTCAGGGTGTTATTGGGCTACACTCCGACACGACTTATACTGCTATTGGGGGTCTGACGTTACTAGCCCCCTAGGCAGATATGCGATACTCATAGACGAACGGACCGGACTGTATATACATTGTCACTGTTAGGCTCAGTAGGGTTTCCGGATGAGTTCGCTCATCGGCCTCCCTTGAGGTCAGTCCATGGGCAGCCGTTACGCATTGCTAGTGCCGCTGACGGTTTGTGGTTAAACCCACTGCCAGGGTACTGACGAGTCATTAGAGTCCCCCACAGACAGTTTCCCAAGTTCGGGCGAAACGTTGTAGAGGCCGTATGGTTTTATGGCAGGGTTCGGAAAATGCACGTGCGTTTACGCACGTGTTATTTTTCTGGCAGATGATACTGGTCGGCTTTGGTTTAAGCCGGATCCGAGTATTATATTGAGTAGGTATAATATCTTTGTCTCAGTTGCATTTGTATTCGGTCGTAATACAAATGCGGGTATATTTATACAGTTACGGGGTTATCCTGAAATTCGTTTCGGGATCACTTTTGGAAGTTGCCAGTTTCCAGTTTTCTATCAGCCGTCTTTTAACATTCGGTTGAAGACGGATTTGTCTTTTCTTGAGATGAGTGTGGATTCTTCTAGAAGGTTCTAGAAGTGGTGAGGTGTTAAGTGACTCATTAGTGCCATTAATGATTCATTTAATGCAAGGGAGAGTTGTATTATGTTCTTTGGTTTGCATTAATTGCTCTTTGTGACTCATGCTTTCATGATTGGTTATGATAAGCTTTAGGTTTATTATCACCTTCCTTCTTTGCTCCTACACTCACCCTCCTCCTTCTCTTTATAAGGCCGGCCCCTCCCCTCTCTCTCATTCACATGGTTGATTTCATTTTTGATATAAGACTAAAGTTTTGGGTGCATGGAAATTTGATTACCTCTTTCATTCCATCACCCGATAAAATGGCAACTTCATTTACCGATCGTCCACGGTTTTGGACGAAGTGAGACAAAGTCATCTACTCATTCTCTACATCATTCTTGGTCGTCTCTTTTAGCAAACTTGACGACCGAGTTGCCTCAAGTCAGAGGCGGGAGCCCGTTTAAAGAATCAGTGACGTGGTGCCACCTGGACGAGCAGATCGGAGATCGACGAGATCGGAGAAGCCGCAACGGAGCGTGGGATGATGGTTAAAGAACGAAGGACTCGGATCGTTCGGTATAACCTTTCTACACTCTTTACAGTTTGTTAGTTTAGCAATAATGGCAGATCCGGGTTAAAGTATACGATAGCACCAGTTAAAAGTTTTTTGTTCCGCATTTGGCGTCTGTAGACGGCCGGGGCGCTACCGTAGACTTACACAACTTGCACACGTTTCCGCTGCTCCCATTGTCTACGAAGCCCTCTGGCTCTGTACTTATAGACGTTCTCTTCTAAATCACTATTTAGAAAAGCAGTCATGACACCCAACCGCCAGATATCGTAGTCATGGTATGTAGCAATGGCAAGTAGGATCTGTATGGACTTAAGCATAGGGACTAGAAAAGGTTTTATCATTATCCACATCTGGTCAATGACGAGAACCTTTTGCAACAAGTCTTAGCTTTGAAAGTCTCAACTTTTCCATGTACACCAAGTAATCTTCTCAAGATATACTTGCTCCTGATGGGGATTTAACCCTTCAGATATAGCAACCAAAGTCCATACTTTGTTGGTGTATATGGATTCTATCTCAGATCGCTTAGCATCCAGCCATTCTAACAGAGTCCCCACTCTTGATGGCCTGCTCGAAACTAGTTGGGTCATCATCTCATGATGAAATCCTCGCTCTCACTGTCATAGAGAAAACCGAAGTATCTCTCAGGTGGGTGAGGAACCCTACCAGATCGGCGGAGAGGCTGAGGTTCGTTGGGAACTATTGAATCCTTCGGTTCTACCAAATCATCAGCTGCAGTTTGTATAGACCTAAGGCGGGGAGCACAAGTAATCGGGTTCTAGAATCCAGTAGGAGACCATCTCGAGGAGTCGAGACCGGGTATCCTAACTCTAGAATTGGTAGGGTTGCTTGCCGCTCTCGTAGGGGTCTAGGGATGTGGTTTTGGCTATTCATCGCGACTGTGGAATCCGTGTTTTATACTGGCTTAATTTAAAACACGAAAATCCAAGTATATTCAATATTTCATATGTTATCTTCTGCTGCTTTGTGATGTGATCACTGTGAAATGTTCTGAGACGAATGCCTATATTATATATATGATATATAATTACTATTGTTGCTTTCGTTTCTTCTGTGATACTTAGGAAGCATAATTTTTTTATGGGATTTCATTAATGAAATTAATGAAAGAAAGAAAAAGAAACCTAAAGATGTTGTAGAAACTTGTTTTAAAAACTGGTAGCTCTAGTTCTTGCTTTGCATAGCGATATTCCTTGTATAATATCCAACACCTTATTCGATAAGGAAAGAGCCGAGATCCCTTCACCGGGAGTGACCTCTTTAGCGAAACTATCAGATGCTACAAACTCGGATTGTCTTTTGATTGCTTTTATAGTTTTTGCTTTGCATGGTGGTATTTGTGAAATATCCTGCACCTTATTCGACAAGGAAAGAACCGAGATCTCTTCACCGAGAGTGACTTCTTTAGCGAAACTAGTAAAAGCCTAAAAAAAATCCTTTTCAAAATCACTCGTTTCTACAACGAGATCAAGTTCATTACGCAAAAGGTTTTCTTAAAAACCTGTCGTAGCCATCCGTTATTTCAGATAAGTACTACTTAGTATTCGTGCTACGTTTGTTGGCCTACGTCTAGGCGTAGCGTAGTGTGCGGTAGCTAACTAATGCTTATCTGCAGCATACAATGCGATTGGATTAGGGTAGTCGTGCGACTTTGTTGGCCTGCGTCAAGGGTCGTGCGGATGGGTTTAATTCAATCATGAAATGTACGGGTTGAACTTGACTAGCGGACTATGGTTTGTTGGCCTGCGTCAAGGTCATAGGATGCTAGGGGCAGAATATTATCGGGAATTTCAAGTGTTGAAATTTTCAATGAGTTTGCATACCTTCTATGAGATAGTTGGATCCCAATACCCACTGTGAGTAAGAGTTACTCCTGGGAGAGTTTTACACATTATAATTAGCCGACCAAGTAGGTGTATAGAAAGGTGTTAACGGGGTTACGCCCCCTGGGAAAATGAGGTTTATTTTAATTAGGTCCGTGCGAAAGCATGGGGAACCTCCCTCAAAGTACCGAAACTGGCCTGGCCGAAAGATTGGCGAACTTGTAGGGTGTAATTAATCCCGGCTAGTCTTACCTTTTAGGGTTTGAAGGTATATTTGACTAAATCAGTGGGAGTCATCCTGATTAGATAAACTAATAACCAATCTAAATCTTCTAAGAGCGTACGTAGAGTGTTTTCTTCTCTCTCTCTCTCCTGGTAGCGACCATGTCACGCCTTAATCAAGATAATAATATAGATGCATTGACCGAACCTGCTTATTATACTGAGCTAGGGAGCGTTAGTTCCGCTCTATCTTATAACTGTTATAAGTCCGAGCAGGAAACATGGGAATATCCAGATTCCCATGCCATCCAATCGAAGAAAGTACATGTTGATGCATCTTCTTCGGGTGTGTTCATTACCGAGAACTGTTTCTCAGTATCCTCTACGTCCTAAGTATGAGATACCGGATCAGGATCCCACATATGCAATATGTTACATGGGCTACAGAAAGGTAGAGAACTGAGAATGAGTGATATGTCTTTAAGTGTTAGAGGATAGTGCAAGTGTTGCAGCCAAATCAGTTGGCAGATATCACCTTGTATTTAGATACATTGATTCTGAACGAATGTTATTACATACCGAACCTGATATACAACATTACATCGGTTTCTTTAATGAGTTAAAGAAGGATGTAATTCTGTATTGGAGGATAATGTTATGAATATTTTCCTGAATCAAGAGTTGATTCGTTCAGGCACGTTATATAATAGCAAATATTTTCTAAATCAAACCACAGTTCAAAGTATACCGAACACATACAAGAGGACTAGTTCAGAAATAAACAAATCCTTCTTGTGGTATTGTAGACTAGGTCATATCAATGCGACACTACCAGCTAAGTTACATAAAGATGAATATGAGAATTTGTTCGAATTTTCATCTTATGATACCTGCCAGTCTTGTATTAAAGGTAAAATGAACAATACTCCATTTAATGGAAACAGAGAAAGAGTTAGTGAACTCTTGGGACAGATACATGATGACGTATACGGTCCTATGTCTACAAATGCCAGGTTTGGTTCTTGGTACTTCATTACATTCATCGACTATCTCTCAAGATTCGGACATGTATTCCTGTTGAAACACAAGTTTGAAACTTTTTGAGGAATTCAAGGAATATAAGCTTGAAGTTAAAGAACCAGACATGTAGAAGTATTATAGTCCCACGATGTGATCGAGGAGGCGAATACTTGGGAATTGAATTCCTGGGGTTTCTAAACTGATAATATGATTCTCTTTCAGCTTAGTCCTTCGTATACACCACAGCACAACGATGTATCGGGGAGGAGGTATCGCACCCTATGGGATATATTGCGCTCTATGACGAGTACTGCTGAGTTACCTGCTTTCTTTTAGGTGTTATGCACTTGAGAAGCTGCATACCTATTGAATGAGGTTCCGTCCAAATCAGGGCCTACCACTACATATGAGATATGGTGTGGGAAGAGGCCATGTCTTAAACGAGTTAAGATATGGGGTTGTCCGGCCTATGTCGAAAGGCAGAATCCGAACAAGCTCTAGGCAAGGTCAGTTCTGAATATGTTTGTTGGATATCCCAAACATTTGTGAGAGAATATCTTCTACCACTCTGAGGAGCAAAAGGTGTTTTGTTTCTCAGCATGCCACCTTTTTAGAAAAGGAATTTCTTATGAAGAAATTTGTGGACAAGAGGTAGAACTGGAAGTTGTTCCAGCCTGACCAACCAACAGCTGATGATTTGGAGAAACCAAAGGATTCAATAGTCTCCAACGACCCTCAGCCTCTCCGCGAATCTGGTAGGGTTCTTCATCCACTTGATAGATACTGCAGTATTCTCGGTGACAGTGGGAGCGAGGATTGCATCATGGTTGATGATGGCCCAACTAGGTTCAGGCAGGCCATCACGAGTGGCGACTCTGTGAAAAGGCTGGATGCTATATGATCAAAGATGGAATCCATATACACCAACAAAGTATGACTTTGAATGTTGCATCTGAAGGGGTAAAACCTATCGGGAGAAAGTGGACCTTGAGATGATTCTTGGTGTAGATGGAAAAGTTGAGACTTTCAAAGCTGTGCTTAAGCCCCTCAGGATCAACGCAAGCATCGCGGAGTTGGAACATCTGTTTTGATGTGATAGTCAAAAAGTTTGATTTCATCAAAATGGTAGATGAACCTTGTATATACAAGAAGGTTGTAGAGAGTAATGTTGTCTTCCACGTGTTGTACGTAGATGACATACTCTTGATAGGAAATGGTTTCCTATGCTACACTCGGTCAAGCTCCTCTTATCACGGGGATTCTCAATATAAGATCTGGATGATACCTGTAAGTCTACGCTAGCGCCCCGGCCGTCTACAGACGCCAAATGCGGAACAAAAAACTTTTAACTGGCGCTATCGTATACTTTAACCCGGATCTGCCATTATTGCTAAACTAACAAACTGTAAAGAGTGTAGAAAGGTTATACCGAACGATCCGAGTCCTTCGTTCTTTAACCATCATCCCACGCTCCGTTGCGGCTGCTCCGATCTGCTCGTCCAGGTGACACCACGTCACTGATTCTTTAAACGGGCTCCCTCCTCTGACTCGAGGCAACTCGGTCGTCAAGTTTGCTAAAAGAGACGACCGAGAATGATGTAGAGAATGAGTAGATGACTTTGTCTCACTTCGTCCAAGTCCGTGGACGATCGGTAAATGAAGTTGCCGAGGGAATCGGGTGATGGAATGAAATGAGCTGTGAATTCCATACACCCCAAAATCTATCATAATCTTTTCAAGTGAAACATCAAGTAGTGAGAGAGAGAGGAGGGGCCGGCCATATATAGATGGAGGGAGGTGAGTGTAGGAGAGAAGAGGGTGACCATAAAAAGCTTCTCACTCAAAATATCAAGAACAAATATCCTTAAGTAAACAAAACCTCATTAATGCAAATGGTGATTCATTAACCTAGTCACCATTGCATTAATGGCTCCATTAAAGCACTAATGACTCATCATGTCAAGTCACCCTTTCTAGAACTTTCTAGAAGCATGACTCACCCTCATCCAAGAAAAGATAAATCCGTCTTTAACCGAATGTTAAAAGACGGCTGATAGAAAACTGGAAACTGGCAACTTCCAAAAGTGATCCTGAAACGACTTTCAGGATAACCCCGAAACTGTATAAATATACCCGCATTTGTATTACGACCGAATACAAATGCAACTGAGACAAAGATATTATACCTACTCAATATAATACTCGGATCCGGCTTAAACCAAAGCCGGCCAGTATCATCTGCCCGAAAAATAACACGTGCGTAAACGCACGTGCATTTTCCGAACCCTGCCATAAAACCATACGGCCTCTACAACGTTTCGCCCGAACTTGGGAAACTGTCTGTGGGGAACTCTAATGACTCGTCAGTACCCTGGCAGTGGGTTTAACCACAAACCGTCAGCGGCACTAGCAATGCGTAACGGCTGCCCATGGACTGACCTCAAGGGAGGCCGATGAGCGAACTCATCCGGAAACCCTACTGAGCCTAACAGTGACAATGTATATACAGTCCGGTCCGTTCGTCTATGAGTATCGCATATCTGCCTAGGGGGCTAGCAACGTCAGACCCCCAATAGCAGTATAAGTCGTGTTGGAGTGAAGCCCAATAACACCCTGAGATACTACTGGAGTACCTACCAGTAAATCTCCTGCCACGGCCGTGGGCTTTGTGTAATGGCTCTCCTAGACACAGCACGATCTCGCCCCCAATACCGGGAGAGACGAATCCCCTGCCGATCCGCTCACGTGCCTCCATATGGCTCTGGACTGTACCCAAAAACTACCTGTTTGCACGACTCCTTTGAGCCGTGGTAGGGTAGAAATCAAAGCACAGTGGGAACTCACACGAGACAAATGACGACCTCAGGTCGATGAACTAACCTGTACACATGTCACCAGGGAACTGCTATCTGACGATAGATATAGTACTAACCAGCAGATTCCCGGCGTGTCCTGTCCGGTGTACTCATAACCCAATGAGCACCTGTATACATCTTAGGTGATCCAACTGACACCAGTGGCTTGTGAGACCGGCCACCGCCCCTCGTCGGGGTCTCGACTGTATACACTAGTCTACTCCGGAGTATCGATGCCCTGTCTCGAAACTCCCACGACTAGGGACCACAATTAAGGATATGCGTATAAACCACCCAACTCTCACGTATATGATCGCCATCATACTGTTGGTGGTAAAGCAAGATCCTAAGGGCTCTATCAAAGTGTAACATGTAATCAGTCACCTGAACATGTACACGACTGATAAAGGCAAACCAGATAGCAAACTATCATCTCGAGTAAGACTGTCATACCGGTATAGGTCCTCCGCAATCATTGCAATCACGTACCTGCGATCCAATAATTGACTATGAGGGCACTATCTCCAACAATCTCCCACTTGCACTCAAGGCTAATTATTGCGATGTCGACTACTCACAGCCCGTGTGAAACCGAACATCCAACTCCTCTACTAATCAATTTCACAAAGCCCGTTTGTAAAACTATTGTGTTCGAGAAATAGCCTTAGTGAGTGGATCCGCCTAGAAGTTTCTTTCTATATCTCTCTAAATCTCAAGTTCGCGGAGAAAGCCATCTCCCGAATTGAGTAACACCTGTCTTAGAATATGTCTAGATATCTGATGGGACCTAGTTCATAAATGAACTCCAAATCCAAACTTCTTAGACTGTATCGATCACTGAACCTAATCAGTATCGGGCACCATGCCACCCACAGTATCCTTTTGGACCACCTGTCCATAATACTGTCCTTCGTCAGAGGGAAAACTGTAACTCTGACAATCACTCTGTCAACCATGTCACCTTTGAAGCCTGGAATGATAACCGTCTCCCGAAGGAGGCTGCCGTCATCAAATCCGTAGAACATGTACTTATGTTCTAAAACTGCTTCCTTATGTTTCTCCAGGATTGGATTAATACAAACTTATCGCATCTAGTGTAAAAACAACATTTGGTGCGGTATTTGACATCTCATGATTGACTCAGTTGCCTAAGCAAGTGATCTGTCAATCATGCACATCCCTCTCCCCTTTAGTCTATACGACACCTTTAGAGAGGGTGACTCCATCACCTGCAGGTACACCACCATGCTAGGAGTCATCTATTCTAAAAACCATTAGAATACTGTCAAAGTACCCACATTGGGAAACTACCCAAATCTAGATCTAAAACCATAGATCTAGAAACCAGAATGTCAAATATTATATCCATATCATGTCTGGAGAAACAACTGTGTGACGACCACAGTACAACCGATCGTAGTATAGGAATTTCACTTCCTACTCTGTGTATGTCATCCAGATACCATGACATCACACCCTACTACCTTCTTAACAGATCCATCCCCTATCCTGATTGAAGTCAAAACCATGATTGTCATATCAAAATTAGATGATCTATCTCCGCTATAACTGCTCAAGTCTATAAATAGATATAAGCATCTTGCCCACTATGCTTCCGCTGCTCCCACTGACTACGACAACCCTCCTACCGGGTCTCATATCCTGGAACAACAGTAGTGTCAAGTCTGGGTAGATAAGAACCTCCCTGTCACCGTCCTTGAGCTTACCGAAGTACCTCTCGGGTGTCTGAGGTTACCCACCATATCTGCGGAGTGGCTATTGGAATGTCAAACCTGATTGAATATATAGGTCCTATTAAATTTTCCGTAATCGTTCGCGGTTCTGGAATCACTTCCAGTTCTACCATACTCCCACTACTGTTTTCTGAAAAAGATCCATTTTACTAAAACTGTGGCGAGTCAAGAACAATATCACTATTGATCTTCCAAATGGTAGAATATCAACCCTCGTCATAGCCAGGGTCAACCCACAAACAGCCACTACAGAAACGTGCCCTGAGTTATCCAGAGTCTGGTTTTAAGCATAAGCTGGACAACTCTCTGTACCTTAATATCTTTTAAGGTACGAACTATTCTATATCCAATATAGAAGCTTTGGCACTAATTTAATTGGAACTAGATTCAAATCATGCATCTGTCTCCAGTGCATATCAACTTAATGGAAAAAGGCTAATCAGCATTACTCAACTTAGGAATCCATCCAATTATGAGTAACCTGAAAGAGAAACACGTTTCTCAAAACCATCACTATTATCTGAATACCAATCACAAGAATCTACATCTTCGATTTCTTTGAAGAATCCCGATACTTGTGATACCTGGTTCTCTACTTTATTCTTATACCCACAACTTCTCAAAACTTAGACCTTGTATTTCTACGAAACACTCGTCTAAATACTAAAGAAGTTATAAGTAAACAGAACATAGTACGAGGACCTACCCCTTTGTCCTGATGGACACTTGGACACCATACAATACTCTGTATAAGTCCGCTGAGTTAAACAACTCAAAACCTGTGCATCGTAGGTTGAAAACTGTACCCTGGCGATTTCCTCAAATATCACCAATTACAACGAATTCCGATATAATGAGGATGATCACCTTATTCCCAATATCTTACTCCCACTCATCATCTGTAAAACCATACAGATATGAGAATGAAACCTGGTAAATACATACCCTGGAGTAAGTATTTAATCGGGAAAATAGTTTTTCCTTTAACAATGCACTGAAACATGAAAATGTTTCGTAGGGGTATCCTGGTATTCATAGCAATGCCTCTTCCATAATCCAATTCATGACTTCAACCGTATATTTTATTGCCATCTCTCCAAATCCATTTATTTGTCTTTAGTCGTTACCTTCTGTACACCATCGTTAGGCTAAATGGTTTTCTTCCTTCCCTACCGTTCGGCACCAGCCTATGGTTTGGAAGAAAACTATCCAGTAAGCATAATAGGTGTACCTTCCTAAACCAAGGAGTACTCGCAACTGAGAGAAGGTGATGATAAAAGACAACTGAATAACACCTTATTCTTTTAAAGGTGAAATAGGAGTGACGATGAAGTACGCGGTTTTGGTCGTGAATGATATTAGTCGCAATTTACTTTGCCCTATTTCTAATCCCTTTATTTTGTCTTTAACATATTACCTTCTGCACACCCTACTTAGGCTAATTGGTTTTCTTCATTCCCTACCTTTTGGCACCAGCCTATGGTTTGGAATAAGACTATCCAATAAGCGTAATATGTGTACTCTCCTAAACCAAGGAGCTCTCGCAACCTGAGAGAAGGTGATAATAAAAGACAACTGAATAAACCAATTCTATTTCTCCTGAACCTTGATCCATCCTCGAAGAAGTCCCTTCAAGTTCGTATATAACCATACGATGGATCTATCCAATGGAAGTGGATATCCGTAGTAATATGGGTGTTCTGAGAAATTCAAAGGGTAAAAGAAGGAGTGGCAATGACTTATGCAACTCAGACAATCCAAAAGCCAGTATTTTAAAAAGGTTCAGTCAACCTGGTCACCGAGTCATAGTCTAGGGTCGGTCAAAGGTCGCTGCCAAAGAGAGAGAGAGAAAAGAAACACTCTGCGTGCACTCTAACCTAGATCAGAATGGTTATCACTTTATCTAATCCGGAAACCTCCCACTGTCCTGTCAAATTCTCCTCCAAACCTAAAGAAGAATCAATCGGGATCACCCGAAGAGTAAACCAACTCATCAGTGGGAATCGGGATCCAACTCTCATCGCATGATAACGTGATGGAATGCATCCACGTTACTCATACTCCAGAAGGTATGCGCATACTTGGCAAGTTTCAGATTCTTTAGAAACTCCCGATATGATTTATGCCCCATGCTCTTATAACCTTGGCTTTGGTCAAAGTGTCATAAGTCACATGCCAAGTTCTACCCGTCACTATCTTGTCAATTTGAACCCACCCGCACATGCCCCTGACTTTGGCCAATCGGCAGAACGACTGTCCCAAACTAACTCATCTATCTATGCAACAATTGAATACCCAGCAGCTACCAAACACTATGCCTTAACTTTGGCTAAAATACATAGCTTGAATACTACTGAATACTCAAAAGAAGTGACGGAGGGCTACGGCTGGTTTTTGGCGAAAAACCTTTAACGTAGTGAACTTGATATCGCTGAAGGAACCTGATAGCTTTTTAAAATATAGTGGCGAAAACCTTTTGCTAAAGAGGTCACTCCCGGTAAAGGGATCTCGGCTCTTTCCTCGTGGAATGAGGTGCAGGATATTCCACTGAATACCGCTATGCAAAGCAACTTGTAATCGACTATAGTGAAGTTATTACGCTGACGCAAACTTCTGCCCAAGGGGTCAGTCTACGCTAGCGCCCCGGCCGTCTACAGACGCCAAATGCGGAACAAAAAACTTTTAACTGGCGCTATCGTATACTTTAACCCGGATCTGCCATTATTGCTAAACTAACAAACTGTAAAGAGTGTAGAAAGGTTATACCGAACGATCCGAGTCCTTCGTTCTTTAACCATCATCCCACGCTCCGTTGCGGCTGCTCCGATCTCTTCGATCTCCGATCTGCTCGTCCAGGTGGCACCACGTCACTGATTCTTTAAACGGGCTCCCGCCTCTGACTCGAGGCAACTCGGTCGTCAAGTTTGCTAAAAGAGACGACCAAGAATGATGTAGAGAATGAGTAGATGACTTTGTCTCACTTCGTCCAAGTCCGTGGACGATCGGTAAATGAAGTTGCCGAGGGAATCGGGTGATGGAATGAAATGAGCTGTGAATTCCATACACCCCAAAATCTATCATAATCTTTTCAAGTGAAACATCAAGTAGTGAGAGAGAGAGGAGGGGCCGGCCATATATAGATGGAGGGAGGTGAGTGTAGGAGAGAAGAGGGTGACCATAAAAAACTTCTCACTCAAAATATCAAGAACAAATATCCTTAAGTAAACAAAACCTCATTAATGCAAATGGTGATTCATTAACCTAGTCACCATTGCATTAATGGCTCCATTAAAGCACTAATGACTCATCATGTCAAGTCACCCTTTCTAGAACTTTCTAGAAGCATGACTCACCCTCATCCAAGAAAAGATAAATCCGTTTTTAACCGAATGTTAAAAGACGGCTGATAGAAAACTGGCAACTGGCAACTTCCAAAAGTGATCCTGAAACAACTTTCAGGATAACCCAGAAACTGTATAAATATACCCGCATTTGTATTACGACCGAATACAAATGCAACTGAGACAAAGATATTATACCTACTCAATATAATACTCGGATCCGGCTTAAACCAAAGCCGGCCAGTATCATCTGCCCGAAAAATAACACGTGCGTAAACGCACGTGCATTTTCCGAACCCTGCCATAAAACCATACGGCCTCTACAACGTTTCGCCCGAACTTGGGAAACTGTCTGTGGGGAACTCTAATGACTCGTCAGTACCCTGGCAGTGGGTTTAACCACAAACCGTCAGCGGCACTAGCAATGCGTAACGGCTGCCCATGGACTGACCTCAAGGGAGGCCGATGAGCGAACTCATCCGGAAACCCTACTGAGCCTAACAGTGACAATGTATATACAGTCCGGTCCGTTCATCTATGAGTATCGCATATCTGCCTAGGGGGCTAGCAACGTCAGACCCCCAATAGCAGTATAAGTCGTGTCGGAGTGAAGCCCAATAACACCCTGAGATACTACTGGAGTACCTACCAGTAAATCTCCTGCCACGGCCGTGGGCTTTGTGTAATGGCTCTCCTAGACACAGCACGATCTCGCCCCCAATACCGGGAGAGACGAATCCCCTGCCGATCCGCTCACGTGCCTTCATATGGCTCGGGACTGTACCCAAAAACTACCTGTTTGCACGACTCCTTTGAGCCGTGGTAGGGTAGAAATCAAAGCACAGTGGGAACTCACACGAGACAAATGACGACCTCAGGTCGATGAACTAACCTGTACACATGTCACCAGGGAACTGCTATCTGACGATAGATATAGTACTAACTAGCAGATTCCCGGCGAGTCCTGTCCGGTGTACTCATAACCCAATGAGCACCTGTATACATCTTAGGTGATCCAACTGACACCAGTGGCTTGTGAGACCGGCCACCGCCCCTCGTCGGGGTCTCGACTGTATACACTAGTCTACTCCGGAGTATCGATGCCCTGTCTCGAAACTCCCATGACTAGGGACCACAATTAAGGATATGCGTATAAACCACCCAACTCTCACGTATATGATCGCCATCATACTGTTGGTGGTAAAGCAAGATCCTAAGGGCTCTATCAAAGTGTAACATGTAATCAGTCACCTGAACATGTACACGACTGATAAAGGCAAACCAGATAGCAAACTATCATCTCGAGTAAGACTGTCATACCGGTATAGGTCCTCCGCAATCATTGCAATCACGTACCTGCGATCCAATAATTGACTATGAGGGCACTATCTCCAACAATACCTACTACATCTTGTGGATAATGATCTATGGTGATAGATTTAAGTGGATATTGGGAGTGTCCTAAATCCAGGTACATTAACACCATACTAAAGGGGTTTAATATGGAGGATTCTAAGCGTGGTGGTTCGTCCACCTACTCAGGAACCACTCTCTCCAAAAAGATGTCTTCCAAAACTGATTTGGAGAGAGCTCGCGTGCAAGGGATGACCTATGCTTCAGCATTAGGTTCTATCAGAGTATGCCATGTTATGTACCAGACCAGATGTAGATGACTCACTAGGTGTAGTGATCAGGAATCAATCGGATCTTGGGAGAATCACTGGAAGCTGTGGAGGACATTCAAAGTACTTGAGAAGCACTAAATGAATGTTCTTGGTTCGAGCTTTCAGAGTGATAAAGTCGACTGAAAGTTAGTCACAGGTATTGTCTACACCCTCAGTGCAGGGACGATATGTTGGAAGAGTTCCAAGCTAGATACCGTGACATACTAGACGATAAATGCTGAATACATTGCTACCAATGATGTTGCAAAAGTAGCTGTCTGGGCATTTCTTGTTCATGAGATGAACCAGGTTCATACCATTGAGCGTCCAATAACTGTTATTGTGACAATAATGGAGTTGTGGCTTTGGCCTAGGAACGAATGTCCCATCAGCGTTCCAGACATATTCTGAGGCAAGTATCACCTGATCATGGAGATGGTTGATCTCTAAGGGATCGAGATAAGGAGAGTAGACACGAAGGATAACACAGCGGATCCACTCGCAAAGGCCTTACCCCTAGAGAAACTTCTATGGGATGGTTGAGTATGAGATACTACAACCACTGCTATATTGTTGGGTATTGGATACTACAATAGATGGCCTTAGTGCAAGTGGGAGATTGTTAGTTATATGTATGCCCTATAGGCCATTATTGTACATGTGATGTATATTATAGTGAATGCTTGGACATATATAGGGGGACTTTCTTGCTCGACATGATAGTATGCTATCTGGTTGCTCTTTATCTTAACATGTACACTTATTGTCTCTCTATTACATGTTGATAAAGCCCTTAGGATGAGTACTTGACTACCAGGATTATGATGCAAATCATACTAGTGGGGACAGGGTAGTCGGTAAGTACATCCTTCAAATGTTCCTAGTCGTAGGAGTATCGAGACAGGGCATCGATACTACAGAGTAGACTAGCGTATATGCTTCTCGACCCATGTGATGGGCGATGGATGATCCCATATCCATTGGTGTTTGACATCAGAGAAGGTATACGGGTACTCAGTGGTGACTGGGTACACTGAACGGACTCGCCGAGAACACCTAGATGGTATTATACCTATCGTCGGATAGCAGTTCTCTGGTGACACTGGTACAGGTTAGTCTGTAGACCCGAGATCGTCCTAGAGTCTTGTGTGATTCCCACTGTGCTTTGATTTCCACCATACCACGGTCAAGAGATCGTCCAAAAAGGTGGTTTTTGGGTACAGTCCCGAGTCACATGGAGGTAATGAGCGATAGGAGGGGTTTCATCTCTCTCGGTATTGGGAGTTGATGTTGCGCTATGCTCGATTGGCCATAACAGGAAATCCCTGGCCAGGGCTGCTGAGATTTACTGGTAAGTGTTGTCAGTAGTTTCTCGAACCGTTATGGACCTTGCATCGGTATGACTTATCAAGCTATTGGGGTCTGACGTTATACCACCCCAAGCTGTGATATGCGACATATTAGATGAAGAGACCGGACTGTACGGTAGTGTTACTGATTGGATTCGCAGGAGTACGAGCTGGCTTGCTTGTTGATCTTCTGATCGCTCAATACCCGGGTGGCCGTTACGTTTAGAAAACCGCTTGCGGCTTGTGGGTGTTTGATATGATCATCACCTACTGCCGGCGTATTGACGAGTCTTTAGAGTCCTACACAGAGGTTTCCTGGCTCAAGCGAAATGGAGTAGGAGCACATATGTGATATGTGCGGGACCGAGATTAATGCGATATATGATATCGCATTCTATTCTCGCGACTTGTGACATTGGTCAGTTATATGTGATATAGCCAAGTTATCGGATCAAGTGTTGATTCGATAAGTTGTTGCATTTGATATTAGTCGGTTATACACACTATAGCCGGATTATTAAATCAAGTGTTGATTTAATAATTTAATGTAGAATTATATATTTGATATATTAAATTACATTAACTAATATTAGCTCACTTAAAGCTTTTGTTTTTTCTCACATTTGATACACTTAACATATATGTGATATATGTTAATTGTTTTCTTTGCACACAAAATATATATGTGATATATATTGTTGTGTCATGCTAGGTTACACATGCAACATGTTAGTATGCGACTCACACCATGCTAGGTTAAAGTTAGGCTTTTATTTTTTTTAAGTAATTCAAACACTTGGATAATGAGTCATGGTTCAAAGTTTGTAGAAGCTTGTAGGTTTCATTGACCAAGTCCACTTGTTTGTCTAGCTTATGATATTTGTTAACCCAACCTTTAACTCATAGCTATGGTTTAGTCTCTACAAGGGTTAAGCATGACATTAACTCATCATGGTTGCGTTTCTAACCTCACATGAATTATTCATTCATCATTTCATCATTTTCATCTTCATCTTCCTCTTGAAAGCTCACTAGCTTTTGATCAAGTGATGGAATTGATTGAGAAAATGAGAACTAAAATGAGCAAAATTGCTACTTCATCATCCTCTACTACTTTCCATTTAGTATAGGGTGTTTGCTTCACTAATTCCACAATCAGTGAAGGGGCAGTTTGGGTTAGTGTCTCCTCGACGTAGATCATCTTTGGCCTCAAAGACTTCGATGCAAGCTTGTTCGTTTCTTCATGGGAGCCTCTCTAGAGTCCGGGAGTTCGTGATCGTAGCGAAGGGACTACTACACGGAGCTATTGAAGTGAAGGACCAGTCTACAAAGATTGTATTCCTCGTTCACTTTAGATGTAAAGTGTTTGCATTATGTTTCGTCGGGTTTTCTAGTAGCGATTCTTGGGTTAGGGTTTACTAGAACAGCAAATTTCTAAATTGGCATGGACGATACCTCCCGAAACCTTGCTGCCGTGCTAGACAACCCTGCATAAGTAATACTTATCTGAAATGACAGAGGGCTACGACAGGTTTTTAAGAAAACCTTTTGCGTAATGAACTTGATATCGTCGTAGAATCGAGTGATTTTGAAAAAGGAGTGTTTATGAAGCTTTTACTAGTTTTGCTAAAGTGGTCACTTCCGGTGAAGGGATCTCGGCTCTTTCCTTATCGAATAAGGTGCAGGATATTTCACAAATTCCTCTATGCAAAGCAAAAACTATAGAACCAATCAAAAGACAAACCGAGTGGGTGGTAGCATCTGCTAGTTTCGCTAAAGAGGTCACTCCCGGTGAAGGGATCTCGGCTATTTCCTTATCGAATAAGATGCTGGATATTCTACAAGGAATACCGCTATGCAAAGCAAGAACTAGAGTTACCAGTTTTTAAACAAGTTTCTACATGTCACGACCCGAAGGTACAGAACGTGACTGGCACTTAAATTACAGAACGTCTCAAGGCGTACGTAATCTAAGTAAGCCAAAGCCTAGAAATACAAGTCTCACGTGAGCATCGACACGTCGGCTCAAGTGAGCATCGACACCAACACCACAAATACAAGTCTCAAATCTCACCGTCTAGTCCAATATACAAGGGTAGATGGAGTATACTAGATACAAATAAATACATGGTGGGAGCAAAAGAAAATCCTCCAAGATCCACCTATGAGCAAGCTACAAGCCGAAGCAAAAGAAACGGAAATAGAAAGTACATCCGCCGCTCCTGCGCTGACGGGTCAGACCTGCAAAATACTGTGGCACAACGGGGGTGAGTTGCCAACTCGTAAGTAGTAAGTAACATCCAATAAGGCTATCGTAAGTATGTACGCAAATGCGTCACAACCTACATATACCGATATGATGTGATGCACTAGTATGTGTGCAACATGAATGCAAAGTCATATGAAACCTGAATATGTTTGGTACGAGAAAATCTGTATTCTTATCTTAGTAAAACTTTTGTGAAATAACTGAAATATCATCAATGAAATCAACTGAAATCCGTGTCAAGCATCGACACTAAATATGTATGTTTCAATGTCTCAATATCTCAATATATCAATATCTCTGTATCTCAAAGTCTCAATATCTCAATATCTCTGTATCTCGAATCTCAATATCTCAATATCTCGGGCTCCAGCAGTCCGGATCGGACCAAATCATCAACTCTCACGGCTACGGTCGGTATCCTCTGGATATCCGCCGCGCTAGACATCATAAATAACCGGTCGGTAGTGCTTCCCTGCCGGGCTCAACGCCATCTGTGCGATCTTCTTGCCCCGAAGTACCGCACCGGGTCCACCATGTACCCGCATACGGTGCATCCCCCTCCTCGAATCGGGTATAAGATACAGCTCAAGAACCGAGAAAACACATGGTGGACGCCACACACATCATATCACGAGAAAACCGCAACTTGCATTTTTAAAAAAGATAATAAGTTTATAAATTCTTGCGGTTTTCTCCAAAATCCAGAAATCTCATAAATACTGAAATCCTCGAGAAGAATCATAATATATAAACATGCCGGTGATGATGGAAATCTATGATACGGTAGTATATACCATGCGAAATACGGCCAGAAACTATGCATGAATCATGATGCAATGCAGTATGTACATATTAATAACAATCCTACGTACCCATCTTAATGAAATGGATATACTGATATAAGCCTATGGATCATATATGATGCAAATGCACAATTACCGATCATAATCAAGTTTTAAAGTGTTCGTGACATAGCAATTACCAAAGGCGTGCGTGTTCGCATAAATAGTGCACGTGCGGCAGGAACCAATGGTAATAGTGCAAGTGTCCTATGAGATGATGTCAAATATATATATATATATAACGATGCGATGTAATGAGATGACTGTTAGTTATATGTATGCCCTAGAGGCCATTACTGTACATACGATGTATATTGTAGTGGATGCTAGGACATATATAGGGAGGACTTTCTTGCTCGACATGATAGTATGCTATCTGGTTGTACTTCATCTTAACATGTACTCTGATTGTCTCTATATTACATGTTGATAAAGCCCTTAGGATATGTACTCGACTACTGGGACTATGATGAGATCATACTAGTGGGGCCACGGTAGTCGACGAGTACATCCTATAACTGTTCCTAGTCGAGGGTGTATCGAGACAGGGCATCGATACACCAGAGTAGACTAGCGTATACGCATCTTGACCCATATGATGGGTGATGGATGATCCCATATCCATCGGTGTTTGACATCAAGGATGGTGTACGGGTGCTCAGTGGAGACTGGGTACACTGGACGGACTCGCCGAGAACTCCCAGATGGTATTATACCATACGTCAGATGGCAGTTCTCCGGTGACACTGGTACAGAGTAGTCTGTTGACCCGAGATCGTCATAGAGTCTTGTGTGGTTCCCACTGTGCTTTGATTTCCATCATACCACGTCCAAGAGGGCGTGCAAAAAGGTGGCTTTTGGGTACAGTCCCGAATTACATAGAGGCAATGAGCGATAGGAGGGGATTCGTCTCTCCCGGTATAGGGAGTTGATGTTGTGCTGTGTTCGATTGGCTATAACCGGAAATCCCTGGCCAGGGTTGCTGAGATTTACTGGTAAGTGTTATCAGTAGTTTCTCGAACTGTTATAGACCTCATATCGACACGACTTATCAAGCTACTGGGGTCTGACGTTTAACACCCCTAGGCGAGATATGCAACATATCAGACGACGAGACCGGACTGTATGGGAGTGTTACTGTTTGGATTCGCAGGAGAAGTTACAGGCTTGCTTGTTGATCTTCTGAGCGCTCAATACCTGGGTAGCTGTTACGTTTAGCTGACCGCTTGCAGCTTGTGGGTGTTTGATATGATCATCACCTACTGCCGGCGTATTGACGATTCTTTAGAGTCCTACACAGAGGTTTCTTGACTCAGGCAAAACGGAGTAGGAGCACATATATGATATGTGCGGGACCAAGGATAATGTGATATGTGATACCGTATTATACTCTCACGATATTTGATATCAGCCGGGTCATCGGATCAAGTGTTGATTCGATGAATCGGTACGGATAAATATTAGTCGGTTATATGCGATATAGCCGGATTGTCGGATCAAGTGTTGATTCGATAATTTAATGTATAATAATATATATGATATATTAAATTACATTAACTAATATTTGCTCACTAAAAGATTCTTTTTCTCACTCGGGTAATACATTGATATATATGCGATATATGTTAATTGTATTATTTTATTTTGTTACGATAAATATTATATATGTGATATATAATAATGTAACATGATATGATAACTAATGCAACTTGTTTTTTGGAGTTTAAACTTGATTAGGGTTTGGATTAGGGTTAAACCTTCTAGTTGATTCTAGAAGCTTTTCTTTTTGTCATGATAAAGATATTTTCAAGTGAGTCATGCTTTAACCAAACCCAAACCCTAACCCTAGTTAATTCTCTACAAGAGTTAGCTTGACCATGGTTGCATTATCTATCATATTATTTCATTTCCTATTCATCACAAAAGGATAACAATTATTGTTCATCTTCTTCCTCCATTCTTTCATGGAAAAACCTTTCTTGATTTTTCCAAGTGATGAATAATTGTGAGAATAATATAAATAAAGAGAGCAAAAATCCTACCTCATCATCCTCATCTTCCCTTGCCATTTAGATGAGGGTGTTCACATCATTTCATGAGTGTTAGCTTGTGTTAAAGAAACTTCAAGGTAGATCATCTTAGTATCGAAGATCGGAAGCAAAGGTTGCGTCTTTCTCTTCGTGGAACCTCTCGAGAGTCCGGATCCCGATGATCACAGCGAAGGGACCACAACACGGAGCATATGAAGTGAAGGACCGGATCTACAAAGGTTGTAATCCCTCTCACTTAGTGTTAAAATGTTTAGCATGCTTGTTTTCGCCTAATCTCTAGTTTAAAGTTCCGTATTCGGGTTGTTCGGCACGGCTAATTTTTAAATCGGGCATGGTTGATGCCTCATAGACCCTTGTGCGCGTGCCAAGCAACCCTACAGTGGTATCAGAGCCAAGCTAGAGCTTTAGGCGAAGTCTAGACGGAGTTTGAAGTCCGATCGAACCCGAAACTCCGAATCCAAATTGCTCTCTGTCCTTTTTTGAAAATTGAGGATTTTTCAATATTAAAAATGCTTAAAAAATTCAGCAGGGAATTCTAAGAATTACGGTACAAAAATATTTTGGTGAACAGTAAAAAGCGCGGCGGAACCGCGGCAGAAGCATGCCTTCTGCGGCGGTTCCGCGGCGCAATGGTGACGTCATCAACTCCTTTTTGCACAGTAACTTCTTTTATTCAGTGCTGAGTTCTCTGGGAATTTTTAATGTTTATTCTACAGTTGAGTTTTCTGGGGTTATTTTGGGGATTCGATGTTTCGATCGGAGTATCAGATTTTGTCTATGTGGTTTTCCGGATAACTTTTAGAAACTGTTAAAAAGTTCGAACGGATATCAATAACTCACTTTTTCCCCTGTCGGAAAATTTTTCCAAAGTTGGATTTTTCCTCGTGTTTAAGAATGTTCTAAGTCGTGCAAGTAACTCGATGGACCCTCTAGAAGACAACAAACCTTAACTCGATTATGTGACCGACTTGAACTGCCCTTTGAACCTTAGGGTTTGGGGCAGTACGGCGTGCCACATGTGAGGCGTTGGCTTGACCCTTCTACGGCTGGACCATTGGTACTGTGGCATGTGATGGACGTTTTTAAACTGATTTCAAGTGTTGAGATATATTGGGGAAATCTTGGGTACTTGACAATTCGATCGGAAAGTTTAATTTTTTCTATTTATCTGGAATGTGATACAATAATTGGAATCCACAGGTAGTTATGTGATAACTAAATTGAATATTATAAACATAGCAGTTTAGTCTCAGAAGATCGGTTGCCACGGAATTTTGATGTGATCAAAAGTCCGTCGCAATCACGTAGGGTACGCGGATACTCGTCGGGTAAACTTAATAGACAGCCTCACTCCATAGCCCCGACCAAGTGACTGTAAGAGAACCCCGTCGCCGAAAGCATCCGTTCGGGTGCTCCCGGTAGCGGTGTTCCGCCTTGGTGCACTTCGTCGACGGTATCGGGGGTGCGGCCGTCTACTAAAGTTTGCGACGAGCATTCGATCAGGACGTCGGGAATCTTGTTGAATTGGCCGACTTGATATTGAAAAGAGTTTTCGATAATGAGACTAAAATGCGGGGTTTATAATTGTTAGGCATGCGATGTCTAAGGAATTCATTTGGTTAGGCATGCGATGTCTAAGAAGGTTGCGGATTCCAACTGTTGTAGTTTTACACTTTCTTTTCTGTGACCGTAAGCGTAGTATGTGGTGTATCGCCGGCTTCGTTGCTATACATCAACGACAATCGGGATACGCATACTTGCTTACGTTGATGATATGAGATATTATGTGTTGCTGTGATATGTTGTATTGGATCGTCGCGTTTTGAATAGCCGGGGGTTTTATGTGAGATGAGAGTTTTTTTCTTTTTCATTCATGTAAAATTCATTTGTATGTAATATTCTTTTATTGGGGCACTTCCAGGTAGCGGAAGATGCCACCGTTGTATATTATTTACTTTTCTGCATTAGGTAGACCCAAGGAGGGGAGCACAAGTAACCGGGTTCTAGGATCCAGTGGGAGACCATCTCGAGGAGTCGAGACCGGGTCCTAACCCTAGAATTGGAAGTGTTACTTGCCGCTCTCGTAGGGGTCTAGGGATGTGGGTTTGGCTATTCATCGCGACCGTGGAATCCGTGTTTTATACAGGCTCGTATTGAAAACACGGACGTCCTAGTATATCCAATATTTCATATATGTTCTTCTGCTGCAATGTTCTGTGATGAGATCATATTACTGCCTGAGACGAATGTTTATATTATATATGAGATATATGTTATATTGCAGATTTCGTTTCAAAAAGAGATGCTTGTGAAGCATATTAAAATGGGACTTCATTAATGAGATTAATGAAATAAAATAAACCTAAGATGTTGTAGAAACTTGTTTATAAAAACTGGTAGCTACAGTTCTTGCTTTGCATAGCGGTGTTCCTTGTAGAACATCCAGCACCTTATTCGATAAGGAAAGGACCGAGATCCCTTCACCGGGAGTGACTCCTTTAGCAATAACTGGCAGATGCTGCAAAACTCGGTTTGTCTTTTGATTGCTACTATAGTTTTTCTTTGCATAGTGGTATTTTTGAAATATCCTGCACCTTATTCGATGAGGAAAGGGCCGACGATCCCTTCACCAGGAGTGACCCCTTTAGCAAAACTAGAAAAGCCGCAAAAACACTCCATTTAAAATCACTCGATTCTACAACGATATCAAGTTCATTACGCAATAGGTTTTCAGAAAAACCTGTCGTAGCTCTCCGTCATTTCAGATAAGTTGTATATAGTATTCGTGCTGTATTTGTTGGCTTTCGTCAAGGTGCAGTGTGCGGTAGCTATATGCTCCTTATCTGCTAGCATACGATGCGATTGGATTAGGGTAGTCGTGCGGCTTTGTTGGCTTTCGTCAAGGGTCGTGCGGGTGGGTTTAATTCAATCAAGAAATGTACGGGTTGAACTTGACTAGCGGGCTATGGTTTGTTGGCTTTCGTCAAGGTCATAGCACGTTAGGGGCAAAATATTATTGGGAATTTCAAGAGTTGAAATTCGCAATGAGATTGCATACCTTCTATAAGATAGTTGGATCCCGATACCCGCTGTGAGTAAGAGTTACTCCTGGGAGAGTTTTACACATTACAATTAGCCGATCAAGTAGGTGTCTAGAAAGGTGTTAACGGGGTTACGCCTCTGGGAAAACGAGGTTTACTGTAATTAGGTTCGTGCGAGAGCACGGAGGACCTCCCTCAAAGTACCGACACTGGCCTGGCTGAAAGATTGGCGAACTTGTAGCGTGTAATTAATCCCGGCTAGTCTTTCCTTTTAGGGTTTGAAGGAAGATTTGATTAAAACAGTGGGAGACATCCTGATTAGATATATTATATAACCAATCTAATCTTGCAAGTCCAGATAGCGACCATATCACGCCTTAATCAAAATAATAATACGGATATATTGACGAAACCCGCTTGTTATACTGAGCTGGGGAACGTTGGTCCCGCTCCAACTTATAATTGTTATAGGACAGAGCAGGAAATTGGGGAATACCAGATTTCCCGTGCCGCCCAAACGAAAAAAGTGCATGTTGATGCATCATCTTCGGGTGTGTTCATTACACAGAACTGTTTCTCAGTATCCTTTACGTCCTGGGTATGTGATACCGGATCAGGATCCCGCATATGTAATCTGTTACATGGGCTACAGAAAGGTAGAGAACTGAGAACGGGTGATAAGTTTCATGAGACAGAAAACGGTGCAAGTGTTGCAGCCAAGTCTGTTGGTCACTATCACCCTGTATTACCGGAATACATTGATTCTGAACAAATATTATTAGATACCGAACCTGATATACAAAATTATATCAGTCTCTTTATTAGTAAAGAAAGGATATAATTTTGTATTGTTGGATAATGTTTTGAACATTTCCTATATCAAGAGTTGATCGGTTCAGGCACGTTATCTAAAAGCATTGACGTTCTAAATCAAACTATAGTTCTTAGTATAAGGAACATACACAAGAGGAAGAGTTCAGATATGAATGAATCCTTCTTGAGGTATTGTAGACTAGGTCATATCAATGCGACCCGACTGGCTGAAGTTTCATATAGATGCATATTTAAATTAGTTTGAATTTACATCTTGTGAAACTTGTTGGTCATGTCACAAAGATAAGATGACCACAACTCTGTTTATTGGAAACAGAGAAAGAGTTAGTGAACTTTTGGGATTGATACATGCTGATGTATGAAGGTCCCCTGTCTACACATGCCAAGACCGGTTCTTTTTACTTCATTACGTTCTCTGATAATCTCTCAAGATTCAGACATGTGTTCCTGCTGAAACACAAGTCCGAACCTTTTGAGATATTCACAGAATATAAGTTAGAAGTGGAGAACCAAAATACGGGTAAAAGTATTATGTCCTTTGATGAGATCAAGGAGGAGAATACTTGAGCACGGAATTCCTGGACTATTCTAAAGGAGAATGAGATTCTCTCTCAGCATTACTCCTCCGTATACACCATAGCACGATGGTATATCGGGGCGGAGCATTAGCACCCTATTTGATATGGTGTGCTCTATGATGAGTACTACTGGGTTTCCTATTTCCTTTTGGGAGTTATGCACTTGTGAAGTTGCATACCTATTGAATAGGGTTCAAATCAAATCAGTTTCCTACCACTTCATATGTGATATGGAAAGGGAAGAGCCCATATCTTAAGCTTGTTAAGATTTGGGGTTGTCCGGCCTATGTCTAAAAGTAAAATCCGGACAAGCTCGAGGCAAGGTATGTTATGTAGAACTGGAAATGTTCCAGCTATACAAAAACAGCTGATGATTTGGTAGAACCAAAGGATTCAATAGTTTCCAACGAACCTCAGCCTCTCCGCCGATCTAGTACGGTTTCTCACCCACCTGAGAGATACTTCGGTTTCTCTATGACAGTGGGAGCGAGGATTGCATCATGAGATGATGACCCAACTAGTTTCGAGCTGGCCATCAGCAGTGGGACTCTGTAAGAATGGCTGGATGCTTATCGATCTGAGATGGAATCCTTATACACCAACAAAGTATGGACTTTGGTTGCTTTATCTGAAGGGTTAAATCCCCATCAGGAGCAAGTATATCTTGAGAAGATTACTTGGTGTACATGGAAAAGTTGAGACTTTCAAAGCTAGACTTGTTAAAGGTTTGCATCATAGACCAGGTATGGATTATGTTGAAACATTTTCTAAGGATCTATGCTTAAGTCCATCCAGATCCTACTTGCCACGGCTATATACCATGACTATGATATCTGGCGGTTGGGTGTCATGACTGCTTTTCTAAATGATGTTTTAGAAAATAGCGTCTATAAGTACACAGCCAGAGGGCTTCGTAGACAGTGGGAGCAGCGGAAACGTGTGCAAGATGTTTTATATAATAAAACAGGCATCGCGGGGTTGGAACATCTGTTTTGATGTGGTAGTCAAAGAGTTTGACTTCATCAAAATGGTAGATGAACCTTGTATATACGAAAAGGTAGTAGAGAGTATGGTGGTGATCCTCGTAGAGTACGTGGATGACATACTCTTGATAGGGAAGGAGTTTCCTATGCTACGCTCGGTCAATCTCCGCTTATCACAAGGATTCTCCATATAGGATCAAAGTGATACCTCCTAAATCCTGGGTTTTGGATCTATGAAATAGATCTAATTGGATGTTAGGACACTCACTAGTTGTAGTGAGATGGTATCAATCGATCCTGGGGAGAATCACTGGAAAGGTTCCAGGTTGATAAGGACGACTGAATGTCAGTCGCAGGCATTGTCTATACCCTCCGTGAAGGGACGGTATGTTGGAAGAGTTCCAAGCTAGATACCGTGACATATTAGACGATTAAAGGCAAGATACATCGTTTCCAAGGATGCTACCAAAGAGGCAGTCTGGATATATATAAGTTCATAAGATGAACTTCGTTCCTACCATTGTGTGACAATGGAGTTGTGGCTTTAGCCAAGGAACTTACGTCCCATCATAAATCCAGATATAATTCTTAGGCAGTATCACCTGATCATGGAGATGGTTGATCTCCAGGGAGATCGAGGTTAGGAGAGTAGACACAGAGGACGCAGCGCGGATCCACTCACGAAGGCCTTTTTCCCAGTAGAGACTTTTATGGGATGGTTGAGTATGAGATACTTCAACCGCAGCTAATTGTTGGGTATGCGATACCATAACAGATGGCCCTAGTGCAAGTGGGAGATTGTTAGTTATATGTATGCCCTAGAGGCCATTACTGTACATACGATGTATATTGTAGTGGATGCTAGGACATATATAGGGAGGACTTTCTTGCTCGACATGATAGTATGCTATCTGGTTGTACTTCATCTTAACATGTACTCTGATTGTCTCTATATTACATGTTGATAAAGCCCTTCGGATATGTACTCGACTACTGGGACTATGATGAGATCATACTAGTGGGGCCACGGTAGTCGACGAGTACATCCTATAACTGTTCCTAGTCGAGGGTGTATCGAGACAGGGCATCGATACACCAGAGTAGACTAGCGTATACGCATCTTGACCCATATGATGGGCGATGGATGATCCCATATCCATCGGTGTTTGACATCAAGGATGGTGTATGGGTGCTCAGTGGAGACTGGGTACACTGGACGGACTCGCCGAGAACTCCCAGATGGTATTATACCATACGTCAGATGGCAGTTCTCCGGTGACACTGGTACAGAGTAGTCTGTTGACCCGAGATCGTCATAGAGTCTTGTGTGGTTCCCACCGTGCTTTGATTTCCATCATACCACGTCCAAGAGGGCGTGCAAAAAGGTGGCTTTTGGGTACAGTCCCGAATTACATGGAGGCAATGAGCGATAGGAGGGGATTCGTCTCTCCCGGTATAGGGAGTTGATGTTGTGCTGTGTTCGATTGGCTATAACCGGAAATCCCTGGCCAGGGTTGCTGAGATTTACTGGTAAGTGTTATCAGTAGTTTCTCGAACTGTTATAGACCTCATATCGACACGACTTATCAAGCTACTGGGGTCTGACGTTTACCACCCCTTGGCGAGATATGCAACATATCAGACGACGAGACCGGACTGTATGGGAGTGTTACTGTTTGGATTCGCAGGAGAAGTTACAGGCTTGCTTGTTGATCTTCTGAGCGCTCAATACCTGGGTAGCTGTTACGTTTAGCTGACCGCTTGCAGCTTGTGGGTGTTTGATATGATCATCACCTACTGCCGGCGTATTGACGATTCTTTAGAGTCCTACACAGAGGTTTCTTGACTCAGGCAAAACGGAGTAGGAGCACATATGTGATATGTGCGGGACCAAGGATAATGCGATATGTGATACCGTATTATACTCTCGCGATATTTGATATCAGCCGGGTCATCGGATCAAGTGTTGATTCGATGAATCGGTACGGATAAATATTAGTCGGTTATATGCGATATAGCCGGATTGTCGGATCAAGTGTTGATTCGATAATTTAATGTATAATAATATATATGATATATTAAATTACATTAACTAATATTTGCTCACTAAAAGATTCTTTTTCTCACTCGGGTAATACATTGATATATATGCGATATATGTTAATTGTATTATTTTATTTTGTTACGATAAATATTATATATGTGATATATAATATTGTAACATGATATGATAACTAATGCAACTTGTTTTGTGGAGTTTAAACTTGATTAGGGTTTGGATTAGGGTTAAACCTTCTAGTTGATTCTAGAAGCTTTTCTTTTTGTCATGATAAAGATATTTTCAAGTGAGTCATGCTTTAACCAAACCCAAACCCTAACCCTAGTTAATTCTCTACAAGAGTTAGCTTGACCATGGTTGCATTATCTATCATATTATTTCATTTCCTATTCATCACAAAAGGATAACAATTATTGTTCATCTTCTTCCTCCATTCTTTCATGGAAAAACCTTTCTTGATTTTTCCAAGTGATGAATAATTGTGAGAATAATATAAATAAAGAGAGAAAAAATCCTACTTCATCATCCTCATCTTCCCTTGCCATTTAGATGAGGGTGTTCACATCATTTCATGAGTGTTAGCTTGTGTTAAAGAAACTTCAAGGTAGATCATCTTAGTATCGAAGATCGGAAGCAAAGGTTGCGTCTTTCTCTTCGTGGAACCTCTCGAGAGTCCGGATCCCGATGATCGCAGCGAAGGGACCACAACACGGAGCATATGAAGTGAAGGACCGGATCTACAAAGGTTGTAATCCCTCTCACTTAGTGTTAAAATGTTTAGCATGCTTGTTTTCTCCTAATCTCTAGTTTAAAGTTCCGTATTCGGGTTGTTCGGCACGGCTAATTTTTAAATCGGGCATGGTTGATGTCTCGTAGACCCTTGTGCGCGTGCCAAGCAACCCTACAATGACCAACTTGGGAACTACGTATATAATGCAAATACTATAAGTACTACTAAACCATCGGGCGCCTCACGCCATCCTGACGATCCCCCCATATATGTGTACATCTACTCACCGGGATGCCTCAGTTAGTCTGATCCGGCCTCAGCCCTGTCTATCCGCGCCACGTCCGATGCCTCTGTACCCGATCCTAGAATCGTACATAAGTACATAAGAGGATAGATATATATGTGAATAGTTACGACACAACGATACAAGTCAACCCACGCACACTGACTAAGCGCGCATACACTTGGTGAACAGAACACGCTCGCGACAACGCCACAAATCACAACTAGGGTTGCTATACATGACCACCACCATGTTTAAAACCTAATCGCGCATTCACAACTCATTAAATATTATAAGAAATAGGTTGTATAACATCAAAACCTCAACTTAATTCAAATCGATTTCTTTCAAAAACCTAGTAAGCATAAGTTTCCATTTTAGTTCAAATCTTGATGTTTTAACAAATCTAGTGGCCACAATATTCACTTAATATCTTAATTAGGTCAGACAAATATTAACTAGATTTTTATCTTAATTATTTTCATAAATTCTAAAAACCTAGTTTGCACAATTATATAATTTAGACAATTTTAAAGTATCAATTTTTAAACTAGCAACTTGTTTAGATTTTTCATTTCTTAAGATGATAAACTACACTTTGTAACCATAATCACATGATAAAAACCTAACTTGATTTAAAACCCTCTCTGGAATTTTTAAATCTTAAAATTAAAATCATAATTAAACTCCTAATTAGCTAGATGGAAGTAATTAAACAACAATTTAAACATGGGGTTGGGATTTATATCTCACAAACATGAGATCAACATGCAAACCAAGCCTCCCAAAGATGCTTCCTTGCTCCAAGAACCATACTTGTAATGGGTAAGGGTTTAATGATGAATTAGTGGAATTTTTGTGTTGATTTTTCATGGAATTTTGATGAATTTGGAGATGAAAAGGAGATGGGGAAAAATGGGGCTGCTCATGGAAGGCTCGACCATGAGAAAATAAATGAGAGGTAGAGAGAAAAAGCGAGGCGAGTGTGTGTGGAAACTTCTTAATTAATACATCTTTTAACTAACTTTATTAATTAATTTATTTTCCTTTTTCTAATAACTCATTCTATAATTTTCTAGAACCCTCATGACAACTCCAATTCATTTTAAAGTAACATGTTACATTTTGTTTTAGTGTGTCATGGTGCACAATTTTGTAATTAACCCATTTCTAATTTGTAATTTACACTAATTTAATGAATAATGGAAACTTAAAATTTATTTAATATAATTAATTAAGGTGAACTAATTAAGTAAACTAACAATTTATAAGTGACTAAATAAATACCAATTAACAGTAATTACATAGTTAAAATATGCGTATTTAAGTCTATGATGAAAAATAATTATAGTTAATTTTTATGGAAAATACGGTTTATTTTACCGATTATCAGAAAATTCACCTAAAGGGTTTTATTTATTTATTTATTATTTTTTAAACGTTACAATCTTCCCTCCTTAAGGAAATTCGGTCCCCGAATTTAAGATCTAACTACGTGCACGGGAATTGCTCGCTCTCATCTCGTCCTCGGCTCCCCGCGTGTCCTCTTTGTTAGTGTATATGCCCTAGAGACCATTACTGTATCATACTAGTTTGTATATTACTTAATGGAAGCTTGGGATATTCACCTTGTATAAACAATCTTGCTCAATATAGTAGTATGCTACTTGGTTTGTTTCTACTTCAATGTGTACATGTGTTTATTTTAGTATATCACCTATACACATTAGTGGAGCCCTTAGGATCTTTGCTTGATTACCAGCGTTGTGATGGCAGTCACACTAGTGGGGGCTGGGTAATCTATAAGCACATCCTTATACAGGTCCCTAGTCGCAGGACTATCGAGACAGGGCATCGATACTCCGGAGTAGACTAGCGTATGCGCTTCTCATCCCAGTGTGGGAGATGGTCTGTCCCACAGCCATCAGTACGTCGTACTGGAGATAGTATACGGGTGCTCGTTAGGTTACGAGTACACTGGACATGACTCGTCGGGAACTGACCGGTTGGTACTATACCTATCGTCAGTTATCAGTTCCCAGGTGACATGAGTACAGCTTAGTCCGCTGACTTGACACTATCACTTCGTCTCGAGTGTGTTCCCACTGTACTTTGATTACTACCCTACCACGGCTCAAAGGAGTCGTGCAAACAGGTGGTAGTTGGGTGCAGTCCTGAAGCACTTGGAGGCAGTGACGGTTAGACAGGATTCGTCTCTCCCGGTATTGGGGGTTGACATCGCGCTGTGTCTAGGAGAGCCATTACACGAGTAGTCCCTGGCCAGGGCAATCGAGATATACTGGTAGGCTTCCAGTGTTATCTCAGGGTGTTTTGGGCTTCACTCTGACACGACTTGTACCGCTATTAGGGGACTGACATTTACCGCCCCCTAGGCCCGCCATGCGATGTATCAGACGAACAGACCGGACTGTACGGAGATTGTCACATTCAGGCTCAGTAGGAGTTCAGATGGGTTTCACCTCGTCAGTCTTCTTGTCGGCTTCTACCTGGGGACCGTTACGCACAGCTAGTGCCGCTTGCGGTCTGTGGTTAAACCTACTGCCAGCGTAGTGTCGAGTCTTTAGAGTCCCACACAGAAAGCTATTCTCCTTTAGGCAAAAGAGTAGAGGTCGCATGGTTTTGCGACAGGGTTCGGTCACATCCGTGCACTTGTGCACGTACAGTGTCCGGACAGTAAACACTAGCGGGATTTGGTTTAAGCCAGATCCTACTGTATGTATTGGGATTGGATTTATCCAGTTTGTATTCGTGTTCCTCGGAACGCGGATGCGGGTGTGTATGCACAGTTGACGGAGAGACAGAGGCGGAGGATTCTCATTAGGGTTGTTGACCGTTGACAGTTGACTATTGACTTTTTGCTCAACCCTAATGAGAATATGATATGTGATTAACAATTATATTAATTAGGTATTATGGTGACATGGTTGTTGACGTTGTTGACTTGTTGACTTTTGTTGACTTGTTGACTTTGTTGACCGGTTGACTAGGCTTGACTAGTTGACCATCATGATAACTATAGCTATCATTTCATGGCAAAGACTTTTGCTTGCTTGCTCTTTTGTGCAAAATGAGTGCATGAAATGATATGGCTATGGTTGCTTAAACCATCACATAATACTTGATTGATATGATGTGTTATGATGGTTTTGGATTATGAGAGCCAAATGAGAAAAGTCTTCTCTCATTCTTTCATGCTCATTCTCTCTCTTGTTCTTGAGCTCTCATCTTCCTCCTCTTGCTCTCCCTCTCTTGACTCTATGGTTCACTTGTCTCATGAGTTGAGAACCAAGAACCATAGATAAAATCCCATACAAACTCTTCTCTACTCACTCTAGTTCACAAGGTTTAGCAAACCGAGTGAACTAGTTTCTTCAAAGTTCGAAGAAGGAGCCAAAGGTTGAAGCTTTCGAGGTGGATCTATCTTCGGCGCAAGGAGACGACGGAGTGAAGGCGATCCGGACAACCATCGAAGCTTGAAGACGAAGGAGTTCGAGAAATAGAAAGGTATAACCCCCTAACCGAGTAGTTAGCAACTCGTAGTTAGGTTGTTAGTTAGATGTTTAACAAAGATCCAGGTTTTAAGTCCATGTTACCACCTCTAAGAAAATCGTTTTTTATCAAATTCCGCATGCCCGAAAGTACCGGGAGAGGTAGCATGGACTTATAGTGGTATCAGAGCCTAGTTAAACTCTATCTAACAAGTTAGCAAAGTAGCTAGAAGATCGATCAAAGAAAAAGTCGCAAAACGAACCCCGTTTTTTAAACTTTCTGTCGATTTTAAAATTGCTGGAAATTTTTTTTGAAATACACCAAAAATCGACTCAGGGTTTTCTGAAGAAACTGCAAAAATTTGACACCCTAACTCGATCAAAGCGCCGCGGTTCCGCGGCGGAAGCTTGCTCCCGCCGCGGAACCGCGGCCGAGTTGACTCGGTCGTGGGGTTTCTCTTTTGCAGTTTGCTCATAGGGGTATTTTGGGATTTTTGGAATATGTGTTTTCTGCCCAGATTTTCCAGAACGAAAATTTTGTGTTTGGGGCCTGAAAATCCGTATTTTTGATCGAACTTCTAAAAGACTTTAGCTGACGGGTTTTTCTGTAATGTGATATTTGTATTGAACGTCTGCTAATCGCTATATGTCGATTAGTGGGGGTTATACAAATCTGTGATCTGTAATGTTGCTGGAATGTGTATATGAATTCATTGGATTGTCGCGGGTGAATAGCCGAGGGTTGTGAGACGAGAGTTTTCTTTTCTTTCAATTCATGTAAATTTGTAAATTGATGTAATAATTATTTGTATGGCCGCACAACCGGGTCGGGGTTGTAGCCGTCATTGTATAATTTCTTTTTACTGTTTTTGCTCCTAGGATGACCCATGGAGGGGGTGCACAAACTACCGGGTATGCCGAAGTGCCGAGTGGCCTACTCACGGGGATGAGGGAGGTTGCTTCGCTTCGGGTACTTGGCGGGTAGTTTGCCGCACCCGTAGGGGTCTTGGGTGGGGTATTGGCTATTCACCGCGACCGTGTAATCTGCTTTTCGTTATAAGCTCGTACGAATTGTAGGTTCCTAGTATATCCAATGTGTTCATCTGTGATCTGAAATGTCTATCATTGCAATATATCTATATATGATATTATTTAGGCGTTGCTTATGTTTTACAGCCGCGCTAGCCCAGCCCCCGCTCTGTCGTTAGTTAAGTAAGCTAACGGGTAATGACGGGGCCCCGTGGCGAATGCGAATGGCATAAGCGTACGTCATATTTTGGTTGTTTTCTGCAATGGTAGGATTATATGATGGGACGCATTAAAAGAACTAATTCAAGAATATCACGCATTAAAAGAACTAATGCAAGAAAATAAACCATGTAAAAGTCGTTGGAACACTTTCGAAAAACCACTCGGTTCTTTTCAAAACAAACTTTTAAAATGCGGAGTTTGAGCCACTCCATTTAAAAGCTATCTCGTTCCATCGACTAAATCAAGTTCACTACGTTCACGGTTTCGCCAAAACCATTCGTAGCCCTCCGTCGTTTCACATGAATAGTCAATAGTATTCAAGCTGTGTTTGTTGGCCAAAGTCAAGGCATAGTGATTGGTAGCTATTGGGTATTCATGTGCAGCATAGATAGATGTGTTGGTTTGGGACAGTCGTACTACTTTGTTGGCCAAAATCAAGGGTAGGTACGGGTGGATTCAAATTAACCTGAAGAATGACGGGTAGAACTTGACATGTGACTTATGATTTGTTGGCCAAAGTCAAGGTCATAAGAGCATGGGGCAAAAATCCACATCGGGAGTTTCAAAAGAACTGAAACTTGCTAGTATTGCATACCATTTGGAGTTTCCTTCAGTTTCGTCACGCTATGATATTTGGATCCCGATCCTACTGTGAGTATATGCTACTCCTCGGGAAATTTCTCACTTAACGATTAATGCTATAAACCAAGTAGGTGTCTAGAAAGGTGTTAGCGGGGCTACGCTCCCAGGGAAAAGAGGTTCTTAAATTAAGGAACTTCGCGAAAGCGTTGGAAAACCTCCCTCGAAGTACCGACACCAGCCTGGCCGAACGGTGAAGCAAGTATTGTACGGTGAGATTGATCCTGACTAATTCTTCCTTTTTGGTTTGAGGAGGGATTCGAGAAACAGTGGGAGCCATCCTGTTTAGACAAATTAAAAACTACTCTAAACTTGCAAGAGCATCATGCTAAGTGTTTCTTCTTCTCTCTCCTAATTGCATCGACCAATCGAAATGACTGGACTTAAGTTACTTCTAGATAAAAACATACTGACAGGGCCAAACTATAAAGATTGGCTCAGGAATGTCAAAATGGCAATCACTTACGACAAGCTGGGGTATCTTCTTACCACCAAAGCCCCCCTGTCCCAAGTCCCACTTCCAGCGTCGCGGATAAGGAAATCCGTAAGACTTGGGATATTGATAGCGCGAAGGCCAAGTGCCTCGTACTTGCCTCGATGGACAACGAACATCAGAGGAGGCACGAGAATATGGACCTTGAATCCATATTTCTCCATACAAAAGAACTGTATGGAGAGCAATCTCGTATCGCAAGATACGAAGTGTCGAAAAAGTTATTTTCGGCAAGGTTGGCCATCGGATCATCGGTAGCGGAACACGTGCTTAAGATGATTGGCTTCATTGAGGAGCTCGCGGAACTTGGAACCACGTTAGAGAACGAGCTCTATACGGACTTGATTCTCCAGTCCCTTCCTTTCACTTACGCCCAGTTCAAACTGAACTTCAACTTACAAGAAAAGAAGTTGAACTTTCAGAGCTCCTCAACATGCTGAGGAGCGCAGAGGGCACCCTACAGAAAGGTAGGGAACATCCACTTTGTTTGTAGGAGGATCATCTTCTTCTAGGTCCAAGGCGAAAGACAAGGGAAAGAAGAAGAAAGCCCCCGCCAAACCAAGAGGCGGTGTTAGTAAAGTGGATACGAAGGGAAAAGCTAAAGCAACAAAGATAGCGGGGAAGCTTGTGGATAAGGAAGAATGCTTCTATTGTCATAAGAAAGGTCACTGGAAGAATGATTCCAGGGCTTGGAAAGCCAGGACACAGGAATTGAAGCAGGTTGCAGCTTCAGCTTCAGGTGTGTATGTTATTGAAAACTGTCTTTCAATAAACTCTACTTCCTGGGTATTGGATACCGGATCAGGATCTCATATCTGTAATTCTTTGCAGGCGTTGAGAAACCGTAGTGTTTTGAAAGCAGGTGACATGACCCTCAGAGTTGCGAACGGAGCTAGCATGGATGCTAAAGCCGTGGGGGACTATCACCTGGGAATGTCAGATGGACATGTTTTGGTTTTGCGTAATTGGTTTTTTGTACCCAACGCAACATGTAATATCATTTCTGTATCTTTAGTTTCTAAAGAAGGTTATGAATTTGCGTTTGTAAGTAATGTTGTAAACATTCACCTTAATCAAGTTTTGATTGGGTCAGGTACATTGAGCAATGGTATATACGTATTAAACCAACCACAGATTTTCAATATCCAGAATACACACAAAAGAAAGTCTCCGGAAATAAATCAGACTTTCTTATGGCATTGTAGACTGGGTCACATCAATGAGAGAAGGTTGACGAAGTTACATACAGAAGGATATTTGAATCCGTTCGAATATCAATCGTATGCCACTTGTCAATCCTGTCTCAAAGGAAAGATGACAAAGACTCCGTTTACTGGACACGGAGTAAGGGCGAGCGAGCTCTTGGGACTCGTACACAGCGACGTGTGCGGTCCAATGTCTACACATGCGCGAAGCGGTTATTCTTACTTCAATACTTTTACGGATGACTTTTCAAGGTACGGTTATGTCTTCTTAATGAAACATAAGTCCGAAGCCTTTGGAAAGTTCCAGGAATTTAAGAATGAAGTAGAAAAACAAACCGGCAAAAGTATTAAGATTCTAAGATCGGATCGAGGTGGAGAATACTTGAGTGCCGAGTTCCTGGACTATTTAAAAGAGAACGGAATTCTCTCTCAGCTTACTCCTCCATACACTCCGCAACATAACGGTGTATCGGAGAGACGGAACTGAACCCTATTGGATATGGTACGGTCCATGATGAGTAACGCTGAGTTACCGCGATCATTCTGGGGATATGCGCTAGAATCAGCTGCATACCTTTTGAACCGAGTTCCAACTAAGACTGTGCCTACTACACCATAAGAGATGTGGTGTGGGAAGAGACCCTATCTTAAGCACATTAAGACATGGGGACGTCCAGCTTTTGTTAAAAAGCAGCATGCGGAAAAGCTCGAGGCACGCTCAGTACAGTGTAAGTTCGTGGGATATCCAAAGAACTCCAAGGGATATTTCTTCTACTGCGAAGAGGAACAAAAAGTTCTTGTTTCTCGTCATGCCTACTTCTTGGAAACTGAGTTTTTGGAAACCCAGATAAGTGGGAGCACGGTAGAACTGGAAGAAATTCCAGAACCACGAGCTATTACTGAAAGCTTAGTGGAACCAGAGGGTTCAAAAGAACAGGACATTCCTACGCCGCTCCGCAGGAGTAGTAGGCAGTCTCATCCGCCCGAGAGATACTACGGTTTTCTCATAGATGGGGATAGAGAGGATTGCATCATAGATTATGATGAGCCTACTAGCTTCCAGCAAGCCGTTCAGAGCGTCGACTCGGTAAAATGGCTGGATGCAATGCGGACCGAAATGGAGTCTATGTACACCAACAAAGTATGGACGTTGGACATTGCTCCAGACGGGGTAAAACCCGTAGGATGCAAGTGGATCTTCAAAAGGAAGATTGGTGTAGATGGACAGGTTGAGACCTATAAAGCTAGACTGGTTGCAAAGGGTTTTCGTCAAAGACCTGGTTTGGACTATGACGAGACCTTTTCTCCAGTAGCTATGCTGAAATCCATTCGGATCCTTCTTGCCATTGCTGCCTTCCACGATTATGAGATTTGGCAGATGGACGTAAAGACAACTTTTCTAAATGGAAATTTAGAGGAGTGTGTCTATATGGATCAGCCAGAGGGTTTCATTCAGAGTGGGAGCAGCGGAAAGGTGTGCAAGTTACTTAAGTCCATATACGGACTGAAGCAGGCATCGCGGAGTTGGAACATCTGTTTTGATGAGACGGTCAAGGAATTTGGCTTTATCAAAAATCCAGATGAACCATGCATCTATAGTAGATTTATAGCGAGAACTGTAGTATTCCTCGTTTTATACGTGGATGACATTCTCTTAATAGGAAATGACATTCCTATGCTACAATCTGTCAAGGGGTTCTTGTCACACAGGTTCTCCATGAAAGACCTGGGTGATGCCTCATACATCCTGGGGATCCGGATCCATCGTGATAGATCCAAGAGGATATTAGGACTTTCACAGTCCAGGTACATCGACACCATACTGAAAAGATTCAGTATGGAAGATTCCAAGCGCGGTAAGCTGCCGGCTTGTCACGGGATCACCCTCTCTAAAGAGATGTCTCCCAAGACTGATTTGGAGAGGGATCGCATGTCTATTATACCCTACGCTTCTGTGGTAGGCTCTATAATGTATGCGATGTTGTGTACCAGACCGGATGTAGCTTATGCACTCAGTGTGGTAAGCCGGTATCAGTCAGATCCAGGGGAGAAACACTGGATAGCGGTAAAGAACATTCTCAAGTACCTGAGAAGGACTAAGGAGATGTTCTTGGTGTATGGCGGAAAAGACCTCCAGATCGAGGCCTTTGCTGACTCCAGCTTCCAAAGTGACAAGGATGATTCCAAGTCCATGTCGGGTTTTGTCTTTACCCTCAATAGAGGGGCGGTGTGTTAGAAGAGTTCCAAACAGGAAACCGTTGCAGACTCGACGATGGAAACGGAATACATCGCTGCATCTGATGCCGCAAAAGAAGCTGTCTGGATAAGGAAGTTCTTGAAAGAACTTCAGGTGGTTCCGTCCATTGTTGATCCAATACCTCTGTATTGCGACAACAACGGGGCTATAGCTTTAGCGAAGGAACCCAGGTCCCATCAGAGATCCAGACACATCTTGAGGCGGTATCACCTGATCAGGGAGATCGTGGATCGCCAGGAGATCGAGGTTCGGAGGGTCGCTTCAGAAGATAACACTGCAGATCCATTCACCAAGGCCTTGCCCCAGACTCAGTTCGAGCGGCTGATCGAGATGATAGGTCTTCGATACGCCAGTACATGGCCTTAGTGCAAGTGGGAGATTGTTAGTGTATATGCCCTAGAGGCCATTACTGTATCATACTAGTTTGTATATTACTTAATGGAAGCTTGGGATATTCACCTTGTATAAACAATCTTGCTCAATATAGTAGTATGCTACTTGGTTTGTTTCTACTTCAATGTGTACATGTGTCTATTTTAGTATATCACCTATACACATTAGTGGAGCCCTTATGATCTTTGCTTGATTACCAGCGTTGTGATGGCAGTCACACTAGTGGGGGCTGGGTAATCTATAAGCACATCCTTATACAGGTCCCTAGTCGCAGGACTATCGAGACAGGGCATCGATACTCCGGAGTAGACTAGCGTATGCGCTTCTCATCCCAGTGTGGGAGATGGTCTGTCCCATAGCCATCAGTACGTCATACTGGAGATAGTATACGGGTGCTCGTTAGGTTACGAGTACACTGGACAGGGCTCGTCGGGAACTGGCCGGTTGGTACTATACCTATCGTCAGTTATCAGTTCCCAGGTGACATGAGTACAGCTTAGTCCGCTGACTTGACACTGTCACTTCGTCTCGAGTGTGTTCCAACTGTACTTTGATTACTACCCTACCACGGCTCAAATGAGTCGTGCAAATAGGTGGTAGTTGGGTGCAGTCCCGAAGCACTTGGAGGCAGTGACGGTTAGACAGGATTCGTCTCTCCCGGTATTGGGGGTTGACATCGCGCTGTGTCTAGGAGAGCCATTACACGAGTAGTCCCTGGCCAGGGCAATCGAGATATACTGGTAAGCTTCCAGTGTTATCTCAGGGTGTTTTGGGCTTCACTCCGACACGACTTGTACCGCTATTAGGGGACTGACGTTTACCGCCCCCTAAGCCCGCCATGCGATGTATCAGACGAACAGACCGGACTGTACGGAGATTGTCACATTCAGGCTCAGTAGGAGTTCAGATGGGTTTCACCTCGTCAGTCTTCTTGTCGGCTTCTCCCTGGGGACCGTTACGCACAGCTAGTGCCGCTGCGGTCTGTGGTTAAACCCGCTGCCAGCGTAGTGTCGAGTCTTTAGAGTCCCACACAGAAAGCTATTCGCCTTTAGGAAAAAGAGTAGAGGTCGCATGGTTTTGCGGCAGGTCGCATGGTTTTGCGACAGGGTTCGGTCACATCCGTGCACTTGTGCACGTACAGTGTCCGGACAGTAAACACTAGCGGGCTTTGGTTTAAGCCAGATCCTAGTGTATGTATTGGGATTGGATTTATCCAGTTTGTATTCGTGTTCCTCGGAACGCGGATGCGGGTGTGTATGCACAGTTGACGGAGAGACAGAGGCGGAGGATTCTCATTAGGGTTGTTGACCGTTGACAGTTGACTATTGACTTTTTGCTCAACCCTAATGAGAATATGATATGTGATTAACAATTATATTAATTAGGTATTATGGTGACATGGTTGTTGACTTTGTTGACTTGTTGACTTTTGTTGACTTGTTGACTTTGTTGACCGGTTGACTAGGCTTGACTAGTTGACCATCATGATAACTATAGCTATCATTTCATGGCAAAGACTTTTGCTTGCTTGCTCTTTTATGCAAAATGAGTGCATGAAATGATATGGCTATGGTTACTTAAACCATCACATAATACTTGATTGATATGATGTGTTATGATGGTTTTGGATTATGAGAGCCAAATGAGAAAAGTCTTCTCTCATTCTTTCATGCTCATTCTCTCTCTTGTTCTTGAGATCTCATCTTCCTCCTCTTTATCTCCCTCTCTTGACTCTATGGTTCACTTGTCTCATGAGTTGAGAACCAAGAACCATAGATAAAATCCCATACAAACTCTTCTCTACTCACTCTAGTTCACAAGGTTTAGCAAACCGAGTGAACTAGTTTCTTCAAAGTTCGAAGAAGGAGCCAAAGGTTGAAGCTTTCGAGGTGGATCTATCTTCGGCGCAAGGAGATGACGGAGTGAAGGCGATCCGGACGACCATCGATGCTTGAAGACGAAGGAGTTCGAGAAATAGAAAGGTATAACCCCCTAACCGAGTAGTTAGCAACTCGTAGTTAGGTTGTTAGTTAGATGTTTAACAAAGATCCGGGTTTTAAGTCCATGTTACCACCTCTAAGAAAATCGTTTTTTATCAAATTCCGCATGCCCGAAAGTACCGGGAGAGGTAGCATGGACTTACACTCTTTGCCGCTCGGGCCATGACAAAGAATCAAAACGGTCGGTATGACCTCAGACCTCAGTTTCATCACCTGCCAATCTAGAATAACTACCGGCTGCTTGGTGAAAGAAGGATCGCGCTCCAGCTGGATCGTCTGATGCTGTATCACGCGAGAGGGGTCATGAAGGTACTTCAGAAGCATCAATACATAAAATACGGAATGAAAAATCTAGAAAACTAGGTAAAAGAGCCACACAATAAACACTGCGCCAATACGCTTAAGAATCTCTAAGGGACTACATATCTAAAACTAAGCCTTCCTTTCCTCCTGAATCTCGACATGCCCTTCATCGGAGAAACCTTTAAGAAAAACATGATCGCCAATAGTAAACTTAAATCTATGCCGACGTCGGTCTAGATAAGATTTCTGCCCTCTATGAGCCATTCTCAACCTATCCTGAATCACTGAATACTTTCGGTCGTTTCTTACACCATCTGTGGCCCCAAAATACTGCTCAACTTACGGGTGATCGACGTTTCCTCCTATATAATACCTTGAAGGGTGTTGTCTGAATCTTCTTCTGGAAGCTGTTATTTTTGGAAAACTCTATCAAGGGCAAGTAGCGATCCCAACCGCCACTAAAACGCAAGCCCGGAGTATGTCCTCAAGAATCTGAATGGTCTTCTCTGATTGACCGTCGATCTGTGGATAAAAAACTGCACTGAATCTCAATTGGTGTCCAAAACCTCCTGAAGTTTCTGCCATAGTCGGCTGGTGAACGGAGTGCCTCTATCGGACACAATACAAGTCGGAACTCCATGCAGTCGCACCATCTTATCAACATACATCTGGGCATACTGAACAAATCCGAAAATGGTCTTGACTGACAGAAAATGAGCTGCTTTCCGTCAATCGGTCTACAATCTCCAAATAGAGTCATACTCTTGACTGGTCCTAGGTAGACCCGCAATAAAAATACATAGAAATCTGCTCCAATTTCCACTCCAGAATGGGCAAAGGTTGTAATTCTCCTACTGGCCTCTGATGCTCGGCCTTGATTTGCTGACAAGTCAGTATCCTGAAACAAAATCTGTAACATCTCTCTTCATCCCTTCACATCTGTAGACATCTCTTACATCATGATACATCTTAGTGGAAATCGGATAAACACTATATGTTGATTGATGCGCATCTTCTAAAATCTTGAGTCTTAGTCCCTCGGAATCTGGCACACATAGTCAGGTCCCAAATCATAAATCATGAGCTGTGAATCTCGGCCCTGTCGAATATACTCCATGATCTTTGACTAACGAACGTCATCGGACTATGCCTCACGGATACGGTCAAATCAGTGAGGATGTGCACGGACATAGACAAGTTGTCCCCCAGTCGAAGTAAACTCTAACTGTACTCGGTTGTCACATAGAATCTGCCATTCTGCCGTTGTCTGTCTCTAAACTATGCTCGCCTCCAACTCAAAGCATCTGCCAGAACATTCGCCTTTCTCAGACGATAAAGAATCTCGCAGTCATAGTCTTCACTAGCTCTACCCATCGACGCTGTCTTAAAATTAGATCTTGCTGCTGAAAGATATACCTTAAGCTTCTTGTGATCCATAAATATCTGGCTCGACTCGTTTCCAAATCTTAAGTGTAAAAATCACTGCATCCATCTCTAAATCATGCGTGGAATAGTTTTGCTCGCGCTTATTCAACTGCTAAGAAGCATCGCAATAACCATCAAAACCGCCTGATCCTGAAGGCAAATTAATACTAGAACCGTAGTCAAACGTGTCTTCAGCTGCTGAAAGATCTGCTCGCATACCTTAGTCCAAAGAAAAGAAACTCCTTTCCGGGTCAACCCGGTCAACGTTGCAGCTGTAAGGAAAATCCTGTACGAAATATCAATAGTATCCGTCCAAACCCAAAATGCTGCGAACCTGTCACGACCCGAAATTTAGCACGTGACGACCCTTAAACCACGTAACGTCTACATGCGTAACACAATTTAAGTAAGCCGAAAACCCAACAATCTAAACCATCAAAAGTAGTAAGTGAAAATAACATTGTTAAAACTTTTGGAATCTCAATCAAAATTCTTTAAAGTCCAAATTTACTTGCTTAAAATTTAGTAGCACCTCTTTCGTAAAACAAGCCCCCAAAAAGGATACAACAAAAGATATAAGTAAAATATCCCCAAACGGGAGCAAATCCACGCCCAAAGGCGGAAAACAACCACCACAACAGATATACGACGCCGTAGCGAAGAGAAAGACGATATAAAGTGAAACAGCATAAAATACAACCCCAAGTCACAAAATAATATACAATATCGTCCTCACAACTCGTCTCTAAGTCAATACATGAAGTAGTAGATGGAGAGTACTGGATACAACGAATATACAAATGAGCATCATTGGATAACAGCAAAACCCACCTATAGCAAAACTGTTCACAGTCAGCCGTAGCGGTATCCGCTGCAAAAGATGATACGATAGATGAAAGCCCTGCCGCGACTGCTCTGAAGAACTACCTGCAAAACACTGTGGCACAACGGGGGTGAGTTGCCAACTCGTGAATAGTAAATAACATATGCAGGTAATCGCAGGTATCCACGTAGTAAGATAATCTATCACATGCAAGCTAATAGCAATAAATGGCAATATGTATATGCAACATTCATGAAAGGTACTCTATCAGGTAGTACTAATACATGAATCAATGCATATCAAATAAATGCGGAGTATGGGATAAAACATGTCATCCTTACGGAATCTTCATCATGGCAGGAGCAGTGTCCATCAAGACAATCTAAATCCCAAATTTCTCAAATCGGCCCTCCAATCGGCCCTCATAACCTGTAAGTCTCATGGAACCTGAGTGTCCAACATCGACACCCGAAAACATCATGAAAACAAGTGTCCAGCATCGACACATAAATACTCATATCCATACGTTCCTCGGAACCTAAGTGTCCAACATTGACACTCATGATCCACGTATCGGTACGTCTCACGGAACCTAAGTGTCCAGCTCTGACACTCGAAATCCCCATATCCATACGTTCCTCGGAGCCTGAGTGTCCAACATCAACACTCGTGTTCCAAGTATCGGTTTTCTAACACAAGTCTCAGAGTGGATGCATCCAAATATCAAGTAAAGAATATGAATACTTGCATAGATCATTAGATGATTATATATATATATAACAACATCCCATACCACTGATATATATATATATATATACATACATACATACATATATAACAGTGTCCCATACCACTGATATATATCATCAGGAATAAAACAGCCAGAAAACATCATATGAAATCTATATCTCAATACGAAAATCCATAAAATATAATATATGCAACATGAAACAGTAATATGAGCATATAAAGGAAAAACCGCTATTTAACTGCAACAAATTATTAAATATATCATGCGGTTCCTAATTTCTCCAAAGTCCATACAACATCATATAAAGGTGAGCATGTAGTTATAGCAAGATATGCGTTACCATGTCGGTATAGTAAGATATTGTAGGGATTTCCTTAGCACCACTACTAGGGTTTGGTATCATCACACATGCCATATTAAAAAATTTGATGGTGCTAATGAAACTAACCTAAGGATCACACTAGAAAAGCTAGGGTAACAAAAGATTTCACACAATCCACAAGTAGTAAAGGCTAGGTTTAGAGAATACAACCTTTGTAGCTCCTTTCGCTAGACTCATTGGCCACTTGAGGGTTGAAAGAAGTTTGCTTGAGATCCTCCAAGTCTACGATGATCCACTCGGAGTCCTCTTTGTCCAAGCTCAAGGCTTCACTTGATCAAGAGAAGAGGTTGAAGCCAACACTCTAAACTAATGGGCAAGAGTAGTATAGAATGATGATGTGGTTTGATTTCTCACTTAAAAACCCTAACTTGATCACTATCTTACTCACTAATGAAAGCTAGAGAGCAAGAGAGAGGAGGAAGAAGATGATGGAAAATGAGAGCTCAAGAGATAATGATAAACTTAAGATAAAAATGAGAATAGAATATATATATATATATATTTTTTCGCTTCACATTCTTAACCTAAGTCAATAAATATCTAGATATTTATCTTTGGATCAAAAATGGCCATGGAAAATAACTCATGGTTAACATAAAGGTTAGTGGAATAATAAAATAATCAACCATTATAAATTTTCCATTTATATTTTCTTTTCCAAAAATAAATATCGACATATATATAACAAGGTGTGAGTCTTATATTGCCACCATCTCATGTATCAACAACTATGATAGAATTGTGTATGCATGTATGAGTGCATGCACATCCATATGCGCATCAATGTAAACATGTGCATATATGCATGCATACACCAAAAACAAAAGGGTCCGAAGTGAAAAGCTAATGGTCAATGTTAAATCAACACTTGATTTAGCAAACCGGTCATATCACATACGACCCGATGTTCATAACGGAATACGGCATTTTATACCACCCATTCTTATGCTCGTGTGTTTATAGGTAGGTACTTTTAATCCGTGTTTGTTACATATTTACAGAGTACAGGTTTCCAGTCCAAATATTGCAAATCTAAACAAAATCTCCACAGTTACACCAAATACAGAACATCTGTTGACAACAGATAAAAGCCGGGTTCCGGTCATCCATATCCGTCCAGTGCTGCGTACCGGTTCCAGAGACAAGACATATGACAGCGGTCATTCGTGTCTCGGACAAGCACAGAGCACGAGAGGGGCAGCATAAGAATCAATGGGTGCGCGGAGCTCGAGGGAGAAAAGGTCAAAAGTATTATTTTTGTTGCCACTTTGGACCATTGCAAATCTGATGCAACTGTGGAATCATACTGCAATTTGGTACATGTATAACAACACAGGACAAGAAACCAGGGAAGCACCCAAAATACGACGACCCAACTCATCAAGAAGGCCGCGGATCCGTGGCCAAAGGGGGGTATTGGCCGTGGATCCACGGCCATGTGGGCTCCTCTCACTGTAAACCTTTGGGGGCATTTTGGTACATTCATGTTGAGGCAGATTCTTGCCCTAGGTCTTCAACCCTCTACCTATAAATGCTCCAGAACTGAGCTAAGCCAAGGGGCCATTCTTTGTTCCTCTTTTTGTTAGGATTTAGTCTTTTTCTTCTTCTTCTTCATTCTTTTTCCATGAAAATTGTAGTGAGAGCTTTTTGAGTGGGAGATCAATGAAGATGAGGGCTTTTTGTATCATTCTCTTTTGTTTCTTCTTCCCCTTGAGATTCTTGCTTTCTCTTGATCATTCAACCTCTTCATTGAGCTTGAATGGTTAAGGGTTAGTTATTGATCTCAAGGGTCGTATTTTCTTATGGAATTAGCGCTTCATTTCACATGCGTTCTCTACCCTTCTCTTGATCTTGCAACCTCTTGATTGAGCTTGCAAGTTTAAGGGTTGGCAATTGATCACATGCTTGTCTTGAGTTCTACTTTCTTGTTCTTTTTATCGCTTTTTATTACTTGCTTATTATTATCTTGCTTTTCTTTCTTGCAATTTATTTCATGCACTTAAATTCATGCACTTAATACTTGTAATCTCTTCTTTTGCTCTCTTTTGTTCATTTTGTGAATGGTTGTAATTATTGTTGTTAAGATGAAATACGGTATTGTAAGTTAATATCTTCTTTCTCATTTCCTTTTCCCGTTATTTTCCATTGAACTCCGCCCAAACCATACGCAAGCGCTCCGTTAGGCACCCTACCCTAACAAGGTAACGGTGATTCCTAACCGCGACCGGTTGCGTTCGGTTTGGCCGGAGGCGAAAGCAAGAGACAAGAACGGAAGGACAAGGGTAAATAAGCCGTATTCCACGAATACCGCGCTTAAATTCCCTAATCTACGTTGTTGCCGATTGCTCTAGCTTCAATTGGTCAAGACTCGGCTCAAAGGTTTCGAGTACGGATTTCTTTAGCTTATAATTTCGTATCTTTTTCTTAACAACCTTATACTTGCAAATAATACACATAGGATAGTCTCGAACAAACACATACAATTCTTTATTGACTCGTCTAAGACAAGAAAGGACATACAACCATCTCCCTGTGGATCGACCCGTGCTCAACCGGCTAGCTGCATAGCGACACCGTCCTGATTGCGGTTAACTTTAATTCATATCAATCAAATGGCGCCGTTGCCGGGGAGACGGTAACGTATTTCTTTTCTTGTTATTCGGGTTAATATTCTTTTTGTATATATATAAAAAAATAAAAAAAAATAAAAAAAATAAAAAAATCTTTTTGTTTTTTTTGATAATTTTTGTGGGCAAGTGTGCAGATTTTTGCGTATTTGCAAACTGCAATTGTGGGGAGCAAAGTGTACGTTCAAGGTTAAGGTGATTACGAAGTACAGTGCCAAAGATCCGGGTAGTTTGACCCGCGCAAGCGAACATTTCAAGCTTACCGGATTTGATTCAACGGGGGTTTCCTAACCCAAAACTTAACGATACGTATTTTACTAACACCTTCTTCTCAAATCCGACGCATCCAATATACTATTCTTTGCTGGATTCTTTGCAAGTTCGCTAGCAAACGCTAAAAATTGACTAACCCGTATTTGTTGCAGCACCGCGCTTAAACTAAAAAACGATTGTTTGATTCTTTATAGAATTTTTTTGAATTGCGCATTGCATACATTAATACGGACTTAAGGGCAAGCGAACCCCACAATATACGGTAAAGGATTTCATCACCTTTTCCGTGGCCCACAAATCACGAACTTGAGCATAACGATTACCCGCACAAATTTTAAAAGAAACTATACTTTAAGCCTTAAGGACTTCGCGCTCACTAGGAGAAGTTAACTGTGTTTAGAACCTTGCTTAACTGTATATTGTTTACGGGGTGTCTAGGAAAGTGTTAACGGCGACACCGCCAAAAGAGAAAGGGTTATTTAATTAAGGAACTTCGCGAAATCGTTGGAAAACCTCCCCTTATCTCTGCACTTACCTAGCCTCGTGATCAGTGTATCTTGAGCCTGTTTCTCGACACAGTTTTACTTCGACAATCAAGTTCTGGAGCAGGTCTAGTTGACCTAGGTGAACCCTAGAACGATTAGGTGTGTGGTATTTTCGTGTCGTGATTGTTTTTGTCAATATTCTTTTTGTGTGTATATTTCATTCTTTTGTTAATATATTTCTATAAAAATATATATATATATATATATACATAAAATCACATTCTTTTTCCCTCCTTTTCTCTTCCTTTCTTTCCTTTTCTCATCATATCATGGGTACTCCACCTCGCAAAACTCTTGCCGAACTTTGGTACCACAACCAGACATTACTTCTTACGGTTCTTGTTTTGGTCGAACTTCGAACGACCCCTCCATGCCCAAAATTTCTTTGAAAGATCGGATAGACGCGTCTAGGACGAACAACTGGACCCCGCAATCCACTTCGTATCAACCGTTTCAAACATTCACCCCTTCTTGCGTTGATACCCCTTTTGAAAGTCCAGTTGTAGCCACAAGACCTATGTCTCTTGCTGAACAAATTGAACGATCCCGTAGCCGATCTTTCACTCCTTTCACCACTTCAAGTTCTTGGGATCAACAATTCCATTCACCTTCCTATCCAAATGTTGATCCTGCTCCTGTCCAGCCATTCAATTCCTACCAATCCTACCCTACTTTTGCACCTTCCCTAGACATTACTTCAGAACCGCCATTTGGGAGTTTTCAGTATCCAAACAACTTTGAATCTTTTACTGAAACCCCTTCACAACCCATGTCTAGTCTGGAACAGTCGTTGGAAGACTTTACGGTAGCGTCAAGCCAACAGATGATGGATTTGAATGCGTCCATGGCCGCTCTCATACAACCTACTGACTCGGTAGCTAGTTTCCAGTTAGCTCCAAATTTTCCAATGTATGAAGAGGCGGTAGGACAGGCTATGAATTTGAGTGGAGAGAGTGAGATGTACCCCCTTCCAAATCAAACCTACCCATCCCAAGTTGAATCCCACAACTCTTGTTTTGAAAGTCTATCGAGTGTCCCAAATGAATTATCAGTTGAAGATAGAATGTTTAATGAGTTGTGCGACTTTGTAGTGTTTGATTTACCTGATTGTGAAGGGTCCCTTCCGAGTGAAACCAATCCCAAACCTTTTGACCTCTACACCTCCATCTTAGAACCTGAACTGATTGATATCCATGCTTTGGTTGAGGTGTCAGAGAATTTTGATTTTCACTTGATTAAGGATATTGACGCCGGGAATATTTCAGATGATGAACCCGTAGATTTGGCTGAGTTTTTCTCTCCAATTCATCATCCCGAGTCATTAAATGTTTTTCCCAAACAACATATGCGTCTGGACTTTGATGAAATATGCATGGATAAGCTTAACTTTGAGGAGAATTTTGAGGATATTTTTGAGGATGAAACAGTTCTAGATGATGAGTCGGATTTTCCAATTCATCCTGTTCCTTTCACTGACTGTGTACACCCTCCAGAACCCTTAACCGATACCCTTCCTCAACCACTTCCCTCCATCCTTTCCATCGTTCCGACCTTGCAAGAACCCGTACCATTTTCACTTCCTGTGTCTGGTTTACCAAGTTCGGCGTACCCATGGTTTCTCACGAATCTTGAGGGATTCGACCCAATTTCTCGACGAGTAAATATATTAGCACAATCACTTTTCACACATCGGTCATCACAAATTGTGCTAATCTATTTACTCCATTTGCACCCTCAAGTTCGTACTCCACTTCTTTTTCCCTTCCGCCATTCTTCTTCTTTTGATATACCGAGACCGTATCCCGCTTCTCTCCACATACGGTCTCGCGTATTCTCCATCTCTTTTCTCTACGCCTTCTTTCACCAACCAGCACATTATAGAGATAAAATCTTTGAATGGTTGGTACTAACTTTTGGCCTGTGTAAGGCCTTGTATAGCTTGATACTGTTCTCTTTCCCCCCTAATCCTGAATTTCAACGCTTAATAGTGGAAACACTGTTTTACTTAAGTTTGGGGGGACACTTTTTTTTGTATATATTTTTTGTTTTCCTTTTTTGTTTTGTATATAATTTGTTTTTAGGGAGCGCCGGCAATTTTGACCCTCTTAGTATAGCCTGACAGTGAGGGCACTGTCAAGTTTAAGTTTGGGGGTGTGCTCGGTAAGCGTTCTTCCTTCGCATTCATTTGTATATTTTGCATTTGCATACCCTATTAAAAACCCACAAAAATTAAAAAATTTCCAAAAAATATAAAAACTTTGTCGTCAAGTTAGCTAATAGGGTAACTTAGATCTTTATTCTGAAAGTTTAGTTGATATGATAGAAAGAACTAAATTTTAGGCTTAGGAATTAAAAACCCTAAAAATAACCCTCATTCTGTTAAACTTGGTAAGTATACGTCCTTACAGTTTTTTTGAGAACTAGGTAATCTTGAGTTCAGTTCTTTAGTTAAGTCAAGATAAAGGGAAAGTATTGAAGCTTTACCGGAGGATAAGTCTGAAAAATAGTTTCTTTTCTTGAGTTCAAATTTAGAAAGTATATACCCTACAAACTGCACATACACGCACCTTGAAACTTGGGATAGTAGAGGATACCTAGAAATACTCTTGCCTGAAAGCCTAGTATGAAAGAAAAAACGGTATTTAAAGCTAAACACCAAAAGAGCATGTTGAAAGATATATCCGGTCTTGAAAAAGAAAAAGAAAAAGAAAAAGAAAAAAATAGAATAAAGTCAAGACCTGGAAACTGCTATTTACGCTTTAAGTTCACATATTCAGTAATCGGCCGTTAGTGCCTCAAGAAGCATTAATAGTCGCATGAAAGGTGTGTGAGCAAATCCGTCCATCCTTAATGAAAAGAAGTAGTATTAGGTATTAGGGCAAGGGTATTATAACTTGAATTGAATTCTTGAGTGTAGGGGTGCAAATATACACACACGTAGGGGTATACAGTCGATGTTTGAATAAAAGATAGAAATAAAGAATAAGACTTGTGTTTTCTGTAAAGTTGATAAAAATCCCTAATTTGAGGCCGCACTTTAGAAGGAAAACTCAGGGGAACTAACATCTTTCTAAACTTTTTTGGAACGTATATGATCTAAGAATAAATAGATTAGAGGTGTGAAGCATAAGGGTTGGATATTTCTAACTTAGGATGATAGAATTTCTAACGTAAATACTAAACTGTAGGGTAGAATCGACGTTAACTTATGACACTAGCTTGATGGGATTTTGTGGATAGTATCCGCTGAAAACCCTCAGCTACTAGGGACACCTAGAGGTTTAACGGCTTGTTGCACATGCTCAGTGCAATCGCGTTCCCTGCGAAAGTGCGGTTAGGATTTTCTTTTTTGTGAATAATTGGTTTTGCTCGGGACGAGCAAAAGTTAAGTTTGGGGGTATTTGTTTATAACAGAATACGGCATTTTATACCGCCCATTCTTATGCTCGTGTGTTTATAGGTAGGTACTTTTAATCCGTGTTTGTTACATATTTACAGAGTACAGGTTTCCAGTCCAAATATTGCAAATCTAGACAAAATCTCCACAGTTACACCAAATACAGAACATCTGTTGACAACAGATAAAAGCCGGGTTCCGGTCATCCATATCCGTCCAGTGCTGCGTACCGGTTCCAGAGACAAGACATATGACAGCGGTCATTCGTGTCTCGGACAAGCACAGAGCACGAGAGGGGCAGCACAAGAATCAATGGGTGCGCGGAGCTCGAGGGAGAAAAGGTCAAAAGTATTATTTTTGTTGCCACTTTGGACCATTGCAAATCTGATGCAACTGTGGAATCATACTGCAATTTGGTACATGTATAACAACACAGGACAAGAAACCAGGGAAGCACCCAAAATACGACGACCCAACTCATCAAGAAGGCCGCGGATCCGCGGCCAAAGGGGGGTATTGGCCGCGGATCCACGGCCATGTGGGCTCCTCTCACTGTAAACCTTTGGGGGCATTTTGGTACATTCATGTTGAGGCAGATTCTTGCCCTAGGTCTTCAACCCTCTACCTATAAATACTCCAGAACTGAGCTAAGCCAAGGGGCCATTCTTTGTTCCTCTTTTTGTTAGGATTTAGTCTTTTTCTTCTTCTTCTTCATTCTTTTTCCATGAAAATTGTAGTGAGAGCTTTTTGAGTGGGAGATCAATGAAGATGAGGGCTTTTTGTATCATTCTCTTTTGTTTCTTCTTCCCCTTGAGATTCTTGCTTTCTCTTGATCATTCAACCTCTTCATTGAGCTTGAATGGTTAAGGGTTAGTTATTGATCTCAAGGGTCGTATTTTCTTATGGAATTAGCGCTTCATTTCACATGCGTTCTCTACCCTTCTCTTGATCTTGCAACCTCTTGATTGAGCTTGCAAGTTTAAGGGTTGGCAATTGATCACATGCTTGTCTTGAGTTCTACTTTCTTGTTCTTTTTATCGCTTTTTATTACTTGCTTATTATTATCTTGCTTTTCTTTCTTGCAATTTATTTCATGCACTTAAATTCATGCACTTAATACTTGTAATCTCTTCTTTTGCTCTCTTTTGTTCATTTTATGAATGGTTGTAATTATTGTTGTTAAGATGAAATACGGTATTGTAAGTTAATATCTTCTTTCTCATTTCCTTTTCCCGTTATTTTCCATTGAACTCCGCCCAAACCATACGCAAGCGCTCCGTTAGGCACCCTACCCTAACAAGGTAACGGTGATTCCTAACCGCGACCGGTTGCGTTCGGTTTGGCCGGAGGCGAAAGCAAGAGACAAGAACGGAAGGACAAGGGTAAATAAGCCGTATTCCACGAATACCGCGCTTAAATTCCCTAATCTACGTTGTTGCCGATTGCTCTAGCTTCAATTGGTCAAGACTCGGCTCAAAGGTTTCGAGTACGGATTTCTTTAGCTTATAATTTCGTATCTTTTTCTTAACAACCTTATACTTGCAAATAATACACATAGGATAGTCTCGAACAAACACATACAATTCTTTATTGACTCGTCTAAGACAAGAAAGGACATACAACCATCTCCCTGTGGATCGACCCGTGCTCAACCGGCTAGCTGCATAGCGACACCGTCCTGATTGCGGTTAACTTTAATTCATATCAATCAAATGGCGCCGTTGCCGGGGAGACGGTAACGTATTTCTTTTCTTGTTATTCGGGTTAATATTCTTTTTGTATATATATAAAAAAATAAAAATAAAATAAAAAAAATAAAAAAATCTTTTTGTTTTTTTTGATAATTTTTGTGGGCAAGTGTGCAGATTTTTGCGTATTTGCAAACTGCAATTGTGGGGAGCAAAGTGTACGTTCAAGGTTAAGGTGATTACGAAGTACAGTGCCAAAGATCCGGGTAGTTTGACCCGCGCAAGCGAACATTTCAAGCTTACCGGATTTGATTCAACGGGGGTTTCCTAACCCAAAACTTAACGATACGTATTTTACTAACACCTTCTTCTCAAATCCGACGCATCCAATATACTATTCTTTGCAGGATTCTTTGCAAGTTCGCTAGCAAACGCTAAAAATTGACTAACCCGTATTTGTTGCAGCACTGCGCTTAAACTAAAAAACGATTGTTTGATTCTTTATAGAATTTTTTTGAATTGCGCATTGCATACATTAATACGGACTTAAGGGCAAGCGAACCCCACAATATACGGTAAAGGATTTCATCACCTTTTCCGTGGCCCACAAATCACGAACTTGAGCATAACGATTACCCGCACAAATTTTAAAAGAAACTATACTTTAAGCCTTAAGGACTTCGCGCTCACTAGGAGAAGTTAACTGTGTTTAGAACCTTGCTTAACTGTATATTGTTTACGGGGTGTCTAGGAAAGTGTTAACGGCGACACCGCCAAAAGAGAAAGGGTTATTTAATTAAGGAACTTCGCGAAAGCGTTGGAAAACCTCCCCTTATCTCTGCACTTACCTGGCCTCGTGATCAGTGTATCTTGAGCCTGTTTCTCGACACAGTTTTACTTCGACAATCAAGTTCTGGAGCAGGTCTAGTTGACCTAGGTGAACCCTAGAACGATTAGGTGTGTGGTATTTTCGTGTCGTGATTGTTTTTGTCAATATTCTTTTTGTGTGTATATTTCATTCTTTTGTTAATATATTTCTATAAAAATATATATATATATATATATATATATATAAAATCACATTCTTTTTCCCTCCTTTTCTCTTCCTTTCTTTCCTTTTCTCATCATATCATGGGTACTCCACCTCGCAAAACTCTTGCCGAACTTTGGTACCCACAACCAGACATTACTTCTTACGGTTCTTGTTTTGGTCGAACTTCGAACGACCCCTCCATGCCCAAAATTTCTTTGAAAGATCGGATAGACGCGTCTAGGACGAACAACTGGACCCCGCAATCCACTTCGTATCAACCGTTTCAAACATTCACCCCTTCTTGCGTTGATACCCCTTTTGAAAGTCCAGTTGTAGCCACAAGACCTATGTCTCTTGCTGAACAAATTGAACGATCCCGTAGCCGATCTTTCACTCCTTTCACCACTTCAAGTTCTTGGGATCAACAATTCCATTCACCTTCCTATCCAAATGTTGATCCTGCTCCTGTCCAGCCATTCAATTCCTACCAATCCTACCCTACTTTTGCACCTTCCCTAGACATTACTTCAGAACCGCCATTTGGGAGTTTTCAGTATCCAAACAACTTTGAATCTTTTACTGAAACCCCTTCACAACCCATGTCTAGTCTGGAACAGTCGTTGGAAGAATTTACGGTAGCGTCAAGCCAACAGATGATGGATTTGAATGCGTCCATGGCCGCTCTCATATAACCTACTGACTCGGTAGCTAGTTTCCAGTTAGCTCCAAATTTTCCAATGTATGAAGAGGCGGTAGGACAGGCTATGAATTTGAGTGGAGAGAGTGAGATGTACCCCCTTCCAAATCAAACCTACCCATCCCAAGTTGAATCCCACAACTCTTGTTTTGAAAGTCTATCGAGTGTCCCAAATGAATTATCAGTTTAAGATAGAATGTTTAATGAGTTGTGCGACTTTGTAGTGTTTGATTTACCTGATTGTGAAGGGTCCCTTCCGAGTGAAACCAATCCCAAACCTTTTGACCTCTACACCTCCATCTTAGAACCTGAACTGATTGATATCCATGCTTTGGTTGAGGTGTCAGAGAATTTTGATTTTCACTTGATTAAGGATATTGACGCCGGGAATATTTCAGATGATGAACCCGTAGATTTGGCTGAGTTTTTCTCTCCAATTCATCATCCCGAGTCATTAAATGTTTTTCCCAAACAACATATGCGTCTGGACTTTGATGAAATATGCATGGATAAGCTTAACTTTGAGGAGAATTTTGAGGATATTTTTGAGGATGAAACAGTTCTAGATGATGAGTCGGATTTTCCAATTCATCATGTTCCTTTCACTGACTGTGTACACCCTCCAGAACCCTTAACCGATACCCTTCCTCAACCACTTCCCTCCATCCTTTCCATCGTTCCGACCTTGCAAGAACCCGTACCATTTTCACTTCCTGTGTCTGGTTTACCAAGTTCGGCGTACCCATGGTTTCTCACGAATCTTGAGGGATTCGACCCAATTTCTCGACGAGTAAATATATTAGCACAATCACTTTTCACACATCGGTCATCACAAATTGTGCTAATCTATTTACTCCATTTGCACCCTCAAGTTCGTACTCCACTTCTTTTTCCCTTCCGCCATTCTTCTTCTTTTGATATACCGAGACCGTATCCCGCTTCTCTCCACATACGGTCTCGCGTATTCTCCATCTCTTTTCTCTACGCCTTCTTTCACCAACCAGCACATTATAGAGATAAAATCTTTGAATGGTTGGTACTAACTTTTGGCCTGTGTAAGGCCTTGTATAGCTTGATACTGTTCTCTTTCCCCCCTAATCCTGAATTTCAACGCTTAATAGTGGAAACACTGTTTTACTTAAGTTTGGGGGGACACTTTTTTTTGTATATATTTTTTGTTTTCCTTTTTTGTTTTGTATATAATTTGTTTTTAGGGAGCGCCGGCAATTTTGACCCTCTTAGTATAGCCTGACAGTGAGGGCACTGTCAAGTTTAAGTTTGGGGGTGTGCTCGGTAAGCTTTCTTCCTTCGCATTCATTTGTATATTTTGCATTTGCATACCCTATTAAAAACCCACAAAAATTAAAAAATTTCCAAAAAATATAAAAACTTTGTCGTCAAGTTAGCTAATAGGGTAACTTAGATCTTTATTCTGAAAGTTTAGTTGATATGATAGAAAGAACTAAATTCTAGGCTTAGGAATTAAAAACCCTAAAAATAACCATCATTCTGTTAAACTTGGTAAGTATACGTCCTTACAGTTTTTTTGAGAACTAGGTAATCTTGAGTTCAGTTCTTTAGTTAAGTCAAGATAAAGGGAAAGTATTGAAGCTTTACCGGAGGATAAGTCTGAAAAATAGTTTCTTTTCTTGAGTTCAAATTTAGAAAGTATATACCCTACAAACTGCACATACACGCACCTTGAAACTTGGGATAGTAGAGGATACCTAGAAATACTCTTGCCTGAAAGCCTAGTATGAAAGAAAAAACGGTATTTAAAGCTAAACACCAAAAGAGCATGTTGAAAGATATATCCGGTCTTGAAAAAGAAAAAGAAAAAAATAGAATAAAGTCAAGACCTGGAAACTGCTATTTACGATTTAAGTTCACATATTCAGTAATCGGCCGTTAGTGCCTCAAGAAGCATTAATAGTCGCATGAAAGGTGTGTGAGCAAATCCGTCCATCCTTAATGAAAAGAAGTAGTATTAGGTATTAGGGCAAGGGTATTATAGCTTGAATTGAATTCTTGAGTGTAGGGGTGCAAATATACACACACGTAGGGGTATACAGTCGATGTTTGAATAAAAGATAGAAATAAAGAATAAGACTTGTGTTTTCTGTAAAGTTGATAAAAATCCCTAATTTGAGGCCGCACTTTAGAAGGAAAACTCAGGGGAACTAACATCTTTCTAAACTTTTTTAGAACGTATATGATCTAAGAATAAATAGATTAGAGGTGTGAAGCATAAGGGTTGGATATTTCTAACTTAGGATGATAGAATTTCTAACGTAAATACTAAACTGTAGGAGTAGAATCGACGTTAACTTATGACACTAGCTTGATGGGATTTTGTGGATAGTATCCGCTGAAAACCCTCAGCTACTAGGGACACCTAGAGGTTTAACGGCTTGTTGCACATGCTCAGTGCAATCGCGTTCCCTGCGAAAGTGCGGTTAGGATTTTCTTTTTTGTGAATAATTGGTTTTGCTCGGGACGAGCAAAAGTTAAGTTTGGGGGTATTTGTTCATAACAGAATACGGCATTTTATACCGCCCATTCTTATGCTCGTGTGTTTATAGGTAGGTACTTTTAATCCGTGTTTGTTACATATTTACAGAGTACAGGTTTCCAGTCCAAATATTGCAAATCTAGACAAAATCTCCACAGTTACACCAAATACAGAACATCTGTTGACAACAGATAAAAGCCGGGTTCCGGTCATCCATATCCGTCCAGTGCTGCGTACCGGTTCCAGAGACAAGACATATGACAGCGGTCATTCGTGTCTCGGACAAGCACAGAGCACGAGAGGGGCAGCACAAGAATCAATGGGTGCGCGGAGCTCGAGGGAGAAAAGGTCAAAAGTATTATTTTTGTTGCCACTTTGGACCATTGCAAATCTGATGCAACTGTGGAATCATACTGCAATTTGGTACATGTATAACAACACAGGACAAGAAACCAGGGAAGCACCCAAAATACGACGACCCAACTCATCAAGAAGGCCGCGGATACGCGGCCAAAGGGGGGTATTGGCCGCGGATCCACGGCCATGTGGGCTCCTCTCACTGTAAACCTTTGGGGGCATTTTGGTACATTCATGTTGAGGCAGATTCTTGCCCTAGGTCTTCAACCCTCTACCTATAAATACTCCAGAACTGAGCTAAGCCAAGGGGCCATTCTTTGTTCCTCTTTTTGTTAGGATTTAGTCTTTTTCTTCTTCTTCTTCATTCTTTTTCCATGAAAATTGTAGTGAGAGCTTTTTGAGTGGGAGATCAATGAAGATGAGGGCTTTTTGTATCATTCTCTTTTGTTTCTTCTTCCCCTTGAGATTCTTGCTTTCTCTTGATCATTCAACCTCTTCATTGAGCTTGAATGGTTAAGGGTTAGTTATTGATCTCAAGGGTCGTATTTTCTTATGGAATTAGCGCTTCATTTCACATGCGTTCTCTACCCTTCTCTTGATCTTGCAACCTCTTGATTGAGCTTGCAAGTTTAAGGGTTGGCAATTGATCACATGCTTGTCTTGAGTTCTACTTTCTTGTTCTTTTTATCGCTTTTTATTACTTGCTTATTATTATCTTGCTTTTCTTTCTTGCAATTTATTTCATGCACTTAAATTCATGCACTTAATACTTGTAATCTTTTCTTTTGCTCTCTTTTGTTCATTTTATGAATGGTTGTAATTATTGTTGTTAAGATGAAATACGGTATTGTAAGTTAATATCTTCTTTCTCATTTCCTTTTCCCGTTATTTTCCATTGAACTCCGCCCAAACCATACGCAAGCGCTCCGTTAGGCACCCTACCCTAACAAGGTAACGGTGATTCCTAACCGCGACCGGTTGCGTTCGGTTTGGCCGGAGGCGAAAGCAAGAGACAAGAACGGAAGGACAAGGGTAAATAAGCCGTATTCCACGAATACCGCGCTTAAATTCCCTAATCTACGTTGTTGCCGATTGCTCTAGCTTCAATTGGTCAAGACTCGGCTCAAAGGTTTCGAGTACGGATTTCTTTAGCTTATAATTTCGTATCTTTTTCTTAACAACCTTATACTTGCAAATAATACACATAGGATAGTCTCGAACAAACACATACAATTCTTTATTGACTCGTCTAAGACAAGAAAAGACATACAACCATCTCCCTGTGGATCGACCCGTGCTCAACCGGCTAGCTGCATAGCGACACCGTCCTGATTGCGGTTAACTTTAATTCATATCAATCAAATGGCGCCGTTGCCGGGGAGACGGTAACGTATTTCTTTTCTTGTTATTCGGGTTAATATTCTTTTTGTATATATATAAAAAAATAAAAAAAAAATAAAAAAATCTTTTTGTTTTTTTTGATAATTTTTGTGGGCAAGTGTGCAGATTTTTGCGTATTTGCAAACTGCAATTGTGGGGAGCAAAGTGTACGTTCAAGGTTAAGGTGATTACGAAGTACAGTGCCAAAGATCCGGGTAGTTTGACCCGCGCAAGCGAACATTTCAAGCTTACCGGATTTGATTCAACGGGGGTTTCCTAACCCAAAACTTAACGATACGTATTTTACTAACACCTTCTTCTCAAATCCGACGCATCCAATATACTATTCTTTGCAGGATTCTTTGCAAGTTCGCTAGCAAACGCTAAAAATTGACTAACCCGTATTTGTTGCAGCACTGCGCTTAAACTAAAAAACGATTGTTTGATTCTTTATAGAATTTTTTTGAATTGCGCATTGCATACATTAATACGGACTTAAGGGCAAGCGAACCCCACAATATACGGTAAAGGATTTCATCACCTTTTCCGTGGCCCACAAATCACGAACTTGAGCATAACGATTACCCGCACAAATTTTAAAAGAAACTATACTTTAAGCCTTAAGGACTTCGCGCTCACTAGGAGAAGTTAACTGTGTTTAGAACCTTGCTTAACTGTATATTGTTTACGGGGTGTCTAGGAAAGTGTTAACGGCGACACCGCCAAAAGAGAAAGGGTTATTTAATTAAGGAACTTCGCGAAAGCGTTGGAAAACCTCCCCTTATCTCTGCACTTACCTGGCCTCGTGATCAGTGTATCTTGAGCCTGTTTCTCGACACAGTTTTACTTCGACAATCAAGTTCTGGAGCAGGTCTAGTTGACCTAGGTGAACCCTAGAACGATTAGGTGTGTGGTATTTTCGTGTCGTGATTGTTTTTGTCAATATTCTTTTTGTGTGTATATTTCATTCTTTTGTTAATATATTTCTATAAAAATATATATATATATATATATATATATATATATATATATATATATAAAATCACATTCTTTTTCCCTCCTTTTCTCTTCCTTTCTTTCCTTTTCTCATCATATCATGGGTACTCCACCTCGCAAAACTCTTGCCGAACTTTGGTACCCACAACCAGACATTACTTCTTACGGTTCTTGTTTTGGTCGAACTTCGAACGACCCCTCCATGCCCAAAATTTCTTTGAAAGATCGGATAGACGCGTCTAGGACGAACAACTGGACCCCGCAATCCACTTCGTATCAACCGTTTCAAACATTCACCCCTTCTTGCGTTGATACCCCTTTTGAAAGTCCAGTTGTAGCCACAAGACCTATGTCTCTTGCTGAACAAATTGAACGATCCCGTAGCCGATCTTTCACTCCTTTCACCACTTCAAGTTCTTGGGATCAACAATTCCATTCACCTTCCTATCCAAATGTTGATCCTGCTCCTGTCCAGCCATTCAATTCCTACCAATCCTACCCTACTTTTGCACCTTCCCTAGACATTACTTCAGAACCGCCATTTGGGAGTTTTCAGTATCCAAACAACTTTGAATCTTTTACTGAAACCCCTTCACAACCCATGTCTAGTCTGGAACAGTCGTTGGAAGAATTTACGGTAGCGTCAAGCCAACAGATGATGGATTTGAATGCGTCCATGGCCGCTCTCATACAACCTACTGACTCGGTAGCTAGTTTCCAGTTAGCTCCAAATTTTCCAATGTATGAAGAGGCGGTAGGACAGGCTATGAATTTGAGTGGAGAGAGTGAGATGTACCCCCTTCCAAATCAAACCTACCCATCCCAAGTTGAATCCCACAACTCTTGTTTTGAAAGTCTATCGAGTGTCCCAAATGAATTATCAGTTGAAGATAGAATGTTTAATGAGTTGTGCGACTTTGTAGTGTTTGATTTACCTGATTGTGAAGGGTCCCTTCCGAGTGAAACCAATCCCAAACCTTTTGACCTCTACACCTCCATCTTAGAACCTGAACTGATTGATATCCATGCTTTGGTTGAGGTGTCAGAGAATTTTGATTTTCACTTGATTAAGGATATTGACGCCGGGAATATTTCAGATGATGAACCCGTAGATTTGGCTGAGTTTTTCTCTCCAATTCATCATCCCGAGTCATTAAATGTTTTTCCCAAACAACATATGCGTCTGGACTTTGATGAAATATGCATGGATAAGCTTAACTTTGAGGAGAATTTTGAGGATATTTTTGAGGATGAAACAGTTCTAGATGATGAGTCGGATTTTCCAATTCATCCTGTTCCTTTCACTGACTGTGTACACCCTCCAGAACCCTTAACCGATACCCTTCCTCAACCACTTCCCTCCATCCTTTCCATCGTTCCGACCTTGCAAGAACCCGTACCATTTTCACTTCCTGTGTCTGGTTTACCAAGTTCGGCGTACCCATGGTTTCTCACGAATCTTGAGGGATTCGACCCAATTTCTCGACGAGTAAATATATTAGCACAATCACTTTTCACACATCGGTCATCACAAATTGTGCTAATCTATTTACTCCATTTGCACCCTCAAGTTCGTACTCCATTTCTTTTTCCCTTCCGCCATTCTTCTTCTTTTGATATACCGAGACCGTATCCCGCTTCTCTCCACATACGGTCTCGCGTATTCTCCATCTCTTTTCTCTACGCCTTCTTTCACCAACCAGCACATTATAGAGATAAAATCTTTGAATGGTTGGTACTAACTTTTGGCCTGTGTAAGGCCTTGTATAGCTTGATACTGTTCTCTTTCCCCCCTAATCCTGAATTTCAACGCTTAATAGTGGAAACACTGTTTTACTTAAGTTTGAGGGGACACTTTTTTTTGTATATATTTTTTGTTTTCCTTTTTTGTTTTGTATATAATTTGTTTTTAGGGAGCGCCGGCAATTTTGACCCTCTTAGTATAGCCTGACAGTGAGGGCACTGTCAAGTTTAAGTTTGGGGGTGTGCTCGGTAAGCTTTCTTCCTTCGCATTCATTTGTATATTTTGCATTTGCATACCCTATTAAAAACCCACAAAAATTAAAAAATTTCCAAAAAATATAAAAACTTTGTCGTCAAGTTAGCTAATAGGGTAACTTAGATCTTTATTCTGAAAGTTTAGTTGATATGATAGAAAGAACTAAATTCTAGGCTTAGGAATTAAAAACCCTAAAAATAACCCTCATTCTGTTAAACTTGGTAAGTATACGTCCTTACAGTTTTTTTGAGAACTAGGTAATCTTGAGTTCAGTTCTTTAGTTAAGTCAAGATAAAGGGAAAGTATTGAAGCTTTACCGGAGGATAAGTCTGAAAAATAGTTTCTTTTCTTGAGTTCAAATTTAGAAAGTATATACCCTACAAACTGCACATACACGCACCTTGAAACTTGGGATAGTAGAGGATACCTAGAAATACTCTTGCCTGAAAGCCTAGTATGAAAGAAAAAACGGTATTTAAAGCTAAACACCAAAAGAGCATGTTGAAAGATATATCCGGTCTTGAAAAAGAAAAAGAAAAAGAAAAAGAAAAAAATAGAATAAAGTCAAGACCTGAAAACTGCTATTTACGCTTTAAGTTCACATATTCAGTAATCGGCCGTTAGTGCCTCAAGAAGCATTAATAGTCGCATGAAAGGTGTGTGAGCAAATCCGTCCATCCTTAATGAAAAGAAGTAGTATTAGGTATTAGGGCAAGGGTATTATAGCTTGAATTGAATTCTTGAGTGTAGGGGTGCAAATATACACACACGTAAGGGTATACAGTCGATGTTTGAATAAAAGATAGAAATAAAGAATAAGACTTGTGTTTTCTGTAAAGTTGATAAAAATCCCTAATTTGAGGCCGCACTTTAGAAGGAAAACTCAGGGGAACTAACATCTTTCTAAACTTTTTTGGAACGTATATGATCTAAGAATAAATAGATTAGAGGTGTGAAGCATAAGGGTTGGATATTTCTAACTTAGGATGATAGAATTTCTAACGTAAATACTAAACTGTAGGAGTAGAATCGACGTTAACTTATGACACTAGCTTGATGGGATTTTGTGGGTAGTATCCGCTGAAAACCCTCAGCTACTAGGGACACCTAGAGGTTTAACGGCTTGTTGCACATGCTCAGTGCAATCGCGTTCCCTGCGAAAGTGCGATTAGGATTTTCTTTTTTGTGAATAATTGGTTTTGCTCGGGACGAGCAAAAGTTAAGTTTGGGGGTATTTGTTCATAACAGAATACGACATTTTATACCGCCCATTCTTATGCTCGTGTGTTTATAGGTAGGTACTTTTAATCCGTGTTTGTTACATATTTACAGAGTACAGGTTTCCAGTCCAAATATTGCAAATCTAGACAAAATCTCCACAGTTACACCAAATACAGAACATCTGTTGACAACAGATAAAAGCCGGGTTCCGGTCATCCATATCCGTCCAGTGCTGCGTACCGGTTCCAGAGACAAGACATATGACAGCGGTCATTCGTGTCTCGGACAAGCACAGAGCACGAGAGGGGCAGCACAAGAATCAATGGGTGCGCGGAGCTCGAGGGAGAAAAGGTCAAAAGTATTATTTTTGTTGCCACTTTGGACCATTGCAAATCTGATGCAACTGTGGAATCATACTGCAATTTGGTACATGTATAACAACACAGGACAAGAAACCAGGGAAGCACCCAAAATACGACGACCCAACTCATCAAGAAGGCCGCGGATCCGCGGCCAAAGGGGGGTATTGGCCGCGGATCCGCGGCCATGTGGGCTCCTCTCACTGTCAACTTTTGGGGGCATTTTGGTACATTCATGTTGAGGCAGATTCTTGCCCTAGGTCTTCAACCCTCTGCCTATAAATACTCCAGAACTGAGCTAAGCCAAGGGGCCATTCTTTGTTCCTCTTTTTGTTAGGATTTAGTCTTTTTCTTCTTCTTCTTCATTCTTTTTCCATGAAAATTGTAGTGAGAGCTTTTTGAGTGGGAGATCAATGAAGATGAGGGCTTTTTGTATCATTCTCTTTTGTTTCTTCTTCCCCTTGAGATTCTTGCTTTCTCTTGATCATTTAACCTCTTCATTGAGCTTGAATGGTTAAGGGTTAGTTATTGATCTCAAGGGTCGTATTTTCTTATGGAATTAGCGCTTCATTTCACATGCGTTCTCTACCCTTCTCTTGATCTTGCAACCTCTTGATTGAGCTTGCAAGTTTAAGGGTTGGCTATTGATCACATGCTTGTCTTGAGTTCTACTTTCTTGTTCTTTTTATCGCTTTTTATTACTTGCTTATTATTATCTTGCTTTTCTTTCTTGCAATTTATTTCATGCACTTAAATTCATGCACTTAATACTTGTAATCTTTTCTTTTCTTTGTTCTTTTCTTTTGCTCTCTTTTGTTCATTTTGTGAATGGTTGTAATTATTGTTGTTAAGATGAAATACGGTATTGTAAGTTAATATCTTCTTTCTCATTTCCTTTTCCCGTTATTTTCCATTGAACTCCGCCCAAACCATACGCAAGCGCTCCGTTAGGCACCCTACCCTAACAAGGTAACGGTGATTCCTAACCGCGACCGGTTGCGTTCGGTTTGGCCGGAGGCGAAAGCAAGAGACAAGAACGGAAGGACAAGGGTAAATAAGCCGTATTCCACGAATACCGCGCTTAAATCCCCTAATCCATGTTGTTGCCGATTGCTCTAGCTTCAATTGGTCAAGACTCGGCTCAAAGGTTTTGAGTACGGATTTCTTTAGCTTACAATTTCGTATCTTTTTCTTAACAACTTTATACTTGCAAATAATACACATAGGGTAGTCTCGAACAAACAGATACACAATTCTTTATTGACTCGTCTAAGACAAGAAAGGACATACAACCATCTCCCTGTGGATCGACCCGTGCTCAACCGGCTAGCTGCATAGCGACACCGTCTTGATTGCGGTTAAAACTTTAATTCATATCAATCACCCGACCAATAGCAAACCACCCGATTAATATACGGTATCATATACACGCATTTAATCGGGTCCCCGCGCATATCTTATATGTGCACCACATCGTTTTTCCTGGGCTAGGTAACTCCATCGTGGGACTCTGAGACTCGTCAATACGCCGGCAGTAGGTGATGATCATATCAAGCACCCCCAAGCCGCAAGAGGTCAGCTAAACGTAACGGCCACCCGGGTATTGAATGATCAGAAGAAAACAAGCGAACTTGTCACAACTCCCGTCGAGCCAACCGGTAACACTACCGTACAGTCCGGTCTCTTTGTCAGATATGCTGCATACTGAGTTTAGGGATGGTAACGTCAACCCCAATAACTAAATAAGTCGTGCCGATGAATGGTCTATAACAGATCGAGAAACTACTGATAACACTTATCAGTAAATCCCAGCAGCCCTGGCCAGGGACTTACTGATATAGCCAATCATGTACAGCAAAGCATCAACTCCCAATACCGGGAGAGACGAAACCCCTCCTATCGCTCATCGTCTTCGTGTGTCTCGGGACTGTACCCAAAAGCCATCTGTTTGCATGACTCAGTAAAGTCGTGGTAGGGTGGTAATCAAAGTACAACGGGAGAACACACAAGACACTATGACGATCTCGGGTCTACAGACTAACCTGTACCAGTGTCACCTGAGAACTGTTATCCGACGATAGATATAATACCATATAGGAGTTCTCGGCGAGTCCGTCCAGTGTACCCAGTCTCCACTGAGCACCCGTATATGATCTCGATGTCAAACATCAATAGATGTGGGAACATCCATCGCCCATCATATGGGTCTAGTATCATACACGCTAGTCTACTCTGGTATATCGATGCCCCATCTCGATACACCTACGACTAGGGACATTTCAGGATATGCTTATAAACTACATATGTCCCACTAGTATGATCTCCATCATAATCACAGTAGTCAAGCAAATATTCTCAGGGCTTTATCAACATGTGTAAATGAATAAAAGCATGATCAAGTCAACATGTCAGATAAAGAAGAACCAGATAGCATACTATCATGTCGAGCAAGAATGTCATCTGTATATATATACATGTATAAATACATCCACTATCATATAATGTCCTCTAGGGCATACATATATCCAACAGATATGTGTATCTATATGTAATCATGTATGTATAATGCATCTCATATGCGCAATAGCATAAGAATCAATGTCTCCATGTCGATGACAAAACAATACCACATAGGGGTATATGTAGCTCTAGTCAGGTAAATGGGTGTACATGTAAGTATGTGTGCATGATGTACATGTATTTGTTGCAAGGTATGTGTCTATACCTGTCAATAATGATATAATACCCTCTAAGTATATGTGTAATCATATAGGCATAGCAAGGCATATGTGTAAGCATGTAGGTATACAAGTATGCTATATCTCATATGCACAATGAAAATAAGGATCATGTCTCAAGTCCCTAGCCAATACAATATCACGTATGTATAGGTGTTGTGCGTGTCATGGCAATTATCGACGGTATGGATGGCATACAATCAGTGCTCATGCAACATAAACCGTCAATAATAGTGCAGTGTCCAATGGGTACAAGTCCAAGCACAACAAGTAATAATATGCAATGAAGTTTTATGCACAATCTTTATATGTGCAATATAAACATGCGGCTAATATCATATCATATCTAGCCCTGATGCATAACGCCATCCGGGCGATTCCTCTGTAGATGTTAAATCTACTCACAAATGATCTTGGGCTAAGTAAAGCCAACTACTCGCTTTCCCTTCTTCGCAGCGTCCGAAATCCCCGCCTGCGACCCTAAGATCAAATAACTACATAACGAGTTCACATCAGCAATCGACCAAATTGTTAGTTATATGTATGCCCTAGAGGCCATTACTGTACATACGATGTATATTGTAGTGGATGCTTGGACATCTATAGGGAGGACTTTCTTGCTCGACATGATAGTATGCTATCTGGTTGCCCTTTATCTTAACGTGTACTCAGATTGTCTCTTTGTTACATGTTGATAAAGCCCTTAGGATGAGTACTTGACTACAAGGACTATGATGTGGATCATACTAGTGGGGACAATATAGTCGCCAAGTACATCTTTCAAATGTTCCTAGTCGTGGGAGTACCGAGACAGGGCATCGATACTCCAGAGTAGACTAGCGTATGCGCTTCTTGACCCATATGATGGGCGATGGATGATCCCATATCCATCGGTGTTTGACATCAAGGAAGGTATACGGGTGCTGAGTAGAGACTGGGTACACTGGACGGACTCGCCGAGAACTCCCAGATGGTATTATACCTCACGTCAGATGGCAGTTCTTTGGTGACACTGGTACAGCTTAGTCTGTAGACCCGAGATCGTCATAGAGTCTTATGTGATTCCCACTGTGCTTTGATTTCCATCATACCATGTCCAAGAGGGCGTGCAAAAAGGTGTCTTTTGGGTACAGTCCCGAATCACATGGAGGCAATGAGCGATAAGAGGGGATTCGTCTCTCCCGGTATAGGGAGTTGATGTTGCGCTGTGTTCGATTGGCTATAACTGGAAATCCCTGGCCAATGTTGCTGAGATTTACTGGTAAGTGTTATCAGTAGTTTCTCGAACTGTTATGGACCACAGATCGACATGACTTATCAAGCTACTGGGGTCTGACGTTTACCACCCCTAGGCGAGATATGCGACATATCAGACGAAGAGACCGGACTGTACGGGAGTGTTACTGACTGGATTTGCAGGAGAATATACAGGCTTGCTTGTTGATCTTCTGATCGCTCAATACCTGGGTGGCTGTTACGTTTAGCTAACCGCTTGCAGCTTGTGGGTGTTTTGATATGATCATCACCTACTGCCGGCGTATTGACGATTCTTTAGAGTTCTACACAGAGGTTTCTTGACTCAGGCAAAACGGGGTAGGAGCACATATATGATATGTGCGGGACCGAGAACAATACGTGTATGTGATACCGTATTAGATTCTCGCGATATGAGATATCGGCCGGGTATATGTGATATAGCCGGGTCATCGTATCAAGTGTTGATTCGATGAACCGATACAGATTATATTAGTCGGTTATTTGAGAAATAGCCGGATTATCGGATCAAGTGTTGATTCGATAATTTAATGTATAATTATATATTTGATATATTAAATTACATTAACTGATATAAGCTCACTAAAAGATTCTTTTTCTCACTCGGGTAATATATTGATATATATGAGATATATGTTATTTGTGTTATTTTCTTTTGTTACAAATATATATTATATATGTGATATATAATATTGTAACATGTTATAATTACTAATGCAACATGTTTAGTGGAGATTAAACGAGGTTAGGGTTTGATTTGGGTTAAACTTTTCTAGAAGATTCTAGAAGCTTTTATTTTTGTTTCTTGCAAAGATATTTAGTTTAGATATTTTCCAAGATATTTACTTAACCCAACCCACACCCTTTACTATGGTTAGATCTCTACAATAGTTAAGTCTTTCGTGACTTAACCATGGTTGCATTTGTAATGATATGATCATAATTCATTATTCATCACAAAGAGAATTGTTCTTCTTCTTCCTTCTTCTTTTGGATGGAAAAGCTTACTAGCTTTTTCATTAGTGATGATTTTGAGTGAGATTAAGAAAATAAATGATCCTACTTCATCATCCTAATCTATCCTAGCCATTTAGATTAGGGTGTTCACTTCATTAGTGAGTGAGAGCTTGTGTTAAAGAAACTTCAAGGTAGATCATCTTTGTTATCGAAGATCGGAAACAAGCTTGCATCATTCTCTTCGTGGAGCCTCTCTAGAGTCCGGGTACATGATGATCGCAGCGAAGGGACCTCAACATGGAGCTTATGAAGCGAAGGACCGGACTACAAAGGTTGTAATCCCAAACTCTTAGATGTTAAAGTGTTTAACATGCTTTGTTTCGCCTAATCTCTAGTTTAAAGATCTTGGTTAGGGTTGTTCGGCACGTCTAAATTTTAAATCGGGCATGGTTGATGCCTTATAGACCCTTGTGAGATTGCAAAGTAACCCTACACAAATAACACGTAAAAACTACATTTGACCGACGCACCAACTCCAAACATACTCTCAAGTGTTCGTCTAGTGGCTAACATGCGTAGCGACACTACGAAACCAACCCAAGAGCAACAGATACACAAAGACACGAACCGTGTCGGATAACATAACGCGCATAATCGAAACACTAGAAACAAGCAAAGTGATCCCAGATTTTGCTACGCAAACAATTGGTGAAAGTTGCAAGTGCCACGAGACCACATGCAACCCCAGAGACCCCCAGACCAAAACACAAACCCAAACTCCCCAGTCTGGCCGCAAATTGCGGCCAGAAGCAATAAAATTGCGGCCTACTGTTCATGGAATTGTCTCAGGTTTTTATGGTGGGTTCTAGGTCACTACACAAGGTCACTGTGATGTGAACTTTTCCAACAAACACATGGTTTTATAGCAGATCATCCGAGACCCAAAACTACACTAAAAATACGATATTTACACGAAACGAAACTTTACGCGTTCTAAACAGAAACGAACAAGCTACGCAACATTATACCTACTTAACAGATAGAGATCATTACCTAACCACACAAGCTCAAAGATCCTAGCTTTCCAAGCTCCAAGGAATCCTAGAGGCAAAACAAACCTTGAAAAGGGATCTGGGTGTGATTTTATGAAGTTTTGTGAAAGATTTGTGATGGAATGGCAAGGGTTCAGTTGAGAGTTGAGAGTTGAGGAAAGATGAAAGGAAATGATAAAGAGATAAAGTGAGAGAGAATGAGAGTGTGTGAGTGAGTTAGAGAGAGAGGTGAGAATAATTGTGAGAGGGTAAGTGCACCCTAGCAATAACTCTCCCATTAATGCAAGCCATGTCTCCCTCATGAATCACCAAGCCACCTCCTCCCAAAACAAAACACAAGAAGAAATATCTCCTCCTCACTCAAAATATCTAGGGTTTAGGGTTAAAGCAAAGTAAGGATTAGGATTTGGTTAAGTTGTCATGGTCACTAACGAGATTAACACAAACTAACCCTCACATTAACATGCACACGTGCGTACAAGCCATAACAAATAATAATAGAATATTAATTAATTGTTATAAAATGTAAGGAAATCAATTTGGTAAACTTTTTACAGAAAACCCGCATTATCGTCTAAATAACACCAATCGCATTCTAAGGTGTTACAATCTCCCCCCTTAAAGAAAATTCGTCCCCGAATTAAAAATTCTTACTATGCGTACCTTCAAAGAGATGAGTGCAAAACTCCCACATCTTGCTCGCAGCCTCCCAAGTGATCTCCTCACTAGACGGCTACGCCAAAGAAAAATCTCCACAGATGGCAAGACCTTTGACCGAAGTTTCTCCATCTGCCGATCCACTAACATTATCGGCTGCCGGTTAACGAAAAGTTTGCGTCCAAGCTAAATGGTCTGATGCTGAATCATGTGAGAAAGGTCATGAAGGTATTTGCAAAGTATCGACATAAGGAATACGGGGTGAATACTCAAAAATCTGGGCGGAAGTGCCAACGATAGGCAACGGTACTAACTCCCTCGAGGATCTTAAAAGGACCTACAATCTGGGACTAAGCTATAGGGTTCCTAGGCACTCTTGTGAAGGTTCATAAGGCATCAAACATGCTCGGATAAAATTTTAGACATGCCGAACAACCCAAAGCCGGGATCTTTGCTAGATTATTAGGGTTTAACATGCAAGATAATATCTTTTTATCTAAGTGTGAGGGATTACAACCTTTGTAGTCCGCTCCTTCGCTTCACAAGATCCAAGTAGAAGTCCCTTCGCCGCGATCCTCGATCTCCCGGACTCAAGAGAGGCTCCACGACTCGAACGATCCATGCTAGCTTGAAGTGTTCCAAATCTCCGATGATCTACGTCGAAGTTGCAATAACCCAAGCTTTCTCACTCTAAAGAGATGAACACCCTAATCTCATGGGCTAGATGAGATGAGGATGAGAGAGTAGTATTTATGCTTTCTTTTTAATTCACTTTCTCACAATTTATCATCACAAATGGAATTTCTAGTGAGCTCAAAATCAAGAGAGAAGAAGAAGATGATGGAAAAGATAATGATCATTCCTTTTGTGATGAATCGAAAAGAAAAGTATATGATTGATATATCAACCATGGTCAAGGATGAGTGGCTAAGAGTTTGTAGAGAATAAACTAGAGTTAGGGTTTGGTTAGGTTAGAAATGAGTCATGGAAAAATATCAACCATAATATCTTAACCAAGACAAAAAGGAAAAGCTTCTAGAATGTGCAAGAAGAAGCTAACCCTAATCAAACCCTAATCCCATTTAATCATCCTTAAACATGTTTAATAATAAATCATATCATGTCACAACAATATATATCACATATATATTATATATTTGCAACAAAAGAAAATAATACAATTAACATATATCGCATATATATCAATGTATCATCCAGTGAGAAAATGAAATAATAAAGCGAGCCAATATTAGATAATGTAATACAATATATCATATATATTATTATACATTAAATCATCGAATCAACACTTGATCCGACGATCCGGCTATATCGAATATTACCGACTAATATATCATCTACCGATTCATCGAATCAACACTTGATCCGATGACCCGGTTCATATCTAAATATCGCGAGAATATAATACGGTATCTTATATCGCATTATTCTCGGTCCTGGACATATCACATATGTGCCTCTACTCCGTTTCGCCTGAGCCAAGAAACCTCTGTGTAGGACTCTAAAGAATCGTCAATACGCCGGTAGCAGGTGATGATCATATCAAACACCCACAAGCTGCAAGCGGTCAGCTAAACGTAACAGCCATCCAGGTATTGAGCGATCAGAAGATCAACAAGCTAGCCTGTGCGTTCTCCTGTGAATCCAATCCGTAACACTCCCGTACAGTCCGGTCTGTTCGTCTGATATGTTGCATATCAAGTCTAGGGGTGGTATACGTCAAACCCCAGTAACCGATAAGTCGTGTCGATGTATGGCTCATAACGGGTCGAGAAACTACTAGTAACACTTACCAGTAAATCTCTATATCAGCCCTGGCCAAGGACTTCCAGTTATAGCCAATCGAACACAGCACAACATCAACTCCCTATACCGGGAGAGACGAATCCCCTCCTATCGCTCATTGCCTCCATGTGATTCGGGACTGTACCCAAAAGCCACAGTTTTGCACGCCCTCTTGGACGTGGTAAGGTGGAAATCAAAGTACAGTGGGAATCACACAAGACTCTATGACGATCTCGGGTCTACAGACTACCCTGTACCAGTGTCACCAGAGAACTGCCATCTGACGTGTGGTATATCACCATCTGGGAGTTCTCGGCGAGTCCGTACAGTGTACCAAATCTCCACTGAGCACCCGTACACCATCTCTGATGTCAAACACCGATGGATATGGGATCATCCATCGCCCATCATATGGGTCAAGATGCGTATACGCCAGTCTACTCTGGTGTATCGATGCCCTGTCTCGATATACCCTCGACTAGGAACAGTTATAGGATGTACTCATCGACTATCATGGCCCCACTAGTATGATCTCATCATAGTCCCAGTTGTCGAGTACAGATCCTAAGGGCTTTATCAACATGTGAGAGAAAAACAGTAAACCAATACAAGTCAACATGTTAAGATAAAGTGAAACCAAATAGCATACTATCATGACGAGCAAGAAAGTCCTCTCTGTATATATCTAAGCATCCATCATAATATACATCATATGTACAACAATGGCCTCTAGGGCATATACATAACTAACAATCTCCCACTTGCACTAAGGCCAGCTGCTGTAGTATCTCATACCTAGCATCCCGAATAATCTCTCAAACTGTATCTGGGGAATAGCCTTCGTGAATAGATCCGCAGTGTTGTCCTTCGTATCTACTCTTCTGACCTCGATCTCCCGGCGATCAACTATCTCCCTGATCAGGTGATACCGCCTCAGAATATGTCTGGACTTTTGATGGGATCTGGGTTCCTTGGCCAAAGCCACAGCTCCATTGTTATCGCAATACAGAGGTATTTGATGTTCAATGGATGGAACCACACCAAGTTCACTAATGAACTTCTTGATCCAGACAGCCTCTTTGGCAGCATCGTTGGCAGCGATGTATTCAGCCTCCATCGTCGAGTCTGCAACGGTATCCTGTTTGGAACTCTTCCAACATACCGCCCCTCCATTGAGGGTAAAGACAAATCCCGAGTGCGACTTAGAGTCGTCCTTATCACTTTGGAAGCTGGAATCGGTAAAGGAATCCACCTGGAGTTCTCCGTTACCATACACCAAGAACATCTCCTTAGTCCTTCTTAAGTACTTGAGAATGTTCTTCACAGCTGTCCAGTGACTCTCTCCAGGATCTGCTTGATACCGACTCACTACACTTAGTGAGTATGCTACATCGGGTCTGGTACATAGCATCACATACATGATAGAGCCTACTGCCGAAGCATAGGGTATCCCTTGCATGCGAGCTCTCTCCAAATCAGTCTTGGGAGACATCTCTTTGGAGAGAGTGAGTCCAGAGATCGTGGGTTGGTTCCCACGCTTGGATTCTTCCATACTAAACCTCTTTAGTATGGTGTCAATGTACCTGGATTGGGACAATCCCAATATCCGTTTAGATCTATCTCTATAGATCATGATTCCCAATATGCAGGAGGCATCACCTAGATCTTTCATTGAGAATCTCTGTGATAAGAAGAGCTTGACTGATTGCAGCATAGGAATATCATTTCCTATCAAGAGTATGTCATCCACGTACAATACGAGGAAGACAACCTTACCCTCTGCTACCTTCTTATAGATACAAGGTTCATCTATATTTTTGATGAAGTCAAACTCTTTGACTACAACATCAAAACAGATGTTCCAACTCCGCGATGCTTGCTTTAATCCATAAATGGATTTAAGCAGCTTGCACACCTTTCCGCTGCTCCCACTATCTACGAAGCCCTCTGGCTGAGTCATGTACACGCATTCTTCTAAATCACCGTTTAGAAAGGCGGTCTTAACATCCATTTGCCAGATTTCGTAGTCATGGTATGCAGCAATGGCAAGTAAGATCCGGATGGACTTAAGCATAGCCACTGGAGAAAAGGTTTCGTCATAATCCACACCTGGTCGTTGACGAAAACCTTTTGCTACAAGTCTAGCTTTGAAAGTCTCAACTTTTCCATCTACACCAAATTTCTTTTTAAAGATCCACTTGCTCCCTATGGGTTTTACCCCTTCAGGAGCATTTTCCAAAATCCATACTTTATTGGTGTACATGGATTCCATCTCAGATCGCATTGCATCCAGCCATTTCACAGAGTCACCACTCGTGATGGCCTGCTCGAAACTAGTCGGGTCATCATCTTCCATGATGCAATCCTCGCTTCCACCATCAATGAGAAAACCATAGTATCTCTCAGGTGGACGAGAAACCCTACTAGATCGGCGGAGAGGCTGGGGTTCGTCGGGTACTACTGAATCCTGTGGTTCCACTAAATCTTCAGTTACAGTTTGCGTTTCTGGAACCTCTTCCAGTTCTACCTCAGAGCCACTAATCTCTTTTGCAAGAAATTCCTTTTCTGAAAAGGTGGCATGTTGAGCAATAAATACTTTTTGTTGTTCACTGTGGTAGAAAAAATATCCATTTGAATGTTTAGGATATCCTATAAACTTACATAGAACTGACCGTGCCTCGAGTTTGTCTGGATTTTGCCTTTTGACATAGGCCAGACAACCCCATATCTTAACTCGTTTAAGACATGGTCTCTTCCCACTCCATATCTCATATGGTGTGGTAGGTACAGATTTAGTCGGAACTTGATTCAATAGGTATGCTGCTGTCTCAAGCGCATACCCCCAGAAGGAAATAGGTAACTCAGCTGTACTCATCATAGAGCGCACCATATCTAATAGGGTGCGATTCCTCCGCTCCGATACACCGTTGTGCTGTAGTGTATAAGGAGGAGTAAGCTGAGAGAGAATCCCATTCTCTTTTAGATAATCTAGGAACTCATTGCTTAAGTATTCTCCTCCTCGATCAGATCGAAGGATCTTAATTTTTTTGCCCGTTTGTTTTTCTACTTCGTGTTTATATTCTCTGAATTTCTCAAAAGCTTCAGACTTGTGTTTCATCAGGAATACATGTCCGAATCTAGAGAGATCGTCAGTGAATGTAATGAAGTAGGAAGAACCGTTCCTGGCATGCGTAGACATGGGACCGCATACATCACTATGTATCAGTCCTAAGAGTTCATTAACTCTTTCTCCGTGTCCACTAAACGGAGCTTTGGTCATTTTTCCTTTGAGACATGAATGGCAAGTATCATAAGATGATAATTCGAACGGATTCAAATAACCATCCTTATGTAACTTAGCCAGTCGTGTCGCATTGATATGACCAAGTCTACAATGCCACAAGAAGAATTCGTTCATTTCTGAACTTTTCCTCTTGTGTGTGTTTTGTATATTGAGGACTGTATTCTGATTTAGAATGAATATGCCATTATGTAACGAGCCTGATGCAATCAACTTTTGATCTAGGAATATGTTCATAACATTATCCTTTACTACAAAATTATATCCTTCTTTACTTAATAAAGAGACTGATATAATGTTGCACATCATGTTCGGTATATAATAGCACTCATTTAGAATCAGTGTATTACGACTTGGCAATACTAGGTGATATTCGCCAACTGCTTTGGCTGCAATACTAGCACCGTTTCCTACTTGAACGGAATGATCACCTTTTCCCAGTTCTCTACCTTTTCGTAGCCCATGTAACAATTTACATATGTGGGATCCTGATCCGGTATCTAATACCCAGGACGTAGGGTGAACTGAGAAACAGTTCTCAATAACTAACACACCCGAAGAAGATGCATCAACATGCATGTTCTTATGGGCGGCTTGAGAATCCAGATATTCTCATGTTTCCTGTCCAGTCTTATAACTCTTATAAGAAAGAACGGGTCCAACGTTCCCCTGCTCAGTATAATAAGCGGGTTCAGTCAATACATCCATATTATTATCTTGATTATGGCCTGACATGGTCGCTACCTGGAGAGAGAGAGAAGAAAACACTTTAGCGTATGCACTTGCAAAATTAGATTGGTTATTATCTTATCTAATCAGGATGTCTCCCACTGTTTTTATCAAATCTACCTTCAAACCCTAAAGGGTAAGATTAGCCGGGATTAATTACACCCTACAATTTCGTCAATCTTTCAGCTAGATCAGTGTCGGTACTTTGAGGGAGGTTCCCCGTGCTTTCACACGGACCTAATTAAAGTAAACCTCGTTTTCCCAGAGGCGTAACCCCGTTAACACTTTTCTAGACACCTACTTGCATGACTAATTGTCCTGTGTAAAACTCTCCCAGGAGTAACACTTACTCGCAGTGGGTATCGGGATCCAACTATCTCATAGAAGGTATGCAATCTCATTGCAAATTTCAATACTTGAAATTCCCGATAATATTTTGCCCCTAGTGTGCCATGACCTTGACAGAGGTCAACAAACCATAGTGCACTAGTCAAGTTCAACCCGTCATTTCTTGATTGAATCAAACCCACTCGCACGACCCTTGACAGAGGTCAACAAGGTCGTACAACTACCCTAATCCAATCACATCACATGCTTTACAGATAATTACTAGTTAGCTACCGCACACTACGCCTTGACAGAGGTCAACAAACGCAGCACGAATACTAAATAGTCTTTATCCGAAATGACGGAGGGCTACGACAGGTTTTTCAGAAAACCTATTGCGTAATGAACTTGATATCGTCGTAGAATCGAGTAGTTTTTGAAAAAGGAGTGTTTTTGAGGCTTTTCTTAGTTTCGCTAAAGGGGTCACTCCCGGTGAAGGGATCGTCGGCCCTTTCCTCATCGAATAAGGTGCAGGATATATCATATATACCGCTGTGCAAAGCAAAACTCTAAAAGCAATCAAAAGACAAACCGAGTTTTGTAGCATCTGCCAGTTTCGCCAAAGAGGTCACTCCCGGTGAAGGGATCGTCGGCTCTTTCCCCATCGAATAAGATGCAGGATATATCATATATATCACTGTGCAAAGCAAAACTGTAGCTACCCTTTTTATAAAGTTTTGATTCCACAACATCTTTAGGTTTCTTTTCTTTTTATTAATCTTATTAATAAAAATCCCATCAGCTTATGCTTCCTAAGCATCACAGAAGAAACGAAAGCAGTAATATTTATATATCATCATATATATATATATATATATATATATATATATATATATATATATATATAATATAAGCATTCGTCTCAGGCAGTAATATGATCTCATCACAGAACATTGCAGCAGAAGAACATATATGAAATATTGGATATACTAGGACGTCCGTGTTTTCAATACGAGCCTGTATAAAACACGGATTCCACGGTCGTGACGAATAGCCAAACCCACATCCCAAGACCCCTACGAGAGCGGCAAGTAACACTGCCAATTCTAGGGTTAGGAGACCCGATCTCGACTCCTCGAGATGGTCTCCCACTGGACCCTAGAACCCGGTTACTTGCGCTCCCCTCCTTGGGTCCACCTAATGCGGAAAAGTAAATAATATACAAGGGTGACATCAACCTCAACCTGAAAGTGCCCCAAATAAAAGAATATTACATTACAAATGAATTTTACATGAATGAAAATAAAAACCCTCATCTCACATAAAACCTCCGGCTATTCAGAACACGACGATCCAATATAACATATCACAGCAACACATAATATCACATATCATCAACGTAAGTAAATATGCGCATCCCAATTGTCGTTGACATATAGCAACGAAACCGGCGATATCACATATTACACTTACGGTCACAGAAAAGAAAGTGTAAAACTACAATATTTGGAATCCATAATCACTTTAGACATCGTAAATCCGAAATATCACATACTTCGCATTTCATGCCTAACTATATGAATTCCACATATTGTATCACATTCCAGATAAATAGACAGTATTAAACTTTCCGAATAGATAATCAAATACCCAAAATTTCCTAAATTGCTCAACACTTGAGCGGAGTTTAAATAATCCCAGAATATGTCACAGTATCGGTGATCTAGCCGTAGAAGGGTCAAGCCAACGCCTCACATGTGGCACGCCGTACTGCCCCAAACCCGAAGGTTCAAAAGGCAGTTCAAGACGGTCACATAATCGAGTTAAGGTTTGTTGTCTTCTAGAGGGTCCACCGCTTAACTTGTACAATTTTTCCGAAAGATTTAAACCCGATAAAAATTCAACACTTGAAAGTTTTACGTGACGGGAAAAAGTGAGTTATGATATCCGTTCGAACTTTTTAACAATTTCTAAATATCTGGAAAAACAACGAATTTAAATTTTCCGATCGAATCTACGATTACAAAACAAACCCCAGAATTAAACAACACTTGAATCACTTTTAAAAATACCCAGAAGCATCAACAAGCACCTACGGATATTACCATGAAGCCACGTGTCACAATCCCACAAATCTGCCGCGGAACCGCCGCGAGAAGCATGTTCCCGCCGCGGTTCCGCGGTGATTTAGTGGAGTTGTGGGCCCGTGTTTCATGGTAATTCTTAGAATTCCCTGCTGATTTTTTTACGTATTTTTAATTCAGAAAAATCCCAGTTTTTGAAAAATTTCCAGAGAGGGGGTAAATTTTGTCGGTTCGGGTTCGATCGGAGTTTTAACTTCGTAAACATATCGCCTAATGCTCTAGCTAGGCTCTGATACCACTGTAGGGTTCCTAGGCACTCTTGTGAAGGTTCATAAGGCATCAAACATGCCCGGATAAAATTTTAGACGTGCCGAACAACCCAAAGCCGGGATCTTTGCTAGATTATTAGGGTTTAACATGCAAGATAATATCTTTTTATCTAAGTGTGAGGGATTACAACCTTTATAGTCCGCTCCTTCGCTTCACAAGCTCCAAGTAGAAGTCCCTTCGCCGCGATCCTCGATCTCCCGGACTCAAGAGAGGCTCCACGACTCGAACGATCCATGCTAGCTTGAAGTGTTCCAAATCTCCGATGATCTACGTCGAAGTTGCAATAACCCAAGCTTTCTCACTCTAAAGAGATGAACACCCTAATCTCATGGGCTAGATGAGATGAGGATGAGAGAGTAGTATTTATGCTTTCTTTTTAATTCACTTTCTCACAATTTATCATCACAAATGGAATTTCTAGTGAGCTCAAAATCAAGAGAGAAGAAGAAGATGATGGAAAAGATAATGATCATTCCTTTTGTGATGAATAGAAAAGAAAAGTATATGATTGATATATCAACCATGGTCAAGGATGAGTGGCTAAGAGTTTGTAGAGAATAAACTAGAGTTAGGGTTTGGTTAGGTTAGAAATGAGTCATGGAAAAATATCAACCATAATATCTTAACCAAGACAAAAAGGAAAAGCTTCTAGAATGTGCAAGAAGAAGCTAACCCTAATCAAACCCTAATCCCATTTAATCATCCTTAAACATGTTTAATAATAAATCATATCATGTCACAACAATATATATCACATATATATTATATATTTGCAACAAAAGAAAATAATACAATTAACATATATCGCATATATATCAATGTATCATCCAGTGAGAAAATGAAATAATAAAGCGAGCCAATATTAGATAATGTAATACAATATATCATATATATTATTATACATTAAATCATCGAATCAACACTTGATCCGACGATCCGGCTATATCGAATATTACCGACTAATATATCATGTACCGATTCATCGAATCAACACTTGATCCGATGACCCGGTTCATATCTAAATATCGCGAGAATATAATACGGTATCTTATATCGCATTATTCTCGGTCCTGGACATATCACATATGTGCCTCTACTCCGTTTCGCCTGAGCCAAGAAACCTCTGTGTAGGACTCTAAAGAATCGTCAATACGCCGGTAGCAGGTGATGATCATATCAAACACCCACAAGCTGCAAGCGGTCAGCTAAACGTAACAGCCACCCAGGTATTGAGCGATCAGAAGATCAACAAGCTATCCTGTGCGTTCTCCTGTGAATCCAATCAGTAACACTCCCGTACAGTCCGGTCTGTTCGTCTGATATGTTGCATATCAAGTCTAGGGGTGGTATACGTCAAACCCCAGTAACCGATAAGTCGTGTCGATGTATGGCTCATAACGGGTCGAGAAACTACTAGTAACACTTACCAGTAAATCTCTATATCAGCCCTGGGCAGGGACTTCCAGTTATACCGGGAGAGACGAATCCCCTCCTATCGCTCATTGCCTCCATGTGATTCGGGACTGTACCCAAAAGCCACCGTTTTGCACGCCCTCTTGGACGTGGTAAGGTGAAAATCAAAGCACAGTGGGAATCACACAAGACTCTATGACGATCTCGGGTCTACAGACTACCCTGTACCAGTGTCACCGGAGAACTGCCATCTGACGTATGGTATATCACCATCTGGGAGTTCTCGGCAAGTCCGTCCAGTGTACCCAGTCTCCACTGAGCACCCGTACACCATCTCTGATGTCAAACACCGATGGATATGAGATCATCCATCACCCATCATATGGGTCAAGATGCGTATACGCTAGTCTATTCTGGTGTATCGATGCCCTGTCTCGATATACCCTCGACTAGGAATAGTTATAGGATGTACTCATCGACTATCATGGCCCCACTAGTATGATCTCATCATAGTCCTAGTAGTCGAGTACAGATCCTAAGGGCTTTATCAACTTGTGAGAGAAAAACAGTAAACCAATACAAGTCAACATGTTAAGATAAAGTGAAACCAAATAGCATACTATCATGACGAGCAAGAAAGTCCTCTTTGTATATATCTAAGCATCCATCATAATATACATTATATGTACAACAATGGCCTCTAGGGCATATACATAACTAACATAAGCTTCCCAAAATTCAACACGCCATTACATCGGAAAATCCATAGGAATACATGATCCCCCACCGCGAACTCAAGTCTGTGACTACCACGGTCGGCATAAGACTTCTGTCTGCACTAGGCTGCTCTCATCCTGACCTGAATTAACTGGATCCTCTCCGAAGTCTCTAGACTCGCTAGGGTCCAAAAATACTGCTCTCACGGAGTTAGTAAAACAGACTGGCGATCGACACAACCTACCACACAAGGCCTGAAAGTTGCCATTAGAAATGTCTCCTAGTAACTGTCATCGTAGGAGAACTCCATTAATGGCAAGTGACGATCCCACAGCCAATAAACACTTAGTACGTACGCACAAGCATATCCTCCAGAGTCTGTATAGTCCGCTCTGTCTGACCATCGGCCTACAGATGGAAAAGCGGAGCTAAAGCTCAACCAGTACCCAAGGCTTCCTGATGTTTCTGCCAAAGACGGCTAGCAAACTGGGCACCTCTATTGGATACAACACATGAAGGAACTCCGTGCAAACGGACAAACTTAATGAAGAACAACGAGCAAACTGAGCATAACCGGACAACAATCACCCAAATAGAGTCACACCCTGTCTAGACCTGGGTAGACACCACAACGAAATTCATGGAGATCTGCTCCCATTCCCACTCCGGAACGGTAAGAAGGTTGCAACTCTCCAGTTGGTCTCAAATGCTCAACCTTAGCTCGTTGACAAGCCAAGCACCTCAAAATAAAATCTGAAACTTCACTCTTCATCCCTGCCCACCCGTAACTAACTCTCAAGTCATGTTACATCTTGGTGGCACTTGGATGAACACAGAAAGCTGACTGATGTGCCTGCTCTAGGACCTCGCATCTCTACCCATCAGTATCTGGTACACATAAGCAAGTCCCATAACGTAGCACACCCTGGTCATAAATCAAGAACTCCGAATCTTTACCCTGCCGAACATGCTCAAGAATCTCAGACAAACGAGTATCGGCGGGCTCTGCCTCACGAAAACGATTAACTAAAAGTGGACGGGCGCGGACATGAGCAAGCTGTCCCCTCAGTAGAGGCGAACTTAACTGTACTCAACGGTCACACAAGAACTGCAAATCTGCAGAAGACTGTCTCTGAACTGCGCTCAATGGGAACAACCTAACCCCGTGCCTATGACTCAAAGCATCAGCTACCACAATCGCCTTGCCACAGGTAATAAAGGATCTCAAAATCATAATCCTTCACAAGCTCCATCCAACGGCGCTGTCTCAACAATCAAATCCCGCTGTAGGAAGATTAAGCTCTGATGGTCCGTGAAAATCTGACACGACTCTCCGTACAAGTAGTGTCCCCAAATCTCCAGCGCAAGACCACCACGGCCATCTCCAGATCATGAGTGGGATAAATCCTGCTCGTACTTCCTCCAACTGTCGGGAAGAATAAGCGATAACTCTATCATGCTACATCAGTACACAATCGAGCCCCACTCGCGAAACATCACAATAAACGACAAAGTCGCCCGATCCAGAAAGCAAGGATAGAACTGGTGCAGTCGTCAACCGAGTCTTCAGCCGCTGAAAACTCAGCACGCATGCCTCAGTCTAAAGAAAAGGAACCCCTTTCCTTGTCAGTACGGTCAATGGTGCAGCGATACTCAAGAAATCCTGCACGAAACGATGGTAAAAACTAGCTAAGCCCAAAAGCTGCGGACCTCTGTCACTGAAACAAGCCTGGGCCAAAGCTGTACGGCTTCAATCTCCCTCGGGTCTATACGAATATCGTCTCCCGTAACCACACGACCTAAGAAGTCAACACAATCAAGCCTGAAGGAACACTTCGAGAATTTGGCAAACAGCTGGTACTCTATCAACGTATGCAAAGAAATCCTCAAGTGCTGCTTATGTTCCTCACGATTCTTAGAATAAACCAGAATTTCATCAACAACACAACAATACACTGGTCGAGGAACGACCTGATGAATCTGGTTCATCACATCCATGAATGCTGCTAGGGCATTGGTGAGTCCAATGACACCACTAAAAACTCATAAAGCCCGTAGCGCGCACAAAAGCAGTCTTCGGAATGTCATCACTCCGAACCCGCAACTAATGATGACCTGATCCCAAAACAAACTTAGAAAAATGTCTCGCACCCTGGAGCTGATCAAAGAAATCGTCAATGCGAGGTAAAGGATGCCTAATCCACATCATAACTCGGTTCAATTGAAAAAAATCAATACACAATCTCAAACTGCTGTCCTTCTCCTTGACGAACAGCACAAGAGCTCCCTAAGACGAAACACTCGGACGCACAAGTCCCCCTATCTAGCAACTCTGCAGCAGATCCTTAAGCTCCCTAAACTCCGTCGGCTCATCTGGAATAACGTCGGAAAACTCTTGCACGATAGTAACCCGGTCCAACGAATCCACTGTGGCTCCGGTATCACGAACGAAAGCCAAGGATTCTCGACATACTCTCCTCAAAAGCCGACTAGCGAGAAAGGCTGAAATCAAGCTGTGAGGGGCGGCACCACAGTCCCCCTGCACAACAAGAACTGACTCGCCAGGAAAACAAAACCTGATTGTCTTCTCGCGGCAGTCCACAGACGCATAGCACGTAGCTAACCAGTCCGTGCCCAAGAGAACGTCAAAGTCCAACATCTCTAGAAGGATTAAATCGACGGACGAATCTCTATCTCCTATCCGATTAGCACATGACCGAAACACATGTCGCGCAACAAAAGGATCGCTAACAAGAGTAAACACAACAAACGACGGATCTAGCAAACACAACTCTCGTCCCAACCTCGGCACGAAGTGTGTAGAACAAACGAGTGCATAGATCCCGAATTAAACAAACATGTGCATCAAAAGAACATACGAAAATGAATACCTAAAAACTCTGCATTGGACGCCCGCGCGTCCCGATGAGTAGAAGCAAACGCTCGTGCCTGCCCTCTACCCACAACTGGATGTCCTCCTCCTCTACCATCCTGTACTCTCTGAACGAACCCTCCGCGACCACGACCTCTCTGAACATAAGTCTGACGCGGTGCGACAATAGGCGCAAAGGGCAACGCTCTCTGAGGTGAAGGTGGTAAGGTATCATATGGTACTGCTGCCTTCCTCAGGCGTACCAAGGTACAATCTCTGACGAGGTGATCGAAACTCCCGCACCGGAAACATCCATACGATGGCTGCTGACCCCCCTGAGGATAAGAGCTAAACAACTGTCCTCGTCCAAAGCCTCTGCTACTCCCACGACGTAAACGAAATCTGTCTCGGCGACTAAGCCTCTGACTCTGGGCTGATTCACCTGTACGAGTCCTCCTCGGTCCTGAAACTCCCAAAGTCTCGGGAAGACGTGCCTCATCATGTAGGGCTGCATCCACTGCTGCTGTATATGTGACACAATGCTGTGTGCTGATAGCAAGGAATAACTGGGTAACAGGGGTAGCAACCTCCTGTCGCTGCGCTCGACTGGCCTCAACCAACAACCTCATCATCTGGCGCAAGTCCTGCGCATCTGCCTCAAGCCTAGCGATACGATCTATCGAAGGTGGATCAATCTGCTCCTGTACAGCGAGCGTACCGTCCTGGTTAGTCCTCATCCCAAACGAGTCAACTCTGACCTCGGCTCTCGCTGCCCCTCTCTGAGCCCTCATAGTCATCGGCGACATAAAGGCTATAAATGGAAATAAGATTCGATAAGAACACGGAAATCTAATCACAAGGATATGTATCATCATGGAAGGAATTTCAAGCAATTAGTACTTAGGTCACTTAGGCGGAGTAACGTGTCGTAAGTATGCCGCGGACATACACATACTACGTTACTCTTCTTAAGCTACCTACTCCATCATACCAAGGTCATCCTGCACTGCGAAAGGTAAAACCTAACGCTCTGATACCAACTTTGTCGCGACCCGAAATTTGGCATGTGACGGCCCTTAAACCACGTAACGTCTATATGCGTAACGCAATTTAAGTAAGCCGAAAACCCAGCAATCTAAACCATCAAAAGTAGTAAGTGATAATAACATTGTTAAAATTTTTGGAATCTCAATCAAAATTCTTTAAAGTCCAAATTTACTTCCTTAAAATTTGGCAGCACCTCCTTTGTAAAACAAGCCCCCAAAAAGGGTACAACAAAAGATATAAGTAAAGCATCCCCAAACGGGAGCAAATCCATGCCCAAAGGCGGAAAACAACCACCACAACAGATATACGACGCCGTAGCGAAGAGAAAGACGATATAAAGTGAAACATCATAAAAGACAACCCCAAGTCACAAAATAATATACAATATCGTCCTCACAACTCGTCTCTAAGTCAATACATGAAGTAGTAGATGGAGAGTACTAGATACAACGTATATACAAATGAGCATCATCGGATAACCGCAAAACCCACCTATAGCAAAACTGCTCACAGTCAGCCGTAGCGGTATCCGCTGCAAAAGATGATACGATAGATGAAAGCCCTGCCGCGACTGCTCTGAGGGACTACCTGCAAAACACTGTGGCACAACGGGGGTGAGTTGCCAACTCATGAATAGTAAATAACATATGTAGTAATCGCAGGTATGCACGTACTGCGATAATCTATCACATGCAAGCTAATAGCAATAAATGGCAATATGTATATACAACAGTCATGAAAGGCACTCTATCAGGTACTACTAATACATGAATCAATGCATATCAAATAAATGCAGAGTATGGGATAAAATATGTCATCCTCACGGAATCCTCATCGTGGCAGGACCAGTGTCCATCAAGACAATCTAAATCCCAAATTTCTCAAATCGGCCCTCCAATCGGCCCTCATAACCTATAAGTCTCATGGAACCTGAGTGTCCAACATCGACACCCGAAAACATCATGAAAACAAGTGTCCATCATCGACACATAAATACTCATATCCATACGTTCCTCGGAACCTAAGTGTCCAACATCAACACTCGTGATCCACGTATCGGTACGTCTCACGGAACATAAGTGTCCAGCTCCGACACTCGAAATACCCATATCTATACGTTCCTCGGAACCTAAGTGTCCAACATCGACACTCGTGTTCCACGTATCGGTTTTCTAACACAAGTCTCAGAATGGATGCATCCAAATATCAAGTAAAGAATAAGAATACTTGCATAGATCATTATGATATATATATATATATATATATATATATTGTTAGTTATATGTATTCCCTAGAGGCCATTACTATACATGAGATGTATATTGTAGTGGATGCTTGGACATATATAGGGAGGACTTTCTTGCTCGACATGATAGTATGCTATCTGGTTACTCTTTTACCTTAATGTGTACACTGATTGTTTCTCTGTTAAATGTTGGTAAAGCCCTTAGGATGTGTACTTGACTACCTAGACTATGATGCAGATCATACTAGTGGGGACATGGTAGTCCATAAGTACATACTTCAAGGTCCCTAGTCGTGGGTGTATCGAGACGGGGCATCGATATACCAGAGTAGACTAGCGTATAGCTTCTCGACCCATGTAGATGGGCGATGAATGATCCCATATCCATTGGTGTTTGACATCAGAGATGATATACGGGTGCTCAGTGGAGACTGGGTACACTGGATGGACTCGCCGAGAACTCCCAGATGGTATTATACCTTACGTCAAATGGCAGTTCTCTAGTGACACTGGTACAGGTTAGTCTGTAGACCCGAGATCGTCATAGAGTCTTGTGTGATTCCCACTGTGCATTGATTTCCACCTTACCACGTCCAAGAGGGCATGCAAAACGGTGGTTTTTGGGTACAGTCCTGAGTCACATGGAGGCAATGAGCGATAGGAGGGGTTTCGTCTCTCCCGGTATTGGGGGTTGATGTTGCGCTATGCTCGATTGGCCATAACAGGGAAGTCCCTGGCCATGGCTGGTTTAGAGATTTATTGGTAAGTGTTACCAGTAGTTTCTCGACCCGTTATGAGCCTCGCATCGGCATGACTTATCGGTTATTGGGGTCTGACGTTTACCACCCCTAGACTTGATATGCGACATATCAGACGAGGAGATCAGACTGTACGGTAGTGTCACTGTCAGGCTTTTTGCAGGAGTTGGAGCGGGCTTGCTTGTTGATCTTCTGATCGCTCAATACCCGGGTAGCCGTTACGTCCAACTAGTACTGCTGACGGCTTGTGGGTGCTTGATATGATCATCACCTACTGCCGGCGTATTGACGAGTCTTTAGAGTCCTACATAGAGGTTTTACTGGCTCAGGAAAAATGAAATAGGAGCGCATATGTGATATGTGCGGGACTGAGAATAATGCGAGTATGTGATACCGTATTCTATTCTCGTGATGTTTGTATCGATCGGTTATATGTGATATAACCAGGTTATCGAATCAAGGGTTGATTCGATAAGTCGATACATTGGATGTTAATCGGTTATATGAGATATAACTGGATTATTAAGTCAAGTGTTGATTTAATAATTTAGTGTATAATTGTAAATTAGATATACTAATTTACATTAACTAACATTGGTTCACTTAAGCATTTGTTTTCCTCACTTGTGCGCAACTTAATATATATGTGATATATATTTATTTGTGTTCATTTTGTATCATGGTTGTTGATACAACTTACATGGATGTATAAGACTTATACCATACTAATTATAGTGTTAGGTTTTTATATTTAAAGTAATTCTAAAATTAGTGGATGATGAGCTCACATGCATGAAGCTTCATGAAGCTTAGGGTTGCACTGACTTAGTCTACTAGTTTTGGATTACTTGAGATATTAATTAACCTAACCATTATAATGTAGCCATGGTTATGTCTCTACATGAGTTAGTATATGATACCCACTCACCCATGGTTAGCTCACTCTCTCTTGATTAGTTTTTCATTCTCATTTTTGAGCTCATCTTCTTCCTCCTTCAAATGCTTGCTAGTGTTTGATAAAGAGAGAGAAATATAGTGAGAAAAGAAATTCTAAAGTGTACTCATTTCCTATTTCATCATCCTCTACTAGACTAGCACTTTAGTTTAGGGTGTTTGCTTGACTAATTCTCTAGTTAGTGAAGTGGTAGCTTGAGTTGGTATTCCCTCGACGTAGATCATCTTCGCCCTCGAAGACTTCAAGCAAGGACGCTTCTTTCGCCTCGTGAAGCCATGCAAGAGCCCGGGAGAACCATGATCGCAGCGAAGGGACTGCAACAAGGAGCTTTAGAAGTGAAGGACCGATCTACAAAGGTTGTATTTCGTATTCACTTAGTGGTAAATGTTATTTACTTGCATGTGTAACCCTAATTATCTAGCAAAGATCTTGTTTAGGGTTGTTCGGCACGGCTAAAATTTTAATCGGGCATGGTTGATGCCTTGTAGAACCTTCTTAGAGTGCCTAGTAACCCTACACACACACACACACACACATATATAACATCGTCCCATACCACTGATATATATATACATATATAGCAGTGTCCCATACCAATGATATCAGGAGTAAAACAGCCAGAAAACATCATAGAAATCCATATCTCAATGCGAAAATCCATGAAATATAATATATACAACATGAAACGGTAATATGAGCATATAAAGGAAAACCCGCTATTTAACTGCAACAAGTGATTAAATATATCACGCGGTTCCTAATTTCTCCAAAGTCCATACAACATCATATAAAGGTGAACATGTAGCTATAGCAAGGTATGCGTAACCATGTCGGTATAGCAAGATATGTGTATCTATATGCAAGCATGTATGTATGATGCATCTCATATGCGCAATAGCATAAGAATCAATGTCTCCATGTCGATGACAAAACAATACCACATAGGGGTATATGTAGCTCTACTCAGGTAAATGGGTGTACATGTAAGTATATATGCATGATGCACATGTAGCTATAGCAAGGTATGTGTCTATACCTGTCAATAATGATATAATACCCTCTAGGTATATGTGTAATCATGTAGGCATAGCAAGGCATATGTGTAAGCATGTAGGTGTACAGGTATGCTATATCTTATATGCACAATGAAAATAAGAATCATGTCTCAAGTCTCTAGCCAATACAATATCACGTATGTATAGGTATTGTGCGTGTTATGGCAATTATCGACGGTGTGGGTGGCATACAATCAGTGCTCGTGCAACATGAACCGTCAATAATAGTGCAGTGTCCAATGGGTACAAGTCCAAGCACAATAAGTAATAATATGCAATGAAGTTTTATGCACAATCTCTATATGTGCAATATAAACATACGGCTAATATCATATCATATCTAGCCCTGACGCATAACGCCATGCGGGCGATTCCCCTGTAGATGTTAAATCTACTCACAAATGATCTTGGGCTAAGTAAAGCCAACCACTCGCTTTCCCTTCTTTGCAGCGTCCGAAGTCCCCGCCTGCGACCCTAAGATCAAATAACCACATAACAAGTTCACATTAGCAATCGACTAAATAACATGTACAAACTACATTTGACCGACGCACCAACTCCAAACACACTCTTAAGTGTTCGTCTAGTGGCTAACATGCGTATCGACACTACGAAACCAACCCAAGAGCAACAGATACACAAAGACACGAACCGTGTCAGATAACGTAACACGCATAATCGAAATACTAGAAACAAGCAAAGTGATCCCAGATTTTTATACGCAAACAATTGGTGAAAGTTGCAAGGGCCTCAATCTTTTTCGGTTCCATATTTATCATCTTTCGTAGCTATGTGACCCAAGAAGTCAACATCATCCAACCAGAAAACACACTCGAATAATTTAGCGAATAGCCGGCGCTCCCTTAAAGTCTGCAACGAAATCCTCAATTACTGCCCAGGCTCCACTCAGCTCCAAATGTACACTAAAATATCCTCAATGAACACGATGATAAACTGATCAAGAACGTCCTGGATATTTGGTTCATCCAATCCATAAACGCTGCTGGGGCATTGGTGAGCTCGAACGACATCACCAAAACTCATAACGCCCGTAACTTGTGTGAAAAATAATCATCGGAATATCATCCTTTCGAACCCACAACAGGTAGTAGTTGGACCGCAAGTCAATCCTCGAGAAATGTCCCGCACAGTAACCTAATTCAACTAACGATAATCAATATATAGACGCCAACAGCCGTCCTTCTGACGAACATTACATGAGCTCTCCAAGGTGACGCACTCGGACGAACAAGCCCTTATCCAAAATATCTTGCAACTGATCCTTCAATTCCTTAAACTCTGCCGGGTCCAACCAATATGACGGTATAGAAAAAGGCTCCGTGCCGGGAATCGAATCAAAGCAGAACTCAACATCACACTCTGGCGACAAACCAAGCAACTTGTCAGGAAAGACATCTTGAAATTCCCTCACAATCGGGACCTGGTTCAACGGGACCTCTGCGACTCTAACATCACAAACATACGCTACGAATTTCTGACATCCTTCCCTCAAGGGCTGACTAGCGCGAAGAGCAGAAATCAAACTGGAAAGGGTGGCGCTACGATCTCCCTGAATGACAAGAACTAGCGCACCCGGAAAACTGAATCCGACCGCCTTCTCACGGCAGTCCACAGATGTATAACATGTGGCTATTAATCTATGCCCAACAGAACTTCGAAGTCAAACATATCGAGAATAATCATATTAACAGGAGAATCCCTATCTCCGATACGAACGAATCACGAACGAACAACATATCGAGCGACCAAAAGATTAACCTGTCACAACAGCGTCTATCTAACCGCCTCTGAGCTGGCATACTGGTACAATTCCACTTTGGTTCAGAAACGACTAAAGTCTCAGAAATGTGGTCCTTCAACAGTAAGGCCGCATCCATAGCAGCGACGTAAGTGCAAAAAGACTGGGCGCCGATAGCAAGAAATAACTACATGTCCAATCCCCATACAAACCACTTTATCTGCTTCTCTTCAGTGTCTACCAGGTAAGGAACATCTCGAACCACCAAGAAATCTGAATGTCGTACTCGGACACTGTCATCCCAGGATTCTTGCGCAAAGACTCAAAACTACGAGCTCGGACATCTCGAACGCTCTTCGAACGGAAACGAGCAAGAAATATGCTATGAACTGATCCCACATCTTGTCAAAACATCTCATTGAACAACACTTCCCAACCATCCTGTCTAGGAATGTCTGCGGATCCTCTGCCGCTTCTGTGCTGATAAAAGCTAGGGGCTTCAGCCTCGAAAACTCCTGTAAGGAAACTGAAAAATCTCGGTAACAACAGAAACAACTACCTAAGCAGCAGGTACAATCGCAGTCCTTGAAATAGGAGGGACATCATCGGCTCTCGGAGCTCGGCTAACCACCACTAACAAGCCAATCATCTGTCACACGTCCTGAATACTCGACTTCAGCCTAGCCATCCGTCCTGGAAAAGACGTACCACTCTGTCCCTAAGTGGTAGGCGTAGCGCCCCGATCGGTCCTCGTCTCAAACGATCCTACTCTAATCTCATCCCCGGCAGCAGCCCTCTAGCCCTCGTAGTCTCCGGCGGCATAGTGGCTGGAGCAAGAACAGGATTGATAGGAACATTGCAATCGAATCAAAGGATTTCCGGAATCAAGGAAGGAAATACAAGCATATATATATATATATATATATATATATATATATATATATATATATATATATATATATATATATATATATATCCTAAGGTCACTTAGGCGGAGTACCGTATCGTAAGTATGCCGTGGAACATACACACGCTACGTCACTCTGCTTAAGTCATCTACTCCATTTACCAAGGGTCATCCTACACTCGGAAAGGTAAAACCTACGCTCTGATACCAACTTTGTCATGACCCGAAGGTACGGAACGTGACTGGCACTTAAATTATGAAACGTCTCAAGGCGTACGTAATCTAAGTAAGCCAAAGCCCAGAAATCTAAACTATTTAAATGCAATAGAGTGAAGGAAAACTTAGTTAAAGAAAGCAATTTAAACCAAATAAGTCGCATTAAACATTTTAAAAACATCAAAATTCCCCAAAAATTTCGGCAGAGTCTCCTTTGTAAATACTGACCCCCAAACGGGTACAACACATGAAAATACATATAAATCATGAATAAGGCATCCCCAAGCGGGAGCTAGATCTTCGCCAAAGGTGGAATCACAACCACATGCAATGAATATATCATAATAATGTGAAATAAGCATAAAAGCATAAAAGGAATAAAGCATCACGTCGGCTCAAGTGAGCATCGACACCAACACCACAAATACAAGTCTCAAATCTCACCGTCTAGTCCAATATACAAGGGTAGATGGAGTATACTAGATACAAATAAATACACGGTAGGAGCAAAAGAAAATCCTCCAAGACCCACCTATGAGCAAGCTGCAAGCCGAAGTAAAGGAAACGGAAATAGAAAGTACACCCGCCGCTCCTGCGCTGACGGGCCAGACCTGCAAAATACTGTGGCACAACAGGGTGAGTTGCCAACTCGTGTGTAGTAAATAACATCTAATAAGGCTATCGTAAGTATGCACGCAAATGCTTCACAACCTACATATACCGATATGATGCGATACACTAGTATGTGTGCAACATGAATGCAAAGTCACATGAAACCTGAATATGTTTGGTACGAGAAAATCTGTATTCTTATCTTAGTAAAACTTTTGTGAAACAACTGAAATATCATCAATGAAATCAACTGAAATCTGTGTCAAGCATCGACACTAAATTTGTATGTTTCAATGTCTCAATATCTCAATATCTCTGTATCTCAAAGTTTCAATATCTCAATATCTCTGTATCTCGAATCTCAATATCTCAATATCTCGGGCTCCGGCAGTCCGGATCGGCCCAAATCATCAACTCTCACGGCTACGGTCGGTATCCTTCGGATATCCGCCGCGCTAGACATCATAAATAACCGGTCGGTAGTGCTCCCCTGCCGGGCTCAACGCCATTTGCGCGATCTTCTTGCCCCGAAGTACCGTACCGGGTCCACTATGTACCCGCAGAAGGTGCATCCCCTTCCTCGAATCGGGTATATGATACAGCCCAAGAACCGAGAAAACACATGGTGGACGCCACACACATCATATCACGAGAAAACCGCAACTTGCATTTTTAAAAAAGATAATAAGTTTATAAATTCTTGCGGTTTTCTCCAAAATCCAGAAATCTCATAAATACTGAAACCCTCGAGAAGAATCATAATATATAAACATGCTGGTGATGATGGAAATCTATGATACGGTAGTATATACCATGCGAAATACGGCCAGAAACTATGCATGAATCATGATGCAATGCGGTATGTACATATGAATAACAATCCTACGTACCCATCTTAATGAAATGGATATACTGATATAAGCCTACATATCATATATGATGCAAATGCACAATTACCGATCCTAATCAAGTTCTAAAGTGTTCATGACATAGCAATTACCAAAGGCGTGTGTGTTCACATAAATAGTGCACGTGCGGCAAGAACCAATGGTAAAGGTGCAAGTGTCCTATGAGATGGTGTGTGTGTATATATATATATATATATATATATATATATATATATATATATATATATATATATATATATATATATATATAACGATGCGATGCAATGAGATGGCTAACTAGGGAACTACGCATATAATGCAAATACTATAAGTACTACTAAACCATCGGGCGCCTCGCGCCATCCAGACGATCCCCCCATAGATGTGTACATCTACTCACCGGGACGCCTCAGTTAGTCTGATCCGGTCTCAGCCCTGTCTATCCGCACCACGTCCGATGCCTCTGCACCCGATCCTAGAATCGTACATAAGTACATAAGATGATAGAGATATATGTGAATAGTTACGTCACAACGATACAAGTCAACTCACGCGCACTAACTAAGTGCGCACACACTTGGTGACGCGCTCGCGACAACGCCACAAACCACAACTAGGGTTGCTATACGTGACCACCACCATGTTTAAAACCCAACCGCGCATTCACAACTCATTAAATATTATAAGAAATAGGTTCTATAATATCAAAACCTCAACTTAATTCAAATCGATTTCTTTCAAAAACCTAGTAAGCATAAGTTTCCATTTTAGTTCAAATCTTGATATTTTAACAAATCTAGTGGCTACAATATTCACTTAATATCTTAATTAGGTCACACAAATATTAACTAGATTTTTATCTTAATTATTTTCATAAATTCTAAAAACCTAGTTTGCACAATTATGTGATTTAGACAATTTTAAAGTATCAATTTGCAAACTAGCAACTAGTTTAGATTTTTCATTTCTTAAGATGATAAACTACACTTTGTAACCATAATCACATGATAAAAACCCTAACTTGATTTAAAACACTCTCTTGAATTTTTAAATCTTAAAATTAAAACCATAATTAAACTCCTAATTAGCTAGATGGAAGTAATTAAACAACAATTTAAACATGGGGTTGGGATTTATACCTCACAAACATGAGATCAACATGCAAACCAAGCCTCCCAAAGGTGCTTCCTTGCTCCAAGATCCATACTAGTAATGGGTAAGGGTTTAATGATGAATTAGTGGAATTTTTGTGTTGATTTTTCATGGAATTTTGATGAATTTGGAGATGAAAAGGAGATGGGGAAAAATGGGGCTGCTCATGGAGGGCTCGACCATGAGAAAATAAATGAGAGGGAGAGAGAAAAAGTGAGGTGAGTGTGTGCGGAAACTTCTTAATTAATACATCTTTTAACTAATTTCATTAATTAATTTATTTTCCTTTTTCTAATAACTCATTCTGTAATTTTCTAGAACCCTCATGACAACTCCAATTCATTTCAAAGTAACATGTTACATTTTGTTTTAGTGTGTCATGGTGCATAATTTTGTAATTAACCCATTTCTAATTTTTAATTTACACTAATTTAATGAATAATGGAAACTTAAAATTTATTTAATATAATTAATTAAGGAGAAATAATTAAGTAAACTAAAAATTTATAAGTGACTAAATAAATACCAATTACTAGTAATTACATAGTTAAAATAGACTTATTTAAGTCTATGATGAAAAATAATTATAGTTAAGTTTTATGGAAAATACGGTTTATTTTACCGATTATCAGAAAATTCACTTAAAGGGTTTTATTTATTTATTTTATTTATTTGTTTTTTTAAAACGTTACACTATAACATCTTCAGGTTTCTTTTATTTCATTAATCTCATTAATGAAGTCCCATCAAATTATGCTTCCTAAGCATCACAGAAGAAACGAAAGCATCAATATTTACTATATATCATCATCATCATCATCATCATATATATATATATATAATATAAGCATTCGTCTCAACATATCAAGTGATCACATCACAGAATTTTAGCAGCAGAAGAACACATATGAAATATTGAATATACTTGTTTTATTTAAGCCAGTAAAAACGTGGATTCCACGGTCGCGATGAATAGATAAACCCACATCTCTAGACCCCTACGAGAGCGGTAAGCAACCCTCTCAATTCTAGAGTTAGGAGACCCGGTCTCGACTCCTCGAGACGGTCTCCCACTGGACCCTAGAACCCGGTTACTTGTGCTCCCCGCCATGGGTCTATTCTAATGCGGAAAAGTAAATAATATACATTAATGGTGACATCATCCTTAACCCGGAAATGCCCCAATAACAGAATATTATATACAAGCTTTTACATGAATGAAAATGTGAAGGGTTACACTAGCGCCCCGGCCAACTCCCGTGGCCAAATGCGGAACAAAAATTTTAATACGATCAAAAACTTGGCACTAGAATAAACCAAAACCGGATCTTTACCATAAACCTAGCCAGTTAGTTTGGGTTCTATCTACTATGATAGAAAGTATACCTAAAGAAAACGAGTCCTTCGGATCTTTGATCCTCTTCTTAAGCTCCTCGATGGAAGTATGGATCGTGTTTGAACTCCGGCCTCCTTGTGTCAACGATAATCCACCAGAGAGTTCCAACCTTGAGCTTAACCTCTAACTTGAGGTAACTAGAACACTTGGGTTGCTAGACTAAGTGATCTAGAGTGAGTAGAGAGTGGTTTTGGTGGCTTGGTCTTAATGGCCCTTGATTTTCAACTCATGAAACACTAGGACTTGAGAGAGAGGAAGAAGAGAGAGAAACCATGAGAGAGAATGTGTTATCATCAAATGAAGGGTGAGCTCTCATATTAGGGAAAAAGAATAATCAAAATTTTATTAAGATAATTGTCATGGTTGATGTTGATTTGACCATTATCATGTCACAATTAATGCTAAGCACAAATATCTCTTGCTCAAAAAAAATATCTAAGTCAAAAAGGGTCAACATGGTCAAATGGTCAAACCAAGTTAGCCATAACACAATTATCTCTAATAAAAGATTAATAATCAATTTCCCCATCTCATTAAGGTTTTAATCAAGTCACTGGTCAAAACTCTAATAAGGTGTCTCTTTCTTTGCTTCTGTCAACTGTATATACATACCCACATCCGTGTTCCGAGGAACACGAATACAAAGAGACTGAACCAATCCAAAATCAAATACTAGGATCCGGCTTAAACCAAAGCCCGCTAGTATAAACTGCCCGAACACCAAACACGCACAAGTGCGCGTATGTGGTCGAACCCTGTCGTAAAACCATACGACCTCTATTCATTTCACCCGAAGCTGGTAAACCCTCTGTGTGGGACTCTAAAGACTCGACAATACTCTGGCAGTGGGTTTAACCACAAGCACGTTAACGGCATTAGCTGTACGTAACGGCTACCCAGGTACCTGTTGAAAGGAAGGCCGACGAGCAAACTCGTCCGAACCCCTACTGAGCCTATCCGTGACAATATCCGTACAGTCCGGTCACTTCATCATAGATTATCGCATACCGGGTCTTGGGGTGGTGAACGTCAGAACCTAATAACCTGATAAGTCATGCCAATGTGGTTCAGGACCAATCCGGGAAACTACTGATCAACCTATCAGTAAATCCCAACTGCCTTGGCCAAGGTCTTATGGTCATGACCAATCACTGCGCGATATCAACTCCCAATACCGGGAGAGACGAATCCCCAACAGTCGCTCACTGCCTCCATGTGGCTCGATACTGTACCCAACCAAAACCTGTTTGCACGACTCAGTAGAGCCGTGGTAGGGTAGTTATCAAAGCTCAGTAGGAACTCATAAAAGACAAATGCCGATCTCGGGTCCAAAGACTAACCTATACACATGTCACTTGAGAACTTCCATCTGACGATAGGTATAATACCATCTGGATGTTCTCGGCGAGTCCATCCAGTGTACTCACCCCCAGTGAGCACCTGTATACGATCTTAGATGCATCAGACCAATGGCTGCGGGACCATCCCCCGATGGGGGTAGAAACATATACACTAGTCTACTCTGGAGTATCAATGCCCAGTCTCGATACTCCCATGACTAGAGACCATTTAAGGATGTGCTTATGGACCACCCTGCTCCCACAAGTATGATCGCCATCACAACGCAGGTAGTCAAGCAAGATCCTATAGGCTTTATCAACATATAACCGCAATATGTAATAACGGGTATGACATATGCCATGTTAAGATAAAGACAAACCTAATAGTATACTACCGTATCGAGTCTTTATCAATATGTACAAGCTAGATATAACAACAATAGAAATAAATACACATATTCTGACAAATACAAGTCAAATAATACACTATAAAACTGAGTAAGATTGTCCTGTACATACATATCCCTAGCATCCATATGTATACATATACAATACTGGCCTCTAGGGCATATATATCCAACAATCTCCCACTTGCACTAAAGGCCAGTAATTGGCATACTGAATACCCAACATATGCACTAAGGCCAGCTGCTGGCGTACTGCATACCCAACATCTCAAAAAGTCGCTCGAACTGTGCTTGAGGGAGGGCCTTTGTAAATAGATCCGCCGTGTTCTCTTTCGTATCCACTCTCCGGACCTTGATCTCCTGGCGATCTATGATCTCCCTGATCAGGTGATACCGCCTTAAGATGTGCCTGGATTTCTGATGGGACCGTGGTTCCTTCGCTAAAGCTATAGCCCTATTGTTATCGCAATACAAAGGTATTGGGTTAACAATGTACGGAACTACCTGAAGTTCACTGATGAACTTCTTCATCCAGACCGCCTCTTTTGCGGCATCGCTTGCAGCAATGTATTCGGCCTCCATCGTCGAGTCCGCGACGGTATCCTGTTTGGAACTCTTCCAACACACCGCCCCTCCGTTGAGGGTGAACACAAAACCCGAGACATACTTGTTGTCGTCCTTGTCACTCTGGAAGCTTGAATCGGTAAAGGACTCGACCCTGAGGTCTCCATTACCGAAAACCAGGAACATCTCCTTAGTCCTTCTCAGGTACTTGAGAATGTTCTTTACTGCTGTCCAGTGGTTCTCACCTGGGTCTGACTGATACCGGCTCACCACGCTTAGCGCGTAAGCTACATCTGGTTTTGTACATAGCATCACATACATTATAGATCGTACCGCCGAAGCGTAGGGTATAGTGCTCATGCGAACCCTCTCCTCATCAGTCTTGGGAGACATCTTCTTGGAGAGGGCGATTCCGTGCAATGCGGGTATGTTACCGCGCTTGGAATCTTCCATACTAAATCTCTTTAGTACGGTCTCTATGTACTTGGACTGCGAAAGTCCTAGTAATCTCTTAGATCTATCCCTGTAGATCTTGATCCCCAAAATGTACGAGGCATCACCTAGATCTTTCATGGAGAACCTTTGTGATAAGAATAGCTGGACCGATTGTAGCATAGGAATCTCTTTTCCTATCAAAAGAATGTCGCCCACGTACAAGACTAGGAATACGACAGTTCGTCCTACAATCTTCTTATAAATACAAGGCTCATCCTCATTCTTGATGAAGTCAAATTCCTTGACTGTTTCATCAAAACAGATGTTCCAGCTCCGTGATGCCTGCTTTAATCCATAAATGGATTTGAGCAACTTGCACACTTTCTCGTTGCTCCCACTGTCTACGAAACCTTCCGGCTAATCCATATAAACGCACTCTTCTAAATTTCCGTTTAGAAAAGCCGTTTTTACGTCCATCTGCCAGATCTCATAGTCATGGAAGGCAGCAATGGCAAGAAGGATCCGAATGGATTTGAGCATAGCCACTGGAGAAAAGGTTTTGTCATAGTCCACTCCTGGTCTTTGACGAAAACCTTTTGCAACAAGTCTAGCCTTATAGGTTTCCACCTGCCCATCTAAACCAAACTTCTTCTTGTAGATCCATTTGCATCCAACGGGTTTTACCCAGTAAGTCCATGTTACCTCTCCCGGTTCTTTCGGGCTTGCGGAAATGGTAAAAAACAATTTTTACGGTATAGGTAACTTGGACTACAAAAACGGATCTTAGCTAAACTACACACTAGCAACCTAACTAGAGATTTATCTACTCGGTTAGGGGTTATACCTCACTTGAACTCCTTCTTCTTGGACTCTTTGTAGTGGTTGTATGGTGCTTTCCTCGTCGCCTACTCTTGTCAAAGATGGATCCACCTGAGGGTTTCTTCCTTGAGCTCCTTTCTTGAACTTTGAGAGAACTAAGGTCTTTGGCTTGCTAGACCTTCAACCTTAGAGTGAGTAGAGAGTGGTTTAGGGTATTTTATCTCAAGGAGAGGTTTCTCAACTCATGAGAATGGATCTCCTTGAACTAGAGGAGGAGGAAGAAGAAGAGAGGAGAGGGAATGGTTATGATAGAATGAGATGATTTTTTACAACCATAACAATATAAGTGAATTATCAAATTAATAAAATTAATCAAATGAAAAAGTTGATGGAAGGTTTGATGAGACCATTATCATTTCACATTAAATGGTTTTTGCAAAGATCAAAGAGCATCTTTGATGTGTAATGATGATGGTCAAAGTTTCAACCATGGTCAACTAGTCAACCTTGGTCAACAAGTCAACAAACCCAACCATGAAACAATTTCATTTAATTAATATTATTAATTGATATATCACAAATTCATTAGGGTTTGGAAAAAGACGACTGCCAACTGTGCATACACACCCGTTCCAAAACCCTAATAAAAAATCCTCTTCCTCCGCCTCAAACAACTGTGCATACACACCTGCATTCGTGTCCCGAGGAACATGAATACAATGAGATAAAACTAACCTCAAAACATATACTAGGATCTGGCTCAAACCAGAGCCCGCTAGTAATGACCGTCCGGACACCAAACGTGCACAAGTGCGCGGATGTGAACGAACCCTGTCGCAAAACCATGTGACCTCTACTCTGTTTTGCCCAAAGGCGAATATCCCTCTGTGTGGGACTCTAAAGACTCGACACTATGCTGGCAGTGGGTTTAACCACAGACCGCAAGCGGCACTAGCTGTGCATAACGGCCCCCAGGTAGATGCCGATAAGAAGACGGATGAGGTGAAACCCATCTGAACTCCAACTGAGCCTGAATGTGACAGTCTCCGTACAGTCCGGTCTGTTCGTCTGATAACATCGCATGGAGGGCCTAGGGAGTGGTAAACGTCAGTCCCCTAATAGCGGTACAAGTCGTGTCGGGGTGTAGCCCAGAACACCCTGAGATAACACTGGAAACCTACCAGTATATCTCGCTTGCCCTGGCCAGGGACTACTTGTGTAATGGCTCTCCTAGACACAGCGCGATGTCAACCTCCAATACCGGGAGAGACGAATCATGTCTAACCGTCACTGCCTCCAAGTGCTTCGGGACTGCACCCAACTACTACCTGTTTGCACGACTCCTTTGAGCCGTGGTAGGGTAGTAATCAAAGTACAGTGGGAACACACTCGAGACGAAGTGTCAGTGTCAAGTCAGTGGACTAAGTTGTACTCATGTCACCTAGGAACTGATAACTGACGATAGGTATAATACCAACCAACAGTTCCCGATGAGTCCTGTCCAGTGTACTCGTAACCTAACGAGCGCCCGAATACTATCTCAAGTACGACGTACAGACGGCTGTGGGACAGACCGCCTCCCGCACTGGGATGAGAAGCGCACACGCTAGTCTACTCCGGAGTATCGATGCCCTGTCTCGATAATCCCACGACTAGGGACGTGTGTATAAGGATGTGCTTGTAGATTACCCAGCTCCCACGAGTGTGACTGCTATCACAACGCTGGTAATCAAGCAAAGATCCTAAGGGCTCCACTAATGCGTATAGATGATACTGTAAGTGCACGGCGGCGCCCCGGCCTCCATCCCGAGGCCAAATGCGGAAGCGATGGTTAACTTTAATTTTTCTTGAACCGGCACCACCGCGCACTAAAAACCCGGATCGAACCATTAACTAGTCCTAGCTAACTACAAGATGGGAAGAGAGATATATCGAGTGATCCGTGTCCTCCGGTCTTCTCGTCGTCGTCCCGATCTCCCGCGGAATCTCCGGTCTCATCCTCGTCGCCGGAAGGGCACCACGTCGCCTGCTTCTTTTACGGGCTCCCGCCTCTATACCGAGGCAACTCGGGCACGAAGTTGGCGAGCCGACGTGCCCAAGGTTTGCTGTAGAATATAGTGTAGAACCATGTGTCTCATTTTAGGGTTTGTGGAATTGCCATATGGTGGAGGTGAAAAGGATATGAGCTTTTTGGAGATGAACCATATCATTTTGCAAGCCAAATAAGAATATTTTCTCCCACACAAAATTGGGACAGCCTCCTCCTCATAGTGGCCGGCCACTTGTGGTGATGGGAGAGGGAGAAAAACAGAAAAGGGTGAGGATCAATCATACAAGTGAGAGTGTGAAGTGATCTTGAGAAGGAATGATCACAAAACAAATCTAACACTCCAAAACCTAATCAACTCCCATCATAACTCCACAAGTCAAACTATGATGACTAGAAGAAGTCAAATGGTGGAGGAATAATCATGATACAACAAAATGCAAACACCACCCTCCACAAATGCTTATTTGCACAATTGCAAATAAGCCCTCCTCCACCAATTTTCGGCCAATGAAGGATACAAAGAAATATGGCCGAAACGGAAAGCAAACTGGCAACCCCAAAAAACTGGTCCCGTAATAAATCACAGGAAAACCCCGATACTGTGTATACACACCCGCATTTGTATTCCGACCGAAATACAAATGCAATGAGACAAAATCTACACTGTACTATACTAGGATCCGGCTTAAACCAAAGCCGGCCAATAATATCCGTTCGATCCTGATCCGTGCAATACCGCACGTATCTGATCGAACCCTACCATATATCCATACGGTCTGTAGTACTATCCATCCGATCCTGATCCGTGCAATACCGCACGTATCTGATCGAACCGTGCCATATCTCCATACGGCCTCTACAACGTTTCGCCCGAAACTTGAGTAACTGAATGTGGGGGACTCTAAAGACTCGTCAACACCTTAGTTATGGATTTAACCACTAGCACGTCAGAGGTATAAGCCAATACGTAATGGGCCACCAGCTATTGACCAAAAGGGACGTCGATGAGCAAACTCATCCTGACACCCTACTGAGCCTGTCAGTGACAATATCCGTACAGTCCGGTCCGTTCGTCTATGAGCATCGCATGGCGGGCCTAGGGGGTTGGTAAAAGTCAGACCCCCAAAAGCGGTACAAGTCATGTCGGAGTGTAGCCCAGAACACCCTGAGATACTACTGGAATACCTACCAGTAAATCTCCTGCCTCGGCCGAGGGCTTCGTGTAATGGCTCTCCTAGACACAGCGCGACCTCACCCCCAATACCGGGAGAGACGAAACCCTGAAGATCCGCTCACTGCCTCCATGTGGCTCGGGACTGTACCCAACTAAAACCTGTTTGCACGTATCCTTTGAGCGTGGTAGGGTAGTAATCAAAGTACAGTGGGAACTAACACGAGACAAATGACGATCCCCAGGTCGATGAACTAACCTGTACACATGTCACCAGGGAACTGCTATCTGACGTCAGGTATAAGACCAACTAGCATGTTCCCGGCGAGTCCTTTCCGGTGTACTCATAACCCAATAAGCACCTGTATACATCTTAGGTGAACCAACTGACACCAGTGGCTTGTGAGACCGGCCACCGCCCCTCGTCGGGGTCTCGACTGTATACACTAGTCTACTCTGGAGTATCGATGCCCTGTCTCGAAACTCCCACGACTAGGGACCTTTTAAGGATGTGCTTATGGACCCCAGCTCCCACTTATATGATCGCCCTCATACTACTGGTGGTCAAGCAAGAATCCTAGGGGCTCTATCAACGTGTAATAGCGACATGTCAGGTCACCTAAAGCAGTACACGATGATAAAGATAAACCAGATAGCATACTATCATCTCGAGTAAGACTGTCCTACCGGGATAGGTCCTCCCTCAATCATTGCAATCACGTACCTGTGATCTAATAATTGACTCTGAGGGCACTATCTCCAACAATCTCCCACTTGCACTCAAGGCTAATTATTGCGATGTCGCATACTCACAGCCCATGTGATACCGAACACCAAACTCCTCTACTAGTCAGTCTCACAAAATCCGTTTGCGAAACTATTGCGTTCGAGGAATAGCCTCAGTGAGAGGATCCGCTTTGATGTTTCTTTTGATGTCTCTCTATATCTCAGGTTCGCGGAGAAACCCATCTCTCGAAATGAGCAATACCTGTCTTAGAATGTGTCTGGATGTCTGATGGGACCTAGCTCATAAATGAACTCCAAATCCAAACATCTTAGACTGTATCGTCAACTGAACTTAATCAGTGTCCTGCGCCATGCCTCCCTCAGTATTGCCTTGGACCACCTGTCCAAAATACTGCCCCTCGTCAGAAGGAAAAAACTATAACTCTGACAACCTCCTTGTCGTCCAGGTCAACTTGGAAGCCTGGAATGATAACTGTCTCCCGAATGAGGCTGTCTTTATCATATCCCTAGAACATCCACTTATGCTCTAAAGCTGCTTTCGACTGTTTCTCCAGGATTGGATCAATGTCAACTTATTGCATCTAGTGCAAGAACTACATCTGGTGTGGTACTTGACATCTCATGATTGACTCAATTGCCTGAGCAAGTGATCTACCAATCATGCACATCCCTCTCCCCTTTAGTCTGTAAGACACCTTCAGAGAGGGTGACTCCATCACCTGTAGGTATACTACCGTGCCAGGAGCCGTCCATTCTAAATACTCTTAGAATGCTGTCTAAGTACCCTTAATTGGGAAACCACCCAAATCTAGATCTAAAACCATAGATCTAGTAACCAGTATGTCTGATATAATGTCCAAGTCCCATATGGAGAAACCACTGTGTGACGACCAAAGTATAACCGATCGTAGTATAGGAATATCACTTCCTACTCTGTGTATGTCATCCAAATACCAGGACATCACACCCTACTGCCTTCTCAACAGATCCATCCCCTATTCTGATGAAGTCAAACCTATGACTGTCACATCAGAAATGGATGATCTATCTCCGCTACATCTGCTTTAGTCTATAAATAGACATAAGCCACCTGTCCACCAATGCTACCGCTGCTCCCACTGACTACGGCAACCCTCTGGCAGAGTCATATAAACGTACACTTCTAAAGCCAGTTCAGAACGATGCTATACTCATCCTCCTGCCGGGTCTCGTAGCCTGGAACAACAGCAATGGACAAGAAACTCCCTGTCACCGTCCTTGAGGCTACCGGAGTACCTCTCGGGTGCCTGAGGTTACCCACCTTATCTGCGGAGTGGCCAATGGAATGTCAAACCAGATTGAATGTTTAGGTTCCTATGAAATCTTCAGTAATCGTTTGTGGTTCTGGAATCACTTCCAGTTCTACCATACTCCCACTACTGTTTTTCTGAAAAAATCCATTTTTATTAAAACTGTGGCGAGTCTAGAACAATATCACTATTGATCTTTCAGATGGTAGAAAGTCAACCCTCGTCATAGCCTGGGTCAACCCACAAACAGACATTACAGAAACGTGCCTTGAGTTGTCCAGTGTCTGGTTTTAATCATAAGCCGGACAACTCCCCGTACCTTAACATCGTTAAGATATGAACTGTTCTATATCCAATATAGAACCAGAGGCACTGATTTAATTGAACCAGGTTCAAATCATGCAGCTATCTCCAGTGCATGTCAACTAAATGGAAAGAGGCCGATCAGCGTTACTCAACTTGGGAATGCTTCCAATCATGAGTAACCTGAATGAGAAGCAAGTTCTCTTAATCATTACTATCAACTGAACACCATACACAAGTATCTACATCTTCGATCACTTTGAAGAATCCCGATACTTGCAATACCTGGTTCTCTACTTTATTCAAATACTTATAACTTCTCAAAATTCGGACCCTGTGTTTCCACGAAACACCTGTCTAAAAACTAGAGAAGTCATAAGTAAACCGAATATAGTACGAGGACCATCCCCTCTGTCCTGATGGACCCTGGACAACATACAATACTCTGTATAAGTCCCTTGAGTCTGATAACTCATTCACTGTGTGTCGTAGGTTGAAAACTGTACTTATGGTTAAGAAGAATTACACCGCTGTTTAATGCTCCTTACCTAACCATCCACTGATATAGGTAAATGTCACAGACATAATTTCAAAAAGATATGTCTCACTCTATAAAAATAGACGTACAGATATATCAATTTGAAATTGGTGCATAACAGCGGATATTCAAAACCAAATATTTGCCGACCGGCAAACAGCCCAGGTGATTTCCTCAAATATCACCGATTACAACGAATCCCGATATAATGAGGATGATCACCCAATTCCTAATAACTTACTCCCACTCATCATCTGTAAAACCATACAGATGTGAGAATCATACCTGGTAAATACATACCCTGGAGTAAGTATCTAATCGGGAAATCAGTTTTCCTTTAACATTACACAGTGAAACTGAAACATTGAAATGTTTCGATGGGGTATCCTGGTATTCCTAGTAATGCCTCTTCCAGATTCACGACCGTAACTGTATAATTCTTTGCCACATCTCCAAATCCCTTTATATGTCTTTAGTCATTACCTTCTGCACACTCCTTTAGGCCAAATGGTTTTCTTCCTTCCCTACCGTTCGGCACCAGCCTATGGTTTGGAAGAAGACTATCCAAGAAGCATAATGGGTGTACTACCCTAATCCTAGGAGCACTCGCAATGCGAGAGAAGGTGAAGATAAAAGACAACCGAATAAACCTTATTCCTATTTCTCCTAAACCAGAATCCATCCCCGAACTGGAACAAGTTCCTTTCGAGTTCGTATATAACCATACGATGGAGTATCCAATAAACTGTGGATCTTCGTAGTGATACGGAGTGTCCTGGAGAAATACAAAGGTGAAGTGGGAGTGGTAATGAAATACCTGGTTTGGTCGTGAATATCAGTTGCAATTTACTTTGCCCTCTTACTAATCCCTTGCTTTGTTTTAACTTAATACCTTCTGTACACCATCATTATGCTAATTGGTTTTCTTCATTCCCTACCGGTCGGCACCTGCCTATGGTTTGGAAGAAGACTATCTAATTTGCGTAATAGGTGTACTATCTCCTAAACCAAGGAGTACTCGCAATGCGAGAGAAGGTGAAAGGAAAAGACAACTGAATAGTCCTATCCGTTTCCTCCAGAACCTGAAACCATCCTCGAATAAGTTCTTTCGAGTTCGTATCTAACCATACGATGGTTTTGTCCAATGGAAGTGGACGTTCGTAGTAATACGGGGTGTCCTGGAGAAAAGGGTAAAAGTAGGAGTGGCAATGAGATTTGCAACTCTAACAATCCAAAAGCCAGTGTTTAAGAAGGTTCGATCAACTTGGTCACTGAGTCATAGTCTTAGGGTCGGGTCAATGGTCGCTGCCAAAGAGAGAGAGAAAAGAAACACTCAGCGTGCACTCTAACCTAGATCAGAATGGTTACCAATTTATCTAATCTGGAAACCTCCCACTGTAACCTCAAATTCTCCTCCAAACCTGAAAGAAGAATTAGTCGGGGTCACCCGAGGAGTAAACTAACTCATCAGTGGGAATCGGGATCCAACTATCATCGCATGATAACATGACGGAATCCGCTCATGCTATCACACTCCAGAAGGTATGCGCATATCTGGCAAGTTTCAGTTTCTTTAGAAACTCCCGATGTGATTTTTACCCCATGCTCTTATGACCTTGGCGTGAGGTCAAAATATCATAAGTCACATGTCAGGTTCTACCCGTCATTATCCAGGTTAATTTGAACCCACCCGTACATACCCTTGACGTAGGCCAAAATAGTAGTACGACTGTCCCAAACCAACGCATCTATCTATGCAACAGATAAATACCCGGCAGCTACCAATCACTATGCCTTGGCGTGAGGTCAAAATACATAGCTTGAATACTACCGAATATTTAACTGAAATGACGGAAGGCTGCGAATGGTTTCTGGCGAAAACCTTTAACGTAATGAACTTGATATCGTTGAAGGAACTGATAGCTTTTTTAAAAAAAAGTGACGAAAACCATTGCTAAAGAGGTCACTCCCGGTGAAGGGATCTCGGCTCTTTCCTCGTAGAATGAGGTGCAGGATATTCCAACTGAATACCACGGTGCAAAGCAAAAGTAATCGGCTATAGTGAAGTCATTGCCCTGACGCAAACTTTTTGTCCAAGGGGTCACTCCCGGTGAAGGGATCTCGGCCCTTGCCTCGTCGACTGAGGAGCAGGATATTCCAACTGAATACCACTATGCTAAACAAAAGTGAATGTCCTTGCAATAACAGCTTTTTGAAAAGTTGTTCCAACAACATCAGATTAGGTTTGTTTTTAACTTGCATTGATCCGAATCAATGCAGTCCCATCAATTGATCACACCACAAAGAACGAAAATATACTGATGTACGTATATGCCATCCGCATTCGCCACTGGGTCCCGTCGTTACCCGTTAGGTTAGCTAACTAACGACAGAGCGGGGACTGGACTAGCGTGGATGCAAAACATATACAACATCTACTAATATATATACCAATATATTATATTTCGCTCAAGGCGTGAAAAAAAATGCAACATCACAGAAATGTACAGCATCACAGAACAATACAGATATCTGGGATCCCCGGGTTTCACAGAGCCACTACTGAAACCCGACGTTCCCCTGGTCGTGTGGATAGCCTGTGCAATGAAATCCTAGACCCCTACGGGCACGGCAAGTCACCCGCCAAAACCTGAAGCGAGGTAGTCCCCTTCAGCACCGTGAATGGACCACCCAGCACTTCATGGAATCCGGTAACTTGGGCACCCCTCCTGGGTCAACCTGTACCCCCTACGAGTGCGGCGAATAGCCCGCCAATCCTAGAGTGAAGCCCCCTCCGACTCAATGCCATGAGATGCGGGCCCGTTTCCCTCTAGAACCCGGCTATCCGTGCACCCCACCTTGGGGTAATCCTAGTACAGAAAGTAAAATATACATACAACGGGTACATCGACCGCACCTGGTCGTGCCCCAAAATAATAATACAATCAGGCAGTGACGGCAGTCCACATGTCGGACGCTCGCCCCGCAATATCAAATGTACATAATACAACAAAACTGTACTACCACTGCAACCAGGCTATCCCCCACGACCAATCCGCAACATCACAGCAATACACAGAACATCAACGTGAATGTCACGTTCGCAAATCCGTCTAACCGGGCTATAGCAGTTAGACAGGATTTACCGATCAAGTGACATTCACGGTCGCAGATATAATGTAAATACTGTGAACCAATGTGTTTAAATATCCGATCGATCAAATTTTTACCAAGTGGGCCCCCAAGTACTACTGTAGCACATCAAGAAATCTGGGCCCAAAAAATAACATTCCAGAAAACCTATTTTCCAGTCCAAGCCCCTCTGTAAAAAATTGGTCCAGTGAGGAGGCTAAACGGCGGAGGAACCGCGGACCAAGCATGGGTTTGGCCGCGGTTCCGCGGTGATATGGTGCGATCACCCGACCAAATTTTCACAGAGTTCTTAGAATTTCCTGCACAGTATTCTGAGACTACCTGAAAAAATTTTCGAGACAAAAAAATTTCGACAGAAAACTGTTGCAAAGAAAAATACGGTTTTTGGAAAATTGTTCGATCGGAAATATAAAACACATTAGACAAAGCTAGACTATGTTAATGGCGAGGCTCTGATACCACTGTAAGTGCACGGCGGCGCCCCGGCCTCCATCCCGAGGCCAAATGCGGAAGCGATGATTAACTTTAATTTTTCTTGAACCGGCACCACCGCGCACTAAAAACCCGGATCGGGCCATTAACTAGTCCTAGCTAACTACAAGATGGGAAGAGAGATATACCGAGTGATCCGTGTCCTCCGGTCTTCTCGTCGTCGTCCCGATCTCCCGCGGAATCTCCGGTCTCATCCTCGTCGCCGGAAGGGCACCACGTCGCCTGCTTCTTTTACGGGCTCCCGCCTCTATACCGAGGCAACTCGGGCATGAAGTTGGCGAGCCGACGTGCCCAAGGTTTGCTGTAGAATATAGTGTAGAACCATGTGTCTCATTTTGGGGTTTATGGAATTGCCAAACGGTGGAGGTGAAAAGGATATGAGCTTTTTGGAGATGAACCATATCATTTTGCAAGCCAAATGAGAGAATTTTCTCCCACACAAAATTGGGACAGCCCCCTCCTCATAGTGGCCGGCCACTTGTGGTGATGGGAGAGGGAGAAAAAAAAAAAGGGGTGAGGATCAATCATACAAGTGAGAGTGTGAAGTGATCATGAGAAGGAATGATCACAAAACAAATCTAACACTCCAAAACCTAATCAACTCCCATCATAACTCCACAAGTCAAACTATGATGACTAGAAGAAGTCAAATGGTGGAGGAATAATCATGATATAACAAAATGCAAACACCACCCTCCACAAATGCTTATTTGCACAATTTCAAATAAGCCCTCCTCCACCAATCTTCGGCCAATGAAGGATACAAAGAAATATGGTTGAAACGGAAAGCAAACTGGCAACCCCAAAAAACTGGTCCCGTAATAAATCACAGGAAAACCCCGATACTGTGTATACACACCAGCATTTGTATTCCGACCGAAATACAAATGCAATGAGACAAAATCTACACTGTACTATATTAGGATCCGGCTTAAACCAAAGCCGGCCATTAATATCCGTTCGATCCTGATCCGTGCAATACCGCACGTATCTGATCGAACCCTGCCATATATCCATACGGCCTGTAGTACTATCCATCCGATCCTAATCCATGCAATACCGCACGTATCTGATCGAACCGTGCCATATCTCCATACGGCCTCTACAGCGTTTCGCCCGAAACTTGAGTAACTGAATGTGGGGGACTCTAAAGACTCGTCAACACCTTAGTTATGGATTTAACCACTAGCACGTCAGAGGTATAAGCCAATACGTAACGGGCCACCAGCTATTGACCAAAAGGGACGTCGATGAGCGAACTCATCCTGACACTGTAAGTCTACGTTAGCGCCCCGGCAGTCTTCAGACGCCAAATGCGGAATAAAACTTTTTAACTTGGCGCTATCGTATACTTTAACCCGGATCTGCCATTATTGCTAAACTAACAAACTGTAAAGAGTGTAGAAAAGGTATACCGAACGATCCGAGTCCTTCGTTCTTCAACCATCATCCCACGCTCCGTTGCGGCTGCTCCGATCTCGTCGATCTCCGATCTCCTCGTCGAGGTGGCACCACATGATCGGTTCTTTAAACGGGCTCCCGCCTCTGACTCGAGGCAACTCGATCGTCAAGTTTGCTAAAAGAGACGACCAAGAATGATGTAGAGAATGAGTAGATGACTTTTTCTCGCTTCGTCCAAGTCCGTGGACGATCGGTTAATGAAGTTGCCGTAGAAATCGGGTGATGGAATGAAATGAACTGTAAAATTCCATACACCCCGAATACTATCATAATCTTTTCTAGTCAAAATGAAACATCAAGTGAGAGTGAGGAGGAGAGAGAAGGCCGGCCACTTATATATGATGGAGGGAGGTGACCGTAGGAGAGGGGGTGACCACAAGAAAGCTTCTCACTTAAAAGATCAAGAAGAAAATATCTTAAGGAAAACAAAAGGCTTTAATAACAAAGCATGAGTCATTAAGCATAGTCACCATTTAATAAATGCACCATTAAAGTCAAGATGACTCATTAGCCACTTCATCACTTCTAGAAGCTTCTAGAATGATGACTCACTCATATCTGAAGAAAAGATAAATCCGTCTTTAACCGAATGTTAAAAGACGGCTGATAGAAAACTGGAAACTGGCAACTTCCAAAAGTGATCCTGAAACGACTTTCAGGATAACCCCGAAACTGTATAAATATACCCGCATTTGTATTACGACCGAATACAAATGCAACTGAGACAAAGATATTATACCTACTCAATATAATACTCGGATCCGGCTTAAACCAAAGCCAACCAGTATCATCTGTCCGAAAATCGACACGTGCGTAAACGCACGTGCATTTTCCGAACCCTGCCATAAAACCATACGGCCTCTACAACGTTTCGCCCGAACTTGGGAAACTGTCTGTGGGGGACTCTAATGACTCGTCAGTACCCTGGCAGTGGGTTTAACCACAAACCGTCAGCGGCACTAGCTATGCATAACGGCTGCCCATGGACTGACCTCAAGGGAGACCGATGAGCGCACTCAAGGGAGGCCGATGAGCGAACTCATCCAGAAACCCTACTGAGCCTAACAGTGACAATGTATATACAGTCCGGTCCGTTCGTCAATGAGTATCGCATATCTGCCTAGGGGGCTAGTAACGTCAGACCCCCAAGAGCAGTATAAGTCGTGTCGGAGTGAAGCCCAATAACACCCTGAGATACTACTGGAGTACCTACCAGTAAATCTCCTGCCACGGCCGTGGGCTTTTTGTAATGGCTCTCCTAGACACAGCACGACCTCGCCCCCAATACCGGGAGAGACGAATCCCCTGCCGATCCGCTCACGTGCCTCCATATGGCTCGGGACTGTACCCAAAAACTACCTGTTTGCACGACTCCTTTGAGCCGTGGTAGGGTAGAAATCAAAGCACAGTGGGAACTCACACGAGACAAATGACGACCTCAGGTCGATAAACTAACCTGTACACATGTCACCAGGGAACTGCTATCTGACGGTAGATATAATACTAACTAGCAGATTCCCGGCGAGTCCTGTCCGGTGTACTCATAACCCAATGAGCACCTGTATACATCTTAGGTGATCCAACTGACACCAGTGGCTTGTGAGACCGGCCACCGCCCCTCGTCGGGGTCTCGACTGTACACACTAGTCTACTCCGGAGTATCGATGCCCTGTCTCGAAACTCCCACGACTAGGGACCATAATTAAGGATATGCATATAAACTACCCAACTCTCACGTATATGATCGCCATCATATTGTTGGTAGTAAAGCAAGATCCTAAGGGCTATATCAAAGTGTAACATGCAATCAGTCACCTGAACATGTACACGACTGATAAAGGCAAACCAGATAGCATACTATCATCTCGAGTAAGACTGTGCTACCGGGATAGGTCCTCCGCAATCATTGCAATCACGTACCTGCGATCCAATAATTGACTATGAGGGCACTATCTCCAACAGACACCCTACTGAGCCTGTCAATAACAATATCCGTACAGTCCGGTCCGTTCGTCTATGAGCATCGCTTGGCGGGCCTAAGGGGTTGGTAAAAGTCAGACCCCCAAAACCGGTACAAGTCGTGTCGGAGTGTAGCCCAGAACACCCTGAGATACTACTGGAATACCTACCAGTAAATCTCCTGCCTCGGCCGAGGGCTTCGTGTAATGGCTCTCCTAGACACAGCGCGACCTCACCCCCAATACAAGGAGAGACGAACCCCTGAAGATCCGCTCACTGCCTCCATGTGGCTCGGGACTGTACCCAATTAAAACCTGTTTGCACGTCTCCTTTGAGCGTGGTAGGGTAGTAATCAAAGTACAGTGGGAACTCACACGAGACAAATGATGATCCCCAGGTCGATGAACTAACCTGTACACATGTCACCAGGGAACTGCTATCTGACGTCAGGTATAAGACCAACGAGCATGTTCCCGGCGATTCCTTTCCGGTGTACTCATAACCCAATGAGCACCTGTATACATCTTAGGTGAACCAACCGACACCAGTGGCTTGTGAGACCGGCCATCGCCCCTCGTCGGGGTCTCGACTGTATACACTAGTCTACTCTGGAGTATCGATGCCCTGTCTCGAAACTCCCACGACTAGGGACCTTTTAAGGATGTGCTTATAGACCCAGCTCCCACTTATATGATCGCCCTCATACTGCTGGTGGTCAAGCAAGAATCCTAGGGGCTCTATCAACGTGTAATAGCGACATGTCAGGTCACCTAAAGCAGTACACGATGATAAAGATAAACCAGATAGCATGTTATCATCTCGAGTAAGACTGTCCTACCGGGATAGGTCCTCCCTCAATCATTGCAATCACGTGCCTGTGATCCAATAATTGACTCTGAGGGCACTATCTCCAACAGATACAATAAAGAAACACATGTACACATTAAAGCAGAGACAAACCAAGTAGTATACTACCATTTCGAGCAAGATTGTCTATACAACTGTGAATATCCCAAGCTTCCATCAAGTAATATACATACTAGTATGATGCAGTAATGGCCTTTAGGACATATACAATAACAATCTCCCACATGCACTAAGGCCATGTACTGGCGTATCGAAGACCTATCATCTCGATCAGCCGCTTGAACTGATGTAAGTCCACGTTGCCCACCCCGGTGCTTGCGGGGAGGCGGAAAACGGAATAAAAATCGGATTTTTATGAGCTTAGGCAACATGGACTATAGCTAGAAGGATCTTTGCTAAACAAAAACTTGCTAATGATAACTAGTAACTAGCTAAGTGCTAGAAAGGTTATACCTTGGGCTCTAAGTCCTTCTCTCCTTGCTCCTTGGAGTGGTGGAAGGAGGTCACCTTGCTCGTCTTCTCACGCCGAAGAAAGATCCGCCCGAAAGCCTCAACCTTTGACTTCAACTCCAAGCTAGAAGTAACTAGGGTTCAAGAAGTCCTAGTCCTTCAACCCTAGATGAGAGTAGAGAAGATCAAGAGTGGGTTTTTCTCAAGCTCAAGTGTTTCTCAACACATGAGAGGGAGAGAGCTTGAGGGAGAGGAAGAACAAGAGAGAGAAAAGATATGATAGAATGAGAATAATTGAACCATTCTCACTAATATGTGTGAATTATTTTAATTGAATAATTAGCTAGATAATTGTCAAGGTTAATCATGACATGACCATTATCATTTCAATTTGCAAGGATCAAAAAGCATCTTCCAAAAGAAATGATGATGGTCAAAGTGTCAACCTAGGTCAACAAGTCAATAAGGTCAAATGGTCAACAACCTTAACCATGCACAATTATTAAACTAATTATCAATTAACTATAATACACACATAATCATTAGGGTTAATAAAATGACAATAGCCATTAACCCTAATCAAAGTCCTTTCCCTCTGTCTCAAGCAACTGTGCATACGCACCCGTATTCGTGATCCGAGGAACACGAACACAATGAGAAAAACCAATCCCAAATCATATACTAGGATCCGGCTTAAACCAAATCCCGCTAGTATAAACTGTCCGGACAGCAAACGTGCACAAGTGCGCGGATGTGAACGAACCCTGTCGCAAAACCATGCGACCTCTACTCATTTTGCCTAAAGGCGAATAGCTCTCTGTGTGGGACTCTAAAGACTCGACACTACGCTGGCAGTGGGTTTAACCACAGACCGCAAGCGGCACTAGCTGTACGTAACGGTCCCCAGGTAGATGTCGATAAGAAGACTGACGAGGTGAACCCCATCTGAACTCCTACTGAGCCTGTATGTAACAATCTCCGTACAGTCCGGTCTGTTCGTCTGATACATCGCATGGCGGGCCTAGGGGGCGGTGAACGTCAGTCCCCTAATAGCGGTACAAGTAGTGCCGGAGTGAAGCCCAGAACACCCTGAGATAACACTGGAAACCTACCAGTATATCTCGCTTGCCCTGGCCAGGGACTACTCGTGTAATGGCTCTCCTGGACACAGCGCGATGTCAACCCCCAATACCGGGAGAGACGAATCCTGTCTAACCGTCACTGCCTCCAAGTGCTTCGGGACTGCACCCAAAAACTACCTGTTTTCACGACTCCTTTGAGCCGTGGTAGGGTAGTAATCAAAGTGCAGTGGGAACACACTCGAGGCGAAGTGACAGTGTCAAGTCAACGGACTAAGTTGTACTCATGTCACCTGGGAACTGATAACTGACGATAGGTATAATACCAACCAACAGTTCCCGACGAGTCCTGTCCAGTGTACTCGTAACCCAACGAGCACCCGTATACTATCTCAAGTACGACGTACTGACGGCTGTGGGACAGACCGTCTCCCACACTGGAATGAGAAGCGCATACGCTAGTCTACTCCGGAGTATCGATGCCCTGTCTCGATAGTCCAACGACTAGGGACCTGTATAAGGATGTGCTTATAGATCATCCAGCTCCCACGAGTGTGAGCGCTATCACAACGCTGGTAATCAAGGAAAGATCCTAAGGGCTCTACTAATATGTATATCAGCAATATGCTAAAAGAAACACATGCACATATTAAAGCAGAGACAAACCAAGTAGCATACTACCATTTCGAGCAAGATTGTATATACATCTGTGAATATCCCAAGCTTCCATCAAGTAATATACAAACTAGTATGATACAGTAATGGCCTCTAGGGCATATACACTAACAATCTCCCACTTGCACTAAGGCCATGTACTGGCGTATCGAAGACCTATCATCTCGATCAGCCACTCGAACTGAGTCTGGGGCAAGGCCTTGGTGAATGGATCTGCGTGTTATCCTCTGATGCAACTCTCCGGACCTCGATCTCCTTGCGATCCACGATCTCTCTGATCAGGTGATACCGCCTTAAGATGTGTCTGGATTTCTGATGGGATCTGGGTTCCTTCGCTAAAGCTATAGCCCCGTTGTTGTCGCAATACAGAGGTATTGGGTCAACAATGGACGGAACCACCTGAAGTTCTCTCAAGAACTTCCTCATCCAGACAGCTTCTTTTGCGGCATCAGATGCAGCGATGTATTCCGCTTCCATCGTCGAGTCTGCAACGGTTTCCTGTTTGGAGCTCTTCCAACACACCGCCCCTCCATTGAGGGTAAAGACAAAACCCGACATGGACTTGGAATCATCCTTGTCACTCTGGAAGCTGGAGTCAGCAAAGGCCTCAATCTGCAGGTCTTTTCCTCCATACACCAAGAACATCTCCTTAGTCCTTCTCAGGTACTTGAGAATGTTCTTTACTACTATCCAGTGTTTCTCCCCTGGGTTCGACTGATACCGGCTTACAACGCTCAATGCGTATGCTACATCTGGTCTGGTACACAACATCGCATACATTATAAAGCCTACCGCAGAAGCGTAGGGTATAATAGACATGCGATCCCTCTCCAAATCAGTCTTTGGAGACATCTCTTTGGAGAGGGTGATCCCGTGACAAGCCGATAGATTACCGCGCTTGGAATCTTCCATACTGAACCTTTTCAGTATGGTGTCGATGTACCTTGACTGTGAAAGTCCCAACATCCTCTTAGATCTATCACGATAGATCTGGATCCCCAGAATGTAGTTGGCATCGCCCAGGTCCTTCATGGAGAACCTCTGCGACAAGAATCCTTTGACTGACTGTAGCATAGGAATATCATTTCCTATTAGGAGAATGTCATCCACGTACAAGACGAGGAATACTACAGTTCTCCCTACAATCTTACTGTAAATGCATGGTTCATCTGTGTTTTTGATAAAGTCGAATTCTTTGACAGTATCATCAAAGAAGATGTTCCAACTCCGCGATGCCTGCTTAAGTCCATAGATGGACTTTAGCAACTTGCACACTCTACCGCTGTTCCCACTCTGAATGAATCCCTCCGGCTGATCCATATAGACGCACTCTTCCAAATTTCCATTTAGGAAAGCCGTCTATACGTCCATCTGCCAGATTTCATAATCGTGGAAGGCAGCAATGGCAAGAAGGATCCGAATGGATTTCAGCATAGCCACTGGAGAAAAGGTCTCGTCATAGTCCAAACCAGGTCTTTGACGAAAACCCTTTGCTACAAGTCTAGCTTTATAGGTCTCAACCTGCCCATCTACACCAATCTTCTTTCTGAAGATCCATTTGCATCCTACGGGTTTTACCCCTTCTGGAGCAAAGTCCAAAGTCCAAACTTTGTTGGTGTACATAGACTCCATCTCGGCCCGCATTGCATCCAGCCATTTTACCGAGTCGCCGCTCTGGGTGGCTTGCTGGAAGCTAGTAGGCTCACCATAATCTATGGTGCAATCCTCTCTATGCCCGTCAATGAGAAAACCGTAGTATCTCTCGGGCGGATGAGACTGCCTACTACTCCTGCGGAGTGGCGCTGGGATGTCCTGTTCTTTCGAACCCTCTGGTTCTACCAAGCTTTCAGTAATAGCTTGTGGTTCTGGAATTTCTTCCAGTTCTATTGCGCTCCCACTTATCTGATTTTCTAAAAATTCAGTTTCCAAGAAGCGGGCATGGCGAGAAACAAAAACCTTTTGTTCCTCTGCGTAATAGAAAAGATACCCCTTGGAGTTCTTTGGGTATCCCACAAACTTACACTGCACCGAACGTGCCTCGAGCTTGTCCGCATGCTGCTTTTTTACAAAAGCTGGACACCCCCATGTCTTAAAGTGTTTAAGACTGGGTTTCTTCCCACTCCACATCTGATATGGTGTGGTAGGCACTGACTTAGTAGGAACTTGGTTCAAAAGATATGCAGCTGTTTCTAGTGCATAACTCCAGAAGGATCGCGGCAACTCAGCCTTACTCATCATGGAACGAACCATATCCAATAGGGTTCGATTCCTTCTTTCCGAAACACCGTTGTGTTGTGGTGTGTATGGAGGAGTAAGCTGAGAGAGAATTCCATTCTCTTTTAAGAAGCCCAGAAACTCGGCACTCAAGTATTCACCACCTCGATCAGATCTCAGTGTCTTGATACTTTTGCCTGTTTGTTTTTCAACTTCATTCTTGTATTCCCGAAATTTCTCAAAGGCTTCTGATTTGTGCTTCATTAAGAAGACATGCCCAAACCTAGAGAAATCATCTGTGAAAGTAATGAAGTATGAATAACCACTTCGCGCATGTGTAGACATTGGACCACACACATCACTGTGTATGAGTCCCAAGAGCTCGCTCGCTCTTTCTCCGTGTCCAATGAACGGAGTCTTTGTCATCTTTCCCATGAGACAAGATTCACAAGTGGCATAAGACTGGTACTCGAACGGATCCAAGTATCCTTCTTTATGTAACTTTGTCAACCGTGTCTCATTAATGTGACCCAGTCTATAATGCCATAAGAAAGCCTGATTTGTTTCCGGAGACTTTCTTTTAAGTGTGTTCTGGACACTGAAGACCTGAGCTTGATTCAAAACCTATATACCGTATTTCAATGTACCTGACCCAATCAGTACTTGATTTAGGTGGATGTTCACTACATCGCTTACAAAAGTAAAATCATATCCTTCCTTAGAAAGTAAGTATACAGATATGATATTACAAGTCGCACCTGGTACATAAAAACAGTCACGCAGAATCAATATCTGCCCAGTTGTCAGTCCTAGATGATATTCCCCTACGGATACAGCATACATGCTCATTCCGTTAGCAACCCTGAGAGTCATATCACCTTTCCTGATAACCCTACGGTTTCTCAAAGCCTGTAACGAATTACAGATATGAGATCCTGATCCGGTATCCAATACCCAGGAAGTAGGGTTAACTGACATACAGTTCTCTATCACAAACACACCCGAAGCCGAAGCCACAACATGCTTCAAATTCTGGCTACTGGCTTTACAAGCCCTGCAATCCTTCTGCCCATGTTCATTCCCATAACAATAGGAACATCCCTCTTTTACTACATCTGTTCCTGAAACTTCTGCCTTTCTCTTTCTTTTTACTTTCCTGGTTTCCTTCAGGGTAGTAGGTAGAGACTGTTGAACTAAGTCAGCATCTGACCCGTTCTTCAACGTGGTCTTCAGGTCCGAGAGCTCAAAAGAGCTGGTCTCTGTAAGGACGTTGCCCCTTACAGATGACCCGATAGCCAACCTCGCTGGAAGCAATTCGTTCGAGGTCTCATATCTTGCGATATGAGATTGCTCTCCATATAAAACTTGGTTATGGAGGAAGATAGAAGCGTAGTCTATCTTCTCGTGCTGCCTCTGGTATATACCATCAACTGAGGCTAACACGAGGCACTTGGCTTTCGCACAGTCTTCTTCCGATGTCCTACGAATATCGATATCCGTGACAGGGGAAACTGGACCTGAGACGGCAGGGGTTGGATCAGTCAAGAGGTGTCCCAGCTTGTCCTGGGCAATGGACATCTGGACAGACCTTTGCCAGTCGTAACAGTCAGATTCAGTCGTCTTATTATCTAGATGTAACCTAGGTGCGGTCATTGGGTCGCTGCAGTTAAGAGAGAGAGAGAGAAGAAAACACTTAGCATGATGCTCTTGCAAGTTTAGATTGGTTTTTAATTTATCTAAACAGGATGGCTCCCACTGTCTCTCGAATCCCTTCTCAAACCGTAAAGAAAAGATTAGTCAGGATCAATCCCACCGTACAATACTTGCTTAACCGTTCAGCCAGGCCAGTGTCGGTACTTCGAGGGAGGTTTTCCAACGCTTTCGCGAAGTTCCTTAATTAAGTAACCTCTTTTCCCTGTGGGCGTAGCCCCGCTAACACCTTTCTGGACACCTGCTAAGTTTATAGCATTGATTGTTAAGTGAGATTTTTCCCGAGGAGTAGCATATACTCACAGTAGGATCGGGATCCAAATATCATTGTGTGATAAAACCGAAGGAATCCTACCAGAATCATCACACTCCAAATGGTATGCAGCGCTAGCAAGTTTCAGTACTTATGAAACTCCCGATGTGGATTTTTGCCCCATGCTCTTATGACCTTGACTAAGGCCAACAAATCATAAGTCACATGTCAAGTTCTACCCGTCGTTATCCAGGTTAATTTGAACCCACCCGTATATACCCTTGACTATGGCCAACAAAGCAATACGACTGTCCCAAACCAACGCATTCTATCTATGCAACATATGAATACCCACCAGCTACCAAACACTGTGCCTTGACTAAGGCCAACAAACACAGTTTGAATACTGTTGAATATTCATATGAAACGACGGAGGGCTACGGATGGTTTTGGCGAAACCGTGAACGTAGTGAACTTGATATAATCGATGGAACGAGATAGCTTTTAAAAAGGAGTGGTTCAAGCTCCGTGTTTAAAAGTTTAGTTTTGAAAAGAACCGAGTGGTTTTCAAAGTGTTCCAATCGACTTTTACTTGGTTTATTTTCTTGCATTAGTTCTTTTAATGCGTCCCATCATTTAAGCCTACCATTGCAGAAAACAACCAAAATATGACGTACGCTTATGCCATTCGCATTCGCCACGGGGCCCCGTCATCACCCGTTAGGTTACTTAACTAACGACAGAGCGCGGGCTGGGCTAGCGCGGCTGTAAAACATAAGCAACGCCTAAATAGTTATCATATATAAATATATAGCAATGATAGACATTACAGATCACAGATGAATACATTGGATATACTAGGAATCCGCAATCCGTTCGAGCCTGCAACGAAAAGCGGATTACACGGTCGCGGTGAATAGCCAAATACCCCACCCAAGACCCCTACGGGTGCGGCAAACTACCCGCCAAGTACCCGAAGCGAAGCAACCTCCCTCACCACCGTGAGTAGGCCACTCGGCACTTCGAGATACCCGGTAGTTTGTGCACCCCCTCCATGGGTCTATCCTAGGAGCAAAAACAGTAAAAAGAATTATACAATGACGGCTACAACCCCGACCCGGTTGTGCGGCCAAACAAATAATAATATTACATCAATTTACATATTACAAATGAATGAAAGAAAAGCAACACTCATCTCACATCCATCCCGGCTATTCACCCGCGACAATCCAACCCATTCATATACACAAACCAGTATCAATCACAGAGATGTATAACCCCGACTAATCGACATATAGCGATTAGCCGACGTTCAATACATACAAACATCACAGATATAACCGTTGTAGTCAAAGTGTATTGAAGTTCGAAAAAAATACGGATTTATAGGCCCTCAAAAGTAAATTTCTATTCTGGAAAATCTGGGCACAAATAAACCATATGAAAAATCCTAAAACCAAGCCAGAAAAACACTGCACCAAACTCGACCAAGTGAAGAGCCAAGACGGCCGCGGTTGCGCGGCAAAAGCTTCCTATTGCCGCGGAACCGCGGCACTTTGGTCGATTCACTTGCTCGTTTTTGGTGGCTATCTTTAAAAAACCCTGAGACGATTTTAGGAGTATAACAAATTTTGTTTTGACCAGAAAAAAATTTAACAGAAACTTAGGGTTTTTGAAACTCGGTTTTTCGATTTTTCGGTTTCGAACTTCGACACACTCTACTACCTAGCTAGTTTATGTTTAGTTAGGCTCTGATACCACTGTAAGTCCACGTTGCCCACCCCGGTGCTTGCGGGGAGGCGGAAAACGGAATAAAAATCGGATTTTTATGAGCTTAGGCAACATGGACTATAGCTAGAAGGATCTTTGCTAAACAAAAACTTGCTAAAGCTAACTAGTAACTAGCTAAGTGCTAGAAAGGTTATACCTTGGGCTCTAAGTCCTTCTCTCCTTGCTCCTTGGAGTGGTGGAAGGAGGTCACCTTGCTCGTCATTTCACGCTGAAGAAAGATCCACCCGAAACCCTCAACCTTTGACTTCAACTCCAAGCTAGAAGTAACTAGGGTTCAAGAAGTGCTAGTCCTTCAACCCTAGATGAGAGTAGAGAAGATCAAGAGAGGGTTTTTCTCAAGCTCAAGTGTTTCTCAACACATGAGAGGGAGAGAGCTTGAGGGAGAGGAAGAACAAGAGAGAGAAAAGATATGATAGAATGAGAATAATTGAACCATTCTCACTAATATGTGTGAATTATTTTAATTGAATAATTAGCTAGATAATTGTCATGGTTAATCATGACATGACCATTATCATTTCAATTTGCAAGGATCAAAAAGCATCTTCCAAAAGAAATGATGATGGTCAAAGTGTCAACCTAGGTCAACAAGTCAATAAGGTCAAATGGTCAACAACCTTAACCATGCACAATTATTAAACTAATTATCAATTAACTATAATACACACATAATCATTAGGGTTAATAAAATGACAATAGCCATTAACCCTAATCAAAGTCCTCTCCCTCTGTCTCAAGCAACTGTGCATACGCACCCGTATTCGTGATCCGAGGAACACGAACACAATGAGAAAAACCAATCCCAAATCATATACTAGGATCCGGCTTAAACCAAATCCCGCTAGTATAAACTGTCCGGACAGCAAACGTGCACAAGTGCGCGGATGTGAACGAACCCTGTCGCAAAACCATGCGACCTCTACTCATTTTGCCTAAAGGCGAATAGCTCTCTGTGTGGGACTCTAAAGACTCGACACTACGCTGGCAGTGGGTTTAACCACAGACCGCAAGCGGCACTAGCTGTACGTAACGGTCCCCAGGTAGATGTCGATAAGAAGACTGACGAGGTGAACCCCATCTGAACTCCTACTGAGCCTGTATGTGACAATCTCCGTACAGTCCGGTCTGTTCGTCTGATACATCGCATGGCGGGCCTAGGGGGGCGGTGAACGTCAGTCCCCTAATAGCGGTACAAGTCGTGCCGGAGTGAAGCCCAGAACACCCTGAGATAACAGTGGAAACCTACCAGTATATCTCGCTTGCCCTGGCCAGGGACTACTCATGTAATGGCTCTCCTGGACACAGCGCGATGTCAACCCCCAATACCGGGAGAGACGAATCCTGTCTAACCGTCACTGCCTCCAAGTGCTTCGGGACTGCACCCAAAAACTACCTGTTTGCACGACTCCTTTGAGCCGTGGTAGGGTAGTAATCAAAGTGCAGTGGGAACACACTCGAGGCGAAGTGACAGTGTCAAGTCAACGGACTAAGCTGTACTCATGTCACCTGGGAACTGATAACTGACGATCGGTATAATACCAACCAACAGTTCCCGACGAGTCATGTCCAGTGTACTCGTAACCCAACGAGCACCCGTATACTATCTCAAGTACGACGTACTGACGGCTGTGGGACAGACCGTCTCCCACACTGGGATGAGAAGCGCATACGCTAGTCTACTCCGGAGTATCGATGCCCTGTCTCGATAGTCCAACGACTAGGGACCTGTATAAGGATGTGCTTATAGATCACCCAGCTCCCACGAGTGTGAGCGCCATCACAACGCTGGTAATCAAGCAAAGATCCTAAGGGCTCTACTAATATGTATATCAGCAATATGCTAAAAGAAACACATGCACATATTAAAGAAGAGACAAACCAAGTAGCATACTACCATTTCGAGCAAGATTGTATATACATCTGTGAATATCCCAAGCTTCCATCAAGTAATATACAAACTAGTATGATACAGTAATGGCCTCTAGGGCATATACACTAACAACTGAGTCTGGGGTAAGGCCTTCGTGAATTGATCTGAAGTGTTATCTTCTGAAGCAACCCTCCGAACCTCGATCTCCTTGCGATCCACGATTTCCATGATCAGGTGATACCGCCTCAAGATGTGTCTGGATTTCTGATGGGACCTGGGTTCTTTTTCTAAAGCTATAGCCCCGTTGTTGTCGCAATACAGAGGTATTGGGTCAACAATGGATGGAACCACCTGAAGTTCTTTCAAGAACTTCCTTATCCAGACGGCTTCTTTTGCGGCATCAGATGCAGCGATATATTCTGTTTCCATAGTCGAGTCAGCAACGGTTTCCTGTTTGGAACTCTTCCAACACACCACCCCTCCATTGAGGGTAAAGACAAAACCCGACATGGACTTGGAATCATCCTTGTCACTCTGGAAGCTGGAGTCAGCAAAGGCCTCAATCTGGAAGTCTTTTCCGCCATACACCAAGAACATCTCCTTAGTCCTTCTCAGGTACTTGAGAATGTTCTTTACCGCTGTCCAGTGTTTCTCCCCAGGGTTTGACCGATACCTGCTTACCACACTCAGTGCATAAGCCACATATGGTCTGGTACACAACATCGCATACATTATAGAGCCTACCGCAGAAGTGTAGGGTATAATAGACATGAGATCCCTTTCCAAATCAGTCTTGGGAGACATCTCTTTGGAGAGGGTGATCTCATGACAAGTCGGTAGATTACCGCGCTTGGAATCTTCCATGCTGAATCTTTTCAGTATGGTGTCGATGTACCTGGACTGCGAAAGTCCTAATATCCTCTTGGATCTATCACGACAGATCCGGATCCCCAGAATGTAGGAGGCATCACCCAGGTCTTTCATGGAGAACCTGTGTGACAAGAATCCTTTGACAGATTGTAGCATAGGAATGTCATTTCCTATCAAGAGAATGTCATCCACGTATGAAACGAAGAATACAACAGTTCTCGCTACAAATCTACTATAGATGCATGGTTCATCTGGATTTTTGATAAATCCAAATTCTTTGACCGTCTCATCAAAAAAGATGTTCCAACTCCGCGATGCCTGCTTTAGTCCATAGATGGACTTAAGCAACTTGCACACCTTTCCGCTGCTCCCACTCTGAATGAAACCCTCTAGCTGGTCCATATAGACACACTCCTCTAAATTTCCATTTAGAAAAGCGGTCTTTACGTCCATCTGCCAAATCTCATAATCGTGAAAGGCAGCAATGGCAAGAAGGATCCGAATGGATTTCAGCATAGCCACTAGAGAAATGGTTTCGTCATAGTCCAAACCAGGTCTTTGACGAAATCCATTTGCAACAAGTCTATCTTTATAGGTCTCGACCTGTCCATCTACACCAATCTTCCTTTTGAAGATCCACTTGCATCCTACGGGTTTTACCCCATCTGGAGCAACGTCCAAAGTCCATACTTTGTTGGTGTACATGGACTCCATTTCGGTCCGCATTGCATCCAGCCATTTTACCGAGTCAACGCTCTGAATAGCCTGCTGGAAGCTAGTCGGCTCATCACTATCAATGATGCAATCTTCTCTATCCCCATCTATGAGAAAACCGTAGTATCTCTCGGGCGGATGAGACTGCCTACTACTCCTGCGGAGCGGTGTAGGAATGTCCTGATCTTTCGAACCCTCTGGTTCTACTAAACTTTCAGTAATAGCTTGTGGTTATGGAATTTCTTCCAGTTCTACTGCGCTCCCACTAATTTCCTTTTCCAAGAACCGGTGTTCTAGAAAGTGGGCATTACGAGAAACAAAGACTTTTTGTTCCTCTGTGTGGTAGAAAAGATACCCCCTGGAGTTCTTTGGGTATCCCACAAACTTGCACAGTACTGAGCGTGCCTCGAGTTTGTCCGCATGCTGCTTTTTGACAAAAGATGGACATCCCCAGATCTTCAGATATTGAAGATAGGGTTTCTTCCCACTCCATAACTCATATGGTGTGGTAGGCACAGTCTTAGTTGGAACTCGGTTCAAAAGGTATGCGGCTGATTCTAGCGCATATCCCCAGAATGATCGCGGTAACTCAGCGTTACTCATCATGGACCGTACCATATCCAATAGGATTCGGTTCTGTCTCTTCGATACACCGTTATGTTGCGGAGTGTAGGGAGGAGTAAGCTGAGAGAGAATTCCATTCTCTTTTAGGTAATCCAGGAACTCGACACTCAAGTATTCACCACCTCGATCCGATCTCAGTGTCTTGATACTTTTGCCTGTTTGTTTTTCTACTTCATTCTTGTATTCTTGGAACCTTTCAAAGGCTTCAGATTTATGTTTCATTAAGAAGACATGTCCGAACCTTGAAAAATCATCCGTAAAAGTAATGAAGTAAGAATAACCGCTTCGCACATGTGTAGACATTGGACCGCACACGTCGCTGTGTACGAGTCCCAAGAGCTCGCTTGCTCTTACTCCGTGTCCAGTGAACGGAGTTTTTGTCATCTTCCCTTTGAGACAGGATTGACAAGTTGCATACGATTGATATTCGAACGGATCCAAATATCCTTCTGTATGTAACTTCGTCAACCTTCTCTCATTGATGTGACTGAGTCTACAATGCCATAAGAAAGCCTGATTGATTTCTGGAGACTTTCTTTTGTGTGTGTTCTGGACATTGAAAATCTGTGGTTGGTTTAATACGTATATACCATTGCTCAATGTACCTGACCCAATCAGAACTTGATTAAGGTGAATGTTTACCACATTACTTACAAACGCAAATTCATAACCATCTTTAGAAACTAAAGATACAGAAATGATATTACAAGTTGCATTGGGTACAAAAAAGCAATTACGTAAAACCAAAACATGTCCATCTGACATTCCCAGGTGATAGTCCCCCACGGCCTCAGCATCCATGCTAGCTCCGTTTGCAACTTTGAGGGTCATGTCACCTGCCTTCAAAAACCTACACTTTCTCAACCCCTGTAAAGAATTACAGATATGAGATTCTGATCCGGTATCCAATACCCAGGAAGTAGAGTTTATTGATAGACAGTTTTCAATAACATACACACCTGAAGCTGAAGCCGCAACTTGCTTCAGATCCTGTGTTCTGGCCTTCCAAGCCCTGCAATCTTTCTTCCAGTGTCCACTCTTATGACAGTAAAAGCATTCTTCCTTCCCCACAAGCTTTCCCGCTACCTTTGTTGCCTTTGCCTTTCCCTTCGTATCCACTTTACTAACACCGCCCCTTGGTTTGGCGGGGGCTTTCTTCTTCTTTCCCTTGGCTTTCGTCCTGGACTTAGAAGAGGAAGATCCTCCTACAAACAAAGTGGATGTTTCCCTACCTTTTTGTAGGGTGCCCTCTGCACTCTTCAGCATGTTGAGGAGTTCTGAAAGTTCAACTTCCTTTTCTTGCAAGTTGAAATTCAGGATGAACTGGGCGTAAGTGGAAGGAAGGGGCTGAAGAATCACGTCCGTATAGAGCTCATTCTCCAACGTGGTCCCAAGGTCCGCGAGCTCCTCTATGTAGCCAATCATCTTAAGCACGTGTTCCGCTACCGATGATCCGACGGCCAATCTTGCCGAAAATAACTTCTTCGACACTTTGTATCTGGCGATACGAGATTGCTCTCCATACAGTTCTTTTGTATGGAGAAATATGGATTCGAGGTCCATATTCTCATGCCTCCTCTGATGTTCGTTGTCCATAGAGGCAAGCACGAGGCACTTGGCCTTCGCGCAATCGATCTCCCATGTCTTACGGATTTCTATATCCGCGACGCTGGAGGTGGGACCTAGGACAGGGGGAGCTTTGGTGGTAAGGAGATATCCCAACTTGTCGTAAGTGATTGCCATTTTGACATTCCTGAGCCAATCTTTGTAGTTTGGCCCTGTCAGTATGTTTTTTATCTAGTAATAACTTAAGTCCGGTCATGTCGAATGGTCGCTGCAATTAGGAGAGAGAGAAGAAACATTTTAGCATGATGCTCTTGCAAGTTTAGAGTGGTTTTTAATTTGTCTAAACAGGATGGCTCCCACTGTCTCTCGAATCCCTCCTCAAACCATAAAGGAAGAACTAGTCGGGATCAATCTCACCGTACAATACTTGCTTAACCGTTCAGCCAGGCCAGTGTTGGTACTTCGAGGGAGGTTTTCCAACGCTTTCGCGAAGTTCCTTAATTAAATAACCTCTTTTCCATGGGGGCGTAGCCCCGCTAACACCTTTCTAGACACCTACTAGGTTTATAGCATTGATCGTTTAGTGAGAAATTTCCCGAGGAGTAGCATATACTCACAGTAGGATCGGGATCCAAATATCATCGCGTGATGAAACTGAAGGAATCCTACCAGAATCATCACACTCCAAATGGTATGCAACACTAGTAAGTTTCAGTACTTTTGAAACTCCCGATGTGGATTTTTGCCCCATGCTCTTATGACCTTGGCGTGAGGTCAAAATGTCATAAGTCACATGTCAAGTTCTACCCATCATTATCCAGGTTAATTTGAACCCACCCGTACCTACCCTTGACGTAGGCCAAAATGGCAGTACGACTGTCTCAAACCAACGCATTCTATCTATGCAACAGATAAATATCCGGCAGCTACCAATCACTATGCCTTGGCGTGAGGTCAAAATACATAGCTTGAATACTACCGAATATTTAACTGAAATGATGGAGGGCTACGAATGGTTTTGGCAAAACCGTGAACGTAGTGAACTTGATATAATCGACGGAACGAGATAGCTTTTAAAAGGAGTGGTTCAAGCTCCGCATTTAAAAGTTGGTTTTTGAAAAGAACCGAGTGGTTTTGAAAGTGTTCCAACGACTTTTACTTGGTTTATTTTTTCTTGCATTAATTCCAATGCGTCCCATCATTTAAACCTACCATTGCAGAAAACAACCAAAATATGGCGTACGCTTATGCCATCCACATTCGCCACGGGGCCCCGTCATCACCCGTTAGGTTACTTAACTAACGACAGAGCGGGGGCTGGACTAGCGCGGATGCAAAACATAAGCAACACCTAAATAGATATCATATATAGATATATAGCAATGATAGTCAATCCAGATCACAGATGAACACTTTGGATATACTAGGAATCCACGATTCGTTCGAGCCTTCAACGAGAAGCGGATTACACGGTCGCGATGAATAGCCAAACCCCACCCTAGATCCCTACGGGTGCGGCAAACTACCCGCCAAGTACCCGAAGCGAAGCAACCTCCCTCAGCTCATGAGTAGGCCACTCGGCACTTCGAGATACCCGGTAGTTTGTGCACCCCACCTTGGGTCTATCCTAGGAGCAAAAACAGTAAAAAGAAAGTATACAATGACGGCTACAACCCCGACCCGGTTGTGCGGCCATACAAATAATATTACATCAAATTACATGTTACATGAATTGAAAGAATAAGAAAACTCTCATCTTACAACCCCCCGGCTATTCATCCGCGACAATCCATCGAGTTCATATACACAAACCATCAACATCACAGATCACAGATATGTATAACCCCCACTAATCGACGTATAGCGATTAGCAGACGTTCAATACATATATAACATTACAGATACAACCCATTAGCCAAAGTCTACAGAAAATCGACCAAAATACGGATTTGTAACCACCCCAAAAACAAATTTGTTCTCTGGAAATTCTGGGCTGAAACAAACCATCTCAAAATCCCTAAAACACCACCAGAAACAAACTGCAGCAGAAACGATCCACAGCCGAGTCAACTCGGCCGCGGAACCGCGGTGAGTTGGTCGGTTCACTGGATCGTTTTTCTTGCAGTTTCATAAAAAAGCCTGAGCCGATTTTTAGTACATGATTTACTATTTTTAGAGCAGAAAAAAATCGGCAGAAACTAAGGTTTTCCGGGGTGTTTTGCAGTTTTTTCGTTCGGTCAAAATTCTAAATACTTTGCTAACATGCTAGGGTGTGTTTAGTTAGGCTCTGATACCACTGTAAGTCCATGTTACCTCTCCCGGTTCTTTCGGGCTTGCGGAAATGGTAAAAAACAATTTTTACGGTATAGGTAACTTGGACTACAAAAACAGATCTTGGCAAAACTGCACACTACCAACCTAACTAGAGATTTATCTACTCGGTTAGGGGTTATACCTCACTTGAACTCCTTCTTCTTGGACTCTTTGTAGTGGTTGTATGGTGCTTTCCTCGTCGCCTACTCTTGTCAAAGATGGATCCACCTGAGGGTTTCTTCCTTGAGCTCCTTTCTCGAACTTTGAGAGAACTAAGGTCTTTGGCTTGCTAGACCTTCAACCTTAGAGTGAGTAGAGAGTGGTTTAGGGTAGTTTATCTCAAGGAGAGGTTTCTCAACTCATGAGAATGGATCTCCTTGAACTAGAGGAGGAGGAAGAAGAAGAGAGGAGAGAGAATGGTTATGATAGAATGAGATGGTTTTTTACAACCATAACAATATAAGTGAATTATCAAATTAATAAAATTAATCAAATGAAAAAGTTGATGGAAGGTTTGATGAGACCATTATCATTTCACATTAAATGGTTTTTGCAAAGATCAAAGAGCATCTTTGATATGTAATGATGATGGTCAAAGTTTCAACCATGGTCAACTAGTCAACCTTGGTCAACAAGTCAACAAACCCAACCATGACACAATTTCATTTAATTAATATTATTAATTGATATATCATAAATTCATTAGGGTTTGGAAAAAGACGACTGTCAACTGTGCATACACACCCGTTCCAAAACCCTAATAAAAAATCCTTTTCCTCCGCCTCAAACAACTGTGCATACACACCCGCATTCGTGTCCCGAGGAACATGAATACAATGAGATAAAACTAACCCCAAAACATATACTAGGATCTGGCTTAAACCAGAGCCCGCTAGTAATGACCGTCCGGACACCAAACGTGCACAAGTGCGCGGATGTGAACGAACCCTGTCGCAAAACCAAGCAACCTCTACTCTGTTTTGCCCAAAGGCGAATAACCCCTCTGTGTGGGACTCTAAAGACTCGACACTACGCTGGCAGTGGGTTTAACCACAGACCGCAAGCGGCACTAGCTGTGCATAACGGCCCCCAGGTAGATGCCGATAAGAAGACGGATGAGATGAAACCCATCTGAACTCCTACTGAGCCTGAATGTGACAGTCTCCATACAGTCCGGTCTGTTCGTCTGATAACATCGCATGGCGGGACTAGGGAGTGGTAAACGTCAGTCCCCTAATAGCGGTACAAGTCGTGTCGGAGTGTAGCCCAGAACACCCTGAGATAACACTGGAAACCTACCAGTATATCTCGCTTTCCCTGGCCAGGGACTACTTGTGTAATGGCTCTCCTAGACACAGCGTGATGTCAACCCCCAATACCGGGAGAGACGAATCCTGTCTAACCGTCACTGCCTCCAAGTGCTTCGGGACTGCACCCAACTACTACCTGTTTGCACGACTCCTTTGAGCCGTGGTAGGGTAGTAATCAAAGTACAGTGGGAACACACTCGAGACGAAGTGTCAGTGTCAAGTCAGCGGACTAAGCTGTACTCATGTCACATGGGAACTGATAACTGACGATAGGTATAATACCAACCAACAGTTCCCGACGAGTCCTGTCCAGTGTACTCGTAACCTAACGAGCACCCGCATACTATCTCAAGTACGACGTACTGACGGCTGTGGGACAGACCGCCTCCCGCACTGGGATGAGAAGCACACACGCTAGTCTACTCCGGAGTATCGATGCCATGTCTCGATAATCCCACGACTAGGGATGTGTGTATAAGGATGTGCTTGTAGATTACCCAGCTCCCACGAGTGTGACTGCCATCACAACGCTGGTAATCAAGCAAAGATCCTAAGGGCTCCACTAATGCGTATAGATGATACAATAAAGAAACACATGTACACATTAAAGCAGAGACAAACCAAGTAGCATACTACCATTTCGAGCAAGATTGTCTATACAACTGTGAATATCCCAAGCTTCCATCAAGTAATATGCATACTAGTATGATACAGTAATGGCCTCTAGGGCATATACACTAACATACCTCAGGTGGAGCAACGTCCAGGGTCCACACTTTATTGGCGTACATGGACTCCATTTCAGATTGCATAGCATCCAGCCACTTATCAGAGTCCTTACTGATAATGGCCTGTCTGAAACTAGTAGGATCATCTTCTTCCAAGATGCAATCCTCTCGATCCCCGTCTATGAGAAAACCGTAGTATCTCTCGGGCGGATAAGAAATCCTACTAGATCTGCGGAGTGGCTGAGGTTCGTCCGGGACAGTTGAATCTAGCGGTTCTACCAAATCTTCAGTTATAGTTTGTCCTTCTAGAATTTCTTCTAATTCTACCGTGCCCCCACTTATTTCTTTTTCAAGAAACAACCTTTCAAGAAAGGTGGCATGTCGAGAAACAAAAACCTTTTGTTCATCGACAAGGTAGAATAGATATCTATTGGAATGCCTAGGATATCCTACAAACTTACATAAAACCGACCGTGCCTCAAATTTTTCCGGATTCTGGTTTTTCACATAGGCTGGACAACCCCGTATCTTAACCCTTTTAAGACATGGTCTTTTATTACTCCATATTTCATATGGAGTCTTAGGCACAGGTTTAGACGGAACCCGATTCAACAGATATGCTGCTGTTTCAAGCGCAAGCCCCTAGAATGAAAGAGGCAATTCTGCATTACTCATCATGGAGCGAACCATATCCAATAGGGTACGGTTTCTCCGCTCTGATACACCGTTGTGTTGTGGTGTATACGGAGGAGTAAGCTGAGAGAGAATATCATTCTCTTTCAGAATGTCCCTGAATTTCGTACTTAAGTACTCCCCCCTCTATCAGATCGAAAGATCTTAATACTTTTGCCAATCTGGTTCTCTACTTCCTTTCTGAATTCTCTGAATTTCTCAAAATCTTCAGATTTTTGTTTCATAAGATACACATATCCCAATCTAGAGAGATCGTCAGTAAATGTGATGAAGTAAGAGAACCCACCCCTAGCATGTATAGATATCGGACCACATACATCACTGTGTATGAGTCCCAAGAGCTCTGCTGCTCTTTCTCCATGTCCGGTGAACGGAGATTTGGTCATCTTTCCTTTGAGACAAGACTGACAAGGTTCATAAGATGAAAATTCGAATGTATTCAAGAGTCCATCTTTATGCAACTTACTTAGTCTTTTCTCTCCGATATGACCATGTCTACAATGCCACAAGTACGATTCGTTCGTATCTGAACTCTTCCTCTTGCGTGTGTTTTGTATATTGAGAACTGTATTCTGATTTAGAACATAGATACCATTACACAGTGTACCTTCTGCAACCAGTACCTTATCAAGGTAAATGTTCATGATATTTCTATCAAGAACAAAATTATATCCATCTTTATCAAGTAAAGAAACTGATATTATGTTGCAAACCATGGAAGGTACATAGTAGCAATTGTTCAAAATTATAGTATTACCATTTGGCAACACTAGGTGATATTCACCGACGGCTGCAGCATTAACTTGTGCTCCGTTCCTTGCCCTGAGGGACATATCACCAGGTGAAACTATCCTACTTTTTCTCAGTCCCTGCAATAAATTACAGATATGAGATCCTGATCCGGTATCTAGTACTCAGGAGGTAGGACTGACCGAAAAATAGTTCTCAATTACAAGAACACCTGAAGTAGATGCATTAGTATGCTTCTTCTTCAAGTCTCCTTGGAATTCAAACAATCCTCTTTCCGTTGCTCATACTTACGATGGCCATCATAAGTTAGAGCCAAACCGACGTTCCCCAGCCCCGAATAAGAACTCGGATCGGTCAAGCGATACATTTTATTATCTTGATTAGGGCGTGAAATGGTTGCTACCTGGAGAGAGAGAAAAGAAAAACTCAGCGTGCGCTCTTGCAAGATTAGATTGGTTATTAATTTATCTAACCAGAATGTCTCCCACTGTTTCCTCAAATTCTTCTTCAAACCCTAAAAGAAGAACTAGTCAGGATTTAATCACACGTCACAATACTTGCTTAACCTTTCAGCCAGGCTAGTGTTGGTACTTCGAGAGAGGTTTTCCAACGCTTTCGCGAAGTTCCTTAATTATATAACCTCTTTTCCCTAGAGGCGTAGCCCCGCTAACACCGTTCTAAACACGTACTTGGTTTATAGCATTGATTGTTAAGTGAAATAATCTCCCAAGAGTAATATTACCCATCAGTGGGATCGGGATCCAACTATCATTGTGTGATGCACTAGATGGAATCCACTCCAGTCACCACACTCCAGAAGGTATGCTGAATCTGCAAGTTTCCTGTATGTTTGAAACTCCCGATATGGTTTTTGCCCCTAACGACATATGGTCTTGATAGAGACCAACATACCATAAGGCGCAAGTCAAGTTCAACCCGTCATTATCTTTGATTAACTTAGACCCTCCCGCATAAGCCCTTGATAGAGAGAAAAGTGTCTATGCGACTGTCCTAATTAATCGCATCCTAAAATGCAACAGATAAGTAGCACTTAGCTACCGTTCACTATGCCTTGATAGAGACCAACGTACATAGCACGAATACTAACTGCTTTTTATCTGAAATGACGGAGGGCTACAGCTGGGTTTTTGGCGAAAAACCCGTTAACATAATGAACTTGATATCGTTGAAGGAACCTTAGTGGTTTTACAAATATATAGTGGAGAAAACTTTTTGCTAAAGAGGTCACTCCCTGTGAATGGATCTCGGCTCTTTCTTCATCGAATGAGGTGCAGGATATTCCAAACTGAATACTACGATGCAAAGCAAAAAATAATCGACTATAGTGAAGTTATTACGTTGACGCAAACTTTTACTCAAGGGGTCACTCCCGATGAAGGGATCTCGGCCGTTGTCTTGTCGAATGAGGTGCTGAATATTCATAACCGAATACCACTGTGCAAAGCAAAGAGAACGTCTGTAATGTCAATTTTTAAAACTTGGTTCCAACAACATCTTTTAGGTTTATTTTCTTGCATTAATCAAAATTAATGCGGTCCCATCAATTTAATCCTATCACACCAGAAAAAAAGAGCGAAAATACAATGTACGTATATGCCATCCGCATTCGCCACTGGGCCCCGTCATCACCCATTAGGTTACTTAACTAACGACAGAGCGGGGGCTGGACTAGCGCGGGTGCAAAACATATACAACATCTACTAGTATATATATAAGTATATATAACATTCATCCCAGACATAATAATAAGCAACATCACAGAATCACAGCCAACAATACAGAATGGTGGATAATCTTGGAGCCCCGGGTTTCATTTGAGCCGCAAATAAAACCCGACGTTCCCGGTCGTGTGGATAGCCTGTGCAATGAAAACCTGGCCCCCTACGAGCGCGGCAAGTTATCCGCCAATCCCAGAAGTGAGGCAGCCCCCTTCAACAAAGTGAATGAACCACCCAGCACTTCACAGAATCCGGTAACTTGGGCGCCCCTCCGTGGGTCATCCTATACCCCCTACGAGTGCGGCGAATAGCCCGCCAATTCTAGAATGAAGCCCCCTCCATCTCAACGCTATAAGATGCGGGCTTGTTGCCTTTTAGAACCCGGCTATTCGTGCACTCCACCGTGGGGCAATCCTAGTATAGAAAAAGAAAATAATATGTACAAATGGTGATATCGACCTCAACCCGGTCGTGCCCCAAAATAATATACAACCCGGCAAAGACGGCCGTCCACATGTCGGACGCTCTCCCCGCAATAACAAATGTACAAATGAATATAAAATATACTTCTAACATTGCACCACATGATATCCACCACGACAATCCAACCACAATCTCAGCACAATCACAGAAACATCAACGTGAATGTCACGTTCACAAATCCGTCTAAAAGAACATATAGCAGATAGACGGGTTTACCGATCGAATGACATTCACGGTCGCAGATGCTAAACTAAGTACTGATAACAAAATACGTATTTTAAAATTTCGATCGACTAAACCTTTCCAAGTGGGCCCCAAGTTCTAATCCAGTACTGAAACAAATCTAAGCCCAAAAATAAGCATTCCAGAAACCATAATTCCAAACAACAGAACCCCAGAAGAAATATTGAGCACAGAAGCCCCAATACAGCCGTGGAACCGCGGCCAGTATGTGATTTGCGCGGCGGTTCCGCGGTGTGTTAGAGGGATCATGGGCCCAAATTTCTTGAGGGTTCTTAAAAAATCCTGCACGATTTTCTGAGACCATAAAATTGATTTTTTGACCACTTTTAAAATTCGACATAAACTATAAAAAATGGAATTTTGGTTTTGAAAAATTCGGTCGATCGATATTCTAAACAAATTGAAACTAGATAGTATAGGTTTTATAACCTATCTCTGATACCATGAAGGGTTACACCAACGCCCCGGCCAACTCTTGTGGCCAAATGCGGAACAAAAATTTTAATACGATAAAAAACTTGGCGCTAGAATAAACCAAAACCGGATCTTTGCCATAAACCTAGCCAGCTAGTTAGGGTTCTATCTACTATGATAGAAAATATACCTAAAGAAAACGAGTCATTCGGGTCTTTAATCCTCTTCTTAAGCTCCTCGATGGAAGTATGGATCGTGCTTGAACTCCGGCCTCCTTGTGTCAACGATGATCCACCCGAGAGTTCCAACCTTGAGGTTAACCTCTAACTTCCGGTAACTAGAACACTTGGGTTGCTAGACTAAGTGATTTAGAGTTAGTAGAGAGTGGTTTTGGTGGCTTGGTCTCAATGGCCCTTGATTTTCAACTCATGAAACACTAGGGCTTGAGAGAGAGGAAGAAGAGAGAGCAACCATGAGAGAGAATGTGTCATCACCAAATGAAGGGTGAGCTCTCATATTAGGGAAAAAGAATAATCAAAATTTTATTAAGATAATTGTCATGGTTGATGTTGATTTGACCATTATCATGTCACAATTAATGCTAAGCACAAATATCTTTTGCTCAAAAAAAATATCTAAGTCAACAAGGGTCAACATGGTCAAACGATCAAACCAAGTTAGCCATAACACAATTATCTCTAATAAAAGATTAATAATCAATTTCCCCATCTCATTAAGGTTTTAATCAAGTCACTGGTCAAAACTCTAATGAGGTGTCTCTTTCTCTGCCTCTATCAACTGTATATACATACCCGCATCCGTGTTCTGAGGAACACAAATACAATGAGACTGAACCAATCCAAAATCAAATACTAGGATCCGGTTTAAACCAAAGCCCGCTAGTATCAACTTCACGAACACCAAACACGCATAAGTGCGCGTATGTGATCGAACCCTGTCGTAAAACCATACGACCTCTACTCGTTTCGCCTGAAGCTGGGAAACCCTCTGTGTGAGACTCTAAAGACTCGACAGTACTCTGGCAGTGGGTTTAACCACAAGCACGTTAGCGGCACTAGCTGTACGTAACGCTACCCAGGTACCTGTCGAAAGGAAGGCCGACGAGCAAACTCGTCCGAACTCCTACTGAGCCTATCCGTGACAATATCCGTACAGTCCGGTCTCTTCGTCATAGACAAACGCATACCGGGTCTAGGGGGTGGTGAATGTCAGGCCCTAATAACCTGATAAGTCATGCCGATGTGGTTCAGGACCAATCCGGGAAACTGCTGGTCAACCTATCAGTAAATCCCAACTGCCTTGGCCAAGGTCTTATGGTCCTGACCAATCGATCACTGCGCGATATCAACTCCTAATACCGAGAGAGAAGAATCCCCAACAACCGCTCACTGCCTCCATATGGCTCGGGACTGTACCCAACCAAAACCTGTTTGCACGACTCAATAGAGCCGTGGTAGGGTAGTGATCAAAGCTCAGTGGGAACGCACATGAGACAAATGCCGATCTCGGGTCCAAAGACTAACCTGTACACATGTCACTTGAGAACTTCCATCTGACGATAGGTATAGTACCATTTGGAAGTTCTCGGTAAGTCCGTCCAGTGTACTCACCCCCAGTGAGCACCTGTATACGATCTTAGGTGCATCAGACCAATGGCTGCGGGACCAACCATCCCCCGATAGGGGTAGAAACGTATACACTAGTCTACTCTGGAGTATCAATGCCCAGTCTCGATACTCCCGCAACTAGGGACCATTTAAGGATGTGTTTATGGACCACCCTGCTCCCACAAGTATGATCGCCATCACAATGCAGGTAGTCAAGCAAGATCCTACGGGCTTTATCAACATGTAACCGCAATATGTAATAACGAGTATGACATATGCCATGTTAAGATAATAACAAACCATAATAGTATACTACCATATCGAGTCTTTATCAATATGTGCAAGCTAGATATAACAACAATAGAAATACATACACATATTCTGACAAAGACAAGTCAAATAATACACTATAAAACTGAGCAAGATTGTCCTGTACATATATATTCCTAGCATCCATATGTATACATATACAATACTGGCCTCTAGGGCATATATATCCAACAAAATGAAAAACTCTCATCTCACATAAAAAAAACCCCGGCTATTCAAAACATGACAATCCAATATAACATATCACAGCAACACATAACATCACATGTCATCAACGTAAGTAAATATGCGTATCCCAATTGTCGTTGACATATAGCAACGAAACCGGCGATACACCACATATTACACTTACGGTCGCAGAAAAGAAAGTGAAAAACTACAACAATTGGAATCCGCAACCACCTTAGACATCATAAATCCAATGTATCACATTTTTTGGATTTCATGCCTAACCAAATGAATTCCTTAGACATCTCATGCCTAACAATTATAAACCCCGCATTTTAGTCTTAATATTGAAAACACTTTTCAATAACCAGTCGGGTAATTCAAAAAGATTGCCGATAACCTGATCGAATGCTCGTCGGAAACTTTAGCAGACGGCCGCACCCCTATGCCGTCGACGAAGTGCACTAAGGCGGAACACCGCGGCCGCGTGCACCCGAACGGATGCTTTTGGCAACGGAATTCTCCTACAGTCACTTGGTCAGGGCTATGGGTGTGGCTATCTAGTAAGGTAACCCGGCGAGTATCCGCGTACACTACATAATTGCGACGGACTTTTGATCAACATCAATCCCGTGGCAACCGATCAAATGATACTAACTTGCTAGATTTATAAAATTCAAACTAGTTATCACATAACTAATATTGTGGATTCCAAATATTGTATCACAATCACAGATAGCTAGAAGGTGTTAAACCTTTCGATTGAATAAACAAATACCCAAACTTTCCCAAAGAGCTCAACACTTGAGCGGAGTTCAAAAAGTACCCAGAACATGCCACATCTCCTATGAACCATCCGTAGAAGGGCCGACCCATGCCTCACTCATGTCGCCACGGAACTACCGCAAAACCCTAGGGTATGACTGCAAATCCGTGATCCAAAAAGTCGAGTTTGGGTATCGTTCTTCTAGAGGGTCCACATAATCGCTTGCATGATTTTCTGAAGATTTTAAACACGGGAAAAATCCAACTCTTGGAAAATTTCCAGCGAGGGAAAATATGGGTTAATGATATCCATTAGAACTTTTTAACGTCGTCTAAATAACCCGAATACATGTTAGAATTACGACTACGAAACACTCCGAGTTGCCTTTTCAGAAAGTTAACATCACATGCAAATTTAGAAAAAACAAACAACACCTGAAACACCAAAACCCAGAGACTGGAACACACTACAAAATTCAACCCAGAAGCTCTCAAGTTGGCCGAGCAGGCTGGTTTTGCATGCTATGTGGCCGGCCAAAATCCGGCGAGGAGGAGTGAATTTTGTATTGTGTTCATGTTGCATCTTATACAACATTCTACAGTTGTTTAAAATTTTTTTTGAAACCTTTAAAAAATCGACAGAAAACCAGATTTAGTGTTTCAAGTTTCGGAGTAGTTTCGGTTTCGTAATCTAACAAACACCGTCTAATTCTTTAGCTTGGCTCTGATACCACTGCAGGGTTTCTTAGGTTGGCAGCAAGATTTCGGGAGGCATCGTCCATGCTGTTTTCAAATTTTTTTCCGTTCTAAAGCACCCTAACCTAGAATCTTAACTAGAGAATTAAACGAAACAACATGCAAACAACTTTGCAAACAAGTGAATGAGGAATACAACATTTGTAGACCGGTTCTTCACTTCTAAAGCTCCGTGTAGTAGTCCCTTCGCTCCAAGTAGTGAACACCCGAACTCTAGTAAGGGTTCACATGAAGAAGTGAACAAGCTTGCTCGAAGTCTTCGAGGTCGAAGATGATCTACGTCGAGGAGACTCAAGCTTATGCTACATCTTCACTAAATTAGGGTTTAGTGAAGCAAACACCCTAAACTAAATGTCTAATAGTAGAGGATGATGAAGTAGGAAATGGGCTCTCTTTAGTTTTCTTTTTCTCACAATATTTTCTCACCTTAGAAAAAAGATAGAAAGCTTTTTCTCATGAAGAAGAAGATGAAGTGATGAGATGAAGAATGAACTCATGAGGTGAGAATAGCAACCATGGGTGAGTTAGTGTCATACACTAACTCATGTAGAGAATGAACCATGGGTTAACAATAATGGTTGGGTTAATAAATATCTTTAAGTAAAACAAAATGAGTGGACTTGGTCAATGGTTCCACAAGCTTCCACAAGCTTCAACCATGTGACTAATTACCACTAATTTTTGAATTACCAAGATAAATAAAAACCTTAGGATTATTGTAACCATGGTGCTAGTCTCATTAGCCCATATAGCGTGTGGCATCTAGCATGACACAAAAGATGTACACTAATATATATCACATATATACCAAATGTACACTAGTGAGAAAAAGAATTCTTAAGTGAGCTAACATTAGTTAATGTAAGTTAATATATCAAATATATAATTATATATTAAATTATCAAATCAACACTTGATTTAATAATCCGGCTATATCACATACAACCAACTAATATAAAATGTATCATCTTATCGAATCAACACTTGATCCGATAACCCGGCTATATCTCATATAACCGACCGATATCACATATCGCGAGAATAGAATGCGGTATCACATACACGCATTAATCTCGGTTCCGCACATATCACATATGTTCTCCTAGTTCGTTTCGCATGAACCAGGAAACGTCTGTGTAGGACTCTAAAGACTCGTCAATATGCCGGCAGTAGGTGATGATCATATCAAACATCCACAAGCCGCAAGCGGTCTGCTAAACGTAATGGCCACCCGGGTATTTAGCGATCAGAAGATCAACAAGCAAGCCTGCTCATACTCCTGCGAATCCAATCAGTAACACTACCGTACAGTCCGGTCTCTTCGTCAGATATGTCGCATATCACATCCTGGGGGTGGTGAAACATCAGACCCCAATAGCCTGATAAGTCATGCCGATGCAAGGTCCATAACGGTCCAAGAAAATACTGATAACACTTACCGGTAAATCTCAGCAATCCTGGCCAGGGATTTCCTGTTATGGCCAATCGAGCATAGCGCAACATCAACTCCCAATACCGGGAGAGACGAATCCCCTCCTATCGCTCATTGCCTCCATGTGACTCAGGAATGTACCCAAAAACCACCATTTTGCACGATCTCTTGACCGTGGTATGGTGGAAATCAAAGCACAATGGTAATCACACGAGACTCTATGACGATCTCGGGTCGACAGACTAACATGTACCAGTGTCACCAGAGAACTGCTATCTGACGATAGGTATAATACTATCTAGGAGTTCACGGCGAGTCCGTTCAGTGTAACCAGTCTCCACCGAGCACCCGTATACCATCTTTGATGTCAAACACCAATGGATGTGGGATCATCCATCGCCCATCATATAGGTCAAGATGCGGATACGCTAGTCTACTCTGGAATATCGATGCCCTGTCTCGATACTCCCTCGACTAGGAACAATTATAGGGTGTACTTGTGGACTACCCTTGGCCCCACTAGTATGATCAACATCATAGTCCTGGTAGTCAAGTACACATCCTAAGGGCTTTATCAACATGTGAGAGCAAGACAACATCATTTATACAAGTCAACATGTTAAGATAAAGAGCAACCAGATAGCATACTATCATGTCGAGCAAGAAAGTACTCCATATATATGTCCAAGCATCCATTATAATATACATCTCATGTACAATAATGGCCTCTAGGGCATACATATAACTAACAGATGTCGCGCTGTGTTCAGTTGGCTATCACCAGAAATCCGTGGCCACGGTGGATGAGATTTACTGATAGTTGATCGGTAGTATTTCTATTGGTGATGAGCTTGACTCAGAAATGACTTATCAGGTTAGTAGGGGTCTGACGTTATCCACCCCCTAGACCCAATATGCGATACTTTTTGAAGAAGAGACTGGACTGTACGGAGATTGTCACATTCAGGCTCGGTGCGGGTAAGGACGTACTTGATTGTCAACCCCCTTTCGACAAGTACTTGGGTAGCTGTTACGTACAGCTAGTATCGCTGACGTGCTTGTGGTTAAACCCACTGTCAGTGTATTGTCGAGTCTTTAGAGTCCCACACAGAGGGTTTTCCCAGTTTAAGCGATAGATGTAGGAGCAGTACGTTGGTACGTGCAGGGGTTCGATTAAATACGTGGACGAGATACACAAACTTGTTAGTTAGATATGCCCTAGAGGCCATTATTGTATCATACTGGATTGTATATTACATATTGGAAGCTTGGGATAATCACAGTTATAATAACAGTCTTGCTCGAAATAGTAGTATGCTACTTGGTTTGATTCTTCCTCAATATGTGCATGTGTTTCTTTTAGCATATCGCTTATACATATTGGTAGAGCCCTTAGGATATTTGCTTGGCTACCAGCATTGTGATGGAAGTCACACTAGTGGGGACTGGGTAGTCTATAAGCACATCCTTATACAGGTCCCTAGTCGTAGGATTATTAAGACGGGCCAGTAGACTAGTGTATACGCTTCTCATCCCAGCATGGGAGATGGTATGTTCCACAACCATTAGTATGTCGTACTGGAGATAGTATACAGATGCTCATTGGGTTATGAGTTACACTGAACAGGACCCGTCGGGACTGTTGATTGGTATTATACCTATCATCAGGTAGCAGTTCCGAGGTGACATGAGTACATCTTAGTCCGTTGACTTGACATCGCTACTTCGTCTCGAGTGTGTTCCCATTGTTCTTTGATTACTACCCTACCATGGCTCAAAGGAGTCGTGCAAACAGGCAGTAGTTGGGTGCAGTCCCGAAGCACTTGGAGGCGGTAGCTGTTAGATAGGATTCGTCTCTTCCGGTATTGGGAGTTGATATCACGCTGTGTTCGGAAATCCATTACACAAAGTCCCTTGGCTAAGGCAAGCGAGATTTACTGGTAGGTACTCCAGTAGTTTCTCAAGGTGTATTGGGCTCTACTCCAGCACGACTTATTGCACTATTAGGGGTTTGACGTTTACCATCCCTTTAGGCACGGTATGCGAGTATCTAAGACGAACAGACCGGACTGTACGGAGATTATCACGGATAGGCTCAGTAGGAGGTCGGATGAGTTTGCTCATCGGCCTTCTTATCGACAGATACCTGGGTAGCCGTTACGTGCAGCTAGTACCGCTGACGGACTTGTGGTTAAACACACTGTCAGTATATTGTCGAGTCTTTAGAGTCCCACAGAGAGGGTTTTCTTGCTTCGGACGAAACGATGTAGAGGCTGTATGGTTTTACAGCAAGGTTCCGATCATATACGTGTACTGGCTACATGGATGCTGTTAGGGCGGATGATACTAGTGGCTTTGGTTTAAGCCGGATCCTAGTATTGTATTATTGGATTGTTATCATCTCATTGTATGCGTATGTTTTCGAAATACGAATACGGGTATGTATATATGGTGAGGGCATTCTTGTAATTCTACAAGAGATGCTTTTAGAAGGGGACATCTCATTATTGCTTTATCTATTTTCATAAATAGATTAGTGAAGTGGAAAATGAGAGATATTTGTGGCAATGTGTGAGGCATGGCTTAGGTATTATTTTATTGGTTTGGCATTACTATTGAAGTATGGTGGGGATTTTATATTGTGAGAAATTCCATCCTTCAATGAGTGAAAGACTTGATCCATTACCCTCACATGTGTTGTGAACCCTAGGACCTAATGAGATAAAACACTCCTTTAGCTACTCTACATCATCTAGGCTACTTAGCTTAGCGATCTAAGTACCCTAGTTACCTCAGTTTAGAGGTTGCAGCTTGAAGCATATACTCTCGGATGGATCATCTTTGACGCGAGGAGTCCGACGTTGCAACCTTCATCCGTTCTCCTAGGAGCTCAAGGCGAGGAGGAGAACAAGACCTGAAGGACATGGTTCAAGGAGGTATAACTTTCTACCGAGTAGCTAAACCTCCTTATAGTTTTTGTTAGTTAAGGTTTTCGAATAGATCCTGGAGTTTAGTCGGTGTTGCGAGCTTTGTCAAAATCATTTTTGGAAAATTTCGCCTCCCCACGAACCCGCAGGGTGCGCGACATCGTCTTACAAGACTTTAATCGGACGGTTGATAACACCAGTCGGCTTAGGATTAAGCCGGATTATTAAATCAGGTTTTGATTTAATAATTTATATATGTATTTCGATGCGTATTTTTAGTATTATTGTTCACTATTCATTCTCTCTTTGATGTTATTCGTATTTTTATACGGATACGCGTATAAGTAGCGATACATATATCGGGTGAAATATTCCATATTTATACGGGAATACTTTTAGAAGAAGGACACCTCATATTTAATTTTCTTTTTACAAAATTAAATAGAAATGAGGTGGAAAATGAGGAGTTATGAAGTATGGTTCTTAGTATGTAGAGATGTATGGCTTGGGGATTTTATATTGGTAAAATCATTTGTGTGCACTATTGCACCATGGTTGTAAAAAGGCAAGCCATCCTCATTTTCAACACTTGATGTTTTCCTCACATAAGCTTCATGGTTCATGGTTTTCATGCTCATGTCTTCTTCTTCTTGCTCTCTTTTTTATCATGGTTCATGAGAGAAATTTTTAGTGAAATATTCTTACATTACCGACAATCCAAACCTAGCGAGCTTAGATCATCGGTTAGAGCCACCTCCGGTTTCCCTCGGGTGGATCGTCTTCGGCAAGGGTGGTCAATTCTCAAGCGCGATACCGGCGGCTACGAGCTTGGAGGGGTCTTCCACAATTGTGTGGATACGCGATAAAGGTTGTATTTTCTCAACTCTTACACTTTTAGTTAGCTAGTTTAGGTCTATGGATCGTATCCTGGGTTTTACGGGTGTTCGCTAAATTTTTTGTTTTTGTTTCTACCTCGGCTGCGATTTCCGCGGCGCGGGCACCGAAACCCAACATGGTATCAGAGCCACTTCATAAAGCTTAACTAGCTAGTTTGCACTTATTTAGAGTTTCGATCGACGGTTTTTTCCGAATTGCATTTCCAAATTCATGCTTGCTGTTCGAATTTTAAAGTTGTTCAAAAAATTGTTTAGATTACCATAAAATTATGTGCATGCAATTCTAGAGGTCAGGAAGAAATTGGAGCACAAGTTCCCAATGTTTGGCCGTGGAACCACCGCCTACATAGCATATGGCCGCGGTTCCGCGGTCAACTTAGGGCCATCGTGCCCCAAATTTTTTCAGGTGCTCTAGTATATGGAAATGTGATTTTTGGGATATTTGGTATTGGACTAGATTTGTTTGAGTATTGCTTTGTGCTTGGGGCCAATGCGGAAAGTTTTAATCGATCGAAATTTTGAATTCATGTTTTTCAGTTCATATGTTAGTTTCTGCGACCGTGAATATCATAGCGCGTAACAATCCGACTGGTTTCTATATGTACAATCAGACGGGTTTACGGACATGATATTCACATTGATATTCCGTGTTACACTGATGCTATGGATGGATTGTCGTGATGGATAGCCTTGTGTGCAATGCTAGATGTACAGTTTAGATTCATTTGTATATTGATTATTGCATGGGTGAGCGTCCGACATGTTGACTGCCGTTTCTGCCAGTTTGTATATTCTTTTATTGGGGCACGACCGGGTTGAGGTCGGTGTCACCGTTGTATATATATTTTCTTTTCTGTACTAGGATTACCCCGCGGAGGAGTGCTCAAATAGCCAGGTTCTAGAGGACAACGGGCCCGCATCTCATAGCATTGAGACTGGGGGGGCCTTATTCTAGAATTGGCGGGCTGTTCACCGCACTCGTAGGGAGGATAGGTTGACCCACGATGGGGTGCTCAAGTTACCGGATTCCATGAAGTACTGGGTGGCCTATTCACTTTGTTGATTGGGGTTGCCTCACTTCGAGGATTGGCGGGTAGCTTGCCGCACTTGTAGGGGTCTAGGATCTTCATTGCACTGGCTATCCACACGACCGGGGAACGTCGCGTCTCATTTATGACTCAAATGAAACTCGGGGCTCCTATATTATCTGCTATTCCATATTGTTGTTCACATGCTTGTGATGATTTTTATCTGCATGTGATGATTATTATCTGCTTGCGATGTTAATATATATATTATATATTTAGTAGATGCTTCTATATGTTTTGCATCCATGGTAGTCCTGCCCCTGCTCTGCCGTTAGTTAAGTAACCCAATGGTGCATGACGGGGCCCCGTGGTGAATGCGGATGGCATATAAAAAGCATGTTATTTTGGTTGTTTCTTTTATGGCTTGGAAACATAAAATGATGGAAACGTATTATCTGAATAACGAGAAAAATAAACCAAAATGATGTTGTCGGAACCAATTTTAAAACTACTCGGTTTTCGTCAAAACTCATAGTCGTATTCTTTTGCTTTGCATAGAGGTATTCGGTTAGGAATATGCCGCACCTCATTCTATCAGGGAAGAGCCTTGATCCCTTCACTAGGAGTTTGCTCTTAAGCAAAAGTTTATGTTACTAGTTTTAAAAGCGGAGCTTAAGACACTCCATTTCAAAGCCACTTGAGTTCTTTCAACGATATCAAGTTCATTACATTAAAGGTTTTTCGCCAAAAACCAGCCGTAGCCCTCCATCATTTCAGATTTGTATTACTTAGTATTCGTGCTACATTTTTCGTTTCTATTCGCCGAGGCGTAGTGTGCGGTAGCTCTGTAATATTTTTCTGTCGCAAGAATATGTGGATTGGTTAGGACAGTTGTATGACTTTGTTGATTATTCATCAAGGGTCTTGCGGGTGGGTTTAACGCAATCAAGATAATGATGGGTTGAACTTGACTATGACCCTTGATTTGTTGATTATTCGTCAAGGTCCTTGGGTCCTAGGGCAAAAATCATATCGGGAGTTTCAAACATACGGAAAACTTGCCAGGCATGCACATACCTTCTGGAGTGCTGTGACTTGAGTGGATCCCGTCAGGTTATCACATGATGATAGTTGGATCCCGATTCCACTGATGAGTATGTATTACACCTCGGGAGATTACATCACTTCGCAATTAGCTAATCTATTAGGTGTCTAGAAAGCGTTAACGAGGTTACGCCTCTGCGGAAACGGGGTTATTAATTGGGTCCGTGCGAAAGCATGGGGGACCTCCCTCGGAGTACTGACACTGGCCTGGCTGAACGGTTAGCGAACTTGTAAAGTGTAAATGATCCCGACTAGTTCTCCTTTTGTAACGACACTGAAATCACTGTACAGAAAAGAGTATTACAGCCTGTGTAAGAGCTAAAAGTTATTTTTGTTTAATAAAAGCAAGAAACAACTTGTAGCTCACTGGTAAAGCCCTTGTACTGCTGTGACATAACCTGTGCGTTCGATTCCCATCAGACCCAATTATTTTTTAGATTTATTCTTTTTAATTTTTAAAAGCCCAAGAGCTGCACGTGCAATACACAGAGAAATAAAAAGTTTCAGAAAAATCAAACAGGCTCAATGAGATGTACACACCCAAATACACAAGTGGCACGAATCTCGAGGCAAGACATTCAAATCCGACAGCCCATTCTCCCCTTTTGGCAGGCACCGACGGTCGATCTTGGCCCAATTTGCTTTGTGCTTTGCACACCTGTCTCTTCGACTCCCCTTAACTCCCCTGCACCGTTTGATTTTCCTGCAATCAAACAGAGACCCTTCAATTCACCATTTAAAGCCTTTTTAATGATTTTTAATCCAAAATTTAAATTCCCAAACCTTAATTTTCCACTATAAATACCACCCCATGCCCTAGCTCCCCTCTATTCTGAAAATTTCTAGCAAAATCATCTCAAAAGTTCCTATGTGCAAGTGGAGTCAAGTGGAGTTAGCAACCAAGCTCCTTCTATCGAAGATCGAAGCAGTTTTCGGAGCCCCCACGATGCCACGAATCCCCTCTCGTCTTCTTTTCTCTCTTCTCGATATTACCAAGACGTAAGTCCTTCTCATCTCTTCTTCTTTTCATCTCAATTCATCTTCTAAACATATATCGGTAAAGTGGAGTTACCTCCGATACTTTTCTTTTTAAACTTGCAACTCCTTTTTCCTTAATACATAGTTCAAACAAATTTTACCACCCTACTCGTAACTTTAATTACAAACTTTTAGTTTCGAGTTTAGCCAAAATTTTCATGTGAAACAAACATAAACGAACTTTTTCATTAAAATACTATGAACTTTAGTATCACCCTCTTTTCGATAATTGTTAAAACAATACTTTTAGGAAAACTTCACGGGGTAACGACCTACCCCACACGTACACTTTGGTTTCATAGCATGATGTCTATATATATATGGTTGGTTCAAAGAAATGCTTTTTATTAAAATACCACATCTTTTAAAAACCGGGTTTCTTTTAAAGCGGTATTTTGTAATCCTTGGCAAATACGCCTCTACAACCCTCGTTAGAGGACCCGCTAATGGATGGTGCGGATTATCGCACATTCTTAGGATAGCAGAGTGTCACAACCCGTAATTTAGCACGTGACCGGCACTTAAATTACGCAACGTCTAAAGGCGTGACGTAAATTAAGTAAGCCGAAGCCCAGAAAATCTAAACCTTTTTGCGGAAAATAGTGGGGATGCAGTTTTGAAATAAAGGTATAATGAATCATGTTTTCTTTAAATGCATAGCTAATGAAACATGAGAATGCAAGTGGATTATATTACCGTTGAAAACATGTTTCGTTTTTAAAAATTTGGACAGCACCTCCCTTGTATATTTTGATCCAAAAACATATACACAACAATATATAGACATCCCCAAGCGGGAGCTAGCTCTTCGCCAACCGGCGGAATCACAACCACGCAATAACAAATATACGACGCCCAAAGGCGAAGCTCAACCCAGAAAGAAAAAATAAAGAAGCATGACATCAAAACTCAAGAAAGCGATCATAAACCCATCGCTCTAAGTCTCGCACAATATCCAAGTCTGACTAGGTCTACCAATATACAATTCTAGTTCTCTGATTTGATCTGATCTGAAGGAGTTTATCTAGATACAACGGAATATAAAGTACGAGAGTGGACACGATCCAATGTGTGTCCCACCTACAAAAGCAAAACATCCTGGAAGAAGCTGTATGCCAGCAATACCGCAACTGATCCCAGGCGGTCAAACCTGCAAGAACTGTGGCACAACGGGGTGAGTTTCCAACACGTGAGTAGAAAACATCAACAAGTAGAAATCGAATAAAATAATGATTTCCTAAGTCACTATATCCTGAAGGTTATACTATGATATCTAGGGTGACCATAGTATGCATATATGTCAACAATCGAGTCAATGCAATGACATATATAAATAAACATCTGACATCATATGCCCATATGCATGTGGATATCATCCATGTGTCCATCAAAGACACAAACAATATCATGGAACCTGAGTGTCCAACACCGACACTCGAAAATCATGAAAACATATGCCTGTATGTATAAGGATATCAACCACGTGTGTCCATCAACGACACATCAAAATCATTGAACCTGAGTGTCCAACACCGACACTCGAAATATCATGAAACCCGTGGCCAGCATCGACACGTAAATCCTCATATCTCAGATGCCGCATACTCAGATCGGCCCTCATATATATCTCATCTCAGGCGCCGCATCCTCAGATCGGTCCTCATATCCATCTCATATCATTACTCCAAAACGGTATCCTCCGGATATCCGCCGAGTTCTATACAATCACCGGTAGATAGTGTTCCCTCTTCCAGGCTCATCGTCTACACCACAAAAATCATTTCTTGCCTCGGGATACCATACCGGGTCCACCATATACCCGCAAACGGAATCCGCCAACTCCTCGAATCGGGTCTCGAAAACAAGCTCAGAACCGAGAAAACCCATGGTGGACGTCTCGAAATATCATATCAATAGAAACCGTGTTTTTAAAGCAATACGCAATTTCCTTTGAAATATAACCACGGTTGTCAAATCCAGATATATCATGAAAACAACATCTCAATGCATATAACCATAAAGTACGATGTATGCAACATAGAATAGTAATATGAGCATATCGAGTATATCATGCAAGCATATGACCGTAAAGTAAGATGTATGCAATATAGAGTAGTAATATGAGCATATCTAGTATATCATGCAAGCATATAACCATAAAGTAAGATGTATGCAACATAGAGTAGTAATATGAGCATATCGAGTATATCATGCAAGCATGTCAAGTGATAATACTGAACAATGAATATACTTTTACGTTTAAGATTTATCTCATAATATGGCAGTTCTACTATGTAAGTGACATGGCAATTACCGATGAAGAATGTGGGTGAGCCGGCAAATCTGTGTATGTGTAACATGCGCATCAACGGTAATTGTGCAGGTGTACTAGCAAATGATATCATATAGCATTCAATACCGGCACGTGGCATGTACTTCACGAGGGGTAATATCCTACACAACATGAACAATAAATGGGTATATCTATCTACACAAGAATCATACAGCCACTTTTTAAATGATACACATCGTCATTTTGAAAATAGGTATGGTTCGGGTGGAAATCTTTATATCGACGATCTCGCCTCATAACATCCGATATGACAATAATCCTCGATCATCATCCTCAAATCACTAGCGTAGATCAATCATCTGGTACATCTCATCACATACGGTAATCTGTTCAGTTGATAAAACTGCACATTTGTATTACATTTTCCCTACCATTTTCATATTAAAGAAGGACTTTATTATAATATATCATACATATGAGGGTTTATGTGTAAAAATACTATTTTCCATGTGTAGATATATTATAATTAGCATTTGGTAGAAAAATGTATGCAAATAAATTCATTGACCAAATCCTAGTAGAACAAAGTCTACTAAAGATTATTTGAGTTGTTGTGCAAAAGATTTCCAAGTGTGCAGAATTTTTCAAAGACTAGAATCAAGCAAATCAAGTTGTTGAAGAAGACTTGCCTAATTAAAGAAGCAAAACTTGGAGACCAAGTCTGGAAGCAACCGCGAAAAGATTTCCAAATTCTAAAGGTGCCAAGGATCGCCAAATGTCACATAGAGACAGCTCCTGAAAAATGATGGACGGACATGATCATCAAGCCGCGGATCCGCGGCAATAGCCCCTTTATGCCGCGGATCCGCCACAGATATAGTGAGTTGAGAGTTGAGGATTTTTGGGGAAAATATTTTCTACATTTTACCTAATATGGAAGCAAATGATTCTGTCTTTACACTATAAAAAGGCACCGAGAGCCTCTTGGAAAAATCATCAAGTCGACGCGATCACGAAGTCCAAGACGGCTCACGCATCCAGGCTGATCATCAACTGATCGTCTACCTCCTTGGAAGAGATCGAGAAGCAAACTAATATTTGTAATCATTTTCTAAGGGATCAAAGTGTAATGAATATTGTTGATTAATAAAGGTAGTTCTTTTTCTTATTCTATTTCTTCGTAGTTTAATTAAGCATTTTCTCTCCATCTCTCTTTCACCCAACATGCGCGAGTAATTCTTCGCTTGTTAGGGTTCGTTGGATTATGGTAGGCTAATGGATGATGAACATCTCTAAACTCTTTTTAAGTCCTATAAAGTTTATGAACTTTATCAAAAGAATCATTAACATCCTAATCGGGCGCGCTACCAATTTATTGCTAGTCTCGACCGCGATTAGAGATTAGATTAATGATTGTTTTGGTAGAGGCTAGATATGAACGGAGTTCCGTGTCGAGATAAGGGTTAAGAATGGGATTCCTTTTCCCTCCAGAAACCATAATCTACACGCATCACCGTCGTTCTAGTTTTAAATCTATTAAAGGATAAAAAGGGTAACTTTTAACTAATCATCCATAACTACTAAATCCTAACGAACCCTACAAGCCCCCTTTTATATTAAACTTTCATCCATAATTAATCTAGATCTATATTTTGCATTCTTATTTAACGTAGATCTAGAAACTATTTCCACCATTCTTTATTCTTTCCCCTCTCTTTTTCAACATATCTAAAGTAAGAGTAAAAGGTTCCACGTTTCCCAAAGGACGACCCGTACTCACCTCGGTCTAGCTACACGCGACACCGTTCTGATTGCGGTTACACTACAAACACACTCTTTCATAACAATCAAATGGCGCCGTTGCCGGGGAAACGTGCGTAATTTTTTATTCTTGCTATTTGTGTTGAATTCTTAGACGATTCATATCATTATTAAAACAAAACTGCAAATTGTATATTTAACGATTTGTGTGTGAATTTTGCGAGGGACTCTGGATTCATGGACTTGAGGAAACAGGAGATCTAGGGTTCCAAACTTCTCTGGTATCTTTCTTAACCCCTTCTCTCTCCTCTCAAATCCAATAAAATCTATCTTCTGCAGGATTCTTTGCAAAATCGCGTCGCTAAAAAAATCTTTTTGCAAAAGTTTTGTGATTGGTTTTGTTTTGCATATTTAATACGGACTTTAAGGGGCAAAGACCAAATCAAGATTAGGTGGGGATTTCATCACCCTTCCTAAGCCCCACAAATCACAAACCGAGCATCTAGATCAACCCTTCATTAATTTAAAAAATATCTAGACCATATTCTAAGGACTGTCGCGCTCAATAAGGACAGAGGAAGGTCGTGGGTAATCTATCGTTTATCCGCATTACTTTTGTAGTGCCTAGGCAAGTGTGTCAAAGGCTAGTGGTTTTTAATTAGGCCCACTACTGTAGTTCCTTCCCACTTACCTGACACTTACCTGGCTACAAGGGTAGTACGGAGGCGGTAGAGGATTGATCCTGCGGCTTGTCCTTTGGAAGTCTAGGAGCGGTCTAGAGACCGGACCTAGGTAACCTTAGTTCTAGGGTTGCTTGTGCATCTTAGGGTGATTTGTCTTGAGTCCCACTTTTTCAAAACAAGCCAATTTTAAATCACACACACGCTGCCACTTGCACTAAACCCGCTTAGTGCATGCTCGGCTGGACACGGGATCCTAGTGCCCGTCTTGTCCGCGTTCCTGCTATCGACGCCGAAGTCGGTACTTCTTCATCTTCTTTTCCGCCACCACACACTATGACCGAGAAGGACGGCACTCTATCAGAGTATAACACCATGCTGCCACCGCCCGGAGGTGCGCAGAATCCACCACGCATCTCTCTCCAAGAGAGATGCTATCCTATCCGTGGTCCTCTTCCCACTTGTCTATCTCTTCCACCACCTAACGGGGATAATTTCGAAATTAAACCCCACTACATCAATCTGCTGCCCAAATTTCACGGGCTTGAGTCGGAAGACGCGTATGTTTTCATCACCAAATTCGAAAACGTATGCGCAATGATGGGTACTTCACAATTGACTTTAGATGCTATGCGCTTACGTCTTCTCCCATTCACACTGTGCGACTTGGCAGAAAAATGGTTTTACAATACTGCCGCACACTCTATCACTAATTGGGATGAATTCGTCATAGCATTTCTTAAGAAGTTTTACCCAAACCATAAGACTGCCCATATTAGGAGCGAGATCAACCAGTTCACCCAGCTTCCCAATGAACCATTTTGGAAGTGCTTTGAACGTTTCAAAGATCTGCTTGTCCAATGCCCCCACCACGGAATACAAAGATGGGATTTATGTCGGATTATATATGAGGGCATTAATCCAGCGACAAAGCAGATGCTTGAAACAATGTGTCAATGCAATTTCATGTCTAAAGACGACGGTGAAGCTTGGAAGTATCTGGAAGACCTCGCTGAACACACTTTGCAGTGGGAAAGCGTAAGACCACCTTCATCTAAGGGAGGTGTTCACCAGCTCGATGTTTCCATCGCAGTGAAAGCCGAAATGGCAGCGATGCAGAAGAAACTCGACGCTATTGAGAGCAGATTCTCATCAGTTTCCCTAAATCAGGTTACGCTTCCTAATACCGTCTGTGGTTGCTGTTCGGATCCTTCACACTTAACGGAAGAATGTCCTATGAATGCATCGTTTCAAGCGAATGCTGCTTTTCAGCAGCGACCTAGAAACGACCTTTATTCTTCCACGTACAATCAAGGATGGAGGAATCATCCTAACTTTGCTTGGAATCAAAACCAACAAAGCAATTATCAAAGACCTCCTCCACAGCAACCACAACCACAGAATCAGCCCCCCTTTCAGTCACAGAATTTCCAAAATCCGGCCAACATTTCTACACCACAAGTGGCCGGTACTAACAACTCACTTGCACAAACTTTGGATATGTTCATGAAACAATCCATGCAAATTTCGGCTGAGATGAGGTCTTCTATTGATACCATAACGAAAAACTCCGTCTCCCATGGTGAGAGTATTAAATCATTAGAAAACCAAATCGCACAGTTAAACGCCGCAATGAGTGCGAGAGAGAAAGGGAAACTCCCATCTCAACCCCTACCGAATCCTGGCCATTCACAAAATCATAATGTGAATGCCGTTACTACGTTGAGATCGGGGAGAGAGCTGAATAACCGAGTGGATGAGCAGTTTGATGTTAGTGACACATTTGATACCCCAGCTTCTTCTTCTTTCCCTAATTCGTCTAATCTCCCACCTTCACCCGAGCCTATTCTCCGTTTTCCCCAAGGCTCGAACATTTCGCCGAATCTATCTAAGTCGATTCTCACTCCAATTTTGGGATCGAATCCATCCCCACAGTCTTCTCCACAAATGTTGGACCCAAAACTTATTGATCAAGCACCTTATCCAAACAGGTTAAGGGGCAACAGACCAAGTCCACAAATGGAGAAGATTGTGGAAATTTTTAAGCAAGTTAACATAAACATTCCTCTCCTAGATGCTATTCAACAAGTTCCATCATATGCGAAAATCCTAAAGGACTTGTGCAATAGGAAGAGAAAAGTTCAAGTACCTAAAAAAGTTTTCCTTGCGAGTAATGTGAGCACAACTTTTACAAAACAACTACCCAAGAAACGAAAGGACCCCGGAAGTCCTACAATTTCAATTTCTATTGGGGGTAAAAATATCAATCGTGCTCTACTCGATCTAGGTGCTAGTGTTAACTTGCTTCCGTATTCTGTTTATCAGCAATTAGGGATTGGAGAGTTAAAACCTGCGCATTGCACTCTTCAGATGGCCGATCGATCTATCACCCAACCAAGGGGTGAGCTAGAGGATGTGTTAGTCAAAGTCGGGGAATTCATATTCCCTATGGACTTCATTGTTATAGATACACAACCTGTGGCAAACCCACGCAATCAAATCCCGGTGATACTCGGTCGACCCTTTTTGGCCACTTCCAATGCAGTAATCAATTGTAGAAACGGCTCTATGACCCTATCCTTTGGAAAGAAGTCAATTGAGCTTAACATTTACAAGTTGGGAAGTGAACCCTCCGAACCCTATGCTCATGTGTGTTATGTCGAATTAATGGATGTCGACAGCAGCGAATTTGATCAACCTCATGATACTAACTCTTTTCATATGTTGTTGTTTGACCCAACCATGTACTCTTCCACCGAGTTGTTCGGGTCAACATCTAACGCTGATGAGGAACTTTTTATAGAGTCTGACGATCACCCCATTTTTTCTGATGACATTATTCTTCGGGGTATCGATGAAAACTTTGAGGAAATTTTCGCTAATGAACTCTCATTTTTACAAGACACGGGTGTTGAGATGAAGAAATTGGACCTCCACCCCTTCTTTTGGACAATCATGATAATGCGAGTAATCTATCATTACTATCACCGTGTCGTCTCTCCAAATTGAGACGCAATCCTTTTCCATTACACCTCTTATCACCTCCCCACTTCTTCACGTCGAAAGGTGACATGTTCTTCCACCAACCTTGGTGCTTCATCGATAAATTTTTTGAATGGTTGGTGTTGACCTTCGGTCTTTGCAAAGCTTGGCATTGACCAATAACCTTACCCCCTCGTGTGATTTTAAAAGATTAACATTGTTTAACTCAAGTTTGGGGGGGTATATTTTGGCTCTTGAAAGAAAATGATTTTTACAAAATTGTGAGCCAAAAATAAGTTTGGGGGAGGATTTCACTTGCATATATTCTTGCCCCCATTAATAATTTCCTCCCAAGTCTACAGGTTTTTGAGCTTAATGGATGACATCAGTGAGGACACTGCTGTAAACAGGTTTGGGGGAGGTTTGTGCTTATTTACACATCAATTTGCATCATATTTTGCATAAGCACAACATTTTCAAAAAATTTTAAAAAAATAAAAAATTCTTTTATAACAAAAGAGTAGATAGTGAAAATTTAAATCCAAAAGATTGGAAAAATTTAAGAAAACCAAGAAAATTAGAAGTTTTCTTAAACGAACTAGTAATAAGTAGTTATGAGCTGTTGTCCCAAGGGTTAGTAAGATGAAGGAAGTCACTAATCTGAGGATAAAAATAAGTCTAAAAAATAGTTCCTATTCTGGAAGCCAAACATTTGAACGTTGATACCCTACTATATGCACTTACACACGTCTTGAAACTCGGGATAGTAGAGGATACCTTGAAATGCTCTTGTCTAAAAGCCAAAGTATGAAGGAAATGAAAAAAAAATGAAGAAAATATAAAAATGGTGAAAAGAAAAAAAAATGAACACTGATTTTGTTATCGCCAAGGCAGCAATAAAAAAAATATAGCGAGGGTGCCTCTTCACCTAGTGCCCTAAGGCCAACTGGTCTGGGAGTCACTGCTAAGCCTTAGGTGGTGTAAGACGAGGAAAATATTATCACCTAATCAGCAAGCACATGAGTAATCGGTCGGTTAGTACCTCAAGAAGTATTAACGGTCGCATGAAAAGGTGTGAGCAAACCTAAGTATTCATCAAATTAAAAAGTACTAAGGTAGATGGACATGAGTATGATAGCTTGAATTGAATTCTCCGAGTGTAGGGATGTCCATTTCACACACGTAGGGGTATATGATCTATGTTTGGATGAAAGGTAGAAATGAAGAATAAAGACGATATTTTATTGAGGGATGATGTGATTTCTAACATTTTTCATGACAATTAAGATAGGGCTCCTGACAACCGAAAAGCTCGTGTAGTTGGAAACTCTTATTTTCAAAGTCTTTCTTTTATGGTTCTTATCTTTATATGTAAATTTCACCATCTCTCTTTTATTATTGGATTTTGTGGGTGTAATCCGCTGAAAACCCTTAGGAGACAACACTCCTCCTACTAGGGACACCTAGAGGTTTAACAGCTTGTTGCACGTGCTCAGTGCAATCGTGTCTGCCTACGAAAGTGTGCTTAGTTTTCTCCTTTCTTTTTCTCCTCTTGAATAAACTAGTTTGCTCGGGACGATCAAAGATAAGTTTGGGGGTATTTGTTCAGTTGATAAAACTGCACATTTGTATTACATTTTCCCTACCATTTTCATATTAAAGAAGGACTTTATTATAATATATCATACATATGAGGGTTTATGTGTAAAAATACTATTTTCCATGTGTTGATATATTATAATTAGCATTTGGTAGAAAAATGTATGCAAATAAATTCATTGACCAAATCCTAGTAGAACAAAGTCTACTAAAGATTATTTGAGTTATTGTGCAAAAGATTTCCAAGTGTGCAGAATTTTTCAAAGACTAGAATCAAGAAAATCAAGTTGTTGAAGAAGACTTGCCTAATTAAAGAAGCAAAACTTGGAGACCAAGTCTGGAAGCAACCGCGAAAAGATTTCCAAATTCTAAAGGTGCCAAGGATTGCCAAATGTCACATAGAGACAGCTCCTGAAAAATGATGGACGGACATGATCATCAAGCCTCGGATCCGCGGCAATAGCCCCTTTATGCCGCGGATCCGCCGCAGATATAGTGAGTTGAGAGTTGAGGATTTTTGGGGAAAATCTTTTCTACATTTTACCTAATATGGAAGCAAATGATTCTGGCTTTACACTATAAAAAGGCACCGAGAGCCTCTTGGAAAAATCATCAAGTCGACGCGATCACGAAGTCCAAGACGGCTCACGCATCCAGGCTGATCATCAACTGATCGTCTACCTTGGAAGAGATCGAGAAGCAAACTAATATTCGTAATCATTTTCTAAGGGATCAAAGTGTAATGAATATTGTTGATTAATAAAGGTAGTTCTTTTTCTTATTCTATTTCTTCGTAGTTTAATTAAGCATTTTCTCTCCATCTCTCTTTCTCCCAACATGCGCGAGTAATTCTTCGCTTGTTAGGGTTCGTAGGATTATGGTAGGCTAATGGATGATGAACATCTCTAAACTCTTTTTAAGTCCTATAAAGTTTATGAACTTTATCAAAAGAATCATTAACATCCTAATTGGGCGCGCTACAAATTTATTGCAAGTCTCGACCGCGATTAGAGATTAGATTAATGATTGTTTTGGTAGAGGCTAGATATGAACGGAGTTCCGTGTCGAGATAAGGGTTAAGAATGGGATTCCTTTTCCATCCAGAAACCCTAATCTACACGCATCACCGTCGTTCTAGTTTTAAATCTATTAAAGGATAAAAAGGGTAACTTTTAATTAATCATCCATAACTACTAAATCCTAACGAACCCTACAAGCCCCCTTTTATATTAAACTTACATCCATAATTAATCTAGATCTATATTTTGCATTCTTGTTTAACGTAGATCTAGAAACTATTTCCACCATTCTTTATTCTTTCCCCTCTCTTTTTCAACACATCTAAAGTAAGAGTAAAAGGTTCCACATTTCCCAGAGGACGACCCGTACTCACCTCGGTCTAGCTACACGCGACACCGTTCTGATTGCGGTTGCACTACAAACACACTTTTTCGTAACAATCATAATCCATCGTACGGGGTTATCAAATAGAATAGGGAATCTATCGACCTATACAATAATGAGGGTATGGATCTAAAGTCTCGTACGGTATATTACTCATTATACTCATAAATACACACACACACACACACATCTCAAATCACATTTGTATAAATGTCATATCTTATTAATTCCACAACACCTCTATCTCAATCTCGTGCCATGCTTATCGATCTCGATCTCATATCATATCATTAACAACTCATACTTGATCTCTTTATATTCATACTTATTATGATTCACTTTCTCATTTCATATTCTCATAACAATCCGAGTCATCTATATTTATCATCTCAATATTCCATATCATGTTATCTTATATACCTATATCATATTCTCATATATCAATCCGAGTCATCTATATCAATCCTCTCAATATCCCACATCATGTTATCTTATATACCTATATCATTTTCTCAATCCAATATATCCATTGGTGTCAACTTTTATCATATCATCTCTTACTAAATCCTATAATCATGTCCGAAAGTTCGTAGCATATCTTTTATCAAAATTATAATTTATAAAACGATCTTTCCATATCAATGGTTGCGGGGGTGCTATACGCCATCCACCCGACTTCTCCCGTAGATATAAATCTACTCACCTACTAAACTCCGCGCTTAGCCGAAGTCGATATGCTCGTCGTCTCGGAAGTCCACGCGAAGGTACCTACAATCAATACACAATTGCAATACTATTAAAACCAATATCCGAAAACCGATACGGTACACGGATTGCTTATAGGTTAGAACCTATAGCCTACGCATGCAAAAACAACCAAACAACCCTCGTCCGTTGACATACAAACGTCTAACGACGGAATCAAATCTAAATACCAAAATCACAAATTCAAGTATCTTAATAACATATCCAAAACACTCGTAAACAACTCCCAGATTTTGGCTCAGGTAATTTAGGACTAAACAAGCAAGTACAGGGGATAGCTTATAGGGTAAGTGAGCTACAGGTAAAACCACATCACCATAGGAATTAGGGGGTCCGGCGAGATCATCCAAAAATCCGGCCTCGCTGGTCTAAGTAGGAGCAATTGGGTTCGTACTTTTGTGGTGGTCTTCTAGTGGTCTATCTAGGTCAATGGATGTAACATTTTGGGAAAATTGAGAATATTTAATTATAAAATTTTTGTTATAAAAATAATAAAAATTGATAAGTTTTCGAAAATGATATCGCTTATGAAATTGAGTATCGGAATCATGTCCGAAAAATGTAATTATTTTGATAATTATGAATAAAGTGGGTGATATCAAGAAAATGATATTTTAATTATTTTAACATGACATTGTATTTGTCATTTAGCTAATAATAATTAAGTAATAGATTTATCATTTTATATCTTTTATGTTATATGAAATTGATTTATGATATGAAGGTTTGTACTTATTGTTATATTTTGTCATGGATGGCATATATCATTATATGTTAATTTTCACACAAAACACCTCACTTCACCCTTATTTATAAGTAAACACCTCCTTTAAACCCTTGCTTAAAACTGAACACCTCCTCCTTTATAACTCTCCACCTCTTCCTTGCATGAACACCCCACCTCACTACTTGTGTGACACCTCCTCCTCCTTTCCTTTACATCACCACCTTGCACTTTCCACCTCCTCCTTTCTCTACAACAAACCCTCACCCTATTCTTATCTCCTTACCTTATATTATAATTCCCAAACTGAACCAAACACCTAAAAATCCCCAAATTAAATCCCTCATCAAATCAAAGAGAAGAAATAGAAGATGAGACTAAGTACTAAGATCACTTCCCTCACCCTCAAGCTACGAACTAGGAGCTTGTGCATCTTGTAAGAAGATCTTCCAGCAATCCTCTGTAGGTAATCTTTAAACACTGTATGATTTTAGCTCTGTACTATTTTAGTTTAGAGATCGAATATCGGTAAATATCTTATTTTTACAAGTTTAGGCTCTGTCTAGAATCTGCTATAGTTTAGATGGAAATTAACCTAACTAAACAGTGTCATTATATCGTAATCTGGACTTTGAATAACCCATAGGAAGACAGATCCCTCACCTCGGATTTTGGCCGGCGACATGTCCCCAATTTCCGAGCTCGCCGGTTTTCCTAGGGATTTGGGTGTTGGAAATTTTAGGGTAGCTCTATATATCTATATTAGGAGGTTTGGTATTGTTAGTTTAGGTTAGTTTATCATTATGTGAAATCAGGGAGCGAATATCAGTGTTAGGATTAAGATTCTTAGATACGACACGGAAATATTGTACCATGAGTTTTGTCATGACCAGGGAAGGGTTAGATCAGATTAACTTAAGTTCTGTAACTCACTATATCATCACATAGCATGTTCAGTTTGTGCAGTATCATAAACTGGGATCTTGTGTTATCTAGTTCACTGTAAATGAATCTGGAACTAATACGTATAATCACTAGAAAGACTAGCAAGACCAAAAGTATAATAAGCCAATTAGAAGCCCTCACTTAAAACCTGAGCCCCAAACTCCATACAAGATCCGGCGAGGCACCCCCTAAATCTGGCGACGCCGGCCATACTATGGATTTTGGTGTTGATTCTTCTTCTGTAGTTTTGAGTTAGTATTTTACAAGTCTCTGTATTGTTTGTGTTGTCTAATTATTTACACAGTAAAATCTAGGAACGTTTTAGAAATGGTTTTATCAAATTTCATATATTTACAATACGGAGTTTTCGTATTTTGATGTTGCAGCTGAACCGTTGACGTTTATACGTTAACGACATAATTATATAGACGTTTTTAGGTTAAGTGTGCTGTAGGTTCTAACCTACGGGCGTTTAACTTGTTGTATTGGTTTTCGATATGATATTTACATCAATGCGATTTAAATACGAATATAGGTACGATTCGAGGATTCCGAGACGGAGTTGGCGATGTAGCAGCATGGATTCAGCGAGCTTTTAAGTTGGTGAGTAGATTTACATCTACTGGGGAAGTCGTGTTGATGGAGTATAGCACTCCCACAACCTTACAAATAGTATTATGATATTTAGTTAGTTTAGTATTTATTCAGGATATTTATATAGTATTGCATCTAGTATGTCCTTCAATTTCATACAATTTCATGCATAGTTATAGATGAGATACAGTGATACGATATGGATATGGTTTGATGGATTTTTACGAGAGATCACGCTAGACTTGATATGATACAGATACAGTGATATGATGAGATATAGTACAAGGATTTATACGTATTGGAAATGATGAACTTTGTATGCCGAATAACGGCCAATTTATCCTTTGACTCACAGAGTTAGGTTATATTCTGCTTTAGGATGTAATACTTGTGTGAGCTATATTCTTTTAAAAACTACGATTCGTTTCTCTTTTAAATAAAGTACTAGGATGCGTACCAATTTCTAAAACGGATATCTATTTTAAATCTAGGGCAGCTTCCTTATTTCAAACTTAACGTTTCGATCATTTCTAAAGATAATGGTATAGCTCATATCAAGTAATTACAATAGTTATGTTTAGATTATTTTACATGTTTGCATTATTTTATCAATATTATATATTTCTGCGCTACGCACACTCTGATAGAACACTGCACAAATACCAATGAGTACTATGCTGCACAAGCACGTAAACATATGTTACACTACATCTCATTGGTACTGCCATGTCACTGTAGAACCGTTCAGTTGTGGAATGCGTATATGTACATGTGTTAATATAAATAGGTTGTTATACCGTAGAACACTTGCACAAATACTAATGATTGCCATGATGCACGAGCACAGACGCGTATGCTGCACTACACATCATTAGTAGTACCATGACACAGTAGAATTGAAATCTATATTTATGTGATATAATTACGTAGTCTTCTTTATTCCTGTTGTAAATTACGAATATTAGTACTGTAAGTCGACGTTACACACCCCACAAGATGCGGGGAGGCGGAATAGGTAAAACAATCATTTTGTTTAAGGTAACATCGACTAGCTTTACGGATCTTTGCTAAACCCTAACTAACAAACTATCTAGAAGTGCTAAACTACTATGATAGATGATTATACCTCAAGATACTAGTCCTTCTTGTTCTTGTTGTTCACCTCCTCGTCGTCCTCCTCGATGTGATAGAAGATCCATCCGAGAGTTCCTTCTCCAAGTTTTAACCTCTCACTTGAGGTAACTAAGTGGCTAGGATTGCAAATCCAAGTGACCTAGAAGATATAGAAGTGGATTAAGGATCTATTAGTCTTTCTAACCCTTGGGATCTCAACACATGAGAGGATTAGGGTTAGGTTGAAGAAGAGGAGAGCTTGAGGAGAGAGAGTGTGTATGTGAGAATGAAATGAAAATATAACTCATTTCTATATTTTATGAAGCATAATAATTATCAAATAAATCATATGAGATAATTACAACCATGCTTCATTTAATCCAAATGAATGAATCATCTCATGAGTCATTAAAACAATTAATGTTTCATTAACACACTTAGATGAATCATCTCATGAGTCACCAATTCAATTGATGCAAATAACACATAAGCTCTCCACCTCATTTAGTTTAATTCATAAATGAATTAAATCTAAATGAGTCACCTTTCTTCTAGAAGCTTCTCGACTAATTACGAGAACGCCCCTCCCATCTGTATTTACGAAAAACACGGATATACTAAGACTGCATAAATCCAATAATCCAATACTAGAATCTGGCTTAAACTAAAGCCTGCTAGTATAATCTGTCCGAACATCATACGTGCAAAAGTACACGTATATGTCCGAACCCTGTCGTAAAACCATACGACCTCTATATCATTTCGCCTGAAGTAGGGAAACTCTCTGTATGGGACTCTAAAGACTCGACACTACGCTGGCAGTGGGTTTAACCACAGGCCGAAAGCGGTACTAGCTGTACGTAACGGTCCCCAGGTAGATGTCGATAAGAAGGCCGATGGGGAAACCCATCCGAACTCTTACTGAGCCTGATGTGACAATCTCCGTACAGTCCAGTCTGTTCGTCTAAGACTATCGCATATCGAGCCTAGGGGGCGGCAAGCGTCAGTCCCCTAAAAGCGGTATAAGTCGTGTTGGAGTGAAGCCCATTACACCTTGAGAAGCTACTGGAAATCCTACCAGTAAATCTCGTTTGCCCTGGCCAGGGACTTTGCGTAATGGCTCTCCAAACACAGTGCGATATCAACTCCCAATACCGGGAGAGACGAATCCTTTCTAACTGCCACTGCCTCCAAGTGCTTCGGGACTGCACCCAACTGCTACCTGTTTGCATGACTCCTTTGAGCCGTGGTAGGGTAGCAATCTAAGAACAGTGGGAACACACTCGAGACGAAGCAGTAGTGTCAAGTCAACGGACTATGCTGTACTCATGTCACCTTGGAACTGTTAACTGACGACTGGTATAATACCAACCAACAGTTCCTTGCGAGTCTTGTCCGGTGTACCCGTAACCCAACGAGCACCTGCATACTATCTCTAGTACAACGTACTAATGGCTATGGGACAGACCATTTCCCCAACTGGGATGAGAAGCATACACACTAGTCTACTCCGGAGTATCGATGCCCTGTCTTGATAATCCTACGACTAGGGACCTGAGAAAGGATGTGCTTGTAGACTACCCAGCCCCCACTAGTGTGACTGCCGTCACAACGCTGGTCGGCAAGCAAGATCCTATGGGCTCTATCAATATGTATTCGTGATATGCTGAAAGAAACATATACACATATTAAGATAGATATAAACCAAGTAGCATACTACTATGTTGAGCAAGACTGTTAATACAACTGTGAATATCCCAAGCTTCCATTAAGTAATATACAAACTAGTATGATACAATAATAGCCCCTAGGGTATATACACTAACAATCTTCCACTTGCACTAGGGCCATGTACTAGCATATTGAAGACCTATCATCTCGAATAGTCTCTCGAACTGCGTCTGAGGTATGGCCTTTGTGAATGGATCTGCAGTGTTCTCCTCTGTAGCAACTCTCCGGACCTCGATCTCCTGGCGATCTATGATCTCCCTGATCAGGTGATACCGCCTTAAGATGTGTCTGGACTTCTGATGGGACCTGGGTTCCTTCGCTAAAGCTATAGCACTGTTGTTGTCACAATACAGCGGTATTGGATTAACAATGGTAGGAACCACCTGAAGTTCTGTTAGGAACTTCTTTATCCAGACTGCTTCTTTTGCGGCATCGCTAGCAGCGATATACTCCGCTTCCATCGTCGAGTCAGCAACGGTGTCCTTCTTGGAACTCTTCCAGCACACCGCCCCTCCATTGAGGGTAAAGACATAACCTGACACGGACTTGGAGTCATCCTTGTCACTCTGGAAGCTGGAGTCAGCAAAAGCCTCGATCTGGAGGTCTTTTCCGCCGTAAACCAAGAACATATCCTTAGTCCTTCTCAGGTACTTGAGAATGTTCTTTACTGCTATCCAGTGCTTCTCCCCTGGGTCTGACTGATACTGGCTTACCACGCTCAGTGCGTAAGCTACATCTGGTCTGATACACAACATCGCATAAATTATAGAGCCTACCGCAGAAGCGTAGGGTATAACTGACATGCGATCCCTTTCCAAATCAGTCTTGGGAGACATCTTTTTAGAGAGGGTGATTCCGTGACAAGCCGGTAAATTACCGCGCTTAGAATCTTCCATACTGAATCTTTTCAGTATAGTGTTGATATACCTGGACTGCGAAAGTCCCAACATCCTCTTAGATCTATCACGATAGATCTGGATCCCCAGAATGTAAGAGGCATCACCCAGGTCTTTCATGGAGAACCTGTGTGACAAGAATCCTTTAACAGATTGTAGCATAGGAATGTCATTTCCTATCAAGAGAATGTCATCTACGTATAAGACGAGGAATATGACAGTTCGTGCTACAATTTTACTATATATACATGGTTCATCTGGATTTTTGATAAAGTCATATTCTTTGACCGTTTCATCAAAACAGATGTTCCAACTCTGCGATGCCTGCTTTAGTCCATAAATGGACTTAAGCAACTTGCACACTTTCCCGCTGCTCCCACTCTGATTGAAACCTTCTGGATGATCCATATAGACACACTCTTCTAAATTACCATTTAGAAAAGCCATCTTTACGTCCATCTGCCAGATTTCATAATTATGGAAGGCGGCAATGGCAAGAAGGATCCGAATGGATTTGAGCATAGCCACTGGAGAAAATGTTTCGTCACAGTCCAAACCAGGTCTTTGACGAAAACCCTTTGCAACAAGTCTAGCCTTATAGGTTTCCACCTGTCCATCTACACCAATCTTTTTTCTGAAGATCCACTTGCATCCTATGGGTTTTATCCCATCTGGAGCAAAGTCCAAAGTCTATACTTTGTTGATGTACATGGCCTCCATCTCGGTCCGCATTGCATCTAGCCATCTTACTGAGTCGCCGCTCTGAATGGCTTGCTGAAAGTTAGTAGGTTCATCATTATCAATGACGCAATCCTCTCTATCCCCGTCTATGAGAAAACCGTAGTATCTCTCAGGCGGATGAGACGACCTACTACTCCTGCGGAGGGGTGCGGGAATGTCCTGTTCTTCTGGAACTTCTGGCTCCACCAAACTTTCAGTAGTAGTTTGTGGTTCTGGAATTTCTTCCAGTTCTATTGCGCTCCCACTTGTTTCCTTTTCTAAAAACTGCTGTTCTAGAAAATGGACATTACGAGAAACAAAAACCTTTTATTCCTCTGCGTAATAGAAATAATATCCCTTGGAGTTCTTTGGATATCCCACAAACTTACACTGTACTGATCGTGCTCCGAGTTTGTCCGCATGCTGCTTTTTAACAAAAGCCGGACATCCCCATATCTTCAGATACTGAAGATAGGGTTTCTTCCCACTCCACATCTGATATGGTGTGGTAGACACAGTCTTGGTAGGAACCCTGTTCAAAAGATATGTAGCTGATTCTAGTGCATAACCCCAGAAAGATTGCGGTAACTCAGCATTACTCATCATGGAACGTATCATATCTAATAGGGTTCGGTTCCGTCTTTCCGATACACCGTTATGTTGTGGAGTGTAGGGAGGAGTAAGCTGAGAGAGAATTCCATTGTCTTTTAGGTAACCCAGGAACTCAGCACTCAAGTATTCACCACCTCGATCAGATCTCAGTGTCTTGATACTTTTACCGGTTTGGTTTTCTATTTCATTCTTATATTCTCGGAATTTCTCAAAGGCCTCGGATTTATGTTTCATCAAGAAAATGAATCCATACCTAGAGTAATCATCGGTAAAAGTAATGAAATATGAAAAACCGCCTCTTGCATGTGTGATCACATACATCGCTGTGTATGAGTCCTAAGAGCTCGTTCGCTCTTACTCCATGTCTAGTGAATGGAGTCTTTGTCATTTTTCCTTTGAGACATGATTGACAAGTGGCATAAGATTGATATTCGAACGGATCCAAATATCTTTCTCTATGTAACTTAGTTAACCTTGTTTCATTGATGTGACCCAGTCTACAATGCCATAAGAAAGCCTGATTTATATCTGGAGACTTTCTTTTTAGTGTGTTCTGGACATTGAAAATTTGTAATTGGTTTAATACGTATGTACCATTATCTAGTGTACCGGACCCAATCAAACCATGATTAAGGTGGATGTTAACAACATCGCTTACAAACGTGAAATCATAACCTTCCTTTGATAACAACGATACTGATATGATATTACACGTTAAACTAGGTACACAAAAACAGTTGCGCAAAACCAAAATATGTCCACTCATCAATCCAAGGTGATAATCCCCTACGGACACAGCATTCACGCTAGCTCCGTTAGCAACCTGGAGGGTCATATCACCAACCTTCAGCACTCTACGGTTTCTCTTTGCCTGCAATGAATTGCATATATGAGATCCTGATCCGGTATCCAATATCCAGGAAGTAGAGTTGATTGACAGACAATTTTCAATTACAAACACACCTGAAGCCGAAGCCACAACTTGCCTCGGGTCCTGGTTCTTGGCAATCCAAGCTTTGCAATCATTCTTCCAATGGCCTTTCCTGCGACAGTGGAAGCACCCGTCCTTTGCTACTACCGGCACCGCAACCTTTGCCTTTCCCTTGTCTTCCACCTTACCAACACCACCTCTTGGTTTGGTAGCGTCCTTCTTCTTCCTTCCTTTGGCCCTTGCCTTGGACCTGGAAGAAGAAGCACCACGAACAAAAATAGTGGGTGTTTCCTTTGCCTTCTGCAAGGTGCCCTCTGCACTCCTCAACATGTTAAGGAGTTCTGGAAGTTCAACTTCTTTATCTTGAATGTTGAAATTCAAGATAAACTGGGCGTAGGTGGAAGGAAGGGACTGGAGAATCAAGTTTGTATATAGCTCATTCTATAATGTTGTCCCGAGGTCTGCGAGCTCTTCAATATAGCCAACCATCTTAAGGACATGTTCCCCTACAGATGATCCGACGGCCATCCTCGACTGAAACAAGTTCTTCGAGGTCTCGTATCTAGCTATACGAGATTGCTCTCCATACAGTTCCTTGGTGTGGAGAAATATGGATTCAAGATCCATATTCTCGTGCCTCCTTCGATGTTCATTATTCATAGAGGCAAGCACGATGCATTTGGCCTTCGCGCAATCTAACTCCCAGATCTTGCGGATTTCCTTATCCGCGACACTGGATTCAGGACCTGGGACGGCAGGGGCCTTAGTAGTAAGGACACACCCTAATTTGTCATAGGTAATTACCATCTTGACATTCCGGAACTAATCTTTATAGTTTGGCCCTGTCAAAATATTTTTATCTAATAATAACTTAAGGCCTATCATGTTCTGGGTCGCTGCAATTAGGGGAGAGAGAGGAAACACTTTAGCATGATTCTTTTGCAAGTTTAGAGTGGTTTTTAGTTTATCTAAACAGGATGGCTCCCACTGTTTCTCGAATCCTTCCTCAAACCAAAAAAGAAGAACTAGTTAGGACTATTCTTACTGTACAATACTTGCTTAACCGTTCAGCCAGGCTGGTGTCGGAACTTCGAGGGAGGTTTTATGACGCTTTCACGAAGTTCCTTAATTAAATAACCTCTTTTCCCTGGGGGCGTAGACCCGCTGACACCTTTCTCGACACCTACTTGGTTTATAGCATTGATCGTTAAGTGAAAGAATCTCCCGATGAGTAGCATATACTCACAGTAGGATCGGGATCCAAATATCATCGTGTGATAAAGCTGAAGGAACCCTACCAAAATTATCACACTCCAAATGGTATGCAACACTAGCAAGTTTCAGTTTCTTTAGAAACTCCTGATATCGATTTCTGTCCCATGTCCTTATGACCTTGGCGTTGGTCAAAATGTCATAAGTCACATGTCAAGTTCTACCCATCATTATCTTGTTAATTTGAACCCATCCGTACATACCCCTGACTTTGGCCAAATGGCAGTACAACTGTCCCAAACCAACTCATCTATCTATGCAACAGATGAATACCCAGCAGCTACCAAACACTATGCCTTGGCGTTGGTCAAAATATATAGCTTGAATACTACTGAATACCCAAATGAAATGACGGAGGGCTACGAATGGTTTTGGCGAAACCGTGAACGTAGTGAACTTGATATGATCGAAGGAACCTGATAGCTTTTAAAAGGAGTGGTTTAAGCTCCGCAATTAAAAAAAATCTTTTGTTTTAAAATAACCGAGTGGTTTCTTTTAAATTGTTCCAACGATTCAACTTAGGTTTATTTTCTTTGCATTAAATAATGCGTCCCATCATTTAACCTATCATTGCAGAAAACAATGAAAATACAACGTCCTCTTATGCCATCCGCATTCACCACTGGGCCCCGTCATTCACCCGTTAGGTTACTTAACTAACGACAGAGCGGGGGCTGGGCTAGCGCGGGTGCAAAACATAAGTAACGCCTACTAGATATCATATATAGATATTGTACATTCGTTAGACGCAATAATAGGCATTCCAGATCACAGATAAACATATTGGATATACAAGCAATCCGCATTTCTTTTGAGCCTGCAATGAAAGACGGATTACACAGTCGCGATGAATAGCCAAACCCCCACCCTAGACCCCTACGGGTACGGCAAACTACCCGCCAAGTACCCGAAGTGAAGCTGTCTCCCTCAACGACGTGAGTAGGCCACTAAGCACTTCAAAGTACCCGGTAGTTTGTGCACCCCACCTTGGGTCTATCCTAGGTGCAGAAAACAGTAAATGAAATAATACAACGGTGGCTACAACCTCAACCCGGATGTGCCCCGCAAAAGAATATTACAACAAATCACAATTTACATTTGAATGAAAGAAACACTCGTCTCACATCCCCGGCTATCCATTCACGACAATCCAACAAGTTCATATTCACAAACCAGTAAAAACCATTACAGAAATGTGCAACCCCCTTCTAACCGACATACTAGCAATTAGGGGAGGTTTACGAACACATTAAACACAACACATATATAATCCAGTTAGCTAAATTTCTTAGAATTTCGATCAAGCAAAACATATGAATCTACTCCAAACAATTCTCTGTGCACATAAAACCTGAGCAGAACCAAAACATCCCAGAAAACACAACATCAATACAGAAGAATAACTGAGCAAATTTGGGTTGACTCTGTGTCAACTCGGCGGCGGATCCGCGGCGGATCGCTTGGATCGGCCGCGGTTCCGCGGTGGTTTGGGCGAGTCACGATCCAAAATTTCTTCACAATTCTTAAAAAACCCTGCTTGTATTTTTAAGGGTCCCTGAAAAATTTTTAGACCCCGTTTTAAAATCGACAGAAACTTGGTCAAAACGTCGGTTTTTCGGGATTAAATCGTGATCGAATTTCTAAAGACTTTGCTAACATGTTAGTTATAGTTTAGCTAGGCTCTGATACCACTGTAAGTCGACGTTACACACCCCACAAGATGCGGGGAGGCGGAATAGGTAAAACAATCATTTTGTTTAAGGTAATATCGACTAACTTTACGGATCTTTGCTAAACCCTAACTAACAAACTATCTAGAAGTGCTAAACTACTATGATAGATGATTATATCTCAAGATACTAGTCCTTCTTGTTCTTGTTGTTCACCTCCTCGTCGGCCTCCTCGATGTGATAGAAGATCCACCCGAGAGTTCCTTCTCCAAGTTTTAACCTCTCACTTGAGCTAACTAAGTGGCTAGGATTGCTAATCCAAGTGACCTAGAAGATATAGAAGTGGATTAAGGATCTATTAGTCTTTTTAACCCTTAGGATCTCAACACATGAGAGGATTAGGGTTAGGTTGAAGAAGAGGAGAGCTTGAGGAGAGAGAGTGTGTATGTGAGAATGAACTGAAAATATAACTCATTTCTATATTTTAGGAAGCATAATAATTATCAAATTAATCATATGAGATAATTACAACCATGTTTCATTTAATACAAATGAATGAATCATCTCATGAGTCATTAAAACAATTAATGCTTCATTAACTCACTTGGATGAATCATCTCATGAGTCACCAATTCATTTAATGCAAATAACACATAAGCTCTCCACCTCATTTAGTTTAATTCATAAATGAATTAAATCTAAATGAGTCACCTTTCTTCTAGAAGCTTCTCGACTAATTATGAGAATGCCCCTCCCATCTGTATTTACGGAAAACACGGATATACTAAGACTGCATAAATCCAATAATCCAATACTAGAATCTGGCTTAAACTAAAGCCTGCTAGTATAATCTGTCCGAACATCATACGTGCACAAGTACACGTATATGTCCGAACCCTGTCGTAAAACCATACGACCTCTATATCGTTTCGCCTGAAGCAGGGAAACTCTCTGTGTGGGACTCTAAAGACTCGACACTACGCTGACAGTGAGTTTAACCACAGGACGCAAGCGGTACTAGCTGTACGTAATGGTCCCCAGGTAGATATCGATAAGAAGGCCGATGAGGAAACCCATCCGAACTCCTACTGAGCCTGATGTGACAATCTCCGTACAGTCCAGTCTGTTCGTCTAAGACTATCGCATATCGGTCATAAAGGGGCGGCAAGCGTCAGTCTCCTAAAAGCGGTATAATTCATGTTGGAGTGAAGCCCATTACACCTTGAGAATCTACTAGAAATCCTACCAGTAAATCTCGTTTGCCCTGGCCAGGGACTTTGCGTAATGGCTCTCCAAACACAGTGCGATATCAACTCCCAATACCGGGAGAGACAAATTCTTTCTAACTGCCACTGCCTCCAAGTGCTTCGGGACTGCACCCAACTGCTACCTGTTTGCACGACTCCTTTGAGCCGTGGTAGGGTAGCAATCTAAGAACAGTGGGAACACACTCGAGATGAAGCAGCAGTGTCAAGTCAACGGATTATGCTGTACTCATGTCACCTGGGAAATGTTAACTGATGACGGGTATAATACCAACCAACAGTTCCCTGCGAGTCCTGTCCGGTGTACTCGTAACCCAACGAGCACCTGCATACTATCTCTAGTACAACGTACTAATGGCTGTGGGACAGACCATTTCCCCAACTGGGATGAGAAGCGTACACACTAGTCTACTCCAGAGTATCGATGCCCTGTCTCAATAATCCTACGACTAGGGACCTGAGAAAGAATGTGCTTGTAGACTACCCAGCCCCTACTAGTGTGACTGCCAACACAACGCTGGTAGTCAAGCAAGATCCTAAGGTCTCCATCAATATGTATTCGTGATATGTTAAAAGAAACATATACACATATTAAGATAGATATAAACCAAGTAGCATACTACTATGTTGAGCAAGACTGTTAATACAACTGTGAATATCTCATGCTTCCATTAAGTAATATACAAACTAGTATGATACAATAATGGCCCCTAGGGCATATACACTAACAAGTACTATAGATGCTGTATTTGATTCTTATTGATTTTCTGGATATTTTACTCTTGATGATATATATCGGCGGTATGGGACACTGTTATATATGTATATATATATAATATCATCAATAAAATCTATGCAAGTTTCTTATTCCTCACTTGATATTTTGATATGATGAGTTAAACATCCACCATGAGTTTTGTGTTTTCTGCTTTTGATTCCGAACCGAGTTGGGGGTCATACGGTTGCGGATTTGTATGTTATCCAGACTGAGTCGGGGGGCATACAGTTGGATACATGGTGGACCCGGTCGGGGCCGAGGGGCAGGATAGCCGCATTATAGGCGGGGAGCCTAACGAGGATACTCGATTCCGGAGATAGAAATGAGCGCGGCAGATATCCAGGGGATACTGACCGTGGTTCGATTGGGCACGACGGATATCCAGGGGATACTGATCATAGCCAAGATATCGGGTGGCGATCATCTGTTGAGATGGTGTCGACGGTATCTGCATTTACGTTTCGATGATGGACACGAGAGATTTCGGATTTCGATGTCGATGCTGGACATCTATATGTATATTGATATGATCATTATCATGAGGTACACATTTAGATATTATTTAGTGGATTCAACCAGGATTGATCCAGGGGACAATACCTGCATATATTTGTACAGACATTCATATACAAAAAGGAATTTCAACATGAAATATAGATTCATGATTTTGACTCATATGACATGGAGATATTATACTTGGAATTGCATGAGAGATAGTATTGCACATATGCATATCATATAGTATATTGGTACAGATTATGATAGAACTATACTTATGACCTAGGTATCGTCATGCATTTCGATTTCTACCTTTAAATGTACTTTTATTCACTGAGTTGGCAACTCATCCCCGTTGTGCCACAGTTTCTTGCAGGTTTTACCGCTTGGATTATCAGTAGCTTGGGCACACATTCTTTTCGAGGATTGATTGGTAAATGGGTTATTATTGTATCATACTCACTCTTGATTATTCATATATTCTTGTATCTAGTGGAAACTCCATCAACTTAGAAGTGGTATATTATGGACTTAAAAGCAAGACTTAGAGTTTATGTGTGGTGATGTCGCACTCTTTGGAGTCGATTTCTGATTTAGATTGTTGGTTGCTCCATCGTTAGGACGTGGATACTACCTTCCGTTGGGATGCTATTTTATTATGTTGTATCGGGTCTTTATAAAAATGAAAGAAGGTGATGTCAAGTTTCAAAACGTCATAAATGCTTTTCAACATACTTAGTTAAATTTAGATGTTATATTAAATTGATTTTATCGGATGATTATTTAAACCTCACCTCCAATATTTTCAAAAAGGGTTTAGATTCCGGGTTTCGGCTTACTTTAACCGCGTCGACGTCTTTAGATGTCACGTGATATAAGTGTCGGTCATGTGCCACATTTGGGTCGTGACAATGGACTTTCTTGATTTTCTTAAAAATATCCTAGATAGCTCCAGATACCCTGTAGGCTAACAAACTCCACAAAACTGACACGGAACAATTTCTAAGTTCATGTATCAGGTTCTAAACTCTGTTATAGTCCAGCAAAGCAATCTCTAAGGTCTTAAAAATACTCACTACACCTCTAATTACCACTTAACAACAACTTGGAATTTTCCAAAATCACAAAACCTAAGTAATTCAAATTTTAAACTAAACTAGGATAATTAAGATAAACAGTAATCTAAAGTGAAGGGATTACCTAAATTTGGCAACTTAGGAAAATTCTTGAGTTGCCCAAAGTCTTCAAAATCCAAACTTGGATGGTTCAAAGGGTTTAGAATAGATTTGTGCATGTTTTTAATGAAGGTGGTATGGGGTTTAGAGAAGGGAATTGAGATGATGCATGGAGGTAGTGAGATGAAGAAGCATGAAGCAATTGAGTTGAAGAAAATAATGGGGAAAGGAGAATGGGGCAGCCAAGTCTAACCCTCTCTCTCTTATTCTCACTCTCTCACTCTAAATATCTCCTACACTCACCTCTTAACAAATATCTCTTTTGTTTCTTCTCCTTTTGTTTTTCACTCATAACTCTTTTCTTTCTGTTTCCTTTTCTTTTCTTTGGTTTCCTTTTCTTTTCACAACTCACAACTCACAAACAAAAACACAAACACAACATGCACATGACATGGTGCACTAGTCATGAAAAAATGTAATAATACGGATTTGGCTTAATCGCGATTAGTAGTGCACAAATCATGTTTAATTTAAATTTGCATATGATTATTTATAAAAATTCCAAAATTCGATAAATATCTTTTAAATGAATAAATCATTTTAATCTCCAATTGTATTCCAAATATTGGTATATACTTATACCATTTTACGAAAAACCCCTATTCGCAAATCGAATAGTTTTCGCGAAATATATTATTTTAATATTAAATTTCCAAAAATAATATTTTATATTTCTGAAATGTTACAGTCTTACCCCCTTAAATATATTCGGTCCCTGAATTTAAATTTAAACCCCCAAATACTAAAATATTTCAATAATCAGCTCAAGTCAACGGGGCTCCGAAATCACGGAAGACATAGAAATACCACAGCGCATCGTGTGCGCCTGAAAACGAGTATGAAACTCAAAATCAAACTCCGTCATGCATCACGAAATCATCGGAGTTATAAAGGAAATACGAATAACGAATTCCACTACTGGAATCCAAATGCACTAAAGCCAAATCATAATACGTATATAACACGCATCTTTGTAAAACCATTTTAAAAGATGAATAAAACACATGCAAAATATTTTCCAAATCGCCGAGCTATGCGTAACTCATGGCACAAGTGGCGGACGATCATTTGTAAAGTAGTAAATATATACTTATATATGTTTTGCTCGAATTATACGTCCCGCCTTTTTGAAATATCCCAGAAGGTTTTTCTTGTAAAGGTTCATGTCACTCACGGACACTTAAGAAATAGCGAGACTATAACCCCCTTTTGAAAACCTCTTGGTAAACTTTTCATGCATGCAAAAGTACTCAGGCACTGTCCTCAGACCATCCCTGCTCGACTACTATATAATATAGTATCCATCATCAAAACGCGATACTCATAAATAAAATCAGCATTAAAAGGCGTATCTAACATCACATGTGTCTGGTGCGCACGGAAAATCAAATCCAATACAAGTGTCACAATATGCACAAAAGGAAACTAAGTGCAACAGGTGTGCATGAAAGTATCTGTCCAGTGCAACGGTGTGCACGAAAACAATATCAAATGCATATATAGTGCATGAAAATCTCAACCCAGTGCAAATAACATGCATGAATGAAAATCCCAATCAAGTGCATCCAACATGCACGAATAAAAAATTCTCTATCGAGTGCACCCGGTGTGTACAAAATCTCATATCATGCGCCCACATGCGCGAAAATTCAAAACAAGTGCGTCTGGTCCGTATAAAACATCTAGTGCAGTAGCGTGCATGATAACGAACGCCAAGTGCAGACGCTCACGAAAACATAAATCTGGTGCAACAAATGCACGAAATACAAATCTGGTGCAACCAATACACGAAATACAAATCTGGTGCAACCAATGCACGAAAACTCATTAATATCTCAAATGCTCACAAAATGACACCGAGTATACCAAGGTGTATAGAATCATAAACATGTGCAACTGCGTGCACAAAATCCATCCTAATGCACTACAAGCACATATAAGCTATACCGAGTGCATAAGTAAAGGCAAGTGTATACAACATGCACGAAATCAAATCAACGGTATCGAAACCATAAATACGTGCTACAAAGGCACAAATCGATACCAAGTGCAATAGATATTCACAAATCATAAACCAATGTAGCTATGTATAAAACATAATCAAGAGCAATAACTGTGCACAAAATATAAATCTCCAATAGGTGCAGCCATGGTGCACAAAAACATAAATCACGAAACCTAAATCATTGAAACTCAAGTCCAAGTGATAAAAGTGTGATACTCGGATCACAAAACGCAAATCACAATAAATGACATTGAGGTACACCTCCTACAATGTCGAAAAATATGCCGGTGCGCCCAAAGCTGGTAGAGCAAGATCATCTACTTGCCTCCTGCTCACAGTATAGCGCCTTCGGTCTATGGGTCCTCGTTTTCTCTGTGGGTTACCAAACTCACGATCCTCCTGCTCGTTGGTCCGGTCAGGTGTACTAACGGAACAGTTCTACTCTGGAACTCCTATGATCACCATTTGGCCAATCAACATGACCACCCTCAAACGGCATATTACTGCCGGTGGCATCTGGCCCTCTGAATACGCATGATATAGCTGATCCTGGGTGCAAGTCTTTATCGTTGTGGTGTACTGGAAAGAACCTGCTCATGGCTTCTTCCGATCTCACCTCTGCCAAACTATACGAAGGTTGGCACTCTTGCTTTACTCTTTTCTCATAATTGGATAGCTGCGTTCTCAGCACGGTTTTCCTTTGAAATTTGGATGTATCTAACGCCTCTGCACACCTATCAATCCTCTGGCATCAATGGAGTGTAACAACCTCTCGCTAACATCTCGCACGAACCTCTTCTTCCACTCGTCTTTATTATCGTCTACTTCGACGTCATCTCTTGCTGTCTGCATATTGCAATTCGTTCTCGGCTATAGTCAATCTGGAGTCTCTCACACGGACTCGAATTTACGAACTCGGTATCTTCATCACTCTGTAAAAGATATCTAGCCGAACACGTCCTCGGGAACTCGTCCAAATCATCAGAGGAATACACTTTATTCGTCCGTTCTCATCAACTCACAACGCATCTAGGTGAGGTCCTTCTATCCGAAACTGGTCAACTTACCGATCTCACATCGGAGCATCCAACGAACAACGTCCTCTCTTGCTCGATTTAATCTAGATCTAAGTAAGGTCCTTCAACTGGAATTCTTCGACTCAACTGAGCCCGCATCGGCACAACAAATCTGACGAATCATATCAGTTGGTCCACTCAAGATAGACTAGCCATCTCCTGTCACATCTCTGCCTGAAGCTCCAGCGGTCTCAGCTCATAAACTCTGGAAACGACATCCCATCAATCTCAACAACAATTGGGTCATCTGTCTGCACGGTAGACAACATCACGATCTCTGAGGTAGGTTGTACATCAACAGTCCTCTCAATCTGGTAGCCTCTATCAATGGCCCGATCATCCGGTGCAAAACCAAACACTCGCCTCTAACGAAAGGTCACGATACAAATACTATACCTACACGTTCCTATGTCACCAGAAACAACATCATGGTCAGCCCTCGTCCGTGACGAGCTCGCTCTGACCGCAACACTAGCATCAGCTTAATCTGCGCTCAAACAATGGTGACAGGAACCTCAAGCAGGTATCGATGAAGATAGATCAAATGAACGAAAGAAATCAACAGATCCCAAATGGATATATGATCATAGGAACGAATAGTATCACAGATCTCAAGATATGTACATCCTAAGGTTTCTTAAGTGGAGTATCGTATCATAAGTATGCCGCAGAACATACGTACGGTATGTCACTCTACTCAAGCTGCCTACTCCATCAATCAAGGTCAACCTATGAAACGAAAGTTCGGGTCTAATGCCCCCTATTAAGTCTAAATTCCGTAAGGTTAAGCCCGGGTTCCGAAATATATACGCCATAGACTCCGCATAGTCAAACCCAAACTAAAACCAAGGTTAAACCTAACGCTCTAATACCAACTTTGCCACGACCCGTAATTTAGCACGTGACCGGCACTTAAATTATGCAACGTCTAAAGGCGGGACGTAAATCAAGTAAGCCGAAGCCCAGAAAATCTAAACCTATTTGCGGAAAATAGTGGGGGTGCAGTTTTGAACTAAAGATATAATGAATCATGTTTTCTTTAAATGCATAGCTAATGAAACATGAAAATGCATTTGGATTATACTACCGTTGAAAACATGTTTCGTTTTTAAAAATTTGGACAACACCACCCTTGTATATTTTGATCCAAAAACATATACACAACAATATATAGGCATCCCCAATCAGGAGCTAGCTCTTCGCCAACCGGCGGAATCACAACCACGAAATAACAAATATACGACGCCCAACGACGAAGATCAACCCAGAAAGAACAAATAAAGAAGTAAGACATCAAAACTCAAGAAAGCGATCATAAACCCATCGCTCTAAGTCTCGTACAATACCCAAGTCTGACTAGGTCTACCAATATAAAATTCTAGTTCTCTGATTTGATCTGATCTGATGGAGTTTATCCAGATACAACGGAATATAAAGTACGAGAGTGAGCACGATCCATTGTGTGTCCCACCTACCAAAGCAAAACACCCTGGAAGAAGCTGTGTGCCAGAAATACCGCAACTGATCCCTGTAGGGTTCCTAGGCACTCTAATGGAGTCTCACAAGTGATCAATCATGCACAAATCAAATTTTTCAAGTGCCTACAAACCCTAATACGGATCGTTAACTAGATATATAGGCGATGCAAGCATGTAAATGGAAATATAGCTAAAGGAAAGGGGCTACAACCTTTGTAGATCCGGTCCACCACTTCCTAAGCTCCGCGATGATCTCCCTCCGCTGTCCAAATCAAATCCCGAACTCTAGCATCGGCTTCATCGAAGAAATGGGCGGGCTTGATCGTCGGTTCGATGCCGAAGATGATCTACGTCGAGGCATCACAAACTCGAGCTCCGCCTTCACCAAGTCAAGAAACTTGTGAAGACAACACACTCTACTACATGGCAAGTAGTAGAGGATGAAGAAATAGGAAGTGGGTAGACTTTAGATTTGGATTTCTCACTTGTTTTGGCTAGTTGCCATTGAAGAGGCAAGCTTTTTCTTCATGTTGAAGAAGATGAAGAAGAAGATGATGATATGATAAGTTATCTTTAAAATATCAAATAAAATGATACTTATCATAATAGTGACCATAGTTAGGTGTAGAGAATAAACCATGGTTAGGGTTAATGGTTAGGTTTAGAAAAAGAACAAGAATGGTCAAACTTTCAACACTTCATGAAGTTTCCACAAAACTACAAAAAAAGCCACCATTCTCTTTATCTTTTCCAAAAAGAAATAAATAAATAAATCAATAGATAAATGAATAAGATAAAAGTAAACCCTAACCACTAACTTAACCATTGTTTTAATTCTTTACACAAACCTAAGCTTGCATGTATCATCAAACATGATACAATCTTGTGCACAAAAATATATCACATATACAATGTGCAATTCAAGTGAGAAAATCCATTTAAAGTGAACCAATACTAGTTAATGCAAAGTAATATATCAAATATATAATTATGCATTAAATCATTGAATCAACACTTGATTTAACGATCCGGTCATATCGTATATAACCGACTAGTATCCCATGTATCGGCTTATCGAATCAATCCTTGATTCGATAACTAGGTTATATCGCATACAACCATTCGATACATCCATCGCGAGAATAGAATACTGTATCACATACACGTATTATTCTCGGTCCCGCACATATCTCATATGCGCTCCTATTTCGTTTCGCTTGAGCCAGGAAACCTCTGTGTAGGACTCTAAAGACTCGTCAATACGCCGGCAGCAGATGATGATCATATCAAACACCCACAAGCCGCAAGCGGTATGCTAAACGTAACGGTCACCCGGGTATTGAGCGATCAGAAGATCGACGAGCAAGCCCGCTCACACTCCTATGAATCCAACCAGTAACACTTACCGTATAGTCCGGTCTGTTCGTCTGATATGTCGCATATCTTGCCTAGGGGTGGTATACGTCAGACCCCAGTAGCTTGATAAGTCATGCCGACGTGAGGTCCATAACATTCGTGAAACTACTGATAACTCTTACCAGTATATCACTGCAACCCTGGCCAGGGATTTCTTGTTATGGCCAGTCGAGCATAGCGCAACATCAACCCCCAATACCGGGAGAGACGAATCCCCTCCTATCGCTCATTGCCTCCATGTGAATCGGGACTGTACCCAAAAACCACCTGTTTGCACAACTCAGTAGAGCCGTGGTAGGGTGGAAATCAAAGCATAGTGGGAGACACACAAGACTCTATGACGATCTCGGGTCAACAGACTAAGCTGTACCAGTGTCACCAGAGAACTGCCATCTGACGTGAGGTATAATACCATCTGGGAGTTCTCGGCGAGTCCGTTCAGTGTACCCAGTCTCCACTGAGCACCCGCATACCATCTCCGATGTCAAACATCAATGGATATGGGATCATCCATCGCCCATCGCATGGGTCGAGAAGATATACGCTAGTCTACTCTGGAATATCGATGCCCCGTCTCGATATTCCCTCGACTAGGAACAATGAAGGATGTACTCATTGACTACCCAGGCCCCACTAGTATGATCTGCATCATAGTCCTGGAAGTCGGGTACACATCCTAAGGGCTTTATCAACATGTAACAGAGAGACAGAAAGTATACATGTTAAGATAAAGAGCAACCAGATAGCGTACTATCATGTCGAGCAAGAAAGTCCTACCTATATATGTCCCAGCATCCACTACAATATACATCCAATGTACAGTAATAGCCTCTAGGGCATACATATAACTAACAATCTCCCACTTGCACTAGGGCCATCTGTAGCAGTGGTTGCAGTATCTAATACTCAACCATCCCATATGAGTCTCTCTCTGGGAAAAGGCCTTCATGAGTGGATCCGCCGTGTTGTCCTCTGAGTCTACTCTCCTAACCTCGATCAACCTGGAGATCAACTATCTCCATGATCAGGTGATGCTGCCTCAGAATATGTCTGGGTCACTGATGGGACCAGGGTTCCAGGGCCGAAGCCACACTTCCATTGTCATACAATGGCAGGAACCTAGTTCATCTTATGAACCAATATACACCCAAACTGCCTCTTTGGTAGTATCTTTAATAGCGATGTTACCAGCCTTTATCGTCTAGTTTGCCACGGTATCGAGCTTGGAACTCTTCCAACATACCGTCCCTTTACTGAGGGTAAAGACAATGCCCGTGACTGACATTCAGTCGTCTTTATCACCCTGGAACTCTTCCAGTGATTCTCCCCAGGATCGATTGATACCATCTCACTATATCTAGTGAGAATCCTAGCATCCAATTACATCTATCTCATAGATGAAAACTCAGGATTTAGGAGGTATCACTTTGATCCTATTTGGAGAATCCTTGTGATAATAGGAGATTGACCGATCGTAGTATAGGAAACTCTTTTCCTATCAAGAGTATGTTGTCTACGTACAATACGAAGATGACCACCTTACTCTCTATTACCCTTTTGTATATACAAGTTTCGTCTACCATTTTGATGAAGTCAAACACTTTGACTATCACATCAAAACAGACGTTCCAACTCCGCGATGCCTGCTTTATTCTGTAAAGCAACTTGCACACGTTTCCGCTGCTCCCACTGTCTACGAGGCCCTCTGGATGTGTACTTACAGACGTTCTCTTCTAAATCAGTATTTAGAAAAGCAGTCATGGCACCCAACCGCCAGATATCGTAGTCATGGTATGTAGCCGTGGTAAGTAGGATCTGGATAGACTTAAGCATAGCTACTGGAAAAAGGTTTCATCATTATCCACGCCTGGTCGATGACGAAAACCTTTAACAAGTCTAGCTTTGAAAGTCTCAACTTTTCCATCTACACCAAGCAATCTTCTCAAGATATACTTGCTCCTGATGGGGATTTAACCCTTCAGATATTGCAACCAAAGTCCATACTTTGTTGGTGTATATGGATTCCATCTCAGATCACTAAGCATCCAGCCATTCTTACAAAGTCCCTACTCTCGATGGCCTGCTCGAAACTGGTTGGGTCATCATCTCATGATGCAATCCTCGCTCCCACTGTCATCGAGAAACCGAGGTATCTCTCAGGCAGGTGAGGAACCCTACTAGATCGGCGGAGAGGCTGAGGTTCGTCGGGAACTATAGAATCTTTTGGTTCTGTCAAATCATCAACTGCAGTTTTGTATAGCTGGAACCTTTCCAGTTCTACAGAACTGATCCTGTCTCGATCTTGTCCGGATTTTGCTTTAAACATAGGCCGGACAACCCCAAATCTTAACTCGCTTAAGAGATGGGTTCTTCCCATACCATATCTCATATGGAGTGGTAGGCACTGATTTGATTCAAACCTAATTCAATAGGTATGCAGCTTCTCAAGTGCATAACCCCAAAAGGAAATAGGTAACTCAGTAATACTCATCATAGAGCACACCATATCTAATATTGTGCAATTGCTCCGCCCTGATACACCGTTGTGATGTGGTGTATTCAGAGGAGTAACACTGAGAGAGAATCTCATTCTCCTTTAGAATAGTCCAGGAATTTTATGCACAAGTATTCTCCTCCCTGATCTTATCATAGGACATAATACTTATACCTGTATTTTGGTTCTCTACTTCTAACTTATATTCTGTGAATATCTCAAAAGGTTCGGACTTATGTTTCAACAGGAACATATGTCTGAATCTTGAGAGATTATCAGAGAATGTAATGAAATACAAAGAACCGGTCTTGGCATGTGTAGACAGGAGACCTCACATACATCATCATGTATCAGTCCCAAGAGTTTACTAACTCTTTCTCTATTTCTAAAAAACAGAGCTATGGTCATCTAATCTTTGTGACATGACTGGCAGGTTTCACAAGATGTAAATTCAAACTGATTTAAATATGCATCTTCAATGTAACTTCAGCCAGTCGGGTCGCATTGATGTGACCTAGTCTACAATGCCTCAAGAAGGATTCGTTCATTTCTGAACTCTTTCTCTTGTGTGTGTTCTGTATACTAGGAACTGCAGTTTGATTTAGAACGTCAATGCTTTTAGATAACGTGCCTGAACCGATCAACTTTTGATATAGGATATGTTCAAAACATTATCCAACAATACAAAATTATATCAATTCTTTACTTATAAAGAGACTGATATGATTTTGTATATCAGGTTCGGTATCTAATAGCATTTGTTCAGAATCAATGTACTGGTAATACAGGGTGACAGTGACCAACAGACTTGGCTGCAACACTTGCCCCGGTTTCTGTCTCATGAAACTTATCACCCGTTCTCAGTTTTTCTACCTTTTTGTAGCCCTATGTAACAGCTTACATATCTGGGATCCTGATCCGGTATCAAATACCCAGGATTCAGAGGATACTGAGAAACAGTTCTTTGTAATGAACATACCCGAAGGAGATGCATCATATGCACTTTCTTCGTTTGGGCGGCATAGGAAATCTGGTATTCCCTTATTTCCTGCTCTGTCTTATAACAATTATAAGTTGGATCGGGACCAACGTTCCCCAGCTCAGTATAACAAGCGGGTTCGGTCAATACATCCATATTATTATCTTGATTAAGGCGTGATATGGTCGCTACCTGGAGAGAGAGAGAAGAAAACACTCTGCGTGCGCTCTTGCAAGATCAGATTGGCTATTTATTTTATCTAATCAGGATGGCTCCCACTGTTTTTATCAAATCTTCCTTCAAACCCTAAAAGGAAAGACTAGCCGGGATTAATTACACTCTACAAGTTCGCCAATCTTTCAGCCGGGCCAGTGTCGGTACTTTGAGGGAGGTTCCCCGTGCTTTCGCACGGACCTAATTACAGTAAATCTCGTTTTCCCAGAGGCGTAACCCCGTTGACACCTTTCTAGACACCTACTTGATCGGCTAATTGCAAAGTGCAAAACTCTCCCAGGAGTAACAATTACTCGCAGTGGGTATCGGGATCCAACTATCATATAGAAGGTATGCAATCTCATTGCAAATTTCAACACTTGAAACTCCCGATAATGGTTTTTACCCCTAGCACCTATGACCTTGGCTAAGGTCAACAAATCATAGGTACTAGTCAAGTTCTACTCATCATTTCGTGATTAATTAGACCCACCCACATGACCCTTGGCTAAGGTCAACAAAGCCACGTGACTGTCCTAACTAATCGCATCATATGCGGTGTAGGAAGACATCACTTAGCTACCGCACACTACGCCTCGGCTATGGTCGACAAACGTAGCACGAATACTAAGTACTCTACTTCCTAAAATGACGGAAGGTTGCGAATGGTTTTTGTGAAAACCTTTAACGCTTTGAACTTGATCTCGTTGCGGAATCAAATGGTTTTTAAATGGAATGTTTTTGAATTTTTTCTAGTTTTGCTAAAGGGGTCACTCCCGGTGAAGGGATCGTCGGCCCTTTCCTCGTCGAATGAAGTGCGGGATATATCATATATATCACTGTGCAAAGCGGAAACTATAGAAGCGATCAAAGACAAACCGAGGGTTGTAGCATCTGCCAGTTATTGCTAAAGGAGTCACTCCCGGTGAAGGGATCTCGGCCATTTCCTTATCGAATAAGTTGCAGGATGTTCTATAATGAACACCGCGATGCAAAGCAAGAACTGTAGCTACCTGTTTTATTTTGAAATTCGATTCCACAACATCAATTAGGTTTATTTTCTTTCATTAATCTCATTAATGAATATCCCATCATTTAAGTCCACCTAACCATCACAGATAAATATAACGTACGCTTATGCCATCCGCATTCGCCTCGATGTCCCGTCTGCACCGTTAGGTTAGGTAACTAACGCCAGAGCGAGGCAGGGCTAGCGCGGGTGTAAAACATAAGCAACGTCTATATAATATATCATATATACTATATATAATATCTGTCACAGAACATCACATGATCACATCACAGACAAATCACAGCAGAAGAAACATATGAAATATTGGATATACTAGGACGTCCGTGTTTTCAATACGAGCCAGTATAAAACACGGATTCCACGGTCGTGATGAATAGCCAATCCCACACCCCAAGACCCCTACGAGAGCGGCAAGCAACCCTACCAATTCTAGGGTTAGGAGACCCGGACTCGACTCCTCGAGTTGGTCTCCCACTGGACCCCAGAACCCGGTTACTTGTGCTCCCCTCCTTGGGTCTATCCTAGTGCAGAAAAGTAAATAATATACATCAACGGTGACATCTTCCGCAACCTGGAAGTGCCCCAATAAAAGAATATTACATACAAGTTTTTACATGAATGAAAATGAAAAACACTTATCTCACATAAAAACCCCCGGCTATTCAAATACGACGATCCAATATAACATATCCAGCAACACATAACATCACATGTCATCAACGTAAGTAAATATGCACATCCCAATTGTCGTTGACATATAGCAACGAAACCGGCGATATCACATATTACACTTACGGTCACAGAAAAGAAAGTGTAAAACTACAACAGTTGGAATCCGCAACCACCTCAGACATCGCATGCCTGACCAAATGAATTACTTAGACATCGCATGCCTAACAATTATAAACCCCGCATTTTAGTCTCAAAGTCGAAAACACTTTTCAATATCAAGTCGGGCAATTCAACAGGATTCCCGACGTTCTGACCGAATGCTCGTCGCAAACTTTAATAGGCGGCCGCACCCCCCGACGCCATCGACAAAGTGTACCAAGGCGGAACACCGCTGCCGTGAGCACCCGGACGGATGCTTTCGGTGACGGGGTTCTCCTACAGTCACTTGGTCGGGGCTATGGAGTGAGGCTGTCCATTAAGTTTACCCGGCGAGTATCCGCGTACGCTACGTGATTGCAACGGACTTTTGATCACATCAAAATTCCGTAGCAACCGATCAAGTGAGACTAAACCGCTAGATTTATAACATTCATTCAGTTATCTCATAACGTTTTTTGAATTCCAAGTATTGTATCACATTCCGGATAAATAGAAAATGCTAAACTTTTCGATCGAACAATCGAACACCCAAGTTTTCCCGATACAGCTCAACACATGAAATAAGTCTAACAGCATTCAGTTCGTGCCTCAGTACCAACGGTCCAGCCGTAGAAGGGTCAAGCCAACGCCTCACATGTGGCACGCCGTACTGCCCCAAACCCGAAGGTTCAAAGGGCAGTTCAAGACGGTCACATAATCGAGTTAAGGTTTGTTGTCTTCTAGAGGGTCCATCGCGTTACTTGCACTACTTAGAACGTCGTTAAACTACGGAAAGATCCAACACTTGGAAATTTCCCGACAGGGGAAAAATTGGGTATTTATATCCGGTCGAACCTTTTTAACATATTCTAAAATATCCGGAAAAACACACCGACAAAATTAGACAATCCGATCGATACACTGAGTTCCTAATACAACCCAGAAAATAAAACTCTGGAATAAATATTAAAATATTCCCAGGAAAACCAGCACTAAGAATTAGGAGTTACTGTGAAAAAGAAAAATGCTGATGTGACTAGTTGGCCGCGGAACCGCCGCACGAGCCATGCTCGTGCCGCGGTTCCGCCGCTCTTTAGAGGAATCGTGCTCTCGAATTTCACAGTAATTCTTAGGAATACCTGCTGATTTTTCTGCATATTTTTAATTCACAAAAATCCACGAATTTCAAAAAAGTCCAGAGAGCAAGTTAAAATCGGGGTTTCGGGTCGATCGGACTTCTAACTCCGTCTACGCATCGCCTAAGGCTCTAGCTAGGCTCTGATACCACTGTAGGGTTCCTAGGCACTCTAAGGGAGTCTCACAAGTGATCAAACATGCACAAATCAAATTTTTCAAGTGCCTACAAACCCTAATACGGATCGTTAACTAGATATATAGGCGATGCAAGCATGTAAACGGAAATATAGCTAAAGGAAAGGGGCTACAACCTTTGTAGATCCGGTCCACCACTTCCTAAGCTCCGCGATGATCTCCCTCCGCTATCCAAATCAAATCCCGAACTCTAGCATCGGCTTCATCGAAGAAATGGGCGGGCTTGATCGTCGGTTCGATGCCGAAGATGATCTACGTCGAGGCATCACAAACTCGAGCTCCGCCTTCACCAAGTCAAGAAACTTGTGAAGACAACACACTCTAATACATGGCAAGTAGTAGAGGATGAAGAAATAGGAAGTGGGTAGACTTTAGATTTGGATTTCTCACTTGTTTTGGCTAGTTGCCATTGAAGAGGCAAGCTTTTTCTTCATGTTGAAGAAGATGAAGAAGAAGATGATGATATGATAAGTTATCTTTAAAATATCAAATAAAATGATACTTATCATAATAGTGACCATAGTTAGGTGTAGAGAATAAACCATGGTTAGGGTTAATGGTTAGGTTTAGGAAAAGAACAAGAATGGTCAAACTTTCAACACTTCATGAAGTTTCCACAAAACTACAAAAAAAGCCACCATTCTCTTTATCTTTTCCAAAAAGAAATAAATAAATAAATCAATAGATAAATGAATAAGATAAAAGTAAACCCTAACCACTAACTTAACCATTGTTTTAATTCTTTACACAAACCTAAGCTTGCATGTATCATCAAACATGATACAATCTTGTGCACAAAAATATATCACATATACAATGTGCAATTCAAGTGAGAAAATCCATTTAAAGTGAACCAATACTAGTTAATGCAAAGTAATATATCAAATATATAATTATGCATTAAATCATTGAATCAACACTTGATTTAACGATCCGGTCATATCGTATATAACCGACTAGTATCCCATGTATCGGCTTATCGAATCAATCCTTGATTCGATAACTAGGTTATATCGCATACAACCATTCGATACATCCATCGCGAGAATAGAATACTGTATCACATACACGTATTATTCTCGGTCCCGCACATATCTCATATGCGCTCCTATTTCGTTTCGCTTGAGCCAAGAAACCTCTGTGTAGGACTCTAAAGACTCGTCAATACGCCGGCAGCAGATGATGATCATATCAAACACCCACAAGCCGCAAGCGGTCTGCTAAACGTAACGGCCACCCGGGTATTGAGCGATCAGAAGATCGACGAGCAAGCCCGCTCACACTCCTGTGAATCCAACCAGTAACACTTACCGTATAGTCCGGTCTGTTCGTCTGATATGTCACATATCTTGCCTAGGGGTGGTAAACGTCAGACCCCAGTAGCTTGATAAGTCATGCCGACGTGAGATCCATAACATTCGTGAAACTACTGATAACTCTTACCAGTATATCACTGCAACCCTGGCCAGGGATTTCCTGTTATGGCCAGTCGAGCATAGCGCAACATCAACCCCCAATACCGGGAGAGACGAATCCCCTCCTATCACTCATTGCCTCCATGTGAATCGGGACAGTACCCAAAAATCACCTGTTTGCACAACTCAGTAGAGCCATTGTAGGGTGGAAATCAAAGCACGGTGGGAGACACACAAGACTCTATGACGATCTCGGGTCAACAGACTAAGCTGTACCAGTGTCACCAGAGAACTGCCATCTGACGTGAGGTATAATACCATCTGGGAGTTCTCGGCGAGTCCGTTCAGTGTACCCAGTCTCCACTGAGCACCCGCATACCATCTCCGATGTCAAACATCAATGGATATGGGATCATCCATCGCCCATCGCATGGGTCGAGAAGATATACGCTAGTCTACTCTGGAATATCGATGCCCCGTCTCGATATTCCCTCGACTAGGAACAATGAAGGATGTACTCATTGACTACCCAGGCCCCACTAGTATGATCTGCATCATAGTCCTCGAAGTCGGGTACACATCCTAAGGGCTTTATCAACATATAACAGAGAGACAGAAAGTATACATGTTAAGATAAAGAGCAACCAGATAGCGTACTATCATGTCGAGCAAGAAAGTCCTACCTATATATGTCCCAGCATCCACTACAATATACATCCAATGTACAGTAATGGCCTCTAGGGCATACATATTGTTAGTGTTTATGCCCTAGAAGGCCATTACTGTATCATACTAGCTTGTATATTACTTAATGGAAGCTTGGGATATTCACATGTATATAACAGTCTTGCTAAACATGGTAGTATGCTACTTGGTTTTTCTATCTTAATATGTGAGTGTACGTATTGATAGAGCTCTTAGGATCTTGCTTGTCTACCAGCGTTGTGATGGCAGTCACACTAGTGGGGGCTGGGTAGTCTACAAGCACATCCTTATTCAGGTCCCTGGTCGTTGGATTATCGAGACAGAGCATCGATACTCCGGAGTAGACTGGTGTGTACGCTTCTCATCCCAGTTGGGGAGATGGTCTGTCCCACAGCCGTCAGTACGTCGTACTGGAGATAGTATGCAGGTGCTCGTTAGGTTACGGGTACACCGGACAGGACTCACAGGGAACTGTTGGTTGGTTTGATACCAGTCGTCAGTAAACAGTTCCCAGGTGACATGAGTACAGCGTAGTCCGCAGACTTGACACTGCTACTTCGCCTCGAGTGTGTCCCACTGTTCTTAGATTGCTACCCTACCACGGCTCAAAGGAGTCGTGCAAACAGGTAGCAGTTGGGTGCAGTCCCGAGCACTTGGAGGCAGTGGTGGTTAGACAGGATTCGTCCCTCCCGGTATTGGGAGTAGATATCGTGCTGTGTCAGAGAGCCATTACGCAAAGTCCCTGGCCAGGGCAAGCGAGATTTGCTGGTAGGTTCCAGTAGTTTCTCAGGGTGTAATGGGCTTCCCTCCGACACGACTTATACCGCTATTAGGGGACTGACGCTTGCCGCCCCCCTAGGCCCGATATGCGATAGTCTTGGACGAACGGACCGGACTGTATGGAGATTGTCACATCAGACTCAGTAGGAGTTCGGATGGGTTTCCTCATCGGCCTTCTTATCGACAACTACCTGGGGACCGTTACGTACAACTAGTGCCGCTTGCGGTCTGTGGTTAAACCCACTGCCAGCGTAGTAGTCGAGTCTCTAGAGTCCCACAAAGAGAGTTTCCTACTCCAGGCGAAACGATATAGAGGTTGCATGGTTTTGCGACAAAGGGTTCGGACGCATACGTGCGTTTATGCGCGTACGACTTTCGGACAGTTTTTACCAGTCGGCTTTGGTTTAAGCCAGTTACTGGTATCCGGTTATTGGATTTTTACAGTCTAAAGTTTTTCCGTATTTTTGCGGATTGGAGGGGCGTTCTCGTAATTGTACGAGAAGCTTCTAGAAGTGGTGACTAAGGAGGTTTAGGTGTCATTTGCATTAAATGAGTTTAGTGAGTCATGAGGGTGATTCATGCATATCATTAATGCATGATAAATGCTTAATGAGTCATGGTTATGAATCACCACTAGATATTTATGAAACTTCATTATTCATCATTTAGTTTTTCTTTTATGGATGAATTTTAAAGGTTCATATATATTATGATAGATTTACTATTCTCATTAGATAATTTCTCACATTCTCTCTCCTCAAGCTCTCATCTTCAAACCCTAATCCTTACACCTCATGAGTTGAGATCAAAGGATTAGTTAGACTAAACAATCCATAACCATCACTCTATTTCATTCTAGCTTCTTTGATTAGCAATCCAAGAAGGTTAGTTGCCTCAAGTTTAGAGGTTTAGCTTGGAGTTTTGCTCTCGGGTGGATCGTCTACTACCTAGAGAAGGCCGAGGAGAACAAGGAGATCGTAAAGACGAAGGACTAGTTTCGATAGGTATAATCCCTAAGCATAGTAGTTTAGAACAACTATATGTTTGGTTAGTTATCGTTTAGCTTCGATTTAAGCGGTTAGTCGATGTTCGTTCTTTAAACATGATCGTTTTTGAAAATTCCGCCTCCCCACAAGTACTGGGGTGAAGTACATCGACTTACAGTGGTATCAGAGCCTCGCTAAACAATAAATAACTTGATTGCAAATTTGTACGAATTTCGAACGGAAAAACGAAGCCGGAAAACCCTAAAATATTTCAGTTTCTGTCGAGTTTAAAATGATGTCCTAAAATTGTTCAGGGTTGCTCAGAAAGCTAGAAAAGAGTCCAGGAGAACACCCATGAAATTCGAGCCCATGACTCGGCTAAAGCGCCGCGGAAGGGCGGCGGATCCCACCGATCCGCCGCGGTTCCGCGGCCGAGTTGCCGAGTCATGGACTCATCTTTCATGTGTGGGTCCTCTCTGGTATTTGGGGTTTTCTGGAATATTTTAATTTTGCTCAGGTTTCCAGTATACAGAGCAGATTTTGGAGCAATATTAAAGATGTTTAATCGATCGAAATTGTACAGTATTTGCATATTGGATTATATCTGTGATTGTTTAATGTGTTCGTAAACCTCCCCTAACTGCTAGTATGTCGGTTGGCAGGGGGTTGCACATTTCTGAAATGGTTATATCTGTTTGTGCATATAAACTGTATTGGACTGTTGTGGTGTTTAGCCGGGGTTTAGCAATGGGTTATTGTTTAATTCATTTGTTGTAAATGTAATTTGTTGTAATATTATTTTGCGGGGCACATCCAGGTTGCGGTTGTAGCCACCGTTGTATTATTTCATTTTACTGTTTTTGCTCCTAGAACTGACCCAAGGTGGGGTACACAGACTGCCGGGTGGGTAGTTTGCCGTACCCGTAGGGGTCGAGGGTGGGGTAACGGCTATTCATCACAACTGTGTAATCTGTCTTTTCTTGCAGGCTCAAAAGAAATACAGATTGCTTACAAATCCAATATTGTTTATCTGTGTTCTGGAATGAATATCATTGCGTCAGACGAATGTAAAATATCTATATATATTGTAGCTATTTAGACGTCACTTATGTTTTACACCCGCGCTAGCCCAGTCCCCGCTCTGTCGTTAGTTAAGTAACCTAACGGGTGATGACGGGACCCCGTGGCGAATGCGGATGGCATAAGAGGACGTTGTATTTTCGTTGTTTTCTACAATGATAGGTTAATGATGGGACGCATTATCTATAATGCAAAGAAAAATAAACCAAAGTTTTAATTCGTTGGAACAATTTAAAAGAAACCACTCGGTTATTTTAAAAACAGATATTTTTAAATGCGGAGATTTAACCACTCCTTTTAAAAGCTATCAGGTTCCTTCGGTTATATCAAGTTCACTACGTTCACGGTTTCGCCAAAACCAGTCGTAGCCCTCCGTCATTTCTTATGGATGGTCAGTAGTATTCAAGCTATGCTTGTTGGCATACGTCAAGGCATAGTGTTTGGTAGCTGCTGGGGTATTCATTTGTTGCATAGATAGATGTGTTGGTTTGGGACAGTCGCATTACCTTGTTGGCATACGTCAAGGGTATATACGGGTGGATTCAAATTAACAAGATAATGATGGGCAGAACTTGACATGTGACTTATGATTTGTTGGCATACGTCAAGGTCATAAGAGCATGGGGCAAAAACTTATATCGGGAATTTCTAAAGAAACTGAAATTTGCAAAGAGATGCATACCATTTGGAGTTTGATGAATGTTGGTAGGATTCCTTCAACATTATCATACGATGATATTTGGATCCCGATCCTACTGTGAGTAAATGCTACTTATCAGGATATTCGTCACTTAACGATCAATGCTATAAACCTAGTAGGTGTCCAGAAAAGTGTCAGCGGGGTTACGCCCCCAGAGAAAAGAGGTTATTTAATTAAGGAACTTCGCGAAAGCGTTGGAAAACCTCCCTCGAAGTACCGACACCAGCCTGGCTGAACGGTTAAGCAAGTATTGTACGGTGAGAATAGTCCTGGCTAATTCTTCTTTTATGGTTTGAGGAAGGATTCGAGAAACAGTGGGAGCCATCCAGTTTAGATAAACTAAAAACCACTCTAAACTTGCAAGAGCATCATGCTAAAGAGTTTTCTTCTCTCTCTCCTAATTGCAGCGACCCTGAAAATGACTGGACTTAAGTTACTTTTAGAGAAAAATATACTGACGGGGCCAAACTATAAAGATTGGCTGCGGAATGTCAAAATGGCTTTGACCTATGACAAACTGGGGTACGTCCTCACCGCTACGGCACCTGCTGTCCCTGGTCCCAAATCCAGCAATGCGGATAAGGAAATCCGCAAAACCTGGGATTTAGATTGCGCGAGAGCCAAGTGCATCGTGCTTGCCTCGATGAACAATGAACATCAGAGGAGGCACGAGGATATGTCCCTAGATGGCATATTTCTCCATACAAAGGAACTTTATGGAGAGCAATCTCGTATAGCAAGATACGAGACCTCTAAGAACTTGTTTCGAGCGAGGTTGGCTATCGGGTCATCGGTAGGTGAACATGTCCTAAAGATGATCGGCTATATAGAAGAGCTCGCAGACCTTGGAACGACTTTGGATAATGAGCTCTATACAGACCTTATTCTCCAGTCCCTTCCTCCCACCTACGCCCAGTTTATCCTCAACTTCAATCTTCAAGGAAAAGAAGTTGAACTTGCGGAACTCCTGAACATGTTAAGGAGTGCAGAGGGCACCTTGCAGAAGGCAAGGGAAACACCCGCTATGTTTGTTGGCGGTGCATCTTATTCCGGGTCCAAGGCTAGGGCCAAAGGAAGGAAGAAGAAGGCCGCACCCAGACCTAGAGGAGGTGTTAGTAAGGTGGGAGGGAAGGGAAAGAAAAAGAAAGCAGTACCGATAGTTGGTCAGGATGAGTGCTTCCATTGTCACAGGAAAGGGCACTGGAAGAAGGATTGCAAGGCGTGGAACGCCAAGAACCAGGAACCGAAGCAAGCTGTGGCTTCGACTTCAGGTGTGTTTGTAATTGAGAATTGTCTGTCAATCAACTCTACTTCCTGGGTATTGGATACCGGATCAGGATCTCATATTTGCAATTCATTGCAGGCACTGAGAAACCGTAGAGTGCTGAAGGAAGGTGATATGACCCTAAAGGTTGCTAACGGAGCTAGCGTGGGAGCTGCGTCCGTCGGGGACTATCACCTAGGATTGACGAGTGGACACATTTTGGTTTTACATAACTGTTATTTTGTACCAAGCTTAACGTGTAATATCATATCAGTTTCCTTGTTATCAAAAAAAGGTTATGATTTCACGTTTGTAAGAGATGTTGTCAACATCCACCTTAATCATGGTTTGATTGGGTCAGGTACATTAAATAACGGCATATATGTTTTAAACCAACTCCAAATTTTCAATGTCCAGAACACACTAAAAAGAAAGTCTCCAGATTTAAATAAAGCTTTCTTATGGCATTGTAGACTGGGTCACATCAATGAAAGAAGGTTGACTAAGTTGCATAGAGAAGGATATTTGGACACGTTCGAATATCAAACTTATGACACTTGTCAATCTTGTCTCAAAGGAAAGATGACAAAGACTCCATTCACTGGACAAGGAGTAAGAGCGAGCGAGCTCTTAGGACTCATACACAGCGATGTATGTGGTCCAATGTCTACACATGCGAGAGGTGGTTATTCCTACTTCATTACTTTTACAGATGATTTCTCTAGGTATGGATATGTTTTCTTAATGAAGCATAAATCAGAGGCCTTTGAGAAATTCCTGGAATTCAAGAGTGAAGCGGAAAACCAAACAGGCAAAAGTATTAAGACACTAAGATCTGATCGAGGTGGAGAATACTTAAGTGCCGAGTTCCTAGGTTACCTAAAAGAGAAAGGAATTCTCTCTCAGCTTACTCCTCCATACACTCCACAGCACAACGGTGTATCGGAGAGACGGAATCGAACCCTATTAGATATGGTACGATCCATGATGAGTAATGCTGAGTTACCGCGATCTTTCTGGGGTTATGCGCTAGAATCAGCGGCATATCTTTTGAACCAGGTTCCAACCAAGACTGTGCCTACCACACCATATCAGATGTGGAGTGGGAAGAAACCCTGTCTAAAACATTTTAGGACATGGGGGTGTCCAGCTTTTGTAAAAAAGCAGCATGTGGACAAGCTCGAGGCACGTTCAGTACAGTGTAAGCTTGTGGGATATCCAAAGAACTCCAAGGGATATTATTTCTATTACGCAGAGGAACAAAAGGTTTTTGTTTCTCGTCATGCCCACTTCTTAGAAACTGAATTTTTAGAAAATCAGAAGAGTGGGAGCGAAATAGAACTGGAAGAAATTCCAGAACCACAAGCTGCTACTGAAAGTTTGGTAGAACTAGAGGTTCAAGAAGAACAGAACATTCCCGCACCCCTCCGCAGGAGTAGTAGGCCGTCTCATCCGCCTGAGAGATACTACGGTTTTCTCATAGACGGGGATAGAGAGGATTGCATCATAGAAGATGATGAACCTACTGACTTCCGGCAGGCCATCCAGAGCGGTGACTCTGTACGATGGCTAGATGCAATGCGGACCGAAATGGAGTCCATGTACACCAACAAAGTATGGACTTTGGACTTTGCTCCAGATGGGGTAAAACCCATAGGATGCAAATGGATCTTCAAGAAAAAGATTGGTGTAGATGGACAGGTGGAAACCTATAAGGCTAGACTTGTTGCAAAGGGTTTTCGTCAAAGACCTGGTTTGGACTATGACGAAACTTTTTCTCCAGTGGCTATGCTCAAATCCATTCGGGTCCTTCTTGCTATTGCTGCCTTCCATGATTATGAAATCTGGCAGATGGACGTAAAGACGGCTTTTCTGAATGGAAATTTAGAAGAGAGCGTCTATATGGATCAGCCAGAGGGTTTCAATCAGAGTGGGAGCAGCGGGAAAGTATGCAAGCTGCTTAAGTCTATTTATGGACTAAAGCAGGCATCGTGGAGTTGGAACATCTGTTTTGATGAGACAGTCAAAGAATATGACTTTATCAAAAATCCAGATGAGCCGTGCATATATAGTAAAGTTGTAGCCAGAAGTGTCGTATTCCTCGTCTTGTACGTGGATGACATTCTATTGATAGGAAATGACATTCCTATGCTACAATCTGTCAAAGGATTCTTGTCACACAGGTTCTCCATGAAAGACCTGGGTGATGCCTCTTACATTCTGGGGATCCGGATCTATCATGATAGATCCAAGAGGATGTTGGGACTTTCGCAGTCCAGGTATATCGACACTGTACTGAAAAGATTCAGTATGGAAGATTCTAAGCGCGGTAACCTACCGGCTTGTCACGGAATCACCCTCTCCAAAGAGATGTCTCCCAAGACTGATTTGGAAAGGGAACGCATGTCTATTATACCCTACGCTTCTGCGGTAGGCTCTATAATGTATGCGATGTTGTGTACCAGACCAGCTGTAGCTTACGCACTAAGCGTGGTAAGCCGGTATCAGTCAGACCCAGGGGAGAAACACTGGATAGCAGTAAAGAACATTCTCAAGTACCTGAGGAGGACTAAGGAGATGTTCTTGGTTTACGGCGGAAAAGACCTCAGGTTGGAGGCCTTTGCTGATTCCGGCTTCCAGAGTGATAAGGACGATTCCAAGTCCATGTCGGGTTATGTCTTTACCCTCAATGGAGGGGCGGTGTGCTGGAGGAGCTCCAAGCAGGACACCGTTGCTGACTCGACGATGGAAGCGGAGTATATAGCTGCTTGCGATGCCGCAAAAGAAGCAGTCTGGATGAAGAAGTTCCTAACAGAACTTCAGGTGGTTCCTACCATAGTTGATCCAATACCTCTGTATTGCGACAACAACGGAGCTATAGCTTTAGCGAAGGAACCAAGGTCCCATCAGAAGTCCAGACACATCTTGAGGCGGTATCACCTGATCAGGGAGATCATTGATCGTCAGGAGATCGAGGTTCGGAGAGTTGCTTCAGAAGAGAACATTGCTGATCCATACACAAAGGCCCTTCCTCAGATTCAGTTCGAGAGGCTGCTCGAGATCATTGGTCTACGATATGCCAGTACATGGCCCTAGTGCAAGTGGGAGATTGTTAGTGTTTATGCCCTAGAAGGCCATTACTGTATCATACTAGCTTGTATATTACTTAATGGAAGCTTGGGATATTCACATGTATATAACAGTCTTGCTAAACATGGTAGTATGCTACTTGGTTTTTCTATCTTAATATGTGAGTGTACGTATTGATAGAGCTCTTAGGATCTTGCTTGTCTACCAGCGTTGTGAAGGCAGTCACACTAGTGGGGGCTGGGTAGTCTACAAGCACATCCTTATTCAGGTCCCTGGTCGTTGGATTATCGAGACAGAGCATCGATACTCCGGAGTAGACTGGTGTGTACGCTTCTCATCCCAGTTGGGGAGATGGTCTGTCCCACAGCCGTCAGTACGTCGTACTGGAGATAGTATGCAGGTGCTCGTTAGGTTACGGGTACACCGGACAGGACTCACAGGGAACTGTTGGTTGGTTTTATACCAGTCGTCAGTAAACAGTTCCCAGGTGACATGAGTACAGCGTAGTCCGCAGACTTGACACTGCTACTTCGCCTCGAGTGTGTCCCACTGTTCTTAGATTGCTACCCTACCACGGCTCAAAGGAGTCGTGCAAACAGGTAGCAGTTGGGTGCAGTCCCGAGCACTTGGAGGCAGTGGCGGTTAGACAGGATTCGTCCCTCCCGGTATTGGGAGTAGATATCGTGCTGTGTCAGAGAGCCATTACGCAAAGTCCCTGGCCAGGGCAAGCGAGATTTGCTGGTAGGTTCCAGTAGTTTCTCAGGGTGTAATGGGCTTCCCTCCGACACGACTTATACCGCTATTAGGGGACTGACGCTTGCCGCCCCCTAGGCCCGATATGCGATAGTCTTGGACGAACGGACCGGACTGTATGGAGATTGTCACATCAGACTCAGTAGGAGTTCGGATGGGTTTCCTCATCGGCCTTCTTATCGACAACTACCTGGGGACCGTTACGTACAGCTAGTGCCGCTTGTGGTCTGTGGTTAAACCCACTGCCAGCGTAGTAGTCGAGTCTCTAGAGTCCCACACACAGAGTTTCCTACTCCAGGCGAAACGATATAGAGGTTGCATGGTTTTGCGACAAAGGGTTCGGACGCATACGTGCGTTTACGCGCGTACGACTTTCGGACAGTTTTTACCAGTCGGCTTTGGTTTAAGCCAGTTACTGGTATCCGGTTATTGGATTTTTACAGTCTAAAGTTTTTCCGTATTTTTGCGGATTGGAGGGGCGTTCTCGTAATTGTACGAGAAGCTTCTAGAAGTGGTGACTAAGGAGGTTTAGGTGTCATTTGCATTAAATGAGTTTAGTGAGTCATGAGGGTGATTCATGCATATCATTAATGCATGATAAATGCTTAATGAGTCATGGTTATGAATCACCACTAGATATTTATGAAACTTCATTATTCATCATTTAGTTTTTCTTTTATAGATGAATTTTAAAGGTTCATATATATTATGATAGATTTACTATTCTCATTAGATAATTTCTCACCTTCTCTCTCCTCAAGCTCTCATCTTCAAACCCTAATCCTTACACCTCATGAGTTGAGATCAAAGGATTAGTTAGACTAAACAATCCATAACCATCACTCTATTTCATTCTAGCTTCTTTGATTAGCAATCCAAGAAGGTTAGTTGCCTCAAGTTTAGAGGTTTAGCTTGGAGTTTTGCTCTCGGGTGGATCGTCTACTACCTAGAGAAGGCCGAGGAGAACAAGGAGATCGTAAAGACGAAGGACTAGTTTCGATAGGTATAATCCCTAAGCATAGTAGTTTAGAACAACTATATGTTTGGTTAGTTATCGTTTAGCTTCGATTTAAGCGGTTAGTCGATGTTCGTTCTTTAAACATGATCGTTTTTGAAAATTCCGCCTCCCCACAAGTACTGGGGTGAAGTACATCGACTTACACATATAACTAACAATCCCAAGCGGTCAAACCTACAAAAACTGTGGCACAACGGGGTGAGTTGCCAACTCGTGAGTAGAAAACATCAGTAAGTAGAAATCGAATAAAACAATGATTTCCTAGGTCACTATATCCTGAAGGTAATACTATGATATCTAGGGTGACCACAGTACGCATATATGTCAACAATCGAGTCAATGCAATGACATATATAAATAAACATCTGACATCATATACCCATATGTATGTGGATATCATCCATGTGTCCATCAACGACACAAACAATATCATGGAACCTGAGTGTCCAACACCGACACTCGAAACATCATGAAAACATATGCCTGTATGTATGAGGATATCAACCACGTGTGTCCATCAACGACACATCAAAATCATGGAACCTAAGTGTCCAACACCGACACTCGAAACATCATGAAACCCGTGTCCAGCATCGACACGTAAATCCTCATATCTCAGGCGCCGCATACTCAGATCGGCCATCATATATATCTCATATCAGGCGCCGCATCCTCAGATCGGTCCTCATATCCATCTCATATCATAACTCCAAAACGGTATCCTCCGGATATCCGTCGAGTTCTATACAATCACCAGTAGGTATTGTTCCCTTTGCCAGGCTCATCGTCTACACCACAAAAATCATTTCTTGCCTCGGGATTCCATACCAGGTCCACCATGTACCTGCAAACGGCATCCGCCAACTCCTCGAAACGGATCTCGAAAACAAGCTCAGAACAGAGAAAACCCATGGTGGATGTCTCGAAATATCATATCAAGAGAAACCGTGCTTTTAAAGCAATACACAATTTCCTTTGAAATATAACTACGGTTGTTAAATCCAGAGATCTCATGAAAATAGCATCTCAATGCATATAACCATAAAGTACGATGTATGCAACATAGAGTAGTAATATGAGCATATCAAGTATATCATGAAAGCATATAACCGTAAAGTAAGATATATGCAACATAGAGTAGTAATATGAGCATATCGAGTATATCATGCAAGTATATAACCGTAAAGTAAGATGTATGCAACATAGAGTAGTAATATGAGCATATCGAGTATATTATGAAAGCATATAAACGTAAAGTAAGATGTATGCAACATAGAGTAGTAATATGAGCATATCGAGTATATCATGCAAGCATGTCAAGTGATAATACTGAACAATGAATGTACTTTTACGTTTAAGATTTATCTCATAATATGGCAGTTTTACTGTGTAAGTGGTATGGCAATTCTACTGTGTAAGTGACATGGCAATTACCGATGAAGAATGTTGGTGAGCCGGCAAATCTGTGTATGTGTAATATGCACATCAACGGTAATTGTGCAGGTGTACTAGCAAATGATATCATATAGCATTAAATACCAGCATGCGGCATGTACTTCACGAGGGGTAATATCCTACACAACATGAATAATAAATGGGTATATCTATCTACACAAGAATCATACGGTCACTTTTTAAACGATACACATCGTCATTTTGAAAATAGGTATGGTTCAGGTGACAATCTTTATATCGGCGATCTCGCCTCATAACATCCGATATGACAATAATTCTCGATCATCATCCTCAAATCACTAGCGCAGATCAATCATCCAGTACATCTAATCACGTACGGTAATCCATCGTACGGGGTCATGAAACATAATAGGGAATCTATCGACCTATACAATAATGAGGGTACGGATCTAAAGTCTCGTACGACATATTACTCATTATACTCATAAATAGACACACACACATATCTCAAATCACATTTGTATAAACGCCATATCTTATTAATTCCACAACACCTTAATCTCAATCTCATGTCGTTCTTATCGATCTCGATCTCATATCATACCATTAACAACTCATACTTGTCCTCTTTATATTCATACTTATCATGATTCACTTTCTCATTTCATATTCTCGTAACAATCCGAGTCATCTATATTTATCATCTCAATACCCCACATCATGTTATCTTATATACCTATATCATATTCTCATATATCAATCCGAGTCATCTATATCAATCCTCTCAATATCCCACATCATGTTATCCTATATACCTATATCATTTTCTCAATCCAATATATCCATCAGTGTCAACTTTTATCATATCATCTCTTACTAAATCCTATAATCATGTCCGAAAGTTCGTAGCATATCCTTTATCAAAATTATAATTTATAAATCGATCTTTCCATATCAATGGTTGCGGGGGTGCTATACGCCATCCACCAGACTTCCCCCGTAGATATAAATCTACTCACCTGCTAAACTCCTCGCTTAGCCGAAGTCGATGTGCTCGTCGTGTCGGAAGTCCACGCGAAGGTACCTACAATCAATACACAATCGCAATACTATTAAAACCAATATCCGAAAACCGATACAGCACAAGGATTGCTTATAGGTTAGAACCTATAGCCTACACATGCAAAAACAACCAAACAACCCTCGTCCGTTGACATACAAACGTCCAACGACGAAATCAAATCCAAATACCAAAACCACAAATTCAAGTATCTTAAAAACATAGCCAAAAACACTCACAAACAACTCCAAGATTTTGGCTCAGGTAATTTGGGACTAAACAATCTAGTACAAGGGATAAGTTATAGGGTAAGTGAGCTACAGGCAAAACCACATCACCATAGGAATTAGGGGGTCCGGCGAGATCATCCAAAAATCCGGCCTCGCCGGTCTAAGTAGGAGCAATTGGGTTCGTACTTCAGTGGTGGTCTTCTAGTGGTCTATCTAGGTCAATGGACTTGCTTGATTTTCTTAAAAATATCCTAGATAGCTCCAGATACCCTGTAGGCTAACAAACTCCACAAAACCGACACGGAACAATTTCTAAGTTCGTGTATCGGGTTCTAAACTTTGTTCTGGTCAAGCAAAGCAATCTCTAAGGTCTTGAAAACACTCACTACATCTCTAATTACCACTTAACAGCAACTTGGAATTTTCCAAAATCACAAAACCTAAGTAATTCAAATTCTAAACTAAACTAGGATATTTAACATAAACACTAATCTAAAGTGAAGGGATTACCTCAATTTGGCAACTTAGGAAAATTCTTGAGTTGTCCAAAGTCTTCAAAATCCAAACTTGGATGGTTCAAAGGGTTTAGAATAGGTTTGTGCATGTTTTTAATGAAGGTGGCATGGGGTTTAGAGAAGGAAATTGAGATGATGCATGGATGTAGTGAGATGAAGAAGCATGAATCAATTGAGTTGAAGAAAACAATGGGGAAAGGAGAATGGGGAAGCTAAGTCTAATCCCCTCTCTCTTATTCTCACTCTAAATATCTCCTACACTCACCTCTCAACAAATATCTCTTTTGTTTCTTCTCTTTTTGTTTTTCACTCATAACTCTTTTCTTTCTCTTTCCTTTTCTTTCCTTTGGTTTCCTTTTCTTTTCACAACTCACGACTCACAAACACAACATGCACATGGCATGGTGCACTAGTCATGGAAAAATGTAAAAATACGGATTTGGCTTAATCGCGATTAGTAGTGCACTAATCAAGTTTAATTTAAATTTGCATATGATTATTTATAAAAATTCTAAAATCTGATAAATATCTTTTAAATGAATAAATTATGTTAATCTCCAATTATACTCAAAATATTGGTATATACTTATACCATTTTACGAAAACCCCCTATTCGCAAATAGAATAGTTTTGCGAAATATATTATTTTAATATTAAATTTCCAAAAATAATATTTTATATTTCTGAAATGTTACATAGAGCAAGATGCAGAACTCCACACGGAGTATTCGATTTCGAAAGGAAATAAAATACGGTTTTTAAGAAACGCGAATTTTCTAAACAAAACTAATTTTTGAAAAATTAAAAAAAATATGAATCCGTATTTTCAATAAGAACATATTTTGAATTTTTTTTTTTAAAATGAAAGATTAAAATGTTAATAAAATACCATCAACTAACAAAAAAAGTGCTAGTTTTCAATAAAATACCATAAACTTTTAAAAGATAAGTTTTTATCATTAAAATATCCCAATAATTAAGATACACGCCCATGAAAATCTTAAATCTTGTAAATCACCCTCGAGCTTATTTTTAAAACAATATTAACATATTTTTCATAAAACCCCTCCAGATATGCAAACAATACTTTAAGTACTATAGAATTAATATAGGCTTAAGCGGTATTATTTCTCTTGAGCCCCAGGGAGCCGGAGAAAGTGAGTGCTTACCTATTCAGATTAGACAGCTTAACGCAGTTATCAATGGCAATTGTCTTGGAAAATTACATAAATCCTGCCGTCCATGTGCAGTAGTTGCCAATTACTCCCGAGCCTAAGAAATTCAAGAGTTAAATTCGTTCATAAGTTCTGACTCAATCTGAGTCCAAACTTAAACCAGAATCCAAAAATTAAACATGAACTTGAATACTTGATCATGATCTTGAATACTCGAATTCAAACATCAAACCCAAACTTGTATACTTGACTCGACTTGACTGAACCATGGTTATAACGTGACATGAACTCGAAATGACTACTTGAACACATGCTTACATCCTGAACATGAACCTGAACATTTTATATCCATGGATTTGGTCAAGACCTGTAATCTTAATCTATACCATACAATACATGGGGATAAAGGGGTAGATTGGTATGGAACGTATATCGTGGTACGAAAGGTCACTTTAAAAGACACCTATATGAATTCACGTGCCGTTATCCCGTGGGTTATGACGGGGCCTTGTACTATATGTTACTATAGTCCACGGGGTGAGATGGACTCCTTTCGTATACATGTATAGCTTCTTTATCAAACTACAAACAAACACGTTAGAATAACTATCATATACCTGTAAATGATCATATACAATTTTACCTATCCTTTGTTCTTTTAGTTCCTATTCATATGATATACTATTTTCTCTTGTTTCTTTTGGGACATACTGAGCGCTAATTCGCTGACAAAATTCCTCTATGTTTTTCTTTCCTTGGAATGTTCGTTAGGAGGACCGGACTCTGAGGAGATAGAGCCGAGCCAGGAGGACTTGGACCAGCATACACCTCAGCCTGACTACTAGTTCTTCCTGCACTTACTTTCTGTACGCCATTGTTTAGGCATTGCTTTGTTTATGGTATCTTTTATTTTCTGACAGTTGTATGTAAAGTTGAAATGTAAATAAAGTTGCTGTTTCATTTTATTACTCTTGTCATTCTTGTTCATGGTTATATTGCTTAATTATGCTTAACGTATTTATTTCATAGTAAATACGTTGTAGGCTTGCCATGTCACCGTTTCTGTCTACTTGGAAGCAGGGCATGACAGGTTTTGTTGGCGGCCCATGCAGGTCAGTTATGCATGAAGTCTTAAGCAATATATCACAAGAATTATAAGAATCAGCAACTATACATTCCTTACATTTTAAATTTCTTAAATCTATCCTAACCATTCCTTTTTTATCAAGGTAATGGATTCTCCCAACAACACTAGCACCAACGTCAATGGCAACACACCACCACCTACTTTACCACCTCCCCTACCGTTGCTGCTCCAATCAATGAACAGACGATACTTCTAGAAGCCATCAAAAGTCTCTGGAGGGCCAGTAGGAGCAGACTGCTATTCTCATGAACCACCCGGAAGCCGAAGCACCTGGAGTAAAGCAATTTCGTGCGTTGCATCCAAAGAACTTTTTAGGGAAAGAAAGTCCTCTTGAGGCTGAAGAATGGGCCCAGAGAATAGAGGACAACCTTGCCGCAACACAGGTACCAGACATAGCTAAGGTTTTTGCGTGCTTAGTTTTAATTACCGGAATCAAGACGGTTTCGCTTGGTAGCTAGCCGGTTGAGTACGGGTCATCCGCAGGGAGATAAAATCTTTTTCTTAGTGTTTTAACGAGTTAAGTCCAATTTGTCCAGGTTTGTTTAGTTTCATTATGTGCTAAAATATGTATAAAGAGAGCTTGTTAGGGTTTGGATTAGGTTAGTTTGAGTTAGGAATCGCTAACTTCTTTCATTGCCACTTTTAATATCGGTGTTACGGTAATCGACAACAACGTGGATTAGCACGACTAGGAAGGAACTTGCGAGTATAAGCTAGGCTTTCCAACGCTTAGTTCCTTCCTTTTGGTCCTTATCCGTCCGTTCTTGGCTCTTAGCCTTAACCTCCGATTAATTCAACCACAACCGGTCTAACTAGGGAATCACTGCTATCATGTAGAATAGGGTACCGTAGGGAGCGGATTGTGGTTCAATTAACGGGAGTCCGAATCAAGATGTTGGGTAAAGAAAAGAGTGAGAGAGATTTCCTTCTCTCAAACTTTCCTTATCCTACCCTAACAAGTGAGAAACTAGTCACCCATTAAAAAGAAGAAGAATACAAAACAAAGAAGGAGGATAAAAAGAAATGGGTTGAGAAAATCACAACTAGCTATTTGAGACCTCACTTTGGCAAGGATCATACTCAAGCATCATGGTTGTAAAGATAAAGAAAAATAGTAGAAGAAAGAAAGTAAACAAACAAATAACAACAACTAGATTAGCAAATGAAAATTACAAGCAAGTAAAATAACACAATTACAAGACATAAAAAGAAACTCTTCTTTTATTCATTATCACTCATGAAGCTCACTACAATATTAATGGAGGAAGATGAAGAGGAAGAAGAACTACAAACACTTATCCTAAATCTAATACAAAGAAAAAGACACCCTTCACTTGGCTTTGCACTGGGCAATTTATAGGCAGAAAACAGAAACCCTAGGGATACAATCTGCCCCCAAATACAATTACAAAACTACCCTTAAAAACGAGTCAGTACTGAGCTGACTCGGACGCGGATCTGCGGCTCTGCGGCCTAAGTGCCATGTTGGCCGCGGTTCCGCGGCCATGTAGTGGAATTGGGGATTCATCTTTTCTGTGGTTTTCCATGTTGTTGTTCTCTTCTGTTTGGTACACTTAGTTTTGTAGGGTTTACCTAGCACCTCATGAAGGGTTTGGAAGCATCACATGTACCAAAGATTAAAATTTTAGAGTGCTAAGTAAGCATACAAAGAATCATTCCTAGAAAAATTAGGGTTTCAAAAACTACACTTCAACACAATTAGATTAAGCTAGGGTTTTGAGAGTACAACCTTTGTAGCTCCCTACGCTAGACTCCTCGGCTACTTGGGGTTTGGAAAGATTCCGCTTGAACTCCTCTAGGTCCATGATGATCTACCCGGAGTCCGCTTTGTCCAAGCTTGCAACTTCTCTTGATCAAGAGAAAAGAATGAAGCTAACACTCTAAACAAGTGGGCAAGACTTGTGTAGAATGATGTTGTGGTGGCTTTTCTCACTTCAAAATCCTAACTTGAAGAGTAATTTGCTCACTAGAGAAATCTAGAGAGCAAAAGATGAAGGAGGAAGAAGATGGTGGCCTTTTAGAACAAGAGAAAAGATAAAACCTCATGAGAAAATAAAAATATATCTATATATATTTTTCTTCTCTCATCTCAAACCATGGTTAAACAATAAATATATTATTGAACTTGTAAGTCCATATTGCGACCCCCGGTTCTTACGGGGAGGCGGAAACGGTATAAAAAACAAATTTTTATCGCAAGAGGCAACATGGACTAAACAAGGTCGGGATCGTGTCTAAACTAAACTAGCATACAAGCTAAAGAGTCTTAGCTACTCGGATGAAGGTTATACCTAAACTTGAACTCCTTCTTCTTCAAACCTTGTAGAGGTTGATGGTTCTTGCCTTGTAGCCTTCTTCCGTCGAAGATGGATCCACCTCGAAGGTTCAACCTTTGGGCTCTTCCTCGATCTTTGAGTGAACTAGGGTTTCCGGCTTGCTAAACCTTGAACCTAGAATGAGTAGAGAGTGTTTAAGGGGTGCTTTTCTTTTAAAAGAGAAGGATTCTCAACACATGAGAAGGTTTCTCTTTTGCTAGAGGAAGAAGAAGATGAAGAGAGGAGAGAGAAGCTAAATGAGATAATGAGCTATCTTTTTCTTTCTTGCAACCATAATGCCAAAAGAAAAAGAATTATCTAAATAATAATAATTCAAAATAAGAATAGTTGATGGTAATTTGGAATGACCACTATCATGCTTCATTAAATGAAATGTAAGCATGAATCAAGGAGGATCTTTACAAAGCATGATGGTGGTCAACATTCAACCATGGTCAACAAGTCAACCATGGTCAACAAGTCAACAAAATCAACCATAACTTAATTCTCATTTAATTACTATTATTAATAGATAATCCATAAATCCATTAGGGTTTGGAAAATGATAACTGTCAATTGTGCATACGCACCCGTTCCGAAACCCTAATGAAAGTCATCTTCCTCCTCCTCAAATAACTGTGCATACACACCTGCATTCTTGTTCCGAGGAACATGAATACTGAGAGATAAAAGCAACCCCAAAACATATACCAGTATCCGGCTCAAACCAGAGCCCGCTGGCAATATCCGTCCGGACTCCAAACGTGCACAAGTGCGCGGATGAGAACGAACCCTGTCGCAAAACCATGCGACCTCTACTCTGTTTTGCCCAGAGGCGAATACCCTCTGTGTGGGACTCTAAAGACTCGACACTACGCTGGCAGTGGGTTTAACCACAGACCGCAAGCGGCACTAGCTGTGCGTAACGGTCCCCAGGTAGATGCCGACAAGAAGGCTGACGAGGTGAAACCCCATCTGTACTCCTACTGAGTCTGAATGTGACAGTCTCCGTACAGTCCGGTCTGTTCGTCTGATACATCGCATGTCGGGCCTAGGGGGCAGTAAAACGTCAGTCCCCCAATAGCGGTACAAGTCGTGTCGGAGTGAAGCCCAAAACACCCTGAGATAACACTGGAACCTACCAGTATATCTCGCTTGCCCTGGCTAGGGACTACTCGTGTAATGGCTCTCCTAGACACAGCGCGATGTCAACCCCCAATACCGGGAGAGACGAATCCTGTCTAATCGGCACTGCCTCCAAATGCTTCGGGACTGCACCCAACCACCACCTGTTTGCACGACTCCTTTGAGCCGTGGTAGGGTAGTGATCAAAGTGCAGTGGGAACACACTCGAGGCGAAGTGCTAGTGTCAAGTCAGCGGACTAAGCTGTACTCATGTCACCTGGGAACTGATGACTGACGATAGGTATAATACCAACCTGTCAGTTCCCGACGAGTCATGTCCAGTGTACTCGTAACCTAACGAGCACCCGTATACTATCTGTAGTACGACGTACTGATGGCTGTGGGACAGACCATCTCCCACACTGGGATGAGAAGCGCATACGCTAGTCTACTCCGGAGTATCGATGCCCTGTCTCGATAGTCCTGCGACTAGGGACCTGTATAAGGATGTGCTTATAGATTACCCAGCCCCCACTAGTGTGACTGCCATCACAACGCTGGTAATCAAGCAAAGATCCTAAGGGCTCCACTAATGCGTATAAGTGATATAGTAAAATAAACACAAGTACACATTGAAGTAGAAACAAACCAAGTAGCATACTACTATATTGAGCAAGATTGTTTATACAAGGTGAATATCCCAAGCTTCCATTAAGTAATATACAAACTAGTATGATACAGTAATGGCCTCTAGGGCATATACACTAACAATCTCCCACTTGTACTAAGGCCATGTACTGGCGTATCGAAGACCTATCATCTCGATCAGCCGCTCGAACTGAGTCTGGGGTAGGGCCTTGGTGAATGGATCTGCAGTGTTCTCTTCTGAAGCAACCCTCCGAACCTCGATCTCCTTGCAATCCACGATCTCCCTGATCAGGTGATACCGCCTCAAGATGTGCCTGGATCTCTGATGGGACCTGGGTTCCTTTGCTAAAGCTATAGCCCCGTTGTTGTCGCAATACAGAGGTATTGGGTCAACAATGGACGGAACCACCTGAAGTTCTTTTAAGAACTTCCTCATCCAGACAGCTTCTTTTGCGGCATCAGATGCAGCGATGTATTCCGCTTCCATAGTCGAGTCTGCAACGATTTCCTGTTTGGAGCTCTTCCAACACACCGCCCCTCCATTGAGGGTAAAGACAAAACCCGACATGGACTTGGAATCATCCTTGTCACTCTGGAAGCTGGAGTCAGCAAAGGCCTCGATCTGGAGGTCTTTTCCGCCATACACCAAGAACATCTCCTTAGTCCTTCTCAGGTACTTGAGAATGTTCTTTACCGCTATCCAGTGTTTCTCCCCAGGGTTTGACTGATACCGGCTTACCACACTCAGTGCATAAGCTACATCCGGTCTGGTACACAACATCGCATACATTATAGAGCCTACCGCAGAAGCGTAGGGTATAATAGACATGCGATCCCTCTCGAAATCAGTCTTGGGAGACATCTCTTTAGAGAGGGTGATCCCGTAACAAGCCGGTAGGTTACCGCGCTTGGAATCTTCCATACTGAATCTTTTCACTATGGTGTCGATGTACCTGGACTGAGAAAGTCCTAATATCCTCTTGGATCTATCACGATGGATCCGGATCCCCAGGATGTATGAGGCATCACCCAGGTCTTTCATGGAGAACCTGTGTGACAAGAACCCCTTGACAGATTGTAGCATAGGAATGTCATTTCCTATCAAGAGAATGTCATCCACATATAAAACGAGGAATACTACAGTTCTCGCTACAAATCTACTATAGATGCATGGTTCATCTGGATTTTTGATAAAGCCAAATTCCTTGACCGTCTCATCAAAACAGATGTTCCAACTCCGCGATGCCTGCTTTAGTCCATAGATGGACTTAAGCAACTTGCACACCTTTCCGCTGCTCCCACTCTGAATGAAACCCTCTGGCTGATCCATATATACACACTCCTCTAAATTTCCATTTAGAAAAGCGGTCTTTACGTCCATCTGCCAAATCTCATAATCGTGGAAGGCAGCAATGGCAAGAAGGATCCGAATGGATTTCAGCATAGCCACTGGAGAAAAGGTTTCGTCATAGTCCAAGCCAGGTCTTTGACGGAAACCTTTTGCTACAAGTCTAGCTTTATAGGTCTCAACCTGTCCATCTACACCAATCTTCCTTTTGAAGATCCACTTGCATCCTACGGGTTTTACCCCGTCTGGAGCAATGTCCAACGTCCATACTTTGTTGGTGTACATGGACTCCATTTCGGTCCGCATTGCATCCAGCCATTTTACCGAGTCAACGCTCTGAACGGCCTGCTGGAAGCTAGTAGGCTCATCATAATCTATGATGCAATCCTCTCGATCCCCGTCTATGAGAAAACCGTAGTATCTCTCGGGCGGATGAGACTGCCTACTACTCCTGCGGAGCGGCGTAGGAATGTCCTGTTCTTTCGAACCCTCTGGTTCCTCTAAGCTTTCAGTAATAGCTCGTGGTTCTGGAATTTCTTCCAGTTCTACTGTGCTCCCACTTATCTGGTTTTCCAAAAACTCAGTTTCCAAGAAGTAGGCATGACGAGAAACAAGAACTTTTTGTTCCTCTTCACAGTAGAAGAAATATCCCTTGGAGTTCTTTGGATATCCCACGAACTTACACTGTACTAAGCGTGCCTCGAGCTTGTCCGCATGCTGCTTTTTAACAAAAGCTGGACATCCCCATGTCTTAATGTGCTTAAGATAGGGTCTCTTCCCACTCCACATCTCATATGGTGTGGTAGGCACAGTCTTAGTAGGAACTCGATTCAAAAGGTACGCAGCTGATTCTAGCGCATACCCCCAGAATGATCGCGGTAACTCAGCGTTGCTCATCATGGACCGTACCATATCCAATAGGGTTCGGTTCCGTCTCTCCGATACACCGTTGTGTTGCGGAGTGTATGGAGGAGTAAGCTGAGAGAGAATTCCGTTCTCTTTTAAATAATTCAGGAACTCGGCATTTAAGTATTCTCCACCTCGATCCGATCTTAGAATCTTGATACTTTTGCCGGTCTGTTTCTCTACTTCATTCTTATATTCCTGGAACTTTTCAAAGGCCTCGGACTTATGTTTCATTAAGAAGACATAACCGTACCTTGAGAAATCATCCGTAAAAGTAATGAAGTAAGAGTAACCGCTTCGCGCATGTGTAGACATTGGACCGCACACGTCGCTGTGTACGAGTCCCAAGAGCTCGCTCGCTCTTTCTCCGTGTCCAGTGAACGGAGTCTTTGTCATCTTTCCCATGAGACAAGATTCACAAGTGGCATAAGACTGATACTCGAACGGATCCAAGTATCCTTCTTTATGTAACTTAGTCAACCGTGTCTCATTGATGTGACCCAGTCTACAATGCCATAAGAAAGCCTGATTGATATCTGGAGACTTTCTTTTGTGTGTATTCTGGACATTGAAAATCTGTGGTTGGTTCAATACGTATATACCATTGCTCAGTGTACCTGACCCAATCAAAACTTGATTAAGGTGAATGTTTACAACATTACTTACAAACGCAAATTCATAACCTTCTTTAGAAACCAAAGATACAGAGATGATATTACAAGTTGCGTTGGGTACAAAAAAGCAATTACGCAAAACCAAAACATGCCCATCTGACATTCCCAGGTGATAGTCCCCCACGGCTTTAGCATCCATGCTAGCTCCGTTCGCAACTCTGAGGGTCATGTCACCTGCCTTTAAAAACCTACGGTTTCTCAACGCCTGCAAAGAATTACAGATATGAGATCCTGATCCGGTATCCAATACCCAGGAAGTAGAGTTTATAGAAAGACAGTTTTCAATAACATACACACCTGAAGCTGAAGCCGCAACCTGCTTCAGTTCTTGTGTCTTGGCCTTACAAGCCCTGCAATCTTTCTTCCAGTGTCCACTCTTATGACAATAGAAGCATTCTTCCTTTCCAACAAGCTTCCCCGCAATCTTTGTTGCCTTTTCCTTTCCCTTCGTACCCACTTTACTAACACCGCCTCTTGGTTTGGCGGGGGCTTTCTTCCTCTTTCCCTTGGCTTTCGCCTTGGACCTAGAGGAAGAAGATCCTTCTACAAACAAAGCGGGTGTTTCCCTACCCTTCTGTAGGGTGCCCTCTGCGCTCCTCAGCATGTTGAGGAGTTCTGAAAGTTCAACTTCCTTTTCTTGCAAGTTGAAATTCAGTATGAACTGGGCGTAAGTGGATGGAAGGGACTGGAGAATTATATCCGTGTAGAGTTCACTGTCCAACGTGGTCCCAAGTTCCGCGAGCTCCTCAGTGTAGCCAATCATCTTAAGCACGTGGTCCGCTACCGATGATCCGACGGCCAATTTTGTCGAAAACAACTTCTTCGACACTTCGTATCTTGCGATACGAGACTGCTCTCCATACAGTTCTTTTGTATGAAGAAATATGGATTCCAAATCCATATTCTCATGCCTCCTCTGATGTTCGTTGTCCATCGAGGCAAGTACGAGGCACCTGGCCTTCGCGCTGTCAATCTCCCAAGTCTTATGGATTTCCTTATCCGCGACGCTGGAGGTGGGACCTGGGACGGGGGGAGCTTTGGTGGTAAGAAGATACCCCAACTTGTAGTAAGTGATTGCCAACTTGACATTCCTGAGCCAATCTTTGTAGTTTGGCACTGTCAATATGTTTTTATCTAGAATCAACTTAAGTCCAGTCATTTCGATTTGGTCGCTGCAGGGGGGAGAGAAGAAACACTTTAGCACGATGCTCTTGCAAGTTTAGAATGGTTTTTAATTTGTCTAAACAGGATGGCTCCCACTGTCTCTCGAATCCCTCCTCAAACCACAAAGGAAGAATTAGCCGGGATCAATCCCACCGTGCAATACTTGCTTAACCGTTCAGCCAGGCCAGTGTCGGTACTTCGAGGGAGGTTTTCCAACGCTTTCGTGAAGTTCCTTAATTAAATAACCTCTTTTCCCTGGGGGCGAAGCCCCGCTAACACCTTTCTAGGCACCTACTAGGTTTATAGCATTGATCGTCTAGTGAGAAATTTCCCGGGGAGTAGCATATACTCACAGTAGGATCGGGATCCAAATATCATCGCGTGACGAAACTGAAGGAATCCTACCAGAATCACCACACTCCAAATGGTATGCAAATCTAGCAAGTTTCAGTACTTATGAAACTCCCGATGTGGATTTTTGCCCCATGCTCTTATGACCTTGACTTTGGCCAACAAATCATAAGTCACATGTCAAGTTCTACCCGTCGTTCTCCAGGTTAATTTGAATCCACCCGTACCTACCCTTGACTTTGGCCAACAAGGCAGTACGACTGTTCCAAACCAACGCATCTATCTATGCTGCACATGAATACCCAATAGCTACCAATCACTATGCCTTGACTTTGGCCAACAAACACAGCTTGAATACTATTGACTATTCATGTGAAACGACGGAGGGCTACGAATGGTTTTGGCGAAACCGTGAACGTAGTGAACTTGATATAATCGATGGAACGAGATAGCTTTTAGAAGGAGTGGCTCAAACTCCGCATTTAAAAGTTAGTTTTGAAAAGAACCGAGTGGTTTTTCGAAAGTGTTCCAACGATTTTAACTTGGTTTATTATCTTGCATTAGTTCTTTTAATGCGTGATATTCTTGCATTAGTACTTTTAATGCGTCCCATCATTTAAATCCTACCATTGCAGAAAACAACCAAAATATGACGTACGCTTATGCCATATGCATTCGCCACGGGGCCCCGTCATCACCCGTTAGGTTACTTAACTAACGACAGAGCGGGGGCTGGGCTAGCGCGGCTATAAAACATAAGCAATGCCTAAATAGAAAGCAATGATAGACATTACAGATCACAGATGAATACATTGGATATACTAGCAATCCGCAATCCTTTCGAGCCTGGAACGAAAAGCGGATAACACGGTCGCGGTGAATAGCCAATACCCCACTCAAGACCCCTACGGGTGCGGCAAACTACCCGCCAAGTACTCGGCAGTTTGTGCACCCCCTCCATGGGTCTATCCTAGGAGCAAAAACAGTAAAAAGAATTATACAATGACGGCTACAACCCCGACCCGGTTGTGCGGCCAAACAAATAATAATTATTACATCAATTTACATTTACAATGAATGAAAGAAAAACAAGAGCTCATCTCACATCCACCCCGGCTATTCACCCGCGACAGTCCAACACATTCATATACACATTCCAATATCAAACACAGATCATGTATAACCCCGACTAATCGTCTTATAGCGATTAGCCGACGTTCAATACATGCAAGCATCACAGATATAACCATCATAGTCAAAGTGCAGTGAAGTTCGGAAAAAATACGGAATTATAGGACCCCAAAAGCAAATTTCTGTTCTGGAAAATCTGGGCACATATAATATATTTTAAAAATCCCAAAACCAACACAGACACACACTGCACGAAAACCGATGCACAGAAGATGACAAACGGCGGCGCTTCCGCGGCACATGCCTACCTCGTGCGGCGGAAGCGCGGCGGTTTGAATGAATTAGGGCATCGTTTTTCATGGGTGTTCACACAAAACCCTGAGCCGAATTTACAAGTATAAAGTTTTTCATTTAGAGCAGAAAAAATTTCAACAGAAACTTAGGGTTTTGTTTTTCCGGTTTTGTGACTTTTTCGGTTCCGAACTTCGTTACACTTCACTACCAAGCTAGTTTAAGTTTAGTTAGGCTCTGATACCACTGTAAGTCCATATTGCGACCCCCGGTTCTTACGGGGAGGCGGAAACGGTATAAAAAACAAATTTTTATCGCAAGAGGCAACATGGACTAAACAAGGTCGGGATCGTGTCTAAACTAAACTAGCATACAAGCTAAAGAGTCTTAGCTACTCGGATGAAGGTTATACCTAAACTTGAACTCCTTCTTCTTCAAACCTTGTAGAGGTTGATGGTTCTTGCCTTGTAGCCTTCTTCCGTCGAAGATGGATCCACCTCGAAGGTTCAACCTTTGGGCTCTTCCTCGATCTTTGAGTGAACTAGGGTTTCCGGCTTGCTAAACCTTGAACCTAGAATGAGTAGAGAGTGTTTAAGGGGTGCTTTTCTTTTAAAAGAGAAGGATTCTCAACACATGAGAAGGTTTCTCTTTTGCTAGAGGAAGAAGAAGATGAAGAGAGGAGAGAGAAGCTAAATGAGATAATGAGCTATCTTTTTCTTTCTTGCAACCATAATGCCAAAAGAAAAAGAATTATCTAAATAATAATAATTCAAAATAAGAATAGTTGATGGTAATTTGGAATGACCACTATCATGCTTCATTAAATGAAATGTAAGCATGAATCAAGGAGGATCTTTACAAAGCATGATGGTGGTCAACATTCAACCATGGTCAACAAGTCAACCATGGTCAACAAGTCAACAAAATCAACCATAACTTAATTCTCATTTAATTACTATTATTAATAGATAATCCATAAATCCATTAGGGTTTGGAAAATGATAACTGTCAATTGTGCATACGCACCCGTTCCGAAACCCTAATGAAAGTCATCTTCCTCCTCCTCAAATAACTGTGCATACATACCTGCATTCTTGTTCCGAGGAACATGAATACTGAGAGATAAAAGCAACCCCAAAACATATACCAGTATCCGGCTCAAACCAGAGCCCGCTGGCAATATCCGTCCAGACTCCAAACGTGCACAAGTGCGCGGATGAGAACGAACCCTGTCGCAAAACCATGCGACCTCTACTCTGTTTTGCCCAGAGGCGAATACCCTCTGTGTGGGACTCTAAAGACTCGACACTACGCTGGCAGTGGGTTTAACCACAGACCGCAAGCGGCACTAGCTGTGCGTAACGGTCCCCAGGTAGATGCCGACAAGAAGGCTGACGAGGTGAAACCCCATCTGTACTCCTACTGAGTCTGAATGTGACAGTCTCCGTACAGTCCGGTCTGTTCGTCTGATACATCGCATGTCGGGCCTAGGGGGCGGTAAAACGTCAGTCTCCCAATAGCGGTACAAGTCGTGTCGGAGTGAAGCCCAAAACACCCTGAGATAACACTGGAACCTACCAGTATATCTCGCTTGCCCTGGCCAGGGACTACTCGTGTAATGGCTCTCCTAGACACAGCGCGATGTCAACCCCGAATACCGGGAGAGACGAATCCTGTCTAACCGGCACTGCCTCCAAATGCTTCGGGACTGCACCCAACCACTACCTGTTTGCACGACTCCTTTGAGCCGTGGTAGGGTAGTGATCAAAGTGCAGTGGGAACACACTCGAGGCGAAGTGCTAGTGTCAAGTCAGCGGACTAAGCTGTACTCATGTCACCTGGGAACTGATGACTGACGATAGGTATAATACCAACCTGTCAGTTCCCGACGAGTCCTGTCCAGTGTACTCGTAACCTAACGAGCACCCGTATACTATCTCTAGTACGACGTACTGATGGCTGTGGGACAGACCATCTCCCACACTGGGATGAGAAGCGCATACGCTAGTCTACTCCGGAGTATCGATGCCCTGTCTCGATAGTCCTGCGACTAGGGACCTGTATAAGGATGTGCTTATAGATTACCCAGCCCCCACTAGTGTGACTGCCATCACAACGTTGGTAATCAAGCAAAGATCCTAAGGGCTCCACTAATGCGTATAAGTGATATAGTAAAATAAACACAAGTACACATTGAAGTAGAAACAAACCAAGTAGCATACTACTATATTGAGCAAGATTGTTTATACAAGGTGAATATCCCAAGCTTCCATTAAGTAATATACAAACTAGTATGATACAGTAATGGCCTCTAGGGCATATACACTAACAGAACTTGAGTTAAAACCCAAAAGGAAAGTTAATCCATGGTTAAATGGTGGGTGAGCATGGTTAGGTCAAAGAAGAGTGTAGAAAGAAACCATGAATTATCCTTTCCTTTTCTTTTTGTTTTAAATCAAATGCAATAATAATTCATATATATATATATATATAACCATGGTGTGAGTCTTATATTTCCACCATTTTCTTTGTATATACAACCATGAAGGATGATGTATGTATGTATGTGTGCATGCACATCCATATGTGCATGAATCAAGAAAGAATGCATACATGCATGCATACATCCCAAAAATACAAGAAAGGATTTCTAGTGAGAATCTAATGGTTAAATGATAAATCAACACTTGATTTATCAATCCGGCCATATCACATACGACCCAACCAAAAGCAAGCCGCCCGATTAATGTACGGTATCTCATACGCGCATTTTAACCGGGTCCATGCGCATATCGCATACGCGCACCACAACGTTTCGCCTGGACTAGGTAACTCCTTTGTGGGACTCTAAGACTCGTCAATACGCTGGAAGTGGGTGATGATCATATCAAGCACCCCCAAGCCGCAAGCGGTCAGCTAAACGTAATGGCCACCCGGGTATTGAGCGATCAGAAGAAAACAAGCGAACCTGCTACAACTCCCGTCGAGCCAACTGGCAACACTACCCGTGCAGTCCGGTCACCTTGTCTGATATGTCGCATATCAAGTCTAGGGGTGGTAAACGTCAGACCCCAATAACCGATAAGTCGTGCCGATGTGAGACTCATAACGGGTCGAGAAACTACTGGTAACACTTACCGGTAAATCTCTAATCAGCCCTGGCCAGGGACTTCCCTGTTACGGCCAATCGAGCACAGTGCAACATCAACCCCCAATACCGGGAGAGACGAAACCCCTCCTATCGCTCATTGCCTCCATGTGACTCGGGACTGTACCCAAAAACCACCATTTTGCACGCCCTCATGGACGTGGTAAGGTGGAAATCAAAGCACAGTGGGAATCACACAAGACTCTATGATGATCTCAGGTCTACAGACTAACCTGCACAAGTGTCACCTGAGAACTGCCATCTGACGTCAGGTATAATACCATCTGGGAGTTCTCGGCGAGTCCGTCCAGTGTACCCAGTCTCCACTGAGCACCCGTATACCATCTCTAATGTCAAACACCAATGGATATGGGATCATCCATCGCCCATCTCATGGGTTGAGAAGCGTATATGCTAGTCTACACTGGTATATCGATGCCCCGTCTCGATACACCCACGACTAGAGACCTTGAAGGATGTACTTATGGACTACCATGTCTCCACTAGTATGATCTGCATCATAGTCCAGGTAGTCAAGTACACATCCTAAGGGCTTTACCAACATGTAACTATAAGACAGTATAAAGAGACTAATATACATGCTAAGATAAAGAGCAACCAGATAGTATACTATCATATCGAGCAAGAAATTCATCTCTATATATGTCCAAGCATCCAATATAATATACATCATCTGTACAATACTGGCCTCTAGGGCATACATACAACTAACAATCTCCCACTTGCACCAGGGCCAGCTGCTGTAGTATCGCATACCGAGCATCCCGAAGAGTCTCTCAAACTGTATCTGGGGAATGGCCTTTGTGAGTGGATCCGCTGTGTAATTCTTCGTGTCAACACTCCTGACCTCGATCTCCCGGCGATCAACTATCTCCCGGATCAGGTGATACCGCCTCAGAATATGCCTGGATCGCTGATGGGACCTGGGTTCCTTAGCCAAAGCCACCGCTCCATTGTTATCGCAATACAAAGGTATTGGATTCTCAATGGATGGAACCACTCCAAGTTCAGTAATGAACTTCTTGATCCAGACAGCCTCTTTGGAAGTATCGTTGGCAGCGATGTATTCAGCCTCCATCGTCGAGTCTGCCACGGTTTCCTGCTTAGAACTCTTCCAGCTAACCTCCCCTCCGTAAAGGGTAAAGACAAATCCCGACTGCAACTTAGAGTCGTCCTTATCACTCTGGAAGCTCGAATCGGTAAAGGACTCCACTTGGAGTTCTCCGTTACCATACACCAAGAGCATCTCTTTAGTCCTTCGTAAGTATTTGAGAATGCTCTTCACAGCTGTCCAGTGACTCTCTCTAGGATCAGCTTGATACTTGCTCACTACACTTAGTGAGTATGCTACATCGGGTCTGGTATATAGCATCGCGTACATGATAGAGCCTACAGCCGAAGCATAGGGTATCCCTTGCATGCGAGCTCTCTCCAAATCAGTCTTGGGAGACATCTCTTTGGAGAGAGTGACTCCAGAGATCGTGGGTAAGTTCCCACGCTTGGATTCTTCCATACTAAACCTCTTTAGTATGGTGTCAATGTACCTGGATTGAGACAATCCCAATATCCGTTTGGATCTATCTCTATAGATCCTAATTCCCAATATGCAGGAGGCATCACCAAGATCTTTCATTGAGAATCTTTGTGATAAGAAGAGCTTGACCGATTGCAGCATAGGAATGTCATTTCCTATTAAGAGTATGTCGTCCACGTACAATACGAGGAAGACAACCTTACTCTCTGCTACCTTCTTGTAGATACAAGGTTCATCTACGTTTTTGACGAAATCAAACTCTTTGATAATGACGTCAAAGCAGATGTTCCAACTCCGCGACGCTTGCTTTAATCCATAAATAGATTTAAGCGGCTTGCACACCTTCCCGCTGCTCCCACTATCTACGAAGCCCTCTGGCTGAGTCATGTACACGCACTCTTCTAAATCACCGTTTAGAAAGGCGGTCTTAACATCCATTTGCCAGATTTCGTAATCATGATATGCAGCGATGGCAAGCATGATCCGGATGGATTTAAGCATAGCCACTGGATAAAAGGTCTCATCATAGTCCACACCTGGTCTTTGACGAAAACCCTTTGCAACAAGTCTAGCTTTGAAAGTCTCCACTTTCCCATCTACACCAAGTTTTTTCTTGAAGATCCACTTGCTCCCAATGGGTTTTACCCCTTCAGGAGCAACTTCCAAAGTCCATACTTTGTTGGTGTACATGGATTCCATCTCGGACCGCATAGCATCCAGCCATTTCACTGAGTCCCCACTCGTGATGGCCTGCTCGAAGCTAGTTGGGTCATCATCCTCCATGATGCAGTCCTCACTCCCACCATCCATGAGAAAACCGTAGTATCTCTCAGGTGGGTGAGAAACCCTACTAGATCGGCGGAGAGGCTGAGGTTCGTTGGGAACTACCGAATCCTCCGGTTCAACCAAATCTTCTGGCGTAGTCTGTATTGCTGGAACCTCTTCCAGTTCTACCTCCTTGCCACTAATCACAGTTTTGAAAAATTTCCAGAAACAAGGGTATATCGGGTTTTCCGGGTTCGATCGGACTTTAAACTTCGTCTAGACTTCGCCTAAAGCTCTAGCTTGGCTCTGATACCACTGTAGGGTTGCTATGCACGCGCACAAGGGTCTACGAGGCATCAACCATGCCCGATTAAAAAATTAGCCGTGCCGAAAAACCTGAATACGGATCTTTAAACTAGAGATTAGGCGAAAACTAACATGCTAAACACTTTAACACTAAGTGAGAGGGATTACAACCTTTGTAGATCCGGTCCTTCACTTCATAAGCTCTGTGTTGAAGTCCCTTCGCTGCGATCATCATGCTCCGGACTCTCGAGAGGCTCCACGAAGAGAAAGGTGCAACCTTTGCTTCCGATCTTCGATACAAAGATGATCTATCTTGAAGTTTCGTTAACACAAGCTAACACTCATGAAATGATGTGAACACCCTCATCTAAATGGCAAGAGAAGATGAGGATGAACAATATGATAGAATTCCTTTTGTGATGAATAATGCAAAAGAGATAATGATGAATTATGCAACCATGGTCAAGTAAACCTTTGTAGAGAATTAACCAAGGCTAGGGTTTGGGTTAGGTTAAGAATGAGTCACTTGAAAGTATCTTTCACAAAACAAAACCAAAACCTTCTAGAATCATCTAGAAAGCTTAACCCTAATCCAAACCCTAATCAGGTTTAAACTCCACTGAACATGTTGCATTACGATATTATATATCATATATATAATATTTATTGTAACCAAATAAAATAATACATTTAACATATATCGCATATATATCAATGTATTACCCGAGTGAGAAAAAGAATCTTTTAGTGAGCAAATATTAGATAATGTAATTTAATATATCATATATATTATTATACATTAAATTATCGAATCAACACTTGATCCGACAATCCGGCTATATCGCATATAACCGACTAATATTTATCCGTACCGATTCATCGAATCAACACTTGATCCGATGACCCGGCTGATATCTTATATCGCGAGAATATAATACGGTATCACATATCGCATTATCCTCGGTCCCGCACATATCACATATGTGCTCCTACTCCGTTTTTCCTGAGCCAAGAAACCTCTGTGTAGGACTCTAAAGAATCGTCAATACGCCGGCAGTAGGTGATGATCATATCAAACACCCACAAGCTGCAAGCGGTCAGCTAAACGTAACAGCTACCCAGGTATTAAGCGCTCAGAAGATCAACAAGCAAGACTGTACATTCTCCTGTGAATCCAAACAGTAACACTCCCGTATAGTCCGGTCTCGTCGTCTGATATGTTGCATATCTCGCCTAGGGGTGGTAAACGTCAGACCCCAGTAGCTCGATAAGTCGTGTCGATATGAGGTCTATAACAATTCGAGAAACTACTGATAACACTTACCAGTAAATCTCAGCAACCCTGGCCAGGGATTTCTGGTTATAGCCAATCGAACACAGCACAACATCAACTCCCTATACCGGGAGAGACGAATCCCCTCCTATCGCTCATCGCCTCCATGTGATTCGGGACTGTACCCAAAAGCCACCTTTTTGCACGCCCTCTTAGACGTGGTATGATGTAAATCAAAGCACAGTGGGAATCACACAAGACTCTATGAAGATCTCGGGTCAACAGACTACTCTGTACCAGTGTCACCGGAGAACTGCCATCTGACGTGAGGTATAATACCATCTGGGAGTTCTCGGCGAGTCCGTCCAGTGTACCCAGTCTCCACTGAGCACCCATACACCATCCTTGATGTCAAACACCGATGGATATGGGATCATCCATCGCCCATCATATGGGTCAAGATGCGTATACGCTAGTCTACTCTGGTGCATCGATGCCCTGTCTCGATACACCCTCGACTAGGAACAATTATAGGATATACTCGTCGACTACCGTGGCCCCACTAGTATGATCTCATCATGGTCCCAGTAGTCGAGTACATATCCTAAGGGCTTTATCAACATGTAATATAGAGACAATCAAAGTACATGTTAAGATAAAGTACAACCAGATAGCATACTATCATGTCGAGCAAGAAAGTCCTCCCTATATATATCCAAGCATCCATTACAATATACATCATATGTACAGTAATGGCCTCTAGGGCATACATATAACTAACAATCTCCCACTTGCACTAGGGCCATCTGTTGTGGTATCGCATACCCAACAATTAGCTGCGGTTGAAGCATCTCATACTCAACCATCCCATAAAAGTCTCTATTGGGAAAAAAGGCCTTTGTGAGTGGATCCGCCCTGTCGTCCTCTGTGTCTACTCTCCTAACCTCGATCTCTCTGGAGATCAACCATCTCCATGATCAGGTGATACTGCCTAAGAATTATATCTGGATTTCTGATGGGACGTTAGTTCCTTGGCTAAAGCCACAACTCTATTGTCACACAATGGTAGGAACGAAGTTCATCTTATAAACTTATAAATATCCAGACTTCCTCTTTGGTAGCATCCTTGGTAACGATGTATCTTGCCTTTAATCGTCTAGTAAGTCACGGTATCTAGCTTGGAACTCTTCCAACATACCCTCCCTCCACTGAGGGTATAGACAATGCCTGCGACTGACATTCAGTCGTCCTTATCACCCTGGAACCTTTCCAGTGATTCACCCCAGGATCGATTGATACCATCTCACTACAACTAGTGAGTATCCTAACATTCAATTAGATCTATCTCATAGATCCAAGAACCCAGGATTTAGGAGGTATCACTTTGATCCTGTAAGGAGAATCCTTGTGGTAAGCGAAGATTGACCGAGCGTAGCATAGGAAACTCCTTCCCTATCAAGAGTATGTTATCCATGTACTCTACGAGGATCACCGCCATACTCTCTACTACCTTTTTGTATATACAAGGTTCATCTACCATTTTGATGAAGTCAAACTCTTTGACTACCACATCAAAATAGATGTTCCATCTCCGCGATGCCTGCTTTATCCTATAAAGCATCTTGCACACGTTTCCGCTGCTCCCACTGTCTACGAAGCCCTCTGGCTGTGTACTTACAGACGCTCTTTTCTAAAACATAATTTAGAAAAGCAGTCATGACACCCAACTGCCAGATATCGTAGTCATGGTATGTAGCCGTGGAAAGCAGGATCTGGATGGACTTAAGTATAGCTTTGAAAGTCTCAACTTTTCCATGTACACCAAGTAATCTTCTCAAGATATACTCGCTCCTGATGGGGATTTAACCCTTCAGATAAAGCAACCAAAGTCCATACTTTGTCGGTGTATAAGGATTCCATCTCAGATCGATAAGCATCCAGCCATTCTTACAGAGTCCCACTCCTGATGGCCAGCCCGAAACTAGTTGGGTCATCATCTCATGATGCAATCCTCGCTCCCACTGTCATAGAGAAACTAAAGTATCTCTCAGGTGGGTGAGGAACCCTACTAGATCGGCGGAGAGGCTGAGGTTCGTTGGAAACTATTGAATCCTTTGGTTCTACCAAATTATCAGCTGTAGTTTGTATAGCTGGAATATTTCCAGTTCTACATAACAGACCTTGCCTCGAGCTTGTCCGGATTTTGCTTTTAGACATAGGCCGGACAACCCCAAATCTTAACAAACTTAAGATATGGGCTCTTCCCTTTCCATATCGCATATGAAGTGGTAGGCAACTAATTTGATTTGAACCCTATTCAATAGGTATGCAACTTCTCAAATGCATAACTCCCAAAAGGAAATAGGAAACTCAGTAGTACTCATCATAGAGCACACCATATCATATAGGGTGCTATTGCTCCGCCCCGATACACCGACGTGTTGTGGTGTATTCGAAGGAGTAATGCTGAGAGAGAATCTCATTCTCCTTTAGAATAGTCCAGGAATTCCGTGCTTAAGTATTCTCCTCCTTGATCTCATCAAAGGACATAATACTTATACCCGTTTTTGGTTCTCTACTTCTAACTTATATTCCGTGAATATCTCAAAAGGTTCGGACTTGTGTTTCAACTGGAACATATGTCTGAATCTTGAGAGATCATCAGTGAATATAATGAAGTACAAAGAACCGGTCCTGGCATGTGTAGACAGGGGACCTTCATACATCAACATGTATCAATCCCAAGAGTTCACTAACTCTTTCTCTGTTTCCAATAAACAGAGCTATGGTCATCTTATCTTTGTGACATGACTGGCAAGTTTCACAAGATGTAAATTCAAACAGATTTAAATGTGCATCTCAATGTAACTTAGCTAGTCGGGTCGCATTGACATGACCTAGTCTACAATACCTCAAGAAGGATTCGTTCATTTCTGAACTCTTCCTCTTGTGTGTGTTCTGTATACTAAGAACTGTAATTTGATTTAGAACGTTAATGCTTTTAGATAACGTGCCTGAACCGATCAACTCTTGATATAGGAAATGTTCAAAACATTATCCAACAATACAAAATTATATCCTTTCTTTACTAATAAAGAGACTGATATGATTTTGTATATCAGGTTCGGTATCTAATAACATTTGTTCAGAATCAATGTATTCTGGTAATACAGGGTGATTGTGACCAACAGACTTGGCTGCAACACTTGCACCGTTTTCTATCTCATGAAACTTATCACCCGTTCTCAGTTCTCTACCTATCTGTAGCCCATGTAACAGATTACATATGCGGGATCCTGATCCTGTATCACATACCCAGGACGTAAAGGATACTGAGAAACAGTTCTCTGTAATGAACACACCCGAAGATGATGCATCAACATGCACTTTCTTCGTTTGGGCGGCACGGGAAATCTGGTATTCCCCAATTTCCTGCTCTGTCTTATAACAATTATAAGTTGGAGCGGGACCAACGTTCCCCAATTTAGTATAACAAGCGGGTTCGGTCAATTTATCCGTATTATTATCTTGATTAAGGCGTGATATGGTCGCTACCTGGAGAGAGAGAGAAGAAAACACTCAGCGTATGCTCTTACAAGATTAGATTGGTTATCTAATATATCTAATCAGGATGTCTCCCACTGTTTTATTCAAATCTTCCTTCAAACCATAAAAGGAAAAACTAGCCGGGATTAATTACACGCTACAAGTTCGCCAATCTTTCAGCCAGGCCAGTGTCGGTACTTTGAGGGAGGTCCCCCGTGCTTTCGCACGAACCTAATTAAAGTAAACCTCGTTTTCCTAGGGGCGTGACCCCGTTAACACCTTTCTAGACACCTACTTGATCGGCTAATTGTAATGTGTAAAGCTCTCCCAGGAGTAACTCTTACTCGCAGCGGGTATCGGGATCCAACTATCTCATAGAAGGTATGCAATCTCATTGCAAATTTCAACACTTGAAATTCCCGATAATTTTGTCCCAAGCGATCTATGACCTTGACTGAGTCAACAAACCTGTAACGTTTTAAAAATAATTAAATGAATAAAATTGTTTAAGTGAATTTTGTGATTTTCGGTAAAGTAAAATGTATTTTTTCGTAAAATCAAACCGTGATTGTTTTTCATTATAATTTTAAAAATATCCATTTTAATTATGTAATTACTAGTAAATATTGTTTATTTAGCCACTTATAAATTTTTAGTTTAATAAAATATTTTTCCTAAATTATTTATTTTAAATATTAACATAAGCTTTATTTTTACACTAAATTAGTGTAAATTACAAATTTAAATGGTTTTAATTTGCAAAAATGAACCATGGCATATTAGAAATTAGTGTGTATCATGCAAAATTTATTTGCAAATTTTTCCTATTTTCTAGAGCTTTCTTGAGTTGCTATAGTAAAGAAATAAATAAATAAATAAATAAATAAAGCATGAAAAGACTTTTATTGATGTTTCTTCTCTTGAAACTTCTACACACTTTTCCCACTCTCTTCTTTCTCTCCCTCACCTCTCTAGGGCCGGCCACAACCTCCCATGGCTGCCCCCCCCCCCCTTTCCCACCTCATTTTGTATCAAAATTCATTAAAAATACATCGAAAATTCAATTAAAATTCCACAAAATCCTATTTATTCCATACTCTTTATTCCTTGCTCATTTTTATATGAAATTTGGAGATGGAAGGCATGCATTTTGGAGGCTCATTTCTTGTTTGGATTTCATATTTTGGGAGATATAATTTCTTTCTTTTGATTTATTATTTTAGATGTTCATTTAAGCTTAATTAGGTTTAATGAATTAATTCTATGTTTTTTTTTAAAATTCAAGTTAGGGTTTGTAAATTCAAGTTTTGATTTTTGTTAATTATTTAGGGTTATAATAGTTAATTTAACACTTTTAGAATTGGAAAATATTGCATGGTTGTTGAATTGTAAAATTTTCATTTAAAATTGTTTTAAATTAGGAAATTAGCTAACTAGGTTTTTGCAAAATGTGTTTGTGGTTAATATAAAATTCTAATTTGGGTTGTTACCATTGGATTATAGTTTTAGTGGAAATGTTAGCATGTTAATGGAAAGAAAAACTTAGTTTGATTGCTAGTTTCTATGGTTAATTGATAAATTGTGATAAAATTGCTAATTTTGTAAACTAGATTTTAGAAATTCCTAAATAAATGAGATTAAAAATATAATTATGGTTTCATTATATCATTATCATAATGAATTGTGGTTTAAGTCATTAATTTATGCAAAATCATGTTGTGTGGTGGAATTGTGGTACTTTGCTTGAAAAATGTTGAAAATTGTTAAAGGATGCAAACTAGAAATTACAAATTTATACAAGTTTGTGTAATAAAAATATAGTAATAGTTTGTATAGTCTAGTTATGCTATTTAATGAGTTTTATAACTATTGGTTTCATTTAAATGTCAAGTTTTGATGAAAAACGGTAAATTGGCATTTTCGGGTTTTTCGAAAACGGACGATTTGATCGATTTTAGTGTTTCGATGAATTTGATCATGTTTTACAATATAAGTAATGTGTTTTAAAACTACGAGTTATTTGTTAATGTTTATCTCGATCCATCGGAGTTTGTACGCCGATATCGAGCGATATTTGGTTCTTTTGCGTGGACGGGACATAGGTTTTAACCTATGCTTGTTCCTTGTATCGTTTGACTTTTGTATGTGATTCGGTTTACGATACTATTTATATGTTTGCGTTTAGGTACCCCTCACGTGGACTGCGGGCGATGAAGAGGAGGATGGCGACACCGTCTTCGGCAGACATGGACCAGGTGAGTAGATGCATATCTACGGGGGGGAAGTCGGGTGGATGGCGTTTAGCACCCCCGCAACGTAGAATAGGAATAGTACTTATTGACATTAGGAAACCCGATGTGACCCTAGATTCTTACTGAGCAGGACCCTAGTAATGACCTTAGGCGGGACTAGACTGATTTAGGAAAAACCATACCTGAGGATGAATACCTTGGGAGAGGTTCGTAGGTTTCTGATAGAAACACACACGCACACACTAAAACTTGACATGGCGTATACGTATATGTGTGTATATATATAAAACTAGGTATAGGTGTATATATATACACAACACGTATATGGGATTCATTGATGTGATATGATATCTGAGGTATGATGAAACAGTATAGCTGGGCTTGATGCCGTGATTCTTGACTATACAGTCGTATTAAAGTGTTAGCGGATCATTAGAGAATGAGATAATGAACATGAATATATAAATTATAAAGAGTGGTGGTGATATTGATGTACATGGGACGCTAGAATAGTACCCGGACTGTAACTTGTGACTGATCACGATATGATATATGATTGATGTATGCGATCACAGTTTAGCACCTTGATCATGAGATGTGTTGATGATGACATTATACGAATGAGGAGACACCTAGGAGATACTTGACCGTACCCCGATATTGGGATGCCGTACGATGGATTTTACCGTACGAGGCTTAGATTTGATGATTGATCCGCACTCTTGATTCGAGGAAGCCGTACTACGTACGTGACGCTATTGAGGCGGGATCACCGACTATTAGAGATATTGATTCAGACCTTAGGTAGACTCTAGTTTCTTACTGACTAGTCTATTAGGTTTAGTTCCTTAGGATGTTAAATGGACACTGGTTTAGGTTCGACTCACATAGTGGTAGTTGTACTCGTATCTCGCAGAGGAGTGGATAATGCACACCGGTATTTACATTCATACTGTAATCATCATGGTGCATGTTCTTTTATATGTTGCTATAATCAGTATAAACTTTACCTGTTAGGACACCAGCACTATTACCGATGATGCGCATATTCCACGCACACTTATTTGCCGGCTCACACACATCATCATCGGTAATTGCTATGTCACGTACACTTTAGATCATATTGTCTTTTATGGATAGAATCAGTTAACAACTAGACAGATATAATATTGTGATTATTCTCTGACATTAGTACAGACATGATATTCATTGCTTAGACATTCATGCATTCATATTTTCATGTTATCATGCAGTATTATGGGCATATGCCGACACTTATCATATAGTTACTCATGATTTTGAGATTTGGATTTCTATGAGATTTCTGGATTTTGGGGAAAACCGCAAGAATATGTAAACACTTCTCTCTCTCCTCCTCCTCTCTTTTTAAAAACATAAGATGCGGTTTTCTCGTGATGTATGTGTCGTCCACCATGAGATTTCATGTTTTCTGATGGATTTCGAGACCCGATTCGAGGAGTGGATGAACCGTCTCGGGTACATGGTGGGCCCGGTATGGTACCCCGGGGCAAGAAGATCGAGTTGTAGACGATGAGCCTGGCAGGGGAAGGCTACCTACCGGTGATGTCTGGCGCGGCGGATATCCGGAGGATACCGACCGTTGTCGTGAGATTTGATGATATGGGCCGATCCGGACTGACGGAGCCCGGGATATTGAGACTTGAGATTACATGTGTTGTGTCGATGCTTGACACGGATTTCCATGGATTTCATTGTTGAGATTTCAGATTCTTATACACATTTTACTATGATAATAGCTAAAGATTTCTTATACATATATATCTGGATTTCAGGATTTGTTACTTTACATTCATGGTGCATGCATTTCATTTCATATGACATAGTATTATATGAGGCACTGACACGAGCACGGAGTATCTGCACTTACACGTAGTTTTACTCTGCTATTACTAGTTGATTGGGATATAATAGTGTATTATTATGACCTAGGATAGCGTCGTGCATTCGATTTCTTTTCGTAGATGTCTTCTACTCACGAGTTGGTAACTCACCCCCGTTGTGCCAAATTTTATTACAGGTTCGATGTACAGGTTTCCGTGGCAGCTTGTTGGCACATCTTTTCTTCAGGATGATTTGCACGGTAGGTTGGTTCACTTGTATCCGAACCACCATTGTACTTTTATTCTTTCATTTGTATCTAGTAAGCTCCATCAACCATATTTGTATTACTTGATAAGTTTATTGGACCAGTCTGTTATTTCGACCTTAGAGTCTCGCATTTATTATTCTGATCTGGTGGTTTTGTTTTCTTTTGAGTTTTGAGCCTCGCCCTTTGGCGTTGTATATTATTGTGCCTGTTGTGGTTGTTTCCGTCTATTGGCGTTGATGCTAGCTCCCGTTTGGGGATGCTTTTTATTGTTTATGTATATTATACTTGTTGTACCCGTTTGGTGGCCAGTTTTTACAGAGGAGACTCTGCCGAAATTTTTGGTAAAATTTGCTGATGTTTTATACTTGTTTTCTTTTACTGCTTCTTCTTCTTTTTCATGGTTTAGATTTCTGGGCTTCGGCTTACTTAGGTTACGTGGCGCCTCTAGACGCTTCGTAATCTAAGTGTCGGTCACGTTCCGTACTTTCGGGTCGTGACAAAGTTTGTATCAGAGCGCTAGGTTTAACCTTGTATAAGTCTAGGTGACCCTTGATTGATGGAGTGGGTGATTTAGGTAGAGTAACGTACCGTGGGTATGGTCCGCGGCATACTTACGATACGCTACTCTGCTTAAGGAGCCTTAGGAGGTACATTTGTTTGCACCGTATTTCTTTCGTTCCTTTGATCTATCTTCGTTGATGTCGGAGGGTGGTTCTGTTACCACGGGCGCACGGGCAGAGGGAGCTGCGGCTCGAATGCGATAACCATTAGAGTATTGGTTATTCTTGAGGATTGAAGCATTGCTTAGCGTGTGGACGAAGGGTATTCACATGCCGTCCGGATGAAGTTAAAGGGTTCGAACGATTATCAGAAAACCATTTTCCCAAGTTTAAGGTATTCGGAAGAACATGCAGGTATTTCGATGGACCCTCTAGAAGAATGAAACCCTGACTCGACATAATGACCACGAGAACGCTCTTGAACCTTAGGGTTTACGGCAGTTCCGCGGTGCCATTAGTGAGGCTTGGGTTTGCCCTTCTACGGCTGGATCATCGATGCTGGGGTATGTACCGGATATTTTTAAACTGTACTTGAGTGTTGAGCTCTCGGGGAATTATGGGATTTTGATGGATCGATCGAAAAGTTTAATGTAGTCCGGATATCAAGTGAAGGGATCGACTATGTGGTAGACTCTAGACATGAGTATTGCCGTTAGTAGCGCAGTCAGCACACCTATGAAAGAACGAGTTCGAAGCAGTCGACATCAGAGGAAAGAGGCGCACATTGACGATAGTGATTACGATGTGACTTGGTGATTTGAATTTCATATTTCTGTTATTGGATTTTGGTATTTTGAGGATTTTGTTCTACGATTGGTATTTCTTATGTGTACTTTCATTGCATTCTATCTGTGTTTCACATATCAGCTGTATTGATGTTGCTTAGTATACACCCAGTACACTTGATTTGGTTTTATATATTTTGAGATTTTTGATTTGATTTCGTGCATATGGGTTACACATGATTTTGATATATGCTTCGACCTAGTTTTATCCATTTTCGTACTGTGATTCGAGTCTGATATTCGATGTATGTTTTCGTGCTCCATGTGCACCTGATTAGGATTCTTGCGCATACTTGGCGCACTTGATGCGATTTTGTGCACACCAGATGCACTAAATCGAGGTTTTGTGCAGATTAGATGCACCTGATTTTGAGTCGTGCACGCCCGTTGCACTTGACAGATGTTTTTGGTGCACACCTGTTGCACTTAGTTTTGTTTTGTGGGTATTCATGGTTTCTGCATTTGGTTTCGATTTCAGTGCGCACCGGACGCACATGACATTTTATTGATGTGATTGGGATTGATTTTAGTTTGAGCAGTATGTTTTCATAATCATTATTATTTGATTTAGTAACCAGGCGGGACGTGTATGTTAAATAAAAGATATATATATAGCTATTTTTTTTAAATTAAACGTCCGCTACTTATGCCGTGACACGTGCATTGCACGGCGATTTTCAAGAGGGGTTTTTGTATGCTTCTTTATTATGATGATTCGGCGATTTTACTAGGATGCGAACTATATATAAGTTATAGATTGATGTATATTATGATTGTTTTCATATTGAGTTTTGAAATTTTATTCTCGCCATAACTCCGATGATTGCGTAATGCTTGACGGAGTTGATTTTTTGTATTGATGATTTCGGAGCCCCGACGATTTGAGTGTTTTGCTAAATTAGTATTTGGAAGGGGAGTTTTAATTTAAATTCGGGGACCGAATTTCTTAAAGGGGGGAAGAATGTAACGTTTTAAAAATAATTAAATGAATAAAATTGTTTAAGTGAATTTTGTGATTTTCGGTAAAGTAAAATGTATTTTTTCGTAAAATCAAACCGTGATTGTTTTTCATTATAATTTTAAAAATATCCATTTTAATTATGTAATTACTAGTAAATAGTGTTTCTTTAGCCACTTATAAATTTTTAGTTTAATAAAATATTTTTCCTAAATTATTTATTTTAAATATTAACATAAGCTTTGTTTTTACACTAAATTAGTGTAAATTACAAATTTAAATGGTTTTAATTTGCAAAAATGAACCATGGCATATTAGAAATTAGTGTGTATCATGCGAAATTTATTTGCAAATTTTTCCTATTTTCTAGAGCTTTCTTGAGTTGCTATAGTAAAGAAATAAATAAATAAATAAAGCATGAAAAGACTTTTATTGATGTTTCTTCGCTTGAAACTTCTACACACTTTTCCCACTCTCTTCTTTCTCTCCCTCACCTCTCTAGGGCCGGCCACAACCTCCCATGGCTGCCCCCCCCCCCCCCCTTTTCCCACCTCATTTTGTATCAAAATTCATTAAAAATACATCAAAAATTCAATTAAAATTCCACAAAATCCTATTTATTCCATACTCTTTATTCCTTGCTCATTTTTATATGAAATTTGGAGATGGAAGGCATGCATTTTGGAGGCTCATTTCTTGTTTGGATTTCATATTTTGGAAGGTATAATTTCTTTCTTTTGATTTATTGTTTTAGATGTTCATTTAAGCTTAATTAGGTTTAATGAATTAATTCTATGTTTTTTTTTAAAATTCAAGTTAGGGTTTGTAAATTCAAGTTATGATTTTTGTTAATTATTTAGGGTTATAATAGTTAATTTAACACTTTTAGAATTGGAAAATATTGCATGGTTGTTGAATTGTAAAATTTTCATTTAAAATTGTTTTAAATTAGGAAATTAGCTAACTAGGTTTTTGCAAAATGTGTTTGTGGTTAATATAAAATTCTAATTTGGGTTGTTACCATTGGATTATAGTTTTATTGGAAATGTTAGCATGTTAATGGAAAGAAAAACTTAGTTTGATTGCTAATTTCTATGGTTAATTGATAAATTGTGATAAAATTGCTAATTTTGTAAACTAGATTTTAGAAATTCCTATATAAATGAGATTAAAAATATAATTATGGTTTTATTATATCATTATCATCATGAATTGTGGTTTAAGTCATTAATTTATGCAAAATCATGTTGTGTGGTGGAATTGTGGTACTTTGCTTGAAAAATGTTGAAAATTGTTAAAGGGTGCAAACTAGAAATTACAAATTTATACAAGTTTGTGTAATAAAAATATAGTAATAGTTTGTATAGTCTAGTTATGCTATTTAATGAGTTTTATAACTATTGGTTTCATTTAAATGTCAAGTTTTGATGAAAAACGGTAAATTGGCATTTTCGGGTTTTTCGAAAACGGACGATTTGATCGATTTTAGTGTTTCGATGAATTTGATCATGTTTTACAATATAAGTAATGTGTTTTAAAACTACGAGTTATTTGTTAATGTTTATCTCGATCCATCGGAGTTTGTACGCCGATATCGAGCGATATTTGGTTCTTTTGCGTGGACGGGACATAGGTTTTAACCTATGCTTGTTCCTTGTATCGTTTGACTTTTGTATGTGATTCGGTTTACGATACTATTTATATGTTTGCGTTTAGGTACCCCTCACGTGGACTGCGGGCGATGAAGAGGAGGATGGCGACACCGTCTTCGGCAGACATGGACCAGGTGAGTAGATGCATATCTACGGGGGGGAAGTCGGGTGGATGGCGTTTAGCACCCCCGCAACGTAGAATAGGAATAGTACTTATTGACATTAGGAAACCCGATGTGACCCTAGATTCTTACTGAGCAGGACCCTAGTAATGACCTTAGGCGGGACTAGACTGATTTAGGAAAAACCATACCTGAGGATGAATACCTTGGGAGAGGTTCGTAGGTTTCTGATAGAAACACACACGCACACACTAAAACTTGACATGGCGTATACGTATATGTGTGTATATATATAAAACTAGGTATAGGTGTATATATATACACAACACGTATATGGGATTCATTGATGTGATATGATATCTGAGGTATGATGAAACAGTATAACTGGGCTTGATGCCGTGATTCTTGACTATACAGTCGTATTAAAGTGTTAGCGGATCATTAGAGAATGAGATAATGAACATGAATATATAAATTATAAAGAGTGGTGGTGATATTGATGTACATGGGACGCTAGAATAGTACCCGGACTGTAACTTGTGACTGATCACGATATGATATATGATTGATGTATGCGATCACAGTTTAGCACCTTGATCATGAGATGTGTTGATGATGACATTATACGAATGAGGAGACACCTAGGAGATACTTGACCGTACCCCGATATTGGGATGCCGTACGATGGATTTTACCGTACGAGGCTTAGATTTGATGATTGATCCGCACTCTTGATTCGAGGAAGCCGTACTACGTACGTGACGCTATTGAGGCGGGATCGCCGACTATTAGAGATATTGATTCAGACCTTAGGTAGACTCTAGTTTCTTACTGACTAGTCTATTAGGTTTAGTTCCTTAGGATGTTAGATGGACACTGGTTTAGGTTCGACTCACATAGTGGTAGTTGTACTCGTATCTCGCAGAGGAGTGGATAATGCACACCGGTATTTACATTCATACTGTAATCATCATGGTGCATGTTCTTTTATATGTTGCTATAATCAGTATAAACTTTACCTGTTAGGACACCAGCACTATTACCGATGATGCGCATATTCCACGCACACTTATTTGCCGGCTCACACACATCATCATCGGTAATTGCTATGTCACGTACACTTTAGATCATATTGTCTTTTATGGATAGAATCAGTTAACAACTAGACAGATATAATATTGTGATTATTCTCTGACATTAGTACAGACATGATATTCATTGCTTAGACATTCATGCATTCATATTTTCATGTTATCATGCAGTATTATGGGCATATGCCGACACTTATCATATAGTTACTCATGATTTTGAGATTTGGATTTCTATGAGATTTCTGGATTTTGGGGAAAACCGCAAGAATATGTAAACACTTCTCTCTCTCCTCCTCCTCTCTTTTTAAAAACATAAGATGCGGTTTTCTCGTGATGTATGTGTCGTCCACCATGAGATTTCATGTTTTCTGATGGATTTCGAGACCCGATTCGAGGAGTGGATGAACCGTCTCGGGTACATGGTGGGCCCGGTATGGTACCCCGGGGCAAGAAGATCGAGTTGTAGACGATGAGCCTGGCAGGGGAAGGCTACCTACCGGTGATGTCTGGCGCGGCGGATATCCGGAGGATACCGACCGTTGTCGTGAGATTTGATGATATGGGCCGATCCGGACTGACGGAGCCCGGGATATTGAGACTTGAGATTACATGTGTTGTGTCGATGCTTGACACGGATTTTCATGGATTTCATTGTTGAGATTTCAGATTCTTATACACATTTTACTATGATAATAGCTAAAGATTTCTTATACATATATATCTGGATTTCAGGATTTGTTACTTTACATTCATGGTGCATGCATTTCATTTCATATGACATAGTATTATATGAGGCACTGACACGAGCACGGAGTATCTGCACTTACACGTAGTTTTACTCTGCTATTACTAGTTGATTGGGATATAATAGTGTATTATTATGACCTAGGATAGCGTCGTGCATTCGATTTCTTTTCGTAGATGTCTTCTACTCACGAGTTGGCAACTCACCCCTGTTGTGCCAAATTTTATTACAGGTTCGATGTACAGGTTTCCGTGGCAGCTTGTTGGCACATCTTTTCTTCAGGGTGATTTGCACGGTAGGTTGGTTCACTTGTATCCGAACCACCATTGTACTTTTATTCTTTCATTTGTATCTAGTAAGCTCCATCAACCATATTTGTATTAATTGATAAGTTTATTGGACCAGTCTGTTATTTCGACCTTAGAGTCGCGCATTTATTATTCTGATCTGGTGGTTTTGTTTTCTTTTGAGTTTTGAGCCTCGCCCTTTGGCGTTGTATATTATTGTGCCTGTTGTGGTTGTTTCCGCCTATTGGCGTTGATGCTAGCTCCCGTTTGGGGATGCTTTTTATTGTTTATGTATATTATACTTGTTGTAACCGTTTGGGGGCCAGTTTTTACAGAGGAGACTCTGCCGAAATTTTTGGTAAAATTTGCTGATGTTTTATACTTGTTTTCTTTTACTACTTCTTCTTCTTTTTCATGGTTTAGATTTCTGGGCTTCGGCTTACTTAGGTTACGTGGCGCCTCTAGACGCTTCGTAATCTAAGTGCCGGTCACGTTCCGTACTTTCGGGTCGTGACAAAACCATAGACCGCAAGTAAAGTTCAACCCGTCATTTCCCGATCGAATTAAACCCACCCGCACGACCCTTGACTGAGTCAACAAGGCCGCACGACTACCCTAATCCAATCGCATCATATGCTTTGCAGATAAGCACTAATCAGCTACCGCACACTACGCCTTGACTGAGTCAACAAACGCAGCACGAATACTAACTATTACTTATCTGAAATGACGGAGGGCTACGACAGGTTCTTAAGAAAACCCTTTACGTAATGAACTTTATATCGTTGTAGAATCGAGTGATTTTAAATGGAATGTTTTTTAGGCTTTTCTAGTTTTGCTAAAGGGGTCACTCCCGGTGAAGGGATCGTCGGCCCTTTCCTCATCGAATAAGGTGCAGGATATATTATATATACCGCTGTGCAAAGCAAGAACTATAGAAGCAATCAAAAGACAAACCGAGTTTGTAGCATCTGCCAGTTATTGCTAAAGGAGTCACTCCCGGTGAAAGGATCTCGGTCCTTTCCTTATCGAATAAGGTGCAGGATGTTCTACAAGGAACATCGCGATGCAAAGCAAGAACTGTAGCTACCTGTTTTTGAAAATTCGATTCCACAACATCTTAGGTTTCTTTTAGTTTCATTAATCTCATTAATGAAGTCCCATTTTATTATGCTTCGCAAGCATCACATTTGAAAACGAAATCTGCAATATAACATATATCTCATATATATAATATAAGCATTCGTCACAGGAAGTAATATGATCTCATCACAGAACATTGCAGCAGAAGAACATATATGAAATATTGGATATACTAGGACGTCCGTGTTTTCAATACGAGCATGTATAAAACACGGATTCCACGGTCGCGATGAATAGCCAAACCCACATCCCTAGACCCCTACGAGAGCGACAAGCAACACAGCCAATTCTAGGGTTAGGAGACCCGGTCTCGACTCCTCAAGATGGTCTCCCACTGGACCCTAGAACCCGGTTACTTGTGCTCCCCGCCTTGGGTCTACCTAATGCGGAAAAGTAAATAATATACAACGGTGACATCTTCCGCAACCTGGAAGTGCCCCAATAAAAGAATATTACATACAAATGAATTTTACATGAATGAAAAAGAAAAAAACTCTCATCTCACATAAAAACCCCAGCTATTCAAACGCGACGATCCAATACAACATATCACAGCAACACATAATATCTCATATCATCAACGTAAGCAAGTATGCGTATCCCGATTGTCGTTGATGTATAGCAACGAAGCCGGCGATACACCACATACTACGCTTACGGTCACAGAAAAGAAAGTGTAAAACTACAACAGTTGGAATCCGCAACCTCTTTAGACATCACATGCCTAACCAAATGAATTCCTTAGACATCACATGCCTAACAATTATAAACCCCGCATTTTAGTCTCATTATCGAAAACTCTTTTCAATATCAAGTCGGGCAATTCAACAAGATTCCCGACGTCCTGATCTAATGCTCGTCGCAAACTTTAGTAGACGGCCGCACCCCCAGATGCCGTCGACGAAGTGCACTAAGGCGGAACACCGCTGCCGCGAGCACCCTAACGGATGCTTTTGGCGACGGGGTTCTCCTACAGTCACTTGGTCGGGGCTATGGGGCGTGGCTGTCTATTAAGTTTACCCGGCGAGTATCCGCGTACGCTACGTGATTGCGACGGACTTTTGATCACATCAAAATTCCGTGGCAACCGATCATCTGAGACTAAACTGCTAGATTTATAATATTCAAATTAGTTATCTCATAACTACCTGTGGATTCCAAATATTGTATCACATTCCAGATAAATAGACAAAGTTAAACTTTCCGATCGAATAATCAAACACCCAAGATTTCCCCAATATATCTCAACACTTGAAATCAGTTTAAAAACATCTATCACATGCCACAGTACCAATGGTCCAGCCGTAGAAGGGTCAAGCCAACGCCTCACATGTGGCACGCCGTACTGCCCCAAACCCTAAGGTTCAAAGGGCAGTTCAAGACGGTCACATAATCGAGTTAAGGTTTGTTGTCTTCTAGAGGGTCCACCGCGTTACTTGCACGACTTAGAATGTTCTTAAACACGAGAAAAAACCGAACTTTTGAAAAAATTTCCGACAGGGGAAAAAATGAGTTATTAATATCCGTTCGAACTTTTTAACAGTTTCTAAAAATTATCCGGAAAAACACAAAGACGCAGTTAAAGTTCCCGATCGAATCATCGAATCCCCAATACAACCAAGAAAATTCAACAGTTGAATAAATATTAAAAATTCCCAGAAAATACAGCACTAAAAGATAAGAATTACTGTGCAAATTTCAAATGCTGAAGTGACTAAATGGCCGCAGAACCGCCGCACAAGCCATGCTTGTGCCGCGGTTCCGCCGCGCTTTAGTGGAATCAGCCGCACGTGCTTCACAGTATTTCTTACAATTCCCTGCTGAATTTTTTGAGCATTTTTAATTTGGAAAAAATCACAGTTTTGAAAAATTTCCAGAAACAAGGGTATATCGGGTTTTCCGGGTTCGATCGGACTTTAAACATCGTCTAGACTTCGCCTAAAGCTCTAGCTTGGCTCTGATACCACTGTAGGGTTGCTATGCACGCGCACAAGGGTCTACGAGGCATCAACCATACCCGATTAAAAAATTAGCCGTGCCGAACAACCTGAATACGGATCTTTAAACTAGAGATTAGGCGAAAACTAACATGCTAAACACTTTAACACTAAGTGAGAGGGATTACAACCTTTGTAGATCCGGTCCTTCACTTCATAAGCTCCGTGTTGAAGTCCCTTCGCTGCGATCATCATGCTCCGGACTCTCGAGAGGCTCCACGAAGAGAAAGGTGCAACCTTTGCTTCCGATCTTCGATACAAAGATGATCTACCTTGAAGTTTCGTTAACACAAGCTAACACTCATGAAATGATGTGAACACCCTCATCTAAATGGTAAGGGAAGATGATGATGAACAATATGATAGAATTCCTTTTGTGATGAATAATGCAAAAGAGATAATGATGAATTATGCAACCATGGTCATGTAAACCTTTGTAGAGAATTAACCAAGGCTAGGGTTTGGGTTAGGTTAAGAATGAGTCACTTGAAAATATCTTTCACAAAACAAAACCAAAACCTTCTAGAATCATCTAGAAAGCTTAACCCTAATCCAAACCCTAATCATGTTTAAACTCCACTAAACATGTTGCATTAGTTATTATATCATGTTACAATATTATATATCACATATATAATATTTATTGTAACCAAATAAAATAATACATTTAACATATATCGCATATATATCAATGTATTACCCGAGTGAGAAAAAGAATCTTTTAGTGAGCAAATATTAGATAATGTAATTTAATATATCATATATATTATTATACATTAAATTATCGAATCAACACTTGATCCGACAATCCGGCTATATCGCATATAACCGACTAATATTTATCCGTACCGATTCATCGAATCAACACTTGATCCGATGACCCGGCTGATATCTTATATCGCGAGAATATAATACGGTATCACATATCGCATTATCCTCGGTCCCGCACATATCACATATGTGCTCCTACTCCGTTTTGCCTGAGCCAAGAAACCTCTGTGTAGGACTCTAAAGAATCGTCAATACGCCGGCAGTAGGTGATGATCATATCAAACACCCACAAGCTGCAAGCGGTCAGCTAAACGTAACAGCTACCCAGGTATTGAGTGCTCAAAAGATCAACAAGCAAGACTGTACATTCTCCTGTGAATCCAAACAGTAACACTCTCGTATAGTCCGGTCTCGCCGTCTGATATGTTGCATATCTCGCCTAGGGGTGGTAAACGTCAGGCCCCAGTAGCTCGATAAGTCGTGTCGATATGAGGTCTATAACAGTTCGAGAAACTACTGATAACACTTACCAGTAAATCTCAGCAACCCTGGCCAGGGATTTCTGGTTATAGCCAATCGAACACAGCACAACATCAACTCCCTATACCGGGAGAGACGAATCCCCTCCTATCGCTCATTGCCTCCATGTGATTCGGGACTGTACCCAAAAGCCACCTTTTTGCACGCCCTCTTGGACGTGGTATGATGTAAATCAAAGCACAGTGGGAATCACACAAGACTCTATGACGATCTCGGGTCAACAGACTACTCTGTACCAGTGTCACCGGAGAACTGCCATCTGACGTGAGGTATAATACCATCTGGGAGTTCTCGGCGAGTCCGTCCAGTGTACCCAGTCTCCACTGAGCACCCATACACCATCCTTGATGTCAAACACCGATGGATATGGGATCATCCATCGCCCATCATATGGGTCAAGATGCGTATACGCTAGTCTACTCTGGTGCATCGATGCCCTGTCTCGATACACCCTCGACTAGGAACTGTTATAGGATATACTCGTCGACTACCGTGGCCCCACTAGTATGATCTCATCATAGTCCTAGTAGTCGAGTACATATCCTAAGGGCTTTATCAACATGTAATATAGAGACAATCAAAGTACATGTTAAGATAAAGTACAACCAGATAGGATACTATCATGTCGAGCAAGAAAGTCCTCCCTATATATATCCAAGCATCCATTACAATATACATCGTATGTATAGTAATGGCCTCTAGGGCATACATATAACTAACACTTACCCCCATAAGGAAATAGGTAACTCAGCTGTGCTCATCATAGAGCGCACCATATCTAATAGGGTGCGGTTCCTCCGTTCCGATACACCGTTGTGCTGTGGTGTATATGGAGGAGTCAGCTGAGAGAGAATCCCATTCTCTTTTAGGAAGTCCCGGAATTCATTGCTCAAGTATTCACCTCCTCGATCAGATCGAAGGATTTTAATACTTTTTCCGGTTTGGTTCTCGACTTCTTGTTTATATTCTTTAAATTTCTCAAAAGCTTCTGATTTGTGTTTCATCAGGAACACATATCCGAATCTAGAGAGATCGTCAGTGAATGTAATGAAGTACGCAGAACCATTCCTGGCATGTGTAGACATTGGACCGCATACATCACTATGCACCAGTCCCAAGAGTTCTGTAACTCTTTCTCCGTGTCCCGTAAACGGAGTTTTGGTCATCTTGCCTTTGAGACATGACTGGCAAGTGTCATAAGATGAAAATTCAAACGGATTCAAATATCCATCCTTATGCCACTTAGCTAGTCGTGTCGCATTTATGTAACCCAGTCTACAATGCCACAAGAAGGATTCGTTCAGTTCTGAACTCTTCCTCTTGTGTGTGTTTGTTATACTCAGAACTGTTGATTGATTTAGAACATAAATGCCATTGCACAACGTGCCTGATCCAACCAACTTTTGGTTATGGAAAATGTTCATAACATTATCCTGTAATACAAAATTATATCCTTCTTTACTCAACAAAGAAACTGATATAATGTTGCATATCAGGTTCGGCATGTAATAGCATTCGTTCAGAAATTACCAGTTGGTAATACAAGGTGATATTCCCCGACGGTCTTAGCTGCAACAATTGCACCATTTCCAACCCTTATGTCTTTATCACCTTCTCCAAGTTCTCTACCTTTCCTAAGCCCATATAACTGATTACATATATGGGATCCTGACCCGGTATCTAATACCCAGGACGTAGGGCAAATGGAGAAACAGTTCTCTGTAACGAACACACCCGAAGAAAATGCATCATCATGTACTTTCTTCATTCGGGTGGCATGGGAATCCTGATATTCCCCTATGTCCTGTTCAGTCCTATAACTCTTATAAGATAGAACGGAACCAACGTTCCCCAGCACAGTATAACATACGGGTTCGGTCAATACATCCATATTATTATCTTTATTAAGGCATGACATGGTCGCTACCTGGAGAGAGAGAGAAGAAAACACTTTAGCGTATGCTCTTGCAGGATCAGATTGGTTATTATCTTATCTATTCAGGATGGCTCCCACGGTTTTTATCAAATCTTCCTTCAAACCCTAAAAGGAAAGACTAGCCGGGATCAATTACACCTTACAATTTCGCCAATCTTTCAGCCAGGACAGTGTCGGTACTTTGAGGGAGGTTCCCCGTGCTTTCGCACGGACCTAATTAAAGTAAACCTCGTTTTCCCAGAGGCGTAACCCCGTTGACACCTTTCTAGACACCTACTTGATCGGCTAATTGTCCTGTGTAAAACTTTCCCGGGAGTAACAATTACTCGCAGTGGGTATCGGGATCCAACTATCTCATAGAAGGTATGCAATCTCATTGCAAATTTCAACACTTGAAATTCCCGATAATATTTTGCCCGTAGCGTCCCATGACCTTGACGCAGGCCAACAAACCATAGTGCGCTAGTCAAGTTCAACCCGTCATTTCTTGATTGAATTAAACCCACCCGTACAACCCTTGACGCAGGCCAACAAAGTCGCACGACTACCCTAATCCAATCTGCATCATATGCACAAACAGATAAATACTAGTTAGCTACCGCTCACTACTCCTTGACGCAGGCCAACAAACGTAGTGCGAATACTAAGTAGGACTTATCTGAAATGACGGAGGGCTACGACAGGTTTTTCTGAAAACCTTTTGCGTAATGAACTTGATATCGTTGTAGAATCAAGTGAATTTTGAAATGGAGTGATTTTGAGGCTTTCATTAGTTTTGCTAAAGAGGTCACTCCCGGTGAAGGGATCTCGGCTCTTTCCTCATCGAATAAGGTGCAGGATATATCATATATATCACTGTGCTGTAGGGTTCCTAGGCACACACTAGAGGTCTCACAATGCATCAACCATGCCCGTTTCAAAAAATACGGTGCCGAGAAACCCTAGACTACGGATCGTTAGCTAGATGTCTAGGCGAAAGAATGAAACTAGTTAACACTTAAACTATAAGAACGGATATACAACCTTTGTAGATCCGGTCCTCCACCTCCATAGCTCCGCAATGAATTCTCCTCGCTGTCCAAGTCGAACCCCGGGCTCTAGCGTCGGCTTCATCGGAAAATGCACGGGCTAGGTCATCGACGACGATGCCGAAGATGATCTACGTCGAGGCATCACTAGATCAAGCTCCACCTTCACCAAGCCATGAAAACTTGTGAAGGAAACACACTCTACTACTTGGCAAGAGGTAGAGGGTGAAGAAATAGGAAGTGGGTAGACTTTAGAATTGGATTTCTCACTCATTTTCTTCACTTGCCATTGATGAGGCAAGCTTTCTTTATGTGAAGAAGAAGAAGAAGATGAAGAAGATGCTAAGTATTATGATAAGTTAATTTTAAATAGAAAAGAAAAACAATACTTATCATAATACAACCATGGTTAGGTGTAGAAAATTAACAAGGGTTAGTGAATGGTTGGGTTAAGACATGAAGACAAAATGGTCACTTTAGTCAAACCTTCATAAAGCTTCATCTTTGAAAGCAACCATTTTCTCTTTTTCTTTTGTCAAAACAAAATAAATAAATACATAAATAAATCAAATGAAACCCTAACCATTAACTAACCATTATTTAATCACACACTTAACCAAGTTAGCATGTATCATCAAACATGATACAATAATGTGCACAAAAGTATATCACATATACAACTTGCACAAATCAAGTGAGAAAATCCATTTAAAGTGAACCAATACTAGTTAATGCAAAGTAATATATTAAATATATAATTATGCATTAAATCATTAAATCAACACTTGATTTAACGATCCGGTCAAATCGCATATAACCGACTAATATCCAATGTATCGGCTTATCGAATCAACCCTTGATTCGATAACTAGGTTATATCGCATACAACCAATCGATACATTCATCGCGAGAATGAAATACGGTATCACATACACGCATTATTCTCGGTCCCGCACATATCTCATATGCGCTCCTATTTCGTTTCGCTTGAGCCAGGAAACCTCTGTGTAGGACTCTAAAGACTCGTCAATACGCCGGTAGCAGATGATGATCATATCAAGCACCCACAAGCCGCAAGCGGTCTGCTAAACGTAACGGCCACCCGGGTATTGAGCGATCAGAAGATCGACGAGCAAGCCCGCTCACACTCCAGTGAATCCAACCAGTAACACTACCGTACAGTCCGGTCTGTTCGTCTGATATGTCGCATATCTTGCCTAGGGGTGGTAAACGTCAGACCCCAATAGCTCGATAAGTCGTGTCGATATGAGGTCTATAACAATTCGAGAAACTACTGGTAACACTTACCAGTAAATCTCAGCAACCCTGGCCAGGGATTTCCTGTTATAGCCAATCGAACACAGCGCAACATCAACTCCCTATACCGGGAGAGACGAATCCCCTCCTATCGCTCATTGCCTCCATGTGACTCGGGACTGTACCCAAAAACCACCGTTTTGCACGCCCTCTTGGACGTGGTAAGATGGAAATCAAAGCACAGTGGGAACCACACAAGACTCTATGACGATCTCGGGTCAACAGACTACTCTGTACCAGTGTCACCAGAGAACTGCCATCTGACGTAAGGTATAATACCATCTGGGAGTTCTCGGCGAGTCCGTCCAGTATACCCAGTCTCTACTGAGCACCCATATATGATCTCTGATGTCAAACACCAATGGATATGGGATCATCCATCGCCCATCTGTATGGGTCGAGAAGGTATACGCTAGTCTACTCTGGTATATCGATGCCCCGTCTCGATACACCTACGACTAGGGACTTTGAAGGATGTACTTATGGACTATCATGTCCCCACTAGTATGATCCGCATCATAGTCCAGGTAGTCAAGTACACATCCTAAGGGCTTTACCAACAAGTAATAGAGAGACAATCAGTATACACGTTAAGGTAAAGAGCAACCAGATAGCATACTATCATGTCGAGCAAGAAAGTCCTCCCTATATATGTCCCAGCATCCACTACAATATACATCCTATGTACAGTAATGGCCTCTAGGGCATACATATAACTAACATGTGCAAAGCAAAACTCCAAAAGCAATAAAAAACCAAACCGTGTTTTGTAGCATCTGCCGGTTTTGCTAAAGAGGTTACTCCCGGTGAAGGGATCTCGGCTCTTTCCCCATCGAATAAGGTGCAGGGTATATCATATATACCGCTATGCAAAGCAAAACTGTAGCTACCCTTTTTATTAAAATTTGATTCTACAACATCTTTTAGGTTTCTTTTCTTTCATTAATCACATTAATGAAGTCCCATCATTTAAGTCACCTAAACATCATAGATAAATACGACGTACACTTATGCCATCCGCATTCGCCTCGATGTCCCCTCGTGTACCGTTAGGTTAGGTAACTAACGACAGAGCAGGGCAGGGCTAGTGCGGGTGTAAAACATAAGTAACGTCTATATAATATATCATATATACTATATATTGTATCCATCAGAACATATTAAATGATCACATCACAGATATCGCAGCAGAAACATAGATATAATGTGGGATATACTAGGACGTCCGTATTTAGTATTTAGCCAACAATAGAAAATACGGATTCCACAGTCGCGATGAATAGCCAAGCCCACACCCTGGACCCCTACGAGAGCGGCAAGCGACCCTACCAATTCTGGAGTTTAGGAGACCCGGTCTCGACTCCTCGAGATGGCCTCCCACTGAACCCCAGAACCCGGTCACCTGTGCTCCCCTCCTTGGGTCCATCCTAATGCGGAAAAGTAAATAATATACAACACTGGTGGCATCGACCTCAACCCGGAAGTGCCCCAAATAAAAGAATATTACATTACATTTGAATTTACATGAATGAAAATATAAAACTCTCATCTCACATAAAAACCCCCGGCTATTCAATTGCGACAATCCTGCACATCATATCTCAGCAACACATAATATCATATATCATCAACGTAAGTAAGTATGCGTACCCCAATTGTCGTTGATGTATAGCAACGGAACCGGCGATATCGACATACTATACTTACGGTCACAGAAAAGAAAGTGTAAAACTGCAATATCTGGAATCCACATTCTCTTTAGACATCGTAAATGCGAAATATCACATATTTCGTATTTCATATCTAGCTATATGAATTCCACATATTGCATCACATTCCAGATAAATAGACGGTATTAAAGTTTTTGAACGAATGATCAAATACTCAAAATTCCCTAAAGCTCAACACTTGAGCGGAGTTCAAAAACCCGGAGTGTGATACAGTAATAGCGGTCCAGCCGTAGAAGGGTCAAGCCAACGCCTTACATGTGGCACGCCGTACTGCCCCAAACCCTAAGGTTCAAAAGGCATTTCAAGACGGTCACATAATCGAGTTAAGGTTTGTTGTCTTCTAGAGGGTCCACCACAAACAAACTTGCACGTATTTCCGAAAGATTTAAACCCCGTGAAAGAGTGAGTAAATGATACTCGTTCGAACAATTCAACACTTTCTAAATTACCCGGAAAGACAAGAAGTTAAAATTCTGATCGAATCATTGAACTCAAAACAATCTCCAGAACAAATAACACTAAGACCAGATTAAAAAATACCCAAAAATATCACCAAGCAGTTATAAGTATTACTGTGCAAAAAGTATGCGCTGACCCATCTGTACGGCCGCGGAACCGCGGCCCAAGCAAGCTTTGGACGCGTTTCCGCGGCGAAAATAACTGTTCACTACATCATTTTTTGCAGTTTGTCTTAGATTTCCCTGCTGATATTTTTACATATTTTTAATACTGAAAAATCACTGTTTTGAAAAAATGTCCAGAGAGTGTCCCAAAAAGCCGTATTTTGTTTCGATCGGGGTTTTAACTTCGCTAAAGTGTCGCCTAATGTTCTAGGTCGGCTCTGATACCAATGTAGGGTTTACCTAGCACCTCATGAAGGGTTTGGAAGCATCACATGTACCAAAGATTAAAATTTTAGGGTGCTAAGTAAGCATACAAAGAATCATTCCTAGAAAAATTAGGGTTTCAAAAACTACACTTCAACACAAGTAGATTAAGCTAGGGTTTTGAGAGTACAACCTTTGTAGATCCCTACGCTAGACTCCTCGGCTACTTGGGGTTTGGAAAAAGTCCGCTTGAACTCCTCTAGGTCCACGATGATCCACCCGGAGTCCGGATATCCAAGCTTGCAACTTCACTTGATCAAGAGAAGAGAATGAAGCTAACACTCTAAACAAGTGGGCAAGACTTGTGTAGAATGATGTTGTGGTGGATTTTCTCACTTCAAAATCCTAACTTGAAGAGTAATTTGCTCACTAGAGAAATCTAGAGAGCAAAAGATGAAGGAGGAAGAAGATGGTGGCATTTTAGAACAAGAGAAAAGATAAAACCTCATGAGAAAATAAAAATATATCTATATATATTTTTCTTCTCTCATCTCAAACCATGGTTAAACAATAAATATATTATTGAACTTGAGTTAAAACCCAAAAGGAAAGTTAATCCATGGTTAAATGGTGGGTGAGCATGGTTAGGTCAAAGAAGAGTGTAGAAAGAAACCATGAATTATCCTTTCCTTTTCTTTTTGTTTTAAATCAAATGCAATAATAATTCATATATATATATAACCATGGTGTGAGTCTTATATTGCCACCATTTTCTTTGTATATACAACCATGAAGGATGATGTATGTATGTATGTGTGCATGCACATCCATATGTGCATGAATCAAGAAAGAATGCATACATGCATGCATACATCCCAAAAATACAAGAAAGGATTTCTAGTGAGAATCTAATGGTTAAATGATAAATCAACAATTGATTTATCAATCCGGCCATATCACATACAACCCAACCAAAAGCAAGCCGCCCGATTAATGTACAGTATCTCATACGCGCATTTTAACCGGGTCCATGCGCATATCGCATACGCGCACCACAACGTTTCGCCTGGACTAGGTAACTCCTTTGTGGGACTCTAAAACTCGTCAATACGCCGGAAGTGGGTGATGATCATATCAAGCACCCCCAAGCTTCAAGCGGTTAGCTAAACGTAACGGCCACCCGGGTATTGAGCGATCAGAAGAAAACAAGCGAACCTGCTACAACTCCCGTCGAGCCAACCGGCAACACTACCCGTGCAGTCCGGTCACCTCGTCTGATATGTCGCATATCAAGTCTAGGGGTGGTAAACGTCAGACCCCAATAACCGATAAGTCGTGCCGATGTGAGGCTCATAACGGGTCGAGAAACTACTGGTAACACTTACCAGTAAATCTCTAATCAGCCCTGGCCAGGGACTTCCCTGTTACGGCCAATCGAGCACAGTGCAACATCAACCCCCAATACCGGGAGAGACGAAACCCCTCCTATCGCTCATTGCCTCCATGTGACTCGGGACTGTACCCAAAAACCACCGTTTTGCACGCCCTCATGGACGTGGTAAGGTGGAAATCAAAGCACAGTGGGAATCACACAAGACTCTATGACGATCTCGGGTCTACAGACTAACTTGCACAAGTGTCACCTGAGAACTGCCATCTGACGTCAGGTATAATACCATCTGGGAGTTCTCGGCGAGTCCGTCCAGTGTACCCAGTCTCCACTGAGCACCCGTATACCATCTCTGATGTCAAACACCAATGGATATGGGATCATCCATCGCCCATCTCATGGGTCGAGAAGCGTATACGCTAGTCTACACTGGTATATCGATGCCCCGTCTCGATACACCCACGACTAGGGACCTTGAAGGATGTACTTATGGACTACCATGTCCCTACTAGTATGATCCGCATCATAGTCCAGGTAGTCAAGTATACATCCTAAGGGCTTTACCAACATGTAACTATAAGACAATATAAAGAGACTAGTATACATGTTAAGATAAAGAGCAACCAGATAGCATACTATCATATCGAGCAAGAAAGTCATCTCTATATATGTCCAAGCATCCAATATAATATACATCATCTGTACAATACTGGCCTCTAGGGCATACATACAACTAACAAGTTTCTCAGGATCTCATCATTTTTCTTCCAGATTTCCAGCAGTCCAAAAAGGTGAAATGATGTGGACTTTTTGTCTTGATTTTCTTGATCCGCGATGAAGTCTTGGATCTTGTGATGCCCTTGTGCTTTGTGCATGAAATGACCAATGATTTGATATTTTGTCCCTTGAACTGGTATGCGGCATCATACGGATAGTGAGCGGAGACCCGTATTTATCTGTGGTTGGCAGAAGTCCTGAATTTGTTGCGCTTTTTCATGAATTTCACTACTTAGAGCTGAGAACCTGTAACCTGCAATTATTCAGCAAACACGGATCAAGAGTACCTACCTATATGCAATGTGATCAAGAATGGGCGATATAAAAATGCGAAAATCTAATATGAACAAATACCCCCAAACTTATCTTTTGCTCGTCCCGAGCAAAGCCAATTTATTCACAAAAAGTCCTAACCTCACTTTCGCAGGGAACGCGATTGCACTGAGCTCGTGCAATAAGCCGTTAAACCTCTAGGTGTCCTTAGTAGGAGGAGTGTTGTCTCCTGAGGGGTTTCAGCGGATACTACCCACAAAATCCGATCAAATTGGCCGTCGACTCTAATTCTACAGTTCAACATTCTAGCAAGAAACTCTATCATCTTTAACTTAGAAATCTTCAACCCGTATTTTTCATACTTCCTTTTCATTTAACTTAAGATCATATACGTTTTTCCAGTTTATAAAGCTTTCAGCATCTCATGAGTTTTCCTTCTAAAACACCATCTCAAATCCAGAATTTTTATCATCTCTACTGAAGATATAAGCCCTATTTTTCATTACTAGCTCTCCACCAAACTCCGATCATAAACCCCTACGTGTGTGTATTTATCACCCCTACATTTGGAAATTCAATTCAAGCTATAATACTCTTGCCTTAATACCTAATACTACTTCTTTTCATTAATGATGGACGGTTTTGCTCGTACATCTTTCATGCGACTATTAATGCTTCTTGAGACACTAACATCCGATTACTGAATGCATGAGCTTAAAGCGTAAATAGCAGTTGCAGGTCTTGTATTTTATTCTCTTCTTTTTTTATTTCAAGACCGGATATATTTTTCAGTGATGCTTTTTTGGTGGTTAGCTTTAAATGCCGTTTTTTTTCATACTAGGCTTTCAGGCAAGAGTATTTCTAGGTATCCTCTGTTAGTTATATGTATGCCCAAGAGGCCATTACTGTACATACGATGTATATTGTAGTGGATGCTTGGACATATATAGTGAGGACTTTCTTGCTCGACATGATAGTACGCTATCTGGTTGTACTTTATCTTAACATGTACTCTGATTGTCTCTATATTACATATTGATAAAGCCCTTAGGATATGTACTCGACTACTGGGACTATGATGAGATCATACTAGTAGGGCCACGGTAGTCGACGGGTACATCCTATAACTGTTCATAGTCGAGGGTGTATCGAGACAGGGCATCGATACACCAGAGTAGACTAGCGTATACGCATCTTGACCCATATGATGGGCGATGGATGTGTAGGGTTCCTAGGCACTCTAAGGAGGTCTCACAAGGCATCAACCATGCCAAATTCAAAAATTTACGGTGCCGAGAAACCCTAATGCGATCGTTGACTAGAGATTAGGCGAAACAAGCAAGTAGTAAACAACTTTACTGCTAAGTGTGAACGAAAATACAACCTTTGTAGATCCGGTCCTCCACCTCCATAGCTCCGTGTTGACGTCCCTCCGCTGCAATCATCAGATCCCGGACTCTAACGATGGTATCGTCGAAGAAATGATCGGGCTAGGTCGTCGACTTCAATGCCGAAGATGATCTACGTCGAGGCAACTCAAGATCAAGCTCCAACTTCACCAAGTCATGAAACTTGTGAAGAAAACACCCTATACTACTTGGCAAGTGGTAGAGGATGAAGAAATAGGAAGTGGGTTCACTTTAGAATTGGATTTCTCACTCTTTTTCTCATTTCACCATTGAAGCTAGCAAGCTTCTTTCTTCTTGAAGAAGAAGAAGATGATGATAATATGATAAGATTAATGAATAATAGAAAATAAGTCATTCTTATCATATTAGCAACCATGGTTATGTGTAGAGAGTAAACTAAGGTTAGGTGAATGGTTAGGTTAGGCATGAAACAAAAATGGTAGACTTTTTCAAAGCTTCATGAAGCTTCATGGATAAAACAAAGAAAGCCTCCATTTTATTCTTTGCCAAAATGAATAAAGTAAATAAATAAATCAAAACCCTAACCATTAACATAACTATGGTTTAATCATACACACCCAAGTTTGCATGTATCATCAAACATGATACAAACTAGTGCACAAAACTATATCATATATACAATGTGCACATCAAGTGAGAAAATCCATCTTAAGTGAACAAATACTAGTTAATGTAAAGTAATATATCATATATATAATTATACATTAAATCATTAAATCAACACTTGATTTAACGATCCGGTCATATCGCATATGTTAGTTATATGTATGCCCTAGAGGCCATTACTGTACATAGGATGTATATTGTAGTGGATGCTGGGACATATATAGGGAGGACTTTCTTGCTCGACATGATAGTATGCTATCTGGTTGCTCTTTACCTTAACGTGTACACAGATTGTCTCTCTATTACATGTTGGTAAAGCCCTTAGGATGTGTACTTGACTACCTGGACTATGATGCGGATCATACTAGTGGGGACATGGTAGTCCATAAGTACATCCTTCAAAGTCCCTAGTCGTGGGTGTATCGAGACGGGGCATCGATATACCAGAGTAGACTAGCGTATGCCTTCTCGACCCATTCAGATGGGCGATGGATGATCCCATATCCATTGGTGTTTGACATCAGAGGAGATATACGGGTGCTCAGTAGAGACTGGGTACACTGGACGGACTCGCCGAGAACTCCCAGATGGTATTATACCTCACGTCAGATGGCAGTTCTCTGGTGACACTGGTACAGAGTAGTCTGTTGACCCGAGATCGTCATAGAGTCTTGTGTGGTTCCCACTGTGCTTTGATTTCCATCTTACCACGTCCAAGAGGGCGTGCAAAACGGTGGTTTTTGGGTACAGTCCCGAATCACATGGAGGCAATGAGCGATAGGAGGGGATTCGTCTCTCCCGGTATAGGGAGTTGATGTTGCGCTGTGTTCGATTGGCTATAACAGGAAATCCCTGGCCAGGGTTGCTGAGATTTACTGGTAAGTGTTACCAGTAGTTTCTCGAATTGTTATAGACCTCATATCGACACGACTTATCGAGCTATTGGGGTCTGACGTTTACCACCCCTAGGCAAGATATGCGACATATCAGACGATCAGACCGGACTGTACGGTAGTGTTACTGGTTGGATTCAATGGAGTGTGAGCGGGCTTGCTCGTCGATCTTCTGATCGCTCAATACCCGGGCGGCCGTTACGTTTAGCAGACCGCTTGCGGCTTGTGGGTGTTTGATATGATCATCACCTGCTGCCGGCGTATTGACGAGTCTTTAGAGTCCTACACAGAGGTTTCCTGGCTCAAGCGAAACGAAATAGGAGCGCATATGAGATATGTGCGGGACCGAGAATAATGCGTGTATGTGATATTGTATTTCATTCTCGCGATGAATGTATCGATTGGTTGTATGTGATATAACCTAGTTATCGATTCAAGCGTTGATTCGATAAGCCGATACATTGTATACTAGTCGGTTGTGTGCGACATGACCGGATCATTAAATCAAGTGTTGATTTAATGATTTAATGTATAATTATATATTTGATATATTATTTTGCATTAACTAGTATCGGTTCACTTTAAATGGATTTTCTCACTTGGTTTGTGCACATTGTATATGTGATATACTTTTGTACACAAGTTTGTATCATGTTTGATGATACAAGCTCACTTGGGTGTAGTTTTGGTTTAAACCTTGGTTATGGAAATGGTTATGGTTTTTATTTATTTATTCATTTATTTATTTCATTTGGCAAGAAATAAAATGGTTGCTAGTTTTTTTTTTTATGTTGAAAGTTCATGAAGGTTTGAAAAGTTGACCATTTTGTTTCTTTCCTTTAACCTAACCATTCTATTTAACCCTAGTTTATTCTCTACACCTAATCATGGTTTGAATATGATAAGTATTGTTTTTCTTTTCCATTTTAATTAACACTTATCATATTCTTTCATCATCTTCTTCTTCTTCAAAGATGAAGAAAGCTTGCTTCAACAATGGCAACTTGAGCAAATGAGTGAGAAATCCAAATCTAAAGTGAACCCACCTCCTATTTCTTCATCCTCTACCTCTTGCCAAGTAGTAGAGTGTGTTTCCTTCAAAAGTTTTCTAGACTTGGTGAAGTTGGAGCTTGATCTTGCGATGCCTCGACGTAGATCATCTTCGGCATGGACATCGACGACCTAGCTCGCCTATTCTCCGATGAAGCCGACGCTAGAGCCCGGGAATTCACTAGGACAGCGAGGGGACTTCGTTGCAGAGCTATGGAGGTGGAGCACCGGATCTACAAAGGTTGTATTTCCGTTTAAACTTTAGTTAAGTGTTAACTAGTTTCTTTTTCGCCTAGATTTCTAGCCAACGATCCGTAGTCGGGTTTCTCGGCACCTAGATTTTTTGAAATTGGCATGGTTGATGCCTTGTGAGACCCCTTGAGAGTGCCTAGGAACCCTACAGTGGTATCAGAGCCTAGCTAGAGCCTTAGGCGAAGTCTAGACGACGTTTGAAATCCGAACGAACATCGAAATACATTTCCAAAATGCTCTCTGGAAATTTTCTAAATATTTGGATTTTTGTCAATTAAAAATTCGCAGAAAATAGAGCAGGAAAATATAAGGGTTACTGCAGAAAACGATACCCTAATTCCACTTTAGCGCCGCGGAACCGCGGCAATAGCCTCCTATTGCGGCCGTATGTACAGATTAGGGATTCGTTTTGATACAGTAATGCCCGTATCTGTTTCCTCTGTTCTCTGGGAAATTTTAATATGCACTCAACAGTTGAGTTTTCTGGTGTTGTATTTTGGGAGTTCGACTATTCGATCGGGTTATCAAATTTTGTCTATTTGTGGCTTTCCGGATAAATTTTAGAATATGTTAAAAAGGTTCGACCGGATATAAATACCCAATTTTTCCCCTGTTGGGAAATTTCCAAGTGTTGGATTTTTCCGTAGTTTAACGATGTTCTAAGTAGTGCAAGTAACGCGATGGTCCCTCTAGAAGACAACAAACCTTAACTCGATTATGTGACCGTCTTGAACTGCCCTTTGAACCTTCGGGTTTGGGGCAGTACGGCGTGCCACATGTGAGGCGTTGGCTTGACCCTTCTACGGCTGGACCGTTGGTACTGAGGCACAAACTGAATGTTTTTAAACTTGTTTCATGTGTTGATCTATATCGGGAAAACTTGGGTGTTCGATTGTTCGATCGGAAAGTTTAACATTTTCTGTTTATCCGGAATGTGATACAACAATTGGAATTCACAATAGTTATGTGATAACTGAATGAATGTTATAAACATAGCAGTTTAGTCTCACTTGATCGGTTGCCACGGAATTTTGATGCGATCAAAAGTCCGTCGCAATCACGAAGCGTACGCGGATACTCGCCGGGTAAACTTAATAGACAGCCTCACTCCATAGCCCCGACCAAGTGACTGTAGGAGAACCCCGTCGCCGAAAGCATCCGTTCGGGTGCTCGCGGTGGCGGTGTTCCGCCTTGGTGCACTTCGTCGACGGTATCGGGGGTGCGACTGTCTACTGAAGTTTGCGACGAGCATTCGATCAGATTTTCGGGAATCTTGTTGAATTACCCGACTTGATATTGAAAAGAGTTTTCGATAAATGAGACTAAAATGCGGGGTTTATAATTGTTAGGTATGCGATGTCTAAAGAATTCATTTGGTCAGGCATGCGATGTCTGAGGAGGTTGCGGATTCCAACTGTTGTAGTTTTACACTTTCTTTTCTGTGACCGTAAGTGTAATATGTGATATCGCCGGTTTCGTTGCTATATCTCAACGACAATTGGGATGCGCATATTTACTTACGTTGATGACATGTGATGTTATGTGTTGCTGGATATGTTATATTGGATCGTCCTGTTTGAATAGCCGGGGGTTTTTATGTGAGATGAGTGTTTTTCATTTTCATTCATGTAAAAACTTGTATGTAATATTCTTTTATTGGGGCGCTTCCAGGTTGCGGAAGTTGTCACCGTTTGTATATTATTTACTTTTCCGCACTAGGATAGACCCAAGGAGGAGGGCACAAGTAACCGGGTTCTGGAGTCCAGTGGGAGACCAACTCGAGGAGTCGAGCTCGGGTCTCCTAACTCCAGAATTGGTAGGGTTGCTTGCCGCTCTCGTAGGGGTCTAGGGGTGTGGGTTTGGCTATTCATCGCGACCGTGGAATCCGTGTTTTATACTGGCTCGTATTGAAAACACGGACGTCCTAGTATATCCAATATTTCATATGTTTCTTCTGCTGCGATATCTGTGATGTGATCATGTGATGTTCTGTGATAGATACAGTATATAGTATATATGATATATTATATAGGCGTTACTTATGTTTTACACCCGCGCTAGCCCTGCCCCGCTCTGCCGTTAGTTACCTAACCTAACGGTGCACGAGGGGACATCGAGGCGAATGCGGATGGCATAAGTGTACGTCGTATTTATCTGTGATGTTTAGGTACTTAAATGATGGGACTTCATTAATGTGATTAATGAAATAAAAGAAACCTAAGATGTTGTAGAATCGAATTTCAAAATAAAACAGGTAGCTACAGTTCTTGCTTTGCACAGAGGTATATGTGATATATCCTGCACCTTATTCGATAAGGAAAGGACCGAGATCCCTTCACCGGGAGTGACTCCTTTAGCAATAACTGGCAGATGCTACACCCTCGGTTTGTCTTTTGATTGCTTTTAAGAGTTTTTGCTTTGCACAGTGATATATATGATATATCCCGCACCTCATTCGACGAGAAAAGGACCGACGATCCCTTCACCGGGAGTGACTCTTTTAGAAAAACTAGAAAAGCCTCAAAAGCATTCCATTTTTAAAATCATTTGATTCTACAACGATATCGAGTTCATTACGCAATAGGTTTTCAGAAAAACCTGTCGTAGCCCTCCGTCATTTCAGATAAGTGGTAGTTAGTATTCGTGCTACGTTTGTTGGCCTGCGTCAAGGCGTAGTGTGCGGTAGCTAACTAGTATTTATCTGCTTATGCATATGATGCAGATTGGATTAGGGTAGTCGTGCGACTTTGTTGGCCTGAAGGGTCGTGCGGGTGGGTTTAATTCAATCAGGAAATGACGGGTTGAACTTGACTAGCGGACTATGGTTTGTTGGCCTGCGTCAAGGTCATAGCACGCTAGGGGAAAAATATTATCGGGAATTTCAAGTGTTGAAATTTGCAATGAGATTGCATACCTTCTATGAGATAGTTGGATCCCGATACCCGCTGCGAGTAAGAGTTACTCCTGGGAGAGTTTTACACATTACAATTAGCCGATCAAGTAGGTGTCTAGAAAGGGGTTAACGAGGTTATGCCTCTGGGAAAACGGGGTTTATATTAATTAGGTTCGTGCGAAAGCACGGGGGACCTCCCTCAAAGTACCGACACTGCCCTGGCTGAAAGATTGGCGAACTTGTAGTGTGTAATTAATCCCGGCTAGTCTTTCCTTTTAGGGTTTGAAGGAAGATTTGATAAAAAGCAGTGGGAGCCATCCTGATTAGATAAAATAATAACCAATCTATTCTTGCAAGAGCGCACGCTGAGCGTCTTCTTCTCTCTCTCTCCTGGTAGCGACCATATCACGCCTTAATCAAGATAATAATACGGATATTTGACCGAACCCGCTTGTTATACTGAGCTGGGGAACGTTGGTCCCGCTCCAACTTATAATTGTTATAAAATCGAGCAGGAAATTGGGGAATACCAGATTTCCCGTGCCGCCCAAACGAAGAAAGTGCATATGATGCATCATCTTCGGGTGTGTTCATTATAAAGAATTGTTTCTCAGTATCCTCCGCATCCTGGGTATATGATACCGGATCAGGATCCCAGATATGTAATCTGTTACATAGGGCTACAAAAGGGTAGAAAAACTGAGAACGGGTGATAAGTTTCATGAGGCAGAAAACGGGGCAAGAGTTGCAGCCAAGTCTGTTGGTCACTGTCACCATGTATTGTAATACATTGATTCTGAACGAATGTTATTAGATTCCGAACCTGATATACAAAATCATATCAGTCTCTTTATTAGTAAAGAAATGATAAAATTTTGTATTGTTGGATAATGTTTTGAACATTTCCTATATCAAAAGTTGATCGGTTCAGGCACGTTATCTAAAAGCATTAATGTTCTAAATCAAACTGCAGTTCTTCGTATACAGAACACACACAAGAGGAAGAGTTCAGAAATGGACGGATCCTTCTTGAGGTATTGTAGACTAGGTCATATCAATGCGACCCGACTAGCTGGAGTTACATGTAGATGCATATTCAAATCAGTTTGAATTTACATCTTGTGAAACTCGCCAGTCATGTCACAAAGATAAGATGACCACAGCCCTGTTTATTGGAAACAGAGAAAGAGTTAGTGAACTCTTGGGATTGATACATGTTGATGTATGTAGGTCCCCTGTCTACACATGCCAGGACTGGTTCTTTATACTTCATTATATTCTCTGATAATCTCTCAAGATTCAGTCATATGTTCCTGTTGAAACATAAGTCTGAACCATTTGAGATATTCACAGAATATGATTTAGAAGTAGAGAACCAAAATACGGGTATAAGTATTATGTCCTTTGATGTGATCGAGGAGGAGAATACTTGAGCACGGAAATTCCTGGACTATTCTAAAGGAGAATGAGATTCTCTCTGAGAATTACTCCTCCGTATACACCACAGCACGATGGTATATCGGGGCGGAGCAGATACACCCTATTTGATATGGTGTGCTCTATGATGAGTACTACTGAGTTACCTTTTTCCTTTTGGGTGTTATGCACTTGAGAAGTTGCATACCTATTGAATAGGGTTCCAATCAAATCAGTTGTCTACCATTTCATATGTGATATGGAAAGGGAAGAGCCCATGTCTTAAGTTAGTTAAGATTTGGGGTTGTCCGGCTAATGTCTAAAAGCAAAATCCGGACAAGCTCGAGGCAAGGTCTGTAATGTAGAACTGGAAAGGTTCCAGCTATACAAAATATAGCAGATGATTTGGTAGAACCAAAGGATTCAGTAGATTCCAACGAACCTCGGCCTCTCCGCCGATCTAGTAGGGTTCCTCACCCACCTGAGAGATACTTCGGTTTCTCTATGACAATGGGAGCGAGGATTGCATCATGAGATGATGACCCAACTGGTTTCGAGCTGGCCATCAGGAGTAAAACTCTGTAAGAATGGCTGGATGATTAGTGATCTGTGATGGAATTCTTATACACCAACAAAGTATGGACTTTAGTTGCTATAACTGAAGGGTTAAATCCCCATCAGGAGCAAGAATATCTTGAGAAGATTACTTTGTGTACATGGAAAAGTTGAGACTTTCAAAGCTAGACTTGTTAAAGGTTTGCATCATTGACCAGGTATGGATTATGTTGAAACCTTTTCTAAGGATCTATGCTTAAGTCCATCCAGATCCTACTTGCCACGGCTACATACCATGACTACGATATCTGGCGGTTGGGTGCCATGACTGCTTTTCTAAATGATGTTTTAGAAGAGTGCGTCTATAAGTACACAGCCAGAGGTCCTCGTAGACAGTGGGAGCAGCGGAAACGTGTGCAAAATGTTTTATATGATAAAGCAGGCATCGCGGAGTTGGAACGTCTGTTTTGATGTAGTAGTCAAAGAGTTTAACTTCATCAAAATGGTATATGAACCTTGTATAAACAAAAAGGTAGTAGGGAGTATGGTGGTGATCCTCGTAGAGTACGTGGATGACATACTCTTAATAAGAAAGGAGTTTCTTATGCTACGCTCGATCAATCTCCGTTTATCACAAAGATTCTCCGTGTAGGATCAAAATGATACCTCCTAAATCCTGAGTTTTAGATCTATGAGATAGATTTAATTGGATGTTAGGATTCTCACTAGTTGTAGTGAGATGATATCAATAGATCCTGGGGAGAATCGCTGGAAGGGTTCCAGGGTGATAAAGACGACTGAATGTCAGTCGCAGGCATTGTCTTTACCCTAAGTAAAGGGACGGTATGTTGGAAGAGTTCCAAGCTAGATACCGTGACATACTAGACGATAAAGGCAGGATACATCGCTACTTAAGATGCTACCAAAGAGGCTGTTTGGGTGTATATTGGTTCATGAGATGAACTACGTTACAACCATTGTGAGACAATGGAGTAGTGGCTTATGCCAAGGAACGCCGGTCCCATCAGTGATCCAGACTTATTCTAAGGCAGTATCGCCTGATCATGGAGATGGTTGATCTCCAGGGTGATCGAGGTTAGGAGAGTAGACTCAGAGGATAACACGGCGGATCCACTCACGAAGGCATATTCCCAGAGAGAGACTTTTATGGGATGGTTGAGTATGAGATACTTCGACCACTGCTACAGATGGCCCTAGTGCAAGTGGGAGATTGTTAGTTATATGTATGCCCTAGAGGCCATTACTGTACATAAGATGTATATTGTAGTGGATGCTGGGACATATATAGGGAGGACTTTCTTGCTCGACATGATAGTATGCTATCTGGTTGCTCTTTACCTTAACGTATACACAGATTGTCTCTCTATTACATGTTGGTAAAGCCCTTAGGATGTGTACTTGACTACCTGGACTATGATGCGGATCATACTAGTGGGGACATGGTAGTCCATAAGTACATCCTTCAAAGTCCCTAGTCGTGGGTGTATCGAGACGGGGCATCGATATACCAGAGTAGACTAGCGTATGCCTTCTCGACCCATTCAGATGGGCGATGGATGATCCCATATCCATTGGTGTTTGACATCAGAGGAGATATACGGGTGCTCAGTAGAGACTGGGTACACTGGACGGACTCGCCGAGAACTCCCAGATGGTATTATACCTCACGTCAGATGGCAGTTCTCTGGTGACACTGGTACAGAGTAGTTTGTTGACCCGAGATCGTCATAGAGTCTTGTGTGGTTCCCACTGTGCTTTGATTTCCATCTTACCACGTCCAAGAGGGCGTGCAAAATGGTGGTTTTTGGGTACAGTCCCGAGTCGCATGGAGGCAATGAGCGATAGGAGGGGATTCGTCTCTCCCGGTATAGGGAGTTGATGTTGCGCTGTGTTCGATTGGCTATAACAGGAAATCCCTGGCCAGGGTTGCTGGGATTTACTGGTAAGTGTTACCAGTAGTTTCTCGAATTGTTATAGACCTCATATCGACACGACTTATCGAGCTATTGGGGTCTGACGTTTACCACCCCTAGGCAAGATATGCGACATATCAGACGATCAGACCGGACTGTACGGTAGTGTTACTGGTTGGATTCACTGGAGTGTGAGCGGGCTTGCTCGTCGATCTTCTGATCGCTCAATACCCGGGTGGCCGTTACGTTTAGCAGACCGCTTGCGGCTTGTGGGTGTTTGATATGTTCATCACCTGCTACCGGCGTATTGACGAGTCTTTAGAGTCCTACACAGAGGTTTCCTGGCTCAAGCGAAACGAAATAGGAGCGCATATGAGATATGTGCGGGACCGAGAATAATGCGTGTATGTGATACCGTATTTCATTCTCGCGATGAATGTATCGATTGGTTGTATGCGATATAACCTAGTTATCGATTCAAGCGTTGATTCGATAAGCCGATACATTGTATACTAGTCGGTTGTGTGCGACATGACCGGATCATTAAATCAAGTGTTGATTTAATAATTTAATGTATAATTATATATTTGATATATTACTTTGCATTAACTAGTATCGGTTCACTTTAAATGGATTTTCTCACTTGGTTTGTGCACATTGTATATGTGATATACTTTTGTACACAAGTTTGTATCATGTTTGATGATACATGCTCACTTGGGTGTAGTTTTGGTTTAAACCTTGGTTATGGAAATGGTTATGGTTTTTATTTATTTATTCATTTATTTATTTCATTTGGCAAGAAATAAAATGGTTGCTAGTTTTTGTTTTATGTTGAAAGTTCATGAAGGTTTGAAAAGTTGACCATTTTGTTTCTTTCCTTTAACCTAACCATTCTATTTAACCCTAGTTTATTCTCTGCACCTAATCATGGTTTTGTAGGGTTCCTAGGCACTCTAATGAAGTCTCACAAGGCATCAACCATGCCCGTTTCAAAATTTATATGCCGAGAAACCCTAGACTACGGATCGTCGGCTAGAATTCTAGGCGAAAAGATAATCTAGTTAACACTTAACTATGAAAATACGGAAATACAACCTTTATAGATCCGGTGCTCCACCTCCATAGCTCCGCAATGAAGTGTCCTCGCTATCCATATCAAGTCCCGGGCTCTAGCGTCGGCTTCATCGGAGAAAGAGCGGGCTAGGTCATCGACGACGTGCCGAAGATGATCTACGTCGAGGCATCGCTAGATCAAGCTCCAACTTCATCAAGTCTAGAAAACTTGTGAAGGAAACACACTCTACTACTTGGCAAGAGGTAGAGGATGAAGAAATAGGAAGTGGGTAGACTTTAGAATTGGATTTCTCACTCATTTCAATCAATCACCATTGATGGAGCTTGCTTTCTTCAAGTGAAGAAAGGAAGAAGAAGAAGAATTATGTTATGATATATATTATTAAAATAGAAAAGAAAAACAATTCTTATCATAAGCATACCATGGTTAGGTGTAGAGAATCAATCATGGTTAGTGGGAATGGTTAGGGTTAAGCATGAGACAAAAATGGTCACTAAGGTCAAAGCTTCATGAAGCTTCAACTAGAATACAAAACAAGCCACCATTTTCTTTTCATGCCTTTTATTTTCCAAAAATCAATAGATAAATAAATAATTGAATAATACAAAACCCTAACCATTAACATGTAACCATGGTTTGATCTTCACACAAAAACCCTAGCAAACATGTATCATCAAACATGATACAAACAAGTGCACAAAAGTATATCACATATACAATGTGTACATCCGAGTGAGAAAAATCCATCTTAAGTAAACCGATACTAGTTGATGCAAAGTAATATATAAAATATATAAATATGCATTAAATCATTAAATCAACACTTGATTCAATGATCCGGTCATGTCGCACACAACCGACTAGTATACAATGTATCGGCTTATCGAATCAACGCTTGAATCGATAACTAGGTTATATCGCATACAACCATTCGACACATTCATCGCGAGAATGGAATACGGTATCACATACATGCATTATTCTCGGTCCCGCACATATCTCATATGCGCTCCTATTTCGTTTCGCTTGAGCTAGGAAACCTCTGTGTAGGACTCTAAAGACTCGTCAATACGCCGGCAGCAGATGATGATCATATCAAACACCCACAAGCCGTAAGCGGTCTGCTAAACGTAACGGCCACCCGGGTATTGAGCGATCAGAAGATCGACGAGCAAGCCCGCTCACACTCCAGTGAATCCAACCAGTAACACTACCGTACAGTCCGGTCTGATCGTCTGATATGTCGCATATCTCGTCTAGGGGTGGTAAACGTCAGACCCCAATAGCTCGATAAGTCGTGTCGATATGAGGTCTATAACAATTCGAGAAACTACTGGTAACACTTACCAGTAAATCTCAGCAACCCTGGCCAGGGATTTTCTGTTATAGCCAATCGAACACAGCGCAACATCAACCCCCTATACCGGGAGAGACGAATCCCCTCCTATCGCTCATTGCCTCCATGTGACTCGGGACTGTACCCAAAAACCACCGTTTTGCACGCCCTCTTGGACGTGGTAAGATGGAAATCAAAGCACAGTGGGAACCACACAAGACTCTATGACGATCTCGAGTCAACAGACTACTCTGTACCAGTGTCACCAGAGAACTGCCATCTGACGTGAGGTATAATACCATCTGGGAGTTCTCGGCGAGTCCGTCCAGTGTACCCAGTCTCTACTGAGCACCCGTATATCATCTCTGATGTCAAACACCAATGGATATGGGATCATCCATCGCCCATCTGTATGGGTCGAGAAGGTACACGCTAGTCTACTCTGGTATATCGATGCCCCATCTCGATACACCCACGACTAGGGACTTTGAAGGATGTACTTATGGACTACCATGTCCCCACTAGTATGATCCGCATCATAGTCCAGGTAGTCAAGTACACATCCTAAGGGCTTTACCAACATGTAACAGAGAGACAATCAGTGTACACGTTAAGGTAAAGATCAACTAGATAGCATACTATCATGTCGAGCAAGAAAGTCCTCCCTATATATGTCCAAGCATCCACTGTAAGTGCACGGCAGCGCCCCGGCCGTCAATCCGACCGCCAAATGCGGAAGCGGTGATAAACTTTAATTTTTTACTTGAACTGGCAAACCGCCGCGCACTAAAACCCGGATCGAACCATTAATTAGTCCTAGCTAACTACAAGATGGGGAAGAGAGATATACCGACTGATCCGAGTCCTCCGGTCTTCTCGTCGTCGTCCCGATCTCCTGCGGAAGCTCCGGTCTCCACCTCGTCGCCGGAAGTGCACCACATCGCCTACTTCTTTTACGGGCTCCCACCTCAATGCCGAGGCAACTCGGGCACGAAGCTGGCTAGTCGACGTGCCCAAGATTTGTTGTAGAATATTGTATGCAAGTCTCATTTTGGGGTTCATGGAGATGCCTTTGTGGTGGAGGAAAAGGAACTTGGAGAGAAGTTGTAGGGATTTCTCAAAACTAAAGATACAAAAATCCCCCACACAAAAATGGGCACCCCCACCTCTTCAAGTGGCCGGCCTTGGTGAGTGGAGAGAGGAGCATGAGAGTGAGAGAGAATGGCTTGATCAATAATGCAAAGAAAATGATAGCTAGGAAAGTCCAACACTCAACAACCATATCCTCTCCCATCATCACATCCAAAGTCAAGAAATCATGAAAACAAAGTCAAGAAGTCAAGGTATGGTGCAACCATGTTGAAGTCAAAAAGTCAAGTAATCATGACATGGCAATATGCAAAAGACCCCCTCCACAAATGCCTATTTGCAACAATGCAAATAAGCCCTCCTCCACCAATCTTTGGCCAATGAACGATACAAAGGAAATTGGCCGAAACGGAAAGCAAACTGGCAACTCCAGAAAACTGGTCCCGTAATAAATTACAGGAAAACCCCGATACTGTGCATACACACCCGCATTTGTATTCCGACCGAAATACAAATGCAATGAGACAAAATCTCCACTGTACTATACTAGGATCCGGCTTAAACCAAAGCCGGCTAGTAATATCCGTTCGATCCTGATCCGTGCAATACCGCACGTATCTGATCGAACCCTGCCATATAACCATACGGCCTGTAGTACAAACTGTCCGATCCTGATCCGTGCAATACCGCACGTATCTGATCGGACCTTGCCATATCTCCATACGGCCTCTACAACATTTCGCCCGAAAGATGAGTAACAGAATGTGGGGGACTCTAAAGACTCGTCAACACCTTGGTTGTAGATTTAACCACTAGCATGTCAGAGGTATAAGCCAATACGTAACGGGCTACCAGGTATTGACTAAAAGGGACGTCTGTGAGCGAACTCAGCCTGACAACCCTACTGAGCCTGTCAGTGACAATATTCGTACAGTCCGGTCCGTTCGTCTATGAGTATCGCATGGCGGGCCTAGGGGGTTGGTAAAAGTCAGACCCCCAAAAGCGGTACAAGTCGTGTCGGAGTGTAGCCTAGAACACCCTGAGAGACTACTGGAATACCTACCAGTAAATCTCCTTGCCTCGGCCGAGGGCTTCGTGTAATGGCTCTCCTAGACACAGCACGACCTCACCCCCAATACCGGGAGAGAAGAACCCCTGAAGATACGCTCACTGCCTCCATGTGGCTCGGGACTGTACCCAACTAAAACCTGTTTGCACGACTCCTTTGAGCCGTGGTAGGGTAGTAATCAAAGTACAGTGGGAACTCACACGAGACAAATGACGATCCCCAGGTCAATGAACTAACCTGTACACATGTCACCAGGGAACTGCCATCTGACGTCTGGTATATGACCAACTAGCATGTTCCCGGCGAGTCCTGTTCGGTGTACTCATAACCCAATGAGCACCTGTATACATCTTAGGTGATCCAACTGACACCAGTGGCTTGTGAGACCGGCCACCGCCCCTCGTCGGGGTCTCGACTGTATACACTAGTCTACTCTGGAGTATCGATGCCCTGTCTCGAAACTCACACGACTAGGGACCATTTAAGGATGTGCTTATAGACTACCAGCTCCCACGTATATGATCGCCCTCATACTGCTGGTGGTCAAGCAAGAATCCTAGGGGCTCTATCAACGTGTAATAGCGACTTGTCAGGTCACCTAAAGCAGTACACGATGATAAAGGTAAACCAGATAGCATACTATCATCTCGAGTAAGACTGTCCTACCGGGATAGGTCCTCCATCAATCATTGCAATCATGTACCTGTGACCTAATAATTGACTCTGAGGGCACTATCTCCAACATCCACTACAATATACATCCTATGTACAGTAATGGCCTCTAGGGCATACATATAACTAACAATCTCCCACTTGCACTAGGGCCATCTGTAGCAGTGGTTGCAGTATCTCATACTCAACCATCCCATAAAAGTCTCTCTCTGGGAATAGGCCTTCGTGAGTGGATCCGCTGCGTTATCCTCTAAGTCTGCTCTCCTTGCCTCGATCACCCTGGAGATCAACCATCTCCATGATCAGGTGATACTGCCTTAGAATAAGTCTGGATCACTGATGGAACCGGCGTTCCTTGGTATAAGCCATAAGTCCATTGTCTCACAATGGTAGGAACGTAGTTCATCTCATGAACTAATATACACCCAAACATCCTCTTTGGTAGCATCTTAAGTAGCGATGTATCCAGCCTTTATTGTCTAGTATGTCACGGTATCTAGCTTGGAACTCTTCCAACATACCGACCCTTTACTGAGGGTAAAGACAATGCCTGCGACTGACATTCAGTCGTCTTTATCACTCTGGAACACTTCCAGTGATTTTCCCCAGGATCGATTGATATCATCTCACTACTACTAGTGAGCATCCTAACATCCAATTAGATTTATCTCATAGATCCAAAAAAACCAGGATATATGAGGTATCACATTGATCCTATATGGAGAATCATTGTGATAAGCGGAGATTGACCGAGCGTAGCATAGGAAACTCCTTCCCTATCATGAGTATGTCATCCACGTACTCTACGAGGATCACCACCATACTCCCTACTACCTTTTTGTATATACAAGGTTCATCTACCATTTTGATGATGTCAACTTCCTTGACTAATCCATCAAAACAGATGTTCCAACTCCGCGATGCCTGCTTTATCCTATAAAGCATCTTGCACACGTTTCCGCTGCTCCCACTGTATACGAGGCCCTCTGGCTGTGTACTTATAGACGCACTCTTCTAAATCAGTATTTAGAAAAGTAGTCATGACACCCAACCGCCAGATATCGTAGTCATGGTATGTAGCCGTGGCAAGTAGTATCTGGATGGACTTAAGCATAGCTACTTGAAAAGGTTTCATCATTATCCACGCCTGGTCAATGATGCAAACCTTTAACAAGTCTAGCTTTGAAAGTCTCAACTTTTCCATGTACACCAAGTAATCTTCTCAAGATATACTTGCTCCTTATGGGGATTTAACCCTTCAGATATAGCAACTAAAGTCCATACTTTGTTGGTGTATAAGGATTCCATCTCAGATCGCTAAGCATCCAGCCATTCTTACAGAGTCCCACTCCTGATGGCCAGTTCGAAACTAGTTGGGTCATCATCTCATGATGCAATCCTCGCTCCCACTGTCATAGAGAAACCGAAGTATCTCTCAGGTGGGTGAGGAACCCTACTAGATCGGCGGAGAGGCTGAGGTTCATTGGAATCTACTGAATCCTTTGGTTCTGTCAAATCATCAGCTGCAGTTTGTATAGCTGGAACATTTCCAGTTGTACATTACAGACCTTGCCTCGAGCTTGTCCGGATTTTGCTTTTAGACATAGGCCGGATAACCCCAAATCTTAACCAGCTTAAGACATGGGCTCTTCCCTTTCCATATCACATATGAAATGGTAGGCAACTGATTTGATTGGAACCCTATTCAATAGGTATGCAACTTCTTAAGTGCATAACTCCCAAAAGGAAATAGGTAACTCAGTAGTACTCATCATAGAGCACACCTTATCATATAGGGTGTATCTACTCCACCCCGATATACCATCGTGCAATGGTGTATACGGAGGAGTAATTCTGAGAGAGAATCTCATTCTTAGAATAGTCCAGGAATCCCGTGCTTTAGTATTCTCCTCCTTGATCACATCAAATGACATAATACTTATACCCGTATTTTGGTTCTCTACTTCTAAATCATATTCTGTGAATATCTCAAAAGGTTCGGACTTGTGTTTCAACAGGAACATATGTCTGAATCTTGAGAGATTATCAGAGAATGTAATGAAGTATAAAGAACCAGTCTTGGCATGTGTAGACAGGGGACCTGACATACATCAACATGTATCATCCCAAGAGTTCACTAACTCTTTCTCTGTTTCCAATAAACAGAGCTATGGTCATCTAATCTTTGTGACATGACTGGCGAGTTTCACAAGATGTAAATTCAAACTGATTTAAATATGCATCTAAATGTAACTCAGCTAGTCGGGTCGCATTGATATGACCTAGTCTACAATACCTCAAGAAGAATTCGTTCATTTCTGAACTCTTCCTCTTGTGTGTGTTCCCTATACTTAGAACTGTAGTTTGATTTAGAACATTGATGCTTTTAGATAACGTGCCTGAACCGATCAACTTTTGATATAGGAAATGTTCAAAACATTATCCAACAATACAAAATTTTATCATTTCTTTACTAATAAAGAGACTAATATGATTTTGTGTATCAGGTTCGGTATCTAATAACATTCGTTCAGAATCAATGTATTGGTAATACAGGGTGACAGTGACCGACAGACTTGGCTGCAACTCTTGCCCCGTTTTCTGCCTCATGAAACTTATCACCCGCTCTCAGTTTTTCTACCCTTTTGTAGCCCTATGTAACAGATTACATATCTGGGATCCTGATCCGGTATCATATACCCAGGATGCGGAGGATACTGAGAAACAGTTCTGTATAATGAACACACCCGAAGATGATGCATCAGCATGCACTCTCTTCGTTTAGGCGGCACGGGAAATATGGTATTTCCCAATTTCCTGCTCTGTCTTATAACAATTATAAGTTGGAGCGGGACCAACGTTCCCCAGCTCAGTATAACAAGCGGGTTCGGTCAATAATCCGTAATATTATCTTGATTAAGGCGTGACATGGTCGCTACCAGGAGAGAGAGAGAAGAAAACACTCAGCGTGCGCTCTTGCAAGAATAGATTGGTTATTATTTTATCTAATCAGGATGGCCCCCACTGCATTTTATCAAATCTTCCTTCAAACCCTAAAAGGAAAGACTAGCCGGGATTAATTACACACTACAAGTTCGCCAATCTTTCAGCCAGGCCAGTGTCGGTACTTTGAGGGAGGTCCCCCGTGCTTTCGCACGAACCTAATTAATGTAAACCTCGTTTTCCCAGAGGCGTAACCTCGTTGACACCTTTCTAGACACCTACTTGATCGGCTAATTGTAATGTATAAAACTCTCCTAGGAGTAACTCTTACTCGCAGCGGGTATCGGGATCCAACTATCTCATAGAAGGTATGCAATCTCATTGCAAATTTCAACACTTGAAATTCCCGATAATATTTTGCCCCTAGCGTCCTATGACCTTGACAGAGGTCAACAAACCATAGGCTGCTAGTCAAGTTCAACCCGTCATTTCCTGATTGAAGTAAACCCACCCGCACGACCCTTGACAGAGGTCAACAAGGTCGCACGACTACCCTAAATCAATCACATCATATGCTTATGCAGATAAGCGCTAATCAGCTACCGCACACTACGCCTTGACAGAGGTCAACAAACGCAGCACGAATACTAACCAGTACTTATCTGAAATGACGGAGGGCTACGACAGGTTTTTCTGAAAACCTATTGCGTAATGAACTTGATATCGTTGTAGGATCGAATGGATTTTGAAATGGAGTGTTTTTTAGGCTTTTCTAGTTTTGCTAAAGGAGTCACTCCCGGTGAAGGGATCGTCGGTCCTTTCCTCGTCGAATGAGGTGCGGGATATATCATATATATCACTGTACAAAGCAAAAACTCTTAAAAGCAATCAAAAGACAAACCGAGGTTGTAGCATCTGCCAGTTGTTGCTAAAGGAGTCACTCCCGGTGAAGGGATCTCGGTCCTTTCCTTATCGAATAAGGTGCAGGATATATCGCATATACCGCTGTGCAAAGCAAGAACTGTAGCTACCTGTTTTATTTTGAAATTCGATTCTACAACATCTTAGGTTTCTTTTATTCCATTAATCATATTAATGTAGTCCCATCATTTAATGTACCTAAACATCTCAGATAAATACGACGTACACTTATGTCATCCGCATTCGCCTCGATGTCCCCTCGTGCACCGTTAGGTTAGGTAACTAACGGCAGAGCGGGGCAGGGCTAGCGCGGGTGTAAAACATAAGTAACGTCTATATAATATATCATATATACTATATACAGTATCTATCAAAGAACATCACATGATCACAACACAGATATCGCAGCAGAAGAATCATATGAAATATTGGATATACTAGGACGTCCGTGTTTTCAATACGAGCCAGTATAAAACACGGATTCCACGGTCGCGATGAATAGCCAAACCCACACCCCTAGACCCCTACGAGAGCGTCAAGCAACCCTACCAATTCTAGAATTAGGAGACCCGGCCTCGACTCCTCGAGTTGGTCTCCCACTGGACTCCAGAACCCGGTTACTTGTGCCCTCCTCCTTGGGTCTGTCCTAGTGCGGAAAAGTAAATAATATACAAAAGGCGACAACTTCCGCAACCTGGAAGCGCCCCAAATAAAAGAATATTACATACAAGTTTTTACATGAATGAAAATGAAAAACACTCATCTCACATAAAAAACCCCGGCTATTCGAACACGACGATCCAATATAACATATCCAGCAATACATAACATCACATGTCATCAACGTAAGTAAATATGCGCATCCCAATTGTCGTTGACATATAGCAACGAAACCGGCGATATCACATATTACACTTACGGTCACAGAAAAGAAAGTGTAAAACTACAACAGTTGGAATCCGCAACCACCTCAGACATCGCATGCCTGACCAAATGAATTACTCAGACATCGCATGCCTAACAATTATAAACCCCGCATTTTAGTCTCAAAATCGAAAACACTTTTCAATATCAAGTCGGGGAATTCAACAGGATTCCCGACATCCTGATCGAATGCTCGTCGCAAACTTCAGTAGACAGTCGCACCCCCGATACCGTCGACGAAGTGCACCAAGGCGGAACACCGCTGCCGCGAGCACCCGAACGGATGCTTTCGGCGACGGGGTTCTCCTACAGTCACTTGGTCGGGGCTATGGGGTGTAGCTGTCTATTAAGTTTACCCGGCGAGTATCCGCGTACGCTACATGATTGCTACAGACTTTTGATCACATCAAAATTCCGTGGCAACCGATCAAGTGAGACTAAACTGCTATGTTTATAACATTCATTCAAGTCATCTCATAACTCTTTGCGAATTCCAAGTATTGTATCACATTCCGGATAAACAGAAAATGTTAAACTTTCCGATCGAACAATCGAACACCCAAGTTTTCCCGATACAGATCAACACATGAAACAAGTCTAAAAACATTCAGTTCGTGCCTCAGTACCAACGGTCCAGCCGTAGAAGGGTCAAGCCAACGCCTCACATGTGGCACGCCGTACTGCCCCAAACCCGAAGGTTCAAAGGGCAGTTCAAGACGGTCATATAATATAGTTAAGGTTTGTTGTCTTCTAGAGGGTCCATCGAGTTACTTGCACTACTTAGAATGTCTTTAAACTACGGAAAAATCCAACACTTGGAAATTTCCCGACAGGGGAAAAATTGGGTATTTATATCCGGTCGAACTTTTTTAACATATTCTAAAATTTATCCGGAAAGCCAAATAGACAAAGTTTGATAATCCGATCGAATATACCAAGTCCCCAAAACAACCCAGAAAATTCAACTCTTGAAAAAATATTAAAAATTCCCAGAAAAAGAAGCACTGGAAATTAAGAATTACTGTGCAAAAAACATTAACTAATTCGGCCGTACGGCCGCGGAACCGCCGCATGAGCCTTGCTCATGCCGCGGAACCGCGGTGGGATAGTTGAATTGGGTCCACGAAATTTACAGTAATTCCTAATAAACCCTGCTTGATTTTCTACATATTTTTAATATCGAAAAATCCCAGAATTTGGAAAAAGTCCAGAGAGCTATTTTGGGTTGGGGTTTCGGGTCGATCGGACTTCAAAATCCGTCTAGACTTCGCCTAAGGCTCTAGCTAGGCTCTGATACCACTGTAGGGTTCCTAGGCACTCTAATGAAGTCTCACAAGGCATCAACCATGCCCGTTTCAAAATTTATATGCCGAGAAACCCTAGACTACGGATCGTCGGCTAGAATTCTAGGCGAAAAGATAATCTAGTTAACACTTAACTATGAAAATACGGAAATACAACCTTTGTAGATCCGGTGCTCCACCTCCATAGCTCCGCAATGAAGTGTCCTCGCTGTCCATATCAAGTCCCGGGCTCTAGCGTCGGCTTCATCGAAGAAAGAGCGGGCTAGGTCATCGACGACGTGCCGAAGATGATCTACGTCGAGGCATCGCTAGATCAAGCTCCAACTTCATCAAGTCTAGAAAACTTGTGAAGGAAACACACTCTACTACTTGGCAAGAGGTAAAGGATGAAGAAATAGGAAGTGGGTAGACTTTAGAATTGGATTTCTCACTCATTTCCATCAATCACCATTGATGGAGCTTGCTTTCTTCAAGTGAAGAAAGGAAGAAGAAGAAGAATTATGTTATGATATATATTATTAAAATAGAAAAGAAAAACAATTCTTATCATAAGCATACCATGGTTAGGTGTAGAGAATCAATCATGGTTAGTGGGAATGGTTAGGGTTAAGCATGAGACAAAAATGGTCACTAAGGTCAAAGCTTCATGAAGCTTCAACTAGAATACAAAACAAGCCACCATTTTCTTTTCATGCCTTTTATTTTCCAAAAATCAATAGATAAATAAATAATTGAATAATACAAAACCCTAACCATTAACATGTAACCATGGTTTGATCTTCACACAAAAACCCTAGCAAACATGTATCATCAAACATGATACAAACAAGTGCACAAAAGTATATCACATATACAATGTGTACATCCGAGTGAGAAAAATCCATCTTAAGTAAACCGATACTAGTTGATGCAAAGTAATATATAAAATATATAAATATGCATTAAATCATTAAATCAACACTTGATTCAATGATCCGGTCATGTCGCACACAACCGACTAGTATACAATGTATCGGCTTATCGAATCAACGCTTGAATCGATAACTAGGTTATATCGCATACAACCATTCGACACATTCATCGCGAGAATGGAATACGGTATCACATACACGCATTATTCTCGGTCCCGCACATATCTCATATGCGCTCCTATTTCGTTTCGCTTGAGCCAGGAAACCTCTGTGTAGGACTCTAAAGACTCGTCAATACGCCGGCAGCAGATGATGATCATATCAAACACCCACAAGCCGCAAGCGGTCTGCTAAACGTAACGGCCACCCGGGTATTGAGCGATCAGAAGATCGACGAGCAAGCCCGCTCACACTCCAGTGAATCCAACCAGTAACACTACCGTACAGTCCGGTCTGATCGTCTGATATGTCGCATATCTCGTCTAGGGGTGGTAAACGTCAGACCCCAATAGCTCGATAAGTCGTGTCGATATGAGGTCTATAACAATTCGAGAAACTACTGGTAACACTTACCAGTAAATCTCAGCAACCCTGGCCAGGGATTTCCTGTTATAGCCAATCGAACACAGCGCAACATCAACCCCCTATACCGGGAGAGACGAATCCCCTCCTATCGCTCATTGCCTCCATGTGACTCGGGACTGTACCCAAAAACCACCGTTTTGCACGCCCTCTTGGACGTGGTAAGATGGAAATCAAAGCACAGTGGGAACCACACAAGACTCTATGACGATCTCGGGTCAACAGACTACTCTGTACCAGTGTCACCAGAGAACTGCCATCTGACGTGAGGTATAATACCATCTGGGAGTTCTCGGCGAGTCCGTCCAGTGTACCCAGTCTCTACTGAGCACCCGTATATCATCTCTGATGTCAAACACCAATGGATATGGGATCATCCATCGCCCATCTGTATGGGTCGAGAAGGTACACGCTAGTCTACTCAGGTATATCGATGCCCCATCTCGATACACCCACGACTAGGGACTTTGAAGGATGTACTTATGGACTACCATGTCCCCACTAGTATGATCCGCATCAAAGTCCAGGTAGTCAAGTACACATCCTAAGGGCTTTACCAACATGTAACAGAGAGACAATCAGTGTACACGTTAAGGTAAAGATCAACCAGATAGCATACTATCATGTCGAACAAAAAAGTCCTCCCTATATATGTCCAAGTATCCACTACAATATACATCCTATGTACAGTAATGGCCTCTAGGGCATACATATAACTAACAGGTTTGAATATGATAAGTATTGTTTTTCTTTTCCATTTTAATTAACACTTATCATATTCTTTCATCATCTTCTTCTTCTTCAAAGATGAAGAAAGCTTGCTTCAACAATGGCAACTTGAGCAAATAAGTGAGAAATCCAAATCTAAAGTGAACCCACCTCCTATTTCTTCATCCTCTACCTCTTGCCAAGTAGTAGAGTGTGTTTTCTTCACAAGTTTTCTAGACTTGGTGAAGTTGGAGCTTGATCTTGCGATGCCTCGACATAGATCATCTTCGGCATGGACATCGACGACCTAGCTCGCCTATTCTCCGATGAAGCCGACGCTAGAGCCCGGGAATTCACTAGGACAGCGAGGGGACTTCGTTGCGGAGCTATGGAGGTGGAGCACCGGATCCACAAAGGTTGTATTTCCGTTTAAACTTTAGTTAAGTGTTAACTAGTTTCTTTTTCGCCTAGATTTCTAGCCAACGATCCGTAGTCGGGGTTCTCGGCACCTAGATTTTTTGAAATTGGCATGGTTGATGCCTTGTGAGACCCCTTGAGTGTGCCTAGGAACCCTACAGCATATAACCGACTAATATCAATAGTAACAACTTATCGAATCAACATTTGATCCGATAACCCGGCTATATCGCATATAACCGATCACTGTCACAAATCGCGAGAATCTAATACAGTATCACATATTGTTATTATTCTCGGTCCCGCACATATCTCATATGCGCTCCTATTTCGTTTCGCTTGAGCCAGGAAACCTCTGTGTAGGACTCTAAAGACTCGTCAATACGCCGGCAGCAGGTGATGATCATATCAAACACCCACAAGCCGCAAGCGGTCTGCTAAACGTAACGGCCACCCGGGTATTGAGCGATCAGAAGATCGACGAGCAAGCCCGCTCACACTCCTGTGAATCCAACCAGTAACACTTACCGTACAGTCTGGTCTCGTCGTCTGATATATCGCATATCTTGCCTAGGGGTGATAAACGTCAGACCTCAGTAGCTCGATAAGTCGTGTCGATATGAGGTCTATAACAGTTCGAGAAACTACTGGTAACACTTACCAGTAAATCTCAGCAACCCTGGCCAGGGATTTCCGGTTATATCCAATCGAACACAGCGCAACATCAACTCCCTATACCGGGAGAGACGAATCCCCTCCTATCGCTCATTGCCTCCATGTGATTCGGGACTGTACCCAAAAACCACCATTTTGCACGCCCTCTTGGACGTGGTAAGGTGGAAATCAAAGCACAGTGGGAATCACACAAGACTCTATGACAATCTCGGGTCAACAGACTAACCTGTACCAGTGTCACCAGAGAACTGCCATCTGACGTAAGGTATAATACCATCTGGGAGTTCTCAGCGAGTCCGTCCAGTGTACCCAGTCTCCACTGAGCACCCGTATATCATCTCTGATGTCAAACACCAATGGATATGGGATCATCCATCGCCCATCTGTATGGGTCGAGAAGGTATACGCTAGTCTACTCTGGTATATCGATGCCCCGTCTCGATACACCCATGACTAGGGACCTTGAAGGATGTACTTATGGACTACCATGTCCTCACTAGTATGATCTGCATCATAGTCCAGGTAGTCAAGTACACATCCTAAGGGCTTTACCAACATGTAACAGAGAGACAATCAGTGTACACGTTAAGGTAAAGAGCAACCAGATGGCATACTATCATATCGAGCAAGAAAGTCCTCCCTATATATGTCCCAGCATCCACTACAATATACATCCTATGTACAGTAATGGCCTCTAGGGCATACATATAACTAACAATCTCCCACTTGCACTAGGGCCATCTGTAGCAGTGGTTGTAGTATCTCATACTCAACCATCCCATAAAAGTCTCTCTCTGGAAATAGGCCTTCGTGAGTGGATCCGCCGTGTTATTCTCTGAGTCTGCTCTTCTAACCTCGATCAGCCTGGAGATCTTCCATCTCCATGATCAGGTGATGCTACCTCAGAATACGTCTGGGTCAATGATGGGACCGGGGTTCCTGGGCTAAAGCCACACTTCCATTGTCACACAATGGTAGGAACCTAGTTCATCTCATGAACCATTATACACCCAAACTGCCTCTTTGGTAGCATCTTAAGTAGCGATGTATCCAGCCTTTATCGTCTAGTATGCCACGGTATCTAGCTTGGAACTCTTCCAACATACCGTCCCTTTACTGAGGGTAAAGACAATGCCTGGGACTGACATTCAGTCGTCCTTATCACCCTGAAACCTTTCCAGTGATTCTCCCCAGGATCAATTGATACCATCTCACTACAACTAGTGAGTATCCTAATATCCAATTAGATCTATCTCATAGATCCAAAACCCAGGATTTAGTAGGTATCACTTTGATCCTTTATGGAGAATCCTTGTGATAAGCGGAGATTGACCGAGCGTAGCATAGGAAACTCCTTCCCTATCAAGAGTATGTCATCCACGTACTCTACGAGGATCACCACCATACTCCCTACTACCTTTTCGTTTATACAAGGTTCATCTACCATTTTGATGATGTCAAACTCTTTGACTACTACATCAAAACAGACGTTCCAACTCCGCGATGCCTGCTTTATCATATAAAGCATCTTGCACACGTTTCCGCTGCTCCCACTGTCTACGAAGCCCTCTGGCTGTGTACTTATAGACGCTTTCTTCCAAATCATCATTTAGAAAAGCAGTCAAGATACCCAACCACCAGATATCGTAGTTATGGTATGTAGCCGTAGCAAGTAGGATCTGGATGGACTTAAGCATAGCCACTGGAAAAGGTTTCATCATTATCCACGCCTGGTCGATGACGAAAACCTTTAACAAGTCTAGCTTTGAAATTCTCAACTTTTCCATCTACACCAAGTAATCTTCTCAAGATATACTTGCTCCTGATGGGAATTTAACCCTTCATATATAGCAACAAAAGTCTATACTTTGTTGGTGTATAAGGATTCCATCTCAGATCGATAAACATCCAGCCATTCTTACAGAGTCTCACTCCTGATGGCCAGCTCGAAACTAGTTGGGTCATCATCTCATGATGCAATCCTCGCTCCCACTGTCATAGAGAAACCGAAGTAACTCTCAGGTGGGTGAGGAACCCTACTAGATCGGCGGAGAGGCTGAAGTTCGTTGGTATCTACTGAATCTTTTGGTTCTACCAAATCATCTGCTGTAGTTTGTATAGCTGGAACCTTTCCAGTTGTACATAGCAGACCTTGCCTTGAGCTTGTCCGGATTTTGCTTTTAGACATAGGCCGGACGACCCCAAATCTTAACTAACTTAAGATATGGGCTCTTCCCTTTCCATATCACATATGAAATGGTAGGCAACTGATTTTATGGTAACCCTATTCAATAGGTATGCAGCTTCTCAAGCGCATAACTCCCAAATAGGTAACTCAGTAGTACTCATCATAGAGCACACCTTATCATATAGGGTGTGATTGCTCCGCCCCGATATACCGACGTGCTGTGGTGTATACAGAGGAGTAATGCTAAGAGAGAATCTCATTCTCCTTTAGAATAGTCCAGGAATTCCATGCTCAAGTATTCTTCTCCTTGATCTCATCATAGGACATAATACGTATACCCGTATTTTGGTTCTCTACTTCTAACTTATATTCTGTGAATATCTCAAAAGGTTCGGACTTGTGTTTCAACAGGAACATATGTCTAAATCTTGAGAGATCATCATAGAATGTAATGAAGTACAAAGAACCGGTCCTGGCATGTGTAGACAGGGGACCTACATACATCAACATGTATCATCCCAATAGTTCACTAACTCTTTCTCTGCTTCCAGTAAACAGAGCTATGGTCATTTTATCTTTGTGACATGACTGGCAAGTTTCATAAGATGTAAATTCAAACTGATTTAAATATGCATCTAAATGTAAATTTAGCTAGTCGGGTCACATTGGTCTGACCTAGTCTACAATGCCTCAAGAAGGATTCGTTCATTTCAGAACTCTTCCTCTTGTGTGTGTTCTATATACTAAGAACCGTAGTTTGATTTAGAACATCAATGCTTTTAGATAACGTGCCTGAACCGATCAACTTTTGATATAGGAAATGTTCAAAACATTATCCAACAATACAAAATTTTATCATTTCTTTACTTATAAAGAGACTGATATGATTTTGTTTATCAGGTTCGGTATCTAATAACATCCGTTCAGAATCAATGTATTTGTAATACAGGGTGAGAGTGACCAACAGACTTGGCTGCAACACTTGCCCCGTTTTCTGCCTCATGAAACTTATCACCCGTTCTCAGTTCTCCACATTTCTGTAGCCCTATGTAACAGATTACATATCTGGGATCCTGATCCGGTATCAAATACTCAGGACGCAGAGGATACTGAGAAACAGTTCTTTGTAATGAACATACCCGAAGAAGATGCATCATTATGCACTTTCTTCGTTTGGGTGGCATGGGAATCTTGGTATTCCCCTATTTCCTGCTCTGTCTTATAACAATTATAAGTTGGAGCGGGACCAACGTTCCCCAGCTCAGTATAACAAGCGGGTTCGGTCAATATATCTATTTTATTATCTTGATTAAGGCGTGACATGGTCGCTACCTGGAGAGAGAGAGAGAAGAAAACACTCAGCGTATGCTCTTGCAAGATCAGATTGGTTATTATTTTATCTAATCGGGATGGCTCCCACTGTTTTTATCAAATCTTCCTTCAAACCCTAAAAGGAAAGACTAGCCAGGATTAATTACACGCTACAAGTTCGCCAATCTTTCAGCCAGTCCAGTGTCGGTACTTTGAGGGAGGTTCCCCGTGCTTTCGCACGGACCTAATTACAGTAAACCTCGTTTTCCCATAGGCGTAACCCCGTTGACACCTTTCTAGACACCTACTTGATCGGCTAATTGTAATGTGTAAAACTCTCCCAGGAGTAACAATTACTCGCAGCGGGTATCGAGATCCAACTATCTCATAGAAGGTATGCAATCTCATTGCAAATTTCAACACTTGAAATTCCCGATAATTTTGCCCCTAACGTGCTATGACTTTGACGAAAGCCAACAAACCATAGCCCGCTAGTCAAGTTCAACCCGTCATTTCTTGATTGAATTAAACCCACCCGCACGACCCTTGACGAAAGCCAAGAAAGCCGCACGACTACCCTAATCTAATCGCATCGTATGCAGCAGATAAGCAGCATATAGCTACCGCACACTGCACCTTGACGAAAGCCAACAAATGCAGCACGAATACTATATACAACTTATCTGAAATGACGGAGGGCTATGACAGGTTTTTCTGAAAACCTATTGCGTAATGAACTTGATATCGTTGTAGAATCAAATGATTTTAAAATGGAGTGTTTTTTAGGCTTTTCTAGTTTTGCTAAAGGAGTCACTCCCGGTGAAGGGATCGTCGGTCCTTTCCTCGTCGAATGAGGTGCGGGATATATCATATATATCACTGTGCAAACCAGAAACTATAGAAGCAATCAAAAGTCAAACCGAGGGTTGTAGCATCTGCCAGTTATTGCTAAAGGAGTCACTCCCGGTGAAGGGATCTCGGTCCTTTCCTTATCGAATAAGGTGCAGGATGTTCTACAAGGAACACCGCGATGCAAAGCAAGAACTGTAGCTACCTGTTTTTGAAAATTCGATTCCACAACATCTTTAGGTTTCTTTTTCTTTCATTAATCATATTAATGAAGTCCCATCATTTAAGTTACCTAAACATCACAAATAAATATAACGTACACTTACGCCATCCGCATTCGCCTCGATGTCCCCTCGTGCACCGTTAGGTTAGGTAACTAACGGCAGAGCGGGGCAGGGCTAGCGCGGGTGTAAAACATAAGTAACGTCTATATAATATATCATATATACTATATACTGTATCTATCACAGAACATCACATGATCACATCACAGACATCGCAGCAGAAGAAACATATGAAACATTGGATATACTAGGACGTCCGTGTTTTCAATACGAGCCAGTATAAAACACGGATTCCACGGTCGCGATGAATAGCCAAACCCACACCCCAAGACCCCTACGAGAGCGGAAAGCAACCCTACCAATTTTAGAGTTACGAGACCCGGACTCGACTCCTCGAGTTGGTCTCCCACTGGACTTCAGAACCCGATTACTTGTGCCCTCCTCCTTGGGTCTATCCTAGTGCGGAAAAGTAAATAATATACATCAACGGTGACAACTTCCGCAACCTAGAAGTGCCCCAATAAAAGAATATTACATACAAGTTTTTATATGAATGAAAATGAAAAACACTCATCTCACATAAAAAAAACCCCGGCTATTCAAACACGACGATCCAATATAACATATCCAGCAACACATAACATCACATGTCATCAACGTAAGTAAATATGCGCATCCCAATTGTCGTTGACATATAGCAACGAAACCGGCGATACCACATATTACACTTACGGTCACAGAAAAGAAAGTGTAAAACTACAACAGTTGGTATCCGCAACCTCCATAGACATCGCATGCCTAATCATATAAATTACTTAGACATCGCATGCCTAACAATTATAAACAAATCGATATTGTAGGACATCCTGGGTCATTTCGTTTATTTGGTAGCTGGGGAATAAAAGCAGTGTTAATATTATTAGACATAAAGACCTTCTTTGGCACTTGAGTCTTCCTCTTTCTAGTGCACAAGTCCTTAAGAATTTTCACATAAGCGGGGACTTGTTGAATTGCATCTAGGAGAGGGATGTTGATGTTAACCTGTTTGAACATTTCTATAATTTTCTCCGTATGAGGACTCGTTCTATTACCCCTTAACCGATTCGGGTAAGGAGCTTTCGCAATAAGCGCCGGGTCCATCATAGGAGAAGGAAGAGGGGGTAGACGAGATCCCAAAAGAGGTGTGGGGACTGTCTGTGGAGAACTATAAGGGTTGGGTTGAGGTGTCGAGCCTAGTGGGAAATGGAGAATAGGCTCGCGAGAAGGTGGTGTGGTAGAAGAAGAAGGATCAGAAGGAGAAGTGTGTGTGTGAGGAAAGGTCTCAGCCGGGGTGTTGATATGATTTTCAATATCATCAATACCTTCCCCGACATGATTGTTCAGCACTCTTCCCGATCTCAACGTTGTGACGGCATTAACATTGTAATGCCCAGGATTCTGTAGGGGTTGAGAGGGAAGTTTCCCTTTTTCTCTCACACTCATTTCGGCTTTAAGTCGAGCTATTTCAGCTTCCATCGATCTGATACTCTCAGCTTGAGACACTGAGTTTTTCTTTATCTCACTGACGGAAGATCTAACCTCAGTCGAAACCTCTATGAAATTTGATAAAAGTGATTTCATGGTTTGAGTGAATAGGATTAGGCTGTGTAGGAGTGTTGACCTGGTTGTGGAAATTTTGTGACTGGTAGGGGTGCTGAGTGAGTTGAAGTGGTTGCTGTTGTGGTGGAAGAGCCCTTTGAAAATTATTTTGGCTAGGAACCATGTTTTGAGATTGTTGTTGGTTCCAAGCAAAATTCGGGTGATTCCTCCATCCCTGATTATATGTGGAAGAATATGGATCGTTTCTAGGTCGTTGAAATGCGGCATTAGTATGCTCATGACCTTGAAACGGACATTCTTCCGTCAAGTGAGACGGATCAGAACAACAGCCAAATACAGTTTTGGGGAGCGACATTGGGTTTAGGGAGGCTGCAGAAAATTTGTGTTCCATAGCGTCGAGCTTCTTTTGCATTGCTGCCATCTCAGCTCGAACACCTATGGACACATCTATTGGTGTACGCCACCCCTATTCAATGGTTGGGTTCCACTCTCCCACTGTAGTGATTTTTCAGCGAACTCTTCTAAATACTTCCACGCTTCCCCATCATCCTTAGTCATAAAAGTACCTTGACACATGTTTTCAAGGCTCTGTTTAGTGTTTGGGTTAATGCCCTCATAAATGATTCGGCACAATTCCCATCTCGGGATGCCGTGATGAGGACACTGAACCAATAGATCCTTGAAACGTTCAAAGCATTTTGAAAATGGTTCAGTAGGGAGCTGGGCAAATTGATTCAGTTCGCTACGGATTCGAGCTGTCTTTTGTATTGGGTAAAATTTCTTAAGGAATGCAGCGACGAATTCTTCCCAATTCGTAATAGAATGTGCGGTAGTGTTATATAGCCACTTCTCGGCTATATCGCACAATGTAAATGGAAGAAGTCGTAGACGCATCGCATCCACTGAAAGTTGTGACGTACCCATCATTGCGCATACGTTTTCAAATTTGGTAATGAAAACGTAAGCGTCCTCAGTCTCGAGTCCGTGGAATTTGGGTAAAAGATTGATGTATTGGGGTTTAATCTCAAAGTTATCCCCATTGGCTGGTGGTGTGGATAAGCAGGTCGAAAGAGGACCTCGCAGTGGATAGCACCTCTCTTGAAGAGAGATGCGGGGTGGATTCTGCGCACCAACGGACGGCGGCAGATTAGGGTTAAAGAAGTTTGATGGAGGTGGATCCATCGGTGTGGGTGTGGTAGTGGGTAAAGGAAAGGTAAATGGAGAAATATCGACTTCGGAGTCGATAAAGGGTACGCGGACTAAACGGGCACTAGAATCCCGTGTCCAGCCTATCTTGTACTAAAAAGGGTTAGTACAAGTGGCAGCGTTGGCTTATAATTAGGGGTAAATAAATGAATGCGGTGTTTGCTTTGAAAAAGGGCCGGATTTTTGGAAAAAAATGATGCGACACAACAAATGCAGCACACAAAACCCTAGTATCTAGTGGTCACCTAGGTCCGGCTCTAGACCGCTCCTAACTGCCAAAAGACAAGTCGCGGGATAGAATCCTCCACTGCCTCTTTGTTCCCCTGTGGCTAGGTAAGTGCCAGGTAAGTGGGAAGGTACTCCACTACATAAGTAGTGGGCCTAATTAATAACCACTAGCCTTCGACACACTTGCCTAGACACCACAAGAAAACGCGGATAAGCAATGAATTACCCACGGCCTTCTTCTATCCTAAGTGAGCGCGACGGTCCTTAGAGTCATCTCTAGATATTTTTTTAATTAATTGGGGTAAATGCGGATGCAAGTTTTGCGATTTTCGGGGCCTAGGAAGGGCAATGAACTCCCCACCTAATTTGGATTTGGCCGTGCCCCTTAATATCCGTATTTAGAATGCAAACAACCAAGAAATAAAAACACGCACAAATTTAATTTTGCAATTTGCGAGCTGCGATTATTTGCAAAGAATCCTGCAGAAACTGTTAATTGGAGCTAAAAAGAGGAAAGAGGAGAAGGTAAGAAGGTACCGGAGGAAATTTGGCACAGAGAGGGCTTAACCAAGCCGCGGTTTCGCCGCAATAGAGGGTTCCCACCGCGGAAACGCGGTCAAGTAATGAGATCACTTCACCAAACTTCAACAGCAGCTTGCTGTTGATAACTCTAGCTCTCTGGAATTTTCCAAAAAAATTTCCAATTTCCCAGCAAGCTCCAGATCTCCTTGCAATGAACCACAACAAATTGTTTAGGGTTTGCACGAATTTTGATTACAAAAATTACAATGGAATAAATCTTTCAATTCAAACTTTAATATGAAACGAATTAGCACGTAATCCTCGGCAACGGCGCCATTTGATTGTTTATAAAATTCGAGACTGTGTGTCGGTTTAGAAAATGAATAAAATTCACAATCAAAGAATTATATTTGACCGCAATCAATTACGGTGTCGGTTGTAGATCGTAAGCGAGTGCGGATCGTCCACAGGGATTGTGCGATTCATTTCTATGTTTGAATTGAAAAGTTAATCGAAAAGAAAAGAAAACATGATTCAAGATTTTATCGATTGATTCAAGTGTCACTAATCTAATCAAGAATCAAGAAAATGATAAACAATCGAGAATCGGGTTTCGATGATATTTCCAACCAAAATGTCAAGAATCTAAATGAGGCTCGTAGGAATAGATCGGATCTATAGACGTGATGTAATCTCAAGATATCGTGTTCTTGTCCTTCGAAGAATTGATACTAGATCGATGATGATCGACGAGAGTTAGGGCTTTCTCAACTGGAAAGGTTCCAGCTATACAAAATGCAGCTGATGATTTGGTAGAACCAAAGGATTCAATAGTTTCCAACGAACCTCAGCCTCCCCGCCGATCTAGTAGGGTTCCTCACCCACCTGAGAGATACTTCGGTTTCTCTATGACAGTGGGAGCGAGGATTGCATCATGAGATGATGACCCAACTAGTTTCGAGCTGGCCATCAGGAGTGGGACTCTGTAAGAATGGCTGGATGCTTATCGATCTGAGATGGAATCTTTATACACCAACAAAGTATGGACTTTGGTTGCTTTATCTGAAGGGTTAAATCCCCATCAGGAGCGAGTATATCTTGAGAAGATTACTTGGTGTACATGGAAAAGTTGAGACTTTCAAAGCTATGCTTAAGTCCATCCAGATCCTACTTGCCACTGCTACATTCCATGACTACGATATCTGGTGGTTGGGTGTCATGACTGCTTTTCTAAATGATGTTTTAGAAGAGAGCGTCTATAAGTACACAGCCAGAATGCTTCGTAGACAGTGGGAGCAGCGGAAACGTGTGTAAGATGTTTTATATGATAAAACAGGCATCGCGGAGTTGGAACATCTGTTTTGATGTGGTAGTCAAAGAGTTTGACTCCATCAAAATGGTAGATAAACCTTGTATATACAAAAAGGTAGTAGGGAGTATGGTGGTGATCCTCGTAGAGAACGTGGATAACATACTCTTGATAGGGAAGGAGTTTCCTATGCTACGCTCGGTCAATCTCCGCTTATCACAAGGATTCTCCATATAGGATCAAAGTGATACCTCCTAAATCCTGGGTTTTTAGATCTATGAGATAGATCTAATTGGATGTTAGGATACTCACTAGTTGTAGTGAGATGGTATCAATCGATCCTGAGGAGAATCACTGGAAAGGTTCCAGGGTGATAAGGACGACTGAATATCAGTCGCAAGCATTGTCTTTACCCTCAGTGGAGGGACGGTATGTTGGATGAGTTCTAAGCTAGATACCGTGACATACTAGACGATTAAAGGCAAGATACATCGTTACCAAGGATGCTACCAAAGAGGCAGTCTGGATATATATAAGTTCATGAAATGAACTTCGTTCCTACCATTGTGTGACAATGGAGTTGTGGCTTTGGCCAAGGAACTACCGTCCCATCTGAAATCCAGATATAATTCTTAGGCAGTATCACCTGATCATGGAGATGGTTGATCTCCAGGGAGATCGAGGTTAGGAGAGTAGACACAGAGGACAACAGCGCGGATCCACTCACAAAGGCCTTTTTCCCAGTAGAGACATTTATGGGATGGTTGAGTATGAGATAATTCAACCGCAGCTAATTGTTAGGTATGTGATACCACAACATATGGCCCTAGTGCAAGTGGGAGATTGTTAGTTATATGTATGCCCTAGAGGCCATTACTGTACATACGATGTATAATGTAATGGATGCTTGGACATATATAGGGAGGACTTTCTTGCTCGACGTGATAGTATGCTATCTGGTTGTACTTTATCTTAACATGTACTCTGATTGTCTCTATATTACATGTTGATAAAGCCCTTAGGATATGTACTCGACTACTGGGACTATGATGAGATCATACTAGTGGGGCTACGGTAGTCGACGGGTACATCCTATAACTGTTCCTAGTCGAGGGTGTATCGAGACAGGGCATCAATACACCAGAGTAGACTAGCGTATACGCATCTTGACCCATATGATGGGCGAGGGATGATCCCATATCCATCGGTGTTTGACATCAAGGATGGTGTACGGGTGCTCAGTGGAGACTGGGTACATTGGACGGACTCGCCGAGAACTCCCAGATGGTATTATACCTCACGTCAGATGGCAGTTCTCCGGTGACACTGGTACAGAGTAGTCTGTTGACCCGAGATCGTCATAGAGTCTTGTGTGATTCCCACTGTGCTTTGATTTCCATCATACCACGTCCAAGAGGGCGTGCAAAAAGGTGGCTTTTGGGTACAGTCCCGAATCACATGGAGGCAATGAGCGATAGGAGGGGATTCGTCTCTCCCGGTATAGGGAGTTGATGTTGTGCTGTGTTCGATTGGCTATAACCGGAAATCCCTGGCCAGGGTTGCTAAGATTTACTGGTAAGTGTTATCAATAGTTTCTCGAACTGTTATAGACCTCATATCGACACGACTTATCGAGCTACTGGGGTCTGACGTTTACCACCCCTAGGCGAGATATGCAACATATCAGACGACGAGACCGGACTGTACGAGAGTGTTACTGTTTGGATTCACAGGAGAATGTACAGGCTTGCTTGTTGATCTTCTGAGCGCTCAATACCTGGGTAGCTGTTACGTTTAGCTGACCGCTTGCAGCTTGTGGGTGTTTGATATGATCATCACCTACTGTCGGCGTATTGACGATTCTTTAAAGTCCTACACAGAGGTTTCTTGGCTCAGGCAAAACGGAGTAGGGGCACATATGTGATATGTGCGGGACCGAGGATAATGCGGTATGTGATATCGTATTGTATTCTCGCGATATTTGATATCAGCCGGGTCATCGGATCAAGTGTTGATTCGATGAATCGGTACGGATAAATATTAGTCGGTTATATGCGATATAGCCGGATTGTCGGATCAAGTGTTGATTCGATAATTTAATGTATAATAATATATTTGATATATTAAATTGCATTAACTAATATTAGCTCACTAAAAGATTCTTTTTCTCACTCGGGTAATACATTGATATATATGCGATATATGTTAATTGTATTATTTTATTTGGTTACAATAAATATTATATATGTGATAAATAATATTGTAACATGATATGATAACTAATGCAACATGTTTTGTGGAGTTTAAACATGATTAGGGTTTGGATTAGGGTTAAGTCTTCTAGTTGATTCTAGAAGCTTTTCATTTTGTCATGATAAAGATATTTGTGTGTGACTCATCTTTAACCTAACCCAAACCCTAACCCTAGTTAATTCTGTACATGAGTTTGCTTGACCATGGTTGCATTATTCATCATATTAATTCTTTTTCTATTCATCACAAAAGGATTCTATCATAATTCTTCATCTTCTTCCTTGATCTTTCTTCATGGAAAAAGCTTACTAGCTTTTTCCAAGTGATGAATAAATGTGAGAAAAAGATAAATAAAGAGAGCAAAAATCCTACTTCATCATCCTCATCTTCCCTTGCCTTTTAGATGAGGGTGTTCACATCATTTCATGAGTGTTAGCTTGTGTTAACGAAACTTCAAGGTAGATCATCTTTGTATCGAAGATCGGAAGCAAAGGTTGCATCTTTCTCTTCGTGGAACCTCTCGAGAGTCCGGAACCCGATGATCGCAGCGAAGGGACCACAACACGGAGCATATGAAGTGAAGGACCGGATCTACAAAGGTTGTAATCCCTCTCACTTAGTGTTAAAATGTTTAGCATGTTAGTTTTCGCCTAATCTCTAGTTTAAAGATCCGTATTCGGGTTGTTCGGCACGGCTAATTTTTTAATCGGGCATGGTTGATGCCTCGTAGACCCTTGTGCGCGTGCATAGCAACCCTACAGTGCGTACATATGCACAAAATCAACTCAACTGTATGAAATCCATATAATCACAAACATGAGGAACCAAGGCACGAAAACTAACTCAAGTGCAACAACTGTGCAAAAATCGTAAATACTCAGTAGGTGCAACCATGGTGCATGAAAATGATATCATGACACTCAATCATCAAAACCAAATCATGTGCATAGATCGCTCAAAATACCACAATCAAGTATGGAGGTATAGTCCCGCTCAAGCACATCCTCTAAGAATCTCTGGCCAACTGTTGTGGTCACTCATAGCATGTCTCGTCAACGATCCTGAACTCTGGCCTGCCGGTGTGCATAACATGACCACTCCTGGGTCCAAGTCTTCTCGTAAATCATTCCAGAAAGGTCCTGTCGAAATCTCTCCCAAATCTCGTCTCTGCCGAACTGTCCGGAAGTCATCGTCCCTTACTAGATCTGTTCTCGTTCCGGAACGGCTGCATACTCATCGTGACTCCTTCTGGAAGGTATATCCAAGTACAATGCCTCGGCATGCGTATCGCATCTCTGATGTCGGCGGAGTGGAACGTCGTCTCATCAAGATCTCGTACGAACCTCTTACTCCACTTTTCCCTAATGCCGACTGCTTCGGACTCGTCTCGTCGTGGCTGCATGGACTGAGCTCCAGCGGCTATCCTCGTATCTGGAGTCTCCCAAGAAATGCATCTCACCACCTAGCATCCGAATGAAGTCGAACCATCCGATCGATTCGTCAAAACCTCATAATCCCCCAAGAGCTCAACATCTTAGTATAGTTTAATAGTATCGAGTACGTACCACAGCATCGATGGTCCAGCCGTAGAAGGGCAAACCCAAGCCTCACTAATGGTGCCGCGGAACTGCCGCAAACCCTAAGGTTCAAAGGCTTTCACACGGTCATTAAGTCGAGTTAGGGTTTCATTCTTCTAGAGGGTCCATAGAATTTTCTGCATGCCCTTCCGAATACTTTAAACTTGGAATAATAGGTTTCTGACATTCGATCATCTCTGTCGACTCCCAACGTCTCCGCGTGAAGTCATCTCTAGCTGGAATCAATCTATCTGATGACCTCTCATCGGGTAGGCGAACGAACCACATGTCCTAGTCATTCATCCTCGGGTGACTAGCGACCTTCTATCATCTCTTAGTACAACCTGTACTGCAATAGCTCCAACATCTGGGGCGATATCTCGTCATTCGCAGCAATGACTGGCTCACTCGTCTGCACACTGAACAGTGCCTCAATCATCAGAGGTAAGCAATACCTCAACGGTCATCAAAATCTGGCTGGCCTCTGTCAGTGGCTCAATCTTCTGGTACTGATCGGCACGTCCGAGTAACCTCATACAGCAATCCACCCAACGCTCGTGGCGTGAAAACATAATGAAAAGACACATCTCTGCAATCGTGTGTCGCCGGAATCATGCCCTGGTCATTCCTCGTTCTTGACGAGCTCATGCTGACTGCAACTCTAGCCGTAGCTCTCCCTGCCCGTAATCGTGGCAGCAAAACCATAACTGGTACCGATGAGGCTAGATCGGGAATGAATATAATACTGAACAAAGAAATGTACATCCTAAGACTTCTTAAGTGGAGTAGCGTATCGTAAGTATGCCGCGGAACATACCCACGGTACGTCACTCTACTTTAGTCACCTATTCCATCAACCAAGGGTCATCCTACGCTCCGAAGGTAAAACCTAACGCTCTGATACCAACTTTGTCACGTCCCGAAAGTACGGAATATGACCGGCACTTAAACTACGAAACGTTTCGAGGCGTACGTAATCTAAGTAAGCCGAAAACCCAGAAATCCAAACCAAGAAAAGTAGTAGAGTGAAGGAAAACCAATTTAAAATCAAGTAGTTTTAATAGCATAAGCCGAATTATGCGGTTTTAAAAACATCAAATATTTCCTGAAAATTTCGGCAGAGTCTCCTTTGTAAATACTGGCTCCCAAACGGGATACAACATGAATAGTATACGAAATAAATAAAAGGCATCCCAAGCGGGAGCTAGCTCTTCGTCAATCGACGGTCACGACCACACAAGCAATATAATATACAACGCCAAGGACGAGGATCAAAACTCAAAAGGAAACTCAAAACAACAAGAAATCCACAGAAATACAACGCGCGACTCTAAGGTCGAAAGAATAACATCACTGGTCTCTATCTCAAAAATAAATACATGTTTGGTTGATGGAACTTCTAGATACAACAGAATAATAGTATACAAGGTATAATGATGGGTACGATACAAATAAACCCACCTACTAGCAAATCACCCGGAAATGGAAGTAGTGCCAGCAAAGCCATAATGAAACCTGTACGGCGAAACCTGCAAGAACTGTGGCACAACGGGGGTGAGTTGCCAACTCGTGAATAGAAAAACATCTATAAATAGAAGCGCATGTATGACGCAATACTAGGTCATACGATCATAATATATCCTCAAATATATATATAACATGCAGCCTATAACAATGGCTAGGGTATACCTCTAAGCAATGGTAATACCAAGTGCTCGTGTCAGTGCCTCAGATAGCAATATATCATATGAATGAGGTATGAATGCATGAAAACAGAATACATGTAAATGAAGAAACTGTTTCCATAATTTAGTGAGATTTCCTTTGTATTTTTCAAATGAGGTATCATAAATGAAATCAGCATCAACCGTGTCTAGCATCGACACAAAACGTAAATCTCAATGTCCCAAAATCTCAGGCTCCGGCTATCCAGACTGGCCTGTATCATCAAATCTCAGTACCTCAATATCTCGAAATCTCAATGTCTCAATATCTAGGGCGCCGTCAGTCCATACCGGCCCCTACCATCCATCTCAAGACCACGACGGTATCCTCCGGATATCCGACGCGTCGGGTAATATCACCGGTAGGTAGTGCTCCCCTGCCAGGCTCAACGTCAGCAACACGACCTTCTTGCCCCGAGGTAACTTACCGGGCCCACCATGTACCCGAAACGGTTCATCCATCTCCTCGAATCGGGTCTCGAAATCCATCAGCAAACTCATGGTGGACAACTCATACATCATGGGAAAACCACACTTTTTATTTAAAAGAGAGGAAAGAAGCTTATACAAGTTTTGCGGTTTTCCCCCAAATCCAGAAAATCTCATGGAAATCCGAATCCAAATCATCAATAGCATGTAAAACCATGAATATAGGCATGAGAATCCATGAATATGGCATAACAATGAATAACAGTATGCATGAAGTGACAAGTAATAACTACAATATCTAAGCTGGCATATAAGGTAAGTACACTAATATCATGTCAAACTACTCGCTATCAAGCTAAGTTAAGCAATAATATTTTCTAAGGTGTACGTGACATGGCAATTACCGATGAAGATGTGTGTGAGCCGGCAAGTGAGTGTACGTGGTACATACGCATCATCGGTAATGGTGCTGGTGTCCTAACAGCATAATATCAACAATGCAATATGAAATAACAATGTAAGTATGAGATGCAGAGAAACAGCAATAATGTGCGGGCGCTGAATACTAGACACAACGATAACTAATCTGCATTACCCTAATATAAGTCCTACAATAGTGCCTTTTGAAATAACACGAATCGCGGTGTTTTGAAAATAAGGGCTACAGTGTTTTTAAGAAAATATATGTCTTTTGAAATATCCGTAGAATCCTTGACCTTTCTTTTAAAATACCCACGATTCGTTAGTTTTGAAATAGGTAGGAGTCTAATCTAGTCTAACATCTACACTAAACTATACGGTTGAACTAACAAGCTGAACTACAGGTAAGGAAACTACCTAACATCTGAGTCGATACATATACATACCTGTATATATATTAGTCGGTGATCCCGCCTCAATAATATCATATCTGATACCATATCTAGAATCAGACATCCTAAGTCAAGAGTGCGGATCAATCATCAATATATAGCTCGTACGTAAATCCGTCGTACGGCATCCCCAAATTTGGGTACGGGTCAATATCACATTCATCATACTATTCATCCGGTATCCTCTTTATCAAATATCATGATCGGGGTACTGATCTACGTCTAGTACAATACTGATACCGCCTAAGTATGCATGCACGTGTGTGAAAACTACGTCAAAGGACCCGCTAAAACATCAGGTCGTATATCAAATACGAACCTTGTCATATCACCGATCTCACGGTCTGAAATCAAATCTCATCGACTCATCTTAAATCCCAAGTACTATCCTCATCATCCATGCATGTGTATATGAATGTACATATGCATAGTCCCATACCCACGCATATATACATATATACACATCCCAATCTGCGCACAAGAAAGTAATGTATGCAAGTCTGTGTGTGCGTATGTGGGTATAACAACTACTCTAGGGTTTCGCAACTAACCCAAAGCTAATCCATGAACACATAATCATATTTATCATCAATAACTCAAACAATATATAAACAATATATATATGTGTGTATATGTTGTAGGGTGTTTTTCGTCACCCCATTGAGATGGGAATACGCGCGCGCTTGTCAGGCGCATTACAGATTCCTCCTGCCTAGGGTAGGCCGGGGTTTATTGATTGTGGGGATCCGAATCTCCGGCAGCCGCGGACTAAGCTGCCGTTAATTACCCCTCGCATTTGGAGCGAAGGAACCTCCGATTGACGGGTTAAACTGGTCATGCGGACTCAATATGCAGTGTGTTGGTGTATGTGTATTTTTTTTGGTTTTATTCCACTTGTAAAAAGAGATATATACATATATGTATATTTTCTATATAGAAAAACGAAAATAAATAAGTAAATAAGTATTTGGAGAATTTTTTTTTTTAAATTTATTATTATTTTTTTTATTTTTAAAATATTATTTATAATTTATTTTTATTTATTTAATATTTATTTATTTTTATTTTAAATAAAAAAGGGAGGAAGAAAGAAGAAAAGAAAAAGAGAGGATTTTGTATTTTGTTAAAAAAAAATGGGGTCACATGTTAGCATGTGACCCCTCATATGAGGGGGGGTCACATGCTAGCATGTGACATGGAGGGCCACATGTTAGCATGTGACCCCTCATGTGAGAGGGGGGTCACATGCTAGCATGTGACGCCGGTCACATGCTTAGCATGTGACGCCGGTCACATGCTTTGCATGTGACGCCGTCACATGTTAAACATGTGACCCCGTCACATGCTTTGCATGTGACCGGGCTGGTCACATGGTTTGCATGTGACCTGGTCACATGTTAAACATGTGACCCAGTCACATGCTTTGCATATGACCGGGCTGGTCACATGCTTTGCATGTGACCGCCAACTTTTTTTTTTTGTAACGTGGAGTTCAACTCCAAAAGAATTTTATATGGCTAAAAAAATTATAATGTGGAGTTAAACTCCAAAAGTATTTCTGTAGTGGAGTTGAACTCCAAAGGAATTTTATATGGCTAAAAAAATTATAATGTGGAGTTAAACTCGCCAAAAAAAGGTATTTTTTTGTGGAGTTAAACTCCAAAAGTATTTCTGTAGTGGAGTTGAACTCCAAAGGAATTTTATTTGTGGAGTTGAACTCCAAAGGATTTTTACTGTGGAGTTAAACTCCAAAAGAATTTTTGTAGTGGAGTTGAACTCCAAAATAATTTTCCTGGTGGTGGAGTTGAACTCCAAAAGAATTTTATTTGTGGAGTTGAACTCCAAAAGATTTTCTCCTTTCTCCTTTGAGAAGAAACCCAAAATGGGTTCTCTTGAAACTCCAAGATCTAGATCTTGGATGATAAAAAAAGAGACCCTTTTTTCTTCTCTTGATGGAGTCTTGGGAGGTGGGTTTATGGTAAAACTTTATTTAGTTAAAAAAAAAGAGAGCTAAGCTCTTGATTTATTTTGAAAATAAAAAGGAAGAGAAAGAACTTGAAGAAGAGAGAGTGGAGGCACAAACCCTAGTTTTTTGAGGGAATGAAAAAGTCTTCCTTTATTCATCATCATGTTGCCTTATATAGGCTTACACATTTACATATAGCCCCTTGGGCTTTACAAAAATGGCATTTTAGCCATCCCATGGCTCATGTGCCATTTCATTTTTGCACATAAGCCATGGGCTTACAAAATATTAGCTTTATGCCCATTTTGTTTACATTCATGCATAAAAAATTACATAAAAATTATTTATGACATGATTTATATTTTAGCATGGGGAGGGTCGGCCGCTTCATGTTTCGGACTCGACCTGGGCATGGGCCCACTTGACCTGGGTTTGGGCCCACCTGGTTTGGGGTTGACCTTGACTTTGACTCGGTCAACCGGGGTGTAAATTTTTACCCCAACAAAGTGCCCCCCATCAATAAATGCACACCGCAAATTTGAGTTGTGTGCATGAAATTGATGGATCTTGAAGCTGAACTTCGAGGTGGAACATCATTCTGGGGGCGGAGCATCATCCCGAGGAGTATGATTCCCGGGGATCGGAGTATCATTCTGATTCGCGGAGCATAATTCCAGGGTCGGAGTATCCCTCGGGGAGCATGATTCCCGGGAATCGGAGCATCATTCTGAAATGCGGAGCATGATTCCAGGGATCGGAGCATCATTCCGATGAGCGGAGCATGATTCCAGGGTTCGGAGCATCATTCCGAGGAGCGGAGCATAATTCCAGAGATCGGAGCATCATTCCGGGATTCGGAGCATCATTCCGAAGAGGGGAGCATAATTCCAGGATTCGGAGCATCTTTCCGAAGAGCGGAACATAATTCCAGGGTTCGGAGCATCATTCCGATGGGCGGAGCATAATTCCAGAGATCGGAGCATCATTCCGATGATCGGAGCATGATTCCAGGATTCGGAGCATCATTCCGAAGGGCAGAGCATGATTCCAGAGTTCGGAGCATCTTTCCGAAGAGCGGAGCATAATTCTAGGGATCGGAGCATCGTTCCGATGGGCGGAGCATCATTCCAGGGGATCGGAGCATCGTTCCGATGGGCGGAGCATCATTCCAGGATTCGGAGCATCATTCCGAAAGGCGGAGCATGATTCCAGAGTTCGGAGCATCTTTCCGAAAGGCGGAGCATGATTCCAGAGTTCGGAGCATCTTTCCGAAGAGCGGAGCATAATTCCAGGATTCGGAGCATCATTCCAAAGGGCGGAGCATGATTCCAAGGATCGGAGTATCATTCCGATGGGCGGAGCATCATTCCAGAGGATCGGAGCATCATTCCGATGGGCGGAGCATCATTCCAGGTGATCGGAGCATCATTCCGAAGGGCGGAGCATGATTCCAGGGGGTCGGAGCATCATTCCGAAGGGCGGAGCATGATTCCAGGGGTTCGGAGCATCATTCCGAAGGGCGGAGCATGATTCCAGGATTCGGAGCATCATTCCGAAGAGCGGAGCATGATTCCAGGGGGTCGGAGCATCATTCCGAAGGGCGGAGCATGATTCCAGGGGTTCGGAGCATCATTCCGAAAGGTCGGAGCATCATTCCGAAGCGCGGAGCATAATTCCAGGGTCGGAGCATCATTCCGATTTGCGGAGCATAATTCCAGGATTCGGAGCATCATTCCGAAGGGTGACAGACATTCTAACCGAAGCATAATTTCGATGCGGAGGTCGATTCCCAGGCGAAGCATAATTCCGACAGAGAAGGCAAATACTCCGAGGCGAAGCATGATTTCGACATTGGGTACATTCTGAGACGGAGCATGATTCCGGCGCAGAGCTTGTCGGTTGACTTTATCCAAGGCGAAGCATAATTTCGACAGGGAAGGGAGATACACCGAGGCGAAGCATCATTTCGACACGGGGTGTACATTCTGAGACGAAGCTTGATTCCGACGCAGAGCTGGTTGGTTGATTTGATTCCGAGGCGGAGCATAATTCCGGTAGGGAAGGTAGGTACACCGAGGCGAAGCATCATTTCGACACGGGGTGTACATTCTGAGACGAAGCTTGATTCCGACGCAGAGCTGGTTGGTTGATTTGATTCCGAGGTGGAGCATAATTCCGGCAGGGAAGGTAGATATCCCGAGGCGAAGCATGATTTCGACACGGGGTAAATTCTGGGACGGAGCATGATTCCGCCGTAGAGGTTGTTGGTTTGAATTGATTTGGGTTGACATCAACATCGCTACACTGGAATATGGTACCAGGAGCGAATCATCATTTGTCCTGAGAGGATTTGGGGATTGGTTTTTTTTTTGTTTGGCATCTGCATTGCTGCACTGGAATAACGCTAGGAGCAACTCATCATTTGCCCCGAGAGGATTTGGGAATTGGTTTTTTGGTTTGGCATCTGCATTGCTGCACTGGAATAATGCCAGGAGCAACTCATCATTTGCCCCGAAAGGATTTGGGAATTGTTGGCTTAGGAGACAGGTTTAGATCCCTGTCACCTAAGGCTTTTCCATTTTGTGAGCCGTAAGGGTCTCACAAAGCATTTTCTCCCTACGGGTCGTAAGGATCCCGTAGGTGTATTTTCTCCTTAGGAGTCGTGAGGACCCCCAAGTGTGTTGCTCCTTTGTGAGTCGTAAGGATCTCACGCGGGAATTTTCTCCTCACAAAGTCGAGAGGACTTTGCGAGTGCATTTCATCTCTTTTTTTTTACGAGTTTGCGCCCTTTCGGGTTTTCACAAACTCGCCGGCAGTCCTGCTGTTTTTACTCACGGAGCCCTTTCGGGTTTTCATCCGTGCCCATTTTGCTTGTGGACATACCATTTTATTTATTTTATTTTATTTATTTTATTTTTCAATCAATTTTTTTTGGACTTTGAATGCGGTCTCACCAGTAGGACTTGGGAGAGGTTGGGAACGTTTTACGCCCGTGGATTGTATACGGTTTTGCAGGATGTATGATCCAGACCGTAGGGCCTGAAAAATTTTGGGGACATTGTTGGCGTCTGCATCGCTGCACTGGAATATGGTACCAGGAGCGACTCATCATTCGCCGTTGGGATATAGGAGTTGGAATTTGGTAGGCGTCTGCATCGCTGCACTGGAATATGGTACCAGGAGCGACTCATCATTCGCCGTTGGGGATTGGGATTTGGAATTTGGTTGGCGTCTGCATCGCTGCACTGGAATATGGTACCAGGAGCGACTCATCATTCGCCACTTGGGGATTGGGATTTGGAATTTGGTTGGCATCTGCATCGCTGCACTGGAATATGGTACCAGGAGCGACTCATCATTCGCCACTTGGGGATTGGGGAGCGATGGCTTAGGAGACAGGTTTGGATCCCTATCACCTAAGACTTTTCAATTTTATGGGCCGTGAGGGTCCCATAAAGGTATTTTCTCCCTGCGAGTCGTAAGGATCCCGCAGGTGTATGTTCTCCTTAGGAGTCGTGAGGACTCCTAAGTGTGCTTTTCCTTTGTGAGTTGTAAGGATCCCACAAAGGTTTGTTCTCCTCATGTATCGTGAGGACACATGAGTGGGTCTTCTCAATGGAGCATAATTCCAAAGGCAGAGACCAGCCGCGTAACTGGTGATTACGGTGGGGCATGAGGGTGATGAGAATTATTTGAGCCCGTGGATTGTATACGGCAGTCAATTTGGGGACTAGCCGTAGGGCCGAAAGAATTTTGGGAATTTGAATTTTTGTTGGCGTCTGCTTCGCTGCACTGGAATATGGCACCAGGAGCGACTCATCATTCGCCGCTTTTTTTGTGTTTTTTTTTTACCGCATTGCTCTATCATTTCAGCTTTTCTTATCGCGAAGGTCGCGATTGCCCTTTCATTTCGGCTATTTATTCGCGGTTGCCCCATCATTTCGGCTTTATTTTCATTTTCATTTTTACTCGCTGATTTTTATTGCGAGTTGCCCCATCATTTCGGCTTTCCTTTATTTTTCTTTTATTTACACATTTTTTTATATACACACACATTTTTTTTTACATTCCCAGTTTAACGACTTAGAGGTCGATTGTTCCCAGTTTAATGACGTGGTGGTCGATGGCCTTGCCCCCAGCTGGGGCCATAGAGAGTCGTTCGGAAACGGACTTGCGCTTGAGCTGAGGTGCCCTCGCGACCACCACATTTGGCCTTTTGCCTTTCGGGACTGATTTGTCTGTTGCTGGAGCTTGAGGAGCTGGGATGGCGCCAACAGGCATGAACATAATAGAGCCGAATGGTAGCAGCGGCTCTTCCCATTGTCGCCCGAGACTGGCCGGGAGGACCGTTCTAGAGTCTATCCTCATCGTGTAGGAGACGGGAGCTGAGTTCATCATCGAAGACATCGTCGGAAGGTGATTGCTTGAAAATCTGCATGAAAAAGCATTATTTTTAGTATAAATACAGGTATGTATATTGATTGAGTTCGCATGAACGCTTAACCCGAAATATGGGAGGAGAGATTAGTCCCACCGGGCGTGCCAGAATCTGTAGGGTGTTTTTCGTCACCCCATTGAGATGGAAATACGCACGCGCTTGTCAGGCGCATTACAGATTCCTCCTGCCTAGGGTAGGCCGGGGTTTATTGATTGTGGGGATCCGAATCTCCGGCAGCCGCGGACTAAGCTGCCGTTAATTACCCCTCGCATTTGGAGCGAAGGAACCTCCGATTGACGGGTTAAACTGGTTATGCGAACTCAATATGCAGTGTGTTGGTGTGTGTGTATTTTTTTTGGTTTTATTCCACTTGTAAAAAGAGATATATACATATATGTATATTTTCTATATAGAAAAACGAAAATAAATAAGTAAATAAGTATTTGGAGAATTTTTTTTTATAAATTTATTATTATTTTTTTTATTTTTAAAATATTATTTATAATTTATTTTTATTTATTTAATATTTATTTATTTTTATTTTAAATAAAAAAGGGAGGAAGAAAGAAGAAAAGAAAAAGAGAGGATTTTGTATTTTGTTAAAAAAAATGGGGTCACATGTTAGCATGTGACCCCTCGTATGAGGAGGGGGGTCACATGCTAGCATGTGACATGGAGGGCCACATGTTAGCATGTGACCCCTCATGTGAGAGGCGTCACATGCTTAGCATGTGACGCCGGTCACATGCTTAGCATGTGACGCCGGTCACATGTTAAACATGTGACCCCGGTCACATGCTTTGCATGTGACCGGGCTGGTCACATGACCGCCAACTTTTTTTTTTTGTAACGTGGAGTTCAACTCCAAAAGAATTTTATATGGCTAAAAAAATTATAATGTGGAGTTAAACTCCAAAAGTATTTCTGTAGTGGAGTTGAACTCCAAAGGAATTTTATATGGCTAAAAAAATTATAATGTGGAGTTAAACTCCCAAAAAAAAGGTATTTTTTTGTGGAGTTAAACTCCAAAAGTATTTCTGTAGTGGAGTTGAACTCCAAAGGAATTTTATTTGTGGAGTTGAACTCCAAAGGATTTTTACTGTGGAGTTAAACTCCAAAAGAATTTTTGTAGTGGAGTTGAACTCCAAAATAATTTTCCTGGTGGTGGAGTTGAACTCCAAAAGAATTTTATTTGTGGAGTTGAACTCCAAAAGATTTTCTCCTTTCTCCTTTGAGAAGAAACCCAAAATGGGTTCTCTTGAAACTCCAAGATCTAGATCTTGGATGATAAAAAAAAGACCCTTTTTCTTCTCTTGATGGAGTCTTGGGAGGTGGGTTTATGGTAAAACTTTATTTAGTTAAAAAAAAAGAGAGCTAAGCTCTTGATTTATTTTGAAAATAAAAAGGAAGAGGAAGAACTTGAAGAAGAGAGAGTGGAGGCACAAACCCTAGTTTTTTGAGGGAATGAAAAAGTCTTCCTTTATTCATCATCATGTTGCCTTATATAGGCTTACACATTTACATATAGCCCCTTTGGCTTTACAAAAATGGCATTTTAGCCATCCCATGGCTCATGTGTCATTTCATTTTTGCACATAAGCCATGGGCTTACAAAATATTAGCTTTATGCCCATTTTGTTTACATTCATGCATAAAAAATTACATAAAAATTATTTATAACATGATTTATATTTTAGCATGGGGAGGGTCGGCCGCTTCATGTTTCGGACTCGACCTGGGCATGGGCCCACTTGACCTGGGTTTGGGCCCACCTGGCTTGGGGTTGACCTTGACTTTGACTCGTTCAACCGGGGTGTAAATTTTTACCCCAACATATGTATTCGTATACATCACCACGAACTGCGGGGGTGCTATACGCCATCCACCCGACTTCTCCCCATAGATATAAATCTACTCACCTGGTCCTTGCTCGCCGGTGCCGACGTCGCCACGCGCTTGCTTATCGTCTCGAAGTCCACATGGGGGTACCTATATATCACAACGTATTGTATCGCATAAAAACCAAATCCGAAATCGAAACGGTATACGAAAACCAATTCGGCACGCGTATCACGCAGAGGTCAAAACCTATCGTTTACGCATGCAAGAATAGATAAAGCAACCCTCGATGTCGATGTACAAACGTCAAACCATCAAGAAAAATCCAAACACACCCATTTACACATTCACAACACTAATTATAATATGAATTAGGTTGCAATTCACAAAAACCTCAAACTCACTTTAAAAGCTATTTTTCCGAAAATCTAGCAAGCAAAATTAACCGTTTTAGTACAAAACTCGATGTATAAACGAATCTAGCGGCCACAATATCCACTAAATATCATAACAAAGTCATATAAACCATTCCTATAATTTATTCTCATCAATTTGCATAAATTCCAAAATCCTAGTTTGCAAAAATATCAATTTTTAATACCTTTTAAAGCAAAATTCACAATTCAACAATTAAGCTTGGTTTTGCATAACCTAAGATATTAAACCACTCATAATAATGTTAATGATGTCATAAAAAACATAATTACATTTTAATCTCAATTATATATGAATTTCACTAAAACCTAGTTTGCAATTTCTTAAAATTACAACAATTTAAATTTAACCCTTTGCAACTAGCAACTAAATTAGTTTTAGCATAACATTAATATGTCAATTACATCACATAAACATAATCTCACAACACAAAATACCAATTTGAATTCAAACCCCTCTCTTGAATTTTAAATCATGCACATAGAACTAATTAAAAACCTAATTAAACATTTAATTAAGCTAACCTAAAGCAATTAACAACAATTTAACAAAAAGGTTAGAATTATACTTCATGATCAAGAGATCAAATATGAAAATCAAAGACTCTAAAATGCCAACTTGTTCCCTAGATCCATGCAAGTTGGGCTAATGATAAATGGGTAGGGATTAGATTTGGATTTTAGCTTGATTTTTGTGGATTTTTGAAGCATTTTGGATGATTTTTTTTTTATGGAAACAAAGAGAGGAGAAGAGGGGAAAGGGGCTGCTGTTGGGGTGCAGGTTCGGCCAGAAATGGGGAGGGAATGGGTGAGGGAGGAGAGAGAGTGAGATGGAGAAAGTAACATCTAGTCAAAGTCCACTCTTTTTCTATCATTTTCTATTCTTTTCTTTTCTTTTCTTTTCTTTGCTTTTCTTGGTGATTGGAGAGAGAGAGAGAGCGAGGGCTGTCATGGTGGGGCCGGACACATGGGGAGAGGGAGAGAGGGTGACGTGTGGGTGTGTGGGTTAGGGAAAAAGATAAATGTATTACCCCTATTCCCGTTAACACTAAATTCACCAAAAAAAACCCTCTTTTCTTCGATATTTTCTAAACCGTTTTGGCAAACCATTTCATTTCAGAAACCACATGATAAAATTTTATTTAATGTGTTATGATGCACAAAATTTGTTTCAACTCATTCCAATTTGTAATTTTTCCTAATTAAATGTATTAGTGACGGCTTAAAATAATATTAAAATAATTAATTTCGGAAAAAATTTCAGAAAATTTGAAATTTCACCAGTGGCTCAATAAACACCAAATACTAGCAATTATATAGCTAGAATATGTATTTTTAATTTTATAATAAAGATATTTGTATTTTGACTTTTTACCGAAAACCCCCTTATTTTACCGATTTTCCGAAATTTCACCGAAACGATTTTCAAAACGTTACAATCTTCCCCCCTTAAAGAAATTCGGTCCCTGAATTTAAATTAAAACTCCCCCCAAATACTAAAACATTTGAGCAAAACCATCCAGTAGTCGGGGCTCCGAGGTCATAATTACATAAAACAAATCATAGCGCAGCGCATGCGCATGAAAAATGAGCATGTAACTCAAAATCAAAACTCCATCCAGCATCCCGCAATCATCGGAGTCATGGTGGAGACACAATGTCTAAATCCAAAATGAAAATCAATATGATATACCTCATTAAAACATCTGGAAGCAATGCATGCCAAATATTCTTCAAATCGCTGTGCGATGCTCGCAGCACTGCACAGTGGCGGACGTCTATTGTAAGAAAATAACTACATATCTATATATATCCTTTGTTTAATATGTACGTTCCGCCGTTTTAGAAACAATTTAGAAGGGTCTTCTTGTTTTAAACATTTCGTGTCATATCAGACACGTAGGTAAATACTGAGACTATAGCTCGCCTTTTGGAAATCCCTTCAATAACTATCAATGAATGCAAAATATATTCAGGTACTGTCCTCTGACTAGTCCTGCTCAGTACGAAAACATATAGCAAATATCATAAAAACGCACTGCTCTATAAGAAATCAATCCCAAAATATGTATACGAATACTATGTGTATCTGGTGCGCACGGAAATCAAAATCCATATATGTGCCAACATGTGCGCAGAAACAAGATCTAAGTGCATCGGGTGTGCACGAAACATCTGTCATCGGCAACGTGGGTGCCTGACAGCAAAATCAAGTGCATCTGACATGCACGAAGAATCTCGATTTAGTGCATCTGGTGTGCACCAAAATCGCACCTCAAAACATGCGCCCAACATGCGCGAAAATCCAAATCAGGTGCATCCATCGTGCACGAAATCATGAAATCCAATATCAAGCGCCGAACATGCGCAAAATCCAATCAGGTGCACAAGGTGCACAAAACAAATATCGAGTATCACAATCAAAATCGAAGTCCAGGGCATCTAAGTGCACAAAATGCAAATCACTGCACTGCAAGCATATGTGAACTATACCGAGTGCAAGAATCAAATCGTGTGCGTGTTAGTTATATGTATGCTCTAGAGGGCATTACTGTACATACGATGTATAATGTAATGGATGCTTGGACATATATAGGGAGGACTTTCTTGCTCGACGTGATAGTATGCTATCTGGTTGTACTTTATCTTAACATGTACTCTGATTGTCTCTATATTACATGTTGATAAAGCCCTTAGGATATGTACTCGACTACTGGGACTATGATGAGATCATACTAGTGGGGCCACGGTAGTCGACGAGTACATCCTATAACTGTTCCTAGTCGAGGGTGTATCGAGACAGGGCATCGATACACCAGAGTAGACTAGCGTATACGCATCTTGACCCATATGATGGGCGATGGATGATCCCATATCCATCGGTGTTTGACATCAAGGATGGTGTACGGGTGCTCAGTGGAGACTGGGTACACTGGAAGGACTCGCCGAGAACTCCCAGATGGTATTATACCTCACGTCAAATGGCAGTTCTCCGGTGACACTGGTACAGAGTAGTCTGTTAACCCGAGATCGTCATAGAGTCTTGTGTGATTCCCACTGTGCTTTGATTTCCATCATACCACGTCCACGAGGGCGTGCAAAAATGTGGCTTTTGGGTACAGTCCCGAATCACATAGAGGCAATGAGCGATAGGAGGGAATTCGTCTCTCCTGGTATAGGGAGTTGATGTTGTGCTGTGTTCGATTGGCTATAACCGGAAATCCCTGGCCAGGGTTGCTGAGATTTACTGGTAAGTGTTATCAGTAGTTTCTCGAACTGTTATAGACCTCATATCGACACGACTTATCGAGCTACTGGGGTCTGACGTTTACCACCCCTAGACGAGATATGCAACATATCAGACGACAAGACCGGACTGTACGGGAGTGTTACTGTTTGGATTCACAGGAGAATGTACAGGATTGCTTGTTGATCTTCTGAGCGCTCAATACCTGGGTAGCTGTTACGTTTAACTGACCGCTTGCAGCTTGTGGGTGTTTGATATGATCATCACCTACTGCCGGCGTATTGACAATTCTTTAGAGTCCTACACAGAGGTTTCTTGGCTCAGGCAAAACGGAGTAGGGGCACATATGTGATATGTGCGGGACCGAGGATAATGCGGTATGTGATATCGTATTGTATTCTCGCGATATTTGATATCAGCCGGGTCATCGGATCAAGTGTTGATTCGATGAATCGGTACGGATAAATATTAGTCGGTTATATACGATATAGCCGGATTGTCGGATCAAGTGTTGATTCGATAATTTAATGTATAATAATATATTTGATATATTAAATTGCATTAACTAATATTAGCTCACTAAAAGATTCTTTTTCTCACTCGGGTAATACATTGATATATATGCGATATATGTTAATTGTATTATTTTATTTGGTTACAATAAATATTATATATGTGATAAATAATATTGTAACATGATATGATAACTAATGCAACATGTTTTGTGAGTTTAAACATGATTAGGGTTTGGATTAGGGTTAAGTCTTCTAGTTGATTCTAAAAGCTTTTCATTTTGTCATGATAAAGATATTTGTGTGTGACTCATCTTTAACCTAACCCAAACCCTAACCCTAGTTAATTCTCTACATGAGTTTGCTTGACCATGGTTGCATTATTCATCATATTAATTCTTTTTCTATTCATCACAAAAGGATTCTATCATAATTCTTCATCTTCTTCCTTGATCTTTCTTCATGGAAAAAGCTTACTAGCTTTTTCCAAGTGATGAATAAATGTGAGAAAAAGATAAATAAAGAGAGCAAAAATCCTACTTCATCATCCTCATCTTCCCTTGCCATTTAGATGAGGGTGTTCACATCATTTCATGAGTGTTAGCTTGTGTTAACGAAACTTCAAGGTAGATCATCTTTGTATCGAAGATCGGAAGCAAAGGTTGCATCTTTCTCTTCGTGGAACCTCTCGAGAGTCCGGAACCCGATGATCGCAGCGAAGGGACCACAACACGGAGCATATGAAGTGAAGGACCGGATCTACAAAGGTTGTAATCCCTCTCACTTAGTGTTAAAATATTTAGCATGTTAGTTTTCGCCTAATCTCTAGTTTAAAGATCCGTATTCCGGTTGTTCGGCACGGCTAATTTTTTAATCGGGCATGGTTGATGCCTCGTAGACCCTTATGCGCGTGCATAGCAACCCTACAGTGCGTACATATGCACAAAATAAACTCAACTGTATGAAATCCATATAATCACAAACATGAGGAACCAAGGCACGAAAACTATCTCAAGTGCAACAACTGTGCAAAAATCGTAAATACTCAGTAGGTGCAACCATGGTGCATGAAAATGATATCATGACACTCAATCATCAAAACCAAATCATGTGCATAGATCGCTCAAAATACCACAATCAAGTATGGAGGTATAGTCCCGCTCAAGCACATCCTCTAAGAATCTATGGCCAACTGTTGTGGTCACTCATAGCATGTCTCGTCAACGATCCTGAACTCTGGCCTGCCGGTGTGCATAACATGACCACTCCTGGGTCCAAGTCTTCTCGTAAATCATTCCAGAAAGGTCCTGTCGAAATCTCTCCCAAATCTCGTCTCTGTCGAACTGTCCGGAAGTCATCGTCCCTTACTAGATCTGTTCTCGTTCCGGAACGGCTGCATACTCATCGTGACTCCTTCTGGAAGGTATATCCAAGTACAATGCCTCGGCATGCGTATCGCATCTCTGATGTCGGCGGAGTGGAACGTCGTCTCATCAAGATCTCGTACGAACCTCTTACTCCACTTTTCCCTAATGTCGACTGCTTCGGACTCGTCTCGTCGTGGCTGCATGGACTGAGCTCCAGCGGCTATCCTCGTATCTGGAGTCTCCCAAGAAATGCATCTCACCACCTAGCATCCGAATGAAGTCGAACCATCCGATCGATTCGTCAAAACCTCATAATCCCCCAAGAGAACGTCGTCTCATCAAGATCTCGTACGAACCTCTTACTCCACTTTTCCCTAATGTCGACTGCTTCGGACTCGTCTCGTCGTGGCTGCATGGACTGAGCTCCAGCGGCTATCCTCGTATCTGGAGTCTCCCAAGAAATGCATCTCACCACCTAGCATCCGAATGAAGTCGAACCATCCGATCGATTCGTCAAAACCTCATAATCCCCCAAGAGCTCAACATCTTGGAATATTTTAATAGTATCGAGTACGTACCACAGCATCGATGGTCCAGCCGTAGAAGGGCAAACCCAAGCCTCACTAATGGTGCCGCGGAACTGCCGCAAACCCTAAGGTTCAAAGGCTTTCACACGGTCATTAAGTCGAGTTAGGGTTTCATTCTTCTAGAGGGTCCATAGAATTTTCTGCATGCCCTTCCGAATACTTTAAACTTGGAATAATAGGTTTCTGACATTCGATCATCTCTGTCGACTCCCAACGTCTCCGCGTGAAGTCGTCTCTAGCTGAAATCAATCTATCTGATGACCTCTCATTGGGTAGGCGAACGAACCACATGTCCTAGTCATTCATCCTCGGGTGACTAGCGACCTTCTATCATCTCTTAGTACAACCTGTACTGCAATAGCTCCAACATCTGGGGCGATATCTCGTCATTCGCAGCAATGACTGGCTCACTCGTCTGCACACTGAACAGTGCCTCAATCATCAGGAGTAAGCAATACCTCAACGGTCATCAAAATCTGGCTGGCCTCTGTCAGTGGCTCAATCTTCTGGTACTGATCGGCACGTCCGAGTAACCTCATACAGCAATCCACCCAACGCTCGTGGCGCGAAAACACAATGAAAAGACACATCTCTGCAATCGTGTGTCGCCGGAATCATGCCCTGGTCAGTCCTCGTTCTTGACGAGCTCATGCTGACTGCAACTCTAGCCGTAGCTCTCCCTGCCCGTAATCGTGGCAGCAAAACCATAACTGGTACCGATGAGGCTAGATCGGGAATGAATATAATACTGAACAAAGAAATGTACATCCTAAGGCTTCTTAAGTGGAGTAGCGTATCGTAAGTATGCCGCGGAACATACCCACGGTACGTCACTCTACTTTAGTCACCTATTCCATCAACCAAGGGTCATCCTACGCTCCGAAGGTAAAACCGAACGCTCTGATACCAACTTTGTCACGTCCCGAAAGTACGGAATATGACCGGCACTTAAACTACGAAACGTTTCGAGGCGTACGTAATCTAAGTAAGCCGAAAACCCAGAAATCCAAACCAAGAAAAGCAGTAGAGTGAAGGAAAACCAATTTAAAATCAAGTAGTTTTAATAGCATAAGCCGAATTATGCGGTTTTAAAAACATCAAATATTTCCTGAAAATTTCGGCAGAGTCTCCTTTGTAAATACTGGCTCCCAAACGGAATACAACATGAATAGTATACGAAATCAATAAAAGGCATCCCCAAGCGGGAGCTAGCTCTTCGTCAATCGACGGTCACGACCACACAAACAATATAATATACAACGCCAAGGGCGAGGATCAAAACTCAAAAGGAAACTCAAAACAACAAGAAATCCACAGAAATACAACGCGCGACTCTAAGGTCGAAAGAATAACATCACTAGTCTCTATCTCAAAAATAAATACAATTTTAGTTGATGGAACTTCTAGATACAACAGAATAATAGTATACAAGGTATAATGATGGGTACGATACAAATAAACCCACCTACTAGCAAATCACCCGGAAATGGAAGTAGTGCCAGCAAAGCCGTAATGAAACCTGTACGGCGAAACCTGCAAGAACTGTGGCACAACGGGGGTGAGTTGCCAACTCGTGAATAGAAAAACATCTACGAATAGAAGCGCATGTATGACGCAATCCTAGGTCATACGATCATAATATATCCTCAAATATATATATATAACATGCAGCCTATAACAATGGCTAGGGTATACCTCTAAGCAACGGTAATACCAAGTGCTCGTGTCAGTGCCTCGGGTTGCAATATATCATATGAATGAGGTATGAATGCATGAAAACAGAATACATGTAAATGAAGAAACTGTTTCCATAATTTAGTGAGATTTCCTTTGTATTTTTAAAATGAGGTATCATAAATGAAATCAGCATCAACCGTGTCTAGCATCGACACAAAACGTAAATCTCAATGTCTCAAAATCTCAGGCTCCGGCTATCTGGACTGGCCTGTATCATCAAATCTCAGTACCTCAATATCTCGAATTCTCAATGTCTCAATATCTAGGGCGCCGTCAGTCCATACCGGCCCCTACCATCCATCTCAAGACCAGGACGGTATCCTCCGGATATCCGACGCGTCGGGTAATATCACCGGTAGGTAGTGCTCCCCTGCCAGGCTCAACGTCAGCAACACGACCTTCTTGCCCCGGAGTACCTTATTGGGCCCACCATGTACCCGAAATGGTTCATCCATCTCCTCGAATCGGGTCTCGAAATCCATCAGCAAACTCATGGTGGACGACTCATACATCATGGGAAAACCGCACTTTTTATTTAAAAGAGAGGAAAGAAGCTTATACAAGTTTTGCGGTTTTCCCCCAAATCCAGAAAATCTCATGGAAATCCGAATCCAAATCATCAATAGCATGTAAAACCATGAATATAGGCATGAGAATCCATGAATATGGCATAACAATGAATAACATTATGCATGAAGTGACAAGTAATAACTACAATATCTAAGCTGGCATATAAGGTAAGTACACTAATATCATGTCAAACTACTCGCTATCAAGCTAAGTTAAGCAATAATATTTTCTAAGGTGTACGTGACATGGCAATTACCGATGAAGATGTGTGTGAGCCGACAAGTGAGTGTACGTGGTACATACGCATCATCGGTAATGGTGCTGGTGTCCTAACAGCATAATATCAACAATGCAATATGTGATAACAATGTAAGTATGCGATGCAGAGCAACAACAATAATGTGCGGGAGCTGAATACTAGACACAACGATAAGTAATCTGCATTATCCTAATATAAGTCCTGCAATAGTGCCTTTTGAAATAACACGAATCGCGGTGTTTTGAAAATAAGGGCTACGGTGTTTTTAAGAAAATATATGTCTTTTGAAATATCCGTAGAATCCTTGACCTTTTTTTTAAAATACCCACGATTCGTTAGTTTTGAAATAGGTAGGGGTCTAATCTAGTCTAACATCTACACTAAACTATACGGCTGAACTAACAAGCTGAACTACAGGTAAGGAAACTACCTAACATCTGAGTCGATACATATACATACCTGTATATATATTAGTCGATGATCCTGCCTCAATAATATCATATCCGATACCATATCTAGAATCAGACATCCTAAGTCAAGAGTGCGGATCAATCATCAATATATAGCTCGTACGTAAATCCGTCGTACGGCATCCCCAAATTTGGGTACGGGTCAATATCACATTCATCATACTATTCATCCGGTATCCTCTTTATCAAATATCATGATCGGGGTACTGATCTACGTCTAGTACAATACTGATACCGCCTAAGTATGCATGCACGTGTGTGAAAACTACGTCAAAGGACCCGCTAAAACATCAGGTCGTATATCAAATACGAACCCTGTCATATCACCGATCTCACGGTCTGAAATCAAATCTCATCGACTCATCTTAAATCCCAAGTACTATCCTCATCATCCATGCATGTGTATATGAATGTACATATGCATAGTCCCATACCCACGCATATATACATATATACACATCCCAATATGCGCACAAGAAAGTAATGTATGCAAGTCTGTGTGTTTGTATGTGGGTATAACAACTACTCTAGGGTTTCGCAACTAACCCAAAGCTAATCCATGAACACATAATCATATTTATCATCAATAACTCAAACAATATATAAACAATATATGTGTGTGTATACGTATTCGTATACATCACCACGAACTGCGGGGGTGCTATACGCCATCCACCCAACTTCTCCCCGTAGATATAAATCTACTCACCTGGTCCTCGCTCGCCGGTGCCGACGTCGCCACGCGCTTGCTTATCGTCTCGAAGTCCACATGGGGGTACCTATATATCACAACGTATCGTATCGCATAAAAACCAAATCCGAAATCGAAACGGTATACGAAAACCAATTCGGCACGCGTATCACGCAGAGGTCAAAATCTATCGTCTACGCATGCAAGAATAGCTAAAGCAACCCTCGATGTCGATGTACAAACGTCAAACCATCGAGAAAAACCCAAACACACCCATTTACACATTCACATCACTAATTATAATATGAATTAGGTTGCAATTCACAAAAACCTCAAACTCACTTTAAAAGCTATTTTTCCGAAAATCTAGCAAGCAAAATTAACCGTTTTAGTACAAAACTCGATGTATAAACGAATCTAGCGGCCACAATATCCACTAAATATTATAACAAAGTCATATAAACCATTCCTATAATTTATTCTCATCAATTTGCATAAATTCCAAAATCCTAGTTTGCAAAAATATCAATTTTTAATACCTTTTAAAGCAAAATTCACAATTCAACAATTAAGCTTGGTTTTGCATAACCTAAGATATTAAACCACTCATAATAATGTTAATGATGTCATAAAAAACATAATTACATTTTAATCTCAATTATATATGAATTTCACTAAAACCTAGTTTGCAATTTCTTAAAATTACAACAATTTAAATTTAACCCTTTGCAACTAGCAACTAAATTAGTTTTAGCATAACATTAATATGTCAATTACATCACATAAACATAATCTCACAACACAAAATACCAATTTGAATTCAAACCCCTCTCTTGAATTTTAAATCATGCACATAGAACTAATTAAAAACCTAATTAAACATTTAATTAAGCTAACCTAAAGCAATTAACAACAATTTAACAAAAAGGTTAGAATTATACCTCATGATCAAGAGATCAAATATGAAAATCAAAGACTCTAAAATGCCAACTTGTTCCCTAGATCCATGCAAGTTGGGCTAATGATAAATGGGTAGGGATTAGATTTGGATTTTAGCTTGATTTTTGTGGATTTTTGAAGCATTTTGGATGATTTTTTTTTATGGAAACAAAGAGAGGAGAAGAGGGGAAAGGGGCTGCTGTTGGGGTGCAGGTTCGGCCAGAAATGGGAAGGGAATGGGTGAGGGAGGAGAGAGAGTAAGATGGAGAAAGTAACATCTAGTCAAAGTCCACTCTTTTTCTATCATTTTCTATTCTTTTCTTTGCTTTTCTTGGTGATTGGAGAGAGGGAGGGAGGGAGGGCTGTCATGGTGGGGCCGGCCACATGGGCAGAGGGAGAGAGGGTGAGGTGTGGGTGTGTGGGTTAGGGAAAAAGATAAATGTATTACCCCAATTCCCGTTAACACTAAATTCACCAAAAAAACCCTCTTTTCTTCGATATTTTCTAAACCGTTTTGGCAAACCATTTCATTTCAGAAACCACATGATAAAATTTTATTTAATGTGTTATGATGCACAAAAATTGTTTCAACTCATTCCAATTTATAATTTTTCCTAATTAAATGTATTAGTGACGGCTTAAAATAATATTAAAATAATTAATTTCGGAAAAATTTTCAGAACATTTGAAATTTCACCAGTGGCTCAATAAACACCAAATACTAGCAATTACATAGCTAGAATATGTATTTTTAATTTTATAATAAAGATATTTGTATTTTGACTTTTTACCGAAAACCCCCTTATTTTACCGATTTTCCGAAATTTCACCGAAACGATTTTCAAAACGTTACAGTTAGGAGTCCAAATTTCTTCAGTAGCCCTAGTTTTTCCTGCTTGTAATTCTGAAGCACCCTGAAAAATTTATAGAGCCAGTTTGAAATTCAACAGCAAGTGTGATAATCGACGATGTTTCCAGTTCTTTTTTGCGTTCGAAATTCTTACGACTTTGCTAATGAGTTAATTATTGCTTAGCGAGGCTCTGATACCACTGTAAGTCGATGTACAACACCCCACGACTTGCGGGGAGGCGGAAATATGAAAAACGATCTTGTTCTTTGCTTAAACATCGACTAACCGCATGAATCGAAGCTAAACGATAACTAACAACTATCATAGAAGTTCTAAACTACTATGTGAAATGATTATACCTAAAGAACCGTGTCGTTCGTCTTTACGAACTCCACCTCCTCCTCGGTCTTCTTCAAGTAGTAGACGATCCACCACGAGAGCTTTACTCCAAGCTTTGCCTCTAAACTTGAGGCAGCTAGGTTTCTTTAAGTGCTAATCAAAGTACCTAGATGATATAGAGTGAGGGTTATGGATTAAGTAGTCTAACTAATTCTTGTACTCAACACATGAGAGGGGAGGATTAGGGTTTGAAGAGAGGAAGCTTGAGGAGAGAGAAGGTGAGAATAATAATCAAATGAGAAAATGAGCTATCATAATATATATCAAGCATTATTGTTTTTCAAGAAAAGAAAAGAAAATGATTTACAACCATGCTTGATAAATATCTAATGGTGATTCATCTCCATGAGTCATTAAGCATTTATGATGCATTAATGACATGGATGAATCATCCATATGACTCACTAATCTCATTTAATGTATATGCCACCTTAACCCCCTTAGTCACTATCTTCTAGAAGCTTCTCGCGCAATTACGAGAACGCCCCTCCTATCCGTGAAAACACGGAAAAACTTTAGACTGTATAAATCCAATAACCGGATACTAGTAACTGGCTTAAACCAAAGCCGACTAGTAAAAACTGTCCGAAAGTCGTACGTGCGTAAACACACGTATGCGTCCGAACCCTTGTCGTAAAACCATACGACCTCTATATCGTTTCGCCTGGAGTAGGGAAACTCTCTGTGTGGGACTCTAGAGACTCGACTACTACGCTGGCAGTGGGTTTAACCACAGACCGTAAGTGGCACTAGCTGTACGTAACGGTCCCCAGGTAGATATCGATAAGAAGGCCGATGAGGAAACCCATCCGAACTCCTACTGAGTCTGATGTGACAATCTCCATACAGTCCGGTCCGTTCGTCTAAACTATCGCATATCGGGCCTAGGGGGCGGCAAGCGTCAGTCCCCTAATAGCGGTATAAGTCGTGTCGGAGCGAAGCCCATTACACCCTGAGAAACTACTGGAACCTACCAACAAATCTCGCTTGCCCTGGCCAGGGACTTTGCGTAATGGTTCTCTGACACAGCGCGATATCAACCCCCAATACCGGGAGAGACGAATCCTGTCTAACCGCCACTGCCTCCAAGTGCTCGGGACTGCACCCAACTGCTACCTGTTTGCACGACTCCTTTGAGCCGTGGTAGGGTAGCAATCTAAGAACAGTGGGACACACTTGAGGCGGAGTAGCAGTGTCAAGTCTGCGGACTATGCTGTACTCATGTCACCTGGGAACTGTTCACTGACGACTGGTATAAAACCAACCAGCAGTTCCCTGTGAGTCATGTCCGGTGTACCCGTAACCTAACGAGCACCTGCATACTATCTCCGGTACGATGTACTGATGGCTGTGGGACAGACCATCTCCCCAACTGGGATGAGAAGCGTACACACTGGTCTACTCCGGAGTATTGATGCCCTGTCTCGATAATCCAACGACTAGGGACCTGAATAAGGATGTGCTTGTAGACTACCCAGCCCCCACTAGTGTGACTACCATCACAACGCTGGTAGTCAAGCAAGATCCTAAGAGCTCTATCAATACGTATACTCACATATTAAGATAGAAAAAACCAAGTAGCATACTACCATGTTTAGCAAGACTGTTATATACATGTGAATATCCCATGCTTCCATTAAGTAATATACAAACTAGTATGATACAATAATGGCCCCTAGGGCATATACACTAACAGAGGGTTTCCCTGCTTCGGGCGAAACGATGTAGAGGCCGCATGGTTTTACGGTAGGGTTCGATCACATACGTGTACTTGTGCATGGATGATGTTCGGATGGATAATACTAGTGGGTTTTGGTTTAAGCCGGATCTTAGTATTATATTTATTGGATTATTTTCGTCTCTTTGTATTCGTATTCTTCGGAATACGGATGCGGGTATGTATATACGGTTAAAGGGTATTCTTGTAATTTATTACAAGATTACTTTTAGAAGATTACACCTCATCATGATTTAGACATTTTTGGATTAAAAGGTTATTGAGGTGTAGGATGAGGTGCCTATTGCATTTTTGTGGCATGGCTAATTAGTGACCCATGGTTACTATTCTAGCATGCTTAGGGTTTTTGTTTGTTGTGAGATTATGTTGATTTGAGATATTTTTTGTTGACTAAGATATTTTGGAAATATGGACATTTATGTGATGGCTTCATTATTTCTTATCACACTCACACAACAAACAAAAAGTGATAAGCCATTATTCATTTCTTTTTCGCTTTCTTGAGTTGTTCTCAACACTTCATTCTCATGGCATCTTCTTCTGCCTCTAACTCCACCCAAATCCTCTCATGAGTTGAGAAGTCTTGGGTGTCTTGAGACAAATTAATTCTTCATCACTCTCTACTTCATCTAGGTATCTAGAGTGGCGATCTAGCTGCCCTAGTTGCCTCGGATATGAGGTTGGAGCTCGTTGCATAGACTCTCGGGTGGATTATCTTCGATGGAGGGAGACCGGAGATCAAGCTTGATCAAGGAAGCTCCTAGGAGCTTGGGATGATGGTTGAAGACCGAAGGACACAGATCTATTCGGTATAACCATTCTAACTCCTTTGCATGTTTTGTTATGTAGGGCTTATGGGTAGATCCGGATAATTGGTTGTGGCAGTGCCAAGTTTTATAAATTTTTGTTCTGTATTTGATTACGGATTGATGGCCGGGGCGTTTGCATAACCCAACAATGTCATGGTGCACTAACCATGGTTAATTAAAAAGACGGATTTGGCTTAATCGTGATTAGTAGTGCACTAATCAAGTTTAATTTAAACTTGCATATAATTAATTATAAAATGCCCAAATCCAATAAATACCGTTTTATTAAATATTACAATATTAATCTCCAATTATTTTTCCAAATATTGGTATTTAGTTATACAATTTTACGAAAACCCAATTCGCAAATTGAATAGTTTCGTGAAATATATTATTTTAATATTTAAATTCCAAAAATAATATTTTATCACCAATGGCCGTGGGACCAACCATTGCCTCGGTCGGGGTCAAGAAACGTATACACCAGCCTAGTCTGGAATAACGATGCCCAATCTCGATACTCCCACGACTGAGAACATTTAAGGATGTGTTTATGGATTACCCAGACCCCGCTAGTATAATCGCATCATAGTCTTGGTAATCAAGCAAAGATTCTACGAGTTTTATCAACATGTATTAGCGATACGTAATAACACATAAAACATATACATATGAATGATAAAGACAAACCAGATAGTATATTATCGAACAAAACTGTCCTGTACATATATATGTCCAACAATTATAATAATTGCCTCCAGGACATACATGTCTAACAATAAGAAGAATTAAAATAACATTAAATTTGGTACAACTATGTTTTAGAAGGCAAATAAAGATTAAGATGTACAATATCAAGTTAAATTTGAAAGACCCTGTCATCGTTTTTGTTCTTCATTGTTTACACATGAAAAAAATGAGGTTTTTTCTTGCTTTGCCTTTTGTTACCGGACAAATAAAAAATGATTAACAAGAAGTCATTTTTCTTCAATTTCATTTACTCTTTGATTTGCCAAATTTTTTTCGAACACAATTTTCTATCCTAATATGTTCTCCTTTTCTTATAAAGGTTTATTTTTCGGAGGACCAGTCATGTACGATGGCAATATTTTTTCATTCAAGATCACCTTGTTCAATGGCCAGTCATAAAAAATTGGACATATATTTTTGTTAATGATCACAGAATGTTCTGTAGGGTGTACTCAACAGCGGATCCCGCTTTAAAACCAAACGAAGAGCGGGGCATTGTAGCAGATCCCTCTTTTCTAACTTCAATCATGTGCTTAGCATTGGCCGGCACTTTTCAAATAAGAACGATACAAGGCAAAATCGAGATCCACAAAATCGCTAACCCTAACCCCTAAATCAACGATGAGTGGAGCTAGATTGTGCGCCGTCCTCGGCGACCTTGGATTCAACAATGGCAGAGATGTTCTAGATCCCGACAGCTTCGAGTGGCCGTTTCAGTACGAAGAAATCCGCCCCGTTCTCGATTGGATCTCCTCAACTCTCCGTCCTTCAAATGTTCTCTCAGCCTCTGAAACCTCACAGTACGATCTCTCTCTCTCTCTCTCTCTCCGATTTCTGCAAATTTCGATGTTCATAGCTGTTGTTTCCCTTCAATTTAAATGAGAAATCTAGAGCAATCAAGTATGAAAATAAAATTTTTATTTTGTTTGCATAAAGTAGAGGAGGAAGAATTATTTCTTCTATAAATTACTTAACCATCATGTTTTGTTTCAATTTTCTGGAGAAGGAAATGAGTTGGGTGGTGCTTGATTGGGGTAAAAGATGTCAGATAGGTTGATTTACCTCAGACAAATGAGTGGAATCATAATTAATTATTATCTCATCTCCGGGATCATCAATATCATATAAGCCTTCTCCCATCAAAATGGGGTGCGCCAAAAAGCAATGTTTCATGAAATATTTGATAAAGTTTTATGACCATGACTAATGGAAACCCCTCTTATAGTCTTATTTAATTTCAAATTCCCCACCATGAAAACTATACACAAGAGTCTGCATCCGCGAAACTTCCGTAGTTTGGGGAGAGAAGTCTGGAAGGAGGGGGATAAATTATAGCCTTGCTATAGGGAATTACATCCGCCTCTAACCCCCTCAAGTGAAACAGAACGCATGAGAAATACTTTTCCTACCAAGATGGTGGAATCTACATCATCTACGAGGACAATTATTGGCTACAAGGTGGGTAGAGAGTGCAATTCCCTATGTAGTGGATATCATGCCCATTTTTTACCCAATAGGAACCCATGGAGCTTACATGGATTCCACCATTCCGATAGGAGAAGTATTTTTCAGAACGCATTCCCATGAAACAATGAGTATCTTCAATTTGCTAATGAACTTATCATGTTCTTTTCTGCTTTTCAGGTATGAACAATTTCTGCACGAAGGAAAGCTACTAGAGGTATGCTGTAGTTCTTAAACACATCAAGTTCTTTAAATTTGCAGCCAAGGGTGGTTCTTCTTGTCTATTGCCAATATTCCCTGCCATGCTAACAACTTATTTCATTGACACAATTGGAAGGAAACATAGACATTGCATCAATAATTTCATGTAATCTGCAAAAAAAGAACTTTCTAATTTATAACGGAATTCTATATATAAAAATCTCAATTGTAAATGCAATGCTCTCAAAGAACCTTTGAAGACGTCAATAACAAAATATTTCAGTGCCAACAGAATAAACTAAATAATTAATTTATTAGTATCACATGGATACATGTATTAGTTTAATACAGCAAGAAATATTTATAACTAAGTTCTTGCAATCCAGGTTTTTCAGTTACGAGAACTGTTTTAAAGATTAGAGTACATTCCGACGGCGCTTCATGTTATTCTCTCTTGCCTTCTCATTGTTAGTTTATTTTTTCTTCTTTTGTAGGCTTGTATGAGTGGTATTTTAGCTCATCTTCTTTAGAAATGGCATTATTACCAATGTAGATGCCTTTACACTGTTTACCTTCAAATTTTCTTTAGTTGTGCAATTTTAAGTATCGAATATCCAGGAGACTAGTACAATCTTTTTGTAGCAAGTCATCATCTTTCCCCTTCATTTTCCCTTTGCATAAGCTATTAGTTCAATAGTTTCATGCTTTTCAAAGTGTCTATCAGCCCATTAGATTTTTGGACACCCCTTTTTCTCGCCCATAGTTTTTTGGGTCTAAATTTTAGCTGTTATAGCAAGTCATGACTAACAATCTTAAAATGTTGGCACACATCTAAACCATGGTTTGAAGTCTCAGCCGATCTTGATTCGAGATGCCCGATTTTGATCCCGAAAATGACCGTCTGAGTTCTGATACTGATAATGTCCCAAACCAAGTTATAATGGATTTACCATTTAATTAGCAGGATTCTAGTATTAAGTTTATTCATGGGTTAGTGGGTTTATAAATACGTTATTTGGTTACTATTTATCTGACATCATTTATTACTGAAAAAAATATATAAAATACTATAGTTATTTTCACAAACTATTAAAACAACCATTTTAGTCATAATTGATTGCTAAATAAATTGCCAGATTGTTTATAGCCGCCTTCTCACTTTTACTGTTTCCATATAGAATTTCATAATTTTGAATTGTTTTTGTCGAATGATATGATTTGAGATGGCCCGTACGCCTGAGATGGCCGATTTGGATCCTGAATATTTTGATTTTAAACGTTGATATGGCATGGCATTTCTCAATTTAGAGTACGCATATAACAGAGTAGGTGTTGGGAAACTGCTTAGACCAAACCAGCATAGACTTTACTTACATAACATGTTTTAGATGCTAAATTATGTGGTTCTTAACACCACAGTTTTGGTTTCGAATTCACATATCATGAGTTGGAAGCCAAATTATGCGGTGAACTACATGACGCCCTTAAACGAAAGTACATATTTTGCTTCCAATTCATATATTACGAAAATTTAATCCGCTCAATTTGCTGTTGTTTGTGTAGGTATTTGACGCACATTAAAATAATCATTTCAGTGTTATTATTATAGCTTTCCATTTATACTTATTTTTCATGATAATTAAAGAGTATGGAATTGGAAGATTTACCTCATTCCCCATAAAATTTTTGAAATTGTAACTCACATTGCATCACTTCTAATACCTAAAAATCTATTACAATTTGATAATAATCAATTTGGCAAAAGGCATGTTGTTGGATTTGGCGAAGGATGTTATCATGTGCGTATTTCCTATCAAAATTCAGAGTACAAGGTGTCAAGGACTAACCGAGTTTCAAAGAAAGCATGTCCTTAGTCCTTGGCCTTACACAATCAAGGTCATATTATGATCATTGTATTCTTCCTTTTAACCTATATGAGTACTTATGGTTTTTATTGAAAAGGATTAAGGTAGCGAGATCTGTTTTATATAAATATTTTACAGTTTCAACCTAAGCTAAGGCATCCTCAATTTCACAATGCTTCACATATTTTTGATAGTGACTATTTGCTCTAGGTCCCAAATTATGTTATTTATGATCAGAGATGTGAGGCTGTTTGGTAGCTTGTAAATGGAGATTCATGCAACATTTGCTGCAACAAATCTCCATTTCCTTTTTTTGGTTAGCAATAAATTTGAATTGGAAATGGAAATGATGATGCAAATTGTATCAAATTCTTGCAACATTTGTTGCACTCATTTTGGTTGTAACAAGAGTTGCAGCTTTGGGAATGATGAGCATAGATATTACGGGGTGCCACATAAGCTTTGTGTATGCCACCATATGCAAATTTGCAATAATTATTGCATTTCCTTTAGTTTTTTGTTCAACCAAATACAAAAAATGGTTTGGATTTGGAAATACAATTATAAAACTTGAAGATAACCAAACAATGGATTTGAGTCAAATTTTTTTTGCAACAAATGCCGCATGCAACCAGTGTTTCAAAAGGCGGCCGCCTAGGCGCCTATGCATCCGCCTAGGCGCCTATGAAGAGTCGTACCATGTATTCTTATGGGTATATGTTAATGCTTGTATTCCTATGGGTATACTCTCTTTATTTGTTAACTGGGGCGTAATATATAATAAATTGGAGTTGTTTTAGCACTAGTGAACGTCGATGGCCACCATGAAGGCCTTCCATCGCCGATTTCGAGAGCCGCCGCAGATTTCAAAGGCTATGAGGACTAGCGACCGTCGTCGGTTTCGAAGTTCTTCAAATTGAACTTGAACATCTCCTTTTCGATATTCACCACAAACTTCAATCTTGTTCATGTTCGATCTTTAAGTTCGAACTCACCTTCGACTTTAATTCAACCATGTTAACACCGCCTTCGAGTTTCGACTGTGGCTTTGAGTTTTTGACGACAATGTTTTCTTTGTCTTTATTTTTACTTTTTTGGACTTGAAATTGGAGAGATTTAGCTTTAGACAATTAGTTAATTATTTAAATAATTTATTTAGGCCGCTTCTACAAGTAAAAAGGAAACCGAAATAGTTAACAATTAAATTAGAATCAATATTTAACAGATAAGTTTAAGAAAATAACTAAATTAACTCAAAATACGCCTAAATTGATTTTAATGCGGTCTGGGTGGCCGCCTAGGCAGTGCCTATGTGTTCAGGCCCTTTGGCTACATCGCTTTTTTTGCCGCTTTTTAACATTTGTTGCATGCAACATTTGTTGATGTTGCAATTCTTTTTTATTTCCAACCGAACATGCCCTTGGTAGCCTTTCGAATCCCAATTTTGAAGTTAAAAAATGAGTGGTAATCATAAGTCATGCATGTACTTTCATGGTTTAGCACCATGATATCTTTTCAGTCTTTATAGGGAGATAGCCAAACATAGAGCAAACATTTCCGATTTTTGCACTATTGTAGTTCGTCAGTTCCGTAGGTCGTTTGACCATTATTCACCAAGAAAACATGTTGAGTACTTGAATTAGTTAGTTTGCAATTTCAAATCTTTTAATCGTCCACCCATGTTTAATTATTATTGCTTAATTAGGATTAGGATGTGTGTTTTTAGGGAATGAGCAGCCACATTTCATTTACCTTTTCTCCATTCAAATCGGAAATGTGGTTCCTTCTTTCAAAATCATTTGCTACATTGAAGAATATGCGAGCCTTATGTATCCTTTAAATTGTACAAGCAAGAATTATCCAAGGACAAGTTTTTTATGCACGTGGATGTATGGCAGATATTGTATGGTTAAAATTAATCTTATTGGTTTGAATATCTTGATCAATCCTATTGGTTTAAATGTTGTGATTTTAGAATGAAGTTCTGGAGATGACTCTAAAAGCAGAGAGCTGTTTGAAATTAGATTGTAGAGAAGTCCAGTAAAATATTTAAAGGGAATGATAATATTGATAGTTTGAAATAAGGAATAGATTGGAGGATTTTTCTCATTTTCTTAAATTTTGGTTGTTAAAAGGAAAGACCATCAATTGGTGGCATGACCTATACCCTTGGAGTTTGCATTATAAGAGTAGAGATTACGTATTACAGGAGTTTAATATAATGGGGTATCATAGACCATGAAACCTATAGTTAAACGAGTGAATGAATGCTGCTAGTATTTTTTATTACAAAGTACTCAGTACTCATGTGTATTTAGCTTTCCAGTTATAGAAGTTTACCTTTTTGTTGAATCAATATATTATGTGGTGTTTCTAATCTAATTCAGCACTTTACTATTTTGTTATTCTTCTGCCCTTGATTGATTGGGTTACACAGAGATTAAGATGGATGGGCCCGTAATTATCGCATACAAATTTTCTTTGCAGAGGTCTTGGCTATGAATAGGTCAACTCACAGACTGTTTTCTAGGGAATTTTATGCTGTTCTTATTTGTAAGCATCATATCCAATTGGCCCTTGTGAATTACAAAGAATAATATACATGGTATTTATTGAGCTTCTTTTTTGGATTTTCTATATTTTGCTTTGATGTCATGAATTAATGTCAGGATAGGCTTAAACACTAGAGCAGGAAGAATGTAAATGGGAATGATTGGGTTTGTTAATTTGTTTCAGTTTCCTTCTCGTTCACTTTTATCCTTGTATACATTTATGTCTTCGGTAATAATGGATTCATAAAAGATGACAATTCATTGAAGGTCCTATCAATTTTTGATGCACATCAGATGATGACTACAATTTTTGAGGCCTTATAGATTTTCCCTATTAGAGCTGAACATTGATTATTTAGAAGGGGCTGGTGTGCTTATTAAGAATTATAAGGAAATATATGGAAGATTTATATAGCATTCATGAGTAATGATTTCTGATAGTCAATATGGATAGTAGATGGAGCACTTAATAGTAATTTAGAGAGGCGTTTGCTTAAAATAGAGTTTGATAAGTTGAGAGAAACAACTCAGATGAGGCCAATTTTTGGTAAGATTTTTTGTGTTCTTTCGTGTTACGGCTTCAGTAAAAATTATACTAAATGAATTTACAGTTTCCACATTCCCCATATGGTTAATTCTGGTACTCTCTATAACATGCAGTTTCTTTTCAGGGGGAAGACTTGGATTCAGCATTTGATAGCATTTCAGCCTTTTCAAGTAGGAAAGATAATCAGGAAGCAGTTTTTGGTGCCGAAGAAAGACTTATTGATATCCGGTAACACTCTTTTCTGGAGTTCCTTTTCTTCTATTATTTTTGAAAATATTCACTAGGCATGCACCAAGTTTTGAAGTACTCGATGATTGATTGTCTCGTTGGCATCTCCTGCAGTTTTTCTTTTATTTTTGTCTCATTGTCGAGGTAAGGAAGATCCCTACCGTTTTATGAATACCACATCAGAAATAATAGGTCATGGGACACACACTATGCATACATACGAGGAAGAGGTTCAATTGGGGGACAAACTATGCATATATATGAGGAAGAAGTTCATATCGAAGATCGAGGCTGAGCTATTGGATGCTGTTAGGATTTGTATTGGATTTTGTTTACAATAAAGAACAATTTGTTTAGGGTGGAGTCATTCTTATATAGAGTCGGAGACCTCAATTTTCATTCCTATGAGGAGTTTTTGCTTAATATTATTGGCAAATTACTCTTTCAAGTTCTTTTGATAGTACATGAAATCCTAGTCCGTTATTTTATTTCTCCACTCTAAATTATTTGATTATTGCTCCTAGTCATCCACAAACTAAACCTTAACTTCCTTTTGTACCGCTTCTACCCCTAGCGCCATCTGCAAGCGCCCTCCTCCGCCGCATCTGTTTGTGCCCCTAGCCGCACCTGACTCCATCTGTATCTCCCTAGTTGCCGTCTGTTTCTCAACATCCAAAACCACCCAACCAACATAACATGTCACGTCTCGCTTTCCAAAAGAACGGTAACGGGTACGTGACGAGGACCGCGATGTATTTATTTCAAGAAGGTTTTTCCTCGCAACAAATACACTAAGCGTTTATAAACAACATAAATATAACAAGAATAAACAAGTTATTAAGAATCCAACAATTAACTTATTACATTCAAAGTTCTACGGGGTTCAACAGTTGATAAAATATCTGAATACAAAATACGATAACATGATAAGTCTTAACAAGAGGCATATTGAAAAGAAAGCTGAATTAAAATCCAGTAGTCGGCCTGTGACGCTAGTTGAGAGCAGTCCTCCCCAGTCAGTTCAAGTTTCTCCATCCCTAAGTCATCTGACGAACATTCCAAAGAAAGAAATAAAACATGGTGGAATGCTCATCAACGAACCTGCGCTCGGTAAGTCCCTAATAAGGATATGAATATAAACGTGATAAAGGACATGCATGCAGAAGAACATGAAATCTCAAGTATCAGCGGACAAGCAAGAGTGTCAATTAAACATGGCAACTATATGAATATGGCAATGTATCATAAGCATGGCAATGTATATAAGCATGACAATTCTATTATAACGTGCTTGTTGTAGTTCAATAGTGAAAGTACGTGTGTATACGAGAGTAGTCCGTCAAATCCACGGATCAACAACATGTTGAGTTCAAGGCCCCGTCAAACCCACAGGACAACGACACACGAGATTCATGTTAGGTGGTTTTTAGTGGACTCTCGTACCACGACATACATTCTTTACCAAACTACCATTTATCCAGTGTATTTTAATTTATAGATAATAACACAAGTCTTATCCAAATTATGAATACATAAGAGGTACAAGTTAAAGTCGAGTTTCAAGTCGAGTTCATATCAAGTCATTACGTATTTATGGTTCGAGTCAAGTTATGTCAAGCATGCAACCGATTGTTCACACGGTTCATGTAGATACAACAAAATGAGAAGTCACATAGTATGAGATGGGGCAAGTATAATGTTCAAGTAACGACCAAAAACAATATTATAAAGAAGTGTTATGTATGACTAATTACTCAAGTCAATTGGATTCAGAATATAAACGAAAAATATAGCCCTAAGTGTTATACACGTGAGTTCCAGTCGCGCCTAAATACGACTACTGATTTGGGAGATATACCTGTTTTTGTATTATCGCCCAAAACAGATGAGAATTTTTCCAGCGCTGTCGCACATTTTTAATACACAGTTTGAGTTAATTTCTGTTGATTTTCAGGTTTTGAGATTATTAGAAACTTGTAGGTCTTTTGGTATGCTTATCCAAACAATTAAGTTCCGTGCGATTTGGATTTCTGAAACTCTAGTTATAGTTATTTTAATATCAGGGTTTAAAACAAACAGAAATTCTGATTTCTGGACAGCAAATATGAGTGTATTGCCGGGCATATATCGGGTCATTCTATACATTTATGGGTTACCGAGTATATAGTAAAGTTCTGGGTCTGTTAATTATGCATCTATACATCTAAAGCTTGTCCTGAACCGACATCGGAAGCTCAAGTTATGTTGTATTTAAAAACATTGTGCGAATCCAGATAGATTCTGTCCAGATTCATCACTCACAGTTTTCTATAATTTATGTCGATTTTCAGGAAATTAGTGTAACTAAGAAAATCTAGATCTTTCGATCTAGATATCCAAAACGCTTGAGTTTGCTCAAATTGGAAATCGGTAGACCGAGTTATGTGTCTTCGAAGGTGGCCGGTAAAAACAGATTTCTTATTTTAAAAACAGTGATTATAAACGATGCAATTCCTAAACCGTTATTCGGTTCGACTTGAAATTTTTAGAACGCTCCTAAAAATGTGTTTAAGTTCTTAATAAATTTTTTAGGGATTTACAGATGTCAAGATTAATTTCTAAAAATTAATTTAAAAATAAAGGTGTTATAGTCGTATTTTGAGAAAGATCGAAACCATGGTATTTATTTGTATTTGTTTTCTTTAATGCAAAATTAAATATAATTAATTAAAATTTCAGCGATAAATAACATGAGTTAAAAAAACATTACTTAACATGTAATCAATTATTGTATGCGAGAATTTAAACTAAATATAGGTTCTTTATATCAAACATTTTAACTTAACAAAAATTACTTTATCATAGGACTAATCGGGATAGAAACAAGTATCAGCATCAATGAAGACATGATAAAAGAAGGGAAATTCAACAAGAAAGAAAAAGACGGGGACTTGCTCGTGGCGTGGGTTGGTATAACAACCGGCTCACCGTTTTCTATATCCTAACGGCGGGAAGCAACTCTAGCGGTTACGAGACTCAAAGGAGACGAAGTAGAAGAAAAAGAAGCTATTAGTTTTAGCCATTGATTTTCTGAATTTGTGTAGAGGATTGAGAATGAAGGAGGAAAATTAATATATAAAAAGGGATTTATGTTCACCCTAATTCTTCATAATAATCTAATTTATTATGAATAAATTTTGGAAGCTAAAAGGAAGAGAAAATGAAAGGTTATTTGTAGGTTATGAAAGGGTTTTAAAAAATTGATAAAAAATAATTGTAAGATTAGGGGTTTGAACATGTAGCCAACGAAACAACAGGGCAATAACTTAACTAATTGGTTACAAGTTTCTTGCATATATTCAACAAGTATTAAATATATGCTAGATTCCGAAAGGAAAACAATATTTTATTAAAGAAAGATAATACAAAGGTATATCAATTTTAGGGTCGTTACAAAACCTCTTCTCGCTCTCTCTATATAGTCAAGTGGTCCTAAGATGACTCTTTAGAGTTCAAACGAAGGAGTCATCCATTTTGCACTTCATGGATATCATTAGCTTATAAATACACGAGCTCTTATTAATTACGTTAGCATTTATTTATGTGCTAGGCATTTCATGAAATGCCTCGTAGACGACTCATTAGATTGCATCATAAGGTGTCGCCTTAGGAACATTTTTTCATATATATATATATATATATATATAGAGAGAGAGAGAGAGAGAGAGAGAGAGAGGTGCCGTAGGAGGGAGTTTCCTCCTATGGCATCGTAAAAATACTCCCTCCATGATTTTTTTCGGCGATCGACATTTATCATCTTCATCTTTATCATCTAAGATGTGGATACGCTAAAATTTTATATGATTCTACCACTTTTTCACTGTTGATTTAGTGGGTGCAAAATCAACGGGTTATCGACAATAGAACTTTTTACATTGCTAATTCTACGGTAAAAAAGCGGCAGAATTACATGAAATTTAGTGTATCCATATCTTAGATGATAAAGATGATGATGATGGGTGCTGTTCGTTGAGTAAAACGTTGAATTGATTTTTTCGACGACATAAGAGGAAATTCTTTCCTATGTACCTTTCCTCCATTATTCTCATATATAAATATTGGATCAAAAGGTGCCATACGAGAGAATTTTCTTCTATGGCATCGAAAAATACAATCTCGATTTTTTTCAACGACCGACATTTATCATCTTCATCGTCTTAGATGTGGATTCACCAAATTTCATGTGATTCTACCACTTTTTCATTGTTGAATTAGCGATGTAAAAAGTTCTATTGTCAGTTAAACCATTGATTTTGCACCCACGAAATCAACGGTGTAAAAGCGATAGAATCATATAAAATTTGGTGTATCCATATGTTTAGATGATAAAGATGAAGTTGATTAATGCCGATCGTCGAAAAAAATCATGGAAATTGTATTTTTTCGACGCCATAGGAGGAAATTCATCCCTTTGCTCCATTATTCTCTCTTTCGATATATATATATATATATATATATATAGTATAATGGAGGAAATGTGCCATAACAGGGAATTTCCTCCTATGGCGTCGGAAAATACACCATCCATGATCTTTTTCGACGATCGACACTCATCATCTTCATCTTTATCATCTAAGACATGGAAACACCAAATTTCATGAGATTCTATCACTTTTTCACCGTTAATGTAGTGGGTGCAAAATTAACGGTTTACCGACAATAGAACTTTTTGCATCGCTAATTCAATGGTGAAAAAATGGTGGAATCATATGAAATTTGGTGTATCGACATCTTACATGATAAAGATGATGATGGGTGCCGATCGTCGAAAAAAACAGCGGAGGATATATATTTTTGGCTCCACCTAACGAAAATTCCTCATAGGGCCTCTTTTATTTATTTATATATATATATATATATATATATATATATATATATATATATATAATCCTATAAGTCCGGTTCTCATTTCATATTTTGAGGCCAAACTTTTAAACACAACCCGCCGTGATTTTCACCTATCCGTACCGGTCATTTTGATCTACTTGTATAAGATAGGTTATCTATAGAGTTTCACGAGATTTGGAAACCTCCAACACATCCATCAAGTGATTTTATTTATCATTCATCGTAAAGCCGTCGATTTTTTAGTCTATTTGATGGATTAGTTAGAGGTCTCCAAATCTCGTAAAATTTGATACATAACTTATCTAACATGTGTAGATCACGATGATCGGTGTGGGGCCGGTGAAAAACACGATAGATTGTGTGTTTGAAAAGTGGACCTCAAAATAAGAAATGAGGCCAGACCTCATAGGATCAGCTCCCTATACAAACATACATACATGCATATACGTCAACCCAAATTACACCCCTTCGCTTCTTTGAGTTTGCTTCAGTGGTTGTGGATTGGATTGCATGTCTTTCGGATTGGTATCTGTGAGACCTACAAGGATACAACCTGAACCTTTCTCTGTTCTCTCATACTGCATCGAGACACCTATGCAATGTTTCTTCATGCTAATAAAACTACAGCTTTATAGCCATCTCCTTACCCAGCCTACGTAGTAGTTGATGACCTTGCAATGTCTCATCAGGTTTTACCAGTAAATGGTGCTATTCCATTTGCATTCCAGTATTGAAAACTCCAACTAGGTATATGAAAACCATCATACAGATTTAAACAAAGCAAAAGTTTAAACAAATGTATTTGATCAAAGACATTAGTTATTATTGTCTATAATAATATTTTCCATTCTTCCTAATTCCTATATACAACTATATGAAACATGAAAATAATACTGTTTACAATTATATAGTCGATGTTCGCAACACAAAAACCTAAAATTTGACTATTATAAATAATATGAATTACGGAACATGAAAAAGTGATACATTGGCCTTGCTGATTAGGTGAAGCTGCAATGATCGAAAGTTTTAAGAATTGGGTTGAAAACTCTCGACGAACGTGGTGGCTAGAGTTCATGGAGAGAGTGAAACAATAAAGAGAAAATTGGGGTTTGGAGAAAAAGTTATTATTGTTATTAACATTATGAAGGAATTGAAGGGTCTTATGGACCTGGGAACACAGGGATTTGGGTGGGGGCTTGGCTTGGCTTTGTTGGGTAAAATTATAAGTTATAAATGTGCTAGTTTTAGTTGGGATATGGGGGAAAAAGATTTGACTTGTCACATGGGATTATAAATGAGCTGGTATTAGGGATATGAATTTTTGTAGGAAGTCAGTGGCTGCACGCTTCCCTACAAGTCCCAACGTGGGTTCACCACTTAATATAAATAACTATCTTCACTGGCGTTTTTCCAAGCTGCAAGACCTGCTAGCAAGTATATGGCAAGCCTTCAATCCTAGGAATTGAACTAGCCAAGATATGCACATTGAGTTCCTGTGAAGGTCAAATTTCATTAAGGTCTAGTTGGAACGTTGAACTGTTGGAGATTAGTTGTCTGATTTTAATATTCACTCTTTAAATGTTGAAAAATGAATTCATGCTGCCTCGATTTATTCTGACTTATAAGTTCACTTCTACTCTTGCCTATAACTTATAACCTTGCTGCAAAGTCAAACAGCCATGTCTACTCTTTTGGTTAAACAATGTTATGCTTACCCTATAATTGGATTGTCCATATGATTATTGACTGACAACCCTTCGTTTTGTTGTTGTTTGTTATGTTCCTTAAATCCTTAATCCTTGAGGTTGGGATCTTTGGTCCTAGAGCGTGGGAACCGTTTTAAATATGTGCAGTCAATTCCTTATTCCATTGTGCCTTGCTATTCTCCAAAAAAGACTACGCCTTGCAAGAATATACGCAATGAAGAATGCTTGGTTTATCTATACACAATAGAAAATGTTACAAATTGTGTATGTTATATTGTTATACTCCAGATTTGATATAGTAAAAAATCTTGCTTCTGGACAGATCAATACATCAATTCTGACCTTCGGAATTATTTTATTATGAGATTTTTTTTATTATGGCGGCAGTTTCGACTAATTAATATTCATTAGGCGTTTCATGATTGATATCAATGGTTACAACCCGCATCGTGTTCACTTACCACTCACTTACCTATGCTCAACCTAAAAGACTGGTAATAGAGGACCGGGGGCATCAGATTTAGTATTTAAATCTACTAGAGCATGTAAGGGTGAGTATGGTGGCAGAACTTTCCTTGGTTCAGTTTATTAAGTTAAAGTGCAGGAAATCCCTTACTTTTTACCCAAAAAGCAGGACCCCCCCACCCCAAAAAAACAAAAAACAAAAAAACTTGAACAACCTGCAGTTTACCTCATACACCCTAACGGTGTTAATTTTTCCGTCCATGAGAATTTTCTATACCGTAGGCGTAGATGCTCCTCTCTCAATTCTTTGACAAACCCAATTATATTCTTTTCTTCTCCTGCTGCCACTCCTGCGTCTTCTTCTTCTTTCCCAAACCCAACTCCCTTAAATTGATGCTCGCCCATTCAAGGAGAGGAGAAGAGAGGAGGCAGGTGGCATGTAGACTGAATTGGAGATGTGGGGAAGGAGGGAAAGAATTTTTTTAGAGAAGAAAGGAGGGAAAATATTTGGGGATAGAGGCTGGAAGGGAATTTTGGGAAAAATAAGTCACATGCAACGCATGTAACACCAAAAAAATTAACGGTGTTAAATTTGTGGGGCTAAAGTTCTGCTTAAGTTAAGGGGTGTTTATGCATTTTTAGCCTTCATTATATAGCAATCTGTAATTTTGGTCATGCTTCACATTGATGCTTTCTGACTTTTATAATAATTAATCGCTTACACTGAAGCAGACACACACAAATGCTGTGTTGCTTATATTTTTCCAAAAGTTATTCACTTGATATGGAATGCAGTTATATTATTATATTTCAGCATTTTTCCATGAGATATCAGAGATGTAATTATGAATTTGAAATTCTAATTCTTTTTTAAGGTGTTCCATTTTGTACTGCTGCATGCATATACAGAATTCAAATCTATTGCTGGACGATAATTGCTAAAGTAGCTCTGCTCATTTTGTGATGGTCAATATTATGCTAAGAATTTTCTTTTTTCCTTCTGTAGAGAGGCCAAAATGGCATACAAAGCAGAAGCTGTAGAATTGCAAAAGCAGCTTCGGCGCCAACAATCTCAGTTTGATTTTTTAGCTGGCCAAGTGTCATCTTTGATACAAGGACGAAGGGCTCGAGTAGCAGCGACATCTATTGTCAATGGACACCTTACTGCATTAGATGAGAAGCTTTCTTCTCGGAATTTAGAGGTAAATATTTTAATTTAGATACTTTGGAATTTATTGAATAGATGCAGGACGCTAGACTCTTCGTCTTGGGAGAGAATGCTATTAATTCAAATCTTGTCTCTCTTGTTTGATAGTTTATCTTCGGTATTTGCCAATCTCTTTTATCCTCTTCTTCGCTTCCTCCTTTGTCTTCACCTTCATTTTAAGATCACAAATGATACCCTTGATGTCATTTTGCTATTATTTTAAGAGGACACAGTGTGAATATGCGATTATTTACTTAGAACATTTATATTCCATGTTTAAGCTTTATATTGTGTCTTATGTATGCATATCTGACTCCTGAGGCCAGTATCTCAATGCGGTTTTATTTCTTTCTTTTAGATGAACGCAGTTCTTGGAAAAATTGCATCTACTGCACTTGAGTTGGCTCACTATCATTCAGGGGACGGTATTCTTCTTTTTCTGCGTCTTTAATTTTCCTTTTAGTTCTGGTTCCTGTCTTCTCTGTTTGAGCTTGAAGCTTGAAGTGATATACAAGTGTTATTAATTATTGTATTTTAGTGCCCTTTTCTTGGTTTCTGTATATCAAATAATTCATTGTTGTTTTCTATAACAATGAGCTACATTTCATTACCTCATCTTTATTACACCTTCTTACATAGCTTCTGATGAAGGTTTGGTGTCAACTCATTGTGCAGTAGATGGGATCTACTTAGCTTACTCTGACTTCCACTCCTACCTAGCAAATGATTCATCTTGTACTAAGGAGTTAAGCCAGTGGTTTTCTAAACACTTTGAGAAGGTAATGACTGCAGAACCAGCACTTTTCTATTTCATGTACGTCTATGCCTTGCCATACTTTTGTTAGGTGGGAAAGGGTTCGATTAATGATGATTTTAATTATCCTGTGAGGGGGAATGAGAAGGTCTTTCCATGTTTAACAGAGAATCAGAAATCAACCAGTGTGCAAGTTAGGAGTACACAACTTGTATTTAATGGACCAATGAGGCTAAATGCAGAGGCCTAAATAAATATTTTATGGTGCCAGTTAAAAAGGCTAAAAATCTAAAAGGCTATGATATTTTATATATCTCTACTATTATAATATTAACTCCAAGGGTATAGCTAAGTCATCGGTTGATGGTCTCTTTTTTTATAAAAAAATTTATGAAAAAATAAAATCTCTCCAATTTATTTCTCATAGGAAGCCATCCACATCATCAACTTATTAAAATATTTTAACATTAAATTCAATTTTTCAAACCTCCCTTTCCCCCTCCCTATTTGGGCACCAATATTCATGCCATCCTTTTCAATTTCTAGAGATATCTTGAAAACTTTTATTATCAACCTAAATATTTAAAGAGAATAATGGAGGAAAGAGGCCATATAAGGGAATTTCCTCCTATAGCGTCAATAAAAATTAATCATCCAACATTTTATTCGACGATCGGCCCATAGGGACGGAGCCATGTTTCAAGGAGGGGGGCAGAGTCACGAAGACTCAATAAGTAAAAATTTAATTTTTTTTACATGCGTCATATTTGAAAATAAAAAAATAAAAGAGTAACAAAATCCTTATCCCCTATAGTACTTCACGTAAAGCAATAAGTCCAACAACAAAGAGAAAAATTTAAGTTTTTACCATTTTAAATTATAACATTCACCGATTAACGCTTTTAAATAATTGAAAGTTATAGATCTAATACTTATTAAATATTGTATATCGATTAAAGTATTTTAAACTATAAAATAAGTCATTATGGTACTATTTAGATACTTGAATCTTCAGTAGTTCTCCGTCTTTTTTTTTTTGCTTCCTTGAAGAAATTTGATTTTTGAATCTTAAAGGGATTTTGTAGGGAACAAGAAAGAAAGAAATGCAAATACTATTGATTGGGTTTTACTTGGTATTAAATTTAAAAAAAATGGTATATATCGATTTAAATTGATTCTGATAGATCTAGATTGGTTTTGATTAATTTTAAAATAGACAATTTTTGGTGATAATGAATAGCATGAAATATATTTAGTTCAAAGTTTAAGCTAGCTTGTAACTAATTCAAGCAACTAAATATAAATACAGAATAGTAAAATATAGAACAATAACAAAGAGTGCAAAACTTATGGGCCATGAGCTTAGCACGTGGGCTTGTAAATATGGGGGGTTTTGTGACACATGTGGCCCGATGAAGTGGGAAAAAGGAATATTAAATTAAGATATTTCCTTGAGCTGTGGCAAGAAAGCATATGGGTCTCTAGTTTTTATTGAAGGAACAGGGCGACGGTTGCACTCGCAGGCCCCTGCCTCCGTCTCTAGGCACCCATCATCTCCATCATTATCATCTAAGATGTGGATACACCAAATTTCATGTGATTCCACCACTTTTTCATCGTTGAATTAGCAATGTAAAAAGTTCTATTGTCGGTAGACCGTTAATTTTGCACCCACTAAATCAACAGTAAAAATATGGCAGAATCACATGAAATTTGGTGTATCCACATCTTAGATAACAAAGATGAAGATGATGGGTGGCGATGGTCGAGAAAAACGGTGGAGGGTGTACTCTTTCGATGCCATAAGAAGAAATTCCCTCCTATGGCCTCTTTCCTTCATTATTCTCATATTTAAATAACATAGTATTTATTTAAAGGCTTAATTCCAAAAAACTATCGAATACTTTGGCCTAATTACTAGAAACTACCAAATTCTTGTTAAATGCACCAGAAACTACCACAAAACTTTTAAAAACTACACGAAACTACCACAAACTACCAAAAAAATACCATAAATAAGGTGCCATGTCAACATAATTGCAAGAAACCACCACAAAACTTTCAAATTATGACAGTTTCTCGTAATTTTGAGAGAATTTGGTAGTTTTCTGTAATCGAGAAGAATTTGGTAGTTTTTTTTTTTTGAATTAGGCCTTATTTAAATATTGTAGTACCAATTATACATCCATGTGCATCACACATGCAAAATACATTTAATCAAAGAGATGAACCTTAAGAGGTTGTATGGAATAGAAGAAAAGGATTCATGTAGTTGTATATATATGAATAATGTTTTTTGTGGTGATGCAAGGGCCTAAAGAAAGCAGACATTGCATACTGTATTTGTTTGAGTGACAATGAGAGCACCGGCAGATATATATGGTTTGATGTAAAAGTATGGTTTGTGAAGTCATCATGAATGCGTAAAAGCGAACTATTCATTATTACCACAAGCTTCTTCATCTAACCGTGTACTATGCACTACTGAGAGCAATTGTCTTTATGGTGTATCTATAAGTCAGCATTAATGTTTTTTTAAAACACCATATGATCGAGTAGAGCTGATCCCACGATATTAGGTATTCTGAACCTGCAAGATATTAGGGTTCTCAATTAATATGTTCATTTTATCTTTGTCTATTGTAACTAATTTGATCTTGTAATCAGGGACCACTTCGGCTTGTTGCTGAGGAGGGTAAATCTAAGTGTTCATGGGTGAGTCTAGATGACATCACTAATTGCTTGAACCGAGGTATATCTTTGATAAGTCATTCAGTAAATACATGATTCCTTATCTATTTAAAGAATCAAATATCTGTGAACAATATTTTTAATTTTTAATATTTGCTTATATCAAGTCTTGAATATGGAACTTTTGACTATCAATCGCAACAAATTTACCACCTGAGTTAGGCAAGAGAGGACTTGTCAGCTTTGAGGATTGAAAGTAAACCTTCAACATATGTGCTATTCACATAAAAATAATGTTGTTCAACCTTAAGCTTGAACATTTGTTTGCGCTGCCTTTATGCCTTGATGTTTTGGGAGAGAGTTATAGTGCATTCAGCCTTATTCATATTCACCGCGTTCCTCTTGGGGGATTCATTTATCCCTCTCTGCATCTAGGCATCTTGGCATCAGTTACCTTCTTCATTCATTAATATTTTCCTGTCATATGGTTGTGACTTATATATATGGCCAAAGGATTGTTTGTCTTATGTCGCTTTTGTCGAGATATTCCTTACCGGGCCAGTTAACGTCCTTTGACGAAGGCCGTACTATTGGGCCTACTTATCTTCTGTGCTTTTTTATATTTATGCCAAATGTACACTTAAATAAATCAGTTGGTGTTGAGGATATTTATCCTAGATGGGTCTCGCATAAGTTTTCATTATGCCATTCAACAGTAAAAAGCTTGGATCTTTAATAGCATGACCAATACCTCCTCTTGTGCCTTGCATGCCCGCCTTTTGACCATTTTCTGCGACAAGTAATTTTTCGAAATTTTGGAGTTTTCCTCTGCCTTTATACGTTGAATTTTTTCGGAGAGCTTTATATTGCATTCATTATTATTTTTATTCATTCTTGCCTCTTGGGGAATTCTTCATCTATCCCTCTCTGCATCGAGGCGTTTTTGCATCTTTTAAGTTTCCCTTTATCCATTAATGATGCAGGACTAATGTTTTCCTTCCTTATGTCTTTGCTATATTGTGTGACCTATCTTTTGTGCTATTTTTTCATGCTAAATGCATATGTGGATTAATCAGCTGTTTTTGAGTCATAAATTTTCATTCTGTCATTGAACAACTAAGGGTTTGGACTTTGGATCCATAATAGCATAACTAAATTTTCTTGTACCTTGCATGTCCTGCCTTTTATCAATTTTCTGCAAGTATGTTCCTTACCGTTATTCCAGGTAAAATTTGGAGTTGAACCTGTTCATCAATATCATAAGATCTAGAAGTAAATTCTTTTGTTAGCTAAAACTAAAATTTCTTTATGTGATAATTCTAAATTTTTACTCAATCATGACCCTCTGAAATCACCATGTTTTATTTGAGTGATATATGGACAACACAATATTATATTCATTTCTCTGTATTGTAAGTCAGAATGTTTGAACCTGTATCAGTGCTTACTCCGATTAGTATATCTTACCATGTCAGTGATGGAGACTGAATATGAGAATGCTGGATACCACTTTTAGAAGCATGTAGACAATTTGGTCATGTGTATGCAAATTTTGAACCTTTTACAATGCATCTGTATTTTTCTTAGGCTGTTCAGTTCATATGGAGTCTTATAGATGATTATAATTGCAGCTAGAAACTTTGTCCGTCACTTCCATACCTTTTTACTCCTTTTTAGTTGGATGTGAAAAACACCATAACTAAAGCTAGGTTTTTTCTATCTGCCACTTTCCCTACTTTCTTACGCTTTCAAGTTGGCTGAACCTAAACATCATAACCATAAGGTAGGTTTTCTTTACTTTGCCATTTAGATTTGCAAACCTCTCTCTCTGTCTCTCCCATATTTGTTTCCTGCTAAAATTTAGTATTAAGATGGCTGAAGTCAAATTGAAAGCTGGTACCAAAATTTGGTTTGTTGCCTTATCTGATATGGGTTGTGCTCAATACTCAATCCCAGATTTTGATGGGGACAAAAGTGATGATGGCAAAACTGGCTGTATCTACACAGTAATGATAGCTCTAATTCATAAAGAAAAATAGTTTATATATGAACTTCAGGTTACTAAAGGACCTTCTTGGAAGCATTATTTCTTGAATGGAAACTGTATTGAGAAGTTCACTTGTTTGTTGTGGATCACCATGATAAATGGTCATGAAAATCAACTTCAGGTCAATACACCATCTTATTGGAGGCATAGTACATAGCATATGTTTGAATGTGGCTACAATAAAGATACTAGACAGGCATTTAATCTCATCCTTCAAGCACAAACACCTCTAATACAAACATCGGGGAATGAATACCTGACGCTAGTATAGTTCAAGTGCTGTACTATAACTACTAAAGAATATTTTGGTTTATTTTGACATTTGTATCTAGTATCTACTTAAAGTTTATGTACAGTTTGTGGGCTCTTCTTGCAATTTTTGTTATGAAAATTTTGGTTGACATTTATCTTAATGCATGAATAATATACATGTAATTCTATGGTCTGGAACAAACGAAATGTGTGAAGTTTTAGATGCATTATTTATATTTTCTGCATGCTAGAGCTTGCAAATGATATTATACTTTTCCTCAACATTGCGATTTCAGGTGATACTGAGAAATCTCACCATCATCACCGTGTAGCCGAATTGCAACGGCTTCGTTCCATGTACACATTTTGGTTTGTCACCCTTTTGATTTTACTATTCCTTATTCGTGTTTGATTTTCTTGTTCGTGTCCTATTGAATGCCCTATTTTGTTATCAATGATCTTTCCTTGAAGCGTGTCTTGAAAACCCCAAAGATGTACCTTGAAATTCCATGCTTTCATGGTTCTAACCTTGTAATGTACTACCTCTTTATCTTAGAAGAGATGACTGCTTGAGTATTCCTAGATGGCTAGAACTACTTGGTTTAGGTTCATTTAGTTCTGAAGTAGGATATCAGCAGAAAGAATATTTGTCTGTTCCTGCATCATCTTTTTTTAATGAGAAGTTTTCATTCTGCGACTTGAAACGGGAACTTGAATTTGCATTATTATTAACATATAAAACCTGTTCTTTGTGCTACCTGGCTTATTGATTGTGTAGTAATTTAGAAATGAATGGTGAGCTTGAGAAGAGTAAATTGAGTGCTACACTATTTGATGTGGTCCTTTGCAATGAGAAAAGAAATGATGAGTTGATGTGGTCTACTATCAGTGTTTCTCAGCGGAACATGGTCATAAGTTGCCGTGGTTAGGAATTCATTACCAACTCGATGACTATTATACTTATTTAGGTAGAGATGTAAATTTTGAAAACCTGAACATCATACTTATTTAGGTAGAGCCCAGCTTTTTTAAAAACGACCTGAACATCACCTGGACTTAGCGGTCGATTAGCCGACCAGGGGCCCTCCAGTGAATAAATTCGGTTAGGGCCCTTTGACCAGTTTTAACTCAAGACAACCCAACTAATAAGACAGACACATACACACTCATATAACATATTAAAATCATGTACCATGCAATTGCTCAAGAAAATTTCTGCACTGTTTTTCAGAGGCCTGAACGTTTTGTTCTTCAGATGTCTGATACACGGCTAGACGTCTGTCAAAGTTTGAATATGAGAGTCATTGGGGTCTCGAATCTGTCTGTCCTCAGACATCTGAATAGATGCCTAAAGCATATTACTCCTAGACTGAAAATTATATAGGATAACAGATATCTTGTGCATAATTCTGTAGGTAAAATTAAGCTCTCTCTTTCTCACCCAAACACACACACACACACAACTCTTGTATCCAAAATGCAAACAGATGTAGCATATTGGTCAGGCCTCGTCCATGTTCATTTTGTGTGCAACTTCAAATTCATTACCTTCAACAGTTGCGTTTTTATGAAACCAACTTATTTTCAAATCTGACATGTTTGATAATCTTGTTACCTGTTAATGAGCAAGTCGAGTCTATGTGAAGCCAATTACTCTTTTAATTAATTGGGATGTATAAAGGTAGGCATAGTCAAAGTATCAAACTGAATCATATTTACCTGATTCAAATCTACCCCACCCAACCTGCTGTCACTAAATTTTGAATCAATGTCATGTAGACATCTTGTGGTAGAAACTTTAGACAATTCATGTTGAGATTTCACGGTTATGAGTTGTGGTCCATAGCTCGCCCTAGTTTGGTGGCAAAGGCTTAGACAATGATGATGATTACAGGACTGGTGAACGTAGTTGCTTGGATAGTTGAACCTGTGGTGTAGATTTGTTGAGACTTTTTACTTCGTCGTTCGTTACTCCAATCCTAATATATTAGTGCATTAGATCATATTATTGCAACTACTTGCCATTACCCATACTCTCCATCAGTTTCAATAAGATTTTAGTTTCTTAATCTCGACAGAGCTCATAGAGCCAGTCACTGCATTTAGCAATTATTCATTTTACCTTTTTAGAAAAGTTCCAGACAATCGAATTTTTTATACAACAAGCTTGTATTAAATCATTTTGACCTGATATTTCTAGCTTCTTTCATATCTTTGTTAAAACAATATAGCTTTCTATATGCCTATGAAAGCGTGAAGAGAGCTGCTTTAGTAGCGACACAGTTCACACATCCATGCTTTCAGATGTACATAAAAATGCATTCCGGCCTCTCCAAATTAAAACAGCAGCTGGCAGCTGTTCCTACCCTAGGTTGTCTCATGATGATAACCATTTACTTATTTTGTCGTCCTGCTGCATCGGCATACCATTTACTTTATTCTGTAAGACACTATGTCAGACTTATGCCTTATTTGCAGATTTGGGCACTTGGAAACATGTCTAGAAAACATGTGCACACCTTACATCAAAGTATTGACTTGTATCGCTAGGCATCCTAATCCAATATATCGTCCGACATGACTGGCATTTGAAACAGTGTAAAGGTAGGATACAGTGAGAGTGTCATTAGAAGTTAGAGGTAGTTTCAACGAGAGTAAAATGAGGGGAGTTGGTTGAGATAATTTCGACTTGTGCAACCGATATTGATGTTTGCTAGTTAGGAGGCATGGCAGGCCATAATTGAAGAAGCAACTAAGACTTGGAGCATACCTAAACTGCTAATTTGATGGGGAGATAGCCCTTAACAAAGTTGAGTGGAGAAGAAGGATGTTTTTGGTTCTACATCCTTGTCATTAGGGAAATAAACCAATGCTTGTTATTTTAATTTCCACAGATTTGATAAAGATTTTTCAATATTATATACGATGGAATTCTATGCTCCCAAGATTTGTTGCTCTTTCTTTGGAACCATTAGTATCTCCAATGCACACCAGATTGCAAATGTTATCATACACGCATTCTTACACTCGGGACATGCACTCTAGTGACCGATAATGTCTTGATGTTAAGGATGAAATTATTATGAAGTACATTATTGTAGATGTTTATTTTTACTACTTTTCATATTCTATGTGGCTATAGATTTGCAACAAGTGAAAGGCAGTGGGTGGAAGCCCAGGTTGAGAATGCCAGACAACAGGCTATTCTCTCGATGCTCAAGTCACAAATATCCTCAGATGAAGCTCACATACATCATGATATACATTCTCTTAGGTACCTTTTTCGAATAATTAATCTTTGCATTCTATTGTTACATACTCTGCTTATTGTTATAAGACGTCGTTTTGTCCAACCGAATCAAGGGGGATTGTTTTCACTTTCTATTATATGTAGTTTTGATAAGCCAGCTTGTTTTTGATAATATATCGCGTTTTGTTGGTACTTAAGTTTATGTTTGCACACGTCGATTCTTGTATGGAGCTACTTTCAGTCTTTCTCCATGTCCTACCAACAGTGAAGAGTTGAGACTTGGAGGATATTGATAGTTAATTTCCTTTGGACGGCACTTTAAATTCCTAGAAGGAATTAGATCCCTTATGTATCATAATTGGCAATAAGGTTTCTATATTACCTGGATTACTATAGCATATAGTGCTTATTTCTGGTTGATTTTAAGTAATTAATCTTTGTCATCACATAAAGAGATGTGACTAATCTGCTGGTAATCTTAGGTATCTCCCGTTGTTTTTTCTATTGGCATGTCTTGTACTGGATTCCCGATTTCTCTATGTTTTGCCACCTTATCGAGCTGTAGACTGCCATGAACCCATTGTAGAACTTGAACAATAAATAAAGGAGAGAAGGAAAGAAAGAGAGTGCCTTTTTCGATTTCATTTCCAATTTGTTTAGAATAATTATATCTGAAAGAAAATATTTATCTGAGCATATAGTTTCATCTTAAGAACATACGTTTTTGGTGCCTTTTTCTCTCTCCCGTTCTATAAAATGACCATTAGTGAGTATACAAGATATTTTAATTTCCTCCTTTATATATATATATATTTTCGACTAGGATTCTATCAGAACGATTTGGAAACAAATCCTTTCCACCTTTTCACCATTAGATTAACTTTGAGATTTGTGCATTTTATTATGTTATGTTTGGTAATAAATGAAAACTTTTATTTATAATTGTAAGCACATATCTCAAAATTAATTTAATGGTGAAAATGTGGAAAATATTTGTTTCCAAATCCTTTCGATAAGATCCTAGTCGAACTATATACACACACATATAGATCAATGAAGAAAAGAGGCCCTAGGAGGCTTTTTCGTTTTGTGGCTTAAAAACTCTATGCCCTCCATTTTATTCGACGCTCAACACACAATCATTTTTATCATCTAAGAAGTGCATACACCAAATTTCATATGATTCTACCACTTTTTGACGGTTAAATTAGCAATGTAAAAAGTTCTATTGTCGGTAAACCGATAATTTTGCACCCGCTAAATCAATGGTGAAAAGTGGTAGAATTACAAGAAATTTGGTTTATCTACATCTTAGATGATATAGATGGAGGTGATGGATGTCGATCGTCGAAAAAAATCACGGAGGGTGTTCCTTTTTTGACGCCATAGGAGGGAATCCCTTCCCATAGCACCTTTTTTCCATTATTATCACACAGAGAGAGGGATATGAGGTGGCGGCTCTTTTTCCAAAAATGGCTCCCGCCTCACAATACACTTATCCCTTGTATTTCACCGATCCAAATCGGTTATGTTGATTTACGTATCATGAAATCCCTATGTATAAAAATTCTCGAGATTTAAAGATCTCTAATATGTCCATCAAATGATCATATTTTTCATATATCTATAAGCTGATAATTTTTCTAGCCGCTTGACGAACGCGTTATAGATCTTTAAATCACGAGATTTTTTGTACATAAGGGTTTTCTAATAAGTATATTAAGATGGCCGGTTTGGATCGGTGAAAAACATGAGGGTAATGTGTGTTTGAGGCGGGTGCCCCTTTTTAAAAAAAGCAGCGGCCACCTCATATACCTTTTCCTCTCTTAGAATAATGAAGAAAAAAGGCAATAGGAGGCTTTTTCGTTAGGTGGCGTCAAAAATTTATATCTTCCACGATTTTTTCCGACGATTAGCACCTATCATCATCTTTATCATGTAAGATATGGATATGCCAAATTTCATGTGATTCCACAACTTTTTTACTGTTGAATTAGCAATATAAAAAGTTCTATTGTCGGTAAACCGTTAATCTTGCACCCACTAAATCAACAGTGAAAAAGTAATGGAATCATATGAAATTTTGTGTATCCACATCTTAAATGATAATGATGGATGTTGATCGTTGAAAAAAAATCACGAAGGGTGTATATTTTCGACGCCATAGGAGAAAATAACCAGGAAAGTCCAGATGTTGGAGTGCTCAAAGCAGGAGTCCTCCTCTGATTCCCAAAATAACAATAGGTCCTGGAGAAACCGAAAGGACGATAATCGCAAAGGCGGAAATTTCGACGATCCTGAATCTTTCAACACCTCGGCTAATCGAAATAAGAAAGGGATGAGCGGGTCTAATGCCAACCGGCCTCAGAAGCCAGTGTTCGGAGTGGGAGGAGAAGCTCCACTGAAAGAGAAGCTGGATAAGATTTATTCCGTCAGAAGGGACAAAGTCTATAAAATATTCAAAGACGTCCTAAGAAACGGTCTACAATTGCCAGAATCAAAAATACCGCAAGAAGCGAATATGACCGACGACCCCAAATATTGCCCCTATCATAGAGTGATAAGTCATGCTATTGAGGACTGCTTCGTCTTCAAAGATTGGGTCGAAAAACAATACAAGGCAGGAGATATAGAACTGTCTAAAGGCGTGTTAGCAAACAGTCAAGCTGCGACCGCCAATTTCATATAAACGGAGACCGAAGTCTTTCAGGAACCTGATTCTCTCAGACATTTGCCTTTCCATGAAAGGAGTGGACCACCACGTCGTTAAACTGGGAACGGACGATCCCTAAGTCGTTAAACTGGGAATGTAAAGAAAAATGTGTGAAAAAAGTTTAAATAAAAAAATAAACAGCCGAAATGATGGGGCGACTCGCAATAAAAATCGGCGAGTAAAATAATGATGAAAATAAAGCCGAAATGTTGGGGCAACCGTGAATAAAAAGCCAAAATGATGGGGCAATCGCGACCTTTGCGATAAGAAAAGCTGAAATGATAGCAATCGCGGTAAAAAAAACCAATGGTGAATGATGAGTCGCTCCTGGTACCATATTCCAGTGCAGTGATGCAGACGCCAACCAAAATCCAAATTTCCAAATGGCGAATGATGAGTCGCTTCTGGTACCATATTCCAGTGCAGCGATTCAGATGCCAACCAAAATTTCTAGTCTCTGAATGTCCCAACGGCGAATGATGAGTCGCTTCGGGTACCATATTCCAGTGCAGCGATGCAGACGCCAACAAAATCCCAAAATTCTCCCAGCCCTACGGGTTGTCCCCAAATTGACTACCGTATACAATCCACGAGCTCAAACAATTCTCCTCACATCCATGCTCCACCGCAACCACCAGTCATGCGGCCAGTCTCTGCCCTTGGAATTATGCTCCATTTGGGAAGACCCGCACATGTGTCCTCATGATACATGAGGAGCACAAAACGTACGGGATCCTCTCGACTCGTAAGAAAGCACCTTCGTGGGATTCTTACGACCCACAAATGAAAAATACACTTGGGGGTCCTCACGACTCCCAAGGAGAAAATACACCTACGAGATCCTTTCGACTCGTAGAGTGAAAATGCTTTTATGAGACCCTTACGACTCATAAAATTGAAAAGCCTTAGGTGATAGGTACCTAAACCTGTCTCCTAAGCCATTGCTCCCCAGCGGGTAAAGGCAAATGATGAATTGCTCCCGGCACATGTGCTTCTATGTTAGCAACGCTGATGCCGATCCCTACCCCGAAATTCCAAACTTCCGATCCAATAGACCTCCAAGTCTTTAAACTGGGAACAGATGACCTCTAAGTCGTTAAACTGGGAATAGAAGACCACTAAGTCTTTAAACTGGGAATAGATGACCTCTAAGTCGTTAAACTGGGAACGATGGAAATCCACTCATGGCAAATGATGTTTCGCTCCTGGTACCATATTCCAGTGTAGCGATGCTGATGCCAAATCAAAACCAAAATCCCCAAATCCACTCATGGCAAATGATGATTCGCTCCTGGTACCATATTCCAGTGTAGCGATACTGATGTCAACCCAAATCAAATCAAACCAACAGCCTCAGCGGTGGAATCATGCCTCGTCTCAGAATGTACCCCATGTCGAAATCATGCTTCGCCTCAGTGTACCTGCTTTCTCCGTCGGAATTATGCTTCGACTGGGAATTGACCTCTGTGTCGGAATCATGCTTCGCCTGGGAATCAACCTCCGCATCGAAATTATGCTTCGCCTAGGAATCAATCTCTGCATCGAAATTATGCTTCGGTCAGAATGTCTGCCGCTTGTCGGAATTATGCTCCGACCCCTTGGAATTATGCTTTGATCTCCGGGATTATGCTCTGCTCGTCGGAATTATGCTCCGACCCTTCGGAATCATGCTCCGCTCTTCGGAATTATGCTCCGCTCTTCGGAATGATGCTCTGATCCTTGGAATCATGCTCCGATCCGTGGAATCATGCTTCGATCCGTGGAATCATGCTTCAATCTCGGTATTATGCTCCGATCTCAGAATTATGCCTCGCTCTCCGGAATTATGCTCCGACCTCCGGAATTATGCTCCGCAAATAGGAATTATGCTCCGATCCCTGGAATTATGCTCCCGGAATGATACTCCATCCTCGGAAGGATGTTTCACCTTGAAGTCCAACTCCAAGATCCATCAATTTCATGCACACAACTCATGTGCGGTGTGCATTTATTGATGGGGGGCATTTTGTTAGAGTCAAAAATTACACCCCGGTTGACCAAGTCAAAGTCAAAGTTAACCCCAAATAAGCGGGCCCAAACCTAGATCAAGTGGGCCCATGCCCAAGTCGAGCCCCGCGGCCGACTTCCCCATGCCAAAACGAAATCATGTAATAAATAATTTAATTTAATTTTTTATGCATGAATGTAAGAAAAATGGACATAAAGCCATTTTTTTGTAAAGCCCATGGCTCATGTGCAAAAAAAATGAGCACATGAGCCATGGGATAGGCAAAATGCCATTTTGTAAAGTCCAAGGGGCTATATGTAAGTTTGTAAGCCTATAAAAGGTAACATGATAATGAAATAAAAGGAGAACTTTTCATTCCCCTAAAATTTTAGGGTTTCTGTGCCTCCTTCCCCTTCTTCAAGGTTCTAAAACCTTCTCCTCTTTTTTGAATTAAATCAAGAGTTTAACTCTTCCTTCTCCAAAAAATAAATAGTTTTTCACCATCAAATCCTTGAAGGAGAACTCAGATCTTCCATCAGATCTCAAAAAGGGGAGGTTTTTAAATCTCACCCCCTTTCTGCAAAATCCGGCCAACCGAGAGAAAAAAGGAGACCCATCTCCAAAAATCCTATCTTGGGAAGATCCAGGGCCATATAAAAGGGGCCCCCTTTGATCTATCTCCAAAGATTTCTAGGAGTTTAACTCTATTCAAGATTTGTTGGAGTTCAACTCCATAAATTAATCTCTTTTTAGGAGTTTAACTCAATAAGTCAAATTGGGAGCACAGTTCCCAGTGCAGGGACCAAATTCCTTTTCCTGCTGACGCCCAGCGCCCGCGTGCCAGGCACGTGGGGCGCTGGCACCCACACGTCCTTTGGACGCTATTCTTCCATTTTTTATATACACACACTCTACAACACTGTTCCCGTTAGAATAAGTTTCTAAAGGGGAGCTGCCCCGCATCCCGCAAGGGGGCTGTTAGCCCCCTTGACCCCAGCCGCTATCCGGGTAGCGGGACCTCCGTAAAACTCTGCGGGCCCTCCTATGTATCCAAAACCTCTCAAGGCACGTACACGCACACTGCACATCGAGTTCGCATGACCCGTTTGACCCATCAATCGGAGGTTCTCTCGCTCCAAAGACGAGGGGTAATTAACGACAGCTTAGTCCGCGGCTGCCGGAGATTCGGATCCCCACAATCAATAAACCCCAGCTTACTCTAGGCAGGGGGAATCTGCAGTACGCCTGACAAGCGTGCGCGTATTCCTATCTCAATAGGGTGACGAAAAATACCCTACACTTACAAGTTCGCTAATCGTTCAGCCAGGTCGGTGTTGATACTTTAAGGGAGGTTTCCCGTGCTCTCGCACTGACCTAATTAAAATGAACCTCGTTTCCGCAGAGGCGGCCCTGTTAATACCTTTCTAGATACCTAATAGGTCAGGTAATTGTAAAGTGAAAAATATCTCCCAAGAGTAATCCTACTCATGAGTGGGATTGAGATCCAACTATCATTGCATGATAAACTAGATGTTAGTCACTCTAATCACCACACTCCAGAAGATATGCAACACTAGCAAGTTTCCTGTATATTTGAAACTCCCGATGTGGTGTTTGCCCCTAGGACCTTAGTGACCTTGACCCAGTCAACAAATCAAAAGGTCCCAGTCAAGTTCAACCTGTCATTATCTTGATTCCATTGAACACACCCGTATAACCCTTGACACAGTCAACAAGGTTACACGACTGTCCTAACCAATCGCATCGTATGCTACAAATAAGCAGTACTGAGCTACAGTACACTACGCCTTGACACTGTCAACAAACGCAGCACGAATACTAAGTATTACTTATATGAAATGACGGAGGGCTACGGCTGTTTTTTTTGGCGAAAAAACTTTTAACGTAATGAACTTGATATCGTTGAAGGAATCAAGTAGTTTTGAAAAGGAGCGGTTTAGGTTCCGCTTTTGAAAACTTGTGGTTTTGCAGAAAACAGAGTAATTTACAGTGTAAACTTTTGCTTAAAAGATCACTCCTGCGAAGGATCTAGCCTCCTCGAATGAGGTGATGTATATTCCTAAACGAATACCACTATGCAAAGCGAAAGAATATGACTAGTTTTTCGAAATTTGTTCCAACATCTTTTAGGTTTCTTTTCTTGCATTAATCAAAATTAATGCGGTCCCATCAATTAATCCCTATCATACCAGAAAAGAACGAAAATACAATGTACGTCCGGATGATTGATGGAAGAAACACCATACATATCCCATACTTCTCGCTCCCACCAGTCGGTTGATGGAAATGGACTGACTACCGGAGATATTCGTATTCGCCACGGGGCCCCGTCATGCCCCGTTAGGTTACTTAAATGACGGCAGAGCGGGAGCTGGACTAGCGCGGGTGCAAAACATATACATCTACTAGTATATATAAATATATATAATAACATTCGTCGACAATAAGCAACATGGAATGGCAGATAATCTTGGAGTCTCGGGTTTCATTTGAGCCGCAAATGTGACCCGATGTTCCCGATCGTGTAGATAGCCCGTGCAATGAAAAACCTAAACCCCTACGAGCGCGGCAAGTTACCGCCAATTCCAGAAGTGAGGCAACCCCAATCAACAAAGTGAATGGGTCACCCAGCATTTCAAGGAATCCGGTAATTTATGCACCCTTCCGTGGGTCGTCCTATACCCCTACGAGTGCGGCGAATCGTCCGCCAATTCTAGAGTAAGGCCTCTCCGTCTCAACGCCATAAGATGCGGACCCGTTGTCCTCTAGAACCCGGCTATTCGAACACCCCACCGCTGGGTAATCCTAGTACAGAAAAGAAAAGTATATATAGGTGACATCGACCTCAACCCGGTCGTGCCCTAATAAAAGAATATACAATCTGGCAGAAACGACTGTCTATATGTCGGACGCTCGTCCCGCAATAATGAATATACAAATAAATCTGAAATGTACTACTACCATTACACTATAGGCTATCTACCACGACAATCCATCCACAATATCAGCTCAATAGAGAACAACAACGTGAATATCATGTTCGTAAACCCGTCTAATTATACATATAGCAATTAGTCGGGTTATACCGCTCAATGATATTCACGGTCGCAGATACTAACATATGCACTGATAAACACGTATTCAAAATTTCGACCGACTAAAACTTTTCCGCATCTGCCCCGAATGCAAACTAGTACTCAAACAAATCTGGGTAAAAAACATACATTCCAAAAATCATATTTTCATATTACAGAGTGCCAGAAGAAATTTGGAGTACAACAGCCACATTTCGACCACGGAACCGCGACCAATAGGTATGTAATGCGGCGGTTCCGCGGCCAAATATTGGGCTCATGTGCCCAAATTTCTTCAGGGCCTCTAGAAATGCCTGCACGTAATTTTAAGGTAATATGAATATTTTTTGAACAACTTTTTAAAAAACGACAGCGGGCATGATAAATGGAATTGCGAGTTGGAAAAGTTCGTCGATCGAGACTTTAAACTTGTGTAAACTAGCTAGTAAAGGTTTATGGAGTGGCTCTGATACCATGTTGGGATTCCTAGCGTCCTGACCATCTACCGCGGTCGTTGCGGAACAAAATTTTTGGTGTTTAAAAAACCCGGAGCTAAAAACCCCGTCCTAGATTCTAACCATAAACCGAAATTAGCTAATATAAGAGATCTTAACTACTATGATAGAATTGCTTTACCAAAAGATCTGTGTCCTTCGGTCTTCTGTCTTCTTCTCTTGCTCCTTGAGATCTCTTTGATTGAGCTTGACCGCCGGTCTTCCTCCGTCGAAGATTATCCACCCGAGGGATGTAGTTCATGGCTCTAGCTCTACACTAAAAGTCAAGTGGAGTAACTAGAGACTCTAAATTGCTAATCTAAAGTGTTTAGAATGTAGTGAACGGTTCTTAGTGTGTATCTATATCACTTCCTTTCTTGATTTTCAACATATAAGATTGTAGAGAGGAAGTTCAAGATGAAGGAGGAGCTCAAGAACGGCTAGTGAGGAGAGAGAAGCAAAAATGGTGATAATGAAAAGTTCTATGAGAGAGAACATGAACCATGGTTTTGTATAAAACATTTTTTCAATATTAAAACACAACCATGCTTGAATAGTTTGCACAAATGAATATTCAATTCATTTTTTAACACTATTAAAGCATGGTTCTCACCATACTCACCTCACTACCCTTACACCTCATTTTCCATTTAAAATAAATGGATAAAACTAAAATGAAATGTCCACCTTCTAGAATGATTTCGGTATAAATACGGAACACTTTACTGTATATACATACTCGTATTCGTATTAAAATACGAATACCCAAAGAGATAGAATAACACAAAGAACATAATACTAGAATATACATATCGAAATATATATACGTAAATTATTAAATCAATACCTGAATTAATAATCTGGTTCAATCCCAAGCCGGTTAGTATTATCAACCGTCCGATCGATAGCCCGGATAACTAGTACAATCATTCAATCGGAAAGCTATACGTATCCTGATCGAAAGTCCGGGTAACTAGTACAATCATTCTATCGGAACCCTGCACGTATCAAAATACGGCTACTGCATCATTTCGCCTGAACCAGGGAAACCATCTGTGTGGGACTCTAAAGACTCGACAGTATGCCGACAGTGAGCTACTGGATAAATTCATAACCGTAAGTACGTCAGCGGCACTAGCTGTACGTAACGGCTACTCGGGTACCAGTCGAAAAGGAAGACCGACGAGCAAACTCATCTGGATCCTTATTAAGCCTATCTGTGACAATCTCCGTACAGTCCGGTCTCTTCGTCTGAGAGTATCACATATCGAGTCTAGGGGGTGGTAAACGTCAGATCCTGATAACCGATAATAAATGCTGATATGGCCCAGGACCAATCCGGAAAACTGTTGATCTAGCAATCAATAAATCCCAACCGCCTTTGCCAAGATCTTATGGTGCTGTCCAATCGAACACAGTGCGATATCGACTCCCTATACCGGGAGAGACGAATCCCCAATAATCGCCCACTGCCTCCATGTGGATCGGGACTGTACCTAACTGAAACTTGTTTGCACGACTCAGTAGAGTCGTGGTAAGGTAGTAATCTAAGTACAGTGGGAACTCACATGAGACAAATGACGATCTCAGGTCTGAAGACTAACCTGTACTTATGTCGCCTGAGAATTGCTATCTGATGATAGGTATAGTACCATCTATAAGTTCTCAGCGAGTCCGTGCAGTGTTACTCACCCCTAGTGAGCACCTGTATATGATCTTAGGTGCGAAAGACCAATGGCTGTGGGACCAACCATCGCCTATCGTCGGGGTCTAGAAACGTATACACCAGTCCATTCCGGAATATCGATGCCCAGTCTCGATACTCCTATGACTAGGGACATTTTAAGGATGTGCTTATCCACTACCCAGTTCCCACAAGTATGATCGCTATCACAACGCTGGTAGTTAAGCAATGATCCTACGAGCTTTATCAACATGTATGAATGATACGTAATAACAAATAAGTCATATGCACATGTTAAGATAAAGACAAACCAGATAGCATACTATCATATCGAGAAAGATTGTTCTGTACATACATATATCCAAGCATCCACATGTATACATATACAATAATGGACTCTAGGACATACATATCCAACACTTTCCTCCATTATATATATTTAGATAGAGAGAGAGAGAGCCGATCCTATGAAGTCCGACCTCATTTCTTGTTTTGAGGTTCAGTTTTCAAACACACAATACGTCGTGTTTTTCATCGATCATCGCGATCTACACATGTTAGATATGTTATGTATGAAATTTTACGAGATTTGGAGAGCTCTAACTAATCCATCAAACAGACTAAAAAATTGACGGCTTTACGATGCATGAAAAACAAGACTGTTTGATAGAAGTGTTAGAGCTCTCCAATTCTAATGAAACTTTATACATAGCCTATCTAATACAAGTAGATCAAAGTGACCGGTAAGAATCGGTGAAAAATACGGCGAGTTGTGTGTTTAAAAGTTTGGCCTCAAAATAAGAAATGAGAACCGGTCTCATATATATATGTGAATAGTGGAGGAAAGAGGCCCTATGAGGCTTTTTTGTCAGGCGGTGTCAAAAAACTACACCCCCACCGTTTTATTCGACGATTGACATCCATCATCTTTATCATCCAAGATGTGGATACACCGAATTTCATGTGATTTTACCACTTTTTCACCGTTGAATTAGCAATGTAAAAAGTTCTGTTGTCGGTAAACCGTTAATTTTGTACCCACTAATTCAATGGTGAAAAAGTGGTACCATCACATGAAATTCGGTGTATCCACATCTTAGATGATAAAGATGATGGGTGCCGATCGTCGCGTGCGTACTTATTATCGCACGCGCGCGCGACGGGGGGCCTGGATTGGCTTTCTTCTTTTTATAATAAGAGGTGCACTGAGCCTCGAATAAAACGGTGGAGGGTGTAGTTTTTTGACGCCGCTTGACGAAAAAGTCTCCTAGGGCCTCTTTCCCCCATTACTCTCTCTCTACATACACCCCTCCTATAAGAATGTTCTCATTTTTGTGTGCCCGCGCGTGCCTGTCCGCGTACGCCCGTGTGTCTGTGTGTGGAGGCAAATAACAGTTTTATGCAAATTTTCAATAATAACATGGGCCAAGAAGGTGCTTTCTTTACCTTGTAGATATCATGGTGATTATAAGTTATAAGGCGACGGAGATGAGTAATGTTTGGAGTGTTTTTTATGAACTTTTATATCTTGTTTACTGCAAGAAAAAATATTTATATATTTCTGATAAGCCGAACATGTCAAACAACATTAGAATTAAAATAAGGGTACTTGAATATTGTAATGCTGTGTATGCACTTCATACACTCCTTCAAGCTGACAGAAGTATGTTTGGAAAAGAGAAAATGTACAAGTATGGATATATTGGTGTGAGTATTGCAAATATTTTGAGGCAATACTAGAGACAGGAAAGAATGATACAGCATTGAACCATATGTGTTGAGTATCTAAGGGGACTTGCTGGATCGAGGTATAGGGGCAACTTAACCATTATCCTAGGTGAGTGTTATCCACGTGACGGTTGGAGGCATAAATAGGGGGTAAGGTACCACATAGTTTTCAGACATGATTAAATTATTACTAAAATGACCTAAAAATAACATGGATAAGTATTTGTTTTTGGAATAGGGGATACATATTGAGAGCTTCGGGGTGAAAATATAGAATTAGAAAATGATTAAGGCACATTTGATCATGTTCAATGTAACTTTTCAAATGCTAGCAGTGAGACTTAGATTATGAAGTAGTCTTCCTCGAAGTTGATGGCTTACTAGGACCAATGCAGGGAGCAAAGGATTAAACAATGACACGACCCAAATGATCTCTGGTCGATGTATCCTAGGAACATCCCTTTTTGCGCTCATGTCAGAAGGTTTTAGTTCGAGACGAGAATATCAAGGAAAGATGGAGAGATTATTTTGACAAATTGTTCAATGAGAGCTTTACTAAGAATTTGGACGGACTTGTCATTCAACCTCAAGATATAAACCGTGATTTCATGCGTAAAATAAGACTACCCGAGGTTAAAGAAGTTTTGAACAGAATGAGTTTGAGAAAAGCGGTTGGTCCTGACGGGATTCCTATCGAGATTTGGAGATGCTTAGGAGAAATAGGAGTTAAATGGCTGACAAATCTGTTTAATAAGATTTGGCAGACAAAAAAGATGCCAAATGAATGGATGAAAAATATCCTTGTACCTATCTAAAAGAACAAGGGTGACATTCAAAGTTACTCAAACTATCGGTGAATAAAACTTATGTGTCACACCATGAAACTTTGGGAGAGAGTGATTGAACACAGGCTAAGAAAGGATATTAAGATAACAGAGAACCAGTTTGGGTTCATGCCTGGACGATCGACGACAGAGGCTATTCATTTGCTTCGTCAACTTGTCGAGCGTTTTCGAGAGAGGAGAAAAGATTTGTATATGATATTTATTGATTTAGAAAAAACGTACGATAAGGTGCCTAGAGAGGTATTATGGGGGACAATGATGAAGAAGGGAGTCCCCGTCAAGTATATTGACATAATCAAGGATATGTACGATGGAGTAGTGGCAAATGTCAGAACCTGCGGCGGCTTAACGAGTGATTTTCCGATTATAATTGGTTTACATCAAGGATTTGCATCAAGTCCATTCCTGCTTACCATCGTGATGGATGAACTTACTAGAACTATCCAAGATGAGATACCTTGGTGTATGCTATTCGCTGATGATATTGTTCTAGTAAATGAGCCGAAAGCAGGGGTTAATGCCAAATTGGAATTATGGAAGCAAACATTGGAATCTCGGGGATTCAGATTGAGCAGGTCCAAGACAACATATATGCATTGTAAATTTAGTAACCAGAGAAGTCAAAACCATATTGGTATAACATTAGAAGGGCAAGAGATATCACCGAGCGACCAGTTTAGATATCTAGGTTCCATCGTCCAAAAGAATGGGGATATCGATAGTGATGTCAATCAAAGGATCCAAGCTGGTTGGTTGAAATGGAGGAGTGCAACATGGATTTTGTATGATCGTAACTTTCCGTTAAAATTGAAAGGGAAGTTTTATCGGAGCGCTATTCGGCCTGCCTTATTATATGGTACAGAATGCTGGGCTCCTAAGAAGCATCATACACAGAAGATGCACGTAGCGGAGATGCGCATGCTTCGTTGGATGTGCGGTAACACTAGAAAAGATAAGGCGCGAAATGAGGATATTCGTGCAAAAGTTGGTGTAGCGCCTTTGGAGGAGAAGATGCGGGAAAACCGGCTAAGATGGTTTGGTCATGTGCGACGCAGACCTATGGAAGCACCGGTTCGACGAATAGATACTCTAGATATGGGCAATGGCAAAAAGGCAAAAGGAAGACCGAAGAAAACATGGATGGAGGTGATACGAAACGATATGGTTGCCAAAGGACTCGATGAAAGTATATTGTTCGATAGGAGTGAGTGGAGGCGGAGGATTCATGTGCTGGACCCGGCGTGATTCTCATGTTGGTTCATGTAGCCTACCCCATATGCTTGGGATAAAAGGCGCAGTTGTTGTTGTATTGGTGGTGTGGAGGCTGCGACGTTGCGTGCCTGTGCTCTGAGGCGCGCTTGGGTGGAGGTTGTTATTGAGTGAAGTTAGATTGAACTTATGACTTGTTAAAGAATTTTCTCTTAGGTGTATGGAATTTTTTTAATTTTCTAAATATTCGAAACGACATTTGCTAACTGATGTAAATGTTAAGATTATATCAGCTTGGGCCATTATTCCTACATCTAGCGAATGTGTTTTTTATATGAGTTTTGTGGTGGTACTTTTATTCTTTTATCGTTCTAAAGTTATCTACAATTTCACTCTAGATCCACCATGATCCTGGGAAGATGTTTGTAGAGGGTCTTGTATAACAATTCCCTCATTTGAAGTCTTACTTTACATTAGCGATTGGAATTGTTGGTATACTAGTTGCTTTATCAAAGGACTGAAGCAGCTTGGAAAAAGACTGGCTGTTATGTGTTGGATAGATGTTTAATTACTATGTAATTAGTTTTAGAAATCGTCAGTAACTATTCTGCTAGAGTGTCTTCATTTATTAGTTCTTTCAATGTTTGTTGACGAAGAATCAGTTTAACTTCCTCTCCTCTTTAACCGACAGATTAAATTATCATAGTCAACTGTTTTTCATCTTCCTTGTATATGAACAAGGAAGTCCTTTCATGAGTTAAAGGACAACACTCATCTAATGCTGTCCTGGTCATAACAAAATGACTGCAGTGTTTTGCAAAAGGAACATTTTAATATTCAGTTATGTACATCTGTACGTTTCACTTTACAGGAGAAAACATTCTGAATTGACAGGAGAAGTTTCAAATCTTCATCGTAAAGTGCAGAAGTTCTTAGCTGAGGTATGTAATCGACTGAAGTCATTGGAAGTGTATAGATAATCCATTTTTAACTATGGCCGGCAATTGCTCTCGACAGCTTTATGCATCTCTTTTTTGCTTCTTACTGATTAAATTGGCTTTCCTTTCACTTTTCTGTGTTTTATTGAAAATTCTGCTCCCTTATAAGAAATTAGTGACACAAAATAAACCACTGTAGTACTGGAGCCGTTTGTTTCTTGTTTTACAGAAAGGGTTTTTACAAGTACACGAATCATGATCTTCATTTCTCTTTTGACTATTTTGAGACCTTTTCTGGTTTGGTTAAAGTGTCTTTTTTTTCATCTTCCAAGGAAGATGCCTCTTTGCGACAAACTCCTCACAATTCCAAATCTGTTTTGCTGTTTTGTAATTCTTCACTTACTGACCATTTCATAATAACACGCTCTATTCATCAATGGGGGGAGAAATATTTTATTTGAATTTTCTGGAATCAATATTTTTCTTTGTGCCCATACTTCTTTCCTTTTTTATCTTTACATGGAACAAATTCAGCGGGTATTAATATTTATTTTGTACCAAGACATATCGTATTAGCTATGATATCATATTATTTCAGCTATATTTAGTCTTATATGCTTTCCATGGTTGAAAGTTGATCCTTGTTTTTGCTGTTGCTTGGTTTTGAACTTTTGAGATCATCTTATCTCATCCTCTTGTGTAATTCCTCTGTGTAGACTATTCCACGTCTATGTTCGGAGCTTGCTCAACTTCAAGACACTTATATTTTGCAAGGTACATTGACATATGAGTAAACTGGCATGTCTTGAAGTAAACATTTCACCATAGTAACGGCATAATAAAATTTCTCATTTTCAAATTATAGGGGATTATGATTTGAAGGTTATGCGACAGGAGTACTACATAAACCAGCAGAAAACGGCAAGTATCCGCTTCTGATATATATCTGGTGTAATGGAATAATTCACTTTGATTTCCTTTTCTTGCTGTATGGTTTATACTCAGAACAATATTCTAATTGCTAGATTAGTTATAATCCTTCTCCAAATTTAATGAAAACAATCCATTAATTCTTCCCATCACTCATTAATGTTTTGATATGATGTGTACATCCTCCTTGTCAATTGCAAGCTCTCCATCTTCCACCTTAGCAGTCGCTTTCCCTTTGTTGGTCTTGACTACAAAAGTAATTAACAACAGATATGATGACATGTTAATAAAATATCTTTTCGATAAACATTTATTCACAAGAGGCACCAACATCCATCATGTGCCTCTTTGTACTTGTTCAATACTCTTCTTCCAAGACATCTTCCCACAAAGAATATTTTCTATGGCAGAAACATAGAAGTTTTCATCTTCTGATCAATATTTTTCTTTATCTTCCGCAATGACATTACATTTGGAAATTACCACCTTGCAATTAGGATTTAGGATGTGATTTCCTTGTTCTTTTCTAATTTATTTTAAATGTTGATATAAAGATAAACACAAGCTCTAAATTTCTGTCTCAGCCAATGACTGCTGGTTGGTTGCCATGGACAAAAACGATGTTGAAAGTAGAGCTCGTGTGATTGCAATTCCCCCTTCCTATTGTTCTTACAATATATGATCTGTACAGGAAGAATTATTTCAGTATGTCTAGGAAATGGATCATGCATTGGAAGCATGGTATACTATTGGATTATTAATTTTTTATTACCTATCCTTGGTTTCATGGGGTCTCTATCAATCCAGAGAGCGTATATTTTAAGCTTTCTGCTTGCAAAGATGGAGATACCTTTATACGACACAAGTTGTATTCGTTACTCCTTGCCCTCAGCCCACCTATTTTGCACTGTCATTTGTTTTATGATGAGTTTTTCCCATTTGGCGTCGGAAGCTTTATTGTTGTTTCCCTCAAGCTCAACCTTCCTCTCTTATACTGTTAATTATTTTATGATCAGTTTTTCCTGGTCTCAAGCTTTTTTAATTAATTTTTTTTTATCTCAGCTCTTGTATTTAGCTTGCTCATGGTGATATGTTTCCATCTTTGAATTGAAAAATATGCAGCCACTTTCCTACAACAGGTTACATATTGGACTTAATCTAACATTTCTTTCCATGCAGTTCATTAATCATCTTGTTAATCAGCTTGCAAGACATCGTTTTCTGAAAATAGCTTGTCAAATGGAAAGAAGGACCATGCTTGGTGCATATTCCTTGCTTAAAGTTATGGAATCAGAGTTGCAAGGTTATTTTTCAACAGCCACTGGCCGTGTGGTATGTAGTCTACTCTAATAATTGTTTCTTAATTTTTTCCAACTGAATACTGTACTCTGTCAGAATTCTAGGCTGACCTTTTGCGGCTTGACTGCCACTGCCATTACATGCACTTCTAGAATATTCTGATTAACATTTCACTTTACTATATGCCATTATGGTTGGGAAGTAAGTTATCATGTCACACAATAGCCATCATAGTTAAGTATGTTCAATTTCAAAAAAAAATTGTTTTCATCATTTCATCCAACTTGAGTCTAATTTATTTTAATCAGGGTCATTGTCTATCACTTCTTCAAGCTGCTTCTGAAGTACAAGAACAAGGGGCTGTTGATGATCGTGATACTTTCCTTCATGGTGTTCGGGATCTCTTAGGCATTCACTCAAGTAAATGCTGGAGTTCTTGATACTGTACAAAAGCATGTCTTTGTAGCTTGAACGTGTACATCCTGAAAACTGATGTTATATAATTTATAGATGCTCAAGGCACATTGCCAACATACGTCTCAGCACATGGTTTGGTTCAGCAGATATCTGGACTGCAATCTGATTTGCTGTCTCTTCAGCTAGAACTTGAAACTGCTCTTCCAGAAGATCGGCGAAGATATGTTAATGAGCTGTAAGTGTTTAAGATCTACGAAAGACGATTTAGTGTAGAATCTACTTGAAGAAATGCCTAAAATATTTTCATTTATATATTTTGTTTGTATTATCTTTCAAATTCCTTAAAATAATTAGATACTAGATTTTTGTCGATTGGAACTATCAGCTTTGGCAATTGAGTGCCATGACCTATTGGATATCACATAGCGGAACATTGTGGTGCACTTACTATTCCGCTTCATGTCTATATGCATTACTCACATTTGGCTGTTGCTGCATAATTCTTGAGAAATTTCCAGAATGTTAACAGGGTATAATTGATGAAAGCGTCTAGTAGTTATATTAGTGCGATTAGGGGTATGAATTATGAAATTAACATACGTGAGAACAACTGAAATGGAGCCCCTTCCCATCACTATAGGTATGTCAAATACTCAAATCCGCATAAGGCTCATCTCTTTACTCAATTTATGCCCGAACTTGCTATAGGCAAATAAGAAACGAGGTGTGTTGTAGTTGATGAGACTAGTTAAAGGTTAATTTTCAAAATTCAAGGTATGGAGAAGACTTGGAAGCTAAATGATTTTGAATTAGCTAAGAAATCAAAATATATTGAATGTAAATTTTGCTAAACTAGCAGAAGGTACGAGAGTTCACATTGATGATTAGGAAAGTCTTGGGAGTGAGTTTTGTGGCTTTGGATCATGATAGTTGGATCGAGGAAGATGTAGTTTGTAGAATCAAATCATTATTATTTACATGCTTTTTTAGTAATTCGAATGTAGAATACCCATGAAGTAAAAGGGAAAAAGAAACATGTCAAAGAATGAGCTTTAGGACCTGAATGATGGATTGTGCAGCCTACACAACCAACCTCCACGGTAGATATATTCTAAAAATCTAAAAAATGAGTGTGATGCCTACATAGATCTGTGATTATGCACAAAGTTAGTCCAAGAAATTAGTGGAGTCATGATAATTTAGCGGTAGTTTAATTGTGGGTAAGATGGGGATACTCGTGTCAGATGGTTTCGACAAGTTTCTGATTTCCTCAATTTGTGTGATGGAGACTGAGAGTGCTTTTATTAGGAGCCATGTGATGGTGGTTGACGGTGTGGCGGGGAATAGGGATGGCAAAACTTTCAAGGTTTGAAGCAGTAAAAGAAAGTATATGAGAATTAATTTATCAGAAAAGATGGTTCTTAAGAGAGCTGATCGAGAACCAGGATTCATGTAGCTGGATCCATAATACAAGGGATGAAGGCTTTCTTCTGCTTTTGTTTTTATAATATGTGTAAATAGGCTGTTAGACATATTAACAAGGAGTATGTGAATGTGAAATAGAAGTTAGAGCCACATTATGGAGGTGTACTCGACAATGATGGGAGAATGATTGAAAATACATATACACACACCATGTTTCCTTCATTATCAGTTGATGAACATGTACCCTAAAGTTGTTGGTTTAAACTTGGTTCATTTGCTTTCTTAATTTATACTTGAGAACCTTGCCTTCAGACCATTCATCTGCCTAGCTTCTCTCAGAAATGTCAACTTATTGTTTATTTATTTCTTTTGAATATTTAATTCTTCTACGTCCTAGTTATGGATGGAATGCTTTTCATTCATTTTTAAATATCATTGTTTTGACTGGTACTCTTGCTGATCCGATATTAAAATTTTGAAATTTCAACTTTCGGGTATATGCATGCGACATTAACGAATTTGTAAATTTAATGTATACATATGTAACATGTCTTTTCCCCCCTTTTCATATTACAGATGCACTCTAATTCAAAGTTTAGAGCAGCTTCTATTTGCATCATCAAAAACTGCAGAACTTACACCAAGGGTACATGACTTTCCATTCTCTTTTATATTATTCTATTTCTGCATTTCTTTCTTATTCTTCTCCAAATTTTTTTAGTACTTTGATATAATTCTAATAAGGTAGGTATTCAATCATTCTTCAATTTTTCTCAGTGGTAACTATTCCATTGGGTATGTTATTCCCCCCACGCCAGCCCCCCCACGCCCAAAAAAAAATGAAAAAAGAACCAAAGAACAGAAAAAAGAAAAAGAAAATAAATTGTATTGATATAATTGTTATTTGTTAGCCACATATTTCTTTTATAAAGGCACTTGCTTAAGATCTCCATAGAAACTTTCTTAATTCATTTGACTTTTGTAAATTATTGGAAGCTGTCTTTTTTTCCTTTGACGAGAGCTAATAATTTACTCACAATAATTTACTCACAACAGTGGTGATGTGGATTTTATTAGTCCAATTTTAACTGCAAGTATACAGCTTATCACAGTTGTACTTGAGAATCGTTCTCATAGCGAGGTGTGTTAACTATTTTTAAATTAAGTTAAAGAGTTAGATTTTTTTTTTAAAATCTAAAGATTTAAATACAAAATAAAATAAAAGTTGGTTTTCAAGAGAGAAAAATCTAGGGTTCTTATTTGCTTTTTTAATGTGGTGGTTTATATGATAAACTTTTATTCTCTTTCCTAGTTTTAACTAATGATCTATTAACAACATAAAATTATAAGATAAATTATTTTATTTAATCTTATCCTATCAATTATATTATATCATTTAGATTTAATTAAAAACCTTAATTCTAGTTTATTAAAATTATCTAATTTAACCATCTATGCATATTTGTAGGCCATGAATCTACAACCACCATGTTTTAGGTTTTCCTAGATTAAATCAATTAACTAGATTGAATATCTATGATCTATAATTATCTTTACCATCCCTAATTAAGTTTCTAGGTTGTCATTGCTATCATCAACCCAATTAGTCTATAGATTTCTTATCTATCCCTAATTTTTACTTACGTTGTCAAGTTTTCATAAAAATTAGATTTTTTAGATTAAGAACAAAGAGAGATAAACACATATAGATTAAGAAACATTCATATTAAAGCAAGAATAAAAGTTATAAAAACATCACACCACAAAAGATAGCAAATAAAAAAACACCTAGAAGAAAATTAGTTACTCATGATATTAAGAAAAAATAGAATTTTATTCATGAAAAAACATAATTTTATTTATAATAAAATAACTTACCACTTTTTCCAGATCTCTTCAAACTTGAAAACCCTAGTTCTATATCACCCTAAGGCTATACAAGTGCTTATATAGGGCTAAAGAAGATTGGAGAACAAATAATAGAAAATACAAGAGAATCTACTTACTGATAATCTAATCTAATTGCTCTGTTAAACGCTGTTGCGAGCCTTTAAAATCTTCAAAAGACGAAACCCTACATCTCATATTAATTTATGTCGAAAGACGATCGTGTCCATAAAAATTCTCATCGAACGGCCCAAAATCGACCGCTGATCCCCCGCGCTTTTTTTGGCTTCGTGGTTCCAGATTTTTTCTGTGGTTTTATCGTCAATTTAGATGATTTTTGAGCACATAAAATATTGAATATCTTGCTATATCTATGTAGTTGCGTCGATCTCCGAATTGTTCCCAAATTTGGCATATAATTAGGCATGTTAATTTGTTGCTTTTGATTTGATTTGGTTTCTTCAACTGATTTGTTGTTGTGATAATTGATTCATCTCTATTTGTTGCAACCTTTGCTGATTTGTATTGATATTCCCAAATTTGTTCCAAATTTGCAAATTGTCTTTTGATTTTCTGAATAATTCCTTTAAGTCCCATTATACGCGTGCAATCCTCATTTTAGCACAATTTTCCGTTTTTTTGCATCCAAGCCCTGTTATCTGTAATAATTCACAAAAGATACCCGGACAAGTATAAAATATGACAATAAAATTAAAAATGGGTTAGAAAATGTGCAATAAATTACACCAATCAAATACCCCACACTTATCTTTTGCTAGTTGAGCAAATGTAGGGTTTCAAACTCTAAACTAAACTACTATCTAACTAAATTCTACTCCTATTCCTATAAAAGAAAATAAAGGAAACAAAAATAAGAAAATGAAAACTATATACTAAGATAGAAATAGATAAGAAAAATACGAAAAACAAGAGTTTAAACTTTATTAGATTTTCGGTCGTCATGAATCATGCCTTAATAGACTTTGATCCATACCGAAAATTATTTTCTCATCGTTCTTCCAGTTTTCCTACTTATTTTGCTTCCAAACATCATCATATAACCTTACGTATGTGAAAAAAATCATTCCTACACTCGGAGAATTAAATTCAAGCTCTCATACTCTTGCCCTTAGCTCCCTATTACTTTTTTAATCGGCGTATCAAATTGATGGATTTGTTCCCACATTTTTCATGCGACCGTTAATGCTTCGTGAGGCACTAACCAACCGATTACCGAATGTGATCACTTATTGGACGTAAATAGCAGTATCCTAATCTTGCAACACTTAAAGCATATCAATGATCCCAAACCAGTTGGTCTAAGTCACTAGGTGATGAAACACTTTCGTTGAATTTTTTTATACTATCTTGATAATTGTAAGGCACTGTTCATTTTTTTCGTGATATTAAATTTTTTTCCATACTAGGGCATTACAGACAAGAGCATGCCAGGTCTCTTCTACTATCCCAAGTTTCAAGATGTGTTCATGTGCGTATAGTAGAGTATCAACGTTCAAATGTTCGGACTTAAAAATAGGTTCCACTTACATTTAAACAAGCCTAGTAACTCCTTCATGATACTAGCCTTTTGGGAACGAGCTCATGACAACTTATTACTAGATCTATTAAACCATCCCATTTTCTTATTTTTCTTCAAATCTCTCTTTTATATACATTTTTCATTTTTTCATTTCTATTTGCAAAATTTTCTAAATTTTTTTATTTTGAAAACTAAAAACTATGTACAAACCCCCCCTCCCCCCACTTGAACTTGACAGTGCCCACACTGTCTACCGTGACTCTTCTTTAAAACACTAATAAACTAATGATATACATATGTTACAAATGAGGGGTTTTAAAAATATTTTCAAGTGTATTCCGGCTCATGAAGATCTATGAGCTCCGCCTCATTATTCGCAGAAAATTCTAAGTACGGTTTCAATCTTTGACCATTAACTTTGATTACCTCACCATTTTTAGGATTTTCAATCTCGATAGCTCCATATGAAAATACGTTTTTGATAATAAACGGTCCGGTCCATCGCGATTATAATTTTCCAGGAAAGAGATGCAATCGCGAATCATATAGTAAATTTTTTTGGTCCATTTGAAAATCTTTTCGTAAAATGTTTTTATCATGGAATATTTTCATTTTTTATTTAAAAATCTTGGTATTGTCATAAGCATCGTTCCTAATTTTCTCTAATTCATTTAGTTGGAGTTTTCTATACTTATCGGCTTCTTCAATATCCATATTTAATTGATTTATGGCTTACATAGCTGTCAGTGATATATGCCCTAAAGACCATTATTGTATCATACTGGATTGCATATTACATATTAGAAACTTGGGATATTCACATTTATAATAACAGTCTTGCTCAAAATGGTAGTATGCCACCTGGTTTGATTCTACCTCAATATGTGCATATGTTTCTTTTAGCATATCGCTTATACATATTGGTATAGCCCTTAGAATTTTTGCTTGATTACCAGCGTTGTGATGGCAGTTGCACTAGTAGGGGGTGGGTAGTCTATAAGCACATCCTTATACAGCTCCCTAGTCGTAGGATTATCGAGACGGGACATCGATACTTCAGAGTAGACTAGTGTATACGCTTCTTATCCCAGCAGGGGAGATGGTCTGTCCCACAACCATTAGTACGTCGTACTGGAAATAGTATGCAGGTGCTCGTTAGGTTATGAGTTGCACTGGACATGACTCGTCGGGAACTGCTGGTCGGTATTATACCTATTGTCAGGAAGCAATTCTCAGGTGACATGAGTACAGGTTAGTCCGTTGACTTGCCATCGCTACTTCGTATCGAGTGTGTTTCCATTGCACTTTGATTACTATCCTACCACGGCTCAATGGAGTCGTGCAAACAGGTAGTAGTTGGGTGTAGTCCTGAAGTACTTGGAGGCAGTAGCGGTCGGATAGAATTCGTCTCTCCCGGTATTGGGGGTTGATATCGCGCAGTGTTCGGAAAGCCATTACACAAAGTCCCTGGCCAGGGCTGTCGAGAAATACTGGTAGGCACTCCAGTAGTTTCTCTGGGTGTATTGGGCTCTCCTCCGGCACGACTTATTGGGCTGTTAGGGGTCTAACGTTTACCATCCTGCTAGGTCCGATATGCGAGTATCTTAGATGAACATACCGGACTGTACGGAAATTGTCACAGACATGCTCAGGAGTTCGGATGAGTTTGCTCATTGACCTTCTTATCGACAGATACTTGGGTAGCTGTTACGTGCAGCTAGTACCGCCGACGTGCTTATGGTTAAACTGACTGCCAGCGTACTGTCAAGTGTTTAGAGTCCCACAAAGAGGGTTTCTCTGTTTCGGGCAAAAGATGTAGAGGCCGTATGGTTTTACGGCAGGGCTACGATCATATACGTGTACTTGTACACGGATGATGTTCGGGCGGACAATACTAATGTGCTTTGGTTTAAGCCGGATTCTAGTGTTATATTATTGGATTGTTATCGTCTCAGTATATTCGTATTTTTCGGAATACGGATACGGGTATGTATATACGGTGAGGGGTATTCTTGTAATTTTCTCAAGAATACTTCTAGGAGACATCTCATTATTTGGTTTATCTATTTTCTTAAATGGATTAATGAGGTGGAATTGGAGGAGACTTTTGTGGTATGGTGTGAGGGATGGCTTAGACATTTGTTTATTGGTTTGGATGCACTATTGAAGTATGACTATTATTTTTATGTGAAAATAATGGTTACTTTATTATTGAAAGTCTTGAGCCATTCTCTACACTTCACAACCCTAGCTCATTTCTCATTTTGCTTTCTCTCTCCTAAGTTTCCTCTCCTTCTTCCTCTAACCCTTACACTCACATGTGTTGTGAAACAAAGGGTTTAATGAGATAATACAATCCATTAGACATTCTCTACATCACCTAGGCTATTTGGATTAGCGAACCATTTACCCTAGTTATCTCGGTTTAGAGGTTGGAGCTCAAAGCATATACTCTCGGGTGGATCATCTTTAACGCGAGGAGGCCAACGTCGCAAGCTCGATCCATACTTCTAGGAGCCAAGGAGAGGAGGAAAAGAAGACCCGAAGGACTAGTATACGGAGGTATAACATTCTTACCGAGTAGCTAAACCTTCTAGTAGTTTAGTTAGTTAGGGTTTTCGAATAGATCCTGGAGTTTAGTCGATATTGCGAGCTTTGTATAAATCGTTTTTTGAAAATTCCGTCTTCTCGCAAACACGCTGGATGCGCGACATCGGCTTACAATAGCGCGGTGTTCTAACTCTACTGGTAAGTAGCAAGGTTTCCCAAATATAAGCCTATAAAGAGACATACCAAGGAAGGTCTTGTATGCGGTTCGGTAAGCCCATAATGCGTCAACAAGCTTAAGTGACCAATCCCAGCGGTTCTTATTAACTGTCTTTTCCAATATTTGCTTAATTTGTCTATTTGATATCTCATCTTGCCCACTAGTTTGCGGATGATATGGGGTGGATAATTTGTGGTGAATCGAATATTTTCTCATAAGAGCTTCGAAAAATTGGTTGCAAAAATGGGTCCCATTATCACTAATAATGGATCGTGAAATGCCAAACCGAGAAAAAATATTATTTTTCAAAATCTCGACAACCTTATTGTCATTGGTTTTACATGCCATTTCTTCCATCCATTTCGATACGTAATCGGTCGCTACTAAAATATAAACGTTCCCAAATGAATTTAGGAATGACCCCATGAAATCGATACCCCATACAGCAAAGATCTCAACTATAAGGATATAATTGAGATGCATCATGTTCCGCCTAGTGATTTTACCTAAGTGTTGACAGCGTTTACAAGTTTTACAAAATTCATATGCATCTTTAAATAACGTGGGCTAATAAAACCCACTTTGTAAAAAAATTTCCGCCGTCTTTTTAGCCCCAAAATGGGCCCCATTTGCATGATCGTGGCAAAATAAAAGAACACTCCTAATTTCATCATTAGGTACACACCGTCGAATGATTTGGTTATTACACTGTTTAAACAAATAAGGATCTTCCCAAAAGAAATATTTTACTTGGGAGTGAAACTTATATCGATCTTGTTTAGACCAGTCGGGCGATGTTATTTTCGTGATGAGAAAGTTAAATATATCCGCGAACCATAGTTCGCTAGCAGCTGTGTATAACTGTTCGTCGGGAAAATGGTCATTTATAGGAAGTTCTTGTATAGATGCAAGTGGTAGACGTGATAAGTGATAGACCACAACATTTTTTGATCCTTTTCTGTCTTTTATTTCAAGATCAAACTATTGTAATAAAAGGATCCATCTAAGCAATCGGGCTTTAGCATCTTTCTTAGAAATAAGATGTCTAATAGCCGAATGATCCGTCTAGATTGTAATGTGTGAACCGATGAGATATGACCTAAACTTTTCAAGTGCATATACAACATCTGAAAATTCTTTTACGGTGGTGGAATAGTTTAACTGTGCATCATTTAGGGTCCTACTCGTATAATGGATGACATGTGGCATCTTGTTAATTCGCTGTTCTAAGACGGCTTCAATTGCAAAATCTGATGCATCACACATAATCTCAAAGGGCTCACTCCAATTTGGAGCGTAAATAATAGGAGTAGATGTATGCTCCTTGTTCAATTGCTCGAATGATTTGAGGCAATCGGAACCAAATTCAAAAGGTGTAGCCTTGGCAAGAAGTAAAGTCAAGGGTCGAGCAATCTTGCTAAAGTTCTTGATAAAGCGTCTATAAAATCTCGCATGCCCAAGAAATGACTTAATGTTCTTAACAGTTTTGGGAGGGGTAGATTAAAGATTATATCTACTTTAGATTTATCTACCTCAATGCCTTTGTGTGATATAATGTGGCCTAGTACAATGCATTGCTTGACTATAAAGTGACATTTCTCCTAATTGAGTGTTAAATTCTTTTTTTTTTGTGCACTTTTGGAGTACTAACTCTAAGTGGTGTAAACACTCATCAAATGTATCCCCATAAACTGAAAAATCGTCCATAAAATACTTAAGAAAACGTTAAGAAAACGTTCTACCATGTCGGAAAATAGGTTCATCATGCACCGCTGAAAAGTGACGGGTGCATTACATAGCCCAAAGGGCATCCGTCTATATGCAAAGGTGCCAAATGGACATGTGAAGATAGCCTTTTCTTGGTCTTCGGGTGCAACGGGTATTTGGTTATAACTGGAGTATCCATCTAGGAAACAATAGTACTCATGACCGGCTAGCCTTTCTAGCATTTGGTCGATAAAAGGCAACGGAAAGTGATCTTTCCTAGTCGCGGTATTAAGCTTACGATAGTCAATGCACACACGCCTCCCGGTTTGCATGCGAACATGGACCAGCTCGTTCATGTGGTTTTCAATGACAGTAATACCCGACTTTTTAGGTACCACATGAATTGGGCTAACCCATGAGCTATCAGAAATAGGGTATATTATGCCACTATCAAGACATTTAATTATGTCTTTCCTCACTGCCTCTTTCATAATAAGATTCAAACGGCATTGAGAATCTCTAACTGACTTAGCGTTATCTGTCAAGTGAATTCTATATTGCACTATAGTAGGACTAATTTCCTTGATATCCGTCATAGTCCATCTAATAGCCTCTTTATTATTCTTAAGAATAGACAGTAAGGCCTTCTCATGCTCCTTAATAAGTTCAACAGAAATTATAACTGGGAGCGTATTATTCAAAACCTAAATAGGAATTTTTTAGGTTTGATGGGAGAGGCTTGAGCTCTAACTGTCGGGACTCTTCTATCGATGTGCGAAAAAGAGGCCTAGGTTCAAGAAAAAGTGGCTCAAGTGGAGCCCTTCCCATGTAGGCTATTGGGAGAGAATCATTAGAAATAACTTCTTTGTTACTAAGTTCCTCTTCTATGCAATTTTCTATAAAACAGTTATCTAAGTCACCTTCATCATTAAGAATATCATTAATTTAGTTGAATTCGAAGGGCTTATAGGGATTACTTGGCTGGTTTGGTCATGTGCGACGCAGACCTATGAAAGCACCGGTTCGACGAATAGATACTCTCGATATAGGCAATGGCAAAAGGGCAAAAGGGAGACCAAAGAAAACATGGATGGAGGTGATACGAAACGATATGGTTGCCAAAGGACTCAATGAAAGTATATTGTTCGATAGAAGTGAGTGGAGACAGAGGGTTCATGTGTTGGACCCGGCGTGATTCTCATGTTGGTTCATGTAGCCTACCCCATATGCTTGGGATAAAAGGCTCAGTTGTTGTTGTTTGTTGTTGTCATGTTCCCAAACGATAGTTTCATATAATCATTGCGACAATTGATCAATGCATTCGAAGTGTCTAGGAAGGGTCGACTTAGTATGACAGGAATTTGATTCTTAGGGTTAGTGACGGGCTGTGTTTCTATCACGATAAAATCTACTGGGAATATAAATTCCCCAACTTTAATCAACACGTCATTGATCTCACCCATAGGAGTCTTGATGGACCGGTCGGCTAATTGCAAGGTGATCTTGGTGAGCTTAGGCTCACCTAACCCTAACTACTTATATACAGAATATGGCAAAAGATTAACACTAGCACCCAAGTCTAATAAAGCTCTATTTATGACATTTTCGCCTGTAATGCAAGATATAGTAGGACTACCGGCATAGCATTTCTCAGGACGTCATAAATAATGCCGGCTAAAAAGACCTTCTTAGGCACTTTAGTTTGTCTCTTCTTCATGCATAAATCTTTGAGATATTTTGCATACGAAGGAACTTGGTCAATCATGTCCAAAAGAGGAACATTGATCTTCACTTGTTTAAACATCTCCACCATTTTTTTCTACCTTAGTAGCTTGCTTCTTATCCTTTAAACGTTTTGGATATGGTGCTTTAGGCTCGAGAGATGTATCTATAGAAGATGGGTGGGGTGGAGATGTGGGTGCATCAATTGATGTCGGCTATGTAAGCGGGGCAAGAGACTGTTGCTCCTCATTAGCCGGGATCTCTTCCGAATCTTCGGGCATCCTAACCTGATTATCAACCTTTTTATCCGATCGTAAGGTAATTATAGCATTTGCTTGCGCTGGATTTGTACGTGTATCTTTAGGATTCGTAACAGGTTGACTAGGAAGGGTTCCTTGCTCACGTCCTCCTAATGCTGCAGCTAACTGACCGATTTGCCTTTCTATATTAGAGATAGATTATTTAATTGGTGTTATCTCATTTTGAAAATAAGTGGCCATTTGCTTCTCAACGTTAATATAATTATTCTCATTCCCACTCCATTGATAAGCATTAGGTTGGGTAGGATTGGATGGAGGATCTTGTCTTTGATTTTGGAATTGTTGGCTAGTGTTGCTTTGATTCCATTGCAAGTTAGGGTGGTTCCTCCATCTTTGGTTGTAGGTTTGAAAATAAGGATTATTATTGTTGTTACGTTGATAGATGGTATTAGTGGTCTCTTGACCTTGAGGACCATTTAAAAGAGGACATGCTTCCGAAAGGTGGAAAGAGTCTTGACAGTTAAGATAAGGAGAGGGTTGACTGACTTGAGCAACGAGAGTGCGGGTAGTTGATAGCTTTTCTATTGATTTCTGAATGGCAGCCAACTGGGCTTGCATTCCAGTTGTAGTTTCAACCGTGTGGATCCTATTTTTAGAATTAGTTGACCTTCTCTCACGAGAACTCTCCCACTGCATGGTCTTATCGGAAAATTCTTCTAAAAAGTCCCATGTCTCATCCGCTTTTTTCATAATAAAATTCCTTTGACACGTGGACTCAATCATAAACTTGGATTCCATGCCATCATTGACTATTTGACATCGCTCCCACTTGGTTATACCATGACGGGGTCATTTTATGAGAAGATCCTTGAAACGTTTGAAATACTTCCAAAAAGATTCTCCCGTTTTTGCGAAAAAATCCTAATTTCGTTTCGAAATTTGGCAGTTTTAAAATATGGGTAGAACTTTTTAAGAAATGTCTTCGTAAACTCATCCCGTGTCCACTGTAAAGACAATGCTTAGCTTTATCAGTGAGGACAAAAGGAATAAGTCTTAAGCTTAACTGCATCTTGGTTCAACTGCTTAAGTTTAAACATTTGATATGAATCCTCAAACTCCCTTATGAAGACAGACGTCTTCGGATTCTAAATCATGAAACTTAGGAAGTGAGTTTATGAAACTAGGTTTTATTTCATAGTCACTGGCTGCTAATGGTAATACTATGCAAGATGGCAGTGATGTACGGACATGATAGCATCTATCCTGTAGGGTAAGTGTAGCGGGGACGATTTCAGCCATAGTATCTATAAAATCAAGACGAGTCAAACGTTTTGTTTCGTCTCGACCCCACACGTGCATACACCGTACGTAGAAGTTTTTATTTTATTTTAATGCAAAAACTAAGATGACTAGAGATTCTAACAAATCACCAACACAGTACGCAAACAAATCTAGATCTAGGATTACTTATGTCAAGTTACTAGATCCGCTCCTAACTGCCAAGAGATAAATTACGGGATAAATCCTCTTACAGCTCTTTAACAACTTTGAAACCAGATCAGTACCAGTTAAGTGGGAAGGTTCCGCCATACGAATCACCGAAATAGCGGGCCTTAATTAAATAACCACAACTAGTCACACGTCACTGGACATCTTAAGATTGAATCAGATAACTGTTAGATTACCTACAAACTTCTCTTGTCCTATTGAGCGTGATATGCCCTTAAGGGTTGAAGTCTAGATATTTTTTTAAATTACTGTAGGTTAATACGGATGCTCAGTTGTGATTTGTGAGTCTAGGAACGGTGATGAAATTCCCACCTAATCTGGATTTGGATTGTTGCTCCTTAGAATGTTTTAAAATATGCAATGCAGTCTAAATCAATTAAAGATCTAAAATCTAAACTAATTTTTTTAGCGCAAAGAATCCTGCAGAAATCTGTTAGTTGGAATCAAATCGAGATTTGGGGAAGAACGAGATCTTACCTAGATTTACCTTTGTTCGTCTTTATCTTCTTTTCTAGTAAGTTTGTCTCGATTCCTGAAATATAAAACAGAGAATTCGCAGAATCAAGTGAACTGAATCTAATTTAATCTATAACTAAAATCTAAAACTTAAATTTAAATGTAATCAAACTAGCCTCCCTGGCAACAACGCCAAAAATTTGATGCGGATTTTATTAGTCCTCTAATTTTAACCGCAAGTATACAGTTTATTGCAGTTGTATTTGAGGATCATTTCCACAGATAGGTGCGTTAACTACTTTTAAATTAAGTTAAAAAGATAGATTTTTTAAAACCTAAAGATTTAAACACAAAATAAAATAAAAGTTGGTTTTCAAGAGAGAAAAATCCAGGGTTTTTATTTGCTTTTCCAATATGGTGGTTTATATGATAAACTTTTTTTCTGTTTCCTAGTTTTAAGTAATGATCTATTAATAACATAAAATTATAAGATAAATTATTTTATTTAATCTTATCCTATCAATTATATTATATCATTTAGATTTAATTAAAAACCCTAATTCTAGTTTATTAAAATTATTTAATTTAACCATTTATGCATATTTGTAGGTCATGAATCTATAACTACCATGTTTTAGGTTTTTCTAGATTAAATCAATTAACTAGATTGAATATCTGTGATCTATAGTTATCTCTACCGTTCCTAATTAAGTTTCTAGGTTGTCATGCTATCATCAACCCAATTAGTCTATAGATTTCTTATCCATCCCTAATTTTTACTTAAAGATGTCAACTTTTCATAAAAATTAGATTTTTTACATTAAGTACAAAAAGAGAGAATATATATAGATTAAGAAACATTCATATTAAAGTAAGAATAAAAGTTATAAAAATATCACACTACAAAAGATAGCAAATAAAAACACCTATAAGAAAATTAGTTACTCATGATATTAAGAAAAAACAGAATTTTATTCATAATAAAATAACTTACAACTTTTTCCAGATCTCTTCAAACTTGAAAACCCTAGTTCTATATCAAGAGAGAGATATGAAACCTTAAAACTATACAAGTGTTTATATAGAGTTAAGGAAGATTGGAGAACAAGTAATAGAAAATACAAGAGAATCTACTTGCTGATAATCTAATCTAATTGCTCTGTAGAATACTGTTGCGAGCCTTTAGAATCTTCAAAAGACGAAACCCAATATCTCATATTAATCTATATAGAAAGACGATCATGCCCATAAAAATTCTCATCGAACGGCCCAAAATCGACCGCTGATCCACCGCCCTTTTTTTGGCTTCGTGGTTTCAGATTTTTTATGTGGATTTATCGTCAATTTAGATAATTTTTGAGCATGTAAAATCTTGAATATCTCGCTATATTTCTGAAGTTGCGCCGATCTCTGAATTGTTCCGAAATTCGGCATATGATTAGGCAAGTTAATTTGTTACTTTTGATTTGATTTGGTTTGGTTTCTTCGACTGATTTATTATTGTGATGATTGATTCACATCTATTTGTTGCAACCTTTGCTGATTTGTAATTATATTCCAAAATTTGTTCCAAATTTGCAAATTGTCTTTTGATTTTTTGAATAATTCCTTTAAGTTTCCATTATACGCACGTAATCCTCATTTTAGCGCAATTTTCGTTTTTTTTGCATCCAAGCCGTTATCTGTAATAATTCACAAAAAATACCCGGACAAGCATAAAATATGATAATAAAATGGTAAATGAGTTAGAAAAATGTGCAATAAATTGCACCAATCAAGTGGTTACTGCATCATCATATTCTAAGAGTTAACGATTTACTGGTTTCAACATGTTGTCTATACATACCAATTTAATCATAGGGTTCATCTATTTAAAGTATGGGGTCTACATTTAGAGTTTCATTTTGCAGTTGTGGATCCTTTTGGTTAATTTTCCCCCTAAAGCTGCCAAGGGGCTGCAAATATGCACATAATTAGTAATTGCCCTGGGAGGAGGATTTTTAAATTATGTGTGTTTGTTACTATTAGTTTTTCCTTGTCATTATTTTCTAGACTACTACTTTTCTATTTTATTGATATTTGTAAATTGATACACAACAGAATCTAATGCGAGCACTTGATGAAATGGAAAAGGTCAACTCACAACTCTCAGCCTCTGTTGAAGAAGTGACTGAAGCACATCGTCAGAAGGCTGAGGTAATTCCGCTTTCTTCTAAATATTTTTATGCAAGAAAAGCATTTTACAATCCGTTTTGACACTTTTAAACTCGATCCTAATTGCATGGATTCATATCGGTAAAACATGAGTTGGATTTGCTGATTTTCAGTTTCCATAGGTTGACTCGATTTAATGGGACACTAATATTTTTTTATTTAAATATACATACATAATAACAAAGTTTATCTTGGAAAAATTAAAGTACGATGCATCGATTGCACTAGTTTAAGAATGCACATTTTAGATTCTTTAGCATGCATACTTCCATTTTATTAGATATTGAAGGACACCATCCGGACATTGCATAAATGTATTTACGAATTAAATTAAATTATGGACTATTGTTCTATACAACCTTAGTGTCTCATTAATACATGTTTGATACATCTAGAAAACAACATAAAGTTTGGGATGTGTCAAAAAGAGTCCCACATGCATGTTTGAAGTATGGGTACGGAATTACAAATAATCCGACACAGACAAATGCTGATGAAGATTCCGTTCAACATAGCTCGAATCAAGTAGTCCATAAGAGTTCATCTGATAGCCGAGTTAGTTTCAGAATTTCTCTCACAGGTATCAAACTTGAATATGTAGACAAACAAACCCAATTATCAAAATCAGCCAATACAATTCTTTAGCGAACAAAATATTTATTCAGCCACCCAAAACAGGATGCATTCATCTGGAGTGAGTTTTCTCTACATTTTTAACTTCCCCTACTTCAAAATAGAATCCTAAAAACAGGACATTCTCTATTTGGACCCACCCCCTCCTATCACACTTAAAATAACTTCCCCTATCACACTTAAACTATTTTACTGCAATAAAATAACCTAAATGTATTTTACTGAAAGACCGTGATAGTGAGGGTATTGTAGTGTAATTTACCCAAAAATTTATCCAGCCAACTAAAACAGGATGTATTTATCTGGAGTGAATTTTTCAACATCATTCAACTTTCCCTACCTCACAATCGAATCCTAAAAATAGGACACTCTATTGGGCTCCCCTTCCTATCACGCTTAAATTAACATTCCCTAGCGAATGTCACTATAGCCTTAAAACCTTGCAGCTGAGTAGGAGGTTTGGGGTTTTAACCCTGCTTGCATCTGGTTATGGCCTATTATCCGGAAAAAAAAACAACTTTTCCTATTTACAACTTTGCCTCTACACTCATTCCACATGAAAGGGATCACAGTAAAAGTTATTTTTATATCCAACACTAGTTTGCGCATTCTCATGAGTTGATTCTTTCCTTTCTGTAGATTGTGAAGCATCATCCACGAGAGGTGGGGAGGGAGAGGCAGGTGTTTGTTGATTTTTTCTGCAATCCTGATCGCCTTCGGAATCAAGTCAGAGAGCTCACAGCTCGTGTCAACGCCCTGCAAGGATAGCAAGCATCTGTTTTTATATATATTTTTATGGTAAATATCACGATGAGCATGATATTGCTCCTTAATGGATTTATATTATCTTTGTTAAAATTGCATTGGGGGCGTGAATTAGCATTTAGTCTCCATTAACAAGGATTTTTCAAGTCATATACTTGAGTTACTTGCTTGCAGATATGGTGTATGTATTTAGTAGACTTGTCGATGTAATTTGCCCATTTATATTTATATTAGTGCTTAAACTTCAATTACAATGATGTTATAAGAACTCTCTGTGCCTGCAGCTTCCGTCTATTGCTTTATTTTAGCGAATGTCACCATACCCATTTATATTTATATTTAGTAGACTTGTCGATGTAATTTTCCCATTTATATTTATTTTAGTGCTTAAACTTCAATTACAGCTTGAAGAAAAGATGAAAAAAATGAAAGTGAAAACCTACCCAGAGACTCTTGCTCTGTGCTAGATGGGCTGCAAGCCTATATAGCTGATAAAGTTTAAGAGGATAATGGGTTTATCGTATGTTGCCGTTTAGTTGCGGTGACGCAACCCGAAGAGGGATAATACAAGGTGCTGCAGATGCCCATGTTATTTTATTTTTTGATGGTGCCTGCAACATTACAGCGCGATTTAATTCTTAAGTTGAAGCAAACCCGACCCACTTATTTGCAAAGGTTAGGATTAAGGGGGCATTGGTTTTTATTTTAGTTTCATTTGCATCTATCTACATTTTTTCATTTTTCTTTATGGCAAAAATGAGGGTGTGACTGACGGTAGCCCTATGGTTTGTGGTCACTGGGGTGTGGATCCCTCCACCAGCCGTCAATCGCAACTCTTTCCATCTATATGGCAAAAATAAGATTGGGGTTGACCGTAAAACTCTTTCATGAGGTTCTTATCCTAAGAATAACGATGAAGACTTATGATCTCCATCTCAATCTTGCTGCTCTTTTTTCCGCAGATGCACCAATCGTGTATAAAGTCACAGTTTTCATAGCATCAACAATCCTAACAATAAATAGGTTATGGATTAGAAGAAAGGAAAGTAACTTGAATATTCTCAAGCCTGAAAGGATGTTGATATGCAGTACAGAAGAAAATCAAGAAGGGATAATGTGAGAATAACCTCTAGATGAGATTATGCTCTTCAGGTTTCGATCCCGACAAGGTTTTATATTGATTGTCGATTGAGTTTTATAAAACGAAATTAGAGGTAGCACCCATAAATGATGATGTACCTACTGAAATGGTCGAATAAGTGCAAATGGATGTTCAGAGTTATAGCTAATGGAGCAGCATAATTCGAAGATCAGTCGCAGTTAAAAAAATTGACACTTAGTGGGGAAAAAGAAATTAATGTTGCCAGACCTTAAAAGATAGGAATTATGGCTTGTTTTTGTTCTCATCTTCAATGCAAAACGACTTGGTATGTTCCCAGAATGGATAATTCTTTTTCCTTGTAGCTAGCTCTCTCTAACTTTTGCTGATCATGTCGTAGGCATAGCTGCTGCAAAGCTTTAAAATGAGTCTAATGACCTGCACCATACAAGTTAAGACAGACATAAAATTTAGGTTTTTTTTGGGGGGGGCGGGGCGATATTGAAACTTAGCAAATTGTTAAAAAGCCCCCGAAAACATCGTAATTATAGAAAAGCCCCCCAAAACGCTTAGCTTAACTGAAAAAGACCCTCTGGTTAGCATTTGGTCTAACCGTGTTAAATCTAGCCGTTAGGAAAGCTACCCTTCTACCTCCCATGATGGTTCAATTTCCCCTTTAAATTGCCCCAGCTGCCCATTGAGGTTGCATGGGCAAAACTGTTGGGGGTTTCTTGCAAATCTTGTAGCTACAACTTCTTTCCTATTTGCAAATCTCCGACTGCAACTTCTCTTCTTCTTGCCAAAATCCTTCTACTCCTCCAATTGCAGAAATTTAGTCTTTAAGCATCCAATGTTCAACCAAAACATGCACACAATGCTACAACAGCAAACGACTCCCAATATTCAACAATTTTAGTGCACACAAATTGAAAACCATCATATATCCCAGAAACAATACAAATAATAAACCCAATATTCACTGAAAAAACTTATTTTTCAGAGTTCTCAACCCACTAATTTACACAAACAACATTCTTTATCAACTCTTTGCCGTAAAAAATTAAACCCTAAATCCCAAAACTTTCAACAATAAGACCAGTCACACTAATTTGCGGAGAATACAATATAGAATGAGTACACACATGAAAGAGTAATAGCATGCAAACTAAAATACATTTTAGAAAAACACGAAATTTAGAATTTTGTTTTCCAACCCTAAGTTAGGGCTCTATTTTGAAGATACGAAACAGCTATGGATGCTCACTTGAAGATTGAGAGCGGGAGAGATGATCGAGAGTTCGAGATTGAGAGAGAGAAAATATCGAGATCATGAAAAAAAAAGTGGCATCACCCACAAGAGACATACACGAAAAAAAAAGCTAGAAAAGAACAATTTTTGTATTGAACAGTTGAGATGCATGTTGTTCTTGAACTTTCTGAAAGAAAATCCGCAAGAATCCATATGAGATGTACAACACAATTTTTATCAGAAGCAAACATAAGTATTTCACAAAAGACGCATATGAGATGTGCAATACTTTGTAATGGAAACTAACGTAAATAATATTACAAGGATACATATGAGATGGGCATCATTTCTCCCTGTGCATCTCAGACGCACAAACATAAAATTCCTGAGTTCACACCACCAAACTTGAAGAGATACGCAGTGACAATAAATTCCCAAACAATTCAAAAGGAAGTTTAAGGTGTCGAACTACAAAATATTCAAAACATTAACAATTGATGCATATTACAACACATAAAGAGACGCCCCTTAATGGTTTCTGCAAACTTTGAATTAAGCTCATAATGCTCCATCAACATTCCAATAGTTTTGTCTCTAGTCTTCTCTGCAAAAATTAAACCCATATAAGAGTGGAATCCATATGATACCATACAGTACTCCCCATCAGTTGCGAACGCAGGCTTTGAATGCAAAAAGATTCGGCCGTGCATAATTAAATGACATTTAATTTTGCAGTTTAAATCACCATAATTTTTAGTCTTTTTTAAGTAAACTAAATATTACGTAACAAATATACACTACTACAATATGGGGTTGCCCGTATGACTAAAGGAATCTGTAGGGGCAAATCTTTGTTGCCCCTGGCTGTCCTTACGATGCGCGACGTTTTAATTTAAAAATATTAAATCGTAATTTGTTGTTTGGCCCTACGGAGCCCCAAACAAATGACCTACGGTGATATCCGTAGGAGCATATAAATGGGTATTTAATAAAAAAAAGGCTCAGAAAAGCCCTATGCCTGTATCTCGATCTCGTTCCCAAAATTCTCTGTGAATCTCTCACGCGCGCGTCTCGATCTCGTTCCCGCGTCTCCAATTTTCTCCTCGTCGCCACCGCCCTCCGCACGCGGCCCGCCACCGCCCTGGTTCCCAAGAATTCCTCGTCGTCATCGTCGTCGATTGCGTCGTCGATCACCGAGCGTCTCCGTCGTCTCCTCCACCGCCCGCTACAGGTTAGTAAATCCCCAATTAAACATAATTTTGATGATGTTAGGGCTAGGGTTCAGGGTTTGGGTAAGGGTGAGGGTTAGGGTTAGGCATCAGGTTCGGTTATGTTTAGGTTAGGGTTAAGGTTAGGGTTCTGTTGGGGTTCAAGTTAAATTTGAAAGACCCTGTCATCGTTTTTGTTCTTCATTGTTTACACATGAAAAAAATGAGGTTTTTTCTTGCTTTGCCTTTTGTTACCGGACAAATAAAAAATGATTAACAAGAAGTCATTTTTCTTCAATTTCATTTACTCTTTGATTTGCCAAATTTTTTTCGAACACAATTTTCTATCCTAATATGTTCTCCTTTTCTTATAAAGGTTTATTTTTCGGAGGACCAGTCATGTACGATGGCAATATTTTTTCATTCAAGATCACCTTGTTCAATGGCCAGTCATAAAAAATTGGACATATATTTTTGTTAATGATCACAGAATGTTCTGTAGGGTGTACTCAACAGCGGATCCCGCTTTAAAACCAAACGAAGAGCGGGGCATTGTAGCAGATCCCTCTTTTCTAACTTCAATCATGTGCTTAGCATTGGCCGGCACTTTTCAAATAAGAACGATACAAGGCAAAATCGAGATCCACAAAATCGCTAACCCTAAACCCTAAATCAACGATGAGTGGAGCTAGATTGTGCGCCGTCCTCGGCGACCTTGGATTCAACAATGGCAGAGATGTTCTAGATCCCGACAGCTTCGAGTGGCCGTTTCAGTACGAAGAAATCCGCCCCGTTCTCGATTGGATCTCCTCAACTCTCCGTCCTTCAAATGTTCTCTCAGCCTCTGAAACCTCACAGTACGATCTCTCTCTCTCTCTCTCTCTCCGATTTCTGCAAATTTCGATGTTCATAGCTGTTGTTTCCCTTCAATTTAAATGAGAAATCTAGAGCAATCAAGTATGAAAATAAAATTTTTATTTTGTTTGCATAAAGTAGAGGAGGAAGAATTATTTCTTCTATAAATTACTTAACCATCATGTTTTGTTTCAATTTTCTGGAGAAGGAAATGAGTTGGGTGGTGCTTGATTGGGGTAAAAGATGTCAGATAGGTTGATTTACCTCAGACAAATGAGTGGAATCATAATTAATTATTATCTCATCTCCGGGATCATCAATATCATATAAGCCTTCTCCCATCAAAATGGGGTGCGCCAAAAAGCAATGTTTCATGAAATATTTGATAAAGTTTTATGACCATGACTAATGGAAACCCCTCTTATAGTCTTATTTAATTTCAAATTCCCCACCATGAAAACTATACACAAGAGTGCGCGTCCGCGAAACTTCCGTAGTTTGGAGAGAGAAGTCTGGAAGGAGGGGGAATGAATTATAGCCTTGCTATAGGGAATTACATCCGCCTCTAACCCCCTCAAGTGAAACAGAACGCATGAGAAATACTTTTCCTACCAAGATGGTGGAATCCACATCATCTACGAGGACAATTATTGGCTACAAGGTGGGTAGAGAGTGCAATTCCCTATGTAGTGGATATCATGCCCATTTTTTACCCAATAGGAACTCATGGAGCTTACATGGATTCCACCATTCCGACAGGAGAAGTATTTTTCAGAACGCATTCCCATGAAACAATGAGTATCTTCAATTTGCTAATGAACTTATCATGTTCTTTTCTGCTTTTCAGGTATGAACAATTTCTGCACGAAGGAAAGCTACTAGAGGTATGCTGTAGTTCTTAAACACATCAAGTTCTTTAAATTTGCAGCCAAGGGTGGTTCTTCTTGTCTATTGCCAATATTCCCTGCCATGCTAACAACTTATTTCATTGACACAATTGGAAGGAAACATAGACATTGCATCAATAATTTCATGTAATCTGCAAAAAAAAAAGAACTTTCTACGGAATTCTATATATAAAAATCTCAATTGTTAATGCAATGCTCTCAGAGAACTTTTGAAGACGTCAATAACAAAATATTTCAGTGCCAACAGAATAAACTAAATAATTAATTTATTAGTATCACATGGATACATGTATTAGTTTAATACAGCAAGAAATATTTACAACTAAGTTCTTGCAATCCAGGTTTTTCAGTTGCGAGAACTGTTTTAAAGATTAGAGTACATTCCGACGGCGCTTCATGTTATTCTCTCTTGCCTTCTCATTGTTAGTTTATTTTTTCTTCTTTTGTAGGCTTGTATGAGTGGTATTATAGCTCATCTTCTTTAGAAATGGCATTATTACCAATGCAGATGCCTTTACACTGTTTACCTTCAAATTTTCTTTAGTTGTGCAATTTTAAGTATCGAATATCCAGGAGACCAGTACAATCTTTTTGTAGCAAGTCATCATCTTTCCCCTTCATTTTCCCTTTGCATAAGCTATTAGTTCAATAGTTTCATGCTTTTCAAAGTGTCTATCGGCCCATTAGATATTTGGACACCCCTTTTTCTCGCCCATAGTTTTTTGGGTCTAAATTTTAGCTCTTATAGCAAGTCATGACTAACAATCTTAAAATGTTGGCACACATCTAAACCATGGTTTGAAGTCTCAGCCGATCTTGATTCGAGATGCCCGATTTTGATCCCGAAAATGACCGTCTGAGTTCTGATACTGATAATGTCCCAAACCAAGTTATAATGGATTTACCATTTAATTAGCAGGATTCTAGTATTAAGTTTATTCATAGGTTAGTGGGTTTATAAATACGTTATTTGGTTACTATTTATCTGAAATCATTTATTACTGAAAAAAATATATAAAATACTATAGTTATTTTCACAAACTATTAAAACAACCATTTTAGTCATAATTGATTGCTAAATAAATTGCTAGATTGTTTATAGTCGCCTTCTCACTTTTACTGTTTCCATATAGAATTTCATAATTTTGAATTGTTTTTGTCGAATGATATGATTTGAGATGGCCCGTACGCCTGAGATGGCCGATTTGGATCCTGAATATTTTGATTTTAAACGTTGATATGGCATGGCATTTCTCAATTTAGAGTACGCATATAACAGAGTAGGTGTTGGGAAACTGCTTAGACCAAACCAGCATAGACTTTACTTACATAACATGTTTTAGATGCTAAATTATGTGGTTCTTAACACCACAGTTTTGGTTTCGAATTCACATATCATGAGTTGGAAGCCAAATTATGTGGTGAACTACATGACGCCCTTAAACGAAAGTACATATTTTGCTTCCAATTCATATATTACGAAAACTTAATCCGCCCAATTTGCTGTTGTTTGTGTAGGTATTTGACGCACATTAAAATAATCATTTCAGTGTTATTATTATAGCTTTCCATTTATACTTATTTTTCATGATAATTAAAGAGTATGGAATTGGAAGATTTACCTCATTCCCCATAAAATTTTTGAAATTGTAACTCACATTGCATCACTTCTAATACCTAAAAATCTATTACAATTTGATAATAATCAATTTGGCAAAAGGCATGTTGTTGGATTTGGCGAAGGATGTTATCATGTGCGTATTTCCTATCAAAATTCAGAGTACAAGGTGTCAAGGACTAACCAAGTTTCAAAGAAAGCATGTCCTTAGTCCTTGGCCTTACACAATCAAGGTCATGTTATGATCATTGTATTCTTCCTTTTAACCTATATGAGTACTTATGGTTTTCATTGAAAAGGATTAAGGTAGCGAGATCTGTTTTATATAAATATTTTACAGTTTCAACCTAGGCTAAGGCATCCTCAATTTCACAATGCTTCACATATTTTTGATAGTGACTATTTGCTCTAGGTCCCAAATTATGTTATTTATGATCAGAGATGTGAGGCTGTTTGGTAGCTTGTAAATGGAGATTCATGCAACATTTGCTGCAACAAATCTCCATTTTCTTTTTTTTGTTAGCAACAAATTTGAGTTGGAAATGGAAATGATGATGCAAAATGTATCAAATTCTTGCAACGTTTGTTGCACTCATTTTGGTTGTAACAAGAGTTGTAGCTTTGGGAATGATTAGCATAGATATTACGGGGTGCCGAATAAGCTTTGTGTATGCCACATATGCAAATTTGCAATAATTGTTGCATTTCCTTTAGTTTTTTGTTCAACCAAATACAAAAATTGGTTTGGATTTGGAAATACAATTATAAAACTTGAAGATAACCAAACAATGGATTTGAGTCAAATTTTTTTTGCAACAAATGCCGCATGCAACGAGTGTTTCAAAAGGCGGCCGCCTAGGCGCCTATGCATCCGCCTAGGCGCCTATGAAGAGTCGTACCATGTATTCTTATGGGTATATGTTAATGCTTGTATTCCTATGGGTATACTCTCTTTATTTGTTAACTGGGGCGTAATATATAATAAATTGGAGTTGTTTTAGCACTAGTGAACGTCGATGGCCACCATGAAGGCCTTCCATTGCCGATTTCGAGAGCCGCAGCAGATTTCAAAGGCTATGAGGACTAGCGACCGTCGTCGGTTTCGAAGTTCTTCAAATTGAACTTGAACATCTCCTTTTCGATATTCACCACAAACTTCAATCTTGTTCACGTTCGATCTTTAAGTTCGAACTCACCTTCGACTTTAATTCAACCACGTTAACACCGCCTTCGAGTTTCGACTGTTACTTTGAGTTTTTGACGACAATGTTTTCTTTGCCTTTATTTTTACTTTTTTGGACTTGAAATTGGAGAGATTTAGCTTTAGACAATTAGTTAATTATTTAAATAATTTATTTAGGCCGCTTCTACAAGTAAAAAGGAAACCGAAATAGTTAACAATTAAATTAGAATCAATATTTAATTGATAAGTTTAAGAAAATAACTAAATTAACTCAAAATACGCCTCAATTGATTTTAATGCGGTCTGGGTGGCCGCCTAGGCAGTGCCTATGTGTTCAGGCCGTTTGGCTACATCGCTTTTTTTGCCGCTTTTTAACATTTGTTGCATGCAACATTTGTTGATGTTGCAATTCTTTTTTATTTCCAACCAAACATGCCCTTGGTAGCCTTTCGAATCCCAATTTTGAAGTTAAAAAATGAGTGGTAATCATTAGTCATACATGTACTTACATGGTTTAGCACCATGATATCTTTTCAGGCTTTATAGGGAGAGAGCCAAACATAGAGCAAGCATTTCCGATTTTTGCACTATTGTAGTTTGTCAGTTCCGTAGGTCGTTTGACCATTATTCACCAAGAAAACATGTTGAGTACTTGAATTAGTTAGTTTGCAATTTCATATCTTTTAATCGTCCACCCATGTTTAATTATTATTGCTTAACTAGGATTAAGATGTGTGTTTTTAGGGAATGAGCAGTCACATTTCATTTACCTTTTCTCCATTCAAATCGGAAATGTGGTTCCCTCTTTCAAAATCATTTGCTACATTGAAGAATATGCGAGCCTCATGTATCCTTTAAATTGTACAAGTAAGAATTATCCAAGGACAAGTTTTTTATGCACGTGGATGTATGGCAGATATTGTATGGTTAAAATTAATCTTATTGGTTTGAATATCTTGATCAATCCTATTTATTTAAATGTTGTGATTTTAGAATGAAGTTCTGGAGATGACTCTAAAAGCAGAGAGCTGTTTGAAATTAGATTGTAGAGAAGTCCAGTAAAATATTTAAAGGGAATGATAATATGGATAGTTTGAAATAAGGAATAGATTGGAGGATTTTTCTCATTTTCTTAAATTTTGGTTGTTAAAAGGAAAGACCATCAATTGGTGGCATGACCTATACCCTTGGAGTTTGCATTATAAGAGTAGAGATTACGTATTACAGGAGTTTAATATAATGGGGTATCATAGACCATGAAACCTATAGTTAAACGAGTGAATGAATGCTGCTAGTATTTTTTATTACAAAGTACTCAGTACTCATGTGTATTTAGCTTTCCAGTTATAGAAGTTTATTTACCTTTTTGTTGAATCAATATATTATGTGGTGTTTCTAATCTAATTCAGCACTTTACTATTTTGTTATTCTTCTGCCCTTGATTGATTGGGTTACACAGAGATTAAGATGGATGGGCCCGTAATTATCGCATACAAATTTTCTTTGCAGAGGTCTTGGCTATGAATAGGTCAACTCACAGACTGTTTTCTAGGGAATTTTATGCTGTTCTTATTTGTAAGCATCATATCCAATTGGCCCTTGTGAATTACAAAGAATAATATACATGGTATTTATTGAGCTTCTTAATGTCAGGATAGGCTTAAACACTAGAGCAGGAAGAATGTAAATGGGAATGATTGGGTTTGTTAATTTGTTTCAGTTTCCTTCTCGTTCACTTTTATCCTTGTATACATTTATGTCTTCGGTAATAATGGATTCATAAAAGATGACAATTCATTGAAGGTCCTATCAATTTTTGATGCACATCAGATGATGACTACAATTTTTGAGGCCTTATAGATTTTCCCTATTAGAGCTGAACATTGATTATTTAGAAGGGGCTGGTGTGCTTATTAAGAATTATAAGGAAATATATGGAAGATTTATATAGCATTCATGAGTAATGATTTCTGATAGTCAATATGGATAGTAGATGGAGCACTTAATAGTAATTTAGAGAGGCGTTTGCTTAAAATAGAGTTTGATAAGTTGAGAGAAACAACTCAGATGAGGCCAATTTTTGGTAAGATTTTTTGTGTTCTTTCGTGTTACGGCTTCAGTAAAAATTATACTAAATGAATTTACAGTTTCCACATTCCCCCTATGGTTAATTCTGGTACTCTCTATAACATGCAGTTTCTTTTCAGGGGGAAGACTTGGATTCAGCATTTGATAGTATTTCAGTCTTTTCAAGTAGGAAAGATAATCAGGAAGCAGTTTTTGGTGCCGAAGAAAGACTTATTGATATCCGGTAACACTCTTTTCTGGAGTTCCTTTTCGTCTATTATTTTTGAAAATATTCACTAGGCATGCACCAAGTTTTGAAGTACTCGATGATTGATTGTCTCGTTAGCATCTCCTGCAGTTTTTCTTTTATTTTGTCTCATTGTCGAGGTAAGGAAGATCCCTACCGTTTTATGAATACCACATCAGAAATAATAGGTCATGGGACACACACTATGCATACATACGAGGAAGAGGTTCAATTTGGGGACAAACTATGCATACATTTGAGGAAGAAGTTCATATCGAAGATCGAGGCTGAGCTATTGGATGCTATTAGGATGTATTGGATTTTGTTTACAATAAAGAACAATTTGTTTAGGGTGGAGTCATTCTTATATAGAGTCGGAGACCTCAATTTTCATTCCTATGAGGAGTTTTTGCTTAATATTATTGGCAAATTACTCTTTCAAGTTCTTTTGATAGTACATGAAATCCTAGTCCGTTATTTTATTTCTCCACTCTAAATTATTTGAATATTGCTCCTAGCCATCCACAAACTATACCTTAACTTCCTTTTGTACCGCTTCTACCCCTAGCGACACCTGCAAGCGCCCTCCTCCGCCGCATCTGTTTGTGCCCCTAGCCGCACCTGACTCCATCTGTATCTCCCTAGTTGCCGTCTCTTTCTCAACATCCAAAACCACCCAACCAACATAACATGTCACGTCTCGCTTTCCAAAAGAACGGTAACGGGTACATGACGAGGACCGCGATGTATTTATTTCAAGAAGGTTTTTCCTCGCAACAAATACACTAAGCGTTTATAAGCAACATAAATATAACAAGAATAAACAAGTTATTAAGAATCCAACAATTAACTTATTACATTCAAAGTTCTACGGGGTTCAACAGTTGATAAAATATCTGAATACAAAATACGATAACATGATAAGCCTTAACAAGAGGCATATTGAAAAGAAAGCTGAATTAAAATCCAGTAGTCGGCCTGTGACGCTAGTTGAGAGCAGTCCTCCCCAGTCAGTTCAAGTTTCTCCATCCCTAAGTCATTTGACGAACATTCCAAAGAAAGAAATAAAACATGGTGGAATGCTCATCAACGAACCTGCACTCGGTAAGTCCCTAATAAGGATATGAATATAAACTTGATAAAGGACATGCATGCAGAAGAACATGAAATCTCAAGTATCAGCGGACAAGCAAGAGTGTCAATTAAACATGGCAACTATATGAATATGGCAATGTATCATAAGCATGGCAATGTATATAAGCATGACAATTCTATTATAACGTGCTTGTTGTAGTTCAATAGTGAAAGTACGTATGTATACGAGAGTAGTCCGTCAAATCCACGGATCAACAACATGATGAGTTCAAGGCCCCGTCAAACCCACAGGACAACGACACACGAGATTCATGTTAGGTGGTTTTTAGTGGACTCTCGTACCACGACATACATTCTTTACCAAACTACCCTCTATCCTGCGTATTTTAATTTATAGATAATAACACAAGTCTTATCCAAATTATGAATACATAAGAGGTACAAGTTAAAGTCGAGTTTCAAGGCGAGTTCATGTCAAGTTCAAATCGAGTTCATATCAAGTCATTACGTATTTATGGTTCGAGTCAAGTTATGTCAAGCATGCAACCGATTGTTCACACGGTTCATGTAGATTCAACAAAATGAGAAGTCACATAGTATGAGAGGGGGCAAGTATAATGTTCAAGTAACGACCAAAAACAATATTATAAAGAAGTGTTATGTATGACTAATTACTCAAGTCAATTGGATTCAGAATATAAACGAAAAATATAGCCCTAAGTGTTATACACGTGAGTTCCAGTCGCGCCTAAATACGACTACTGATTTGGGAGATATACCTGTTTTTGTATTATCGCCCAAAACAGATGAGAATTTGTCCATCGCTGTCGCACATTTTTAATACACAGTTTGAGTTAATTTCTGTTGATTTTCAGGTTTTGAGATTATTAGAAACTTGTAGGTCTTTTGGTATGCTTATCTAAACAATTAAGTTCCGTGCGATTTGGATTTCTGAAACTCTAGTTATGGTCATTTTAATATCAGCTGATTTCTGGACAGCAAATATGAGTGTATTGCCGGGCATATATCGGGTCATTCTATACATTTATGGGTTACCGAGTATATAGTAAAGTTCAAGGTCTGTTAATTATGCATCTATACATCTAAAGCTTATCCTGAACCGACATCGGAAGCTCAAGTTATGTTGTATTTAAAAACATTGTGCGAATCCAGATCGATTCTGTCCAGATTCGTCACTTAATTTTGTAACACAGTTTTCTATAATTTATGTCGATTTTCAGGAAATTAGTGTAACTAAGAAAATCTAGATCTTTCGATCTAGATATCCAAAACGCTTGAGTTTACTCAAATTGGAAATCGGTAGACCGAGTTATGTGTCTTCGAAGGTGGCCGGTAAAAACAGATTTCTTATTTTAAAAACAGTGATTATAAACGATGCAATTCTTAAACCGTTATTCGGTTCAACCTGAAATTTTTAGAACACTCCTAAAAATGTGTTTAAGGTCTTAATAAATTTTCTAGGGATTTACAGATGTCAAGATTAATTTCTAAAAATTAATTTAAAAATAAAGGTGTTATAGTCGTATTTTGAGAAAGATCGAAACCATGGTATTTATTTGTATTTGTTTTCTTTAATGCAAAATTAAATATAATTAATTAAAATTTCAGCGATAAATAACATGAGTTAAAAAAAACATTACTTAACATGTAATCAATTATTGTATGCGAGAATTTAAACTAAATATAGGTTCTTTATATCAAACATTTTAACTTAACAAAAATTACTTTATCATAGGACTAATCGGGATAGAAACAAGTATCAGCATCAATGAAGACATGACAAAAGAAGGGAAATTCAACAAGAAAGAAAAAGACGGGACTTGCTCGTGGCGTGGGTTGGTATAACAACCGGCTCACCGTTTTCTATATCCTAACGGCGGGAAGCAACTCTAGCGGTTACGAGACTCAAAGGAGACGAAGTAAAAGAAAAAGAAGCTATTAGTTTTAGCCATTGATTTTCTGAATTTGTGTAGAGGATTGAGAATGAAGGAGGAAAATTAATATATAAAGAGGGATTTATGTTCACCCTAATTCTTCATAATAATCTAATTTATTATGAATAAATTTTGGAAGCTAAAAGGAAGAGAAAATGAAAGGTTATTTGTAGGTTATGAAAGGGTTTTAAAAAATTGATAAAAAATAATTGTAAGATTGGAGGTTTGAACATGTAGCCAACGAAACAACAGGGCAATAACTTAACTAATTGGTTACAAGTTTCTTGCATATATTCAACAAGTATTAAATATATGCTAGATTCCGAAAGGAAAACAATATTTTATTAAAGAAAGATAATACAAAGGTATATCAATTTTAGGGTCGTTACAAAACCTCCTCTCGCTCTCTCTCTATATAGTCAAGTGGTCCTAAGGTGACTCTTTAGAGTTCAAACGAAGGAGTCATCCATTTTGCACTTCATGGATATCATTAGCTTATAAATACACGAGCTCTTATTAATTACGTTAGCATTTATTTATGTGCTAGGCATTTCATGAAATGCCACGTAGACGACTCATTAGATTGCATCATAAGGTGTCGCCTTAGGAACATTTTTCCACACACACACATATATATATATATATGTATATATATATATAGAGAGAGGTGCCGTAGGGGGGAGTTTCCGCCTATGGCATTGTAAAAACACTCCCTCCATGATTTTTTTCGGCGATCGGCATTTATCATCTTCATCTTCATCATCTAAGATGTGGATACGCTAAATTTTTATCTGATTCTACCACTTTTTCACTGTTGATTTAGTGGGTGCAAAATCAACGGGTTATCGACAATAGAACTTTTTACATTGCTAATTCTACGGTAAAAAAGCTGTAGAATTACATGAAATTTAGTGTATCCATATCTTAGACGATAAAGATGATGATGGGTGCTGTTCGTTAAGTAAAACGTTGAATTGATTTTTTCGACGACATAAGAGGATATTCTTTCCTATGGCACCTTTCCTCCATTATTCTCATATATAAATATTGGATCAAAAGGTGCCATACGAGAGAATTTTCTTCTATGGCATCGAAAAATACAATCTCGATTTTTTTCAACGACCGACATTTATCATCTTCATCGTCTTAGAAGTGGATTCACCAAATTTCATGTGATTCTACCACTTTTTCACTGTTGAATTAGCGGTGTAAAAAGTTCTATTGTCAGTTAAACCATTGATTTTGCACTCATGAAATCAACGGTGTAAAAGCGATAGAATCATATAAAATTTGGTGTATCCATATGTTTAGATGATAAAGATGAAGTTGATTAATGCCGATCGTCGAAAAAAATCATGGAAATTGTATTTTTTCGACGCCATAGGAGGAAATTCATCCCTTTGCTCCATTATTCTCTTTTTCTATATATATATATATATAGTATAATGGAGGAAATGTGCCATAACATGGAATTTCATCCTATGGCGTCGGAAAATACACCATCCATGATCTTTTTCGACGATCGACACTCATCATCTTCATCTTTATCATCTAAGACGTGGAAACACCAAATTTCATGAGATTCTATCACTTTTTCACCGTTAATGTAGTGGGTGCAAAATTAACGGTTTACCGACAATAGAACTTTTTGCATCGCTAATCGAACGGTGAAAAAATGGTGGAATCATATGAAATTTGGTGTATCGACATCTTACATGATAAAGATGATGATGGGTGCCGATCGTCGAAAAAAACAGCGGAGGATATATATTTTTGGCTCCACCTAACGAAAATTCCTCATAGGGCCTCTTTTCTTTATATATATATATATATATATATATATATAAGGAGATGATCCTATAAGGCCGGTTCTCATTTCATATTTTGAGGCCAAACTTTTAAACACAACCCGCCGTGATTTTCACCTATCCGTACCGGTCACTTTGATCTACTTGTATTAGATAGGTTATCTATAGAGTTTTACGAGATTTGGAAACCTCCAACACATCCATCAAGTTATTTTATTTATCATTCATCGTAAAGCCGTCGATTTTTTAGTCTATTTGATGGATTAGTTTGAGGTCTCCAAATCTCGTAAAATTTGATACATAACTTATCTAACATGTGTAGATCACGATGATCGGTGTGGGGCCGGTGAAAAACACGATAGATTGTGTGTTTGAAAAGTGGACCTCAAAATAAGAAATGAGGCCAGACCTCATAGGATCAGCTCCCTATACAAACATACATACATGCATATACGTCAACCCAAATTACACCCCTTCGCTTCTTTGAGTTTGCTTAAGTGGTTGTGGATTGGATTGCATGTCTTTCAGATTGGTATCTGTGAGACCTACAAGGATACAACCTGAACCTTTCTCTGTTCTCTCATACTGCATCGAGACACCTATGCAATGTTTCTTCATGCTAATAAAACTACAGCTTTATAGCCATCTCCTTACTCAGCCTACGTAGTAGTTGATGACCTTGCAATGTCTCATCAGGTTTTACCAGTAAATGGTGCTATTCCATTTGCATTCCAGTATTGAAAACTCCAACTAGGTATATGAAAACCATCATACAGATTTAAACAAAGCAAAAGTTTAAACAAATGTATTTGATCAAAGACATTAGTTATTATTGTCTATAATAATATTTTCCATTCTTCCTAATTCCTATATACAACTATATGAAACATGAAAATAATACTGTTTACAATTATATAGTCGATGTTCGCAACACAAAAACCTAAAATTTGACTATTATAAATAATATGAATTACGGAACATGAAAAAGTGATACATTGGCCTTGCTGATTCGGTGAAGCTGCAATGATCGAAAGTTTTAAGAATTGGGTTGAAAACTCTCGACGAACGTGGTGGCTAGAGTTCATGGAGAGAGTGAAACAATAAAGAGAAAATTGGGGTTTGGAGAAAAAGTTATTATTGTTATTAACATTATGAAGGAATTGAAGGGTCTTATGGACCTGGGAACACAGGGATTTGTGTGGGGGCTTGGCTTGGCTTTGTTGGGTAAAATTATAAGTTATAAATGTGCTAGTTTTAGTTGGGATATGGGGGAAAAAGATTTGACTTGTCACATGGGATTAGAAATGAGCTGGTATTAGGGATATGAATTTTTGTAGGAAGTCAGTGGCTGCACGCTTCCCTACAAGTCCCAACGTGGGTTCACCACTTAATATAAATAACTATCTTCACTGGCGTTTTTCCAAGCTGCAAGACCTGCTAGCAAGTATATGGCAAGCCTTCAATCCTAGGAATTGAACTAGCCAAGATATGCACATTGAGTTCCTGTGAAGGTCAAATTTCATTAAGGTCTAGTTGGAACGTTGAACTGTTGGAGATTAGTTGTCTGATTTTAATATTCACTCTTTAAATGTTGAAAAATGAATTCATGCTGCCTCGATTTATTCTGACTTATAAGTTCACTTCTACTCTTGCCTATAACTTATAACCTTGCTGCAAAGTCAAACAGCCATGTCTACTCTTTTGGTTAAACAATGTTATGCTTACCCTATAATTGGATTGTCCATATGATTATTGACTGACAACCCTTCGTTTTGTTGTTGTTTGTTATGTTCCTTAAATCCTTAATCCTTGAGGTTGGGATCTTTGGTCCTAGAGCGTGGGAACCGTTTTAAATGTGTGCAGTCAATTCCTTATTCCATTGTGCCTTGCTATTCTCCAAAAAAGATTACGCCTTGCAAGAATATACGCAATGAAGAATGCTTGGTTTATCTATACACAATAGAAAATGTTACAAATTGTGTATGTTATATTGTTATACTCCAGATTTGATATAGTAAAAAATCTTGCTTCTGGACAGATCAATACATCAATTCTGACCTTCGGAATTATTTTATTATGAGTTTTTTTTTATTATGGCGGCAGTTTCGACTAAGTAATATTCATTAGGCGTTTCGTGATTGATATCAATGGTTACAACCCGCATCGTGTTCACTTACCACTCACTTACCTATGCTCAACCTAAAAGACTGGTAATAGAGGACCGGGGGCATCAGATTTAGTATTTAAATCTACTAGAGCATGTAAGGGTGAGTATGGTGGCAGAACTTTCCTTGGTTCAGTTTATTAAGTTAAAGTGCAGGAAATCCCTTACTTTTTACCCAAAAAGCAGGACCCCCCACCCCAAAAAAACAAAAAACAAAAAAACTTGAACAACCTGCAGTTTACCTCATACACCCTAACGGTGTTAATTTTTCCGTCCATGAGAATTTTCTATACCGTAGGCGTAGATGCTCCTCTCTCAATTCTTTGACAAACCCAATTATATTCTTTTCTTCTCCTGCTGCTGCTCCTGCGTCTTCTTCTTCTTCTTCTTCTTCTTCTTCTTTCCCAAACCCAACTCCCTTAAATTGATGCTCGCCCATTCAAGGAGAGGAGAAGAAAGGAGGCAGGTGGCATGTAGACTGAATTGGAGATATGGGGAAGTAAGGAGGGAAAGAATTTTTTAGAGAAGAAAGGAGGGAAAATATTTGGGGAATAGAGGCTGGATGGGAATTTTGGGGAAAATAAGTCACATGCAACGCATGTAACACCAAAAAAATTAACGGTGTTAAATTTGTGGGGCTAAAGTTCTACTTAAGTTAAGGGGTGTTTATGCATTTTTAGCCTTCATTATATAGCAATCTGTAATTTTGGTCATGCTTCACATTGATGCTTTCTGACTTTTATAATAATTAACCGCTTACACTGAAGCAGACACACACAAATGCTGTGTTGCTTATATTTTTCCAAAAGTTATTCACTTGATATGGAATGCAGTTATATTATTATATTTCAGCATTTTTCCATGAGATATCAGAGATGTAATTATGAATTTGAAATTCTAATTCTTTTTTAAGGTGTTCCATTTTGTACTGCTGCATGCATATACAGAATTTAAATCTATTGCTGGACGATAATTGCTAAAGTAGCTCTGCTCATTTTGTGATGGTCAATATTATGCTAAGAATTTTCTTTTTCCTTCTGTAGAGAGGCCAAAATGGCATACAAAGCAGAAGCTGTAGAATTGCAAAAGCAGCTTCGGCGCCAACAATCTCAGTTTGATTTTTTAGCTGGCCAAGTGTCATCTTTGATACAAGGACGAAGGGCTCGAGTAGCAGCGACATCTATTGTCAATGGACACCTTACTGCATTAGATGAGAAGCTTTCTTCTCGGAATTTAGAGGTAAATATTTTAATTTAGATACTTTGGAATTTATTGAATAGATGCAGGACGCTAGACTCTTTGTCTTGGGAGAGAATGCTATTAATTCAAATCTTGTCTCTCTTGTTTGATAGTTTATCTTCGGTATTTGCCAATCTCTTTTATCCTCTTCGTCGCTTCCTCCTTTGTCTTCACCTTCATTTTAAGATCACAAATGATACCCTTGATGTCATTTTGCTATTATTTTAAGAGGACACAGTGTGAATATGCGATTATTTACTTAGAACATTTATATTCCATGTTTAAGCTTTATCTTGTGTCTTATGTATGCATATCTGACTCCTGAGGCCAGTATCTCAATGCGGTTTTATTTCTTTCTTTTAGATGAACGCAGTTCTTGGAAAAATTGCATCTACTGCACTTGAGTTGGCTCACTATCATTCAGGGGACGGTATTCTTCTTTTTCTGCGTCTTTAATTTTCCTTTTAGTTCTGGTTCCTGTCTTCTCTGTTTGAGCTTGAAGCTTGAAGTGATATACAAGTGTTATTAATTATTGTATTTAAGTGCCCTTTTCTTGGTTTCTGTATATCAAATAATTCATTGTTGTTTTCTATAACAATGAGCTACATTTCATTACCTCATCTTTATTACACCTTCTTACATAGCTTCTGATGAAGGTTTGGTGTCAACTCATTGTGCAGTAGATGGGATCTACTTAGCTTACTCTGACTTCCACTCCTACCTAGCAAATGATTCATCTTGTACTAAGGAGTTAAGCCAGTGGTTTTCTAAACACTTTGAGAAGGTAATGACTGCAGAACCAGCACTTTTCTATTTCATGTACGTCTATGCCTTGCCATACTTTTGTTAGGTGGGAAAGGGTTCGATTAATGATGATTTTGATTATCTTTAGCCTACACTAGGACATTCTAAATACTATTAATTTGTGGATAATGATGAGTGTGTACAATTTATATCTCTATCGTTTTTTGTCTAGAAGATTTACGACATTGTTGAACATAAACTATTACAGAAATGCGAGTTAGTGAAGCTCAAAATGTTGCTAGCAACTATAAACCACTGACCTGATTTGATTGCAGCTGTTTGGCTGCTATTTCCCCCCGTCTTTCCATCATATATATTTTTATGCTCATTGTAGTGATTTAGGTTTCTGTAATTCTGTTTCACATAGCACTGTATCCTGAAAGGGTGGGAATACTGTTGGATATTGTTGTATTATTTTACTGTTCTTATGGCCAACAATGTATATATGGCTTTGTCAGATCTAAATTATTCCTATAGAGAATATATGGGGGTGTCCCTACTGTGAACTGCTTCATTGATGCCACTCCGGTGCAGTGATTATTGGGCAAGGGTGGCAGTGTGAATGTTATCTCAGATGGGTGGCAAATTCTCTGTAAGATAAGAAATGAGTACATATGTAGGAAGGCAGAGGTAGATCCTGTGAGGGGGAATGAGGTCTTTCCATGTTTAACAGAGAATCAGAAATCAACCAGTGTGCAAGTTAGGAGTACACAACTTGTATTTAATGGACCAATGAGGCTAAATGCAGAGGCCTAAATAAATATTTTATGGTGCCAGTTAAAAAGGCTAAAAATCTAAAAGGCTATGACATTTTATATATCTCTACTATTATAATATTAACTCCAAGGGTATAGCTAAGTCATCGGTTGATGGTCTCTTTTTTTATAAAAAAATTTATGAAAAAATAAAATATCTCCAATTTATTTCTCATAGGAAGCCATCCACATCATCAACTTATTAGAATATTTTAACATTAAATTCAATTTTTCAAACCTCCCTTTCCCCCTCCCTATTTGGGCACCAATATGCATGCCATCCTTTTCAATTTCTAGAAATATCTTGAAAACTTTTATTATCAACCTAAATATTTAAAGAGAATAATGGAGGAAAGAGGCCATATGAGGGAATTTCCTCCTATAGTGTCAATAAAAATCAATCATCCAACATTTTATTCGACGATCGGCTCATAGGGACGGAGCCAGGTTTCAAGGAGGGGGGCAGAGTCACGAAGATTGAATAAGTAAAAATTTAATTTTTTTTACATGCATCATATTTGAAAATAAAAAAATAAAAGAGAAACAAAATCCTTATCCCCTATAGTACTTCACGTAAAGCAATAAGTCCAACAACAAAGAGAAAAATTTAAGTTTTTACCATTTTAAATCATAACATTCACCGATTAACACTTTTAAATAATTGAAAGTTATAGATCTAATACTTATTAAATATTGTATATCGATTAAAGTATTTTAAACTATAAAATAAGTCATTATGGTACACTATTTAGATACTTGAATCTTCTGGAGTTCTCCGTCTTTTTTTTTGCTTCCTTGAAGAAATTTGATTTTTGAATCTTAAAGGGATTTTGTAGGGAACAAGAAAGAAAAAAATGCAAATACTATTGATTGGGTTTTACTTGGTATTAAATTTAAAAAAAATGGTATATATCGATTTAAATTGATTCTGATAGATCTAGATTGATTTTGATTAATTTTAAAATAGGCAATTTTTGGTGATAATGAATAGCATGAAATATATTTAGTTCAAAGTTTAAGCTTGCTTGTAACTAATTCAAGCAACTAAATATAAATACAGAATAGTAAAATATAGAACAATAACAAAGAGTGCAAAACTTATGGGCCATGAGCTTAGCACGTGGGCTTGTAAACATGGGGGGTTTTGTGACACATGTGGCCCGATGAAGTGGGAAAAGGGAATATTAAATTAAGATATTTCCTTGAGCTGTGGCAAGAAAGCATAGGGGTCTCTAGTTTTTATTGAAGGAACAGGGCGACGGCTGCACTCGCAGGCCCCTGCCTACGTCTCTGGGCACCCATCATCTCCATCATTATCATCTAAGATGTGGATACACCAAATTTCATGTGATTCCACCACTTTTTCATCGTTGAATTAGCAATGTAAAAAGTTCTATTGTCGGTAGACCGTTAATTTTGCACCCACTAAATCAACAGTAAAAATATGGCAGAATCACATGAAATTTGGTGTATCCACATCTTAGATAACAAAGATGAAGATGATGGGTGGCGATGGTCGAGAAAAACGGTGGAGGGTGTACTCTTTCGATGCCATAAGAAGAAATTCTCTCCTATGGCCTCTTTCCTTCATTATTCTCATATTTAAATAACATAGTATTTATTTAAAGGCTTAATTCCAAAAAACTATCGAATACTTTGGCCTAATTACTAGAAACTACCAAATTCTTGTTAAATGCACCAGAAACTACCACAAAACTTTTAAAAACTACACGAAACTACCACAAACTACCAAAAAATACCATAAATAAGGTACCATGTCAACAAAATTGCAAGAAACCACCACAAAACTTTCAAATTATGACAGTTTCTCGTAATTTTGAGAGAATTTGGTAGTTTTCAGTAATCGAGACAGAATTTGGTACTTTTTTTTTTGAATTAGGCCTTATTTAAATATTGCAGTACCAATTATACATCCATGTGCATTACACATGCAAAATACATTTAATCAAAGAGATGAACCTTAAGAGGTTGTATGGAATAGAAGAAAAGGATTCATGTAGTTGTATATCTATGAATAATGTTGTTTGTGGTGATGCACACACCTTTGCTTTGAATGAAGGGCCTAAAGAAAGCAGACATTGCATACTGTATTTGTTTGAGTGACAATGAGAGCACCGGCAGATATATATGGTTTGATGTAAAAGTATGGTTTGTGAAGTCATCATGAATGCGTAAAAGCGAACTATTCATTATTACCACAAGCTTCTTCATCTAACCGTGTACTATGCACTACTGAGAGCAATTGTCTTTATGGTGTATCTATAAGTCAGCATTAATGTTTTTTTAAAACACCATATGATCGAGTAGAGCTGATCCCACGATATTAGGTATTCTGAACCTGCAAGATATTAGGGTTCTCAATTAATATGTTCATTTTATATCTGTCTATTGTAACTAATTTGATCTTGTAATCAGGGACCACTTCGGCTTGTTGCTGAGGAGGGTAAATCTAAGTGTTCATGGGTGAGTCTAGATGACATCACTAATTGCTTGAACCGAGGTATATCTTTGATCAGTCATTCAGTAAATACATGATTCCTTATCTATTTAAAGAATCAAATATCTGTGAACAATATTTTTAATTTTTAATTTTTGCTTATATCAAGTCTTGAATATGGAACTTTTGACTATCAATCGCAACAAATTTACCACCTGAGTTAGGCAAGAGAGGACTTGTCAGCTTTGAGGATTGAAAGTAAACCTTCAACATATGTGCTATTCACATAAAAATAATGTTGTTCAACCTTAAGCTTGAACATTTGTTTGCGCTGCCTTTATGCCTTGATGTTTTGGGAGAGAGTTATATTGCATTCAGCCTTATTCATATTCACTGCGTTCCTCTTGGGGGATTCATTTATCCCTCTCTGCATCTAGGCATCTTGGCATCAGTTACCTTCTTCATTCATTAATATTTTCCTGTCATATGGTTGTGACTTATATATATGGCCAAAGGATTGTTTGTCTTATGTCGCTTTTGTCGAGATATTCCTTACCGGGCCAGTTAACGTCCTTTGACGAAGGCCGTACTATTGGGCCTACTTATCTTCTGTGCTTTTTTATATTTATGCCAAATGTGCATTTAAATAAATCAGTTGGTGTTGAGGATATTTATCCTAGATGGGTCTTGCATAAGTTTTCATTATGCCATTCAACAGTAAAAAGCTTGGATCTTTAATAGCATGACCAATACCTCCTCTTGTGCCTCGCATGCCCGCCTTTTGACCATTTTCTGCGACAAGTAATTTTTCGAAATTTTGGAGTTTTCCTCTGCCTTTATACGTTGAAATTTTTCGGAGAGCTTTATATTGCATTCATTATTATTTTTGTTCATTCTTGCCTCTTGGGGAATTCTTCATCTATCCCTCTCTGCATCGAGGCGTTTTTGCATCTTCTAAGTTTCCCTTTATCCATTAATGATGCAGGACTAATGTTTTCCTTCCTTATGTCTTTGCTATATTGTGTGACCTATCTTTTGTGCTATTTTTTCATGCTAAATGCATATGTGGATTAATCAGCTGTTTTTGAGTCATAAATTTTCATTCTGTCATTGAACAACTAAGGGTTTGGACTTTGGAGCCATAATAGCATAACTAAATTTTCTTGTACCTTGCATGTCCTGCCTTTTATCAATTTTCTGCAAGTATGTTCCTTACCGTTATTCCAGGTAAAATTTGGAGTTGAACCTGTTCATCAATATCATAAGATCTAGAAGTAAATTCTTTTGTTAGATAAAACTAAAATTTCTTTATGTGATAATTCTAAATTTTTACTCAATCATGACCCTCTGAAATCACCATGTTTTATTTGAGTGATATATGGACAACACCATATTATATTCATTTCTCTGTATTGTAAGTCAGAATGTTTGAACCTGTATCAGTGCTTACTCCGATTAGTATATCTTACCATGTCAGTGATGGAGACTGAATATGAGAATGCTGGATACCACTTTTAGAAGCATGTAGACAATTTGGTCATGTGTATGCAAATTTTGAACCTTTTACAATGCATCTGTATTTTTCTTAGGCTGTTCAGTTCATATGGAGTCTTATAGATGATTATAATTGCAGCTAGAAACTTTGTCCGTCACTTCCATACCTTTTTACTCCTTTTTAGTTGGATGTGAAAAACACCATAACTAAAGCTAGGTTTTTTCTATCTGCCACTTTCCCTACTTTCTTACGCTTTCAAGTTGGCTGAACCTAAACATCATAACCATAAGGTAGGTTTTCTTTACTTTGCCATTTAGATTTGCAAACCTCTCTCTCTCTCTCCCATATTTGTTTCCTGCTAAAATTTAGTATTAAGATGGCTGAAGTCAAATTGAAAGCTGGTACCAAAATTTGGTTTGTTGCCTTATCTGATATGGGTTGTGCTCAATACTCAATCCCAGATTTTGATGGGGACAAAAGTGATGATGGCAAAACTGGCTGTATCTACACAGTAATGATAGCTCTAATTCATAAAGAAAAATAGTTTATATATGAACTTCAGGTTACTAAAGGACCTTCTTGGAAGCATTATTTCTTGAATGGAAACTGTATTGAGAAGTTCACTTGTTTGTTGTGGATCACCATGATAAATGGTCATGAAAATCAACTTCAGGTCAATACACCATCTTATTGGAGGCATAGTACATAGCATATGTTTGAATGTGGCTACAATAAAGATACTAGACAGGCATTTAATCTCATCCTTCAAGCACAAACACCTCTAATACAAACATCGGGGAATGAATACCTGACGCTAGTATAGTTCAAGTGCTGTACTATAACTACTAAAGAATATTTTGGTTTATTTTGACATTTGTATCTAGTATCTACTTAAAGTTTATGTACAGTTTGTGGGCTCTTCTTGCAATTTTTGTTATGAAAATTTTGGTTAACATTTATCTTAATGCATGAATAATATACATGTAATTCTATGGTCTGGAACAAACGAAATGTGTGAAGTTTTAGATGCATTATTTATATTTTCTGCATGCTAGAGCTTGCAAATGATATTATACTTTTCCTCAACATTGCGATTTCAGGTGAAACTGAGAAATCTCACCATCATCACCGTGTAGCCGAATTGCAACGGCTTCGTTCCATGTACACATTTTGGTTTGTCACCCTTTTGATTTTACTATTCCTTATTCGTGTTTGATTTTCTTGTTCGTGTCCTATTGAATGCCCTATTTTGTTATCAATGATCTTTCCTTGAAGCGTGTCTTGAAAACCCCAAAGATGTACCTTGAAATTCCATGCTTTCATGGTTCTAACCTTGTAATGTACTACCTCTTTATCTTAGAAGAGATGACTGCTTGAGTATTCCTAGATGGCTAGAACTACTTGGTTTAGGTTCATTTAGTTCTGAAGTAGGATATCAGCAGAAAGAATATTTGTCTGTTCCTGCATCATCTTTTTTTAATGAGAAGTTTTCATTCTGCGACTTGAAACGGGAACTTGAATTTGCATTATTATTAACATATAAAACCTGTTCTTTGTGCTACCTGGCTTATTGATCGTGTAGTAATTTAGAAATGAATGGTGAGCTTGAGAAGAGTAAATTGAGTGCTACACTATTTGATGTGGTCCTTTGCAATGAGAAAAGAAATGATGAGTTGATGTGGTCTACTATCAGTGTTTCTCAGCGGAACATGGTCATAAGTTGCCGTGGTTAGGAATTCATTACCAACTCGATGACTATTATACTTATTTAGGTAGAGATGTAAATTTTGAAAACCTGAACATCATACTTATTTAGGTAGAGCCCAGCTTTTTTAAAAACGACCTGAACATCACCTGGACTTAGCGGTCGATTAGCCGACCAGGGGCCCTCCAGTGAATAAATTCGGATAGGGCCCTTTGACCAGTTTTAACTCAAGACAACCCAACTAATAAGACAGACACATACACACTCATATAACATATTAAAATCATGTACCATGCAATTGCTCAAGAAAATTTCTGCACTGTTTTTCAGAGGCCTGAACGTTTTGTTCTTCAGATGTCTGATACACGGCTAGATGTCTGTCAAAGTTTGAATATGAGAGTCATTGGGGTCTCGAATCTGTCTGTTCTCAGACATCTGAATAGATGCCTAAAGCATATTACTCCTAGACTGAAAATTATATAGGATAACAGATATCTTGTGCATAATTCTGTATGTAAAATTAAGCTCCCTCTTTCTCACCCAAACACACACACACACACAACTCTTGTATCCAAAATGCAAACAGATGTAGCATATTGGTCAGGCCTCGTCCATGTTCATTTTGTGTGCAACTTCAAATTCATTACCTTCAACAGTTGCGTTTTTATGAAACCAACTTATTTTCAAATCTGACATGTTTGATAATCTTGTTACCTGTTAATGAGCAAGTCGAGTCTATGTGAAGCCAATTACTCTTTTAATTAATTGGGATGTATAAAGGTAGGCATAGTCAAAGTATCAAACTGAATCATATTTACCTGATTCAAATCTACCCCACCCAACCTGCTGTCACTAAATTTTGAATCAATGTCATGTAGACATCTTGTGGTAGAAACTTTAGACAATTCATGTTGAGATTTCACGGTTATGAGTTGTGGTCCATAGCTCGCCCTAGTTTGGTGGCAAAGGCTTAGACAATGATGATGATTACAGGACTGGTGAACGTAGTTGCTTGGATAGTTGAACCTGTGGTGTAGATTTGTTGAGACTTTTTACTTCGTCGTTCGTTACTCCAATCCTAATATATTAGTGCATTAGATCATATTATTGCAACTACTTGCCATTACCCATACTCTCTATCAGTTTCAATAAGATTTTAGTTTCTTAATCTCGACAGAGCTCATAGAGCCAGTCACTGCATTTAGCAATTATTCATTTTACCTTTTTAGAAAAGTTCCAGACAATCGAATTTTTTATACAACAAGCTTGTATTAAATCATTTTGACCTGATATTTCTAGCTTCTTTCATATCTTTGTTAAAACAATATAGCTTTCTATATGCCTATGAAAGCGTGAAGAGAGCTGCTTTAGTAGTGACACAGTTCACACATCCATGCTTTCAGATGTACATAAAAATGCATTCCGGCCTCTCCAAATTAAAACAGCAGCTGGCAGCTGTTCCTACTCTAGGTTGTCTCATGATGATAACCATTTACTTATTTTGTCGTCCTGCTGCATCGGCATACCATTTACTTTATTCTGTAAGACACTATGTCAGACTTATGCCTTATTTGCAGCTTTGGGCACTTGGAAACATGTCTAGAAAACATGTGCACACCTTACATCAAAGTATTGACTTGCATCGCTAGGCATCCTAATCCAATATATCGTCCGACATGACTGACATTTGAAACAGTGTAAAGGTAGGATACAGTGAGAGTGTCATTAGAAGTTAGAGGTAGCTTCAACGAGAGTAAAATGAGGGGAGTTGGTTGAGATAATTTCGACTTGTGCAACCGGTATTGATGTTTGCTAGTTAGGAGGCATGGCAGGCCATAATTGAAGAAGCAACTAAGACTTGGAGCATACCTAAACTGCTAATTTGATGGGGAGATAGCCCTTAACAAAGTTGAGTGGAGAAGAAGGATGTTTTTGGTTCTACATCCTTGTCAGCAGGGAAATAAACCAATGCTTGTTATTTTAATTTCCACAGATTTGATAAAGATTTTTCAATATTATATACGTTGGAATTCTATGCTCCCAAGATTTGTTGCTCTTTCTTTGGAACCATTAGTATCTCCAATGCACACCAGATTGCATATGTTATCATACACGCATTCTTACACTCGGGACATGCACTCTAGTGACCGATAATGTCTTGATGTTAAGGATGAAATTATTATGAAGTACATTATTGTAGATGTTTATTTTTACTACTTATCATATTCTATGTGGCTATAGATTTGCAACAAGTGAAAGGCAGTGGGTGGAAGCCCAGGTTGAGAATGCCAGACAACAGGCTATTCTCTCGATGCTCAAGTCACAAATATCCTCAGATGAAGCTCACATACATCATGATATACATTCTCTTAGGTACCTTTTTCGAATAATTAATCTTTGCATTCTATTGTTACATACTCTGCTTATTGTTATAAGACGTCGTTTTGTCCAACCGAATCAAGGGGGATTGTTTTCACTTTCTATTATATGTAGTTTTGATAAGCCAGCTTGTTTTTGATAATATATCGCGTTTTGTTGGTACTTAAGTTTATGTTTGCACACGTCGATTCTTGTATGGAGCTACTTTCAGTCTTTCTCCATGTCCTACCAACAGTGAAGAGTTGAGACTTGGAGGATATTGATAGTTAATTTCCTTTGGACGGCACTTTAAATTCCTAGAAGGAATTAGATCCCTTATGTATCATAATTGGCAATAAGGTTTCTATATTACCTGGATTACTATAGCATATAGTGCTTATTTCTGGTTGATTTTAAGTAATTAATCTTTGTCATCACATAAAGAGATGTGACTAATCTGCTGGTAATCTTAGGTATCTCCCGTTGTTTTTTCTATTGGCATGTCTTGTACTGGATTCCCGATTTCTCTATGTTTTGCCACCTTATCGAGCTGTAGACTGCCATGAACCCGTTGTAGAACTTGAACAATAAATAAAGGAGAGAAGGAAAGAAAGAGAGTGCCTTTTTCGATTTCATTTCCAATTTGTTTAGAATAATTATATCTGAAAGAAAATATTTATCTGAGCATATAGTTTCATCTTAAGAACATACGTTTTTGGTGCCTTTTTCTCTCTCCCGTTCTATAAAATGACCATTAGTGAGTATACAAGATATTTTAATTTCCTCCTTTATATATATATATATATATATATATATATATAGTTTCGAGTAGGATTCTATCAGAACGATTTGGAAACAAATCCTTTCCACTTTTTCACCATTAGATTAACTTTGAGATTTGTGCATTTTATTATGTTATGTTTGGTAATAAATGAAAACTTTTATTTATAATTGTAAGCATTTTATTATGTTATGTTTGGTAATAAATGAAAACTTTTATTTGTAATTGTAAGCACATATCTCAAAATTAATCTAATGGTGAAAATGTGGAAAGTATTTGTTTTCAAATCCTTTCAATAAGATCCTAGTCGAACTATATACACACACAGATAGATCAATGAAGAAAAGAGGCCCTAGAATGCTTTTTCGTTTTGTGGCTTAAAAAATCTATGCCCTCCATTTTATTCGACGCTCAACACACAATCATTTTTATCATCTAAGAAGTGCATACACCAAATTTCATATGATTCTACCACTTTTTGACGGTTAAATTAGCAATGTAAAAAGTTCTATTGTCGGTAAACCGATAATTTTGCACCCGCTAAATCAATGGTGAAAAGTGGTAGAATTACAAGAAATTTGGTTTATCTACATCTTAGATGATATAGATGGAGGTGATGGATGTCGATCGTCGAAAAAAATCACGGAGGGTGTTCCTTTTTTGACGCCATAGGAGGGAATCCCTTCCCATAGCACCTTTTTTCCATTATTATCACACACAGAGAGTGATATGAGGTGGCGGCTCTTTTTCCAAAAATGGCTCCCGCCTCACAATACACTTATCCCTTGTATTTCACCGATCCAAATCGGTTATGTTGATTTACGTATCATGAAATCCCTATGTATAAAAATTCTCGAGATTTAAAGATCTCTAATATGCCCATCAAATGATCATATTTTTCATATATCTATAAGCTGATAATTTTTCTAGCCGCTTGACGAACGCGTTATAGATCTTTAAATCACGAGATTTTTTGTACATAAGGGTTTTCTAATAAGTATATTAAGATGGCCGGTTTGGATCGGTGAAAAACATGAGGGTAATGTGTGTTTGAGGCGGGTGCCCCTTTTTAAAAAAAGCAGCGGCCACCTCATATACCTTTTCCTCTCTTAGAATAATGAAGAAAAGAGGCAATAGGAGGCTTTTTCGTTAGGTGGCGTCAAAAATTTATATCTTCCACGATTTTTTCCGACGATTGGCACCTATCATCTTCTTTATCATGTAAGATGTGGATATGCCAAATTTCATATGATTCCATAACTTTTTTACCGTTGAATTAGCAATATAAAAAGTTCTATTGTCGGTAAACCGTTAATCTTGCACCCACTAAATCAACAGTGAAAAAGTAATGGAATCATATGAAATTTTGTGTATCCACATCTTAAATGATAATGATGGATGTTGATCGTTGAAAAAAAATCACGAAGGGTGTATATTTTCGACGCCATAGGCGAAAATTCTTACCCATGGCTTCTTTCTGTTGGGATTTCCTAGCGTCCTGTCCATCCACCGCGGCCGTTGCGGAACAAAAAAATTTGGTGTTTAAAAAACCCGGTGCAAAAAAACTCGTCGTAGAATCTAACCATAAACCGAAACTAGCTAATATAAGAGATCTTAACTATTATGATAGAATCACTTTACCGAAAGATCCGTTCCCTTCGGTCTTCTATCTTCTTCTTTTGCTCCTTGAGATCTCCTTGATCGAGCTTGGCTGCCGGTCTTCCTCCGTCGAAGATGAGCCACTCCAGGGATGTAATTTATGGCTTTAGCTCCACACTAAAAGTTTAGTGAAGCAACTAAAGACTCTAGGTTGCTAATCTAAAGTGTCTAGGATATAGTGAGTGGTTCTTAGTGTGCATCTATCTCACTTCCTCTCTTGATTCTTAACACATGAAATTATAGAGAGGAAATTCAAGATGAAGGAGGTGGAGCTCAAGAACGGCTAGTGAGGAGAAGCAAAAATGGTGAGAATGAAAACTTCTATGAGAGAGAAAAACATGAACCATGGTTTTGTATAAAACATTTTTTCAATATTAAAACACAAGCATGCTTGAATATTTTGCACAAATGAATATTCAATTCATTTGTCAACACTATTGAAACATGGTTCTCACCATACTCACCTCACTTTACACCTCATTTTCCATTTAAAATAAATGGATAAAACTAAAATGAGGTGTCCACCTTCTAGAATGATTTCCGTATAAATACGAAATACACTACTGTCTATACATACCTGTATTCGTATCAAAATACGAATACCCAAAGAGATAGAATAACGCCAAGAACATAACACTAAAATATACATATCAAACTATATATACATAAATTATTAAATCAATACTTGATTTAATAATCCGACTTAATCCCAAGCCGGCTAGTATTATCAACCGTCCGATCGAAAGTCCGGATAACTAGTACAATCATTCGATCAGAACGTATACGTATCCCGATCGAAATTCTGGTTAACTAGTACAATCATTCGATCAGAACCCTGCACGTATCAAAATACGGCTACTACATCATTTCGCATGAACCAGGAAAACCCTCTATGTGGGACTCTAAAGACTCGACAGTAAATCGACAGTGAGTTACTGGATGAATCCATAACTACAAATACGTCAGCGGCACTAGCTGTACGTAACGGCTACTCGGGTACTTGTCGAAAAGGAAGGCCGGCGAGCAAACTCATCCGGATCTCTATTGAGCCTATCTGTGACAATCTCCGTACAGTCCGGTCTCTTCGTTTGAGAGTATCGCATACCGGGTCTAGGGGGCGGTAAACGTCAGACCCTAATAACCCGATAATTCGTGCTGATATGGCTCATGACCAATCCGGAAAACTACCGATCTAGTTATCATTAAATCCCAACTGTCTTGGCCAGGATCTTATGGTGCTGACCAATCGAATACAGTGCGATATCGACTCCCTATACCGGAAGAGACGAATCCCCAACAACCGCTCACTGCCTCCATGTAGTTCGGGACTGTACCCAACTAAAACCTGTTTGCATAACTCGGTAGAGCCGTGGTAGGGTAGTAATCTAAGTACATTGGGAACTCACACAAGACAAATGATGATCTCAGGTCTGAAGATTAACATGTACTCATGTTACCTGAGAATTGCTATCTGACGATAGGTATAGTACCATTTAGAAGTTCTCGGCGAGTTCGTCCAGTTTACTCACCCCTAGTGAGCACCTGTATACGATCTTAGGTGCGAAAGACCAATGGTTGTGGGACCAACCATCGCCACTCATGGGGTCTATAAACGTATACACTAGTCTACTCCGGAATATCGATGCCAAGTCTCGATACTTCCACGATTAGGAATATTTTAAGAATGTGATTATTGACTACCCAGCTCTCACAAGTATGATCGCAATCACTACGCCGGTAGTCAAGCAATGATCTTACGGGCTTTATCAATATGTATGAATGATACGTAATAACAAGCAAGACATGCACATGTTAAGATAAAGACAAACAAGATATCATATCATATCGAGCAAGATTGTCTTGTACATACATATGTCCAAGCATCCACATATATACATATACAATAATGGCCTTAGGGCATACATATCCAACGATCTCCTACATGCACTAAGGCCATATATTGGCGTATCGAGTATCCAACGTCTGCACTAGGGCCAGTTGTTGGCGTATCGCATACTCAACATCTCAAATAGTCTCTCGAACTGTGCTTGAGGGAGGGCCTTGGTGAATGGATCCGCTGTGTTGTCTTTTGTGTCCACTCTCCATATCTCGATCTCCCGGCAATCAACGATCTTCCTGATTAGGTGATACTGCCTCAAGATATGTCTGGATTTCTGATAGGACCGTGGTTCCTTTGCTAAAGCTATAGCTCCATTGTCGCAATGCAAAGGTATTGGATTAACAATGGATGGAACCATCTCAAGTTCAGTAATGAACTTCTTAATCCAGACCGCTTTCTTTGCGGTATCGTTGGCGGCAATGTATTCAGCCTCCATCGTCGAGTCTGCGTTGGTGTCCAGTTTGGAGCTCTTCCAACAGACTGGCCCTCCGTTGAGGGTAAACAAAAAACCTAAGACATACTTGCTGTCATCCTAGTCACTCTGGAAGTTCGAGTCGGTAAAGAACTCCATCTGGAAGTCCCCATTACCGAATACCAGGAACAGTTTCTTAGTCCTTTTTAGGTACTTAAGAATGTTCTTCACTGCTGTCCAATGGTTCTCTCCTGGGTTTGACTGATACTGGCTCACCACGCTAAGCGCGTAAGCTACATCTGGTCTGGTACATAGTATCGCATACATTATAGATCCTATCGTCGAAGCGTAGAGTATAATGCTTATGTGAACCCTCTCCTCATCAGTCTTGAGAGACATCTCTTTGGAGAGGGCGATTCCGTGCAATGCGGGTATATTTCCGCGTTTGGAATCTTCCATACTAAATCTCTTTAGTACGGACTCTATGTATCTGGACTGTGAAAGTCCCAACAATCTCTTGGATCTATCTCTGTAAATCTTAATCCCCAGAATGTACGAGGCATCACCTAGGTCTTTCATGGAGAACCTTTGTGACAAGAATAGCTTGACCGATTGTAGCATAGAAATCTCATTTCCTATCAAAAGAACGTCGTCTACGTACAAGACTAGGAATACGACAGTTCGTCCTATAATCTTCTTATATATACAAGGCTCATCCTCATTTTTGATGAGGTCAAATTCCTTAACCGTTTCATCAAAACAGATATTTCAGCTCTGCGATGTCTGCTTTAATCCATAAATGGATTTAAGCAACTTGCACACCTTCCCGCTGCTCCCGCTATCTACGAATCCCTCCGGCTGATCCATAAAAACGCACTCTTCCAAACTTCCGTTTAGAAAAACCGTTTTTACGTCTATCTGACAAATTTCATAGTCATGAAAGGCAGCAATGGCAAGTAGGATCCGAATGGATTTGAGTATAGCCACTGGAGAAAGGGTTTCGTCATAATCCACACCTGGTCTTCGACGAAAACCTTTTGCAACAAGTCTAGCCTTATAAGTTTCCACCTGTCCATCTACACCAATCTTTTTTTTGTAGATCCATTTGGATCCAACGGGTTTTACCCAGGTGGAGCAATGTCCAAGGTCCAAACTTTATTGGTGTACATGGACTCCATTTCGGTTCGCATAGCATTCAACCATTTATCAGAGTCCCTACGGGTAATGGTCATTTTGAAACTAGTAGGATCATCTTCTTCCAAGATGCAATCCTTTCGATCCCCGTCTATGAGAAAACCACAGTATCTTTCGGGTGAATGAGAAATCCTACTAGATTTGTGGAGTGGCTTTTGTTCGTCGGGTACTACTGAATCTAGCGGTTCCACCAAATCTTCAATTATAGTTTGTGTTTCTGAAACTTCATCCAGTTCTACCTCGCCATCACCGATACTTTTTGCAAGAAATTCTTTTTCCAAAAATGTGGCGTTCCGAGAAACAATAATCCTTTGTTCTTCTGCGTGGTAGAATAGATATCCATTAGAATTGTTTGGGCATCCCACAAACTTACACAAAACTAATCGTGCCTCGAGTTTGTCTGGATTCTTCTTTTTAACATAAGCCGGGCAACCCCATATCTTAACACGTTTAAGATACAAACTCTTACCATTCCACATTTCATATGGAGTTTTAGGCACGGATTTAGATGGAACTTGATTCAAAGACGTGCCGTTGTTTGAAGTGCATATTCCAAAATGAAAGAGACAACTCAGCATTACTCATCATGGAGCGAATCATATCCAATAGGGTACGATTCCTTCGCTCCGATACACCGTTGTGCTGTGGTGTATACGGAGGAGTAAGCTGAGAAATAATTCCATTCTCATTTAGGTATTCTAGGAATTCCGTGCTTAAGTACTCCCTTCCTCTATCAGAACGGAGGATCTTGATACTTTTGCTAATCTGGTTTTCTACTTCATTTCTGTACTCTTTGAATTTCTCAAAAGCTTCAGATTTATGTTTCAAAAGATACGCATATCCGAACCTAGAGAGATCGTCAGTGAATGTGATGAAGAATGAGAACCCATCCCTTACATGTATAGACATTGGATCACATACATCACTGTGTATGGGTTCCAAGAGCTCTGTTGCTCTTTCTCTGTGTCCGGTGAATGGAGATTTGGTCATCTTTCGTTTGAGACAAGACCGACAAGTTTCATAGAATGAAAATTCGAACGGATTCAGATATCTATCCTCATGTAACTTAGATAGTCTTTTCTCATTGATATGACCAAGTCTACAATGCCACAAATATGATTCGTTCACTTTTGAACTCATCCTCTTGTGTGTGTTTTGTATATTGAAAACTGTATTTTGATTTAGTACATAGATACTATTACACAGTGTACCTTCTGCAACCAATACCTGATTATGGTAAATGTTCATGATATTTCTATCTAGAACAAACTTATATCCATCTTTATCAAATAAAGAAATTGATATGACGTTGCAAAGCATGGAAGGTACATAGTAGCAATTGTTCAAAATCATAGTATTGCCACTTGGCAATGCTAGGTGATATTCACCGACGGCAGCAGCATCAACTTGTGCTCCGTTCCCTACTCTGAGAGACATCACCAAGTCCAACCATCCTACTTTTTCTCAGTCCCTGCAATAAATTGCAGATATGAGATCCTGGTCCGGTATCTAGTACCCAGGAGGTAGGACTGATCGAAAAACAGTTCTCAATAACAAGAACACCTGAAAGAGACGCAATAGTATGCTTCTTCTTCGTTAGGGTCATCAATGAATTCATGCAATTCTCTTTCCTTTGCTAATTCTCATGACAGTTGCCATAAGTTAGAGCTGAACCGACATTCCCCAGTCCCGAATAAGAATTCGGATCGGTCAAGCGATACATTGTATTATCTTGATTAAGACATGAATTGGTTGCTGCCTGGAGAGAGAAAAGAAACACTCAGCGTGCGCTCTTGTAAAAGTAGATTGGTTATTAGTTTATCTAATCAGGATGGCTTCCACTGTTTTCTTGAATTCTCTTTCAAACCTTAAAAGGAGAACTAGCTGGGATCATTAACACCTTACTGTTGGAGTCGAAAATCACACCCCGGTTGACCAAGTCAAAGTCAAAGTCAACCCAAAATAAGCGGGCCCAAGCCCAGATTAAGTGGGCCCATGCCCAAGTCGAGCTCCGCGGTCGGCCTCCTTCATGCCAAAACGTAATCATGTAATAAATAATTTTGATGTAATTTTTTATGCATGAATGTAAGAAAAATGAGCATAAAGCCAAATTTTTGTAAAGCCCATGGCTAGTGTGCAAAAGAAATGAGCACATGAGGCATTAGATGGGCAAAATGCCATTTTGTAAAGCCCAAGGGGCTATATGTAAATTTGTAAGCCTATAAAAGGCAACATGATAATGAAATAAAAAGAGAAGTTTTCATTCCGCTAAAAATTTAGGCTCAATTCAAAACCTTCTCTCTTTTTGAATTAAATCAAGAGTTTAACTCTTTCTTTCCCAAAAATAAACAGATTTTCACCATCAAATCCTTGAAGAGGAACTCAGATCTAACATCATTTCTCAAAAAGGGGAGATTTTTAAATCTCACCCTCTTTCTCCAAGATCCGGCCAACCGAGAGGAAGGAGACCCATCTCCAAAAATCCTATCTTGGGAAGATCCAGGGCCAAAGAAAAAAAGAGGCCCCCTTTGATCATCTCCAAAGATTTCTAAGAGTTTAGCTCAATTCAAGATCTGTTGGAGTTCAACTTCATAAATTAATCTCTTTTTAGGAGTTTAACTCCATAAGTCAAATCGGGAGCACAGCTCCCAGTGCAGGGACCAGTCCACTTTTCTTGCTGACGCCCAGTACCCGCGTGCCAAGCACGTGGGGCGACGGCGCCCAGTGCCAGCGTGCCAAGCACGTGGGGCGCCGTCACCCGCGCGTCCTTTGGACGCTATTCTTCCCTTTATTCTAACGGGGCGCTGCCCCGCAATGGGGCTGACCCCCAGCCCGCTATTCGGGTAGCGCGACCCCCGTAAAACTCTGCGAGGCTCCCGATGTATCCAAAACCCCTCAAGACACACATACGCACACTGTACATGTAAAACTCTGCGAGGCTCCCGATGTATCCAAAACCCCTCAAGACACACATACACACTGTACATTGAGTTCGCATGACCCGTTTGACACGTCAATCGGAGGTTCCCCTGCTCTAAAGGCGATGGGTAATTAACGACAGCTTGGTCCGCGGCTGCCGGAGATTCGGATCCCCATAATCAATAAAGCCCAGCCTACCCTAGGCAGGAGGAATCTGTAGCACGCCTGACAAGCGCGCGCGTATTCCCATCTCAATGGGGTGACGAAAACTACCCTACAGATTCTGGCACGTCCGGTGGGATCTATCTTTCCTTTCATATTTCGGGTTAAACGTTTATGCGAACTCAATCAATATGCATATCGATTGCCAGTATTGAAATCATACTTCTTTGTACAGGTTAACAATTTCCAATTGCAATCTTCGGACGCAGCAGAAATGTCTCCAAGGACGAGGTCAGCTCTCAACACAACTCCCATCTCCTACACGATGAAGATGGACGTCAGGACGGTCCTCCCGGCCAGTCTTGGGCGACAGCGGGAGAAGCCGCCACTACCATTTGGCTCTATTCTGTTCGTGCCAGCTAACGCCATCCCTGTTCCTCAAGCCCCGGTGACTGATAAACCGGCCTCAAAAGGGAAGATGCCAAATGTGGTGGTCTCGAAGGCGCCCCTACCCAATGCAAGTCGATATTTGAACGACTTTCCTTGGCCCTAGCTGGGGGCAAGGCCATCAACACCAATAAAGCAACAAGGCGTCTCGAGCAAGCTCCGGCGGTGCCCCTAACAACTGCTCGATCGGGTGTCTTCTTTAAGCCCCACCAATCGACTTACAATGGCTTCCTGGATAACGGATACCCGCCAAGCTCTTAAAATCGAGAAGCTAAGACATAAAAGGCTCAGATACAGAGCCAACAAAAGGACCAGGGCTCCTGTTAGGCTGAACTTCATGAGGTTCGAAGAATAGGGTTAACCCCAAAGATGAGGAGACGGCTGGATATGTGGTCCACACTGTGTACATGGTGGGCACGCGCAGCAAGAGCAAGGACGGGGCCACCACATCTCAGATCCAATCTGCTATGAATGTGGCTGCCACTTTCCAAGACCAGCATCCTCTGGGAGGTAATGAAAACCCTTCCAGTGAGGCTGATAAGCAGAGAGATCCCTCGGTTCATGAGGAGTCGGGCTCGGAAAGCGAAAATGAGCCAATCTTTCATCCCAACAACGCAGAGCAACAACTTCTCCAAGAGCTCCGAAAACAGCTCAGAAGTAAAAGACAAGGAGATGACCAAATTTTACTCCAAAATTAACGACTTGACAAATGTCGTGATGCAGCTCACGGCCCAAGTTTCCTCTCAGTCGTCCAATCAAGCGCAGGGTTCTGCTCATGAACCGAGAAACGGTGACCCGAGACAGTCGACGCCTATTCCCTCAAATCCAAAGGTGGGCGGACCGCATGAAAGTCAGTTGCATCCTATCTCGGGAAATGTCTTGGCTACCGATGACAGTAGCCTACTAACTCAAGATCAAATCATGTATTTGGTTGCCAACAAAGTCAAAACGTTGGTAGCCGAAACCGAAGCGCAAAAAGATATCAGCAGTAGTGGGAGACCATATCTTGCTCAGTATGATCTGGTAGAATTTCCTAGCGGCTGTGTCATCCCCAATTCGGAAGATTTGATGGGACGGGAAATGCGAATCAGCACATCGCCCACTTTAAAGCCTCATGCGGGAATACTGGGGGCAATGATGCGCTTCTCCTCCGCCAATTCATTAATAGCTTAACCGATGTCGCCTTCGATTGGTACTCTAGCATATCGGATGGCTCCGTTACTACTTTCGTCCAAATGGAATTTCTGTTCCGACAAAGGTTCACGAGTGTCAGCGATACGATTACCATTGCCGACCTCATAAGGACCAAGCCAAAGAAAAACGAAAGCAGCACGGATTTTATTACCCGATGGCGCAATATCTTCGTCAAATGTGAACCGCCGATAGAGCAGGATCAATCTGTCAGTCTCATCGTCGGAAATCTCAACAATTGGATGGTCCCGTTTCTATGCACCGCGGGTCTCAAAACATTCCAAGAGCTGACCAGGAAAGTCCAGATGTTGGAGTGCTCAAAGCAGGAGTCCTCCTCTGATTCCCAAAATAACAATAGTCCTGGAGAAACCGAAAGGACGATAATCGCAAAGGCGGAAATTTCGACGATCCTGAATCTTTCAACACCTCGGCTAATCGAAATAAGAAAGGGATGAGCGGGTCTAATGCCAACCGGCCTCAGAAGCCAGTGTTCGGAGTGGGAGGAGAAGCTCCACTGAAAGAGAAGCTGGATAAGATTTATTCCGTCAGAAGGGACAAAGTCTATAAAATATTCAAAGACGTCCTAAGAAACGGTCTACAATTGCCAGAATCAAAAATACCGCAAGAAGCGAATATGACCGACGACCCCAAATATTGCCTCTATCATAGAGTGATAAGTCATGCTATTGAGGACTGCTTCGTCTTCAAAGATTGGGTCGAAAAACAATACAATGCAGGAGATATAGAACTGTCTAAAGGCGTGTTAGCAAACAGTCAAGCTGCGACCGCCAATTTCATACAAACGGAGACCGAAGTCTTTCAGGAACCTGATTCTCTCAGACATTTGCCTTTCCATGAAAGGAGTGGACCACCACGTCGTTAAACTGGGAACGGACGATCCCTAAGTCGTTAAACTGGGAATGTAAAGAAAAATGTGTGAAAAAAGTTTAAATAAAAAAATAAACAGCCGAAATGATGGGGCGACTCGCAATAAAAATCAGCGAGTAAAATAATGATGAAAATAAAGCCGAAATGTTGGGGCAACCGTGAATAAAAAGCCAAAATGATGGGGCAATCGCGACCTTTGCGATAAGAAAAGCTGAAATGATAGCAATCGCGGTAAAAAAAACCAATGGTGAATGATGAGTCGCTCCTGGTACCATATTCCAGTGCAGTGATGCAGACGCCAACCAAAATCCAAATTTCCAAATGGCGAATGATGAGTCGCTTCTGGTACCATATTCCAGTGCAGCGATTCAGATGCCAACCAAAATTTCTAGTCTCTGAATGTCCCAACGGCGAATGATGAGTCGCTTCGGGTACCATATTCCAGTGCAGCGATGCAGACGCCAACAAAATCCCAAAATTCTCCCAGCCTTACGGGTTGTCCCCAAATTGACTACCGTATACAATCCACGAGCTCAAACAATTCTCCTCACATCCATGCCCCACCGCAACCACCAGTCATGCGGCCAGTCTCTGCCCTTGGAATTATGCTCCATTTGGGAAGACCCGCACATGTGTCCTCACGATACATGAGGAGCACAAAACGTACGGGATCCTCTCGACTCGTAAGAAAGCACCTTCGTGGGATTCTTACGACCCACAAATGAAAAATACACTTGGGGGTCCTCACGACTCCCAAGGAGAAAATACACCTACGAGATCCTTTCGACTCGTAGAGTGAAAATGCTTTTATGAGACCCTTACGACTCATAAAATTGAAAAGCCTTAGGTGATAGGTACCTAAACCTGTCTCCTAAGCCATTGCTCCCCAGGGGTAAAGGCAAATGATGAATTGCTCCCGGCACATGTGCTTCTATGTTAGCAACGCTGATGCCGATCCCTATCCCGAAATTCCAAACTTCCGATCCAATAGACCTCCAAGTCTTTAAACTGGGAACAGATGACCTCTAAGTCGTTAAACTGGGAATAGAAGACCACTAAGTCTTTAAACTGGGAATAGATGACCTCTAAGTCGTTAAACTGGGAACGATGGAAATCCACTCATGGCAAATGATGTTTCGCTCCTGGTACCATATTCCAGTGTAGCGATGCTGATGCCAAATCAAAACCAAAATCCCCAAATCCACTCATGGCAAATGATGATTCGCTCCCGGTACCATATTCCAGTGTAGCGATACTGATGTCAACCCAAATCAAATCAAACCAACAGCCTCAGCGGTGGAATCATGCCTCGTCTCAGAATGTACCCCATGTCGAAATCATGCTTCGCCTCAGTGTACCTGCTTTCTCCGTCGGAATTATGCTTCGACTGGGAATTGACCTCTGTGTCGGAATCATGCTTCGCCTGGGAATCAACCTCCGCATCGAAATCATGCTTCGTCTGGGAATCAACCTCTGCATCGAAATTATGCTTCGGTCAGAATGTCTGCCGCTCGTCGGAATTATGCTCCGACCCCTTGGAATTATGCTTTGATCTCCGGGATTATGCTCTGCTCGTCGGAATTATGCTCCGACCCTTCGGAATTATGCTCCGCTCTTCGGAATGATGCTCCGATCCTTGGAATGATGCTCCGATCCTTGGAATCATGCTCCGATCCGTGGAATCATGCTTCAATCTCGGTATTATGCTCCGATCTCAGAATTATGCCTCGCTCTCCGGAATTATGCTCCGACCTCCGGAATTATGCTCCGCAAATAGGAATTATGCTCCGATCCCTGGAATTATGCTCCCGGAATGATACTCCGTCCTCGGAAGGATGTTTCACCTTGAAGTCCAACTCCAAGATCCATCAATTTCATGCACACAACTCATGTGCGGTGTGCATTTATTGATGGGGGGCATTTTGTTAGGGTCGAAAATTACACCCCGGTTGACAAAGTCAAAGTCAAAGTTAACCCCAAATAAGCGGGCCCAAACCTAGATCAAGTGGGCCCATGCCCAAGTCGAGCCCCGTGGCCGGCTTCCCCATGCCAAAACGAAATCATGTAATAAATAATTTTAATTTAATTTTTTATGCATGAATTTAAGAAAAATGGGCATAAAGCCATTTTTTTGTAAAGCCCATGGCTCATGTGCAAAAAAAATGAGCACATGAGCCATGGGATAGGCAAAATGCCATTTTGTAAAGCCCAAGGGGCTATATGTAAGTTTGTAAGCCTATAAAAGGTAACATGATAATGAAATAAAAGGAGAACTTTTCATTCCCCTAAAATTTTAGGGTTTCTGTGCCTCCTTTCCCTTCTTCAAGGTTCTAAAACCTTCTCCTCTTTTTTGAATTAAATCAAGAGTTTAACTTTTCCTTTTCCAAAAAATAAATAGTTTTTCACCATCAAATCCTTGAAGGAGAACTCAGATCTTCCATCAGATCTCAAAATGGGGAGATTTTTAAATCTCACCCCCTTTCTGCAAAATCCGGCCAACCAAGAGAAAAAAGGAGACCCATCTCCAAAAATCCTATCTTGGGAAGATCCAGGGCCAAAAAAAGGGGCCCCCTTTGATCTATCTCCAAAGATTTCTAGGAGTTTAACTTTATTCAAGATCTGTTAGAGTTCAACTCCATAAATTAATCTCTTTTTAGGAGTTTAACTCAATAAGTCAAATTGGGAGCACGGTTCCCAGTGCAGGGACCAAATTCTTTTTCCTGCTGACGCCCAGCGCCCGCGTGCCAGGCACGTGGGGCGCTGGCACCCACACGTCCTTTGGACGCTATTCTTCCATTTTTTATATACACACACTCTACAACACTGTTCCCGTTAGAATAAGTTTCTAAAGGGGAGCTGCCCCGCACCCCGCAAGGGGGCTGTTAGCCCCCTTGACCCAGCCGCTATCCGGGTAGCGGGACCTCCGTAAAACTCTGCGGGCCCTCCGATGTATCCAAAACCTCTCAAGGCACGTACATGCACACTGCACATCGAGTTCGCATGACCCGTTTGATCCATCAATCGGAGGTTCCCTCGCTCCAAAGACGAGGGGTAATTAACGACAGTTTAGTCCGCGGCTGCCGGAGATTCGGATCCCCACAATCAATAAACCCCAGCTTACTCTAGGCAGGCGGAATCTGTAGTACGCCTGACAAGCGCGCGCGTATTCCTATCTCAATAGGGTGACGAAAAATACCCTACACTTACAAGCTCGCTAATCGTTCAGCCAGGTCGGTGTTGATACTTTAAGGAGGTTTCCCGTGCTCTCGCACTGACCTAATTAAAATGAACCTCGTTTCCGCAGAGGCGGCCCTGTTAACACCTTTCTAGATACCTAATAGGTCAGGTAATTGTGAAGTGAAAAATATCTCCTAAGAGTAATCCTACTCATGATTGGGATCGAGATCCAACTATCATTGCATGATAAACTAGATGTTAGTCACTCTAATCACCACACTCCGGAAGATATGCAACACTAGCAAGTTTCCTGTATATTTGAAACTCCCGATGTGGTGTTTGCCCTTAGGACCTTAGTGACCTTGACACAGTCAACAAATCAAAAGGTCCCAGTCAAGTTCAACCTGTCATTATCTTGATTCCATTGAACACACCCGTATAACCCTTGACACAGTCAACAAGGTTACACGACTGTCCTAACCAATCGCATCGTATGCTACAAATAAGCAGTACTCAGCTACAGTACACTACGCCTTGACACTGTCAACAAACGCAGCACGAATACTAAGTATTACTTATATGAAATGACGGAGGGCTACGGCTGTTTTTTTTGGCGAAAAAACTTTTAACGTAATGAACTTGATATCGTTGAAGGAATCAAGTAGTTTTGAAAAGGAGCGGTTTAGGTTCCGCTTTTGAAAACTTGTGGTTTTGCAGAAAACCGAGTAATTTACAGTGTAAACTTTTGCTTAAAAGATCACTCCTGCGAAGGATCTAGCCTCCTCGAATGAGGTGCTGTATATTCCTAAACGAATACCACTATGCAAAGCGAAAGAATATGATTAGTTTTTCGAAATTTGTTCCAACATCTTTTAGGTTTCTTTTCTTGCATTAATCAAAATTAATGCGGTCCCATCAATTAATCCCTATCATACCAGAAAAGAACGAAAATACAATGTACGTCCGGATGATTGATGGAAGAAACACCATACATATCCCATACTTCTCGCTCCCACCAGTCGGTTGATGGAAATGGACTGACTACTGGAGATATTCGTATTCGCCACGGGGCCCCGTCATGCCCCTTTAGGTTACTTAAATGACGGAGAGCGGGAGCTGGACTAGCGCGGGTGCAAAACATATACATCTACTAGTATATATAAATATATATATAACATTCGTCGACAATAAGCAACATGGAATGGCAGATAATCTTGGAGTCTCGGGTTTCATTTGAGCCGCAAATGTGACCCGATGTTCCCGATCATGTAGATAGCCCGTGCAATGAAAAACCTAAACCCCTACGAGCGCGGCAAGTTACCGCCAATTCCAGAAGTGAGGCAACCCCAATCAACAAAGTGAACGGGTCACCCAGCATTTCAAGGAATGCGGTAATTTAAGCACCCTTCCGTGGGTCGTCCTATACCCCTACGAGTGCGGCGAATCGTCCGCCAATTCTAGAGTAAGGCCTCTCCGTCTCAACGCCATGAGATGCGGGCCCGTTGTCCTCTAGAACCCGGCTATTCGAACACTCCACCGCTGGGTAATCCTAGTACAGAAAAGAAAAGTATATATAGGTGACATCGACCTCAACCCGGTCGTGCCCTAATAAAAGAATATACAATCTGGCAGAAACGACTGTCTATATGTCGGACGCTCGTCCCGCAATAATGAATATACAAATAAATCTGAACTATACTACTACCATTGCACTATAGGCTATCTACCACGACAATCCATCCACAATATCAGCTCAATAGAGAACATCAACGTGAATATCATGTTCGTAAACCCGTCTAATTATACATATAGCAATTAGTCGGGTTATACCGCTCAATGATATTCACGGTCGCAGATACTAACATATGCACTGATAAACACGTATTCAAAATTTCGACCGACTAAAACTTTTCCGCATCTGCCCCGAATGCAAACTAGTACTCAAACAAATCTGGGTAAAAAACATACATTCCAAAAATCATATTTTCATATTACAGAGTGCCAGAAGAAATTTGGAGTACAACGGCCACATTTCGACCACGGAACCGCGACCAATAGGTATGTAATGCGGCGGTTCCGCGGCCAAATATTGGGCTCATGTGCCCAAATTTCTTCAGGGCCTCTAGAAATGCCTGCACGTAATTTTAAGGTAATATGAATATTTTTTGAACAACTTTTTAAAAAACGACAGCGGGCATGATAAATGGAATTGCGATTTGGAAAAGTTCGTCGATCGAGACTTTACACTTGTGTAAACTAGCTAGTAAAGGTTTATGGAGTGGCTCTGATACCATGTTGGGATTCCTAGCGTCCTGACCATCTACCGCGGTCGTTGCGGAACAAAATTTTTGGTGTTTAAAAAACCCGGAGCTAAAAACCCCGTCCTAGATTCTAACCATAAACCGAAATTAGCTAATATAAGAGATCTTAACTACTATGATAGAATTGCTTTACCAAAAGATCTGTGTCCTTCGGTCTTCTGTCTTCTTCTCTTGCTCCTTGAGATCTCTTTGATTGAGCTTGACCGCCGGTCTTCCTCCGTCGAAGATTATCCACCCGAGTGATGTAGTTCATGGTTCTAGCTCTACACTAAAAGTCTAGTGGAGTAACTAAAGACTCTAAATTGCTAATCTAAAGTGTCTAGAATGTAGTGAACGGTTCTTAGTGTGTATCTATATCACTTCCTTTCTTGATTCTCAACATATAAGATTGTAGAGAGGAAGTTCAAGATGAAGGAGGAGCTCAAGAACGGCTAGTGAGGAGAGAAGCAAAAATGGTGATAATGAAAAGTTCTATGAGAGAGAACATGAACCATGGTTTTGTATAAAACATTTTTTCAATATTAAAACACAACCATGCTTGAATAGTTTGCACAAATGAATATTCAATTCATTTTTTAACACTATTAAAGCATGGTTCTCACCATACTCACCTCACTACCCTTACACCTCATTTTCCATTTAAAATAAATGGATAAAACTAAAATGAGATGTCCACCTTCTAGAATGATTTCGGTATAAATACGGAACACTTTACTGTATATACATACCCGTATTCGTATTAAAATACGAATACCCAAAGAGATAGAATAACACAAAGAACATAATACTAGAATATACATATCGAAATATATGTACGTAAATTATTAAATCAATACCTGAATTAATAATTTGGTTCAATCCCAAGCCGGTTAGTATTATCAACCGTCCGATCGATAGCCCGGATAACTAGTACAATCATTCAATCGGAACGCTATACGTATCCTGATCGAAAGTCCGGGTAACTAGTACAATCATTCTATCGGAACCCTGCACGTATCAAAATACGGCTACTGCATCATTTCGCCTGAACCAGGGAAACCATCTGTGTGGGACTCTAAAGACTCGACAGTATGCCGACAGTGAGCTACTGGATAAATTCATAACCGTAAGTACGTCAGCGGCACTAGCTGTACGTAACGGCTACTCGGGTACCAGTCGAAAAGGAAGACCGACGAGCAAACTCATCTGGATCCTTATTGAGCCTATCTGTGACAATCTCCGTACAGTCCGGTCTCTTCGTCTGAGAGTATCACATATCGGGTCTAGAGGGTGGTAAACGTCAGATCCTGATAACCGATAATAAATGCTGATATGGCCCAGGATCAATCCGGAAAACTGTTGATCTAGCAATCAATAAATCCCTACCGCCTTTGCCAAGATCTTATGGTGCTGTCCAATCGAACACAGTGCGATATCGACTCCCTATACCGGGAGAGACGAATCCCCAATAATCGCCCACTGCCTCCATGTGGATCGGGACTGTACCTAACTGAAACTTGTTTGCACGACTCAGTAGAGTCGTGGTAAGGTAGTAATCTAAGTACAGTGGGAACTCACATGAGACAAATGACGATCTCAGGTCTGAAGACTAACCTGTACTTATGTCGCCTGAGAATTGCTATCTGATGATAGGTATAGTACCATCTATAAGTTCTCAGCGAGTCCGTGCAGTGTTACTCACCCCTAGTGAGCACCTGTATATGATCTTAGGTGCGAAAGACCAATGGCTGTGGGACCAACCATCGCCTATCGTCGGGGTCTAGAAACGTATACACTAGTCCATTCCGGAATATCGATGCCCAGTCTCGATACTCCTATGACTAGGGACATTTTAAGGATGTGCTTATCCACTACCCAGTTCCCACAAGTATGATCGCTATCACAACGCCGGTAGTTAAGCAATGATCCTACGAGCTTTATCAACATGTATGAATGATGCGTAATAACAAATAAGTCATATGCACATGTTAAGATAAAGACAAACCAGATAGCATACTATCATATCGAGAAAGATTGTTCTGTACATACATATATCCAAGCATCCACATGTATACATATACAATAATGGACTCTAGGACATACATATCCAACACTTTCCTCCATTATATATATATATATATATATATATATATATATATATATATAGATAGTTAGAGAGAGAGAGTTGATCCTATGAAGTCCGACCTCATTTCTTGTTTTGAGGTTCAGTTTTCATACACACAATACGTCGTGTTTTTCATCGATCATCGCGATCTACACATGTTAGATATGTTATGTATGAAATTTTACGAGATTTGGAGAGCTCTAACTAATCCATCAAACAGACTAAAAAATTGACGGCTTTACGATGCATGAAAAACAAGACTGTTTGATAGAAGTGTTAGAGCTCTCCAATTCTAATGAAACTTTATACATAGCCTATCTAATACAAGTAGATCAAAGTGACCGGTAAGAATCGGTGAAAAATACGGCGAGTTGTGTGTTTAAAAGTTTGGCCTCAAAATAAGAAATGAGAACCGGTCTCATATATATATATGTGAATAATGGAGGAAAGAGGCCCTATGAGGCTTTTTCGTCAGGCGGTGTCAAAAAACTACACCCCCACCGTTTTATTCGACGATTGGCACCCATCATCTTTATCATCCAAGATGTGGATACACCGAATTTCATGTGATTTTACCACTTTTTCACCGTTGAATTAGCAATGTAAAAAGTTCTGTTGTCGGTAAACCGTTAATTTTGTACCCACTAATTCAATGGTGAAAAAGTGGTACCATCACATGAAATTCGGTGTATCCACATCTTAGATGATAAAGATGATGGGTGCCGATCGTCGAATAAAACGGTGGAGGGTGTAGTTTTTTGACGCCGCTTGACGAAAAAGTCTCCTAGGGCCTCTTTCCCCCATTACTCTCTCTCTACATACACCCCTCCTATAAGAATGTTCTCATTTTTGTGTGCCCGCGCGTGCCTGTCCGCGTACGCCCGTGTGTCTGTGTGTGGAGGCAAATAGCAGTTTTATGCAAATTTTCAATAATAACATGGGCCAAGAAGGTGCTTTCTTTACCTTGTAGATATCATGGTGATTATAAGTTACAAGGCGATGGAGATGAGTAATGTTTGGAGTGTTTTTTATGAACTTTTATATCTTGTTTACTGCAAGAAAAAATATTTATATATTTCTGATAAGCCGAACATGTCAAACAACATTAGAATTAAAATAAGGGTACTTGAATATTGTAATGCTGTGTATGCACTTCATACACTCCTTCAAGCTGACAGAAGTATGTTTGGAAAAGAGAAAATGTACAAGTATGGATATATTGGTGTGAGTATTGCAAATATTTTGAGGCAATACTAGAGACAGGAAAGAATGATACAGCATTGAACCATATGTGTTGAGTATCTAAGGGGACTTTCTGGATCGAGGTATAGGGGCAACTTAACCATTATCCTAGGTGAGTGTTATCCACGTGACGGTTGGAGGCATAAATAGGGGTAAGGTACCACATAGTTTTCAGACATGATTAAATTATTACTAAAATGATCTAAAAATAACATGGATAAGTATTTGTTTTTGGAATAGGGGATACATATTGAGAGCTTCGGGGTGAAAATATAGAATTAGAAAATGATTAAGGCACATTTGATCATGTTCAATGTAACTGATCAAATGCTAGCAGTGAGACTTAGATTATGAAGTGTTCTTCCTCGAAGTTGATGGCTTACTAGGACCAATGCAGGGAGCAAAGGATTAAACAATGACACGACCCTAATGATCTCTGGTCGATGTATCCTAGGAACATCCCTTTTTGCGCTCATGTCAGAAGGTTTTAGTTCGAGACGAGAATATCAAGGAAAGATGGAGAGATTATTTTGACAAATTGTTCAATGAGAGCTTTACTAAGAATTTGGACGGACTTGTCATTCAACCTCAAGATATAAACCGTGATTTCATGCGTAAAATAAGACTACCCGAGGTTAAAGAAGTTTTGAACAGAATGAGTTTGAGAAAAGCGGTTGGTCCTGACGGGAATCCTATCGAGATTTGGAGATGCTTAGGAGAAATAGGAGTTAAATGGCTGACAAATCTGTTTAATAAGATTTGGCAGACAAAAAAGATGCCAAATGAATGGATGAAAAGTATCCTTGTACTTATCTAAAAGAACAAGGGTGACATTCAAAGTTGCTCAAACTATCGTGGAATAAAACTTATGTGTCACACCATGAAACTTTGGGAGAGAGTGATTGAACACAGGCTAAGAATGGATATTAAGATAACAGAGAACCAGTTTGGGTTCATGCCTGGACGATCGACGGCAGAGGCTATTCATTTGCTTCGTCAACTTGTCGAGCGTTTTCGAGAGAGGAGAAAAGATTTGTATATGATATTTATTGATTTAGAAAAAACGTACGACAAGGTGCCTAGAGAGGAATTATGGGGGACAATGATGAAGAAGGGAGTCCCCGTCAAGTATATTGACATAATCAAGGATATGTACGATGGAGTAGTGGCAAATGTCAGAACCTGCGGCGGCTTAACGAGTGATTTTCCGATTATAATTGGTTTACATCAAGGATTTGCATCAAGTCTATTCCTGCTTACCATCGTGATGGATGAACTTACTAGAACTATCCAAGATGAGGTACCTTGGTGTATGCTATTCGCTGATGATATTGTTCTAGTAAATGAGACGAAAGCAGGGGTTAATGCCAAATTGGAATTATGGAGGCAAACATTGGAATCTCGGGGATTCAGATTGAGCAGGTCCAAGACAACATATATGCATTGTAAATTTAGTAACCAGAAATGTCAAAACCATATTGGTATAACATTAGAAGGGCAAGAGATATCACCGAGCGACCAGTTTAGATATCTAGGTTCCATCGTCCAAAAGAATGGGGATATCGATAGTTATGTCAATCAAAGGATCCAAGCTGGTTGGTTGAAATGGAGGAGTGCAACATGGATTTTGTATGATCGTAACTTTCCGTTAAAATTGAAAGGGAAGTTTTATCGGAACGCTATTCGGCCTGCCTTATTATATGGTACAGAATGCTGGGCTCCTAAGAAGCATCATACACAGAAGATGCACGTAGCGGAGATGCGCATGCTTCGTTGGATGTGCGGTAACACTAGAAAAGATAAGGCGCGAAATGAGGATATTCGTGCAAAAGTTGGTGTAGCACCTTTGGAGGAGAAGATGCGGGAAAACCGGCTAAGATGGTTTGGTCATGTGCGACGCAGACCTATGGAAGCACCTGTTCGACGAATAGATACTCTAGATATGGGCAATGGCAAAAAGGCAAAAGGAAGACCGAAGAAAACATGGATGGAGGTGATACGAAACGATATGGTTGCCAAAGGACTCGATGAAAGTATATTGTTCGATAGGAGTGAGTGGAGGCGGAGGATTCATGTGCTGGACCCGGCGTGATTCTCATGTTGGTTCATGTAGCTTACCCCATATGCTTGGGATAAAAGGCGCAGTTGTTGTTGTATTGGTGGTGTGGAGGCTGCGACGTTGCGTGCCGGTGCTCTGAGGCGCGCTTGGGTGGAGGTTGTTATTGAGTGAAGTTAGATTGAACTTATGACTTGTTAAAGAATTTTCTCTTAGGTGTATGGAATTTTTTTAATTTTCTAAATATTCGAAACGACATTTGCTAACTGATGTAAATGTTAAGATTATATCAGCTTGGGCCATTATTCCTACATCTAGCGAATGTGTTTTTTATATCAGTTTTGTGGTGGTACTTTTATTCTTTTATCGTCCTAAAGTTATCTACAATTTCACTCTAGATCCACCATGATCCTGGGAAGATGTTTGTAGAGGGTCTTGTATAACAATTCCCTCATTTGAAGTCTTACTTTACATTAGCGATTGGAATTGTTGGTATACTAGTTGCTTTATCAAAGGACTGAAGCAGCTTGGAAAAAGACTGGCTGTTATGTGTTGGATAGATGTTTAATTACTATGTAATTAGTTTTAGAAATCGACAGTAACTATTCTGCTAGAGTGTCTTCATTTATTAGTTCTTTCAATGTTTGTTGACGAAGAATCAGTTTAACTTCCTCTCCTCTTTAACCGACAGATTAAATTATCATAGTCAACTGTTTTTCATCTTCCTTGTATATGAACAAGGAAGTCCTTTCATGAGTTAAAGGAAAACACTCATCTAATGCTGTCCTGGTCATAACAAAATGACTGCAGTGTTTTGCAGAAGGAACATTTTAATATTCAGTTATGTACATCTGTACGTTTCACTTTACAGGAGAAAACATTCTGAATTGACAGGAGAAGTTTCAAATCTTCATCGTAAAGTGCAGAAGTTCTTAGCTGAGGTATGTAATCGACTGAAGTCATTGGAAGTGTATAGATAATCCATTTTTAACTATGGCCGGCAATTGCTCTCGACAGCTTTATGCATCTCTTTTTTGCTTCTTACTGATTAAATTGGCTTTCCTTTCACTTTTCTGTGTTTTATTGAAAATTCTGCTCCCTTATAAGAAATTAGTGACACAAAATAAACCACTGTAGTACTGGAGCCGTTTGTTTCTTGTTTTACAGAAAGGGTTTTTACAAGTACACGAATCATGATCTTCATTTCTCTTTTGACTATTTTGAGACCTTTTCTGGTTTTGGTTAAAGTGTCTTTTTTTTCCATCTTCCAAGGAAGATGCCTCTTTGGGACAAACTCCTCACAATTCCAAATCTGTTTTGTAATTCTTCACTTACTGACCATTTCATAATAACACGCTCTATTCATCAATGGGGGGAGAAATATTTTATTTGAATTTTCTGGAATCAATATTTTTCTTTGTGCCCATACTTCTTTCCTTTTTTATCTTTACATGGAACAAATTCAGCGGGTATTAATATTTATTTTGTACCAAGACATTTCGTATTAGCTATGATATCATATTATTTCAGCTATATTTAGTCTTATATGCTTTCCATGGTTGAAAGTTGATCCTTGTTTTTGCTGTTGCTTGGTTTTGAACTTTTGAGATCATCTTATCTCATCCTCTTGTGTAATTCCTCTGTGTAGACTATTCCACGTCTATGTTCGGAGCTTGCTCAACTTCAAGACACTTATATTTTGCAAGGTACATTGACATATGAGTAAACTGGCATGTCTTGAAGTAAACATTTCACCATAGTAACGGCATAATAAAATTTCTCATTTTCAAATTATAGGGGATTATGATTTGAAGGTTATGCGACAGGAGTACTACATAAACCAGCAGAAAACGGCAAGTATCCGCTTCTGATATATATCTGGTGTAATGGAATAATTCACTTTGATTTCCTTTTCTTGCTGTATGGTTTATACTCAGAACAATATTCTAATTGCTAGATTAGTTATAATCCTTCTCCAAATTTAATGAAAACAATCCATTAATTCTTCCCATCACTCATTAATGTTTTGATATGATGTGTACATCCTCCTTGTCAATTGCAAGCTCTCCATCTTCCACCTTAGCAGTCGCTTTCCCTTTGTTGGTCTTGACTACAAAAGTAATTAATAACAGATATGATGACATGTTAATAAAATATCTTTTCGATAAACATTTATTCACAAGAGGCACCAACATCCATCATGTGCCTCTTTGTACTTGTTCAATACTCTTCTTCCAAGACATCTTCCCACAAAGAATATTTTCTATGGCAGAAACATAGAAGTTTTCATCTTCTGATCAATATTTTTCTTTATCTTCCGCAATGACATTACATTTGGAAATTACCACCTTGCAATTAGGATTTAGGATGTGATTTCCTTGTTCTTTTCTAATTTATTTTAAATGTTGATATAAAGATAAACACAAGCTCTAAATTTCTGTCTCAGCCAATGACTGCTGGTTGGTTGCCATGGACAAAAACGATGTTGAAAGTAGAGCTCGTGTGATTGCAATTCCCCCTTCCTATTGTTCTTACAATATATGATCTGTACAGGAAGAATTATTTCAGTATGTCTAGGAAATGGATCATGCATTGGAAGCATGGTATACTATTGGATTATTAATTTTTTATTGCCTATCCTTGGTTTCATGGGGTCTCTATCAATCCAGAGAGCGTATATTTTAAGCTTTCTGCTTGCAAAGATGGAGATACCTTTATACGACATAAGTTGTATTCGTTACTCCTTGCCCTCAGCCCACCTATTTTGCACTGTCATTTGTTTTATGATGAGTTTTTCCCATTTGGCGTCGGAAGCTTTATTGTTGTTTCCCTCAAGCTCAACCTTCCTGTCTTATACTGTTAATTATTTTATGATCAGTTTTTCCTGGTCTCAAGCTTTTTTAATTAATTTTTTTTTATCTCAGTTCTTGTATTTAGCTTGCTCATGGTGATATGTTTCCATCTTTGAATTGAAAAATATGCAGCCACTTTCCTACAACAGCTTACATATTGGACTTAATCTAACATTTCTTTCCATGCAGTTCATTAATCATCTTGTTAATCAGCTTGCAAGACATCGTTTTCTGAAAATAGCTTGTCAAACGGAAAGAAGGACCATGCTTGGTGCATATTCCTTGCTTAAAGTTATGGAATCAGAGTTGCAAGGTTATTTTTCAACAGCCACTGGCCGTGTGGTATGTAGTCTACTCTAATAATTGTTTCTTAATTTTTTCCAACTGAATACTGTACTCTGTCAGAATTCTAGGCTGACCTCTTGCGGCTTGACTGCCACTGCCATTACATGCACTTCTAGAATATTCTGATTAACATTTCACTTTACTATATGCCATTATGGTTGGGAAGTAAGTTATCATGTCACACAATAGCCATCATAGTTAAGTATGTTCAATTTCAAAAAAAAATTGTTTTCATCATTTCATCTAACTTGAGTCTAATTTATTTTAATCAGGGTCATTGTCTGTCACTTCTTCAAGCTGCTTCTGAAGTACAAGAACAAGGGGCTGTTGATGATCGTGATACTTTCCTTCATGGTGTTCGGGATCTCTTAGGCATTCACTCAAGTAAATGCTGGAGTTCTTGATACTGTACAAAAGCATGTCTTTGTAGCTTGAACGTGTACATCCTGAAAACTGATGTTATATAATTTATAGATGCTCAAGGCACATTGCCAACATACGTCTCAGCACATGGTTTGGTTCAGCAGATATCTGGACTGCAATCTGATTTGCTGTCTCTTCAGCTAGAACTTGAAACTGCTCTTCCAGAAGATCGGCGAAGATATGTTAATGAGCTGTAAGTGTTTAAGATCTACGAAAGACGATTTAGTGTAGAATCTACTTGAAGAAATGCCTAAAATATTTTCATTTATATATTTTGTTTGTATTATCTTTCAAATTCCTTAAAATAATTAGATACTAGATTTTTGTCGATTGGAACTATCAGCTTTGGCAATTGAGTGCCATGACCTATTGGATATCACATAGCGGAACATTGTGGTGCACTTACTATTCCGCTTCATGTCTATATGCATTACTCACATTTGGCTGTTGCTGCATAATTCTTGAGAAATTTCCAGAATGTTAACAGGGTATAATTGATGAAAGCGTCTAGTAGTTATATTAGTGTGATTAGGGGTATGAATTATGAAATTAACATACGTGAGAACAACTGAAATGGAGCCCCTTCCCATCACTATAGGTATGTCAAATACTCAAATCCGCATAAGGCTCATCTCTTTACTCAATTTATGCCCGAACTTGCTATTGGCAAATAAGAAACGAGGTGTGTTGTAGTTGATGAGACTAGTTAGAGGTTAATTTTCAAAATTCAAGGTATGGAGAAGACTTGGAAGCTAAATGATTTTGAATTAGCTAAGAAATCAAAATATATTGAATGTAAATTTTGCTAAACTAGCAGAAGGTACGAGAGTTCACATTGATGATTAGGAAACTCTTGGGAGTGAGTTTTGTGGCTTTGGATCATGATAGTTGGATCGAGGAAGATGTAGTTTGTAGAATCAGATCATTATTATTTACATGCTTTTTTAGTAATTCGAATGTAGAATACCCATGAAGTAAAAGGGAAAAAGAAACATGTCAAAGAATGAGCTTTAGGACCTGAATGATGGATTGTGCAGCCTACACAACCAACCTCCTCGGTAGATATATTCTAAAAATCTAAAAAATGAGTGTGATGCCTACATAGATCTGTGATTATGCACAAAGTTAGTCCAAGAAATTAGTGGAGTCATGATAATTTAGCGCTAGTTTAATTGTGGGTAAGATGGGGATACTCGTGTCAGATGGTTTCGACAAGTTTCTGATTTCCTCAATTTGTGTGATGGAGACTGAGAGTGCTTTTATTAGGAGCCATGGGATGGTGGTTGACGGTGTGGCGGGGAATAGGGATGGCAAAACTTTCAAGGTTTGAAGCAGTAAAAGAAAGTATATGAGAATTAATTTATCAGAAAAGATGGTTCTTAAGAGAGCTGATCGAGAACCAGGATTCATGTAGCTGGATCCATAATACAAGGGATGAAGGCTTTCTTCTGCTTTTGTTTTTATAACATGTGTAAATAGGCTGTTAGACATATTAACAAGGAGTATGTGAATGTGAAATAGAAGTTAGAGCCACATTATGGAGGTGTACTCGACAATGATGGGAGAATGATTGAAAATACATATACACACACCATGTTTCCTTCATTATCAGTTGATGAACATGTACCCTAAAGTTGTTGGTTTAAACTTGGTTCATTTGCTTTCTTAATTTATACTTGAGAACCTTGCCTTCAGACCATTCATCTGCCTAGCTTCTCTCAGAAATGTCAACTTATTGTTTATTTATTTCTTTTGAATATTTAATTCTTCTACGTCCTAGTTATGGATGGAATGCTTTTCATTCATTTTTAAATATCATTGTTTTGACTGGTACTCTTGCTGATCCGATATTAAAATTTTGAAATTTCAACTTTCGGGTATATGCATGCGACATTAACGAATTTGTAAATTTAATGTATACATATGTAACATGTCTTTTCCCCCCTTTTCATATTACAGATGCACTCTAATTCAAAGTTTAGAGCAGCTTCTATTTGCATCATCAAAAACTGCAGAACTTACACCAAGGGTACATGACTTTCCATTCTCTTTTATATTATTCTATTTCTGCATTTCTTTCTTATTCTTCTCCAAATTTTTTTAGTACTTTGATATAATTCTAATAAGGTAGGTATTCAATCATTCTTCAATTTTTCTCAGTGGTAACTATTCCATTGGGTATGTTATTCCCCCCACGCCAGCCCCCCCACGCCCAAAAAAAAATGAAAAAAGAACCAAAGAACAGAAAAAAGAAAAAGAAAATAAATTGTATTGATATAATTGTTATTTGTTAGCCACATATTTCTTTTATAAAGGCACTTGCTTAAGATCTCCATAGAAACTTTCTTAATTCATTTGACTTCTGTAAATTATTGGAAGCTGTCTTTTATTCCTTTGACGAGAGCTAATAATTTACTCACAATAATTTACTCACAACAGTGGTGATGTGGATTTTATTAGTCCAATTTTAACTGCAAGTATACAGCTTATCACAGTTGCACTTGAGAATCGTTCTCATAGCGAGGTGTGTTAACTATTTTTAAATTAAGTTAAAGAGTTAGATTTTTTTTTTAAAATCTAAAGATTTAAATACAAAATAAAATAAAAGTTGGTTTTCAAGAGAGAAAAATCTAGGGTTCTTATTTGCTTTTTTAATGTGGTGGTTTATATGATAAACTTTTATTCTCTTTCCTAGTTTTAACTAATGATCTATTAACAACATAAAATTATGAGATAAATTATTTTATTTAATCTTATCCTATCAATTATATTATATCATTTAGATTTAATTAAAAACCTTAATTCTAGTTTATTAAAATTATCTAATTTAACCATCTATGCATATTTGTAGGCCATGAATCTACAACCACCATGTTTTAGGTTTTCCTAGATTAAATCAATTAACTAGATTGAATATCTATGATCTATAATTATCTCTACCATCCCTAATTAAGTTTCTAGGTTGTCATTGCTATCATCAACCCAATTAGTCTATAGATTTCTTATCTATCCCTAATTTTTACTTACGTTGTCAAGTTTTCATAAAAATTAGATTTTTTAGATTAAGAACAAAGAGAGATAAACACATATAGATTAAGAAACATTCATATTAAAGCAAGAATAAAAGTTATAAAAACATCACACCACAAAAGATAGCAAATAAAAAAACACCTAGAAGAAAATTAGTTACTCATGATATTAAGAAAAAATAGAATTTTATTCATGAAAAAACATAATTTTATTTATAATAAAATAACTTACCACTTTTTCCAGATCTCTTCAAACTTGAAAACCCTAGTTCTATATCACCCTAAGGCTATACAAGTGCTTATATAGGGCTAAGGAAGATTGGAGAACAAATAATAGAAAATACAAGAGAATCTACTTACTGATAATCTAATCTAATTGCTCTGTTAAACGCTGTTGCGAGCCTTTAAAATCTTCAAAAGACGAAACCCTACATCTCATATTAATTTATGTCGAAAGACGATCGTGTCCATAAAAATTCTCATCGAACGGCCCAAAATCGACCGCTGATCCCCCGCGCTTTTTTTGGCTTCGTGGTTCCAGATTTTTTCTGTGGTTTTATCGTCAATTTAGATGATTTTTGAGCACATAAAATATTGAATATCTTGCTATATCTATGTAGTTGCGTCGATCTCCGAATTGTTCCCAAATTTGGCATATAATTAGGCATGTTAATTTGTTGCTTTTGATTTGATTTGGTTTCTTCAACTGATTTGTTGTTGTGATAATTGATTCATCTCTATTTATTGCAACCTTTGCTGATTTGTATTGATATTCCCAAATTTGTTCCAAATTTGCAAATTGTCTTTTGATTTTCTGAATAATTCCTTTAAGTCCCATTATACGCGTGCAATCCTCATTTTAGCACAATTTTCCGTTTTTTTGCATCCAAGCCCTGTTATCTGTAATAATTCACAAAAGATACCCGGACAAGTATAAAATATGACAATAAAATTAAAAATGGGTTAGAAAAATGTGCAATAAATTACACCAATCAAATACCCCACACTTATCTTTTGCTAGTTGAGCAAATGTAGGGTTTCAAACTCTAAACTAAACTACTATCTAACTAAATTCTACTCCTATTCCTATAAAAGAAAATAAAGGAAACAAAAATAAGAAAATGAAAACTATATACTAAGATAGAAATAGATAAGAAAAATACGAAAAACAAGAGTTTAAACTTTATTAGATTTTCGGTCGTCATGAATCATGCCTTAATAGACTTTGATCCATACCGAAAATTATTTTCTCATCGTTCTTCCAGTTTTCCTACTTATTTTGCTTCCAAACATCATCATATAACCTTACGTATGTGAAAAAAATCATTCCTACACTCGGAGAATTAAATTCAAGCTCTCATACTCTTGCCCTTAGCTCCCTATTACTTTTTTAATCGGCGTATCAAATTGATGGATTTGTTCCCACATTTTTCATGCGACCGTTAATGCTTCGTGAGGCACTAACCAACCGATTACCGAATGTGATCACTTATTGGACGTAAATAGCAGTATCCTAATCTTGCAACACTTAAAGCATATCAATGATCCCAAACCAGTTGGTCTAAGTCACTAGGTGATGAAACACTTTCGTTGAATTTTTTTATACTATCTTGATAATTGTAAGGCACTGTTCATTTTTTTGGTGATATTAAATTTTTTTCCATACTAGGGCATTACAGACAAGAGCATGCCAGGTCTCTTCTACTATCCCAAGTTTCAAGATGTGTTCATGTGCGTATAGTAGAGTATCAACGTTCAAATGTTCGGACTTAAAAATAGGTTCCACTTACATTTAAACAAGCCTAGTAACTCCTTCATGATACTAGCCTTTTGGGAACGAGCTCATGACAACTTATTACTAGATCTATTAAACCATCCCATTTTCTTATTTTTCTTCAAATCTCTCTTTTATATACATTTTTCATTTTTTCATTTCTATTTGCAAAATTTTCTAATTTTCTAAATTTTTTTATTTTGAAAACTAAAAACTATGTACAAAACCATCCACACTTGAACTTGACAGTTCCCACACTGTCTACCGTGACTCTTCTTTAAAAAACTAATAAACTAATGATATACATATGTTTCAAATGAGGGGTTTTAAAAATATTTTCAAGTGTATTCCGGCTCATGAAGATCTATGAGCTCCGCCTCATTATTCGCAGAAAATTCTAAGAACGGTTTCAATCTTTGACCATTAACTTTGATTACCTCACCATTTTTAGGATTTTCAATCTCGATAGCTCCATATGAAAATACGTTTTTGATAATAAACGGCCCGGTCCATCGCGATTTTAATTTTCCAGTAAAGAGATGCAATCGCGAATCATATAGTAAATTTTTTTGGTCCATTTGAAAATCTTTTCGTAAAATGTTTTTATCATGGAATATTTTCATTTTTTCTTTAAAAATCTTGGTATTGTCATAAGCATCGCTGCTAATTTTCTCTAATTCATTTAGTTGGAGTTTTCTATACTTATCGGCTTCTTCAATATCCATATTTAATTGATTTATGGCTTACATAGCTGTCGGTGATATATGCCCTAAAGGCCATTATTGTATCATACTGGATTGCATATTACATATTAGAAACTTGGGATATTCACATTTATAATAACAGTCTTGCTCAAAATGGTAGTATGCCACCTGGTTTGATTCTACCTCAATATGTGCATATGTTTCTTTTAGCATATCGCTTATACATATTGATATAGCCCTTAGAATTTTTGCTTGATTACCAGCGTTGTGATGGCAGTTGCACTAGTAGGGGCTGGGTAGTCTATAAGCACATCCTTATACAGCTCTCTAGTCGTAGGATTATCGAGACGGGACATCGATACTCCAGAGTAGACTAGTGTATACGCTTCTTATCCCAGCAGGGGAGATGGTCTGTCCCACAACCATTAGTACGTCGTACTGGAAATAGTATGCAGGTGCTCGTTAGGTTATGAGTTGCACTGGACATGACTCGTCGGGAACTGCTGGTCGGTATTATACCTATTGTCAGGAAGCAATTCTCAGGTGACATGAGTACAGGTTAGTCCGTTGACTTGCCATCGCTACTTCGTATCGAGTGTGTTTCCATTGCACTTTGATTACTATCCTATCACGGCTCAATGGAGTCGTGCAAACAGGTAGTAGTTAGGTGTAGTCCCGAAGTACTTGGAGGCAGTAGCGGTTAGATAGAATTCGTCTCTCCCGGTATTGGGGGTTGATATCGCGCAGTGTTCGGAAAGCCATTACACAAGGTCCCTGGCCAGGGCTGTCGAGAAATACTGGTAGGCACTCCAGTAGTTTCTCTGGGTGTATTGGGCTCTTCTCCGGCACGACTTATTGGGCTGTTAGGGGTCTGACGTTTACCATCCTGCTAGGTCCGATATGCGAGTATCTTAGATGAACATACCGGACTGTACGGAGATTGTCACAGACATGCTCAGAAGTTCGGATGAGTTTGCTCATTGACCTTCTTATCGACAGATACTTGGGTAGCCGTTACGTGCAGCTAGTACCGCTGACGTGCTTATGGTTAAACCGACTGCCGGCGTACTGTCAAGTCTTTAGAGTCCCACAAAGAGGGTTTCTCTGCTTCGGGCAAAAGATGTAGAGACCGTATGGTTTTACGGCAGGGCTACGATCATATACGTGTACTTGTACACGGATGATGTTCGGGCGGACAATACTAATGTGCTTTGGTTTAAGCCGGATTCTAATGTTATATTATTGGATTGTTATCGTCTCAGTGTATTCGTATTTTTCGGAATACGGATACGGGTATGTATATACGGTGAGGGGTATTCTTGTAATTTTCTTAAGAATACTTCTAGGAGACATCTCATTATTTGGTTTATCTATTTTCTTAAATGGATTAATGAGGTGGAATTGGAGGAGACTTTTGTGATATGGTGTGAGGGATGGCTTAGACATTTGTTTATTGGTTTGGATGCACTATTGAAGTATGACTATTATTTTTATATGAAAATAATGGTTACTTTATTTATTGAAAGTCTTGAGCCATTCTCTACACTTCACAACCCTAGCTCATTTCTCATTTTGCTTTCTCTCTCCTAAGTTTCCTCTCCTTCTTCCTCTAACCCTTACACTCACATGTGTTGTGAAACAAAGGGTTTAGTGAGATAATACAATCCATTAGACATTCTCTACATCACCTAGGCTATTTGGATTAGCGAACCATTTACCCTAGTTATCTCGGTTTAGAGGTTGGAGCTCAAAGCATATACTTTCGGGTGGATCATCTTTGACGCGAGGAGGCTAACGTCGCAAGCTCGATCCATACTTCTAGGAGCCAAGGAGAGGAGGAAAAGAAGATCCGAAGGACTAGTATACGGAGGTATAGCACTCTTACCGAGTAGCTAAACCTTCTAGTAGTTTAGTTAGTTAGGGTTTTCGAATAGATCCTGGAGTTTAGTCGATATTGCGAGCTTTGTATAAATCGTTTTTTGAAAATTCCGTCTTCCCGCGAACACGCTGGATGCGCGACATCGGCTTACAATAGCGCAGTGTTCTAACTCTACTGGTAAGTAGCAAGGTTTCCCAAATATAAGCCTATAAAGAGACATACCAAGGAAGGTCTTGTATGCGGTTCGGTAAGCCCATAATGCGTCAACAAGGTTAAGTGACCAATCCCAGCGGTTCTTATTAACCGGCTTTTCCAATATTTGCTTAATTTGTCTATTTGATATCTCATCTTGCCCACTAGTTTGCGGATGATATGAGGTGGATGCTTTGTGGTGAATCGAATATTTTCTCATAAGAGCTTCGAAAAATTGGTTGCAAAAATGGCTCCCATTATCACTAATAATGGATCGTGAAATCCCAAACCGAGAAAAAAATATTATTTTTCAAAATCTTGACAACCTTATTGTCATTGGTTTTACATGCCATTGCTTCCATCCATTTCGATACGTAATCGGTCGCTACTAAAATATAAACGTTCCCAAATGAATTTAGGAATGGCCCCCATGAAATCAATCCCCCATACAGCAAAGATCTCAACTATAAGGATATAATTGAGATGCATCATGTTCCGCCTAGTGATTTTACCTTAGTGTTGACAGCGTTCACAAGTTTTACAAAATTCATATGCATCTTCAAATAACGTGGGCTAATAAAATCCACTTTGTAAAACTTTTTCCGCCGTCTTTTTAGCCCCAAAATGGGCCCCATTTGCATGATCGTGACAAAATAAAAGAACACTCCTAATTTCATCATTAGGTACACACCGTCGAATGATTTGGTTATTACACTCTTTAAACAAATAAGGATCTTCCCAAAAGAAATATTTTACTTGGGAGTGAAACTTATTTCGATCTTGTTTAGACCAGTCGGGCGATGTCATTTTCGTGATGAGAAAGTTAAATATATCCGCGAACCATGGTTCGCTAGCAGCTGTGTATAACTGTTCATCGGGAAAATGGTCATTTATAGGAAGTTCTTGTATAGATGCAAGTGGTAGACGTGATAAGTGATCGACCACAACATTTTTTGATCCTTTTCTGTCTTTTATTTCAAGATCAAACTATTGTAATAAAAGGATCCATCTAAGCAATCGGGCTTTAGCATCTTTCTAAGAAATAAGATGTCTAATGGCCGAATGATCCGTGTAGATCGTAATGTGTGAACCGATGAGATATGACCTAAACTTTTCAAGTGCATATACATCTGAAAATTCTTTTACGGCGGTGGAATAGTTTAACTGTGCATCATTTAGGGTCCTACTCGTATAATGGATGACATGTGGCATCTTGTTAATTCGCTGTTCTAAGACGGCTTCAATTGCAAAATCTGATGCATCACACATAATCTCAAAGGGCTCACTCCAATTTGGAGCGTGAATAATAGGAGCAGATGTAAGCTCCTTGTTCAATTGCTCGAATGATTTGAGGCAATCGGAACCAAATTGAAAAGGTGTAGCCTTGGCAAGAAGTGAAGTCAAGGGTCGAGCAATCTTGCTAAAGTCCTTGATAAAGCGTCTATAAAATCTCGCATGCCCAAGAAATGATTTAATGTTCTTAACAGTTTTGGGAAGGGTAGATTAAAGATTATATCTACTTTAGATTTATCTACCTCAATGCCTTTGTGTGATATAATGTGGCCTAGTACAATGCATTGCTGGACTATAAAGTGACATTTTTCCTAATTGAGTGTTAAATTCTTTTTTTTTTGCACTTTTGGAGTACTAACTCCAAGTGGTGTAAACACTCATCAAATGTATCCCCATAAACTGAAAAATCATCCATAAAAACCTTAAGAAAACGTTCTACCATGTCGGAAAATAGGTTAATCATGCACCGCTGAAAAGTGACGGGTGCATTACATAGCCCAAAGGGCATCCGTCTATATGCAAAGGTGCCAAATGGACATGTGAAGATGGCCTTTTCTTGGTCTTCGGGTGCAACGGGTATTTGGTTATAACTGGAGTATCCATCTAGGAAACAATAGTACTCATGACCGGCTAGCCTTTCTAGCATTTGGTCGATAAAAGGCAACGGAAAGTGATCTTTCCTACTCGCGGTATTAAGCTTACGATAGTCAATGCACACACGCCTCCCGGTTTGCATGCGAATATGGACTAGCTCGTTCATATGGTTTTCAATGACAGTAATACCCGACTTTTTAGGTACCACATGAATTGGGCTAACCCATGAGCTATTAGAAATAGGGTATATTATGCCACTATCAAGACATTTAATTATGTCTTTCCTCACTGCCTTTTTCATAATAAGATTCAAACGGCATTAAGAATCTCTAACTGACTTGGCGTTATCTGTCAAGTGAATTCTATATTGCACTATAGTAGGACTAATTTCCTTGATATCCGTCATAGTCCATCTAATAGCCTCCTTATTATTCTTCAGAATAGACGGTAAGGCCTTCTCATGCTCCTTAATAAGTTAAACAGAAATTATAACTGGGAGCGTATTATTCAAAACCTGAATAGGAATTTTTTAGGTTTGATGGGAGGGGCTTAAGCTCTAACTGTCGGGACTCTTCTATCGATGTGCGAAAAAGAGGCCTAGGTTCAAGAAAAAGTGGCTCAAGTGGAGCCCTTCCCATGTAGGTTATTGGGAGAGAATCATTAAAAGTAACTTCTTTGTTACTAAGTTCCTCTTCTATGCAATTTTCTATAAAACAGTTATCTAAGTCACCTTCATCATTAAGAATATCATTAATTTAGTTGAATTCGAAGGGCTTATAGGGATTACTTGGCTGGTTTGGTCATGTGCGACGCGGACCTATGGAAGCACCGGTTCGACGAATAGATACTCTCGATATGGGCAATGGCAAAAGGGCAAAAGGGAGACCAAAGAAAACATGGATGGAGGTGATACGAAACGATATGGTTGCCAAAGGACTCAATGAAAGTATATTGTTCGATAGAAGTGAGTGGAGACAGAGGATTCATGTGCTGGACCCGGCATGATTCTCATGTTGGTTCATGTAGCCTACCCCATATGCTTGGGATAAAAGGCTCAGTTGTTGTTTGTTGTCATGTTCCCAAACGATAGTTTCATATAACCATTGCGACAATTGATCAATGCATTCGAAGTGTCTAGGAAGGGTCGACTTAGTATGACAAGAATTTGATTCTTAGGGTTAGTGACGGGTTGCGTTTCTATCACGATAAAATCTACTGGGAATATAAATTCCCAAACTTTAATCAACACGTCATTGATCTCACCCATAGGAGTCTTGATGGACCGGTCGGCCAATTGCAAGGTGATCTTGGTGAGCTTAGGCTCACCTAACCCTAACTACTTATATACAGAATATGGCAAAAGATTAACACTAGCACCCAAGTCCAATAAAGCTTTATTTATGACCTTTTCGCCTGTAATGCAAGATATAGTAGGACTTCCGGCATAGCATTTCTCAGGACGTCATAAATATTGCCGGCTAAAAAGACCTTCTTAGGCACTTTAGTTTGTCTCTTCTTCATGCATAAATCTTTGAGATATTTTGCATGCGAAGGAACTTGGTCAATCATGTCCAAAAGAAGAACATTGATCTTCACTTGTTTAAACATCTCCACCATTTTTTTCTACCTTAGTAGCTTGCTTCTTATCCTTTAAACGTTTTGGATATGGTGCTTTAGGCTCAAGAGATATATCTATAGAAGATGGGTGGGGTGGAGATGTAGGTGCATCAATTGATGTCGGCTATGTAAGCGGGGCAAGAGACTGTTGCTCCTCATTAGCCGGGATCTCTTCCGAATCTTCGGGCATCCTAACCCGATTATCAACCTTTTTACCCGATCGTAAGGTAATTATAGCATTTGCTTGCGCTGGATTTGTACGTGTATCTTTAGGATTTGTAACAGGTTGACTAGGAAGGGTTCCTTGCTCACGTCCTCCTAATGCTGCAGCTAACTGACCGATTTGCCTTTCTATATTAGAGATAGATTATTTAATTGGTGTTATCTCATTTTGAAAATAAGTGGTCATTTGCTTCTCAACGTTAATATAATTATTCTCATTCCCACTCCTTTGATAAGCATTAGGTTGGGTAGGATTGGATGGAGGATCTTGTCTTTGATTTTAGAATTGTTGGCTAGTGTTGCTTGGATTCCATTGCAAGTTAGGGTGGTTCCTCCATTTTTGGTTGTAGGTTTGAAAATAAGGATTATTATTGTTGTTACGTTGATGGATGGTATTAGTGGTCTCTTGACCTTGAGGACCATTTAAAAGAGGACATGCTTCCGAAAGGTGGAAAGAGTCTTGACAGTTAAGATAAGGAGAGGGTTGACTGACTTGAGCAACGGGAGTGGGGGTAGTTGATAGCTTTTCTATTGATTTCTGAATGGCAACCAACTGGGCTTGCATTCCAGTTGTAGTTTCAACCGTGTGGATCCTATTTTTAGAATTAGTTGACCTTCTCTCACGAGAACTCTCCCACTGCATGGTCTTATCGGACAATTCTTCTAAAAAGTCCCATGTCTCATCCGCTTTTTTCATCATAAAATTCCTTTGACACGTGGACTCAATCATAAACTTGGATTCCATGCCATCATCGACTCTTTGACATAGCTCCCACTTAGTTATACCATGACGGGGTCATTTTATGAGAAGATCCTTGAAATGTTTGAAATACTTCCAAAAAGATTCTCCCGTTTTTGCGAAAAAATCCTAATTTCGTTTCGAAATTTGGCAGTTTTAAAATATGGGTAGAACTTTTTAAGAAATGTCTTCGTAAACTCATCCCATGTCCACTGTAAAGACAATGCTTAGCTTTATCAGTGAGGACAAAGGGAATAAGTCTTAAGCTTAACTGCATCTTGGTTCAACTGCTTAAGTTTAAACATTTGATATGAATCCTCAAACTCCCTTATGAAGACATATACGTCTTCGGATTCTAAATCATGAAACTTAGGAAGTGAGTTTATGAAACTTGGTTTTATTTCATAGTCACTGGCTGCTAATGGTAATACTATGCAAGATGGCAGTGATGTACGGACATGATAGCATCTATCCTGTAGGGTAGGTGTAGCGGGGACGATTTCAGCTATAGTATCTATAAAATCAAGACGAGTCAAACGTTTTGTTTCGTCTCGACCCCATACGTGCATACACCGTACGTAGAAGTTTTTATTTTATTTTAATGCAAAAACTAAGTTGATTAGAGATTCTAACAAATCACCAACACAGTACGCAAACAAATCTAGATCTAGGATTACTTATATCAAGTTACTAGATCCGCTCCTAACTGCCAAGAGATAAATTACGGGATAAATCCTCTTACAGCTCTTTAACAACTTTGAAACCAGATCAGTACCAGTTAAGTGGGAAGGTTCCGCCATACGAATCACCGAAATAGCGGGCCTTAATTAAATAACCACAACTAGTCACACGTCACTGGACATCATAAGATTGAATCAGATAACTGTTAGATTACCTACAAACTTCTCTTGTCCTATCGAGCGCGATATGCCCTTAAGGGTTGAAGTCTAGATATTTTTTAAATTACTGTAGGTTAATACGGATGCTCAGTTGTGATTTGTGGGTCTAGGAATGGTGATGAAATTCCCACCTAATCTGGATTTGGATTGTTGCTCCTTAGAATGTTTTAAAATATGCAATACAGTCTAAATCAATTAAAGATCTAAAATCTAAACTAATTTTTTTAGCGCAAAGAATCCTGCAGAAATCTGTTAGTTGGAATCAAATCGAGATTTGGGGAAGAACGAGATCTTACCTAGATTTACCTTTGTTCGTCTTTATCTTTTCTAGTAAGTTTGTCTCGATTCCTGAAATATAAAACAGAGAACTCGCAGAATCAAGTAAACTAAATCTAATTTAATCTATAACTAAAATCTAAAACTTAAATTTAAATGTAATCAAACTAGCCTCCCTGGCAACAACGCCAAAAATTTGATGCGGATTTTATTAGTCCTCCAATTTTAACCGCAAGTATACAGTTTATTGCAGTTGTACTTGAGGATCGTTTCCACAGATAGGTGCGTTAACTACTTTTAAATTAAGTTAAAAAGATAGATTTTTTAAAACCTAAAGATTTAAACACAAAATAAAATAAAAGTTGGTTTTCAAGAGAGAAAAATCCAGGGTTTTTATTTGCTTTTCCAATATGGTGGTTTATATGATAAACTTTTTTTCTCTTTCCTAGTTTTAAGTAATGATCTATTAATAACATAAAATTATAAGATAAATTATTTATTTAATCTTATCCTATCAATTATATTATATCATTTAGATTTAATTAAAAACCCTAATTCTAGTTTATTAAAATTATTTAATTTAACCATTTATGCATATTTGTCGGTCATGAATCTACAACTACCATGTTTTAGTTTTTTCTAGATTAAATCAATTAACTAGATTGAATATCTGTGATCTATAGTTATCTCTACCGTTCCTAATTAAGTTTCTAGGTTGTCATGCTATCGTCAATCCAATTAGTCTATAGATTTCTTATCTATCCCTAATTTTTATTTAAAGGTGTCAACTTTTCATAAAAATTAGATTTTTTACATTAAGAACAAAAAGAGATAACATATATAGATTAAGAAACATTCATATTCAAGTAAGAATAAAAGTGATAAAAATATCACACCACAAAAGATAGCAAATAAAAACACTTATAAGAAAATTAGTTACTCATGATATTAAGAAAAAACATAATTTTATTCATAATAAAATAACTTACAACTTTTTCCAGATCTCTTCAAACTTGAAAATCCTAGTTCTATATCAAGAAAGAGATATGAAACCTTAAAACTATACAAGTGTTTATATAGAGTTGAGGAAGATTGGAGAACAAGTAATAGAAAATACAAGAGAATCTACTTGCCGATAATCTAATCTAATTGCTCTATAGAATACTGTTGCGAGCCTTTAGAATCTTCAAAAGACGAAACCCAATATCTCATATTAATCTATATAGAAAGACGATCACGCCCATAAAAATTCTCATCGAACGGCCCTAAATCGACCGCTGATCCACCGCCCTTTTTTTGGCTTCGTGGTTTCAGATTTTTTCTGTGGATTTATCGTCAATTTAGATAATTTTTGAGCATGTAAAATCTTGAATATCTCGCTATATTTCTGAAGTTGCGCCGATCTCTGAATTGTTCCGAAATTCGGCATATGATTAGGCAAGTTAATTTGTTACTTTTGATTTGATTTGGTTTGGTTTCTTCGACTGATTTATTATTGTGATGATTGATTCACATCTATTTGTTGCAACCTTTGCTGATTTGTAATTATATTCCAAAATTTGTTCCAAATTTGCAAATTGTCTTTTGATTTTTTGAATAATTCCTTTAAGTTTCCATTATACGCACGTAATCCTCATTTTAGCGCAATTTTCGTTTTTTTTTGCATCCAAGCCGTTATCTGTAATAATTCACAAAAAATACCCGGACAAGCATAAAATATGATAATAAAATGATAAATGAGTTAGAAAAATGTGCAATAAATTGCACCAATCAAGTGGTTACTGCATCATCATATTCTAAGAGTTAACGATTTACTGGTTTCGACATGTTGTCTATACATACCAATTTAATCATAGGGTTCATCTATTTAAAGTATGGGGTCTACATTTAGAGTTTCATTTTGCAGTTGTGGATCCTTTTGGTTAATTTTCCCCCTAAAGCTGCCAAGGGGCTGCAAATATGCACATAATTAGTAATTGCCCTGGGAGGAGGATTTTTAAATTATGTGTGTTTGTTACTATTAGTTTTTCCTTGTCATTATTTTCTAGACTACTACTTTTCTATTTTATTGATATTTGTAAATTGATACACAACAGAATCTAATGGGAGCACTTGATGAAATGGAAAAGGTCAACTCACAACTCTCAGCCTCTGTTGAAGAAGTAACTGAAGCACATCGTCAGAAGGCTGAGGTAATTCCGCTTTCTTCTAAATATTTTTATGCAAGAAAAGCATTTTACAATCCGTTTTGACACTTTTAAACTCGATCCTAATTGCATGGATTCATATCGGTAAAACATGAGTTGGATTTGCTGATTTTCAGTTTCCATAGGTTGACTCGATTTAATGGGACACTAATATTTTTTTATTTAAATATACATACATAATAACAAAGTTTATCTTGGAAAAATTAATGTACGATGCATCGATTGCACTAGTTTAAGAATGCACATTTTAGATTCTTTAGCATGCATACTTCCATTTTATTAGATATTGAAGGACACCATCCGGGCATTGCATAAATGTATTTACGAATTAAATTAAATTATGGACTATTGTTCTGTACAACCTTAGTGTCTCATTAATACATGTTTGATACATCTAGAAAACAACATAAAGTTTGGGATGTGTCAAAAAGAGTCCCACATGCATGTTTGAAGTATGGGTACGGAATTACAAATAATCCGACCCAGACAAATGCTGATGAAGATTCCGTTCAACATAGCTCGAATCAAGTAGTCCATAAGAGTTCATCTGATAGCCGAGTTAGTTTCAGAATTTCTCTCACAGGTATCAAACTTGAATATGTAGACAAACAAACCCAATTATCAAAATCAGCCAATACAATTCTTTAGCGAACAAAATATTTATTCAGCCACCCAAAACAGGATGCATTCATCTGGAGTGAGTTTTCTCTACATTTTTAACTTCCCCTACTTCAAAATAGAATCCTAAAAACAGGACATTCTCTATTTGGACCCACCCCCTCCTATCACACTTAAAATAACTTCCCCTATCACACTTAAACTATTTTACTGCAATAAAATAACCTAAATGTATTTTACTGAAAGACCGTGATAGTGAGGGTATTGTAGTGTAATTTACCCAAAAATTTATCCAGCCAACTAAAACAGGATGTATTTATCTGGAGTGAATTTTTCAACATCATTCAACTTTCCCTACCTCACAATCGAATCCTAAAAATAGGACACTCTATTGGGCTCCCCTTCCTATCACGCTTAAATTAACATTCCCTAGCGAATGTCACTATAGCCTTAAAACCTTGCAGCTGAGTAGGAGGTTTGGGGTTTTAACCCTGCTTGCATCAGGTTATGGCCTATTATCCGGAAAAAAAAACAACTTTTCCTATTTACAACTTTGCCTCTACACTCATTCCACATGAAAGGGATCACAGTAAAAGTTATTTTTATATCCAACACTAGTTTGCGCATTCTCATGAGTTGATTCTTTCCTTTCTGTAGATTGTGAAGCATCATCCACGAGAGGTGGGGAGGGAGAGGCAGGTGTTTGTTGATTTTTTCTGCAATCCTGATCGCCTTCGGAATCAAGTCAGAGAGCTCACAGCTCGTGTCAACGCCCTGCAAGGATAGCAAGCATCTGTTTTTATATATATTTTTATGGTAAATATCACGATGAGCATGATATTGCTCCTTAATGGATTTATATTATCTTTGTTAAAATTGCATTGGGGGCGTGAATTAGCATTTAGTCTCCATTAACAAGGATTTTTCAAGTCATATACTTGAGTTACTTGCTTGCAGATATGGTGTATGTATTTAGTAGACTTGTCGATGTAATTTGCCCATTTATATTTATATTAGTGCTTAAACTTCAATTACAATGATGTTATAAGAACTCTCTGTGCCTGCAGCTTCCGTCTATTGCTTTATTTTGGCGAATGTCACCATACCCATTTATATTTATATTTATATTTAGTAGACTTGTTGATGTAATTTTCCCATTTATATTTATTTTAGTGCTTAAACTTCAATTACAGCTTGAAGAAAAAATGAAAAAAATGAAAATGAAAACCTACCCAGAGACTCTTGCTCTGTGCTAGATGGGCTGCAAGCCTATATAGCTGATAAAGTTTAAGAGGATAATGGGTTTATCGTATGTTGCCGTTTAGTTGCGGTGACGCAACCCGAAGAGGGATAATACAAGGTGCTGCAGATGCCCATGTTATTTTATTTTTTGATGGTCCCTGCAATATTACAGCGCGATTTAATTCTTAAGTTGAAGCAAACCCGACCCACTTATTTCCCAAGGTTAGGATTAAGGGGGCATTGGTTTTTATTTTAGTTTCATTTGCATCTATCTACATTTTTTCATTTTTCTTTATGGCAAAAATGAGGCTGTGACTGACGCTAGCCCTATGGTTTGTGGTCACTGGGGTGTGGATCCCTCCACCAGCCGTCTATCGCAACTCTTTCCATCTATATGGCAAAAATAAGATTGGGGTTGACCGTAAAACTCTTTCATGAGGTTCTTATCCTAAGAATAACGATGAAGACTTATGATCTCCATCTCAATCTTGCTGCTCTCTTTTCTGCAGATGCACCAATCGTGTATAAAGTCACAGTTTTCATAGCATCAACAATCCTAACAATAAATAGGTTATGGATTAGAAGAAAGGAAAGTAGCTTGAATATTCTCAAGCCTGAAAGGATGTTGATATGCAGTACAGAAGAAAATCAAGAAGGGATAATGTGAGAATAACCTCTCGATGAGATTATGCTCTTCAGGTTTCGATCCCGACAAAGTTTTATATTGATTGTCGATTGAGTTTTATAAAACGAAATTAGAGGTAGCACCCATAAATGATGATGAACCTACTGAAATGGTCGAATAAGTGCAAATGGAGGTTCAGAGTTATAGCTAATGGAGCAGCATAATTCGAAGTCAGTTGCAGTTAAAAAAATTGACACTTGGTGGGGAAAAAGAAATTAATGTTTCCAGACCTTAAAAGATAGGAATTAAGACTTGTTTTTGTTCTCATCTTCAATGCAAAACCACTTGGTATGTTCCCAGAATGGATAATTCTTTTTCCTTGTAGCTAGCTCTCTCTAACTTTTGCTGATCATGTCGTAGGCATAGCTGCTGCAAAGCTTTAAAATGAGTCTAATGACCTGCACCATACAAGTTAAGACAGACATAAAATTTAGGTTTTTTTTTGTGGGGGTGGGGGTGGGCTGGGGGGCGGTGGCGATATTGAAACTTAGCTAATTGTTAAAAAGCCCCCGAAAACATCGTAATTATAGAAAAGCCTCCTAAAACGCTTAACTTAACTGAAAAAGACCCTCTGGTTAGCTTTTGGTCTAACCGTGTTAAATCTTAGCCGTTAGGAAAGCTACCCTTCTACCTCCCCTGATGGTTCAATTTCCCCTTTAAATTGCCCCAGCTCCCCATTGAGGTTGCATGGGCAAAACTGTGGGGGTTTCTTGCAAATCCTGTAGCTTCAACTTCTTTCCTATTTGCAAATCTCCGACTGCAACTTCTCTTCTTCTTGCCAAAATCCTTCTACTCCTCCAATTGCAGAAATTTAGTCTTTAAGCATCCAATGTTCAACCAAAACATGCACACAATGCTACAACAGCAAACAACTCCCAATATTCAACAATTTTAGTGCACACAAATTGAAAACCATCATATATCCCAGAAACAATACAAATAATAAACCCAATATTCACTGAAAAAACTTATTTTTCAGAGTTCTCAACCCACTAATTTACACAAACAACATTCTTTATCAACTCTTTGCCGTAAAAAATTAAACCCTAAATCCCAAAACTTTCAACAATAAGACCAGTCACCATAATTTGCGGGGAATACAATATAGAATGAGTACACACATGAAAGAGTAATAGCATCCAAACTAAAATACATTTTAAAAAAACACGAAATTTAGAATTTTGTTTTCCAACCCTAAGTTAGGGCTCTATTTTGAAGATATGAAACAGCTATGGATGCTCACTTGAAGATTGAGAGCGGGAGAGATGATCGAGAGTTCGAGATTGAGAGAGAGAAAATATCGAGATCATGAAAAAAAAAGTGGCATCACCCACAAGAGACATACATGAAAAAAAAAAGCTAGAAAAGAACAATTTTTGTATTGAACAGTTGAGATACATGTTGTTCTTGAACTTTCTGAAAGAAAATCTGCAAGAATCCATATGAGATGTACAACACAATTTTTATCAGAAGCAAACATAAGTATTTCACAAAAGACGTATATGAGATGTGCAATACTTTGTAATGGAAACTAACGTAAATAATATTACAAGGATACATATGAGATGGGCATCATTTCTCCCTGTGCATCTCAAACGTACAAACATGAAATTCCTGAGTTCACACCACCAAACTTGAAGAGATACGCAGTGACAATAAATTCCCAAACAATTCAAAAGGAAGTTTAAGGTGTCGAACTACAAAATATTCAAAACATTAACAATTGATGCATATTACAACACATAAAGAGACGCCCCTTAATGGTTTCTGCAAACTTTGAATTAAGCTCATAATGCTCCATCAACATTCCAATAGTTTTGTCTCTAGTCTTCTCTGCAAAAATTAAACCCATATAAGAGTGGAATCCATAGGATACCATACAGTACTCCCCATCAGTTGCGAACGCAGGCTTTGAATGCAAAATGATTCGGCCGTGCATAATTAAATGACATTTAATTTTGCAGTTTAAATCACCGTAACTTTTAGTCCTTTTTTAGTAAACTATATATTACGTAACAAATATACACTACTACAATATCGGGTTGCCCCTACGGATAAAGGAATCTGTAGGGGCAAATTTTTGTTGCCCCTACGGACTAATCCGTAGGTCCCAATGATTCTCCCTACGGTGCCCGACGTTTTAATTTAAAAATATTAAATCGTAATTTGTTGTTTGGCCCTACGGAGCCGCAAACAAATAACCTACGGTGATATCCGTAGGGGCATATAAATGGGTATTTAATAAAAAAAAGGCTCAGAAAAGCCCTACGCCTCGATCTCGATCTCGTTCCCAAAATTCTCTGTGAATCTCTCGCGCGCGCGTCTCGATCTCATTCCCGCGTCTCCAATTTTCTCCTCGTCGCCATCGCCCTCCGCACGCGGCCCGCCACCGCCCTCGTTCCCAAGACTTCCTCGTCGCCACCGTCGTCGATTGCATCGTCGATCACCGAGCATCTCCGTCGTCTCCTCCACCGCCCGCTACAGGTTAGTAAATCCCCATTTAAACATAATTTTGATGATGTTAGGGCTATGGTTCAGGGTTCGGGTAGGGGTGAGGGTTAGGGTTAGGCATCAGGTTCAGTTATGTTTAGGATAGGGTTAAGGTTAAGGTTAAGGTTAGGGTTCGGTTGAGGTTGGGGTTGGGGATCGGCTGGGGCTGGGGCTGGGACTGGGGTTGGGGTTAGGGTTCGATTGGGGTTGGGGATAGGGTTCTCGAATACATCATCTTAGATGGGCTTGCAACTGACAAATTAAGAAGACCTTTGGATTAAAATTATGGTCATCAGCCAATGGAATGTTTCTAATTTAGATGGCAAATACTTGAGCACCGATTTAATTGTCATAGATGAGAATTAAATCTTTGTTGTTTTCTTTATGGTCCTTTTAATTTGCTGGTTGTAATGATACACTTTTGTTTGTTTTTCATTAGTGATTAATTTTTAGTTTGCTATTTATTCTTTTTCAGTCTGGATACTTGATAGAATTACAATTGCTTTACTATTGTTTGCCTTTTTACTTTGGTGTGGAAAATATATCCATTGTGTCATATGGATAATATTATTTTCAAATCGATTCAAGGGAAAAATTGAGGAAGGTTGTATTTGTTATATCAAAAACCTTTTTGTTGAGCCCAGCAGGTGAAAGTTTAGAATTGTTATAGATAACTCTTACATGTTGTTTAATGCATGTACCATTGTTAAGAGAGTGCAAGGTGGAGAACAATAATTTGTTTCAACGACATGTTTTTCAAGTTAAAACCAATATATGATACTCGATGATAATATGAAACTTTCATATTCTCATCGATACTTATATATGAAACTCAAAGCGCCACTTAGTCCCCGTCTATCGGTTAACATATGTTCGATAGTCGTCGTGACATAGAACTATACGAAGGTTGTTAAATATCGGACGGTATAGCTCGGTACTAACAATCGTCGTGTAGTCAATGTGACGAGAAGATTCAATCGTATGATAACCGATAGATTTTTCCCGTGTGGACAAGTTAGAAATGTATAAAGCAAACACCTTCATTCAATTGTGTTTTCATCCGTTTCGAGATATTTCGTCGGTACTTTTCCACTGGTTCTCCGTGTACAAAGATAGATTATATGTTCATTTCAACGTTGTTTCACAGCTTTGAAATAATTATCTATTCTATTACAGTGTACTCGGAGAACGGCGGGGAGGTGCTGCCGAAATTTACTCGAAACGGTTGAAAGCACAAGCGAATGGGTGTTCGCTCTATACATTCTTAATGGGATAGAAGCCTTATCCCCGACAGCCGAAACATACACATACAACACGAATACACAGGGCCTTGATATTTCTTGTCTTAATATTGATTATCTTGATATTTCTTGTAGACACAGGGCCTCCCCATCCCGAGAGGGGGACTTGAGGCCCGAAGCAGTCCCATAGGCTGAGGCCCGACAGAGCTAGAGGGGAGGCAGCATTCCCCCTCTTTTTTACCCCTGATTATCGCTATACCGGCGATTATGCCGAGAGGTTCGGCCGATATATGGGGGATGAGAGCCGCCTCGTGAAGAACTATCCACTTCATGTTGAGTGGGGCGACCAGCACCGGCGCTCATTCGTCCTCTTTTGGGATCAGGCCCGGGTATTAATATATATTTTCATTTGATTTATCCAATATATTTATTATTAACACTTGCAATTTAATAATATTGTTTTTTTTGTATTTTCAGTTGGATTACGATTTTCAGCCTGTACCCGACCGTGATCACCCTGGGAGGGTGCTCGATCTTCACGCTCTGTATCATGGCCTGATGAAGAACATGCAATCGAAGGTCCGATACAATAGGAATGAGCTGAAGATCGACTGCTATTCCCTGTGGATGGCGACCCCCGAGGCAGAGAGAGCGGCCCTCCTACATACTCCGGTTTTTGCGAGAGTCGACGTAGATACATGGCCTCTATTGTGCCAATATTTCGACTCTCAGCGCAAACAGGTATGTATTTTAAATGTAATTCATTATTTAGTATATAATTTATTTTTTTGTGTTTCTTAATTAGAAAACTAAATCTGAATGTGTTGTGCAGAAACATGTGGATCAAAATAAATAGAATAGGAAGTCGGCGAAGAGGGGTCGTCTCACTTATACAGGTGGCTTGAAGAATATTACTCGTGCCATGGAGTTATCGGTAAATTACAATAGACCGGCCTTTGTGATATAATGCAATATTAGGAGTTATTTTCTAATATATGTAAATTTTTGGCGAATTACAGAGAGCTCAGACCGTGGCGCAGGGTGGTACACCGAGCGTGCTGTCCGCGTATCTTGCCATCCACGGCATCTCGACAGATCCTGTCACGGGCGAGCTTCGATACCCCGACACCGCTACTTAGGAGTATTGCGTAAGTGTTAATATTTATTCAACCCCTATTTGAAAATTTTGTTTTGAAAGGTTTAAATTTAAATGATATACTTATATTTTACTGGTTAATATGGGTGTAGGAGCGGGTGGTTGAGCAGGTGGAGGTATCGGGGATCGATTTTACCAGACAGAACGATCCGATGCTGCTGACCCCAGTCTTAGACGCCGCACACGGAGGGCACCACGGAGGTTGGGAGAGAGGCCGGAGACTGGGTCCTAGCAAGGCCCATATAAGGTTGGACTCCACTCCGGCGGTTACTTCCTCCATCTCCCGTGAGAGACGTCTAGAGCAAGAACTGGACGCCCTGAAGGCCACCGTCCAGGAGATGATGATATGTATACTACTTAATAGTAGAATATTATTTCATATTATAGATAGCAACATATCCAATATTAGTACGTAGCCTGAGCTTATTTGGTTGTAGACTTAGTTTTGATTAATCATACATACATAGAACTGTCTAATTAAAATAAACTACGGTTTTCCAAACTAGATATCCAAACGAGATCTAAGTCCCTAAGTATACATAGATTGGGGTTTCACAATAACCTGATAATGATACGAATTCGACCAATACACAGTTCTTACTCGTTTATTAAACACAAAACTGAATAGACGCGACAGGGTACTTCCGCTGGGCCTCCACATGCATCTCCTTCGGCTGCGGCTCCGCAAGCCGCTACCTCGGCTGCGGTTGCGCAGACCACTCCTACAGCTCCACAGCCCGTTCAGACTCCCGCAGCTGCGGCTCCGCAAGCAACTATCTCGGCTGCGGTTGCGCAGACCACTCCTACAGCTCCATAGCCCGTTCAGACTCCTGCACATTCCGCATTGTTCAAGATATTGACTCAGGGTATATCCGAGAAGCAGGCGCGCCAGATTACGGCGTTTATCAGAGGTGGAGCTGGACCGAGTTAGGTAGCTTTTTGATTCTTATATTTTAAACATGTATTTATTTATATGATACATATTGTATATATTTTGGACGATATTGATATTGGTGGTGTTTGCGTATTAATATTGATTTAGATTGATATCGTATTCTGCTTGTTGATTTCTTTTATATATTATGCGTGAGATGTTGATTATGAATACTGCGGTATATATTCCGCGTGTTGATTACTTTTATATATGATATATATATATATATATATATTATTGTGTACAGGACGAGAAAAAAACAGACAACCTTTTTTTATAAAAAAAAACTGATAATATGTCTCTACGGATTAATCCGTAGGGCCAAACGTTGCACCTACGGATTAATCCGTAGGGTCCTACTTTGTCCCTACACATTTATTCGTAGGGGAAAAATATCAGGTATCCTGATATTTTGCACCTATGATCTCAGTAAGAGGGGACCGTAGGGGCATAAATATGCCCCTACATAGGTATCCGTAGGGGCAGAAAGTAGGACTTACGGAGTTGGCCGTAGGGACAACTATTTTATTTTATAAACCAATAAATTAAATAGCTTTATTGGCCCTACGGATATGTCCGTAGGGACATATGGACCTACGCATTAAGCCGTAGGGGCAAGTATTTAACCGTAGGGGCATGTTTAAGGCAAAAACTTGCATCTGCGGCGTTTGCACCTACGGCGTATTTTTAAGCCCCTACGGATATATCCGTAGGGGCAGTGGTTTGCTCTTACGGATATATCCGTACGGGCAACCCCTATTTGTAGTAGTGATAATAATAAATTGCATGTCGACACATAAGTGAATATGTTTATGTCCAACTGTATATCAAAGAAAGGTCACTTAAGCAGTTTTTTGGGGATTATGGGGCACCACACTGTCAATCTCATTTACTAAAGCATATAATACCAACTTTAATTGATTTTGATATATATTTTTTGTCAGTTAAACTTGGGTCCTCGAATTTCTTAATTTTATTGTTGAAAAACTTTAATCTCGCAATTAATCGATGCAAGGCTACATAAAATAATATAACAATTGATGAATTTATATTAATATCAGGAACAGTGTCGATCATAAAGGAAAATAATGGATGGTCAACGATTAATATACCAAGTTGCATGGAAAATATGTTTCTATGCAATTGCATCTGTATATTAAGCTCAATGAATATAGCATACATCATACTTTAAATAAAGTCTATTTGCAATAGAATTACAGACAGTTGTCAATCCAATTCTTCATACCGTGCACATGTTAGCTAGGCTACAGTTTTGTATGTATTTTAAGGTCAAAATATAATATATTTTATATTGATAATTTCATATTTAAAAGTAATCTTTTATATCCATGTGCATCGCACGTGCAAAATACTTATGTGTGTATGTGTGTCGGTTTTCTTTCTTTGATGTGCAAGTCGCTTAATTAGAAGGCTAATTAAGCCAGACCTTCCATTACCACTTCTTTTTGTTTTTGTTTTTATATAATAACCCGTTTATCATCATCCAGAAGTCGAATGACAAAGGAAATATGATGAGCCACAGCACATGGTACAACATACACCACTATTTCATGACTCGTAATCCGAATTTTATGTTATTAATAAAATCGTTATCGAGTAAAATCAGATAATCCTTTTTGAAAGGAAACCAGGAAGGATGAACAAAATTAAAAATCAATATATTAACTTAAGGAGAAGAAAAACCTATGTGGGGACTTGGAACTATATATAAGGCAAAATCGCCTTTACATAAGGCAAATGAACACGACTTCTACTACACATCATTAACTACAAAACATGCTTTCCTTTAAATTTTGTGAAACTTCTTGCAAGCTTCTTAGTGCTACAATCTTGATGGGTGTGAGGATTCCGAGATAGTAGTCGGTCAGATGCGCAAGACGGAAAGGAGATAGGAACAAACCAAAACAAGTTTTTACTACATTTTTTGGCATGCAAATGGAGATGCGCGATCGAGTGTTGCCAATCCTATACACTTCCCTTGTTAAAATGTAGTTTAGTTTACAGAATTTACTGGTATGAATACGTTTGAACCATTACGTAAAGTAGAGGACAATAAAATGATGTTTACACTAGGCTCTATCAAGTAGGGTATATGACCAATCTTGGATGAATTGCATACTATATATATATATATATATATATATATATATATATATATATAATTATATAATTATGTTGGATATCCTATTCAATGTTTATAGCTCTCAACCAGCTTAATAAGTACTTGATCTTGATGAGATATTGTAGAAATTTAAAATCTTCAATTCGGTCTCATCCAAAACTAGAGAGCACGAAAACGACAAATTAGCACCCAAAAACTTAGTCTACTTATGAGTCAAATAACACTTACCTCCAATGTTATGGAATGCGATATGCGTTTTCATGTGTCCGGAAACCGCATAGCGCATAAGCGAATTATGCGTCGCATAGACGATTTGCATTATTTAAATTAAAAATTTCCATATATATATATATATATATATATATATAGAGAGAGAGAGAGAGAGAGAGAGAGAGAGAGAGAGTAATGGAGGAAAGATGCCATATAGCAGGGAGTTTCCTCCTGTGGCGTCGAAAAAATACACGCTCCATCATTTTTTCCGATGATCGGTATCTGTCATCTTCATCGTTATTATCTAAGATGTGGATATACCAAATTTCATGTGATTCTACAATTTTTTCACCGTTGATTTAGTGGGTTCAAAATTAACGGTTTACCGACAACATAACTTTTTGTTTTGCTAAATCAACAGTGAAAACGTTGTAGAATTACATGAAATTTTGTGTACCCACATCTTAGACGATAACAATGAAGATGATGGATGCCGATCGTCGAAAAAAATGAGAGAGGATGTCATTTTTCGACGCCATAGAAGGAAATTCCCTCCTATGGCCTCTTTCCTCCATTATTCTCATATATATATATATATATATATATATATATATATATATATATAAAGATGATATATGAGAAACACTTTTTTATTATCCTTGCTGCTACTTTCTGCACTCAGCCCTATTTACCACTTTATTGAACGAGAAGAGATCACTAAATCGGTTAAACAAAACAAATTTAGATATATGTAGTGTGTAAGTCATGCAGTTGAAAGCAGTAGTTTGAGAAATGTAACTAATACATGAAAAGTTTATTTAAGAAACTGTTTTAATCCTTAAGTTAAATTAAACTAATCATATATGTAATTTTGTGCTATTTAGCACAATATATAATCTATATAATTGCTCTTAAGCTATTGGATTTGGATACGGATATAATAAAAACCCTAATCCCGGTTCATAACTCAACTCAATGTTAAGTTATCATGCGCTTCATGCGGTCGTTTATTGCATTATGCGGCCGCATAACAATTTTTATGTACCAAGACGAACCTTTTTACCGCATATACCAAGGAAAACGCTTGTTTTAATGCGCCAAGGTGGCGTATACACATATGCAGCCACATAGAACGAACTTTTCAATACCGCTCACCACTAACTTGGACAGGGGAAGACAAGGAAAAATCTACCATGCAAGGGGTTGCATGGTGCAAGCCCTTATATGGCTTTTGGTTGGGCTTCCCCCACATGTAAGGGGAGTCCATCTAAAGGGCTCTAGAGGGGCTTGCATCATACAAGACCTTTCTGAGTGTTTTTTTTCCGTAAAATTTAGTTTCCTTCTGAATTACACAAATTCAAGACCCATGGAGCTGTGCAATACACTGCACGATGTCTCCTTAGACCTTAACAGACCAAACAACTAGATGTTGCATGCTAATTAGGCATAGACGAAGGTTGCCATGTGCAATTAATCCTAAATAAAAGATAACTTTATTTCTCTGTTACCATGTCAAGAGACACCAAGGAAGACCAAGGATGTTTGCACCCTTGGGCCAATATGAAGTGTCAGGAGACGCCAGTGAAGGCGAAAGGGGTTTGCACCTCTAGACTAATATGTTGGGTACCAAGAAGCACCAAGATAGATTAAAGATTTTTTTTTTTTTTTTTTGATTAATATGTTGGATACCAAAAGACAAAGGAAGACAAAAGACTAACCGTGTTTGCATCCTTAGACTAATATGTTGGGTGCAAGAGGCCCCAAGTTAGGTTAAGGATTCTTTTGTATCCTTAGACTGATATGTTGGATATCAAGAGACATCAAGAAAGACTAAGGGCGTTCGCACCCTTAGACCGATATGTTGGATGCCAACAGACTATGAAGCACGGATTCTCCAAACAGCCTTACTGATGATGCTCGATACCGGTGACTCTCCAGATGCTGACACATTGCAAATGACGTGTCCCAGAACCTACAAGAAAGGATCAAGAACTTCAGTTGAGATCACGTCTCCGGCCCGAGGATCATCCCGACCTTCGGTGGCCTTCCAGACTACCCTCGGCTCGCCTCTGAGCTATTACAGGATCAAGATGCCTCGGCCTTCCGCTTGTGCTCGAGCCTCTCGCCGAGCTTATCTTCCTCGGTCTCACCGACCGACTCCCAGCGCTAATCACAGGCGCTTCCGCCACAGCTCCGCGAATCTCGCCATGCACGAGATATTCGCCGTCCACGATCCCGCATTCCACGTCATCACGATCACCCATTAATGAGCCTGCCTCATCATTAATGCGAGATCCCGCCTATCACGCGGGCGTGATGCTAGGGGCGTAACGGCCGGCGTGAATCTCGCGCCCGCCTGCCCATTGCTGCAGCTATATAAACCCCTCCCTCAGGCGATTCAGGTAAGCCATTTTTACTCCACTAGGCCATTTCTCTGCCAAAATACCCCGTCTAACTTAATCGTCGGAGGGTCCTCGGTGGCACAACCATCCTGGGACTTCTTTGCAGGTAGCTCAGCCTCAACCACCTAAAACCCATTGAGATCCACATGCTCTAGGAGTCAACCCTCCAACTCAATCTCAGCCGTCCATCAGCGCTCGCAGCAGATCAATGGAAGATAAAATCTGAAGGAGATCCAGAGATCCATCAGTTGGCGCCGTCTGTGGGAAATCTAGTTCCACTCAACCAAAAGTTCATCTTCCGATCCCGACTACATGGCAAGCGGTCATCGCGACGATCCAAGTACCAGTCGTCGGCCTCACCATAGTGGAGACAAGGGAGAATCCCCTCCTCCACCGAACGCCATTCACGCCCTATTCGCTCGGATAGATTGACTCACGTCCGTCGTGGATGCGCTCGTCCGTGTCCAAATGGCCAGGCAAACTCCCCAGATCCCCGCTCCCCCTCCGCGGTGCCGGGACCCCTATAGAGGGAGAGAATACTCTGCCCGCGTTGGCACGACTGATCACTGCCTCACTGTCTCCGGCGGCCGCAGATCCCCCGGGCCGACATATTAAATGATCCGGTGGGCACCGCACAGTTTAACTTCGAGGTCTTATGCCAGAGCGCCTCGCTCCGAGCCCCATCGCGCCCCTGTCCCTCCCGAGGAGGTGTCGGTCAGCTCACCTGCGTCCTGGCATGACCGGCACCCCCTCCCTCGACGGGGTCACGCGCACGAGACATGCCACAGCAGCTCGAAAATGACCTCGCCCGGAGACCTGAGGAACGTCATCAAACGGAATCGGGGCCGTGGCTAGAAAGAGATCTCCGGCAGCAAAGGCCAAAGATCAGAATATGCCGACTCATCAGGATACCACGACCGACTCGATGCCCTCGAAAAGAAGATCGAAGGTATGCACCGGGAAGGTCGTCATTCGAGCGATGGGGCTAAATACGCCGCCGACTCGCTCACGAAGCCCTTCACCGAAGAGCTTCTCGCCGTCCATGTCTCCTCCCGGAACAAGCCCCCGACGGTCTTGATTGTAATAAATTTGGATGTATAATATCGAATCAAATAGTCCCCGGCAACGGCGCCATTTGATTGATGAAGAAAAGCTCGATGTGTATTATGGAATTGTAAAGAAATCACAACCAAAAATTATTTGACCGCAATCAACTACGGTGTCGGATGTAGTTAGTAAATGAGTGCGGATCGTCCACATGGAAAGTGTAATCGTTCGTCTTTCGAATTAGATGAATTGAATCTTTAAAGAAAGAAAACAACACAATTCAAGATTTATATTTGAAGTTCAAGAAAGAGAAAAAAAACTAGATCTAAGAAAGCATTAAAAGATAGAATCAAGAATTGATCGTTTGATGATTTTTCCAAACCAAATCTCAAGAATCGAAATGAGGCTCGTAGGAATCGATCGGATCTATAGATGTGATGTAATCTTAGAATTACGTATTCTTATCCTTCGATGAATTGATACTAGATCGATGATGATCGATCGAGAATTAGGGATTTCTTGTGAAACTAGGGTTTCATCTTATCCCTTGTTCTTTCGTCGATATCATTCACATTCTAGCCTCTAGTAAATTCAAGAAACGATCGTAGATCCCTAATTTCGAGCGATCACAATCAAGAAAGCATCGCTACGAAACTAGGTCATCGATTCTTGAACTTGCTAGGGTTTACAAAACTCGTAGGACTTAAAAATCGTATTAAGATTTGTTACATCATCATTCTACAATCGTCTCGACTCCTTAACGAGCGGAGTTTCACTCAAACATCACAACAAGAGCAACAATTACAAATTGAGATCTAATCATGATGCAAGAATTAAAAGTAAGCAAGATTAAAGAATTTCACCTTTTATTTATATCAACAATTTAGTTACATTCGCTCAAGAACTACAAGAGAAAGAACTTGATCGTCGACTTGGCTTCGCTCGTCTCCGTGGATCGCGGATCGGCTCGGCTCCTAAAAGGTTGAAGGCTTCTCGCTTGATTTGGTACTCAAGATCTTGGATTTGGAGTGAAATTAGGGTTAGGGTTTCGCACAAGCCTTGTCACGAGACTTGTGGAAGAAGATGGTGTAGAATGAACCAATGGTTATTGATCAACTAGCTAACTAAAGAACAACCTCCACCCTTAGATCTAGGCTCTATTTATAGATAACTAACTCTAGATCTAGGATTTCAAATTCTAAGTTTCCCTCCTAAAGTTTGTTGAAGAAATTCAAATTTCCCTCCAAAAGTTAGTTAGGGGAGAAGCTTCTAGATGTGATTAGTTAGGAGGAGCTTCTAGAAGAGGATTAATTAGGGGTTTAATTAGGATTGGCCTTCCTTAATTTCTTTGCTGATCTGGCAGTAGCTTCGAGGTAATTCTGGAATTTGAAGTATCACAAAGGAATATGGGCCCAGAGAAAGGAATTATGCACTAAAAATTCCATGCTGACGTGTCCAAACAGCCGCGGAACCGAGGCGCAAGCAAGCTCCCGCCGCGGTTCCGCGGCTCTGTTGAGGGCTTATGGCTTGGGACTTCTGGGTTGAACTTGGGCTCACTTTTGGGCTTTTCTTTTATATGTTGAATTGTATTTCTCCATTTGAATTGCTACCAGATCTGAAATGATTTAGTTGGCGTATTTTTGATCAGCTCTTTTGCTTTTCTTCCGTATTTCCTGCACAGACTCAAGACAAGTGTTGCGCAAATACAGAAATGATGCGATGCCATGAAATGCAGTTAATTTCCTTTAAAGTGTCGGTTTAAAAGTCTAACACATGCAATCTCATATTTTGTGACAGATTTGCTAATATGTAGAATATGAATGCCGAACACTTCTAAATGTATGCAAATGTTAGGGAAATTGCCGGCTAAAATATACAATATTTTCGACTGATCAAATACCCCCAAACTTAATTTCGATCGTCTCGAGCGAATGTTTTATTAAAAAGAGAAGGAGAAAATAAAGAAAGAGAAAAACTAACTAGCACACTTTCGTAGGCAACACGATTGCACTGAGCACGTGCAACAAGCCTTTAAACCTCTAGGTGTCCCTAGTAGGAGGAGTGTTGTCTCCTGAGGGTTTTCAGCGGATTGCACCCACAAAATCCAATAATAAAAGCAAGATCATGAATATTACATTTAAAGACAAGAATTGTAAAAGAAAGACTTTGAAAAATAGGGTTTCCAACTAAGCTAGCTTTTCGGTTGTCATGAGCCCTATCTTAATGGTCATGAAAAGATGTCAGAAATCACGTCCTCCCTCAATAAAACATCGTCTTATTCTTCATTCCTATCTTTATTCCAAACATCGATCATATAACCCTGCGTGTGTGTAAAGACATCCCTACACCCGGAGAATTCAATTCAAGCTATCATACTCTTGCCCATCAGCCTCAGTACTTTTTGATAAACGAGATTGCTCACACACTTTCATGCGACCGTTAATACTTCTTGAGGTACTAACCGACCGATTACTCCTGTGCTTGCATGCTTGGTGTATTTTCCTAGTCTTGCACCACCTCAGGCATAGCAGTGACTCCCAGACCAGTTGGCCTTAGGGCACTAGGTGAAAAAGCACCCTTGCTATATATTTTTTTATTTCCCTTGGTGATAACAAAACCAGTATCCATTTTTCTCACCACTTTCAAAATATTTTTTTTCTTCATACTTTTGGCTTTAAGACAAGAGCATTTCAAGGTATCCTCTACTACCCCAGGCTTTAAGATGTGTGTAAGTGCGAATAGCAGGGTAGCAACGTTCAAAATGTTTGGCTTCCAGAATAGAAACTATTTTTCAGACTTATTTTTATCCTCAGATTAGTGACGTCTTTCATCTTACTAACCCTTGGGACAACGGCTCATAACTACTTATTACTAGTTCGTATAAGAAAACTTCTAATTTTCTTAGTTTTCTTAAATTTTTCTAATCTCATGGATGTAATTTTTCACTATCTAAACTTTCATTATCTTATTTATGTACAAAAAATATTTTTATAATTTTGAATTTTTTTTAAAATTTTTATGGTTTTTAAAGAAATGTTTTGTGCTTATGCAAAATGATATGCAAATGATGCGAAAATAAGCACAAACCTCCCCCAAACTTGTTTTCAACAGTGTCCTCACTGTTGCCATCAGCTAAATCTCGAAAAACCTGTAAGCTTGGGAGGAATTTATTAGTGGGGGCAAAATATATAAGTGAAGAACCTCCCTCAAACTTATTTTTGGCTCATAATTTTGTAAAAAATTTTCTTTTTAGGAGCCAGAAAAAATGTACCCCCCCAAACTTGAGTTATGCAATGTTAATCTTTTAAAATCACAAGTGGGGGTCAAAAATCATTGGTCGATGCCAAGCTTTGCAAATACCGAAAGTTAACACCAACCATTCGAAAATTTTATCAATGCAGTGCTCGGGTTGGTGGAAGAAGAAGTGGGGAAAAGGTAAGTGGTGGGAGAGAATGTGTGTGCGTCTCATTTTGGAGAGACGATGCAGTGATTGTGATAGATTACTCGCATTCTTCTTACAGTTCAGAAGAAGGGGTGGAGGTTCAATTTTATTGATTGGGAGATGATTAATCTCAACACCCGTGTCATTTAAAAATGCGAGTTCATCAGCGAAGATTTCCTCAAAAGTTCCATCTATACCCCGATGAATAATGTCATCACAAAGTGCGGGGTGATCTTTAGACTCTAAGAACAGTTCATAATCCGTGTTAATTGTTGACCCGGACATCTCAGTGGAAGAGTCCGTATATGTATGATACATAGTTGGGTCAAACAATAACGTATGAAAAGAGTCAAGATCAGTATAAAGAGGATCATCAAATTCGCTGCTGTCGACATCCATTAAGTCGACAGAACAGACCTGAGCAGTAGGTTCGGAGGGTACACTTCCCAACTTGTAAATGTTCAGCTCTATTGACCTATTCCCGAAAGATAGGGTCATAGAACCATTACGACAGTTGATTATTGCATTGGAAGTGGCCAAAAAGGGGCGACCTAAAATCACCGGAATTTGATTCCGTGGGTTAGCTACAGGTTGTGTATCAATTACAATAAAATCTACCGGGAATATAAATTCTCCGATTTTTATTAACACATCCTCCAGTTCACCCCTAGGTTTGGTGATTGATCGGTTAGCCATCTGGAGAGTGCAATTGGTTGGCTTCAACTCTCCGATCCCTAGTTGCTCATAAACTGAGTATGGAAGCAAGTTAACACTAGCGCCAAGGTCTAATAGAGCACGGTTGATGTGTTTTTCCCCAATAGAAACTGAAATAGTAGGATATCCAGGATCCTTACGTTTCCTCGGTAATTGTTGGGGGAAATCCGTGTCTATTGTCTTTTCCATGAAAATCTTCTTGGGCACTGGATTCTTCCTCTTCCTAGTGCACAAGTTCTTAAGAGTTTTCGCATAGGAAGGAACTTGTTGGATGGCATCTAGGAGAGGGATGTTGGTGTTTACTTGCTTAAAAATGTTCATAATCTTCTCCATATGTGGACTCGGTGTGTTCGCCCTTAACCCATTAGGATAAGGTGCTTTAGCAATAAGCGCTGGGTCCATCATAGGAGAAGGAAGTGGGTGTGGAACCGATCCCGGAATAGAAGTGGGGATCGTCCGTGGAGGGGTAAAAGAGGTGGGCTGTAGTGGAGAGCCTTTTGGGAAATGAAGAATAGGCTCGGAAGAAGATGGTGGGGTAGAAGAACTGTGTGTGTGAGGAAAGGTCTCAGCCGGGGTGTTATTGAATGATTTATCAGTATCATCAGACTCTTCCCCAACGTGAGGGTCAAGCACTCTTCCAGATCTCAACGTGATTGCCTCCACATCATGTGAATAGCTAGAATTTGGTAAAGGTTGAGCTGGAAGTTTCCCTTTCTCTCTTGCACTCATTTCGGCTTTTAGTTGTGCAATTTGTTCTTCCATTGATTTGATGTTCTCATTTTGAGAGATAATGATCTTCATTACATTCTCGACGGAAGATTGCAAACTTGCCGTCCCTTGGATGGATTGTTTCATGAAAGTATCCAAGGTTTGTGCTAGTGCAGAGGTATTATCTGTACCGGTCAATTGCAAAAATTTTCATGTGGTGAAAAAGTGTTGGCCGGATTTTGGAAATTTTGTGCTTGGAAGGGGTGCTGACTCAATTGAAGTGGTGGGTGCTGTTGTGGTGGAGGGACCCCTTGGAAATTGTTTTGGGTTGGAACCGTGTTTTGAAATTGTGATTGGTTCCAAGCAAAGTTAGGGTGATTCCTCCAACCCTGATCATATGTGGAGGAAGATGGATCGTTTCTAGGTCTTTGAAATGATGCATTGGTATGCTCATGACCTTGAAACGGACATTCTTCCGTCAAGTGAGACGGATCAGAACAACAACCACATACAGTTTTGGAGAGTGATATTTGACTTAGGGCGGCGGTTAAAAATTTATTTTCCATAGCGTCAAATTTCTTGTGTAAAGCTGAAATTTCAGCTCTAATTTCTATGGAAATATCATTGCCATCCCTAGACGATTGACTCACACCCTCCCACTGTAAAGATTTTTCAGCGAAATCTTCTAGAAATTTTCAGGCTTCCCAATCATCTTTGGTCATAAAGTTGCCTTGACACATGGATTCAAGAGACTGTCTTGTGTAAGGAGTAATGCCCTCATAAATGATTCGGCACAATTCCCATCTCGGTATGCCGTGATGTGGACATTGGACTAACAGATCCTTGAAGCGGTCAAGACATTTTGAAAATGTTTCATTTGGAAGCTGGGTGAATTGATAGATTTCGCTACGGACTCGAGCTGTCTTTTGATGTGGGTAGAATTTCTTAAGGAATGCTTTGACGAATTCATCCCAATTTGAAATGGAATGTGCGGTAGTGTTATAAAGCCACTTCTCGGCTAAATCGCACAAAGTGAATGGGAGAAGACGAAGACGTAAAGCATCCACAGAAAGCTGTGAAGTACCCATCATTGCGCATACATTTTCAAATTTCGTGATAAACACGTATGCGTCCTCAGACTCGAGACCGTGAAATTTTGGTAGAAGGTTGATGTATTGGGGTTTTATTTGAAAATTTTCCCCGTTGGCTGGTGGTGTGGAAAGACAAGTGGAAAGTGGGCTTCGTGTAGGATAACATCTCTCCTGGAGAGAGATGCGAGGTGGATTCTGCGCACCAACGGACGGCGGCAGAGTAGTGGAAAAGAAATTCGATGGAGGTGGATCCATCAATATGGGTGTGGTGGTGGGTAAAAGAAAAGATAAGTGTAGAAATACCGACTTTTAGGTCGATGAGGGAAACACGGACTAACGGGCACTAGAATCCCGTGTCCAGCCTATCTTGCACTAAAAAGGGTTAGTACAAGTGGCAGCGTGAATTTATAATTAGGGGAAAGAATGAATGTGGTGTTTGTTTTGAAAAAGTGGACGGATTTTTTTTTGAAAATATGATGCAACAAAACAAATGCAACACACAAAACCCTAAAATCTAGGGGTCACCTAGGTCAAACTCTGGACCGCTCCTAACTGCCAAAAGACAAGTCGCAGGATAAATCCTCCACTGCCTCTTTGTCCCCCTGTGGCCGGATAAGTGCCAGGTAAGTGGGAAGGTACTCCACTACGTAAGTAGTGGGCCTAATTAAAAACCACTAGCCTTAGACACACTCGCCTTAGGCACCACAAGAAAACGCGGATAAGCAATGAATTACCCACGGCCTTCTTCTGTCCTAATTGAGCGCGACAGTCCTTAGAGTCATCTCTAGATTTCTTTTAGTTAATGTGGGTCAATGCGGATGCAAGTTTTGTGGTTTTCGGGGCCTAGGAAGGGTAATGAAATCCCCACCTAATTTGAATTTGGTCGTGCCCCTTAAATTTCCGTATTAATATGCAAACAACCAAGAATCAAAACACGCACAAATTTATTTTGCTTTTGCGGCGCTGCGATTTATTTTGCAAAGAAACCTGCAGCAAATTGTTAGTTGGAGCAGATTAGGTAAGAGATAAGAAAGTTAAGGACTTACAGAGAAAAATTTATGCAGAGAGGAGCTAGAACTGCGGCGGATCCGCCGCGGATGCTGGTCTTTAGCCGCGGAAGAGCGGTCAAAATGCCTGTTCACTGCACCAAAATTCTTTACACTGTTCACCTTGAACTCATAAGCTCTCTGGAAAATTCAGAAATTTTTTTCTCCAGCTCCAAAGATTCCAGAATTCCTCGCAACAAATCACAACACACGTATTAGAGTTTGTACGAGTTTAGATCTAAAAATTATGATGGAATAAATTGTTCAACTCAAATTTCAAAAATACGAACTATTAGCGCACTATCCCCGGCAACGGCGCCATTTGATTGTAATAAATTTGGATGTATAATATCGAATCAAATAGTCCCCGGCAACGGCGCCATTTGATTGATGAAGAAAATCTCGATGTGTATTATGGAATTGTAAAGAAATCACAACCAAAAATTATTTGACCGCAATCAACTACGGTGTCGGATGTAGTTAGTAAATGAGTGCGGATCGTCCACAGGGAAAGTGTAATCGTTCGTCTTTTGAATTAGATGAATTGAATCTTTAAAGAAAGAAAACAACACAATTCAAGCTTTATATTTGAAGTTCAAGAAAGAGAAAAAAAACTAGATCTAAGAAAGCATTAAAAGATAGAATCAAGAATTGATCGTTTGATGATTTTTCCAAACCAAATCTCAAGAATCGAAATGAGGCTCGTAGGAATCGATCGGATCTATAGATGTGATGTAATCTTAGAATTACGTATTCTTATCCTTCGATGAATTGATACTAGATCGATGATGATCGATCGAGAATTAGGGATTTCTTGTGAAACTAGGGTTTCATCTTATCCCTTGTTCTTTCGTCGATATCATTCACATTCTAGCCTCTAGTAAATTCAAGAAACGATCGTAGATCCCTAATTTCGAGCGATCACAATCAAGAAAGCATCACTACGAAACTAGGTCATCGATTCTTGAACTTGCTAGGGTTTACAAAACTCGTAGGACTTAAAAATCGTATTAAGATTTGTTACATCATCATTCTACAATCGTCTCGACTCCTTAACGAGCGGAGTTTCACTCAAACATCACAACAAGAGCAACAATTACAAATTGAGATCTAATCATGATGCAAGAATTAAAAGTAAGCAAGATTAAAGAATTTCACCTTTTATTTATATCAACAATTTAGTTACATTCGCTCAAGAACTACAAGAGGAAGAACTTGATCGTCGACTTGGCTTCGCTCGTCTCCGTGGATCGCGGATCGGCTCGGATCACTTGCCCGATTGAAGATCGGCTCGGCTCCTAAAAGATTGAAGGCTTCTCGCTTGATTTGGTACTCAAGATCTTGGATTTGGAGTGGAATTAGGGTTAGGGTTTCGCACAAGCCTTGTCACGAGACTTGTGGAAGAAGATGGTGTAGAATGAACCAATGGTTATTGATCAACTAGCTAACTAAAGAACAACCTCCACCCTTAGATCTAGGCTCTATTTATAGATAACTAACCCTAGATCTAGGATTTCAAATTCTAAGTTTCCCTTCTAAAGTTTGTTGAAGAAATTCAAATTTCCCTCCAAAAGTTAGTTAGGGGAGAAGCTTCTAGATGTGATTAGTTAGGAGGAGCTTCTAGAAGAGGATTAATTAGGGGCTTAATTAGGATTAGCCTTCCTTAATTTCTTTGCTGATCTGGCAGTAGCTTCGAGGTAATTCTGGAATTTGAAGTATCACAAAGGAATATGGGCCCAGAGAAAGGAATTATGCACTAAAAATTCCATGCTGACGTGTCCAAACAGCCGCGGAACCGCGGCGCAAGCAAGCTCCCGCCGCGGTTCCGCGGCTCTGTTGAGGGCTTATGGCTTGGGACTTCTGGGTTGAACTTGGGCTCACTTTTGGGCTTTTCTTTTATATGTTGAATTGTATTTCTCCATCTGAATTGCTACCAGATCTGAAATGATTTAGTTGGCGTATTTTTGATCAGCTCTTTTGCTTTTCTTCCGTATTTCCTGCACAGACTCAAGACAAGTGTTGCGCAAATACAGAAATGATGCGATGCCATGAAATGCAGTTAATTTCCTTTAAAGTGTCGGTTTAAAAGTCTAACACATGCAATCTCATATTTTGTGACAGATTTGCTAATATGTAGAATATGAATGCCGAACACTTCTAAATGTATGCAAATGTTAGGGAAATTGCCGGCTAAAATATACAATATTTTCGACCGATCAGGTCTCACTGTTCAATGGGAAGTTCGACCCGAAGGATCATTTGGATGCGTTCACAGCCGGGATGAGTTTCCAGGACTGTTCCGATGCATCCCAATGCCGCTCTTTCCCGGCCACTCTCATCCGCTCCGGACGAGACTGGTTCCGAGGACTCGTGCCACGCTCAATCTCAACCTTCGATGAGCTGGCCATCCAATTCCTCGGCCACTTCGTCTGGAACAGACGGCAGAAGCGGACTGTCGACCATCTCTTCACAATAAAGAGCGGGGACAAAAAAACCTTCAAAGGGTACGTCACCCGCTTCTACAATGCCCTCCTCAAAGTCCTAGAACACCGGGACGAGACGGTCATTACGGCACTTAGGTCGGGTCTTAGGCACAAGGAGTGGTTACGCTTGTTTGCATTAGCGCAACCTAAGACCATGGCCGAGGTAAATGCCTGGACCGAAAGTGAGATCCAGCTTGAATCTGAGGTGAACGCCAATCTGCCCCGGACAGAACAAACTGATCAAAAGAAAAGGTCCTGGGAAGAGAAAAAGTAGATTGGGCAGCCGAAGCCCTACTCCCCGAAGTTTTAGGAGTACACCCCGCTCAACGTCTTCCAGACGGTACTGCTGGAGGAGGCTAACGGCGAGAGGTTTTTCAAACTCCCCCAGTCTGGAACAGGGCGGCAAAGCGCAACTGGGGCCCCTACTGCGGCTGCCATAGGTCACAGGGCCACTCCACGGAGAACTGAAAGCAGCTCCGAGCCTACATCGAGGAGCTAATCCGCTCGGGGCACCTGGCAATGTACTTGCGGGACAAGTGGCAAGATAACCATGAGCAAGAGCAACGTCCTCCTCCCGGTGAATTAACAATCGGCCAAATCATGGTCATGTTAGCGGTCTTGGTGTATATGCCCTAGGGGCCATTCTTGTATCATACTAGCTTGTATATTACTTAATGGAAGCTTGGAATATTCACAGTTATATTAACAGTCTTACTCAACATAGTAGTATGCTACTTGGTTTATATCTATCTTAATATGTGTATATGTTTCTTTTAACATATCGCGAATACATATTGATAGAGCCCATAGGATTTTGCTTGACTACCAGCGTTGTGATGGCAGTCACACTAGTGGGGGCTGGGTAGTCTACAAGCACATCCTTTTTCAGGTCCCTAGTCGTAGGATTATCGAGACAGGGCATCGATACTCCAGAGTAGACTAGTGTGTACGCTTCTCATCCCAGCAGGGGAAATGGTCTGTCCCACAGCCATTAGTACGTTGTACTGGAGATAGTATACAGGTGCTCGTTGGGTTACGGGTACACCGGACAGGACTCGCAGGGAACTGTTGGTTGGTATTATACCCATCGTCAGTTAACAGTTCCCAGGTGACATGAGTACAGCATAGTCCGCAGACTTGACACTGGTGCTTCGTCTCGAGTGTGTTCCCACTGTTCTTAGATTGCTACCCTACCACGGCTCAAAGGAGTCGTGCAAACAGGTAGCAGTTGGGTGCAGTCCCGAAGCACTTGGAGGCAGTGACGGTTAGATAGGATTCGTCTCTCCTGGTATTGGGAGTTGATATCGCGCTGTGTTTGGAGAGCCATTACGCAAAGTCCCTGGCCAGGGCAAACGAGATTTACCAGTAGGATTTCCAATAGCTTCTCAAGGTGTAATGGGCTTCACTCTGACACGACTTATACCGCTTTTAGGGGACTGACGCTTGCCGCCCCCCTAGGCCCGATATGCGATAGTCTTAGACGAACAGACCGGACTGTACGGAGATTGTCACATCAGGCCCAGTAGGAGTTCGGATGTGTTTCCTCATCGGCCTTCTTATCGACATCTACCTGGGGACCGTTACGTACAGCTAGTACCGCTTGCGGCCTGTGGTTAAACCCACTGCCAGCGTAGTGTCGAGTCTTTAGAGTCCCACACAGAGTGTTTCCATGCTTCAGGCGAAATGATATAGAGGTCGTATGGTTTTACGACAGGGTTTGGACACATACGTGTATTTATGCACGTACGATGTTCGGACAGATAATACTAGCGGGCTTTAGTTTAAGCCAGATTCTGGTATTGGATTATTGGATTTATACAGTCTCAGAATTTCCGTGTTTTTACGGATGGGAGGGGCATTCTCGTAATTAGTCGAGAAGCTTTTAGAAGAAAGATGAGGTGGAGAGCTTAGGTGTAATTTGCATTAATTGAATTTGTGACTCATGTAGTGATTCATCCAAATGAGTTAATGAAGTATTTATTGCTTACTGACTCATGAGATGATTCATTCATTTTTATTAAATGAAGCATGGTTGTAATTATCTATATGATTTATTTGATAATTATTATGCTTTATTATATACATAATGAGTTATATTTTCAATTCATTATTATAAACACTTTCTCTCTCCTCAAGCTCTCTCTTTACAATCCTAACCCTAATCCTTTCATGTGTTGAGATCCCAAGGGTTAGCAAGACTAATAGATCCTTAATCCATCTCTATATCCTCTAGGTTACCTTGATTAGCAATCATAGCCACCTAATTACCTCAAGTGAGAGGTTAAAGCTTGGAGAAGAACTCTCGGGTGGATCTTCTATCACATCGAGGAGGCCGACGAGAAGGTGAACAACAAGATCAAGAAGGACTAGAATCTTGAGGTATAATCATCTATCATAGTAGTTAATCACTTCTAGATAGTTGTTAGTTAGGGTTTATCAAAGATCCGTAAAGTTAGTCGATGTTAACTTAAACAAAATGATAGTTTTACCTATTCTGCCTCCCCGCATCATGTGGGGTGTCTAATGTCGACTTACAGTGGTATCAGAGCCCAGCTAAACCATAACTAACATGTTAGCAAATTCGTTAGAAATTTGATCGCAAAACAAACCCGAAAATACAATGTTTTCCCATAGTTTCTGTCGATTTTAAAACGGGGTCTAAAAATTTTTCAGGGACCCTTAAAAATACAAGCAGGGTTTTTTAATAATTGTGAAGAAATTTGGGTCTGTGAATCGGCCATACCATCGCGGAACCGCCGCCGATCCAAGCGATCCGCCGCGGATCTGCGGTCGAGTTGACTCCGAATCAACCCAAATTTGCTCAGTTATTCTTCTGTGTTGATGTTGTATTTTCTGGAATGTTTTGTTTCTGCTTAGGTTTTATGTGCACAGAGAATTGTTTAGAGTAGAATCATATGTGTTGCTTGATCGAAATTCTAAGATGTTTGGCTAACTGGATTATATTTGTGTTGTGTTTAATGTGTTCGTAAACCTCCCCTAACTGCTAGTATGTCGGTTAGCAGGGGGTTGCCCATTTCTGTAATGGTTTTTTCTGGTTTGTGAATATGAACTTGTTGGATTGTCGTGAATGGATAGCCGGGGATGCGAGACGAGTGTTTCTTTCATTCAAATGTAATTTGTAATTTGTTGTAATATTCTTTTGTGGGGCACATCCAGGTTGAGGTTGTAGCCACCGTTGCATTATTTCATTTACTATTTTCTGTTCCTAGGATAGACCCAAGATGGGGTGCACAAACTACCGGATACTTTGAAGTGTTTAGTGGCCTACTCACGTCGTTGAGGGAGACCGCTTCACTTCGGGTACTTGACGGGTAGTTTGCCGTACCCGTAGGGGTCTAGGGTGTTAGTTGTGTGTATGCCCTAGAGGCCAGTATTGTACAGATAATGTATATTATATTGGATGCTTGGACATATATAGAGATGACTTTCTTGCTCGATATGATAGTATGCTATCTGGTTACTCTTTATCTTAACATGTACACTTGTCTCTTTAAACTGTCTTATGGTTACATGTTGATAAAGCCCTTAGGATGTGTACTTGACTACTTGGACTATGATGCAGATCATACTAGTGGGGCATGGTAGTCCATAAGTACATCCTTCAAGGTCCCTAGTCGTGGGTGTATCGAGACGGGGCATCGATATACCAGTGTAGACTAGCGTATACGCTTCTCGACCCATGAGATGGGCGATGGATGATCCCATATCCATTGGTGTTTGACATCAGAGATGGTGTACGGGTGCTCAGTGGAGACTGGATACACTGGACGGACTCGCCGAGAACTCCCAGATGGTATTATACCTCACGTCAGATGGCAGTTCTCAGGTGACACTTGTGCAGGTTAGTCTGTAGACCCGAGATCGTCATAGAGTCTTGTGTGATTCCCACTGTGCTTTGATCTCCACCTTACCACGTCCATGAGGGCGTGCAAAACGGTGGTCTTTGGGCACAGTCCCGAGTCACATGGAGGCAATGAGCGATAGGAGGGGTTTCGTCTCTCCCGGTATTGGGGGTTGATGTTGCGCTGTGTTCGATTGGCCGTAACAGGGAAGTCCCTGGCCAGGGCTGATCAGAGATTTGCTGGTAAGTGTTACCAGTAGTTTCTCGACCCGTTATGAGCCTCACATCGGCACGACTTATCGGTTATTGGGGTCTGACGTTTACCACCCCTAGACTTGATATGCGACATATCAGACGAACAGACCGGACTGTACGGTAAGTGTTACTGGTTGGATTCACAGGAGTGTGAGCGGGCTGGCTCGTCGATCTTCTGATCGCTCAATACCCGGATGGCCGTTATGTTTAGCAGACCGCTTGCGGCTTGTGGGTGCTTGATATGATCATCATCTGCTACCGGCGTATTGACGAGTCTTTAGAGTTCTACACAGAGGTTTCCTGGCTCAAGCGAAACGAAATAGGAGCGCATATGAGATATGTGCGGGACCGAGAATAATGCGTGTATGTGATACCGCATTTCATTCTCGCGATGAATGTTTCGATTGGTTGTATGCGATATGACCTAGTTATCGAATCATTGATTCGATAAATCGATACATTAGATACTAGTCGGTTATGTGCGACATGACCGGATCATTGAATCAAATGTTGATTTAATGATTTAATGTATAATTATATATTTGATATATTACTTTGCATTAACTAGTATTGGTTCACTTTATATGGATTTTCTCACTTGATGTGCAAGAAGTATATGTGATATACTTTTGTGCACATATTTGTATCATGTTTGATGATACTTGATTATTTAGTTAAGTGTATAGAAGTAAACCATGGTTAAGTGATCATTAGGGTTTTGCTTTTTCATTTATTTATTTGTTTATTTATTTGGAAAAGATTTAGATAAGAATGGTGGCTATGTTTGTTTCTAGTCAAAGCTTCATGAAGCTTTGACTTCTTAACCATTCTTGTCTTCATGCTTAACCCTAACCCATCCTAGTAACCATGGTCTATTCTCTACACTTAACCTTATTTAGGATATGATAAGTATTGATTTCTTTTCTATTATTGAAATAACTCATCATATTCTATCTTCATCTTCTTCTTCTTCTACAAAGAGAAAGCTTGATGCCATCAATAGCAACTTGAGTTCTAAAGTGAGAAATCCAATTCTAAAGTGAACCCACCTCCTATTTCTTCATCCTCTACCTCTTGCCAAGTGGTTTTGGGTGTTTTCTTCACAAGTTTCACAAATTTGTGAAGTCGGAGCTTGAACTTGTGAAACCTCGACGTAGATCATCTTCGGCACGAAGCCGACGACCTTGCCCGCTCGTTTTTCCGATGAAGTCGACGATTGAGTCTAGGATTCGAGATGGACAGCGAGAGGACGCCTACGTGGAGCTAAGGAAGTGGAAAACCGGATCTACAAAGGTTGTAGCCTCTCTCCTTTAGTTAAGTTGTTAACTAGTTTCGTTTTTCGCCTAAATATCTAGTTAACGATCCGTATTAGGGTTTCTCGGCACCCGTAATTTTTGAAATTGGCATGGTTGATGCCTTGTGAGACCTCTATTGTGTGCCTAGGAACCCTACAGTGGTATCAGAGCCTAGCTAGAGCCTTAGGCGATGCGTAGATGAAGTTTGAAACCCGATCGACCCGAAACCCTAAAATAAAAGTGCTCTCTGGACTTTTTCTAAAAACAGGGATTTTTCAGAATTAAAAATTCGCAGAAAATAGAGCAGGAAATTATAAGGGTTACTGCAGAAAACGAAACCCTAAATCCACTGTAGCGCCGCGGAACGGCTGCAATAGCCTCCTATTGCTGCTGTTCCGCGGCCGTTTGTACTGGTTAGGGATTCGTTTTGATACAGTAATGCCCGTATCTGTTTCCTCTGTTCTCTGGGAAGTTTTAATCTGCATTCAAGAGTTGAATTTTCTGGGGTTGTTTTGGGGATTCGATGAATTGATCGGATTATTTAACTTTGTCTATTTGGGTTTCCGGATAAATTTGGAATATGTTAAAAGTTTCGACCGGATACAAATACCCAATCTTTCCCCTGCCGGGAAATTTCCAAGTGTTGGATTTTTCCGTAGTTTAATGACGTTCTGAGTAGTGCAAGTAACGCGATGGTCCCTCTAGAAGACAACAAACCTTAACTCGATTATGTGACGGTCTTGAACTGCCCTTTGAACCTTCGGGTTTGGGGCAGTACGGCGTGCCACATGTGAGGCGTTGGCTTGACCCTTCTACGGCTGGACCGTTGGTACTGAGGCATGAAGTGAATGTCTTTGAACTTATTTCATGTGTTGATTGGTTTCGGGAAAACTTGGGTATTCGATTGTTCGATCGGAAAGTTTAATATTTTCTATTTATTCGGAATGGGATACAATAATTGGAATTCACAAACAGTTATGAGATAACGGAATGAATGTTATAAATCTAGCCGTTTAGTCTCACTTGATATTGAAAAGAGTTTTCGATAATGAGACTAAAATGCGGGGTTTATAATTGTTAGGCATGTGATGTCTAAGTATTTCATTTGATTAGGCATGTGATGTCTAAACAGGTTGCGGATTCCAACTGTTGTAGTTTTACACTTTCTTTTCTGTGACCGTAAGTGTAATATGTGATATCGCCGGTTTCGTTGCTATATGTCAACGACAATTGGGATGCGCATATTTACTTACGTTGATGACATGTGATGTTATGTGTTGCTGGATATGTTATATTGGATCGTCGTGATTGAATAGCCGGGGTTTTTTTATGTGAGATGAGTGTTTTTCATTTTCATTCATGTAAAAACTTGTATGTAATATTCTTTTATTTGGGACACTTCCAGGTTGCGGAAGATGTCACCTTTTGTATATTATTTACTTTTCCGCATTAGGATAGACCCAAGGAGGGGAGCATAAGTAACCGGGTTCTGGGGTCCAGTGGGAGACCAACTCGAGGAGTCGAGTCCGGGTCTCCTAACCCTAGAATTGGTAGGGTTGCTTGCCGCTCTCGTAGGGGTCTAGGGGTGTGGGATTGGCTATTCATCACGACCGTGGAATCCGTGTTTTATACTAGCTCGTATTGAAAACACGGACGTCCTAGTATATCCAATGTTTCATATGTTTCTTCTGCTGCTTTATCTGTGATGCGATCATGTGATGTTCTGTGATAGATACTTTATATAATATATATGATATATTATATAGACGTTACTTATGTTTTGCACCCGCACTAGCCCTGCCCTGCTCTGTCGTTAGTTACCTAACCTAACGGTGCACGAGGGGACATCGAGGCGAATGCGGATGGCATAAGTGTACGTCATATCTATCTGTGATGTTTAGGTATTTAAATGATGGGACTTCATTAATGTGATTAATGAAAGAAAAGAAACCTAAGATGTTGTAGAATCAAATTTTAAACAAAACAGGTAGCTACAGTTCTTGCTTTGCATAGCGGTATATATGATATACCCTGCACCTTATTCGATGAGGAAAGGACCGAGATCCCTTCATCGGGAGTGACTCCTTTAGCAATAACTGGCAGATGCTACACACTCGGTTTGACTTTTGATTGCTTCTATAGTTTCTGCTTTGCACAGTGATATATATGATATATCCCGCACCTCATTCGACGAGGAAAGGGCCGACGATCCCTTCACCGGGAGTGACCCCTTTAGCAAAACTAGATAAGCTTCAAAATTACTCCATTTCAAAACTTCATTTGATTCTACAACGATATCAAGTTCATTACGCTCATGGTTTTCTGAAAACCCGCGTAGCCCTCCATCATTTCAGATAAGTACTACTTAGTATTCGTGCTACGGTAGTTTGGCATTCGTCAAGGCGTAGTGTACGGTAGCTAACTAGTATTTATCTGCTTATGCATATGATGCAGATTGGATTTGGGTATTCGTACGACGTTGTTTGGCATTCGTCAAGGGTCGTGCGGGTGGGTTTAATTCAATCAAGAAATGTACGGCTTGAACTTGACTAGTGGACTATGGGTTGTTTGGCATTCGTCAAGGTCATAGAACACTAGGGGTAAAATATTATTGGGAATTTCAAGTGTTGAAATTTGCAATGAGATTACATACCTTCTATGAGATAGTTGGATCCCGATACCCACTGCGAGTAAGAGTTACTCCTGGGAGAGTTTTACACATTGCAATTAGCTGATCAAGTAGGTGTCTAGAAAGGTGTCAACGGGGTTACGCCTCTGGGAAAACGAGGTTTACATTAATTAGGTTCGTGCGAAAGCACGGGGGACCTCCCTCAAAGTACCGACACTGGCCTGGCTGAAAGATTGGCGAACTTGTAGTGTGTAATTAATCCCGGCTAATCTTTCCTTTTAGGGTTTGAAGGAAGATTTGATAAAAAGCAGTGGGAGCCATCCTGATTAGATAAGATAAATAACCAATCTGATCTTGCACGAGCTTACGCTAAAGTGTTTTCTTCTCTCTCTCTCCAGGTAGCGACCATTTCATGCCTTAATCAAGATAATAATATGGATGTATTGACCGAACCCGCATGTTATACTGTGCAGGGGAACGTTGAACCCGTTCTACCTTATAAGTGTTATAAGAATGAACAGGAAACAGGAGAATATCTGGATTCTCACACCGCCCAAACGGAGAACATGCATGTTGATGCATCATCTTTGGGTGTGTTTGTCATTGAGAACTGTTTCTCAGTTCACCCTACGTCCTGAGTATTAGATACCGGATCAGGATCCCACATATGTAAGATGTTACATGGGCTGCGGAAAGGTAGAGAACTGGGAAAAGGTGATCATTCCGTTCAAGTTGGGAACGGTGCAAATGTTGCAGCCAAAGCAGTTGGCGAATATCACCTAGTATTACCAAGTGGTGATACAATGATCCTGAATGAGTGCTATTATATACCGAACATGATGTGCAACATTATATCAGTTTCTTTATTGAGTAAAGAAGGATATAATTTTGTAGTACAGGATAATGTTATGAACATATTCCTAGATCAAAAGTTGATTGCATCAGGCTCGTTACATAATGGCATATTCATTCTAAATCAAAGTACAATCCTCAATATACAAAACACATACAAGAGGAAAAGTTCAGAAATGAACGAATCCTACTTGTGGCATTGTAGACTTGGTCATATCAATGCGACACGACTGGCTAAGTTACATAAGGATGGTTATTTGAATCCGTTCGAATTATCATCTTATGATACTTGCCATTCATGTCTCAAAGGAAAAATGACCAAAGCTCCATTTAGTGGACACGGAGAAAGAGTTACTGAACTCTTAGGACTGGTACATAGTGATGTATGCGGTCCCATGTCTACCCTTGCCAGGAACGGTTCTTTCTACTTCATTACATTCACTGACGATCTCTCTAGATACGGGCATGTGTTCCTATTGAAACACAAGTCTGAAGCTTTTGAGAAATTCAGAGAATATAAGCACGAAGTAGAGAACCAAACGGGCCAAAGTATTAAGATCCTTCGATCTGATCGAGGAGGAGAATACTTGAGCAATGAGTTCCAAGATTATCTAAAAGAGAATGAGATTCTCTCTCAGCTTACTCCACCTTATACACCACAGCACAACGGTGTATCGGAACGAAGGAATCGCACCCTATTAGATATGGTGCGTTCAATGATGAGTACAGCTGAGTTACCTATTTCCTTCTGGGGGTATGCGCTTGAGACAGCCATACACCTATTGAATATGGTTCCTACCAAATCAGTGCCTACCACTCCATATGAGATATGGAAAGGGAAGAGACCATCTCTTAAGTATGTTGCAGCCTCATCAAAAGACAAAATCCGGATAAACTCGAGGCAAGATCTGTCTTATGTAAGTTTGTAGGATATCCCAAAAATTCACAAGGGTATATCTTCTACCACCCCGAGGAACAAAAGGTGTTTGTTTCTCGACATGCCACTTTCTTAGAAAAAGGTTTTCTTATGAAACAGATTAGTGGCATTGAGGTAGAACTGGAAGAGGTTCCAGCAACACAAACTATAACAGAAGACTTGGTAGAACCAGAGGATTCAGTAGTACCCGACGAACCCCAGCCTCTCCGCCGATCTAGCAGGGTTTCTCGTCCACCTGAGAGATACTACGGTTTTCTCATTGACGGTGGGAGTGAGGATTGCATCATGGAGGATGATGACCCAACTAGCTTCGAGCAGGCCATCACGAGTAGGGACTCAGTGAAATGGCTGGATGCTATGCGGTCCGAGATGGAATCCATGTACACCAACAAAGTATGGACTTTGGAAGTTGCTCCTGAAGGGGTAAAACCCATTGGGAGCAAGTGGATCTTCAAGAAGAAACTTGGTGTAGATGGGAAAGTGGAGACTTTCAAAGCTAGACTTGTTGCAAAGGGTTTTCGTCAAAGACCAGGAGTGGACTATGACGAAACCTTTTCTCCAGTGGCTATGCTTAAATCCATCCGGATCATGCTTGCCATCGCTGCATATCATGATTACGAAATCTGGCAAATGGATGTTAAGACCGCCTTTCTAAATGGTGATTTAGAAGAGTGCGTGTACATGACTCAGCCAGAGGGCTTCGTAGACAGTGGGAGCAGCGGGAAGGTGTGCAAGCTGCTTAAATCCATTTATGGATTAAAGCAAGCATCGCGGAGTTGGAACATTTGCTTTGACGTCGTTATCAAAGAGTTTGATTTCGTCAAAAACCCAGATGAACCTTGTATTTACAAGAAGGTGGCAGAGAGTAAGGTTGTCTTCCTCGTTTTGTACGCGGACGACATACTCTTGATAGGAAATGATATTCCTATGCTGCAATCGGTCAAGCTCTTCTTATCACAAAGATTCTCAATGAAAGATCTTGGTGATGCCTCCTGCATATTGGGAATTAGGATCTATAGAGATAGATCCAAACGGATATTGGGATTGTCCCAATCCAGGTACATTGACACCATACTAAAGAGGTTTAGTATGGAAGAATCCAAGCGGGGGAACTTGCCCACGATCTCTGGAGTCACTCTCTCCAAAGAGATGTCTCCCAAGACAGATTTGGAGAGAGCTCGCATGCAAGGGATACCCTATGCTTCGGCTGTAGGCTCTATCATGTATGCGATGCTATGTACCAGACCCGATGTAGCATACTCACTAAGTGTAGTGAGCAGCAGGTATCAAGCTGATCCTGGAGAGAGTCACTGGACAGCTGTGAAGAGATTCTCAAGTACTTGCGAAGGACTAAAGAGATGCTCTTGGTGTATGGTAACGGAGAACTCCAAGTGGAGTCCTTTACCGATTCGAGCTTCCAGAGTGATAAGGACGACTCTAAGTCGCAGTCGGGATTTGTCTTTACCCTTTACGGAGGGGCGGTTAGCTGGAAGAGTTCCAAGTAGGAAATCGTGGCAGACTCGACGATGGAGGCTGAATACATCGCTGCCAATGATGCTGCCAAAGAGGCTGTCTGGATCAAGAAGTTCATTACTGAACTTGGAGTTGTTCCATCCATTGAGCATCCAATACCTTAGTATTGCGATAACAATGGAGCGGTGGCTTTGGCCAAGGAACCCAGGTCCCATCAGCGATCCAGGCATATTCTGAGGCGGTATCACCTGATCCGGGAGATAGTTGATCGCCGGGAGATCGAGGTCAGGAGAGTTGACACGAAGAACAACACGGCGGATCCTCTCACGAAGGCCATTCCCCAGATACAGTTTGAGAGACTCTTCGGGATGCTCGGTATGCGATACTACAGCAGCTGGCCCTAGTGCAAGTAGGAGATTGTTAGTTGTGTGTATGCCCTAGAGGCCAGTATTGTACAGATAATGTATATTATATTGGATGCTTGGACATATATAGAGATGACTTTCTTGCTCGATATGATAGTATGCTATCTGGTTACTCTTTATCTTAACATGTACACTTGTCTCTTTAAACTGTCTTATGGTTACATGTTGATAAAGCCCTTAGGATGTGTACTTGACTACTTGGACTATGATGCAGATCATACTAGTGGGGACATGGTAGTCCATAAGTACATCCTTCAAGGTCCCTAGTCGTGGGTGTATCGAGACGGGGCATCGATATACCAGTGTAGACTAGCGTATACGCTTCTCGACCCATGAGATGGGCGATAGATGATCCCATATCCATTGGTGTTTGACATCAGAGATGGTGTACGGGTGCTCAGTGGAGACTGGATACACTGGACGGACTCGCCGAGAACTCCCAGATGGTATTATACCTCACGTCAGATGGCAGTTATCAGGTGACACTTGTGCAGGTTAGTCTGTAGACCCGAGATCGTCATAGAGTCTTGTGTGATTCCCACTGTGCTTTGATCTCCACCTTACCACGTCCATGAGGGCGTGCAAAACGGTGGTCTTTGGGCACAGTCCCGAGTCACATGGAGGCAATGAGCGATAGGAGGGGTTTCGTCTCTCCCGGTATTGGGGGTTGATGTTGCGCTGTGCTCGATTGGCCGTAACAGGGAAGTCCCTGGCCAGGGCTGATCAGAGATTTGCTGGTAAGTGTTACCAGTAGTTTCTCGACCCGTTATGAGCCTCACATCGACACGACTTATCGGTTATTGGGGTCTGACGTTTACCACCCCTAGACTTGATATGCGACATATCAGACGAACAGACCGGACTGTACGGTAAGTGTTACTGGTTGGATTCACAGGAGTGTGAGCGGGTTGGCTCGTCGATCTTCTGATCGCTCAATACCCCGATGGCCGTTACGTTTAGCAGACCGCTTGCGGCTTGTGGGTGCTTGATATGATCATCATCTGCTACCGGCGTATTGACGAGTCTTTAGAGTCCTACACAGAGGTTTCCTGGCTCAAGCGAAACGAAATAGGAGCGCATATGAGATATGCGCGGGACCGAGAATAATGCGTGTATGTGATACCGCATTTCATTCTCGCGATGAATGTTTCGATTGGTTGTATGCGATATGACCTAGTTATCGAATCATTGATTCGATAAATCGATACATTAGATACTAGTCGGTTATGTGCGACATGACCGGATCATTGAATCAAATGTTGATTTAATGATTTAATGTATAATTATATATTTGATATATTACTTTGCATTAACTAGTATTGGTTCACTTTATATGGATTTTCTCACTTGATGTGCAAGAAGTATATGTGATATACTTTTGTGCACATATTTGTATCATGTTTGATGATACTTGATTATTTAGTTAAGTGTATAGAAGTAAACCATGGTTAAGTGATCATTAGGGTTTTGCTTTTTCATTTATTTATTTGTTTATTTATTTGGAAAAGATTTAGATAAGAATGGTGGCTATGTTTGTTTCTAGTTGAAGCTTCATGAAGCTTTGACTTCTTAACCATTCTTGTCTTCATGCTTAACCCTAACCCATCCTAGTAACCATGGTCTATTCTCTACACTTAACCTTAGTTAGGATATGATAAGTATTGATTTCTTTTCTATTATTGAAATAACTCATCATATTCTATCTTCATCTTCTTCTTCTTCTACAAAGAGAAAGCTTGATGCCATCAATGGCAACTTGAGTTCTAAAGTGAGAAATCCAATTCTAAAGTGAACCCACCTCCTATTTCTTCATCCTCTACCTCTTGCCAAGTGGTTTTGGGTGTTTTCTTCACAAGTTTCACAAATTTGTGAAGTCGGAGCTTGAACTTGTGAAACCTCGACGCAGATCATCTTCGGCACGAAGCCGACGACCTTGCCCGCTCGTTTTTCCGATGAAGCCGACGATTGAGTCTAGGATTCGAGATGGACAGCAAGAGGACGCCTACGTGGAGCTAAGGAAGTGGAGAACCGGATCTACAAAGGTTGTAGCCTCTCTCCTTTAGTTAAGTTGTTAACTAGTTTCGTTTTTCGCCTAAATATCTAGTTAACGATCCGTATTAGGGTTTCTCGGCACTCGTAATTTTTGAAATTGGCATGGTTGATGCCTTGTGAGACCTCTATTGTGTGCCTAGGAACCCTACATAGGGTGGGGTTTTGGCTATTCATCGCGACTGTGTAATCCGTCTTTCTTTGCAGGCTCTAAAGGAATGCGGTGTCACGACCCGAAATTAGCACGTGACGGCCCTAATACTATGCAACGTCTATAGGCGTAACGTAGTAAAAGAAAGCCAAAACTGTCATGTCCCAAAAGTACGGAACATGACCGGCACTTAGACTACGAAACGTATCAAGGCGTACGTAATCTAAGCAAGCCGAAAACTCAGAAATCCAAACCAAGAAAAGCAGTAGAGTGAAGGAAAAACCAACTTAAAACAAGTAGTTTTAATAGCATAAGCCAAATTATGCGTTTTTAAAAAACATCAAGTATTTTCTGAAAATTTCGGCAGAGTCTCCTTTGTAAATACTGGCCCCCAAATGGGATACAACATGAATAGTATACGAAATCAATAAAAAAAGGCATCCCCAAGCGGGAGCTAGCTCTTCGTCAATCGACGGTCACAACCACACAAGCAATATAATATACAACGCCAAGGGCGAGGATCAAAACTCAAAAGGAAACTCAAAACAGCAAGAAATCTATAGAAATACAACGCGCGACTCTAAGGTCGAAAGAATAAACATCACTGGTCTCCATTTCAGAAATAAATACATGTTTGGTTGATGGAACTTCTAAATACAACAGAATAATAATATATAAGATATAATGATGGGTACGATACAAATAAACCCACCTACTAGCAAATCACCCGGAATGGAAATAGTGCCAGCAAGCCGTAATGAAACCTGTACGGCAAAACCTGCAAGAAACTGGGGCACAACGGGGGTGAGCTGCCAACTCGTGAGTAGAAAAACATCTACGAACAGAAATCGCATGAACAACGCAATCCTAGGTCAACGATCATAATATATCCTCAAATATATAACCAGCAGCCTATAACAATGGCTAGGGTAAATGTTTAACCCAAGTGTAATCCCATGTGCCCGTGTCAGTGCCTCAGATAGCAATATATCATATGGATGATGTATGAATGCATGAAAACAGAATACATGTACTAAAGAGACAGCTTTCATAATTTAGTGAGATTTCCTTTGTATTTTTAAAATGAGGTATCATAAATGAAATTAGCATCAACAGTGTCTAGTATCGACACAAAACACAAATCTCAATGTCTTAAAATCTCAGGCTCCGGCTATCCGGACTGGCCTGTATCATCAAATCTCAGTACCTCAATATCTCGAAATCTCAATGTCTCAATCTCAATATCTAGGGCGCCGTCAGTCCAGACCGGCCCCTACCATCCATCTCAAGACCACGACGGTATCCTCCGGATATCCGACGCGTCGGGTAAAATCACCGGTAGGTAGTCTCCCCCTGCCAGGCTCACATCGTCATCACCACGCGCTTCTTGCCCCGGGGTACCTTACTGGGTCCACCATGTACCCGAAACGGTTCATCCAACTCCTCGAATCGGGTCTCGAAATCCATCAGCAAATTCATGGTGGACGACTCATACATCATGGGAAAACCGCACTTTCATTTAAAAAAGTGAGAGAAAAGAAGTTTATAAATATTTTGCGGTTTTCCCCCAAATCCATGAAATCTCATGTAAACCCGAATCCAAATCATCAATAGCATGTAAACAATGAATATAGGCATAAAAATCCATGAATGCGGCATGACAGTGAATAATAACATGCATGAAGTAGCAAGTAATAACTACAATGGCTCAGCTAGAATATAAGGCAAGTACACTAATATCATGTCTAAACTATTAGCTAACAAACTATGTCAATGAACCAGTATTTTCTAAAGTGTTCTTGACATGGCAATTACCGATGAAGATGTGTGTGAGCCGGCAAGTAAGTGTACGTGGTAATACGCATCATCGGTAATGGTGCTGGTGTCCTAACAGCATGATATCAATAACGGTATATGAATCACAAAATAAGTATGCGATGCAGAGCAAACAACAATAATGAGTGGGAGCTAAATACCAGACACAATGATGACCAATCTACATTTAATATAAATCTAGTCTGACAACTACATTAAACTATACGGCCGAGCTAACAAGCTAAACTAAAGGTAAGGAAACCGCCTAACATCTGAGTCGATATATATATATATATATATATATATATATATATATATATATATATATATATATATATAGTCGGTGATCCCGCCTCGATAATATCACATCCGATACTATATCTATAATCAAATATTCCCAAGTCAAGAGTGCGGATCAAACATCAATATATAACTCGTACGTAAATCCGTCGTACGACATCTTAAATCTGGGAACGGGTCAATATCACATTCATCACATTATTCATATGGTATCCTCTTTATCCAAGATCATAATCTGGATACTGATCTGAAAGGTTAGCCTAGCACCTCAAGAAGGGTTTGGAAGCATCACATGAACCAAAGATGGAGTCTTTAGGGTGCTAAGTTAACGAACATAGAATCATTCCTAGAAAAATTAGGGTTTCAAATTTTTCACATCATCATATGAAAGAAAAGCTAGGGTTTAGAGAGTACAACCTTTGTAGCTCCCTACGCTAGACTCCTCGGCTACTTGGGATTTGAAAAAGCTCCGCTTGAACTCCTCTAGGTCACCGATGATCCACCCAGAGTCCGCTTTGTCCAAGCTTGCAACTTCACCCGGTCAAGAGAACGAAATGAAGCTAACACTCCAAACAAGTGGGCTAGACTTGTGTAGAATGGTGTTGTGGTTCACTTTCTCACTTCAAAATCCTAACTTGATGATTATATTGCTCACTACAAAAATCTAGAGAGCAAAATGAGAGAAGAAGAAGAAGATGATGGCTATATTTTAACAAGAGTAAAAGAATAACCCTTGTCTTAGAAAAATGAAAATATATCAATATATATTTTCTTGTTCTCATCTCAAACCATGGTTTAAATAATGAATATATTATTAAACTTGAGTTAAAACACAAAAGGAAAGTTTACCCAAGGTTAAAAGGTGGATGAGAATGGTTAGGTCAAAAGAAGAGTGTAGAAACAAATCAATCATAACCATTTTATTTTTCCTTTTTGTTTTAAATCAAATGTAATAAAATTCATATTTAAAACCATGGTGTGAGTCTTATATTGCCACCATTTCCATGTATATACAACCATGAAGGATGTATGTATGTATGTGTGAATGTACATCCATATGTGCATGAATCTAAAAAGAAAACATATATGCATGCATACATCCATCAAATACAATAAAGGATTTCTAGTGAGAAACTAAAAGTTAAATGATAAATCAACACTTGATTTATCAATCCGGTCATATCACATATGACCCTCACTAAAAGCAAGCCGCCCGATCAATATACGGTATCCTATACGCGTATTTTAATCGGGTCCATGCGCATATCGCATACGCGCACCACAACATTTCGCCTGAACTAGGTAACTCCATTATGGGACTCTAAGACTCGTCAATACGCCGGCAGTGGGTGATGATCATATCAAGCACCCCCAAGCCGCAAGCGGTCAGCTAAACGTAACGGCCACCCGGGTATTGAGCGATTAGAAGAGAACAAGCGAACCTGCTACAACTCCCGTCGATCCAACCGGCAACACTTTCCGTACAGTCCGGTCTCCTCGTCTGATATGTCGCATATCAAGTCTAGGGGTGGTAAACGTCAGACCCCAATAACCGATAAGTCGTGCCGATGTGAGGCTCATAACGGGTCGAGAAACTACTGGTAACACTTACCAGCAAATCTCTGAATCAGCCCTGGCCAGGGACTTCCCTGTTACGGCCAATCGAGCACAGCGCAACATCAACCCCCAATACTGGGAGAGACGAAACCCCTCCTATCGCTCATTGCCTCCATGTGACTCGGGACTGCACCCAAAAACCACCGTTTTGCACACCCTCATGGACGTGGTAAGGTGGAAATCAAAGCACAGTGGGAATCACACAAGACTCTATGACGATCTCGGGTCTACAGACTAACCTGCACAAGTGTCACCTGAGAACTGCCATCTGACGTGAGGTATAATACCATCTGGGAGTTCTCGGCGAGTCCGTCCAGTGTACCCAGTCTCCACTGAGCACCCGTATACCATCTCTGATGTCAAACACCAATGGATATGGGATCATCCATCGCCCATCTCATGGGTCGAGAAGCGTATACGCTAGTCTACACTGGTGTATCGATGCCCCGTCTCGATACACCCACGACTAGGGACCTTGAAGGATGTACTTATGGACTACCATGTCCCCACTAGTATGATCCGCATCATAGTCCAGGTAGTTAAGTACACATCCTAAGGGCTTTACCAACATGTAACCATAAGACAGTATAAAGAGACAAGTATACATGTTAAGATAAAGAGCAACCAGATAGCATACTATCATATCGAGCAAGAAAGTCATCTCTATATATGTCCAAGCATCCAATATAATATACATCATCTGTACAATACTGGCCTCTAGGGCATGCATACAACTAACAATCTCCCACTTGCACTAGGGCCAGCTGCTGTAGTATCGCATACCGAGCATCCCGAAGAGTCTCTCAAACTGTATCTGGGGAATGGCCTTCGTGAGTGGATCCGCTGTGTTATTCTTCGTGTCAACCCTCCTGACCTCGATCTCCCGGAGATCAACTATCTCCCGGATCAGGTGATACCGCCTCAGAATATGTCTAGATCGCTGCTGGGACCTGGGTTCCTTGGTCAAAGCCACCGCTCCATTGTTATCGCAATACAAAGGTATTGGATGCTCAATGGATGGAACCACTCCAAGTTCAGTAATGAACTTCTTGATCCAGACAGCCTCTTTGGCAGCATCGTTGGCAGCGATGTATTCAGCCTCCATCGTCGAGTCTGCCACGGTTTCTTGCTTGGAACTCTTCCAGCTAACCGCCCCTCCGTAAAACGGTAAAGACAAATCCCGACTGTGACTTAGAGTCGTCCTTATCACTCTGGAAGCTCGAATCGGTAAAGGACTCCACTTGGAGTTCTCCGTTACCATACACCAAGAGCATCTCTTTAGTCCTTCGTAAGTACTTGAGAATGCTCTTCACAGCTGTCCAGTGACTCTCTCCAGGATCAGCTTGATACTCTCTCACTACACTTAGTGAGTATGCTACATCGGGTCGGGTACATAGCATCGCGTACATGATAGAGCCTACAGCCGAAGCATAGGGTATCCCTTGCATGCGAGCTCTCTCCAAATCAGTCTTGGGAGACATCTCTTTGGAGAGAGTGACTCCAGAGATCGTGGGCAAGTTCCCATGCTTGGATTCTTCCATAGTAAACCTCTTTAGTATGGTGTCAATGTACCTGGATTGGGACAATCCCAATATCCATTTGGATCTATCTCTATAGATCCTGATTCCCAATATGCAGGAGGCATCACCAAGATCTTTCATTGAGAATCTTTGTGATAAGAAGAGCTTGACCGATTGCAGCTAGGAATGTCATTTCCTATCAAGAGTATGTCGTCCACTTACAATACGAGGAAGACAACCTTACTCTCTGCCACCTTCTTGTAGATACAAGGTTCATCTACGTTTTTGACGAAATCAAACTCTTTGATAATGACGTCAAAGCAGATGTTCCAACTCCGCGATGCTTGCTTTAATCCATAAATGGATTTAAGCAGCTTGCATACCTTCCCGCTGCTCCCACTATCTACGAAGCCCTCTGGCTGAGTTATGTACACACACTCTTCTAAATCACCGTTTAGAAAGGCGGTCTTAACATCCATTTGCCAGATTTCGTAATCATGATATGCAGCGATGGCAAGCATGATCCGGATGGATTTAAGCATAGCCACTGGAGAAAAGGTTTCGTCATAGTCCACACCTGGTCTTTGACGAAAACCCTTTGCGACAAGTCTAGCTTTGAAAGTCTCCACTTTCCCATCTACACCAAGTTTTTTCTTGAAGATCAACTTGCTTCCAATGGGTTTTACCCCTTCAGGAGCATCTTCCAAAGTCCATACTTTGTTGGTGTACATGGATTCCATTTCGGACCGCATAGCATCCAGCCATTTCACTGAGTCCCCACTCGTGATGGCCTGCTCGAAGCTAGTTGGGTCATCATCCTCCATGATGCAATCCTCGCTCCCACCGTCAATGAGAAAACCGTAGTATCTCTCAGGTGGACGAGAAACCCTGCTAGATCGGCGGAGCGGCTGGGGTTCGTCAGGTACTACTGAATCCTCTGGTTCTACCAAGTCTTCTGTTATAGTTTGTGTCGCTGGAACCTCTTCCAGTTCTACCTCAATGCCACTTGTCTGTTTCATATGAAAACCTTTTTCTAAGAAAGTGGCATGTCGAGAAACAAACACCTTTTGTTCCTCAGGGTGGTAGAAGATATACCCTTGTGAATTTTTGGGATATCCTATAAACTTACATAAGACTGATCTTGCCTCGAGTTTGTCCGGGTTTTGTCTTTTGACATAGGCTGGACAACTCCATATTTTAATGTAATTAAGATGTGGTCTCTTCCCTTTCCATATCTCATATGGAGTGGTAGGCACTGATTTGGTATGAACTCTATTCAATAGGTCCATGGCTGTCTCAAGCGCATATCCCCAGAAGGAAATAGGTAACTCAGCTGTACTTATCATTGAGCGCACCATATCTAATAGGGTGCGGTTTCTTCGTTCCGATACACCATTCTGCTGTGGTGTATAAGGAGGAGTGAGCTGAGAGAGAATCCCATTCTCTTTTAAATAATCTAGAAAATCATTGCTCAAGTATTCTCCTCCTCGATCAGATCGAAGGATCTTAATACTTTTGCCCGTTTGGTTCTCTACTTCATGCTTATATTCTCTGAATTTCTCAAAAGCTTCAGACTTGTGTTTTATCAGGAACACATGTCCGTATCTAGAGAGATCGTTAGTGAATGTAATGAAGTAGGAAGAACCGCCCCTGGCATGTGTAGACATGGGACCGCATACATCACTATGTATCAGCCCTAAGCGTTCCGTAACTCTTTCTCCGTGTCTCCTAAACGGAGTTTTGGTCATCTTGCCTTTGAGACATGACTGGCAAGTGTCATAAGATGAAAAATCAAACGGATTCAAATATCCATCCTTATGCAACTTAGCTAGTCGTGTCGCATTGATGTGATCAAGTCTACAATGCCACAAGAAGGATTCGTTCATTTCTGAATTTTTCCTCTTGTGTGTGTTCTGTATATTGAGGACTGTATTTTGATTTAGAATGAATATGCCATTATGTAACGAGCCTGATGCAATCAACTTTTGATCTAGGAATATGTTCATAACATTATCCTTTACTACAAAATTATATCCTTCTGTACTTAATAAAGAAACTGATATAATGTTGCACATCATGTTTGGTATATAATAGCATTCATTTAGAATCAGTGTATTACCACTTGGTAATACTAGGTGATATTCGCCAACTGCTTTGGCTGCAACATTTGCCCCATTCCCTACTTGAACGGAATGATCACCTTTTCCCAGTTCTCTACCTTTCTGTAACCCATGTAACATTTTACATATATGGGATCCTGATCCAGTATCTAATACCCAGGACGTAGGGTGAACTGAGAAACAGTTCTCAATAACTAACACACCTGAAGAAGATGCATCAACATGCATGTTCTTTTGGGCGGCTTGAGAATCTAGATATTCTCCTATTCCCTGTTCAGTCTTATAACTTTTATAAGAAAGAACGGGTCCAACGTTCCCCTGCACAGTATAACATGCGGGTTCGGTCAATACATCCATATTATTATCTTTATTAAGGCATAACATGGTCGCTACCTGGAGAGAGAGATAAGAAAACACTTTAGTGTATGCTCTTGCAAGATCAGATTGGTTATTATCTTATCTAATCAGGATGGCTCCCACTGGTTTTTATCAAATCTTCCTTCAAACCCTAAAAGGAAAGACTAGCCGGGATTAATTACACCTTACAACTTCGCCGATCTTTCAGCCAGGCCAGTGTCGGTACTTTGAGGGAGGTTCCCCGTGCTTTCGCACGGACCTAATTAAAGTAAACCTCATTTTCACAGAGGCGTAACCCCGTTGACACCTTTCTAGACACCTACTTGATCGGCTAATTGTCCTGTGTAAAACTCTCCCGGGAGTAACAATTACTCGCAGTGGGTATCGGGATCCAACTATCTCATAGAAGGTATGCAATCTCATTGCAAATCTCAACACTTGAAATTCCCGATAATATTTTGCCCCTAGCGTGCTATGACCTTGACGCATGCCAAACAACCCATAGTCCGCTAGTCAAGTTCAACCCGTACAATTCGTGATTGAATTAAACCCACCCGTACGACCCTTGACACATGCCAAACAACGCCGTACGAATACCTTAATCCAATCGCATCTCATGCTACAGATAAGTAATAATCAGCTACCGTACACTACGCCTTGACGCATGCCAAACAACCGCAGCACGAATACTGAATATTACATATCTGAATTGACGGAGGGCTACGCAGGTTTTTCTGAAAACCATGAGCGTAATGAACTTGATATCGTTGTAGAATCAAATGAAGTTTTGAAATGGAGTGATTTTGAGGCTTTTCTAGTTTTGCTAAAGGGGTCACTCCCGGTGAAGGGATCGTCGGCCCTTTCCTCGTCGAATGAGGTGCGGGATATATCATATATATCACTGTGCAAAGCAAAAACTCCAAAAGCCATCAAAAGTCAAACCGAGTGTTGTAGCATCTGCCAGTTTCGCTAAAGAGGTCACTCCCGGTGAAGGGATCTCGGCTCTTTACTCATCGAATAAGGTGCAGGGTATATCATATATACCACTATGCAAAGCAAAACTGTAGCTACCCTTTTATTTTAAAATTTGATTCTACAACATATTTTAGGTTTCTTTTCTTTCATTAATCACATTAATGAAGTCCCATCATTTAAGTCACCTAAACATCACAGATAAATACGACGTACACTTATGCCATCCGCATTCGCCTTGATGTCCCCTCGTGCACCGTTAGGTTAGGTAACTAACGACAGAGCAGGGCAGGGCTAGTGCGGGTGCAAAACATAAGTAACGTCTATATAATATATTATATATACTATATAAAGTATCTATCACAGCACATCACATGATCACATCACAGATATCGCAGCAGAAATATAGATATGATATGGGATATACTAGGACGTCCGTATTTAGTATCTAGCCAACAATAGAAAATACGGATTCCACAGTCGCGATGAATAGCCAAGCCCACACCCTGGACCCCTACGAGAGCGGCAAGCGACCCTACCAATTCTGGAGTTTAGGAGACCCGGTCTCGACTCCTCGAGATGGCCTCCCACTGAACCCCAGAACCCGGTCACCTATGCTCCCCTCCTTAGGTCCATCCTAATGCGGAAAAGTAAATAATATACAACACTGGTGGCATCAACCTCAACCCGGAAGTGCCCCAAATAAAAGAATATTACATTACATTTGAATTTACATGAATGAAAATATAAAACTCTCATCTCACATAAAACCCCCGGGCTATTCAATCGCGACAATCCTGCACATCATATCTTAGCAACACATAATATCTCATATCATCAACGTAAGGAAGTATGCGTACCCCGATTGTCTTTGACGTATGGTAACGAAACCGGTGATATCGACATACTACACTTACGGTCACAGAAAAGAAAGTGTAAAACTGCAATATCCGGAATCCACATTCTCTTTAGACATCGTAAATGCGAAGTATCACATACCTCGTATTTCATGTCTTATAACATGAATTCCACACATTGCATCACATTCCAGATAATTAGACAGCATTAAAGTTTTCAAACGAACGATCAAATACCCAAGATTCACTAAAGCTCAACACTTGAGCAGAGTTCAAAAACCGGAGTGTGACACAGTAGTAGCGGTCCAGCCGTAGAAGGGTCAAGCCAACGCCTCACATGTGGCACGCCGTACTGCCCCAAACCCTAAGGTTCAAAGGGCAGTTCAAGACGGTCACATAATCGAGTTAAGGTTTGTTATCTTCTAGAGGGCCCACCATAAAAAAACTTGCACGTATCTCCAAAAGATTTAAACCCCGTGAAAAGTGAGCAAATGATAGTCGTTCGAACACTTCAATACTTTCTAGTTTACCCGGAAAAGAAACGAAATGAAAATTCCGATCGAATCGACGAGTCCAAAACCAACTTCAGAACAAACAGCACATAATTCAGATTAAAAATACCCTAAAAAATATAGAAGCATAATCAAGAATTACTGTATAAAAATTATTCAGTGATTGATGTATATGGCCGCGGAACCGCGGCCCAAGCAAGCTTAGGCCGCGTTTCCACGGCAATATGGACTGTTCACAGCATCGAATTTTACAGTAATTCTTATATTTGCCTGCTAAATTTTTTACATATTTTTAATTCTGAAAAACAGCAGTTTTGAAAAAATGTCCAGAGAGCATTCTAAAAGGCCGTATTTCGGTTCGATCGGAGTTTTAACTTCGTAAAAGCATCGCCTAATGTTCTAGGTCGGCTCTGATACCAATGAAAGGTTAGCCTAGCACCTCAAGAAGGGTTTGGAAGCATCACATGAACCAAAGATGGAGTCTTTAGGGTGCTAAGTTAACGAACATAGAATCGTTCCTAGAAAAATTAGGGTTTCAAATTTTTCACATCATCATATGAAAGAAAAGCTAGGGTTTAGAGAGTACAACCTTTGTATCTCCCTACGCTAGACTCCTCGGCTACTTGGGGTTTGAAAAAGCTCCGCTTGAACTCCTCTAGGTCACCGATGATCCACCCGGAGTCCGCTTTGTCCAAACTTGCAACTTCACCCGGTCAAGAGAACGAAATGAAGCTAACACTCCAAACAAGTTTGCTAGACTTGTGTAGAATGGTGTTGTGGTTCACTTTATCACTTCAAAATCCTAACTTGATGATTATATTGCTCACTACAAAAATCTAGAGAGCAAAATGAGAAAGGAAGAATAAGATGATGGCTATATTTTAACAAGAGTAAAAGAATAACCCTTGTCTTAGAAAAATGAAAATATATCAATATATATTTTCTTGTTCTCATCTCAAACCATGGTTTAAACAATGAATATATTATTAAACTTGAGTTAAAACACAAAAGGAAAGTTTACCCAAGGTTAAAAGGTGGGTGAGAATGGTTAGGTCAAAAGAAGAGTGTAGAAACAAATCAATCATAACCATTTTCTTTTTCCTTTTTGTTTTAAATCAAATGTAATAAAATTCATATTTAAAACCATGGTGTGAGTCTTATATTGCCACCATTTCTATGTATATACAACCATGAAGGATGTATGTATGTATGTATGTGTGAATGTACATCCATATGTGCATGAATCTAAAAAGAAAACATACATGCATGCATACATCCATTAAATAAAAGAAAGGATTTCTAGTGAGAAACTAATGGTTAAATGATAAATCAACACTTGATTTATCAATCCGGTCATATCATATATGACCCTAACCAAAAGCAAGCCGCCCGATCAATATACGGTATCCTATACGCGTATTTTAATCGGGTCCATGCGCATATCGCATACGCGCACCACAACATTTCGCCTGAACTAGGTAACTCCATTGTGGGACTCTAAGACTCGTCAATACGCCGGCAGTGGGTGATGATCATATCAAGCACCCCCAAGCCGCAAGCGGTCAGCTAAACGTAACGGCCACCCGGGTATTGAGCGATCAGAAGAGAACAAGCGAACCTGCTACAACTCCCGTTGAGCCAACCGGCAACACTTCCCGTACAGTCCAGTCTCCTCGTCTGATATGTTGCATATCAAGTCTAGGGGTGGTAAACGTCAGACCCCAATAACCGATAAGTCGTGCCGATGTGAGGCTCATAACGGGTCGAGAAACTACTGGTAACACTTACCAGCAAATCTCTGAATCAGCCCTGGCCAGGGACTTCCCTGTTACGGCCAATCGAGCACAGCGCAACATCAACCCCCAATATCGGGAGAGACGAAACCCCTCCTATCGCTAATTGCCTCCATGTGACTCGGGACTGTACCCAAAAACCACCGTTTTGCACGCCCTCATGGACGTGGTAAGGTGGAAATCAAAGCACAGTGGGAATCACACAAGACTCTATGACGATCTCGGGTACAGACTAACCTGCACAAGTGTCACCTGAGAACTGCCATCTGACATGAGGTATAATACCATCTGGGAGTTCTCGGCGAGTCCGTACAGTGTACCCAGTCTCCACTGAGCACTCGTATACCATCTCTGATGTCAAACACCAATGGATATGGGATCATCCATCGCCCATCTCATGGGTCGAGAAGCGTATACGCTAGTCTACACTGGTGTATCGATGCCCCGTCTCGATACACCCACGACTAGGGACCTTGAAGGATGTACTTATGGACTACCATGTCCCCACTAGTATGATCCGCATCATAGTCCAGGTAGTCAAGTACACATCCTAAGGGCTTTACCAACATGTAACCATAAGACAGTATAAAGAGACAAGTATACATGTTAAGATAAAGAGCAACCAGATAGCATACTATCATATCGAGCAAGAAAGTCATCTCTATATATGTCCAAGCATCCAATATAATATACATCATCTGTACAATACTGGCCTCTAGGGCATACATACAACTAACACGATCTACGTCTAGTACGATACTAATATCATCAATATAATCATGATCTGACCACTGATCGACAGTCTCGTACATACCGATATCATCGGTACATATCATCATAAAGAAGTATACATCGCCCAATGCGGCCTATCATAAACATCCTAACATATCATATCTCATAACACGATCACATGTCGATCATTTCATTATTACCACTATTCACATAGTATCGTCGTCCAAAGATCCGCTATGACACCATGACGTATCTCAAATATGAATCCTGCTATATCACCGATCTCACGGTCTCAAATCAATTTCATCGACTCACCTCAAATCCCAAATACTATGCTCAAATCCAGTATGTGAACACATAGTCCCATACCCATGTGAACACATAACTATATATATTCCTATCTAAGCACATATGAAAGAAGGATGTATGCAAGTATGGGTGTGTATGTGTGTATGTGTGGTGCAACCACTATTCTAGGGTTTCACAACACTAAACCAATCTAATCACACCAAATATCCATCTTTATCATCAATAATCTCAGACAATATATATAATCAATATATGTGTGTATACGTATTCGTATATATCACCACGAACTGTGGGGGTGCTATACGCTATCCACCCGACTTTTCCCCGTAGATATAAATCTACTCACCTGGTCCTCGCTAGCCGATGCCGACATCACCACACGCTTGTTGTCATATCGAAGTCCACATGGGTGTACCTACATGTCACAACGTATCGTTCCGCATAAAAATCCAATTTAAAACCAAAACGACACCTGAATCTCACGTAGGTCAAAGCCTACGGTTGTTTTCACAAATCAACCCAAAAACCCTCGACATCGGCGTACAAACGCCGGGTGATCGAGGAAAACTCAAACGCACCATTCGTGGTTTCACATTACACTAAACATATAAATGAAATAGGGTGAAATCATCAAAACCAATAAATTGATTGAATCGATTTATTACAAGATACCTAGTATGCATCAATTAGCCGATTTAAAACGAAACTTGATGTTTTAACAATTCCAATGGCAATAATACTTATTAAACATCTTAAATAAGTCATAAAAACCATTTCCATAATTTAATCTCATTAAATTTCTTTAGCCCCAAAATTCTAGTTTACAAATTAACCAATTTTAACAATTTTGTAGCAAAAATGCACAAACAACAATTTAGCTTGGATTAGCATGATCTAAGTTGCTAAAAAGCATATTAAAATGTTAATAATGCCATGAATAACCTAATTAGGTTTTTCTCTTAAACATAATCATAGTTTACAAAAACCTAGTTTTAAAAAAAAAACTTAATTTGGACATTTTAAATGTTACAATTTGGAAATTAGCAACTAGATTAATTTTGCATAGCAATAACTAGTTAAATACACCACACAACTATAATCTCATACCCAAAACCCTAACTAAGTTTTCACAAACCCTAACCTTTAACTTGAACTTGCAATTCAAAACCTAATTTAAACCACTCATTAACTTAATTTGAAGAAATAACAAACAACTCAAAAAACAACAAGATTTATACCTCACAACCATCTTGAGATCAATATGAAACTTGAACTCCAAATTGAAATCTTTGCACCAAGATCCATGCTAAAAGAGATAAGGGAAAATGGGTAGGCATTGGATTTTTATTTTGTGGGATTTTTGTGTTGATTTTTGGGCATTTTGTGATGAAATTTTGATGAGAAATGAGAGGAAAAGAAGAGGGGCTGCTGTTGTGGGAGAAGAGAGAGGGTCAGTTGAATGGGGAGGGGGGAGAGAGAGGGAGGTGGGGAAAAAGTCAAGGCAATACCCAAAAGTCAAAGCCCAAACTCCTTTATCTAATTTCTTTCTTTCTTTTGTTTTGTTTTCTTTGTTTTTGTGAGATGAGGGGCCCAAGATATTGGGCTGTTCAAGGGGGGGCTGGCCACTTGGGGAGAGGAAGAGAGGGTGAGGTGTGGGTGTGTGGGTTAGGGAAAAAGATAAATGTATTACCCCAATTCCCATTAACACAAATTTCACTATTTAAGCCTTTTTCTTCGATATTTCTAAAACCGTTTGGCAGATTCATTTCATTTCAGAAACAACATGTAAAAATTTTATTTAATGTGTTATGATGCACAAAATTTGTTTCAACCCATTCCAATTTGTAATTTTGTTGGAGACAGTGCCCTCAAAGTCAATTATTAGGTCACAGGTACGTGATTGCAATGATTGATGGAGGACCTATCCCGGTAGGACAGTCTTACTCGAGATGATAGTATACTATCTGGTTTACCTTTATCATCGTGTACTGTTTTAGGTGACCTGACACGTCGCTATTACACGTTGATAGAGCCCCTAGGATTCTTGCTTGACCACCAGCAGTATGAGGGCGATCATATAAGTGGGAGCTGGGGTCTATAAGCATATCCTGAAATGGTCCCTAGTCGTGTGAGTTTCGAGACAGGGCATCGATACTCCATAGTAGACTAGTGTATACAGTCGAGACCCCGACGAGGGGCGGTGGCCGGTCTCACAAGCCACTGGTGTCAGTTGGATCACCTAAGATGTATACAGGTGCTCATTGGGTTATGAGTACACCGGACAGGACTCGCCGGGAACATGCCAGTTGGTCATATACCAGACGTCAGATGGCAGTTCCCTGGTGACATGTGTATAGGTTAGTTCATCGACCTGGGGATCGTCATTTATCTTGTGTGAGTTCCCACTGTACTTTGATTACTACCCTACCACGGCTCAAAGGAGTCGTGCAAACAGGTTTTAGTTGGGTACAGTCCCGAGCCACATGGAGGCAGTGAGCGTATCTTCAGGGGTTCGTCTCTCCCGGTATTGGGGGTGAGGTCGTGCTGTGTCTAGGAGAGCCATTACACAAAGCCCTCGGCCGAGGCAAGGAGATTTACTGGTAGGTATTCCAGTAGTATCTCAGGGTGTTCTGGGCTACACTCCGACACGACTTGTACCGTTTTTGGGGGTCTGACTTTTACCAACCCCCTAGGCCCGCCATGCGATGCTCATAGACGAACGGACCGGACTGTACGGATATTGTCACTGACAGGCTCAGTAGGGTTGTCGGGCTGAGTTCACTCACAGACATCCGTTTTAGTCAATATCTGGTAGCCCGTTATGTATTGGCTTATACCTCTGACGTGCTAGTGGTTAAATCCACAACCAAGGTGTTGACGAGTCTTTAGAGTCCCCCACATTCTGTTACTCAGCTTTCGGGCGAAATGTTGTAGAGGCCGTATGGAGATATGGCAAGGTCCGATCAGATACGTGCGGTATTGCACGGATCAGGATCGGACAGTTTGTACTATAGGCCGTATGGTTATATGGCAGGGTTCGATCAGATACGTGCGGTATTGCACGGATCAGGATCGAACGGATATTACTAGCCGGTTTTGGTATAAGCCGGATTCTAGTATAGTACAGTGTAGATTTTGTCTCATTGCATCTGTATTTCGGTCGAAATACAGATGCGGGTGTGTATGCACAGTATCGGGGTTTTCCTGTAATTTATTACGGGACCAGTTTTATGGAGTTGCCAGTTTGCTTTCCGTTTCGGCCGATTTCCATTGTTCCGTTCATTGGCCGAAGATTGGTGGAGGAGGGCTTATTTGCATTTGTGCAAATAAGCAATTGTGGAGGGGGTCTTTACATGTTTCCTTTTGTCATGATGGTGAACCATTCCTCCACCATTTGACTTGTACACTCCATCATTGCTTGACTTCCATCTTCATCATTACTTGACTTTTGGAAATGATGAGGTTGGTGGAGTGAGGTTCTCCTTGTGTGATCATTGTTCATCATTGCAACCTTCTCTCTCTCTCTTGGAAATGGGTGGGCTTATTTTCTTTGATTGATACACACTCTCTCTCACTCTCTTGCATTTGACCATGGCCGGCCACTCCAATGGGGGGGCTGTCCAAATATTTTGAGGTGGGATTTTGCTTCATTTCATGTTGCAAAATTCCCACAAGTTCCATCTCAAAAGCTCCAAGTTCAATCCCTCCACAAAAGGCAATTCCACAAACCCCAAAATGAGACACAAGCCTCTACATTATATTCTACAGCAAATCTTGGGCACGTCGAGTAGCCGGCTTCGTGCCCGAGTTGCCTCGGCATTGAGGTGGGAGCCCGTAAAAGAAGTAGGCGATGTGGTGCACTTCCGGCGACGAGGAGGAGACGGCACATTCCGCAGGAGATCGGGACGACGAAGAGAAGACCGGAGGACTCGGATCTGTCGGTATATCTCTATTCCCTTTCTTGTAGATAGCTAGGACTAGTTAGTGGTTCGATCCGGGTATTAGTGCGCGGTGGTGCCGGTTTGCTAAGTCCGCAAAATTAAAATTTATCACCGCTTCCTCATTCCGGCGTCGGATTGACGACCGGGGCGCCGCCGTGCACTTACAGTGGTATCAGAGCCTCGCCATTAACATAGTCTAGCTTGGTGTAATGTGTTTTTCTGTTTCGATCGATCGAATGTTCCAAAACTGCATTTTAGTTCGCATCAGTTTCTGTTGAAAATTTTTGGTCTCGAAAAATTTTTCAGGTTGTATAAAATTGATGTACTGGAGATTACAAGGATACTGTAAAAATTCGACAGGTTCAGTCGACAGTTCAGGCGCGGAACCGCGGCCAATACCCCCTTTGGGCCGCGTTTTCGCCGCGCACTGTTGAGATCTCTGCGCCAAATTTCTACAGTGTCTTTGTGGGCTTAGAATTGGGGTTTTGGAATGTTAAATTTGGGCCCATAATTTCTGTGAGTGCTACAGTATTGCTTGGGGGCCCACTTGTTAAAATTTGATTGATCGGATATTTTAAACACATTATTTCACAGTATTTACATTATATCTGCGACCGTGAATATCACTTGATCGGTAAATCCGGTCTAACTGCTATAGCCCGGTTAGACGGATTTGCGAACGTGATTTTCACGTTGATGTTCTGTTTTTGCTGTGATGTTGCGGATCGGTCGTGGGGATAGCCTGGATGCAATGCTAGTACAGTTGTGGTGGTAATATGTACATTTGATATTGCGGGGCGAGCGTCCGACATGTGGACTGCCGTCACTGCCTGATTGTATTATTATTTTGGGGCACGGCTAGGTTGCGGTCGTTGTACCCGGTGTATGTATATTTTACTTTCTGTACTAGGATTACCCCGCGGAGGGGTGCACGGATAGCCGGGTTCTGGAGGGCAACAAGCCCGCATCTCATGGCATTGAGACGGAGGGGGCTTCACTCTAGGATTGGCGGGCTATTCGCCGCACTCGTAGGGGGTACAGGTTGACCCAGGAGGGGTGCCCAAGTTGCCGAATTCCGTGAAGTGCTGGGTGGTCCATTCACGGTACTGAAAGGGGCTGCCTCGCTTCAGGTTTTGGCGGGTGACTTGCCGCGCCCGTAGGGGTCTAGGATTTCATTGCACAGGCTATCCACACGACCAGGGGAACGTCGGGTTTCAGTAGTGGCTCTGTGAAACCCGGGGATCCCAGATATCTGTATTGTTTCTATGATGCTGTACATTTTCTGTGATGTTGCATTTCTTATCACGCCTTGAGCGAATATAATATATTGGTATATATATTAGTAGATGTTGTCTATGTTTTGCATCCGCGCTAGTCCAGTCCCCGCTCTGTCGTTAGTTAGCTAACCTAACGGGTAATGACGGGACCCAGTGGCGAATGCGGATGGCATATACGTACATCAGTATATTTTCGTTCTTTTTGGTGTGATCAATTGATGGGACTGCGTTGATTCGGATCAATGCAAGTTAAAAACAAACCTAATCTGATGTTGTTGGAACACTTTTCAAAAATCTGTTATTGCAAGGACGTTCTCTTTTGTTTTGCATCGTGGTATTCAGTTGGAATATCCTGCTCCTCAGTCGACGAGGCAAGGGCCGAGATCCCTTCACCGGGAGTGACCCCTTGGACAGAAGTTTGCGTCAGGGCATTAACTTCACTATAGCCGATTACTTTCGCTTTGCATCGCGGTATTCATTTGGAATATCCTGCACCCCATTCTACGGGGAAAGAGCCGAGATCCCTTCACCGGGAGTGACCTCTTTAGCAACGGTTTTCGTCACTATATTTTTAAAAGCTATCCGTTCCTTCAACGATATCAAGTTCTTTACGTTAAAGGTTTTCGCCAGAAACCATTCGTAGCCCTCCGTCGTTTCAGAAGGGTAGCACGTAGTATTCATGCTATGTTTGTTGACCTTCATCAAGGCATAGTGTATGGTAGCTGCTTGTTACCTTTCTGCAGCATAGATAGATGCGTTGGTTTGGGACAGTCGTATAGCCTTGTTGACCTTCGTCAAGGGCTTGTACGGGTGGATTCAGATTAACCCTGGATAATGACGGGTAGAACTTGACATGTGACTTATGATTTGTTGACCTTCGCCAAGGTCATAAGAGCATGGGGCAGAAATCACATCGGGAGTTTCAAAAGAACTGAAACTTGCCAGATATGCGCATACCTTCTGGAGTGTGATACCGTGAGCGGATTCCATCACGTTATCATGCGATGAGAGTTGGATGCCGATTCCCACTGATGAGTTGGTATACTCCTCGGGTGATCCCGACTAATTCTTCTTTCAGGTTTGGAGGAGAATTTGACGGTACAGTGGGAGGTTTCCAGATTAGATAAATTGGTAACCATTCTGGTCTAGGATTGAGTGCACGCTGAGTGTTTCTTTTCTCTCTCTCTTTGGTAGCGACCATTGACCCGACCCTATGACTATGACTCAGTGACCAAGTTGACCGAACCTTCTTAACACTGGCTTTTGGATTGTCAGAGTTGCGAACCTCATTGCCACTCCTACTTTTACCCTTTTCTCCAGGACACCCCGTATTACTACGAACGTCCACTTCCATTGGACAAAACCATCGTATGGTTAGATACGAACTCGAAAGAATTTATTCGAGGATGGTTCCCGGTTCTGGAGGAAACGGATAGGATTATTCAGTTGTCTTTTCCTTTTACCTTCTCTCAGGTTGCGAGTACTCCTTGGTTTAGGAGATAGTACACCTATTACGCAAATTGGATAGTCTTCTTCCAAACCTTAGGCTGGTGCCGACCGGTAGGGAATGAAGAAAACCAATTAGCCTAACGAAGGTGTACAGAAGGTATTAAGTTCAGACAAAGAAAGGGATTAGTAAGTGGGCAAAGTAAATTGCAACAGATATTCACGACCAAACCAAGTATTCCTTCGCCAATCCTAAATCACCTTTGTATTTCTCCAGGACACTCCGTATCACTACGAAGATCCACAGTTTATTGGATACTCCATCGTATGGTTATATACGAACTCGAAAGGAACTTGTTCCAGTTCGGGGATGGATCCTGGTTCAGGAGAAATAGGAATAAGATTTATTCAGGTGTCTTTTATCTTCACCTTCTCTCGCATTGTGAGTGCTCCTAGGATTAGGACAGTACACCCATTATGCTTATTGGATAGTCTTCTTCCAAACCATAGGCTGGTGCCGAACGGTAGGGAAGGAAGAAACCATTTGGCCTAAACGGGTGTGCAGAAGGTAATGACTAAAGACACATGAAGGGATTTGGAGAGGTGGCAAAGAACTATACGGTTACAGTCGTGAATCTGGAAGAGGCATTACTAGGAATACCGAGATACCCCATCGGAACATTTCAATGTTTCGGTTTCACTGTGTACTGTTAAAGGAAAACTGATTTCCCGATTAGACACTTGCTCCAGGGTATGTATTTACCATGTATGATTCTCACATCTGTATGGTTTTACAGATGATGAGTGGGAGTAAGTTATTGGGAATTAGGCGATCATCCTCATTATGTCGGGATTCGTTGTAATCGGTGATATTTGAGGAAATCACCTGGGCTGTTTGCCGGTCGGCAAATATTTGGTTTTGAATATCCGTTGTTATGCACCAATTTCAAATCGATATATCTGTACGTCTATTTTCATAGAGTGAGATATACCTTTTTGAAATTATGTCTACGACATTTACCTATATCAGTGGATGGTTAGGTAAGGAGCATTGAACAGCGGTATAATTCTTCATAACCAAAGGTACAGTTTTCAACCTACGACACACAGTGATTGAGTTATCAGACTCAAGGGACTTATACAGAGTATTGTATGTTGTCCAGGGTCCATCAGGACAGAGGGGTTGGTCCTCGTACTATATTCGGTTTACTTATGACTTCTCTAGTTTTTAGACAAGTGTTTCTTGGAAACACAGGGTCAGAATTTTGAGAAGTTATAGGTATTTGAATAAAGTAGAGAACCAGGTGTAGCAAGTATCGGGATTCTTCAAAGTGATCGAAGATGTAGATACTTGTGTATGGTATTCAGTTGAAAGTAATGATTAAGAGATCTTGCTTCTCTTTCAGGTTACTCATAATTGGAAGCATTCCTAAGTTGAGTAACGCTGATCGTCCTTCTTCCATTTAGGGAACATGCACTGGGGACAGCTGCATGATTTGAATCTGGTTCAATTAAATCAGTGCCTCTGGTTCTATATTGGATATAGTACAGTTCATATCTTAACATTGTTAAGGTACGGGGAGTTGTCCGGTTTATGCTTAAAACCAGACAATGGACAACTCAAGGCGCGTTTCTGTAATGGCTGTTTGTGGGTTGACCCAGGCTATGACGAGGGTTAACTTTCTACCATCTGGATGAACAATAGCAATATTGTTCTAGACTCGCCACAGTTTTATTAAAAATGGATTTTTTCAGAAAACAGAAGTGGGAGTATGGTAGAACTGGAAGTGATTCCAGAACCACAAACGATTACTGAAGATTTGATAGGAACCTAAAGATTCAATTTGGATTGACATTCCATTGGCCACTCCGCAGATAAGGTGGGTAACTTCAGGCACCCGAGAGGTACTACGGTAGCCTCAAAGACGGTGACAGGGAAGTTCTTGTTTACCCACAATTGCCATTGCTGTTGTTCCAGGTTACGAGACCCGGCAGGAGGATGAGTATAGCGTCGTTCTGAACTCGCTTCAGAAGTGTACGTCTATATGACTCTGCCAGAGGGTTGCCGTAATCAGTGGGAGTAGCGGAAGCATTGGTGGACAGGTAGCTTATGTCTATTTATAGACTAAAGCAGATATAGCGGAGATAGATCATCTATTTCTGACGTGACAGTCATGGGTTTGACTTCATCAGAATAGGGGATGGATCTGTTGAGAAGGTAGTAGGGTGTGATATCCTGGTATTTGGATGACATACACAGAATAGGAAAAGAAACTCCTATACTACAATCGGTTATCCTTTGGTCGTCACATAGTGTTTTCTCCATATGGGACTTGGACATTATGTCAGACATACTGGTTACTAGATCTATGGTTTTAGATCTAGATTTGGGTAGTCTCCCAATCTGGGTACTTAGACAGCATTCTAAGAGTATTTAGAATGGATGACTCCTGGCACGGTAGTGTACCTGCAGGTGATGGAGTCACCCTCTCTAAAGGTGTCTTACAGACTAAAGTAGAGAGGGACGTGCGTGATTGGCAGATCACTTGCTCAGGCAATTGAGTCAATCATGAGATATCAAGTACCACACCAGATGTTGTTCTTGCACTAGATGCAATAAGTTGACATTGATCCAATCCTGGAGAAACAGTCGGAAGCAGTTTTAGAACATAAGTGGATGTTCTAGGGATATGATAACGACAGCCTCATTCAGGAGACAGTTATCATTCCAGGCTTCCAAGGTGACATGGACGACAAGGAGGTCGTCAGAGTTATAATTTTCCTTCAGATGAGGGGCAGTATTTTGGACAGGTGGTCCAAGGCAATACTGAGGGTGGCATGGAACAGGATACTGATTAAGTTCAGTTGACGATACAGTTTAAGAAGTTTGGATTTGGAGTTCATTTATGAGCTATGACCCATCAGACATCCAGACACATTCTAAGACAGGTATTGCTCATTTCGGGAGATGGGTTTCTCCGCGAACTTGAGATATAGAGAGACATAGAAAGAAACTACAAAGCGGATCCACTCACTAAGGCTATTACTCGAACGCAATAGTTTCACAAACGAGCTTTGTGAGACTGACTAGTAGAGGAGTTGGGTGTTCGGTATCACACGGGCTGTGAGTATGCGACATCGCAATAATTAGCCTTGAGTGCAAGTGGGAGATTGTTGGAGATAGTGCCCTCAAAGTCAATTATTAGGTTACAGGTACGTGATTGCAATGATTGATGGAGGACCTATCCCGGTAGGACAGTCTTACTCGAGATGATAGTATGCTATCTGGTTTACCTTTATCATCGTGTACTGTTTTAGGTGACCTGACACGTCGCTATTACACGTTGATAGAGCCCCTAGGATTCTTGCTTGACCACCAGCAGTATGAGGGCGATCATATAAGTGGGAGCTGGGGTCTATAAGCATATCCTGAAATGGTCCCTAGTCGTGTGAGTTTCGAGACAGGGCATCGATACTCCATAGTAGACTAGTGTATACAGTCGAGACCCCGACGAGGGGCGGTGGCCGGTCTCACAAGCCACTGGTGTCAGTTGGATCACCTAAGATGTATACAGGTGCTCATTGGGTTATGAGTACACCGGACAGGACTCGCCGGGAATATGCCAGTTGGTCATATACCAGACGTCAGATGGCAGTTCCCTGGTGACATGTGTACAGGTTAGTTCATCGACCTGGGGATCGTCATTTGTCTTGTGTGAGTTCCCACTGTACTTTGATTACTACCCTACCACGGCTCAAAGGAATCGTGCAAACAGGTTTTAGTTGGGTACAGTCCCGAGCCACATGGAGGCAGTGAGCGTATCTTCAGGGGTTCGTCTCTCCCGGTATTGGGGGTGAGGTCGTGCTGTGTCTAGGAGAGCCATTACACAAAGCCCTCGGCCGAGGCAAGGAGATTTACTGGTAGGTATTCCAGTAGTATCTCAGGGTGTTCTGGGCTACACTCCGACACGACTTGTACCGCTTTTGGGGGTCTGACTTTTACCAACCCCCTAGGCCCGCCATGCGATGCTCATAGACGAACGGACCGGACTGTACGAATATTGTCACTGACAGGCTCAGTAGGGTTGTCGGGCTGAGTTCACTCACAGACATCCGTTTTAGTCAATACCTGGTAGCCCGTTACGTATTGTCTTATACCTCTGACGTGCTAGTGGTTAAATCCACAACCAAGGTGTTGACGAGTCTTTAGAGTCCCCCACATTCTGTTACTCAGCTTTCGGGCGAAAGGTTGTAGAGGCCGTATGGAGATATGGCAAGGTCCGACCAGATACGTGCGGTATTGCACGGATCAGGATCGGACAGTTTGTACTATAGGCCGTATAGTTATATGGCGGGGTTCGATCAGATAGGTACGGTATTGCACGGATCAGGATCTAACGGATATTACTAGCCGGTTTTGGTATAAGCCGGATTCTAGTATAGAACAGTGTAGATTTTGTCTCATTGCATTTGTATTTCGGTCGAAATACAGATGCGGGTTTCTATGCACAGTATCGGGGTTTTCCTGTAATTTATTACGGGACCAGTTTTATGGAGTTGCCAGTTTGCTTTCCGTTTCGGCCGATTTCCATTATTCCGTTCATTGGCCGAAGATTGGTGGAGGAGGGCTTATTTGCATTTGTGCAAATAAGCAATTGTGGAGGGGGTCTTTACATGTTTCCTTTTGTCATGATGGTGAACCATTCCTCCACCATTTGACTTGTACACTCCATCATTGCTTGACTTCCATCTTCATCATTACTTGACTTTTGGAAATGATGAGGTTGGTGGAGTGAGGTTCTCCTTGTGTGATCATTGTTCATCATTGCAACCTTCTCACTCTCTCTTGGAAATGGGTGGGCTTATTTTCTTTGATTGATACACACTCTCTCTCACTCTCTTGCATTTGACCATGGCCGGCCACTCCAATGGGGGGGCTGTCCAAATATTTTGAGGTGGGATTTTGCTTCATTTCATGTTGCAAAATTCCCACAAGTTCCATCTCAAAAGCTCCAAGTTCAATCCTTCCACAAAAGGCAATTTCACAAACCCCAAAATGAGACACAAGCCTCTACATTATATTCTACAGCAAATCTTGGGCACGTCGAGTAGCCGGCTTCGTGCCCGAGTTGCCTCGGCATTGAGGTGGGAGCCCGTAAAAGAAGTAGGCGATGTGGTGCACTTCCGGCGACGAGGAGGAGACGGCACATTCCGCAGGAGATCGGGACGACGACGAGAAGACCGGAGGACTCGGATCTGTCGGTATATCTCTATTCCCTTTCTTGTAGATAGCTAGGACTAGTTAGTGGTTCGATCCGGGTATTAGTGCGCGGTGGTGCCGGTTTGCTAAGTCCGCAAAATTAAAGTTTATCACCGCTTCCGCATTCCGGCGTCGGATTGACGACCGGGGCGCCGCCGTGCACTTACAAATTTTTCCTAATTAAATGTATTAGTGACGGGTTAAAATAATATTAAAATAATTAATTTCGGAAAATTTTTCAGAAAATTTGAAATTTCACTAGTGGCTCAATAAACACCAAATACTAGTAATTATATAGCTAGAATATGTATATTTAATTTTATAATAAAGATATTTGTATTTTGACTTTTTACAGAAAACCCCTTTATTTTACCGATTTTTCCGAAATTTCACCGAAACGATTTTCAAAATGTTACAATCTTCCCCCTTAAAGATATTCGGTCCCCGAATTTTAAATTAAAACTCCCCCCAAAACTAAAACATCTAAGCAAAACCAGCAATTCGTCGGGGCTCCGAAATCATAAATACATAAAACAAATAGTAGCGCAGCGCATGCGTATCAAAAATGAGCATATAACTCAAAATCAAAACTCCGTCAAGCATCCCGCAATCATCGGAGTCATGGGGAAGACATCAATGTCAAGATCCAATACGAAAACCAACATGATATATATCATTAAAGCATCTAGAAGCAATGCCTGACAAACCTTTTTCCAAATCATCGTGCGATGTTCGCAACACTGCACAGTGGTGGACGTCTATTGTACGAAAATAACTACATATATATATATATATATATATATATATATATATATATATCCTTTGTTTAATATGCACGCCTTGCCATTTTGAAAGCAATTTCAGAAGGGTTTCCTTTATAAATGTTTCGTGTCATCTCAGACACGTAGGTAAATACTGAGACTATAGCTCTTCTTTGGAAATCCCTTCCATAACTATCAATGCATGCAAAATATACTCAGGTACTGTCCTGTGACTAGTCCTGCTCAGTACTAAACCAAATAGCAAACATCATAAAATATACTGCCCCAACATAAATCAGTCCCAAATATATATATGAATGCCATGTGCGTCTGGTGTGCACGGAAATCGAAATCCATGAATGTGCCATACATATGCACAGAAACAATATCTAAGTGTATCAGGTGTGCACGAAACATCTGTCAAGGGCAACAAGTGTGCCTGACAGCAAAAACAGGTGCATCTGACATGCACGAAGAATCTCGATTTAGTGCATCTGGTGTGCACTAAAATCGTATCTCATAACATGCGCCCAACATGCGCGAAAACCCAAATCAGGTGCATCCATCATGCACGAAAGGATGAAATCCAATATCAAGCGCCGAACATGCGCAAAATCCAATCAGGTGCACAAAACCAATATCGAGTATCACAATCGAAACCAAAGTCCAGTGCATCTAAGTGCACAAAATGCGTATCACTGCACTGCAAGCATATGTGAACTACACCGAGTCTAAAAACCAAATCGTGTGCGTACACATGCACGAAATCAACTCAGCTGTATGAAACCCATAAAATCATAAACATGTAAAACCAAGGCACGAAAACGATATCAAGTGCAACAATTATGCAAAAATCGTAAATACTCAGTAAGTGCAACCATGGTACATGAAAAAAAATATCGTGAAATTCAATCATCAAAATCAATCATGCGACTAGATCACCCAAAATACCCAAAATCAAGTATGGCGGAATAGTTCTGCTTAAGCACATCCTCGAAGAATCTCTGGCCAACTGTCGTGGTCACTCATAACATGTCTCGTCGACGATCCTGAAATCTGACCTGCCGGTGTGCGTAACATGACCACTCCTGGGTCCAAGTCTTCTTGTAATTTATTCCAGAAAGGTCCTGTCGATGTCTCTCCCAAATCTCGTCTCTGCCTAACTGTCCGGAAATCATCGTCCTTTACTATATCTGTTTCTTGTTTCAGAACGGCTGCATACTCATCGCGATTCCTTCTGGAAGGTATATCCAAGTACGATGCCTCGGCATGCGTATCGCATCTCTGATGTCGGCGGAGTGGAACATCATCTTATCCAGATCTTGTACGAACCTCTTACTCCACTTTTCTCTAATGTCGACTACTTCAGACTCGTCTCGTCGTGGCTGCATGGACTAAGCTCCAACGGCTATCCTCGTATCAAGAAGTGCATCTCACCACCTAGCATCCGAATGAAGTCGAACCATCCGATCGATTCGTTAAAACCTCATAATCCCCCAAGAGCTCAACATCTTGGGTACAGTTTAATAGTATCGAGTACGTACCACAACATCAATGGTCCAGCCGTAGAAGGGCAAACCCAAGCCTCACTAATGGCGCCGCGGAACTGCCGCAAACCCTAAGGTTCAAAGGCTTTCACACGGTCATTAAGTCGAGTTAGGGTTTCATTCTTCTAGAGGGTCCATAGAATTTCCTGCATGTCTTTCCGAATACTTTAAACTTGGAATAGTAGGTTTCTGACATTCGATCGTCTCTGTCGACTCTCAATGTCTCCGCGTGAAGTCGCCTCTAGCTGGAATCAATTTATCTGATGACCTCGCATCGGGGTAGCGAATGAACTACATGTCCTAGTCATTTATCCTCAGTGACTAGCGACCTTCTATCATCTCTTAGTACAACTCGTACTACAATAGCTCCAACATCTGGGGCGATATCTCGTCGTTCGCAGCAATAACTGGCTCACTCGTCTGCACGCTGAACAGTGCCTCAATCATCAGGAGTAAGCAATACATCAACGGTCATCAAAACCTGGCTGGCCTCTATCAGTGGCTCGATCCTTTTGTGCTGCTCTGCACGTCCGAGTAATCTCATACAGTGATCCATCAAACGCTTGTGGCGCGAAAACACAATAAAAAGACACATCTCTGCAATCGTGTGTCGCCGGAATCACGCCCTGGTCAGTCCTCGTTCGTAACGAGCTCGTGCTGACCGCAAGTCTAGCCGTAGCTCTCCCCGCCCGTAATCGTAGCAGCAAAACAATAACTGATACCGATGAGGCTAAATCAGGAATGAATATAATACTGAACAAAGAAATGTACATCCTAAGGCTTCTTAAGTGGAGTAGCGTATCGTAAGTATGTCGCGGAACATACCCACGGTATGTCACTCTACTTTAGTCACTTATTCCATCAACCAAGGGTCATCCTACGCTCCGAAGGTAAAACCTAACGCTTTGATACCAACTTTGTCACGTCCCAAAAGTACGGAACATGACCGGCACTTAGACTACGAAACGTTTCGAGGTGTACGTAATCTAAGTAAGCCGAAAACTCAGAAATCCAAACCAAGAAAAGTAGTAGAGTGAAGGAAAAACCAACTTAAAACAAGTAGTTTTAATAGCATAAGCCGAATTATGCGTTTTTAAAAAACATTAAGTATTTTCTGAAAATTTCGGCAGAGTCTCCTTTGTAAATACTGGCCCCCAAATGGGATACAACATTAATAGTATACGAAATCAATAAAAAAAGGCATCCCCAAGCGAGAGCTAGCTCTTCGTCAATCGACGGTCACAACCACACAAGCAATATAATATACAACGCCAAGGGCGAGGATCAAAACTCAAAAGGAAACTCAAAACAGCAAGAAATCCATAGAAATACAACGCGCGACTCTAAGGTCGAAAGAATAAACATCACTGGTCTCCATTTCAGAAATAAATACATGTTTGGTTGATGGAACTTCTAAATACAACAGAATAATAATATATAAGGTATAATGATGGGTACGATACAAATAAACCCACCTACTAGCAAATCACCCGGAATGGAAATAGTGCCAGCAAGCCGTAATGAAACCTATACGGCAAAACCTGCAAGAAACTGGGGCACAACGGGGGTGAGCTGCCAACTCATGAGTAGAAAAACATCTACGAACAGAAATCGCATGAACAACGCAATCCTAGGTCAACGATCATAATATATCCTCAAATATATAACCAGCAGCCTATAACAATGGCTAGGGTAAATGTTTAACCCAAGTGTAATCCCATGTGCCCGTGTCAGTGCCTCAGGTAGCAATATATCATATGGATGATGTATGAATGCATGAAAACAGAATACATGTACTAAAGAGACTGCTTTCATAATTTAGTGAGATTTCCTTTGTATTTTTAAAATGAGGTATCATAAATGAAATCAGCATCAACAGTGTTTAGCATCGACACAAAACACAAATCTCAATGTCTCAAAATCTCAGGCTCCGGCTATCCGGACTGGCCTGTATCATCAAATCTCAGTACCTCAATATCTCGAAATCTCAATTTCTCAATCTTAATATCTAGGGCGCCGTCAGTCCAGACCGGCCTCTACCATCCATCTTAAGACCACGATGGTATCCTCCGGATATCCGACGTGTCGGGTAAAATCACCGGTAGGTAGTCTCCCCCTGCCAGGCTCACATCGTCATCACCACGCGCTTCTTGCCCCGGGGTACCTTACCGGGTCCACCATGTACCCGAAACGGTTCATCCAATTCCTCGAATCGGGTCTCGAAATCCATCAGCAAACTCATGGTGGACGACTCATACAACATGGGAAAACCGCACTTTTCAATTAAAAAAGAGAGAGAAAAGAAGTTTATAAATGTTTTGCGGTTTTCCCCCAAATCCATGAAATCTCATGTAAACCTGAATCCAAATCATCAATAGCATGTAAACAATGAATATAGGCATAAAAATCCATGAATGCGGCATGACAGTGAATAATAACATGCATGAAGTAGCAAGTAATAACTACAATGGCTCAGCTAGCATATAATGCAAGTACACTAATATCATGTCTAAATTATTAGCTAACAAACTATGTCAATGAACTAGTATTTTCTAAAGTGTTCGTGACATGGCAATTACCGATGAAGATGTGTGTGAGCCGGCAAGTAAGTGTACGTGGTACATACGCATCATCGGTAATGGTGCTGGTATCCTAACAGCATGATATCAATAACGGTATATGAATCACAAAATAAGTATGCGATGCGGAGCGAACAACAATAATGAGCGGGAGCTAAATACTAGACACAATGATAACCAATCTACATTTAATATAAATCTAGTCTGACAACTACACCAAACTATACGGCCGAGCTAACAAGCTAAACTAAAGGTAAGGAAACCGCCTAACATCTGAGTCGACATATATATATATATATATATATATATATATATATATGTATATATAGTCGGTGATCCCGCCTCGATAATATCACATCCGATACCATATCTATAATCAAATATTCCCAAGTCAAGAGTGCGGATCAAACATCAATATATAACTCGTACGTAAATCCGTCGTACGGCATCTTAAATCTGGGTACGGGTCAATATCACATTCATCACATTATTCATCTGGTATCCTCTTTATCCAAGATCATAATCTGGGTACTGATCTACGTCTAGTACGATACTAATATCATCAATATAATCATGATCTGACCACTGATCGACAGTCTCGTACAAACCGATATCATCGGTACATATCATCATAAAGAAGTATACATCGCCCAATGCGGCCTATCATAAACATCCTAACATATCATATCTCATAACACGATCACATGTCGATCATTTCATTATTACCACTATTCACATAGTATCGTCGTCCAAAGATCCGCTATGACATCATGACGTATCTCAAATACGAATCCTGCTATATCACCGATCTCATGGTCTCAAATCAATCTCATCGACTCACCTCAAATCCCAAATACTATGCTCAAATCCTGTATGTGAACACATAGTCCCATACCCATGTGAACACATAACTATATATATTCCCATCTAAGCACATATGAAAGAAGGATGTATGCAAGTATGGGTATGTGTGTGTATGTGTGGTGCAACCACTACTCTAGGGTTTCGCAACACTAAACCAATCTAATCACACCAAATATCCATCTTTATCATCAATAATCTCAGACAATATATATAATCAATATATGTGTGTATACGTATTCGTATACATCACCACGAACTGTGGGGGTGCTATACGCCATCCACCCGACTTTTCCCCGTAGATATAAATCTACTCACCTGGTCCTCGCTAGCCGATGCCGACATCACCACGCGCTTGTTGTCATCTTGAAGTCCACATGGGGGTACCTACATGTCACAACGTATCGTTCCGCATAAAAATCCAATTTAAAACCAAAACGACACCTGAATCTCACGTAGGTCAAAGCCTACGGTTGTTTTCACAAATCAACCCAAAAACCCTCGACATCGGCGTACAAACGCCGGGTGATCGAGGAAAACTCAAATGCACCATTCGTGGTTTCACATTACACTAAACATATACATGAAATAGGGTGAAATCATCAAAACCAATAAAATGATTGAATCGATTTATTACAAGATACCTAGTAAGCATCAATTAGCCGATTTAAAACGAAACTTGATGTTTTAACAATTCCAATGGCAATAATACTTATTAAACATCTTAAATAAGTCATAAAAACCATTTCCATAATTTAATCTCATTAAATTTCATTAGCCCCAAAATTCTAGTTTACAAATTAACCAATTTTAACAATTTTGTAGCAAAAATGCACAAACAACAATTTAGCGTGGATTAGCATGATCTAAGTTGCTAAAAAGCATATTAAAATGTTAATAATTCCATGAATAACCTAATTAGGTTTTTATCTTAAACATAATCATAGTTTACAAAAACCTAGTTTAAAAAAAAAACATAATTTGGACATTTTAAATGTTACAATTTGGAAATTAGCAACTAGATTAATTTTGCATAGAAATAACTAGTTAAATACACCACACAACTATAATCTCATACCCAAAACCCTAACTAAGTTTTCACAAACCCTAACCTTTAACTTGAACTTGCAATTCAAAACCTAATTTAAACCACTCATTAACTTAATTTGAAGAAATAACAAACAGCTCAAAAAAACAACAAGATTTATACCTCACAACCATCTTGAGATCAACATGAAACTTGAACTCCAAATTGAAATCTTTGCACCAAGATCCATGCTAAAAGAGATAAGGGAAAATGGGTAGGCATTTGATCGATCGTTTCTTTGTGTGTCGATTTAGAAAATGAATAGAATTCACAATCAAAGAATTATTTGACCGCAATCTGTTGCGCCACGGCAGCGCCCCGGCCGTGTACTCGAGGCCAAAATGCGGAATCAAAATTTTTCTTAACTTTTAAACTGGCGCTACCGCGGACAATAAAACCCGGATCGTAACCATTAACCTAATCCTAGCTATCAAGAGAATGGGGTAGAAGCTATACCGAACGATCCGTGTCCTCCGGTCTTCGTCTCCACTCCGATCTCCCGCGGAATCCCCGTCCGTCACCTCCTCGTCGAAAAGGCACCACGTAGCCGATATCTTTTACGGGCTCCTATCTCTGGACTGAGGCAACTCGGGCGCGAAGTTGGCTAGCCGACGCGTCCAAGGGTACTGTACGTTGTAGTGTAGAACCTTTGTCTCATTGGGGTTTATGTTGCCATTGGTGATGGAGGAATGAAGGAAGAACTCTGGAGAGGGGTTTTGAATTTTTCAAGCAAGCAAAGTGAGATGAACAAATTTCCCTCATCAAATGAACTCTCTCTCTCACTCTCATGAAGTAGCCGGCCCCTATATGATAGAATGAGGAGAGAAAAACCCAAAACCATGAAGGGAGGTAATGGTAGGAAAAGTAGAGGGTGACCACATCCATGGGCAATGATAACAAGGTGAAATCTAAATCAAGATCAACTCTAATCACAAAGAAATGATGTATAAAGCATCTCATGATGATAGAAGCCACAAATGCAAGAAACCCCTCCACAATAAGTTATTTGCAAACATGCAAATAACCCCCTCCACCAGAAAAGTCCGGCCGCGAAGGAACAAAGGAAAACTGGCCGGAACAGAATGCAAACTGGCAACTTCAGAAAAATGATCCCGTAATAAATTACAGGAAAACCCCACTACTGCATATACATGCCCGCATTTGTATTCCCACTGAACACAAATGCAAAGAGACAAAACCACACCGACTAATACTAGGATCCGGCTTAAACCAAAGCCGGCTAGTAAAAACAGCCCGATCACGATCCGTGCAATACCGCACGTATCTGATCGACCCATGCCATATCTCCATACGGCCTCTACAACGTTTCTCCCGAAACTTGAGTAACTGAGTGTGTGGTGGACTCTAAAGACTCGTCAATACTATGGCTGTGGATTTAACCACTAGCACGTCAGAGGTATTAGCCATACGTGACGGGCTACCAGCTATTGACCAAAAAGGGACGTCGATGAGCGAACTCATCCTGACACCCTACTGAGCCTATCAGTGACAATATCCGTACAGTCCGGTCCGTTCGTCTATGAGCATCGCATGGAGGGCTTAGGGGGTTGGTAAAAGCCAGACCCCCAAAAGCGGTACAAGTCATGTCGGAGTGTAGCCCATAACACCCTGAGATACTACTGGAATACCTACCAGTAAATCTCCTGCCTCGGCCGAGGGCTTTGTGTAATGGCTCTCCTAGACACAGCGCGACCTCACCCCCAATACCGGGAGAGACGAACCCCTGCAGATCCGCTCACTGCCTCCATGTGGCTCGGGACTGTACCCAACTAAAACCTGTTTGCACGACTCCTTTGAGCCGTGGTAGGGTAGTAATCAAAGCACAGTGGGAACTCACACGAGACAAATGACGATCTCAGGTCGATGAACTAACCTGTAAACATGTCACCAGGGAACTGCTATCTGACGTCTGGTATAATCCCAACTAGCAGGTTCCCGGCGAGTCCTGTCCGGTGTACTCATAACCCAATGAGCACCTGTATACATCTTAGGCGAACCAACTGACACCAGTGGCTTGTGAGACCGGCCACCGCCCCTCGTCGGGGTCTCGACTGTATACACTAGTCTAATAATGGAGTATCGATGCCCAGTCTCGAAACTCCCACGACTAGGGACCTTTTAAGGATGTGCTTATAGACCCCAGCTCCCACGTATATGATCGCCATCATACTGCTGGCCGTCAAGCAAGAATCCTAAGGGCTCTATCAACGTGCAATAGTGATCAGTAATGTCACCTAAAGCAGTACACGATGATAAAGATAAACCAGATAGCATACTATCATCTTGAGTAAGACTGTTGTAACATTTTCAAAAATATAAAATATTAATTTTGGGAATTTTTATAATTTAATATTATTTTATTGATTATTTTAATATTAAATCTATAATTAAATGCAAATAAATAGGAAAAATTTGAGAAAAATTATGGAAAATTCTAAAATAGGGTAAATTAGAGAATTATGACATTTTTAAGTTTTTGTGATTAGTTTGACACTAATTTAGTGTAACATCTTCAAAATAATAAAATATGATTTTTGGGAAATTTTATAATTTAATATTATTTTAATGAATATTTTAATATTCTGGTATAATTAAATACAGATAAATGGGGAAAAATTATGGAAAATTCTAAAATAAGGTATTTTAAGGAATTGCTTCGTTTTCTGTGCATGCCCCCATTTCCTCTAGTTTTGACCCTGAGTATGTCTAGTTTTGACTGATTCCATCTAGGGTGAAATCTGGGTTGATTTTCCTATGTTGGTGTATAATTTGGGACTTGTTTTAGCATGGATTTTGGTATTTGGTGATTCATTCCTGTCGGGTGGCGTTTGGACGTCAACGACAAGTGGATTTTGATTGTGTTTACATGCGAGTCGATAAGTTTTTACCTATGCGGGTAGCGTGTGCTATTTTGGTTTCCGATATGATTTTCATGTGCTTTAGCATTGTGATATACTTGTAGGTACCCCGCGTGATGTTGAGGCAAAGGAGGTGAAGATAGCGACATCGGCTTTGGCACACGAGAAGCAATGTGAGTAGATTTATATCTGTGGGGAGAAGTCGGGTGGATGGCGTATAGCACCCCCGCAGTCCGTGGTGATGTATACGAATACGTATACACACGAATATTTATTATGTGTTGTTTAGGGTTATTGATGGTAATAATGATATTTTGATGATAAGAATATATTGGTTTAGTTTAGTGCGAACCCTAGAGTAGTGGTTGCACTCACACATACATTTACACACATACTTGCATTCATTCTTTCATTTATTAGAGTGCATATGATGGTGCGTATATCTACACATAGGTATGGGACTATGTGTTTATATACTGGATTTGAGGATAGTATTTGGGATTTGAGATGAGTCGATGAGATTGGGCTTGAGGCCAGGAGATCGGTGATGTGATTTGGTTCGTATTGAGATACGACACGATGTTTTAGCGGGTCTTTTGACGTAGTGATTCTTACACCTGCATGCATACATAGAAGGTATCAATATTGTACTAGACGTAGATCAGTACCCCGATCATGACATTTGATAAAGAGGATACCAGATAAATAGTATGATGAATGTGATATTGACCCGTACCCAGATTTGGGATGCCGTACGACGGATTTACGTACAAGCTATATTTTGATGATTGATCCGCACTCTTGACTTGGGATGTCTGATTATAGATAGGGTATCGGATATGATATTATTGAGGCGGGATCACCGACTAATATATATACATGTATGTATATGTATCGACTCAGATGTTAGGCGGTTTCCTCACCCGTAGCTCTACTTGTTAGTTCAGCCGTATAGTTTAGGATGGTTGTTAGATTAGATTAGACTCCTACCTATTTCAAAAACTAACGAATCGTGGGTATTTTAAAAGACAGCCAAGGGATCCTACGGATATTTCAAAAGACGTATCTTTTCATAAAAACACCGTAGCCCCTATTTTCAAAACCCCATGATTCGTGTTATTTCAAAAGGCACCAATTGTAGAGGTTATTTTAGATTAATGCAGACTAGTTATAGTTGCGTCTAGTATTCAGCTTCCGCTCATTATTGTGGTTCGCATCGCATGCTTATATTATGTTTCATACTCCATTATTGATGTTATGCTGTTAGGACACCAGCACTATTACCGATGATGCGTATGTACCACGTACACTTACTTGCCGGCTCACACACATCTTCATCGGTAATTGCCATGTCACGTACACCTTAGAAAATATTATTGCATCGACATAGGTTAGCTAATAATTTAGACATGATATTAGTGTACTTGCCTTATATGCTAGATTAGACATTGTAATTATTAGTTGTTACATCATGCATGTTATTATTCATGGATTTTTATGCCTGTATGCACTGTTTACATGCTATTGAGGATTGGATTCGGATTTCCATGAGATTTTCTGGATTCGGGGAAAAACCGCAAAACTTATATAAACTTCTTTTCTCTCTTTAAAATAAAAAGTGCGGTTTTCCCATGATGTATGAGTCGTCCACCATGAGTTTGCTGATGGATTTGGAAACCCGATTCGAGGAGACGGATGAACCGTTTCGGGTACATGGTGGACCCGGTAAGGTACCCCGGGGCAAGAAGCGCGTGGTGATGACGATGTGAGCCTGGCAGGAGAGCACTACCTACCGGTGATTTTACCCGACGCGTCGGATATCCGGAGGATACCGTCGTGGTCTTGAGATGGATGGTAGGGGCCGGTCTGGACTGACGGCGCCCTAGATATTATGATTGAGACATTGGGATTTCGAGATTTCGAGGTACAGAGACTGTGATACAGAGATATCGAGATATTAGGATTACGTTTTGTGCCGATGCTAGGCACTGTTTTATGCTGATTTCATTATGATACCTCAACTAAAAATACAAGGGAAATCTCACTAAATTATGAAAACAGTTTCTTCATTTACATGTATTCTGCTTTCATGCATTCATACCTCATATTCATGACATACTATTACCTGAGGCACTAGCACGAGCACTTGGCACTACATTCACGTATAGAGATTACATTGCCAGTTTAGCATGCTTCAGCTTTATTCATATTGAGGTTTCTTTATATCTGATCGTATTGACCTAGGTTGGGTCATGCATTCGATCTCTGCTTGTAAATATCTTTCTATTCACGAGTTGGCAACTCACCCCCGTTGTGCCCCAGTTCTTGCAGGTTTGCCGTACAGTTCTATAGCGGCATTTCTGGCACACTGCTTCCTTTTGGGTGATTTGCTTGGATAGGTGGGTTCTTTTGTATCAGAACCGCCGTTGTATTTATATTATTCATTGTATCTAGAATATCCATCAACCAAAACTCGTATATTGTTTCAGACCTAGACTAGTGATGTATTATTCGACCATAGAGTCGCGCTTAGTAGTGTTGCGGTTTTCTAGTTGCTTTTGAGCTTTCTTTTGGATTTGATCCTCGCCACTTGGCGTTGTATATTATTGTTGCATGTGTGGTGGTGACCGTCGATTGACGAAGAGCTAGCTCCCGCTTGGGGATGCCTTTATCATTGCATATATTGTTATCCTTGTTATACCCCATTCGGGGCCAGTTTTACAAAAGAAACTCTGCCGAAATTTTTAGAAAAGACTATACTGTTTTTAAAAATGCATATTCGGCTTAGTTATTTAAAAACCTTGATTTCAAACATGTTTTTCTTCACTTCTTTAAACCAGTTTCTTTACTTATTCTTAAAAATGGTTTTAGATTTCTGGGCTTTTGGCTTACTTGGATCAGATGGAGTCCTATAGACTTCATATGGTTCAAGGGCCAGTCACGTGCTCTTTCGGGTCGTGACATTTAGTGCTAATCGCGATAAAAAAATCGCTGCAAAATTGTGCACATATCATTTTTGGACTTGTGTTACATTTTCTAGCCATGGTTTTCTTTTGGAGCTACTATTCTTGTGAGAAGGGTTTTGGAATTAAAAGAAAAGGGAAAAAGAAAAAGAAATGAAATGAGGGTAGGTGAGAGATAGGCATGGGTCATTGACCTTGAGACTTAGCCATTTTCCTCCCATCATTTTCCCTCCCTCCTCATCCTCCTCCTCCTCCTCCTCCTGCTGCTGCTCCCTTCTTTCTCTTCCTCCTTCTTCAAATCCCCCAAGATACACCACTAAAACTAACTCAAAACCCCACTTCCTTTTCACAAAACATGCACACAAGCTCACAAGCTAGAGGATGGACCAAGAAAGGCGGTGTTTTGGTGCTGTTGAGGATTCATGAGTCTCTTGTGAGGTAATTTCTTCACATTTAGAGTGTTTAATCTTGTGCTTAGGCTTTTATTGAAGTTTCATATCGATATCGGGTGAATTGGTGCACTTTGGATAAAACTAGAGAGGATTAGGGTAAAGTTGAGATGTGGCTTTGCAATTGAACCTAAAAGGTGACCTTAGAACCTATTTTGACTAGAAAACCAGACTAATCCCACTGGAAACCCAAAAATACGGAATTACGGGACTTTCATGTCGGTTTGTGAGTGTTAGTGTGTGCAGGAAAATCTGGAATGCACTGGGACATTTCTAGATAAAATAAGTGATACCAGGGACCCAAATTAGACCCCAGGAGGCCACCCTAGGAGTACGAGCACCCAACTCCATGACTGGGCCGGCCAGGCCGGTTTTATAGGGGGTGTGGCCGGCCACCCTGATGAATCCCATGCCCATGTTGCCTCCATACCTCATATACACCCTGCATAGCACCCTGGAGTTGTTTATTTGATCTGGTTTGGCCTGAGATGAAATCTGGGATCATTTTCTTGGGTTGCTGCTTTGAAATTAGATTTGGTTTTTCGTATTTTGATTTCCAGATTTTGATATTTGTGTGTTATCTCGATCGTGTGACGTTTATACGTCTATATCGAGTGATTTCGAGTTGTTTTGCGAAGGCTAACCGTAGGTTCTAACCTATAAGCCTTTTAGCGTATCGTATTGGATTTAGTGTGTCGTTTCAAGTGTTGATTTGGTTTTGATGCGATGCGATACGTGTGATATGTGTAGGTACACCGCGACGATCCGAGGCGATGCGGAAGATGACGGTGACACCGACACCGACACGCAGGATACAGGTGAGTAGATTATATCTACAGGGGAAGTCGGGTGGATGGCGTATAGCACCCCCGCAGTCCGTAATTAGTACTATGTAGTATATTTTTATGTGTGATAGTTATAGTGTGTTATGGTTAGTTAGGGGTAGGAATAACTAGCGTAGTTCCTAGTTGCGAACCATAGGATAGATTTGCACCCACACGCATACACTTGTGTGTTTCTTATACTTGCACTGTGTTGATGATATGGGATGACTTTGGAGATGAGTCGATGATGTGGGCTTGGTGCCGTGAGATCGGTGATTTGATACGATTCATATGTGGGTTTTGACTTGTGATTCTTGCGGGCTTGGGATATGTGTTTACCCCCGCATGCATACTTCATTGATGGTATCGATTTGTACTAGACATAGAGTAGTACCCCCGGACTATATGATCTGATGATAGTGATACCTGTTATGTGACGAGATAGTGAGATGTTGACCTGTACCCAGCTATTGGGATGCCGTACGACGATTTACCGTATGAGCTTTACCTTGATGATAGATCCGCGCTCATGACTTGAGGATGTCAGATGATATATTGTATCGTACGCGATAATATTGAGGCGGGATCACCGACTTATATATATATATATCGACTCAGATGTTAGGCGGTTTCCTTACCTGTAGTTCAGCTTGTTAGTTCAGCCGTATAGTTAGGGTAGTTGTTAGAGTAGATTAGACTTCTTACCTATTTCAAAAACTAACGAATCGTGGGCATTTTTTTAAGACAGCTCAAGGGACTCTACGGATATTTCAAAAAGGACGTATCTTTTCATAAAAACACCGTAGTCCTATTTTCAAAACCCCATGATTCGTGTTATTTCAAAAGGCACCAATTGTAGGACTTATGTTAGATTAATGCAGATTAGTTTTAGTTACGTCTAGTTTCAGCTCCCACTCCCTTTTTGTGGTTCGCTTTGCATCGCATTCCTATATTATGCTTCATACTCCATTTTTAATATCATGCTGATAGGACACCAGCACCATTACCGATGATGCGTATGTACCACGTACACTTACTTGCCGGCTCACACACATCTTCATCGGTAATTGCCATGTCACGTACACCTTAGAAAATATTATTGCTTGACATAGCCTTTTAGCTAATAGTTTAGACATTGTAGTTATTACCTGCTGCTCCATGCATACTGTTATTCATTGTTATGCCGCTTTCATGGATTCTCATGCATATATTCACTATTTTACGTGCTATTGAGGTTTGGATTTGGATTTCCATGAGATTTTCTGGATTTGGAGGAAAACCGCAAAAACACAAATAAACATATTCTCTCTTTTAAAATAAAAAGTGCGGTTTTCCTATGATGTATGAGTCGTCCACCATGAGTTTGCTGATGGATTTGGAAACCCGATTCGAGGAGACGGATGAACCGTTTCGGGTACATGGTGGACCCGGTACGGTACCCCGGGGCAAGAGGAATGTGGTGATGACGTTGAGCCTGGTAGGGGAGTACTACCTACCGGTGATTTTACCCGACACGTCGGATATCCGGAGGATACCGTCGTGGTCTTGAGATTTATGGTAGGGGCCGGTCTGGACTGACGGCGCCCTAGATATTGTGGTTGAGACTTTGAGATATCGAGATATTGGGATTACGTTTTGTGCCGATGCTAGGCACAGTTTTATGCTGATTTCATTATGATACCTCATTTTAAAAATACAAAGGAAATCTCACTAAATTATGAAAACAGTTGCTTCATGTAAATGTATTCTGTTTTCACGCATTCATATCTCATTCATATGTTATATTGCTACCTGAGGCACTGACACATGCACATGAGATTGTACTCGGGTTAGATATTTACCCTAGCCTTGTTATAGGCTGCATGTTATATATTGAGGATTTTATATACTGATCGTATTGACCTAGGATTATGTCTTGCTTTCGGTTTCTGCTTGTAGATATTTTCTATTCACGAGTTGGCAACTCACCCCCGTTGTGCCACAGTTCTTGCAGGTTCTGCCGTACAGGTTCTATTTCGGCATTTCTGGCACACTACTTTCTTGCGGGTGATTTGCTTTTGGTAGGTGGATTCTTTCGCATCAAGAACCACCATTGTATTTATTTTATTCATTGTATCTAGAATTTCCATCAACCAAAACTTGTATATTGTTTCAGACCTAGACTAGTGATGTATTATTCGACCTTAGAGTCGCGCTTAGTAGTATTGCAGTTTTCTTGTTGCTTTTGAGCTTTCTTTTGGATTTGATCCTCGCCACTTGGCGTTGTATATTATTGTTGCATGTGTGGTTGTGACCGTCGATTGACGAAGAGCTAGCTCCCGCTTGGGGATGCCTTTATCATTGCATATATTGTTATCCTTGTTGTACCCCATTCGGGGCCATTTTTACAAAAGAAACTCTGCCGAAATTTTTAGAAAAGATTGTACTGTTTTTAAAATGCACATTCGGCTTAGTTATTTAAAAACCTCGATTTCAAACATGTTTTTCTTCACTTCTTTAAACTTGTTTCTTTACTTATTCTTAAAAATGGTTTTAGATTTCTGGGCTTTTGGCTTACTTGGATCAGATGGAGTCCTATAGACTTCATATGGTTCAAGGGCCAGTCACGTGCTCTTTCGGGTCGTGACAAAGTTGGTATCAGAGCGCTAGGTTGACCTTGGTTCGAGTCTGAGTTTGACTATGTGGAGCCTAGGGCGTTGTTTATATACGGAACTTAGGCTTGACCTTACGGAACTTAGACTTGGTCGAGGGGGTGTTAGACCCGAACTTTCGTCGCGTAGGATGACCCTTGGTTGATGGAATAGGTGACTAAAGTAGAGTGACGTACCGTTGGTATGTTCCGCGGCATACTTACGACACGCCACTCCGCTTAAGGAACATTAGGATGTACATACTTTCGAGATCAGTGATTCTCTTCATATCCAGGATTATACATCCATTTGAGATCCCCGATTCTATTAGTTTCATGATCATACCTTCATTGATGCTGTTCCTTCCTATGATCATGTATCCACTTTGGATCTGTTGTTTCCTTTCTTGCCATTGATGTGCCCTTTTTGATACTCGATTGAGGTTCCTGTCACCATGTTTGAGCGCAGTTTGGGCTGCTGCTAGGGTTACGGCCGGTGTGAGCTCGTTTGGTACGAGGGCCAACCATTGTGTTTTCTGGTGACATGGGAACGTCTCGAGTTAGTGTTGTGGATTGTGACCTCTAGTGGAGGCGAGTGCTTGGTCTTGCACCGGATGATCGGGCCATTGTTAGAGCTGCCAGTTGGGAGAGGACTGTTGATGTACAGCATACCTTAGAGATTGTGATGTCGCCTACCGTGCAGACAGATGGACCAGCTGTTGCTGAGATTGACAGGATGTCGCTTCCGAAGCTTACGAGCTGAGATTGCCGTAGCTTTCAGGCAGATATGAGACAGATGATAGCTAGTCTACCCGATTTGAGAGACGAAGGTGATTCGTCCGATTTTGCGCCGGAGCGGGCCCAGTTGAGTTGAAGATTTCCAGTGTGGAGAGTCTTACTCAGATCTAGAGCAGACCGATTCAGAGATGACCGCCAATGCGTTGCCTTTCCTGGAGGATTGAGGCGCTGTTCGGCGTACAGGCGAATGAGCCAGTTGCTGCTGCAAATGACGAGATGTCGCCCAGATGATTGAAGCTACTGCAGCGTGAGCATGTACTTAGAGAGATGATAGCGAGTCGCTAGTCACCTGAGAATAAATGACTAGGACATGTGGTTCGTTCGTTTACCGATGCGAGGTCATCAGCTAGATTGTTTCCAGCTAGAGACGACTTCACGCAGGTTCGTTGAGAGTCGATAGAGACGATCGAATGTCAGGAGCCCATTTTCCAAGTTTAAAGTATACGGAAAGACATGCAGGTGATTCTATGGACCCTCTAGAAGAATGAAACCCTAACTCGACTTAATGACCGTGTGAAAGCCTTTGAACCTTCGGGTTTGCGGCGGTTCCTCGGCGCCATTAGTGAGGCTTGGGTTTGCCCTTCTACGGCTGGACCACCGACGCTGTGGCATGTACTCGATGCTATTAAACTGTACCCATGATGTGATCTCTTGGGGGATTATGAGGTTCTGACGAGTCGATCGGATGATTCGACATCATTCGGACATTATGTGATGGGATGCGTTGCTTGGGATACTCCAGATACGAGGATAGCCGTTGGAGCACAGTCCATGCAGCCATGATGAGACGAGTCCGAATCAGTCGACATTGACGCAGAGTGAAGAAAAGAGTTCGCAAGATATTTCGCCGAGATGACGTCCCACTCCACCGACATCAGAGATGTGATATGCACCTAGAGGCGTGGTATATGGATATATCTTCCTGAAAGAAGCGCGATAAGTATGCAGCCATTCCGGAATAAGAATTAGCTTCAGCAATGGATGATGACTTCCGGGAAATGCGGCAGGAAATGAGATTTGAGAAAGAAACCTCGACAGGACCTTTCCGGAATACGATACGAGAAGACCTAGACCCAAGAGTGGTCATGGCTGCGCACACCCAGCAGGACAGAGTTCGGCATTGTCGACGAGGTAGTTGACCAGGTTCGGGTAAAGGAACTTACCCAGATGCGTTGCGAATTGATCAAGGATGGACGAGTGATGAGTATTCCTCCGATGGTTGGGACGTGTTTCCGAGGACCTGTTCGGCCTGACATCTGCTCCAGAATGATGAAGCTACAGATTACGCGATTTCGAGTCCGTGCGAGAGACTTCAGATTGACCGTGGCCGAGAACAGTGCAGTGCATAGTAGCTTGGCGTGACGTCATAGTGGACGACGATAGAGACAAGTGGAACAAGAGGTTCGTGTGAGACACTGACGAGCTGTCATTGCTTTCCGTCGAGACTAGAGACCTGATATGCTTACAGAGACGTTGGGATGCGACCAGTTTCCGAGAAAATATTGTGCTGAGGACACAGATGTCGTTTGAGCGAGAAGAGGTTGTGCAGGAGAGCCAGCCTCTGTACAGTTCGGCATAGGCATGATTGGAAGGGACCTTGAGCAGGATTCCTTCCAGGACATTGCTGCAATGATGTTTGCACCCAGGATCAGATGTGTGACGTGCATTCAGAGAGCCAGAGGCCGACGCCAGTGATATGCTGCCTTACGAGTGGTCGTGAGGTTTGACCGACGGGTGACCAGAGAAGTGCCAGAACGGAATCGTCCCCGTTAGCACACCTGACAGGGCCGAGGAGCCGATTGGCTGCGAGATAGGAAATCCGCAAAGAAGATAAGGACCCAAAGTCAGAGGACGCCAGACCGTGAGCAAGAGACAAGTAGATATCCTGCGCTGCTAGCAGTGGATGCACCGACTCCTTCTCGACTTTGAAGGAGGATCTACCGACGACGGTATTTATGATTTGTGATTTTGTGATTTGATTATCACGTATCCGTCATTTTGGATTTCGGTATTTTGGGCGTTCTGTTTGCAGGATTTAGTTTTGATGACTGAGTTTCATGATATTGGTTTCATGCACCCACTGGATATTTATATATTTTGTACAGAGTTTTTACATTGGGATATTGATTGAGATTTCATGCCTACCGTATGCAGTGATTTGATTTGCACTTCCAGCGTAGTTTTCATGCACCTTTAGTGTTTTGATATACGATTTTGGTGCACGCCAGATGCACTAAATCGGGATTCTTCGTGCATGTCACATGCACCTGATTTTTTTTCTGTCAGGCACACACGTTGCCTACGACAGATGTTTCGTGCACACCCGTTGCACCTAGATGTTGTTTGTATACCTGTTTGACACCTATATGGATTTTGATTCCTTACGCACCAGACGCATAGGATATTCTTAAATATGCATTTTGGGGAATTGATTCTAATAGAGCAGTACATTTTTATGATATCCTTTATGTATTGATGTTTTCGGAGCCCCGACAATTGGATTATTACTGAAATTGTTTTAGTATTGGGGGGTTTAAATTTAAATTCGGGGACCGAATTTCTTTAAGGGGGGTAGATTGTAACATTTTCAAAAATATAAAATATTAATTTTGGGAATTTTTATAATTTAATATTATTTTATTGATTATTTTAATATTAAATCTATAATTAAATGCAAATAAATAGGAAAAATTTGAGAAAAATTATGGAAAATTCTAAAATAGGGTAAATTAGAGAATTATGACATTTTTAAGTTTTTGTGATTAGTTTGACACTAATTTAGTGCTAATCGCGATAAAAAAATCGCTAATCGGACTTTTTGGCTTTTTGTGCAAAATTGTGCACATATCATTTTTGGATTTGTGTTACATTTTCTAGCCATGGTTTTCTTTTGGAGCTACTATTCTTGTGAGAAGGGTTTTGGAATTAAAAGAAAAGGGAAAAAGAAAAAGAAATGAAATGAGGGTAGGTGAGAGAGAGGCATGGGTCATTGACCTTGAGACTTAGCCATTTTCCTCCCATCATTTTCCCTCCCTCCTCATCCTCCTCCTCCTGCTGCTGCTGCTCCCTTCTTCCTCTTCCTCCTTCTTCAAATCCCCCAAGATACACCACTAAAACTAACTCAAAACCCCACTTCCTTTTCACAAAACATGCACACAAGCTCACAAGCTAGAGGATGGACCAAGAAAGGCGGTGTTTTGGTGCTGTTGAGGATTCATGAGTCTCTTGTGAGGTAATTTCTTCACATTTAGAGTGTTTAATCTTGTGCTTAGGCTTTTATTGAAGTTTCATATCGATATCGGGTGAATTGGTGCACTTTGGATAAAACTAGAGAGGATTAGGGTAAAGTTGAGATGTGGCTTTGCAATTGAACCTAAAAGGTGACCTTAGAACCTATTTTGACTAGAAAACCAGACTAATCCCACTGGAAACCCAAAAATACGGAATTACGGGACTTTCATGTCGGTTTGTGAGTGTTAGTGTGTGCAGGAAAATCTGGAATGCACTGGGACATTTCTAGATAAAATAAGTGATACCAGGGACCCAAATTAGACCCCAGGAGGCCACCCTAGGAGTACGAGCACCCAACTCCATGACTGGGCCGGCCAGGCCGGTTTTATAGGGGGTGTGGCCGGCCACCCTGATGAATCCCATGCCCATGTTGCCTCCATACCTCATATACACCCTGCATAGCACCCTGGAGTTGTTTATTTGATCTGGTTTGGCCTGAGATGAAATCTGGGATCATTTTCTTGGGTTGCTGCTTTGAAATTAGATTTGGTTTTTCGTATTTTGATTTCCAAATTTTGATATTTGTGTGTTATCTCGATCGTGTGACGTTTATACGTCTATATCGAGTGATTTCGAGTTGTTTTGCGAAGGCTAACCGTAGGTTCTAACCTATAAGCCTTTTAGCGTATCGTATTGGATTTAGTGTGTCGTTTCAAGTGTTGATTTGGTTTTGATGCGATGCGATACGTGTGATATGTGTAGGTACACCGCGACGATCCGAGGCGATGCGGAAGATGACGGTGACACCGACACCGACACGCAGGATACAGGTGAGTAGATTATATCTACAGGGGGAAGTCGGGTGGATGGCGTATAGCACCCCCGCAGTCCGTAATTAGTACTATGTAGTATATTTTTATGTGTGATAGTTATAGTGTGTTATGGTTAGTTAGGGGTAGGAATAACTAGCGTAGTTCCTAGTTGCGAACCATAGGATAGATTTGCACCCACACGCATACACTTGTGTGTTTCTTATACTTGCACTGTGTTGATGATATGGGATGACTTTGGAGATGAGTCGATGATGTGGGCTTGGTGCCGTGAGATCGGTGATTTGATACGATTCATATGTGGGTTTTGACTTGTGATTCTTGCGGGCTTGGGATATGTGTTTACCCCCGCATGCATACTTCATTGATGGTATCGATTTGTACTAGACATAGAGTAGTACCCCCGGACTATATGATCTGATGATAGTGATACCTGTTATGTGACGAGATAGTGAGATGTTGACCTGTACCCAGCTATTGGGATGCCGTACGACGATTTACCGTATGAGCTTTACCTTGATGATAGATCCGCGCTCATGACTTGAGGATGTCAGATGATATACTGTATCGTACGCGATAATATTGAGGCGGGATCACCGACTTATATATATATATATATCGACTCAGATGTTAGGCGGTTTCCTTACCTGTAGTTCTGCTTGTTAGTTCAGCCGTATAGTTAGGGTAGTTGTTAGAGTAGATTAGACTTCTTACCTATTTCAAAAACTAACGAATCGTGGGCATTTTTTTAAGACAGCTCAAGGGACTCTACGGATATTTCAAAAACGACGTATCTTTTCATAAAAACACCGTAGTCCTATTTTCAAAACCCCATGATTCGTGTTATTTCAAAAGGCACCAATTGTAGGACTTATGTTAGATTAATGCAGATTAGTTTTAGTTACGTCTAGTTTCAGCTCCCACTCCCTTTTTGTGGTTCGCTTTGCATCGCATTCCTATATTATGCTTCATACTCCATTTTTAATATCATGCTGATAGGACACCAGCACCATTACCGATGATGCGTATGTACCACGTACACTTACTTGCCAGCTCACACACATCTTCATCGGTAATTGCCATGTCACGTACACCTTAGAAAATATTATTGCTTGACATAGCCTTTTAGCTAATAGTTTAGACATTGTAGTTATTACCTGCTGCTCCATGCATACTGTTATTCATTGTTATGCCGCTTTCATGGATTCTCATGCATATATTCACTATTTTACGTGCTATTGAGGTTTGGATTTGGATTTCCATGAGATTTTCTGGATTTGGAGGAAAACCGCAAAAACACAAATAAACATATTCTCTCTTTTAAAATAAAAAGTGCGGTTTTCCTATGATGTATGAGTCGTCCACCATGAGTTTGCTGATGGATTTGGAAACCCGATTCGAGGAGACGGATGAACCGTTTCGGGTACATGGTGGACCCGGTACGGTACCCCGGGGCAAGAGGAATGTGGTGATGACGTTGAGCCTGGCAGGGGAGTACTACCTACCGGTGATTTTACCCGACACGTCGGATATCCGGAGGATACCGTCGTGGTCTTGAGATTTATGGTAGGGGCCGGTCTGGACTGACGGCGCCCTAGATATTGTGGTTGAGACTTTGAGATATCGAGATATTGGGATTACGTTTTGTGCCGATGCTAGGCACAGTTTTATGCTGATTTCATTATGATACCTCATTTTAAAAATACAAAGGAAATCTCACTAAATTATGAAAACAGTTGCTTCATGTAAATGTATTCTGTTTTCACGCATTCATATCTCATTCATATGTTATATTGCTACCTGAGGCACTGACACATGCACATGAGATTGTACTCGGGTTAGATATTTACCCTAGCCTTGTTATAGGCTGCATGTTATATATTGAGGATTTTATATACTGATCGTATTGACCTAGGATTATGTCTTGCTTTCGGTTTCTGCTTGTAGATATTTTCTATTCACGAGTTGGCAACTCACCCCCGTTGTGCCACAGTTCTTGCAGGTTCTGCCGTACAGGTTCTATTTCGGCATTTCTGGCACACTACTTTCTTGCGGGTGATTTGCTTTTGGTAGGTGGATTCTTTCGCATCAAGAACCACCATTGTATTTATTTTATTCATTATATCTAGAATTTCCATCAACCAAAACTTGTATATTGTTTCAGACCTAGACTAGTGATGTATTATTCGACCTTAGAGTCGCGCTTAGTAGTATTGCGGTTTTCTTGTTGCTTTTGATCTTTCTTTTGGATTTGATCCTCGCCAATTGGCGTTGTATATTATTGTTGCATGTGTGGTTGTGACCGTCGATTGACGAAGAGCTAGCTCCCGCTTGGGGATGCCTTTATCATTGCATATATTGTTATCCTTGTTTTACCCCATTCGGGGCCATTTTTACAAAAGAAACTCTGCCGAAATTTTTAGAAAAGATTGTACTATTTTTAAAATGCACATTCGGCTTAGTTATTTAAAAACCTCGATTTCAAACATGTTTTTCTTCACTTCTTTAAACCAGTTTCTTTACTTATTCTTAAAAATGGTTTTAGATTTCTGGGCTTTTGGCTTAGTTGGATCAGATGGAGTCCTATAGACTTCATATGGTTCAAGGGCCAGTCACGTGCTCTTTCGGGTCGTGACAACTGTCCTACCGGGATAGGTCCTCTCTCAATCATTGCAATCACGTGCCTGTGATCCAATAATTGACTCTGAGGGCACTATCTCCAACAATCTCCCACTTGCACTCAAGGCTAATTATTGCGATGTCGCATACTCACAGCCCGTGTGATACCGAACACCCAACTCCTCTACTAGTCAGTCTCACAATGCCCGTTTGCGAAACTATTGCGTTCGAGGAATAGCCTCAGTGAGTGGATCCGCTGTGATGTTTCTTTCTATGTCTCTCTATATCTCAAGTTCGCGGAGAAAGCCATCTCCCGAAATGAGCAATACCTGTCTTGGAATGTCTGGATGTCTGATGGGACCTAGTTCATAAATGAGCTCCAAATCCAAACTTCTTAGACTGTATCGTCAACTGAACTTAATCAGTATCCTGCGTCATGCCTCCCTCAGTATCCCCTTGGACCACCTGTCCAAAATACTACCCCTCGTCAGAGGGAAAACTATAACTCTGACAGTCACTCTGCCATCCAGGTCACCTTGGAAGCCTGGAATGATAACCGTCTCCTAAAGGAGGCTGCCGTTATCAAATCCCTAGAACATCCACTTATGTTCTAAAACTGCTTCCGAATGTTTCTCCAGGATTGGATCAATATCAACTTATTGCATCTACTGCAAGAACAACATCTGGTGTGGTACTTGACATCTCATGATTGACTCAATTGCCTAAGCAAGTGATCTACCAATCATGCGTATCCCTCTCCCCTTTAGTCTGTAAGACACCTTTAGAGAGGGTGACTCCATCACCTGCAGGTACACCACCATGCCAGGAGTCGTCCATTCTAAATACTCTTAGAATGCTGTCTAAGTACCCAGATTGGGAAACCACCCAAATCTAGATCTAAAACCATAGATCTAGTAACCAGAATGTCTGATATAATATCCACGTCCTATGTGGAGAAACTACTGTGTGACAACCAAAGTATAACCGATCGTAGTATAGGAACTTTACTTCCTACTCTGTGTATGTCATCAAATACCAGGACATCACACCCTACTACCATCTTAACAGATCCATCCCCTATTCTGATGAAGTCAAACCTATGACTGTCACATCAGAAATAGATGATCTATCTCCGCTGTATCTGCTTTAGTTTATAAATAGACATAAGCCACTTGTCCACCATGCTTCCGCTGCTCCCACTGACTACGACAACCCTCTGGCAGAGTCATATACACGTACACTTCTGAAGCCAGTTCAGAACGACGCTATACTCATCCTCCTGCCGAGTTTCATAGTCTGGAACAACAGTAGTGTCAAGTCTGGGTAAACAAGAACCTGCCTGCCACCGTCCTTGAGCATACCAAAGTACATCTCGGGTGCCTGAGGTTACCCACCATATCTGCGGAGTGGCTAATGGAATGTCAAACCAGGTTGAATCTTTAGGTTCCTATCAAATTTTCAGTAATCGTTTGCGGTTCTGAAATCACTTCCAGTTCTACCATACTCCCACTACTGTTTTCTGAAAAAAAATCCATTTTTATTAAAACTGTGGCGAGTCAAGAACAATATCACTATTGATCTTCCAGATGGTAGAAAATTAACCCTCGTCATAGCCCGGGTCAACCCACAAACAGCCATTACAGAAACGTGCCTTGAGTCATCCAAAGTCTGGTTTTAAGCATATGCACGACGACTCCCCGTATCTTAACAATGTCAAGATATGAACCGTTCTATATCCAATACAGAAACAGATGCACTGATTTAATTGAACCGGATTCAAATCATGCAGCTGTCTCCAGTGCATGTCAACTAAATGGAAAGAGGCCGATCAGCATTACTCAACTTAGGAGTACTTCCAATTATGAGTAACCTGAAAGAGAAGCAAGTCCTCTTAATCATTACTATCAACTGAATACCATTCACAAGTATCTACATCTTCGATCACCTTGAAGAATCCCGATACTTGCAACTCTTGGTTCTCTACTTTATTCATACACCTATAACTTCTCAAAACTTAGACCCTGTGTTTCTACGAAACACCTGTCTAAGAACTAGAGAAGTCATAAGTAAACCGAATATAGTACGATGACCAACCCCTCTGTCCTAATGGACACTGGACAACATACAATACTCTGTATAAGTCCTCTGAGTCTAGTGACTCATTCACTGTGTGTCGTAGGTTGAAAACTGTACTTATGGTTAAGAAGAATTACACCGCCGTTTAATGCTCCTTACCTAACCATCCACTGATATAGGTAAATGTCATAGACATAATTTCAAAAAGGTATATCTCACTTTATAAAAATAGACGTACAGATACATCAATTTGAAATTGGTGCATAACAGCGGATATTCAAAACCATATATTTGCCGTCCGGCAAACAACCCAGGTGACTTCCTCAATATCACCAATTACAACGAATTCCGATATGATGAGGATGATCACCTAATTCCCAATAACATACTCCTACTCATCATCTGTAAAACCATACAGATGTGAGAATCAAACCTGGTAAATACATACCCTGGAGCAAGTGTCTAATTGGGAAATCAGTTTTCTTTTAACAGTACACAGTGAAACTGAAATATTGAAATGTTTCGATGGGGCATCCCGGTATTCCTAGTAATGCCTCTTCCAATATCCAGATTCACAACTGTAACCGTATATCTCTTTGCCATCTCTCCAAATCCCTTTATATGTCTTTAGTCATTACCTTCTGTACACCCCTTTAGGCCAAATGGTTTTCTTCCTTCCCTACCGTTCGGCACCAGCCTATGGTTTGGAAGAAGACTATCCAATAAGCATAATGGGTGTATTGTCCTGATCCTAAGAGCACTCGCAATGCGAGAGAAGGTGAAGATAAAAGACAACCGAATAAACCTTATTCCTATTTCTCCTGAACCAGAATCCATCCCCGAACTGGAACAAGTTCCTTTCGAGTTCGTATATAACCATACGATGGAATATCCAAATAAACTGTGGATCTTCGTAGTGATACGGAGTGTCCTGGAGAAATACAAAGGTGATTTAGGATTGGCGAAGAAATACTTGGTTTGGTCGTGAATAGCAGTCGCAATTTACTTTGCCCTCTTACTAATCCCTTTCTTTGTCTTAACTTAATACCTTCTGTACACCATCGTTATGCTAATTGGTTTTCTTCATTCCCCACCGTTCGGCACCAGCCTAAGGTTTGGAAGAAGACTATCCAATTTGCATAATAGGTGTACTATCTCCTAAACCAAGGAGTACTCACAACCTGAGAGAAGGTAAAAAGGAAAAGACAACTGAATAGTCCTATTCGTTTTCTCCAGAACCGGAAACCATCCTCGAATTCCTTCGAGTTCGTATCTAACCATACGATGGTTTTGTCCAATGGAAGTGGACGTTCGTAGTAATACGGGGTGTCCTGGAGAAAAAGGTAAAAGTAGGAGTGGCAATGAGGTTTGCAACTCTGACAATCCAAAAGTCAGTGTTTAAGAAGGTTCGGTTAATTTTGGTCACTGAGTCATAGTCTAGGGTCCGGTCGTGGTCGCTGCCAAAGAGAGAGAGAAAAGAAACACTCAGCGTGCACTCTAACCTGATCAGAATGGTTATCACTTTATCTAATCTGGAAACCTCCCACTGTAACCTCAAATTCTTCTCCCAACCTGAAAGAAGAATTAGTCGGGATCACCCGAGGAGTAAGCCAACTCATCAGTGGGAATCGGGATCCAACTATCCTTGCATGATAACGTGACGGAATCCACTCACGTCACCACACTCCAGAAGGTATGCGCATGCCTGGCAAGTTTCAGTTTCTTTAGAAACTCCCGATGAATGTTTTTACCCCTAAGACCCAAGTGACCTTGACACAGTCAACAAATCAAAGAGTCCTAGTCAAGTTCAACCCGTCATTATCCTGGATTGCATTAAACCTACCCGTACGAGCCCTTGACACAGTCAACAAGGCCGCACGACTGTCCTAACCAATCCCATTAATATGCTACAAACAAACACTACTTAGCTACCGCATACTACGCCTTGACACAGTCAACAAACGCAACACGAATACTAAGTAATACTTGTAAGAAATGACGGAGGGCTAAGTCTAGTTTTTGGCGAAAAACTTTTAACGTAATGAACTTGATATCGTTGAAGGAACTGCATAGTCTTTTATAAAAAAAAATATAGTGACGAAAACCTTTGCTAAAGAGGTCACTCCCGGTGAAGGGATCTCGGCTCTTTCCCCGTAGAATGAGGTGCAGGATATTCCAACTGAATACCATGATGCAAAGCAAAAGTAATCGGCTATAGTGAAGTTATTGCCCTGACGCAAACTTCTGTCCAAGGGGTCACTCCCGGTGAAGGGATTTCGACCCTTGCCTCGTCGACTGAGGTGCTGGATATTCATAACCGAATACCACTGTGCAAAACAAAAGAGAACGCCGTTGCAATAACAGCTTTTTGAAAAATGTTCCAACAACATCAGAATAGGTTTGTTTAGCTTGCATTGATCCGAATCAACGCAGTCCCATCAATTGATCACACCAATAAGAACGAAAATAATGATGTACGTATATGCCATCCGCATTCGCCATTGGGTCCCGTCATCACCCGTTAGGTTACTTAACTAACGACAGAGCGGGGACTGGACTAGCGCGGATGCAAAACATATACAACATCTACTAGTATATATATATCAATATATAATATTTCGCTCAAGGCGTGATAAAATGCAACATCACAGAAATGTACAGCATCACAGAACAATACAGATATCTGGGATCCCCGGGTTTCACAGAGCCGCTGCTGAAACCCGACGTTCCCCTGGTCGTGTGGATAGCCTGTGCAATGAAAATCCTAGACCCCTACGGGCGCGGCAAGTCACCCGCCAAAACCTGAAGCGAGGCAGCCCCCTTCAGCAACGTGAATGGACCACCCAGCACTTCACGGAATCCGATAACTTGGGCACCCCTCCTGGGTCAACCTGTACCCCCTATGAGTGCGGCGAATAGCCCGCCAATTCTATAGTAAAGCCCCCTCCGTCTCAATGCCATGAGATGCGGGCCCGTTGCCCTCTAGAACCCGGCTATTCGTGCACCCCTCCGCTGGGTAATCCTAGTACAGAAAGTAAAATATACATACAATGGGTACATCGACCTCGACCCGGTCGTGCCCCAAAAGAATAATACAAACAGGCAGTGATGACAGTCCACATGTCAGACGCTCGCCCCGCAATATCAAATGTACATATAAAACAAAACTGTACTACCACTGCAACCAGGCTATCCCCCACGACCAATCCGCAACATCACAGCACAACACAGAACATCAACGTGAATGTCACGTTCGCAAATCCGTCTAACCAGGCTATAGCAGTTAGACAGGATTTACCGATCAAATGACATTCACGGTCGCAGATATAATGTAAATACTGTGAACTAATGTGTTTGAAACATTCGATCGATCAAATATTACCAAGTGGGCCCCAAAGCATTACTGTAGCACATAAAGAAATTCTGGGCCCAAACAAAGTATACCAAAACCCCTATTTTCAGCCCAAAAGCCCACTGCAAAAAATTGGTGAAGTGAAGCCAACATCCTGCGGCGGAACCGCGGCCAAATAGGGGTTATGGCCGCGGTTCCGCGGTCATATGGAATGATCAAGTTACCAAAATTTTACAGTGTTCTTAGAGATCCATGTACATCATTCTGCAACAACCTGAAAAATTTTTGGAGCTAAAAAAATTTCGATAGAAACTGATGCACGTGAAAACGCGGTTTTTGGAATTTTGTTCGATCGGAAATGTAAACACATTAGACAAAGCTAGACCAGGTTAATGGCGTGGCTCTGATACCATGTTGCGCCACGGCAGCGCCCCGGCCGTGTACTCGAGGCCAAAATGCGGAATCAAAATTTTTCTTAACTTTTAAACTGGCGCTGCCGCGGACAATAAAACCCGGATCGTAACCATTAACTTAATCCTAGCTATCAAGAGAATGGGGTAGAAGCTATACCGAGCGATTCGTGTCCTCCGGTCTTCGTCTCCATTCCGATCTCCCGCGGAATCCCCGTCCGTCACCTCCTTGTCGAAAAGGCACCACGTAGCCGATATCTTTTACGGGCTCCCACCTCTGGACCAAGGCAACTCGGGCGCGAAGTTGGCTAGCCGACGCGTCCAAGGGTACTGTAGGATGTAGTGTAGAACCTTTGTCTCATTGGGGTTTATGTTGCCATTGGTGATGGAGGAATGAGGGAAGAACTCTGGAGAGGGGTTTTGAATTTTTCAAGCAAGCAAAGTGAGATGAACAAATTTCCCTCATCAAATGAACTCTCTCTCTCACTCTCATGAAGTGGCCGGCCCCTATATGATAGAATGAGGAGAGAAAAACCCAAAACCATGAAGGGAGGTAATGGTAGGAAAAGTAGAGGGTGACCACATCCATGGGCAATGATAACAAGGTCAAATCTAAATCAAGATCAACTCTAATCACAAAGAAATGATGTATAAAGCATCTCATGATGATAGAAGCCACAAATGAAAGAAACCCCCTCCACAATAAGTTATTTGCAAACATGCAAATAACCCCCTCCACCAGAAAAGTTCGGCCGCGAAGGAACAAAGGAAAACTGGCCGGAACAGAATGCAAACTGGCAACTTCAGAAAGCTGATCCCGTAATAAATTACAGGAAAACCCCTCTACTGCATATACATGCCCGCATTTGTATTCCCACTGAACACAAATGCAAAGAGACAAAACCACACCGACTAATACTAGGATCCGGCTTAAACCAAAGCCGGCTAGTAAAAACCGTCCGATCACGATCCGTGCAATACCGCACGTATCTGATCGAACCCTGCCATATCTCCATACGGCCTCTACAGCGTTTCGCCCGAAACTTGAGTAACTGAGTGTGTGGTGGACTCTAAAGACTCGTCAATACTATGGCTGTGGATTTAACCACTAGCACGTCAGAGGTATTAGCCATACGTGACGGGCTACCAGCTATTGACCAAAAAGGGACGTTGATGAGCGAACTCATCCTGACACCCTACTGAGCCTGTCAGTGACAATATCCGTACAGTCCGGTCCGTTCTTCTATGAGCATCGTATGGAGGGCCTAGGGGGTTGGTAAAAGTCAGACCCCCAAAAGCGGTACAAGTCGTATCGGAGTGTAGCCCATAACACCCTGAGATACTACTGGAATACCTACCAGTAAATCTCCTGCCTCGGCCGAGGGCTTTGTGTAATGGCTCTCCTAGAAACAGCGCAACCTCACCCCCAATACCGGGAGAGACGAACCCCTGCAGATCCGCTCACTGCCTCCATGTGGCTCGGGACTGTACCCAACTAAAACCTGTTTGCACGACTCCTTTGAGCCGTGGTAGGGTAGTAATCAAAGCACAGTGGGAACTCACACGAGACAAATGACGATCTCAGGCCGATGAACTAACCTGTACACATGTCACCAGGGAACTGCTATCTGACGTCTGGTATAATCCCAACTAGCAGGTTCCCGGCGAGTCCTGTCCGGTGTACTCATAACCCAATGAGCACCTGTATACATCTTAGGTGAACCAATGACACCAGTGGCTTGTGAGACCAGCCACCGCCCCTCGTCGGGGTCTCGACTGTATACACTAGTCTAATAATGGAGTATCGATGCCCAGTCTCGAAACTCCCACGACTAGGGACCTTTTAAGGATGTGCTTATAGACCCCAGCTCCCACGTATATGATCGCCATCATACTGCTGGCCGTCAAGCAAGAATCCTAAGGGCTCTATCAACGTGCAATAGTGATCAGTAATGTTACCTAAAGCAGTACACGATGATAAAGATAAACCAGATAGCATACTATCATCTTGATTAAGACTGTCCTACCGGGATAAGTCCTCCCTCAATCATTGCAATCACGTGCCTGTGATCCAATAATTGACTCTGAGGGCACTATCTCCAACAATCTCCCACTTGCACTTAAGGCTAATTATTGCGATGTCGCAAACTCACAGCCCGTGTGATACCGAACACCCAACTCCTCTACTAGTCAGTCTCACAATGCCCGTTTGCGAAACTATTGCGTTCGAGGAATAGCCTCAGTGAGTGGATCCGCTGTGATGTTTCTTTCTATGTCTCTCTATATCTCAAGTTCGCGGAGAAAGCCATCTCCCGAAATGAGCAATACCTGTCTTGGAATGTCTGGATGTCTGATGGGACCTAGTTCATAAATGAGCTCCAAATCCAAACTTCTTAGACTGTATCGTCAACTGAACTTAATCAGTATCCTGCGTCATGCCTCCCTCAGTATCCCCTTGGACCACCTGTCCAAAATACTGCCCCTCGTCAGAGGGAAAACTATAACTCTGACAGTCACTCTGCCATCCAGGTCACCTTGGAAGCCTGGAATGATAACCGTCTCCTAAAGGAGGCTGCCGTTATCAAATCCTTAGAACATCCACTTATGTTCTAAAACTGCTTCCGAATGTTTCTCCAGGATTGGATCAATATCAACTTATTGCATCTACTGCAAGAACAACATCTGGTGTGGTACTTGACATCTCATGATTGACTCAATTGCCTAAGCAAGTGATCTCCCAATCATGCGTATCCCTCTCCCCTTTAGTCTGTAAGACACCTTTAGAGAGGGTGACTCCATCACCTGCAGGTACACCACCATGCCAGGAGTCGTCCATTCTAAATACTCTTAGAATGCTGTCTAAGTACCCAGATTGGGAAACCACCCAAATCTAGATCTAAAACCATAGATCTAGTAACCAGAATGACTGATATAATATCCACGTCCTATGTGGAGAAACTACTGTGTGACAACCAAAGTATAACCGATCGTAGTATAGGAACTTTACTTCCTACTCTGTGTATGTCATCAAATACCAGGACATCACACCCTACTACCATCTTAACAGATCCATCCCCTATTCTGATGAAGTCAAACCTATGACTGTCACATCAGAAATAGATGATCTATCTCCGCTGTATCTGCTTTAGTCTATAAATAGACATAAGCCACTTGTCCACCATGCTTCCGCTGCTCCCACTGACTACGACAACCCTCTGGCAGAGTCATATACACGTACACTTCTGAAGCCAGTTCAGAACGACGCTATACTCATCCTCCTGCCGGGTCTCATAGTCTGGAACAACAGTAGTGTCAAGTCTGGGTAAACAAGAACCTGCCTGCCACCGTCCTTGAGCATACCAAAGTACATCTCGGGTGCCTGAGGTTACCTACCATATCTGCGGAGTGGCTAATGGAATGTCAAACCAGGTTGAATCTTTAGGTTACTATCAAATTTTCAGTAATCGTTTGCGGTTCTGAAATCACTTCCAGTTCTACCATACTCCCACTACTGTTTTCTGAAAAAAAATCCATTTTTATTAAAACTGTGGCGAGTCAAGAACAATATCACTATTGATCTTCCAGATGGTAGAAAATTAACCCTCGTCATAGCCCGGGTCAACCCACAAACAGCCATTACAGAAACGTGCCTTGAGTCATCCAAAGTCTGGTTTTAAGCATAAGCACGACGACTCCCCGTATCTTAACAATGTCAAGATATGAACCGTTCTATATCCAATACAGAAACAGAGGCACTGATTTAATTGAACCGGATTCAAATCATGCAGCTGTCTCCAGTGCATGTCAACTAAATGGAAAGAGGCCGATCAGCATTACTCAACTTAGGAGTACTTCCAATTATGAGTAACCTGAAAGAGAAGAAAGTCCTCTTAATCATTACTATCGACTGAATACCATTCACAAGTATCTACATCTTCGATCACCTTGAAGAATCCCGATACTTGCAACTCTTGGTTCTCTACTTTATTCATACACCTATAACTTCTCAAAACTTAGACCCTGTGTTTCTACGAAACACCTGTCTAAGAACTAGAGAAGTCATAAGTAAACCGAATATAGTACGAGGACCAACCCCTCTGTCCTAATGGACACTAGACAACATACAATACTCTGTATAAGTCCTCTGAGTCTAGTGACTCATTCACTGTATGTCGTAGGTTGAAAACTGTACTTATGGTTAAGAAGAATTACACCGCCGTTTAATGCTCCTTACCTAACCATCCACTGATATAGGTAAATGTCATAGACATAATTTCAAAAAGGTATATCTCACTTTATAAAAATAGACGTACAGATACATCAATTTGAAATTGGTGCATAACAGCGGATATTCAAAACCATATATTTGTCGTCCGGCAAACAACCCAGGTGACTTCCTCAAATATCACCAATTACAACGAATTCCGATATGATGATGATGATCACCTAATTCCCAATAACATACTCCTACTCATCATCTGTAAAACCATACAGATGTGAGAATCAAACCTGGTAAATACATACCGTGGAGCAAGTGTCTAATTGGGAAATCAGTTTTCTTTTAACAGTACACAGTGAAACTGAAACATTGAAATGTTTCGATGGGGCTTCCCGGTATTCCTAGTAATGCCTCTTCCAATATCTAGATTCACAACTGTAACCGTATATCTTTTTGCCACCTCTCCAAATCCCTTTATATGTCTTTAGTCATTACCTTCTGTACACCCCTTTAGGCCAAATGGTTTTCTTCTTTCCCTACCGTTCGGCACCAGCCTATGGTTTGGAAGAAGAATATCCAATAAGCATAATGGGTGTATTGTCCTGATCCTAGGAGCACTCGCAATGCGAGAGAAGGTGAAGATAAAAGACAACCGAATAAACCTTATTCCTATTTCTCTTGAACCAGAATCCATCCCCGAACTGGAACAAGTTCCTTTCGAGTTCGTATATAACCATACGATGGAATATCCAAATAAACTGTGGATCTTCGTAGTGATACGGAGTGTCCTGGAGAAATACAAAGGTGATTTAGGATTGGCGAAGAAATACTTGGTTTGGTCGTGAATAGCAGTCGCAATTTACTTTGCCCTCTTACTAATCCCTTTCTTTGTCTTAACTTAATACCTTCTGTACACCATCGTTATGCTAATTGGTTTTCTTCATTCCCCACCGTTCGGCACCAGCCTAAGGTTTGGAAGAAGACTATCCAATTTGCATAATAGGTGTACTATCTCCTAAACCAAGGAGTACTCACAACCTGAGAGAAGGTAAAAAGGAAAAGACAACTGAATAGTCTTATTCGTTTTCTCCAGAACCGGAAACCATCCTCGAATTCCTTCGAGTTCGTATCTAACCATACGATGGTTTTGTCCAATGGAAGTGGACGTTCGTAGTAATACGGGGTGTCCTGGAGAAAAAGGTAAAAGTAGGAGTGGCAATGAGGTTTGCAACTCTGACAATCCAAAAGTCAGTGTTTAAGAAGGTTCGGTTAATTTTGGTCACTGAGTAATAGTCTAGGGTCGGGTCATGGTCGCTGCCAAAGAGAGAGAGAAAAGAAACACTCAGCGTGCACTCTAATCTAGATCAGAATGGTTATCACTTTATCTAATCTGGAAACCTCCCACAAGCCTTTAAATCTCTAGGTGTCCCTAGTTGGAGGAGTGTTGTCTCCTGAGGGCTTTCAGCGGATTGCACCCACAAAATCCAATAATAAAATCAAGATCATGAATATTACATTTAAAGAAAAGAATTGTAAAAGAAAAATCTTGAAAATTAGGGTTTCCAACTAAGCTAGCTTTTCGGTTGTCATGAGCCCTATCTTAATGGTCATGAAAAGATGTCAGAAATCACGTCCTCCCTCAATAAAACATCGTCTTATTCTTCATTCCTATCTTTCTTCCAAACATCGATCATATAACCCTGCCTGTGTGTGATAACATCCCTACACCCGGAGAATTCAATTCAAGCTATCATACTCTTGCCCATCAGCCTCAGTACTTTTTAATTAATGAATATTTAGATGTGCTCACACACATTCATGCGACCGTTAATACTTCTTGAGGTACTAACCGACCGATTACTCATGTGCTTGCTTATTTGGTGTATTTTCCTCGTCTTGCACCACCTCAGGCATAGCAGTGACTCCCAGACCAGTTGGCCTTAGGGCACTAGGTGAAGAAGCACCCTCTCTATATATTTTTTATTGCCCTCGGTGATAACAAAACCAGTGTTCATTTTTCTCACCACTTTATATTTTCTTTTCATTCACTTTTTTTATTTCCTTCATACATCGGCTTTAAGACAAGAGCATTTCAAGGTATCCTCTACTATCCCAGGCTTCAAGACGTGTGTAAGTGCGAATAGCAGGGTATCAACGTTCAAAATGTTTGGCTTTCCAGAATAGAAACTATTTTTCAGACTTATTTTTATCCTCAGATTAGTGACTTCTTTCATCTTACTAATCCTTGGGACAACGACTCATAACTACTTATTACTAGTTCGTATAAGAAAACTTCTAATTTTCTTGGTTTTCTTAAATTTTTCTAATCTCATGGATGTAATTTTTCACTATCTAATCTTTTATTATCTTATTTATGTACAAAAATATTTCTATTTTTTTTTTTTGAAATTTTTTAAATTTTTATAGGTTTTCAAAAATGTTTTGTGCTTATGCAAAGTATGATGCAAATGATGCGAAAATAAGCACAAATCTCCCCCAAACTTGTTTTCAACAGTGTCCTCACTGTTGCCATCTGCTAAATCTTGAAAAACCTGTAAGCTTGGGAGGAATTATTAGTGGGGGCAAAATATTTAAGTGAAGATCCTCCCCCAAACTTATTCTTGGCTCATCATTTTGTAAAAATTTTCTTTTCAAGAGCCCGATCACACCCCCCCAAACTTAAGCAATGTTAATCTTTGAAAATCACATGAGGGGGTCAAAAATCAGTGGTCGATGCCAAGCTTTGCAAAGACCGAAAGTTAACACCAACCATTCAAAAATTTTATCAATGCAGTGCTTTGGTTGGTGGAAGAAGAAGTGGGGAAAGGGTAAGTGGTGGAAGAGAGTGTGTGTGCGTCTCATTTTGGAGAGACGATGCAGTGAATGTGATGGATTGCTCGCATTCTTTTTACAATTCAGAAGAAGGAGTGGAGGTTCAATTTCATTGATTGGGAGATGATTCATCTCAACACCCGTGTCATTTAAAAATGCGAGTTCATCATTGAAGATCTCCTCAAAAGTTCCATTTATACCCCGATGAATAATGTCATCACAAAGTGCGGGGTGATCTTCAGACTCTAAAGGCATTTCATAATCAGTGTTAGTTGTTGACCCGGACATCTCGGTGGAAGAGTCCGTATATATATGATACATAGCTGGGTCAAACAATAACGTATGAAAAGAGTCAAGATCGATATCAGGAGGATCATCAAATTCGCTGCTGTCGACATCCATTAAGTCGACAGAACAGACCTAAGCAGTAGGTTCAGAGGGTACACTTTCCAACTTGTAAATGTTCAGCTCAATTGACCTATTCCCGAAGGATAGGGTCATAGAACCATTACGACAGTTGATTATAGCGTTGGAAGTGGCCAAAAAGGGGCGACCTAAAATCACCGGAATTTGATTCCGTGGGTTCGCTACAGGCTGTGTATCAAGTACAATAAAATCCACAGGGAATACAAATTCCCCGATTTTTATTAACACATCCTCCAGTTCACCCCTAGGTTTGGTGATTGATCGGTCAGCCATCTGAAGAGTTATGTTCGAAGGCTTTAACACTCCGATACCTAGTTGCTCGTATACCGAGTAAGGAAGCAAGTTAACACTAGCGCCAAGGTCAAGTAAAGCACGGTTGATGTGTTTCTCCCCAATAGAAATGGAAATAGTAGGACAGCCAGGGTCCTTACGTTTCCGTGGTAATTGTTGGGGAAAAGCTGTGTCTACAGTACTCGACATGAAGATTTTTTTAGGCACTTGAGTCTTCCTCTTTCTAGTGCACAAGTTCTTAAGAATTTTCGCATAGGACGGAACTTGTTAAATAGCATCTAGGAGAGGGATGTTGATGTTAACTTCCTTAAACATGTCCACAATCTTCTCCATTTGGGCATCATGTTTCTTGGGCCTCAACCTATTTGGAAATGGAGCTTTATTAATAAGTGTTGGGTCCAACATTTGTGGAGAAGTTTGTGGGGGTGGAAAAGATGAGGTGGGTGGAGGGTTCGAGCTTTTGGGAAAACGGAGAATAGGCTCGGAAGAAGAAGGTAAGTTAGACGAAATAGGGTAAGAAGTAGAAGTGTGAGAGGAAGTGAAAGTGGAAACCGGGGTGTTAATGATCAATTCATCATTATCAATTTGTTTACCCGAATGATTGTCTAGCACTCTTCCAGATCTCAATGTTGTAAAAGCGTCCACATTAGTGCAATGTGAAAGTCCAGGATCAGGTACAGGTTGAGATGGAAGATTCCCATCTTCTCTAGCACTTATTTCGGCTGTTATTCGTTCAATTTGTGCTTCCATTGATTTGATATTCTCATTTTGAGTGAGAATGATCTTTATCATATTATCGATGGAAGATTGAAAACTTGCCGACTCTTGGATGGATTGTTTCATGAAAGTAACCAAGGTTTGCACCAGTGCAGAGGTATTATCAGTATCGGCCAATTGCAAAGAGTTTTCATGTAGTGCAAAAGTGTTGGTAGGATTTTGAAAATTTTGCGGTTGGAAGGGGTGCTGACTCAATTGAAGTGGTGGTTGCTGTTGTGGTGGAGGGATCCTTTGAAAATTGTCTAGGATTGGAACCGTGTTTTGAGATTGTGATTGGTTCCAAGCAAAGTTCGGGTGATTCCTCTAATCTTGATTATATGAGGAAGAAGAGGGATAGTTTCCAGGTCTTTGCTGAAGTGCAGCATTAGTGTGACCTTGAAACGGTACATTCAAAGGACATTCTTCCGTCAAATGTGAAGGGTTTGAACAGCAGCCACACACGGTTTTGGGAAGTGTGGATTGGTTTAGGGAGTCTGAAGAGATTTTGTTTTCTATAGCGTCGAGTTTCCTTTGTATTGCGGCCATTTCGGCTTTCATGGTGACGGAAACATCGAGCTGATTGACATCTTCCCTAGGCGGTGGTGGTCTAATACTTTCCCATTGTGATGTGTTTTGAGCTAAATCTTCTAGGTATTTCCAAACTTCACCATCATCTTTAGATAGGAATTGGCAATGACACATGGTTTCAAGCATCTGTCTAGTAGTGAGATCAATACCCTCATAGATAATTCGACACAAATCCCATCTGGAGATTCCGTGATGAGGGCATTGGATAAGAAGATCCTTGAACCGTTCAAAGCATTTCCAAAATGGTTCATTGGGAAGTTGGGTAAATTTAGAGATTTCGCTCCGAACACGGGCGGTCTTGTGATTGGGATAAAATTTCTTAAGGAATGCTGCAACAAATTCGTCCCATGTTGAAATAGAATGTGCGGGTGTGATGTAAAGCCACTTCTCGGCTAAATCGCACAAAGTGAATGGGAGAAGACGTAAACGCAGAGCATCCAAAGACAGTTGTGAATTTCCCATCAAAGCACATACGTTTTCCAATTTGGAAATAAACACGTATGCGTTTTCAGAATCAAGACCGTGAAATCTGGGTAACAGTTTGATGAATTCGGGGTTGATTTCAAAATTTTTCCCGTTGGCAGGTGGTATAGAAAGACAGGTGGGAAGGGTAACACGTGTAGGATAGCATCTCTCTTGGAGAGAGATACGTGGAGGATTCTGCGCACCTGCGGGCGGTGGCAGAGTAGTGTTAAAGTTTGATGGATTTGGGTCCATCGCGGTTGTGGTGGGTGGTTGGGGAGAAGACGAAGAATTACCGACTCTGGGGTCGATAAAAGAAACGCGGACAAGACGGGAAATGGAATCCTGTGTCCAGCCTAACATTGTGATAAATGGTTGTAGCACAAGTGGCAGCATTGGTATAATTAGAGGAAATGAAGTGTTGGTGTTTGTTTTAAAAAATGATACGGATTTTTGAAAAAATGATGCGATCACAACAAATGCAACAAGCAAAAACCCTAATTCTAGTGGTCACCTAGGTCAAAGCTCTAGACCGCTCCTAACTGCCAAAAGACAAGTCGCAGGATCAATCCTCCACTGCCTCTTTGTCTCTCCTGTGGCCAGGTAAGTGCCAGGTAAGTGGGAGGTTCTCCACTACGTAAGTAGTGGGCCTAATTAAGTAACCACCAGCCTTCGACACACTTGCCTTAGACACCAAAAAAGAAACGTGGATAAGCAATGAATTACCCACGGCCTTCTCTTGTCCTAAGTGAGCGCGACGGTCCTTAGAGTCATCTCTAGATCTTTTTTTTAATTAATGAGGGTAAATGCGGATGCAAGTTTGTGATTTTTGGGGCTTAGGAAGGGTAATGAACTCCCCACCTAATCTGGATTTGGTCGTGCCCCTTAAATTCCGTATTAATATGCAAACAACCAAAAATCAAAACACGCACAATTTATTTTGCTTTTTGCGCGACGTTGCGATTTATTTGCAAAGAAACCTGCAGCAAAATGTTAATTGGAGCAAATTTAGGGAGGAGATAAGAAAGATGGAGATCACCTGAGAATTTTGGTACAGAGAGGAGATTATACCACCGCGGAACCGCGGTTTAAGACCCTTATTGCCGCGGAATAGCGGTCTTGTCAAGGGATCACTGCACTGAAATTTATGGTAATGTTCCTGTTCACCGCAGGAGCTCTCTGGATTATTCATAAAAAATTTTCCACAGCTCCAGAAGTTCCAGATTTCCTCGCACAAATCACAACAACTCGTATTAGTGTTTGCACGAATTTTGATCACAAAATTTAGATGGAATAAAATTTTCAACTCAAATTTCAAAATACGAACAATTAGCGCACAATCCCCGGCAACGGCGCCATTTGATTGATCGTTTCTTTGTGTGTCGATTTAGAAAATGAATAGAATTCACAATCAAAGAATTATTTGACCGCAATCAATAACGGTGTCGGTTGTAGCGCGTTAGTAAGTGCGGATCGTCCACAGGGAAAGTGTAATCGTTCGTCTTTTGAATTAGATGAGTTGAAACTTTAATAGAAAGAAAAACAAACAATTCATGATTTGTATTTGAAGTTCAAGAATTAGAAAATCTAGATCTAATAACAAGAAAAAGATAGAATCAAGAATTGAGAGTTTGATGATTTTTCCAACCAAATATCAAGAATCTAAATGAGGCTCGTAGGAATCGATCAGATCTATAGATGTGATGCAATCTCACGATGACGTATTCTTATCCTTCGATGAATTGATACTAGATCGATGATGGTCGACGAGAATTAGGGATTTCTAGTGAAACTAGGGTTTCATCATTTATCCCTTGTTCCTTCGTTGATATCATTCACATTCTAGCCTTTAGTAAATTCAAGAAACGATCGCAGAACCCTAATTTCGAGCGGTAACAATCAAGAAAGCATCGCAACGAAACTAGGTCATCGATTCTTGAACTTACTAGGGTTTACAAAACTCGTAGGACTTAAGAATCGTTTTAAAGATTTGTTACATCATCATTCTATTGATCGTCTCGACTCCTTTACGAGCGGAGTTTTACTCAAACATCACAACAAGAACCACAATTACAAATTGAGATCGAATCATGATGCAAGAATTTAAAGAAAGCAAGATTAAAGAATTTCACCTTTTATTTATATCAACAATTCCGTTACAATCACTCAAGAACTACAAGAGGAAGAACTCGATCGTCGATTTGGCTTCGCTCGTCTCCGTGAGTCGCGGATCGACTTGGATCACTTGCTCGATTGAAGATCGGCTCGACTCCTAAAAGGTTGAAGGCTTCTTGCTTGATTTGGTACTCGGGATCTTGAATTTGGATTGGAATTAGGGTTAGGGTTTCGCACAAGTCGTGTCACTCAACTTGTGGAAAAAATGGTGTAAGAATGAACAAGCTCAACCCTTAGATCTAGGCTCCTATTTATAGACATCCAAACCCTAGATCTAGGATTTGAATTTTATGTTTCCCTCCAAAAGTTTGTTGAGGAGATTTGAATTTCCCTCCAAAAGTTAGTTAGCTAGAGAGGCTTCTAGAAGAGGTTAGTTAGGAGGGAGCTTCTAGAAATAGTTTGTTAGGAGCTTGATTAGCTTAATCAAGATTAGGTTGCTTAATGATCTTTGCTGATCTGGCAGAAGCTTCTAGGGTTTTCTGGAGTTTGAAGTACATGAAAGGCATGTGGGACCAGAGATAAGAATTGTGCAATGAAAATTTGCTGATGACGTGGCATAAGCGCCGCGGTTTCGCGGCACAAGCTGGCTACCGCCGCGGAATCGCGGCTCTTTGGAGGCTTTGTGGCTTGAAACTTTTGGGATTCTCTGGTACTGACATATGGGCCCTTTTGTGATATGTTTAATTGTGTTTTCCCCTCTAGATTGCTACCAGAACTCAAGACTTGGAGTTGGTGTATTTTTGATCGGCTTCTTTTGGCTTTAATCCTGCAATTTCCTGCACAAATCTCGAAACAAGTGTTGCGCAATATAGGGATGATGCGATGCCATGATAATGCGGTCAATTTCCTTTATAGTGCCGGTTTTAGAGTCTAACACATGCAATCTAGTATTTTACGATTGATTTGCTAATATGTGTAATATGAATGCCGAACACTTGTAGATGAGTGCAAAAGATAGGGAAATTGCCGTGTTAAAAATGCAGTATTTTCGACTGATCAGCATTGGATTTTTATTTTGTGGGATTTTTGTGTTGATTTTTGGGCATTTTGTGATGAAATTTTGATGAGAAATGAGAGGAAAAGAAAGAGGGGCTGCTGTTGTGGGAGAAGAGAGAGGGTCGGTTGAATGGGGAGGGGGGAGAGAGAGGGAGGTGGGGAAAAAGTCAAGGCAATACCCAAAAGTCAAAGCCCAAACTCCTTTATCTAATTTCTTTCTTTCTTTTGTTTTCTTTTCTTTGTTTTTGTGAGATGAGGGGCCCAAGATATTGGGCTGTTCAAGGGGGGGCTGGCCACTTAGGGAGAGGAAGAGAGGGTGAGGTGTGGGTGTGTGGGTTAGGGAAAAAGATAAATGTATTACCCCAATTCCCATTAACACAAATTTCACTATTTAAGCCTTTTTCTTCGATATTTCTAAAACCGTTTGGCAGCTTCATTTCATTTCTGAAACAACATGTAAAATTTTTATTTAATGTGTTATGATGCACAAAATTTGTTTCAACCCATTCCAATTTGTAATTTTCCCTAATTAAATGTATTAGTGACGGGTTAAAATAATATTAAAATAATTAATTTCGGAAAATTTTTCAGAAAATTTGAAATTTCACCAGTGGCTCAATAAACACCAAATACTAGTAATTATATAGCTAGAATATCTATATTTAATTTTATAATAAAGATATTTGTATTTTGACTTTTTACAGAAAACCATTTTATTTTACCGATTTTTCCGAAATTTCACCGAAACGATTTTCAAAACGTTACAAAAACCCAGCAATCTAAACCATCAAAAGTAGCAAGAAAGTGATAATAGTATTTTCAAAACTTTTGAATTCACACCCCAAATTCTTTAAAGTCTCACTTTTATTCCTTTAAAATTTTGGCAGCACCCCCTTTGTAAAACAAACCCCCAAAAATGGGTACAACATAATATATAAGTAAAAGCATCCCAAACGGGAGCAAAAATCCACGCCCAACGGCGGAAAACAATCACCACAATAGATATAAGACGTCGCAGCGAAGAAAGAGACGATATAAATAAAACTGCATAAAAACCTCTAAGTCACAAAATAATATACAATATCGTCCTCACATCAAGTCTCTAAGTCATACAAGATAATGATAGATGGAGAGTACAGGATACAACGAACTATATGCAACAAGCGACAGTGGATAACCGCAAAACCTACCTAAGCAAAACTGCACACTGTCAGGCGAAGCGGTATCCGCAGTAAAAGATGATATGATGGATAGAAATAGCCCTGCCTCTGACTATCATGAGGAACACCTGCAAAACACTGTGGCACAACGGGGGTGAGTTGCCAACTCGTGAATAGTAAATAACATATGCAGGTAATCGCGAGTATGCACGTACAACGCGAATCTAACATAAGCATTTAATAGCAATGATTAGTCATATGTAATGCATCAGTCCTGAAAGGTACGCTAGCAGGTACTACTAATACATGAAGCAATAATAATATGACAATCTGTATGCAGCATCATGTAAGGTACTGTATCGGTACTACTAATACATGAAGAAATGATATGAATAAAGGTATATAATGCAACAGTCATGGAAAGTACTCTACCAGGTACAAATAATACATGAAGCAGTGCATAAACAATAAATGTGGAGTATGGAATACAACATGTCATTTCCACGGAAATCCTAACCTCGTGGTAGGACCAAAATCCAACAAGACAATCCAATTCCCAATTTCCACAAATCAGCCCCTAATATGGCTCTCATATTATGTAAATCTCATAAATCCCGAATGTACAATATCAAGTATATCTCGTATATCCCGAATGTATAACATCAAGCAGATCTCACATATCCCGTATGTACAATATCAAGTATATCTCGTATACCCCGAATGTACAACATCCAACAGATCTCACATATCCTGTATATACAATATCAAGTATATCTCGTATACCCCGAATGTACAACATCAAGCAGATCTCACATATCCTGTGTGTTTTCATGAATAAATATGATGATTTATATAAATTGATATCAATACACGTATATTAGCGTCCCATTCCACTAATAAATGTGTAAAGGCATATATAACAGCATCCCATTCCACTGTTATATATACTTATAAGTAAAATATCATGAAAACAATGTGTCAAGTATCGACACAGAAAGGCTGATCTATCAGGTGCTGTCACCATGACTGGCCCCCTGATAGGTACGTATCATATGCTATATCGAACAGCCCGGGTGCCTAGCTCTGACCCTCGTCTCTCGACGTATCCATACGTATATGACTCCCATCGGTATCCCCACAATAACCGCCGAGTCATAGGTACTGTCACCGAAAATTATGGTTTCCCCACTAACTCATCTCCTCACTAAGATTCTTGCCCCGGGGTACCTCCGGGCCCCACCATGTACCCGCACACGGACCCCTCCTTTCCTCGCGTGGGGTATATATATTTGAACCGATAAATCTCATGGTGGCTGCTGAAATATCATATCAAGGGACACCGGGTTTTTCAAATAATGCATAATTTCATGAAACTACCACGGTCCCCAAATCTAGAAAACAAATATCATGGAAAATCCATATCTCAATGCGAAAATCCATGAATATTATATACGCATCATAAATCTGAAATGCGAGCATGTAAAGGAAAAGCCGCAATTAACCGCAACAAGTTAATATAATATCATGCGGTTCCTAATCTCTCCAATTCTAAATGACATCAAGTAAAGGTAAACATGTAGCTATAACCAGGTATATGTATAAACTTAAGATATAGCAAGGTATAAGTATCTACCTGTGAGTAATGATGTAATATACCCCCTGGGTATAAGTGAAGTATGTGTGCAAGGTATATCTGTAGCTATGTCATGAAGTGTGTATGTACCTATCGCTAATGGTACAGTACTCTATAGGTATACAGGTAACTAGTACGTAAGTATGTCAAGGCATATGTGTAAGCATGTAGGTATACATGTATGCTATAACTCATATGCAAATAAAAATATGAATCAATGTCGCAATGTCCCTAACCAAACAACATCATATCTATAAGTGGGTTGTGCGTGACATGGCCGTTATTGACGGTGTGTGTGGCATACAATCAGTGTTCGTACAACATGAGCCGTCAATAATAGTGCAGTGTCCTAAGGATACTAGTCCAAGTACAACACTTAACTAAGCAGTAGGGTGAATGCGCAATTCTATATATGCAATAGACTAGGTGACAAAACATAATATTTCTAGCCCAGACGCATAACGCCATGCGGGCGATTCCCCTGTAGATGTTAAATCTACCCACCAACCGTCCTGGCTAAGCAAAACCAACCACCTGTTTCCCCTTCTTTGCAGCGTCCGAAGTCCCCGCCTGCGAACCTAAAACAATCAAAACGATAACACAAATGTATATTAGCAAACGACTAAAAACACGCACCAACTACGTTTTACCGACACACCAACTCTAAACCTACTCCAAAGTGTTCGTATTGTGGCTAACATACGTAGCGACACGACGAAACCAACTCAAGAGCAAAACCAGCACAAAGTGCACGGACCGTGTCGGATAACGTATCGCACGTAGTCGTATCACTACAAACTACCTAAGTGATCCCAGATTTTGCATACAGAGAAAACTCAACAACTAAATAAGACCAAACATACCTAAACCAAAGCAGAGAGCTACCCTAAAAAACCCAAACCCCAACTCAAACCCACGGCCGGGGTCGCCGGATCCCCTTCGAGTCGTCGTCGGCCGATTCCGAGCTCCTTGGTTTCGTGCTCCAGGTGAAAGCCTATGGTCACAGGTACAACACAACTATATTGTTTGGTTTTCTAGTATTTTCTCGGGGTCACAGCAGGTCATAGATATCGTAAAACGACACTAAAATACGATATGATGCACAAAAACTTAGCTTTACACTATCTAAACTGAAACTAAAAGTCTACACAACACAAAAACTAAATAAAGAACGGATAGGGATCATTACCTATCCTCAAGAACTCAACGATCCTAGCTCCAAGTGATCAAAGAGGCAAAAAGAAAGACTTCATGTATTTTTGTGATTTATTTTGGAAATTTTGGAGATTTATGAGCTTGGAATTTGTTGTAAATGGGAAAGAAATGGTCAAGGGTAGAAGAGGGAGGATGGATCTCGGCCAAGGGGGAGTGTGAAGAGTTGTGTAGGGTTTTCTAGCTCTAACTACCAATAAATGCACATAAATGCATTCACACACACATGCATGCACCTCCTTCAAATTCTTTTCTTTTCTTTAAAACACTAAATCCTTTACACACAAGAATATCTAGATATTATGTGGGGTTTTGGTTTTACTAAAACTTGATTTATTTGAAAAGATTCCAATTCAGGAGAAATTTCCCAAAAAGTAAATACCACATTAAAATAATATTAAAATTGGGAAAAATTCAAATTGAACCAAAACGTCCCATATATCCCCAAAGCTTGCGCACTAGATTTATTTTAGCTAAACTAGGTGCTGGTAAGTCTATATGGCCGTTTGATCATAGTCGGTTAAAAACGGAAAATACTGACAATTTTATCCAAAAACGGAGAAATTCACATAACGATTTTCTAAAACGTTACATGCGGATTCGTAGAAAATCCAATATGTTCATCTGTGATCTGGAATGACTATTATTGCGTCTGACAAATGTACAATATCTATATATGATATCTATTAGGCGTCACTTATGTTTTACACCCGCGCTAGCCCAGCCCTCGCTCTGTCGTTAGTTAAGTAACCTAACGGGTGAATGACGGGGCCCAGTGCCGAATGCAGATGGCATAAGAGGACGTTGTATTTTCGTTGTTTTCTGCAATGATAGGTTAATTGATGGGACGCATTATAATAATGCAAAGAAAATAAACCAAAATTGAATCGTTGGAACAGTTTAAAAGAAACCACTCGGTTATTTTAAAACAGAAGATTTTTTAATTGCGGAGCTTAACCACTCCTTTTAAAAAAGCTATCAGGTTCCTTCGGTTATATCAAGTTCACTACGTTCATGGTTTCGCCAAAACCAGTCGTAGCCCTCCGTCATTTCATATGAATGGTCAGTAGTATTCAAGGTATGTTTGTTTGGCTTTTAGTCAAGACATAGTGATTGGTAGCTACTAGGGTGTTCACATGTAGCATAGATAGATGCGTTAGTTTGGGACAGTCGTATTACTTTGTTTGGCCCTTAGTCAAGAGTATATACGGGTGGGTTCAAATCAACCTGGATAATGACGAGTAGAACTTGACAGTGACTTATGATTTGTTGGCCCTTAGTGAAGGTCATAAGAACATGGGGCAAAAATCCTCATCGGGAGTTTCTAAAGAAACTGAAACTTGCTAGTATTGCATACAATTTGGAGTTTGATAATGTTGGTAGGATTCCTTCAGCATTATCACACGATGATATTTGGATCCCGATCCTACCTTGAGTATCCGCTACTCATCAGGAGATTCTTCACTTAACGATCAATGCTATAAACCAAGTAGGTATCGAGAAAGGTGTCAGCGGGGCTATGCCCCAGAGAAAAGAGGTTATTTAATTAAGGAACTTCGTGAAAGCGTCGTAAAACCTCCCTCGAAGTACCGACACCGGCCTGGCTGAACAGTTAAGCAAGTATTGTACGGTGAGAATAGTCCTGACTAGTTCTTCCTTTTTGGTTTGAGGAGGGATTCGAGAAACAGTGGGAGCCATCCTGTTTAGATAAACTAAAAACCACTCTAAACTTGCAAGAGTATCATGCTAAAGTATTTCCTCTCTCTCTCTTAACTGCAGCGACCTTGTGACCATGACTAGGTTACATCTAGATAACAAGTTGACTGAATCTGACTTTTATGACTGGCAAAGGTCTGTCCAGATGTCCATTGCCTATGACAAGCTGGACCACCCTATTACTACTCAAGCCCCCGCCGTCCCAGTTCCAGTTCCCACAGTCGCGGATATGCATATCCGTCAGACAAGGGAAAAGGACAGTGCGAGTGCCAAGTACCTCATGTTGGCTTCAGTTGGCGATGTATACCAGAAGCAGCATGAGAAGATAGACTTAGTTTCCATCTTCTTCCATAACATAGATTTATATGGAGAGCAATCTCGTATTGCAAGATATAAGACCTTGAACGAATTGGTTCAAGCGAGGTTGGCTGTCGGGTCATCTGTAGGGGGCAACGTCCTTACGATGACTAGCTATATTGATGAGCTCACGGACCTGGAGACCACGTTGGGAAACGGGTCATATGCTGACTTATTTCCACAGCCCCTACCCTCTACTTACACCCTAAAAGAAACTAGGGTGACACCCGCTCTTCTTAATGGGGGACCTTCTTCTTCTACATCCAGGGCGAAAGCAAAGGGTGAAAAGAAGAAAACCTCCACAAAGTCGATATACGGTGTCAGTGAAGTAGAAGGAAAGGGAAGAGCAAAAGTTTCGTGACTTGGTGTAGGGAAGGAGGGATGTTCCTATTGTTATGGGAACGAACATTGGCAGAAAGATTGCAGGGCTTTGGAAGCCAGTTGCCAGGATTCGAAGCATGTTGTGGCTTCGACCTCGGGTGTGTTTGTAATTGAGAACTGTTTGTCAATTAACTCTACTTCCTGGGTACTAGATACCGGATCTGGGTACTAGATACCGGAGCAGGATCTCATATCTGTAATTCATTACATGCTTTGAGAAACCGTAGAGTTATTAGGGTAGGCGATTTGTGTAAGTCCACGGTAGCGCCCCGACCGTTTAACAGACGCCAAATGCGGAACAAAAACTTTTTACAACTGGCGCTATCGCGTACTATAACCCGGATCTGCCATTAAAGCTAAACTAACAAACTACAAAGTAGGTAGAAGAGTTATACCGAACGATCCGCGTCCTTCGGTCTTCAACCATCATCCCACGCTTTGTTGCGGCTGCTCCGATCTCTTGAATCTCCAATCTTCTCATCCAGGTGGCACCACGTCGGCGGATCTTTAAACGGGCTCCCGCCTCTGAACCGAGGCAACTCGGTCGTCAAGTTTGCTAAAAGAGACGACCAAGATGTTGTAGAGAATGAGTAGAACACTTTGTCTCGTTACTTCCAAAGCTATGGACGAACGGTTAATGAAGTTGCCTTTTGGATCGGGTGGAAATGTGAAATGAGTATCTATCAAATTTCCATACACTTAAACTCTCATCTTTTTCTCTCAAGCAACCATGCTCTCCCACCAAGGGGTGGCCGACGACTAAATAGGCAAGGGGGGTGAGTGTAGGAGAGGGGAGAGTGACCATAGCATTAATGAAGAGAATGTGTCATCTAACACCTAGTATGAACTCATTTAAAGAACAATGATTCATAACACATAGTCATCAACACATAAATGCTCCATTAATGCACTAAACCACCTCACCATCCTAGTCACCATCTAGAAGCTTCCACACTCATCTCAAGAAAAGATAAATCCGCATTTAACCGAATGTTAAATATGGCCGATAGAAAACTGGAAACTGGCAACTTCCAAAAGTGATCCTGAAATGAATTTCAGGATAACCCCGTATCAGTATAAACATACCCGCATTTGTATTACGACCGAATACAAATGCAACTGAGACAAAGATATTATATCTACACAGTATAATACTGGGATCCGGCTTAAACCAAAGCCTACCAGTATTATCTGCCCGAAAAATGACACGTGCGAAAACGCACGTGCATTTTCCGAACCTTGACATAAACCCATACGGCCTCTACAACGTTTCGCCCGAACTTGGGAAAGTGTCTGTGGGGGACTCTAATGACTCATCAACACACTGGCACTGGGTATAACCACTAGCACGTCAGAGGTACTAGCTGTACGTAACGATTGCCTATGTATTGATTGGAAGGGAAGCTGACGAGCGAACTCATCCAGAAACCCTACTGAGCCTAACAGTGACAATATACATACAGTCCGGTCCGTTCATCTATGAGTATTGCATATCTGCCTAGGGGGCTGGTAACGTCAGACCCCCATTAGCGGTATAAGTCGTGTCAGAGAGTGGCCCAGAACACCCTGAGATACTACTGGAGTACCTACCAGTAAATCTCCTGCCTCGGCCGAGGTCTTTGTGTAATGGCTCTCCTAGACACAGCGCGATCTCACCCCCAATACCGGGAGAGACGAATCCGCTGCCGATCCGCTCACTTGCCTCCATGTGGCTCGGGACTGTACCCAACTAAAACCTGTTTGCACAACTCCTTTGAGCGTGGTAGGGTAGTAATCTAAGCACAGTGGGAACTCACATGAGACAAATGACGATCTCAGGTCGATGAACTAACCTGTACACATGTCACCAGGGAACTGCTATCTGACGATATGTATAATACCAACTAGCAGGTTCCCGGCGAGTCCTGTCCGGTGTACTCATAACCCAATGAGCACCTGTATACATCTTAGGTGATCCTACTGACACCAATGGCTTGTGAGACCGGCCATCGTCCCTCGTCGGGGTCTCGACTGTATACACTAGTCTACTCTAGAGTATCGATGCCCTGTCTCAAAACTCCCACGACTAGGGACACTTTAAGGATGTGCTTACAGACCCCAGCTCCCACGTATATGATCGCCATCATATTGCTGGTAGTCAAGCAAAAATCCTTTGGGCTCTATCATCATGCAATAGTGAACTAAAGCATGTATACGATGATAAAGATAAACCAGATAGCACACTATCATCTCGAGCAAGACGGTCATATCGGTATAGGTCCTGCATCAATCATTGCAATCACGTACCTGCGATCCAATAATTGACTTTGAGGGCACTATCTCCAACAATTTTTCTCTCAGAGTTGCGAACGGAATGAGCGTGGACGCTGAATCCATGGGAGAATATCGCCTAGGTTTGACAAGCGGGCAGATATTGATTCTACGTAACTGTTTGTATGTACCTAGTTTGACTTGTAATATCATATCAGTATCCTTACTTTCGAGAGAGGGATATGGTTTTACATTCGTAAGCGATGCAGTAAACATCCACCTAAATCAAGTTTTGATTAGGTCCGGTACATTAGATGACGGTATATACGTATTAAATCAAGCTCAGGTTTTCAATGTCCAGAACACACTTAAAAGAAAGTCTCCGGAAATAAATTAGGCTTTCTTATGGCATTGTAGACTAGGTCACGTCAATGAAACACGGTTGACTAAGTTACATAGAGAAGGATATTTGAATCCGTTCGAATATCAATCTTATGCTACTTATGAATCTTGTCTCATGGGAAAGATGACAAAGACTCCGTTTACTGGACACGGAGTAAGAGCGAGCGAGCTTTTGGGACTCGTACACAGTGAGATGTGCGGTCCAATGTCTACACATGCAAGAGGTGGTTATTCCTACTTCATTACTTTTACGTATGATTTTTTTTAGGTATAGACATATCTTCTTGATGAAGCATAAATCCGAGGCCTTTGAGAAATTCCAAGAATAAAAGAATGAAGTGGAAAACCAGACAGGCAAGAGTATCAAGACATTGAGATCTGATCGAGGTGGTGAATACTTAAGTGCCGAGTTCCCGGGTTACCTAAAAGAGAAAGGAATTCTCTCTCAGCTTACTCCTCCATACACTCCACAACATAACGGTGTATCGGAAAGACGGAACCGAACCCTATTGGATATGGTACGTTCTATGATGAGTAAGGATGGGTTACCGTGATCTTTCTGGGGTTATGCACTAGAATCAGCTGCATATCTTTTGAACCAGGTTCCAACCAAGACTGTGCCTACCATACCATATCAGATGTGGAGTGGGAAGAAACCCTGTCTTAAACACTTTAGGACATGGGGATGTCCAGCTTTTATTAAAAAGCAGCATGCGGACAAGATCGAGGCATGCTCAGTACACTGTAAGTTTGTGGGATATCCAAAGAACTCCAAAGGGTATTATTTCTATTACACAGAGGAACAAAAGGTTTTTGTTTCTCATCATGCCCACTTCTTGGAAGCTGAATTTTTAGAAAATCAGAAGAGTAGGAGCGCAATAGAACTGGAAGAAATTCCAGAACCACAAGCTGTTGCTGAAAGTATGGTAGAACCAGAAGTTTCAGAGGAAAGGGACATCCCAGCGCCTATCCGCAGAAGTAGTAGGCAGTCTCATCCGCCCGAGAGATACTACGGTTTTCTCATAGACGGGGATCGAGAGGATTGCATCATTGACAATGATGACCCTACTAGCTTCCAGCAAGCCATTCAGAGCGACGACTCAGTAAAATGGCTGGATGCAATGTGGACCGAAATGGAGTCCATGTACACTAACAAAGTATGGACTTTAGACATTGCTCCAGATGGGGTAAAACCCGTAGGATGCAAGTGGATTTTCAAGAAGAAGATTGGTGTAGATGGACAGGTGGAAACCTATAAGGCTAGATTTGTTGCAAAGGGTTTCCGTCAAAGACCTGGTTTGGACTATGACGAAACTTTTTCTCCAGTGGTTATGCTCAAATCCATTCGGATCCTTCTTGCCATTGCTGCCTTCCACGATTATGAAATTTGGCAGATGGACGTAAAGACGGCTTTTCTAAATGGAAATTTCGAAAAGTGCGTCTATATGGATCAGCCAGAGGGATTCATTCAGAGTGGGAGCAGCGCTAAAGTGTGCAAGTTGCTTAAGTCCATTTATGGACTAAAGCAGGCATCGCGGAGTTGGAACATCTGTTTTGATGATACTGTTAAAGAATTCGACTTTATCAAGAATCCAGATGAACCATGCATATAAAGTAAGATTGTAGGGAGAGCTGTAGTATTCCTCCTCTTGTACGTGGATGACATTCTCTTGATAGGAAATGACATTCCTATGCTACGATCTGTCAAAGGATTCTTGTCACACAGGTTCTCCATGAAAGACCAGGGTGATGCCTCTTATATTCTGGGGATCCGGATCTGTCGTGATAGATCTAAGAGGATGTTGGGACTTTCGCTGTCCAGGTATATCAACACTATACTGAAAAGATTCAGTATGGAAGATTCTAAGCCCGGTAATTTACCGGCTTGTCACGGAATCACCCTCTCCAAAGTGATGTCTCCCAAGACTGATTTGGAAAGGGATCGCATATCGATTATACCCTACGCTTCTGTGGTAGGCTCCATAATGTATGCGATATTGTGCACCAGACCAGATATAGCTTACGTACTGAGCGTGGTAAGCTGGTATCAGTCAGACCCAGGGGAGAAGCACTGGATAGCAGTAAAGAACATTCTCAAGTACTTGAGAAGGACTAAGGATATGTTCTTGGTTTACGGCGGAAAAGACCTCAAGATCGAGGCTTTTGCTGACTCCAGCTTCCAGAATGACAAGGATGACTCCAAGTCCATGTCAGGTTATGTCTTTACCCTCAATGGAGGGGCGGTGTGCTGGAAGAGTTCCAAGCAGGACACCGTTGCTGACTCGACGATGGAAGCGGAGTATATAGCTGCTTGCGATGCCGCAAAAGAAGCAGTCTGGATAAAGAAGTTCCTCACAGAACATCAGGTGGTTCCATCCATTGTTGATCCAATACCTCTGTATTGTGACAACAACGGGGCTATAGCTTTAGCGAAGGAACCCAGGTCCCATCAAAAGTCCAGACACATCTTGAGGCGGTATCACCTGATCAGGAAGATCATAGATCGCCGGGAGATGGAGGTCCGGAGAGTTGCTACAGAGGAGAACACTGTGGATCCATTCATAAAGGCCTTACCTCAGACACAGTCCGAGAGGCTATTCGAGATGATAGGTCTTCGATACGCCAGTACATGGCCCTAGTGCAAGTGGGAGATTGTTGGTGTATATGCCCTAGGGGCCATTATTGTATCATACTAGCTTGTATATTACTTAATGGAAGCTTGGGATATTCATAGTTATATTAACAGTCTTGCTCAACATAGTAGTATGCTACTTGGTTTATATCTATCTTAATATGTGTATATGTTTCTTTTAACATATCGCGAATACATATTGATAGAGCCCATAGGATCTTGCTTGACTTCCAGCGTTGTGATGGCAGTCACACTAGTGGAGGCTGGGTAGTCTACAAGCACATCCTTTTTCAGGTCCCTAGTCGTAGGATTATCGAGACAGGGCATCGATACTCCAGAGTAGACTAGTGTGTACGCTTCTCATCCCAGCAGGGGAAATGGTCTGTCCCGCAACCATTAGTATGTTGTACTGGAGATAGTATACAGGTGCTCGTTGGGTTACGGATACACCGGACAGGACTCGCAGGGAACTGTTGGTTGGTATTATACCCGTCGTCAGTTAACAGTTCCCAGGTGACATGAGTACAGCATAGTCTGCAGACTTGACACTGCTGCTTCGTCTCGAGTGTGTTCCCACCGTTCTTATATTGCTACCCTACCACGGTTCAAAGGAGTCGTGCAAATAGGTAGCAGTTGGGTGCAGTCTCGAAGCATTTGGAGGCAGTGGCGGTTAGATAGGATTCGTCTCTCCCGGTATTGAGAGTTGATATCGCGCTGTGTTTGGAGAGCCATTACGCAAAGTCTCTGGCCAGGGCAAACGAGATTTACTGGTAGGATTTCTAGTAGCTTCTCAAGGTGTAATGGGCTTCACTCCGACACGACTTATACCACTTTTAGGGGACTGACGCTTGCCGCTGTAGGGTTGCTAGGCACGCATACGAGGGTCTACAAGGCATCAACCATGCCCGATTAAAAAATTAGCCGTGCCGAACAACCCGAAGCCGGATCTTTAAACTAGGGTTTAGGCGAAAACAAGCATGTTAAACACATTAACACTAAGTGAGAGGGATTACAACCTTTGTAGATCCGGTCTTTCACTTCAATAGCTCCATGTTGAAGTCCCTTCGCTGCGATCATCGTGTTCCGGACTCTCGAGAGGTTCCATGAAGAGAAAGATGCAGTCTTGCTTCCGATCTTCGATACAAAGATGATCTACCTTGAAGTTTCGTTAACACAAGCTTACACTCACTAAACGAAGTGAACACCCTCATTTAAATGGCAAGGATAGATGAGGATGATGAAGTAGGATTTTTGCTCTCATTTGTTTTCTAATTCTCACTCATTTTTCATCACTTAGAAAAAGCTAGAAAGCTTTTTCATGAAAAGAAAGAAGGAAGAAGATGAACAATCTCATAGAATCATTTTGTGATGAATAACGAAAGGATTAATATGATGAATAATGCAACCATGGTTAACTTAACCATTGTAGAGAATTAACCAAGGGCTAGGGTTTGGCTTAGGTTAAGAATGAGTCACTTGAAAATATCTTTTCCAAAACAAAAAGAAAACCTTCTAGAATCTACTGGAAGACTTAACCCTAATCCAAACCCTAATCATGTTTAAACTCCACAAAACATGCTGCATTAGTTATCATATAATGTTACAATATTATATATCACATATATAATATTTATCGTAACAAAATAAAATAATACAATTAACATATATCGCATATATATCAATGTATTACCCGAGTGAGAAAACGAATCTTTTAGTGAGCTAATATTAGATGATGTAATTTAATATATCATATATATTATTATACATTAAATTATTGAATCAACACTTGATCCGACAATCCGGCTATATCGCATATAACCTACTAATATTTATCCGTACCGATTCATCGAATCAACACTTGATCCGATGACCCGGCTGATATCAAATATCGCGAGAATAGAATACGGTATCTCATATCGTATTATCCTCGGTCCCGCACATATCACATATGTGCTCCTACTCCGTTTTACCTGAGCCAAGAAACCTCTGTTTAGGACTCTAAAGAATCGTCAATATGCCGGCAGTAGGTGATGATCATATCAAACACCCACAAGCTGCAAGCGGTCAGCTAAACGTAACAGCTACCCAGGTATTGAGCGCTCAGAAGATCAAAAAGCAAGCCTGTACATTCTCCTGTGAATCCAAACAGTAACACTCCCGTACAGTCCGGTCTCGTCGTCTGATATGTCGCATATCTCGCCTAGGGGTGGTAAACGTCAGACCCCAGTAGCTCGATAAGTCGTGTCGATATGAGGTCTATAACAGTTCGAGAAACTACTGATAACACTTACCAGTAAATCTCAGCAACCCTGGCCAGGGATTTCCGGTTATAGCCAATCGAACACAGCACAACATCAACTCCCTATACCGGGAGAGACGAATCCTCTCCTATTGCTCATTGCCTCCATTTGATTCGGGACTGTACCCAAAAGCCACCTTTTTGCATGCCCTCTTGGACGTGGTATGATGGAAATCAAAGCACAGTGGGAATCACACAAGACTCTATGACGATCTCGGGTCAACAGACTACTTTGTACCAGTGTCACCAGAGAACTGCCATCTGACGTGAGGTATAATACCATCTAGGAGTTCTCGGCGAGTCCGTCCAGTGTACCCAGTCTCCACTGAGCACCCGTACACCATCCTTGATGTCAAACACCGATGGATATGGGATCATCCATCGCCCATCATATGGGTCATGATGCGTATACGCTAGTCTACTCTGGTGTATCGATGCCCTGTCTCGATACACCCTCGACTAGGAACAGTTATAGGATGTACTCGTCGACTACCGTGGCCCCACTAGTATGATCTCATCATAGTCCCAGTAGTCGAGTACATATCCTAAGGGCTTTATCAACATGTAACATAGAGACAATCAGAGTACATGTTAAGATAAAGTACAACCAGATAGCATACTATCATGTCGAGCAAGAAGGTCCTCCCTATATATGTCCAAGCATCCATTACAATATACATCGTATGTACAGTAATGGCCTCTAGGGCATACGTATAACTAACAATCTCCCACTTGCACAGGGCCATCTGTTGTGGTATCACACAACCAACAATTAGCTGCGGTTGAAGTATCTCATACTCAACCATCCCATAAATGTCTCTACTGGGAAAAAGGCCTTTGTGAGTGGATCCGCGCTGTTGTCCTCTGTGTCTACTCTCCTAATCTCGATCTCCCTGGAGATCAACCATCTCCATGATCAGGTGATACTGCCTAAGAATTATATCTGGATTTCTGATGGGACAGGGGGTTCCTTGGCAAAAGCCACAACTCCATTGTCACACAATGGTAGGAACGAAGTTCATCTCATGAACTTATATATATCCAGACTGCCTCTTTGGTAGCATCTTTGGTAACGATGTATCTTGCCTTTAATCTTCTAGTATGTCACGGTATCTAGCTTGGAACTCTTCCAACATACCGTCCCTCCACTGAGGGTAAAGACAATGCCTGCGACTGACAATCAGTCGTCCTTATCACACTGGAACCATTCCAGTGATTCTCCCCAGGATCGATTGATACCATCTCACTACTAATAGTGAGTATCCTAACATCCAATTAGATCTATCTCATAGATCCAAAACCCAGGATTTAGGAGGTATCATTTTGATCCTGTATGGAGAATCCTTGTGATAAGCGGAGATTGACCGAGCGTAGCATAGGAAACTCCTTCCCTATCAAGAGTTTGTCATCTACGTACTCTACAAGGATCACCACCATACTCTCTACTACCTTTTTTGTGTGTACAAGGTTCATCTACCATTTTGATGAAGTCAAACTCTTTGACTACCACATCAAAATAGACGTTCCAACTCCGCGATGCCTGCTTTATCCTATAAAGCATCTAGCACACGATTCCGCTGCTCCCACTGTCTACGAAGCCCTCTGGCCGTGTACTTGTAGACGCTATCTTCTAAAACATCATTTAGAAAAGCAGTCATGACACCCAACCACCAGATATCGTAGTCATGGTATGTAGCCGTGGCAAGTAGGATCTGGATGGACTTAAGCATAGCTTTGAAAGTCTCAACTTTTCTATGTACACCAAGTAATCTTCTAAAGATATACTCGCTCCTGATGGGGATTTAACCCTTCAGATAAAGCAACCAAAGTCCATACTTTGTTGGTGTATAAGGATTCCATCTCAGATCGATAAGCATCCAGCCATTCTTACAGAGTCCCACTCCTGATGGCCGGCTCGAAACTAGTTGGGTCATCATCTCATGATGCAATCCTCGCTCCCACAGTCATAGAGAAACCGAAGTATCTCTCAGGTGGGTGAGGAACCCTACTAGATCGGCGGAGAGGCTGAGGTTCGTTGGAAACTATTGAATCCTTTGGTTCTACCAAATCATCAGCTGCAGTTTGTATAGCTAGAACATTTCCAGTTCTACATAACAGACCTTGCCTCGAGCTTGTCCGGATTTTTCTTTTAGACATAGGCCGGACAACCCCAAATCTTAACAAACCTAAGATATGGGCTTTGCCCTTTCCATATCACATATGAAGTGGTAGGCAACAGATTTGATTTGAACCCTATTCAATAGGTATGCAGCTTCTCAAGTGCATAACTCCCAAAAGGAAATAGGAAACTCAGTAGTACTCATCATAGAGCACACCATATCACATAGGGTGTTATTGCTCCGCCCCGATATACCATCGTGCTATGGTGTATACGGAGGAGTAATGCTGAGAGAGAATCTCATTCTCCTTTAGAACAGTCCAGAAATTCCGTGCTCAAGTATTCTCCTCCTTGATCTCATCAAAGGACATAATACTTATACCGTTTTTGGTTCTCTACTTCTAACTTATATTCCGTGAATATCTCAAAAGGTTCGGACTTGTGTTTCAACTGGAACATATGTCTGAATCTTGAAAGATCATCAGTGAATATAATGAAGTACAAAGAACTGGTCCTGGCATGTGTAGACAGGGGACCTTCATACATCAGCATGTATCATTCCCAAGAGTTCACTAACTCTTTCTCTGTTTCATATAAACAGAGCTATAGTCATCTTATCTTTGTGACATGACCAGCAAGTTTTATAAGATGTATATTCAAACTAATTTAAATATGCATCTAAATATAACTTGGTTAGTCGGGTCGCATTGATATGACCCAGTCTACAATACCTTAAGAAAGATTCGTTCATTTCTGAACTATTCCTCTTGTGTGTGTTCTGTATACTAAGAACTGTAGTTTGATTTAGAACGTCAATGCTTTTAGATAACGTGCCTGAACCGATCAACTCTTGATATAGGAAATGTTCAAAACATTATCCAACAATACAAAATTATATCCTTTCTTTACTAATAAAGAGACTGATATGATGTTGTATATCAGGTTCGGTATCTAATAACATTTGTTCAAAATCAATGTATTCTGGTAATACAGGGTGATAGTGACCAACAGACTTGGCTGCAACACTTGCACCGTTTTCTATTTCATGAAACTTATCACCCGTTCTCAGTTCTCTACCTTTCTGTAGCCCATGTAACAGATTACATATGCGGTATCTTGATCCGGTATCACATACCCAGGACGTAAAGGATACCGAGAAACAGTTCTCTGTAATGAACACACCCGAAGAAGATGCATTAGTATGCACTTTCTTCGTTTGGGCGGCACGGGAATTCTGGTAATCCCCTATTTCCTGCTATGTCTTATAACAATTATAAGTTGGAGCGGGACCAACGTTCCCCAGCTCAGTATAACAAGCGGGTTCGGTCAATATATCCGTATTATTATCTTGATTAAGGCGTGATATGGTCGCTACCTGGAGAGAGAGAGAAGAAAACACTCAGCGTATGCTCTTGCAAGATTAGATTGGTTATCTAATATATCTAATCAGGATGTCTCCCACTGTTTTAATCAAATCTTCCTTCAAACCCTAAAAGGAATGACTAGCCGGGATTAATTACACGTTACAATTTCGCCAATCTTTCAGCCAGGCCAGTGTCGGTACTTTGAGGGAGGTTCCCCGTGCTATCGCACGGACCTAATTAAAGTAAACCTCGTTTTCCCAGGGGCGTAACCCCGTTAACACCTTTCTAGACACCTACTTGATCGGCTAATTGTAATGTGTAAAACTCTCCCAGGAGTAACTCTTACTCGCAGCGGGTATCGGGATCCAACTATCTCATAGAAGGTATGCAATCTCATTGCAAATTTCAACACTTGAAATTCCCAATAATATTTTACCCCTAGCGTCCTATGACCTTGACGAAGGCCAAACTACCCATAGTCCGCTAGTCAAGTTCAACCCGTTCATTTCTTGATTGAATTAAACCCACCCGCACGACCCTTGACGAAGGCCAAACTACGCCGTACGAATACCCTAATCCAATCGCATCGTATGCTAGCAGATAAGCACTAGTTAGCTACCGTACACTACGCCTTGACGAAGGCCAAACTACCACAGCACGAATACTATGTAGTACTTATCTGAAATGACGGAGGGCTACGACAGGTTTTTAAGAAAACCCTTTGCGTAATGAACTTGATATCGTTGTAGAATCGAGTGATTTTAAATGGAGTGTTTTTAAGGCTTTTCTAGTTTTTCTAAAGGGGTCACTCCCGGTGAAGGGATCGTCGGCCCTTTTCTCATCGAATAAGGTGCAGGATATTTCATAAATATCACTATGCAAAGCAAGAACTATAGAAGCAATCAAAAGACAAACCGAGTTTGTAGCATCTGCTAGTTTCACTAAAGAGGTCACTCCCGGTGAAGGGATCTCGGCTCTTTCCTTATCGAATAAGGTGCTGGATGTTCTACAGGGAACACCGCTATGCAAAGCAAGAACTAGAGCTACCAGTTTTTATAAACAAGTTTCTACAACATCTTTAGGTTTCTTTTTTTTCATTAATCTCATTAATGAAGTCCCATTTTATTATGCTTCACAAGCATCACATTTGAAACGAAATCTGCAATATAACATATATCTCATATATATAATATAAACATTCATCTCAGGCAGTAATATGATCTCATTACAGAACATTGCAGCAGAAGAAACTATATGTGAAATATTGGATATACTAGGAAGTCCGTGTTTTCAATACGAGCCTGTATAAAACACGGATTCCACGGTCGTAATGAATAGCCAAACCCACATCCCTAGACCCCTACGAGAGCGGCAAGCAACACTACTAATTCTAGGGTTAGGAGACCCGGTCTTGACTCCTCGAGATGGTCTCCCACTGGACCCCAGAACCCGGTTACTTATGCTCCCCGCCTTGGGTCTACCTAATGCGGAAAAGTGAATAATATACAATGGTGACATCTTCCGCAGCCTGAAAGTGCCCCAATAAAAGAATATTACCTACAAATGAATTTTACATGAATGAAAATGAAAAACACTCATCTCATATAAAAACCCCCGGCTATTCAAACACGACGATCCAATATAATATATCACAGCAACACATAATATCTCATATCATCAACGTTAGCAAGTATCCGTATCCCGATTGTCGTTGATGTATAGCAACGAAGCCGGCAATACACCACATACTACGCTTACGGTCACAGAAAAGAAAGTGTAAAACTACAACAGTTGGAATCCGCAACTTCCTTAGACATCGCATGCCTAACCAAATGAATTCCTTAGACATCGCATTCCTAACAATTATAAACCCCGCATTTTAGTCTCATTATCGAAAACTCTTTTCAATATCAAGTCGGGCAATTCAACAAGATTCCCGACATCCTGATCGAATGCTCGTCGCAAACTTTAGTAGACGGCCGCACCCCGGATGCCGTCGATGAAGTGCACTAAGGAGGAACACCGTTGCCATGAGCACCCGAACGGATGCTTTTGGCGACGGGGTTCTCCTACAGTCACTTGGTCGAGGCTATGGGGCGTGGCTGTCTATTAAGTTTATCCGGCGAGTATCCGCGTATGCTACGTGATTGCGATGGACTTTTGATCACATCAAAATTCCGTGGCAACCGATCATTTGAGACTAAACTGCTAGATTTACAACATTCAAATTAGTTATCTCATAACTATATGCGGATTCCAAATATTATATCACATTCCAGATAAATAGACAAAGTTAAACTTTCCGATCGAATAATCAAACACCCAAGATTTCCCCAATATATCTCAACACTTGAAATCAGTTTAAAAACATCCATCACATGCCACAGTACCAATGGTCCAGCCATAGAAGGGTCAAGCCAACGTCTCACATGTGGCACGCCGTACTGCCTCAAACCCTAAGGTTTAGAGGCAGTTCAAGACGGTCACATAATCGAGTTAAGGTTTGTTGACTTCTAGAGGGTCCACCGCGTTACTTGCATGACTTAGAACGTTCTTAAACACGAGAAAAAATCCTACTTTTGAAAAATTTTCCGACAGGGGAAAAAGTGAGTTATTGATATCCGTTCGAACTTTTTAACAGTTTCTAAAAATTATCCGGACAAAAATAAACAAAGTTAAATTATATGATCGAATCAACGATTCCCCAATACAACCATAGAAAACTCAACACTTGAGTGGAATTAAAATATTCCCAGAAAAAAATAACAATAAAGGACCTAAGAATAATTAAGTGAAATTACAGGGACTAAGTCCAAATTTTGGCCGCGGAACCGCCGCAAAACCCTTGGTTTGGCCGCGGTTCCACGGTCAAATTTTTGAGTTAGATGTCCGTACTTCACAGTAATTCTTAGGTTTTCCTGTTTAATTTTCTTAGCATTTTTAATTCAGAAAAAACCACATTTTTGAAAAATGTACAGAGAAGGGTTCGTGTCGGGGTTTTCGGGTTCGATCGGACTTTAAACTTCGTCTAAAGCTCTAGTTAGGCTCTGATACCACTGTAAGGTTGCAAGGCACGCATACGAGGGTCTACGAGGCATCAACCATGCCCGATTAAAAAATTAGCCGTGCCGAACAACCCGAAGCCAGATCTTTAAACTAGGGTTTAGGCGAAAACAAGCATGTTAAACACATTAACACTAAGTGAGAGGGATTACAACCTTTGTAGATCCGGTCCTTCACTTCAATAGCTCCGTGTTGAAGTTTCTTCGCTGCGATCATCGTGTTCCGGACTCTCGAGAGGTTCCATGAAGAGAAAGATGCAGTCTTGCTTCCGATCTTCGATACAAAGATGATCTACCTTGAAGTTTCGTTAACACAAGCTTACACTCACTAAACGAAGTGAACACCCTCATTTAAATGACAAGGATAGATGAGGATGATGAAGTAGGATTTTTTCTCTCATTTGTTTTCTAATTCTCACTCATTTTTCATCACTTAGAAAAAGCTAGAAAGCTTTTTCATGAAAAGAAAGAAGGAAGAAGATGAACAATCTCATAGAATCATTTTGTGATGAATAATGAAAGGATTAATATGATGAATAATGCAACCATGGTTAACTTAACCATTGTAGAGAATTAACCAAGGGCTAGGGTTTGGATTAGGTTAAGAATGAGTCACTTGAAAATATCTTTTCCAAAACAAAAAGAAAACCTTCTAGAACCTACTAGAAGACTTAACCCTAATCCAAACCCTAATCATGTTTAAACTCCACAAAACATGTTGCATTAGTTATCATATCATGTTACAATATTATATATCACATATATAATATTTATCGTAACAAAATAAAATAATACAATTAACATATATCGCATATATATCAATGTATTACCTGAGTGAGAAAAAGAATCTTTTAGTGAGCAAATATTAGATAATGTAATTTAATATATCATATATATTATTATACATTAAATTATCGAATCAACACTTGATCCGATAATCCAGCTATATCGCATATAACCGACTAATATTTATCCGTACCGATTCATCGAATCAACACTTGATCCGATGACCCGACTGATATCAAATATCGCGAGAATAGTGTAGGGTTCCTAGGCACTCTTGTGAAGGTTCATAAGGCATCAAATATGCCCGGATAAAATTTTAGACGTGCCGAACAACCCAAAACCGGGATCTTTGCTAGATTATTAGGGTTAAGCATGCAAGATAACATCTTTTTATCTAAGTGTGAGGGATTACAACCTTTGTAGTCCTCTCCTTCACTTCACAAGCTCCGAGTAGAAGTCACTTCACCGCGATCCTCGATCTTCCGGACTCAAGAGAGGCTCCACGACCCAGAACGATCCATGCTAGCTTGAAGTGTTCCGAATCTCCGATGATCTACGTCGAAGTTGCAATAACCCAAGCTTTCTCACTCTAAAGAGATGAACACCCTAATCTTATGGGCTAGATGAGATGAGGATGAGAGAGTAGTAATTATGCTTTCTTTTTAATTCACTTTCTCACAATTTATCATCACAAAATGGAATTTCTAGTGAGCTCAAAATCAAGAGAGAAGAAGATGATAATGGAAATGATAATCCTTTTGTGATGAATAGAAAAGAAATGTATATGATTGATTATTGAACCATGGTCATGGATGATAGGCTAAGAGTTTGTAGAGAATAAACTAGAGTTAGGGTTTGGTTAGGTTAGAAATGAGTCATTAAGAAATATCAACCATAATATCTTAACCAAGACAAAAGAAAAAGCTTCTAGAATGTGCAAGAAGAAGCTAACCCTAATCAAACCCTAATCCCATTTAATCATCCTTAAACATGTTTAATAATAAATCATATCATGTCACAATAATATATATCACATATATATTATATATTTGCAACAAAAGAAAATAATACAATTAACATATATCGCATATATATCAATGTATCATCCAGTGAGAAAATGAAATAATAAAGCGAGCCAATATTAGATAATGTAATACAATATATCATATATATATTATTATACATTAAATCATCGAATCAACACTTGATCCGACGATCCGGCTATATCGAATATTACCGACTAATATATCATGTACCGATTCATCGAATCAACACTTGATCCGATGTCCCGGTTCATATCTAAATATCGCGAGAATATAATATGGTATCTCATATCGCATTATTCTCGGTCCTGCACATATCACATATGTGCCTCTACTCCATTTCGCCTGAGCCAAGAAACCTCTGTGTAGGACTCTAAAGAATCGTCAATACGCCGGTAGCAGGTGATGATCATATCAAACATCCACAAGCTGCAAGCGGTCAGCTAAACGTAACAGCCACCCAGGTATTGAGCGATCAGAAGATCAACAAGCTAGCCTGTGCGTTCTCCTGTGAATCCAATCAGTAACACTCCCGTACAGTTCGGTCTGTTCGTCTGATATGTCGCATATCAAGTCTAGGGGTGGTAAACGTCAGACCCCAGTTACCGATAAGTCGTGTCGATGTGTGGCTCATAACGGGTCGAGAAACTCTTAGTAACACTTACCAGTAAATCTCTATATCAGCCCTGTCCAGGGACTTCCAGTTATAGCCAATCGAACACAGCACAACATCAACTCCCTATACCGGGAGAGACGAATCCCTTCCTATCGCTCATTTCCTCCAAGTGATTTGAGACTGTACCCAAAAGCCACCGTTTTGCACGCCCTCTTGGACGTGGTAAGGTGGAAATCAAAGCACAGTGGGAATCACACAAGACTCTATGACGATCTCGGGTCTACAGACTACCCTGTACCAGTGTCACCGGAGAACTGCCATCTGACGTGTGGTATATCACCATCTGGGAGTTCTCGGCGAGTCCGTCCAGTGTACCCAGTCTCCACTGAGCACCCGTACACCATCTCTTATGTCAAACACCGATGGATATGGGATCATCCATTGCCCATCATATGGGTCAAGATGCGTATACGCTAGTCTACTCTGGTGTATCGATGCCCTGTCTTGATATACCCTCGACTAGGAAAAGTTATAGGATGTACTCATCGACTACTATGGCCCTACTAGTATGATCTCATCATAATCCCAGTAGTCGAGTACAGATCCCAAGGGCTTTATCAACATGTGAGAGAAAAACAGTAAACCAATACGAGTCAACATGTTAAGATAAAGTGAAACCAAATAACATACTATCATGACGAGAAAGAAAGTCCTCTCTGTATATATCTAAGCATCCATCATAATATACATCATATGTACAACAATGGCCTCTAGGATATATACATAACTAACAATCTCCCACTTGCACTAAGGCCAGCTGCTGTAGTATCTCATACCTAGCATCCCGAATAATCTCTTAAACTGTATCTGGGGAATAGCCTTCGTGAGTGGATCCGCAGTGTTGTCCTTCGTATCTACTCTCCTGACCTCGATCTCCCGGCGATCAACTATTTCCTTGATCAGGTGATACCGCCTCAGAATATGTCTGGACTTCTGATGGGATCTGGGTTCCTTGGCCAAAGCCACAGCTCCATTATTATCGCAATACAGAGGTATTGGATGCTCAATGGATGGAACCACACCAAGTTCTCTAATGAACTTCTTTATCCAGACAGCCTCCTTGGCAGCATCGTTGGTAGCGATGTATTCAGCCTCCATCGTCGAGTCTGCAACGGTATCCTCTTTGGAACTCTTCCAACATACCGCCCCTCCATTGAGGGTAAAGACAAATCCCGAGTGCGACTTAGAGTCGTCCTTATCACTTTGGAAGCTGGAATCGGTAATGGACTCCACCTGGAGTTCTCCATTACCATACACCAAGAACATCTCCTTAGTCCTTCGTAAGTACTTGAGAATGTTCTTTACAGCTGTCCAGTGACTCTCTCCAGGATCTGCTTGATACCGACTCACTACACTTAGTGAGTATGCTACATCGGGTCTGGTACATAGCATCGCATACATAATAGAGCCTACTGCCGAAGCATAGGGTATCCCTTGCATGCGAGCTCTCTCCAAATCAGTCTTGGGAGACATCTCTTTGGAGAGAGTGAGTCCAGAGATCATGGGTTGGTTCCCACGCTTGGATTCTTCCATACTAAACCTCTTTAGTATGGTGTCAATGTACCTGGATTGGGACAATCCCAGTATCCGTTTAGATCTATCTCTATAGATCATGATTTCCAATATACAGGAGGCATCACCTAGATCTTTCATTGAGAATCTCTGTGATAAGAAGAGCTTGACTGATTGCAGCATAGGAATGTCATTTCCTATCAAGAGTATGTCATCCACGTACAATACGAGGAAGACAACCTTACCCTCTGCTACCTTCTTATAGATACAAGGTTCATCTATATTTTTGATGAAGTCAAACTCTTTGACTACAACATCAAAACAGATGTTCCAACTCCGCGATGCTTGCTTTAACCCATAAATGGATTTAAGCTGCTTGCACACTTTTCCGCTGCTCCCACTATCTACGAAGCCCTCTGGCCGAGTCATGTACACGCTCTCTTCTAAATCACCGTTTAGAAAGGCGGTCTTAACATCCATTTGCCAGATTTCGTAGTCATGGTATGCAGCAATGGCAAGTAAGATCCGGATGGACTTAAGCATAGCCACTGGAGAAAAGGTTTCGTCATAATCCACACCTGGTCGTTGACGAAATCCCTTTGCTACAAGTCTAGCTTTGAAAGTCTCAACTTTTCCATCTACACCAAATTTCTTTTTAAAAATCCACTTGCTCCCAATGGGTTTTACCCCTTCAGGAGCATTTTCCAAAATCCATACTTTATTGGTGTACATGGATTCCATCTCAGATCGCATTGCATCCAGCCATTTCACAGAGTCAGCACTCGTGATGTCCTGCTCGAAACTAGTCGGGCCATCATCATCCATGATGCAATCCTCGCTTCCACCATCAATAAGAAAACCGTAGTATCTCTCAGGTGGACGAGAAACCCTACTAGATCGGCGGAGAGGCTGGGGTTCGTCGGGTATTACTGAATCCTTTGGTTCTACTAAATCTTCAGTTGCAATTTGTGTTTCTGGAACCTCTTCCATCTCTACCTCTTTGCCACTAATTTCTTTTGCAAGAAATTCCTTTTCCATAAAGGTGGCATGTTGAGCAACAAACACTTTTTGTTCCTCATCGTGGTAGAAAAAATATCCTTGAGAATTCTTTGGATATCCCACAAATTTGCAAAGAACTGATTGTGCCTCGAGTTTGTCCGTATTTTGTCTTTTGACATTGGCCGGACAACCCCATATCTTAACTCGTTTAAAATATGGTCTCTTCCCACTCCATATCTCATATGGTGTGGTAGGTACAGATTTAGACGGAACTAGATTCAATATGTATATGGCTGTCTCAAGCGCATACCCCCAGAAGGAAATAGGTAACTCAGCTTCGCTCATCATAGATCGCACCATATCTAATAGGGTCCGATTCCTTCGTTCCGATACACCGTTGTGCTGTGGTGTATAAGGAGGAGTAAGCTGAGAGAGAATCCCATTCTCTTTTAGATAATCCAGAAAATCATTGCTCAAGTATTCTCCTCCTCGATCAGATCGAAGGATCTTAATACTTTTGCCCGTTTGGTTCTCTACTTCGTGCTTATATTCTCTGAATTTCTCAAAAGCTTCAGACTTGTGTTTCAACAGGAATACATGCCCGTATCTAGAGAGATCGTCAGTGAATGTAATGAAGTAGGAAGAACCGTTCCTGGCATGCGTAGACATGGGACCGCATACATCACTATGTACCAGTCCTAAGAGTTCGGTAACTCTTTCTCCGTGTCCACTAAACGGAGCTTTGGTCATTTTTCCTTTGAGACATGAATGGCAAGTGTCATAAGATGAAAATTTGAATGAATTCAAATATCCATTTTTATGTAACTTAGCTAGACGTGTCTCATTATGGCCAAGTCTACAATGCCACAAGAAGGATTCGTTCATTTCTGAACTTTTCCTCTTGTGTGTGTTTTGTATATTGAGGACTGTATTCTGATTTAGAATGGATATGCCATTATGTAACGAGCCTGATGCAATCAACTTTTTATCTAGGAATAGGTTCATAATATTATCCTTTATTACAAAATTATATCCTTCTTTACTTAATAAAGAAACTGATATAATGTTGCACATCATGTTCGGTATATAATAGCACTCATTTAGAATCAGTGTATTACCACTTGGCAATACTAGGTGATATTCGCCAATTGCTTTGGCTACAATACTTGCACCGTTCCCTACTTGAACGTTATGATCACCTTTTCCCAGTTCTCTACCTTTCCGTAGCCCATATAACAATTTACATATGTGGGATCCTGATCCGGTATCTAATACCCAGGACGTAGGGTGAACTGAGAAACAGTTCTCAATAACTAACACACCCGAAGAAGATGCATCAACATGCATGTTCTTTTGGGCGGCTTGAGAATCCAGATATTCTCCTGTTTCTTGTTCAGTCTTATAACTCTTATAAGAAAGAACGGGTCCAACGTTCCCTTGCTCAGTACAATAATCGGGTTTAGTCAATACATCCATATTATTATCTTGATTATGGCCTGACATGGTCGCTACCTGGAGAGAGAGAGAAGAAAACACTTTAGCGTATGCTCTTGCAAGATTAGATTGGTTATTATCTTATCTAATCAGGATGTCTCCCACTGTTTTTATCAAATCTACCTTCAAACCCTAAAAGGTAAGATTAGCCGGGATTAATTACACCCTACAATTTCATCAATCTTTCAGCCAGATCAGTGTCGGTACTTTGAGGGAGGTTCCCCGTGCTTTCGCACGGACCTAATTAAAGTAAACCTCGTTTTCCCAGAAGCGTAACCCCGTTAACACTTTTCTAGACACCTACTTGAATGACTAATTGTCCTGTGTAAAACTCTCCCAGGAGTAACTCTTACTCGCAGTAGGTATCGGGATCCAACTATCTCATAGGAGGTATGCAATCTCATTGCAAATTTCAACACTTGAAATTCCCGATAATATTTTGCCTTAAGCATCCCATGACCTTGACGGAGGTCAACAAATCATAGGGTGCTAGTCAAGTTCAACCCGTACATTTCCCGATTGAATTAAACCCACCCGTACGACCCTTGATTGAGTCAACAAGGCCGTGCGAATACCCTAATCCAATCACATCTCATGTTTTTAACAGATAAACACTACTTAGCTACCGTACACTACGCCTTGACTAAGTCAACAAACATAGCACGAATACTAAATAATATCTATCTGAAATGACGGAGGGCTACGCAGGTTTTTCTGAAAACCTTGAGCGTAATGAACTTGATATCGTCGTAGAATCATGTGAAATTTTGAAATGGACTGTTTTTTAGGCTTCTAGTTTCGCTAAAGAGGTCACTCCCGGTGAAGGGATCTCGGCTCTTTCCCCATCTAATAAGGTGCAGGATATATCATATATACCGCTGTGCAAAGCAAGAACTATATAAGCTGTCAAAAACAAAACCGCGAGTTTGTAGCATCTGCCAGTTTCGCTAAAGAGGCCACTCCCGGTGAAGAGATCTCGGCTCTTTCCCCATCGAATAAGGTGCAGGGCATATCATATATACCGCTATGCAAAGTAAAACTGTAGCTACCCTTTTTATAAAGTTTTGATTCTACAATATCTTTAGGTTTCTTTTCTTTTTATTAATCTCATTAATAATATTCCCATCAGCTTATGCTTTCTAAGCATCACAGAAGAAACGAAAGCAGCAATATTTATATATCAGCATATATATATAGTATAAGCATTCGTCTCAGGCAGTAATATGATCTCATCACAGAACATTGCAGCAGAAGAACATATATGAAATATTGGATATACTAGGACGTCCGTGTTTTCAATACGAGCCTGTATAAAACACGGATTCCACGGTCGCGACAAATAGCCAAACCCACATCCCAAGACCCTTACGAGAGCGACAAGTAACACTGCCAATTCTAGGGTTAGGAGACCCGGTCTCGACTCCTCGAGATGGCCCCCCACTGGACCCTAGAACCCGGTTATTTGTGCTCCCCTCCTTGGGTCTACCTAATGCGGAAAAGTAAATAATATACACTGGTGACATCAACCTCAACCTGGAAGTGCCCCAAATAAAAGAATATTACATTACAAATGAATTTTACATGAATGAAAATAAAAACCCTCATCTCACATAAAACCCCCAGCTATTCAGAATGCGACGATCCAATATAACATATCACAGCAACACATAATATCACATATCATCAAAGTAAGTAAATATGCGCATCCCAATTGTCGTTGACATATAGCAACGAAACCGGCGATATCACATTTTAAACTTACGGTCACAGAAAAGAAAGTGTAAAACTACAATATTTGGAATCCACAATCACTTTAGACATCGTAAATCCAAAATATCACATACTTCGCATTTCATGCCTAACTATATGAATTCCACATATTGTATCACATTCCAGATATATAGACAGTATTAAACTTTCCGAACAGATAATCAAATACCCAAAATTTCCTAAATAGCTCAACACTTGAGCGGAGTTCAAATAATCCCAGAAACTATCACAGTACCGATGATCCAGCCGTAGAAGGGTCAAGCCAACGCCTCACATGTGGCATGCCGTACTGCCCCAAACCCTAAGGTTTAGAGGCAGTTCAAGACGGTCACATAATCGAGTTAAGGTTTGTTGTCTTCTAGAGGGTCTACCGCTTGACTTGTACAATTTTCCGAAAGATTTAAACCCGATAAAAATTCAACACTTGAAAGTTTTACGTGCCGGGAAAAAGTGAGTTAATGATATCCGTTCGAACATTTTAACAGTTTCTAAATATCCGGAAATAATAACGAATTTAAATTTTCCGATCGAATCTACGATTACAAAAGAAACCCCAGATTACTCAACACTTGAGTCACTTTAAAAATACCCAGAAGTATCAACAAGCACCTACAGATATTACCATGAAGCCACGTGTCACAATCCCATAAATCGGCTGCGGAACCGCCGCGGGAAGCAGGTTCCCGGCGCGGTTCCGCCACGGTTTAGTGGAGTTGTGGGCCCGTGTTTCATGGTAATTCTTAGAATTCCCTGCTGATTTTTAAGGTATTTTTAATTCACAAAAGTCCCAGATTTTGAAAAATTTCCAGAGAGGGGGTTATTTTCATCGGTTCGGGTTCGATCGGAGTTTTAACTTCGTAAACACGTCGCCTAATGCTCTAGCTAGGCTCTGATACCACTGTAGGGTTCCTAGGCACTCTTGTGAAGGTTCATAAGGCATCAAACATGCCCGGATAAAATTTTAGACGTGCCGAACAACCCAAAGCCGGGATCTTTGCTAGATTATTAGGGTTAAGCATGCAAGATAACATCTTTTTATCTAAGTGTGAGGGATTACAACCTTTGTAGTTCTCTCCTTCGCTTCACAAGTTCCAAGTAGAAGTCCCTTCGCTGCGATCCTCGATCTCCCGGACTCAAGAGAGGCTCCACGACTCGAACGATCCATGCTAGCTTGAAGTGTTCCGAATCTCCGATGATCTACGTCGAAGTTGCAATAACCCAAGCTTTCTCACTCTAAAGAGATGAACACCCTAATCTCATGGGCTAGATGAGATGAGGATGAGGGAGTAGTAATTATGCTTTCTTTTTAATTCATTTTCTCACAATTTATCATCACAAAATGGAATTTCTAGTGAACTCAAAATCAAGAGAGAAGAAGATGATAATGGAAATGATAATCCTTTTGTGATGAATAGAAAAGAAATGTATATGATTGATTATTGAACCATGGTCAAGGATGATAGGCTAAGAGTTTGTAGAGAATAAACTAGAGTTAGGGTTTGGTTAGGTTAGAAATGAGTCATCAAGAAATATCAACCATAATATCTTAACCAAGACAAAAGGAAAAGCTTCTAGAATGTGCAAGAAGAAGCTAACCCTAATCAAACCCTAATCCCATTTAATCATCCTTAAACATGTTTAATAATAAATCATATCATGTCACAATAATATATATCACATATATATTATATATTTGCAACAAAAGAAAATAATACAATTAACATATATCGCATATATATTAATGTATCATCCAGTGAGAAAATGAAAAAATAAAGTGAGCCAATATTAGATAATATAATACAATATATCATATATATATTATTATACATTAAATCATCGAATCAACACTTGATCCGACGATCCGGCTATATCGAATATTACCGACTAATATATCATGTACCGATTCATCGAATCAACACTTGATCCGATGTCCCGGTTCATATCTAAATATCGCGAGAATATAATACGGTATCTCATATCGCATTATTCTCGGTCCTGCACATATCACATATGTGCCTCTACTCCGTTTCGCCTGAGCCAAGAAACCTCTGTGTAGGACTCTAAAGAATCGTCAATACGCCGGTAGCAGGTGATGATCATATCAAACACCCACATGCTGCAAGCGGTCAGCTAAACGTAACAGCCATCCAGGTATTGAGCGATCAGAAGATCAACAAGCTAGCCTGTGCGTTCTCCTGTGAATCCAATCAGTAACACTCCCGTACAGTCCGGTCTGTTCGTCTGATATGTCGCATATCAAGTCTAGGGGTGGTAAACGTCAGACCCCAGTTACCGATAAGTCGTGTCGATGTGTGGCTCATAACGGGTCGAGAAACTCCTAGTAACACTTACCAGTAAATCTCTATATCAGCCCTGGCCAGGGACTTCTAGTTATAGCCAATCGAACACAGCACAACATCAACTTCCTATACCGGGAGAGACGAATCCCCTCCTATCGCTCATTGCCTCCATGTGATTCGGGACTGTACCCAAAAGCCACCGTTTTGCACGCCCTCTTGAACGTGGTAAGGTGGAAATCAAAGCACAGTGGGAATCAGACAAGACTCTATGACGATCTCGGGTCTACAGACTACCCTGTACCAGTGTCACCGGAGAACTGCCATCTGACGTGTGGTATATCACCGTCTAGGAGTTCTCGGCGAGTCCTTCCAGTGTACCCAGTCTCCACTGAGCACCCGTACACCATCTCTGATGTCAAACACCGATGGATATGGGATCATCCATTGCCCATCATATGGGTCAAGATGCGTATACGCTAGTCTACTCTGGTGTATCGATGTCCTGTCTCGATATACCCTCGACTAGGAACAGTTATAGGATGTACTCATCGACTACTATGGCCCCACTAGTATGATCTCATCATAATCCCAGTAGTCGAGTACAGATCCTAAGGGCTTTATCAACATGTGAGAGAAAAACAGTAAACCAATACGAGTCAACATGTTAAGATAAAGTGAAACCAAATAGCATATTATCATGACGAGCAAGAAAGTCCTCTCTGTATATATCTAAGCATCCATCATAATATACATCATATGTACAACAATGGCCTCTAGGGCATATACATAACTAACAAATAGAATACGGTATCTCATATCGTATTATCCTCGGTCCCGCACATATCACATATGTGCTTCTACTCCGTTTTGCCTGAGCCAAGAAACCTCTGTGTAGGACTCTAAAGAATCGTCAATACGCTGGCAGTAGGTGATGATCATATCAAACACCCACAAGCTGCAAGCGGTCAGCTAAACGTAACAGCTACCCAGGTATTGAGCGCTCAGAAGATCAACAAGCAAGCCTGTACATTCTCCTGTGAATCCAAACAGTAACACTCCCGTACAGTCCGGTCTCGTCGTCTGATATGTCGCATATCTCGCCTAGGGGTGGTAAACGTCATACCCCAGTAGCTCGATAAGTCGTGTCGATATGAGGTCTATAACAGTTCGAGAAACTACTGATAACACTTACCAGTAAATCTCAGCAACCCTGGCCAGGGATTTCCGGTTATAGCCAATCGAACACAGCACAACATCAACTCCCTATACCGGGAGAGACGAATCCCCTCCTATCGCTCATTGCCTCCATGTGATTCGGGACTGTACCCAAAAGCCACCGTTTTGCACGCCCTCTTGAACGTGGTAAGGTGGAAATCAAAGCACAGTGGGAATCAGACAAGACTCTATGACGATCTCGGGTCTACAGACTACCCTGTACCAGTGTCACCGGAGAACTGCCATCTGACGTGTGGTATATCACCATCTAGGAGTTCTCGGCGAGTCCTTCCAGTGTACCCAGTCTCCACTGAGCACCCGTACACCATCCTTGATGTCAAACACCGATGGATATGGGATCATCCATCGCCCATCATATGGGTCAAGATGCGTATACGGTAGTCTACTCTGGTGTATCGATGCCCTGTCTCGATACACCCTCGACTAGGAACAGTTATAGGATGTACTCGTCGACTACCGTGGCCCCACTAGTATGATCTCATCATAGTCCCAGTAGTCGAGTACATATCCTAAGGGCTTTATCAACATGTAACATAGAGACAATCAGAGTACATGTTAAGATAAAGTACAACTAGATAGCATACTATCATGTCGAGCAAGAAAGTCCTCCCTATATATGTCCAAGCATCCATTACAATATATATCGTATGTACAGTAATGGCCTCTAGGGCATACATATAACTAACAGCCGTCCCCTAGGCCCGATATGCGATAGTCTTAGACGAACAGACCGGACTGTACGGAGATTGTCACATCAGGCTCAGTAGGAGTTCGGATGGGTTTCCTCATCGTCCTTCTTATCGACATCTACCTGGGGACCGTTACGTACAGCTAGTATCGCTTGTGGCCTGTAGTTAAACCCACTGCCAGCGTAGTGTCGAGTCTTTAGAGTCCCACACAGAGTGTTTCCCTGGTTAAGATGAAACGATATAGAGGTCGTATGGTTTTACGACTGGGTTCGGACACATACGTGTATTTATGCATGTACGATGTTCGGACAGATAATACTAGCGGGCTTTAGTTTAAGCCAGATTCTAGTATTGGATTATTGGATTTATACAGTCTCAGAATTTCCATGTTTTTACGGATGGGAGGGGCATTCTTGTAATTAGTCGAGAAGCTTCTAGAAGAAAGATGAGGTGGAGAGCTTAGGTGTAATTTGCATTAATTAAATTTGTGACTCATGTAGTGATTCATCCAAATGAGTTAATGAAGCATTTATTGCTTAATGACTCATGAGATGATTCGGTCATTTGTATTAAATGAAGCATGGTTGTAATTATCTATATGATTTATTTGATAATTATTATGCTTCATTATATATAAAATGAGTAATATTTTCAATTCATTATTACAAACACTTTCTCTTTCCTCAAGCTCTTTCTCTTCAAAAACCTAACCCTAATCCTCTCATGTGTTGAGATCCCAAGGGTTAGCAAGACTAATAGATCCCTAATCCATCTCTATATCCTCTAGGTTACCTTGATCAGCAATCATAGCCACCTAGTTACCTCAAGTGAGAGGTTAAACTTTGGAGAAGGAACTCTCGGGTGGATCTTCTATCACATCGAGGAGGCCGATGAGGAGGTGAAAAACAAGAACAAGAAGGACTAAAATCTTGAGGTATAATCATCTATCATAGTAGTTAATTACTTCTAGATAGTTGTTAGTTAGGGTTTAACAAAGATCCGTAAAGTTAGTCGATGTTAACTTAAACAAAATGATTATTTTACTTATTCCGCCTCCCCACATCATGTGGGGTGTCTAACGTCGAATTACAAGCGGGGGGGTACGGCGAATACCTATGAGGCTCAGCACCCCTCACTAATCGAGGGGACTGACAGCCACCCGAGGAAGAAGACCAGGGCAGCCGAGCCATTCGTTTTTAATGACGAGGATATCCATGGTATATCCCTACCCCACAACGACCCGCTGGTGATCACAGCTCGGGTCCACCGCTGTAACGTTTTGGAAATCGTTTAGGCGATTTTCCGTTTTTAGGGTCAAATAGTCGGTATTTTCCGTAAAAGCCTAGAAGCGATCCGTTTGCAGTATAGAATTCACTGCACCTAGTTTAGCTAGGAAATTGCTTGTTTGCGGGTTTTTGTAGTTCACTTGTAATTTTAGTGCATTTTAATATTTTTTTCCTAATTAAAATATTATTTTAAGTTGTTAATTATTGGTTCATGTTTGAGCTTTGCATTTGGCCATTTCATTATCCATTCATGTCATGGCCGAAATCTTGTTTGGGGTGAGCTTAGGCTTTTGTCTTGTGATGAGTCATTTTGATTAGCTTCTAGATGGGTATGGGCATGCATTGAATGGGCATGGGCAGAGGTGTTTTATGCAATTAATGCATTTTAATTGGAGGGTATTTTTTTGTGGTCTTTGGGGCTCTAGCAGCCTTGGTTGTTGAAGTGGGATTGATTAAATTAATCATCTCATTTTAATACCTACACTTCACTTCACCACTTGCAATAATTCTTTTTATCCTCACCACTTGATCAAATGAAATCCCCAGAGAAGAAAAATTTCTGGCCGAGCACATTTCTATTGGCCGAGCACAAGTGTGCAAGTTCATTTGAGTTTTCATCCAAGCTCATTTTCTTTGCTTACAATTTCCAATGGAAACTTCATTTACCTTCACCGATTTGTTGGGTTCCTTGAGGCAAAGTATTCTACATCCTCTCTACTTCAATTTTGGACATGTCGGTTAGCAAACTTGATTTTTTTTGATCTTTTGTGGAGGTATAAATCCTAACCCTAAACTCTATTTGTTGTTTTAATATATTAATTAGCTTGTTAGAAGTTTAATTAAAGCTTTTAATTGCACGTTTAGAATTTCTAGAAAAGGGTTTTGGTGATCAAATTAAGTTTTGTTAGTCGTGAATTGGTTAAGTGTGATGTTTTGACAAATGAAAACTTAACCTAGTTGCTAGAATTGTTAAAAGATATTTTTCCTAATTGTATAATTAGCTTAATTACAAACTAGACTTTTACTAAATTCTAATTAAGTGAGATTAAATTCTAGTAAGGGTTTGTATGGTTAAATCATGCTATATTGTGATACTTGTGTAAGTGCACAGCGGCGCCCCGGCCGTCAATCCGAGGCCAAATGCGGAAACGATAATTGACTTTAAACTTTGAACCGGCATCACCGCGCACAAAAATTCCCGGATCGGGCCATTAATCTAATCCTAGCTAACTAAAGAACGGGTAGAGAGATATACCGAGCAATCCGTGTCCTTCGGTCTTCTCGTCATCGTCCCGATCTCCCGCGGAATGTCCGGTCTCCACCTCCTCGCCGGAAGGGCACTACATCGCCGGCTTCTTTTACGGGCTTCCACCTCTGGACCGAGGCAACTCGGGCACGAAGTTGGCAAGTCGACGTGCCCAAGATTTGCTGTAGCTTAACTGTAGAACTCTATGTCTCTTTGGGGTTGTGGAAGTTGCCATTAGAGGAGGATTGAGATGATAGCAATTTTTGGAGATGAAGTTGGGGATTTTTGCAAGCACAAGAGAACCAAAAATCCCCCACAAAAATAATGGGCAGCCCCATCCTAAGCTTGGCCGGCCATGACAAAAGAATGGGGAGAGGAAAAAGTCCAAGGGGGTGTGTAGCAAAAAAATACAAGAGAATAGGATAATCATCAAGCAAAAAGCAAGCCACACCCCCTTTCATCATAACCAATCCAATCAAGAAAATGTCAAGCTATCATCAACAATCATGAAGCAAGAAGTCAATGAAAAGGTAGAACCATCATGACAATACAACTTGCAAGTAACACCCTCCACTAATCAAATTTGCATGCTTGCAAATAAGCCCTCCTCCACCATTTTTCGGCCAAAGAAAGATACAAAGGAAAATGGCCAAAACCGGAATGCAAACTGGCAACTCTGAAAAACTGATCCTGTAATAAATTACAGGAAAACCCCGCGACTGTATATACATACCCGCATTTATATTCCGACCAAATACAAATGCAATGAGACAAAATCTACACTGTACAATACTAGGATCCGGCTTAAATCAAAACCCGCTAGTATTATCCGTCCGATCATGGTCCGTGCAATACCGCACGTATCTGATCGAACCCTGCCATATCTCCATACGGCCTCTACAGCGTTTCGCCCGAAACTTGACCAACTGTCTGTGGGGGACTCTAAAGACTCGTCAACACCTTGGTTGTGGATTTAACCACTAGCACGTCAAAGGTATTAGCCTATACGTAACGGGCTACCAGGTATTGACCAAAAGGGACGTCGATGAGCGAACTCATCCTGACACCCTACTGAGCCTGTCAGTGACAATATCCGTACAGTCCGGTCCGTTCGTCTATGAGTATCGCATGGCGGGCCTAGGGGGTTGGTAAAAGTCAGACCCCCAAAAGCGGTACAAGTCGTGTCGGAGTGTAGCCCAGAACACCCTGAGATACTACTGGAATACCTACCAGTAAATCTCCTGCCTTGGCCAAGGACTTCGTGTAAGGGCTCTCCTAGACACAGCGCGACCTCACCCCCAATACCGGGAGAGACGAACCCCTGAAGATCCGCTCACTGCCTCCATGTGGATCGGGACTGTACCCAACTAAAACCTGTTTGCACGTCTCCTTTGAGCGTGGTAGGGTAGTAATCAAAGTACAATGGGAACTCACACGAGACAAATGACGATCCACAGGTCGATGAACTAACCTGTACACATGTCACCAGGGAACTGCTATCTGACGTCAGGTATAAGACCAACTAGCATGTTCACGGCGAGTCCTGTCCGGTGTACTCATAACCCAATGAGCACCTGTATACATCTTAGGTGAACCAACTGACACCAGTGGCTTGTGAGACAGGCCACCGCCCCTCTTCGGGGTCTCGACTGTATACACTAGTCTACTCTGGAGTATCGATGCCCTGTCTCGAAACTCCCTCGACTAGGGATCTTTTAAGGATGTGCTTATAGACTACCAGCTCCCACGTATATGATCGCCCTCATACTGCTGGCAGTCAAGCAAGAATCCTAGGGGCTCTATCAACGTGTAATAGCGACCCATCAGGTCACCTAAAACAGTACACGATGATAAAGATAAACCAGATAGCATACTATCATCTTGAGTAAGACTGCCCTACCGGAATAGGTCCTCCCTTAATCATTGCAATCACGTGCCTGTGATCCAATAATTGACTCTGAGGGCACTATCTCCAACAGCTTGTGATTTCTAGTTTTGATAAAACTTGTAGTTTTGAGCTAAAAATCATATATGTTGCTTACTAGATTTCAGTAAGTTTAGGCGTGGGTTTCTTTTGACGTTGCGACGTTATTTATATTAGATTCCACGTTTATTATTGTGTTGTGAATGCACGATCGGTACGATCAGCGTCTAGGCTTGATGGTTGTGTCATTTAGCGTTCCTATCTAGGGTCGTGCCGATGTCGTTCGTGTCTTTGTGTAGCTTTTGCTATGGAGTTGGTTTCGTAGTGTCGCTACGCGCGTTAGCCACTGGACGAACACTTGAGAGTATATTTGGAGTTGTGCGTCGGTCAAACGTAATTGGTACGTGTTATTGGTCGATTGCTAATATATACTTGTTATATTGTTATATGCTTTCAGGATTGCAGGCGGGGACTTCGGGCGCTGCGAACAGGGGAAAGCGAGTAGTTGGATATACTTAGCCAGAAACGTTGTGAGTAGATTTAACATCTACAGGGGAATCGCCCGCATGGCGTTATGCGTCTGGGCTAGATTAAATGATATGACTATTAGTTAGATGTATACGGATATCGATTGTGCATGTATATCTTTGTGGCATATCTCATTTCTTATTGTGCATGGACTTAGTATTAATGAGACAACACCATTATTGACGGTTCATATTACACGAGCACTGATTGTATGCTACTCACACCGTCAATAATTGCCATGACACGCACAACACCTATACATATATGATATTGTATTATTTAGGAACATTGAGACATGATCCTTACTTTCCTTCGTGCATATGACATATAGGATACATGTATACCTACATGCTTACACATATGCCTTGACATGCCCACATACTAGTTACCTATATACCTATATGGTATTGTACCATTAGTGATAGGTATATACACATATGAGACATAGTTACATATACATCTTGCCTATATGCTTACACATATACCTGGAGGGTATTACATCATTATGGATAGGTAGATACACATATCTTGCTATACCAACATGATTACGCATACCTGGATATAGCTACTTGTTCACCTTTATTTGATATTATATGGACTTGGAGAAATTAGGAACCGCATGATATATATAAACTTGTTGCAGTTAAATATCGGTTTTTCCTTTATATGCTCATATTACTGTTTTCATGTTGCATATATTACATTCATGGATTTTATATGATGTTCTCTGATATTTTTACTTCTAAGTATATATAACAGTGGAATGGGACGCTGTTTTATATATATATATATATATATATATATATTTAACAGTGGAATGGGATGCTGTTATATATATATATATGTATATATATTAGTGGAATGTGACGCTGTTATATATATATATATATATATATATATATATATTAGTGGAATGGGACGCTAATATATATGTATTGATTCATGCAGTTATACTTATTCATTACTTGATGTTTTCGGGATTTGAGGACCGTGGTTGTTTCATGAAATTATGCATTATTTGAAAAACCCGGTTTCTCTTGTTATGATATTTCAGCTTCCACCATGAGATTTCTCAGTTTTGAGCTTATATATACCCCATGCGAGGAGGTGTCGTGGGCTGTGTGCGGGTACATGGTGGAGCCCGGTTGGTTCCCCGGGGCAAGAAGATCGAAGGTACATGCCGTTGAGCCCGGATGGGGGCGTTTTCCATCCGGTGATAGTATTTGTACTCGACGGATATCTGGGGGATATCGATCGAGCTTATGTACGCACATGCCTTGCAGATTTCGGTTGGTGCTTACCCAGGTTTATAGGATCTACGTACATGACACAGGAAGGCCAGTCCCAGGTGATGGCGCCTCAGATTTGAGTATTTTATGTCGATGCTAGATACTTGTTTTCATGATGTTTTTGGGTGTAGATGTTGGACACTCAGGTTTCATGATATATACTCGATATTGGATACTGGTTATATGAGATTTATTTGATATTGGATACTGGTTATATGAGATTTACATGATATTGGATACTGGTTATATGAGATTTACTTGGTATTGGACACTCAGGATATATGAGACTTACAGGATATGAGGGCCAATTTGGGGGTTGATTGAGGAAATTTAGGATTTAGATTGTCTTGATGGACTTTGGTCCTGCCATGAGGTCAGGATTCCGTGAGGATGACATGTTTTATCCCATACTCTGCATTTATTTTATATGCATAGCTTCATGTATTAGTAGTACCTGATAGAGTACCTTTCATGATTGTTGCATATACATACTGCTATTTTATATGCATTGTTTTCATGTATTAGTAGTACCTGATAGAATACCTTACATAACTGTTGCATAGATATTGCCATTTATTGTTCATGTATTAGTAGTACCTGATAGAGTACCTTACATGATTGTTGCATACATATTGCCATTTATTGCTATCAGCTTGCATGTGTTAGATTCGCGCTGTACGTGCATACTTGCGATTACCTGCATATGTTATTTACTATTCACGAGTTGGCAACTCACCCCCGTTGTGCCATAAGGTTTTGCAGGTTGTTCCTCAGAGTAGTCGAGGCAGGGCTTCTATCTATCGTATCATCTTTTGCAGCGGATACCGCTACGGCTGACTGTGTGCAGTTTTGCTTAGGTGGATTTTGCGGTTATCCGATGTCTCTTATTGTATATTCGTTGTATCTTGTACTCTCCATCTACCATTTTCATGTGTTGAATTAGAGACTTGATGTGAGGACGATATTTTATATTTTGGTGACTTGGATGTCTTTTATGTAGTTTTACTTATATCGTCTTTTATTTCTTCACTACAGTGTCGTATATTTGTTGTGGTGGTTGTTTTTCGCCTTTTGGCATGGATTTGCTCCCCTTTGGGAATGCTTTACTTATATTTATGTTGTACCCATTTTTGGTTTACAAAGGAGGTGCTGCCAAAATTTTTAAGAAAGTAAAGTTGGACTTTAAAGAATTTGTACTTGAGATTTTCAAAAGTTTTAACAATGTTCTTATCACTTACTACTTTTGATGGTTTAGATTGCTGAGTTTTCGGCTTACTTAAATTGCGTTACACCTGTAGACGTTGCGTTGTTTAAGGGCCGTCACGTGTCAACTTTCGGGTTGTGACAAAGTTGGTATCAGAGCGCTAGGTTTTACCTTTCGGAGTGTAGGATGACCTTGGAATGATGGAGTAGGTAGCTTAAGCAGAGTAACGCAGTGTGTGTATGTCCGCGGCATACTCACGATACGGTACTCCGCCTAAATTGTCCTAAGTCCTAATTGCTTGAAATTCATTCCTTAATGATACATATCCTTGCGATTCGATTTCTGTGTTCATATCGAACCCTATTTCCATTTATAGCCTTTGCCGCCGATGACCATGAGGACTCAGAGTGATGCAGCGAGAGCCAAGGTCAGAGTTGACTCGTGTGGGACGAGGACTGACCAGGATGGCACGCTCGTTGCACAGGAGCAGATGGATCCGCCTTCGATAGATCGTATCGCTAGGCTTGAGGCAGAGATTGTAAGGTTACTAGGCACTGTCAAAAGGGTCTACAAGGCATCAACCATGCCGAATTTAAAATTTTCAAGTGCCGAACAAGTTAAAGCGAGGATCTTTGCTAGATAATTAGGGTTAACAAAGCATGTACACAACTTTACATCTAAGAGAAAGGGATTACAACCTTTGTAGTCCGTTCCTTCGCTTCATAAGCTCCGAGTAGTAGTCCCTTCCCCGCGATCCATGAACTTCCAGACTCTAGAGAGGCTCCACAAGCCGAACGATCCATGCTTACTTGAAATCTTCCTTTTCGAAGATGATCTACCTTGAAGAATCTTAAACCCAAGCTTACACTTCACCGAACAACTTATTAGAGAAGTGAACACCCTAATCTAAGTGGCTAGAATAGATGAGGATGATGAAGTAGGAATTTAGCTCTCTTTTATTTTCAATTTCTCACTTTAATTCATCACTTTACAAAAAGCTAGCAAGGTTTTCAAGGAGGAGGAAGAAGAAGAAGTCTTTTGTGATGAATAATGAAATTATTGCTATGGTTACAAATACAACCCTTGAGTTAAGAATGAGTGGCTTAACTCATGTAGAGAATAAACCTAGGGTGAAGGGTTTGGGTTGGGTTAGAAATATCTAAGCAAAATATCTTAACAAAATATCTAAGCTAGAAACAAATAAAGCTTCTAGAAGCTTCATGAAAAAGCTAATCCAAATCAAACCCTAACTATATTTAATCTCCACAAATCATGTTACATTTGTAATCATAACTTTTTACAATATTATATATTACATATATAATATATATTTGTAACAAAAGAAAATAATATATTTAACATATATCGCATATATATCAATGTATTATCTGGTGAGAAAATGAATCAATAAAGCGAGCTTATATTAGATAATGTAATGTAATATATCACATATATAATTATACATTAAATTATCGAATCAACACTTGATCCGACAATCCGGCTATATCGCATATAACCGACTAATATAACATATACCGATTCATCGAATCAACACTTGATCCGATGACCCGGCTATATCATATATACCCGGCCGATATCATATATCGCGAGAATAGAACACGGTATCTCAGATCGTATTATCCTCGGTCCCTCACATATCACATATGTGCTCCTACTCCGTTTTGCCTGAGCCAAGAAAGCTCTGTGTAGGACTCTAAAGAATCGTCAATACGCCGGCAGTAAGTGATGATCATATCAAACACCCATAAGCTGCAAGCGGTCATCTAAACGTAACGACCACCCATGTATTGAGTGATCAGAAGATCAACAAGCAAGCCTGTACATTCTCCTATGAATCTAATCAGTAACACTACCGTACAGTCCGGTCTCTTCGCCTGATATGTTGCATATCTAGTCTAGGGGTGGTAAACGTCAGACCCTAGTAACCGATAAGTCGTGTCACTGTGAGGCTCATAACAGGTCGAGAACCTACTGATAACACTTACCAGTAGTACTCTATATCTGCCCTGGCCAGGGACTTCCAGTTATAGCCAATCGAATACAGCACAACATCAACTCCCTATACCGGGAGAGACGAATCCCCTCCTACCGCTCATTGCCTCCATGTGATTCGGGACTATACCCAAAAGACACCGTTTTGCACGCCCTCTTGGACGTGGTATGATGGAAATCAAAGCACAGTGGGAATCACACAAGACTCTATGAAGATATCGGGTCTACAGACTAACCTGTATCAGTTTCACCAGAGAACTGCTATCTGACGTGAGGTATAATACCATCTGGGAGTTCTCGGCGAGTCCGTCCAGTGTACCCAGTCTCCACTGAGCACCCGTACACCATCTTTGATGTCAAACACCGATGGATATGGGATCATCCATCGCCCATTATATGGGTCAAGATGCGTATACGCTAGTCTACTCTGGTGTATCGATGCCCTGTCTCGATACACCCTTGACTAGGAACAATTATAGGATGTACTTGTTTCGCCCAATCAGAGCAAAGCTCTGTTTGAATTCAAAATTCAAATTTTGAAGCAAAGCTTCAAGTCCAGCGCGCAGCGTCCAAGAAAGCGCACCCAATCAGAGCAAAGCTCTGATTGAAGGAAGCAACGCTTCAACTGCACTGCATGCTGCGCTGCGCGACACGCGTCAGCGCAGATGCGCTAGCGCAGTTGCGCTGCGCTCTGCGCTGCGCGACACGTGTCAGCGCAGATGCGCTAGCGCACTTGCGCTGCGCTCTGCGCTGCGCGACACGTGTCATGCGCTGGGGCATCTGCGCCAAAACTGAATTAAGATTTTTACGAAATCTTTTCTGTTCTTTCAAGAACTAGAAGATTTTCTTCGGCCTTTGGATCAAAGATCCAGCGGTGGGAAAATTCCCAAAAATCACTCAGGAAAGATCCTGTTAACAAATTCAACAGATTTGTGGTCACTATAAATAGGACCCTAAGCCTCAATTCAAAGGCATCAACAATTTTCTCGAAAGATCAAGAACTCTAAGCAGAGAAAATTCTGAGAAAATCTCAAGAAAGAGGTAAAGAACCTTCATGGATTAGAAGAAATTCCTTCTAATAGACCATTAGTCTAAATAAAAATATATAAGATCAATGATCTTTATATAAAAAAGAAAACAGTGCTTTGCACTTCTTGTGAACCTTCGGTTCTTTAAAAACAAAAAATAAAAATAAAAGAATATAAAAGAATATAAAAAAAAAAAAACAGTGCTTTGCACTTTTAAGAACCTCTGGTTCTTCGAATAAAGAAGAAATCTATTTTTTCTTTGATCTAATTTAGATCAAGAACTTAAACAGTGCTTTGCACTTCCCTTCTTGAATCTAAAAAGATTCTTAGTGCTTTGCACTTCCAAGTTGCGCCGTTGCGCTCTTAAGGGAGCGCCACGTATCCGCCATAAAACCACTTGCGCTAAGCGCCCTTAAGATAGAGCTTTGCTCTCTGGAATTGGCGTAACTCACTGAGAGCGCGCCACGTGTCAGCAGCGCAACAGCGCAGCGCAACAGCGCAGCGCGCTGCGCTAGTGCGCTTGCGCTCATCAGAGCACGACACGTGTCATCACCATAGGAACTTGCGCTCATTACTTAGCGCAAAGCGCAGATGCATTAAAAAGGGCCAAGCCCAATTAGGAGAGGGCCTAACAGGCTTAATGAAGCGCAAATTCATTATTTTAAGGGGCAGAGCCCAAACCAGAACAGATGCTTTGCATCATTTATAAATAGGCAGAGCCCAAAATAAACTGATACTCTATATCTTTTGTAGAGCCTAAATAAGAAAAATGCAATGCGAATAAAGTGCTGAACTGGACTTAGCCCAATCGTGGTCATAAGTCCTTAAATTAAATTGACTGAGAAAAATGGCTCTCCTAAATCAATTCACGACCGGTTCGAGGGTACATCTCCGAACTCCTTTGACATTTGTCGCTGTAATTCCTCAACGACGTCAAAGAGGTGACGGGTCCCAACGACCATACACTAAAATATCGGACCGAAACGTCCCTAAACTAATGACGGACCGAAACGTCCCTAAACTAATGACGGACCGAAACGTCCCTAAACTAATATCGGACCGAAACGTCCCTAAACTAATATCGGACCACCACGTCCTTAAACTGGCATCGGACCACCACGTCCCTAAACTGGTGATCGACCACCACGTCCCTAAACTGGAATATGGACCACCACGTCCCTAAACTGGCGATGGACCACCACGTCCCTAAACTGGAAAATGGACCACTACGTCCCTAAAACTGGAACAATAGAGCCTCCAAATGCTCTTTTGCCGGATCTAAACGGTCCCGTTTAAGTTGATCTTAGCCCCAAATACGGCTAACGTATCCTTAAATATTTAAAATGAATGATAATACTCCAAGTCAATTTCGGCTCAAGGGTACATCTCTGAACTCCTCTGACACTTGTCGTTGTAATCCTTGAGCGAAGTTAGAGAGGTGATGAGTCCCGACGGCCATAAATTAAATGGATCATGTTTAAGTTGATCTTAGCCTCAATGAGGCTAACGTATCCTTAAACTAAAAATACCAAACCCAAATCTAACTCAATACGGATTTGGACTAACCCACGTCCTACGGGTGACGACATCACTCAGTCTCCGTATACAATCCACGGGCAATCACAAACAAAACAAACACACACGACACGAAGTGAAATTCTGGAGAAGGAGAAAGTTGTTACCGCGACGCGGTAGCGTAATTAACTGCAGGGGCTTGCGCCTGCAGGGAAGAGCGTCCCCACAATCAAAAACCCCTCACCCTGAGGGAGAATCTGACGAAGTCTGCTACATCGGCCGCATCCGTCTAAACCTCCGATACCAGGTGCCAAAAATCAACTTGGCATCTTCGGAAAGATAGACGGATAAAACCAAATAGCATCTGCCCCGAACCTCAGCGCCAGGACTTCAGCAGTCCTGTGCGGCCGTCTTTCGGAGGGGAACAGATTCTGGCACGCCCGGTGGGACCTCTTCCTCTTTCCACTCCACACTTCGTGTGTCGTCTTCGCGAACCAATCGCGGTTTGTTAAATGATTGCCTTCGGATTTCAAGTTGCTAAGATTTGGTCTTTTGTTTGGTACAGAACTCAAGCGTTCAATGGCCACCAACTGCACCAACTGCTCGAAATGCCAGTGCAACGGACGTTCCACCTCACCGAGAGGGGTAGCATATGGGCCCCAGGCGGCTTCCTTCCTGACTCTGCCGGTAGGCCAGGTGACTCAGGCCACCACCGGCTTGTTCTTCGGGACCATGGTCCCACCTACAAGCTTCTCTGCGCCGACATCCGCACCAGAAGCGAAAAAGAAGTCGGTATTCGACCGGCTCACTGCTACCACGACCCCTGTCAACGGGTCGCCTGCTACTAAACCAACAGCCTCCGTTTTCACCAGGCTGGGTCAGAATTATAAGGTGGCTGTCCCAAAGAGGGCAACGGCCGCTGCTTTGGAAGTCGTTAAAGCGGCTTCTCCTATTAGAGAGTCGGTCTTTACAAGATTGACGGTTCCTACTCCTCCCCCAGCTGGTCAGAAGGCATCAGTCTTCGACAGGCTGACATCAGCAGTTACCCCACGCTCAAACAGGGGGCAGCAAGAAACCATCTCAATCTCCGAGCCAGTCCCAACGGCTCGTCGTGCGCGACGTCGCCATTGGCAGCGAGTAAGGAAAGCAGGGGGCAACTCCCCCTCAGGGCTAACCCCACCTGCTCCGGTGGTGGAGGTCGATGCTGCTGTTCTAACTGGGAACAGCTTTGAATTGCTGAAGAAGGTGAGAAAGAACTCCCCGGTTGTCATATTGAAAAAGTCTCCTCCACCCATGGAAAAAGCTCCGGATACGAAACACGAACAGCCTCCTCAACGGCTGTCGTCGAAAATTTATAAAGTTTGGCGGAGGGTTCAAGACTCCGTGATTGACTCAGACCACTTCCGTCGCCAGAAAAGGGCAAAGGGGGAAAAAGACAAGAACCGCCCCATTAAACAGCAGGGGGCAACAAATTCTAGAATGCCCACTTCAACGGCTCCTTCAACCTCAAAGGTCCATAAAAGGAAGAGGCCAGAAAAAACTCCCATGACACTGACAAAGTCTAAGAGCGGTGAACCTAAACGCCCCAAGTCAGGGGGCATCACAGTTCATACGGTCTATATGGCTTCGGGGAAAGAAGAAAGTCGTACTTCTACGGGTCACCGACCGCTTACCCGGTCAGTGACCAAGTCTCAGGAGCAGCAACAAAAGCTCCAGGAGATGATGACTACAATGGCTGCACTCACGGGGCCAAAAGAGAATCCTGAGACATCCTTAGATGAACGTCAAGAGGAGGAGACTGACGCCGAGTTCCTTCGCCGAGTGCTCGAAAAGAGAGACCAAGAGGCTGCTGAACAAGCAGCCAATATACAACGCATGGGCCTTCTCTTCCAGGATATGATAGGGATGATGATACAACCAGAATCCCCGACTGAAGAACCCCCGATCGTCCTTGGGGATGATAGGGGAGAAACATCAAACCCTCAGCCCGTTCTATCGACGGCGAAAGAAGACACAATCTCTAAAACAGATCTGGACGAATATATAGCCCAGCAGATAAAAGTTCATCACGCAGCCGAAGCAGCCGGCCACGTTGTAAAAACGGGGCGGCCATATCCGGGCTGGTATGACCAAATCAAGTACCCGCCAGGTTACACAATTCCTAAATTTCATGTCTACAAAGGGACCGGCAATCCCCATCAACATGTTGCCCAATTCAGGGCGCTTTGTGGTAACACTGGAGGCGACGACAAGCTCTTGCTGCGCCAGTTTGTTGGAAGCTTATCAGATACGGCTTTCGAGTGGTATTCCGAGCTCCCCAACGACTCTATTAAAACCTTCGCAGAGATGGAGCTGCTCTTCACCCAACGCTTTGCAAGTGCCAGCGAGCGTACTCCGATGACGGCGCTGATTAACGCCAGGGTAAAGCCCGGCAAGACGTGGGTCCAGTACGCTATACGCTGGCGTAATCTATGGTCTAAGTGTGAACAGCGTATAGAAGAAGCCCCTGCGGTGGGAATGTTTGTTGGAACCCTTGATCCACAAGCAACCATCTCGCAGTTTATGATGTTCTTCAAGCGACTTCTTTCCAGGCTTTGATCGACAAATTGGCGCAGATGGATCAAATGGGCCATAAACCCCCTCTTCCGAAGCCGGACTCTCGAAACGATAAAGGAAAGGGAAAAGCGATCATCATCGCTAATGCCCAACAACAACCGAACGACTCGAAGCCGGTTGCTCGTCCAAATAATACGCGCCCATACGTACCCCTTGAGGACAGGATGGGACGTGCTTACTCCTTCCCCCGTGATAAAACGAGGAGGTTATTTGAGCTGGCATTGCGCAATAGGCTCATAAATCTGCCAGATCCAAAACGTCCGTCACAACCAAGTGACGTTAACGAGCCTAATTATTGCCCTTACCATCGAGTGCTAGGACATCCAATCGAAGACTGTTACGTGTTCAAAAATTGGCTTGAAAACCAGTACCGTTAGGACAAGTTTGCGCTATCTGACAAATGGAAAGTGAATCCTCCGCAACCCCACACCTATAAGGGGACGAATACGCCGGGGGCAACATGCTCCGTCATTGAAGAAGCTCCCTGGGAGGTTGTATTATCGGCCAAAACGAGAAGAATGCTAAACGATCTTCAGACCTGTCCAGCGGTCAAGTGGAAGAACCCCTTGGAACCGCAGGTTATAGAGGGGATGTTGAAGCCACGTCCGACTCCGAAGACCGATGGTGGTAGTTCAAGCGTTCATAACCATCCGTCAAAATCTTCGAAAAAGAAGAAGAAGAAATCTAAAAAGCCCGTGAAGCCTGGCGACAAGCGCACGGACTTGCAGAAGCAGATCGACGCACTGGATGAGTACAACCAAAAGGCGCGGACTCCCATTACGCTCCAAGATTTCCTTGATCACGTCTTTCAAAAAGAAGATGAGGAAGAAACTTCATCGGATGAATCTGACGGATATGTGGCAAGCTGTCATATGATCTCTCACTCGACCTCGAACGATGAAGGGACTTCTGGCACCAAAACGCCGGGGGCAAATGCTGAGTCAAGGGTTCCGGAATTATCAATAGAAATGATTGACGCGTTTCTTAGTGAAGCTCGATTGAAAAGTAAAGCTAATCAAGAACGCGAGACGACGATATTCGAAACGGCCAAGCGCCAGCGACTTGAGGAAGGAGCTGAGGTGATCCCACTGGAGCAAAATGCCTCCACCGCTGACAAAAGCCAATTCAAGATAAAAAAGAAGTTCGCTAACGCCATATCGATGGGCATGAAGCTACCACCCTCAGAAGAAAAAGTTACTAGCGTGGTAGAAATGCATCCCTCTTATTGCTTATATCATCAGAAGGTCTCACATTCTACCCAAGAATGCAAAGCGTTCGATAAATGGTGGCAAGGATACGTCGCTAATCAACAACGCTTTAAACGGGAAAAGCGTAAGGTTCGTCGGGAGCAAAGAAACACGACCAAAGTGCTTGAAAGAACTGCCGGCAACTGTCACATGGTTAACACTACCAGGTCACAAGTGCCCACGTTTGGGAGCGACTCTGATGAGGAACTAGAGATTGCCCCTCTCTTTAAAGAGTCAACTTCGGGAAAAGAAGAAGAACCGAAGTCTTGCGAAAATATACAACTGCGGAATCGGACATTGCCTGAAAAGAACCTCGGACCCTCGAATAGAAAAGATAAAGGGAAAGAGAAGGTCTCTGAAGACATCACTTTGGATGACCAAGTCGCGGAAGAGTTAACCGCCAAAAATCCGCCAAAGAGGAGTAAGGTGGATTACAATGTCTTAGCGCATCTGAGGAAGCTACCCTCACAACTCAGCATCCTCGATGCCTTGTTACTATCAAAGGAGGCGAGAGACTCTTTGATTAAGGCGCTACAAGATCCGGACCAGTTCCAAGCCTTCTTGGCCGAAGAAAAGATGAAAGACGAATTGGAAGAAGTGCACACAGCCGACGTTGCTTTCGGTGATGAAGACCTTCTCCTCGGGACGTGTGAACACAATCGCCCCCTTTATGTCTCAGGATATTGCCATGACATAAAGATAGGTAAAATCTTGGTCGATAACGGATCGTCCGTCAATTTACTCAACGTACGAGTGTTAAAGGAGATTTGCATGAGTGTCCAACACCTTGCCCGAGACAAGATCACTATCTCCGGTTTCGACTCTCAATCCTCAAAGACTCTCGGATCTGTGATATTGACGTTACGCTTCGGGTTGCTCGTTACAGACATCAAATTCCATGTTATAGATTCCAAGACGTGCTACAATGCTCTGCTCGGCCGATCATGGCTACACGAGTACAATATCATCCCTTCTACGCAGCATCAGTGCATGAAGTATTCCAGGGATGGCCTCGAGTACACTGTGGCCGGAGAGTTGAATCCGTTTTCCGTGAACGAGGTACGCAAGTATGAAGATGCCAAATACTTCTTGCCGAGCTTCGAAGACACGGAAAGGTGTCACAAACCGGAGAACAAAACTAATGCCACCATCCCTGTCTTCGGCAGTGACACCGAGGAGGAGGATATAATTTATTCAGGTCCATCCTAATCTACCAGGCCAGGACCATCCGTTCCTTCGTTGATCTTCGGTAGTGATTCAGAGGATGAAGTTCATGCTATATTCCCTGCTCGGCCTTCGATACGGATTTCCGATGATGAAGAGCGAAGTCTGCAGATAACCATGGTGCCACTTGAACATTACAAAGAACTGGATGTACTCGACACCAACAGCGTAGAAGAATTGCAGACATTCTATATCCCTCCCGGACGAAGAGGTGAGAAGGCAATCTTATTCTACCGTTCTGAAGAAAACAAGGTGGAAAAAGAAGTTTGGCATGGCGCGGATCCCACACTCGATAGGCTTCAACCTATCCGTCTTCCCAGATATTATACCAAAGGTTTGAAGAAACTGCTGAAACGCCAAGGGATGTCCTTCACACAGACCGTTAGAAAAGCCAAATTCTATGACAAAGTCTGGAACGTTCCCGGGACTCAATGCAAACTGCCTAACGGGAGAACGGAAACAAAAGGACTCGGGTATGTTCGCTCAAAGAAACGGGAGCTGATAAACAGCTGTTATGCCATGTATGACTTTGATGAAGAAGCGGACGCTCAATGGGAAGACGCTAATCCTGAATCAGCAAAAGTTCCTGATGCAAGACCTCCCAACCCATCGTCTGAAGACCAAATGAGCAAACTTACAAAGGATACCAGTCAAAAAGCCTGAGATGATCACGATCGTGAAATGGCAATCTATGAGAAAGCCAAGACACGGCGCCTCCTTCAACAGGCGGTGAAAGATGAAAATACCGCTCCTTGTCAACCTGCTACAAAGAAGGTTCGACGCGAAGGCAAAAACAAGTCGAAGGACCGAAAAGGTGCTCGACAACCACAAAGCAGAGCTAAGAAGCCACGCATCCGAGAGTCAAGCGTTATTGACCTAGCCCTCATGAAGAAAATGGGTCGAGCATACTCATTTCCTCGAAACAAAACAAGGAAAATACTTGATCTTGCTCTAAAACATCAAATGCTTACCCTGCCGGAGTCTAAGTACCCTGAGCACGCAGGCGAAGTGTTCAACCCAAATTATTGCTTGTACCATCGAGTAGTAGGGCATCCTCTTGAAGATTGCTTCACCTTCAAGAATTGGGTTGAAGATCAGTATCAGCTAGGCAAATTCGCGTTGTCTGATAACTGGAGGGTAGCACCGCCGCAAAAGCACGAACCCGAAAACGCAAGGATAGAACCAACTCCGCATTGGGATTGGCAGAAAATTCGCACTTGCCGCGTGGTAACAGTACTAAAAGAAGAGTCTGAGGACATGAACAATCTTCCTTGGTGCTTTGAAAACAGCAGCGATGAGGTAATCTCAGAATTTCCCCCAGCTCCGAAAGAACTGGAAGATGGAATCCATACCACTGCAGATAATCTCAAGAAAATTGAGTTGGGGATGGAAAATGACCCACGACCGACATTCATCAGCGAGCTGCTATCTGAAGAAAGGGTGGCTGCGTTAAAGGATGTACTCCTACAGCACAAAGATTGCTTCGCGTGGAACTATTCCGAAATGCCGGGACTAGATCCAGAAATTGCTGTACACAAATTGGCGATATCCCCGGACATCAAGCCAGTCAAACAAGCGCCGAGGAAAATGCGGCTCGAGCTTGAGATAAGCATCAACGCCGAAGTCAAAAAGCTGATAGACTCTGGCTTCATCCAGGAAGTCCAATACCCTGAATGGATCGCCAACATCGTCCCGGTGATGAAGAAAAATGGGACAGTGCTCATATGCGTAGACTTCCGGGATCTCAATAAAGCCTGCCCAAAAGATGATTTCCCAGTGCCAGTCACCGAACTGATGATAGACAACACATCCACTCATGAGGTTTTCTCCTTCATGGACGGCTCATCGGGGTACAATCAAATAAAAATGCACCCTGAAGATCAGAAGCACACAGCCTTCAGGACTCCTCTTGGTATATTTTGTTATAAAGTGATGCCCTTCGGTTTGAAGAACGCCGGTGCTACTTATCAGAGGGCCATGACGAAGATCTTCGACGACCTTATACACAAAATCGTCGAATGCTATATCGACGATCTCGTGGTCAAGAGCAAATCATACGAGGAACATCTCGAGCATCTGAAGACTGTATTTCAACGCCTTCGGCAATACAACTTGAAGATGAATCCTCTTAAATGTGCGTTCGGGGTTTCCTCAGGCAAATTCCTGGGATTCGTCGTTCGACACCGAGGTATTGAAATAGATCCGTCAAAGATCAAAGCGATCATGGAAATGCCTCCGCCGAGGACTCTCAAACAGCTGCGGTCTCTCCAAGGGAAACTCGCGTATATACGGCGATTCATAGCCAACCTTTCAGGAAAGTGCCGTCCTTACAGCCACCTGATGAAGAAGGGAACCCCATTCGTCTGGGACCAAAAATGCCAAGGCGCACTGGATGAGATCAAGCAATACCTGCAGAACCCGCCGGTGTTGGCTGCTCCGGTAAAGGGGAAGCCTCTTATTCTTTATACAATCGCCCTCGAAGGTTCCTTAGGCGCATTATGGGCACAAGAGAACGATCAAGGGAAAGAAAGAGCACTCTACTACTTGAGTCGAGTCCTGCTGGGGGCAGAAAGCAATTACTCTCCCATTGAAAAACACTGCCTGGCGTTGATCTTCGCAATAACAAAGCTTAGGCACTATGCGTTGGCGCACGAGGTCCGTCTGATTTCAAAAGTGGACCCTCTTAAATATTTAATGTCAAAGGCCATATTGACTGGACGACTCGCTAAATGGGCCCTGCTCTTGATGGAATTCTCGATAACGTATCAACCTCTCAAGGCAGTGAAAGGCCAGGCCATCGCCGACTTCCTCGCTGAGCATCCGATACCCGCCGATTCTCCTCTGAATTGCGATCTTCCAGACGAACATGCGTTCGATGCGATCGACGGTGATAATATCCGATGGGAGCTTTATTTCGATGGAGCATCTTCCATGAAGAAACGTAAACAAAGTACCCCTATAATTAAATCAGGGGTAGGACTCATCTTTGTAACTCCACAAGGAGGAATAATGCGCTACGCCTTCTTCCTAACGGAGCCGAGAACAAACAATAAAGCCGAATACGAAGCTCTGATAGCAGGCCTCGAGATCGCCATTGACATGGGAATTGAAGATCTCCTCATATACGGCGATTCCCAACTGGTCGTTAGTCAAGTAAACGGCGACTACCAAACGTGCAAACCGGAATTGGTAAAATACGGTGAAAAAGTGCAGCAACTGCTAACCCAAATTCCTTCTTACACTTTGGAAAGTATACCGCGCGCGGAAAACAGCAAAGCGGACGCACTGGCCAAACTTGTTAAAGAATTGGCTGACGAGAACCTCGATGACGTTAGAATCGTGATACAAAGCCGTCGAGTGCTCGCCCCAACAGAAATATCTCCGAAATCGTCTGAAGAAAAAGGAGCGAAAGAGGAGACAACCCTGCAAATAAAAGACAGGGAAAATACCGAGGACTGGAGAGAAGTCTTCATAGATTACTTCAAGTTCCACCGAATACCTGAAGAGGCGTCCACAAGTCATCAGCTCATGAAACGAGCTCTGTCTTTCGCCTTCGTCAATGATAATCTATACAAGAGGTCATTCGACTCTCTGTGGCTGAGATGCTTAGGACCTGACGAAGCGAGAAGGGTCGTCCAAGAAGTTCACGACGGACTCTGCGGTTCCCACCAAGCAGGCCCTAAGATGAAATTGAAGATAAAGCGGATGGGCTACTACTGGCCCACGATGATGCAGGATTGCCTGGAATATGCGAGGCAATGTCATCCATGCCAAATTCATGGGGACTTCATCCATCAGCATCCCAATCCACTGCATCCAACAATGGCTAGTTGGCCATTCGAAATGTGGGGAACTGACATAGTCGGTCCCATCGAACCAGCATCGTCAAAGGGACATCGTTTCATCTTGGCGACGACTGATTACTTCTCCAAATGGGCAGAGGCAGTACCATTGAGGGAAGTGAAGACGGAGAACATCCTCCATTTCTTCAAAACGCATGTCATCTACCGGTTTGGAACCCCGAGAAGAATCATCTCTGATAATGGGCCAGCCTATCGAAGTCATAAAATTAGCCGTTTCGCACAGCAGCACAATATAGACTGGAGATATTCCTCAGTTTATAACCCGCGAGCTAACGGTCTAGCTGAAGCCTTCAACAAGACCTTGACGAAGATCATAAAGAAAACAGTGTCACGAAATAAGAGAGATTGGCACGAAAGATTGCAAGAGGCTCTTCGGGCGTATCGGACTACGTTTAAAACGGCCACAAACACAACGCCATACGCGTTGGTATTTGGGACGGAAGCGGTACTCCCTCTCGAGATAGAATTACCCTCTCTACGAGTGGCAGTCCACTACGAGCTGACAGACGAAGAAAATGCTCACCTTCGGTTTGAAGAGCTTGACGCCCTTGATGAAATCCGGCTTCTAGCACAACAAAATCTGGAAGCCTATAAAGTAAAGATGACGCGCTCATATGAAAGATTGAGCCGCCCGAGGACATTCCACCAAGGCGAACTCGTGCTAGTGGTCAAAAGGCCCATGATCCCCAATCGCGCCAAGCGGGGAAAGTTTGAGCCGAACTATGAAGGACCGTATATCGTTGATAAGGTCTACCAAGGTGGGGCCTATCTACTCATGGACATGCACGGTGAAAGGCCTTTCAGGCCAATAAACGGACGCTTCCTAAAGAAATACTACGCTTAATGAGCCACAGCCTAGGTCAATGGTAGATGACGACGACTATGTCCGCTCGCTATCTTCCTAAGCTCAAGCTTTATAAGTAGTAGCCAACCCTCTCAACGGTGGACCGAAATGTCCTTAAACTAATAGCAGACCGAAACGTCTTTAAACTAATACTGCGGCGTCCTTGGGCTGACGAGATGAATAAAAAAAAATAAAAAAAAATAATAATAATAAAAATAAAAATAAAAAAAGCGGTAAGTCCATAAGCAAAATGGGCACGGATGAAAACCCGAAAGGGCTCCGTGAGTAAAAACAGCAGGACTACCGGCGAATGTTGTGAAAACCCGAAAGGGCGCAACTTCGTTAAAGAACCCTTATGGAGTCCTCTCGACCTTGTAAGGAGAAACCACCCGCGTGAGATCCTTACGACTTACAAGGGAACAACACACTTAGGAATCCCCACGATTCCTAAGGAGAAAATACGCTTGCGAGATCCTCACGACTCGTAAGGAGAACTCTCTTATGGGACCCTCACGGCTCATAGGATTTGAAAGTCTTAAGTCACAGAGACCTAAACCTGTGCTTAAGCAAACCCCCACAAACTTCCAATATTGCCCTACAAGCGGCTCATATTGACCCCTGTATACAATCCACGGGCATGAATAAACATTTCCCTAACTAAGTCCCATCTGAAACTAGGGATATGTTTGTATGGTAAACAACCCTTGTAAATCCTCTCGACTTACAAGGAGAAAGCCCTCCTGTAGGATCCTTACGACTTACAGAGAAACAAACACTTAGGGATCCTCACGACTCCTAAGGAGAAAATACACCTACAAGATCCCCACGACTTGTAGGGAGAAATACCTTCACGAGACCCTTACGGCTCATGAAGTCAAAAGCCTTAGCCGACAGGATCCTAACCCTGGTCGCTAAGCCTCCTTTGTTCGACAACGACAGAGCCAAATGATGATTCGCTCCTGATAATATCCCAGTTGCAGCGGTGCTGATGCCGAAATCGGTGTCCAATTTCAGGTTTACGGTGAAAGCCAGTAGGCCGCACATGCATACGAAATAGCCGAAATGATAGGGCAACTTGCAATAAAAAGCAGCAAGTAAAAATGTATGCATGCAAAATAGCCGAAATGGTTGGGCAACTCACAATAAAAAGCAGCGAGTAAAAATAAAATAAATAGCCGAAACGATTGGGCACCGCGAAAAATAGCCGAAATGATTGGGCAATCGCGACTTTCGCGATATAAAAGCTGAAATGATAGAGCATCGCGGAAATAAAACAAAAAAAATAAGAAATGATAAAACTTCGGCCCTACAGTTAAGATCATATCGATCCCTGTATACAATCCAAGGGCGTAAACAAAGAAGGAACCATACTTTCCCAGCGGACTCCGTCAGAAGACGAAGCCAAACCTCAACGGTTCATTTCAACCGAAGAAGCCAGTGACTTCAGCAAAACTCCTCGACTCACGGATACAAACACTCCTTGACGAGAGCCTTCTGATTCGCGTCGACTCGCAGAGCCACCAGCGCCTCCGTGGGAACCCTCGACTCGTTTCAAACCCCAAGGACACAAATAATCCTTGGCGCTTGGGAAACAAATAATCCCTAGCAAACTCCTCGACTCACGGATACAAACACTCCTTGACGAGAGCCTCTTGATCCGCGTCGACTCGCAGAGCCACCAGCGCCTCCGTGGGAACCCTCGACTCGTTTCAAACCCCAAGGACACAAATAATCCTTGGCGCTTGGGAAACAAATAATCCCTCGCAAAACTTCTCAACTCACGGATACAAACACTCCTTGACGAGAGCCTTCTGATCCGCGTCGACTCGCAGAGCCACCAGCGCCTCCGTGGGAACCCTCGACTCATTTCAAACCCCAAGGACACAAATAATCCTTGGTGCTTGGGAAACAAATAATCCCTCGCAAAACTTCTCAACTCACGGATACAAACACTCCTTGACGAGAGCCTTCTGATCCGCGTCGACCCGCAGAGCCACCAGTGCCTCCGTAGGAACCCTCGACTCGTTTCAAACCCCAAGGACACAAATAATCCTTGGCGCTTGGGAAACAAATAATCCCTCGCAAAACTTCTCAACTCACGGATACAAACACTCCTTGACGAGAGCCTTCTGATCCGCGTCGACTCGCAGAGCCACCAGCGCCTCCGTGGGAACCCTCGACTCGTTTCAAACCCCAAGGACACAAATAATCCTTGGCGCTTGGGAAACAAATAATCCCTCGCAAAACTTCTCAACTCACGGATACAAACACTCCGTGACGAGAGTTTCTTTGACTCACATCTTGGGCAGTAAGGATTCAAAAACTTGCTTCCTGAACAAATGGGACCCTGCAAGTCAATTCTAAATGGTCTCTTGCATACTATTCACGGGTCTCACTCTCTGAAGTCGTTTCTCGACAAAGAGGGAAACAACCGCTTACGGGCCCTCTCGACTCGTAAGAGGGAGAAATTCTCTTATAGGATCCTTTCGACTTATGAGAGAAAACCACACTTGGGAATCCTCACGACTCCTAAGGAGAAAATCCACTTACGAGATCCTCTCGATCCGTAGGGAGAAAAGTCTCTATGAGACCCTCACGGCTTATAGGGTTGAAAAGTCTTAGGCAGCAGATCTGAACCTGCGGCCTAAGCCATCGTTATTTCTTAAGAAGGTCGGGATGCTCGTCCCAATCGTCCGTAAATTATGGTTATAAAGGTGGCGTACTGATAATAAAAGAAAGGAAAGACCAAGAAATGACACATTACAGAAAAGGTGTATCTTTTATTCGTAAACTTGATCAAATACAAGATACATTATGTCAAAGGATAAAAAAAGTATATACATATACATTCTTTTATTTATAAGTACGAATGATACAAAAATGGATAGCTACTGAGGAGGAAGTGTCTTTAGTAAGTTCACAAGCTGCTCTCGCACTTCCTTCAGCACTTCCTCTCGAGTGACAGCCGCGGCCACCTCCGCCTCCACCTGAGCCCGTTGTTGCAAGGAAGATGAAAGCTGCTCCTCTACCGCCTTCTGGGCTGCTTCCTGGCTGGCTGAAGCTCGCTCGACAACGTGAAGTTTATGCCTCAATGATAATCCTTCGGAGAGACATTGCAGGAGGCCCTCAAAGATAACCTTCAGCCGTGCAGCATTGGCCTCCACCCGAGCATGCAGTTGAGCGGACCTGCTCGAAGCATCATCACGCTCCTTGCGCCTTGAAATAACCTCTTGTTCGAGATGGCGGAAGTAAGAAGCGCTCTGCTCAATCCACGCAGTCCTCTGATTATTGGCAGCCACAGTCTCGGGAGTGGGACGCAACGACTCCAATTGAAATAGGCAACCCTCGATCTCCTTACAATGGTTAACCCAGGATGCAATTATGCTCTCATTATGAAAGTTCACGAGTACTGCTAGCATCGGGTTAACCACCATAGCGAAGTCGGCGGCAGATGTAGGAGCTTCAACATCGAGTTCCTCGACATAATCACTTAACATGCGCAGACTATTCGCAGCGCCCTTTGAAGACAGACTCCTCAGATAAGGACCCGCCGGCATTGTGACGCGAGGTTCAAAGGACGCCGAAGCCAGAACGACAGCTGAAAGAGACGGGATGCGATCAGATAACAGTACAGAAAATAGAGAGAGGAAAGTTACCAATATGATGGTCATTGTACCAGTTAAGACAGGTGGCAAGGTCGGAAGGGCTGGTGGTACGGCTGAGCTTTTATCCCCTTCTTCAATCTGTAGCACTGCAGTTGAGATGAGAAAAAGAGGTTAGAGACAATTCCATCAATAAAAAAAGAGGGGAGAGAGAGGAAGAATGTTAGCAGAAATTATACTTACCAACGCCACCAGGGGAGGAAGCAAGCTTAGATGGGAAGGAGAAATATGGGAGCAACATCTGGTGTACATGATCAAAAAGCGCTCCTGAGAACACGACAGTGTGACTTTAGTAAGCGAATTAGATATCTGGAAAACAAGATTAATAAATCGTAAACGTATACCTTCCAACATCTTCGAGGGTATGAGAGAAGGTTGAGAGGTGACCACCGCCAAAGCGGTCATCGAAGGCGCGCCCTCGAGCGGTGGGGCATCGGCACTAGCTGCGCCTGCATCACGAAAAGGTGGACTTGTCAGAAATGGTTATAAAGTAAAGAAAAGCAGCCACTTAGGGTTTACCTGAGGAGCTCCCGGCTGAAACGGAGGCGACTCCCTCCTCTATCGACATAAGACCACCGCCTGTAGCCTCATCGCCCGACTCGATGGGGACCGTTGTCGTGCTCGCGAGACCTGGAGACAGCGGAGGACCATAGATGGGGAGGGCAATGACTGGAGTATTGCCAGATTCCAGAGAAGGAGCGGTTGGTTCGTCCTCGGGAATCATGGCCACCTCGCCCACTACTCTCTCAGGTTCAATAATGGCGGTCGTATCGTCCACCATCGCCAGGGGATCGCCGGCCTCGAGCACTTCATTCGCCACCACCCTGGACTCAGCTATGATGATCATATCATCTGCCCCCGCTTCAGGTTCGGCATCAATGACCTTCTCAGTGATAGGCCCCTCGACCTCCACTCCAGGCTCCATGGCCTCAACAATATTACCTACTGTCAGTTCGGGTTCGGCGGGTACCGCTTCCTCCGCTCCCCTGGGCTCGACGGTCGTTTCCGCCTCTCCCTCGATCAGACTTGGCCCTGCAAAGATAAGAGATATAAGGACCAATGACATTAAAATCCTTATAACAAAAACTCTGAGAGAAATATTACCTGAAGCGGATTTGCCGTTTGCGCTCCGAACTGCTCGCGCCACCTCTCTACGGGCGGTAGATAGGGTGACAGGGGCCTCTTCGGAGGGAGTATCAGCTCGAGGGGCGGCGCTGGGTCCCGCTCCCATGGCCAAGGCAGCCCTGCGCGCCTTCGCCTCACGCCTCAACCGCTTTCTCTCCTCTCGAGCGGTTATGAGGGACCTCTGTGACGCCTCCCTCAAGGCATCATCATCTTCATTCAGGGAGGCCTCCAGAGCCTTTAAGGCATCTCTCATCGGCTTTTCAAGATGAGCCCCCTTCGGTGTCCCAGAGGGAACAGGAACATCGGCCGCTGGTAGAACATCTGCATCGCTAGGAGGGAGCGGCATTGAGGTCCCTGCAATTAAAATGGAAAGGTTAGATCGACCATAACGCAAGAAAAATGAAAAATTCGATGAGTCGAAACTTACTAAGGCCGACAGATGCCCTGGCACGTTCCTCCTCCTGAAAGGTCTTCAGAGAAGCGGCAATGGCTTCTTCATCAGTGATGCCTGTTAAAAGAAAAGAGAGAAAAGCGTTAGTCAAAAATAATGAAATAAGGAAGAAAATACGTTACAGTAAACAAAGAGTGACTAGTAGTTACCTGATTGCACAAGCTTAGCCAGCCACGCATCACGCTTCACCAGCCATGCTGAAGCTCTGAGAGCAGCTTCCAAGTCTGTATCGTCCGGCGGCGGCATCACTAATCCCGCGTTAGTCCCATATTCGAGCAGACCCTCGGAATAAGGAGCGTGGGGTTCCTGGCCGAACGCAACGTCCACGGCGAAGAGCGATTTCTTTTTCTTTTTCCCTCCAGCCCTAGGCTCACGGGGAAGCGACTTACGCTTGGCAGCCGCTTTGGGACGACGGGTCCCGATGTCCGCACCCGCGCCAGACTCCGGGGTGCAGGAGATGCATCCGCGATATCGGGGAGCGGTAATTCATGTGGAGGACTTTGCGCACGTGATGGTCTGCTCCCAGCATCTTTTAAGGGAGCGACTATTGGAGTCCTTGGCACCAGAGGAGCGTTGCGATCGCTACCTGGAGGTGCACCCTTACGGTCGATCAGCAACCGCCTTTCCTCCTTTATGACCGCTCCCGTCGAATGACTATACCATTCGGTGTATACCCTAAGGAGACGGGGAGCACAAGCCGGCTCACTGATAAAGAAGTAAGAGCCCGTGTTTAGACGCATGAAGTGATGCAGCGCCCTCTCTATCCCTTCTTCGTTCGCGGCAGGTTCCGATAAAAAGGCCTCCAGCGGTACCCCTTGGTTATAGCTCAGCTGTTGGGCGAAACGATGCGGGTTATATCTCATGAAGATCGCTCCCCCGTCTTGCCTAAACACCAAAAAGCCCGGTCTGATAGAGTATAAGTGAAGGGTCTCCTGGGCCGTTAAAATCGAAGCGCCGTCCTTGAAAGTGTCTTGCAATGGCCGCACCGCAGTAGCGGACGTTTTTCCAATGGTCAGCACCTTGTCAATAAAAGACACACCGGCTCCAACGGTGTGGGAACGAAGGAGTAAACTCCTGGCATCTCGCGGCGATGGATTTACGATTGATGCGCCGATCAACTGTAAAAGGCGAGGAAAAATGCACCTTTCGTAGAATGAGGGCCTTTTATGCATGCCGAAAACACCCGCTGTATGTAGTTCGAGCCACGACATGAAGTAGTGCATTGGGAAAACCACATGCAACGCCCCGGGCTCATTAGCATCTGCCGCTCGGCTAAGGCCGTGATATAAATGTGCCAAGCCGGCGATCCCAACGGCCACCTTTACCCCGATAATCATTCGGTGGGCCGGGTAAAAAACAGAGGGCCGCATGCGGTGAGGATGCATTGGAAGTGCAAACCAACTCAGCCAAAGCCCAAGAAACCCCAAAAAGAAGGCCTCCTCGTCCATCTCGGGAGCTGCAACTTCTGCAAAAGACATGGTTGAAGAGTTGGGAAGAAAAAAGTCCTTCTGATCTATATCTCTCGCTGGCAGGTTATCCAAACCTAAGCCGAAAGGATCCTCAAGGTAGGCAAACTTGGCAGTCTTCGCCGAAAGGACGTTTGGATGAAGGAACCGAGCAATAAAATCCTCGAAATTAACTCCACGGCTCCCATGCTCAACGAAAAGGGCCTCGTAGATGTTCAACACCTTGATCAGACTTGGAAACTGATGTTGAACAGCGTTCTCCGGCGTGAGCTCCCTTACCATTGGCTTAGCCCCATAGATGTACTCATCCGGCGGGAGCAATTCCTCATAATGCTCCCCCATAGCCGGTAGGCCAGACACCTCCGTAAACTCTTCCAGCGAAATGGACACTTCCCGATCCATGGCAAGGAAAGTGTGAGTAGGAATGTTCCACTGCTCCAGGAAGGCCTTGAACCACCAAGTAGGAAGCGTAGGATACTGGAAGAGAGAGACGTAGACTGCGGTGTACAGTCCTAGTCTTATCAACTGCGACTTCCTCGTCGACAGGATATACCGGGCCCACGGCAGATAGCCAACCGGGTGGCGGGGGATCAGACCAATGTTATATGATTGCCCCCAAGGTCTCGCCTCGCCCTGACAGATACGGCGTCCTAGGATGTCCAAAACCATCGGACGCTGGACCGGGATGGCATCTATGGCCGGATGAAGAAAACCCTTCGATGTCCAATCCGTCATCTCCGCGGCATACTGCACCGGGGGTGGGCTGGCGTAATGAATCGCCGTTATAGGCTCCGACGGCACCGCACATGTAAAGCTGCGCCGACCCATAATAATTTGATTGTACCACGACCCCCAAAGGTGGAGACTCTTATACTCCGGGTCGTACGCCTTGATCATGGCCAGGACCTCGCGATCCAAAGGCGCCTCTGGAAACACCTCCCCTGAGCGGACAAACGGGAATGAAGTGTCTTCAGACATGATCGCTGCAAAAAGAGCAATGTAGCTGTCAGTGTTGAATCCCAACGTTCGGCATTGAAAGAAGAAAATGCATCAATTAAAATTAAAATCAAGATTAATTAATCACACCGCACCACAGTGCAGTGAGTAGGAGACCAAAGAGGGACCCATGAAATCTAAATGACAATACGTCAATCAATAAGACAAACTCATCATTGGATGAGATTGTCAGTTGGTCCCTAGGGGGAACATTCCCATAATAAAAAGGGGGGAAAAATCCCTAGAGACAAGGAAGAAATCTCCTCTTTCAGAGCAAAGCTCTGTCACAGAATGACACTTGTCAAATTCTGGTCTCAAAAGAGTAAAATTCTTTAAAAAAGGAGCTTAGCTCTGTAACATTCAAAAAAAAAAAATGTGTGTTGAAAATAATTTTAAAATTAAAATTTCTAGAATCTTGAAAGATCCATGAAAACTTACGAAAAAGTTCTTTGCCTTTCAGATCTAAAAGATCTACATTTGATCCAAGAGCAAAGCTCTGTTCATGGGTTAGAACCCATGAAAGATCTCTGTGGATCTGTAAGTTCTTTTAGAGCAAGGCTCTGTTTATGAAACCCCAAGGGGGACCTCTTTAGATCGAAGGATCTGTAAAAGCCAAGCTCTATTAATTAATTAAATCTGAGATTAAGTTTACCTAAAATTTTCTAACTTAGAAAATAAGAGCAAAGTTCTAAAGTTCTGGAAACGAGAGCAAAGCTCTGAAGTCTTAAGCAAGAGCAAAGCTCTGGAAAATCAAAACCTAATGGTGAGATTTTCTAAGGGTCAAACGCCCTATTTATAAGGCGCTTGCGCCTCTTGAGATTCCCCCTTGATCCAACGGTCAGGAGGGTTGCCACCGTTGCACTCACGTGTGCGCCACGTGAGCGCAACGGTGGGGGGGCATTTGTTTCGCCCAATCAGAGCAAAGCTCTGTTTGAATTCAAAATTCAAATTTTGAAGCAAAGCTTCAAGTCCCGCGCGCAGCGCCCAAGAAAGCGCACCCAATCAGAGCAAAGCTCTGATTGAAGGAAGCAACGCTTCAACTGCACTGCACGCTGCGCTGCGTGACACGCGTCAGCGCAGATGCGCTAGCGCAGTTGCGCTGCGCTCTGCGCTGCGCGACACGTGTCAGCGCAGATGCGCTAGCGCACTTGCGCTGCGCTCTGCGCTGCGCGACACGTGTCATGCGCTGGGGCATTTGCGCCAAAACTGAATTAAGATTTTTACGAAATCTTTTCTGTTCTTTCCAGAACTAGAAGATTTTCTTCGGCCTTTGGATCAAAGATCCAGCGGTGGGAAAATTCCCAAAAATCACTCAGGAAAGATCCTGTTAACAAATTCAACAGATTTGTGGTCACTATAAATAGGACCCTAAGCCTCAATTCAAAGGCATCAACAATTTTCTCGAAAGATCAAGAACTCTAAGCAGAGAAAATTCTGAGAAAATCTCAAGAAAGAGGTAAAGAACCTTCATGGATTAGAAGAAATTCCTTCTAATAGACCATTAGTCTAAATAAAAATATATAAGATCAATGATCTTTATATAAAAAAGAAAACAGTGCTTTGCACTTCTTGTGAACCTTCGGTTCTTTAAAAACAAAAAATAAAAATAAAAGAATAAAAAAGAATATAAAAAAAAAAACAGTGCTTTGCACTTTTAAGAACTTCTGGTTCTTCGAATAAAGAAGAAATCTATTTTTTCTTTGATCTAATTTAGATCAAGAACTTAAACAGTGCTTTGCACTTCCCTTCTTGAATCTAAAAAGATTCTTAGTGCTTTGCACTTCCAAGTTGCGCCGTTGCGCTCTTAAGGGAGCGCCACGTATCCGCCATAAAATCACTTGCGCTAAGCGCCCTTAAGATAGAGCTTTGCTCTCTGGAATTGGCGTAACTCACTGAGAGCGCGCCACGTGTCAGCAGCGCAACAGCGCAGCGCGCTGCGCTAGTGCGCTTGCGCTCATCAGAGCACGACACGTGTCATCACCATAGGAACTTGCGCTCATTACTTAGCGCAAAGCGCAGATGCATTAAAAAGGGCCAAGCCCAATTAGGAGAGGGCCTAACAGGCTTAATGAAGCGCAAATTCATTATTTTAAGGGGCAGAGCCCAAACCAGAACAGATGCTTTGCATCATTTATAAATAGGCAGAGCCCAAAATAAACTGATACTCTATATCTTTTGTAGAGCCTAAATAAGAAAAATGCAATGCGAATAAAGTGCTGAACTGGACTTAGCCCAATCATGGCCATAAGTCCTTAAATTAAATTGACTGAGCAAAATGGCTCTCCTAAATCAATTCACGACCGGTTCGAGGGTACATCTCCGAACTCCTTTGACATTTGTCGCTGTAATTCCTCAACGACGTCAAAGAGGTGACGGGTCCCAACGACCATACACTAAAATATCGGACCGAAACGTCCCTAAACTAATGACGGACCGAAACGTCCCTAAACTAATATCGGACCGAAACGTCCCTAAACTAATATCGGACCACCACGTCCTTAAACTGGCATCGGACCACCACGCCCCTAAACTGGTGATCGACCACCACGTCCCTAAACTGGAATATGGACCACCACGTCCCTAAACTGGCGATGGACCACCACGTCCCTAAACTGGAAAATGGACCACTACGTCCCTAAAACTGGAACAATAGAGCCTCCAAATGCTCTTTTGCCGGATCTAAACGGTCCCGTTTAAGTTGATCTTAGCCCCAAATACGGCTAACGTATCCTTAAACATTTAAAATGAATGCTAATACTCCAAGTCAATTTCGGCTCAATGGTACATCTCTGAACTCCTCTGACACTTGTCGTTGTAATCCTTCAGCGAAGTTAGAGAGGTGATGAGTCCCGACGGCCATAAATTAAATGGATCATGTTTAAGTTGATCTTAGCCTCAATGAGGCTAACGTATCCTTAAACTAAAAATACCAAACCCAAATCTAACTCAATACGGATTTGGACTAACCCACGTCCTACGGGTGACGACATCACTCAGTCTCCGTATACAATCCACGGGCAATCACAAACAAAACAAACACACACGACACGAAGTGAAATTCTGGAGAAGGAGAAAGTTGTTACCGCGATGCGGTAGCGTAATTAACTGCAGGGGCTTGCGCCTGCAGGGAAGAGCGTCCCCACAATCAAAAACCCCTCATCCTGAGGGGGAATCTGACGAAGTCTGCTACATCGGCCGCATCCGTCTAAACCTCCGATACCAGGTGCCAAAAATCAACTTGGCATCTTCGGAAAGATAGACGGATAAAACCAAATAGCATCTGCCCCGAACCTCAGCGCCAGGACTTCAGCAGTCCTGTGCGGCCGTCTTTCGGAGGGGAACAGTACTCATTGACTACCCTGGCCCCACTAGTATGATCTCATCATAGTCCAGTAGTCGAGTACATATCCTAAGGGTTTTATCAACATGTGAGAGCAAGACAGTAAACTAATACAAGTCAACATGTTAAGACAAAGTGAAACCAAATAGCATACTATTATGTCGAGCAAGAAAGTCCTCTCTATATATGTTCAAGCATCTACTATAATTTACATCATATGTACAATAATGGCCTCTAGGGCATATACATAACTAACAATCTCCCACTTGCACTAAGGCCAGCTGTTGTAGTATCTCATACCTAACATCCCGAAGAGTCTCTCAAAATGTATCTGGGGAATGGCCTTTGTGAATGGATCCGCAGTGTTGTCCTTCATATCAACTCTCCTGACCTCGATCTTCCGGCGATCAACTATCTCCCGGATCAGGTGATACCGCCTCAGAATATGTCTGGACTTCTGACCTGGGTTCCTTGGCCAAAGCCACAGCTCCATTGTTATCACAATACAAAGGTATTGGATGCTCAATGGACGGAACCACACCAAGTTCAGTGATGAACTTCTTCATCGAGACAGCCTCTTTGGCAGCATCGTTGGCAGCGATGTATTCAGCCTCCATCGTCGAGTCTGCAACGGTTTCCTGTTTGGAACTCTTCCAACACACCACCCCTCCATTGAGGGTAAAGACAAATCCCGAGTGCGACTTAGAGTCGTCCTTATCACTTTAGAAGCTTGAATCGGTAAAGGACTCCACCTAGAGTTCTCCGTTACCATACACAAAGAACATCTCCTTAGTTCTTCTCAAGAACTTGAGAATGTTCTTCACAGCTCTCCAGTGACTCTCTCCAGGATCTGCTTGATACCTACTCACTACACTTAGTGAGTATGCTACATTGGGTCTAGTACATAGTATCGCGTACATGATAGAGCCTACTGCCGAAGCATAGGGTATCCCTTGCATATGAGCTCTCTCCAAATCAGTCTTGGGAGACATCTCTTTGGAGAGAGTGAGTCCAGAGATCATAGGCTGGTTCCCACGCTTGGATTCATCCATACTAAATCTCTTTAGTATGGTGTCAATGTACCTGGATTGGGACAATCCCAGTATCAGTTTAGACCTATCTCTATAGATCTTTATTCCCAGTATGCATGAGGCATCACCTAGATCTTTCATTGAGAATCTTTTTGATAAGAAGAGCTTGACCGAGTGCAGCATAGGAACATCATTTTCTATCAAGAGTATGTCATCCACGTACAATACGAGGAAGATGACCTTACTCTCTGCAACCTTCTTGTAAATACAAGGTTCATCTACGTTCTTGATGAAGTCAAACTCTTTGACTACAACATCAAAACAGATGTTCCAATTCAGCGATGCTTGCTTTAACCCATAAATGGATTTAAGCAGCTTGCACACCTTTTCGCTGCTTCCACTATCTACGAAGCCCTCTGGCTGAGTCATGTACACACACTCTTCTAAATCACCATTTAGAAAGGCAGTCTTAACATCCATCTGCCAGATTTCATAGTCATGTTATGCAGCAATAGCAAGTAGGATCCGGATGGACTTAAGCATAGCCACTGGAGAAAAGGTTTCTTCATAATCCACACCTGGTCGTTGACGAAAACCCTTTGCAACAAGTCTAGCTTTGAAAGTTTCAACTTTTCCATCTACACCAAGTTTCTTCTTAAAGATCCATTTGCTCCCAATGGGTTTTACCCCTTCAGGAGCAACTTCCAAAGTCCATACTTTGTTGGTGTACATGGATTCCATCTCAGATCGCATTGCATCCAGCCATTTCACAGAGTCACCACTCGTGATGGCCTGCTCGAAGCTAGTTGGGTCATCATCTTCCATGATGCAATTCTCGCTCCCACCATCAATGAGAAAACCGTAGTATCTCTCAGGTGGACGAGAAACCCTACTAGATCGGCGGAGAGGCTGGGGTTCGTCAGGAACTACTGAATTCTCTGGTTCCATCAAATCTTCTGTTGTAGTTTGTTCTACTGGAACTTCTTTCAGTTCTACCTCAGAGCCACTAATCTCTTTTGCAAGAAATTCCTTTTCTAAAAAGGTGACATGTTGAGCAACAAACACCCTTTGTTCCTCACTGTGGTAGAAGATATACCCTCGCGAATGCTTGGGATATCCAACAAACTTACATAAAACAGACCTTGCCTCGAGTTTGTCCGGTTTTTGTCTTTTGACATAGGCCGGGCAACCCCATATCTTAACAAAATTAAGATATGGTCTTTTCCCTTCCCATATCTTATATGGGGCGGTAGGCACATATTTGGTAGGAACTTTATTCAGTAGGTATGCCGCTGTCTCAAGCACATATCCCCAGAAGGAAATAGGTAACTCAGTATTGCTCATCATAGAGCGCACCATATCTAATTGGATGCGATTCCTCTGCTCCGATACACCGTTGTGCTGTGGTGTATAAGGAGGAGTAAGCTGAGAGAGAATCCCATTCTCTTTTAGATAGTCTAGGAACTCAGTGCTCAAGTATTCTCCTCCTCGATCAGATTGAAGGATCTTAATACTTTTACCTGTTTGGTTCTCTACTTCCTTCTTATATTCTCTGAATTCTCAAAAGCTTCTGATTTGTGTTTCATCAGGAACACATATCCGAATCTTGAGAGATCGTCAGTGAACATAATGAAGTACGAAGAACCATCCCTGGCATGTGTAGATATTGGACCACATACATCACTATGTATCAGCCCTAAGAGTTCTGTAACTCTTACTCCGTGTCTACTAAACGGAGTTTTGGTCATTTTTCCCTTGAGACATGACTGGCAAGTGTCATAAGATGAAAATTCAAACGGATTCAAATATCCATCCTTATGCAACTTAGCTAGCCATGTCGTATTGATATGACCTAGTCTACAATGCCACAAGAAGGATTCGTTCATTTCTGAACTCTTCCTTTTGTGTGTGTTTTGTACATTAAGTACTGTAGTTTGGTTGAGAACGTACATGCCATTATTTAACGATCCTGATCCTATCAACTTTTGATTCAGGAATATGTTCATAACATTATCCTGTATTGCAAAATTATATCCTTCTTTATTCAATAAAGAAACTGATATAATATTGCATCTCAGGGTCGGAATGTAATAGCACTCCTTCAGAACCAATGTATTACCATTTGGTAACACAAGGTGATATTCGCCAACTGCTTTGGCTGCAAGATCTGCACCATTCCCTACTCTTACGGAATGATCACCCATTCCCAGTTCTCTACCTTTACGTAGCCCATGCAACATATTACATATGTGGGATCCCGATCCGGTATCTAATACGCAGGACGTAGAGTGAACTGAGAAACAGTTCTCTATAACTAACACACCTGAAGAAGATGCATCAACATGCTTATTCTTCGTTTGGGCGGCATGAGAATCTAGATATTCTCTTATTTCCTGCTTAGTCTTATAACACTTATAAGAAAGAATGGGACCAACGTTCCCCTGCTCAGTATAATAAGTGGGTTCAGTCAATACATCCATATTATTATCTTGATTAAGGCCTGACATGGTCGCTACCTGGAGAGAGAGAGAAGAAAATACTTTAGCGTATGCTCTTGCAAGATTAGATTGGTTATTATCTTATCTAATCAGGATGTCTCCCACTATTTTTATCAAATCTTCCTTCAAACTCTAAAAGGAAAGATTAGCCGGGATTAATTACACCTTACAGGTTCGCCAATCTTTCAGCCAGGTCAGTGTTAGTACTTTGAGGGAGGTTCCCCGTGCTTACGCACAGACCTAATTAAAATAAACCTCGTTTTCCCAGAGGCATAACCCCATTAACACCTTTCTAGACACCTACCTGATTGGCTAATTGTCCAGTGTAAAATTCTCTCAGGAGCAACTCTTACTCTCAGTGGGTATCGGGATCCAACTATCTCATAGGAGGCATGCAATCTCATTGCAAATTTCAACACTTGAAATTCCCGATAATATTTTGCCCTAAGCATCCATGACCTTAACGGAGGTCAACAAATCATAGGGTGCTAGTCAAGTTCAACCCGTCATTTCTTTGATTGAATCAAACCCACCCGCACGACCCTTGACGGAGGTCAACAAGGCCGTACGACTACCCTAATCCAATCTGCATCATATGCATAAACAGATAAATAGTAGTTAGCTACCGCACACTACGTCTTGACGGAGGTCAACAAACGTAGCACGAATACTAAGTAGGACTTATCTAAAATGACGGAGGGTTACGACAGGTTTTTCTAAAAACCTATTGCGTAATGAACTTGATATCGTTGTAGAAACAAGTGATTTTGAAAAGGAGTGTTTTTGAGGCGTTTCTAGTTTCACTAAAGAGATCACTCCCGGTGAAGGGATCTCGGCTCTTTCATCATCAAATAAGGTGCAGGGTATATTATATATACTGCGGTGCAAAGCAAGAACTATAGAAGAAATCAAAAACTAAACCGTGAGTTTGTAGCATCTGCCAGTTTTGCTAAAGAGGTCACTCCCGGTGAAGGGATCTCGGCTCTTTCCTCATCGAATAAGGTGCAGGGTATATTATATATACCGCTGTGCAAAGCAAGGCTATAGCTACCCTTTTTATAAAGGTTTGATTCTACAACATCTTTTAGGTTTCTTTTCTTTTATTAATCTCATTAATAAATCCCATCATTTATGCTTTCTAAGCATCACAGAAGAAACGAAAGCATTAATATTTATATATCAACATATATATATAGTATAAGCATTCGTCTCAGGCAGTAATATGATCTCATCACAGAACATTGCAGCAGAAGATAACATATGAAATATTGGATATACTAGGACATTCGTGGTTTATTTCGAGCCTGTATAAAACACGGATTCCATGGTCGCGATGAATAGCCAAACCCACATCCCTAGACCCCTACGAGAGCGGCAAGCAACACTGCCAATTCTAGGGTTAGGAGACCCGGTCTCGACTCCTCGAGATGGCCTCCCACTGGACCCTAGAACCCGGTTATTTGTGCTCCCCTCCTCGGGTCTACCTAATGCGGAAAAGTAAATAATATACAATGGTGACATCAACCTCAACCCGGAAGTGCCCCAATAAAAGAATATTACATACAATGAATTTTACATGAATGAATATAAAAACCCTCATCTCACATAAAAACCGCCGGCTATTCAGAACACGACGATCCAATATAACATATTACAGCAACACATAATATCTCATATCATCAACGTAAGCAAGTATGCGTATCCCGATTGTCGTTGATGTATAGCAACGAAGCCGGCGATACACCACATACTACGCTTACGGTCACAGAAAAGAAAGTGTAAAACTACAACATTTGGAATCCACAATCACTTTAGACATCATAAATCCGAAATATCACATACTTCGCATTTCATGCCTAACTATATGAATTCCACATATTGTATCACATTCCAGATAAATAGACAAAATTAAACTTTCCGATCGAATAATCAAACACTAAGATTTCCCAAATAGCTCAACACTTGAGCAGAGTTCAAAAATCCCAGAACATGTCACAGCCCCAATGAACCAGTCGTAGAAGGGTCAAACCAATGCCTCACATGTGGCAATCTAAACTACCACAAACCTTAGGGTTCAGTGGCAGTTTTGACGGTCACATAATCGAGTTAAGGTTACGTTCTTCTAGAGGGTCCACAGATATGCTTGTATGTTTTTCTGAAAGTTTCAAACTCAAGAAAAATTCAACACTTGAAAGTTTTCCGTTATGGGAAAAATGAGTTATTGATATCCGTTCGAACCTTTTAACACATTCTACGTTACCCAAAAAACTAAATGATGTTAAACATCCGATCGAATCAATGAATTTTATAGATCTCCAGAAAACTCAACACTTGAGTAATATTAAAAATTCCCAGAAGCATGTAGTAATACCTACGGATGTTACCTAGAAGTATCTGTCCCTAATACCCAAGTACGGTCGCGGAACCGCCGCGCAAAGCATGGTATTGCCGCGGTTCCGTGGTGACTTGAGGGAATTAGGAGTTCGAATTTCACAGTTATCTATAGAATCACATGCTTAATTTTCTGAGTATTTTTAATAGAGAAAAAACCACCTTTTAAAAAAATTCCAGAGAGGGGGTTAAAATTGACGTTTCGGGGTTCGATCGGACATTTAACTTCGTATACACGACTCCTAATGCTCTAGCTAGGCTTTGATACCTCTGCAGGTTACTAGGCACTGTCACAAAGGTCTACAAGGTATCAACCATGCCGAATTTAAAATTTTCAAGTGCTGAACAAGCTAAAGCGAGGATCTTTGCTAGATAATTAGGGTTAACAAAGCATGTAAACAACTTTACATCTAAGAGAAAGGGATTACAACCTTTGTAGTCCGTTCCTTCGCTTCATAAGCTCCGAGTAGTAGTCCCTTCGCTGCGATCCATGAACTTCCGGACTCTAGAGAGGCTCCACAAGCCGAACGATCCATGCTTACTTGAAGTCTTCCTTTTCGAAAATGATCTACCTTGAAGAATCTTAAACCCAAGATTACACTTCACTAAACAACTTATTAGAGAAGTGAACACCCTAATCTAAGTGGTTAGAATAGATGAGGATGATGAAGTAGGAATTTAGCTCTCTTTTATTTTCAATTTCTCACTTTAATTCACCACTTTACAAAAAGCTAGCAAGGTTTTCAAGGAGGAAGAAGAAGAAGAAGTCTTTTGTGATGAATAATGAAATTATTGCTATGGTTACAAATACAACCCTTTAGTTAAGAATGAGTGGCTTAACTCATGTAGAGAATAAACCTAGGGTGAAGGGTTTGGGTTGGGTTAGAAATATCTAAGGAAAATATCTTAACAAAATATCTAAGCTAGAAACAAAATAAAGCTTCTAGAAGCTTCATGAAAAAGCTAACCCAAATCAAACCCTAACTATATTTAATCTCCACAAATCGTGTTGCATTTGTAATCATAACTTGTTACAATATTATATATCACACATATAATATATATTTGTAACAAAAGAAAATAATACAATTAACATATATCGCATATATATCAATGTATTATCCGGTGAGAAAATGAATCAATAAAGCAAGCTTATATTAGATAATGTAATGTAATATATCACATATATAATTATACATTAAATTATCGAATCAACACTTGATCTGACAATCCGGCTATATCGTATATAACCGACTAATATAACATGTACCGATTCATCGAATCAACACTTGATCCGATGACCCGGCTATATCATATATACCCGGCCGATATCATATATCGCGAGAATAAAATACGGTATCTAATATCCTATTATCCTCTGTCCCGCACATATCACATATGTGCTCCTATTCCGTTTTGCCTGAGCCAAGAAACCTCTGTATAGGACTCTAAAGAATCGTCAATATGCCGGCAGTAGGTGATGATCATATCAAACACCCACAAGCTGCAAGCGGTCAGCTAAACCAAGAGCCACCCAGGTATTGAGCGATCAGAAGATCAACAAGCAAGCCTGTACATTCTCCTGTGAATCCAATCAGTAACACTACCGTACAGTCCGGTCTCTTCGTCTGATATGTTGCATATCTAGTCTAGGGGTGGTAAATGTCAGACCCCAGTAACCGATAAGTCGTGTCGATGTGAGTCTCATAACAGGTCGAGAACCTACTGATAATACTTACCAGTAGTACTCTATATCCGCCCTGGCCAGGGACTTCCAATTATAGCCATTCGAACACAGCACAACATCAACTCCTTATACCGGGAGAGGCGAATCCCCTCCTATCGCTCATTGCCTCCATGTGATTCGGGACTGTACCCAAAAGCCACCATTTTGCATGCCCTCTTGGACGTGGTATGATGGAAATCAAAGCACAATGGGAATCACACAAGACTCTATGACGATCTCGGGTCTATAGACTAACCTGTACCAGTGTCACCAGAGAACTGCCATCTGACGTGAGGTATAATACCATCTGGGAGTTCTCGGCGAGTCTGTCCAGTATACCCAGTCTCCAATGAGCACCCGTATACCATCTTTGATGTCAAACACCGATTGATATGGGATCATCCATCGCCCATCATATGGGTCAAGATGCGTATACGCTAGTCTACTCTGGTGTATCGATGCCCTGTCTCGATACACACTTGACTAGGAACAATTATAGGATTTACTCATTGACTACCCTGGCCCTACTAGTATGATCTCATCATAGTCCCAGTAGTCGAGTACATATCCTAAAGGTTTTATCAACATGTGAGAGAAAGATAGTAAACTAATACAAGTCAAAATGTTAAGACAAAGTGATAGCAAATAGCATACTATTATGTCGAGCAAGAAAGTTCTGTCTATATATATCCAAGCTGTAGGGTTCCTAGGCACGCTCAAGGGGTCTCACAAGGCATCAACCATGCCTATTTCAAATTTTACGGTGCCGAGAAACCCTAGACTAGATCGTTAACTAGTATTTTAGGCGAAACAAGCAACTAGTTAACTGCTTAACTAAGAAGTGAACGAACATACAACCTTTGTAGATCTGGTTCTCCACTTCCATGGCTCTGCGATGAAGTCTCCTCGCTGCGATCATCGGATCCTGGGCTCTAGCGTCGGCTTCATCGGAGAAATGGGCGGGCTAGGTCATCGACTTCGATGCCGAAGATGATCTACGTCGAGGAAACACAAGATCAAGCTCCAACTTCACCAAGCCATGAAACTTGTGAAGAAAACACCCTATACTACTTGGCAAGTGGTAGAAGATGAAGAAATAGGAAGTGGGTTCACTTTAGAATTGGATTTCTCACTCTTTTTCTCAAGTCACCATTGATGGTTGCAAGCTTCTTCTTTGTTGAAGAAGAAGAAGAAGAAGATAATATGATAAGTTATCTCAAAAAGAAAATAAAAATGAATACTTATCATATTGCAACCATAGTTAGGTATAGAGAATAAACCATGGTTAGTGTGAATGGTTAGGGTTAAGCATGAAGACAAAATGGTCACTTAGTCAAAGCTTCATGAAGCTTCAACTACAATACAAAATAAGCCACCATTTTCTTTTCTTTTGCCAAAAATAAATAAATAAATAAATGAATAAATAAATAAAAACCCTAACCATTTACTTAACCAAGGTTTAAATCAAGCACTAACCCAAGTTTGCATGTATCATCAAACATGATACAATTTTTTGCACAAAAAATATATCATATATACAATGTGCACAATCAAGTGAGAAAATCCATCTTAAGTGAACCAATACTAGTTAATGCAATGTAATATATCAAATATATAATTATACATTAAATCATTAAATCAACACTTGATTTAACGATCCGGTCATATCACATATAACCGACTAATATCAAATGTATCGGCTTATCGAATCAATCCTTGAATCGATAACTAGGTTATATCGCATACAACCAATCGATACATTCATCGCGAGAATGGAATACGGTATCACATACACGCATTATTCTCGGTCCCGCACATATCTCATATGCGCTCCTATTTCGTTTCGCTTGAGCCAGGAAACCTCTGTGTAGGACTCTAAAGACTCGTCAATACGCCGGCAGCAGATGATGATCATATCAAGCACCCACAAGCCGCAAGCGGTCTGCTAAACGTAACGGCCACCCGGGTATTGAGCGATTAGAAGATCGACGAGCAAGCCCGCTCACACTTCTGTGAATCCAACCAGTAACACTTACCGTACAGTCCGGTCTGTTCGTCTGATATGTCGCATATCTCGCCTAAGGGTGGTAAACGTCAGACCCCAATAGCTTGATAAGTCGTGTCGATATGAGGTCTATAACAGTTCGAGAAACTACTGGTAACACTTACCAGTAAATCTCAGCAACCCTGGCCAGGGATTTCCGGTTATAGCCAATCGAATACAGCGCAACATCAACTCCCTATACCGGGAGAGACGAATCCCCTCCTATCGCTCATTGCCTCCATGTGATTCGGGACTGTACCCAAAAACCACCATTTTGCACGCCCTCTTGGACGTGGTAAGGTGAAAATCAAAGTACAGTGGGTATCACACAAGACTCTATGACGATCTCGTGTCTACAGACTAACCTGTACCAGTGTCACCAGAGAACTGCCATCTGACGTAAGGTATAATACCATCTGTGAGTTCTCGGCAAGTCCGTCCAGTGTACCCAGTCTCTACTGAGCACCCGTATATCATCTCCGATGTCAAACACCAATGGATATGGGATCATCCATCGCCCATCTGTATGGTTCGAGAAGGTATACGCTAGTCTACTCTGGTATATCGATGCCCCGTCTCGATACACCCACGACTAAGGATCTTGAAGGATGTACTTATAGACTACCATGTCCCCACTAGTATGATCCGCATCATAGTCCAGGTAGTCAAGTACACATCCTAAGGGCTTTACCAACATGTAACAGAGAGACAATCAGTGTACACGTTAAGGTAAAGAGTAACCGGATAGCATACTATCATGTCGAGCAAGAAAGTCCTCCCTATATATGTCCCAGCATCCACTACAATATACATTCTATGTACAGTAATGGCCTCTAGGGCATACATATAACTAACAATCTCCCACTTGCACTAGGGCCATCTGTAGCAGTGGTTGTAGTATCTCATACTCAACCATCCCATAAAAGTCTCTCTCTGGGAATAGGCCTTCGTGAGTGGATCCGCCGTGTTATCCTCTGAGTCTGCTCTCCTAACCTCGATCACCTTGGAGATCAGCCATCTCCATGATCAGGTGATACTGCCTTAGAATATGTCTGGATCACTGATGGGATGGGTGTTCCTTGGCATAAGCCACAACTCCTTTGTCACACAATGGGGGGAACTAAGTTCATCTCATGAACTAATATACACCCAGACTTCCTCTTTGGTAGCATCTTAAGTAGCGATGTATCCAGCCTTTATCGTCTAGTATGCCACGGTATCTAGCTTGGAACTCTTCCAACATACCGTCCCTTTACTGAGGGTAAAGACAATGCCTGTGACTGACATTCAGTCGTTCTCATCACCCTGGAACACTTCCAGTGATTCTCCCCAGGATCATTTGATACCATCTCACTTCAACTAGTGAGTATCCTAATATCCATTTAGATCTATCTCATAGATCCAAAACCCAGGATTTAGTAGGTATCATCTTTGATCCTATATGGAGAATCCTTGTGATAAGCGGAGATTGACCGAGCATAGCATGGGAAACTCCTTCCCTATCAAGAGTATGTCATCCACGTATTTTACGAGGATCACCACCATACTCCCTAGTACCTTTTTGTATATACAAGTTTCATCTACCATTTTGATGATGTCAAACTCTTTGACTAATCCATCAAAACAGATGTTCCAACTCCGTGATGCCTGCTTTATCCTATAAAGCAACTTGTACACGTTTCCGCTGCTCCCACTGTCTACGAAGCCCTCTGGCTGTGTACTTATAGACGCACTCTTCTAAAACACCATCTAGAAAAGCAGTCATGGCACCCAACCGCCAGATATCGTAGTCATGGTATGTAGCCGTGGCAAGTAGGATCTGGATGGACTTAAGCATAGCTCCTTAGAAAAGGTTTCATCATTATCCACGCCTGGTCGATGACGAAAACCTTTAACAAGTCTAGCTTTGAAAGTCTCAACTTTTCTATGTACAGCAAGTAATCTTCTCAAGATATACTTACTCCTGATGGGGATTTAACCCTTCAGATATAGCAACCAAAGTCCATACTTTGTTGGTGTATAAGGATTCCATCTCAAATCGCTAAGCATCCAGCCATTCATACAGAGTCCCACTCCTGATGGCCAGCTCGAAATTAGTTGGGTCATCATCTCATGATGCAATCCTCGCTCCCACTGTCATAGAGGAACCGAAGTATCTCTCAGGTGGGTGAGGAACCCTACTAGATCGGCGGAGAGGCTGAGATTCGTTGGTTACTATTGAATCTTTTGGTTCTATCAAATCATCATCTGCAGTTTGTATAGCTGGAACTATTCCATTTCTACATAACAGTATTTGCCTCGAGCTTGTCCGGATTATAGCTTGTCCGGATTATGCTTTTAGACATAGGCCGGTCAACCCCAAATCTTAACTAGCTTAAGACATGGGCCCTTCCCATACCATATCTCTTATGGAGTGGTAGGCTGTGATCCGATTCGAACCATATTCAATAGGTATGCAGCTTCTCAAGCGCATAACACCCATAAGGAAATAGGTAACTCAGTAGTACTCATCATAGACCACACCTTATCATATAGGGTGTGATTGCTCCACCCCGATATACCATCGTGCTATGGTGTATACGGAGGAGTAATTCTGAGAGAGAATCTTATTCTCCTTTAGAATAATCCAGGAATTCCGTGCTCAAGTATTCTCCTCCCTGATCACATCAAAGGATATAATACTTATACCCGTATGTTGGTTCTCTACTTCTAACTTATATTCTATGAATATCTCAAAAGGTTCGGACTTGTGTTTCAACAGGAACATATGTCTGAATCTTGAGAGATCATCAGAGAATGCGATGAAGTACAAAGAACCGGTCTTGGCATGTGTAGACAGGGGACCTTTATACATCAACATGTATCATCCCAAGAGTTCACTAACTCTTTCTCTGTTTCCAATAAACAGAGCTGGTGTCATTATATTTTTGTGACATGACTGGCAAGTTTCACAAGATGGAAATTCAAACTGATTTAAATATGCATCTACATGTAACTTCAGCTAGTCGGGTCGCATTGATATGACCTAGTCTACAATGCCTCAAGAAGGATTCGTTCATTTCTGAACTCTTCCTCTTGTGTGTGTTCTGTATACTTAAAAACTGTAGTTTGATTTAGAACATCAATGCTTTTAGATAACGTGCCTGAACCGATCAACTTTTGATATAGGAAATGTTCAAAACATTATCCAACAATACAAAATTTTATCATTTCTTTACTAATAAAGAGACCGATATGATTTTGTATATCAGGTTCGGTATCTAATAACATTCGTTCATAATCAATGTATTAAAAATACAGGGTAACAGTGACCAACAGACTTGGCTGCAACACTTGCCCCATTTTCTGCCTCATGAAACTTATCACCCGTTCTCAGTTCTTTACCTATCTGTAGCCCATGTAACAGATTACATATCTGGGATCCTGTTCTGGTATCACATACCTAGGACGTAAAGAATATTGAGAAACAGTTCTGTGTAACGAACACTCCCGAAGATGATGCATCATATGCACTTTCCTCGTTTGGGCGGCACGGGAAATCTGGTATTCCCCAATTTCCTGCTCTGTCTTATAACAATTATAAGTTGGAGCGGGACCAACGTTCCCCAGCTCAGTATAACAAGCGGGTTCGGTCAATATCCGTATTATTATCTTTATTAAGGCGTGACATGGTCGCTACTTGGAGAGAGAGAGAAGAAAACACTCAGCGTGCGCTCTTGCAAGAATAGATTGGTTATTATTTTATCGAATCAGGATGGCTCCCACTGTTTTTATCAAATCTTCCTTCAAACCCTAAAAGGAAAGACTAGCCGGGATTAATTACACGCTACAAGTTCGCCAATCTTTCAGCCAGGCCAGTGTCGGTACTTTGAGGGAGGTTCCCCGTGCTTTCGCACGGACCTAATTACAGTAAACCTCGTTTTCCCAGAGGCGTAACCCCGTTGACACCTTTCTAGACACCTACTTGATCGGCTAATTGTAATGTGTAAAACTCTCCCAGGAGTAACTCTTACTCGCAGCTGGTATCGGGATCCAACTATCTCATAGAAGGTATGCAATCTCATTGCAAATTTCAACACTTGAAATTCCCGATAATTTTGCCCCTAGCGTCCTATGACCTTGACGCAGGCCAACAAACCATAGTGCGCTAGTCAAGTCCAACCCGTCATTTCCTGATTGAATTAAACCCACCCGCACGACCCTTGACGCAGGCCAACAAAGTCGCACGACTACCCTAATCCAATCTGCATCATATGCATAAGCAGATAAATACTAGTTAGCTACCGCACACTACGCCTTGATGCAGGCCAATAAACGTAGCACGAATACTAACTACTACTTATCTGAAATGACGGAGGGCTACGACAGGTTTTTCTGAAAACCTATTGCGTAATGAACTTCATATCGTTGTAGGATCGAATGAAGTTTGAAATGGAGTGTCTTTGAGGCTTTTCTAGTTTTGCTAAAGAAGTCACTCCCGGTGAAGGGATCGTCGGTCCTTTCCTCGTCGAATGAGGTGCGGGATATATCATATATATCACTGTGCAAAGCAGAACTCTTAAAAGCAATCAAAAGACAAACCGAGTGTGTAGCATCTGCCAGTTATTGCTAAAGGGGTCACTCCCGGTTAAGGGATCGTCGGCCCTTTCCTCATCGAATAAGGTGCAGGATATATCATATATACCGCTGTGCAAAGCAAGAACTGTAGCTACCTGTTTTATTTAAAATTTGATTCTACAACATCTTTTAGGTTTCTTTTCTTTCATTAATCACATTAATGAAGTCCCATCATTTAAGTCACCTAAACATCACAGATAAATACGACGTACACTTATGCCATCCGCATTCGCCTCGATGTCCCCTCGTGCACCGTTAGGTTAGGTAACTAACGGCAGAGCGGGGCAGGGCTAGCGCGGGTGTAAAACATAAGTAACGCCTATATAATATATCATATATACTATATACAGTATTTATCACAGAACATATCAAATGATCACATCACAGATATCGCAGCAGAAGAATCATATAAAACATTGGATATACTAGGACGTCCGTGTTTTCAATACGAGCTAGTATAAAACACGGATTCCACGGTCGCGATGAATAGCCAAACCCACACCCCCAGACCCCTACGAGAGCGACAAGCAACCCTACCAATTCTGGAGTTAGGAGACCCGGACTCGACTCCTCGAGTTGGTCTCCCACTGGACCCCAGAACCCGGTTACTTGTGCTCCCCTCCTTAGGTCTATCCTAGTGCGGAAAAGTAAATAATATACAAAGGGTGACATCTTCCGCAACCTGGAAGTGCCCCAATAAAAGAATATTACATACAAGTTTTTACATGAATGAAAATGAAAAACACTCATCTCACATAAAAAAAACCCCGGCTATTCAAACACGACGAACCAATATAACATATCCAGCAACACATAACATCACATGTCATCAACGTAAGTAAACATGCGTATCCCAATTGTCGTTGACATATAGCAACGAAACCGGCGATACCACATATTACACTTACGGTCATAGAAAAGAAAGTGTAAAACTACAACAGTTGGAATCCGCAACCTTCATAGACATCGCATGCCTAATCAAATGAATTCCTTAGACATCGCATGCCTAACAATTATAAACCCCGCATTTTAGTCTCTTTATCGAAAAATCTTTTCAATATCAAGTCGGGCAATTCAACAAGATTCCCGAAATACTGATCGAATGCTCGTCGCAAACTTTAGTAGGCGGCTGCACCCCCGACGCCGTCGACGAAGTGCACCAAGGCGGAACACCGCTGCCGCGAGCACCCGAACGGATGCTTTCGGCGACGGGGTTCTCCTACAGTCACTTGATCGGGGCTATGGGGTGAGGCTGTCTATAAAGTTTACCCGGCGAGTATCCGCGTACGCTACGTGATTACGACGGACTTTTGATCTCATCAAAATTCCGTGGCAACCGATCAAGTGAGACTAAACTGCTGTGTTTATAACATTCATTCAGTTATCTCATAACTACTTATGAATTCCAATTATTGTATCATATTCCGGATAAATAGAAAATGTTAAACTCTCTGATCGAACATTCGAACACCCAAGTTTTCCCGAAACAGCTCAACACATGAAATAAGTTTAAAAACATTCACTTCGTGTCTCAGTACCAACGGTCCAGCCGTAGAAGGGTCAAGCCAACGCCTCACATGTTGCACGCCGTACTGCCCCAAACCCTAAGGTTCAAAGGGCAATTCAAGACGGTCACATAATCGAGTTAAGGTTTGTTGTCTTCTAGAGTGTCCATCGCGTTACTTACACTACTCAGAACGTCTTTAAACCACAGAAAAATCTAACACTTGGAAATTTCCCGACAGGGGAAAAATTGGGTATTTATATCCGGTCGAACTTTTTAACATATTCAAAAATTATCCGGAAAAGCACACAGACAAAATTAGACAATCCGATCGAAATACCGAGTCTCTAATACAACCCAGAAAACTCAACTCTTGAGTAAATATTAAAAATTCCCATAAAACTCAGCATTTAAATAAAGAAGTTACTGTGCAAAAATGGTTGACTGAAGAGACTAAATGGGCGCGGAACCGCCGCAATAGGCGGCTAATACCGCGGTTCCGCCGCGCTTTAGACAGATCATTAGGTAAATTTTTCACCGTAATTCTTAGAAATTCCTGCTGAATTTTTAAGCATTTTTAATCTGGAAAAAACCCAGTTTTTGAAAAAAGTCCAGAGAGCAAATTTGTGTTAGGGTTTCGGTTCGATCGAACTTCTAACTCCGTCTACGCATCGCCTAAGGCTCTAGCTAGGCTCTGATACCACTGTAGGGTTCCTAGGCACGCTCAAGGGGTCTCACAAGGCAGTTAACTAGTTGCTTGTTTCGCCTAAGAAGTGAACGAACATACAACCTATGTAGATCCGGTTCTCCACCTCCATGGCTCCGCGATGAAGTCTCCTAGCTGCGATCATCGGATCCCGGGCTCTAGCGTCAGCTTCATCGGAGAAATGGGCGGGCTAGGTCATCGACTTCGATGCCGAAGATGATCTACGTCGAGGCAACACAAGATCAAGCTCCAACTTCACCTAGCCTTGAAACTTGTGAAGAAAACACCCTATACTACTTGGCAAGTGGTAGAGGATGAAGAAATAGGAAGTTGGTTCACTTTAGAATTGGATTTCTCACTCTTTTTCTCAAGTCACCATTGATGGTTGCAAGCTTCTTCTTTGTTGAAGAAGAAGAAGAAGAAGAAGATAATATGATAAGTTATCTCAAAAAGAAAATAAAAATGAATACTTATCATATTGCAACCATAGTTAGGTGTAGAGAATAAACCATGGTTAGTGTGAATGGTTAGGGTTAAGCATGAAGACAAAATGGTCACTTAGTCAAAGCTTCATGAAGCTTCAACTACAATACAAAATAAGCCACCGTTTTCCTTTATTTTGCCAAAAAGAAAGAAATAAATAAATGAATAAATAAATAAAAACCCTAACCATTTACTTAACCAAGGTTTAAATCAAGCACTAACCCAAGTTTGCATGTATCATCAAACATGATACAATTTTGTGCACAAAAAATATATCATATATACAATGTGCACAATCAAGTGAGAAAATCCATCTTAAGTGAACCAATACTAGTTAATGCAATGTAATATATTAAATATATAATTATACATTAAATCATTAAATCAACACTTGATTTAACGATCCGGTCATATCACATATAACCGACTAATATCAAATGTATCGGCTTATCGAATCAATCCTTGAATCGATAACTAGGTTATATCGCATACAAACAATCGATACATTCATCGCGAGAATGGAATACGGTATCACATACACGCATTATTCTCGGTCCCGCACATATCTCATATGCGCTCCTATTTCGTTTCGCTTGAGCCAGGAAACCTCTGTGTAGGACTCTAAAGACTCGTCAATACGCCGGCAGCAGATGATGATCATATCAAGCACCCACAAGCCGCAAGCGGTCTGCTAAACGTAACGGCCACCCGGGTATTGAGCGATCAGAAGATCGACGAGCAAGCCCGCTCACACTCCTGTGAATCCAACCAGTAACACTTACCGTACAGTCCGGTCTGTTCGTCTGATATGTCGCATATCTCGCCTAGGGGTGGTAAACGTCAGACCCCAATAGCTTGATAAGTCGTGTCGATATGAGGTCTATAACAGTTCGAGAAACTACTGGTAACACTTACCAGTAAATCTCAGCAACCCTGGCCAGGGATTTCCGGTTATAGCCAATCGAACACAGCGCAACATCAACTCCCTATACCGGGAGAGACGAATCCCCTCATATCGCTCATTGCCTCCATGTGATTCGGGACTGTACCCAAAAACCACCGTTTTGCACGCCCTCTTGGACGTGGTAAGGTGAAAATCAAAGCACAGTGGGTATCACACAAGACTCTATGACGATCTCGGGTCTACAGACTAACCTGTACCAGTGTCACCAGAGAACTGCCATCTGACGTAAGGTATAATACCATCTGGGAGTTCTCGGCGAGTCCGTCCAGTGTACCCAGTCTCTACTGAGCACCCGTATATCATCTCCGATGTCAAACACCAATGGATATGGGATCATCCATCGCCCATCTGTATGGGTCGAGAAGGTATACGCTAGTCTACTCTGGTATATCGATGCCCCGTCTCGATACACCCACGACTAGGGACCTTGAAGGATGTACTTATAGACTACCATGTCCCCACTAGTATGATCCGCATCATAGTCCAGGTAGTCAAGTACACATCCTAAGGGCTTTACCAACATGTAACAGAGAGACAATCAGTGTACACGTTAAGGTAAAGAGTAACCAGATAGCATACTATCATGTCGAGCAAGAAAGTCCTCCCTATATATGTCCCAGCATCCACTACAATATACATCCTATGTACAGTAATGGCCTCTAGGGCATACATATAACTAACACAAGCATCCACTATAATATACATCATATGTACAATAATGGATTCTAGGGCATATACATAACCAACAGAGATGCAGGAGTTGCGCCAGACGATGAGGTCTTTGGTTGAGGCCAGTTGAGCGCAGCGACAGGAGGTTGCCATCCCTGTTACCCAGTTATTCCTTGTGATCGTCATACAACATTGTGTTACTTGCACAGCTCCAGTGGACACAGCCCTATTTGACGAGGAGCGTCTTTCCGAGACTTTGGGAGTCCGAGGACAGAGGAGGGCTCGGGCAGGTGTGTTAGCCCCAAGACAGAGGTTCAGTCGCCGTGACAAGTTTCATGCACATCGCGGGAGTAGCAGAGGCTTGGGACAAGAGACGTGTTAGCTAGATCAGCCATTTGTTGTATTAATTTCTGTCAGCGATTCTTTTGTTGCGCGACACGTATATCGGTCGTGTGCCAATCGCATAGGAGATTGAGATTCGTCCGCCGCTTTGATCCTTCTAGAGATGTTGGATTTGACGTTCTCCTGGACACGGACTGGTTAGCTACGTGCTAGGCGTCTGTGGACTGCTGTGAGGAAACAGTCAGGATTTGTTTCCCGGCGAGTCAGTTCTTGTTGTGCAGGGGGACAGTAGTGTCGCACATAGAATTCAGCCTTTTTCGCTAGTCGGCTTTAGAGGAGAGGATGTCGAGGATTCTTGGCTTTCATTTGTGATACCGGAGCCACAGTGGATTGTTAGACCGGGTTCCTATCGTGCGGGAGTTTCCGACTTTGTTCCAGATGAGCCGGTGGAGCTTAGGGAGATTAAGGATCAGCTGCAGAGTTGTTAGATAGGGGGACTTGTACGTCCAAGTGTTTCGCTTTGGAGAGCTCCTATTCTGTTCGTCAAGAGAAGGACGACAGTGAGGTTGTGTATTGATTGATCGTCAATTGAACCGAGTTATTGTAACGTTTTGAAAATCGTTTTTGTGAAGTTTCGGAAAATCGGTAAAATAAGGGGGTTTTCTGTAAAAAGTGAAAATACAAATATCTTTATTTTAAAATTAAATATAAATATTCTAGCTATGTAATTGCTAGTATTTGGTGTTTATTGAGCCAATGTTGAGATTTCAAAATTTCTGAAATTTTTTCCGAAATTAATTATTTTAATATTATTTTAAGCCATTACTAATACATTTAATTAGGGAAAATTACAAACTGGAATGAGTTGAAACAAATTTTGTGCATCATAATACATTAAAAAAAATTTATCATGTGGTTTTTGAATTGAAATAGGGTTGTTAACCGGTGTTAGAAAATATCGAAGAAAAATGCTTTTTATCGGTGAAATTAGTGCAAATGGAGTGCGGTACAACTTTTATCTTTTCCCAAACAAAACCCACACTCTCTTTTTCTCCCTCACACCATCTTGGCCGGCCTTGGCAGCCCCCCTCTCTCTTGAGTCTTCAAGTGGTTTCTAGAATTTGTTTTTTTGGAAAATAAATAAAAGAAAATGAATAAAACTTGAAAAGACTTAAAGAAAGAAACTAATGAAAGAAGTTTCTACACAACTCTTCACTCTTTCTTTCTCTCCCATTTCTTCATGTGGTGGCCGGCCCTCCTCCCCATTTTAGCCCCCCATTTTCCTCATTTGATTTTGTTGCAAAAATCCACCAAAATTCATTAAAAATCCAAATAAAACTCCACAAAATCCAAATTAATTCCTACCCTCTATTCTTTGCTCATCTTTACATGGATTTTGGAGATGGAAAGCATTCATTTTGGAGGCTTATTTTCATATTTGGATTGCATGTTGTGGAGGTATAAATCTTATTCTTTTGATTTATTGTTATTAGATGTTTCATTTAAGCATAATTAGAGTTAATAAATAATTTCTATCTACAAGTTCTAATTATTCAAGTTAGGGTTTATAAAATAAAGTTATGGTTTTTATTAATTATGTAGTTATAATAACTAGTTTAACACTTTTAGAGATGAAAAATCATGCATGGTTAATTTATTGTAAATTGTTATCCAAATTGTTTAACTTAAACCATTTTTTTTGCAAACAAGATTTATGTATATTATATTTATTGGTGAGATAAAATTTCACTAAATGTTTATAACACTAGAGTGTGGATTTAAAGAGGATATTAACTTGTTGGTGGAATGAAAGACTCAAGTTGGTTACTAGTTTTTATTGATAATTGATAAGTTGTGATAAAAATTGCTATTTTTGCTAACTAGATTTTGGAAATTCTTAATTAAATGAAATTTAAAATCTAATTTATGGTTTCATTATATCCTTATCATCATGAATTGTAGTTTAATGCATTAATTCATGTAAAATCATGTTTAGTTGTGATATTGTGAAATTTTGCTTAAAAGTATCGAAATCGGGCAAGTTTGCAAACTAGAATTTTCAAACTAATATAAATTAGGGTGTTAAAAATATAGTGATGGTTTATATAGTCTAGTTATGCTATTTAATGAGTTTTATGACCATTATTTTCATTTAAACGTCAAGTTTTGAAGTAAAACGGTAATTTGGCGTTTTCGGGTTTTTCGAAATCGGACGATTTGATTGATTTTTAGGGTTTTGATGGATTAAATCATGTTTTATATTATAAGTAACGAGTTTTTAAACTACAATTTGTTTGTTGATGTTTATCTCGATCAGTCGGCGTTTGTACGCCGATATCGAGCGATATTGGGTTCTTTTGCATGAGCGGGACATAGGTTTTAACCTATGGGCGTTTCGTGCGTCGTTTTGATTTTTGTCCGTGATTCAGTTTACGATATTATACATGTTTGCGTATAGGTACCCCTCACGTGGACTTCGGACGAGGAAGAAGAGGAGGGCGACATCATTTTCGGCAGACAAGGACCAGGTTAGTAGATGTATATCTACGGGGGGAAGTCGGGTGGATGGCGTTTAGCACCCCCGCAAACGTAGAATAGGGATAGTACTTATTGTCATTAGGAAGCCAGACGTGACTTTAGATTCTTGATGAGTAGGACCCTAGTAATGACCCTAGGTTGGACTAGACTGAATTAAAAAGACCATACCAGAGGATGAATACCTTTGAAGAGATTCGTAGGTTTTAGGTAGATACACACACGCACACACTGAGACTCGACGTGGTGTATACGTGTATGTATACGTGTATATATTTATATATATATATATATAGGACTAGGTGTAGGAATATATATATATATACACACACATACACACACAATACGTATATGTGATATAAGGAGGTGATATGATACACGGGGATGGAACAATATAACTGGGCTGATGCTGTGATTCTTGGCTATACAGTCGTGTTTTGATGTTAGCGGATCATTAGAAAATGAGATAATGGATTTGTATATATGAACAATAATAAAGTGTGGTGATGATATTAAAGTACATGGGACTCTAAAATAGAATCCGGACCGTAACCTGTGCCTGAAATTCTGATATGATATATGTGTGAATTGATTATGACATTATGTAGGTGTGACTTGATTTCACTTGTTAGTGTATATGCCCTAGAGGCCATTACTGTATCATACTGGTTTGTATATTACTTGATGGAAGCTTGGGATATTCATAGTTGTATATACAATCTTGCTCGAAAAGGTAGTATGCTACTTGGTTTGTCTCTGCTTTAATATGTGCATGTGTTTCTTTTAGCATATTGCTGATATACATATTAGTAGAGCCCTTAGGATCTTTGCTTGATCACCAGCGTTATGATGGCGCTCGCACTCGTGGGAGCTGGGTGATCTATAAGTATATCCTTATACAGGTCCCTAGTCGTTGGACTATCGAGACAGGGCATCGATACTCCGGAGTAGACTAGCGTATGCGCTTCTCATCCCAGTGTGGGAGACGGTCTGTCCCACAGCCGTCAGTACGTCGTACTTGAGATAGTATACGGGTGCTCGTTGGGTTACGAGTACACTGGACAGGACTCGTCGGGGACTGTTGGTTGGTATTATACCTATCGTCAGTTATCAGTTCCCAGGTGACATGAGTACAGCTTATTCCGTTGACTTGACATTGTCACTTCGCCTCGAGTGTGTTCCCACTGCACTTTGATTACTACCCTACCACGGCTCAAAGGAGTCGTGCAAACAGGTAGTTTTTGGGTGCAGTCCCGAAGCACTTGGAGGCAGTGACGGTTAGACAGGATTAGTCTCTCCCGGTATTGGGGGTTGACATCGCGCTGTGTCCAGAAGAGCCATTACACGAGTAGTCCCTGGCCAGGGCAAGCGAGATATACTGGTAGGTTTCCAGTGTTATCTCAGGGTGTTCTGGGCTTCACTCCGACACGACTTGTACCGCTATTAGGGGACTGACGTTCACCGCCCCCTAGGCCCGCCATGTGATGTATCAGACGAACAGACCGGACTGTACGGAGATTGTCACATACAGGCTCAGTAGGAGTTCAGATGGGGTTCACCTCGTCAGTCTTCTTATCGACATCTACCTGGGGACCGTTACGTACAGCTAGTGCCGCTTGCGGTCTGTGGTTAAACCCACTGCCAGCGTAGTGTCGAGTCTTTAGAGTCCCACACAGAGAGCTATTCGCCTTTAGGCAAAATGAGTAGAGGTCGCATGGTTTTGCGACAGGGTTCGTTCACATTCGCGCACTTGTGCACGTTTGATGTCCGGACAGTTTATACTAGCGGGCTTTGGTTTAAGCCGGATCCTAGTATATGATTTGGGATTGGTTTTTCTCATTGTATTCGTGTTCCTCGGATCACGGATGCGGGTGCGTATGCACAGTTGCTTGAGACAGAGGGAGAGGACTTTGATTAGGGTTAATGACTATTGTCATTTTATTAACCCTAATGCTTATGTGTGTATTATTGTTAATTGATATTAGTTTTATAATTGTGCATGGTTATGGTTGTTGACCATTTGACCTCCTTGAGTTGTTGACCATTTGACCTCCTTGACTTGTTGACTATGGTTGACACTTTGACCATCATCATTTCTTTTGGAAGATGCTTTTTAATCCTTGCAAATTAAAATGATAATGGTCATGTCTTGATTAACCATGACAATTATCTAGCTAATTTTCTATTTACAATAATTCACACATATTAGTGAGAATGGCTCACATTATTCTTATTCTATCATATCCTTTCTCTCTCTTGTTCTTCCTCTCCCTCAAGCTCTCTCCCTCTCATGTGTTGAGAAACACTTGAGCTTGAGAAAAACCCTCTCTTGATCATCTCTACTCTCATCTAGGGTTGAAGGACTAGCACTTCTTGAACCCTAGTTACTTCTAGCTTGGAGTTGAAGCCAAAGATTGAGGCTTTCGGGTGGATCTTTCTTCGACGCGAGAAGACGACCAAGGTGACCTCCTTCCACCACTCCAAGGAGCAAGGAAAGAAGGACTTAAGGCCCATGGTATAACCTTTCTAGCACTTAGCTAGTTTGTAGTTAGCTTTAGCAAGTTTTTCTTTAGCAAAGATCCTTAAAGCATAGTCCATGTTGCCTATAGTTGATAAAAATCCGATTTTTATTCCGTTTTCCGCCTCCCCGCAAGCACCGGGGTGGGCAACGTGGACTTACAGTGGTATCAGAGCCTAACTAAACATAAACTAGCTAGGTAGTAGAGTGTGTCGAAGTTCGAAACGGAAAAATCGAAAAACCGAGTTTCAAAACCCTAGTTTTCTGTTAAATTTTTTTCTGGTCAAAACAAAATTTGTTATACTCCTAAAACCGTCTCAGGGTTTTTTAAAGATAGCCACCAAAAACGAGCAAGTGAATCGACCAAAGTGCCGCGGTTCCGCGGCAATAGGAAGCTGTTGCCGCGCAACCGCGGCCGTCTTGGCTCTTCACTTGGTCGAGTTTGGTGCAGTGTATTTATGGCTTGGTTTTATGATTTTTCAGATGGTTTATTTGTGCCCAGATTTTCCAGAATAGAAATTTACTTTTGAGGGCCTATAAATCCGTATTTTTTTTCGAACTTCAATACACTTTGACTATAACGGTTATATCTGTGATGTTTGCATGTATTGAACGTCGGCTAATCGCTATATGTCGATTAGTCGGGGTTATACATCTCTGTAATCTGTGTTTGATACTGGTTCGTGTATATGAATGGGTTGGATTGTCGCGGGTGAATAGCCGGGATGGATGTGAGATGGATGTGAGATGAGTGTTGCTTTTCTTTCATTCATTTGTAATATGTAAATTGATGTAATATTATTATTTGTTTGGCCGCACAACCGGGTCGGGGTTGTAGCCGTCATTGTATAATTCTTTTTACTGTTTTTGCTCCTAGGATAAACCCATGGAGGGGTGCACAAACTACCGGGTATCTCGAAGTGCCGAGTGGCCTACTCACGGCGTTGAGGGAGGTTGCTTCGCTTCGGGTACTTGGAGGGTAGTTTGCCGCACCCGTAGGGGTCTTGGGTGGGGTATTGGCTATTCACCGCGACCGTGTAATCCGCTTTTCGTTGCAGGCTCGAACGGATTGCGGATTCCTAGTATATCCAATGTATTCATCTGTGATCTGTAATGTCTATCATTGCTATATATTTATATATAAATAACTATTTAGGCGTTGCTTATGTTTTACAGCCGCGCTAGCCCAGCCCCCGCTCTGTCGTTAGTTAAGTAACCTAACGGGTGATGACGGGGCCCCGTGGCGAATGCGAATGGCATAAGCGTACGTCATATTTTGGTTGTTTTCTGCAATGGTAGGATTAAATGATGGGACGCATTAAAAGAACTAATGCAAGAAAATAAACCAAGTATAAGTCGATTGGAACACTTTGAAAACCACTCGGTTCTTTTCAAAACTAAACTTTTAAACGCGGAGCTTGAACCACTCCTTTTAAAAGCTATCTCGTTCCATCGATCATATCAAGTTCACTACGTTCACGGTTTCGCCAAAACCATTCGTAGCCCTCCGTCATTTCGTATATATATTCAATAGTATTCAAGCTATGTTTGTTGACCTTCGTCAAGGCATAGTGATTGGTAGCTGTTGGGTGTTCATATGTAGCATAGATAGATGCGTTGGTTTGGGACAGTCGTACTACCTTGTTGACCTTCGTCAAGGGTATGTGCGGGTGGGTTCAAATTAACCTGGAGAATGACGGGTAGAACTTGACATGTGACTTATGATTTATTGACCTTCGTCAAGGTCATAAGAGCATGGGGCAAAAATCCACATCGGGAGTTTCAAAAGTACTGAAACTTGCTAGCGCTGCATACCATTTGGAGTGTGATGATTCTGGTAGGATTCCTTCGGTTTTATCACGCGATGATATTTGGATCCCGATCCTACTGTGAGTATATGCTACTCCTCGGGGACTTTCTCACTTAACGATCAATGCTACAAACTAAGTAGGTGTCTAGAAAGGTGTTAGCGGGGCTACGCCCACAGGGAAAAGAGGTTACTTAATTAAGGAACTTCGCGAAAGCGTTGGAAAACCTCCCTCGAAGTACCGACACTGGCCTGGCTGAACGGTTAAGCAAGTATTGTACGGTGAGAAAGATCCCGACTAATTCTTCCTTTGTGGTTTGAGGAGGGATTCGAGAGACAGTGGGAGCCATCCTGTTTAGATAAATTAAAAACCAATCTAAACTTGCAAGAGCATCATGCTAAGTGTTTTCTTCTCTCTCTCTTAATTGCAGCGACCAGATGACCGCACCTAGGTTACATCTAGATAATAAGATGACTGAATCTGACTGTTTTGACTGGCAAAGGCCTGTCCAGATGTCCATTGCCCAGGACATGCTAGGACACCTCTTGACTGATCCAACCCCTGCCGTCTCAGGTCCAGTTTCCCCTGTCACGGATATTGATATCCATAGGACATCGGAAGAAGACTATGCGAAAGCCAAGTGCCTCGTGTTAGCCTCAGTTGATGGTATATACCAGAGGCAGCACGAGAAGATGGACTCAGCTTCTATCTTCCTCCATAACAAAGTTTTATATGGAGAGCAATCTCGTATCGCAAGATATGAGACCTCGAACGAATTGCTTCCAGCGAGGTTGGCTATCGGGTCATCTGTAGGGGGCAACGTCCTTACAGAGACCAGCTCTTTTGAGCTCTCGGACCTGAAGACCACGTTGAAGAACGGGTCAGATGCTGACTCAGTTCAACAGTCTCTACCTACTACCCTAAAGGGAACTAGGGAAGTAGAAAGAAAGGGAATGGCAGAAGTTTCAGGAACAGATGTAGTAAAAGAGGGATGTTCCTATTGTTACGGGAATGAACATGGGCAGAAGGATTGCAGGGCTTGTAAAGCCAGTAGCCAGAATTCGAAGCATGTTGTGGCTTCGGCTTCGGGTGTGTTTGTGATTGAGAACTGTATGTCAGTTAACCCTACTTCCTGGGTATTGGATACCGGATCAGGATCTCATATCTGTAACTCGTTACAGGCTGTGAGAAACTGTAGGGTTATCAGGAAAGGTGATATGACTCTCAGGGTTGCTAACGGAATGAGCATGTATGCTGTATTCGTAGGGGAATATCATCTAGGACTGACAACCGGGCAGATATTGATTCTGCGTAACTGTTTTTATGTACCAGGTGCGACTTGTAATATCATATCTGTATCCTTGATTTCTAAGGAAGGATATGATTTTACTTTTGTAAGAGATGTAGTTAACATCCACCTAAATCAAGTTCTGATTGGGTCGGGTACATTACAAAACGGTATATACGTATTGAATCAAGCTCAGATCTTCAGTGTCCAGAACACACTTAAAAGAAAGTCTCCGGAAATAAATCAGGCTTTCTTATGGCATTGTAGACTGGGTCACATTAATGAGACACGGTTGACAAAGTTACATAAAGAGGGATACTTGAATCCGTTTGAGTATCAGTCTTATGCCACTTGTGAATCCTGTCTCATGGGAAAGATGACAAAGACTCCGTTCACTGGACACGGAGAAAGAGCAAGCGAGCTCTTGGGACTCATACACAGTGATGTGTGTGGTCCAATGTCTACACATGCGCGAAGTGGTTATTCATACTTCATTACTTTCACAGATGATTTCTCTAGGTATGGGCATGTCTTCTTGATGAAGCACAAATCCGAGGCCTTTGAGAAATTTCAAGAATACAAGAATGAAGTTGAAAAACAAACAGGCAAAAGTATCAAGACACTAAGATCTGATCGAGGTGGTGAATACTTGAGTGTCGAGTTTCTGGGCTACTTAAAAGAGAATGGAATTCTCTCTCAGCTTACTCCTCCATACACACCACAACACAACGGTGTATCGGAAAGGCGGAATCGAACCCTATTGGATATGGTTCTTTCCATGATGAGTAAGGCTGAGTTGCCGCGATCCTTCTGGGGTTATGCGCTAGAAACAGAAGCATATCTCTTGAACAAGGCTCCAACCAAGACTGTGCCTACCACCCCATATCAGATGTGGAGTGGGACGAAACCCTGTCTCAAGTACCTTAAGACATGGGGATGTCCAGCTTTTGTAAAAAAGCAGTATGCGGACAAGCTCGAGGCACGCTCAGTACTGTGTAAGTTTGTGGGATACCCAAAGAACTCCAGGGGGTATCTTTTCTATTCCGCAGAGGAACAAAAGGTTTTTGTTTCTCAGCATGCCCACTTCTTGGAAACTGAATTTTTAGAAAATCAGATAAGTAGGAGCGCAATAGAACTGGAAGAAATTCCAGAACCACAAGCTATTACTGAAAGCTTGGAAGAACCAGAAGTTTCAAGAGAACCGGACATCCCAGCGCCACTCCACAGGAGTAGTAGGCAGTCTCATCCGCCCGAGAGATACTACGGTTTTCTCATTGACGGGGATAGAGAGGATTGCACCATGGATTATGGTGAGCCTACTAGCTTCCAGCAAGCCATCCAGAGCGGCGACTCGGTAAAATGGCTGGATGCAATGCGGGCCGAGATGGAGTCTATGTACACCAACAAAGTTTGGACTTTGGACTTTGCTCCAGAAGGGGTAAAACCCGTAGGATGCAAATGGATCTTCAGAAAGAAGATTGGTGTAGATGGGCAGGTTGAGACCTATAAAGCTAGACTTGTAGCAAAGGGTTTTCGTCAAAGACCTGGTTTGGACTATGACGAGACCTTTTCTCCAGTGGCTATGCTGAAATCCATTCGGATCCTTCTTGCCATTGCTGCCTTCCACGATTATGAAATCTGGCAGATGGATGTAAAGACGGCTTTCCTAAATGGAAATTTGGATGAGTGCGTCTATATGGATCAGCCGGAGGGATTCATTCAGAGTGGGAGCAGCGGTAGAGTGTGCAAGTTGCTAAAGTCCATCTATGGACTTAAGCAAGCATCGCGGAGTTGGAACATCTGCTTTGATGATACTGTCATAGAATTCGACTTTATCAAAAACCCAGATGAACCATGCATTTACAGTAAGATTGTAGGGAGAACTGTAGTATTCCTCGTCTTGTACGTGGATGACATTCTCCTAATAGGAAATGATATTCCTATGCTACAGTCAGTCAAAGGATTCTTGTCGCAGAGGTTCTCCATGAAGGACCTGGGCGATGCCAATTACATTCTGGGGATCCAGATCTATCATGATAGATCTAAGAGGATGTTGGGACTTTCACAGTCAAGGTACATCGACACCATACTGAAAAGATTCAGTATGGAAGATTCCAAGCGCGGTAATCTACCGGCTTGTCACGGGATCACCTTCTCCAAAGAGATGTCTCCCAAGACTGATTTGGAAAGGGATCGCATGTCTATTATACCCTACGCTTCTGCGGTAGGCTCTATAATGTATGCGATGTTGTGTACCAGACCAGATGTAGCATACGCATTGAGCGTTGTAAGCCGGTATCAGTCGAACCCAGGGGAGAAACACTGGATAGCGGTAAAGAACATTCTCAAGTACCTGAGAAGGACTAAGGAGATGTTCTTGGTGTATGGCGGAAAAGACCTCCAGCTTGAGGCCTTTGCTGACTCCAGCTTCCAGAGTGACAAGGTTGACTCCAAGTCCATGTCGGGTCATGTCTTTAACCTCAATGGAGGGGCGGTTTGCTGGAAGAGTTCCAAGCAGGAGACCGTTGCTGACTAAACTATGGAAGCGGAGTACATAGCTGCTTTCGATGCCGCAAAGGAAGCTGTCTGGATGAAGAAGTTCCTCACGGAGCTTCAGGTGGTTCCTACCATTGTTGATCCAATACCGCTGTATTGCGACAACAACGGAGCTATAGCTTTAGCGAAGGAACCCAGGTCCCATCAGAAGTCCAGGCACATTTTGAGGCGGTATCACCTGATCAGGGAGATCATAGATCGCCAGGAGATCGAGGTAAAGAGAGTAAATACGGAGAACAACACTGCAGATCCACTCACGAAGGCCCTACCCCAGACTCAGTTCGAGCGGCTGATCGAGATGATAGGTCTTCGATACGCCAGTGCATGGCCTTAGTGCAAGTGGGAGATTGTTAGTGTATATGCCCTAGAGGCCATTACTGTATCATACTGGTTTGTATATTACTTGATGGAAGCTTGGGATATTCACAGTTGTATATACAATCTTGCTCGAAATGGTAGTATGCTACTTGGTTTGTCTCTGCTTTAATATGTGCATGTGTTTCTTTTAGCATATTGCTGATATACATATTAGTAGAGCCCTTAGGATCTTTGCTTGATCACCAGTGTTGTGATGGCGCTCGCACTCGTGGGAGCTGTGTGATCTATAAGCACATCCTTATACAGGTCCCTAGTCGTTGGACTATCGAGACAGGGCATCGATACTCTGGAGTAGACTAGCGTATGCGCTTCTCATCCCAGTGTGGGAGACGGTCTGTCCCACAGCCGTCAGTACGTCGTACTTGAGATAGTATACGGGTGCTCGTTGGGTTACGAGTACACTGGACAGGACTCGTCGGGGACTGTTGGTTGGTATTATATCTATCGTCAGTTATCAGTTCCTAGGTGACATGAGTACAGCTTAGTCTTTTGACTTGACACTGTCACTTCGCCTCGAGTGTGTTCCCACTGCACTTTGATTACTACCCTACCACGGCTCAAAGGAGTCGTGCAAACAGGTAGTTTTTGGGTGCAGTCCCGAAGCACTTGGAGGCAGTGACGGTTAGACAGGATTCGTCTCTCCCGGTATTGGGGGTTGACATCGCGCTGTGTCCAGGAGAGCCATTACACGAGTAGTCCCTGGCCAGGGCAAGCGAGATATACTGGTAGGTTTCCAGTGTTATCTCAGGGTGTTCTGGGCTTCACCGCCCCCTAGGCCCGCCATGCGATGTATCAGACGAACAGACCGGACTGTACGGAGATTGTCACATACAGGCTCAGTAGGAGTTCAGATGGGGTTCACCTCGTCAGTCTTCTTATCGACATCTACCTGGGGACCGTTACGTACAGCTAGTGCCGCTTGCGGTCTGTGGTTAAACCCACTGCCAGCGTAGTGTCGATTCTTTAGAGTCCCACACAGAGAGCTATTCGCCTTTAGGCAAAATGAGTAGAGGTCGCATGGTTTTGCGACAGGGTTCGTTCACATTCGCGCACTTGTGCATGTTTGCTGTCCGGACAGTTTATACTAGCGGGCTTTGGTTTAAGCCGGATCCTAGTATATGATTTGGGATTGGTTTTTCTCATTGTATTCGTGTTCCTCGGATCACGGATGCGGGTGCGTATGCACAGTTGCTTGAGACAGAGGGAGAGGACTTTGATTAGGGTTAATGACTATTGTCATTTTATTAACCCTAATGCTTATGTGTGTATTATTGTTAATTGATATTAGTTTTATAATTGTGCATGGTTATGGTTGTTGACCATTTGACCTCCTTGAGTTGTTGACCATTTGACCTCCTTGACTTGTTGACTATGGTTGACACTTTGACCATCATCATTTCTTTTGGAAGATGCTTTTTGATCCTTGCAAATTGAAATGATAATGGTCATGTCTTGATTAACCATGACAATTATCTAGCTAATTTTCTAATTGTTAGTGTATATGCCCTAGAGGCCATTACTTTATCATACTAGTTTGTATATTACTTAATGGAAGCTTGGGATATTCACCTTGTATATACAATCTTGCTCAAAATAGTAGTATGCTACTTGGTTTGTTTCTACTTCAATGTGTACATGTGTTTATCTTTGTATATCGCCTATACACATTAGTGGAGCCCTTAGGATCTTTGCTTGATTACCAGCGATGTGATGGCCGTCACACTAGTGGGGCTGGATAATCTATAAGCACATCCTTATGCAGGTCCCTGGTCGCAGGACTATCGAGACAGGGCATCGATACTCCGGAGTAGACCAGCGCATGCGCTTCTCATCCCAGTGTGGGAGTCGGTCTGTCCCACAGCCGTCAGTACATCGTACTTGAGATAGTATGCGGGTGCCCGTTAGGTTACGGGTACACTGGATAGGACTCGTCGGGAACTGACTAGTTGGTATTATACCTATCGTCAGTTATCAGTTCCCAGGTGACATGAGTACAGCTTAGTCCGCTGACTTGACACTGTCACTTCGCCTCGGGTGTGTTCCCACTGTACTTTGATCACTACCCTACCACGGCTCAAAGGAGTCGTGCAAACAGGTGGTGGTTGGGTGCAGTCCCGAAGCACTTGGAGGCAGTGACGGTTAGACAGGATTCGTCTCTCCCGGTATTGGGGGTTGACATCGCGCTGTGTCTAGGAGAGCCATTACACGAGTAGTCCCTGGCCAGGGCAAACGAGATATACTGGTAGGTTTCCAGTGTTATCTCAGGGTGTTTTGGGCTTCGCTCCGGCACGACTTGTACCGCTATTGGGGGACTGACGTTTACCGCCCCCTAGGCCCGCCATGCGATGTATCAGACGAACAGACCGGACTGTACGGAGAATGTCACACTCAGGCTCAGTAGGAGTTCAGATGGGTTTCGCCTCGTCGGTCTTCTTATCGGCATTACCTGGGGACCGTTACGCACAGCTAGTGCCGCTTGCGGTCTGTGGTTAAACCCACTGCCAGCGTAGTGTCGAGTCTTTAGAGTCCCACACAGAAAGCTTTTCGCCTTTAGGCAAAAGAGTAGAGGTCGCATGGTATTGCGACAGGTCGCATGGTTTTGCGACAGGGTTCGGTCACATCCGTGCACTTGTGCACGTACAGTGTCCGGACAGTTTACACTAGTGGGCTTTGGTTTAAGCCAGATCCTAGTGTACCTTATGGGATTGGATTTATCCAGTTTGCATTCGTGTTCCTCGGAACGCGGATGCGGGTGTGTATGCACAGTTGACAGGGAGGCACAGACAGCGGATTCTCATTAGGGTTGTTGACAGTTGACCGTTGACTTTTTGACTTTTTGCTCAACCCTAATGAGAATATGATATGTGATTAACTATTATATTAATTAAGTATTATGGTGACTTGGTTGTTGACTTTTGTTGACTTTGTTGACTTGTTGACTTTTGTTGACTTGTTGACTTTGTTGACCGGTTGACTAGGCTTGACTAGTTGACCATCATGATAACCATGGCTATCATTTCATACCAAAGACTTTTACTTGCTTGCTCATTTGAGTAAAATGAGTGCATGACATGATAAGGTTATGGTTGCTTCAACCATCACATAAGACTTTTATTGATATGATGAGTTATGATTACTTTGGATTATGAGAGGGTGAGAGACAAAAGAGAGCCTCATTCTTTCTTGCTCATTCTCTCTCTTGTTCTTGAGCTCTCCATTTTGCTCTCACCCTCTTGCTCTTGCTCCCTCTCTTTAATCTATGGTTCATATCTCTCATGAGTTGAGAATCAAGAACCATAGATAAAATCCCATTCTAAATCTTCTCTACTCATTCTAGTTCACTAGGTTTAGCAAACCAAGTGAACTAGTTTCTTCAAAGAACGAAGAAGGAGCTAAAGGTTGGAGCTTTCAAGTGGATCTATCTTCGGCGTACGGAGACGACGAGAAGGAGCCATCGGACCACCACCGGAGCTTGAAGACGAAGGAGTTCAAGACAAGCTAGGTATAACCCCCTAACCGAGTAGCTAGAAACTCTTAGTTAGGATGTTAGATAGAAGTTTAACCAAGATCCGGGTTATAGGTCCATGTTACCACCTCCGTAAAAATTGTTATTTACCAAATTCCGCATTCCCGAAAGTACCGGGAGAGGTAGCATGGACTTACAGTGGTATCAGAGCCTAGTTAAACTCTATCTAGCATGTTAGAAAGTAACTAGAAGATCGATCAACGAAAAAGTCCCGAAACAAACCCCAAGAATTTCAAGTTTCTGTCGAATTTTTTACTGTTCAAAAGTTGATTATTTTAACACCTAAAATCGGCTCAGGCTTTTCTGTGAATAACCACCAAAGATGGACCCACGACCAAGTCAAAGCGCCGCGGAAGCGCGGCGGGAGCACTCTCCCGCCGCGGATCCGCGGCCGAGTTGACTCGGCCGTGGTCAATCTTTGGTGCAGTGTTATTCTGGGGGTATTTGGGGATTTTTGGAATATATATTTTCTGCCCAGATTTTCCAGAACGAAAATTTCCTTTTTGGGGTCCCGAAAATCCGTATTTTTGATCGAACTTCTAAAAGAATTAAGCTAACGGGTTTTTCTGTAATGTGATATTTGTATTGAACGTCTACTAATCGCTATATGTCGATTAGTGGGGGTTATACAAATCTGTGATCTGTAATGTGCTGGAATGTGTATATAAATATGTTGGATTGTCGCGGGTGAATAGCCGGGGGTTGTGAGACAAGAGTTTTCTTTTCTTTCAATTCATGTAAATTTATAAATTGATGTAATAATTATTTGTATGGCCGCACAACCGGGTCGGGGTTGTAGCCGTCATTGTATAATTTCTTTTTACTGTTTTTGCTACTAGGATAGACCCATGGAGGGGGTGCACAAACTACCGGGTATGCCGAAGTGTCGAGTGGCCTACTCATGGAGATGAGGGAGGTTACTACGCTTCGGGTACTTGGCGGGTAGTTTGCCGCACCCGTAGGGGTCTTGGGTGGGGTATTGGCTATTCACCGCGACCGTGTAATCTGTTTTTGTTACAGGCTCGTACAAATTACAGATTCCTAGTATATCCAATGTATTTATCTGTGATCTGAAATGTTTATCATTGCAGTATATCTATATATGATATTATTTAGGCGTTGCTTATGTTTTACAGACGCGCTAGCCCAGCCCCCGCTCTGTCGTTAGTTAAGTAACCTAACGGGTAATGACGGGGCCCAGTGGCGAATGCGAATGGCATAAGCGTACGTCATATTTTGGTTGTTTTCTGCAATGGTAGGATTAAATGATGGGACGCATTAAAAGAACTAATGCAAGAATATCACGCATTAAAAGAACTAATGCAAGAAAATAAACCAAGTAAAAGTCGTTGGAACACTTTCGAAAAACCACTCGGTTCTTTTCAAAACAAACTTTTAAAATACGGAGTTTGAGCCACTCCATTTAAAAGCTATCTCGTTCCATCGACTAAATCAAGTTCACTACGTTCACGGTTTCGCCAAAACCATTCGTAGCCCTCCGTCGTTTCATATAAATATTCAACAATATTCAAGCTGTGTTTGTTGGCCTTAGTCAAGGCACAGTGATTGGTAGCTGGTGGATACTCATATGTTGCATAGATAGATGCGTTGGTTTGGGACAGCCGTATTACTTTGTTGGCCATAGTCAAGGGTATATACGGATGGGTTCAAATTAACCTGGACAACGACGGGTAGAACTTGACATGTGACTTATGATTTGTTGGCCTTAGTCAAGGTCATAAGAGCATGGGGCAAAAATCCACATCGGGAGTTTCAAAAGAACTGAAACTTGCTAGCGGTGCATACCATTTGGAGTGTGATGATTCTGGTAGGATTCCTTCAGTTTCGTCACGCGATGATATTTGGATCCCGATCCTACTGTGAGTATATGCTACTCCTCAGGAAATTTCTCACTAAACGATCAATGCTATAAACCTAGTAGGTGCCGAGAAAGGTGTTAGCGGGGCTACGCCCCCAGGGAAAAGAGGTTCTTTAATTAAGGAACTTCGCGAAAGCGTTGGAAAACCTCCCTCGAAGTACCGACACCGGCCTAGCTGAACGGTTAAGCAAGTATTGTGCGGTGGGATTAATCCCGACTAATTCTTCCTTTGTGGTTTGAGGAGGGATTCGAGAAACAGTGGGAGCCATCCTGTTTAGACAAATTAAAAACCACTCTAAACTTGCAAGAGCATCATGCTGAGTGTCTTCTTCTATCTCTCTTAAATTGCAGCGACCCTGTGACCGCACCTAGGTTACATCTAGATAAAAATATGACTGAACCTGACTGTTATGACTGGCAAAGGTCTGTCCAGATGTCCATTGCCCATGACATGCTGGGACACCTCTTAACTAATCAAATCCCTGCTGTCTCAGGTCCAGTTTCCCCTGTCACGGATGTTCACATCCGCAGGACATCGGAAAAGGATTGTGCGAAAGCCAAGTGCCTCGTGTTAGCCTCAGTTAATGGTGCAAACCAGAGGCAGCACGATAAAATGGACTCAGTTTCTATCTTCCTCCATAACAAAGTTTTATATGGAGAGCAATCTCGTATCGCAAGATATGAGACCTCGAACGAATTGCTTCAAGCGAGGTTGGCTGTCGGGTCATCTGTAGGGGGCAACGTCCTTACAGAGACCAGCTATTTTAAGCTCACGGACCTGGAGACCACGTTGGAGAATGGGTCAAGTACTGACCTAATTCTACATTCCCTGCCCTCCGCTTATACCCTGAAAGAAACCAGGGAAGAAGAAGGAAAAGGAAGGGCAGAAGTTTCGGGACTGGATATGATTAAAGAGGGATGTTCCTATTGTAACGGGAATGAACTATGGCAGAGAGATTGCAGGGCTTGTATAGCCAGTAGCCAGAATTCGAAGCATGTTGTGGCTTCAGCTTCGAGTGTGTTTGTAATTGAGAACTGTTTGTCAGTTAACCCTACTTCCTGGGTATTGGATACCGGATCAGGATCTCATATCTGTAATTCGTTACAGGGTTTGAGAAACCGTAGGGTTATCAGGAAAGGTGATATGACTCTCAGGGTTGCTAACGGAATGAGCATGGATGCTGTATCCGTAGGGGAATATCACCTAGGACTGACAACTGGGCAGATATTGATTCTGCGTGACTGTTTGTATGTACCAGGTGCGACTTGTAATATCATATCTGTATCCTTACTTTCTAAGGAAGGATATGATTTTGCTTTTGTAAGCGATGTAGTAAACATCCACCTAAATCAAGCATTGATTGGGTCAGGTACATTAAATAACGGTATATACGTATTGAATCAAGCTCAGATATTCAGTGTCCAGAACACACTTAAAAGAAAGTCTCCAGAATTAAATCAGGCTTTCTTATGGTATTGTAGACTGGGTCACATCAATGAGACACGGTTGACTAAGTTACATAAAGAAGGATACTTGGATCCGTTCGAGTACCAGTCTTATGCCACTTGTGAATCTTGTCTCATGGGAAAGATGACAAAGACTCCGTTCACTGGACACGGAGTAAGAGCGAGCGAGCTCTTGGGACTTATACACAGTGACGTGTGTGGTCCAATGTCTACACATGCGCGAAGCGGTTATTCATACTTCATTACTTTCACAGATGATTTCTCTAGGTTTGGACATGTCTTCTTAATGAAGCACAAATCCGAGGCCTTTGAGAAATTTCGAGAATATAACAATGAAGTAGAAAAACAAACAGGCAAAAGTATCAAGATCCTAAGATCGGATCGAGGTGGTGAATACTTGAGTGCCGAGTTTCTGGACTACTTAAAAGAGAATGGAATTCTCTCTCAGCGTACTCCTCCATACACACCACAACACAACGGTGTATCGGAAAGAAGGAATCGAACCCTATTAGACATGGTTCGTTCCATGATGAGTAAGGCTGAGTTACCGCGATCTTTCTGGGGTTATGCACTGGAAACAGCTGCACATCTCTTGAACCAAGTTCCTACTAAGACAGTGCCTACCACACCATATCAGATGTGGAGTGGGAAGAAACCCTGTCTTAAATCCTTTAAGACATGGGGATGTCCGGCTTTTGTAAAAAAGCAGCATGCGGACAAGCTCGAGGCACGCTCAGTACAGTGCAAGTTTGTGGGATACCCAAAGAACTCCAAGGGGTATCTTTTCTATTACGCAGAGGAGCAAAAAGTCCTTGTTTCTCGTCATGCCCGCTTCTTGGAAACTGAGTTTTTAGAAAATCAGATAAGTGGGAGCGCAATAGAACTGGAAGAAATTCCAGAACCACAAGCTGTTACTGAAACTTTAGTAGAACCACAAGGTTCAGGGGAACCGGACATTCCTACGCCGCTCCGCAGGAGTAGTAGGCAGTCTCATCCGCCCGAGAGATACTACGGTTTTCTCATAGACGGGGATAGAGAGGATTGCATCATAGATTATGATGAGCCTGCTAGCTTCCAGCAAGCCATTCAGAGCGGTGACTCGGTAAAATGGCTGGATGCAATGCGGACCGAGATGGAGTCCATGTACACCAACAAAGTTTGGACTTTGGACTTTGCTCCAGAAGGGGTAAAACCCGTAGGCTGCAAATTGATCTTCAGAAAGAAGATTGGTGTAGATGGGCAGGTTGAAACCTATAAAGCTAGGCTCGTTGCAAAGGGCTTTCGTCAAAGACCTGGTTTGGACTATGACGAGACCTTTTCTCCGGTAGCCATGCTTAAATCCATTCGGATCCTTCTTGCCATTGCTTCCTTCCACGATTATGAGATCTGGCAGATGGACGTAAAGACGGCTTTCCTAAATGGAAATTTGGAAGAGTGCGTCTATATGGATCAGCCAGAAGGATTCAATCAGAGTGGGAGCAGCGGTAAAGTGTGCAAGTTGCTCAAGTCCATCTATGAACTTAAGCAGGCATCGCGGAGTTGGAACATCTGCTTTGATGATACTGTCAAAGAATTCGACTTTGTCAAAAACCCAGATGAACCATGCATTTACAGTAAGATTGTAGGGAGAAATGTGGTATTCCTCGTCTTGTACGTCGATGACATTCTCCTAATAGGAAATGATATTCCTATGCTACAGTCAGTCAAAGGATTCTTGTCACAGAGGTTCTCCATGAAGGACCTGGGCGATGCCAACTACATTCTGGGGATCCAGATCTATCGTGATAGATCTAAGAGGATGTTGGGACTTTCACAGTCAAGGTACATCGACACCATACTGAAACGATTCAGTATGGAAGATTCCAAGCGCGGTAATCTACCGGCTTGTCACGGAATCACCCTCTCCAAAGAGATGTCTCCCAAGACTGATTTGGAAAAGGCTCGCATGTCATCAATACCCTACGCATCTGCGGTAGGCTCTATTATGTATGCGATGTTATGTACCAGACCAGATGTAGCATACGCATTGAGCGTTGTAAGCCGGTATCAGTCGGACCCAGGGGAGAAACACTGGATAGCAGTAAAGAACATTTTCAAGTACCTGAGAAGGACTAAGGAGATGTTCTTGGTGTATGGCGGAAAAGACCTCCAGATTGAGGCCTTTGCTGACTCCAGCTTCCAGAGTGACAAGGATGACTCCAAGTCCATGTCGGGTTATATCTTTACCCTCAATGGAGGGGCGGTTTGCTGGAAGAGTTCCAAGCAGGAAACCGTTGCTGACTCAACCATGGAAGCGGAGTACATAGCTGCTTGCGATGCCGCAAAGGAAGCTGTCTGGATGAAGAAGTTCCTCACGGAACTTCTGGTGGTTCCTACCAGTGTTGATCCAATACCGCTGTATTGTGATAACAACGGCGCTATAGCTTTAGCAAAGGAACCCAGGTCCCATCAGAAGTCCAGGCACATTTTGAGGCGGTTCCACCTGATCAGGGAGATCATTGATCGCCAGGAGATCGAGGTAAAGAGAGTAAAATCAGAAGATAACACTGTAGATCCATTCACCAAGGCCCTGCCCCAGACTCAGTTCGAGCGGCTGATCGAGATGATAGGTCTTCGATACGCCAGTACATGGCCTTAGTGCAAGTGGGAGATTGTTAGTGTATATGCCCTAGAGGCCATTACTGTATCATACTAGTTTGTATATTACTTAATGGAAGCTTGGGATATTCACCTTGTATATACAATCTTGCTCAAAATAGTAGTATGCTACTTGGTTTGTTTCTACTTCAATGTGTACATGTGTTTATCTTTGTATATCGCCTATACACATTAGTGGAGCCCTTAGGATCTTTGCTTGATTACCAGCGATGTGATGGCCGTCACACTAGTGGGGCTGGGTAATCTATAAGCACATCCTTATGCAGGTCCCTGGTCGCAGGACTATCGAGACAGGGCATCGATACTCCGGAGTAGACCAGCGCTTGCGCTTCTCATCCCAGTGTGGGAGACGGTCTGTCCCACAGCCGTCAGTACGTCGTACTTGAGATAGTATGCGGGTGCCCGTTAGGTTACGGTACACTGGACAGGACTCGTCGGGAACTGACTAGTTGGTATTATACCTATCGTCAGTTATCAGTTCCCAGGTGACATGAGTACAGCTTAGTCCGCTGACTTGACACTGTCACTTCGCCTCGGGTGTGTTCCCACTGTACTTTGATCACTACCCTACCACGGCTCAAAGGAGTCGTGCAAACAGGTGGTGGTTGGGTGCAGTCCCGAAGCACTTGGAGGCAGTGACGGTTAGACAGGATTCGTCTCTCCCGGTATTGGGGGTTGACATCGCGCTGTGTCTAGGAGAGCCATTACACGAGTAGTCCCTGGCCAGGGCAAACGAGATATACTGGTAGGTTTCCAGTGTTATCTCAGGGTGTTTTGGGCTTCGCTCCGGCACGACTTGTACCGCTATTGGGGGACTGACGTTTACCGCCCCCTAGGCCCGCCATGCGATGTATCAGACGAACAGACCGGACTGTATGGAGAATGTCACACTCAGGCTCAGTAGGAGTTCAGATGGGTTTCGCCTCGTCGGTCTTCTTATCGGCATTACCTGGGGACCGTTACGCACAGCTAGTGCCGCTTGCGGTCTGTGGTTAAACCCACTGCCAGCGTAGTGTCGAGTCTTTAGAGTCCCACACAGAAAGCTTTTCGCCTTTAGGCAAAAGAGTAGAGGTCGCATGGTATTGCGACAGGTCGCATGGTTTTGCGACAGGGTTCGGTCACATCCGTGCACTTGTGCACGTACAGTGTCCGGACAGTTTACACTAGTGGGCTTTGGTTTAAGCCAGATCCTAGTGTACCTTATGGGATTGGATTTATCCAGTTTGCATTCGTGTTCCTCGGAACGCGGATGCGGGTGTGTATGCACAGTTGACAGGGAGGCACAGACAGCGGATTCTCATTAGGGTTGTTGACAGTTGACCGTTGACTTTTTGACTTTTTGCTCAACCCTAATGAGAATATGATATGTGATTAACTATTATATTAATTAAGTATTATGGTGACTTGGTTGTTGACTTTTGTTGACTTTGTTGACTTGTTGACTTTTGTTGACTTGTTGACTTTGTTGACCGGTTGACTAGGCTTGACTAGTTGACCATCATGATAACCATGGCTATCATTTCATGCCAAAGACTTTTACTTGCTTGCTCATTTGAGTAAAATGAGTGCATGACATGATAAGGTTATGGTTGCTTCAACCATCACATAAGACTTTTATTGATATGATGAGTTATGATTACTTTGGATTATGAGAGGGTGAGAGACAAAAGAGAGCCTCATTCTTTCTTGCTCATTCTCTCTCTTGTTCTTGAGCTCTCCATTTTGCTCTCACCCTCTTGCTCTTGCTCCCTCTCTTTAATCTATGGTTCATATCTCTCATGAGTTGAGAATCAAGAACCATAGATAAAATCCTATTCTAAATCTTCTCTACTCATTCTAGTTCAATAGGTTTAGCAAACCAAGTGAACTAGTTTCTTCAAAGAACGAAGAAGGAGCAAAAGGTTGGAGCTTTCAAGTGGATCTATCTTCGGCGTACGGAGACGACGAGAAGGAGCCATCGGACCACCACCGGAGCTTGAAGACGAAGGAGTTCAAGACAAGCTAGGTATAACCCCCTAACCGAGTAGCTAGAAACTCTTAGTTAGGATGTTAGATAGAAGTTTAACCAAGATCCGGGTTATATGTCCATGTTACCACCTCCGTAAAAATTGTTATTTACCAAATTCCGCATTCCCGAAAGTACCGGGAGAGGTAGCATGGACTTACACTATTTACAATAATTCACACATATTAGTGAGAATGGCTCACATTATTCTTATTCTATCATATCCTTTCTCTCTCTTGTTCTTCCTCTCCCTCAAGCTCTCTCCCCCTCATGTGTTGAGAAACACTTGAGCTTGAGAAAAACCCTCTCTTGATCATCTCTACTCTCATCTAGGGTTGAAGGACTAGCACTTCTTGAACCCTAGTTACTTCTAGCTTGGAGTTGAAGCCAAAGGTTGAGGCTTTCGGGTGGATCTTTCTTTGACACGAGAAGACGATCAAGGTGACCTCCTTCCACCACTCCAAGGAGCAAGGAGAGAAGGACTTAAGGCCCAAGGTATAACCTTTCTAGCACTTAGCTAGTTTGTAGTTAGCTTTAGCAAGTTTTTGTTTAGCAAAGATACTTAAAGCATAGTCCATGTTGCCTATAGTTGATAAAAATCCGATTTTTATTCCGTTTTCCGCCTCCCCGCAAGCACCGGGGTGGACAACGTGGACTTACATCACTATCATATATGGGTGACTTGATTTCGATATCATATAGGTGTGACCTGATTACTATATGATCTAAGTGTGACTTAATCACAATATGATACATATGACATGATATTTCTGAGGACAAACTAACGATGTATATTTATGCTGGCAATGATATATGATTAATGTATGCGATTATAGTATAGAATCTTGATCTTGACATGTGTTGATGATGATATTATACGAATGATAAGACACGTAGGTGATACTTGACCCGTACCCCGATATTGGGATGCCGTACGATGGATTTTACCGTACGAAGAATAGATATGATGATTGATCCGCACTCTTGATTCGAGGAAACCATACTACGTACGTGACGCTATTGAGGCTGGATCGCCGACTATTAGAGATATGGATTCAGACCTTAGGTGGACTCTTATTTCTTATTGACTAGTTTCTTAGGTTTAGTTCCTTAGGAGGTTAGATGAACACTAGTTTAGGCTCGAGTCATATAGTTGTAGTTATACTTGTATATCACAGATGAGTGGTTATTACACATCCGTCTTTACATTCGTACCGTAATCATAATGGTGCATGTTCATTCATATGTTTCTATAATCAGAATAAAACTTTGCCCGTTAGGACACCAGCACCATTAACGATGATGCGCATATTCCACGCACACTTATTTGCCGGCTCACACACATCATGATCGGTAATTGCTATGTCACGTACACTTTAGATCATATTATCTTTTATTGATACAATCAGCTAACAGCTAGATCGATATAATATTGTGATTACTCTCTGGTGTTAGTATAGATATGGTATTTATTACTTAGACATTTCATGCATTCGCATTTTCATGTTATCATGCAGTATTATGGGGCATATGCTGACACTTATCATATACTTACTCATGATTTTGGGATTTTGGATTTCTATGAGATTTCTGGATTTTTGGGGAAAACCGCAAGAATATATAAAAACTTCTCTCTCTCCTCTTCCTTTCTTTTTAAAACATAAGATGCGGTTTTCTCGTGATGTATGTATCGTCCACCATGAGATTTCATGTTTTCTGTTGGATTTCGAGACCCGATTTGAGGAGTGGATGAACCGTCTCGGGTACATGGTGGGCCCGGTATGGTACCCCGGGGCAAGAAGATCGAGTTGTAGACGATGAGCCTGGCAGGGGAGGACTACCTACCGGTGATGTCTGGCGCGGCGGATATCCGGAGGATACCGACCGTTGTCGTGAGATTTCATGATATGGGCCGATCCGGACTGACGGAGTCCGAGATATTGAGACTATGGGATATTGAGATTTATGAGGTATTGAGACTTGAGATTTACATGTTTTGTGTCGATACTTGACACGGATTTCCATGGATTTCATCGTTGATATTTCAGATTTTTATACAAATTTTACCATGATAAAAGCTAAAGATTTGTTATACAGATATATCCAGATTTCAGGATTGGTTATTTTACATTCATGGTGCATGCATACTCATTCACATGACATATTACTATTTGAGGCACCGAGACGAGCACGGAGCATTTGCACTTACACATAGTTTATTACCTTGCCATTACTAGATGACTAGTGATATAGTAGTATATTATTATGACCTAGGATAGCGTCGTGCATTCGATTTCTTTTCGCAGATATCTTCTACTCACGAGTTGGCAACTCATCCCCGTTGTGCCAAATTTTATTACAGGTTCGATGTACAGGGTTTCCTAGCAGTTTGCTGGCACATCATTTCATTCCGGGTAATTTGCTCGGTAGGTTGGTTCATTTGTATCTGGACCGCCGTTGTATTTTTATTATTTCATTTGTATCTAGTAAGCTCCATCAATCAAACTTGTATTACTTATTAGTTTACTGGACCAGTTATTATTTCGACCTTAGAGTCGCACTTGTATTATTATGGTATCTGGTGGATTTGTTTTCTTTTAAGTTTTGAGCCTCGCCCTTTGGCGTTGTATACTATTGTGCATTGGTGTGGTTGTTTCCGCCTGTTGGCGTAGAGCTAGCTCCCGCTTGGAGATGCCTTTTTATTGTTATATGTATTTATACTTGTTTGTACCCGTTTAGGGCCAGTTTTTACAAAGGAGACTCTGCCGATATTTTTGAGAAAATTTGATCTCGTTTTAAACTTGTTTTTCTATATGTTTTCCTTTACTTCTTCTTCTCTTTATGGTTTAGATTTCTGGGCTTCGGCTTACTTAGGTTACGTTGCGCCTCTAGACGCTTCGTAATCTAAGTGCCGGTTACGTTCCGTACTTTCGGGTCGTGACAAAGTTGGTATCAGAGCGCTAGGTTTAACATTTGTATATGTCTAGGGTGACCCTTGGTTGATGGAGTAGGCGACTTAGGTAGAGTGACGTACCGTGGGTATGATCCGCGGCATAGTTATGATACGCTACTCTTCTTAAGTAGCCTTAGGATGTACATTTGTTTGCACCGCATTTCTTTCGTTCCTTTGATCTATCTTCGTCGATATAGGAGGGTGGTTTCTGTTACCACGGGCGCACTGGCAGAGGGAGCTATGGCTCGAATGCGATGACCATTAGGGTAGCGGTTATTCTTAAGGATTGAAGTATTGTTTAGCGTGCGGACGAAGGGTATTCACATGCCGTCCAGACGAAGTTAAAGGGTTCGAACGATTATCAGAAAACCCATTTTCCCAAGTTTAAGGTATTCGGAAGAGCATGCGGGTATTTTGATGGACCCTCTAGAAGAATGAAACCCTAACTCGACATAATGACCACGAGAACGCCCTTGAACCTTAGGGTTTACGGCAGTTCCGCGGTGCCATTAGTGAGGCTTGGGTTTGCCCTTCTACGGCTGGACCGTCGATGCTGGGGTATGTACCGGATATTTTTAAACTGTACTTGAGTGTTGAGCTCTCGGGGAATTATAGGATTTTGATGGATCGATCGAAAAGTTTAATGTAGTCCGGATATCAGGTGAAGGGATCGACTACGTGGGAGACTTTAGATATGAGTATTGCCGTTGGTAGCGCAGTCAGCACACCTATGAAGAGACGAGTTCGAAGTAGTCGACACCAGAGGAAAGGGGGAAAGAGGCGCACATTGGCGTAGTGTTTACGATTGTGATTTGGTGATTTGAATTTCATATTTTCGTTGATTGGATTTTGGTATTTTGAGGACTTTGTTCTAGGATTGGTATTTCTTATGTGTACCGTCATTACATTCTAATTGTGTTTCATATATCAGTTGTATTGATGTTGTTTAGTACATACCCAGTGCACTTGATTTGATTTTTATACATTTTGAGATTTTGATTTGATTTCGTGCATATGGTTACACATGATTTTGACATATGCTTCGACCTAGTTTTCATGCATTTTCGTACTGTGATTTCGATTTTGATATTCGGTGTATGTTTTCGTGCACCATGTGCACCTGATTGAGATTCTTGCGCACACTTGGCGCACTTGATGCGATTTTGTGTACACCAGATGCACTAAATCGGGGTTTTGTGCAGATTAGATGCACCTGATATTGAGTCGTGCACGCCCATTGCACTTGACATATGTTTTTGGTGCACTCCTGTTGCACTTAGTTTCGTTTTGTGTGTATTCGTGGTATCTGTATTTGGTTTCGATTTCAGTGCGCACCGGACGCACATGATATTTTTATGATGTGATTGGAATTGAATTCAGTTTAAGCGGTATGCTTTTATGATCATTACTATTGATTTGATAATCAGGCGGGACGTGTATGTTAAATAAAAGATATATATAGCTATTTTTTTAAAAAAATAAACGTCCGCTACTTGTGCCGTGACACGTGCATCACACGGCGATTTTCAAAAAAGGGGTTCTTGCATGTTTCTTTATCCAGATATTTGGACGATTTTACTATGATGCGCACTATATATAAGTTATAGTTTTGATGTATATTATGTTGGTTTTCGTATTGGGTTTCGATAGTTTATTTTCGCCATCACTCCGATGATTGCGTTATGCTTGACGGAGTTGATTTTAGTTATGTATTGATGATTTCGGAGCCCCGACGATTTGAGTGTTTTGACTGAATATTTTATTAATTGGGGGGAGTTTTAATTTAAATTCGGGGACCGAATTTCTTTAAGGGGGGAAGATTGTAACGTTTTGAAAATCGTTTTGGTGAAGTTTCGGAAAATCGGTAAAATAAGGGGGTTTTCTGTAAAAAGTGAAAATACAAATATCTTTATTTTAAAATTAAATATAAATATTCTAGCTATATAATTGCTAGTATTTGGTGTTTATTGAGCCACTGGTGAGATTTCAAAATTTCTGAAATTTTTTCCGAAATTAATTATTTTAATATTATTTTAAGTCGTCATTAATACATTTAATTAGGGAAAATTGCAAACTGGAATGAGTTGAAACAAATTTTATGCATCATAATACTTTAAAAAAAAATTTATCATTTGGTTTTTGAATTGAAATAGGGTTGTTAACCGGTGTTAGAAAATGTCGAAAAAAGGCTTTTTATCGGTGAAATTAGTGCAAATGGAGTGCGGTACAACTTTTATCTTTTCCCAAACAAAACCCACGCTCTCTTTTTCTCCGTCGCACCATCCTGGCCGGCCTTGGCAGCCCCCCTCTCTCTTGAGTCTTCAAGTGGTTTGTAGAAATTTTTTTTTGGAAAATAAATAAAAGAAAATGAATAAAACTTGAAAAGACTTAAAGAAAGAAATTAATGAAAGAAATTTCTACACAACTCTTCACTCTTTCTTTCACTCCCATTTCTTCATGTGGTGGCCGACCCTCCTCCCCATGGCAGCCCCCCATTTTCCTCATTTGATTTTGTTGCAAAAATCCACCAAAAATTATTAAAAATCCAAATAAAAATCCACAAAATCCAAATTAATTCCTACCCTCTATTCTTTGCTCATCTTTACATGGATTTTGGAGATGGAAAGCATTCATTTTGGAGGCATATTTTCATATTTGGATTGCATGTTGTGGAGGTATAAATCTCATTCTTTTGATTTATTGTTATTAGATGTTTCATTTAAGCATAATTAGAGTTAATAAATAATTTCTATCTACAAGTTCTAATTATTCAAGTTAGGGTTTATAAAATTAAGTTATGGTTTTTATTAATTAAGTAGGGTTATAATAACTAGTTTAACACTTTTAGAGATGAAAAATCATGCATGGTTAATGTATTGTAAATTGTTATCCAAATTGTTTAAATTAAACCCTTTTTTTTTTGCAAACTAGATTTATGTATATTATATTTATTGGTGAGATAAAATTTCAATTAATGTTTATAACACTAGAGTGTGGATTTAAAGAGAATATTAACTTGTTGGTGGAATGAAAGACTCAAGTTGGTTACTAGTTTTTATTGATAATTGATAAGTTGTGATAAAAATTGCTATTTTTGCTAACTAGATTTTGGAAATTCTTAATTAAATGAAATTTAAAATCTAATTTATGGTTTCATTATATCCTTATCATCATGAATTGTAGTTTAATGCATTAATTCATGTAGAATCATGTTTAGTTGTGATATTGTGAAATTTTGCTTAAAGCTATCGAAATTGGGCAAGTTTGCAAACTAGAATTTTCAAACTAATATAAATTAGGGTGTTAAAAATATAGTGATGGTTTATATAGTCTAGTTATGCTATTTAATGAGTTTTATGACCATTAGTTTCATTTAAACGTCAAGTTTTGAAGTAAAACGGTAATTTGGCGTTTTCGGGTTTTTCGAAATCGGACGATTTGATTGATTTTTAGGGTTTTGATGGATTAAATCATGTTTTATATTATAAGTAACGAGTTTTTAAACTACAAGTTGTTTGTTGATGTTTATCTCGATCAATCGGCGTTTGTACGCCGATATCGAGCGATATTGGGTTCTTTTGCATGAGCGGGACATAGGTTTTAATCTATGGGCGTTTCGTGCGTCGTTTTGATTTTTGTCCGTGATTCAGTTTATGATATTATACATGTTTGCATATAGGTACCCCTCACGTGGAATTCGGACGAGGAAGAAGAGGAGGGCGAAATCATTTTCGGCAGACAAGGACCAGATGAGTAGATGTATATCTACGGGGGGAAGTCGGGTGGATGGCGTTTAGCACCCCCGCAAACGTAGAATAGGGATAGTACTTATTGTCATTAGGAAGTCAGACATGACCTTAGATTCTTGATGAGTAGGACCCTAGTAATGACCCTAGGTTGGACTAGACTGATTTAGAAAGACCATACCAGAGGATGAATAGCTTGGAAGAGATTCATAGGTTTCAGGTAGATACACACACACGCACACACTGAGACTCGACGTGGTGTATGCGTGTATGTATGTGTATATATATATATATATATATAAGACTAGGTGTAGGTATACACACACACACACACACACACACACACACACACACACACACACACACACAATACGTATATGTGATACAAGGAGGTGATATGATACACGGGGATGGAACAATATAACTGGGCTGATACCGTGATTCTTGGCTATACAGTCGTGTTTTGATGTTAGCGGATCATTAGAAAATAAGATAATGGATTTGTATATATGAACAATAATAAAGGGTGGTGATGATATTAAAGTACATGGGACTCTAAAATAGAACTCGGACCGTAACCTGTGCCTGAAATTCTGATATGATATATGTGTGACTTGATTACGACATTATATAGGTGTGACTTGATTTCACAATCATATATGGGTGACTTGATTTCGATATCATATAGGTGTGACCTGATTACGATATGATCTATGTGTGACTTAATCACAATATGATACATATGACATGATATTTCTGAGGACAAACTAACGATGTATATTTATGCTGGAAATGATATATGATTGATGTATGCGATTATAGTATAACATCTTGATCTTGACATGTGTTGATGATGATATTATACGAATGATGAGACACGTATGTGATACTTGACCCGTACCCCGATATTGGGATGTCGTACGATGGATTTTACCGTACGAGGAATAGATATGATGATTGATCCGCACTCTTGATTCGAGGAAGCCGTACTACGTATGTGACGCTATTGAGGCTGGATCGCCGACTATTAGAGATATGGGTTCAGACCTTAGGTGGACTCTTATTTCTTATTGACTAGTTTCTTAGGTTTAGTTCCTTAGGAGGTTAGATGGACACTAGTTTAGGCTCGAGTCATATAGTTGTAGTTATACTTGTATATCACAGATGAGTGGTTATTACACATCCGTCTTTACATTCGTACCGTAATCATAATGGTGCATGTTCATTCATATGTTTCTATAATCAGAATAAAACTTTGCCTGTTAGGACACCAACACCATTACCGATGATGCGCATATTCCACGCACACTTATTTGCCGGCTCACACACATCATCATCGGTAATTGCTATGCCACGTACACTTTAGATTATATTATCTTTTATTGATACAATCCGCTAACAGCTAGATCGATATAATATTGTGAATACTCTCTGGTGTTAGTATAGATATGGTATTTATTACTTAGACATTTCATGCATTCGTATTTTCATGTTATCATGCAGTATTATGGGGCATATGCCGACACTTATCATATACTTACTCATGATTTTGGGATTTTGGATTTTTATGAGATTTCTGGATTTTTGGGGAAAACCGCAAGAATATATAAAAACTTCTCTCTCTCTCTCTCCTCCTCTCTTTTTAAAACATAAGATGTTCTTTTCTCGTGATGTATGTGTCGTCCACCATGAGATTTCATGTTTTCTGTTGGATTTTGAGACCCGATTCGAGGAGTGGATGAACCGTCTCGGGTACATGGTGGGCCCGGTATGGTACCCCGGGGCAAGAAGATCGAGTTGTAGACAATGAGCCTGGCAGGGGAGGACTACCTACCGGTGATGTCTAGCGCGGCGGATATCCGGAGGATACCGACCGTTGTCGTGAGATTTGATGATATGGGCCTATCCGGACTGACGGAGCCCGAGATATTGAGACTATGGGATATTGAAATTTATGAGGTATTGAGACTTGAGATTTACATGTTTTGTGTCGATAGTTAACACGGATTTCCATGGATTTCATCGTTGATATTTCAGATTTCTATACAAAATTTACCATGATAAAAGATAAAGATTTGTTATACAGATATATCCAGATTTCAGGATTGGTTATTTTACATTCATGGTGCATGCATACTCATTCACATGACATATTACTATTTGAGGCACCGACACGAGCACGGAGCATTTGCACTTACACATAGTTTATTACCCTGCCATTACTAGATGACTGGTGATATAGTAGTGTATTATTATGACCTAGGATAGTGTCGTGCATTCGATTTCTTTTCGCAGATATCTTCTACTCACGAGTTGGCAACTCACCCCCGTTGTGCCTAATTTTATTACAGGTTCGATGTACAGGTTTTCCTGGCAGTTTGCTGGCACATCATTTCATTCCGGGTAATTTGCTCGGTAGGTTGGTTCATTTGTATCTGGACCGCCGTTGTATTTTTATTATTTCATTTGTATCTAGTAATCTCCATCAACCAAACTTGTATTACTTATTAGTTTACTGGACCAGTTATTATTTCGACCTTAGGGTCACGCTTGTATTATTATGGTATCTGGTGGATTTGTTTTCTTTTAAGTTTTGAGGCTCGCCCTTTGGCGTTGTATACTATTGTGTATTGGTGTGGTTGTTTTCGCCTGTTGGCGTAGAGCTAGCTCCCGTTTGGGGATGCCTTTTTATTGTTATATGTATTTATACTTGTTTGTACCCGTTTAGGGCCAGTTTTACAAAGGAGACCCTGCCGAAATTTTTGAGAAAATTTGATCTTGTTTTTAAACTTGTTTTTCTATATGTTTTCCTTTACTTCTTCTCTTTATGGTTTAGATTTCTGGGCTTCGGCTTACTTAGGTTACGTTGCGCCTCTAGACGCTTCGTAATCTAAGTGCCGGTCACGTTCCGTACTTTCGGGTCGTGACAGTTATGGTGCGGATAGGTATCCTTTATCTTGCATTGACGATTTGTTCGATCAGCTCCATGGTGCGAGACATTTTTCTATGTTCGCTTTGAGATCGGGTCATCATTGGTTACGGGATCGAAGTGATAACATTTCGAAGACTTCTTTGTGTGCGCTATGGGCAACATGAGTTCTTGGTGGCGTAGTTGGACTCACCAATGCCCTAGCAGCATTCAAGGATGTGATGAACCAGATTTCTTCAGGCCGTTCCTCGACCAGTTGATTGTTGTGTTATTGATAACATTCTGGTCTTTTCCAAGGGTCGTGAGGAACAGGAACAACACTTGAGGATTTGCTTTGCAAACATTGGGAGAGCACCAGTGGTTTGCTAAATTCTCGGAGTGTTCCTTCAGGCTTGATTGTGTTGACTCCTAGGTCTTGTAATTATGTGAGACGGTATTCGTATGGACCCGAGGAAGATCGAGGCCGTATAGCTGGGCCCAGACTTGCAACGAGGACAATTGTCCGCAGTTTTGGGCTTAGCTGGTTTTTACCGCCGTTTCGTGCAGGATTGTTTATGTATCGCTGCACCGTTGACTGGACTGATCGGGAAGGAGGTTCCTTTTCTTGGATCGAGGCATGCGTGCGGAGTTTTCGGAAGTTGAAGACTCGGTTGACAACTGCACCAGTTCTTTCTTTGCTTTCTGGTTCGGGCGAATTTGTGGTTTAATTGTGATGTTTCGCGAGTGGGGCACGATTGTGTACCGATGTAGCACGATAGAGTTATCGCTCATGCTTCCCGACAGTTGGAGAAAGTACGAGCAGGATATCCCACTCATGATCTGGAGATGGCCGCGGTGGTCGTGCGTTGAAGATCTGAGGACACTACTTGTGCGGTGAGTCGTATCAGGTTTTCACGGACCACCAGAGCATAATGTACATCTTCCTGCAGCGGATTTTGATTGTTGAGACAGCGCCGTTGGATGGAGCTTGTGAAGGATTGTGTTTGTGTGATCCTTTGTTTCCCGTGCCAAGGCGATTGTGGTAGCTGATGCTTTTAGTAATAGGCCCGGGGCTAGCTTGTTCCAGTTGTGCGCAGTTCAGAGACAATCTTCTGCAGATTTATAGTTCTTGTATGATCGTGGAGTACAGCTAGGTTCGCCTCTTCTGAAGGGAGGGATAGCTTGCTCATGTCCGCGCCCGTCCACTTTTACTTAATCGTTTTCGTGTGGTACAGCCGCCGATGCTCGTTTGTCTGAGATTCTGAGCATGTTCAGCAGGGTAAAGATTCGGAGTTCTTGATTTATGACCAGGGTGTGCTACGTTCCTGTCACGACCCGAAAGAGCACGTTACTGGCCCTTGAACCATATGAAGTCTATAGGACTCCATCTGATCCAAGTAAGCCAAAAGCCCAGAAATCTAAAACCATTTTAAGGATAAATAAAGAGAACTGGTTTTTAATAGGTAAAGGAAACATGTTTTGAAGTCAAGGTTTTTAAATAACTAAGCCGAATATGCATTTTAAAAGATGTAAAGTCTTTTCTAAAAATTTCGGCAGAGTTTCTTTTATAAATACTGGCCCTGAACGGGGTACAACAAGAACAATGTATATATGCAATGAATAAAAGGCATCCCCAAGCAGGAGCTAGCTCTTCGTCAATCGACGGTCACAACCACGCAAGCAATAATATACAACGCCGAATGGTGAGGGTCAAATCCAAAAGAAACTCTATAAGCTTGAAAACCGCAATACTACTAAGCGCGACTCTAAGGTCGAATAATACATCACTAATGTCTAAGTCTGAAACAATATACAAGTTTTGGTTGATGGAATTCTAGATACAATGAATAATACAAGTACAATGGTGGTTCTTGATGCAAAAGAACCCACCTACCAAAAGCAATTCACCCGCAAGGAAGCAGTGTGCCAGAAATGCCGTAATGGAACATGTACGGCAAAACCTGCAAGAACTGTGGCACAACGGGGTGAGTTGCCAACTCGTGAATAGAGAATATCTACAAGCAGAAATCGAATGCAAGACATATTCCTAGGTCAATACGATCAGGTATATAACCTCAAAGAATAAGCCTGAAGCATGATAAGGTGGCAATGTAACATCTAATCATGAAATGTAGTGCCAAGTACTCGTGCCAGTGCCTCAGGTAATAACATGTCATAATATAAGGTATGTCTGCATGAAGTAAATTTGATAAGGTATCAAAATGGATATCAATACACATATATTAGCGTCACATTCCACTAATATTGGTGTAAGGGTATATATAACAGCGCTCTCATACCCTGTTATATATACAAATGAAGTATGATCAATGTAAATCTAGTATGTATATGATCAATGTCTGTATATATGTGGATCCCGTCCACCTGTCACCCAATGACAATAAGCATCATGCATGCAAATATGAGGATATAATTAAAATCATGGAAATCATCATAAAACCTGTGCCTAGCATCGGCACGTAAATCCTCATCCATATGGGGCTCCGTCTGCGGTATCGGCCCTCGGCCCCGGCAGTACAGGTCAGCCCATGTCCATCTCTCAACTCCGGTCGGTATCCTCTAAATATCCGCCGAGCTCAAATACAATCACCGGTAGGTAGTAGTCCCTCTGCCAGGATCACCGTCTACTACACAGCGAAACCGTTCTCGCCCCGGGGTACCATACCGGGTCCACCATGTACCCGCAATCGGCCTCATCCGCCTCCTCGAATCGGGTTTCACATGTCGCTCTCAGCACCGAGAAAACACATGGTGGACGCACTGAAATATCATATCAAGGGTAACCGGGTTTTTAAAACAATTATATATTCTCTTTTGAAATACCCACGGTTCCTAAATCCAGAAATATCATGGAAACAACATATCTCAATGCGTATAATCAAAACATGATGTACGCGACATGTAAAGAAAGATAAGCATATCAGTAAGTCATGCAACATGGAATAGTAATGTGCACATATCGAGGGAAACCGCTCTTTTTAAAATGAATCAGTTTGAAGAATATCTTGCGGTTCCCAAATCTCTAATCAAGTCAGAAACATCTATGTATGTGTACAGGTATAAGTGTACAATATGCCATGCAAGAATCATATCATGAATGCAACAGTACTACAGTGTAGTGGCATGACAATTATCGATGATGAAGTGTGTGAGCCGGTAAATAGTGTACGTGGAACATACGCATCATCGATAATGGTGCTGGTGTCCTAACAGCATGATAATAATATAACAATAAACATATGCAAAGCAATGTGAATAGCATGAATATGCGGAAATCAAATAATCAACACCACAGTGAAGAATCTACTATGCAAACTACAGATCTAAGTATCAAGTCAATTTGGAAGGCTATGGAAACCGCCAAAATCTGATTCGATATATAGATATAATTGTCGGTGATCCCGGCTCAATAGTATCGCGTACGATACAGTATATCATATGACATCCTCAAGTCATGAGTGCGGATCTATCATCGATGTAAAGCTCGTACGGTAAATCATCGTACGACATCCCAATAGCTGGGTCCGGGTCAATATCACACTATCTCATCACATCTCAGGTATCACTATCATCATATCACATAATCTGGGGTACTGATCTAAGTCTAGTACAATCGATACCATCTATCACTGCGTGTGTAAGCACACTCCCCAAGGCCCGCTAGAGATCACGTATCGTATCCCAAATACGAATCACATCAAATCACCGATCTCGTGGTACAATGCCCAACATCATCGACTCATCTCCAATGTCATCCAATATCATCAAACACAGTGCAAACATAATGAATATGCAAGGGTGTGCGTGTAGGTGTAAACCTATTCTAGGGTTCGCGACTATGAACTACACTAGTTACTTCTAACCCTACACTATCCATAATACACCTAACTATCATATATATAATATATCAACTACGGACTGCGGGGGTGCTATATGCCATCCACCCGACTTCCCCCTGTAGATATAATCTACTCACCTTGCGTCTTTATCTGTCGATGTCGCCACGCGCTTCCTTGTCGTCCCGAAGTTTTCATAGGGTACCTACACATCAAAGTATCGTATATGCGCATTAAAACCAAATCAAAGCTAAAACGGCATACGAAACCCAAAACGATACGATAAGGGGCCTATAGGTTAGAACCTATGGGCACGCCTTCAAAACCATCTATCAATCCTCGATATCGTCGTATAAACGCCAAATAGTCGAGGTAAAACACGGATACACAATTCCAGAATTCAAAATACGAAATACAGAAACAGAATCAAAATAGCAACTGGAGAAAAGGGTCCCAGATTTCACCCTAAGTCAAACTAGACAAATCTATACATACCAAGGGCCTAATCTACAGATAAGGGAACACCAAAACCAAAACGAGCAAGTTTGGTGGGGTCCAGGCCGCAAATTGCGGCCAAACAGAATAAATCTGCGGCCGGTTCGTGGAGTTAGGGGTTGGGGTCTTGGTGGTAGCTTCCTGGGTGCCTGCACATCTCACTGTCCAATCAATTTTATTTTAGGATGTCTCGGGTAAAAGCAGATTTAATAAAACCTTCACAGATTTCACAATTTCTCCGATATCGGTTTCTAAATCCGTATTCCGGGTTTCAACTCTCAGGTTAGGGTCTCAATTCATGCACTAGGATGATAGTATAACCTCTACTGAGCTCAATTTCTCAATACAACACAAAATTCTTCACAACCCTAACTAGGTTTTCCTCAAGTCACCAAAATCACACAATATCGGTTCAATCATAACATGTGGGTAAAGGAAATGCTAAAATAAGTTAATGATCCAGAAAATACCTCATTTGGCAACTCAAGAATTTTCTTGAGTTGCTCCTAGTGGCCAAAATCCTTGCTTTCTTGGTCCAATGTGTAGATCTTGAGCTTGTGCACACTTTTTATGAAATGAGAGTGGGGTTTTGGAGTTGTTTTAGAGGTGATTTGGGGCTTTGAAGAGGGGGGGAGATGAAGGAGCAGCAGCAGCAGGAGAAGGGGAAGAGGGAGAGAGAAAATGAAAGAAGAATGAAGAGATGGCTAAGTCAAAGTGAAACCATACCTCTCTCTCTCTCTCACCTACTACTAAATTCTTTATTCTAAACCCCTTTTCCATTTCTTTTCTTATTCTCTCAAAATCCTTCTCCCAAGAATAGTAAACCAAAAGTGAACCATGGCAAGAAAAATGCACAAGTGTGATAAAAATGATATGTGCATGTTTTGTACAAAAATGCTAAAAACCGATTCCCGATTTTTAATCGCGATCAGCACTAAATTAGTATATAACTAATCATAAAAACTTAAAAATAGCATAATTTTATAAAATACCCTATTTTATAATTTTCCAAAATTTTTCCAAAATTTTTCCCATTTATTTGTATTTAATAATACCGAAATATTAAAATATTCAATAAAATAATATTAAATTATAAAAATTCCCAAAAATAATATTTTATTTTTTTGAAATGTTACAGTTCTGGACTCGTTGGTGTGTACCTGATACTGATAGGTAGATACGCGAAGTCCCAGAGCAGGCATAGCCGTCAGTTTTCAGTGTTCATCCAAGTGCCACCAAGATGTAGTATGACTTGTGAGATAGTTACGGGTGGGCAGGGATGAAGAGTGAAGTTTCGGATTTCGTTTCGAGCTGTCTGTCTTTTTTCAAGCTACGGTTGAGCATCTGAGACTGGCTGGAGAGTTGCAATCTTTAACCATTCCGGAGTGGGAATGGGAGCAGATCTCCATGAATTTCGTTGTGGTGTCTACCCAGGTTGAGTTAGGGTGTGACTCCATTTGGGTGTTTGTGACCGGTTATGCTCAGTTTGCTCAGTTTTTTTTCCCGATAAGTTTGTACGTTTGCACGGAGTTCATTCATGCGTTGTATCCAATAGAGGCACCCAGTTTGCTTGCCGTATTTGGCAGAAGCTATTGGAAGCCTTGGGTACCTAGTTGAGGTTTAGCTCCGCTTCTTATTTATAGGCCGATGGTCAGACAGAGCGGACTATACAGACTCTGGAGGATATGCTTTTGCGTACGTACTAATTGTTGTTGGCAGTTGGGATCGTCACTTGCCATTGATAGGGTTCTCCTTCGATACCTGTTATCAGGAGACGTTCCAATTGGAAACCTGTAGGCTTTGTGTGGTGGGTTGTGTCGATCGCCAGTCTGTTTTTCTGACTCTGCGAGAGTAGGATTTTTGGACCCCAGCTAGTCATGAGACTACGGAGAAGATCCTGTTGATTCAGGTCAGGATGAGAGCAGCCTAGTGCAGAAAGAAGTCTTATGTCGACCGTGGTGGTCGCAGACTTGAGTTCGCAGTGCGAGATCATGCATTCCTACGGATTTTTCCGATGAATGGCGTGTTGAGATTTGGGAAGCTTAGTCCCAGATTGTAGGTCCTTTTGAGATCCTTGAAGCGAGTTAGTACCGTTGCCTAATATGGCACTTCCACCCAGATTTTTGAGTATTCACCCTGTAGTCCTTGTATCGATACTTCGCAATTACCTTCATGACCTTTCTCATTGTTGCGCCACGGCAGCGCCCCGGCCGTCTATCCGAGGCCAAAATGCGGAATCAAAATTTTCTTATCTTTTAAACTGGCGCTACCGCGGACAATATACCCGGATCGTAACCATTAACCGATACTAGCTAACAAGAGAAAGGGTGAGAGATATACCGAGTGATCCGAGTCCTCCGGTCTTCTCGTCGTCGTCCCGATCTCCCGCGGAAACTCCGGTCGTCGCATCCTTGCCGGAAGGGCACCACATCGTCTGCATCTTTTACGGGCTCCTACCTCAATACCGAGGCAACTCGGGCACGAAGCTAGCTAGTCGACGTGCCCAAGGTATGCTGTAGAATGTGTAGTGCTTTGTCTCTTTGGGGTTATGTTGCCTTGATGGAGGAATGAAGAACATTGAAGGGAGCTAGAAATAGTGTAGCAAGAAAAATGAGAGGTGAATAATTTTTCTCATGCAAATGAACTCCTCTCTTTTTCTCTCCTCTCTTTACCAAATGTGGCCGGCCCCTCTTCATATGTGGAAATGGTGGAGGGCAAAAACAAATCATGAAGGGAGGTGAGTGTAGGATAAAGCAAGAGGTGACCACATCCCAAAAGTAAACCTCACATCCAAACTCAAATCAACTCTAATCAATCCTTTCTCAAAAAGCAAATGAAAAGACTAAGAAAGCATCTCATCATGAAGAACTATCATGATGCCACCAATAAGCAAGAAACCCCCTCCCCAAGTGTTATTTGCAAACTTGCAAATAACCCCCTCCATCGGAAAAGTCCGACCGGGAAAGAACAAAGGAAAACCGGCCGGAACGGAATGCAAACTGGCAACCTCAGAAAACTGGTCCCGTAATAAATTACAGGAAAACCCCAATACTGTGCATACACACCCGCATCTGTATTCTGACCGGATACAAATGCAATGAGACAAAATCTACACAGTACTAAACTAGGACCGGCTTAAACCAAAGCCGGCTAGTAAAATCCGTTCGATCCTGATCCGTGCAATACCGCACGTATCTGATCGAACCTTGCCATATAACTATACGGCCACTAGTACAAACCGTCCGATCCTGATCCGTGCAATACCGCACGTATCTGATCGGACCCTGCCATATCTCCATACGGCCTCTACAGCGTTTCGCCCGAAAGCTTGAGTAACTGTAAGTGTGGTGGACTCTAAAGACTCGTCAATACTATGGCTGTGGATTTAACCACTAGCACGTCAGAGGTATAAGCCAATACGTGACGGGCCACCAGCTATTGACCAAAAGGGACGTCGATGAGGGAACTCATCCTGACACCCTACTGAGCCTGTCAGTGACAATATCCGTACAGTCCGGTCCTTTCGTCTATGAGCATCGCATGTCGGGCCTAGGGGGTTGGTAAAAGTCAGACCCCCAAAAGCGGTACAAGTCGTGTCGGAGTGTAGCCCAAAACGCCCTGAGATACTACTGGAATACCTACCAGTAAATCTCCTGCCTCGGCCGAGGGCTTTGCGTAATGGCTCTCCTAGACACAGCGCGACCTCACCCCCAATACCGGGAGAGACGAACCCCTGAAGATCCGCTCACTGCCTCCATGTGGCTCGGGACTGTACCCAACTAAAACCTGTTTGCACGACTCCTTTGAGCCGTGGTAGGGTAGTAATCAAAGCACAGTGGGAACTCACATGAGACAAATGACGATCTCAGGTCGATGAACTAACCTGTACACATGTCACCAGGGAACTGCTATCTGACATCTGGTATAAGACCAACTAGCAGGTTCCCGGCGAGTCCTGTCCGGTGTACTCATAACCCAATGAGCACCTGTATACATCTTAGGTGAACCAACTGACACCAGTGGCTTGTGAGACCGGCCACCGCCCCTCGTCGGGGTCTCGACTGTATACACTAGTCTACTAATGGAGTATCGATGCCCTGTCTCGAAACTCCTACGACTAGGGACCTTTTAAGGATGTGCTTATAGACTACCAGCTCCCACGTATATGATCGCCATCATACTGCTGGTAGTCAAGCAAGAATCCTAGGGGCTCTATCAACGTGTAATAGCGACATGTCAGGTCACCTAAAGCAGTACACAATGATAAAGATAAACCAGATAGCATACTATCATCTCGAGTAAGACTGTCCTACCGGGATAGGTCCTCCCTCAATCATTGCAATCACGTGCCTGTGATCCAATAATTGACTCTGAGGGCACTATCTCCTACAATCTCCCACTTGCACTCAAGGCTAATTATTGCGATGTCGCATACTCACAGCCCGTGTGATACCGAACACCCAACTCCTCTACTAGTCAGTCTCACAAAACCCGTTTGTGAAACTATTGCGTTCGAGGAATAGCCTCAGTGAGTGGATCCGCAGTGAAGTTTCTTTCTATGTCTCTCTATATCTCAAGTTTGCGGAGAAAGCCATCTCCCGAAATGAGCAATACCTGTCTTGGAACGTCTGGATGTCTGATGGGACCTAGTTCATAAATGAACTCCAAATCCAGACTTCTTAGACTGTATCGTCAACTGAACTTAATCAGTATCCTGCGCCATGCCTTCCTCAGTATTGCCTTGGACCACCTGTCCAAAATACTGCCCCTCGTCAGAAGGAAAAACTATAACTCTGACAGCCACTCTGCCATCCAGGTCACCTTGGAAGCCTGGAATGATAACCGTCTCCTAAAGGAGGCTGCCGTTATCATATCCCTAGAACATCAACTTATGTTCTAAAACTGCTTCCGACTGTTTCTCCAGGATTGGATCAATATCAACTTATTGCATCTACTGCAAGAACAACATCTGGTGTGGTACTTGACATCTCATGATTGACTCAATTGCCTAAGCAAGTGATCTGTCAATCATGCGTATCCCTCTCCCCTTTAGTCTGTAAGACACCTTTAGAGAGGGTGACACCATCAACTGCAGGTACACTACCGTGCCAGGAGTCGTCCATTCTAAATACTCATAGAATGCCGTCAAGGTACCCAGATTGGGAAACTACCCAAATCTAGATCTAAAACCATAGATCTAGTAACCAGAATGTCTGATATAATATCCAAGTCCTGTGTGGAGAAACTACTGTGTGACAACCAAAGTATAACCGATCGTAGTATAGGAATATCACTTCCTACTCTGTGTATGTCATCCAAATACCATGACATCACACCCTACTACCTTCTCAACAGATCCATCCCCTATTCTGATGAAGTCAAACCTATGACTGTCACATCAGAAATAGATGATCTATCTCCGCTATATCTGCTTTAGTCTATAAATAGACATAAGCCTGATTTCCACCAATGCTTCCGCTGCTCCCACCGACTACGACAACCCTCTGGCAGAGTCATATAGACGTGCACTTCTAAAGCTAGTTTAGAACGACGCTATACTCATCCTCCTGCCGGGTCTCGCAGCCTGGAACAACAGCAAAGGCAAGTGCGGGTAAACAAGAACTTCCCTGTCACCGTCTGTAGCGTCTTGAAAAGTCGTTTTGGTGTTTTTCTGAAAATCGGTGAAAATTCGGTATTTTTCCGAAAACCGTCTTTCTCGTTATTTTGCAGTTTAGGGATAATTATACTTAAAATGGATAGGTAATTGCTTGTTTTTAGTAGCTAATGAGTTAATTATGAAATTCTGGTCGTTTAAAAATTTTCCCTAATTTTTCAATTTTTTAATATTATTTTAAGCCGGTAAGAAAATACATTAATTTAGCGATAAATACAAATTTTTCCGGGCTAATTTTAATCTTTCAAATTATGATAATTAAAATCTAGTTGTAACATAAATTTTTAGTATTTTACTTTGATTTTTTAACAAATTTTTATGATAGGAAACGAATTTATTGAATTTTAAGCTAAAATTTGCAATTTTTGACTTGTAGGGGGTCTTTTTGCATAAAATTTCTTTTGTAAAACCCCTCTCTCTCTTCCCTCAGCCCTAGGACAGCCCCACCTTGATCAAGTCCAGAAATTTCTGGCCTCACCTAGCTTTTTCTTCATGTGTGGAATTGTTTTGTTTAGGAATTTATTTTAAATATAGTTGTTGAAGTATGGTGCATTGACTTTTCGGGAGTTGACTCTTGACCTTTCCCACACACCCACACCCTCCCCCTTCCTCTAATCTGGCCGAAACCTGCACTCCCTCCTCTTCATCTCTTTTCTTCTCATTTTCTTCAAAATTCTTCAAGTTCAATTCATCAAAATTTGCAATTTAAAGCTTACAAATTAAACCCATCCTTCATCTTTCTTTTCCTTCACCTCCCTAGCTTGGATCTTGATGCTTGAGGCCATCATTTGGAGCAAATTTATTCTTGCTAGATCTCAAATTGAGGTATAATTTCCATCAAGTTAATTTCTTTTGGCTAAATTCCTTTAATTATATGGTTTTAGTGTTAAAAGTTTAACTAATTTCTAATCTAGTTTATAAAAGAGTAGTTTGTTTTAAACTAGGGTTTTTTTAGCACACCATTATTTGGTTAATTAAATTTATTTTGCTTGCTAGTTCCTACACAACCAAATCAAAGAAGTTACCTTGTTTATGTGGTCTTCAAATTATGCTAATTTAGTTAATTTTAAAAGTGTGATTTTGGTTGTAAATTGTTGTTTTAGGAAATTCAAGAAAGGGTTTATGTATGGAAATTGGGTTGTGAAGCATGATAAATGTGTTGTAATTATAGTGTTTGTAGATTGCTTGTTGTGTGGTTGGATATTGTGTTGGATTATGTTAACCGTATCGCTAATTTTCGATTTTTGCACCAAAATTGCTAGTTTTGTGCTTACTAGGTTTTTATTAAAATTATTTGGTGAATTATTTGTGATACCTTGGGGATGTTTTTAGCATCTCCTATGACGTTTAGGATGCGTGAGTGCGGAGTTTTGAGTAGTCGGGTTTTAGTTTTGCCGGGCGACCAAATCGGCGATTTTTGGCAGTTTTTGCGAATTTCGCGTGTGTTCCGCGGACCCTGTGCACGTTGTACCTAGCTAGCGAACATTAGTAGTTTCGTTGGGGTTTTGCGTCGTTCTTGATATGTAACCTTGTGTTTGGTATTGATGTAAATTCCAGGTTCGGTCGCGGAGACGTCAGACGCGGCGCGAAAGGGGAAAGCGGTGATTGGACACAGCTAGCCAGGGATTCCGGTGAGTAGATGTAATATCTACGGGGGACTATCGTTGGATGGCGCAAGCCGCCCGATAGTTTTAGTAACTTACAAGATTCTTAGTGATGTTAGTAATTAGGGGTGAAATACGTATATGATTATTTGCTGTATCCATGCATTATATTGACATACCTATGCGAAACCATTTTATAGGACACCTGCACCATTGCCAGGTTTTTATATGCAGCACGAGCACTATTCATGCTTACACACACACCCTGGTAATTGCCATGCCACCACACTAGATAACCTTTAAATTTAAACCTTTTACTAATTGATACTTAAACTTGTGCTATTGCCTTTAATTCCTTAAAATGAAACCGTAAGATTGCTATTCATGTGCATGTACTTCATCATATTAATTGTTCATGACTAATCTATTAATCACACATCGCAACTTGATTATTGATACCATATGCATTCATTATCATTGACATATGCACTTATGAGGATTTCTTGAGATTTTACGATATTTCTGGATTTCGGGGGAAAGCCGCAAAATTTCTAAACTTATTATATTTTTAAAATATGTAAATTGCGGTTTTCTAGTGATGTAAGTGTCGTCCACCATGAGTTTGCTGTGGTTTTGGAAATCCGTGTCGAGGAGTGGAGGAACCGGCACGGGTACATGGTGGGCCCGGTAAGGTGCCCCGGGGCAAGAGGAATGTGGTGTTGACGTTGAGCCTGGCAGGTGACGGATTACCTACCGGTGACTGTTTGGGACGGCGGATATCCAGAGGATACCGACCGTGGCCGCTAGATGATGAGATATTGATATTTGAGATGGGTCAGCCGGACGGCTGAGGCCAGAGATACATTGATATGAGATTTGAGACAGTTTTGAGGTGTCGATGCTGGACACAGGTTCTTGTTGATTCTATTGGTATTGTGCTGGTATTTCAAAAGACATTCTTAAAGGGAAAAACATGAATTCTTATACTTACACATTCAGATCACGAGTTGATTCGCATTGCATTCATACCTGCTAGTATATCCATATTGCATACATACTTGCCATTATGTCCTGCCTTACCTGTATTTAGATGCTAGGATGCTTGTGTGCACGCATTCGATACCCTGTGTAGATGTTATTTATTACTCACGAGTTAGCAACTCACCCCCGTTGTGCCATAGCCTGTTTCAGGTCCGCTCCGTCAGTACAGTAGCGGCGGGTGCGCTTGCTTCTTTTGCCTCTTTTGCCTGGACTCGAGATTTTGCTTATAGGTGGGATATGTTATTATTTTTGTACCACCTTGTATATTCTTTGTATCTAGTGTACTCCATCTACTGTTTCGACCAGTATTATTGTATATTGACCTAGAGATGAGACTGTGAGGTTTGTGGACTTTTATGCTGTATTTTGGGGTCGAGCTCACTTGAGTCGACATGATGTTTTCTTATGCTTCATTATGATTATTTCGTATGTTGTTGCTTTATATTGCGTGGGATTTGTGACCGCCTTGTGGCGAAGAGCTAACTCCCGCTTGGGGATGCCCTATTTTGTTGGATTCTTATATATTTTGTTGTACCCATTTTGGGGGCCAGTATTTACAAAGGAGACTCTGCCGAAATTTTCGTTGGATGGCGCAAGCCGCCCGATAGTTTAAGTAACTTACAAGATTCTTAGTGATGTTAGTAATTAGGGGTGAAATACGTATATGATTATTTGCTGCATCCATGCATTATATTGACATACCTATGCGAAACCATTTTATAGGACACCTGCACCATTGCCAGGTTTTTATATGCAGCACGAACACTATTCATGCTTACACACACACCCTGGTAATTGCCATGCCACCACACTAGATAACCTTTAAATTTAAACTTTTTACTAATTGATACTTAAACTTGTGCTGTTGCCTTTAATTCCTTAAAATGAAACCGTAGGATTGCTATTCATGTGCATGTACTTCATCATATTAATTGTTCATGACTAATCTATTAATCACACATCGCAACTTGATTATTGATACCATATGCATTCATTATCATTGACATATGCACTTATGAGGATTTCTTGAGATTTTACGATATTTCTGGATTTCGGGGGAAAGCCGCAAAATTTCTAAACTTATTATATTTTTAAAATATGTAAATTGCGGTTTTCTAGTGATGTAAGTGTCGTCCACCATGAGTTTGCTGTGGTTTTGGAAATCCGTGTCGAGGAGTGGAGGAACCGGCACGGGTACATGGTGGGCCCGGTAAGGTACCCCGGGGCAAGAGGAATGTGGTGTTGACGTTGAGCCTGGCAGGGGACGGATTACCTGCCGGTGACTGTTTGGGACGGCGGATATCCAGAGGATACCGACCGTGGCCGCTAGATGATGAGATATTGATATTTGAGATGGGTCAGCCGGACGGCTGAGGCCAGAGATACATTGATATGAGATTTGAGACAGTTTTGAGGTGTCGATGCTGGACACAGGTTCTTGTTGATTCTATTGGTATTGTGCTGGTATTTCAAAAGACATTCTTAAAGGGAAAAACATGAATTCTTATACTTACACATTCTGATCACGAGTTGATTCGCATTGCATTCATACCTGCTAGTATATCCATATTGCATACATACTTGCCATTATGTCCTGCCTTACCTGTATTTAGATGCTAGGATGCTTGTGTGCATGCATTCGATACCCTGTGTAGATGTTATTTATTACTCACGAGTTGGCAACTCACCCCCGTTGTGCCATAGCCTGTTTCAGGTCCGCTCCGTCAGTACAGTAGCGGCGGGTGCGCTTGCTTCTTTTGCCTCTTTTGCCTGGACTCGAGATTTTGCTCATAGGTGGGTTATGTTATTATTTTTGTACCACCTTGTATATTCTTTGTATCTAGTGTACTCCATCTACTGTTTCTACCAGTATTATTGTATATTGACCTAGAGATGAGACTGTGAGGTTTGTGGACTTTTATGCTGTATTTTGGGGTTGAGCTCACTTGAGTCGACATGATGTTTTCTTATGCTTCATTATGATTATTTCGCATGTTGTTGCTTTATATTGCGTGGGATTTGTGACCGCCTTGTGGCGAAGAGCTAGCTCCCGCTTGGGGATGCCCTATTTTGTTGGATTCTTATATATTTTGTTGTACCCATTTTGGGGGCCAGTATTTACAAAGGAGACTCTGCCGAAATTTTCGTTGGATGGCGCAAGCCGCCCGATAGTTTTAGTAACTTACAAGATTCTTAGTGATGTTAGTAATTAGGGGTGAAATACGTATATGATTATTTGCTGCATCCATGCATTATATTGACATACCTATGCGAAACCATTTTATAGGACACCTGCACCATTGCCAGGTTTTTATATGCAGCACGAGCACTATTCATGCTTACACACACACCCTGGTAATTGCCATGCCACCACACTAGATAACCTTTAAATTTAAACCTTTTACTAATTGATACTTAAACTTGTGCTATTGCCTTTAATTCCTTAAAATGAAACCGTAGGATTGCTATTCATGTGCATGTACTTCATCATATTAATTGTTCATGACTAATCTATTAATCACAAATCGCAACTTGATTATTGATACCATATGCATTCATTATCATTGACATATGCACTTATGAGGATTTCTTGAGATTTTACGATATTTCTGGATTTCGGGGGAAAGCCGCAAAATTTCTAAACTTATTATATTTTTAAAATATGTAAATTGCGGTTTTCTAGTGATGTAAGTGTCGTCCACCATGAGTTTGCTGTGGTTTTGGAAATCCGTGTCGAGGAGTGGAGGAACCAGCACAGGTACATGGTGGGCCCGGTAAGGTACCCCGGGGCAAGAGGAATGTGGTGTTGACGTTGAGCCTGGCAGGGGACGGATTACCTACCGGTGACTGTTTGGGACGGCGGATATCCAGAGGATACCGACCGTGGCCGCTAAATGATGAGATATTGATATTTGAGATGGGTCAGCCGGACGGCTGAGGCCAGAGATACATTGATATGAGATTTGAGACAGTTTTGAGGTGTCGATGCTGGACACAGGTTCTTGTTGATTCTATTGGTATTGTGCTGGTATTTCAAAAGACATTCTTAAAGGGAAAAACATGAATTCTTATACTTACACATTCAGATCACGAGTTGATTCGCATTGCATTCATACCTGCTAGTATATCCATATTGCATACATACTTGCCATTATGTCCTGCCTTACCTATATTTAGATGCTAGGATGCTTGTGTGCATGCATTCGATACCCTGTGTAGATGTTATTTATTACTCACGAGTTGGCAACTCACCCCCGTTGTGCCATAGCCTGTTTCAGGTCCGCTCCGTCAGTACAGTAGCGGCGGGTGCGCTTGCTTCTTTTGCCTCTTTTGCCTGGACTCGAGATTTTGCTCATAGGTGGGTTATGTTATTATTTTTGTACCACCTTGTATATTCTTTGTATCTAGTGTACTCCATCTACTATTTCTACCAGTATTATTGTATATTGACCTAGAGATGAGACTGTGAGGTTTGTGGACTTTTATGCTGTATTTTGAGGTCGAGCTCACTTGAGTCGACATGATGTTTTCTTATGCTTCATTATGATTATTTCACATGTTGTTGCTTTATATTGCATGGGATTTGTGACCGCCTTGTGGCGAAGAGCTAGCTCCCGCTTGGGGATGCCCTATTTTGTTGGATTCTTATATATTTTGTTGTACCCATTTTGGGGGCCAGTATTTACAAAGGAGACTCTGCCGAAATTTTCGGAAAAATTGGTATTGTTTTTAAAAAGGGTTTTACATGACTTATTTGATAACTCGTTTTCAATTGATTGGGTTCTCTTCACTCTTTTGCTTATTTGGTTTTGGTTTCTGGGCTTTGGCTTACTTATTTTACGGACGTCTTGAGACGTTTCGTAACCTAAGTGCCAGTCACGTTCCGTACCCTGCGGGTCGTGACAAAGTTGGTATCAGAGCGATAGGTTTTACCTTTTTGAGTGTAGGATGACCCTTGGAAGATGGAGTAAGTGACTTAAGCAGGGTAACGTAGCGTGTGTATGTCCGCGGCATACTTGCGATACGGTACTCCGCCTAAGTGACTTTAGGATATACTTGCTTGAAATTCCTTCTTCAATTCCGTGTATCCTATGATTCTACTGCACCATTCTTATTGTCCTGTTCCTGTACCAGTCACTATGCCGCCGAAGGCTATGAGGGCACAGAAGGCTGCCGCCCGAGACGAGATTCGAGCTGGTTCGTCCGAGACTAGGACTGAGCAGGGTGGTATGCCTACGCCGCAGGGACAGACCGATCCACCTTCCCCGGGCCATATGGATAGGTTTGAGACTGGTATGGAGGAGTTGCGACAGATGATGGGAGGCATGCAGAAACTACGTCAGATGGTAGGATCCCTAGTTGCAGCCAGTCGTACACCGAGGCCGGATGACGTACCTACTACATCACAGACGACCAGGATACCTGCTCCTACTACTACCACCGTGGCCATTCCGGTTTCACTACAGGATTTCATGAGACTGAGACCTCCAGTATTCACCGACACCGAGGCAGCGGAGGACCCACAGACATTCCTTGACAGTTTAGCCAGGATCTGCCGTTCGCTGAGATGTTCGGATGATCGATGGGTAGAGCTTGAGAGTTTCCGACTAGAGGGTCTCGCGCAGACATGGTGGGAGTCAGTCTTGAGAGGTCGAGCTGCAGGTCTGCCGCCTATGACTTGGGCCGAGTTTACAGCGGTCTTTCTAGCCCGTTTCCTTCCAGAGAGCGTTCGTGACGCCAGAGCTCGTAGCTTCGAGGCCTTAGTCAAGACACCTGGGATGACGGTGTCTGAGTATGACATCCAGTTTACACAGTTATCCCGATATGCTCAGTATTTGGTGGATACCGAGGAGAAGATGGTGAAGAGGTTCGTACAGGGACTTGATGCCCAGCTATATCTTGCCATTGGCGCCCAGCACTACGATACTTATTCAGCTGCTATGGATACGGCATTGCGGATGGAGGCACGCATATCACAGACTTCGGCCGTTTCTGGGCCGAAGAGGATTCGTACCGAGGTACCGTCTCAGAGGCAGCGCGCCAGATTCTTTCCGAGAGATAGGCCTGGCAGAGGATTTGGGCGGGGACAGTTATATGGTTCTTATCCCCAGGGACAGCAGCCGTCGCCAGGGTGTTTTGGGTGCGGGAGTTTGCACCATCTTGTCAGAGACTGTCCGGCGAGACGACATGGAGCGGCGAACTGTTCCACATGTGACCCTACCACCATCACCACCCCCTCCTCAGAGAGCCCTACTTCCTACCCCAGGCGATGCTCCACGCCAGCTAGGTGCACCCAGAGGCCGTGGACGCGGCGGTCCTGTTCAGAGAGGACGAGGAGGCAGAGGCCGAGGTCGAGGTCAGCCCGCTATCGGTGGAGGACAGGCCCGAGTATTTGCTTTGACACCGCAGGATGCGCAGGCATCCAATGCCGTTGTGACAGGTACCTTGCCAGTTTGTTCTTTCGACGCCCGGGTATTATTTGACCCAGGTTCCACACATTCGTACGTCTCTACACACTTTGCACCGATGTTGGGCCGTGAGTCGTCGTCGTTAGATCATCCGCTTGTTGTTGTTACTCCGGTAGGCGAGTCGTTTGTCGCTCGGTTTGTATTTTGTTGTGTTCCGTTCGTATCGGGGAGAGGGATTCATCGGTTGATTTGATTCTCCTCGATATATTGGACTTTGATGTGCTTCTGGGCATGGACTGGCTGGCCACTTGTTATGCTTCGGTGGACTGCCGTGAGAAGGCAGTCAGATTTAGCTTTCCGGGAGAGCCAGTCCTTGTTATTCGGGGAGACCGCAGTGTCACCCTTCCCAGCTTAATTTCGTCTCTTCGCGCTGGTCAGCTCTTGCGGAAGGGATGTCAGGGATTCTTAGCGTTTATTTGTGATACTCGAGCTGCAGAGGTTCCGTTGGACCGGGTCCCGGTAGTTTGTGAGTTCCCTGATGTTTTCCCCGATGAGCTACCTGGGCTACCGCCTGAGCGCGATGTTGAGTTCTGCATTGATTTGATTCCCGGGTCGTGGCCTATTTCTATACCGCCTTATCGGATGGCCCCGGCAGAGCTTCGAGAGCTGAAGGATCAGTTGCAGGATTTGTTAGATAAGGGGCTTATTCGACCGAGTGCTTCTCCGTGGGGTGCTCCGGTCTTGTTTGTCAAGAAGAAGGATGGAAGTTTGCGCTTATGTATCGACTACCGCCAGATGAACAAAGTTACCGTTCGGAACAGATATCCGTTGCCGCGCATTGATGATTTGTTCGACCAGCTTCAGGGAGCGGGGTATTTTTCGAGGATCGACCTGCGATCAGGATACCATCAGCTACGAGTTCGACAAGAGGATATACCGAGGACAGCTTTCCGCACGCGCTACGGCCACTACGAGTTTTTGGTGATGTCGTTCGGACTCACCAACGCCCCAGCAGCATTCATGGATTTGATGAACCGTACATTCAGGCCGTATCTTGACTTGTTCATCATCGTGTTTATCGACGATATCTTGGTGTACTCCCGGAGCAGAGAGGAGCACGAGCAGCACTTGCGGATTACGTTACAGACTCTGAGGGAGCACCAGCTGTTCGCGAAGTTCTCCAAGTGTGCATTCTGGCTGGACAGCGTCGGGTTCTTGGGTCACGTGGTTACGAGAGACGGCATTTGTGTGGACCCGAAGAAGATTGAGGCTGTTCAGCAGTGGCCCCGACCTACATCGGTTACTGAGATCCGTAGTTTTCTAGGCTTGGCGGGCTACTACAGGCGTTTTGTTCAGGACTTCTCCCGTATAGCTGCACCGTTGACCGGTTTGACCCGGAAGGGAGTTCCTTTCGTCTGGACAGAGGAGTACGAGCGCAGTTTTCAGCAGCTACGGACTTGTTTGACTACGGCGCCAGTATTATCTTTGCCTTCGGGATCAGGCGGATTTGTTGTCTACTGTGATGCTTCGCGAGTGGGATTAGGATGCGTATTGATGCAGCATGGCCGGGTGATCGCTTATGCTTCTCGGCAGTTGAAGAAGCATGAACAGAACTACCCCACTCATGATTTGGAGATGGCTGCAGTGGTCTTTGCACTGAAGATTTGGTGACATTACCTATACGGCGAGTCGTGTCAGATATTCACCGATCACAAGAGCTTAAAGTACATATTTCAGCAGCGAGACCTGAACCTCAGACAGCGTCGTTGGATGGAGTTGGTGAAAGACTACGACTGCGAGATCTTATATCACCCCGGCAAGGCAAATGTGGTGGCAGATGTGTTGAGTAGGAGGCCCGGGGGTAGTCTATCCTTTTTGTGCGCAGTGCAGAGGCAGTCGTCAGCAGATTGGCAGATGTTATGCGACGGCCGAGTTGAGTTCGAGTTCACCCAGACAGGGGGACAGCTCGCGCATGTTCGTGCACGCCCACAGTTGCTTGACCGTATATGTGAGGCACAGCGCAGTGACGACCGTTGCTCAGAGATCATGGCACAGATGGGACAGGGCAGATTTTCCGAGTTCGTGGTTGACGATCAGGGGATTTTACGATATGGATCTAGACTGTGCGTACCAGATGCTGATGGATTGCGACGCGACATTCTTGAGGAGGCACACCGATCAGTGTATAGTGTCCACCCCGGTTCCACCAAGATGTACCATGATATGAGAGAGACCTACTGGTGGGACGGGATGAAGAGGGACATTGCGGAGTTTGTATCGAGATGCCTGACTTGTCAGCAAGTCAAGGCCGAGCACCAGAGGCCCGCAGGAGAGCTACAGCCGTTACCCATTCCAGAGTGGAAATGGGAGCAGATTTCGATGGATTTCGTTGTGGGTCTACCCAGGACCAGTCGAGGGTACGACTCCATTTGGGTGATCGTGGATAGATTGACGAAAGCGGCTCACTTCCTACCTGTGAAGACCACTTTCACCTTCGCTCAGTATGCTCAGCTCTATATTGACGAGATCGTGCGACTACATGGCGTACCGACTTGTATCGTGTCAGATCGAGGCACTAGGTTCACCAGCCGACTTTGGCAGAGACTTCAGGAGGCTTTAGGCACTCGTTTGAGCTTCAGCACAGCGTTTCATCCGCAGACCGACGGACAGTCAGAGCGGACCATTCAGACTCTCGAGGACATGCTCAGAGCGTGCGTTTTAGACTTTGGTGGTAGCTGGGATCGTCATTTACCTCTAGTGGAGTTCTCCTACAACAACAGCTTCCAGGATACTATTCAGATGGCACCTTTCGAGGCATTGTATGGGAGGAGATGCAGATCGCCCGTCTGTTAGACAGAGCTCAGCGAGAGCAGCATTTTGGGGCCGCAGCTTGTTGAGGAGACGACAGCGAAGATACAGTTGATCCGAGACTGGATGAGAGCGGCTCAGAGCAGGCAGAAATCCTATGCAGACAGGCGCCGTCGCAGATTAGAGTTCGCAGTTGGCGACAATGTTTTTCTGAAAGTCTCTCCGATGAAGGGCGTGATGCGTTTTGGGCGAAAGGGGAAGCTTAGCCCTATATTCGTAGGTCCCTTCGAGATCCTCGAGCATGTCGGCGCAGTTGCATATCGTTTGGCTCTTCCTCCCAGCTTTCCCGATGTTCACCCCGTCTTCCATGTTTCGATGCTCCGCAAGTACCTTCACGACCCTTCGCATGCGATTCAGCACCCGACAGTCCAGCTAGAGCGCGACCTTTCTTTTGCAGAGCAGCCGGTGGCCATCCTGGATCGGCAGGTGAAGAAGTTGAGGTCAAAGATTATACCAACCGTCAAGGTCCTTTGGCGTAGCCCGAGCAGCGAGGAGGTTACCTGGGAGACCGAGGGCGAGATGAGGAAGAAATATCCCCATCTCTTTGAAGGTACGCGTAGTTATATTTGTAAATTCGGGGACCGAATTTCTTTTAGGGGGGAAGATTGTAGCGTCTTGAAAAGTCGTTTTGGTGTTTTCCTGAAAATCGGTGAAAATTCGGTATTTTTCCGAAAACCGTCTTTCTCGTTATTTTGCAGTTTAGGGATAATTATACTTAAAATGGATAGGTAATTGCTTGTTTTTAGTAGCTAATGAGTTAATTATGAAATTCTGGTCATTTAAAAATTTTCCCTAATTTTTCAATTTTTTAATATTATTTTAAGCCGGTAAGAAAATACATTAATTTAGCGATAAATACAAATTTTTCCGGGCTAATTTTAATCTTTAAAATTATGATAATTAAAATCTAGTTGTAACATAAATTTTTAGTATTTTACTTTGATTTTTAACAAATTTTTGTGATAGGAAACGAATTTATTGAATTTTAAGCTAAAATTTGCAATTTTTGACTTGTAGGGGGTCTTTTTGCATAAAATTTCTTTTGTAAAACCCCTCTCTCTCTTCCCTCAGCCCTAGGACAGCCCCACCTTGATCAAGTCCAGAAATTTCTGGCCTCACCTTGCTTTTTCTTCATGTGTGGAATTGTTTTGTTTAGGAATTTATTTTAAATATAGTTGTTGAAGTATGGTGCATTGACTTTTGGGGAGTTGACTCTTGACCTTTCCCACACACCCACACCCTCCCCCTTCCTCTAATCTGGCCGAAACCTGCACTCCCTCCTCTTCATCTCTTTTCTTCTCATTTTCTTCAAAATTCTTCAAGTTCAATTCATCAAAATTTTCAATTTAAAGCTTACAAATTAAACCCATCCTTCATCTTTCTTTTCCTTCACCTCCCTAGCTTGGATCTTGATGCTTGAGGCCATCATTTGGAGCAAATTTATTCTTGCTAGATCTCAAATTGAGGTATAATTTCCATCAAGTTAATTTCTTTTGGCTAAATTCCTTTAATTATATGGTTTTAGTGTTAAAAGTTTAACTAATTTCTAATCTAGTTTATAAAAGAGTAGTTTGTTTTAAACTAGGGTTTTTTTAGCACACCATTATTTGGTTAATTAAATTTATTTTTCTTGCTAGTTCCTACACAACCAAATCAAAGAAGTTACCTTGTTTATGTGGTCTTCAAATTATGCTAATTTAGTTAATTTTAAAAGTGTGATTTTGGTTGTAAATTGTTGTTTTAGGAAATTCAAGAAAGGGTTTATGTATGGAAATTGGATTGTGAAGCATGATAAATGTGTTGTAATTATAGTGTTTGTAGATTGGTTGTTGTGTGGTTGGATATTGTGTTGGATTGTGTTAACCGTATCGCTAATTTTCGATTTTTGCACCAAAATTTCTAGTTTTGTGCTTACTAGGTTTTTATTAAAATTATTTGGTGAATTATTTGTGATACCTTGGGGATGTTTTTAGCATCTCCTATGACGTTTAGGATGCGTGAGTGCGGAGTTTTGAGTAGTCGGGTTTTAGTTTTGCCGGGCGACCAAATCGGCGATTTTTGGCAGTTTTTGCGAATTTCGCGTGTGTTCCGCGGACCCTGTGCACATTGTACCTAGCTAGCGAACATTAGTAGTTTCGTTGGGGTTTTGCGTCGTTCTTGATATGTAACCTTATGTTTGGTATTGATGTAAATTCCAGGTTCGGTCGCGGAGACGTCAGACGCGGCGCGAAAGGGGAAAGCGGTGATTGGACACAGCTAGCCAGGGATTCCGGTAGTAGATGTAATATCTACGGGGGACTATCGTTGGATGGCGCAAGCCGCCCGATAGTTTTAGTAACTTACAAGATTCTTAGTGATGTTAGTAATTAGGGGTGAAATACGTATATGATTATTTGCTGCATCCATGCATTATATTGACATACCTATGCGAAACCATTTTATAGGACACCTGCACCATTGCCAGGTTTTTATATGCAGCACGAGCACTATTCATGCTTACACACACACCCTGGTAATTGCCATGCCACCACACTAGATAACCTTTAAATTTAAACCTTTTACTAATTGATACTTAAACTTGTGCTATTGCCTTTAATTCCTTAAAATGAAACCGTAGGATTGCTATTCATGTGCATGTACTTCATCATATTAATTGTTCATGACTAATCTATTAATCACACATCGCAACTTGATTATTGATACCATATGCATTCATTATCATTGACATATGCACTTATGAGGATTTCTTGAGATTTTACGATATTTCTGGATTTCGGGGGAAAGCCGCAAAATTTCTAAACTTATTATATTTTTAAAATATGTAAATTGCGGTTTTCTAGTGATGTAAGTGTCGTCCACCATGAGTTTGCTGTGGTTTTGGAAATCCGTGTCGAGGAGTGGAGGAACCGGCACGGGTACATGGTGGGCCCGGTAAGGTACCCCGGGGCAAGAGGAATGTGGTGTTGACGTTGAGCCTGGCAGGGGACGGATTATCTACCGGTGACTGTTTGGGACGGCGGATATCCAGAGGATACCGACCGTTGCCGCTAGATGATGAGATATTGATATTTGAGATGGGTCAGCCGGACGGCTGAGGCCATAGATACATTGATGTGAGATTTGAGACAGTTTTGAGGTGTCGATGCTGGACACAGGTTCTTGTTGATTCTATTGGTATTGTGCTGGTATTTCAAAAGACATTCTTAAAGGGAAAAACATGAATTCTTATACTTACACATTCAGATCACGAGTTGATTCGCATTGCATTCATACCTGCTAGTATATCCATATTGCATACATACTTGCCATTATGTCCTGCCTTACCTGTATTTAGATGCTAGGATGCTTGTGTGCATGCATTCGATACCCTGTGTAGATGTTATTTATTACTCACGAGTTGGCAACTCACCCCCGTTGTGCCATAGCCTGTTTCAGGTCCGCTCCGTCAGTACAGTAGCGACGGGTGCGCTTGCTTCTTTTGCCTCTTTTGCCTGGACTCGAGATTTTGCTCATAGGTGGGTTATGTTATTATTTTTGTACCACCTTGTATATTCTTTGTATCTAGTGTACTCCATCTACTGTTTCTACCAGTATTATTGTATATTGACCTAGAGATGAGACTGTGAGGTTTGTGGACTTTTATGCTGTATTTTGGGGTCGAGCTCACTTGAGTCGACATGATGTTTTCTTATAGGTAAATGTCATTGACATAATATCAAAAGGTATATCTCACTCTATGAAAATAGACGTACAGATATATCAATTTGAAATTGGTGCACAACAGCGGATATTCAAAACCAAATATTTGCCGACCGGCAAACAGCCCAGGTGATCTCCTCAAATATCTCCGATTACAACGAATCCCGATATAATAAGGATGATCACCCTATTCCCAATAACTTACTCCCACTCATCATCTGTAAGACCATACAGATGTGAGAATCAAACCTGGTAAATACATACTCTGGAGCAAGTGTCTAATCAGGAAATCAGTTTTTCTTTTAACAGTACACAGTTGAACTGAAACATTGAAATGTTTCGATGGGGTATCCTGGTATTCCTAGTAATGCCTCTACCATTATCCAGATTCACAACTATAACCGTATAATTCTTTGCCACCTCTCCAAATCCCTTTATATGTCTTTAGTCATTACCTTCTGCACACCCCTTAGGCCAAATGGTTTTCTTCCTTCCCTACCGTTCGGCACCAGCCTATGGTTTGGAGGAAGACTATCCAATAAGCATAATGGGTGTACTGTCCTAATCCTAGGAGCACTCGCAACGCGAGAGAAGGTGAAGATAAAAGACACCTGAATGAACTTTATTCGTATTTCTCCTGAACCAGGATCCATCCCCGAACTGGAACAAGTTCCTTTCGAGTTCATATATAACCATACGATGGAATATCCAAATAAACTGTGGATCTTTGTAGTGATACGGAGTGTCCTGGAGAAATACAAAGGTGATTTAGGATTGGCGAAGAAATACTTGGTTTGGTCGTGAATAGCAGTCGCAGTTTACTTTGCCCTCTTACTAATCCCTTGCTTTGTCTTAACTTAATACCTTCTGCACACCATCGTTATGCTAATTGGTTTTCTTCATTCCCTACCGGTCGGCACCAGCCTAAGGTTTGGAAGAAGACTATCCAATTTGCGTAATAGGTGTACTATATCCTAAACCAAGGAGTACTCGCAACCTGAGAGAAGGTGAAAGGAAAAGACAACTGAATAATCCTATTCGTTTTCTCCAGGACCAGAAACCATCCTCGAAGTCCTTCGAGTTCGTATATAACCATACGATGGTTTTGTCCAATGGAAGTGGACGTTCGTAATAATACGGGGTGTCCTGGAGAAAAGGGTAAAAGTAGGAGTGGCAATGAGGTTTGCAACTCTGACAATCCAAAAGCCTGTGTTAAGAAGGTTCGGTCAACTTGGTTACTGAGTCATAGTCTTAGGGTCGGGTCAATGGTCGCTGCCAGAGAGAGAGAAAAGAAACACTCAGCGTGCACTCTAACCTAGATCAGAATGGTTACCAATTTATCTAATCAGGAAACCTCTGTAAGTCGATGTAGTACACCCCAATACTTGTGGGGAGGCGGAATTTTCAAAAACGAACTTGTTTAGTGAACGAACATCGACTAACCGCTTGAATCGAAGCTAAACTATAAATAACCAAACACAAAGTGTTTCTTAACTATTGTGTTTAGGGATTATACCTAATGAAACCAGTCCTTCGTCTTTACGATCTCCTTGTTCTCCTCGGCCTTCTCTAGGTAGTAGACGATCCACCCGAGAGCAAAACTCCAAACTAAACCTCTAACTTGAGGTAACTAATCTTCTTGGATTGCCAATCAAAGAAGATAGAATGAAATAGAGTGATGATTATGGATTGATTAGTCTTTCTAATCCTTTGATCTCAACTCATGAGGTGTAAGGATTAGGGTTTGAAGATGAGAGCTTGAGGAGAGAGAAGATGAGAGATAATAATGAGATGAGATTGTGAGTATCATAACATATTATGAAGCATTCTCATTAAAGAATAAATGAATAAATGTGATGAATAAGCATGCTTCATAAATGTTAAGTGGTGATTCATTAAGCATGTGTCATTAATCATTTATGGTGCAATAATGACAATGATGAATCACTCTCATGACTCACAAATCTTATCCAAAGTATATGCCATCTAAACCTCCTTAGTCACCATCTTCTAGAAGCTTCTCGCATAATTACGAGAACGCCCCTCCAATCCGCAAAAATACGGAAAAACTTTAGACTGTAAAAATCCAATAACCGGATACCAGTAACTGGCTTAAACCAAAGCCGACTGGTAAAAACTGTCCGAAAGTCGTACGCGCGTAAACGCACGTATGCGTCCGAACCCTTGTCGTAAAACCATACGACCTCTATATCGTTTCGCCTGGAATAGGAAACTCTCTGTGTGGGACTCTAGAGACTCGACTACTACGCTGGCAGTGGGTTTAACCACAGACCGCAAGCGGCACTAGCTGTACGTAACGGTCCCCAGGTAGTTGTCGATAAGAAGGCCGATGAGGAAACCCATCCGAACTCCTACTGAGTCTGATGTGACAATCTCCATACAGTCCGGTCCGTTCGTCCAAGACTATCGCATATCGGGCCTAGGGGGACGGCAAGCGTCAGTCCCCTAATAGCGGTATAAGTCGTGTCGGAGGGAAGCCCATTACACCGTGAGAAACTACTGGAACCTACCAGCAAATCTCGCTTGCCCTGGCCAGGGACTTTGCGTAATGGCTCTCTGACACAGCACGATATCTACTCCCAATACCGGGAGGGACGAATCCTGTCTAACCGCCACTGCCTCCAAGTGCTCGGGACTGCACCCAACTGCTACCTGTTTGCACGACTCCTTTGAGCCGTGGTAGGGTAGCAATCTAAGAACAGTGGGACACACTCGAGGCGAAGTAGCAGTGTCAAGTCTGCGGACTACGCTGTACTCATGTCACCTGGGAACTGTTCACTGACGACTGGTATAAAACCAACCAACAGTTCCCTGTGAGTCCTGTCCGGTGTACCCGTAACCTAACGAGCACCTGTATACTATCTCCAGTACGACGTACTGACGGCTGTGGGACAGACCATCTCCCCAACTGGGATGAGAAGCGTACACACTAGTCTACTCCGGAGTATCGATGCTCTGTCTCGATAATCCAACGACCAGGGACCAGAATAAGGATGTGCTTGTAGACTACCCAGCCCCCACTAGTGTGACTGCCATCACAACGCTGGTAGACAAGCAAGATCCTAAGAGCTCTATCAATACGTACACTCACATATTAAGATAGAAAAACCAAGTAGCATACTACCATGTTTAGCAAGACTGTTATATACATGTGACTATCCCAAGCTTCCATTAAGTAATATACAAACTAGTATGATACAGTAATGGCCTTCTAGGGCATAAACACTAACAATCTCCCACTTGCACTAGGGCCATGTACTGGCATATCGAAGACCAATGATCTCGAGTAGCCTCTCGAACTGAATCTGAGGAAGGGCCTTCGTGAATGGATCAGCAATGTTCTCTTCTGAAGCAACTCTCCGAACCTCGATCTCCTGACGATCAATGATCTCCCTGATCAGGTGATACCGCCTCAAGATGTGTCTGGACTTCTGATGGGACCTTGGTTCCTTCGCTAAAGCTATAGCTCCGTTGTTGTCGCAATACAGAGGTATTGGATCAACTATGGTAGGAACCACCTGAAGTTCTGTTAGGAACTTCTTCATCCAGACTGCTTCTTTTGCGGCATCGCAAGCAGCTATATACTCCGCTTCCATCGTCGAGTCAGCAACGGTGTCCTGCTTGGAGCTCTTCCAGCACACCGCCCCTCCATTGAGGGTAAAGACATAACCCGACATGGACTTGGAATCGTCCTTATCACTCTGGAAGCCGGAATCAGCAAAGGCCTCCAACCTGAGGTATTTTCCTCCGTAAACCAAGAACATCTCCTTAGTCCTCCTCAGGTACTTGAGAATGTTCTTTACTGCTATCCAGTGTTTCTCCCCTGGGTCTGACTGATACCGGCTCACCACGCTTAGTGCGTAAGCTACATCTGGTCTGGTACACAACATCGCATACATTAGAGAGCCTACCGCAGAAGCGTAGGGTATAATAGACATGCGTTCCCTTTCCAAATCAGTCTTGGGAGACATCTCTTTGGAGAGGGTGATTCCGTGACAAGCCGGTAGATTACCGTGCTTAGAATCTTTCATACTGAATCTTTTCAGTACAGTGTCGATATACCTGGACTGCGAAAGTCCCAATATCCTCTTGGATCTATCACGATAGATCCGGATCCCTAGAATGTAAGAGGCATCACCCAGGTCTTTCATGGAGAACCTGTGTGACAAGAATCCTTTGACAGATTGTAGCATAGGAATGTCATTTCCTATCAATAGAATGTCATCCACGTACAAGACGAGGAATACGACACTTCTGGCTACAACTTTACTATATATACACGGTTCATCTGGATTTTTGATAAAGTCATATTCTTTGACTGTCTCATCAAAACAGATGTTCCAACTCCGCGATGCCTGCTTTAGTCCATAAATGGACTTAAGCAGCTTGCATACTTTCCCGCTGCTCCCACTCTGATTGAAACCCTCTGGCTGATCCATATAGACGCTCTCTTCTAAATTACCATTCAGAAAAGCCGTCTTTACGTCCATCTGCCAGATTTCATAATCATGGAAGGCAGCAATAGCAAGAAGGACCCGAATGGATTTGAGCATAGCCACTGGAGAAAAAGTTTCGTCATAGTCCAAACCAGGTCTTTGACGAAAACCCTTTGCAACAAGTCTAGCCTTATAGGTTTCCACCTGTCCATCTACACCAATCTTTTTCTTGAAGATCCATTTGCATCCTATGGGTTTTACCCCATCTGGAGCAAAGTCCAAAGTCCATACTTTGTTGGTGTACATGGACTCCATTTCGGTCCGCATTGCATCTAGCCATCGTACCGAGTCGCCGCTCTGGATGGCCTGCTGGAAGTCAGTAGGTTCATCATCATCTATGATGCAATCCTCTCTATCCCCGTCTATGAGAAAACCATAGTATCTCTCAGGCGGATGAGACGGCCTACTACTCCTGCGGAGGGGTGCGGGAATGTCTTGTTCTTCTTGAACCTCCGGTTCTACCAAACTTTCAGTAGCAGTTTGTGGTTCTGGAATTTCTTCCAGTTCTATTTCGCTCCCACTTGATTCCTTTTCTAAAAACTGATGTTCTAGAAAATGGGCATTACGAGAAACAAACACCTTTTGTTCCTCTGCGTAATAGAATAGATATCCCCTGGAGTGCTTTGGATATCCCACAAACAAACACTTTACTGATCGTGCCTCGAGCTTGTCCACATGCTGCTTTTTAACAAAAGCTGGACATCCCCAAATCTTTATATACTGTAGATGGGGTTTCTTCCCGCTCCACATCTGATATGGAGTGGTAGGCACAGTCTTGGTAGGTACCATGTTCAAAAGATATGCCGCTGATTCTAGCGCATGACCCCAGAAAGATCGCGGTAACTCAGCATTACTCATCATGGATCGTACCATGTCCAATAGGGTTCGATTCCGTCTCTCCGATACACCGTTATGCTGTGGAGTGTACGGAGGAGTAAGCTGAGAGAGAATTCCTTTCTCTTTTAGGTAACCTAGGAACTCGGCACTCAAGTATTCACCACCTCGATCAGATCTAAGTGTCTTTATACTTTTGCCGGTTTGGTTTTCTACTTCATTCTTATACTCTTGGAATTTCTCAAAAGCCTCGGATTTATGTTTCATCAGATAAATGAATCCGTATCTTGAGTAATCATCCGTGAAAGTAATGAAGTAGGAAAAACCACCTCTCGCATGTGTAGACATTGGACCACATACATCGCTGTGTATGAGTCCTAAGAGCTCGCTCGCTCTTACTCCTTGTCCAGTGAATGGAGTCTTTGTCATCTTTCCTTTGAGACAAGATTGACAAGTGTCATAAGATTGATATTCGAACGAGTCCAAATATCCTTCTCTATGCAACTTAGTCAACCTTCTCTCATTGATGTGACCCAGTCTACAATGCCATAAGAAAGCTTTATTCAAATCTGGAGAATTTCTTTTTAGTGTGTTCTGGACATTGAAAATTTGGAGTTGGTTTAAAACATATATTCCGTTATTTAGTGTACCTGACCCAATCAAACCATGATTAAGGTGGATGTTGACAACATCTCTTACAAACGTGAAATCATAACCTTTATTTGATAACAAGGAAACTGATATGATATTACACGTTAAGCTAGGTACAAAATAACAGTTATGTAAAACCAAAATGTGTCCACTCGTCAATCCTAGGTGATAGTCCCCGACGGACGCAGCTCCCACGCTAGCTCCGTTAGCAACCTTTAGGGTCATATCACCTTTCTTCAGCACTCTACGGTTTCTCAGTGCCTGCAATGAATTGCAAATATGAGATCCTGATCCGGTATCCAATACCCAGGAAGTAGAGTTGATCGACAGACAATTCTCAATTACAAACACACCTGAAGTCGAAGCCACAGCTTGCTTCGGTTCCTGGTTCTTGGCGTTCCACGCCATGCAATCCTTCTTCCAGTGCCCTTTCCTGTGACAATGGAAGCACTCATCCTGACCTACTACCGGTGCTGCAAACTTTTTCTTTCCCTTCCCTCTCACCTTATTAACACCTCCTCTAGGTTTGGGTGCGGCCTTCTTCTTCCTTCCTTTGGCCCTAGCCTTGGACCCGGAAGAAGATGTACCGCCAACAAACATAGCGGGTGTTTCCCTTGCCTTCTGCAAGGTGCCCTCTGCACTCCTTAACATGTTCAGGAGTTCCGCAAGTTCAACTTCTTTTCCTTGAAGATTGAAGTTGAGGATAAACTGGGCGTAGGTGGGAGGAAGGGACTGGAGAATAAGGTCTGTATAGAGCTCATTATCCAAAGTCGTCCCAAGGTCTGCGAGCTCTTCAATATAGCCGATCATCTTTAGGACATGTTCTCCTACTGATGACCCGACAGCCAACCTCGCTCGAAACAAGTTCTTAGAGGTCTCGTATCTTGCTATACGAGATTGCTCCACATAAAGTTCCTTTGTATGGAGAAATATGCCATCTAGGGTCATATCCTCGTGCCTCCTCTGATGTTCATTGTTCATCGAGGCAAGCACGATGCACTTGGCTCTCGCGCAATCTAAATCCCAGGTTTTGCGGATTTCCTTATCCGCATTACTGGATTTGGGACCAGGGACAGCAGGTGCCGTAGCGGTGAGGACGTACCCCAGTTTGTCATAGGTCAAAGCCATTTTGACATTCCGCAGCCAATCTTTATAGTTTGGCCCCGTCAGTATATTTTTCTCTAAAAGTAACTTAAGTCCAGTCATTTTCAGGGTCGCTGCAATTAGGAGAGAGAGAAGAAAACTCTTTAGCATGATGCTCTTGCAAGTTTAGAGTGGTTTTTAGTTTATCTAAACTGGATGGCTCCCACTGTTTCTCGAATCCTTCCTCAAACCACAAAAGAAGAATTAGCCAGGACTATTCTCACCGTACAATACTTGCTTAACCGTTCAGCCAGGCTGGTGTCGGTACTTCAAGGGAGGTTTTCCAATGCTTTCGCGAAGTTCCTTAATTAAATAACCTCTTTTCTCTGGGGGCGTAACCCCGCTGACACTTTTCTGGACACCTACTAGGTTTATAGCATTGATCGTTAAGTGACGAATATCCTGATAAGTATCATATACTCACAGTAGGATCGGGATCCAAATATCATCATCTGATAATGTTGTAGGAATGCTACCAACATTCATCAAACTCAAAATGGTATGCATCTCTTTGCAAATTTCAGTTTCTTTAGAAATTCCCGATATAAGTTTTTGCCCCATGCTCTTATGACCTTGGCGTTAGGTCAAAATGTCATAAGTCACATGTCAAGTTCTACCCATCATTATCTTGTCAATTTGAACCCATCCGTATATATCCTTGACGTTCGACCAAAATGATAATACGACTGTCCCAAACTAACTCATCTATCTATGCAACAAATGAATATCCAGCAGCTACCAAACACTATGCCTTGGCGTTAGGTCAAAATACATAGCTTGAATACTACTGAATACCCAGATGAAATGACGGAGGGCTACGACTGGTTTTGGCGAAACCGTGAACGTAATGAACTTGATATAACCGAAGGAACCTGATAGCTTTTAAAAGGAGTGGTTAAAGCTCCGCATTTAAAAATATCTGTTTTAAAAATAACCGAGTGGTTTCTTTTAAATTGTTCCAACGATTAAAACTTTGGTTTATTTTCTTTGCATTATAGATAATGCGTCCCATCATTAACCTATCATTGCAGAAAACAACGAAAATACAACGTCCTCTTATGCCATCCGCATTCGCCACGGGGTCCCGTCATTACCCGTTAGGTTACTTAACTAACGACAGAGCGGGGGCTGGGCTAGCGCGGGTGTAAAACATAAGTGACGTCTAAATAGCTATCATATATATAGATATTTTACATTCGTCTGACGCAATGATATTCATTCCAGAACACAGATAAACAATATTGGATTTGCAAGCAATCTGTATTTCTTTTGAGCCTGCAAGAAAAGACAGATTACACAGTTGTGATGAATACCGTTACCCAACCCTCGACCCCTACGGGTACGGCAAACTACCCACCCGGCAGTTTGTGTACCCCACCTTGGGTCAGTCCTAGGAGCAAAAACAGTAAAATGAAATAATACAACGGTGGCTACAACCGCAACCTGGATGTGCCCCGCAAAATAATATTACAACAAATTACATTTACAACAAATGAATTAAATAATAACCCATTGCAAAACCCCGGCTATACACAACAACAGTCCAATACAGTTTATATGCACAAACAGATATAACCATTTTAGAAATGTGCAACCCCCTGCCAACCGACATACTAGCAGTTAGGGGAGGTTTACGAACACATTAAACAATCACAGATATAATCCAATATGCAAATACTGTACAATTTCGATCGATTAAACATCTTTAATATTGCTCCAAAAACTGCTCTGTTAAACTGAAACCTGAGCAAAATTAAAATATTCCAGAAAATCCCAAATATTACACAGAAGCAACAGAAGAAAAATTGGTTCCTGAATTGCCAACTCGGCGGCGGAACCGCGGCGACTCAGTAGGGTGAGGCCGCGGTTCCGCGGCGCGTTAGACGATTCAGGGGACCAGTTTTCTTGGGTGTTCTTATAATGTCTTTTCAAGCTTTCTGAACGAACCTGAAAAATTTTAGGACATCATTTTAAATACGACAGATATTTTTTAGGGTTTTCTGGCTTCGTTTTTCCGTTCGAAATTCGTACAAATTTGCAATTAAGTTATTTATTGTTTAGCGAGGCTCTGAGACCACTGTAAGTCGATGTAGTACACCCCAATACTTGTGGGGAGGCGGAATTTTCAAAAACGAACTTGTTTAGTGAACGAACATCGACTAACCGCTTGAATCGAAGCTAAACTATAAATAACCAAACACAAAGTGTTTCTTAACTATTGTGTTTAGGGATTATACCTAATGAAACCAGTCCTTCGTCTTTACGATCTCCTTGTTCTCCTCGGCCTTCTCTAGGTAGTAGACGATCCACCCGAGAGCAAAACTCTAAACTAAACCTCTAACTTGAGGTAACTAATCTTCTTGGATTGCCAATCAAAGAAGATAGAATGAAATAGAGTGATGGTTATGGATTGATTAGTCTTTCTAATCCTTTGATCTCAACTCATGAGGTGTAAGGATTAGGGTTTGAAGATGAGAGCTTGAGGAGAGAGAAGATGAGAGATAATAATGAGATGAGATTGTGAGTATCATAACATATTATGAAGCATTCTCATTAAAGAATAAATGAATAAATGTGATGAATAAGCATGCTTCATAAATGTTAAGTGGTGATTCATTAAGCATGTGTCATTAATCATTTATGGTGCAATAATGACAATGATGAATCACTCTCATGACTCACAAATCTTATCCAAAGTATATGCCATCTAAACCTCCTTAGTCACCATCTTCTAGAAGCTTCTCGCATAATTACGAGAACGCCCCTCCAATCCGCAAAAATACGGAAAAACTTTAGACTGTAAAAATCCAATAACCGGATACCAGTAACTGGCTTAAACCAAAGCCGACTGGTAAAAACTGTCCGAAAGTCGTACGCGCGTAAACGCACGTATGCGTCCGAACCCTTGTCGTAAAACCATACGACCTCTATATCGTTTCGCCTGGAATAGGAAACTCTCTGTGTGGGACTCTAGAGACTCGACTACTACGCTGGCAGTGGGTTTAACCACAGACCGCAAGCGGCACTAGTTGTACGTAACGGTCCCCAGGTAGTTGTCGATAAGAAGGCCGATGTGGAAACCCATCCGAACTCCTACTGAGTCTGATGTGACAATCTCCATACAGTCCGGTCCGTTCGTCCAAGACTATCGCATATCGGGCCTAGGGGGGCGGCAAGCGTCAGTCCCCTAATAGCGGTATAAGTCGTGTCGGAGGGAAGCCCATTACACCCTGAGAAACTACTGGAACCTACCAGCAAATCTCGCTTGCCCTGGCCAGGGACTTTGCGTAATGGCTCTCTGACACAGCACGATATCTACTCCCAATACCGGGAGGGACGAATCCTGTCTAACCGCCACTGCCTCCAAGTGCTCGGGACTGCACCCAACTGCTACCTGTTTGCACGACTCCTTTGAGCCGTGGTAGGGTAGCAATCTAAGAACAGTGGGACACACTCGAGGTGAAGTAGCAGTGTCAAGTCTGCGGACTACGCTGTACTCATGTCACCTGGGAACTGTTCACTGACGACTGGTATAAAACCAACCAACAGTTCCCTGTGAGTCCTGTCCGGTGTACCCGTAACCTAACGAGCACCTGTATACTATCTCCAGTACGACATACTGACGGCTGTGGGACAGACCATCTCCCCAACTGGGATGAGAAGCGTACACACTAGTCTACTCCGGAGTATCGATGCTCTGTCTCGATAATCCAACGACCAGGGACCAGAATAAGGATGTGCTTGTAGACTACCCAGCCTCCACTAGTGTGACTGCCATCACAACGCTGGTAGACAAGCAAGATCCTAAGAGCTCTATCAATACGTACACTCACATATTAAGATAGAAAAACCAAGTAGCATACTACCATGTTTAGCAAGACTGTTATATACATGTGAATATCCCAAGCTTCCATTAAGTAATATACAAACTAGTATGATACAGTAATGGCCTTCTAGGGCATAAACACTAACAACCTCCCACTGTACCTCAAATTCTCCTCCAAACCTGAAAGAAGAATTAGTCGGGGTCACCCGAGGAGTAAACTAACTCATCAGTGGGAATTGGGATCCAACTATCATCGCATGATAACTTGACGGAATCCACTCAAGTCACCACACTCCAGAAGGTATGCGCATGCCTGACAAGTTTCAGTTCTTTTGAAACTCCCGATGTGATTTTTACCCCTAGGACCCAAGTGACCTTGACGAATAATCAACAAATCAAAAGGTCCTAGTCAAGTTCAACCCGTTATTATCTTGATTGCGTTAAACCCACCCGCACGACCCTTGATGAATAATCAACAAAGTCGTACGACTGTCCTAACCAATCCACATATCCATACGACAGAAAGCATTACAGAGCTACCGCACACTACGCCTCGGCGAATAGCAACGACAAACGTAGCGCGAATACTAAGCAATACTGATCTGAAATGACGGAGGGCTACGGCTGGTTTTTGGCGAAAAACCTTTAACGTAATGAACTTGATATCGTTGAAGGAACCGGATAACTTTTTATAAAAATATAGTGACGAAAACCTTTGCTAAAGAGGTCACTCCCGGTGAAGGGATCTCGGCTCTTTCCCCGTAGAATGAGGTGCAGGATATTCCAACTGAATACCACGATGCAAAGCAAAAGTAATCGACTATAGTGAAGTTAATGCCCTGACGCAAACTTCTGTCCAAGGGGTCACTCCCGGTGAAGGGATCTCGGCCCTTGCCTCGTCGACTGAGGAGCAGGATATTCCAAATGAATACCACGATGCAAAACAAAAGTGAACGTCCTTGCAATAACAGCTTTTTGAAAAATTGTTCCAACAACATCAGAATAGGTTTGTTTATCTTGCATTGATCTGAATCAACGCAGTCCCATCAATTGATCACACCAATAAAGAACGAAAATAATGATGTACGTATATGCCATCCGCATTCGCCGCTGGGTCCCGTCATCACCCGTTAGGTTACTTAACTAACGACAGAGCGGGGACTGGACTAGCGCGGATGCAAAACATATACAACATCTACTAATATATATACCATTATATTATATTCGCTCAAGGCGTGATAAGAATGCAACATCACAGAAATGTACAGCATCACAGAACAATACAGATATCTGGGATCCCCGGGTTTCACAGAGCCGCTGCTGAAACCCGACGTTTCCCTGGTCGTGTGGATAGCCTGTGCAATGAAATCCTAGACCCCTACGGGCGCGGCAGGTCACCCGCCAAGACCTGAAGCGAGGCAGTCCCCTCCAGCACCGTGAATGGACCACCCAGCACTTCACGGAATCCGGTAACTTGGGCACCCCTCCTGAGTCAACCTGTACCCCCTACGAGTGCGGCGAATAGCCCGCCAATCCTAGAGTGAAGCCCCCTCCGTCTCAATGCCATGAGATGCGGGCCCGTTGCCCTCTAGAACCCGGCTATCCGTGCACCCCTCCGCGGGGTAATCCTAGTACAGAAAGTAAAATATACATACAACGGGTACATCGACCGCAACCAGGTCGTGCCCCAAAAGAATAATACAAACAGGCAGTGACGGCAGTCCACATGTCGGACGCTCGCCCCGCAATATCAAATGTACATATAAAACAAAACTGTACTAACATTGCATCCAGGCTATCCCCCACGACCGATCCGCAACATCACAGCATAAACATAGAACATCAACGTGAATGTCACGTTCGCAAATCCGTCTAACCGGGCTATAGCAGTTAGACAGGATTTACCGATCGAGTGACATTCACGGTCGCAGATATAATGTAAATACTGTGAAATAATGTGTTTAAAATATCCAATCGATCAAAAATTAACAAGTGGGCCCCCAAGTAATACTGTAGCACTCACAGAAATTCTGGGCCCAAGTTTAATGTTCCAAAACCCCTATTTCCCTGTAAAAAGATCACTGTGAAAAATTGGTCCAGTGAACACACTGAACTGCGGCGGAACCGCGGCTCCAAGGGGGGTTTGGCCGCGGTTCCGCGGCGGTTCTACAGTAACACTCGTCCAAATTTTCACAGATGTCTTATAATTTCATGTACATCACTTTTCTACAACCTGAAAAAAATTTCGAGTCCGGAAAAAATCGACAGAAAACTGATGCATGCAAAACGCGGATTTTGGAATTTTGGTCGATCGGATAAGTAAAACACATTAGAACAAGCTAGGCAAGGTTAATGGCGTGGCTCTGATACCATGTTGCGCCACGGCAGCGCCCCGGCCGTCTATCCGAGGCCAAAATGCGGAATCAAAATTTTCTTATCTTTTAAACTGGCGCTACCGCGGACAATATACCCGGATCGTAACCATTAACCGATACTAGCTAACAAGAGAAAAGGTGAGAGATATACCGAGTGATCTGAGTCCTCCGGTCTTCTCGTCGTCGTCCCGATCTCCCGCGGAAACTCCGGTCGTCTCATCCTTGCCGGAAGGGCACCACATCGTCTGCATCTTTTACGGGCTCCCACCTCAATACCGAGGCAACTCGGGCACGAAGCTGGCTAGTCGACGTGCCCAAGGTATGCTGTAGAATGTGTAGTGCTTTGTCTCTTTGGGGTTATGTTGCCTTGATGGAGGAATGAAGAACATTGAAGGGAGCTAGAAATAGTGTAGCAAGAAAAATGAGAGATGAATAATTTTTCTCATGCAAATGAACTCCTCTCTTTTTCTCTCCTCTCTTTACCAAATGTGGCCGGCCCCTCTTCATATGTGGAAATGGTGGAGGGCAAAAACAAATCATGAAGGGAGGTGAGTGTAGGATAAAGCAAGAGGTGACCACATCCCAAAAGTAAACCTCACATCCAAACACAAATCAACTCTAATCAATCCTTTCTCAAAAAGCAAATGAAAAGACTAAGAAAGCATCTCATCATGAAGAACTATCATGATGCCACCAATAAGCAAGAAACCCTCTCCCCAAGTGTTATTTGCAAACTTGCAAATAACCCCCTCCATCGGAAAAGTCCGGCCGGGAAAGAACAAAGGAAAACCGGCCGGAACGGAATGCAAACTGGCAACCTCAGAAAACTGGTCCCGTAATAAATTACAGGAAAACCCCAATACTGTGCATACACACCCGCATCTGTATTCCGACCGGATACAAATGCAATGAGACAAAATCTACACAGTACTAAACTAGGACCGGCTTAAACCAAAGCCGGCTAGTAAAATCCGTTCGATCCTGATCCGTGCAATACCGCACGTATCTGATCGAACCTTGCCATATAACTATACGGCCAATAGTACAAACCGTCCGATCCTGATCCGTGCAATACCGCACGTATCTGATCGGACCCTGCCATATCTCCATACGGCCTCTACAGCGTTTCGCCCGAAAGCTTGAGTAACTGTAAGTGTGGTGGACTCTAAAGACTCGTCAATACTATGGTTGTGGATTTAACCACTAGCACGTCAGAGGTATAAGCCAATACGTGACGGGCCACCAGCTATTGACCAAAAGGGACGTCGATGAGGGAACTCATCCTGACACCCTACTGAGCCTGTCAGTGACAATATCCATACAGTCCGGTCCGTTCGTCTATGAGCATCGCATGTCGGGCCTAGGGGGTTGGTAAAAGTCAGACCCCCAAAAGCGGTACAAGTCGTGTCGGAGTGTAGCCCAGAACGCCCTGAGATACTACTGGAATATCTACCAGTAAATCTCCTGCCTCGGCCGAGGGCTTTGCGTAATGGCTCTCATAGACACAGCGCGACCTCACCCCCAATACCGGGAAAGACGAACCCCTGAAGATCCGCTCACTGCCTCCATGTGGCTCGGGACTGTACCCAACTAAAACCTGTTTGCACTACTCCTTTGAGCCGTGGTAGGGTAGTAATCAAAGCACAGTGGGAACTCATACGAGACAAATGACGATCTCAGGTCGATGAACTAACCTGTACACATGTCACCAGGGAACTGCTATCTGACATCTGGTATAAGACCAACTAGCAGGTTCCCGGCGAGTCCTGTCCGGTGTACTCATAACCCAATGAGCACCTGTATACATCTTAGGTGAACCAACTGACACCAGTGGCTTGTGAGACCGGCCACCGCCCCTCATCGGGGTCTCGACTGTATACACTAGTCTACTAATGGAGTATCGATGCCCTGTCTCGAAACTCCTACGACTAGGGACCTTTTAAGGATGTGCTTATAGACTACCAGCTCCCACGTATATGATCGCCATCATACTGCTGGTAGTCAAGCAAGAATCCTAGGGGCTCTATCAACGTGTAATAGCGACATGTCAGGTCACCTAAAGCAGTACACGATGATAAAGATAAACCAGATAGCATACTATCATCTCGAGTAAGACTGTCCTACCGGGATAGGTCCTCCCTCAATCATTGCAATTACGTGCCTGTGATCCAATAATTGACTCTGAGGGCACTATCTCCAACACTCATATGATTCAGCATCAAACCATTTAGCTTGGACGTGATCTTTCGTTCACCAGCAGCTGACGATTTTAGTGGATCGGCAGGTGGAGGGACATCGGTCAAGGGTCTTGGTATCTGTGAGGGTTCTTTGGCGTAGCCATATAGTGAGGTGATCGCTTGGGAGGCTACGAGGGAGATTTGGGAGTTTGTACTCATCTTTGTGAAGGTACGCTTAGTGAGAATTTTAAATTCGGAGACCGAATTTCTTTAAGTGGAGACTGTAACGTTTTGGAAATCGTTTAAGCGATTTTCCGTTTTTAGGGTAAAATAGTCGGTATTTTCCGTAAAAGCCTAGAAGCGATCCTTTTGCAGTATAAAATTCACCGCACCTAGTTTAGCTAGGAAATTGCTTGTTTGCGGGTTTTTGTAGTTCACTTGTAATTTTAGTGCATTTTAATATTTTTTTCCTAATTAAAATATTATTCTAAGTTGTTAATTATTGGTTCATGTTTGAGCTTTGCTTTTGGCCATTTCCTTATCCATTCATGTCATGGCCGAAATCTTGTTTGGGGTGAGCTTGGGCTTTTGTCTTGTGATTAGTCATTTTGATTAGCTTCTAGATGGGCATGGGCATGCATTGAATGGGCATGGGCTGAGGTGTTTTATGCAATTAATGCATTTTAATTGGAGGGTATTTTTTTTGTGGTCTTTAGAGCTCCAGCAGCCTTGGTTGTTGAAGTGGGATTGATTAAATTAATCATCTCATTTTAATACCTACACTTCACTTCACCACTTGCAATAATTCTTTTTACCCTCACCACTTGATCAAATGAAATCCCAGAGAAGAAAAATTTCTGGCCGAGCACACTTCTATTGGCCGAGCACAAGTGTGCAAGTTCATTTGAGTTTTCATCCAAGCTCATTTTCTTTGCTCACAATTTCCAATGGCAACTTCATTTACCTTCACCGATTCATTGGGTGCCTTGAAGCAAAGTATTCTACATCCTTTCTACTTCAATCTTAGACATGTCGGCTAGCAAAATTGATTTTTTTTTGATCTTTTGTTGAGGTATAAATCCTAACCCTAAACTCTATTTGTTGTTTTAATACATTAATTAGCTTGTTAGAAGTTTAATTAAAGCTTTTAATTGCATGTTTAGAATATCTAGAAAAGGGTTTTAGTGATCAAGTTAAGTTTTGTTAGTTGTGAATTGGTTAAGTGTGTTTTGATAAATGAAAACTTAACCTAGTTGCTAGAATTGTTAAAAGAAATTTTTCCTAATTGTATAATTAGCTTAATTACAAACTAGACTTTTACTAAATTCTAATTAAGTGAGATTAAAATTCTAGTAAGGGTTTGTATGATTAAATCATCCTATATTGTGATGCTTGTGATTTCTAGTATGATAAAACTTGTAGTTTTGAGCTAAAAATGATATATGTTGCTTACTAGATTTCGGTAAGTTTAGGCGTGAGTTTCTTTTTGAAGGGTTACACTAGCGTCCCGGCCAACTTCCGTGGCTAAATGCGGAACAAAATTTTTACGACGAACATAAACTTGGCGCTAGAATAACACTAAAACCCGGATCTTTACCATAAACCTAACTAGCAAAAGAATAGAGTTCTATCTACTATGATAGAAAGTTATACCTTAAACTTGAACTCCTTCTTCTCCTTGTTGTGAGCTCCTTGGAATGATCTAGATGGCTTCTCTTCACCGGCTTCTCTATATCGAAGAAGATGCACCCGAAAGCCTCTACCTTGAGCTCCTACCTCAACCATGAAGTAACTAGAGTGCTTTGTTTGCTAGACTAAGAACTTTAAAGTGAGTAGAGAGTTGTTTTAGTGGTTAGATCTCACAAAACTCGTGATTTTCAACTCATGAAACAAGAGAGCTTTGAGAGAGGAAGAGGAGAGAGCTAGAAAGAGAGAGAATGTATCATGATGGAATGAGAAGAGATAGCTCTCATATGAACAAAAAGAATAATGATAATTTTAATTAGGATAAATTGTCATGGCTGATGTTGATTTGACCATTATCATGTCACAATTAATGCTAAGCATGCTCACAAAAATATCTAAGTCAACATGGGTCAACTTAGTCAAATGGTCAAACCAATTAACCATGATACAATTATCTCTAATTAAAACTCATTAATCAATTTCCTCCATCTCATTATGGTTTTAATCAAGTCAATGGTCAAAACCCTAATGAGGTTCCTCTACCTCTGTCAACTGTGTATACACACCCGCATCCATATTCCGAGGAACACGAATACAGTGAGAACGAACCAACCCGAAACTAAACACTAGGATCTGGCCTAAACCAAAGCCCACTAGTATCAACTTCCCGAACACCGAACACGCACAAGTACGCATATGTGAACGAACCCAGTCGTAAAACCATACGACCTCTACTCGTTTCGCCCAAAGGTGAACAACCCTCTGTGTGGGACTCTAAAGACTCGACACTACGCTGGCAGTGGGTTTAACCACAGGCCGCAAGTGGTACTAGCTGTACGTAACGGTCCCCAGGTAGATGCCGATAAGAAGACCGATGAGGTGAACCCATCTGAACTCCTACTGAGCCTAAATGTGACAATCTCTGTACAGTCCGGTCTGTTCGTCTAAGAGCATCGCATGTCAGGCCTAGGGGGCGGTAAACGTCAGACCCCTAATAGCGGTACTAGTTAGCTCCCTCAGCTTCGCCGGCTCATCTGGAACGACGTCGGAAAAACTCTCGCACGAAAAGAACCCGGTCCAACAATCCCACGGTGGCTCCGGTATCACGAAGGAACGTCAAGAATCCACGACATCTCCTCAGAAGCCGACTAGCGAAAAAGGCTGAATTCAAGCTGTGAGAGGCGGTACAACTATCCACCTACACAACAAGATCTGACTTGCCGGGGAAAACAAAACCTAACTTGTTTCCACACGGTAGTCCACAGACGCCTAACACGTAGTTAACCAATCCGTGCCCAGGAGAACGTCAAATCCAACATCTCTAGAAGGATCAAAATGACGGACGAAACTCTATCTCCTATCCGATTGGCACACAACTGAAATACGTGTCGCGCAACCAAAGGATCGCTGACAGAAGTTAAAACAACTACTACTAATCTACCCAACCACGGTACAAGCAAGAAACAAACAAATACACCAAGAGAAAATATAACTCAAGGGTACCTGAAAACTCCACATTGGACGTCTGCGCGTCCCGATGAGTAGAAGCAAACTCCTGTGTCTGCACTCTACTCGCAGCTGGATGCACTCCTCTGGTAGACTGAGCCCTCTGAGCGAATCTTCCACGTCCACGGCCTCTCTGAATATGATCCTGACGCCGTGCTGAGGAACAATCCCTGACGAAGTGCTGAAGGCTTCCGCATCGAAAACATCCACGTGCTAACTGCTGACCATCCTGGGGATGAGAGCTGAACGACTGTCTTCGTCCTAGGCCTCTGCTACTCCCGTAGTGGCCACGAAATCTGTCTCGACGACCAAACCTCTGTCTCTGGGCTGGTACACTGGTACGAGTCCTCCACTGTCCTAGAACATGTGCCTCGTCAACTGGAGCTGCAACAACTGGTGCTATGTAGGTGACGGACTGCTGCATACTGATCGTAAGGGACAGCTGAGTAACAGGGGTGACCACCTCCTGTCGTAGCTCCCGAACGACATCAACCAAAGAACTCATCGTCTGGCGGAAGTCCTGCATCTCTACCAAAAGTCTATCCATAGTATAAGTCGTAGGCTGATCCGTCTGCACCTGTGCAACTAGAGTGCCGTCCTGGTCAGTACTCGTCTCACCCGAGCTAACTCTGACCTCGGCCCTCGCTGCATCGCTCTGAGTCCCCATAGTCATCGGCGGCAAGGCTATAAATAGATATAAGATGAGATTCGATAAGAATGAGGAAATCAAATCTCAAAGATATGAATCATCAAGGAAGGAATGTCAAGAAAATTGTACTTAGGTCGCTTAATGCAAGGTACCGCGCTGTGGGTATGCTGCAGACATACACACACTACGTTACTCTGCTTAAGCTACCTACTCCATCATACTAAGGTCATCCTACACTCCGAAAGGTAAAACCTAACGCTCTGATACCAACTTTGTCACGACCCAGAATTGGCCCGTGACGGCCCTAATACTACGCAACGCCTAAAGACGCAACGTAGTAAAAGAAAGCCAGAACCCAGAAATCTAAACCAAGAAAAATACGGAAAAGATAATATAAGTTTAGAAACAATTGAAATCGCAACCCAAATTCTTTAAAAGTCTTACTTTCTTTCTTTAAAATTTTAGCAACACCCCTTTTTGTAAAACCCAGCAAAGATGAATACAATGCAAATATACGACGCCGTAGCGAAGAAATAAAGACAGTAGAGAGAAAGATGTATATAAAAGACATCAAATCCACAATAATACACACTAGCGTCCTCACCAAGTCTCTATGTCAAATATACAATAGTAGATGGAGAGAGAGTACAATATACAACAAAGGTACAATATGAAATACAGATAACCGTCTAACTCACCTAAGCAAAAGGTACTGTGAGCTGATGCGGTATCTGTAGCAAAAGGTGGTAGCTGGATAGCTGAATAAAGGAATAGCCTGCCTCGACTACTCTAGGGAACCTGAAACACCTGTGGCACAACGGGGGTGAGTTGCCAACTCGTGAATAGTATAAAACATATGCAGGTAATCGCAGGAATGCACGTACAGCATGAATCTAAGATATGCAATTACAATAATAGTATGTCATGCAATGCTGAAATAAGGAGAGTACACTAGCAGGTACAATCAATATGTGAAGCAATGATAACATGACCATAGTATGCAATAGAGATATGAGAAAGCAAATATGCAACTATCATAAGGGTACACTACAAGTACTACCAATATATAAATCTGTGCATAAGGTAGGTAAGGGTGAGGTATAGGGTGGAATATGTCATTTCCCACGGAAACCTGACGTCGTGGCAGGATCACAATCCATCAAGATACTCCAATCCCAAATCCTCAAATCAGCCCCCACATTGGGCACTCACATCATATAAGTCTCACATCTCCTCAATGTACAATATCGAGTAATCTACTATATCCCGAATGTACAAATCACCAATCACATAGGTATATCCAATGTCCAATCCCAATGAATCACCTAGTATCCCAAGTCCAATCTCAAGTAAGTTTCTAGCATCCTAAAAGTAAATATATGTACAGAAATAAATATGATGGGGGCAATACACATATATTAGCGTCCCATACCACTAATATTGGTGTAAGGGTATATATAACAACGGCTAAGTCCCCTGTTATATATACAAAAAGGGGTTAAAGAAATATCATGAAAACGTGTGCCAAGCATCGACACAGAAATCCTCGTATATGGGGCTCCGTCAGTCCGGATTAGCCCACGGGGTCCGTCTGCAGTGTCGGCCCTCGGCCCCGACAGTACAGGTCATCCCGCATCCATCTCTCTACTCTGGCCAGTAGCCTCCGGACAACTGCCAGGTCAAATCAATCACCGGTAGGTACTCGCCCGCCTCCAGGCTTAATCGGCAAACCCATCGATCTTCTTGCCGAGGGGAACCATACCGGGCCCCACCATGTACCCTCATACGGCAACCGCACCTCGTATGGAGCATATAATCAGCACCGATAAAACTCATGGGGGACGCTCAAATATCATATCAAGGAAACCGGGTTGTCCATGTATGCATAATTTCATGAACTCCCGCGGTTCCCAAATCCCGAAAACATCATGTAAAATCCTGATAAACAATGCGCAATCCAAGAATAAATGTATGCGATATATCTGAATGCGAGCAGGTAAACACAAGTATATAGCCGAACCAGATGTATGCGAAAACAAGATAAGGTACAGCTAAGTAACATCAGTAAATGTAAATATGCGACAACAACTGAATATGTATCTAACATACAGGTGTAGCAAAGTATAGGTATCTACCTATAGGAACTGATGTCGTATACCCCCCTGGGTATAAGTAACATATGTAGGAAATCCCTCCCGGTATAGGTAAAATATGTAGGAGGTATACCTGTAGCTGTATCGCAAGTGAAAATATACCTATCACTAAAGGTATGATACACTATAGGTATACCGATAAGCTAGATGTCATGTGTGGCAAGCAATAGTAGCTATAAGGGGTAGTGTGTGACATGGCAATTATTGACGGTGTGTGTGTAGCATGCAATCCGTGCTCGTGCAACATGAACCGTCAATAATGTGTGCAGTGTCCTATGGCAGCTAGTCACAGTATATAACTATATCAAGGAAATGCAGTAAATGCGCAATTCTACAATGACGTAGAATATGCGACAGGTAATTGAATCCTAGCCCAGACGCATAACGCCATGCGGGCGATTCCCCTGTAGATGTTATATCTACTCACCTAAACTCCACGCTGGGTGAATCCTATCACCTGCTCCCCCTGTAGCCGTGTCCGTAGCTCCTGCCTGCAAACCTGAAAATATAATATGGAAATCACATATAAGCCAAGATATCTCGCGAAACGCGATATCGAAACGAAACGAGAAACTCGCGTCGCGAACTAAGCGCGCGTGTGCACGATACGCTGAGTCGTGTGTGTACGCGTCTAAAACCATCGCGACACGCCGCGATACGCTGGATCACAGAACCCACACACGTATCGCGCGTATCGCGCAAACACAACGGACACCAAAACCGACATATGATCCCAGATTTTGCCTACTGTGAAAACTAATCAAATAAACAAGACTAGAGGGACCCAACCCATAGAACACACCTACAGGCAAAAACCCAAACCCTAACTCTCCAGTGTGGCCGGCGTCGCCGGCCCCTCCTTAAGCCGTCGCCGGCCCTGGACGGTGGCCTGGGGTCCATCTTGAAGGTGGTGCTTCAGGTCCCCTAGTACAACACACCCATTATGTTTAATTTTCTAGTATACACCTCGGATCACAGCAGGTACCAGATGTCACAAATATCACATAAAAAGTCACAAATTGCACAAGGTTAGAAATCTTATGGTATTTTAGTGTAATCAGGGGATTTCTCAGTTGAAGTGGCCCTATTAGCACTAAATTAACCTAAGGTAGCTAACACAATCAACAATTTACCACAATATCTCACAATCACTAAATCTAGCACTAAACTAGCTAATTAACACTAAACGACACCAACTACGCACAAGCTAGCAAACTAGGAAATTGGGTTAAGGAAATATACCCAAAAGGACCCTAGAGAGCAGGTGAAGAGGTGTATGGAGGAGGTGAGAGCCTCTGCAAGTGCTGAGCTCCTCCTGCTGCTGCTGTTGCTTGCTGTATCTGCTGCTGCTTCTGCTACTGCTGTTGCTTCTGCTAGTGCTGCTGATGATGATGATGGTGATGATGTTGTAGTTGATGTTGTTGTGGTTGTTATCGTTGTTGCCCTTGCTATTGCTGCTGCTACTGTCTCCTGCTCCTGCTGCTGCTGTTGCTAATGAGGCTGCTGCTACTGCTACTGCTGATGATGATGAGGATGATGATTGCTGCTGCTGCTGCTTTGCTCTGGAGCTGATGGTGCTGCTTGCTCCAGGTGAGTGTGGGTGTGTGTGTTGATGAAGCTGCTGCTGCTAATGATAATGATGTTGCTGGGGCTGCTGCTGCTGATGATGATGAGGATGTTGCCACAGCTGCTTGCTGCTACTTCTGCTGCTGTTGTAGTGTTGTTGTTGTTTGTTGTTGTGGCTATTGCTGCTGCTGCTTCTGCTGGGTGTGTGTGTGTGAGAGTGAGAGAGAAGAGAGAAAAGAGAATGAGAGTTGAGTGAACTAACAAAGCTAACCCCCCTCTCTTCTCACTCCCTCTCTCCTCATTAAATGAGGCATGGGCAAAGCCATGATGCCCATGCTCTCTCTCTCTCTCCAAAGTCAACAAGAAGTCAAAATAAAAGAATTTCAAATAATGAAACACACCAATAATTAAAACCCAATTAAAACCCAAAACACCTAATACAAATTGGTTAACCCTTCATGCTAGCTAAACATGGTCTAATCCCATCTCTAAACCCTAGTTGTCAAGCACAAGTGTGTGTGTGCCTAACAAAAATCTAATAAAATACACAATAAATAGGATAAAATATTTAAAACTTAATTTGGTAAACTTTTTATTAAAAACCACATATTAAAATATAATTAGCTACAAAACACATTCTAAGGTGTTACAATCTCCCCCCTTAAAAGAAATTCGTCCCCGAATTTAAAACTTATACTGTTACGCGTACCTTCAAAAGAAGATTAAGATCCTCAAATCTCGCACGCAGCCTCTCAAGTGACCATCTCACTACACGGCTACGCCCGAGAAAACCCTTCACAGATGGCAAGACCTTTGACCGACGTTTCTCCACCTGTCGAGCCATTAACACACATGGCTGCGGGTGAACGAAAGATCGCGTCCAGCTAAATGGTCTGGTGCCAAAACATGTGAGAAAGGTCAAGAAGGTAATTGTAAAGTATCATCACAAGGAATACGGGGTGAAAATCCAATAATCTGGGTGGAAGTGCCAAATTGAAGGCAACAAAACTAACTCGCTTATAGGATCTAAAAGGACCTAAAATCCTGGGATAAGCTTCCCAACATCCAATACGTCATTCATCGGAAAGTCCATAGGAATACATGATTTGCCACTGCGCACTCAAGCCTGCGACCAGCACAGTCGCAAAAGACATCTGTTTGCAATGGACAGTTCCATCCTGACCTAACACAGCTGGACTATCTCCGAAGTCTCTAGACTAGCTGGGGTCCAAAGTCCTACTTACGCAGAGTCAGAAAAACAACAGGCTGGTGGTCGACACGACCTAACCCCTAAGCCTAAGGGTGGCCAATTGGAGTGTCTCCTGATAACAGCTATCGAAGGAGAATCCTAACAATGGCGAGTGACGATCCCCAACTGCTGCCAACAAACAAACAAACACACAAACTTAACAAAACAACTGAGCAAACTGAGTATTACCGAATGACAAGAATCCGAATGGAGTCACACCCTAATTAACTGGGTAGAAACCATAACGGAATTCATGGAGATCTGCTCCCATTCCTGCTTCGGAACGGTAAAAGATTGCAATTCTCCAGCCGGCCTCAGATGCTCGACCCAAAACACACAACAAGACAGACACTTGAAACGAACCCTGAAACTCCTCTTTACATCCCTGTCCACTCGTAACAATCTCACAAGTCACGCCAGAGCTGGTGGAACTTGAATGCATATAGAGAGTTGACAGATGTGCATGTTTTAGGATTACACGCCTCTACCTGATGAAACCAGGTACACAAACGCGTCCCTAACTTAGCATATCAATGTCACAAATCAAGGTCTCTGAATCATTACCCAGCCGAATATGCTCAAGTATCACTGACGAACGAGTATCGGCGGGCAGTGTCTCGCGAAAACGATTTAAGGAAAGTGGTCGGGCGCGGACATGAGTAAGTTGTCCCCTCCGTAGAGACGAACAAGCTATACTCGACGATCATACAAAAACTGCAAATCTGCAGAAGACCATCACAACAATCCAAATCTGCTGCAGGAAGATGTACATTAAGCTCTAGTGGTCCGTGGAAAATCTGACACGGCTCTCAAGCAAGTAGTGTCTCCAAATCTCCAACGCAAAACCACCGCGGCCATCTCCAGATCATGAGTGGAATATCCTCCTCGTACTTCCTCCAAATGTAGGGAAAGCAAAAGCGATATCTCTATAGTGTCACCTCAGTACACCCTCGAGCCCACTCAAGAAACATTACAGTTAAACAACGAAGTCGCCCGAACCAAAAGCAAAGAAAGACTGATGCAGTTGCTAACTGAATCTTCAACTGCTGAAAACTCCGTAAACATGCCTCAGTCCAAAGAAAAGAAACCTCCCTTCCTGTCCATTCAGTCGACGGTGCAGCATTACTCTAGCAATCCTGCATGAAACGGCGGCAAAAACCTGCTAAGCCCAACAATCTGCGGATCCTCGTCCTGCACACAAGTCTGGGCCTAAGCTGTACGGCCACGATCTCCCTCGGAACCATACGAAACCGTCTCCCGTGACTACAAGACCTAGGAGTCAACACAAACAAGCCTGAAGAAACACTCCGAGAAGTTAGCAATTGCTGGTACTCTCCCAGCATCTGCATAACAAATCCTCAAGTGCTACTCCTGTCCCTCAAGACACATTAAGTAGACCAGAGTGTCGTAAATAACACAACAAAAACTGGTCGAGGAACGGCCTGCAGAAATCTGGTTCATCATATCTACGAGTGCTGCTAGGGCGACAGTGAATCCAACGACTCACAAGACACACCAAGCCCGTAGCACGCACAAGGCAGTCTTCGGAATACCGTCACTCCGAATCCGCAATAATGATGACCTGATCCCAAACACACTTAGAAAATGTCTCGCACTCTGGAGCTGATCGGAGGAAATCGTCACGGCGAGATGAAGGATACCTATCCGCACCGTAAGCCGGTTCAATTGACGATCCGTCGATACACAACCTCAACTGTCGTCTTTCTCCTTGACGAACAGAAATAGGAGCTCCCAAAAGCGAAACACTCAGACACACAAAACTCCCCAAACCAAGACTCTGCAGCTGATCCTTTAGCTCCCTCAGCTTCGCCGGCTCATCTGGAACGACGTCGGAAAAACTCTCGCACGAAAAGAACCCGGTCCAACAATCCCACGGTGGCTCCGGTATCACGAAGGAACGTCAAGAATCCACGACATCTCCTCAGAAGCCGACTAGCGAAAAAGGCTGAATTCAAGCTGTGAGAGGCGGTACAACTATCCACCTGCACAACAAGATCTGACTTGCCGGGGAAAACAAAACCTAACTTGTTTCCACACGGTAGTCCACAGACGCCTAACACGTAGTTAACCAATCCGTGCCCAGGAGAACGTCAAATCCAACATCTCTAGAAGGATCAAAATGACGGACGAAACTCTATCTCCTATCCGATTGGCACACAACTGAAATACGTGTCGCGCAACCAAAGGATCGCTGACAGAAGTTAAAACAACTACTACTAATCTACCCAACCACGGTACAAGCAAGAAACAAACAAATACACCAAGAGAAAATATAACTCAAGGGTACCTGAAAACTCCACATTGGACGTCTGCGTGTCCCGATGAGTAGAAGCAAACTCCTGTGTCTGCACTCTACTCGCAGCTGGATGCACTCCTCTGGTAGACTGAGCCCTCTGAGCGAATCTTCCACGTCCACGGCCTCTCTGAATACGATCCTGACGCCGTGCTGAGGAACAATCCCTGACGAAGTGCTGAAGGCTTCCGCATCGAAAACATCCACGTGCTAACTGCTGACCATCCTGGGGATGAGAGCTGAACGACTGTCTTTGTCCTAGGCCTCTGCTACTCCCGTAGTGGCCACGAAATCTGTCTCGACGACCAAACCTCTGTCTCTGGGCTGGTACACTGGTACGAGTCCTCCACTGTCCTGGAACATGTGCCTCGTCAACTGGAGCTGCAACAACTGGTGCTATGTAGGTGACGGACTGCTGCATACTGATCGTAAGGGACAGCTGAGTAACAGGGGTGACCACCTCCTGTCGTAGCTCCCGAACGACATCAACCAAAGAACTCATCGTCTGGCGGAAGTCCTGCATCTCTACCAAAAGTCTATCCATAGTATAAGTCGTAGGCTGATCTGTCTGCACCTGTGCAACTAGAGTGCCGTCCTGGTCAGTACTCGTCTCACCCGAGCTAACTCTGACCTCGGCCCTCGCTGCATCGCTCTGAGTCCCCATAGTCATCGGCGGCAAGGCTATAAATAGATATAAGATGAGATTCGATAAGAATGAGGAAATCGAATCTCAAAGATATGAATCATCAAGGAAGGAATGTCAAGCAAATTGTACTTAGGTCGCTTAATGCAAGGTACCGCGCTGTGGGTATGCTGCAGACATACACACACTACGTTACTCTGCTTAAGCTACCTACTCCATCATACTAAGGTCATCCTACACTCCGAAAGGTAAAACCTAACGCTCTGATACCAACTTTGTCACGACCCAGAATTGGCCCGTGACGGCCCTAATACTACGCAACGCCTAAAGACGCAACGTAGTAAAAGAAAGCCAGAACCCAGAAATCTAAACCAAGAAAAATACGGAAAAGATAATATAAGTTTAGAAACAATTGAAATCGCAACCCAAATTCTTTAAAAGTCTCACTTTCTTTCTTTAAAATTTTAGCAACACCCCTTTTTGTAAAACCCAGCAAAGATGAATACAATGCAAATATACGATGCCGTAGCGAAGAAATAAAGACAGTAGAGAGAAAGATGTATATAAAAGACATCAAATCCAAAATAATACACACTAACGTCCTCACCAAGTCTCTATGTCAAATATACAATAGTAGATGGAGAGAGAGTACAATATACAATAAAGGTACAATATGAAATACAGATAACCGTCTAACCCACCTAAGCAAAAGGTACTGTGAGCTGATGCGGTATCTGTAGCAAAAGGTGGTAGCTGGATAGCTGAATAAAGGAATAGCCTGCCTCGACTACTCTGGGGAACCTGAAACACCTGTGGCACAACGGGGGTGAGTTGCCAACTCGTGAATAGTATAAAACATATGCAGGTAATCGCAGGAATGCACGTACAGCATGAATCTAAGATATGCAATTACAATAATAGTATGTCATGCAATGCTGAAATAAGGAGAGTACACTAGAAGGTACAATCAATATGTGAAGCAATGATAACATGACCATAGTATGCAATAGAGATATGAGAAAGCAAATATGCAACTATCATAAGGGTACACTACAAGTACTACCAATATATAAATCTGTGCATAAGGTAGGTAAGGGTGAGGTATAGGGTGGAATATGTCATTTCCCACGGAAACCTGACGTCGTGGCAGGATCACAATCCATCAAGATACTCCAATCCCAAATCCTCAAATCAGCCCCCACATTGGGCACTCACATCATATAAGTCTCACATCTCCTCAATGTACAATATCGAGTAATCTACTATATCCCGAATGTACAAATCACCAATCACATAGGTATATCCAATGTCCAATCCCAATGAATCACCTAGTATCCCAAGTCCAATCTCAAGTAAGTTTCTAGCATCCTAAAAGTAAATATATGTACAGAAATAAATATGATGGGGGCAATACACATATATTAGCGTCCCATACCACTAATATTGGTGTAAGGGTATATATAACAACGGCTAAGTCCCCTGTTATATATATAAAAAGGGGTTAAAGAAATATCATGAAAACGTGTGCCAAGCATCGACACAGAAATCCTCGTATATGGGGCTCCATCAGTCCGGATTAGCCCACGGGGTCCGTCTGCAGTGTCGGCCCTCGGCCCCGACAGTACAGGTCATCCCGCATCCATCTCTCTACTCTGGCCAGTAGCCTCCGGACAACTGCCAGGTCAAATCAATCACCGGTAGGTACTCGCCCGCCTCCAGGCTCAATCGGCAAACCCATCGATCTTCTTGCCGAGGGGAACCATACCGGGCCCCACCATGTACCCTCATACGGCAACCGCACCTCGTATGGAGCATATAATCAGCACCGATAAAACTCATGGGGGACGCTCAAATATCATATCAAGGAAACCGGGTTGTCCATGTATGCATAATTTCATGAACTCCTGCGGTTCCCAAATCCCGAAAACATCATGTAAAATCCAGATAAACAATGCGCAATCCAAGAATAAATGTATGCGATATATCTGAATGCGAGCAGGTAAACACAAGTATATAGCCGAACCAGATGTATGCGAAAACAAGATAAGGTACAGCTAAGTAACATCAGTAAATGTAAATATGCGACAACAACTGAATATGTATCTAACATACAGGTGTAGCAAAGTATAGGTATCTACCTATAGGAACTGATGTCGTATACCCCCCTGGGTATAAGTAACATATGTAGGAAATCCCTCCCGGTATAGGTAAAATATGTATGAGGTATACCTGTAGCTGTATCGCAAGTGAAAATATACCTATCACTAAAGGTATGATACACTATAGGTATACCGATAAGCTAGATGTCATGTGTGGCAAGCAATAGTAGCTATAAGGGGTAGTGTGTGACATGGCAATTATTGACGGTGTGTGTGTAGCATGCAATCCGTGCTCGTGCAACATGAACCGTCAATAATGTGTGCAGTGTCCTATGGCAGCTAGTCACAGTATATAACTATATCAAGGAAATGCAGTAAATGCGCAATTCTACAATGACGTAGAATATGCGACAGGTAATTGAATCCTAGCCCAGACGCATAACGCCATGCGGGCGATTCCCCTGTAGATGTTATATCTACTCACCTAAACTCCACGCTGGGTGAATCCTATCACCTGCTCCCCCTGTAGCCGTGTCCGTAGCTCCTGCCTGCAAACCTGAAAATATAACATGGAAATCACATATAAGCCAAGACATCTCGCGAAACGCGATATCGAAACGAAACGAGAAACTCGCGTCGCGAACTAAGCGCGCGTGTGCACGATACGCTGAATCTTGTGTGTACGCGTCTAAAACCATCGCGACACGCCGCGATACGCTGGATCACAGAACCCACACACGTATCGCGCATATCGCGCAAACACAACGGACACCAAAACCGACATATGATCCCAGATTTTGCCTACTGTGAAAACTAATCAAATAAACAAGACTAGAGGGACCCAACCCATAGAACACACCTACAGGCAAAAACCCAAACCCTAACTCTCCAGTGTGGCCGGCGTCGCCGGCCCCTCCTTAAGCCGTCGCCGGCCCTGGACGGTGGCCTGGGGTCCATCTTGAAGGTGGTGCTTCAGGTCCCCTAGTACAACACACCCATTATGTTTAATTTTCTAGTATACACCTCGGATCACAGCAGGTACCAGATGTCACAAATATCACATAAAAAGTCACAAATTGCACAAGGTTAGAAATCTTATGGTATTTTAGTGTAATCAGGGGATTTCTCAGTTGAAGTGGCCCTATTAGCACTAAATTAACCTAAGGTAGCTAACACAATCAACAATTTACCACAATATCTCACAATCACTAAATCTAGCACTAAACTAGCTAATTAACACTAAACGACACCAACTACGCACAAGCTAGCAAACTAGGAAATTGGGTTAAGAAAATATACCCAAAAGGACCCTAGAGAGCAGGTGAAGAGGTGTATGGAGGAGGTGAGAGCCTCTGCAAGTGCTGAGCTCCTCCTGCTGCTGCTGTTGCTTGCTGTATCTGCTGCTGCTTCTGCTACTGCTGTTGCTTCTGCTAGTGCTGCTGCTGATGATGATGGTGATGATGTTGTAGTTGATGTTGCTGTGGTTGTTATCGTTGTTGCCCTTGCTATTGCTGCTGCTACTGTCTCCTGCTCCTGCTGCTGCTGTTGCTAATGAGGCTGCTGCTACTGCTACTGCTGATGATGATGAGGATGATGATTGCTGCTGCTGCTGCTTTGCTCCGGAGCTGATGGTGCTGCTTGCTCCAGGTGAGTGTGGGTGTGTGTGTTGATGAAGCTGCTGCTGCTAATGATAATGATGTTGCTGGGGCTGCTGCTGCTGCTGATGATGAGGATGTTGCCACAGCTGCTTGCTGCTACTTCTGCTGCTGTTGTAGTGTTGTTGTTGTTTGTTGTTGTGGCTATTGCTGCTGCTGCTTCTGCTGGGTGTGTGTGTGTGAGAGTGAGAGAGATGAGAGAAAAGAGAATGAGAGTTGAGTGAACTAACAAAGCTAACCCCCCTCTCTTCTCACTCCCTCTCTCCTCATTAAATGAGGCATGGGCAAAGCCATGATGCCCATGCTCTCTCTCTCTCTCCAAAGTCAACAAGAAGTCAAAATAAAAGAATTTCAAATAATGAAACACACTAATAATTAAAACCCAATTAAAACCCAAAACACCTAATACAAATTGGTTAACCCTTCATGCTAGCTAAACATGGTCTAATCCCATCTCTAAACCCTAGTTGTCAAGCACAAGTGTGTGTGTGCCTAACAAAAATCTAATAAAATACACAATAAATAGGATAAAATATTTAAAACTTAATTTGGTAAACTTTTTATTAAAACCACATATTAAAATATAATTAGCTACAAAACACATTCTAAGGTGTTACAACTAGTCATGTCGGAGTGTAGTCTAGAACACTCTGAGAAACTACTGGAAACAATACCAGTAAATCTCGCTTGCCCTGGCCAGGGACTTTGTGTAATGGCTCTCCTAGACATAGCGTGATATCAACTCCTAATACCGGGAGAGACGAATCCTGTCTAACCGTCACTGCCTCCAAGTGCTTCGGGACTGTACCCAACTACTACCTGTTTGCATGACTCAATAGAGCCATGGTAGGGTAGTAATCTAAGAACAGTGGGAACACACTCGAGGCGAAGTAACAGTGTCAAGTCAACGGACTAAGCTGTACTAATGTCACCTGGAAACTGTTAACTGACGATAGGTATAATACCATCCAACAGTTCTCGACGAGTCCTGTCCAGTGTACTCGTAACCTAACGAGCACCTGCATACTATCTCCAGTACGATGTACTGATGGCTGTGGGACAGACCATCTCCTCTGCTGGGATGAGAAGCGTACGCACCAGTCTACTCTGGAGTATCGATGCCCTGTCTCGATAATCCTACGACTAGGGACATGTATAAGGATGTGCTTATAGACTACCCAGCCCCCACTAGTGTGATCGCTATCAAAATGCCGGTAGTCAAGCAAATATCCTAAGGGCTCCATCAATATGTATTAGCGATATGTTAGAAGAAACATATACACATATTAAGATAGATACAAACCAAGTAGCATACTACAATATCGAGCAAGACTGTCGTCAATCTATGTATATATCCCAAGCTTCCAAAATGTAATATACAATATATCCAACAATCTCCCACTTGCACTAAAGGCCAGTAATTGGTGTACCGCATACCCAACGTCTGCACTAAGGTCAGCTGCTGGCGTACCGCATACCTAATAGCTCAAAAAATCGCTCGAACTGTGTTTGAGGGAGGGCCTTTGTGAATGGATCCGCCGTGTTGTCTTTAGTGTCCACTCTCCGTACCTCGATCTCCTGGCGATCAATGATCTCCCTGATCAGGTGATACCGCCTTAAGATATGTCTGGATTTCTGATGGGACCGTGGTTCCTTCGCTAAAGCTATAGCCCCATTATTATCGCAATACAAAGGTATTGGGTCAACAATGGATGGAACCACCTGAAGTTCACTAATGAACTTCTTCATCCAGACCGCTTCTTTTGTGGCATCGCTTGCAGCAATGTATTCAGCCTCCATCGTCGAGTTTGCGACGGTATCCTGTTTGGAACTCCTCCAACACACTGCCCCTCCATTAAGGGTAAACCCAAAACCTGAGACAGACTTGCTGTCGTCCTTATCACTCTGGAAGCTTGAATCGGTATAGGACTCGACCTTGAGGTCTCCATTACTGTAAACCAGGAACATCTCCTTAGTCCTTCTCAGGTACTTGAGAATGTTCTTTACTGCCGTCTAATGGTTCTCACCTGGGTCTGACAGATACCGGCTCACCACGCTTAGTGCGTAAGCTACATCTGGCCTTGTACATAGCATCACATACATTATTAGAGTCAATTATTGGATCACAGGAACGTGATTGCAATGATTGTGGGAGGACCTGTCCCAGTAGGACAGTCTTACTCAAGATGATAGTATGCTATCTGGTTTATCTTTATCATCGTGTACTGCTTTAGGTGACCCTACAGGTCACTATTGCACGTTGATAGAGCCCCTAGGATTCTTGCTTGACTACCAGCAGTATGAGGGCGATCATATACGTGAGAGCTGGGGTCTATAAGCAAATCCTTAAAAGGTCCCTAGTCGTGGGAGTTTCGAGACAGGGCATCGATACTCCAGAGTAGACTAGTGTATACAGTCGAGACCTTGACGAGGGGCGGTGGACGGTCTCACAAGCCACTGGTGTCAGTTGGTTCACCTAAGATGTATACAGGTGCTCATTGGGTTATGAGTACACCGGACAGGACTCGCCGGGAACCTGCTAGTTGGTATTATACCTGATATCAGATAGCAGTTCCCTGGTGACATGTGTACAGGTTAGTTCATCGACCTGAGATCGTCATTTGTTTCGTGTGAGTTCCCACTGTGCTTTGATTACTACCCTACCACGCTCAAAGGAGACGTGCAAACAGGTTTTAGTTGGGTACAGTCCCGAGCCACATGGAGGCAGTGAGCGGATCTGCAGGGGTTCGTCTCTCCCGGTATTGGGGGTGAGGTCGCGCTGTGTCTAGGAGAGCCAGTACATGAAAGTCCTTGGCCAAGGCAGGAGATTTACTGGTAGGTATTCCAGTAGTATTTCAGGGTGTTCTGGGCTGATCTCCGACACGACTTGTACCGCTTTTGGGGTCTGACTTTTACCAACCCCCTAGTCCCGCCATGCGATGCTCATAGACGAACGGACCGGACTGTACGGATATTTTCACTGACAGGCTTAGTAGGGTGTCAGGATGAGTTCGCTCATCGACGTCCCTTTTGGCCAATACCTGGTAGCCCGTTACGTATTGGCTAATACCTCTGACATGCTAGTGGTTAAATCCACAACCAAGCTGTTGACGAGTCTTTAGAGTCCCCCACAGACCAGTTTCTCAAGTTTCGGGCGGAACGCTGTAGAGGCCGTATGGAGATATGGCAGGGTTCGATCAGATACGTGCGGTATTGCACGGATCGTGATCGGACGGATTTTACTAGCGGGCTTTGGTTTAAGTCGGATCCTAGTATTGTACAGTGTAGATTTTGTCTCTTTGCATTTGTGTTCAGTGGGAATACAAATGCGGGCATGTATATGCAGTCGCGGGGTTTTCTTGTAATTTATTACGGGACCAGTTTTCTGAAGTTGCCAGTTTGCATTCCGTTTCGGCCAGTTTTCCCTTGTTCCTTCGCGGCCGGACTTTCTGTTGGAGGGGGTATTTGCTGTTGTGCAAATTATCTTTGTGGAGGGTGTTGTTTGCATTTGTGGCTTCATGATGTCATCTTTTCTTTTCATGCATCATTACATTCATTAATGAGAAGAGATTGATTTGTTTATGGATGCGAGGCTTGCTTTTGGGGGTGTGGTCACCATTCTACTTTTCCTACACTCACCTCCCTTCTTGTTGATTCCATGACACTCCCATTTTGAGAGAGGGGCCGGCCACTTAGGAGAGAAGAGAGAATTCTTTTTGAAAAAATGATTCATATCTCATTTTCTATACTTGCCACAAAACTCAATATCTCCAAAGTTCATAGTTCATTCTATTTCCCTCCATCCAAAGGCAACTTCAAACCCTCAAAGAGACAATGGTTTCTACACTAGTCTACAGCATTCCTTGGACACGTCGGCTAACCAACTTCGCGCCCGAGTTGCCTCGGTCCAGAGGTGGGAGCCCGTAAAAGAACCCGGCGATGTGGTGCCCGTTTCGACGAGGAGGCGACGACCGGAGAATCCGTGAGGAGATCGGAGTGGAGGCGAAGACCGAAGGACACGGATCTCTTGGTATCTCTCTTCCCATCTTTTAGTTTGCTAGTAGCTAGGTTAATGGCCCGATCCGGGATTTTAGTGCGTGGTGGTGCCGGTTTGCAAGTTTCGCAAAGTTTTTCGTTTCCGCATTTCCGGCGTCGGATTGGCGGCCGGGGCGCCACCGTGCACTTACAATGGTATCAGAGCCACGCCATTAACCTAGTCTAGCTTGGTCTAACGTGTTTACAAGTTCGATCGAACGGATTTTCCGAAAACCCGATTTCAAGTGCATTAGTTTCTGTCGAATTTTTTTTAGCTCCAAAAATTTTTCAGGTCATTGCAGAAACACGTGCAGGGAATTCTAAGCATTTTGTGAAAAGTTGGTCGCGTGACGTCACCATTCCACCGCGGAACCGCGGCCAAACCCACGCATTGGCCGCGGTTCCGCCGCTACTTTGACTTGTCAACTCACCAAATTTTAACAGTGGGCTTCTGAGTTGAAATTGGGGTTTTTGGAACATTCTTTTTGGGCCCAGATTTTCTTTAACTGCTACAGTAATGCTTGGGGCCCACTTGGTAAAATTTGATCGATCGAGAATTTTAAACATGTTAGTTCACAGTATTTACATTATATCTGCGACCGTGAATGTCACTTGATCGATAAATCCTGTCTAATTGCTATAGTAATTTTAGACGGATTTGCGAACGTGACATTCATGTTGATGTTCTGTATTGTGCTGTGTTGTTGCGGATTGGTCGTGGGGGATAGCGTGGATGCAATGTTAGTACAGTTTTGTTTTATATGTACATTTGATATTGCGGGGCGAGCGTCCGACATGTGGACTGCCGTCACTGCCTGTTTGTATATTATTCTTTTGGGGCAAGACCGGGTCGAGGTCGATGTACCCGTTGTATGTATATTTTACTTTCTGTACTAGGATTACCCCGCGGAGGGGTGCACGGATAGCCGAGTTCTAGAGGGCAATGAGCCCGCATCTCATGGCATTGAGACGGAGTGGGCTTTACTCTAGAATTGGCGGGCTATTCGCCGCACTCGTAGGGGGTATAGGTTGACCCAGGAGGGGGCCCAAGTTACCGGATTCCGTGAAGTGCTGGGTGGTCCATTCACGTTGCTGAAGGGGGCTGCCTCGCTTCAGGTTTTGGCGAGTAACTTGCCGCGCCCGTAGGGGTCTAGGATTTCATTGCACAGGCTATCCACACGACCAGGGGAACGTCGGGTTTCAGTAGCGGCTCTATGAAACCCGGGGATCCTAGATATCTGTATTGTTCTGTGATGCTTATTACATTTCTGTGATGTTTCATTTTATCACGCCTTGAGAGAATATTATATATCGATATATATACTAGTAGATGTTGTATATGTTTTGCATCCGCGCTAGTCCAGTCCCCACTCTGTCGTTAGTTAAGTAACCTAACGGGTGATGACGGGACCCAGTGGCGAATGCGGATGGCATATACGTACATCATTATTTTCGTTCTTTTTGTGGTGTGATCAATTGATGGGACTGCGTTGATTCGGATCAATGCAATCTAAAAAAACCTATTCTGATGTTGTTGGAACACTTTTTCAAAAAGCTGTTATTGCAAGGACGTTCTCTTCTGTTTTGCATCGTGGTATTCAGTTGGAATATCCTGCTCCTCAGTTGACGAGGCAAGGGCCGAGATCAATTCACCGGGAGTGACCCCTTGGACAGAAGTTTGTGTCAGGGCAATAACTTCACTATAGTCGTTTACTTTTGCTTTGCATCGTGGTATTCAGTTGGAATATCATGCACCTCATTCCACGGGGAAAGAGCCGAGATCCCTTCACCGGGAGTGACCTCTTTAGCAAAGGTTTTCGCCACTATATTTTTATAAAAGCTATCAGTTCCTTCAACGATATCAAGTTCATTACGTTAAAGGTTTTCGCCAGAAACCATTCGTAGCCCTCCGTCATTTCAGTTAAATATTCGGTAGTATTCAAGCTATGTATTTTGACCTCACGCCAAGGCATAGTGATTGGTAGCTGCCGGGTATTTATCTGTTGCATAGATAGATGCATTGCTTTTGGACAGTCGTACTACTATTTTGGCCTATGTCAAGGGTATGTACGGGTGGGTTCAAATTAACCTAGACAATGACAGGTAGAACTTGACATGTGACTTATGATATTTTGACCTTACGCCAAGGTCATAAGAGCATGGGGCAAAAATCACATCGGGAGTTTCTAAAGAAACTGAAACTTTCCAGATATGCGCATACCTTCTGGAGTGTGATAACGTGAGCGGATTCCGTCACGTTATCATGCGATGATAGTTGGATCCCGATTCCCACTGATGAGTTGGTTTACTTCTCGGGTGATCCCGACTAATTCTTCTTTCAGGTTTGGAGAAGAATTTGACGTTACAGTGGGAGGTTTCCTGATTAGATAAAGTGATAACCATTCTGATCTAGGTTAGAGTGCACGCTGAGTGTTTCTTTTCTCTCTCTCTTTGGCAGCGACCATTGACCCGACCTTAGACTATGACTCAATGACCAAGTTAACCGAACCTTCTTATAAGACTGGCTTTTGGATCGTCAGAGTTGCAAACCTCATTGCCACTCCTACTTTTACCCTTTTCTCCAGGACACCCCGTATTTACTACGAACGTCCACTTCCATTGGACAAAACCATCGTATGGTTATATACGAACTCGAAGGAATTCGAGGATGGTTTCCGGTTCTGGAGAAAACGAATAGGACTATTCGGTTGTCTTTTCCTTTTACCTTCTCTCGCATTGCGAGTGCTCCTAGGATTAGGACAGTACACCCATTATGCTTATTGGATAGTCTTCTTCCAAACCTTAGGCTGGTGCCGAACGGTAGGGAAGGAAGAAAACCAATTAGCATGACGATGGTGTGCAGAAGGTATTAAGTTAAGACAAAGAAAGGGATTAGTAAGAGGGCAAAGTAAATTGCGACTGCTATTCACGACCAAACCAAGTAATTCTTCACCAATCCTAAATCACCATTGTATTTCTCCAGGACACTCCGTATCACTACGAAGATCCACAGTTTATTGGATACTCCATCGTATGGTTATATACGAACTCGAAAGGAACTTGTTCCAGTTCGGGGATGGATTCTGGTTCAGGAGAAATAGGAATAAAGTTTATTCGGTTGTCTTTTATCTTCACCTTCTCTCGCATTGCGAGTGCTCCTAGGATTAGGACAGTACACCCATTATGCTTATTGGATAGTCTTCTTCCAAACTATAGGCTGGTGCCGAACGGTAGGGAATGAAGAAAACCATTTGGCCAAAAGGGGTGTACAGAAGGTAATGATTAAAGACATATAAAGGGATTTGGAGAGATGGCAAAGAGATATACGGTTACAGTTGTGAATCTGGATAATGGAAGAGGCATTACTAGGAATACCGGGATACCCCATCGAAACATTTCAATGTTTCAGTTTCACTGTATACTGTTAAAAGAAAACTGATTTCTCAATTAGAAACTTGCTCCAGGGTATGTGTTTACCAGGTTTGATTCTCACATCTGTATGGTTTTACAGATGATGAGTGGGAGTAAGTTATTGGGAATTAGGTGATCATCCTCATTATATCGGGATTCGTTATAATTGGTGATATTTGAGGAAATCGCCTGGGTTGTTTGCAGGACGACAAATATTTGGTTTTGAATATCCGTTGTTATGCACCAATTTCAAATTGATATATCTGTACGTCTATTTTTATAGAGTGAGATGTACCATTTTGAAATTGTGTCTATGACATTTACCTATATCAGTGGATGGTTAGGTAAGGAGCATAAAACAGCGGTGTAATTCTTCTTAACCATAAGTACAGTTTTCAACCTACGACACACAGTGAATGAGTTATTAGACTCAGGGGACATATACAGAGTATTGTATATTGTCCAGTATCCATTAGGACAGAGGGGTTGGTCCTCGTACTATATTCTGTTTACTTATGACTTCTCTAGTTCTTAGACATGTGTTTCGTAGAAATGCAAGGTCTAAGTTTTGAGGAGTTATAGGTATATGATTAAAGTAGAGAACCAGGTATTACAAGTATCGGGATTCTTCAAGGTGATCGAAGATGTAGATATTTGTGAGTGGTATTCAGTTGATAGTAATGATTAAGAGATCTTGCTTCTCTTTCAGGTTATTCATAATTGGAAGCATTCCTAAGTTGAGTAACGCTGATCGGCCTCCTTCCATTTAGTTGACATGCACTGGAGACAGCTGCATGATTTGAATCTGGTTCAATTAAATCAGTGCCTCTGTTTCTGTATTGGATATAGAACAATTCATATCTTGACATTGTTAAGATACGGGGAGTTGTCCGGCTTATGCTTAAAACCAGACTCCGGATAACTCAAGGCACGTTTATGTAATGGCTGTTTGTGGGTTGACCCGGGCTATGACGAGGGTTGATATTCTACCATCTGGAAGATCAATAGTGATATTGTTCTTGACTCGCCACAGTTTTAATAAAAAATGGATTTTTCAGAAAACAGTAGTGGGAGTATGGTAGAACTGGAAGTGATTCCAGAACCGCAAACGATTACTGAAGATTTGATAAGAACCTAAAGATTCAATCTAGTTTAACATTCCATTAGACACTCCACAGATATGGTGGGTAACCTCAGACACTCGAGAAGTACTTCGGTATGCTCAAGGACGGTGGCAGGGAGGTTCTTGTTTACCCAGACTTGCCATTGCTGTTGTTCCAGACTATGAGATCCGGCAGGAGGATGAGTATAGCGTCGTTCTAAACTAGCTTTAGAAGTGTACGTCTATATGACTCTGCCAGAGGGTTGTCGTAGTCAATAGGAGCAGCGGAAGCATTGGTGGATAAGTGGCTTATGTCTATTTATAGACTAAAGCAGATATAGCGGAGATAGATCATCTATTTCTGATGTAATAGTCATAGGTTTGACTTCATCAGAATATGGGATGGATCTGTTAAGAAGGTAGTAGGGTGTGATGTCCTGGTATTTGGATGACATACACAGAGTAGGAAGTGATATTCCTATACTCGATCGGTTATACTTTGGTCGTCACACAGTGGTTTCTCCACATAGGACTTAGATATTATATCAGACATTCTGGTTACTAGATCTATGGTTTTAGATCTAGATTTGGGTAGTTTCCCAATCTGGGTACTTAGACAACATTCTATGAGTATTTAGAATGGACGACTCCTAGCACGGTAGTATACCTGCAGGTGATGGAGTCACCCTCTCTAAAGGTGTCTTACAGACTAAAGGGGAGAGGGATGTGCATGATTGGTGTTAGTGTATATGCCCTAGAGGCCATTACTGTATCATACTAGTTTGTATATTACATAATGGAAGCTTGGGATATTCACCTTGTATATACAATCTTGCTCAAAATAGTAGTATGCTACTTGGTTTGTTTCTGCTTCAATGTGTACTTGTGTTTATTTTAGTATATCACCTATACACATTAGTGGAGCCCTTAGGATCTTTGCTTGATTACCAGCGTTGTGATGGCAGTCACACTAGTGGGGGCTGGGTAATCTATAAGCACATCCTTATGCAGGTCCCTAGTCGCAGGACTATCGAGACAGGGCATCGATACTCCGGAGTAGACTAGCGCATGCGCTTCTCATCCCAGAGTGGGAGACGGTCTGTCCCACAGCCGTCAGTACGTCGTACTGGAGATAGTATGCGGGTGCTCGTTGGGTTACGAGTACACTGGACAGGACTCGTCGGGAACTGACCGGTTGGTATTATACATATCGTCAGTTATCAGTTCCCAGGTGACATGAGTACAGCTTAGTCCGCTGACTTGACACTGCCACTTCGCCTCGAGCGTGTTCCCACTGTACTTTGATTACTACCCTACCACGGCTCAAAGGAGTCGTGCAAACAGGTGGTAGTTGGGTGCAGTCCCGAAGCACTTGGAGGCAGTGACGGTTAGACAGGATTCGTCTCTCCCGGTATTGGGGGTTAATATCGCGCTGTGTCTAGGAGAGCCATTACACGAGTAGTCCCTGGCCAGGGCAATCGAGATATACTGGTAGGCTTCCAGTGTTATCTCAGGGTGTTTTGGGCTTCACTCCGACACGACTTATACCGCTATTAGGGGACTGACGTTTACCGCCCCCTAGGCCCGCCATGCGATGTATCAGACGAACAGACCGGACTGTACGGAGAATGTCACATTTAGGCTCAGTAGGAGTTCAGATGGGTTTCACCTCGTCAGTCTTCTTGTCGGCATCTACCTGGGGACCGTTACGCACAGCTAATGCCGCTTGCGGTCTGTGGTTAAACCCACTGCCAGCGTAGTGTCAAGTCTTTAGAGTCCCACACAGAAAGCTATTCGCCTTTAGGCAAAAGAGTAGAGGTCGCATGGTTTTGCGACAGGTCGCATGGTTTTGCGACAGGGTTCGGTCACATCCGTGCACTTATGCACGTACAGTGTCTGGACAGTTTACACTAGCGGGCTTTGGTTTAAGCCAGATCCTAGTGTATGTATTGGGATTAGATTTATCCAGTTTGTATTCGTGTTCTTCGGAACGCGGATGCGGGTGTGTATGCACAGTTGACGGAAAGACAGAGGCAGAGGATTCTCATTAGGGTTGTTGACCGCTGACAGTTGACTATTGACTTTTTGCTCAACCCTAATGAGAATATGATATTTGATTAACAATTATATTAATTAAGTATTATGGTGACATGGTTGTTGAGGGATTGACTTTGTTGACTTGTTGACTTTTGTTGACTTGTTGACTTTGTTGACCGGTTGACTAGGCTTGACTAGTTGACCATCATGATAACTATAGCTATCATTTCATGGCAAAGACTTTTGCTTGCTTGCTCTTTTATGCAAAATGAGTGCATGAAATGATATGGCTATGGTTGCTTAAACCATCACATAATACTTGATTGATATGAAGTGTTATGATTGTTTTGGATTATGAGAGCCAAATGAGAAAAGTCTTCTCTCATTCTTTCATGCTCATTCTCTCTCTTGTTCTTGAGCTCTCATCTTCCTCCTCTTGCTCTCCCTCCCTTGACTCTATGGTTCACTAGTCTCGTGAGTTGAGAACCAAGAACCATAGATAAAATCCCATACAAACTCTTCTCTACTCACTCTAGTTCACAAGATTTAGCAAACCAAGTGAACTAGTTTCTTCAAAGACCGAAGAAGGAGCCAAAGGTTGAAGCTTTCTAGGTGGATCTATCTTCGGCGCAAGGAGACGACGGAGTGAAGGCGATCCGGATGACCATCGAAGCTTGAAGACGAAGGAGTTCGAGAAATAGAAAGGTATAACCCCCTAACCGAGTAGTTAGCAACTCGTAGTTAGGTTGTTAGTTAGATGTTTAACCAAGATCCGGGTTTTAAGTCCGTGTTACCACCTCTAAGAAAATCGTTTTTTATCAAATTCCGCATGCCCGAAAGTACCGGGAGAGGTAGCATGGACTTACAATTGGCCGATCACTTGCTTAGGCAATTGAGTCAATCATGAAATGTCAAGTACCACACCAGATGTTGTTTTTGCAGTAGGTGCAATAAGTAGATATTGATCCAATCCTGGAGAAACATTCGGAAGCAGTTTTAGAACATAAGTGGATGTTCTAGGGATTTGATAACGGCGGCCTCTTTTAGGAGACGGTTATCATTCCAGGCTTCCAAGGTGACATGGATGACAGAGTGACTGTCAGAGTTATAGTTTTCCCTCTGACGAGGGGCAGTATTTTGGACAGGTGGTCCAGGTGGATACTGAGGGAAGGATGGCGCAGGATACTGATTAAGTTCAGTTGATGATATAGTCTAAGAAGTTTGGATTTGGAGTTCATTTATGAGCTAGGTCCCATCAGATATCCAGACATATTCTAAGACAGGTATTACTCATTTCGGGAGATGGCTTTCTCCGCGAACTTGAGATAAAGAGAGACATAGAAAGAAACATCACAGCGGATCCACTCACTGAGGCTATTCCTCGAACGCAATAGTTTCGCAAACGAGCTTTGTGAGACTGACTAGTAGAGGAGTTGGATGTTAGGTATCACACGGGCTGTCAGTATGTGACATCGCAAAAATTAGCCTTGAGTGCAAGTGGGAAATTGTTGGAGATAGTGCCCTCAGAGTCAATTATTGGATCACAGGCACGTGATTGCAATGATTGTGGGAGGACCTGTCCCAGTAGGACAGTCTTACTCAAGATGTTAGTATGCTATCTGGTTTATCTTTATCATCGTGTACTGCTTTAGGTGACCCTACAGGTCACTATTGCACGTTGATAGAGCCCCTAGGATTCTTGCTTGACTACCAGCAGTATGAGGGCGATCATATACGTGAGAGCTGGGGTCTATAAGCAAATCCTTAAAAGGTCCCCAGTCGTGGGAGTTTCGAGACAGGGCATCGATACTCCAGAGTAGACTAGTGTATAAAGTCGAGACCCCAACGAGGGGCGGTGGTCGGTCTCATAAGCCACTGGTGTCAGTTGGTTCACCTAAGATGTATACAGGTGCTCATTGGGTTATGAGTACACCGGACATGACTCGCCGGGAACCTGCTAGTTGGTATTATACCTGATGTCAGATAGCAGTTCCCTGGTGACATGTGTACAGGTTAGTTCATCGACCTGAGATCGTCATTTGTCTCGTGTGAGTTCCCACTGTGTTTTGATTACTACCCTACCACGCTCAAAGGAGACGTGCAAACAGGTTTTAGTTGGGTACAGTCCCGAGCCACATGGAGGCAGTGAGCGGATCTGCAGGGGTTCGTCTCTCCCGGTATTGGGCGTGAGGTCGCGCTGTGTCTAGGAGAGCCAGTACATGAAAGTCCTTGGCCAAGGCAGGAGATTTACTGGTAGGTATTCCAGTAATATCTCAGGGTGTTCTGGGCTGATCTCCGACACGACTTGTACTGCTTTTAGGGTCTGACTTTTACCAACCGCCTAGGCCCGCCATGCGATGCTCATAGACGAACGGACCGGACTGTACGGATATTGTCACTGACAGGCTCAGTTAGGATTCAGGATGAGTTCTCCCATCGACGTCCCTTTTGGCCAATACCTGGTAGCCTGTTACGTATTGGCTAATACCTCTGACGTGCTAGTGGTTAAATCCACAACCAAGCCGTTGACGAGTCTTTAGAGTCCCCCACAGACCAGTTTCTCAAGTTTCGGGCGAAACGCTGTAGAGGCCGTATGGAGATATGGCAGGGTTCGATCAGATACGTGCGGTATTGCACGGATCGTGATCGGACAGATTTTACTAGCGGGATTTGGTTTAACCCTGATCCTAGTATTGTACTGTGTAGATTTTGTCTCTTTGCATTTGTGTTCAGTGGGAATATAAATGCGGGCATGTATATGCAGTCACGGGATTTTTCTGTAATTTATTACGAAACCAGTTTTCTGAAGTTGCCTGTTTGCATTCCGTTTCGGCCAGTTTTCCCTTGTTCCTTCACGGCCGGACTTTCTGTTGGAGGGGGTATTTGCAGTTGTGCAAATTATCTTTGTGGAGGGTGTTGTTTGCATTTGTGGCTTCATGATGGCATCTTTTCTTTTCATGCATCATTACATTCATTAATGAGAAGAGATTGATTTGTTTATGGATGTGAGGCTTGCTTTTGGGGGTGTGGTCACCATTCTACTTTTCCTACACTCACCTCCCTTCTTGTTGATTCCATGACACTCCCATTTTGAGAGAGGGGCCAGCCACTTAGGAGAGAAGAGAGAATTCTTTTTGAAAAAATGATTCATATCTCATTTTCTATACTTGCCACAAAACTCAATATCTCCAAAGTTCATAGTTCATTCTATTTCCCTCCATCCAAAGGCAACTTCAAACCCTCAAAGAGACAATGGTTTCTACATTAGTCTACAGCATTCCTTGGACGCGTCGGCTAACCAACTTCACGCCCGAGTTGCCTCGGTCCAGAGGTGGGAGCTCGTAAAAGAACCCGGCGATGTGGTGCCCGTTTCGACGAGGAGGCGACGACCGGAGAATCCGCGAGGAGATCGGAGTGGAAGCGAAGACCGAAGCACACGGATCGCTTGGTATCTCTCTTCCCATCTTTTAGTTTGCTTGTAGCTAGGTTAATGGCCCGATCCGGGATTTTAGTGCGCAGTGGTGCCGGTTTGCAAGTTTCGCAAAGTTTTTCGTTTCCGCATTTCCGGCGTCGGATTGGCGGCCGGGGCGCCGCCGTGCACTTACAGAAGTGTAGGGTATAATGCTCATGCGAACCCTTTCCTCGTCACTCTTGGGAGACATCTTCTTAGAGAGGGTGATTCCGTGCAATGCTGGTATATTACTGCGTTTGGAATCTTCCATACTAAATCCCTTTAGTATGGTCTCTATGTACCTGGACTGCGAAAGTCCCAGTAATCTCTTGGATCTATCTTTGTAGATCCTGATCCCCAGTATGTATGTGGCATCACCCAGGTCCTTCATGGAGAATCGTTGTGACAAGAATAGCTTGACCGATTGTAGCATAGGAATGTCATTTCCTATCAAAAGAATGTTGTCCACGTACAAGACTAGGAATACGACAGTTCGTCCTACAATCTTCTTATAAATACAAGGCTCATCTTCGTTTTTGATGAAATCAAATTCTTTGATTGCTTCATCAAAACAGATGTTCCAGCTCCGCGATACCTGCTTTAATCCATAAATGGATTTAAGCAACTTGCACACCTTCTCGCTGCTCCCACTGTCTATAAAACCTTCTGGCTGATCCATATAAACGCACTCTTCCAAACTGCCGTTTAGAAAAGCCGTTTTTATGTCCATCTGCCAGATCTCATAGTCATGGAAGGCAGTAATGTCAAGTAGGATTCGAATGGATTTGAGCATAGCCACTGGAGAAAAAGTTTCGTCATAGTCCAAACCAGGTCTTTGAAGAAAACCTTTTGCAACGAGTCTAGCCTTATAGGTTTCCACCTGCCCATCTACACCAAGTTTTCTTTTATAGATCCATTTGCATCCAACGGGTTTTACCCCAGGTGGAGCAATCTCTAAGGTCCACACTTTATTGGTGTACATGGACTCCATTTCGGATCGCATAGCATCCAGCCATTTATCAGAGTCCCTACTGATAATGGCCTGCCTGAAACTGGTAGGATCATCTTCTTCCAACATGCAATCCTCTCAATCTCCATCTATGAGAAAACCGTAGTATCTCTCGGGCGGATGAGAAATCCTACCAGATCTGCTTAGTGGCTGAGGTTCGTCAGGGACTATTGAATTTTCTGGTTCTACTAAATCCTCAGTTTGAGTTTGTGGATCTGATATTTTATCCAGTTCTACCGTGCTCCGACTTATTTCTTTTGCAAGAAATTGCCACTCTAAAAAGGTGGCGTGCTGAGCAACAAACACCTTCTGTTCCTGGGTGTGGTAGAACAGATATCCATTTGAATGCCTGGGATATCCTATAAACTTACATAAAACTGATCGTGCCTGAAGTTTTTCCGGGTTCTGGTTTTTCACATATACCAGACAACCCATATCTTAACCCTTTTAAGACATGGTTTTCTGCCACTCCATACTTCATATGGAGTCTTAGGCACAGGTTTAGACGGAACCTGATTCAACAAGTACGCTGTTGTTTCAAGCACAAGTCCCCAGAATGAAAGAGGTAACTCGGCATTACTCATCATAGAGCGAACCATGTCCAATAGGGTACGGTTCCTCCGTTCCGATACGCCGTTATGCTGTGGTGTGTACAGAGGAGTAAGCAGAGAGAGAATACCATTCTCTTTTAGAAAGTCCTTGAATTCAGTGCTTAAGTACTCTCCTCCTCTATCAGATCGGAGGATCTTGATACTTTTTACAGTCTGGTTCTGTACTTCGTTTCTGAATTCTTTGAATTTCTCAAAAGCTTCAGATTTGTGTTTCATCAGATACACATATCCGAACCTAGAGAGATCGTCAGTGAATGTGATGAAGTATGAGAACCCACCCCTTGCATGTATAGACATCGGACCACATACATCACTGTGTATGAGTCCCAAGAGCTCTGCTGCCCTTTCTCTATATCCGGTGAACGGAGATTTGGTCATCTTTCCTTTGAGACAAGACTGACAAGTTTCATAAGATGAAAATTTGAACGTATTCAAGAGTCCATCTTTATGTAACTTACTTAGTCTTTTCTCTCCGATATGACCAAGTCTACAATGTCACAAGTAGGATTCGTTCGTATCTGAACTTTTCCTCTTGCGTGTGTTTTGTATATTGAGAACTGTATTGTGATTTAGAACATAGATACCATTACACAGTGTACCTTCTGCAACCAGTACCTTATCAAGGTAAATGTTCATGATACTTGATCAGTCGAAAATATTGCATTTTTAACAAATAAATTTCCCTACCATTTGCAATCATCTAAAGGTGTTCGGTATGAGTACAGCACATATTAGCAAAACATCTGTAAAATACCCAATAACTTGTGTTATACTTTATAACCGGTATTTTGAGGGAAATTGATTGTTTATCATTGCACGCATAATCATTGTATAGCACAACACTTGTCTCGAGAATCTGTGCCGGAAATTCCAAGAAAAGAGCCGAAACTGTTAAAAGTGCTGATAAAAATACGCCAAGTCCAAGACTTGTGATCTGACAGTGATATAGAAAGAAATATGAGATTCCACACATCAGAAAAGTGCCACAAAGTCAGCACAAGAATATCATAGAAGTTTCATGCTCCAAGTCCTTCAATGGGCTGTGGATCTGCGGCCGTAGGGCCCTTCCCGCGGTGGATCTGCGGCCACGTCAGCAGTTTATCGGTAGATTGATACTTCAGGTTTCACATTTCAAGGCCCAAATGTCTTCAAGCCACTGCAAACTCCAGATAACTCCAGAAGTTTCTGTCTGAACAGCAAAGCTTTTTGTTCAAGCTAAACACTTCCAAGCTTCTTAAGCAAGCCACATAACTACCTAAGCTTAGAAGCTTCTTCCTAACCTCCAAGCTTCTAAAGGAAGCTAGCTAACTAACTAACTCTAGAAGCTTCTACCTAACTACCAAGCTTGGAAGTGAAGCTAATCCTAACCTAGCTTCTAAAGGAGGCTAATCCTAATCAAGGCTATAAATGGGGACCCTAGGCTTCTTCTCAATGGTTGTTGAAAATTGAGCCACAAATCCCACAAGTTGAGTGACACAACTTGTGCACTCAAAACCCTAATCCAATCACAAAAGCCAAATTCAAGATCTCCGAGTACAATTCAAGCAAGAAGCCTTCAACCTTTTAGAGGCAACGCCGATCTTCAACCGAGTAAGTGATCCTCAAGACAATCCGCGACTCATGGAGACGGTGTTGGAGATAGTGCCCTCAGAGTCAATTATCGGATCACAGGCACGTGATTGCAATGATTGAGGGAGGACCTATCCCGGTAGGACAGTCTTACTCGAGATGATAGTATGCTATCTGGTTTACCTTTATCATCGTGTACTGCTTTAGGTGACCTGACAAGTCGCTATTACACGTTGATAGAGCCCCTAGGATTCTTGCTTGACCACCAGCAGTATGAGGGCGATCATATAAGTGGGAGCTGGGGTCTATAAGCATATCCTTAAATAGTCCCTAGTCGTGTGAGTTTCGAGACAGGGCATCGATACTCCAGAGTAGACTAGTGTATACAGTCGAGACCCCGACGAGGGGCGGTGGCCGGTCTCACAAGCCACTGGTGTCAGTTGGATCACCTAAGATGTATACAGGTTCTCATTGGGTTATGAGTACACCGGACAGGACTCGCCGGGAACATGCTAGTTGGTCATATACCAGACGTCAGATGGCAGTTCCCTGGTGACATGTGTGCAGGTTAGTTCATCGACCTGGGGATCGTCATTTGTCTCGTGTGAGTTCCCACTGTATTTTGATTACTACCCTACCACGACTCAAAGGAGTCGTGCAAACAGGTTTTAGTTGGGTACAGTCCCGAGCCACATGGAGGCAGTGAGCGTATCTTCAGGGGTTCGTCTCTCCCGGTATTGGGGGTGAGGTCGTGCTGTGTCTAGGAGAGCCATTACACGAAGTCCTTGGCCAAGGCAAGGAGATTTACTGGTAGGTATTCCAGTAGTATCTCAGGGTGTTCTGGGCTACACTCCGACACGACTTGTACCGCTTTTGGGGGTCTGACTTTTACCAACCCCCTAGGCCCGCCATGCGATGCTCATAGACGAACGGACCGGACTGTACGGATATTGTCACTGACAGGCTCAGTAGGGTTGTCGGGCTGAGTTCGCTCACAGACGTCCCTTTTAGTCAATGCCTGGTAGCCCGTTACGTATTGGCTTATACCTCTGACGTGCTAGTGGTTAAATCCACAACCAAGGTGTTGACGAGTCTTTAGAGTCCCCCACATTCAGTTACTCAGCTTTCGGGCGAAAGGTTGTAGAGGCCATATAGAGATATGGCAAGGTCCGATCAGATACGTGCGGTATTGCACGGATCAGGATCGGACAGTTTGTACTACAGGCCATATGGATATATGGCAGGGTTCGATCAGATACGTGCGGTATTGCACGGATCAGGATCGGACAGATATTACTAGCCGACTTTGGTTTAAGTCGGATCCTAGTATAGTACAGTGTAGATTTTGTCTCATTGCATTTGTATTTCGGTCGAAATACAGATGCGGGTGTGTATGCACAGTATCGGGGTTTTCCTGTAATTTATTACGGGACCAGTTTTCTGGAGTTGCCAGTTTGCTTTCCGTTTCGGCCGATTTCCATTGTTCCGTTCATTGGCCGAAGATTGGTGGAGGAGGGCTTATTTGCATTGTTGCAAATAAGTGGTTGTGGAGGGGGTTTTTGCATTTTTGTTTTATCATGATGGTTTCATGATGGAGCCCATCCCTTGACCTTCCATGCTTCATGATTGCTTGACTTTTTGTAGCAATCATGATTGTTGATTACTTGTTTTGGAGTGTAGGTTATGGTTGTGATCATTGGATTCTTTCATCATCACTTGCTTGCATCATTGCATTCCACCCACCCCCTTGACCTTACTCTTTCTCTCTCCAATCACACCAAAGGGGGGGGCGGCCATTCCTTGAGAATGGATGGGGGTTCATTTCATTGTGTGGGATTTTTGTATCTTGAGCTTGGAGAAATCCCTACAACTCCCTCTCCAAAAAGTTCACTTCAATTCCTCCACAAAAGGCAATTCCACAAACCCCAAAATGAGACTTGCTCACTAGACATTCTACAGCACATCTTGGGCACGTCGACTAGCCAGCTTCGTGTCCGAGTTGCCTCGGCATTGAGGTGGGAGCCCGTAAAAGAAGTAGGCGATGTGGTGCACTTCCGGCGAGGAGGAGACGGGACATTCCGCAGGAGATTGGGACGACGACGAGAAGACCGGAGGACTCGGATCTGTCGGTATATCTCTATTCCCTTTCTTGTAGATAGCTAGGACTAGTTAGTGGTTCGATCCGGGTATTAGTGCGCGGCGGTTTGCCAGTTCAAGTAAAATTAAAGTTTATCACCGCTTCTGCATTTGGCCGTCGGATTGACGGCCGGGGCGCCGCCGTGCACTTACAGTGGTATCAGAGCCTCGCCATTAACTTAGTCTAGCTTGGTGTAATGTGTTTTGCATTTCCGATCGACCAAAACTCCAAAATCCACATTTTTGCTTGCATCAGTTTTCTGTTGAAAATTTTCAGTGTCGAAAATTTTTTCAGGTTGTAAAATATTGATGTACTGGAAAATCTAAGAGCTCTGTAAAAATTCGATGAAGTGACTCCACAGTGGGAGCGCGGAACCGCCGCAAACACCCCCTTCCCGCCTCTGTTCTGCCGCACACTGTGGGGATCCCTGCACCAAGTTTTTACAGAGGCTTTCTGGGGTGAAAAGTGGGGTTTTGGAATATTAATTTTGGGCCCAGAATTTCTTGATGTGCTACAGTAGTACTTGGGGGCCCACTTGTTAAAGTTTGATCGATCGGATATTTTAAACACATTTTTCACAGTATTTACATTATATCTGCGACCGTGAATGACACTTGATCGGTAAATCCGGTCTAACTGCTATAGCCCGGTTAGACGGATTTGCGAACGTGATTTTCACGTTGATGTTCTGTTTTTGCTGTGATGTTGCGGATCGGTCGTGGGGGATAGCCTGGTTGCAATGCTAGTACAGTTGTGGTTGTATTATGTACATTTGATATTGCGGGGCGAGCGTCCGACATGTGGACTGCCGTCACTGCCTGATTGTATTATTCTTTTGGGGCACGACCTGGTTGCGGTCGATGTACCCGTTGTATGTATATTTTACTTTCTGTACTAGGATTACCCCGCGAGGGGTGCACGGATAGCCGGGTTCTAGAGGGCAACAAGCCTGCATCTCATGGCATTGAGACGGAGGGGGCTTTACTCTAGGATTGGCGGGCTATTCGCCGCACTCGTAGGGGGTACAGGTTGACCCAGGAGGGGTGCCCAAGTTACCGGATTCCGTGAAGTGCTGGGTGGTCCATTCACGGTGCTGAAGGGGGCTGCCTCGCTTCAGGTTTTGGCGGGTGACTTGCCGCGCCCGTAGGGGTCTAGGATTACATTGTATAGGCTATCCACACGACCAGGGGAACGTCGGGTTTCAGTAGTGGCTCTGTGAAACCCGGGGATCCCAGATATCTGTATTGTTTCTGTGATGCTGTTCATTCTCTGTGATGTTGCATTTTGTATCACGCCTTGAGCGAATATAATATATTGGTATATATATTAGTAGATGTTGTATATGTTTTACATCCGCGCTAGTCCAGTCCCCGCTCTGTCGTTAGTTAGCTAACCTAACGGGTAATGACGGGACCCAGTGGCGAATGCGGATGGCATATACGTACATCAGTATATTTTCGTTCTTTGTGGTGTGATCAATTGATGGGACTGCGTTGATTCGGATCAATGCAAGTTAAAACAAACCTAATCTGATGTTGTTGGAACACTTTTAAAAAAGCTGTTATTGCAAGGACGTTCACTTTTGTTTTGCATCGTGGTATTCAGTTGGAATATCCTGCTCCTCAGTCGACGAGGCAAGGGCCGAGATCCCTTCACCGGGAGTGACCCTTTGGACAAAAGGTTTGCGTCAGGGCATTAACTTCACTATAGCCGATTACTTTTGCTTTGCATCGCGGTATTCATTTGGAATATCCCGCACCCCATTCTTCGGGGAAAGAGCCGAGATCCCTTCACCGGGAGTGACCTCTTTAGCAATGGTTTTCGTCACTATATTTTTAAAAATCTATCCGTTCCTTCGACGATATCAAGTTCTTTACGTTAAAGGTTTTCGCCAGAAACCATTTATAGCCCTCCGTCGTTTCATATGGGTGGTCAATAGTATTCAAGCTGTGTATAGTATTCAAGCTGTGTATGTTGGCCAAAGTCAAGGCACAGTGATTGGTAGCTATTGGGGCATTCATATACAGCATAGATTGATGCGTTGGTTTGGGACAGTCGTACTGCCATTTTGGCCAAAGTCAAGGGTATGTACGGGTGGATTCAAATTAACCTGGAGAATGACGGGTAGAACTTGACATGTGACTTATGATATGTTGGCCAAAGTCAAGGTCATAAGAGCATGGGGCAGAAATCACATCGGGAGTTTCAAAAGAACTGAAACTTGCCAGATATGCGCATACCTTCTGGAGTGTGATGACGTGAGCGGATTCCGTCACGTTATCATGCGATGAGAGTTGGATCCCGATTCCCACTGATGAGTTAGTTTACTCCTCGGGTGACCCCGACTAATTCTTCTTTCAAGTTTGGAGGAGAATTTGACGGTACAGTGGGAGGTTTCCAGATTAGATAAATTGGTAACCATTCTGATCTAGGTTAGAGTGCACGCTGAGTGTTTCTTTTCTCTCTCTCTTTGGCAGCGACCATTGACCCGACCCTAAGACTATGACTCAGTTACCAAGATTGACCGAACCTTCTTAACACTGGCTTTTGGATTGTCAGAGTTGCAAACCTCGTTGCCACTCCTACTTTTACCCTCTTCTCCAGGACACCCCGTATTGCTACGAACGTCCATTTCCATTGGACAAAACCATCGTATGGTTAGATACGAACTCGAAGGAATTTATTCGAGGATGGTTTCCGGTTCTGGAGAAAACGGATAGGATTATTCAGTTGTCTTTTCCTTTTACCCTCTCTCAGGTTACGTGTACTCCTTGGTTTAGGGGTAGTACACCTATTACGCAAATTGGATTGTCTTCTTCCAAACCTTAGGCTGGTGCCGACCGGTAGGGAATGAAGAAAACCAATTAGCATAACGATGGTGTGCAGAAGGTATTATGTTAAGACAAAGCAAGGGATTAGTAAGAGGGCAAAGTAAATTGCAACAGATATTCACGACCAAACCAAGTATCTCTTCGCCAATCCTAAATCACCTTTGTATTTCTCCAGGACACTCCGTATCACTACGAAGATCCACAGTTTATTGGATACTCCATCGTATGGTTATATAAGAACTCGAAAGGAACTTGTTCCAGTTCGGGGATGGATTCTGGTTCAGGAGAAATAGGAATAAGGTTTATTCGGTTGTCCTTTATCCTCACCTTCTCTCGCATTGCGAGTGCTCCTAGGATTAGGACAGTACACCCATTATGCTTATTGGATAGTCTTCTTCCAAACCATAGGCTGGTGCCGAACGGTAGGGAAGGAAGAAAACCATTTGGCCTAAAGGGGTGTGCAGAAGGTAATGACTAAAGACATATGAAGGGATTTGGAGAGGTGGAAAAGAATTATACGGTTACAGTCGTGAATCTGGAAGAGGCATTACTAGGAATACCGAGATACCCCATCGAGACATTTCAATGTTTCAGTCTCACTGTGTACTGTTAAAAGAAAACTGATTTCCCGATTAGACACTTACTCCAGGGTATGTATTTACCAAGTATGATTCTCACATCTGTATAGTTTTACAGATGATGAGTGGGAGTAAGTTATTGGGAATTAGGTGATCATCCTCATTATATCGGGATTCGTTGTAATCGGTGATATTTGAGGAAATCACCTGGGCTGTTTGCCGGTCGGCAGATGTTTGGTTTTAAATATCCGCTGTTATGCACCAATATCAAATTGATATATCTGTACGTCTATTTTTATAGAGTGAGACATACCTTTTTGAAATTATGTCGATGACATTTACCTATATCAGTGGATGATTAGGTAAGGAGCATTAAAACAGCGGTGCAATTCTTCTTAACCATAAGTACAGTTTTCAACCTACGACACACAGTGAATGAGTTATCAGACTCAAGGGACTTATACAGAGTATTGTATGTTTTCCAGGGTCCATCAGGACAAAGGGGTTGGTCCTCGTACTATATTCGGTTTACTTATAACTTCTCTAGTTTTTAGACAAGTGTTTCTTGGAAACACAGGGTCTGAATTTTGAGAAGTTATAGGTATTTGAATAGAGTAGAGAACCAGGTATAGCAAGTATCGGGATTCTTCAAAGAGATCGAAGATGTAGATACTTGTGTATGGTATTCAGTTGATAGTAATGATAAAGAGATCTTGCTTCTCTTTCAGGTTACTCATAATTGGAAGCATTCCTAAGTTGAGTAACGCTGATCGTCCTTCTTCCATTTAGTTGACATGCACTAGATATAGCTGCATGATTTGAATCTGGTTCAATTAAATCAGTGCCTCTGGTCCTATATGGGATATAGAACAGTTCATATCTTAACGATGTTAAGGTACGGGGAGTTGTCCGGTTTATGCTTAAAACCAGACACTAGACAACTCAAGGCATGTTTCTGTAATGGCTGTTTGTGGGTTGACCCAGGCTATGACGAGGGTTGACTTTCTACCATCTAGGTGAACAATAGCAATATTGTTCTAGACTCGCCACAGTTTTATTAAAAATGGATTTTTTTCAGAAAACAGTAGTGGGAGTATGGTAGAACTGGAAGTGATTCCAGAACCACAAACGATTACTGAAGATTTGATAGGAACCTAAAGATTCAATCTGGATTGACATTCCATTGACCACTCCGCAGATAAGGTGGGTAACTTCAGGCACCCGAGAGGTACTCCTGTAGCCTCAAGGACGGTGACAGGGAAGTTCTTGTTTACCCACAATTGCCATTGCTGTTGTTCTAGGTTACGAGACCCGGCGGGAGGATGAGTATAGCGTCGTTCTAAACTAGTTTTAGAAGTGTACGTCTATATGACTCTGCCAGAGGGTTGTCGTAGTCAGTGGGAGCAGCGGAGCATTGGTGGACAGGTAGCTTATGTCTATTTATAGACTAAAGCAGATGTAGCGGAGATAGATCATCTATTTCTGACGTGACAGTCATGGGTTTGACTTCATCAGAATAGGGGATGGATCTGTTGAGAAGGTGGTAGGGTGTGATATCCTGGTATTTGGATGACATACACAGAATAGGAAAGGAAAATCCTATACTACAATCGGTTATACTTTGGTCGTCACACAGTGTTTTCTCCACAAAGGAAATGGATTTTATATCAGACATTCTGGTTACTAGATCTATGGTTTTAGATCTAGATTTGGGTAGTCTCCCAATCTGGGTACTTAGACAACATTCTAAGGGTATTTAGAATGGACGACTCCATGCACGGTAGTGTTCCTGCAGATGATGGAGTCACCCTCTCCAATGGTGTCTTACAGACTAAAGTAGAGAGGGATGTGCATGATTGGCAGATCACTTGCTTAGGCAATTGAGTCAATCATGAGATGTCAAGTACCACACCAGATGTTGTTCTTGCACTAGATGCAATAAGGTGACATTTGATCCAATCCTGGAAAAACAGTCGCAAACGGTTCTAGAACATAAGTGGATGTTCTAGGGATATGATAACGACAGCCTCATTCGGGAGACAGTTATCATTCCAGGCTTCCAAGGTGACATGGACGACAAGGAGTTTGTCAGAGTTATAGTTTTCCTTCTGATGAGGGGCAGTATTTTGGACAGGTGGTCCAAGGCAATACTGAGGGTGGCATGGCGCAGGATACTGATTAAGTTCAGTTGACGATACAGTCTAAGAAGTTTGGATTTGGAGTTCATTTATGAGCTAGGTCCCATCAGACATCCAGACACACTCTAAGACAGGTATTGCTCATTTCGGGAGATGGTTTTATCCGCGAACTTGAGATATAGAGAGACATAGAAAGAAACATCTAGGCGGATCCACTCACTGAGGCTATTCCTCGACCGCAATAGTTTCACAAACGGGATTTGTGAGACTGACTAGTAGAGGAGTTGGGTGTTCGGTATCACACGGGCTGTGAGTATGCGACATCGCAATAATTAGCCTTGAGTGCAAGTGGGAGATTGTTGGAGATAGTGCCCTCAGAGTCAATTATCGGATCACAGGCACGTGATTGCAATGATTGAGGGAGGACCTATCCCGGTAGGACAGTCTTACTCGAGATGATAGTATGCTATCTGGTTTACCTTTATCATCGTGTACTGCTTTAGGTGACCTGACAAGTCGCTATTACACGTTGATAGAGCCCCTAGGATTCTTGCTTGACCACCAGCAGTATGAGGGCGATCATATAAGTGGGAGCTGGGGTCTATAAGCATATCCTTAAATAGTCCCTTGTCGTGTGAGTTTCGAGACAGGGCATCGATACTCCAGAGTAGACTAGTGTATACAGTCGAGACCCCGACGAGGGGCGGTGGCCGGTCTCACAAGCCACTGGTGTCAGTTGGATCACCTAAGATGTATACAGGTGCTCATTGGGTTATGAGTACACCGGACAGACTCGCCGGGAACATGCTAGTTGGTCATATACCAGACGTCAGATGGCAGTTCCCTGGTGACATGTGTGCAGGTTAGTTCATCGACCTGGGGATCGTCATTTGTCTCGTGTGAGTTCCCACTGTATTTTGATTACTACCCTACCACGGCTCAAAGGAGTCGTGCAAACAGGTTTTAGTTGGGTACAGTCCCGAGCCACATGGAGGCAGTGAGCGTATCTTCAGGGGTTCGTCTCTCCCGGTATTGGGGGTGAGGTCGTGCTGTGTCTAGGAGAGCCATTACACGAAGTCCTTGGCCAAGGCAAGGAGATTTACTGGTAGGTATTCCAGTAGTATCTCAGGGTGTTCTGGGCTACACTCCGACACGACTTGTACCGCTTTTGGGGGTCTGACTTTTACCAACCCCCTAGGCCCGCCATGCGATGCTCATAGACGAACGGACCGGACTGTACGGATATTGTCACTGACAGGCTCAGTAGGGTTGTCGGGCTGAGTTCGCTCACAGACGTCCCTTTTAGTCAATGCCTGGTAGCCCGTTACGTATTGGCTTATACCTCTGACGTGCTAGTGGTTAAATCCACAACCAAGGTGTTGACGAGTCTTTAGAGTCCCCCACATTCAGTTACTCAGCTTTCGGGTGAAAGGTTGTAGAGGCCGTATGGAGATATGGCAAGGTCCGATCAGATACGTGCGGTATTGCACGGATCAGGATCGGACAGTTTGTACTACAGGCCGTATGGATATATGGCAGGGTTCGATCAGATACGTGCGGTATTGCACGGATCAGGATCGGACAGATATTACTAGCCGACTTTGGTTTAAGCCGGATCCTAGTATAGTACAGTGTAGATTTTGTCTCATTGCATTTTTATTTCGGTCGAAATACAGATGCGGGTGTGTATGCACAGTATCGGGGTTTTCCTGTAATTTATTACGGGACCAGTTTTCTGGAGTTGCCAGTTTGCTTTCCGTTTCGGCCGATTTCCATTGTTCCGTTCATTGGCCGAAGATTGGTGGAGGAGGGCTTATTTGCATTGTTGCAAATAAGTGGTTGTGGAGGGGGTTTTTGCATTTTTGTTTTATCATGATGGTTTCATGATGGAGCCCATCCCTTGACCTTCCATGCTTCATGATTGCTTGACTTTTTGTAGCAATCATGATTGTTGATTACTTGTTTTGGAGTGTAGGTTATGGTTGTGATCATTGGATTCTTTCATCATCACTTGCTTGCATCATTGCATTCCACCCACCCCCTTGACCTTACTCTTTCTCTCTCCAATCACACCAAAGGGGGGGGCCGGCCATTCCTTGAGAATGGATGGGGGTTCATTTCATTGTGTGGGATTTTTGTATCTTGAGCTTGGAGAAATCCCTACAACTCCCTCTCCAAAAATTTCACTTCAATTCCTCCACAAAAGGCAATTCCACAAACCCCAAAATGAGACTTGCTCACTAGACATTCTACAGCACATCTTGGGCACGTCGACTAGCCAGCTTCGTGTCCGAGTTGCCTCGGCATTGAGGTGGGAGCCCGTAAAAGAAGTAGGCGATGTGGTGCACTTCCGGCGACGAGGAGGAGACGGGACATTCCGCAGGAGATTGGGACGACGACGAGAAGACCGGAGGACTCGGATCTGTCGGTATATCTCTATTCCCTTTCTTGTAGATAGCTAGGACTAGTTAGTGCTTCGATCCGGGTATTAGTGCGCGGCGGTTTGCCAGTTCAAGTAAAATTAAAGTTTATCACCGCTTCTGCATTTGGCCGTCGGATTGACGGCCGGGGCGCCGCCGTGCACTTACAGACGGTGCGGAGCCAAATCGACGATCTAGTTCTTTCCTCGAATCTTGTAGATCTTGAGAGAATTGTAACAAAATTGTTGATTAGTAAAAGGTGAAATTTCTTTATCTTGCTTATCTCTATATTTGAGCATTATGATTAGATCTCAATTCTTGATTGCGTTCTTTGATATGATGCTTGAGTAAAAACTTCGCTCGTGGAGGAGTCGAGAGAATCAATAGATGATGATATTTACAATCTTGAAACGATTCTTAATTCCTATAAGTTTTGTAAACTCTTGTAAATTGAATCATTGACAATCTAGTTTCGAGCGAGATGCTTTCTTGAATGTTTTCACTCGTAACTAGAGATCAACGATCGGAAATTCAATTCTCTAGAGGCTAGCTTTTGAATGAGAATCAACGAAAGGACAAAGGATGAGATGAAGAAACCCTAGTTCCTTTAAAAGATCCTTAAACCTCGTTGATCGTCATCGATCTAGCAACAAATTATTAATGGATAAGAAAACGTAATCACAAGTCTTCATCACTTCTATAGATTCGATCGATTCCTACGAGCCTCATTACAATTCTTGAAACCTAATTCGATTTGGATATCATCAATTCTTGATTCTTGATTTATAGTGTTCTTGATATTAGTTCTAGATTTTGCTAATTCTTGAAATTCACTTTTATAAATCTTGAATTGAATTGCCTTTTCTTTTCTCTTTAATTTTCAATTCATCTAAATCAATTACGATCAAATCTCACTTTCCCTGTGGACGATCCGCACTCGCTAATGAACCTACATCGACACCGTTATTGATTGTGGTTTACAAATTTCTTTGGTTGTGATTTCTATACATTTTCTACCTACACACCAAGAATCATTCAATCAAATGGCGCCGTTGCCGGGGATAGTGTGTTAATTTGTTCGTTTTTGAAATTTGAGTTGAAAAATTTATTCCATCAGAATTTTTAGATCAAAATTCGCGCAAACAGTAAACGATTCGTTGTGATTTGTTGCAAGGAAATCTGGAATCTATGGAGCTTGAGGAAAAATTTTCTGAATATTCCAGAGAGCTCAGGGAGTGAACAGAAACAGTGCCAAGAATTTTTGTGCAGGGAACTCTTCTTCCTGCGGCTGAACCGCGACATAAGACGCTCATTGTGGCTGATCCGCGGTGTGGCTAAGGCTTCGCTGTACGAAATTTCTCTGGTATCTCCTGTACTTTCTTATCTCCTCCTTGATCTTCTCCATTAACCAATTTCTGCAGGATTCTTTGCAAAAATTTGCAGCGCCGCAAAAAGAAAAAATTGTGCATGTTTGATCTTGGTTGTTTGCATTTTTAATACGGAAATTAAGGGGCAAAGACCAAATTCGGATTAGGTGGGGAGTTCATTACCCTTCCTAAGCCCCGAAAATCACAAAACTGCATCCGCATTACCCTCATTAACTAAAAAAATCTAGACATGACTCTAAGGACCGTCGCGCTCACTTAGGATAGGAGAAGGTCGTGGGTAATCTATTGCTTATCCGCGTTTCTTTTGTGGTGTCTAAGACAAGTGTGTCTAAGGCAAGTGGTTACTTAATTAGGCCTACTACTTACGTAGTGGAGAACCTCCCACTTACCTGGCCATAAGAGGGACAAAGAGGTAGTAGAGGATTGATCCTGCGATTTGACTTCTGGCAGTTAGGAGTGGTCTAGAGACTTGACCTACGTGACCATTAGACTTAGGGTTGTGTGTGCATTTTTTTATGATTTGCATTTTTTCAAAAATCCGTATCTTTTTCAAAACAAACACCAATCCACATTTTCCTTAATTATCTTAACGCTGCTACTTGTGCTAAACCCTTTAGTGCATGCTCGGCTGGACACGGGATTCTAGTGCCCGTTTTGTCCGTGTTCCCCCTATCGACTCCGAAGTTGGTAATTATACGTCTACTTCTTCTTTACCCACCACTACACCCACTTCGATGGATGGTTCTCCATCGAACTTCTTTACCACTACTCTGCCGCCGTCCGCAGGTGCGCATAATCTACCCCGCATCTCTCTCCAGAAGAGATGCTATCCTATGCGAGGTCCTCTTTCGACCTGTCTCACCATTCCACCAGCCAACGGGGACAATTTTGAAATAAAACCCCAAAATATCAATCTTCTACCCAAATATCACGGTCTCGAGTCTGAAGACGCATATGTCTTTATTACCAAATTTGAAAATGTATGCGCTATGATGGGTACTTCACAGCTTTCTGTGGATGCTACGCGTCTACGTCTTCTTCCATTTACCTTGTGCGATATAGCCGAGAAGTGGCTTTATAACACAACCGCACATTCCATTTCAAATTGGGAAGAATTCATCGCAGCATTCCTTAAGAAATTCTACCCGAATCATAAAACAGCTCGAGTCCGTAGAGAAATTAATCAATTCACCCAGCTTCCAAATGAACCATTCTCGAAGTGTTTTGAACGCTTCAAGGATCTGTTGGTTCAATGTCCACATCACGGAATTCCCAGATGGGATCTGTGCAGAATAATATATGAGGGCATTAATCCTACCACTAAACAGAACCTTGAATCCATGTGTCAAGACACCTTTATGACCAAAGATGATGGCGAAGCTTGGAAATTCTTAGAAGATTTCGCTGAAAGATCCTTACAGTGGGAGAGTGTAAACCAGTCATCGTCTAGGGGTGGCATTCACCAAATTGATGTTTCCATAGGTGTTAGAGCTGAGATGGCAGCAATGCAAAAGAAGCTAGATGCTATGGAACAAAAATTTTTAGCAGCCTCCCTAAATCAGATGTCACTCCCCAAAACTGTATGTGGATGCTGTTCTGATCCATCTCATTTGATAGAAGAATGTCGACTGAATTCTCCGTTTTAAGGTCAAGAGCATACCAATACTGCTTTTCAAAGACCTAGAAACGATCCGTATTCTTCCACATATAATCAGGGTTGGAGGAATCACCCTAACTTTGCTTGGAACCAACATCAAAATCAAAACACGGTTCCAAACCAAAACAATTTTCAAAGGGCTCCTCCACCACAACAGCAACCAATTCAACTCATTCAGCACCCCTACCAATCACAAAATTTTCAAAATCCGGTAAACACATCTGCACCTTTGCAATTGACCGGTACTGATGAATCCTCTTCACTCGCACAAACCATGAATTTAATTCTGAAAAATCTCATGCAAGTGTCGGCTGAGGTTAAGTCTTCTGTCGATGATATAAAGAAAAACTCAGCTTCGCAAGCTGAGAGTATAAAATCGATGGAAGCAGAAATTGCAAGATTAAAAGCCGAAATGAGTGCGAGAGAGAAAGGGAAACTTCCGTCTCAACCCCTACCGAATCCTGGGCATTATAATGTAAATGCCATCAGAACGTTGAGATCAGAAAGAGTGCTGAACAATCATGTTGGGGAAGAAATTGATGATACTGAAAAATCTATCAATAATACCCCGGCTGATGTTAGTTATATGTATGCCCTAGAGGCCATTACTATACATAGGATGTATATTGTAGTGGATGCTGGGACATATATAGGGAGGACTTTCTTGCTCGACATGATAGTATGCTATCTGGTTGCTCTTTATCTTAACGTGTACACTGATTGTCTCTCTGTTACATGTTGGTAAAGCCCTTAGGATGTGTACTTAATTACCTGGACTATGATGCGGATCATACTAGTAGGGACATGGTAGTCCATAAGTACATCTTTCAAGGTCCCTAGTCGTGGGTGTATTGAGACGGGGCATTGATATACCAGAGTAGACTAGCGTATACCTTCTCGACCCATACAGATGGGCGATGGATGATCCCATATCCATTGGTGTTTGACTTCAGAGATGATATACGGGTGCTCAGTGGAGACTGGGTACACAGGACGGACTCGCCGAGAACTCCCAGATGGTATTATACCTTACGTCAGATGGCAGTTCTCTGGTGACACTGGTACTGGTTAGTCTGTAGACCCGAGATCGTCATAGAGTCTCGTGTGATTCCCACTGTGCTTTGATTTCCACCTTACCACGTCCAAGAGGGTGTGCAAAACAGTGGCTTTTGGGTACAGTCCCGAATCACATGGTGGCAATGAGCGATAGGAGGGGATTCGTCTCTCCCGGTATAGGGAGTTGATGTTGCGCTGTGTTCGATTGGCTATAACCGGAAATCCCTGGCCAGGGTTGCTGAGATTTACTGGTAAGTGTTACCATTAGTTTCTCGAACTATTATAGACCTCATATCGACACGACTTATCGAGCTACTGGGGTCTGACGTTTACCACCCCTAGGCGAGATATGCGACATATCAGACGAACAGACCGGACTATACGGTAAGTGTTGCTGGTTGGATTCACAGGAGTGAGCGGGCTTGCTCGTCGATCTTCTGATCGCTCAATACCCGGGTGGCCATTACGTTTAGCAGACCGCTTGCGGCTTGTGGGTGTTTGATATGATCATCACCTGCTGCCGGCGTATTGACGAGTCTTTAGAGTCCTACACAGAGGTTTCCTGGCTCAAGCGAAACGAAATAGGAGCGCATATGAGATATGTGCGGGACCGGGAATAATGCGTGTATGTGATACCATATTCTATTCTCACGATGAATGTATCGATTGGTTGTATGCGATATAACCTAGTTATCGAATCGAAGATTGATTCGATAAGTCGATACATTGGATACTAGTCGGTTATATGCGACATGACCGGATCATTGAATCAAGTGTTGATTTTATGATTTAATGTATAATTATATATTTGATATATTACTTTACATTAACTAGTATTGGTTCACTCAAGATTGACTTTCTCACTTGAAATGCACAAGTTGTATATGTGATATATTTTTGTGCACTTGTTTGTATCATGTTTGATGATACATGCAAACTTGGGTTTGTGTAAGACTTAAACCATGTTTAGTGAATGGTTAGGGTTTCATTTCACTTATTTATTTATCGATTTATTTTGGTTAAAAGAAAAAGGAAAACAAAATGGTTGCTTTCATACAAGAAGTTTCTTGATGCTTCATGCATCTTTGACCAAGTGACCATTTTTGTCTTCATCTCCTAACCCTAACCATTCAACTAAACCCTAGTTAATTCTCTACACTAAACCATGGTTGCAAATATGATAAGTATCATTTTTTTTCTATTTTTTAAAAATACTTATCATATTCTTCTTCTTCTTCTTCTTCTTCTTAAACAAGAAGAAAGCTTGCTACCATTAATGGCAACATGAGAAAAAGAGTGAGAAATCCAATTCTAAAGTGAACCCACTTCCTATTTCTTCATCCTCTACCACTTGCCAAGTAGTATAGGGTGTTTTCTTCACAAGTTTCATGACTTGGTGAAGTTGGAGCTTGATCTTGAGTTGCCTCGACGTAGATCATCTTCGGCATCGAAGTCGACGACCTAGCCCGATCATTTCTCCGACGAAACCTTCGTCAGAGTCCGGATTCCGATAGGTACAGCGGAGGGACGTCAACGCGGAGCTATGGAGGTGGAGGACCAGATCTACAAAGGTTGTAGTCACTTTCCTTTAGTAATAAAGTCGTTTACTTGCTTGCATCGCCTTATCATCTAGTTAACGATCCGTATTAGGGTTTGTAGGCACATGAAAAATTTGAATTGGGCATGTTTGATCTGTTGTGAGACCTCATTAGTGTGCCTAGGAACCCTGCAGCTGAGACCTTTCCTTCCACACACACTTCTACTTCTGATCCTTGTTCTTCTACCCCACCACCTTCTTGCGAGCCTATTCTTCGTTTCCCTCTAGGCTCGACACCTTAGCAAACCTCTTCTAGTCCACCAAAGATGATCCCCACTCCTATTCTGGGATCATGTCCACACACACCACCTTCTCCAATGATGGACCCAGCTCTTATTGCGAAAGCTCCTTATCCGAATCGGTTAAGGGGTAACAAATCAAGTCCACATATGGAGAAAATTATGGAAATGTTTAAACAGGTTAACATCAACATCCCTCTCCTAGATGCTATTCAACAAGTCCCCTCTTATGCGAAAATTCTTAAAGACTTGTGCACTAGGAAGAGGAAGACTCAAGTGCCAAAGAAGGTCTTCATGACTAATAATGTTAGCACTGCGTTTACCCCACAGTTACCAAAGAAACGTAAGGACCCAGGATGTCCTACGATATCGATTTCTATTGGGGGTAAAAACATCAACCGTGCTTTACTAGACCTTGGCGCAAGTGTTAACCTGCTTCCATACTCTGTTTACGAGCAGTTAGAGTAAGTCCACGGTAGCGCCCCGGCCGTCTAACAGACGCCAAATGCGGAACAAAAACTTTTTACAACCGGCGCTATCGCGTACTATAACCCGGATCTGCCATTAAAGCTAAACTAACAAACTACAAAGTGGGTAGAAATGTTATACCGAACGATCCGAGTCTTTCGGTCTTCAACCATCATCCCACGCTTTGTTGCGGCTGCTCCGATCTCCTGAATCTCCAGTCTTCTCGTCCAGGTGGCACCACATCGACGGATCTTTAAACGGGCTCCCGCCTCTGAACCGAGGCAACTCGATCATCAAGTTTGCTAAAAGAGATGACCAAGATTGATGTAGAGAATGAGTAGAACACTTTGTCTCGTTACGTCCAAAGCTATGGACGAACGGTTGATGAGTTGCCTTTTGGATCTGTGATGGAATGAAAAGATCTATGAAATTTCCATACACTATAAACTATATCTTTTCTCAAATGAACAACCATAACCACCACCAAGAGGTGGCCGGCCACTTATAGAGGCAAGGGGGGTGAGTGTTGGAGGAGAGAGAGTGACCATTAGCATTAATGAGAAGAACGTGTCATCTAACACCTTGCACATTCATTTAATGAAAACAATGAATCATTTTAAGCTTGTCATCATATCATTAAATGAACCATTAATGCAACATGAGTCACTAATCCTAGTCACCACTTCTAGAACCTTCTAGAAGCATGACTCACCCTCATGACTCACCCAAGAAGAAAAGATAAATCCGCATTTAACCGAATGTTAAATACGGCCGATAGAAAACTGAAAACTGGCAACTTCCAAAAGTGATCCTAAAACAAATTTCAGGATAACCCCGTATTAGTATAAACATACCCGCATTTGTATTTCGACTGAATACAAATGCAATTGAGACAAAGATATTATATCTACACAGTATAATACTCGAATCCGGCTTAAAACAAAGCCGACCAGTATTATCTGCCCGAAAAATGACACGTGCGTAAACGCACTTGCATTTTCCGAACCCTGCCATAAAACCATACGGCCTCTACAACGTTTCGCCCGAACTTGGGAAACGGTCTGTGGGGGACTCTAATGACTCATCAACACACTGGCACTGGGTATAACCACTAGCACGTCAGAGGTAAAAGCTGTACGTAACGTTTGCCTATGTATTGATTGGAAGGGAAGCCGATGAGCGAACTCATCCATAAACCCTACTGAGCCTGACAGTGACAATATCCGTACAGTCGGGTCCGTTCGTCTAAAGAGTATCGCATATCGAGTCTAGGGGGTGGATAAAGTCAGACCCCTAATAACGCGATAAATCGTGTCGGCATGAAGCCCATCACCACATGAGAAACTACTGATCCAAATCAGTAATTCTCCACTATCTCGGCCGAGGATTTCTAGTGATGGCCACCCGTGCACTGTATGACATCAACCCCCAATCCCGGGAGAGACGAATCCCCAACGATCCGCTCACTGCCTCCATGTGGTTTGGGACTGTACCCAAAAAATACCTGTTTGCACGTCTCCTTTGAGCGTGGTAGGGTAGAAATCAAAGTACAGTGGGAACTCACACGAGACAAATGACGATCTCAGGTCGACAAACTAACCTGTACACATGTCACCTAGGAACTGCTATCTGACGATATGTATAATACCAACTAGCATGTTCCCGGCGAGTCCTGTCCGGTGTACTCATAACCTAATGAGCACCTGTATACATCTTAGGTGAACCAACTGACACCAATGGCTTGTGAGACTGGCCATCGCCCCTCGTCGGGGTCTCGACTGTATACACTATTCTACTATGGAGTATCGATGCCCTGTCTCGAAACTCCCACGACTAGGGAGACTTTAAGGATGTGCTTACAGACTCCAGCTCCCACATATATGATCGCCATCATACTGCTGGAAGTCAAGCAAGTGTTAGTTATATGTATGCCCTAGAGGCCATTACTATACATAGGATGTATATTGTAGTGGATGCTTGGACATATATAGGGAGGACTTTCTTGCTCGACATGATAGTATGCTATCTGGTTGCTCTTTACCTTAACGTGTACACTGATTGTCTCTCTGTTACATGTTGGTAAAGCCCTTAGGGTGTGTACTTGACTACCTGGACTATGATGCAGATCATACTAGTAGGGACATGGTAGTCCATAAGTACATCCTTCAAGGTCCCTAGTCGTGGGTGTATCGAGACGGGGCATCGATATACCAGAGTAGACTAGCGTATACCTTCTCGACCCATACAGATGGGCGATGGATGATCCCATATCCATTGGTGTTTGACATCAGAGATGATATACGGGTGCTCAGTGGAGACAGGGTACACTGGACGGACTCGCCGAGAACTCCCAGATGGTATTATACCTTACGTCAGATGGCAGTTCTCTGGTGACACTGGTACAGAGTAGTCTGTTGACCCGAGATCGTCATAGAGTCTTGTGTGATTCCTGTTGGAGATAGTGCCCTCAAAGTCAATTATTGGATCACAGGCACGTGATTACAATGATTGAGGGAGGACCTATCCCGGTAGGACAGTCTTACTCGAGATGATAGTATGCTATCTGGTTTACCTTTATCATCGTGTACTGCTTTAGGTGACCTGACAGGTCGCTATTGCACGTTGATAGAGCCCCTAGGATTCTTGCTTGACTACCGGCAGTATGAGGGCGATCATATACGTGGGAGCTGGTAGTCTGTAAGCACATCCTTAAAAGGTCCCTAGTCGTGGGAGTTTCGAGACAGGGCATCGATACTCCAGAGTAGACTAGTGTATACAGTCGAGACCCCAACGAGGGGCGGTGGCCGGTCTCACAAGCCACTGGTGTCAGTTGGTTCACCTAAGATGTATACAGGTGCTCATTGGGTTATGAGTACACCGGACAGGACTCGCCGGGAACATGCTAGTTGGTCTTATACCTGACGTCAGATAGCAGTTCCATGGTGACATGTGTACAGGTTAGTTCATCGACCTGAGGATCGTCATTTGTCTCGTGTGAGTTCCCACTGTGGTTTGATTACTACCCTACCACGGCTCAAAGGAGTCGTGCAAACAGGTTTTAGTTGGGTACAGTCCCGAGCCACATTGAGGCAGTGAGCGGATCTTCAGGGGTTCGTCTCTCTCGGTATTGGGGGTGAGGTCGCGCTGTGTCTAGGAGAGCCATTACACAAAGTCCTTGGCCAAAGCAGAAGATTTACTGGTAGGTATTCCAGTAGTATCTCAGGGTGTTCTGGGCTACACTCCGACACGACTTGTACCGCTTTTGGGGGTCTGACTTTTACCAACCCCCTAGGCCCGACATGCGATGCTCATAGAAGAACGGACCGGACTGTATGGATATTGTCACTGACAGGCTCAGTAGGGTGTCGGGATGAGTTCGCTCATCGACGTCCCTTTTGGTCAATAGCTGGTGGCCCGTCATGTATTGGCTTATACCTCTGACGTGCTAGTGGTTAAATCCACAACCATGGTATTGACGACTCTTTAGAGTCCACCACACTTACAGTTACTCAAGCTTTCGGGCGAAACGTTGTGGAGGCCGTATGGAGATATGGCAGGGTTCGATCAGATACGTGCGGTATTGCACGAATCGTGATCGGACGGGTTTTTACTAGCCGGCTTTAGTTTAAGCCGGATCCTAGTTTATTACTTTGTAGATTTTGTCTCATTGCATTTGTATCCGGACGGAATACAGATGCGGGTGTGTATGCACAGTATCGGGGTTTTCCTGTAATTTATTACGGGACCAGTTTTCTGGAGTTGCCAGTTTGCATTCCGTTCCGGCCGGTTTTCCTTTGTTCTTTCCCGGCCGGACTTTTCCGATGGAGGGTGTTATTTGCAAGTTTGCAAATAACACATTATGGAGGGGTTTCTTGCAAATGTATTGATTATGATGGCATCTTTTCTTTTCCACCATCATATGATTCTCTTTACATCAACCTTTTGCATTAAATTGAGATTAGAAGTGATTTGAGTTTGTTATGATGATGTTTGGTTATGGTCACCATTCTTCTTCTCCTACACTCACCTCCCTTCATGTTATGTTTCATATTCATTCCTCCACCATATTATTCTCACTTGATGAAAGAGGTTGGCCATGGTTGAGAGAAAGAAAATGAGAGAGTTTCATTCTTGAGAGTTTCATTCTTGATCTCTTTTCATGTTAAGAAAAATGCAAGCACCATTTTTCTTATCTTGTTTCCTCCATCATCTTCAAATGGCAACGAACCCAAATGAGACATAGCCTCTACACTACACTTCCTACAGCAAATCTTGGACGCGTCGGCCAGCCAACTTCGCGTCCGAGTTGCCTCGGTATTGAGGTGGGAGCCCGTAAAAGATGCAGGCGATGTGGTGCCCTTTCCGGCGAGGAGGCGACGATATGGAGACAGGACTTTCCGCGGGAGATCGGGACGATGACGAGAAGACCGGAGGACTCGGATCACTCGGTATATCTCTAACCCGTCTTGTAGTTAGCTAGAATAAGTTTAATGGTTCGATCTGGGTGTTTAGTGCGCGGTGGTGCCGGTTTGCTAAGTTCGCAAAATTCAAGTTTATCACCGCTTCCGCATTTGGCCGTCGGATTGACGGCCGGGGCGCCGCCGTGCACTTACAGTGGTATCAGAGCTTCGCCATTAACTTCGTCTAGCTTTGTTTGATGTGTTTTACGTTTCTGATCGAACAAAATCCCGAAACCGCGTTTTTCAAGCACATCAGTTTCTGTCGAATTTTTTTTGAGTCCAAAATTTTTTCAGGTTGTCTCAGAATGATGTGCAGGGAATTCTAAGACTACTGGAAAAATTCGACACAGTCAGTCCACCACGAGAGCGCGGAACCGCGGCCAAACCCCCTCTTGGGCCGCGGTTCCGCCGCACATTGGTGTCGTCACTGTATCATATTTTTCCAGTGGGCTTCTGGGCTTATTTTAGGGGTTTTGGAATATTAATATTGGGCCCAGAATTTCTGTGACTGCTACAGTATTGCTTTGGGGCCCACTTGTTAATTTTTGATCGATCGGATATTTTAAACACATTTTTTCACAGTATTTACATTATATCTGCGACCGTGAATGTCACTCGATCGGTAAATCCAGTCTAACTGCTATAGCCCGGTTAGACGGATTTGCGAACGTGACTTTCAAGTTTATGTTTTGTGATTTTGCTGTGATGTTGCGGATCGGTCGTAGGGATAGCCTGGATGCAATGTTAGTACAGTGTTGTTGTATTATGTACATTTGATATTGCGGGGCGAGCGTCCGACATGTGGACTGCCGTCACTGCCTGATTGTATTATTATTTTTTTGGGGCACGGCCAGGTTGCGGTCGTTGTACCCGGTGTATGTATATTTTACTTTCTGTACTAGGTTGACCCAGGAGGGGTGCCCAAGTTACCGGATTCCGTGAAGTGCTGGGTGGTCCATTCACAGCGCTGAAGGGGGCTGCCTCGCTTCAGGTTTTGGCGGGTGACTTGCCGCGCCCGTAGGGGTCTAGGATCTCATTGCACAGGCTATCCACACGACCAGGGGAACGTCGGGTTTCAGTAGTGGCTCTGTGAAACCCGGGGATCCCAGATATCTGTATTTTTCTGTGATGCTGTACATTTCTGTGATGTTGCATTTTTCTCACGCTTTGAGCGAATATAATATATTGGTATATATATTAGTAGATGTTGTATATGTTTTACATCCGCGCTAGTCCAGTCCCCGCTCTGTCGTTAGTAAGCTAACCTAACGGGTAATGACGGGACCCAGTGGCGAAGGCGGATGGCATATACGTACATCAGTATATTTTCGTTCTTTGTGGTGTGATCAATTGATGGGACTGCGTTGATTCGGATCAATGCAAGTTAAAACAAACCTATTCTGATGTTGTTGGAACACTTTTCAAAAAGCTGTTATTGCAAGGACGTTCACTTTTGTTTTGCATCGTGGTATTCATTTGGAATATCCTGCTCCTCAGTCGACGAGGCAAGGGCCGAGATCCCTTCACCGGGAGTGACCCCTTGGACAGAAGTTTGCGTCAGGGCATTAACTTCACTATTGCCGATTACTTTTGCTTTGCATCGTGGTGTTCATTTGGAATATCCTGCACCCCATTCTACGGGGAAAGAGCCGAGATCCCTTCACCGGGAGTGACCTCTTTAGTAAAGGTTTTCGTCACTATATTTTCTAAAAAGCTATCCGTTCCTTCAACGATATCAAGTTCATTACGTTAAAGGTTTTCGCCAGAAACCATTCGTAGCCCTCCGTCATTTCATATGGGTAGTCAATAGTATTCAAGCTGTGTTTGTTGGCCAAAGTCAAGGCACAGTGTTTGGTAGCTGTTGGTTATTCATATGCAGCATAGATAGATGCGTTGGTTTGGGGCAGTCGTATAGCCTTGTTGGCCAAAGTCAAGGGCTTGTACGGGTGGGCTCAAATTAACCTGGAGAATGACGGGCAGAACTTGACATGTGACTTATGATTTGTTGGCCAAAGTCAAGGTCATAAGAGCATGGGGTAAAAATCCACATCGGGAGTTTCAAAAGAACTGAAATTTGCCAGATATGCGCATACCTTCTGGAGTGTGATACCGTGAGTGGATTCCGTCACGTTATCATGCGATGAGAGTTGGATCCCGATTCCCACTGATGAGTTGGTTTACTCCTCGGGTGACCCCGACTAATTCTTCTTTCAGGTTTGGAGGAGAATTTGAGGTACAGTGGGAGGTTTCCAGATTAGATTAAGTGATAACCATTCTGATCTAGGATAGAGTGCACGCTGAGTGTTTCTTTTCTCTCTCTCTCTGGCAGCGACTATTGACCCGACTCTAGACTTTGACTCAGTGACCAAGTTGACTGAACCTTCTTAACACTGGATTTTGGATTGTCAGAGTTGCAGACCTCATTGCCACTCCTACTTTTACCCTTTTCTCCAGGACACCCCGTATTACTGCGAACGTCCACTTCCATTGGACAAAACCATCGTATGGTTAGATACGAACTCGAAGGAATTCGAGGATGGTTTCCGGTTCTGGAGAAAACGGATAGGACTATTCAGTTGTCTTTTCTTTTTACCTTCTCTCAGGTTGCGAGTACTCCTTGGTTTAGGAGTAGTACACCTATTACGCAAATTGGATAGTCTTCTTCCAAACCTTAGGCTGGTGCCGACCGGTAGGGAATGAAGAAAACCAATCAGCCTAAATGGTGTGCAGAAGGTATTAAGATTAAGACAAAGCAAGGGATTAGTAAGAGGGCAAAGTAAATTGCGACTGATATTCACGACCAAACCAAGTATTTCTTCGCCAATCCTAAATCACCTTTGTATTTCTCCAGGACACTCCGTATCACTACGAAGATCCACAGTTTATTGGATACTCCATCGTATGGTTATATACGAACTCGAAAGGAACTTGTTCCAGTTCGGGGATGGATTCTGGTCCAGGAGAAATAGGAATAAGGTTCATTCAGGAGTCTTTTATCTTCACCTTCTCTCGCGTTGCGAGTGTTCCTAGGATTAGGACTGTACACCCATTATGCTTATTGGATAGTCTTCTTCCAAACCATAGGCTGGTGCCGAACGGTAGGGAAGGAAGAAAACCATTTGGCCTAAAGGGGTGTGCAGAAGGTAATGACTAAAGACATATAAAGGGATTTGGAGAGGTGGCAAAGAATTACACGGTTACAGTTGTGAATCTGGAAAATGGAAGAGGCATTACTAGGAATACCGGGATACCCCAACAAAACATTTCAATGTTTCAGTTTCACTGTGTACTGTTAATGGAAAACTGATTTTCCAGTTAGACACTTGCTCCGGGGTATGAATTTACCAGGTATGATTCTCACATCTGTATGGTTTTACAGATGATGAGTGGGAGTAAGTTATTGGGAATAGGGTAATCATCCTCATTATATCGGGATTCGTTGTAATCGGTGATATTTGAGGAGATCATCTGGGCTGTTTGCCGGTCGGCAAATATTTGGTTTTGAATATCCGCTGTTGTGCACCAATTTCAAATTGATATATCTGTAGGTCTATTTTCATAGAGTGAGATATACCTTTTGATATTATGTCGATGACATTTACCTATATCAGTGGATAGTTAGGTAAGGAGCATTAAACAGCGGTGTAATTCTTCTTAACCATAAGTACAGTTTTCAACCTACGACATACAATGAAAGAGTAGTTAGACTCAGCGGACTCATACAGAGTATTGTATGTTGTCCAGTGTCCATTAGGACAGAGGGGTTGGTCCTCATACTATATTCTGTTTACTTTTAACTTCTCTAGTTCTTAGACATGTGTTTCGTAGAAGCACAGGGTCTGAGTTTTGAGGAGTTATAGTTATTTGAATAGAGTAGAGAACCAGGTGTAGCAAGTATCGGGATTCTTCAAAGTGATCGAAGATGTAGATACTTGTGTATGGTATTCAGTTGATAGTAATGATAAAGAGAAATTACTTCTCTTTCAGGTTACTCATAATTGGAAGCATTCCTAAGTTGAGTAACGCTGATCGGCCTCCTTCCATTTAGTTGACATGCACTGGAGATAGCTGCATGATTTGAATCTGGTTCATTTAAATCAGTGCCTCTGGTTCTATATTGGATATAGAACAGTTCATTTCTTAACGTTGTTAAGGTACGGGGAGTTTTCCGGCTTATGATTAAAACCAGACACTGGACAACTCAAGGCACGTTTCTGTAATGGCTGTTTGTGGGTTGACCCAGGCTATGACGAGGGTTGATTTTCTACCATCTGGCAGATCAATAGAAATATTGTTCTAGACTCGCCACAGTTTTATTAAAAATGGATTTTTCCAAAAACAGTAGTGGGAGTATGGTAGAACTGGAAGTGATTCCAGAACCGCAAACGATTACTGAAGATTTGATAAGGAACCTAAAGATTCAATCTGATTTGACATTCCATTGGCCACTCCGCAGATAAGGTGGGTAACTTCAGGCACCCGAGAGGTACTCCGGTAGCCTCAAGGACGGTGACAGGGAAGTTCTTGTTTACCCACACTTGCCATTGTTGTTGTTCCAGGCTGCGAGACCCGGCAGGAGGATGAGTATAGCGTCGTTCTAAACTAGCTTTAGAAGTGCACGTCTATATGACTCTGCCAGAGGGTTGTCGTAGTCAGTGGGAGCAGCGGAAGCATTGGTGGACATCAGGCTTATGTCTATTTATAGACTAAAGCAGATATAGCGGAGATAGATCATCTATTTCTGATGTGACAGTCATGGGTTTGACGTCATCAGAATAGGGGATGGATCTGTTGAGAAGGTAGTAGGGTGTGATATCCGGGTTTTGGATGACATACACAAAGTAGAAAGTGACATTCCTATACTACGATCGGTTATACTTTGGTCGTCACACAGTGGTTTCTCCACAAGGGACTTGGACATTATATCAGACATACTGGTTACTAGATCTATGGTTTTAGATCTAGATTTGGGTGGTTTCCCAATCAGGGTACTTTGACAGCATTCTAAGAGTATTTAGAATGGACGACTCCTGGCACGGTAGTGTACCTTCAGGTGATGGAGTCACCCTCTCTAAAGGTGTCTTACAGACTAAAGGGGAGAGGGATGTGCATGATTGGCTGATCACTTGCTCAGGTAATTGAGTCAATCATGAGATGTCAAGTACCACACCAGATGTTGTTCTTCTAGTAGATGCAATAAGTTGACATTGATCCAATCCTGGAGAAACAGTCGGAAGCAGTTTTAGAACATAAGTGAATGTTCTAGGGATATGATAACGGCTGCCTCCTTTGGGAGACAGTTATCATTCCAGGCTTCCAAGGTGACATGGACGACAAGGAGCTTCTCAGAGTTATAGTTTTCCTTCTGACGAGGGGCAGTATTTTGGACAGGTGGTCCAAGGCAATACTGAGGGAGGCATGGCGCAGGATACTGATTAAGTTCAGTTGACGATACAGTCTAAGAATTTTGGATTTGGAGTTCATTCATGAGCTGGGTCCCATCAGACATCCAGACATTCTAAGACAGGTATTGCTCATTTCGGGAGATGGTTTTCTCCGCGAACATGAGATATAGAGAGACATAGAAAGAAACATCAAGGCGGATCCACTCACTGAGGCTATTCCTCGACCGCAATAGTTTCACAAACGGGATTTGTGAGACTGACTAGTAGAGGAGTTGGGTGTTCGGTATCACACGGGCTGTGAGTATGCGACATCGCAATAATTAGCCTTGAGTGCAAGTGGGAGATTGTTGGAGATAGTGCCCTCAGAGTCAATTATTGGATCACAGGCACGTTATTACAATGATTGAGGGAGGACTTATCCCGGTAGGACAGTCTTACTCGAGATGATAGTATGCTATCTGGTTTACCTTTATCATCGTGTACTGCTTTAGGTGACCTGACAGGTCGCTATTGCACGTTGATAGAGCCCCTAGGATTCTTGCTTGACTACCGGCAGTATGAGGGCGATCATATACATGGGAGCTGGTAGTCTGTAAGCACATCCTTAAAAGGTCCCTAGTCGTGGGAGTTTCGAGACAGGGCATTGATAATCCAGAGTAGACTAGTGTATACAGTCGAGACCCCGACGAGGGGCGGTGGCCGGTCTCACAAGCCACTGGTGTCAGTTGGTTCACCTAAGATGTATACAGGTGCTCATTGGGTTATGAGTACACCGGACATGACTCGCCGGGAACATGCTAGTTGGTCTTATACCTGACGTCAGATAGCAGTTCCCTGGTGACATGTGTACAGGTTAGTTCATCGACCTGAGGATCGTCATTTGTCTCGTGTGAGTTCCCACTGTGCTTTGATTACTACCCTACCACGGCTCAAAGGAGTCGTGCAAACAGGTTTTAGTTGGGTACAGTCCCGAGCCACATGGAGGCAGTGAGCGGATCTTCAGGGGTTCGTCTCTCCCGGTATTGGGGGTGAGGTCGCGCTGTGTCTAGGAGAGCCATTACACAAAGTCCTTGGCCAAGGCAAGAGATTTACTGGTAGGTATTCCAGTAGTATCTCAGGGTGTTCTGGGCTACACTCCGACACGACTTGTACCGCTTTTGGGGGTCTGACTTTTACCAACCCCCTAGGCCCGACATGCGATGCTCATAGAAGAACGGACCGGACTGTACGGATATTGTCACTGACAGGCTCAGTAGGGTGTCAGGATGTGTTCGCTCATCGACGTCCCTTTTGGTCAATAGCTGGTGGCCCGTCACGTATTGGCTTATACCTCTGACGTGCTAGTGGTTAAATCCACAACCATGGTATTGACGAGTCTTTAGAGTCCACCACACTTACAGTTACTCAAGCTTTCGGGCGAAACGTTGTGGAGGCCGTATGGAGATATGGCAGGGTTCGATCAGATACGTGCGGTATTGCACGGATCGTGATCGGACGGGTTTTTACTAGCCGGCTTTAGTTTAAGTCGGATCCTAGTTTAGTACTGTGTAGATTTTGTCTCATTGCATTTGTATCCGGACGGAATACAGATGCGGGTGTGTATGCACAGTATCGAGGTTTTCTTGTAATTTATTACGGGACCAGTTTTCTGGAGTTGCCAGTTTGCATTCCGTTCCGGCCGGTTTTCCTTTGTTCTTTCCCGGCCGGACTTTTCCGATGGAGGGTGTTATTTGCAAGTTTGCAAATAACACATTGTGGAGGGGTTTCTTGCAAATGTATTGATTATGATGGCATCTTTTCTTTTCCACCATCATATGATTCTCTTTACATCAACCTTTTGCATTAAATTGAGATTAGAAGTGATTTGAGTTTGTTATGATGATGTTTGGTTATGGTCACCATTCTTCTTCTCCTACACTCACCTCCCTTCATGTTATGTTTCATATTCATTCCTCCACCATATTATTCTCACTTGATGAAAGAGGTTGGCCATGGTTGAGAGAAAGAAAATGAGAGAGTTTCATTCTTGAGAGTTTCATTCTTGATCTCTTTTCATGTTAAGAAAAATGCAAGCACCATTTTTCTTATCTTGTTTCCTCCATCATCTTCAAATGGCAACGAACCTAAATGAGACATAGCCTCTACACTACACTTCCTACAGCAAATCTTGGACGCGTCGGCCAGCCAACTTCGCGCCCGAGTTGCCTCGGTATTGAGGTGGGAGCCCGTAAAAGATGCAGGCGATGTGCTGCCCTTTCCGGCGAGGAGGCGACGATATGGAGACAGGACTTTCCGCGGGAGATCGGGACGATGACGAGAAGACCGGAGGACTCGGATCACTCGGTATATCTCTAACCCGTCTTGTAGTTAGCTAGAATAAGTTTAATGGTTCGATCCGGGTGTTTAGTGCGCGGTGGTGCCGGTTTGCTAAGTTCGCAAAATTAAAGTTTATCACCGCTTCCGCATTTGGCCGTCGGATTGACGGCCGGGGCGCCGCCGTGCACTTACAATTCCCACTGTGCTTTGATTTCTACCTTACCATGTCCAAGAGGGCGTGCAAAACGGTGGTTTTTGGGTACAGTCCCGAATCACATGGAGGCAATGAGCGATAGGAGGGAATTCGTCTCTCCCGGTATGGGGAGTTGATGTTGTGCAGTGTTCGATTGGCTATAACCGGAAATCTCTAGCCAGTGTTGCTGATATTTACTGGTAAGTGTTACCAGTAGTTTCTTAAACTGTTATAGACCTCTTATCGACACGACTTATCGAGCTATTGGGGTCTGACGTTTACCACCCCTAGGCGAGATATACGACATATCAGACGACGAGACCGGACTGTACGGTAAGTGTTACTGGTTGGATTCACAGGAGTGTGAGCGGGCTTGCTCGTTGATCTTCTGATCGCTTAATACTCGGGTGGCCGTTACGTTTAGCAGACCGCTTGCGGCTTGTGGGTGTTTGATATGATCATCACCTGCTGCCGGCGTATTGACGAGTCTTTAGAGTCCTACACAGAGGTTTCCTGGCACAAGCGAAACGAAATAGGAGCGCATATGAGATATGTGCGGGACCGAGAATAATACCAGTATATGATACTGTATTCTATTCTCGCGATTTGTATCATCGGCAGGTTATATGTGATATAGCCGGGTTACCGAATCAAGTGTTGATTCGATACATTGATACACTTGATATTAGTCGGTTATATGCATTATGACCGGATCATTAAATCAAGTGTTGATTTAATGATTTAATGTATAATTATATATTTGATATATTACTTTACATTAACTAGTATTTGTTCACTTAAGATTAACTTTCTCACTTGATGTGCACAAGTTATATATGTGATATATTTTTTTGCACTAGTTTGTATCATGTTTGATGATACATGCAAACTTGGGTGTGTATTTACTTTAAACCATGTTTAGGTAAATGGTTATGGTTTTAATTTATTTATTAATTTATTTATTTATTCTTTTGGGCAAGAAATAAAATGGTGGATTCTTTTGTTTTCACTTGAAGCTTCATGAAGCTTTGACCATTTTTTTTCTTTCCCTAACCTAACCATTCACCTAAACCCTAGTTTAGTCTCTACATGAGTTTATCTCACCCATGGTTTCATTATGATAACCATCAATTGTTTTTCTTTTTGGAAACAATTCACTTTCTTTTCTTTCTTCTTCTTCTTCTTCTTCATGAAGAGAAGAAACCATTGCTAGAAATTTCCAAGTGATGATTCCAAGTGAGAAATCCAAATCCAAAGTGAACCCACTTCCTATTTCTTCATCCTCTACCACTTGCCATGTTGTATAGGGTGTTTTCTTCACAAGTTTCATGAGCTAGTGAAGATGGAGCTTGAGTTAGAGTTGCCTCGACGTAGATCATCTTCGGCATCGAAGTCAACGACCTAGCCCGCTCATTTCTCCGACGAAACCATCGCTAGAGTCCGGGATCCCGGTGATCGCAGTGAAAGGACGTCATCACGGAGCTAAAGAAGTAGAGTACCGGATCTACAAAGGTTGTATTTCCATTCACTTAGTAGCAAGTAGTTTGCTTGCATTTGTTTTCGCCTATCCTCTAGTTAACGATCGCATTAGGGTTTCTCGGCACATAGAAAATTTTGAATTCGGCATGGTTGATGCCTTGTGGAACCTCTTGAGTGTGCCTAGGAACCCTACAGTGGTATCAGAGCCTAGCTAGAGCTTTAGACGAAGTGTAGACGAAGTTAGAGATCCGATCGAACCCCGAAACCCCGATCAAAACCCTTCTCTGTACATTTTTTCAAACTGTGGATTTTTGTGAATTAAAAATGCTCAGAAAATTAAGCTGGAAAATCTAAGAATTACTGTGAAGTACGGACCTCTAACTCAAAAATTTGACCGCTGAACCGCGGCCAAACCAAGGGTTTGGCGGTGGTTCCGCGGCCCAAATTGTGACTTAGTCCCTCAAACTTCACATATTTATTATTAGGTCCTTTCTTGTCATTTTTTTCTGGGAATTTTTTAATTCCACTCAAGTGTTGAGTTTTATAGGGTAGTATTGGAGACTCGATGATTCGATCGGATAATTTAACTTTGTTTAGTTTGTCCGGGTAAATTTTAGAACATGTTAAAAAGTTCGACCGGATATAAATACCCACTTTTTCCCCTGCCGGGAAATTTCCAAGTGTTTGATTTTTCCGTAGTTTGAGAACGTCTAGGTAGTGCAAGTAACGCGATGGACCCTCTAGAAGACAACAAACCTTAACTCGATTATGTAACCGTCTTGAACTGCCCTTTGAACCTTAGGGTTTGGGGCAGTACGGCGTGCCACATGTGAGGCGTTGGCTTGACCCTTCTACGGCTGGACCGTTGCTACTGAGGCATGAAGTGAATGTTTTTAAACTTATTTCATGTGTTGAGGTGTTTCGGGAAAACTTGGGTGTTTGATTGTTCGATCGAAAAGTTTAACATTTTCCATTTATTTGGAATGCGATACAATATTTGGAATCCATATGTAGTTATGAGATAACTGATCTGGATGTTATAAACATAGCAGTTTAGTCTCACTTGATCGGTTGCCACAGAATTTTGATGCGATCAAAAGTCCGTCGCAATCACGTAGCGTACGCGGATACTCGCCGGATAAACTCAATAGACAGCTACACCCCTTACTCCCGACCAAGTGACTGTAGGAGAACCCCGTCACCGAAAGCATCCGTTCAGGTGCTCGTGGCAGCGGTGTTCCGCCTTAGTGCACTTCGTCGACGGCATCGGGGGTGCGGCCGCCTACTAAAGTTTGGGACGAGCATTCGATCAAAATGCCGGGAATCTTGTTGAATTACCCGACTTGTATTGAAAAGTGTTTTCGATAATGAGACTAAAATGCGGGGTTTATAATTGTTAGGCATGCGATGTCTAAGGAATTCATTTGGTTAGGCATGCCATGTCTAAAGAGTTTGCGGATTCCAACTGTTGTAGTTTTACACTTTCTTTTCTATGACCGTAAGTGTAATATGTGATATCGCCGGTTTCGTTGCTATATGTCAACGACAATTGGGATGCGCATATTTACTTACGTTGATGACATGTGATGTTATGTGTTGCTAGATATGTTATATTGGATCGTTGTGTTTGAATAGCCGGGTTTTTTTTATGTGAGATGAGTGTTTTTCTTTTTCATTCATGTAAAAAAACTTGTATGTAATATTCTTTTATTGGGGCACTTCCAGGTTGCGGAAGATGTCACCGTTGATGTATATTATTTACTTTTCTGCACTAGGATAGACCCAAGGAGGAGGGCACAAGTAACCGGGTTCTGGAGTCCGGTGGGAGGCCATCTCGAGGAGTCGAGTCCGGGTCTCCTAACTCTAGAATTGGTAGGGTTGCTTGCCGCTCTCGTAGGGGTCTAGGGGTGTGGGTTTGGCTATTCATCGCGACCGTGGAATCCTTGTTTTATACTGGCTCGTATTGAAAACACGGACGTCCTAGTATATCCAATGTTTCATATGTTTCTTCTGCTGCGATATCTATGATGTGATCATTTGATATGCTGTGATGGATACTGTATATAGTATATATGATATATTATATAGACGTTACTTATGTTTTACACCCGCGCTAGCCCTGCCCCGCTCTGCCGTTAGTTACCTAACCTAACGGTGCACGAGGGGACATCGAGGCGAATGCGGATGACATAAGTGTACGTCGTATTTATCTGTGATGTTGAGGTGACTTAAATGATGGGACTTCATTAATATGATTAATGAAAGAAAAGAAACCTAAAAGGTGTTATGGAATCGAATTTTCAAAAACAGGTAGCTACAGTTCTTTCTTTGCATCGCGGTGTTCCTTATAGAACATCCTGCACCTTATTCGATAAGGAAAGGGCCAAGATCCCTTCACCGGGAGTGACCCGTTTAGCAATAACTGGCAAATGCTACACCCCTCGGTTTGTCTTTTGATTGCTTCTATAGTTTTTTGCTTTGCACAGCGGTATATATGATATATCCTGCACCTTATTCGATAAGGAAAGGGCCGACGATCCTTTCACCGGGAGTGACCCCTTTAGCAAAACTAGAAAAGCCTAAAAAACACTCCATTTTAAAATCATTTGATTCTACAACGATATCAAGTTCATTACGCAATAGGTTTTCAGAGAAACCTGTCGTAGCCCTCCGTCATTTCAGATAAGTTGTATATAGTATTCGTGCTACATTTGTTGGCTTTCGTCAAGGTGTAGTGTGCGGTAGCTATATGCTGCTTATCTGCTGCATACGATGCAATTGGATTTGGGTAGTCGTATGGCTTTGTTGGCTTTCGTCAAGGGTCGTGCGGGTGGGTTTAATTCAATCAAGAAATGTATGGGTTGAACTTGACTAGCGGGCTATGGTTTGTTGGCTTTTGTCAAGGTCATAGCACGTTAGGGGCAAAATATTATCGGGAATTTCAAGTGTTGAAATTTGCAATGAGATTGCATACCTTCTATGAGATAGTTGGATCCCGATACCCACTGCGAGTAATTGTTACTCCTGGGAGAGTTTTACACATTACAATTAGCCGATCAAGTAGGTGTCTAGAAAGGTGTCAACGGGGTTACGCCTCTGGGAAAACGAGGTTTACTTTAATTAGGTCCGTGCGAAAGCACAGGGAACCTCCCTCAAAGTACCGACACTGGCCTGGCTGAAAGATTGGCGAACTTGTAGCATGTAATTATGTTAGTTATGTATATGCCCTAGAGGCCATTGTTGTACATATGATGTATATTATAATGGATGCTTGGTTATATATAGAGATGACTTTCTTGCTCGTCATGATAGTATGCTATTTGGTTTCACTTTATCTTAACATGTTGACTTGTATTGGTTTACTGTTTTACTCTCACATGTTGATAAAGCCCTTAGGATCTGTACTCGACTACTGGGACTATGATGAGGTCATACTAGTGGGGCCGCGGTAGTCGATGAGTACATCCTATAACTGTTCCTAGTCGAGGGTATATCGAGACAGGGCATCGATACACCAGAGTAGACTAGCGTATACGCATCTTGACCCATATGATGGGCGATGGATGATCCCATATCCATCGGTGTTTGACATCAGAGATGGTGTACGGGTGCTCAGTGGGGACTGGGTACACTGGACGGACTCGCCGAGAACTCCCAGATGGTGATATACCACACGTCAGATGGCAGTTCTCCGGTGACACAGGTACAGGGTAGTCTGAAGACCCGAGATCGTCATAGAGTCTTGTGTGATTCCCACTGTGCTTTGATTTCCACCTTACCACGTCCAAGAGGGCGTCCAAAACGGTGGCTTTTGGGTACAGTCCCGAATCACATGGAGGCAATGAGCGATAGGAGGGGATTCGTCTCTCCCGGTATAGGGAGTTGTTGTTGTGCTGTGTTCGATTGGCTATAACTGGAAGTCCCTGGCCAGGGCTGATATAGAGATTTACTGGTAAGTGTTACTAGTAGTTTCTCGACCCGTTATGAGCCACACATCGACACGACTTATCGGTTACTGGGGTCTGACGTATACCACCCCTAGACTTGATATGCGACATATCAGACGAACAGACCGGACTGTACGGGAGTGTTACTGGTTGGATTCACAGGAGAACGCACAGGCTAGCTTGTTGATCTTCTGATCGCTCAATACCTGGGTGGCTGTTACGTTTAGCTGACCGCTTGCAGCTTGTGGGTGTTTGATATGATCATCACCTGCTACCGGCGTATTGACGATTCTTTAGAGTCCTACACAGAGGTTTCTTGGCTCAGGCGAAACGGAGTAGAGGCACATATGTGATATGTGCAGGACCGAGAATAATGCGATATGGGATATCGTATTATATTCTCGCGATATTTAGATATGAACCGGGTCATCGGATCAAGTGTTGATTCGATGAATCGGTACATGATATATTAGTCGGTAATATTCGATATAGCCGGATCGTCGGATCAAGTGTTGATTCGATGATTTAATATATAATAATATATATGATATATTATTATATTAACTAATATTGGCTTGCTTTATTATTTCATTTTCTCAGTGGATGATACATTGATATATATGCGATATATGTTAATTGTATTATTTTCTTTTGTTGCAAATATATAATATATATGTGATATATATTATTGTGACATGATATGATTAATTGTTAAACATGTTTAAGGATGATTAATTGAGGTTAGGGTTTGATTAGGGTTAGATGCTTCAAGTTCCTTCTAGAAGCATTTTTCTTTTGTCATTTGTAAAGATATTTTGGATGACACATTTTTAACTTAACCAAACCCTAACTCTAGTTGTTTCTCTACTTATTCTTAGTCATTCATCCTTGACTATGGTTATATTTCAATCATATGTTTTATTTCTATTCATCATAAAAGAAAAAGGATTATCATTATCTTTTCATTATCATCTTCTTCCTTCTTCTAGAAAGCTTGCTAGTTTTTCTTAAGTGATGAAATAAAATGAGAAAATGATATTAAAAGAAAGAAAAATTACTACTCTCTCATCCTCATCTCATCTAGCCCATGGGATTAGTGTGTTCTTCTCTTTTGAGTGAGAAAGCTTGAGTCGAAGCAACTTCAAGGTAGATCATCGGAGATTTGGAATACTTCGAGCTAGCATGGATCGTTCGAGTCGTGGAACCTCTCATGAGTCCGGGAGATCGTGGATCGCAGAAAAGGGACTTCTACTCGGAGCTTGTGAAGTGAAGGAGCGGACTACAAAGGTTGTAATCCCTCACACTTAGATAAATGTTATCTTCTTGCATGTTAAACCCTAATAATCTAGCAAAGATCCCGGCTTTGGGTTGTTCGGCACGTCTAAAATTTAATCCGGGCATGTTTGATGCCTTATGAACCTTCACAAGAGTGCCTAGGAACCCTACAGTGGTATCAGAGCCTAGCTAGAGCATTAGGCGATGTGTTTACGAAGTTAAAACTCCGATCGAACCCGAAACGACGAAACTTGACCCCTCTCTGGAAATTTTTTAAATTTTGGGAATTTTCTGAATTAAAAATATGTAAAAAAATCAGCAGGGAATTCTAAGAATTACCATGAAACACATGCCCACAATTCCACCAACTTAGCGCGGAACCGCGGCAGGAACATGGTTGTCGCGGCGGTTCCGCGGCCGAATTGTAGGATTGTGACACGTGGCTTCATGGTATAGACCGTAGGTACTTGCTGACTATTCTGGGTATTTTTAATCTTTTTCAGGTGTTTAAAATTCTGGGGTTTGTTTTGTAATAGTAGACTCGATCGGAAATTTTAAATTCGTATTTCTTTCCGAATATTTAGAAACTGTTAAACTATTTGAACGGATATCATTAACTTACTGTTTCCCGGTACGGTAAACTTTCAAGTGTTGAAATTTATTCGGGTTTAAATCTTTCGGAAAAATTGTACAAGTTAAGCGGTGGACCCTCTAGAAGACAACAAACCTTAACTCGATTATGTGACCGTCTTGAACTGCCTTTTGAACCTTCGGGTTTGGGGCAGTACGGCGTGCCACATGTGAGGCGTTGGCTTGACCCTTCTACGGCTGGATCACCGGTACTGTGACATATTCTGGGATTATTTGAACCCCGCTCAAGTGTTGAGCAGTTTAGGAAATTTTGGGTGTTTGATTATCTGTTCAAAAAGTTTAATACTGTTTATTTATCTGGAATGTGATACAATATGTGGAATTCATAGAGTTAGGCATGAAATACGAAGTATGTGATATTTCGGATTTACGATGTCTAAAGTGATTGTGGATTCCAAATATTGTAGTTTTACACTTTCTTTTCTGTGACCGTAAGTGTAATATGTGATATCGCCGGTTTCGTTGCTATATGTCAACGACAATTGGGATGCGCATATTTACTTACGTTGATGATATGAGATATTATGTGTTGCTGTGATATGTTATATTGGATCGTCGCATTCTGAATAGCCGGGGGTTTTATGTGAGATGAGGGTTTTTATTTTCATTCATGTAAAATTCATTTGTAAAGTAATATTCTTTTATTTGGGGAACTTCCAGGTTGCGGTTGCTGTCACCAGTGTATATTATTTACTTTTCCGCATTAGGTAGACCCAAGGAGGGGAGCACAAGTAACCGGGTTCTAGGGTCCAGTGGGAGGCCATCTCGAGGAGTCGAGACCGGGTCTCCTAACCCTAGAATTGGCAGTGTTACTTGCCGCTCTCGTAGGGGTCTTGGGATGTGGGTTTGGCTATTCGTCGCGACCGTGGAATCCGTGTTTTATACAGGCTCGTATTGAAAACACGGACGTCCTAGTATATCCAATATTTCATATATGTTCTTCTGCTGCAATGTTCTGTGATGAGATCATATTACTGCCTGAGACGAATGCTTATACTATATATATATGCTGATATATAAATATTACTGCTTTCGTTTCTTCTGTGATGCTTAGGAAGCATAAGCTGATGGGATTTTTATTAATGAGATTAATAAAAGAAAAGAAACCTAAAGATGTTGTAGAATCAAAAACTTTATAAAAAGGGTAGCTACAGTTTTGCTTTGCACAGTGACATATATGATATGTCCCGCACCTTATTCGATGAGGAAAGGACCGAGATCCCTTCACCGGGAGTGACTCCTTTAGCGAAACTGGCAGATGCTACAAAACGCGGTTTGTCTTTTGATTGCCTTTAGTGTTTTGCTTTGCACAGCGGTATATATGATATATCCTGCACCTTATTCGATGAGGAAAGGGCCGACAATCCCTTCATCGGGAGTGACCCCTTTAGCGAAACTAAGAAAAGCCTCAAAAACACTCCTTTTCAAAATTACTCGATTCTACGACGATATCAAGTTCATTACGCTCAGGGTTTTCTGAAAAACCTGCGTAGCCCTCCGACATTTCAGATAGGTAATACTTAGTATTCATGCTACGTTTGTTGGCTTTCGTCAAGGCGTAGTGTTCGGTAGCTAATTATTGCTTATCTGTTACATATGATGAGATTGGGTTAGGGTAGTCGTGCGGCTTTGTTGGCTTTCGTCAAGGGACGTACGGCTGGGTTTAATTCAATCAAGAAATGTTCGAGTTGAACTTGACTAGCGCACTATGGTTTGTTGGCTTTCGTCAAGGTCATAGAACGTTAGGGGCAAAAGCATTATCGGGAATTTCAAGTGTTGAAATTTGCAATGAGATTGCATACCTCCTATGAGATAGTTGGATCCCGATACCCACTGCGAGTAAGAGTTACTCCTGGGAGAGTTTTACACAGGAAAATTAGTCATTCAAGTAGGTGTCTAGAAAAGTGTTAACGAGGTTACCCCTCTGGGAAAACGAGGTTTACTTTAATTAGGTCCGTGCGAAAGCACGGGGAACCTCCCTCAAAGTACCGACACTGATCTGGCTGAAAGATTGACGAAATTGTAGGGTGTAATTAATCCCGGCTAATCTTACCTTTTAGGGTTTTAAGGTAGATTTGATAAAAACAGTGGGAGACATCCTGATTAGATAAGATAATAACCAATCTAATCTTGCAAGAGCATACGCTAAAGTGTTTTCTTCTCTCTCTCTCCAGGTAGCGACCATGTCAGGCCATAATCAAGATAATAATATTGATGTATTGACTGAACCCGATTATTGTACTGAGCAAGGGAACGTTGGACCCGTTTTTTCTTATAAGAGTTATAAGACTGAACAGGAAACAGGAGAATATCTAGATTCTTACGCCGCCCAAAAGAACATGCATGTTGATGCATCTTCTTCAGGTGTGTTAGTTATTGAGAACTGTTTCTCAGTTCACCCTACGTCCTGGGTATTAGATACCGGATCAGGATCCCACATATGTAAACAGTTACATGGGCTACGTAAAGGTAGAGAACTGGGAAAAGGTGATCATTCCGTTCAAGTAGGGAACGGTGCAAGTATAGTAGCCAAAGCAGTTGGCGAATATCACCTTGTATTGCCGAGTCGTAATACACTGATTCTAAATGAGTGCTATTATATACCGAACATGATGTGCAACATTATATCAGTTTCTTTATTGAGTAAAGAGGGATATAATTTTGTAGTACAGGATAATGTTATGAACATATTCCTAGATCAAAAGTTGATTGCATCAGGCTCGTTACATAATGGCATATTCATTCTAAATCAGAATACAGTCCTGAATATACAAAACACACACAAGAGGAAAAGTTCAGATATGAACGAATCCTTCTTGTGGCATTGTAGACTTGGTCATATCAATGCGACACGACTGGCTAAGTTACATAAAGATGGTTATTTGAATCCGTTCGAATTATCATCTTATGATACTTGCCATTCATGTCTCAAAGGAAAGATGACCAAAGCTCCGTTTAGTGGACACGGAGAAAGAGTTACTGAACTCTTAGGACTAATACATAGTGATGTATGCGGTCCTATGTCTACGCATGCCAGGAACGGTTCTTCCTACTTCATTACATTCACTGACGATCTCTCTAGATACGGACATGTGTTTCTGATGAAACACAAGTCTGAAGCTTTTGAGAAATTCAGAGAATATAAGCACGAAGTAGAGAACCAAACGGGCAAAAGTATTAAGATTCTTAGATCTTATCGAGGAGGTGAATACTTAAGCGGTGAGTTCCTAGATTATCTAAAAGAGAATGGGATTCTCTCTCAGCTTACTCCTCCTTATACACCACAGCACAACGGTGTATCTGAGCGGAGGAATCGCACCCTATTAGATATGGTGCGCTCTATGATGAGCGAGGCTGAGTTACCTATTTCCTTCTGGGGGTATGCGCTTGAGACAGCCATACATCTATTGAATATGGTTCCTACCAAATCAGTGCCTACCACTCCATATGAGATATGGAAAGGGAAGAGACCATCTCTTAAGTATGTTAAGATATGGGGTTGTCCAGCCTATGTCAAAAGACAAAATCCGGACAAACTCGAGGCAAGATCTGTCTTATGTAAGTTTGTAGGATATCCCAAGAACTCACAAGGGTATATCTTCTACCACACTGAGGAACAAAAGGTGTTTGTTTCTAAACATGCCACCTTTTTGGAAAAGGAATTTCTTGCAAAAGAAATTGTTGGCAATGAGGTAGAACTGGAAGAGGTTCCAGCGACACAAACTACAACAGATGATTTAGTAGAACCAGAGGATTCAGTAGTACCCGACGAACCCCAGCCTCTCCGCCGATCTAGTAGGGTTTCTCGTCCACCTGAGAGATACTACGGTTTTCTCATTGATGGTGGAAGCGAGGATTGCATCATGGATGATGATGAACCGACTAGTTTCGAGCAGGCCATCACGAGTGGTGACTCTGTGAAATGGCTGGATGCTATGCGATCTGAGATAGAATCCATGTACACCAACAAAGTATGGACTTTGGAAAATGCTCCTGAAGGGGTAAAACCCATTGGGAGCAAGTGGATCTTTAAAAAGAAATTTGGTGTAGATGGAAAAGTTGAGACTTTCAAAGCTAGACTTGTAGCAAAAGGTTTTCGTCAAAGACCAGGTGTGGACTATGACGAAACCTTTTCTCCAGTGGCTATGCTTAAGTCCATTCGGATCTTACTTGCCATTGCTGCATACCATGACTACGAAATCTGGCAAATGGATGTTAAGACCGCCTTTCTAAACGGTGATTTAGAAGAGAGCGTGTACATGACTCAGCCAGAGGGCTTCGTAGATAGTGGGAGCAGCGGAAAGATGTGCAAGCTGCTTAAATCCATTTATGGGTTAAAGCAAGTATCGCGGAGTTGGAACATCTGTTTTGATGTTGTAGTCAAAGAGTTTGACTTCATCAAAAATATAGATGAACCTTGTATCTATAAGAAGGTAGCAGAGGGTAAGGTTGTCTTTCTCGTATTGTACGTGGATGACATACTCTTGATAGGAAATGATATTCCTATGCTGCAATCAGTCAAGCTCTTCTTATCACAAAGATTCTCAATGAAAGATCTAGGTGATGCCTCCTGCATATTGGGAATCATGATCTATAGAGATAGATCTAAACGGATACTGGGATTGTCCCAATCCAGGTACATTGACACCATACTAAAGAGGTTTAGTATGGAAGAATCCAAGCGTGGGAACCAACCCACGATCTCTGGACTCACTCTCTCTAAAGAGATGTCTCCCAAGACTGATTTGGAGAGAGCTCGCATGCAAGGGATACCCTATGCTTCGGCAGTAGGCTCTATCATGTATGCGATGCTGTGTACCAGACCCGATGTGGCATACTCACTAAGTGTAGTGAGTCGGTATCAAGCAGATCCTGGAGAGAGTCATTGGACAGCAGTGAAGAACATTCTCAAGTACTTACGAAGGACTAAGGAGATGTTCTTGGTGTATGGTAACGGAGAACTCCAGGTGGAGTCCTTTACCGATTCCAGCTTCCAAAGTGATAAGGACGACTCTAAGTCGCATTCGGGTTTTGTCTTTACCCTCAATGGAGGGGCGGTATGTTGGAAGAGTTCCAAACAGGATACCGTTGCAGACTCAACGATGGAGGCTGAATACATTGCTGCCAACGATACTGCCAAAGAGGCTGTCTGGATAAAGAAGTTCATTAGTGAACTTGGTGTGGTTCCATCCATTGAGCATCCAATACCTCTGTATTGCGATAACAATGGAGCTGTGGCTTTGGCCAAGGAACCCAGGTCCCATCAGAAGTCCAGACATATTCTGAGGCGGTATCACCTGATCAGGGAGATAGTTGATCGCCGGGAGATCGAGGTCAGGAGAGTAGATACGAAGGACAACACTGCGGATCCATTCACGAAGGCTATTCCCCAGATACAGTTTGAGTGATTATTCGGGATGCTAGGTATGTGATACTACAGCAGCTGGCCTTAGTGCAAGTGGGAGATTGTTAGTTATGTATATGCCCTAGAGGCCATTGTTGTACATATGATGTATATTATAATGGATGCTTGGTTATATATAGAGATGGCTTTCTTGCTCGTCATGATAGTATGCTATTTGGTTTCACTTTATCTTAACATGTTGACTTGTATTGGATTACTGTTTTACTCTCACATGTTGATAAAGCCCTTAGGATCTGTACTCGACTACTGGGACTATGATGAGATCATACTAGTGGGGCCGCGGTAGTCGATGAGTACATCCTATAACTGTTCCTAGTCGAGGGTATATCGAGACAGGGCATCGATACACCAGAGTAGACTAGCGTATACGCATCTTGACCCATATGATGGGCGATGGATGATCCCATATCCATCGGTGTTTGACATCAGAGATGGTGTACGGGTGCTCAGTGGGGACTGGGTACACTGGACGGACTCACCGAGAACTCCCAGATGGTGATATACCACACGTCAGATGGCAGTTCTCCGGTGACACAGGTACAGGGTAGTCTGAAGACCCGAGATCGTCATAGAGTCTTGTGTGATTCCCACTGTGCTTTGATTTCCACCTTACCACGTCCAAGAGGGCGTGCAAAACGGTGGCTTTTGGGTACAGTCCCGAATCACATGGAGGCAATTAGCGATAGGAGGGGATTCGTCTCTCCCGGTATAGGGAGTTGATGTTGTGCTGTGTTCGATTGGCTATAACTGGAAGTCCCTAGCCAGGGCTGATATAGAGATTTACTGGTATGTGTTACTAGTAGTTTCTCGACCCGTTATGAGCCACACATCGACACGACTTATCGGTTACTGGGGTCTGACGTATTCCACCCCTAGACTTGATATGCGACATATCAGACGAACAGACCGGACTGTACGGGAGTGTTACTGGTTGGATTCACAGGAGAACGCATAGGCTAGCTTGTTGATCTTCTGATCGCTCAATACCTGGGTGGATGTTACGTTTAGCTGACCGCTTGCAGCTTGTGGGTGTTTGATATGATCATCACCTGCTACCGGCGTATTGACGATTCTTTAGAGTCCTACACAGAGGTTTCTTGGCTCAGGCGAAACGGAGTAGAGGCACATATGTGATATGTGCAGGACCGAGAATAATGCGATATGGGATACCGTATTATATTCTCGCGATATTTAGATATGAACCGGGTCATCGGATCAAGTGTTGATTCGATGAATCGGTACATGATATATTAGTCGGTAATATTCGATATAGCCGGATCGTCGGATCAAGTGTTGATTCGATGATTTAATATATAATAATATATATGATATATTATTATATTAACTAATATTGGCTTGCTTTATTATTTCATTTTCTCAGTGGATGATATATTGATATATATGCGATATATGTTAATTGTATTATTTTATTTTGTTGCAAATATATAATATATATGTGATATATATTATTGTGACATGATATGATTAATTGTTAAACATGTTTAAGGATGATTAATTGAGGTTAGGGTTTGATTAGGGTTAGATGCTTCAAGTTCCTTCTAGAAGCATTTTTCTTTTGTCATTTATAAAGATATTTTGGATGACACATTTTTAACTTAACCAAACCCTAACTCTAGTTGTTTCTCTACTTATTCTTAGCCATTCATCCTTGACCATGGTTATATATCAATCATATGTTTTATTTCTATTCATCACAAAAGAAAAAGGATTATCATTATCTTTTCATTGTCATCTTCTTCCTTCTTCAAGAAAGCTTGCTAGTTTTTCTTAAGTGATGAAATAAAATGAGAAAATGATATTAAAAGAAAGCAAAATTACTACTCTCTCATCCTCATCTCATCTAGCCCATGGGATTAGTGTGTTCTTCTCTTTTGAGTGAGAAAGCTTGAGTCGAAGCAACTTCAAGGTAGATCATCGGAGATTTGGAATACTTCGAGCTAGCATGGATCGTTCGAGTCGTGGAGCCTCTCATGAGTCCGGGAGATCGTGGATCGCGGCAAAGGGACTTCTACTCGGAGCTTGTGAAGTGAAGGAGCGGACTACAAAGGTTGTAATCCCTCACACTTAGATAAATGTTATCTTCTTGCATGTTAAACCCTAATAATCTAGCAAAGATCCCGGCTTTGGGTTGTTCGGCACGTCTAAAATTTAATCCGGGCATGTTTGATGCCTTATGAACCTTCACAAGAGTGCCTAGAAACCCTACAAATTAATCCCGGCTAGTCTTTCCTTTTAGGGTTTGAAGGAAGATTTGATATAAACAGTGGGAGCCATCCTGATTAGATAAAATAATAACCAATCTGATCTTTCAAGAGTGCACGCAGAGTGTTTTCTTCTCTCTCTCTCCAGGTAGCGACCATATCACGCCTTAATCAAGATAATAATACGGATATTTTACCGAACCCGCTTGTTATACTGAGCCGGGGAACGTTGGTCCTGTTGGAGATAGTGCCCTCATAGTCAATTATTGGATCACAGGTACGTGATTGCAATGATTGCGGAGGACCTATACCGGTAGGACAGTCTTACTCAAGATGATAGTATGCTATCTGGTTTGCCTTTATCAGTCGTGTACATGTTCAGGTGACTGATTACATGTTACACTTTGATAGAGCCCTTAGGATCTTTCTTTACCACCAACAGTATGATGGCGATCATATACGTGAGAGTTGGGTGGTTTATACGCATATCCTTAATTGTGGTCCCTAGTCGTGGGAGTTTCGAGACAGGGCATCGATACTCCGGAGTAGACTAGTGTATACAGTCGAGACCCCGACGAGGGGCGATGGCCAGTCTCACAAGCCACTGGTGTCAGCTGGATCACCTAAGATGTATACAGGTGCTCATTGGGTTATGAGTACACCGGACAAGACTCGCCGGGAATCTGCTAGTTAGTACTATATCTATCGTCAGATAGCAGTTCCCTGGTGACATGTGTACAGGTTAGTTCATCGACCTGAGGTCGTCATTTGTCTCGTGTGAGTTTCCACTGTGCTTTGATTTCTACCCTACCACGGCTCAAAGGAGTCGTGCAAACAGGTAGTTTTTGGGTATAGTCCCGAGCCATATGGAGGCACGTGAGCGGATCAGCAGGGGATTCGTCTCTCCCGGTATTGGGGGCGAGATCGTGCTGTATCTACGAGAGCCATTACACATAGCCCACGTCCGTGGCAGGAGATTTACTGGTAGGTACTTCAGTAGTATCTGAGGGTGTTATTGGGCTACACTCCGACACGACTTATACTGCTATTGGGGGTCTGACGTTGCTAGCCCCCTAGGCAGATATGCGATACTCATAGACGAACGGACCGGACTGTATATACATTGTCACTGTTAGGCTCAGTAGGGTTTCTGGATGAGTTCGCTCATCAGCCTCCCTTGAGGTCAGTCCATGGGCAGCCGTTACGCATTGCTAGTGCCGCTGACGGTTTGTGGTTAAACCCACTACCAGGGTACTGACGAGTCATTAGAGTCCCCAACAGACAGTTTCCCAAGTTCGGGCGAAACGTTGTAGAGGCCGTATGGTTTTATGGCAGGGTTCGGAAAATGCACGTGCGTTTACGCACGTGTTATTTTTCGGGCAGATGATACTGGTCGGCTTTGGTTTAAGCCGGATCCGAGTATTATATTGAGTAGGTATAATATCTTTGTCTCAGTTGCATTTGTATTCGGTCGTAATACAAATGCGGGTATATTTATACAGTTTCGGGGTTATCCTGAAAGTCGTTTCAGGATCACTTTTGGAAGTTGCCAGTTTCCAGTTTTCTATCAGCCGTCTTTTAACATTCGGTTAAAGACGGATTTATCTTTTCTTGGATGAGAGTGAGTCATGCTTCTAGAAGGTTCTAGAAGTTTCTAGATTAGATGACAAGGATGATGAGGTGGCTAATGACTCATCTTGACATTAATGGTTGCATTAATGACTTGATGAGGTGTTTTAGTGAGTCATGCTTTAGCTTTAATGATTCTTGTTTAGCTAAGGATATTTTGTGAGAAGCTTTGTTCTTATGGTCACTCTCCCCTCTCCTACACTCACCTCCCTCCATCTATATATGGCCGGCCCCTCCCCTCTCTCATTTGTATGCTTGATTCATTTTTGTAGAAAAGATTATGATAGTATTTGGGGTGCATGGAAATTTCATTGCCTTTTCATTCCATCACCCAATCCGAGTGGCAACTTCATTAACCGATCGTCCACGGACTTGGACGAAGTGAGACAAAGTCATCTACTCATTCTCTACATCATTCTTGGTCGTCTCTTTTAGCAAACTTGACGACCGAGTTGCCTCAAGTCAGAGGCGGGAGCCCGTTTAAAGAATCGTCGACGTGGTGCCACCTCGACGAAGAGATCGGAGATTGACGAGATCAGAGCAGCCGCAACGGAGCGTGGGATGATGGTTAAAGAACGAAGGACTCGGATCGTTCGGTATAACCTTTCTACACTCTTTACAGTTTGTTAGTTTAGCAATAATGGCAGATTCGGGTTAAAGTATACGATAGCGCCAGTTAAAAGTTTTGTTCCGCATTTGGCGTCTGTAGACGGCCGGGGCGCTACCGTAGACTTACAGTGGTATCAGAGCCTCACCATTTTGCTATACTAACTTGTGCTAACGCGTTTAAAACATCGATCGAAACGGAAATCAAAAATCGCATTTTTCCAACTTGACAGTTTCTGTTGATTTTAAATGGTGTCCTAAAAATATTCCACACATCTCAGAAAACTGTGCAGGGTTTTATTAGAACGCCGTACAAATTTGAGCACGTGAATCGACAAGACCGCCGCGGAAACGCGGCCAAACCTATGGTTTGGCCGCGCATCCGCGGCCGTTCTGAGCGATCATGCCCCCAAATTTGCACAGTGTATTCTTCTCTGGAATTTGGGGTTTTTGGTATATATCTTTTAGGCCCAGATTTTATTACTGTTCAACAGATTAGCGTGGGGCCCACTTTGTGATATTTGGTCGATCGAAATTTAAACACGTTAGTTTACAGTGCTTACATTATATCTCCGACCGGGAATGTCATTTGATCGGTAAACCGTGTCTGATTGCTATAGTTCTTTTAGACGGGTTTGCGAACGTGACATTCGCGTCGATGTTCTTTGTTGTGCTGTGATGTTGCGGATTTGTCGTGGTGGATAGCAGTGTGCAATGGTAGTACAGTTTGTGTTTATTTGTACATTTGATATTGCGGGGCGAGCGTCCAACTTGTGGACTGCCGTCACTGCCTGTTGTATAATATTCTTTTGTGGCACGACCAGGTTGCGGTCGATGTACCTATTGTACTATTTTTCATTACTGTACTAGGTTTTACCCCGCGACCGAGTGCACGGATAGCCGGGTTCTGGAGGGCAACGGGTCCGCATCTCATGGCTTTGAGAGGCAGAGGGGTCCCACTCTAGAATTGGCAGACTATTCGCCGCACTCGTAGGGGGTACAGGTTGACCCAAGAAGGGGTGCCCAAGATTACCGGATTCCGTGGAGTGCTGGGTGGTCCATTCACTATGCTGTAGGGGGCTGCCTCGCTTCAGGTTTTGGCGGGTAACTTGCCGCACCCGTAGGGGTCTAGGTTTCATTGCACAGGCTATCCACACGACAGGGGAACGTCGAGTTTCAGCAGCGGCTCTGTGAAACTCGGGGATCCCAGATTATCTGTATTGTTCTGTGATGCTTATTACTTTTCTGTAATGTTGCATACTATCATGCCTGGAGCGATTATTGTATATTGGTTTATATACTATTAGATGTTGTATATGTTTTACACCCGCGCTAGTCCAGTCCCCGCTCTGTCGTTAGTTAAGTAACCTAACGAGTGATGACGGGACCCAGTGACGAATGCGGATGGCATATACGTACATTTTATTTTCGTTCTTTTCTGGTGTGATTAATTGATGGGACTGTGTTGATTCTGATCAACGCAAAGTATAACAAACCTGTTTACAGTTGTTGGAACAAATTTAAAAAGTGTTATTGCAAAGACGTTTTCTTTTGTTATGCATAGCGGTATTCAGTGGAATATCCTGCACCTCATTCGACGGGGCAAGGGCCGATATCCCTTCACCGGGACTGACCCCTTGGGCAGAAGTTTGCGTCAGCGTAATAACTTCACTATAGTCAATTACAAGTTGCTTTGCATAGCGGTATTCAGTGGAATATCCTGCACCTCATTCCATGAGGAAAGAGCCGAGATCCCTTTACCGGGAGTGACCTCTTTACCAAAAGGTTTTCGCCACTATATTTTAAAAAGCTATCAGGTTCCTTCAGCGATATCAAGTTCACTACGTTAAAGGTTTTTCGCCAAAAACCAGCCGTAGCCCTCCGTCACTTCTTTTGAGTATTCAGTAGTATTCAAGCTATGTATTTTAGCCAAAGTTAAGGCATAGTGTTTGGTAGCTGCTGGGTATTCAATTGTTGCATAGATAGATGAGTTAGTTTGGGACAGTCGTTCTGCCGATTGGCCAAAGTCAGGGGCATGTGCGGGTGGGTTCAAATTGACAAGATAGTGACGGGTAGAACTTGGCATGTGACTTATGACACTTTGACCAAAGCCAAGGTTATAAGAGCATGGGGCAAAAATCATATCGGGAGTTTCTAAAGAAACTGAAACTTGCCAAGTATGCGCATACTTTCTGGAGTATGAGTAACGTGGATGCATTCCATCACGTTATCATGCGATGGGAGTTGGATCCCGATTCCCACTGATGAGTTGGTTTACTCTTCGGGTGATCCCGATTGATTCTTCTTTAGGTTTGGAGGAGAATTTGACAGGACAGTGGGAGGTTTCCGGATTAGATAAAGTGATGACCATTCTGATCTAGGTTAGAGTGCACGCAGAGTGTTTCTTTTCTCTCTCTCTTTGGCAGCGACCTTTGACCGACCCTAGACTTTGACTCAGTGACCAAGTTGACCGAACCTTCTTGAAATACTGGCTTTTGGATTGTCTATATTGCATAAGTCATTGCCACTCCTTCTTTTACCCTTTGCATTTCTCAGAACACCCGTATTACTACGGATATCCACTTCCATTGGATAGATCCATCGTATGGTTATATACGAACTCGAAGGGGCTTCTTCGAGGATGGATCCAGGTTCAGGAGAAATAGAATTGGTTTATTCAGTTGTCTTTTATTATCACCTTCTCTCAGGTTGCGAGGGCTCCTTGGTTTAGGAGAGTACACCTATTACGCTTATTGGATAGTCTTATTCCAAACCATAGGCTGGTGCCGAAAGGTAGGGAATGAAGAAAACCAATTAGCCTAAGTAGGGTGTGCAGAAGGTAATATGTAAAGACAAAATAAAGGGATTAGAAAGAGGGAAAAGTAAATTGCGACTGATATCATTCACGACCAAAACCGCGTACTTCATCGCCACTCCTATTTCACCTTTAAAAGAATAAGGTATTATTCAGTTGTCTTTTATCATCACCTTCTCTCAGTTGCGAGTACTCCTTGGTTTAGGAGGGTACACCTATTATGCTTACTGGATAGTCTTCTTCCAAACCATAGGCTGGTGCCGAACGGTAGGGAAGGAAGAAAACCATTTAGCCTAACGATGGTGTACAGAAGGTAACGACTAAAGACAAATAAAAGGATTTGGAGAGATGGCAATAAAATATACGGTTGAAGTCATGAATTGGATTATGGAAGAGGCATTACTATGAATACCAGGATACCCCTACGAAACATTTTCATGTTTCAGTGCATTGTTAAAGAAAAACTGTTTTCCCGATTAGACACTTACTCCAAGGGTATGTATTTACCAGGTTTCATTCTCATATCTGTATGGTTTTACAGATGATGAGTGGGAGTAAGTTATTGGGAATTAGGTGATTATCCTCATTATATCGGAATTCGTTGTAATTGGTGATATTTGAGGAAATCGCCAGGGTACAGTTTTCAACCTACGACGCACAGGTTTTGAGTTGTTTAACTCAGCGGACTTATACAGAGTATTGTATGTTGTCCAAGTGTCCATCAGGACAAAGGGGTAGGTCCTCGTACTATGTTCTGTTTACTTATAACTTCTCTAGTATTTAGACGAGTATTTCGTAGAAATACAAAGTCTAATTTTTGAGAAGTTGTGGGTATAAGAATAAAGTAGAGAACCACGTATCACAAGTATCGGGATTCTTCAAAGAGATCGAAGATGTAGATTCTTGTGATTGGTATTCAGATGATAGTGATGGTTTTGAGAAACGTGTTTCTCTTTCAGGTTACTCATAATTGGATGGATTCCTAAGTTGAGTAATGCTGATTAGCCTCTTTCCATTAAGTTGATATGCACTGGAGACAGCTGCATGATTTGAATATGGTTCCAATTAAATAAGTGCCAAAGTTTCTATATTGGATATAGAATAGTTCGTACCTTAAAAGATATTAAGGTACGGGGAGTTGTCCAGCTTATGCTTAAAACCAGACTCTGGATAACTCAGGGCACGTTTCTGTAGTGGCTGTTTGTGGGTTGACCCTGGCTATGACGAGGGTTGATATTCTACCATTTGGAAGATCAATAGTGATATTGTTCTTGACTCGCCACAGTTTTAGTAAAATGGATTTTTTCAGAAAACAGTAGTGGGAGTATGGTAGAACTGGAAGTGATTCCAGAACCGCGAACGATTACGGAAAATTTAATAGGACCTATATATTCAATCAGGTTTGACATTCCAATAGCCACTCCGCAGATTTGGTGGGTAACCTCAGACACCCGAGAGGTACTCCGGTAGCCTCAAGGACGGTGACAGGGAGGTTCTTATCTACCCAGACTTGACACTACTGTTGTTCCAGGCTATGAGATCCGGTAGGAGGGTTGTCGTAGTCAGTGGGAGCAGCGGAAGCATAGTGGGCAAGATGCTTATATCTATTTATAGACTTGAGCAGTTATAGCGGAGATAGATCATCAAATTTTGATATGACAGTCATGGGTTTGACTTCAATCAGAATAGGGGATGGATCTGTTAAGGAGGTAGTAGGGTGTGATGTCATGGTATCTGGATGACATACACAGAGTAGGAAGTAAAATTCCTATACTACGATCGGTTGTACTGTGGTCGTCACACAGTTGTTTCTCCAGACAGGATATGGATATAATATTTGACATTTTGGTTTCTAGATCTATGGTTTTAGATCTGGATTTGGTTAGTTTCCCAATGTAGGTACTTTGACAGTATTCTAATGGTTTTTAGAATAGATGACTCCTAGCATGGTGGTGTACCTGCAGGTGATGGAGTCACCCTCTCTAAAGGTGTCTTACAGACTAAAGGGGAGAGGGATGTGCATGATTGGCAGATCACTTGCTTAGGCAATTGAGTCAATCATGAGATGTCAAGTACCACACCAAATGTTGGTTTTGCACTAGATGCAATAAGTTTGTATTAATCCAATCCTGGAGAAACATAAGGAAGCAGTTTTAGAACATAAGTACATGTTCTACGGATTTGATGACGGCAGCCTCCTTCGGGAGACGGTTATCATTCCAAGCTTCAAAGGTGACATGGTTGACAGAGTGATTGTCAGAGTTATAGTTTTCCCTCTGACGAAGAGGGACAGTATTATGGACAGGTGGTTCAAGAGGATACTGTGGATGGCATGGTGCCGGATACTGATTAGGTTCAGTGATCGATACAGTCTAAGAAGTTTGGATTTGGAGTTCATTTATGAACTAGGTCCCATCAGATATCCAGACATATTCTAAGACAGGTATTACTCGATTCAGGAGATGGATTTCTCCGTGAATTTGAGATTAAGAGAGATATAGAAAGAAACATCTAGGCGGATCCACTCACTGAGGCTATTTCTCGAACACAATAGTTTTACAAACGGGCTTTGTGAAACTGATTAGTAGAAGAGTTGGATGTTCGGTTTCACACGGGCTGTGAGTAGTCGACATCGCAATAATTAGCTTTGAGTGCAAGTGGGAGATTGTTGGAGATAGTGCCCTCATAGTCAATTATTGGATCGCAGGTACGTGATTGCAATGATTGCGGAGGACCTATACCGGTAGGACAGTCTTACTCAAGATGATAGTATGCTATCTGGTTTGCCTTTATCAGTCGTGTACATGTTCAGGTGACTGATTACATGTTACACTTTGATAGAGCCCTTAGGATCTTGCTTTACCACCAACAGTATGATGGCGATCATATACGTGAGAGTTGGGTGGTTTATACGCATATCCTTAATTGTGGTCCCTAGTCGTGGGAGTTTCGAGACAGGGCATCGATACTCCGGAGTAGACTAGTGTATACAGTCGAGACCCCGACGAGGGGCGGTGGCCGGTCTCACAAGCCACTGGTGTCAGCTGGATCACCTAAGATGTATATAGGTGCTCATTGGGTTATGAGTACACCGGACAGGACTCGCCGGGAATCTGCTAGTTAGTACTATATCTATCGTCAGATAGCAGTTCCCTGGTGACATGTGTACAGGTTAGTTCATCGACCTGAGGTCGTCATTTGTCTCGTGTGAGTTCCTACTGTGCTTTGATTTCTACCCTACCACGGCTTAAAGGAGTCGTGCAAACAGGTAGTTTTTGGGTACAGTCCCGAGCCATATGGAGGCACGTGAGCGGATCGGCAGGGGATTCGTCTCTCCCGGTATTGGGGGCGAGATCGTGCTGTATCTACGAGAGCCATTACACATAGCCCACGTCCGTGGCAGGAGATTTACTGGTAGGTACTCCAGTAGTATCTCAGGGTGTTATTGGGCTACACTCCGACACGACTTATACTGCTATTGGGGGTCTGACGTTGCTAGCCCCCTAGGCAGATATGCGATACTCATAGACGAATGGACCGGACTGTATATACATTGTCACTGTTAGGCTCAGTAGGGTTTCTGGATGAGTTCGCTCATCAGCCTCCCTTGAGGTCAGTCCATGGGCAGCCGTTACGCATTGCTAGTGCCGCTGACGGTTTGTGGTTAAACCCACTGCTAGGGTACTGACGAGTCATTAGAGTCCCCCACAGACAGTTTCCCAAGTTCGGGCGAAACGTTGTAGAGGCCGTATGGTTTTATGGCAGGGTTCGGAAAATGCACGTGCGTTTACGCACGTGTTATTTTTCGGGCAGATGATACTGGTCGTCTTTGGTTTAAGCCGGATCCGAGTATTATATTACCCGCATTCGGTCGTAATACAAATGCGGGTATATTTATACAGTTTCGGGGTTATCCTGAAAGTCGTTTCAGGATCACTTTTGGAAGTTGCCAGTTTCCAGTTTTCTATCAGCCGTCTTTTAACATTCGGTTAAAGACGGATTTATCTTTTCTTGGATGAGAGTGAGTCATGCTTCTAGAAGGTTCTAGAAGTTTCTAGATTAGATGACAAGGATGATGAGGTGGCTAATGACTCATCTTGACATTAATGGTTGCATTAATGACTTGATGAGGTGTTTTAGTGAGTCATGCTTTAGCTTTAATGATTCTTGTTTAGCTAAGGATATTTTGTGAGAAGCTTTGTTCTTATGGTCACTCTCCCCTCTCCTACACTCACCTCCCTCCATCTATATATGGCCGGCCCCTCCCCTCTCTCATTTGTATGCTTGATTCATTTTTGTAGAAAAGATTATGATAGTATTTGGGGTGCATGGAAATTTCATTGCCTTTTCATTCCATCACCCAATCCGAGTGGCAACTTCATTAACCGATCGTCCACGGACTTGGATGAAGTGAGACAAAGTCATCTACTCATTCTCTACATCATTCTTGGTCGTCTCTTTTAGCAAACTTGACGACCGAGTTGCCTCAAGTCAGAGGCGGGAGCCCGTTTAAAGAATCGTCGACGTGGTGCCACCTCGACGAAGAGATCGGAGATCGACGAGATCGGAGCAGCCGCAACGGAGCGTGGGATGATGGTTAAAGAACGAAGGACTCGGATCGTTCGGTATAACCTTTCTACACTCTTTACAGTTTGTTAGTTTAGCAATAATGGCAGATCCGGGTTAAAGTATACGATAGAGCCAGTTAAAAGTTTTGTTCCGCATTTGGCGTCTGTAGACGGCCGGGGCGCTACCGTAGACTTACAGGTCCTACTCCAACTTATAATTGTTATAAGACAGAGCAGGAAATAGGGGAATACCAGAATTCCCGTGCCGCCCAAACGAAGAAAGTGCATATGATGCATCTCCTTCGGGTGTGTTCATTACAAAGAACTGTTTCTCTGTATCCTCTACGTCCTGGGTATTTGAAATCGGATCAGGATTCCAGATATGTAATCTGTTACATAGGGCTACAGAAAGGTAGAGAACTGAGAACGAGTGATAAGTTTCATGAGACAGAAAACGGTGCAAGTGTTGCAGCCAAGTCTGTTGGTCACTGTCACCCTGTATTCCAAATAGATTGATTCTGAACGAATGTTATTAGATACCGAACCTGATATACAAAATCATATCAGTCTCTTTATTAGTAAAGAAGGATATAATTTTGTATTGTTGGATAATGTTTTGAACATTTCCTATATCAAAAGTTGATCGGTTCAGGCACGTTATCTAAATGCATTGATGTTCTAAATCAAACTATAGTTTTTAGTATACGGAACACACACAAGAGGAAGAGTTCAGAAATGAACAAATCCTTCTTAAGGTATTGTAGACTAGGTCATATCAATGCGACCCGACTGGCTGAAGTTACATTTAGATGCATATTTAAATCAGTTTGAATTTACATCTTGTGAAACTTACCAGTCATGTCACAAAGATAAGATGACCATAGCTCCGTTTACTGGAAACAGAGAAAGAGTTAGTAAACTCTAGGGAATGATACATGATGATGTATGTAAGGTCCCCTGTCTACAGATGCCAAGACCGGTTCTTTGTACTTCATTACATTCTCTGATGATCTCTCAATATTCAGACATATGTTCCTGTTGAAACATAAGTCCGAACCTTTTGAGATATTCACAGAATATAAGTTAGAAGTAGAGAACCAAAAACCGGTATAAGTATTATGTCCTTTGATGTGATCAAGGAGGAGAATACTTGAGCACGGAATTCTTGGACTTTTCTAAAGGAGAATGAGATTCTTTCTCAGCATTACTCCTCCGTATACACCACAGCACGTCGGTGTATCGGGGTGGAGCAATCACACCCTATCTGATAAGGTGTGCTCTATGATGAGTACTGCTTAGTTACCTATTTCCTTTTGGGAGTTATGCGCTTGAGAAGCTGCATACCTATTGAATAGGGTTCCAATCAAATCAATTGCCTACCACTTCATATGTGATATGGAAAGGGAAGAGTCCATATATTAAGTTTGTTAAGATTTGGGGTTGTCCGGCCTATGTCTAAAAAGCAAAATCCGGACAAACTCGAGGCAAGGTCTGTTATGTAGAACTGGAAATGTTCCAGCTATACAAACTGCAGCTGATGATTTGGTAGAACCAAAGAATTCAATAGATACCAACGAACCTCAGCCTCTCCGCCGATCTAGTAGGGTTCCTCACCCACCTGAGAGATACTTATGTTTCTCTATGACAGTGGGAGCGAGGAATGCATCATGAGATGATGACCCAACTAGTTTCGAGCTGGCCATCAGGAGTAGGACTCTGTAAGAATGGCTGGATGCTTAGCGATCTGAGATGGAATCCTTATACACCAACAAAGTATGGACTTTGGTTGCTTTATCTGAAGGGTTAAATCCCCATCAGGAGCAAGTATATCTTGAGAAGATTACTTGGTGTAGATGGAAAGGTTGAGACTTTCAAAGCTAGACATGTTAAAGGTTTTCATCATCGACCAGGCGTGGATAATGATGAAACCTTTTTCAGTAGCTATGCTTAAGTCTATCCAGATCCTACTTGCCACGGCTACATACCATGACTACGATATCTGGCGGTTGGGTGCCATGACTGCTTTTCTAAAATGATGTTTTAGAAGAGAGCGTCTGTAAGTACACAGCCAGAGGGCTTCATAGACAGTGGGAGCAGCGGAAACGTGTACAAGATGCTTTACAAGATTAAAGAAGGCATCGCGGAGTTGGAACATCTGTTTTGATGAGATAGTCAAAGAGTTTGACATCATCAAAATGGAAGATGAACCTTGTATATACAAAAAGGTAGTAGGGAGTATGGTGGTGATCCTCGTAGAGTACATGGATGACATACTCTTGATAGGGAAGGAGTTTCCTATGCTACGCTCGGTCAATCTCCGCTTATCACAAGGATTCTCCATATAGGATCATAGTGATACCTACTAAATCCTGGGTTTTGGATCTATGAGATAGATCTAATTGGATGTTAGGATACTCACTAGTTGTAGTGAGATGGTATCAATCGATCCTGGGGAGAATCTCTGGAGAGGTTCCAGGGTGATAAGGACGAATGAATGTCAGTCACAGGCATTGTCTCTACCCTCAGTAAAGGGACGGTATGTTGGAAGAGTTCCAAGCTAGATACCGTGGCATACTAGACGATAAAGGCTGGATATATCGCTACTTATGATACTACCAAAGAGGCAGTCTGGATGTATATTTGTTCATGAGATGAACTTCGTTCCTCCCATTGTGTGACAATGGAGTTGTGGCTTATGCCAAGGAACGCCCGTCCCATCAGTGATCCAGACATATTCTAAGGCAGTGTCACCTGATTATGGAGATGGTTGATCTCCAGGGGATCGAGGTTAGGAGAGCAGACTGAGAGGACAACACGGCGGATCCACTCACAAAGGCCTTTTCCCAGAGAGAGACTATTATGGGATGGTTGAGTATGAGATACTACAACCACTGCTACAGATGGACCTAGTGCAAGTGGGAGATTGTTAGTTATATGTATGCCCTAGAGGCCATTACTATACATAGGATGTATATTGTAGTGGATGCTTGGACATATATAGGGAGGACTTTCTTGCTCGACATGATAGTATGCTATCTGGTTGCTCTTTACCTTAACGTGTACACTGATTGTCTCTCTGTTACATGTTGGTAAAGCCCTTAGGATGTGTACTTGACTACCTGGACTATGATGCGGATCATACTACTGGGGACATGGTAGTCCATAAGTACATCCTTCAAGGTCCCTAGTCATGGGTGTATCGAGATGGGGCATCGATATACCAGAGTAGACTAGCGTATACCTTCTCGACCCATACAGATGGGCGATGGATGATCCCATATCCATTGGTGTTTGACATCAGAGATGATATACGGGTGCTCAGTGGAGACTGGGTACACTGGACGGACTCGCCGAGAACTCCCAGATGGTATTATACCTTACGTCAGATTGCAGTTCTCTGGTGACACTGGTACAGAGTAGTCTGTTGACCCGAGATCGTCATAGAGTCTTGTGTGATTCCTACTGTGCTTTGATTTCCACCTTACCACGTCCAAGAAGGAGTGCAAAACGGTGGTTTTTGGGTACAGTCCCGAATCACATGGAGGCAATGAGCGATAGGAGGGGATTCGTCTCTCCCGGTATGGGGAGTTGATGTTGTGCAGTGTTCGATTGGCTATTGTAGGGTGTTTTTCGTCACCCCATTGAGATGGGAATACGCGCGCGCTTGTCAGGCGCATTACAGATTCCCCTTGCTTAGGATAGGCCGGGGTTTATTGATTGTGGGGATCCGAATCTCCAGCAGCCGCGGACTAAGCTGCCGTTAATTACCCCTCGCATTTGGAGCGAAAGAACCTCCGATTGACGGGTTAAACTGGTCATGCGAACTCAATATGCAGTGTGTTGGTGTGTGTGTATTTTTTTCTGTTTTATTCCACTTGTAAAAAGAGATATATACATATATATATATATTTTCTATATATAAAAACGAAAATAAATAAGTAAATAAATATTTAGAGAATTATTATTTTTTTTATTAAATTTTTAAATATTTTTTTAATTTAAAAATATTATTTTTATTTAATTAATATTTATTTAATATTTTTTTTAAATAGAAAAAGGGGTTAAATAAAGAAAAGAAGAAAAGAAAATAATAATGTTTTTTTTAATTTTTAAATATTATTTATAATTTATTTAATATTTATTTATTTTTATTTTAAATAAAAAAAAGGAGGAAGAAAGAAGAAAAGACAATTTTTTATTCTATTTTATTAATTTTTTTTAAAAAAATGTGGGTCACATGCTAACATGTGTCACATGCTAACATGTGACCCCTCATGTGAGGGGGTCACATGTTAAACATGTGACCCGGTCACATGCTTTGCATGTGACCCCTCATGTGGGGGTCACATGTTTAACATGCGACCCCTCATGTGAGAGGGCTAAGCATGTGACCCGGTCTGGTCACATGCTAAGCTTGTGACCCGGTCACATGCTTTGCATGTGACCGCAAATTTTTTTTTTTTTTTTTATACGTGGAGTTCAACTCCAAAAGAATTTTATATGGCCATAAAAATTATATTGTGGAGTTAAACTCCCCAAAAAGAAGGTATTTTTTTGTGGAGTTAAACTCCAAAAGTATTTCTGCAGTGGAGTTAAACTCCAAAGGAACTTTATTTGTGGAGTTGAACTCCAAAAGATTTTTACTATGTAGTCAAACTCCAAAAGAATTTTTGTAGTGGAGTTGAACTCCAAAATAATTTTCCTGGTGGTGGAGTTGAACTCCAAAAGAATTTTATTTGTGGAGTTGAACTCCAAAAGAATTTTCTCCTTTCTCCTTTGAGAAGAAACCCAAAATGGGTTCTCTTGAAACTCCAAGATCTAGATCTTGGATGATAAAAAAAGAGACCCTTTTCCTTCTCTTGATGGGGTTTTTGGAGATGGGTTTATGGTAAAACTTTATTTAGTTTTTTTTAAAAAAAAAGAGTGCTAAGCCCTTGATTTATTTGGAAAATAAAAAGGAAGAGAAAGAACTTGAGAAAGAGAGAGTGGAGGAACAAACCCTAGTTTTTGAGGGAATGAAAAAAGTGTTGCTTTATTCATCATCATGTTGCCTTTTATAGGCTTACACATTTACATATAGCCCCTTGGGCTTTTCAAAATGGCTTTTTGCCTATCCCATGGCTCATGTGTCATTTGTTTTTGCATATAAGCCATGAGCTTACAAAAATTTGGGTTTATGCCCATTTTGCATACATTCTTGCACAAAAAATTACATAAAAATTATTTATGACATGATTTATATTTTAGCATGGGGAGGGTCGGCCGCTTCATGTTTCGGACTCGACCTGGGCATGGGCCCACTTGACCTGGGCTTGGGCCCACATGGCTTGGGGTTGACCTTGACTTTGACTCGGTCAACCGGGGTGTAAATTTTTACCCCAACAAAGTGCCCCCCATCAATAAATGCACACCGCACATTTGAGTTGTGTGCATGAAATTGATGGATCTTGAAACTGAACTTCGAGGTGGAACATCATTCCAGAGGCGAAGCATCATCCCGGGGAGCATGATTCCCGGGGATCGGAGTATCATTTCGATGAGCTGAGCATGATTCCAGGGCTCGGGGCATCATTCCGAAGGGCGGAGCATGATTCTAGGGCTCGGGGCATCTTTCCGAAGAGCGGAGCATGATTCCAGGATTCGGAGCATCTTTCCGAAGAGCGGAGCATAATTCCAGGGATCGGAGCATCGTTCCGATGGGCGGAGCATGATTCCAAGGATCGGAGCATCATTCCAATTTGCGGAGCATCATTCCAGGGATCGGAGCATCATTCCGATGGGCGTAGCATCATTCCAGGGGATCGGAGCATCATTCCGATGGGCGGAGCATCATTCCAGGATTCGGAGCATCATTCCGAAGGGCGGAGCATGATTCCAAGGATCGGAGCATCATTCCGATGAGCGGAGCATGATTCCAAGGATCGGAGCATCATTCCGATGGGCGGAGCATGATTCCAGGGATCGGAGCATCGTTCCGATGGGCGGAGCATGATTCCAGGGATCGGAGCATCGTTCCGATGGGCGGAGCATGATTCCAGGGGATCGGAGCATCATTCCGATGGGCGGAGCATCATTCCAGGGGATCGGAGCATCATTCCGATGGGCGGAGCATCATTCCAGGATTCGGAGCATCATTCCGAAGGGCGGAGCATGATTCCAAGGATCGGAGCATCATTCCGATGAGCGGAGCATGATTCCAGGGATCGGAGCATCGTTCCGATAGGCGGAGCATCGTTCCAGGATTCGGAGCATCATTCCGAAGGGCGAAGCATGATTCCAAGGATCGGAGCATCATTCCGATGAGCGGAGCATGATTCCAGGGATCGGAGCATCATTCCGATGAGCGGCAGACATTTTGACCGAAGCATACTTTCGATGCAGAGGTTGATTCCCAGGCGAAGCGTAATTTCGACAAGGAAGGCAGATATTCCGAGGCGAAGCATTGATTTCGACACGGGATACATTCTTAGACGGAGCATGATTCCGGCGCAGAGCTTGTTGGCTGACTTGATTCCGAGATGAAGCATAATTTCGACAGGGAAGGCAGGTACACCGAGGCGAAGCATCATTTCGACACGGGGTGCATTCTGAGACGAAGTATAATTCCGACGCAGAGCTTGCTGGTTGACTTGATTCCGAGGCGGAGCATAATTCCGACGAGGAGGTCGTTGGTTGATCCCGAGCCGAAGCATAATTCCGACAGGGAAGGCAGATACACCGAGGCGAACCATCATTTCGACACGGGGTGCACATTCTGAGACGAAGCATGATTCCGACGCAGAGCTTGTTGGTTGATTTGATTTGGGTTGACATCAATATCGCTACACTGGAATATGGTACCAAGAGCGAATCATCATTTGTCATGAGAGGGTTTGGGGATTTTGGTTTTGGTCGGCATCTGCATTGCTGCACTGGAATAATGCCAGGAGCAACTCATCATTTGCCCCGGGAGGATTTGGGAATTGGTTTTGTTTTGGCATCTGCATTGCTGCACTGGAATAATGCCAAGAGCAACTCATCATGTGCCCCGGGAGGATTTGGGAATTTTTTTTGTTTTGGCATCTGCATTGCTGCACTGGAATAATGCCAGGAGCAACTCATCATTTGCCTGAGAGGATTTGGGAATTGGTTTTTGTTTGGCATCAGCATTGCTGCACTGGAATGATGCCAGGAGCAACTCATCATTTGCCCCGGGAGGACTTGGGAGAGATTGGGATTGTTTTACGCCCGTGGATTGTATACGGTTTTGCAGGATGTATGATCCAGACCGTAGGGCCGAAAAAATATTTCGAGATTTTCTTGGCGTCTGCATCGCTGCACTGGAATATGGTACCAGGAACGACTCATCATTCGCCATTGGGGCATGGGATTCGGAATTTGGTTGGCGTCTGCATCGCTGCACTGGAATATGGTACCAGGAGCGACTCATCATTCGCCACTTGGGGATTGGGATTTGGAATTTGGCTGGCGTCTGCATCGCTGCACTGGAATATGGTACCAGGAGCGACTCATCATTCGCCATTGGGGCATGGGATTCGGAATTTGGTTGGCGTCTGCATCGCTGCACTGGAATATGGTACAAGGAGCGACTTATCATTCGCCACTTGGGGATTGGGGAGCGATGGCTTAGGAGACAGGTTTGGATCCCTATCACCTAAGACTTTTCAATTTTATGGGCCGTGAGGGCCCATAAAAGCATTTTCTCTCTACGGGTCGTAAGGATCCCGTAGGTGTGTTTTCTCCTTAGGAGTCGTGAGGACTCCTAAGTGTGTTTTTCCTTCGTGAGTTGTAAGCATCCCACAAAGGTTTGTTCTCCTCATGTATCGTGAGGACGCATGAGTGGGTCTTCTCAATGGAGCATAATTCCACAAGCGGAGACCAGCCGCGTAAGTAGTGATTGCGTTGGGGCATGGGTATGATGAGAATTATTTGAGCCCGTGGATTGTATACGGTAGTCAATTTGGGGACTGGCCGTAGGGCTGAGAGAGTTTTGGAAAATTGGATTTTGGTTGGCGTCTGCATCGCTACACTGGAATATGGTACCAGGAGCGACTCATCATTCGCCACCTTTTTTTTCTTTTTTTTTTGTTGTTTTTTTTTTACCGCGATCGCTCTATCATTTCAGCTTTTCTTATCGCGAAGATCGCGATTGCCCCATCATTTCGGCTATTTATTCGCGGTTGCCCTATCATTTCGGCTTTATTTTCATTCTTATTTTACTCGCTGATTTTTATTGCGAGTTGCCCCATCATTTCGGCTTTTCTCTTTTTTTTTCTTTTTATTTACACACATTTTTTTTATTTACAAATTTTTTTTACATCCCCAGTTTAATGACTTAGAGGTCGATTGTTCCCAGTTTAATGACGTGGTGGTCGACTGTGTTCAGAGAAAGGCAGATGTCTGAGAGAATTAGTTTCACGAAGAACTTCGGTCTCCGTTTGTATGAAATTGGCGGTCGCATCTTGACTGTTTACTTACACGCCTTTGGACAGTTCTATCTCTCCTGCCTTGTATTGCTTTTCGACCCAATCTTTGAATACGAAGCAGTCCTCAATGGCATGACCTATCACTCTGTGATAGGGGAAGTATTTGGGGTCGTCGGTCCTATTCGCTTCCTGCGGTCTTTTTGACTCTGGCAGTTGTAGACCGTTCTTCAGGGCGTCTTTGAATATTTTATGGATTTTGTCCCTTCTGAAGGAATAAACCTTATCCAGCTTCTCTTTCAGTGGAGATTCTCCCCCCTCTCCGAACATTGGCTTCCGAGGCTGGTTAGCGCTAGGCCCGCTCATCCCTTGCTTATTTCGGTTAGCCGAAGCATTGAAAGATTCAGAATCGTCGGGATCTCCGCCTTTTCGATTATCGTCCTTTCGGTTTCTCCAGGACCTATTGTTAGTTTGGGAATCCGAGGAGGACTCCTGCTTTGAGCGCTCCAGCATTTGAACTTTTATGGTCAGTTCTTCGAATGTTTTGAGACCCGCGGTGCATAGAAACGGGGCCATCCAATTGTTGAGATTTCCGACAAGGAGACTGACAGATTGGTCCTGCTCTATCGGTGGTTCACATTTGACGGAGAGATTGCGCCATCGGGTTATAAAATCCGTGTTGCTTTCGTTGTTCTTGGGCTTGGTCCTTACGAGCTCGGCAATGGTGATCTTATCGCTGACGCTCATGAACCTTTGTCGAAACAAAGATTCCATTTGGACGAAAGTAGTAACGGAGCCATCTGGTATGCTCGCGTACCAGTCGAAAGCAACATCGGTCAAGCTATTAACGAACTGGTAGAGGAGAAGCGCATCGTTGCCCCCAGTATTCCCGCATGAGGCTTTGAAATGGGCGATGTGCTGATTCGCATTTCCCGTCCCATCGAATCTTCCAAATTTGGGGGTGACATAGCCGCTAGGAAATTCTACCAGATCATACTGAGCAGGATATGGTCTCCCACTACTGCCGATATATTTTTGGGCTTCGGCTTCGGCCACCAATGTTTTGACTTTGCTGGCAACCAAATCCATGATTTGATCTTGAGTTAGCGGGCTATTGTCATCGGTAGCCAAGACATTTCCCGAGATAGAATGTTACAGATTTTCATGTAGTTCGCCCACTTTTGGATTTGAGGGAATAGGCGTCGGCTGCTTTGGCACACCACTTCCCGGTTCACGAGTAGAGCCCTCCGTTTGATTGGGCGGCTGAGAGGCAAGTCGGGCCGTGAGCTGCATCACGACATTCGTCAAGTCATCGATTTTGGAGTAGAGTTTGGCCATCTCCTTGTCTTTGTTTCTGAGCTGCTTTCGGAGCTCTTGAAGCAGCTCTTGCTCTGCGGTCCTGGGGCGGAAAGTCGGCTCTTCTTCGCTTTCCGAGCCCGACTCCTCATGGACCGAAAGGTCTTTCTGCCTATCATCCTCATCGAGAGGGTTTTCATCACCCAGCAGGGGCGGCTATTCTTGGGCAGCGGCAACCACATTCAGGCTAGATTGGACTTGAGATGTGGTGGCCCCATCCTTACTCTTGCTGCGCGTGCCTACCGTGTAGACAGTGTGGACCACATACCCAGCCATTTCCTCATCTTCGGCGGGGCAACCCTGTTCTTCGAACCTCATGAGGTTTAGCCTGGCCGGAGCCCTAGCCCTTTTGTTGGCTCTATATCTGAGCCTTTTCTCCCTCAGCTTCTCGATTTTGAAGGCTTGGCGGGCATCCGCTACCCGGGAAGCCATTGTGAGTTGATCAGAGGGGAGCTTAGAGAAGACACCCAATCGAGCAGTGGTCAGGGCACCGCTGGAGCATGGTCGGGACGCATTGTAGCTTTGTTGGTGTCGATGGCCTTGCCCCCAGCTGGGGCCATGGAGAGTCGTTCGGAAACGGACTTGCGCTTGGGCTGAGGTGCCTTCGCGACCACCACATTTGGCCTTTTGCCTTTCGGGACTGGTTTGTCTGCCACCGGGGCTTGAGGAACTGGGATGGCGCCAATTGGTATGAACATAATAGAGCCGAATGGTAGCAGCGGCTCCTCCCATTGTCGCCCGAGACTGGCCGGAAGGACCGTCCTGGAGTCTATCTTCATCGTGTAGGAGACAGGAGCTGAGTTCATCATCGAAGACATCGTCGGAAGGTGATTGCTTGAAAATCTGCATGAAAAAGTATTATTTTAGTATAAATATAGACATGTAAATTGATTGAGTTCGCATGAACGTTTAACCCGAAATATGGGAGGAGAGATTGGTCCCACCGGGCGTGCCAGAATCTGTAGGGTGTTTTTCGTCACCCCATTAAGATGGGAATACGCGCGCGCTTGTCAGGCGCATTACAGATTCCCCCTGCTTAGGATAGGCCGGGGTTTATTGATTGTGGGGATCCGAATCTCCGGCAGCCGCGGACTAAGCTGCCGTTAATTACCCCTCGCATTTGGAGCGAAAGAACCTCCGATTGACGGGTTAAACTGGTCATGCGAACTCAATATGCAGTGTGCTGGTGTGTGTGTATTTTTTTCTGTTTTATTCCACTTGTAAAAAGAGATATATACATATATATATATATATATATATATATATATATTCTATATATAAAAACGAAAATAAATAAGTAAATAAATATTTAGAGAATTATTATTTTTTTAATTAAATTTTTAAATATTTTTTTAATTTAAAAATATTATTTTTATTTATTTAATATTTATTTAATATTTTTTTTAAATAGAAAAAGGGGTTAAATAAAGAAAAGAAGAAAAGAAAATAATTATGTTTTTTTTAATTTTTAAATATTATTTATAATTTATTTAATATTTATTTATTTTTATTTTAAATAAAAAAAAGGAGGAAGAAAGAAGAAAAGACAATTTTTTATTTTATTTTATTATTTTTTTTTTAAAAAATGGGGGTCACATGGTAACATGTGTCACATGCTAACATGTGACCCCTCATGTGAGGGGGTCACATGTTAAACATGTGACCCGGTCACATGCTTTGCATGTGACCCCTCATGGGAGGGGGTCACATGTTTAACATGTGACCCCTCATGTGAGAGGGTCACATGTTAAACATGTGACCCGGTCACCCGGTTTGGTCACATGCTAAGCATGTGACCGCAAATTTTTTTTTTTATTTTTATTTACTACGTGGAGTTCAACTCCAAAAGAATTTTATATGGCCATAAAAATTATAATGTGGAGTTAAACTCCCCAAAAAAAGGTATTTTTTTGTGGAGTTAAACTCCAAAAGTATTTCTGCAGTGGAGTTAAACTCCAAAGGAAGTTTATTTGTGGAGTTGAACTCCAAAAGATTTTTACTATGTAGTCAAACTCCAAAAGAATTTTTGTAGTGGAGTTGAACTCCAAAATAATTTTCCTGGTGGTGGAGTTGAACTCCAAAAGAATTTTATTTGTGGAGTTGAACTCCAAAAGAATTTTCTCCTTTCTCCTTTGAGAAGAAACCCAAAATGGGTTCTCTTGAAACTCCAAGATCTAGATCTTGGATGATAAAAAAAGAGACCCTTTTCCTTCTCTTGATGGGGTTTTTGGAGATGGGTTTATGGCAAAACTTTATTTAGTTTTTTTTTAAAAAAAAGAGAGCTAAGCACTTGATTTATTTGGAAAATAAAAAGGAAGAGGAAGAACTTGAGAAAGAGAGAGTGGAGGAACAAACCCTAGTTTTTTAGGGAATGAAAAAAGTGTTGCTTTATTCATCATCATGTTGTCTTTTATAGGCTTACACATTTACATATAGCCCCTTGGACTTTTCAAAATGGCTTTTTGCCTATCCCATGGCTCATGTGTCATTTGTTTTTGCATATAAGCCATGAGCTTACAAAAATTTGGGTTTATGCCCATTTTGCATACATTCATGCACAAAAAATTACATAAAAATTATTTATGACATGATTTATATTTTAGCATGGGGAGGGTCGGCCGCTTCATGTTTCGGACTCGACCTGGGCATGGGCCCACTTGACCTGGGCTTGGGCCCACCTGACTTGGGGTTGACCTTGACTTTGACTCGGTCAATCGGGGTGTAAATTTTTACCCCAACAGCTATAACCGGAAATCCCTGGGCAGGGTTGCTGAGATTTACTGGTAAGTGTTACCAGTAGTTTCTCGAACTGTTATAGACCTCATATCGACACGACTTATCGAGCTATTGGGGTCTGACGTTTACCACCCTAGGCGAGATATGCGACATATCAGACGACGGGACCGGACTGTACGGTAAGTGTTACTGGTTGGATTCACAGGAGTGTGAGCGGGCTTGCTCGTTGATCTTCTGATCGCTCAATACCCGAGTGGCCGTTACGTTTAGCAGACCGCTTGCGGCTTGTGGGTGTTTGATATGATCATCACCTGCTGCCGGCGTATTGACGAGTCTTTAGAGTCCTACACAGAGGTTTCCTGGCTCAAGCGAAACGAAATAGGAGTGCATATGAGATATGTGCGGGACCGAGAATAATACCAGTATATGATACTGTATTCTATTCTCGCGATTTGTATCAACGGCAGGTTATATGTGATATAGCCGGGTTACCGAATCAAGTGTTGATTCGATACATTGATACACTTGATATTAGTCGGTTATATGCATTATGACCGGATCATTAAACAAGTGTTGATTTAATGATTTAATGTATAATTATATATTTGATATATTACTTTACATTAACTAGTATTTGTTCACTTAAGATTAACTTTCTCACTTGATGTGCACAAGTTATATATGTGATATATTTTTTTGCACTAGTTTGTATCATGTTTGATGATACATGCAAACTTGGGTGTGTGTTTACTTTAAACCATGTTTAGGTAAATGGTTATGGTTTTAATTTATTTATTAATTTATTTATTTATTCTTTTGGGCAAGAAATAAAATGGTGGATTCTTTTGTTTTCACTTGAAGCTTCATGAAGCTTTGACCATTTTGTTTCTTTCCTTAACCTAACCATTCACCTAAACCCTAGTTTAGTCTCTACATGAGTTTATCTCACCCATGGTTGCATTATGATAACCATCAATTGTTTTTCTTTTTGGAAACAATTCACTTTCTTTTCTTTCTTCTTCTTCTTCTTCATGAAGAGAAGAAACCATTGCTAGAAATTTCCAAGTGATGATTCCAAGTGAGAAATCCAAATCCAAAGTGAACCCACTTCCTATTTCTTCATCCTCTACCACTTGCCATGTTGTATAGGGTGTTTTCTTCACAAGTTTCATGAGCTAGTGAAGATGGAGCTTGAGTTAGAGTTGCCTCGACGTAGATCATCTTCAGCATCGAAGTCAACGACCTAGCCCGCTCATTTCTCCGACGAAACCATCGCTAGAGTCCGGGATCCCGGTGATCGCAGTGAAGGGACGTCATCACGGAGCTGAAGAAGTAGAGTACCGGATCTACAAAGGTTGTATTTCCATTCACTTAGTAGAAAAGTAGTTTGCTTGCATTTGTTTTCGCCTATCCTCTAGTTAACGATCGCATTAGGGTTTCTCGGCACATAGAAAATTTTGAATTTGGCATGGTTGATGCCTTGTGGAACCTCTTGAGTGTGCCTAGGAACCCTACAGCAAGAATCCTATGGGCTCTATCATCATGCAATAGTGAACTAAAGCATGTATACGATGATAAAGACAAACCAGATAGCATACTATCATCTCGAGCAAGACTGTCATATCGGTATAGGTCCTGCTTCAATCATTGCAATCACGTACCTGCGATCTAATAATTAGGTTTGAGGGCACTATATCCAACAATCTCCCACTTGCACTTAAGGCTAATTATTGCGATGTCGCATACTCATAGCCCGTGTGATACCGAACACCCAACTCCTCTACTAATCAGTTTCACAAAGCTAGTGTAAAACTCTTGTGTTCTAGAAATAGCCTCAGTGAGTGGATCCGCCCTGATGTTTCTTTCTATATCTCTCTAAATATCAAATTCGCGGAGAAAGCTATTTCCCGAATCGAGTAATATCTATCTTAGAATATGTCTGGATATCTGATGGGACCTAGTTCATAAATGAACTCCAAATCCAAACTTCTTAGATAATATCGATTACTGAAACTAATCAGTGTCCAGCACCATACCTCCCACAGTATCCTCTTGGACCATCTGTCCATAATACTGTCCCTCATCAGAGGGAAAACTATAACTCTGACAATCTCTTTGTCATCCATGTCACCTTTGAAGCCTGGAATGATAACCGTCTCCTGAAAGAGGCTGCCGTCATCAAATCCGTAGAACAGACACTCATGTTCTAAAACTGCTTCCTTATGTTTCTTCGTGATTGGATTAATATAAACTTATCGCAACTAGTGCAAATACAACATCTGTTGTGGTACTTGACATCTCACGATTGACTCCATTGCCTAATCAAGTGATCTGCCAATCATGCACATCCCTCTCTCTTTTAGTCTGTAAGACACCTTTAGAGAGGGTGACTCCATCATCTGCAGGTACATCACCATGCCAGGAGTCATCTATTCTAAAATACCATTAGAATACTGTCAAAATACCCACATTGGGAAACTACCCAAATCTAGATCTATAACCATAGATCTAGTAACCAAAATGTCTGATATTATATCCATATCCTTTGTGGAGAAACAACTGTGTGATGACCAAAGTACAACCGATCGTAGTATAGGAATTTTACTTCCTACTCTGTGTATGTCATCCAAATATCAGGACATCACACCCTACTACCTTCTCAACAGATCCATCCCCTATTCTGATGAAGTCAAAGCCATGACTGTCTCATCAAAATTAGATGATCTATCTCCGCTATAACTGCTGAAGTCTATAAATAGACATAAGCTACTTGCCCACTATGCTTCCGCTACTCCTACTGACTACGATAACCCTCTGGCAGAATAATATATAAGTGTAAGTCGATGTACTACACCCCACGACTTGCGGGGAGGCGGAAATATGAAAAACGATCTTGTTCTTTGCAATAACATCGACTAACCGCAAGAATCGTTGCTAAACGATAACTAACATAAGCATAGGAGGTCTAAACTACTATGTGAAGTGATTATACCTAATGAACCGTGTCCTTCATCTTTTCGTTCTCCACCTCCTCTTCGGCCTTCTCTATGTAGTAGATGATCCACTCGAGAGCTATACTTCAAGCTTCACCTCTAACTTGAGGTAACTAGGTTTCTTAAAGTGCCAATCTAAGTAACCTAGGTGATATAGAGTTGGATTATGGATTGATTAGTCTATTGTAATCCTTTATTTCAACACATGAGAGGGGATGATTAGAGTTTGAAGAGAGAGAGCTTGAGGACAGAGAAGGCGAGCATGAGAATGAGAGTGAGATAATGATCTCTCATGATATATATGAAGCATTATATTTATCAAATAAATAAAATAAAGGATTTATTAACCATGCTTCATAAATACAAATGAGTGATTCATCTACATGAGTCATTAAGCATTTATGATGCATTAATGACAAGGATGAATCACACAAATGAGTCACTAATCTCATTTAATGCTTATGCCACCTAAACCCCCAAGTCACCATCCTTCTAGAAGCTTCTCAGGAAATTACGAGAACGCCCTTCCTATCCGTGAAAACACGGAAAAACTTTAGACTGTATAAATCCAATATCCCGATACTAGAATCTGGCTTAAACCAAAGTCGGCTAGTAAAAACTGTCCGAAAGTCGTACGTGCGTAAACACACGTATGCGTCCGAACCCTTGTCGTCAAACCATACGACCTCTATATCGTTTCGCCTGGAGCAGGGAAACTCTCTGTGTGGGACTCTAATGACTCGACTACTACGCTGGCAGTGGGTTTAACCACAGACCGCAAGCGGCACTAGCTGTACGTAACGGTCCCCAGGTAGATGTCGATAAGAAGGCCGATGAGGAAACCCATCCGAACTCCTACTGAGCCTGATGTGACAATCTCCGAACAGTCCGGTCTATTCGTCTAAGACTATCGCATATCGGGCCTAGGGGGTGGCAAGCGCCAGTCCCCTAATAGCGGTATAAGTCGTGTCGGAGTGAAGCCCATTACACCCTGAGAAACTACTGGAACCTACCAGCAAATCTCGCTTGCTCTGGCCAGGGACTTTGCGTAATAGCTCTCTGACACAGCGCGATATCAACTCCTAATACCGGGAGAGACGAATTCTGTCTAACTGCCACTACCTCTAAGTGCTCGGGACTGCACCCAACTGCTACCTGTTTGCATGACTCCTTTGAGCCGTGGTAGGGTAGCAATCTAAGGACAATGGAACACACTCGAGGCGAAGTAGCAGTGTCAAGTCTGAGGACTATGCTGTACTCATGTCACCTAGGAACTGTTAACTGACGACTGGTATAAAACCAACCAACAGTTCCCTGCGAGTCCTGTCCGGTGTACCCGTAACCCAACTAGCACCTGTATACTATCTCCAGTACGACGTACTGACGGCTGTGGGACAGACCATCTCCCCAACTGGGATGAGAAGCGTACACACTGGTCTACTCCAGAGTATTGATGCCCTGTCTCGATAATCCTACGACTAGGGACCTGAATAAGGATGTGCTTGTAGACTTCCCAGCCCCCACCAGTGTGACTGCCATCACAACGCTGGTAGTCAAGCAAGATCGCAAGAGCTCTATCAATACGTATACTCACATATTAAGATAGAAAAACCAAGTAGCATACTACCATGTTTAGCAAGACTGTTATATACGTGTGAATATCCCAAGCTTCCATTAAGTAATATATAAACTAGTATGATACAATAATGGCCCCTAGGGCATATACACTAACAATCTCCCACTTGCACTAGGGCCATGTACAGGCATATCAAAGACCGATGATCTCGAGTAGCCTCTCGAATTGAATCTGAGGTAGGGCCTTCGTGAATGGATCAGCAATGTTCACTTCAGTAGCAACTCTCCGAACCTCGATCTCCCGACGATCAATGATCTCCCTGATCAGATGATACCGCCTTAAGATGTGTCTGGACTTCTGATGGGACCTTGGTTCCTTCGCTAAAACTATAGCTCCGTTGTTGTCGCAATACAGAGGTATTGGATCAACAATGGTAGGAACCACCTGAAGTTCTGTTAGGAACTTCTTCATCCAGACCGCTTCTTTTGCGGCATCACAAGCAGCAATATACTCTGCTTCCATCGTCGAGTCAGCAACGGTGTCCTGCTTGGAACTCTTCCAGCACACCGCCCCTCCATTGAGGGTAAAGACATAACCCGACATGGACTTGGAATCGTCCTTATCACTCTGGAAGCCGTAATCAGCAAAGGCCTCCATCTTGAGGTCTTTTCCGCCGTAAACCAAGAACATCTCCTTAGTCCTTCTCAGGTACTTGAGAATGTTCTTTACTGCTATCCAGTGTTTCTCCCTTGGGTCTGACTGATACCGGCTTACCACGCTCAGTGCGTAAGCTACATCTGGTCTGGTGCACAACATCGCATACATTATAGAGCCTACCGCAGAAGCGTAGGGTATAATAGACATGCGTTTCCTTTCCAAATCAGTCTTAGGAGATATCTCTTTGGAGAGGGTGATTCCGTGACAAGCCGGTAGATTACCGCGCTTAGAATCTTCCATACTGAATCTTTTCAGTATAGTGTTGATATACCTGGACTGCGAAAGTCCCAACATCCTCTTGGATCTATCACGATTGATCCGGATCCCCAGAATGTAAGAGGCATCACCCAGGTCTTTCATGGAGAACCTGTGTGACAAGAATCCTTTGACAGATTGTAGCATAGGAATGTCATTTCCTATCAATAGAATGTCATCCACGTACAAGACGAGGATTACGACACTTCTGGCTACAACTTTACTATATATACATGGTTCATCTGGATTTTTGATAAAGTCATATTCTTTGACTGTCTCATCAAAACAGATGTTCCAACTCCGCGATGCTTGCTTCAGTCCATAAATGGACTTAAACAACTTGCATACTTTACCGTTGCTCCCACTCTGATTAAAACCTTCTGGCTGATCCATATAGACGCACTCTTCTAAATTACCATTCAGAAAAGTCGTCTTTACGTCCATCTGCCAGATTTCATAATCATGGAAGGCAGCAATAGCAAGAAGGACCCGAATGGATTTAAGCATAGCCACTAGAGAAAAAGTTTCGTCATAGTCCAAATTAGGTCTTTGACGAAAACCCTTTGCAACAAGTCTAGCCTTATAGGTTTCCACCTGTCCATCTACACCAATCTTTTTCTTGAAGATCCATTTGCATCCTATTGGTTTTACCCCATTTGGAGCAAAGTCCAAAGTCCATACTTTGTTGGTGTACATGGACTCCATTTCGGTCCGCATTGCATCTAGCCATCGTACCGAGTCGCCGCTCTGGATGGCCTGCTGTAAGCTAGTAGGTTCATCATCATCTATGACGCAATCCTCTCTATCCCCATCTATGAGAAAACCGTAGTATCTCTCAGGCGGATGAGACGGCCTACTACTTCGGCGGAGGGGTGCGGGAATGTCCTGTTCTTCTTGAACTACTGGTTCAACCAAACTTTCAGTAGTAGTTTGTGGTTCTGGAATTTCTTCCAGTTCTATTTCGCTCCCACTTGTTTCCTTTTCTAAAAAGTGATGTTCTAGATGTTAGTTATATGTATGCCCTAGAGGCCATTACTATACATAGGATGTATATTGTAGTGGATGCTTGGACATATATAGGGATGACTTTCTTGCTCGATATGATAGTATGCTATCTGGTTACTCTTTACCTTAACGTGTACACTGCTTGTCTCTCTGTTACATGTTGGTAAAGCCCTTAGGATGTGTACTTGACTACCTGGACTATGATGCGGATCATACTAGTGGGGACATGGTAGTCCATAAGTACATCCTTCAAGATCCCTAGCCGTGCGTGTATCGAGACAGGACATCGATATACCAGAGTAGACCAGCGTATACCTTCTCGACCCATACAGATGGGCGATGGATGATCCCATATCCATTGGTGTTTGACATCAGAGATGATATACGGGTGCTCAGTGGAGACTGTGTACACTGGACGGACTCGCCGAGAACTCCCAGATGGTATTATACCTTACGTCAGATGGCAGTTCTCTGGTGACACTGGTATAGGTTAGTCTGTAGACCCGAGATCGTCATAGAGTCTTGTGTGATTCCCACTGTGCTTTGATTTCCATCATACCACGTCCAAGAGGGCGTGCAAAAAGGTGGCTTTTGGGTACAGTCCCGAATCACATGGAGGCAATGAGCGATAGGAGGGGTTTCGTCTCTCCCGGTATAGGGAGTTGATGTTGCACTGTGCTCGATTGGCTATAACAGGAAGTCCTTGGCTAAGGATGCTTTAGGGATTTACTGGTAAGTGTTACCAGTAGTTTCTCGACCCGTTATGAGCCTCATATCGACACGACTTATCGAGTTATTGGGGTCTGACGTTTACCATCCCTAGACGAGATATGCGACATATCAGACGAAGAGACCGGACTGTACGGTAGTGTTACTGGTTGGATTCACAGGAGTGTGAGCGGGCTTGCTCGTTGATCTTCTGATCGCTCAATACCCGGGTGGCCGTTATGTTTAGCAGACCACTTGCGGCTTGTGGGTGTTTGATATGATCATCACCTACTGCCGGCGTATTGACGAGTCTTTAGAGTCCTACACAGGGGTTTCCGGGCTCAAGCGAAACAAAATAGGAGCGCATATGAGATATGTGCGGGACCGAGAATAATACGAGTATGTGATACTGTATTCTATTCTCGCGATTTGTGACATTGATCGGTTGTATGCGATATAGCTGGGTTATCAGATCAAGTGTTGATTCGATAAGTTGTTACTATTGATATTAGTCGGTTATATGAATATGACCGGATTGTTAAATCAAGTGTTGATTTAACGATTTAATGTATATTTGACATATTACTTTACATTAACTAGTATTGGTTCACTTAAGATTGATTTTCTCACTAGTTTGTGCACATTGTTTATATGTGATATATGCAAGTGTACATGTTTGTATCATGCTTGATGATACAAACAAGTTCTGTGTATGAGACTTGAACCGAATCAAGGTTAAATATTTTCCTAGCATATAAGAAAAGAGGGCGACTTTGGTCAAAGCTATCAAGCTTCATGAAGCTTGATAAACATTGACAAAGTCAACTCTTTTGTCATTTGTATAAGATATTAGTTAACCCAACCCTTAACCTAATGCTTTGGTTAATTCTCTACATGAGTTAAGCATGAGGGCTTAACTCAACCATGGTGCCATGATTAAAAGGATAAGTTTCGTATTATTCTTTTAATTTTCTTCTTCTTCTTCTTCATCAAGCTCCACAAAAGCTTGCTAGCTCCAATGGTGCCATGGGAAAAAGAGTGAGAAATCCAATTCTAAAGTGAACCCACTTCCTATTTCTTCATCCTCTACTACTTGCCATGTAGTATAGGGTGTTCTCTTCACAAAGTTTTTGACCAAGTGAAGGAATAGCTTGAGTTTGAGTCTCCCCGACGTAGATCATCTTCGGCATCGAAGTCAACGACCTAGCCCGCACATTTCTCCGACGAAACCATCGCTAGAGTCCGGGATCCCGATGATCGCAGCGGAGGGACGTCAACACGGAGCTAAAGAAGTAGAGGACCGGATCTACAAAGGTTGTAGTCACTGTCACTTGTAGTTAAGTTGTTAACTTGCATGTTCTTTCGCCTTACCTCTAGTAATCGATTTAGTTTAGGGTTTCTCGGCACCGGAAATTTTTTAATTTGGCATGGTTGATGCCTTATGGAACCTCTTGTGTGTTCCTACGAACCCTACAGTGGTATCAGAGCCTAGCTAGAGCATTAGGCGATGTGTTTATGAAGTTAAAACTCCGAACGAACCCGAAATCGACAAAGCAAACCCCTCTCTGGACATTTTTTAAAATATGGGATTTTTCTGAATTAAAAATGCCTAAAAAAATAAACAGGAAATTATAAGAAACGCTGTGCAAAACGACAACTTGTTGAGCCCAAAGCGCCGCGGAAACGCGGCACGAGCATTGCTCGTGCGGCGGTTCCGCGGCCATAGTGTGACGTCACTGCTTTCTGTTTGCACAGTTATGTTTATATTTAATTCCCTGATATTTTATGGGTATTTTTATCTGACTCAAGTGTTGAGTATTTTGGGGTTTATTTTGTATTCGTCGATTCGATCACAAATTTTAAATTCGTAATTTTTTCCGGATATTTTAGAACATGTTAAAAAGTTCGACTGGATATATATACCCACTTTTTCCTTGCCGGGAAATTTCCAAGTGTTGGATTTTTCCGTAGTTTGAAAACGTTCTAAGTAGTGCAAGTAACGCGAAGGACCCTCTAGAAGACAATAAACCTTAACTCGATTATGTGACCGTCTTGAACTGCCCTTTGAACCTTAGGGTTTGGGGCAGTACGGCGTGCCACATGTGAGGCGTTGGCTTGACCCTTCTACGGCTGGACCGTTGGTACTGTGGCATGAAGTGAATGTTTTTAAACTTATTTCATGTGTTGAGCTGTTTCGGGAAAACTTGGGTGTTTGATTGTTCGATCGGAAAGTTTAACATTTTCTATTTATCTGGAATGTGATACAATATTTGGAATCCACAAGTAGTTATGAGATAACTGATTTGGATGTTATAAACATAGCACTTTAGTCTCACTTGATCGGTTGCCACGGAATTTTGATGTGATCAAAAGTCCGTCGCAATCACGTAGCGTACGCGGATACTCGCCGGGTAAAACTTAATAGACAGCCATGCCCCATAGCCCCGACCAAATGACTGTAGGAGAACCCCGTAGCCAAAAGCATCCATTCGGGTGCTCGCGGCAGCGGTGTTCCGCCTTAGTGCATTTCGTCGACGGCATCTGGGGGTGCGGCCATCTACTGAAGTTTGCGACGAGCATTCGATCAGGATGTTGGGAATCTTGTTGAATTGCCCTACTTGATATTGAAAAGTGTTTTCGATAATGAGACTAAAATGCGGGGTTTATAATTGTTAGGCATGCGATGTCTAAGGAATTCATTTGATTAGGCATGAGATGTCTAAAGAGGTTGCGAATTCTAACTGTTGTAGTTTTACACTTTCTTTCTGTGACCGTAAGTGTGATATGTGATATCGCCGGTTTCGTTGCTAGATGTCAACGACAATTGGGATGCGCATATATACTTAAGTTGATGACATGTGATGTTATGTGTTGCTGGATATGTTATATTGGATCGTCGCGTTTTGAATAGCCGGGGGTTTTATGTGAGATGAGAGCTTTTATTTTCATTCATGTAAAAACTTGTATGTAATATTCTTTTATTGGGGCACTTCCAGGTTGCGGAAGATGTCACCATTGTATATTATTTACTTTTCCGCACTAGGATAGACCCAAGGAGGGGAGCACAAGTAACCGGGTTCTAGGGTCCAGAGGGAGACCATCTCGAGGAGTCGAGTCCGGGTCTCCTAACTCTAGAATTGGTAGGGTTGCTTGCTGCTCTCGTAGGGGTCTAGGGGTGTGGGTTTAGCTATTTATCGCGACCGTGGAATCCGTGTTTTATACAGGCTCGTATTGAAAACACGGACGTCCTACTATATCCAATATTTCATATGTTTCTTCTGCTGCGATATCTGTGATGTGTGTAGGGTTCCTAGGCACACTAATGAGGTCTCACAATAGATCAAACATGCCCAATTCAAATTTTTTCATGTGCCTACAAACCCTAATACGGATCGTTAACTAGATGATAAGGCGATGCAATGCGAGTTAACAACTTTAACTAAGAGGAAAGTGATTACAACCTTTGTAGATCCGGTCCTCCACCTCTCTAGCTCCGTGATGACGTCCCTCCGCTGTACCTATCGGAATCCGAACTCTGGCGATGGTTTCGTTGGAGAAATGATCGGGCTAGGTCGTCGACTTCGATGCCGAAGATGATCTACGTCGAGGCAACTCAAGATCAAGTTCCACCTTCACCAAGTCGTGAGACTTGTGAAGAAAACACCCTATACTACTTGGCAAGTGGTAGAGGATGAAGAAATAGGAAGTGGGTTCACTTTAGAATTGGATTTCTCACTCTTTTTCTCATTTCACCATTGAAGCTAGCAAGCTTTTTGAAGCTTGATGAAGATGATGAAGATGAAAGAATAAAAATGAATTATCTTCATAAGAAAATCCCATTAATTCTTATCATAATGCAACCTTGGTTAAGTGTAGAGAATAAACCAAGGTTAGGTGAATGGTTAGGTTTAGGAAAGAAACAAGAATGGTCAAAGTTTCTTGAAGTTTCAAAGAAACAAACAAAATAAGCAACCATATCTTTTCTTTCCATAAAATAAATAAATGAATAAGTAAATAAATCAAACCCTAACCAATCACTTAATCATGGTTTAAAGTAAACCTACACCCAAGCTTGCATGTATCATCAAACATGATACAAACTAGTGCACAAAACTATATCATATATATAATGTGCACATCAAGTGAGAAAATCCATATTAAGTGAACAAATACTAGTTAATGTAAAGTAATATATCAAATATATAATTATACATTAAATCATTAAATCAACACTTGATTCAATGATCCGGTCATGTCGCATATAACCGACTAGTATCCAATGTATCGACTTATCGAATCAATCTTCGATTTGATAACTAGGTTATATCGCATACAACCAATCAATACATTCATCACGAGAATAGAATACGGTATCACATGCACGCATTATTCTTGGTTCCGCACATATCTCATATGCGCTCCTATTTCATTTCGCTTGAGCCAGGAAACCTCTGTGTAGGACTCTAAAGACTCGTCAATACGCCGGCAGCAGGTGATGATCATATCAAACACCCGCAAGACACTAGCGGTCTGCTAAACGTAACGGCCACCCGGGTATTGAGCGATCAGAAGATCGACATGCAAGCCCGCACACACTCCTGTGAATCCAACCAGTAACACTTACCGTACAGTCCGGTCTGTTCGTCTGATATGTCGTATATCTCGCCTAGGGGTGGTAAACGTCAGACCCCAATAGCTCGATAAGTCATGCCGACGTGAGGTCCATAACATGTGTGAAACTACTGATAACTCTTACCAGTATATCATTGCAACCCTGGCCAGGGATTTCCTGTTATGGCCAGTCATGCATAGCGCAACATCAACCCCCAATACCGGGAGAGACGAATCCCCTCCTATCGCTCATTGCCTCCATATGAATCGGGACTGTACCCAAAAACCACCTGTTTGCACGACTCAGTAGAGCCGTGGTAAGGTGGAAATCAAAGCACAGTGGGAGACACACAAGACTCTATGACGATCTCGGGTCAACAGACTAAGCTGCACCAGTGTCACCAGAGAACTGCCATCTAACGTGAGGTATAATACCATCTGGGAGTTCTCGGCGAGTCCATTCAGTGTACCCAGTCTCCACTGAGCACCTGCATACCATCTCCGATGTCAAACACCAATGGATATGGGATCATCCATCGCCCATCACATGGGTCGAGAAGATATACGCAAGTCTACTCTGGAATATCGATGCCCCGTCTCGATATTCCCACGACTAGGCACATTGAAGGATGTACTCATGGACTATGCAGGCCCCACTAGTATGATCTGCATCATAGTCCTGGAAGTCGAGTACACATCCTAAGGGCTTTATCAACATGTAACAGAGAGACAGAAAGTATACATGTTAAGATAAAGAGCAACCAGATAGCATACTATCATGTCGAGCAAGAAAGTCCTACCTATATATGTCCCAGCATCCACTACAATATACATCCAATGTACAGTAATGGCCTCTAGGGAATACATATAACTAACAATCTCCCACTTGCACTAGGGCCATCTGTAGCAGTAGTTGTAGTATCTAATACTCAACCATCCCCTAAAAGTCTCTCTTTGGGAAAAGGCCTTCATGAGTGGATCCACCGTGTTGTCCTCTGAGACTACTCTCCTAACCTCGATCACCCTGGAGATCAACTATCTCCATGATCAGGTGATGCTGCCTCAGAATATGTCTGGGTCACTGATGGGACCAGGGTTCTTGGGCCAAAGCCACACATCCATTGTCATACAATGGTAGGAACCTAGTTCATCTTATGAACCAATATACACCCAAACTGCCTCTTTGGTAATATCTTTAATAGCGATATTACCAGCCTTTATCGTCTAGTTTGCCACGGTATTTAGCTTGGAACTCTTCCAACATACCGTCCCTTTACTGAGGTTAAAAACAATGCCTGCGACTGACACTCAGTCGTGCTTATCACCCTGGAACGTTTCCAGTGATTCTCCCCAGGATCAACTGATACTATCTCACTATAGTTAGTGAGAATCCTAACATCCATTTAGATCTATCTCATAGATCCAAATCCCTGGATTTATGAGGTATCACTTTGACCCTATTGGAGAATCCTTGTGATAAGCGGAGATTGACCGAGCGTAGTATAGGAAACTCTTTTCCTATCAAGAGTATGTCATCCACGTACTCTACGAGGAACATCACCATACTCCATACTACCCTTTTGTACATACAAGGTTCATCTACCATTTTAATGAAGTCAAACTCTTTGACTACCACATCAAAACAGATGTTCCAACTCCGCGATGCCTGCTTTATTTTGTAAAGCAACTTGCACATGTTTCCGCTGCTCCCACTGTTTATGAAGCCCTCTGGCTGTGTACTTACAGACGTTCTTATCTAAATCAATATTTAGAGAAGCAGTCATGGCACCCAACCACCAGATATCGTAGTCATGGAATGTAGCAATGGCAAGTAGGATCTGGATGGACTTAAGCATAGTCCCTGGAAAAGGTTTCATCATTATCCACGCCTGGTTGATGACAAAAACCTTTAACAAGTCTAACTTTGAAAGTCTCAACTTTTCCATCTACACCAAGTAATCTTCTCAAGATATACTTGCTCCTGATGGGGATTTAACCCTTCAGATATCGCAACCAAAGTCCATACTTTGTTGGTGTATATGGATTCCATCTCAGATCGCTAAGCATCTAGCCATTCTTACAGAGTCCCTACTCTCGATGACCTGCTCGAATCTAGTTGGGTCATCATCTCATGATGCAATCCTCGCTCCCACTGTCATCGAGAAACCGAAGTATCTCTCAGGAAGGTGAGGAACCCTACCAGATCGGCGGAGAGGCTGAGGTTCGTCGGGGACTATTGAATCCTTTGGTTCTGTCAAATCATCTGCTGCAGTTTTGTATAGCTGGAACCTTTCCAGTTCTACAGAACTGACCTTGCCTCGATCTTGTCCGGATTTTTCTTTTGACATAGGCCGGACAATCCCAAATCTTAACTTGCTTAAGTGATGGGTTCTTCCCATACCATATCTTATATGAAGTGGTAGGCACTGATTTGATTCGAACCTAATTCAATAGGTATGCATCTCTCAAGTGCACAACCTCAAAAGTAAATAGGTAACTCAGCAGTACTCATCATAGAGCACACTATATCCAATATGGTGTGATTGCTCCACCCCGATACACCGTTATGCTGTGGTGCATTCAGAGGAGTAGTACGGTGAGAGAATCTCATTCCCAGGAATTCTATGCACAAGTATTCTCCTTCCTGATCACATCAAAGGACATAATACTTATACCCGTATTTTGGTTCTCTTCTTCTAACTTATATTCTGTGAATATCTCAAAAGTTTTGGACCTATGTTTCAACAGGAACATATGGCTGAATCTTGAGAGACTATCAGAGAATGTAATGAAGTATAAAGAACCAATCCTGGCATGTGTAGACAGGAGACCTTACATACATCATCATGTATCAGTCCCAAGAGTTTACTAACTCTTTCTCTGTTTCCAGTAAACGGAGCTATGGTCATCTAATCTTTGTGACATGACTGGCAAGTTTCACAAGATGTAAATTCAAACTGATTTAAATATGCATCTAAAATGTAACTTCAGCCAGTCGGGTCGCATTGATATGACCTAGTTTACAATGCCTCAAGAAGGATTCGTTCATTTCTGAACTCTTCCTCTTGTGTGTGTTCTGTATACTAGCAACTGTAGTTTGATTTAGAACATCAATGCTTTTAGATAACGTGCCTGAACCGATCAACTTTTGATATAGGAAATGTTCAAAACATTATCCATCAATACAAAATTTTATCATTTCTTTACTAATAAAGAGACTGATATGATTTTGTATATCAGGTTCGGTATCTAATAGCATTTGTTCAGAATCAATGTATTGGTAATACATGGGGACAGTGACCAACAGACTTGGCTGCAACACTTGCCCCGTTTTCTGTCTCATGAAACTTATCACCCGTTCTCAGTTTTTCTACCTTTCGGTAGCCCTATGTAACAGATTACATATCTGGGATCCTGATCCGGTATCAAATACCCAGGATTTAGAGGATACTGAGAAACGGTTCTTTATAATGAACACACCCGAAGGAGATGCATCTCATGCACTTTCTTCGTTTGGGCGGCATGGGAATTCTGGTATTTCCCTATTTTATGCTCTGTCTTATAACAATTATAAGTTGGAGCGGGACCAACGTTCCCCAGCTAAGTATAACTAGCGGGTTCGGTCAATACATCCATATTATTATCTTGATTAAGGCGTGATATGTTCGCTACCTGGAGAGAGAGAAAAGAAAACACTCTGCGTGCGCTCTTGCAATATTAGATTGGTTATATATTTATCTAATCAGGATGGCTCCCACTGTTTTTATCAAATCTTCCTTCAAACCCTAAAAGGAAAGACAAGCCGGGATTAATTACACTCTACAAGTTCGCCAATCTTTCAGCCAGGCCAGTGTCGGTACTTTGAGGGAGGTTCCTCGTGCTTTCGCACGGACCTAATTACAGTAAACCTCGTTTTCCCAGAGGCGTAACCCCGTTGACACCTTTCTAGACACCTACTTGATCGGCTAATTGTAAAGTGCAAAACTCTTCTAGGAGTAACAATTACTCGCAGTGGGTATCGGGATCCAACTATCATATAGAAGGTATGCAATCTCATTGCAAATTTCAACACTTGAAATTCCCGATAAAGATTTTTACCCCTAGCACCTATGACCTTGGCTAAGGTCAACAAATCATAAGCACTAGTCAAGTTTTACCCGTCATTTCATGATTAATTAGACCCACCCACATGACCCTTGGCTAAGGTCAACAAAGCACATGATTGCCCTAACTAATCGCATCATATACTGTATAAGAAGACATCACTTAGCTACCGCACACTACGCCTCGGCTATGGTCGACAAACGTAGCACGAATACTAAGTACTCTACTTCCTAAAATGACGGAGGGTTGTGGATGGTTTTTATGAAAACCTTTAACGCTTTGAACTTGATCTCGTTGCAGAATTAAATGGTTTTTAAATGGAATGTTTTTGAAGCTTTTCTAGTTTTGCTAAAGGGGTCACTCCCGGTGAAGGGATCGTCGACCCTTTCCTCGTCGAATGAGGTGCGGGATATATCATATATATCACTGTGCAAAGCGGAAACTATAGAAGTAATCAAAAGACAAACCGAGTGTGTAGCATCTGCCAGTTATTGCTAAATGAGTCACTCCCGGTGAAGGGATCTCGGTCCTTTCCTCATCGAATAAGGTGCAGGATGTTCTTCAAGGAACACCGCGATGCAAAGCAAGAACTGTAGCTACCTGTTTTGTTTTGAAATTCGATTCCACAACATCAATTAGGTTTATTTTCTTTCATTAATCTCATTAATGAACGTCCCATCAATTAAGTCCACCTAAACATCACAGATAAATATAACGTACGCTTATGCCATCCGCATTCGCCTCGATGTCCCGTCTGCACCGTTAGGTTAGGTAACTAACGCCAGAGCGAGGCAGGGCTAGCGCGGGTGTAAAACATAAGCAACGTCTATATAATATATCATATATACTATATATAATATCTATCTGAACAAATCACATGATCACATCACAGATAACGCAGCAGAAAATATCATATGAAATATTGGATATACTAGGACGTCCGTGTTTTCAATACGAGCCAGTATAAAAAACGGATTCCACGGTCGTGATGAATAGCCAATCCCACACCCCTAGACCCGTACGAGAGCGGCAAGCAACCCTACCAATTCTAGGGTTAGGAGACCCGGACTCGACTCCTCGAGATGGTCTCCCACTGGACTCTAGAACCTGGTTACTTGTGCTCCCCTCATTGGCTCTATCCTAATGCGGAAAAGTAAATAATATACAAATGGTGACATCATCCGCAACCTGGAAGTGCCCCAATAAAAGAATATTACATATAAGTTTTTACATGAATGAAAATGAAAAACACTCATCTTACATAAAAAAACCCCGGCTATTCAAACACGACGATCCAATATAACATATCCAGCAACACATAACATCACATGTCATCAACGTAAGTAAATATGCACATCCCAATTATCGTTGACATATAGCAACGAAACCGGTGATATCACATATTACACTTACGGTCACAGAAAAGAAAGTGTAAAACTACAATAGTTGGAATCTGCAACCTCTTTAGACATCGCATGCCTAATCAAATGAAATACTTAGACATCGCATGCCTAACAATTATAAACCCCGCATTTTAGTCTCATTATCGAAAACTCTTTTCAATATCAAGTCGGGCAATTCTACTGGATTCCCGATATCCTGATCGAATGCTCGTCGCAAACTTTAGTAGACGGCCGCACCCCTGATACCGTCGACGAAGTGCACCAAGGCGGAACACCGCTGTCGCGAGCACCCGAACGGATGCTTTCAGCGACGGGGTTCTCCTACAGTCACTTGGTCGGGGCTATGGGGTGAGGCTGTCTATTAAGTTTACCAGGCGAGTATCCGCGTACGCTACGTGATTGCGACGGACTTTTGATCACATCAAAATTCCGTGGCAACCGATCAAGTGAGAATAAAGTGCTATGTTTATAACATTCATTCAGTTATCTCATAACTACTTGTGAATTCCAAATGTTGTATCACATTCCGGGTAGATAGAAAATGTTAAACTTTCCGATCGAACAATCGAACACCCAAGTTCTCCCGAAACAGCTCAACACATGAAATAAGTTTAAAAACATTCACTTCGTGCCTCAGTACCAACGGTCCAGCCGTAGAAGGGTCAAGCCAACGCCTTACATGTGGCACGCCGGACTGCCCCAAACCCTAAGGTTCAAAGGGCGGTTCAAGACGGTCACATAATCGAGTTAAGGTTTGTTGTCTTCTAGAGGGACCATCACATTACTTGCACTACTTAGAACGTCATTAAACTACAGAAATATCCAACAATTGGAAATTTCCCGGCAGGGGAAAAAGTGGGTATTTATATCTGGTCGAACTTTTAACATATTCTAAAAATACCTGGAAAAACACATAGACGAAATTAAAGATTCCGATCAAAATATCGAACTCCCAATACAACCCAGAAAAATCAACTCTTGAGTATACATTAAAATTCCCAGAGAACTCAGCAATGAAATAAAAAAGTTACTGTGCAAAAATTAATGCAGAAGGTGACCATATGGCCGCGGAACTGCCGCACAAGCCCTGCTCGTGCCGCGGTTCTGCGGCGCTTTAGTCGAATTGGCCGCTCGAATTTCACAGTAATTCTTAAAAACTCCTTCTGATTTTTCTGCATATTTTTAATTCGTAAAAATCCCCGATTTCAAAAAATATACAGAGAGCAATTTGAGATTAGGGTTTCGGTTCGATCGGACTTCTAACTCCGTCTATGCATCGCCTAAGGCTCTAGCTAGGCTCTGATACCACTGTAGGGTTCCTAAGCACACTAATGAGGTCTCACAATAGATCAAACATGCCCAATTCAAATTTTTTCATGTGCCTACAAACCCTAATACGGATCGTTAACTAGATGATAAGGCGATGCAATGCGAGTTAACAACTTTAACTAAGAGGAAAGCGATTACAACCTTTGTAGATCCGGTCCTCCACCTCTCTAGCTCTGTGATGACGTCCCTCCACTGTAGCTATCGGAATCCAGACTCTGGCGATGGTTTCGTCGGAGAAATGATCGGGCTAGGTTGTCGACTTCGATGCCGAAGATGATCTACGTCGAGGCAACTCAAGATCAAGCTCCACCTTCACCAAGTCATGAGACTTATGAAGAAAACATCCTATACTACTTGGCAAGTGGTAGAGGATGAAGAAATAGGAAGTGGGTTCACTTTAGAATTGGATTTCTCACTCTTTTTCTCATTTCACCATTGAAGCTAGCAAGCTTTTTGAAGCTTGATGAAGATGAAAGAATAAAAATGAATTATCTTCATAAGAAAATCCCATTCATTCTTATCATAATGCAACCTTGGTTAAGTGTAGAGAATAAACAAAGGTTAGGTGAATGGTTAGGTTTAGGAAAGAAACAAGAATGGTCAAAGTTTCTTGAAGTTTCAAAGAAACAAACAAAATAAGCAACCATATCTTTTCTTTCCATAAAATAAATAAATGAATAAGTAAATAAATCAAACCCTAACCAATCACTTAATCATGGTTTAAAGTAAACCTACACCCAAGCTTGCATGTATCATCAAACATGATACAAACTAGTGCACAAAACTATATCATATATACAATGTGCACATCAAGTGAGAAAATCCATCTTAAGTGAACAAATACTAGTTAATGTAAAGTAATATATCAAATATATAATTATACATTAAATCATTAAATCAACACTTGATTCAATGATCCGGTCATGTCGCATATAACCGACTAGTATCCAATGTATCGACTTATCGAATCAATCTTCGATTTGATAACTAGGTTATATCGCATACAACCAATCAATACATTCATCGCGAGAATAGAATACGGTATCACATGCACGCATTATTCTCGGTCCCGCACATATCTCATATGCGCTCCTATTTCGTTTCGCTTGAGCCAGGAAACCTCTGTGTAGGACTCTACAGATTCGTCAATATGCCGGCAGCAGGTGATGATCATATCAAACACCCGCAAGCCGCAAGCGGTCTGCTAAACGTAACGGCCACCCGGGTATTGAGCGATCAGAAGATCGACGAGCAAGCCCGCACACACTCCTGTGAATCCAACCAGTAACACTTACCGTACAGTCCGGTCTGTTCGTCTGATATGTCGCATATCTCACCTAGGGATGGTAAACGTCAGACCCCAATAGCTCGATAAGTCATGCCGACGTGAGGTCCATAAAATGTGTCAAACTACTGATAACTCTTACCAGTATATCACTGCAACCCTGGCCAGGGATTTCCTGTTATGGCCAGTCGTGCATAGCGCAACATCAACCCCCAATACTGGGAGAGACGAATCCCCTCCTATCGCTCATTGCCTCCATGTGAATCGGGACTGTACCCAAAAACCACCTGTTTGCACGACTCAGTAGAGCCATAGTAGGGTGGAAATCAAAGCACAGTGGGAGACACATAAGACTCTATGACGATCTCGGGTCAACAGACTAAGCTGCACCAGTGTCACCAGAGAACTGCCATCTGACGTGAGGTATAATACCATCTGGGAGTTCTCGGCGAGTCCGTTCAGTGTACCCAGTCTCCACTGAGCACCCGCATACCATCTCCGATGTCAAACACCAATGGATATGGGATCATCCATCGCCCATCACATGGGTCGAGAAGATATACGCAAGTCTACTCTGGAATATCGATGCCCCGTCTCGATATTCCCACGACTAGGAACATTGAAGGATGTACTCATGGACTATCCATGCCCCACTAGTATGATCTGCATCATAGTCCTGGAAGTCGAGTACACATCCTAAAGGCTTTATCAACATGTAACAGAGAGACAGAAAGTATACATGCTAAGATAAAGAGCAACCAGATAGCGTACTATCATGTCGAGCAAGAAAGTCCTACCTATATATGTCCCAGCATCCACTACAATATACATCCAATGTACAGTAATGGCCTCTAGGGCATACATATAACTAACAATGTGATTATTTGATATGTTGAGATAGATACTGTATATAGTACATATGATATATTATATAGACGTTACTTAAGTTTTGCACTCGCGCTAGCCCTGCCCCGCTCTGTCGTTAGTTACCTAACCTAACGGTGCATGAGGGGACATCGAGACGAATGCGGATGGCATGTGTGTACGTCGTATTTATCTGTGATGTTTAGGTGTTTTAAATGATGGGACTTCATTAATATGATTAATGAAAGAAAAGAAACCTAAGATGTTGTGGAATCGAATTTTTCAAAAACAGGTAACTACAGTTCTTGCTTTGCATCGTGGTGTTCCTTGTAGAACATCCTGCACCTTATTCGATAAGGAAAAGGCCGAGATCCCTTCACCGGGAGTGACCCCTTTAGCAATAACTGGCAGATGCTACATCCCTCGGTTTTTCTTTTGATTGCTTCTATAGTTTTTGCTTTGCACAGCGGTATATATGATATATCCTGCACCTTATTCGATGAGGAAATGGCCGACGATCCCTTCACCGGGAGTGACCCCTTTAGCAAAACTAGAAAAGCCTAAAAAACACTCCATTTCAAAACTCATTCGATCCTACAACGTTATCAAGTTCATTACGCAATAGGTTTTCAGAAAAACCTGTCGTAGCCCTCCGTCATTTCAGATAAGTCCTGCTTAGTATTCGTGCTGCGTTTGTTGACCTTGTCAAGGCGCAGTGTGCGGTAGCTGACCAGTATTTATCTGCTTATGCATATGATGCAGATTGTTTTAGGGTAGTCGTACGGCCTTGTTGACCTTGTCAAGGGTCGTGCGGGTGGGTTTGATTCAATCAAGAAATGACGGGTTGAACTTGACTTGCGGTCTATGGTTTGTTGACCTTGTCAAGTTCATAGATCGTTCCGGGCAAAATTATCGGGAATTTCAAGTGTTGAAATTTGCAATGAGATTGCATACCTTCTATGAGATAGTTGGATCCCGATACCCACTGCGAGTAATTGTTACTCCTGGGAGAATTTTACACATTACAATTAGCCGATCAAGTAGGTGTCTAGAAAGGTGTCAACGGGGTTACGCCTCTGGGAAAACGAGGTTTACATTAATTAGGTCCTTGCGAAAGCACGGGGAACCTCCCTCAAAGTACCGACACTGGCTTGGCTGAAAGATTGGCGAACTTGTAGCGTGTAATTAATCCCGGCTAGTCTTTCCTTTTAGAGTTTGAAGGAAGATTTGATAAAAACAGTGGGAGCCATCCTGATTAGATAAAATAATAACCAATCTGATCTTGCAAGAGCGCAGGTAGAGTGTTTTCTTCTCTCTCTCTCTCCAGGTAGAGACCATGTCACGCCTTAATCAAGATAATAAAACGGATATATTGACCGAACCCGCTTGTTATACTGAGCTGGGGAACGTTGGTCCCGCTCCAACTTATAATTGTTATAAGACAGAACAGGAAATTGAGGATTACCAGAATTCCCGTGCCGCTAAACGAAGAAAGTGCATGCTGATGCATCATCTTTGGGTGTGTTCATTACAGAGAACTGTTTCTCAAATGTCCTTTACGTCCTGGGTATATGATACCGGATCAGGATCCCACATATGTAATATATTACATGGGCTACAGAAATGTAGAGAACTGAGAACGGGTGATAAGTTTCATGAGGCAGAAAACGGTGCATGTGTTGCAGCCAAGTCTGTTGGTCACTGTCACCCTGTATTACCAGAATATATTGATTCTGAACAAATGTTATTAGATACCGAACCTGATATACAAAATCATATCAGTCTCTTTATTTAGATAAAGAAGGATATAATTTTGTATTGATTGGATAATGTTTTTAACATTTCCTATATCAAGAGTTGATCGGTTCAGGCACGTTATCTAAAAGCATTAACGTTCTAAATCAAACCACAGTTCTTAGTATATAGAACACACACAAGAGGAAGAGTTCAGAAATGAACGAATTCTTCTTAAGGTATTGTAGACTAGGTCATATCAATGCGACCCGACTAGCTGAAGTTACATATAGATGCATATTTAAATTAGTTTGAATTTACATCTTATGAAACTTGCCAGTCATGTCACAGAGATAAGATGACCATAGCTCCGTTTATTGGAAGCAGAGAAAGAGTTAATGAACTCTTGGGATGATACATATTGATGTATGAAGGTCCCCTGTCTACATATGCCAAGACCGGTTCTTTGTACTTCATTACCTTCTCTGATGATCTCTCAAGATTCAGACATATGTTCCTGTTGAAACACAAGTCCGAACCTTTTGAGATATTCACAGAATATAAGTTAGAAGTAGAGAACCAAAAACGGGTATAAGTATTATGTCATTTGATGTGATCAAGGAGGAGAATACTTGAGCACGGGATTCCTGGACTATTCTAAGAATGAGATTCTCTCTCAGCATTACTCCTCCATATACACCTCAGCACCTCGGTGTATCGGGACGGAGCAATCACACCCTATTAGATATTGTGTGCTCTATGATGAGTACTACTGAGTTTCCTATTTCCTTTTAGGGAGTTATGCACTTATGAAGTTGCATACCTATTGAATAGGGTTCCGATCAAATCAGTTGCCTACCACTTCATATGAGATATGGAAAGGGAAGAGCCCATATCTTAAGTTTGTTAAGATTTGGGGTTGTCCAGCCTATGTCTAAAAGCATAATCCGGACAAGCTCGAGGCAAAGTCAGATCTGTAGAAGTTTGTTGGATATCCCAAGCATACGCAAGGGAATATCTTCTACCTAACCGAGGAACAAAAATGTTTTGTTTCTCAGCATGCCACCTTTGTGAAAGGGAATTTCTTGTGAAGAAATTAATGGTTATGAGGTAGAACTGGAAACAGTTCCAGCTATACAAACTGTAGCTGCTGATTTGGTAGAACCAAAGGATTCAATAGCAACCAACGAACCTCAGCCTCTCTGCCGATCTAGTAGGGTTTCTCACCCACCTGAGAGATACTTTGGTTTCTCTATGACAGTGGGAGCGAGAATTGCATCATGAGATGATGACCCAACTAGTTTCGAGCTGGCCATCAGGAGTGGGACTCTGTATGAATGGCTGGATGTTTATCGATCTGAGATGGAATCCTTATACAACAACAAAGTATGGACTTTGGTTGCTTTATCTGAAGGGTTAAATCCCCATCAGAAGCAAGTACATCTTGAGAAGATTACTTGGTGTACATGGAAAAGTTAAGACATTCAAAGCTAGACTTGTTAAAGGTTTGCATCATTGACCAGGTATGGATTAAGATGAAACCTTTTCTAAGTAGCTATGCTTAAGTCCATCCAGATCCTACTTGCCACGGCTACATACCATGACTACGATATCTGGCGGTTGGGTGTCATGACTGCTTTTCTAAATAAAGATTTAGAAGAGAGAGTCTATAAGTACACAGTCAGAGGGCTTTGTAGACAATGGGAGCAGCGAAAACGTGTGCAAGATGTTTTATGTGATAAAGCAGGCATCGCGGAGTTGGAACATCTGTTTTGATGAGTTGGTCAAAGAGTTTGACATCATCAAAATGGTATATGAACCTTGTATATACAAAAAGGTAGTAGGGAGTATGCTGGTGATCCTCGTAGAGTACATGGATGACATACTCTTGATAGGGAAGCAGTTTCCTATGCTACGCTCGGTCAATCTCCGCTTGTCACAAGGATTCTCCATATAGGATCAAAGTGATACCTTCTAAATCCTGCGTTTTAGATCTATGAGATGGATCTAATTGGATGTTAGGATACTCACTAGTTGTAGTGAGATTGTATCAATTGATCCTGGGGAGAATCACTGGAAAGGTTCCAGGGTGATAAGGACGACTGAATGTCAGTCACAGGCATTGTCTTTACCCTCAGTAAAGGGACGGTATGTTGGAAGAGTTCCAAGCTAGATACCGTGGCATACTAGACGATAAAGGCTGGATACATCGCTACCAAAGATGCTACCAAAGAGGCAGTCTGGGTGTATATTAGTTCATGAGATGAACTTCGTTCCTCCCATTGTGTGATAATGGACTTGTGGCTTATGCCAAGGAACGCCCGTCCCATCAGTGATACAGACATATTCTAAGGCAGTGTCACCTGATCGTGGAGATGGTTGAACTCCAGGGGATCGAGGTTAGGAGAGCAGACTCAGAGGACAACACGGCGGATCCACTAACAAAGGCCTTTTCCCAGAGAGAGAGACTTTTATGGGATGGTTGAGTATGAGATAATACAACCACTGCTACCAGATGGCCCTAGTGCAAGTGGGAGATTGTTAGTTATATGTATGCCCTAGAGGCCAATACTATACACAGGATGTATATTGTAGTGGATGCTTGGACATATATAGGGATGACTTTCTTGCTCGATATGATAGTATGCTATCTGGTTACTCTTTACCTTAACGTGTACACTGCTTGTCTCTCTGTTACATGTTGGTAAAGCCCTTAGGATGTGTACTTGACTACCTGGACTATGATGCAGATCATACTAGTGGGGACATGGTAGTCCATAAGTACATCCTTCAAGGCCCTAGTCGTGCGTGTATCGAGACAGGGCATCGATATACCAGAGTAGACTAGCGTATACCTTCTCGACCCATACACATGGGCGATGGATGATCCCATATCCATTGGTGTTTGACATCAGAGATGATATACGGGTGCTCAGTGGAGACTGGGTACACTGGACGGACTCGCCGAGAACTCCCAGAAGGTATTATACCTTACGTCAGATGGAAGTTCTCTGGTGACACTGGTACAGGTTAGTCTGTAGACCCGAGATCGTCATAGAGTCTTATGTGATTCCCACTGTACTTTGATTTCCATCATACCACGTCCAAGAGGGCATGCAAAAAGGTGGCTTTTGGGTACAGTCCCGAATCACATGGAGGCAATGAGCGATAGGAGGGGTTTCGTCTCTCCCGGTATAGGGAGTTGATGTTGCGCTGTGCTCGATTGGCTATAACAGGAAGTCCTTGGCCAAGGCTGCTTTAGGGATTTACTGGTAAGTGTTACCAGTAGTTTCTCGACCCGTTATGAGCCTCATATCGACACGACTTATCGAGTTATTGGGGTCTGACGTTTACCACCCCTAGACGAGATATGGACATATCAGACGAAGAGACCGGACTGTACGGTAGTGTTACTGGTTGGATTCACAGGAGTGTGAGCGGGCTTGCTCGTTGATCTTCTGATCGCTCAATACCCGGGTGGCCGTTACGTTTAGCAGACCGCTTGCGGCTTGTGGGTGTTTGATATGATCATCACCTACTGCCGGCGTATTGACGAGTCTTTAGAGTCCTACACAGGGGTTTCCTGGCTTAAGCGAAATGAAATAGGAGCGCATATGAGATATGTGCGGGACCGAGAATAATACGAGTATGTGATATTGTATTCTATTCTCGCGATTTGTGACATTGATCGGTTGTATGCGATATAGCCGGGTTATCGGATCAAGTGTTGATTCGATAAGTTGTTACTATTGATATTAGTCGGTTATATGAATATGACCGGATCGTTAAATCAAGTGTTGATATAACGATTTAATGTATAATTTTATATTTGATATATTACTTTATATTAACTAGTATTGGTTCACTTAAGATTGATTTTCTCACTAGTTTGTGCACATTGTTTATATGTGATATATGCAAGTGTACATGTTTGTATCATGCTTGATGATACAAACAAGTTGTGTGTATGAGACTTGAAGCAAATCAAGGTTAAATTATGGTTTACTATTTTCCTAGCATATAACAAAAGAGGGTGACTTTGGTCAAAGTTATCAAGCTTCATGAAGCTTGATAAACATTGACAAAGTCAACTCTTTTGTCATTTGTATAAGATATTAGTTAACCCAACCCTTAACCTAATGCTTTGGTTAATTCTCTACATGAGTTAAGAATGAGGGTTTAACTCAACCATAGTGCCATGATTAAAAGGATAAGTTTCATATTATTCTTTTAATTTTTTTCTTCTTCTTCTTCATCAAGCTCCACAAAAGCTTGCTAGCTCCAATGGTTCCATGGGAAAAAGAGTGAGAAATCCAATTCTAAAGTGAACCCACTTCCTATTTCTTCATCCTGTACTACTTGCCATGTAGTATAGGGTGTTCTCTTCACAAAGTTTTTGACCAAGTGAAGGAATAGCTTGAGTTTGAGTCTCCCCGACATAGATCATCTTCGGCATCGAAGTCAACGACCTAGCCCGCACATTTCTCCGACGAAACCATCGCTAGAGTCCGGGATCCCGATGATCGCAGCGGAGGGACGTCAACACGGAGCTAAAGAAGTGGATGACCGGATCTACAAAGGTTGTAGTCACTTTCACTTGTAGTTAAGTTGTTAACTTGCATGTTCTTTCGCCTTACCTCTAGTAATCGATCTAGTTTAGGGTTTCTCGGCACCGGAAATTTTTTAATTTGGCATGGTTGATGCCTTGTGGAACCTCTTGTGTGTGCCTAGGAACCCTACACTAGAAAATGGGCATTACGAGAAACAAAAACCTTTTGTTCCTCTGCGTAATAGAATAGATATCCTCTGGAGTTCTTTGGATATCCCACAAACTGACATTTTACTGATCGTGCCTCGAGCTTGTCCACATGCTGCTTTTTAACAAAAGCCGGACATCCCCATATCTTTACATAATGAAGATGGGGTTTCTTCCCTCTCCACATCTGATATGGCGTGGTAGGCACAGTCTTGGTAGGAACCATGTTCAATAGATATGCCGCTGATTCTAGCGCATAATCCCAGAAAGATCGCGGTAACTCAGCATTACTCATCATGGATCGTACCATATCCAATAGGGTTCGATTCCGTCTCTCCGATACACTGTTATGCTGTGGAGTATATGGAGGAGTAAGCTGAGAGAGAATTCCTTTCTCTTTTAGGTAACCTAGGAACTCGGCACTTAAGTATTCACCGCCTCGATCAGATCTTAGTGTCTTGATATGTTTGCCGGTTTGGTTTTCTACTTCATTCTTATACTCCTGGAATTTTTCAAAAGCCTCGGATTTATGTTTCATCAGATAAATGAATCCGTACCTTGAATAATCATCCGTAAAAGTAATGAAATAGGAAAAACCACCTCTTGCATGTGTAGACATTGGACCGCATACATCGCTGTGTACGAGTCTTAAGAGCTCGATCGCTCTTACTCCATGTCCAGTGAATGGAGTCTTTGTCATCTTTCCTTTGAGACATGATTCATAAGTGGCATAAGTTTGATATTCGAACGAGTCCAAATATTCTTCTCTATGTAACTTAGTTAACCTTGTCTCATTGATGTGACCTAGTCTACAATGCCATAAGAAAGCCTTATTTAAATCTGGAGACTTTCTTTTTTGTGTGTTCTGGACATTGAAAATCTGGAGTTGGTTTAAGACATATATACCGTTATTCAGTGTACCGGACCCAATCAAACTATGATTAAGGTGGATGTTAACAACATCGCTTACAAACGTGAAATCATAACCTTTATTTGATAATAAGGAAACTGATATGATATTACACGTTAAACTAGGTACACAAAAAAAGTTATGTAAAACCAAAATGTGTCCACTTGTCAATCCTAGGTGATAATCCCCGACGGACACAGCTCCCACGCTAGCTCCGTTAGCAACCTTTAGGGTCATATCACCATCCTTCAGCACTCTACGGTTTCTCAGTGCCTGCAATGAATTGCATATATAAGATCCTGATCCGGTATCCAATACCCAGGAAGTAGAGTTGATTGACAGACAATTATCAATTACAAACACACCTGAAGTCGAAGCCACAGCTTGCTTCGGTTCCTGGTTCTTGGCGTTCCACGCCTTGCAATCCTTCTTCCAGTGCCCTTTCCTGTGATAATGGAAGCACTCATCCTGGGCTACTACCGGCACCGCAATCTTTTTCTTTCCCTTCGTTCCCACCTTACTAACACCTCCTCTAGGTCTGGTGGCGGCCTTCTTCTTCCTTCCTTTGGCCCTAGCCTTGGACCCGGAAGAAGAAGCACCGCTAACAAGCATAGCGGGTGTTTCCCTTGCCTTCTTCTAGGTGCCCTCTGCACTCCTTAACATGTTAAGGAGTTCTGGAAGTTCAACTTCTTTTCTTTGAATGTTGAAATTCAGAATAAACTGGGCGTAAGTGGGGGGAAGGGACTGGAGAATAAGGTCTGTATAGAGCTCATTATCCAAAGTCGTCCCAAGGTCTGCGAGCTCTTCAATATAGCCTATCATCTTTAGGACATGTTCTCCTACCGATGATCCGACGGCCAACCTCGCTCGAAACAAGTTCTTTGAGGTCTCGTATCTTGCTATACGAGATTGCTCTCCATACAGATCTTTTGTATGGAGAAATATGGATTCAAGATCCATATTCTCGTGCCTCCTCTGATGTTCATTGTTCATCGAGGCAAGCACGATGCACTTGGCCTTCGCACAATCTATCTCCCAGGTTTTGTGGATTTCCTTATCCGCATTACTGGATTTGGGACCCGGGACTTCCGGTGCCTTAGTGGTGAGGACATACCTCAACTTGTCATAGGTCAAAGCCATTTTGACATTCCGCAGCCAATCTTTATAGTTTGGCCCTGTCAGTATATTTTTCTCTAAAAGTAACTTAAGTCCAGTCATTTTCAGGGTCGCTGCAATTATGAGAGAGAGAAGAAAACACTTTAGCATTATGCTCTTTCAAGTTTAGAGTGGTTTTTAGTTTATCTAAACTGGATGGCTCCCACTGTTTCTCGAATCCTTCCTCAAACCATAAAAGAAGAATTAGCCAGGACTATTCTCACCGTATAATACTTGCTTAACCGTTCAGCCAGGCCAGTGTCGATACTTCGAGGGAGGTTTTCCAACGCTTTCGCGAAGTTCCTTAATTTAAGAACCTCTTTTCTCTGGAGGCGTAGCCCCGCTGACACCTTTCTAGACACCTACTTGGTTTATAGCATTGATCGTTAAGTGACGAATATCCTGATAAGTAGCATATACTCAAAGTAGGATCGGGATCCAAATATCATCTTCTGATAATGCTGAAGGAATCCTACCAACATTCATCAAACTCCAAATGGTATGCATCTATTTGCAAATTTCAGTTTCTTTAGAAATTCCCGATATAAATTTTTGCCCCATGCTCTTATGATCTTGGCGTTAGGTCAAAATGTCATAAGTCACATGTCAAGTTCTACCCATCATTATCTTGTTAATTTGAACCCATCCGTATATATCCTTGATGTTCGGCCAAAATGATAATACGGCTGTCCCAAACTAACTCATCTATCTATGCAACAAATGAATACCCAGTAGCTACCAAACACTATGCCTTGGCGTTAGGTCAAAATACATAGCTTGAATACTATTGAATACTCAAATGAAATGATGGAGGGCTACGAATGGTTTTGGTGAAACCGTGAACGTAGTGAACTTGATATAACCGAAGGAACCTAATAGCTTTTAAAAGGAGTGGTTAAAGCTCCGCAATTAAAAATATCTTCTGTTTTAAAAATAACCGATTGGTTTCTTTTAAATTGTTCCAACGATTAAACTTTTGGTTTATTTTCTTTGCATTAATAATAATGCGTCCCATCATTTTAACCTATCATTGCAGAAAATAACGAAAATACAACGTCCTCTTATGCCATCCGCATTCGCCTCTGGGTCCCGTCATCACCCGTTAGGTTACTTAACTAACGGCAGAGCTGGGGCTGGGCTAGCGCGGGTGTAAAACATAAGTGACGTCTAAATAGCTATCATATATAGATACTGTACATTCGTCAGACTCAATAATAGGCATTCCAGATCACAGATGAACATTATTGGATATGCAAGCAATCCTCGTTTCTTTTGAGCCTGCAACGAAAGACGGATTACACAGTTGTGATGAATAGCCATTACCCCACCCTAGACCCCTACGGGTACGGCAAACTACCGCCAAGTACCGGAAGTGAAGCGGTCTCCCTCAACGACGTGAGTAGGCCACTAAACACTTCAAAGTACCCGGTAGTTTGTGCACCCCACCTTGGGTCTATCCTAGGAGCAAAAACAGTAAAATGAAATAATACAACGGTGGCTACAACCGCAACCTGGATACGCCCCGCAAAATAATATTACAACATATTACAATTACATTGAATGAATGAATATAACAACCCATCACAAACCCCGGCTAATCATCACAACAATCCAATACAGTTCATAATCACAAACAGTAAAATCCATTACAGAAATGTGCAACCCCCTGCCAACCGATATACTAGCAGTTAGGGGAGGTTTACGAACACATTATACAATCACAGATATAATCAAATTAGCAAACATCATAAAATTTCGATCGAGCAAACGCTTTAGATTCTACTCCAAAACTTCTCTGTGCACCTGAGACTTGAGCAGAAAAATAAACATCCCAGAAATATCATTATTAACACATAAGAGTTACTGAAGAAATTTGGGCTGACTCGGCCCCAACTCGGCCACAGATCCGCGGCGGATCGCATGGATCAGCCGCGGTTCCGCGGTGAGTTAGCCGAGTCACGAGTCCAAATTTCTGCGGTAGCCCTATTATTTCCTGCTTGTTATTCTGCAGGTCCCTGAAAAATTTTTAGGGCCTGTTTTAAATTCGACAGAAACTGTGTTAAATCAATGATTTTTCCGGTTCTTTTTGCGTTCGAAATTCTTATGACTTTGCTAATGAGTTAATTATTGTTTAGCGAGGCTCTGATACCACTGTAAGTCAATGTACACCCCACGACTTGCGGGGAGGCGGAAATATGAAAAACGATCTTGTTCTTTGCAATAACATCGACTAACCGCAAGAATCGTTGCTAAACGATAACTAACATAAGCATATGAGTTCTAAACTACTATGTGAAGTGATTATACCTAATGAACCGTGTCCTTCGTCTTTTCGTTCTCCACCTCCTCTCCGGCCTTCTCTATGTAGTAGATGATCCACCCGAGAGCTATACTTCAAGCTTCACCTTTAACTTGAGGTAACTAGGTTTCTTAAAGTGCCAATCTAAGTAACCTAGGTGATATAGAGTTGGATTATGGATTGATTAGTCTATTGTAATCCTTGATCTTAACACATGAGAGGGGAGGATTAGGGTTTGAAGAGAGAGAGCTTGAGGAGAGAGAAGGTGAGCATGAGAATGAGAGTGAGATAATGATCTCTCATGATATATATGAAGGATTATATTTATCAAATAAATAAAATAAAGGATTTAACAACCATGCTTCATAAATACAAATGAGTGATTCATCTACATGAGTCATTAAGCATTTATGATGCATTAATGACACGGATGAATCACACAAATGAGTCACTAATCTCATTTAATGCTTATGCCACCTAAACCCCCAAGTCACCATCTTTCTAGAAGCTTCTCGCGAAATTACGAGAACGTCCCTCCTATCCGTGAAAACACGGAAAAACTTTAGACTGTATAAATCCAATATCCCGATACTAGAATCTGGCTTAAACCAAAGCCGGCTAGTAAAAATTGTCTGAAAGTCGTACGTGCGTAAACACACGTATGCGTCCGAACCATTGTCGTAAAACCATACGACCTCTATATCGTTTTGCCTGGAGCAGGGAAACTCTCTGTGTGGGACTTTAATGACTCGACTACTACGCTGGCAGTGGGTTTAACCACAGACCGCAAGCGGCACTAGCTGTACGTAACGGTCCCCAGGTAGATGTCGATAAGAAGGCCGATGAGGAAACCCATCTGAACTCCTACCGAGCCTGATGTGACAATCTCCGTACAGTCCGGTCTGTTCGTCTAAGACTATTGCATATCGGGCCTAGGGGACGGCAAGCGTCAGTCCCCTAATAGCGGTATAAGTCGTGTCGGAGAGAAGCCCATTACATCCTGAGAAACTGTTAGTGTATATGCCCTAGAGGCCATTACTGTATCATACTAGCTTGTATATTACTTGATGGAAGCTTGGGATATTCACAGTTGTATAGACAATCTTGCTCAAAATGGTAGTATACTACTTGGTTTGTCTCTACTTCAATATGTGCATGTGTTTCTTTTAGCATATCGCTTGTATACATATTAGTAGAGCCCTTAGGATCTTTGCTTGATTACCAGCGTTGTGATGGCGCTCACACTCGTGGGGGCTGGGTAATCCATAAGCACATCCTTATACAGGTCCCTAGTCGTTGGACTATCGAGACAGGGCATCGATACTCTGGAGTAGACTAGCGTATGCGCATCTTATCCCAGCGAGGGAGACGGTTTGTCCCACAGCGGTCAGTACATCGTACTTGAGATAGTATGCGGGTGCTCGTTAGGTTACGAGTATACTGGACATGACTCGTCGGGAACTGTTGGTTGGTATTATACCTATCGTCAGTTATCAGTTCCCAGGTGACATGAGTACAGCTTAGTCCGCTGACTTGACACTGTCACTTCGCCTCGAGTGTGTTCCCACTGTACTTAGATTACTACCCCACCACGGCTCAAAGGAGTCGTGCAAACAGGTAGTAGTTGGGTGCAGTCCCGAAGCACTTGGAGGCAGTGATGGTTAGACAGGATTCGTCTCTCCCGGTATTGGGGGTTGACATCGCGTTGTGTCTAGGAGAGCCATTACACAAGTAGTCCCTGGCCAGGGCAAGCGAGATATACTGGTAGGTTTCCAGTGTTATCTCAGGGTGTTCTGGGCTACACTCCGACACGACTTGTACCGCTATTAGGGGACTGACGTTCACCGCCCCCCTAGGCCCGCCATTCGATGTATCAGACGAACGGACCTTACTGTACGGAGATTGTCACATACAGGCTTAGTAGGAGTTCGGATGGGTTTACCTCATCGGCCTTCTTATCGACATCTACCTGGGGACCGTTACGTACAGCTAGTGCCGCTTGCGGTCTATGGTTAAACCCACTGCCAGCGTAGTGTCGAGTCTTTAGAGTCCCACACAGAGAGTTTCCTTGCACTGAGCGAAACGTGTAGAGGCCGTATGGTTTTACGGCAGGGCTACGATCACTTACGTGCACTTGTGTGCGTATGATGTTCGGGAAGGCAATACTAGTGGGCTTTGGTTTAAGCTAGATCCTAGTATTGCACAGTTGGATTTGTTTTGTCTTCTGTGCATTCGCATTCTACGGAATGCGGATGCGGGTGTGTATGCACAGTTTTGAGGAGTGATGAAGGAGGAGGTGCCCCATTAGGGTTTTGGCAGTTGGTTCGGCCAAAACCGTAATGTGGCACACTCATTAGGATTTTGACAATTCGTTTGGTCAAAACCGTTATGAGTGGGAGACATTGTTTACTAATCCTTTTAGTGATAGATTAGTGATGGCTAATTGCATTGACCATTTGACCACTTAGACCCCTCTTGACTTTGTTGACCCGTTGACCGTGTTGACCATTGACCTTCAAGAGGGATCTACACTCTTCTTTTATTTTCTCTTTATTTCTTGTGTTATGATAATGGTCAATTCAATGTGCCATCAAGTCTTTCATGATAGGATTAGTAATGATGATTATTGTGTATTATTGCAACCATGGTTCATTTCATTTGGCTTAATCTTTTCATTATTCTCTTCTCATTCTCTCTCTTGAAATGAGAAGAAAAGAAAAGCTCCATGGTTGCTAACATTTCTCCTTCTTCTTCCTCCTCTTGATCTTATCTTTTGATCTCATGTGTTGAGAGAAAAAGATCCCACAAAGACAAATACATCCATACATCTCCTCTACACATTCTAGGGCCTCTTGATTAGCAATCACTTTGCCCTAGTTGCCTTGGCTTGAGGCCGAGCTTACTGTACAACTCTCGGGTGGATTGTCTTCGACTCAAGAAGGCCGCGGAGGTGCCCAAGGTCCGGATCGACGCTTGGAGCTTGGATGGACGAGCGGGACAGCGGAATGAAGACCCGAAGGACCGGTTCCGTGGGGTATACTTTCAACAAGCATAGTAGTTAAAACCTCTTAGTGTTTACTAGCTTCTAGTTTAGCAAAGATCCGACTTTTAGTCCATGTTGCCTTGCGCCAAAATTTTTTTTTCCGCCGTTTCCGCCTCCCCGTAAGAACCGAGGTGAGCAACGTGGACTTACAGTGGTATCAGAGCCTGGCTAAACATAAACTAGTAAGTTAGCAAAGTGTTAAGAACATCGATCCGAAAAAAGTCGCAAAACACATCCGAAAAACCTTAAGTTTCTGTCGATTTTTATACTGTTCAAAAAGTGTTTTAAAATATATGAAAAATCGTCTCAGCAATGACCGCGGTTCCGCCGCATTGACATGCTCATTGCCGCCGTTCCGCAGCCGTTTTGACTCAGCACTGGATCGGGTTTGGTGCAGTGTTTTAGTTTGGATGTTTTGGGATTTTTAATACATGTTTTTTCTACCCAGATTTTCCAGAAAGCAAATTGACTTTTGGGATGGTTAAAAATCCGTATTTTTGATCGGTATTCCGTACACTTGGCTAATGGATAATTTCTGTGATGTGATATATGTATTGAACGTCCGCTAATCGCTATACGTCGATTAGTGGGGGTTATACATATCTGTGATCTGTAATGTTGTTGGTTTGTGGATATGAACTCGGTGGATTGTCACGGATGAATAGCCGGGAATGGGTGTGAGAAGAGAGTTTCTTTTTCTTTCATTCATTGTAAAATTTGTAAATTGATGTAATATTATTTGTATGGCCGCACAACCGGGTCGGGGTTGTAGCCGTCATTGTATAATTTCTTTTTACTGTTTTTGCTCCTAGGATAGACCCAACGAGGGGTGCACAAACTACCGGGTATCTCGAAGTGCCGAGTGGCCTACTCACGGTGTTGAGGGAGGTTGCTTCGCTTCAGGTACTTGGCGGGTAGTTTGCCGCACCCGTAGGGGTCTAGGGTGGGGTTTGGCTATTCATCGCGACCGTGTAATCCGTTTTTCGTTGCAGGCTCGAACGAATCGCGGATTCCTAGTATATCCAAAGTGTTCATCTGTGATCTGTAATGTCTATCATTGCTATATATTTATATATGATAACTATTTAGGCGTTGCTTATGTTTTACAGCCGTGCTAGCCCAGCCCCCGCTCTGTCGTTAGTTAAGTAACCTAACGGGTGATGACGGGGCCCCGTGGCGAATACGAATGGCATAATCATACGTCATATTTTGGTTGTTTTCTGCAATGGTAGGATTAAATGATGGGACACATTAAAAGAACTAATGCAAGAAAATAAACCAAGTAAAAGTCGATTGGAACACTTTCAAAACCACTCGGTTTTTTTTCAAAAACCAGCTTTTTAAACGCGGAGCTTGAACCACTCCTTTTAAAAGCTATCTCGTTCCATCGATTATATCAAGTTCACTACGTTCACGGTTTCGCCAAAACCATTCGTAGCCCTCCGTCATTTCGTATGGATATTCAATAGTATTCAAGCTATGTTTGTTGACCTTCGTCAAGGCAAAGTGATTGGTAGCTGTTGGGTGTTCATATGTAGCATAGATAGATGCGTTAGTTTGGGACAGTCGTATTACCTTGTTGACCTTCGTCAAGGGTATGTGCTGGTGGGTTCAAATTAACCTGGATAATGACGGGTAGAACGTGACATGCGACCTATGATTTGTTGACCTTCGTCAAGGTCATAAGAGCATGGGGCAAAAATCCACATCGGGAGTTTCAAAAGTACTGAAACTTGCTAGCGCTGCATACCATTTAGAGTGTGATGATTCCGGTAGGATTCCTTCGGTTTTATCACGCGATGATATTTGGATCCCAATCCTACTGTGAGTATATGCTACTCCTCGGGAACTTTCTCACTTAACGATCAATGCTATAAACCAAGTAGGTGTCTAGAAAGGTGTTAGCGGGGCTATGCCCCCAGGGAAAAGAGGTTCTTAAATTAAGGAACTTCGCGAAAGCGTTGGAAAACCTCCCTCGAAGTACCGACACTAGCCTGGCTGAACGGTTAAGCAAGTATTGTATGGTGAGAAAGATCCCGACTAATTCTTCCTTTGTGGTTTGAGGAGGGATTCGAGAGACAGTGGGAGCCATCCTGTTTAGATAAATTAAAAACCAATCTAAACTTGCAAGAGCATCATGCTGAGTGTTTTCTTCTCTCTCTCTTAATTGAAGCGACCCAGTGACCGCACCTAGGTTACATCTAGATAATAAATGACTGAATCTGACTGTTATGACTGGCAAAGGTCTGTCCAGATGTCCATTGCCCATGACAAGCTGGGACACCTCTTGACTGATCCAACCCTTGCCGTCTCAGGTCCAGTTTCCCCTGTCATGGATATTGATATCCGTAGGACATCGGAAGAAGACTGTGCGAAAGCCAAGTGCCTCGTGTTAGCCTCAGTTGATGGTTTATACCAGAGGCAGCACGAGAAGATGGACTCAGCTTCTATCTTCCTCTATAACAAAGTTTTATTTGGAGAGCAATCTCGTATCGCAAGATATGAGACCTCGAACGAATTGCTTCCAGCGAGGTTGGCTATCGGGTCATCTGTAGGGGGCAACGTCCTTACAGAGACCAGCTCTTTTGAGCTCTCGGACCTGAAGACCACGTTGAAGAACGGGTCAGATGCTGACTTAGTTCAACAGTCTCTACCTACTACCTTGAAGGAAACCACGGAAGTAGAAAGAAAGAGAAGGGCAGAAGTTTCGGGAATGGATGCAGTAAAAGAGGGATGTTCCTATTGTTACAGGAATGAACATGGACAGAAGGATTACAGGGCTTGCAAAGCCAGTAGCCAGAATTCGAAGCATGTTGTGGCTTCGGCTTCGGGTGTGTTTGTAATAGAGAACTGTATGTCAGTTAACCCTACTTCCCGGGTATTGGATACCGGATCAGGATCTCATATCTGTAATTCGTTACAGGCTCTGAGAAACCGTAGGGTTATCAGGAAAGGTGATATGACTCTCAGGGTTGCTAACGGAATGAGCATGTATGCTGAATCCGTAGGGGAATATCATCTAGGACTGACAACTGGGCAGATATTGATTCTGCGTAACTGTTTTTATGTACCAGGTGCGACTTGTAATATCATATCTGTATCCTTGATTTCTAGGGAAGGATATGATTTTACTTTTGTAAGCGATATAGTAAACATCCACCTAAATCAAGTCCTGATTGGGTCAGGTACATTACAAAACGGAATATACGTATTGAATCAAGCTCAGATCTTCAGTGTCCAGAACACACTTAAAAGAAAGTCTCCGGAAACAAATCAGGCTTTCTTATGGCAATGTAGACTGGGTCACATTAATGAGACACGGTTAACAAATTTACATAAAGAGGGATACTTGAATCCGTTTGAGTATCAGTCTTATGCCACTTGTGAATCTTGTCTCATGGGAAAGATGACAAAGACTCCATTCACTGGACACGGAGAAAGAGCAAGCGAGCTCTTGGGACTCATACACAGTGATGTGTGTGGTCCAATGTCTACACATGCGCGAAGTGGTTATTCATACTTCATTACTTTCACAGATGATTTCTCTAGGTATGGGCATGTCTTCTTGATGAAGCACAAATCCGAGGCCTTTGAGAAATTTCAGGAATACAAGAATGAAGTTGAAAAACAAACAGACAAAAGTATCAAGACACTAAGATCTGATCGAGGTGGTGAATACTTGAGTGCCGAGTTTCTGGGCTACTTAAAAGAGAATGGAATTCTCTCTCAGCTTACTCCTCCATACACACCACAACACAACGGTATATCGGAAAGGCGGAATCGAACCCTATTGGATATGGTTCGTTCCAGGATGAGTAAGGCTGAGTTACCGCGATCCTTCTGGGGTTATGCGCTAGAAACAGCAGCATATCTCTTGAACAAGGCTCCAACCAAGACTGTGTCTACCACCCCATATCATATGTGGAGTGGGAAGAAACCCTGTCTTAAGTACCTTAAGACATGAGGATGTCCAGCTTTTGTAAAAAAGCAGCATGCGGACAGGCTCAAGGCACGCTCAGTACTGTGTAAGTTTGTGGGATACCCAAAGAACTCCAGGGGATATCTTTTCTATTCCGCAGAGGAACAAAAGGTTTTTGTTTCTCAGCATGCCCACTTCTTGGAAACTGAATTTTTAGAAAATCAGATAAGTGGGAGCGCAATAGAACTGGAAGAAATTCCAGCACCACAAGCTGTTACTGAAACCTTGGTAGAACCAGAAGGTTCAGGAGAACCGAACATTCCAGCACCACTCCGCAGGAGTAGTAGGCAGTCTCATCCGCCCGAGAGATACTACGGTTTTCTCATAGACGGGGATAGAGAGGATTGCACCATGGATTATGGTGAGCCTACTAGCTTCCAGCAAGCCATCCAGAGCGGCGACTCGGTAAAATGGCTGGATGCAATGCGGGCCGAGATCGAGTCCATGTACACCAACAAAGTTTGGACTTTGGACTTTGCTCCAGAAGGGGTAAAACCCGTAGGCTGCAAATGGATCTTCAGAAAGAAGATTGGTGTAGATGGGCAGGTTGAGACCTATAAAGCTAGACTTGTTGCAAAGGGTTTTCGTCAAAGACCTGGTTTGGACTATGACGAGACCTTTTCTCCAGTGGCCATGCTGAAATCCATTCGGATCCTTCTTGCCATTGCTGCCTTCCACGATTATGAAATCTGGCAGATGGACGTAAAGACGGCTTTCCTAAATGGAAATTTGGAAGAGTGTGTCTATATGGATCAGCCGGAGGGATTCATTCAGAGTGGGAGCAGCGGTAGAGTGTGCAAGTTGCTAAAGTCCATCTATGGACTTAAGCAGGCAACGCGGAGTTGGAACATCTTCTTTGATGATACTGTCAAAGAATTCGACTTTATCAAAAACCCAGATGAACCATGCATTTACAGTAAGATTGTAGGGAGAACTGTAGTATTCCTCGTCTTGTACGTGGATGACATTCTCCTAATAGGAAATGATATTCCTATGCTACAGTCAGTAAAAGGATTCTTGTCGCAAAGGTTCTCCATGAAGGACCTGGGCGATGCCAACTACATTTTGGGGATCCAGATCTATCGTGATAGATCTAAGAGGATGTTGGGACTTTCACTGTCAAGGTACATCGACACCATACTGAAAAGATTCAGTATGGAAGATTCCAAGCGCAGTAATTTACCGGCTTGTCACGGGATCACCCTCTCCAAAGAGATGTCTCCCAAGACTAATTTGGAAAGGGATCGCATGTCTATTATACCTTACGCTTCTGCGGTAGGCTCTATAAAATATGTGATGTTGTGTACCAGACCAGATGTAGCATACGCATTGAGCGTTGTAAGCCGGTATCAGTCAAACCCGGGGGAGAAACACTGGACAGCGGTAAAGAACATTCTCAAGTACCTGAGAAGGACTAAGGAGATGTTCTTGGTGTATGGCGGAAAAGACCTCCAGCTTGAGGACTTTGCTGACTCCAGGTTCCAGAGTGACAAGGATGACTCCAAGTCCATGTCGGGTTATGTCTTTACCCTCAATGGAGGGGCGGTTTGCTGGAAGAGTTCCAACCAGGAGACCGTTGCTGACTCAACTATGGAAGAGGAGTACATAGCTGCTTGCGATGCCGCAAAGGAAGCTGTCTGGATGAAGAAGTTCCTCACGGAGCTTCAGGTGGTTCCTACCATTGTTAATCCAATACCGTTGTATTGCGACAACAACGGCGCTATAGCTTTAGTGAAGGAACCCAGTTCCCATCAGAAGTCCAGGCACATTTTGAGGCGGTACCACCTGATCAGGGAGATCGTAGATCGCCGGGAGATCGAGGTGAAGAGAGTAAATACGGAGAACAACACTGCAGATCCACTCACGAAGGCCCTACCCCAGACTCAGTTCGAGCGGCTGATCGAGATGATAGGTCTTCGATACGCCAGTACATGGCCTTAGTGCAAATGGGAGATTGTTAGTGTATATGCCCTAGAGGCCATTACTGTATCATACTAGCTTGTATATTACTTGATGGAAGCTTGGGATATTCACAGTTGTATAGAAAATCTTGCTCAAAATGGTAGTATGCTACTTGGTTTGTCTCTACTTCAATATGTGCATGTGTTTCTTTTAGCATATCGCTTGTATACATATTAGTAGAGCCCTTAGGATCTTTGCTTGATTACCAGCGTTGTGATGGCGCTCACACTCGTGGGGGCTGGGTAATCCATAAGCACATCCTTATACAGGTCCCTAGTCGTTGGACTATCGAGACAGGGCATCGATACTCCGGAGTAGACTAGCGTATGCGCTTCTCATCCCAGCGGGGGAGACGGTCTGTCCCACAGCGGTCAGTACGTCGTACTTGAGATAGTATGTGGGTGCTCATTAGGTTACGAGTACACTGGACAGGACTCGTCGGGAACTGTTGGTTGGTATTATACCTATCGTCGGTTATCAGTTCCCAGGTGACATGAGTACAGCTTAGTCCGCTGACTTGACACTGTCACTTCGCCTCGAGTGTGTTCCCACTGTACTTAGATTACTACCCTACCACGGCTCAAAGGAGTCGTGCAAACAGGTAGTAGTTGGGTGCAGTCCCGAAGCACTTGGAGGCAGTAACGGTTAGACAGGATTCGTCTCTCCCGGTATTGGGGGTTGACATCGCGCTGTGTCTAGGAGAGCCATTATACAAGTAGTCCCTGGCCAGGGCAAGCGAGATATACTGGTAGGTTTCCAGTGTTATCTCAGGGTGTTCTGGGCTACACTCCGACACGACTTGTACCGCTATTAGGGGACTGACGTTCACCGTCCCCTAGGCCCGCCATGCGATGTATCAGACGAACAGACCTTACTGTACGGAGATTGTCACATACAGGCTCAGTAGGTGTTCGGATGGGTTTACCTCATCGGCCTTCTTATCGACATCTACCTGGGGACCGTTACGTACAGCTAGTGCCGCTTGCGGTCTGTGGTTAAACCCACTGCCAGCGTAGTGTCGAGTCTTTAGAGTCCCACACAGAGAGTTTCCTTGCACTGAGCGAAACGTGTAGAGGCCGTATGGTTTTACGGCAGGGCTATGATCACTTACGTGCACTTGTGTTCGTATGATGTTCGGGCAGGCAATACTAGTGGGCTTTGGTTTAAGCCAGATCCTAGTATTGCACAGATGGATTTGTTTTGTCTTCTGTGCATTCGCATTCTACGGAATGCGGATGCGGGTGTGTATGCACAGTTTTGAGGAGTGATGAAGGAGGAGGTGCCCCATTAGGGTTTTGGCAGTTGGTTCGGCCAAAACCGTAATGTGGCACACTCATTAGGATTTTGACAATTCGTTTGGTCAAAACCGTTATGAGTGGGAGACATTGTTTACTAATCCTTTTAGTGATAGATTAGTGATGGCTAATTGCATTGACCATTTGACCACTTAGACCCCTCTTGACTTTGTTGACCCGTTGACCGTGTTGACCATTGACCTTCAAGAGGGATCTACACTCTTCTTTTATTTTCTCTTTATTTCTTGTATTATGATAATGGTCAATTCAATGTGCCATCAAGTCTTTCATGATAGGATTAGTAATGATGATTATTGTGTATTATTGCAACCATGGTTCATTTCATTTGGCTTAATCTTTTCATTATTCTCTTCTCATTCTCTCTCTTGAAATGAGAAGAAAAGAAAAGCTCCATGGTTGCTAACCTTTCTCCTTCTTCTTCCTCCTCTTGATCTTATCTTTTGATCTCATGTATTGAGAGAAAAAGATCCCACAAAGACAAATACATCCATACAATTCCTCTACACATTCTAGGGCCTCTTGATTAGCAATCACTTTGCCCTAGTTGCCTTGGCTTGAGGCGGAGCTTACTGTACAACTCTCGGGTGGATCGTCTTCGACTCAAGAAGTCCGCGGAGGTGCCCAAGGTCCGGATCGACGCTTGGAGCTTGGTTAGACGAGCGGGACAGCGGAATGAAGACCCGAAGGACCGGTTCCGTGAGGTATACTTTCTACAAGCATAGTAGTTAAAACCTCTTAGTGTTTACTAGCTTCTAGTTTAGCAAAGATCCGACTTTTAGTCCATGTTGCCTTGCGCCAAAATTTTTGTTTTTCGCCGTTTCCGCCTCCCCGTAAGAACCGGGGTGAGCAACGTGGACTTACAGAAACTACTGGAACCTACCAGCAAATCTCGCTTGCCCTGGCCAGGGACTTTACGTAATGGCTCTCTGACACAGAGTGATATCAACTCCCAATACCGGGAGAGACGAATCATGTCTAACTGCCACTGCCTCCAAGTGCTCGGGACTGCACCCAACTGCTACCTGTTTGCACGACTCCTTTGAGCCATGGTAGGGTAGCAATCTAAGAACAGTGGGACACACTCGAGGCGAAGTAGCAGTGTCAAGTCTGCAGACTATGCTGTACTCATGTCACTTGGGAATTGTTAACTGATGACTGGTAAACCAACCAACAGTTCCCTGCGAGTCCTGTCCGGTGTACCCGTAACATAACGAGCACCTGTATACTATCTCCAGTACGACGTATTGACGGCTGTGGGACAGACCATCTCCCCAACTCGGATGAGAAGCGTACACACTAGTCTACTCTGGAGTATCGATGCCCTGTCTCGATATTCCTATGACTAGGGACCTGAATAAGGATGTGCTTGTAGACTACCCAGCCCCCACTAGTGTGACTGCCATCACAGCGCTGGTAGTCAACCAAGATCCTATGAGCTCTATTAATACGTATACTCACAAATTAAGATAGAAAAACCAAGTAGCATACTACCATGTTTAGCAAGACTGTTATATATATGTGAATATCCCAAGCTTCCATTAAGTAATATACAAACTAGTATGATACAATAATGGCCCCTAGGGCATATACACTAACAAGAAGGACGCTATACTTATCCTCCTGCCGAGTTTCATAGTCTGGAACAACAGTAGTATCAAGTCTGGGTATACAAGAACCTCCCTGTCACCGTCCTTGAGGCTACCTGAGTACCTCTCCGGTGTCTGAGGTTACCCACCATATCTGTGGAGTGGCTATTGGAATGTCAAACCTGATTGAATATATAGGTCCTATTAAATTTTCCGTAATCGTTTGCGGTTCTTGAATCACTTCCAGTTCTACCATACTCCCACTAGTGTTTTCTGAAAAAGTCCATTTTAATAAAACTGTGGTGAGTCAAGAACAATATCACTATTGATCTTCCAGATGGTAGAAATGTCAACCCTCGTCAAAACCAGGATCAACCCACAAACTGCCATTACAGAAACGTGCCTTAAGTTATCCAGAATCTGGTTTTAAGCATAAGCTGGACAACTTCCCGTATCTTAACATCGTTAAGATATGAACCATTCTATATACAATATATAAATAGAGGCACTAATTTAACTGGAACCAGATTCAAACCTTGCAACTGTCTCCAGTGTATTTCAACTTAATGGAGAGAGGCTAATCAGCATTACTCAACTTAGGAATCCATCCAATTACGAGTAACCTGAAAGAGAAACTAGTTTCTCAAAATCATTACTTCCAACTGAATACCAATCACAAGAATCTACATCTTCGATTTCTTTGAAGAATCCCGATACTTGCGATACCTGGTTCTCTACTTTATTCTTATACCCACAACTTCTCAAAACTTAGACATTGTATTTCTACGAAACACTTGTCTAAAAACTAAAGAAGTCATAAGTAAACAGAACATAGTACGAGGACCTACCCCTTTGTCCTGACGGACACTGGACAACATACAATACTCTGTATAAGTCTGCTGAGTTGAGTAACTCAAAACCTGTGCAACGTAGGTTGAAAACTGTACCCAGGTGATTTCCTCAAATATCACCAATTACAACGAATTCCGATATAATGAGGATGATCTCCTAATTCCCAATAACTTACTCCCACTCATCATCTGTAAAACCATACAGATATGAGAATGAAACCTGGTAAATACATACCTTGGACTAAATATCTAATCGGGAAATCAATTTACAATTAACAATGCACAGTGAAACTGAAACATGAAAATATTTCGTAGGGGTATTCTGGTATTCATAGTAATGCCTCTTCCATAATCCAATTCATGACTTTAACCGTATATCTCTTTTCCATCTCTCCAAATCCCTTTATTTGTCTTTAGTCTTTACCTTCTGTACACCATCGTTAGACTAAATGGTTTTCTTCCTTCCCTACCGTTCGGCACCAGCCTATGGTTTGGAAGAAGACTATCCAGTAAGCATAATAGGTGTACCCTCCTAAACCAAGGAGTACTCGCAACTTGAGAGAAGGTGATGATAAAAGACAACTGAATAATACCTTATTGTATTAAAGGTGAAATAGGAGTGGCGATGAAGTGCGCGGTTTGGTCGTGAATGATTACAGTCGCAATTTACTTTGCCCTCTTTCTAATCCCTTTATTTTGTTTTTACATATTACCTTCTGCACACCCTACTTAGGCTAATTGGTTTTCTTCATTCCCTACCTTTCGGCACCTGCCTATGATTTGGAAGAAGACTATCCAATAAGCGTAACAGGTGTACTCTCCTATACTAAGGAGCCCTCGCAACCTGAGAGAAGGTGATAATAAAAGACAACTGAATAAACTAATTCTATTTCTCCTGAACCTGGATCCATCCTCGAAGAAGTCCCTTCGAGTTCGTATATAACCATACGATGGATCTGTAAGTCCACGGTAGCGCCCCGGCGGTCTAACAGACGCCAAATGCGGAACAAAAACTTTTTACAAACTGGCGCTATCGCGTACCGTAATCCGGATCTGCCATTAAAGCTAAACTAACAAACTACAAAGGGGTAGAAACGTTATACCGAATGATTCGAGTCCTTCGGTCTTTAACCATCATCCCACGCTTTGTTGCGGCTGCTCCGATCTCCTGAATCTCCAATCTTGTCGTCCAGGTGGCACCACGTCGACGGATCTTTAAACGGGCTCCCGCCTCTGAACTGAGGCAACTTGATCGTCAAGTTTGCTAGAAGAGACGACCAAGATGAAGTAGAGAATGAGTAGAACACTTTGTCTCGTTACGTCCAAGGCTATGGACGAACGGTTAATGAAGTTGCCTTTTGGATCGATACGAAATGAGAAATGAAGTATAACAATTTCCATGAACCAAAATCCTTAATCTTTTCAAACAACAACCATTTTCATCAAGTGTGTATGAGAGATGGGAGGGGAGAGAGGGGAGGGGCCGGCCAACATATAGGAGTGGGGGGTGAGTGTAGGAGAGGGGAAGGTAACCATAAGAAAAATATCTAGTGTGAACACAAAGTATGAAAGCATTTAAAGCAAACCAATCACAATTAACCTAGTCACCTTGTCATTAATTGCACCATTAATGACCTAATGACTCACTAGCCTTGTCATCCTCTCTAGAACCATCTAGAATACTGACTCACCTCATCAAGAAAAGATAAATCCGCATTTAACCGAATGTCAAAATACGGCTGATAGAAAACTGGAAACTGACAACTTCCAAAAGTGATCCTGAAACGAATTTCAGGATAACCCCGTATCAGTATAAACATACCCGCATTTGTATTACGACCGAATACAAATGCAACTGAGACAAAGATATTATATCTACACAGTATAATACTGGGTTCCGGCTTAAACCAAAGCCTACCAGTATTATCTGCCCGAAAAACAACACGTGCGAAAACGCACGTGCTTTTTCCGAACCTTACCATATCACCATACGGCCTCTACAACATTTCGCCCGAACTTGGGAAAGTGTCTGTGGGGGACTCTAATGACTCATCAACACACTGGCACTGGGTATAACCACTAGCACGTCAGAGGTACAAGCTGCACGTAACGGTTGCCTATGTATGGATCGTAAGGGAAGCTGACGAGCGAACTCATCCATAAACCCTACTGAGCCTGACAGTGACAATGTATATACAGTCCGGTCCATTCGTCTAAATAGCATCGCATATCGAGTCTAGGGGGTGGATAAAGTCAGACCCCTAATAACGCGATAAATCGTGTCGGCATGAAGCCCATCACCACCTAAGAAACTACTGATCCAAATCAGTAATTATCCGCTACCTAGACCGAGGATTCCTAGTGATGGCCACCCGTGCACTGCGCGATATCAACCCCCAATACCGGGAGAGACGAATCCCCGACGATCCGCTCACTTGCCTCCAATGTGGCTCGGGACTGTACCGAACTAAAACCTGTTTGCACAACTCCTTTGAGCATGGTAGGGTAGTAATCTAAGGACAGTGGGAACTCACACGAGACAAATGACGATCTCAGGTCGATGAACTAACCTGTACACATGTCACCAGGGAACTGCTATCTGACGATATGTATAATACCAACTAGCAGGTTCCCGGCGAGTCCTGTCCGGTGTACTCATAACTCAATGAGCACCTGTATACATCTTAGGTGAACCAACTGACACCAATGGATTGTGAGACCGGCCATCGCCCCTCGTCGGGGTCTCGACTGTATACACTAGTCTACTCTGGAGTATCGATGCCCTGTCTCGAAACTCCCACGACTAGGGACACTTTAAGGATGTGCTTATAGACCCCAGCTCCCACGTATATGATCACCATCATACTGCTGGCTGTCAAGCAGAATCCTATGGGCTCTATCAATCATGCAATAGCGAACTAAAGCGTGTTTATGATGATAAAGACAAACCAGATAACATACTATCATCTGGAGTAAGACTGTCATATCGGTATAGGTCCTTCCTCAATCATTGCAATCACGTACCTGCGATCCAATAATTGACTTTGAGGGCACTATCTCCAACAATCTCCCACTTGCACTCAAGGCTAATTATTGCGATGTCGCATACTCACAGCCCGTGTGATACCGAACATCCAACTCCTCTACTAATCAGTTTCACAAAGCTAGTTTGCAAAACTCTTGTGTTCGAGAAATAGCCTCAGTGCGTGGATCCACCCTGATGTTTATTTCTTTGTCTCTCTCAATCTCAAGTTCGCGGAGAAAGCCATCTCCCGAATTGAGTAATACCTGTCTTAGAATATGTCTGGATATCTGATGGGACCTAGTTCATCAATGAACTCCAAATCCAAACTTCTTAGACTGTATTGATAACTGAACCTTATCGGTATCCAGCACCATGCCTCCCACAGTACCCTCTTGGACCACCTGTCCATAATACTGTCCCTCGTCAGAGGAAAAACTATAACTTTGACAATCACTCTGTCATCCATGTCACTTTGGAAGCCTAAAATGATAACCGTTTCCCGAAGGAGGCTGTTGTCATCAAATCCGTAGAACATGCACTTATGTTCTAAAACTGCTTCCTTATGTTTCTCCAGGATTGGATTAATATTAACTTATCGCATCTAGTGCAAAAACATCTGGTGTGGTACTTGACATCTCACGATTGACTCAATTGCCTAAGCAAGTGATCTGCCAATCATGCACATCCCTCTCCCCTTTAGTCTCTAAGACACCTTTAGAGAGGGTGACTCCATTACCTGCTGGTACACCACCATGCCAGGAGTCATCTATTCTAAAAACCATTAGAATACTGTCAAAGTACCCACATTGGGAAACTACCCAAATCTAGATCTAAAACCATACATCTAGAAACCAGAATGTCTAATACTATATCCATATCCTTTTTGGAGAAACAACTGTGTGGCGACCAAAGTACAACCGATAGTAGTATAGAAATTTTACTTCCTACTCTGTGTATGTCATCCAAATACCAGGACATCACACCCTACTACCTTCTTAACAGATCCATCCCCTATTCTGATGAAGTCAAACCCATGACTGTCACATCAAAATTAGATGATCTTATCTCCGCTATATCTGCTCAAGCCTATAAAATAGACATAAGCTACTTGTCCACTATGCTTCCGCTGCTTCCACTGACTACGATAACCCTCTGGCAGAATAATATATACGTACACTTCTAAAGCTAGTTTAGAATGACGCTATACTTATTCTCCTGCCGGGTCTCATAGCCTGGAACAACCGTAGTGTCAAGTCTGGGTAAACAAGAACCTCCCTGTCACCGTCCTTGAGGGTACCGGAGTACCTCTCGGGTGTCTGAGGTTACCCACCATATCTGCGGAGTGGCTATTGGAATTTCAAACCTGATTGAATATATAGGTCCTATTAAATTTTCCGTAATCGTTTGCGGTTCTGGAATTACTTCCAGTTCTACCATACTCCCACTACTGTTTTCTGAAAAAATATCCATTTTACTAAAACTGTGGCGAGTCAAGAACAGTATCACTATTGATCTTCCAGATGGTAGAAAATCAACCCTCGTCAAAGCCAGGGTCAACCCACAAACTGCCATTACAGAAACGTGCCTAGAGTTATCCAGTGTCTGGTTTTAAGTATAAACTGGACAACTGCCCTTATCTTAACATCGTTAAGATATGAACCATTCTATATACAATATAGAAATAGAGGCAATAATTTAATTGGACCAGATTCAAATCATGCGGCTGTCTCCAGTGCATATCAACTTAATGGAGAGAGGCTAATCAGCATTACTCAACTTAGGAATCCATCCAATTATGAGTAACCTGAAAGAGAAACAAGTTTCTCAAAACCATTACTATCATCTGAATACTATCACAAGAATTTACATCTTCGATCTCTTTGAAGAATCCCGATACTTGCGACATCTGGTTCTCTACTTTATTCTTATACCCATAACTTCTCAAAACTTAGACATTGTATTTCTTCGAAACACTTATCTAAAAACTAGAGAAGTCACAAGTAAACAGAACATAGTACGAGGACCTACCCCTTTGTCCTGACGGACATTGGACAACATACAATACTCTATATAAGTTCGCTGAGTTGAATAACTCAAAACCTATGCATCGTAGGTTGAAAACTGTACCCAGGCGATTTCCTCAAATATTACCAATTACAACGAATTCCGATATAATGAGGATGATCACCTAATTCCCAATAACTTACTCCCACTCATCATCTGTAAAACCGTACAGATATGAGAATGAAACATGGTAAATACATACCTTGGAGTAAGTATCTAATCGGGAAATCAGTTTACAATTAAAAATGAACAATGAAACTGAAACATGAAAATGTTTCGTAGGGGTATTCTGGTATTCTTAGTAATGTCTCTTCCATAATCCAATTCATGACTTTAACCGTATATTTCTTTGCCATCTCTCCAAATCCCTTTATTTGTCTTTATTCATTACCTTCTGTACACCAACGTTAGGCTAAATGGTTTTCTTCCTTCCCTACCGTTCGGCACCAGCCTATGGTTTGGAAGAAGACTATTCAGTAAGCATAATAGGTGTACTGTCCTAAACCAAGGAGTACTCGTATCTTGAGAGAAGGTGATGATAAAAGACAACTGAATAATACCTTATTCTATCAAAGGTGAAATAGTAGTGGCGATGAAGTATGTGGTTTGGTCGTGAATTACAACAGTCGCAATTTACTTTGCCCTCTTTCTAATCCCTTTATTTTGTCTTTAGCTATTACCTTCTGAACACCCTACTTAGGCTAATTGGTTTTCTTCATTCCCTACCTTTCGGCACCGGCCTATGGTTTGGAATAAGACTATCCAATACGCATAATAGGTGTACTCTCCTAAACCAAGGAGCTCTCGCAACCTAAGAGTAGGTGATAATAAAAGACAACTGAATAAACAAATTCTATTTCTCCTGAACCTGGATCCATCCTCGAAGAAGTCCCTCCGAGTTCGTATATAACCATACGATGGATCTATCCAATGGAAGTGGATGTCCGTAGTAATACGGGGTGTTCTGAGAAATACAAAGGGTAAAAGAAGGAGCGGCAATGACTCATGCAACTTAAGACAATCCAAAAGCCAGTATTTTAAGAAGGTTCGGTCAACTTGGTCATTGAGTCATAGTTTAGGGTCGGTCAAAAGTCGCTGCCAAAGAGAGAGAGAGAAAAGAAACAATCTGTATGCACTCTAACCTAGATCAGAATGGTTATCACTTTATCTAATCAGGAAACCTCCCACTGTAATCTCAAATTCTCCTCCAAACCTGAAAGAAGAATTAGTCGGGATCACCCGAAGAGTAAACTAACTCATCAGTGAGAATCGGGATCCAACTATCATCGCATGATAACTTGATGGAAGCCACTCAAGTTATCACACTCCAGAAGGTATGCGCATACCAGGCAAGTTTCTAGTAAGTTTGAAACTCCCGATGTGATTTTTGCCCCATGCTCTTATAACCTTGGATTTGGTCAAAATATCATAAGTCACATGCCAAGTTCTACCCATCACTATCCAGGTCAATTTTAACCCACCCGCACATGCCCTTGACTTTGGCCAAAATGGCAGAACGACTGTCCCAAACCAACTCATCTATCTATGCAACAGATGAATACCCAGCAGCTACCAAACACTATGCCTTAACTTTGGCTAAAATGCATAGGTTGAATACTACTGACCATCCATAAGAAACGACGGAGGGCTACGGCTGGTTTTTGGCGAAAAAACCATTAACGTAATGAACTTGATCTCGTCGAAGGAACCTGATAGCTTTTTAAAAACATATAGTGGCGAAAAACCATTGCTAAAGAGGTCACTCCCGGTGAAGGGATCTCGGCTCTTTCCTCGTGGAATGAGGTGCAGGATATTCCAACTGAATACCGTGATCCAAAGCAACTTGTAAGCGACTATATTAAAGTTACTACCTTGACGTAAACTTCTGCCCAAGGGGTCACTCCCGGTGAAGGGATCTCGGCCCTTGCCTCGTGGAATGAGGTGCGGGATATTCCAACTGAATATCACTATGCAAAACAAAAGGAAACATCTTTGTAATAACACTTTTAAAAAATTGTTCTAACAACATCAAATATATGTTTGTTTTATCTTTGCATTGAAAAGAATCAATGCAGTCCCATCAATCAATCACACCAGAAAAGAACGAAAATATAATGTACGTATATGCCATCCGCATTCGCCACTGGGTCCCGTCATCACCCGTTAGGTTACTTAACTAACGACAGAGCGGGGGCTGGACTAGCGCGGGTGTAAAACATATACAACATCTAATAGTATATATACCAATATACAATAATCGCTCCAAGCGTGATAATATGCAACATTACAGAAAAGTAATAAGCATCACAGAATAATACAGATAATCTGGGATCCCTGGGTTTCACAGAGTCGCTGCTGAAACCTGACGTTCCCCTGGTCGTGTGGATAGCCTGTGCAATGAAACCTAGACCTCTACGGTTGCGGCAAGTTACCCGCCAAAACCTGAAGCGAGGTAGTCCCCACAACATAGTGAATGGAACACCCGGCACTTCATGGAATCCGGTAAATTGAGCACCCCTCCTTGGGTCAACCTGCCCCTATGAGTGCGGCGAACAGTCTGCCAATTCTAGAGTGAGGTCCCTTTGCCTCTCAAAGCCATGAGATACGGATCCGTTGCCCTCCAGAACCCGGCTATCCGTGCACTCCTTCGCGGGATAAACCTAGTACAGAAATTAAAAATATGTACAACGGGTATATCGACCTCGACCCGGTCGTGCCCCAAAATAATAATATACAAACAGGCAGTAATGACAGTCCACATACTCGCCCCGCAATATCAAAAGTACAAATAAATTCAAACTGAACTACCATTGCACACTGCTATCCACCACGACGTATCCGCAACATCACAGCACAATACAAAACATCAACGCGAATGTCACGTTCGCAAACCCGTCTAAAACAACTATAGCAATCAGACGCGGTTTACCGATCAAATGACATTCCCGGTCGGAGATATAATGTAAATACTGCATACTAACAAGTTTAAAATTTCGATTGACTAAATTTCCCGAAGTGGGCCCCACGAACAACTGGTGTACAGTAATAAAAACTGGGCCAAAAAGAATATACCAAAAACCCACAATTTCCAAGAAGAACTTACTGGTGAAATTTGGAACACTGTTGCCACATAATGGCCGCGGTTCCGCGGTCAAACCCATGCTTTGACCACGGTTCCGCGACGTTATGGTCGTAACACGTGCCTAAATTTCACAGTAATTCTTAAAAAACCCTGCTTAGTTTTCTGTAACATGCAAAATTATTTTTAGGCCCTTTAAAAAATCGACAGAAACATGGGTGCTTGAAAATTGTGATTTTGCGAAATCCGTTCGATCGATGTTTTAAACATGTTAGCGGAAGTTAGTATAGCTTAATGGTGAGGCTCTGATACCACTGTAAGTCCACGGTAGCGCCCCAGCCGTCTAACAGACGCCAAATGCGGAACAAAAACTTTTTACAAACTGGCGCTATCGCGTACCATAACCCGGATCTGCCATTAAAGCTAAACTAACAAACTACAAAGGGGTAGAAACGTTATACCGAATGATCCGAGTCCTTCGGTCTTTAACCATCATCCCACGCTTTGTTGCGGCTGCTCCGATCTCCTGAATCTCCAATCTTGTCGTCCAGGTGGCACCACATCGACGGATCTTTAAACGGGCTCCCGCCTCTGAACCGAGGCAACTCGATCGTCAAGTTTGCTAAAAGAAACGACCAAGATGAAGTAGAGAATGAGTAGAACACTTTGTCTCGTTACGTCCAAGGCTATGGACGAACGGTTAATGAAGTTGCCTTTTGGATCGATACGAAATGAGAAATGAAGTATATCAATTTCCATGAACCAAAATCCTTAATCTTTTCAAACAACAACCATTTTCATCAAGTGTGTATGAGAGAGGGGAGGGGCCGGCCAACATATAGGAGTGAGGGGTGAGTGTAGGAGAGGGGAAGGTAAGCATAAGAAAAATATCTAGTGTGAACACAAAGTATGAAAGCATTTAAAGCAAACCAATCAAAATTAACCTAGTCATCTTGTCATTAATTGCACCATTAATGACCTAATGACTCACTAGCCTTGTCACCCTCCCTAGAACCTTCTAGAACACTGACTCACCTCATCAAGAAAAGATAAATCCGCATTTAACCGAATGTCAAAATACGGCTGATAGAAAACTGGAAACTGGCAACTTCCAAAAGTGATCCTGAAACGAATTTCAGGATAACCCCGTATCAGTATAAACATACCAGCATTTGTATTACGACCGAATACAAATGCAACTGAGACAAAGATATTATATCTACACAGTATAATACTGGGTTTCGGCTTAAACCAAAGCCTACCAGTCTTATCTGCCCGAAAAACAACACGTGTGAAAACGCACGTGCTTTTTCCGAACCTTGCCATATCACCATACGACCTCTACAACGTTTCGTCTGAACTTGGGAAAGTGTCTGTGGGGGACTCTAATGACTCATCAATACACTGGCACTGGGTATAACCACTAGCACGTCAGAGGTACAAGCTACACGTAACGGTTGCCTATGTATTGATCGAAAGGGAAGCTGATGAGCGAACTCATCCATAAACCCTACTGAGCCTGACAGTGATAATGTATATATAGTCCGGTCCATTCGTCTAAAGAGCATCGCATATCGAGTCTAGGGGGGTGGATAAAGTCAGACCCCTAATAACGCGATAAATCGTGTCGGCATGAAGCCCATCACCACCTGAGAAACTACTGATTCAAATCAGTAATTCTACGCTACCTCGGCCGAGGATTCCTAGTGATGGCCACCCGTGCACTGCGCGATATCAACCTCCAATACCGGGAGAGACGAATCCCCGACGATCCGCTCACTTGCCTCCAATGTGGCTCGGGACTGTACCCAACTAAAACCTGTTTGCACAACTCCTTTGAGCGTGGTAGGGTAGTAATCTAAGCACAGTGGGAACCCACACGAGACAAATGACGATCTCAGGTCGATGAACTAACCTGTACACATGTCACCAGGGAACTGCTATCCGACGATATGTATAATACCAACTAGCAGGTTCCCGGCGAGTCCTATCCGGTGTACTCATAACTCAATGAGCACCTGTATACATCTTAGGTGAACCAACTGACACCAATGGCTTGTGAGACCGGCCATCGCCCCTCGTCGGGGTCTCGACTGTATACACTAGTCTACTCTGGAGTATCGATGCCCTGTCTCGAAACTCCCATGACTAGGGACACTTTAAAGATGTGCTTATAGACCCCAACTCCCACGTATATGATCACCATCATACTGCTGGCTGTCAAGCAGAATCCTATGGGCTCTATCAATCATGCAATAGCGAACTAAAGCGTGTTTACGATGATAAAGACAAAGCAGATAGCATACTATCATCTTGAGTAAGACTGTCATTTCGGTATAGGTCATTCCTCAATCATTGCAATCACGTACCTGCGATCCAATAATTGACTTTGAGGGCACTATCTCCAACAGGATTTATCCAATGGAAGTGGATGTCCGTAATAATACGGGGGGTTCTGAGAAATACAATGGGTAAAAGAAGGAGAGACAGTGACTTATGCAACTATAGACAATCCAAAAGCTAGTATTTTAAGAAGGTTCGGTCAACTTGGTCACTGAGTCATAGCCTAGGTTCGGTCAAAGGTCGCTGCCAAAGAGAGAGAGAGAAAAGAAACACTCTGCGTGCACTCTAACCTAGATCAGAATGGTTATCACTTTATCTAATCAGGAAACCTCCCACTGTAATCTCAAATTCTCCTCCAAACCTAAAGGAAGAATTAGTCGGGATCACCAGAAGAGTAAACCAACTCATCAGTGAGAATCGGGATCCAACTATCATCGCATGATTACTTGATGGAAGCCACTCAAGTTATCACCCTCCAGAAGGTATGCGTATGCCTGGCAAGTTTCTTGTATATTTGAAACTCCCGATGTGATTTTTGCCTCATGCTCTTATGACCTTGACTTTAGTCGACAAATCATAAGTCACATGTCAAGTTCTACCCGTCATTGTCCAGGTTGATTTGAACCCACCCGTACATACCCTTGACTTTAGTCAACAAGGTAATACGACTGTTCCAAACCAACGCATCTATCTATGCAACAGATGAATACCCAGCGGCTACCAAACACTCTTGACTTTAGTCAACAAACATAGCTTGAATACTACTGACCATCTATAAGAAATGACGGAGGGCTACGGCTGGTTTTTGCCGAAAAACCTTTAACGTAATGAACTTGATCTCGTTGAAGGAACCTGATAGCTTTTTATAAAGATATAGTGGCGAAAACCTTTTGCTAAAGAGGTCACTCCCGATGAAGGGATCTCAGCTCTTTCCTCGTGGAATGAGGTGCAGGATATTCCAACTGAATACCGCGATGCAAAGCAACTTGTAATCGACTATAGTGAAGTTATTACCCTGACGTAAACTTCTGCCTAAGGGGTCACTCCCGAAGAAGGGATCTCGGCCCTTGCCTCGTCGAATGAGGTGCAGGATATTCCAATTGAATACCGCTATGCAAAACAAAAGGAAACATCTTTGTAATAACACTTTTTAAATTGGTTCCAACAATATCAAATATAGGTTTGTTTTATTTGCATTGATAAGAATCAACGCAGTCCCATCAATCAATCATACCAGAAAAGAACGAAAATATAATGTACGTATATGCCATCCGCATTCGCCACTGGGTCCCGTCATCACCCGTTAGGTTACTTAACTAACGACAGAGCGGGGGCTGGACTAGCGCGGGTGTAAAACATATACAACATCTAATAGTATATATACCAATATACAATAATCGCTCCAGGCATGATAATATGCAACATTACAGAAAAGTAATAAGCATCACAGAACAATACAGATAATCTGGGATCCCCGGGTTTCACAGAGCCGCTGCTGAAACCCGACGTTCCCCTGGTCGTGTGGATAGCCTGTGCAATGAAACCTAGACCCCTACGGGTGCGGCAAGTTACCCGCCAAAACCTGAAGCGAGGCAGCCCCCTACAGCAAAATGAATGGACCACCTGGCACTTCATGGAATCCGGTAACTTGAGCACCCCTCCTTGGGTCAACATGTACCCCCTACGAGTGCGGCGAATAGTCTGCCAATTCTAGAGTGAGGCCCCTCTGCCTCTCAAAGCCATGAGATACGGACCCGTTGCCCTCTAGAACCCGGCTATCCGTGCACTCTTTCGCGGGATAAACCTAGTACAGAAAATAAAATATGTACAACGGGTAAATCGACCTCAACCCAGTCGTGCCCTAAAAGAATATTATACAACAGGCAGTGACGGCAGTCCACATGTTGGACGCTCACCCCGCAATATCAAATGTACAAATAAATCCAAACAGCACTATCATTGCACCCTGCTATCCACCACGACATATCCGCAACATCACAGCACAACACAGAACATCAACGCGAATGTCACGTTCGCAAACCCGTCTAAAAGAACTATAGCAATTAGACGCGGTTTACCGATCAAATGACATTCCCGGTCGGAGATATAATGTAAATACTGTATACTAACAAATTTAAAATTTTGATCGACTAAATTTTCCGAAGTGGGCCCCACGTACATCTGCTGTACAGTTACAAAATCTGGGCCCAAAAGAATAGTACCAAAAAACCACAATTTCCTATGTGAAGCTCTCTGGAAAAATTGGAGCACTGTTCCCACAAAGTCGCAGCGGTTCCGCGGTCAAACCCTAGGTTTGACCGCGGTTCCGCGGTGGTCACGTGGGATCACGTGCCCAAAATTTCCCAGAATGCTTAGAAAACCCTGCGCGCTTTTCTATGATATGCAAAATTATTTTTAGACTTGATTTAAAATCGACAGAAAGTTTTGCACTGAAAAATGTGATTTTTGAAATTCCGTTCGATCGATATTTTAAACGTGTTAGCACAAGTTAGTATAGCTTAATGGTGAGGCTCTGATACCACTGTAAGTCCACGGTGGCGCCCCGGCCATCTAACAGACGCCAAATGCGGAACAAAAACTTTTTACAACCGGCGCTATCGCGTGCTATAACCCGGATCGCCATTAAAGCTAAACTAACAAACTACAAAGTGGGTAGAAATGTTATACCGAACGATCCGAGTCCTTCGGTCTTCAACCATCATCCCACGCTTTTTTGTGGCTGCTCCGATCTCCAGAATCTCCAGTCTTCTCGTCCAGGTAGCACCACGTCGACGGATCTTTAAATGGGCTCCCGCCTCTGAACCGAGGCAACTCGATCATCAAGTTTGCTAAAAGAGATGACCAAGATTGATGTAGAGAATGAGTATAACACTTTGTCTCATTACGTCCAAAGATATGGACGAACGGTTGATGAAGTTGCCTTTTGGATCTGTGATGGAATGAAAAGAGCTATGAAATTTCCATACACTATAAACTAGATCTTTTCTCAAATGAACAACCATAACCACCACCAAGAGGTGGTCGGCCACTTATAGAGGCAAGGGGGGTGAGTGTAGGAGGAGGGAGAGTGACCATTAGCATTAATGAGAAGAATGTGTCATCTAACACCTTGCACATTCATTTAATGAAAACAATGAATCATTTTAAGCTAGTCATCATATTATTAAATGAACCATTAATGCAACATGAGTCACTAATCCTTGTAAGTCGATGTACAACACCCCACGACTTGCGGGGAGGCGGAAATATGAAAAACGATCTTGTTCTATGCTTAAACATCGACTAACCGCATGAATCGAAGCTAAACGATAACTAACATCAAACATAGAAGTTAACAACTACTATGTAAAGGGATTATACCTAAAGAACCGTGTCCTTCGTCTTTACGAACTCCACCTCCTCCTCGGCCTTCTCGAAGTAGTAGACGATCCACCACGAGAGCTAAACTCCAAGCTTTGCCTCTAAACTTGAGGCAACTAGGTATCTTTAAGTGCTAATCAAAGTACCTAGATGAAATAGAGTATGGTTATGGATTAAGTAGTCTAACTAATCCTTGTACTCAACACATGAGAGGGGAGGATTAGGGTTTGAAGAGAGAGAGCTTGAGGAGAGAGAAGGTGAGAATAATAATGAAATGAGAAAATGAGTTATCATAATATATATCAAGCATTTTATTTTTATCAAGAAAAGAAAAGATAATGATTTACAACCATGCTTGATAAATATCTAATGGTGATTCATCTCCATGAGCCATTAAGAAATTATGAAGCATTAATGACATGGATGAATCATCCATATGACTCACTAATCTCATTTAATGTATATGCCACCTAAACCTCCTTAGTCACCATCTTCAAGAAGCTTCTCGCGCAATTACGAGAACTCCCCTCCTATCCGTGAAAACACGGAAAAACTTTAGACTGTATAATTCTAATAACCGGATACTAGTAACTGGCTTAAACCAAAGCCGACTAGTAAAAACTGTTCGAAAGTCGTACGTGCGTAAACATACGTATACGTCCGAACCCTTGTCGTAAAACCATACGACCTCTATATCGTTTCGCCTGGAGTAGGGAAACTCTCTGCGTGGGACTCTAGAGACTCGACTACTACGCTGGCAGTGGGTTTAACCACAGACCGCAAGCGGCACTAGCTGTACATAACGGTCCCCAGGTAGATGTCGATAAGAAGGCCGATGAGGAAACCCATCCGAACTCCTACTGAGTCTGATGTGACAATCTCCATACAGTCCGGTCCGTTCGTCTAAGACTATCGCATATCGGGCCTAGGGGGCGGCAAGCGTCAGTCCCCTAATAGCGGTATAAGTCGTGTCGGAGCGAAGCCCATTACACCCTGAGAAACTACTGGAACCTACCAGCAAATCTCGCTTGCCCTGGCCAGGGACTTTGCGTAATGGCTCTCTGACACAGCGCGATATTGTAACATTTAAAAAAAAAATACATCAGCTACATCAGCATCAGCAACACCATCATGAGCTGCAACAGCAGCTGATGTGAACATCAGCCTAACCTCAGCTCATTTCAGCCCCCCATAGCTGACCTACACACCCCCATCATGACTCTTCAGCCCTCATAGCTGACCTACACACCCCCATCATGACTCTTCAGCCCCCATAGCTGACCTACACTCCCACATCATGACTTATCAGCCCCCAATGGCTGACTTCAGCCACCAATCAGCCCCTCCTCTACACCTACTGCTGCATTTCAGCCCATGGTTTCTACAAAACAACAGCAGCACCAGTAACAACCCACACCTTCATCACACCACATCACATGCACCATATATACCCCCTTCTTCAAGTGAAGCAGCTGCTCCTGAAACAAAAAGGAACGTCAGCAGCAGCAATCAGCAGCAGCAGCAGCAGAAATAACATCAGCAATGAGAAAACTGCCACAAGCAGGAACGTCAGCAGCAACAATCCTTCCTCCTTCCCTTCTCCTTCATCCTAGGACCCTCTTGAGATATAATCTTGCAACCCAATTCCTATCTTACAAGCTATAGCTGTTAAAACTGAAATTTACTGTTATATCTGTAATCTAGTGCTAGTTTAGGGATTTTGAGTGAGATTTGGCCAAGAGATGGTTTTGATGGTTGGTATAACCCTATTAGGTGTATTCGAGACCAGTTAACCCCAGAATTCCCCAGATTTCCAGTAAGTTACCTGAAAGTTTCGACTTGGCGTATTTTAGCAATTTTATCGACTTTTTGACATTTCTGGAAACTGCTATCACCCGGGATCTCCTAAAGTAAAATTGATTTGGCAGAAAGCTGTGCAGGCACCCTGGAACCATCCCACAAAGCCCTAGCCCCCACCTCATTTTTACGGCCGCAATTTTATTCATTCTGCCCGCAATTTGCGGCCAGACCTGGGTGAAATTGCCTCGTTTTGTGTGCAAGGCCCTATTTCATGTAAACTTGACCCTGGGCATGTGCAGTTTTGACTGATTCCAACCAGGGTAAAATCTGGGATGATTTTCATGAATTGGCGTATGATTTACGACTTGTTTTCTTATGGTTTTTGGTATTCGATGATTCGTTTCCGTCGGGTGGCGTTTGGACGTCAACGACAGTGGATATTGGCAGTGTTTGCACACAAGGTCACAGGTTTTTACCTATGAGCGTAGTGTGTACCATTTTTGGTTTCCGACATGGTTTTCATGTGTTTTAGCGTATGATATCCTTGTAGGTACCCCACATGACGTCAAAGCGTTGGAGATGCATGGCGACAACGGCACCGGCACGCATATAACAAGGTGAGTAGATTTATATCTATGGGGAGAAGTCGGGTGGATGGCGTATAGCACCCCGCAGTTCGTAGTGATGTGTACGGATGCGTATACACACTAACAATTATTATATGTTGTTGGGATTAATTATTGATGTTTAAATGGATATTGGTATGTTGGATTGGTGAAAGGTTACGAAACCCTACGGTAGTGGGTGCACTACACATACACACTCCCACACATACATACTTGCATACATCCTTACTTCATACGTGGTTATGGGATTCTATCTAGATATGTGTTCACATGGGTTTGGGATTATGTGTTCATATACGGATTTGAGGATGATACATGGGATTGAGATGAGTCGATGATATTTGATCCGAGGTTATGATATCGGTGATATGGTAAAATTCGTAATTGAGATAAGTCTTGATGTTTTAGCGGATTTTGGTATAATGATGCCATAGGAATAGTGACATAAATATGTAAATGATCGACATGTGATTATGATACGAGATATGATATGATATGACAGGATATTTATAATAGGCCGTCTTGGGCGAGGTATATTCCTTGAGATGATATGTGCTGATGATATCGATTTATACTGGATTGTCGACCAGTAGTCAGATCTTGATTGTAGTGATGTTAGCATTGTATTAGACATAGGTCAGTACCCAGATGATGATATTCGATAAAGAAAATACCAGATGAATGATATAATGATTATGATATTGACCCGTGCCCAGATTTGGGGATGCCGTACGACGGATTTACGTACGAGCTATATTTGATCTTTGATCCGCCCTCTTGACTTGGGAATAATCGATTATAGAGATATGGTATCAGATGTGATATTATCGAGGCAGGATCACCGACTATATATATATTATTATATGTATCGACTCAGAGGTTAGGCGGTTTCTCTTAGCTGCAGTTAGCTTATTAGCTCAGCCTTATTGTTGGCATAACTGTATGACTCTTATGACATTAGATGCAGTTCAGCTATCATTGTGTTTTAGCACTCAGCTCCCGCATATTATTGTTGTTACTCTACATCGCATACTTATTGTGATTCATATTCCATTTTGATATCATGCTGTTAGGACACCAGCACCATTACCGATGATGCGTATGTTCCACATACACTTACCTGCCAGCTCACACACTTCTTCATCGGTAATTGCCATGTCACTACACAGTAGTATTATTGCATCAGGATATGACCCTTGTATGTGCATACTATTATTCCATGTTGCATGATATACTGTTATACTTGCATTCCATTTATATGTCACATACATCATGCTTCCTGATTATACGCATTGAGATATGTTGTTTCTATGTTATTTCTGGATTTGGGAACCGTGGGCATTTCAAAGAGATTATGTAAATGTTTTAAAAACCCGGTTACCCTTGATATGATATTTCAGTGCGTCCACCATGTGTTTTCTCGGTGCTGAGAGCGACATGTGAAACCCGAATCGAGGAGGCAGATGAGACCGATTGCGGGTACATGGTGGACCCGGTGCGGTACCCCGGGGCAAGAAGATCACAGATGATGGCGTTGAGCCTGTGCAGGGGAGCACTACCGACCGGTGATATTACCCGACGCGTCGGATATCCGGAGGATACCGTCGTGGTCATGAGATGGATGGTAGGGGCCCATCTGGACTGACGGCGCCCTCGATTTTGTGATTGAGACATTGAGATTTCGAGATATTGAGGTGCAGAGATTGTGATACAGAGGTATCGAGATACTGAGACTTATGTTTTGTGCCGATGCTAGGCACTGTTTATACTGATTTCATTTACGATACCTCATTTTAAAAATACAGAAATCTCACAAATTATGAAAGCAGTTTCTTCAGTACATGCATTCTGTTTCATGCATTCATACATTATCCATATGATATATTGCCACATGATGCACTGACATGGACATATGGGATTACACTTGGGTTAGATATTTAGCCTAGCCATGGTTTTAGATTGCTGGTTATATATTTGAGGATTATATATCATAATCGTATGACCTAGGATTGCGTCATACAAGCGATTTTCTGTTCGTAGATCTTTTTCTACTCACGAGTTGGCAACTCACCCCCGTTGTGCCCCAGTTTCATGCAGGTGTTGCCGTACGGATTTCATTACGGCTTTGCGGGCACATCTTCTTCAGGTGACTTGCTAGTAGGTGGGTTATTTGTATCATCCCCATCATTATACATTGTATATTATATTCAGTTGTATCTAGAAGTTCCATCAACCAAAACATGTATTTACTTGAGATAGAGACCGGTGATGTTTATTCTTTCGACCTTAGAGTCGCGTGTTATATTTCCATGGATTTCATGCTGGTTGGAGTTCCCTTTTCTGTTGCGATCCTCGCCTTTAGGCATTGTATATTATGTTGCTACAGGTTGATTCACATAAGGTTTTTCCTACACTCTACTACTTCTCTTGGTTTGGATTTCTGGGCTTCGGCTTACTTATTTTACGGACGCCTTGAGACGTTTCGTAACTTAAGTGCTGGTCATGTTCCGAAATTTCGGGTCTTGACAAAGTTGGTATCAAAGCGTTAGGTTTTACCTTCGAAGCGTAGGATGACCCTTGGTTGATGGAATAGGTGACTAAAGTAGAGTGACGTACCGTTGGTATGTTCCGCGGCATATTTACGACACGCCACTCCACTTAAGGAGCCTTAGGATGTACATTCCTTTGTTCAGTATCATATTCATTCCTGATCTAGCCTCATCAGTACCAGTACGGTTTTGCTGCCACGATTACGGGCAGGGAGAGCTACGGCTAGAGTTGCGGTCAGCATGAGCTCGTCATGAACGAGGACTGACCGGGGCTTGATTCTGGCGACACACGATTGTAGAGGTGTGTCCTTGTTTGTATTTTGCGCCACGAGCATGGGGTGGATCGCCGTATGAGATTACTCGGACGTGCAGATTAGCACCAGAGGATTGAGCCACCGGTAGAAGCCAGCCAGACTTTGTTGACCGTTGGCGTATTGCTTACTCCTGATGATTAAGGCACAGTTCAGCGTGCAGACGAGTGAACCAGTTATTGCTGCGAACAACGAGATATCGCCCCAGATGTTGGAGCTATTGCCGTACGAGTGTACTAAGAGATGATAGAAGATCGCTAGTCCCTGAGGTTGAAGGACTAGGACATGTGGATCATTCGCTACCCCGATGCGAGGTCATCAGATAGATTGATTCCAGCTAGAGACGACTTCACGCAGAGACGTTGAGAGTCGACAGAGACGATCGAATGTCAGAAACCTATTATTCTAAGTTTAAAGTGTTCAGGAAAGACATGCAGGCCATTCTATGGACCCTCTAGAAGAATGAAACCCTAACTCGACTTAATGACTGTGTGAAAGCCTTGAACCTTAGGGTTTGCGGCAGTTCTGCGGCGCCATTAGTAAGGCTTAGGTTTACCCTTCTACGGCTGGACCACCGATGCTGTGGTATGTACGCGATACTATTATACTGTACCCATGATGTTGAGATCTTGGAGGACTATGATGTTTTGACGAATCGATCAGATGGCTCGACTTAATTCGGATGCTAGATGGTGAGATGCATTTCTTGGGAGACTCCAGATACGAGGATAGCCGTTGGAGCTCAGTCCATGCAGCCACGACGAGACGAGTCCGAAGCAGTCGACATTAGAGAAAAGTAGAGTAAGATGTTCGTACAAGATCTGGATAAGATGACGTTCCACTCCGCCGACATCAGTGATGCGGTAAGCATGCCTATGCATTATACTTGGATGTACCTTCCAGAAGGAGTCGCGATGAGTATGCAGCCATTCCAGAACAAGAAGCAGATATAGTAAGGACGATGACTTCCGGACAGTTAAGCAGAGACGGGATTTGGAAGAGACCGTGAGCAGGATTCCTTCCAGGACACTGCTGCAATGATATTTACACCCAGGATCAGATGTGTCACATGCATTCAGAGAGCCAGAGGCCAACGCCAGTGACATGCTGCTTTACGAGTGGTCGCGATGATTGACCGAGAGATGACCAGAGAAGTGCCAAAACGAAATCGTCCCCGTTAGCACACCTGACAGGGCCGATGAGCCGATGGATCGTGAGATTGGTAATCTACAGAGAAGACTTGGACCCAGGAGTGGTCATGTTTGTTAGTTATATGTATGCCCTAGAGGCCATTACTATACATAGGATGTATATTGTAGTGGATGCTGGGACATATATAGGGAGGACTTTCTTGCTCGACATGATAGTATGCTATCTGGTTGATCTTTACCTTAACGTGTACACTGATTGTCTCTCTGTTACATGTTGGTAAAGCCCTTAGGATGTGTGCTTGACTACCTGGACTATGATGCTGATCATACTAGTGGGGACATGGTAGTCCATAAGTACATCCTTCAAAGTCCCTAGTCGTGGGTGTATCGAGACGGGGCATCGATATACCAGAGTAGACTAGCGTATACCTTCTTGACCCATACAGATGGGCGATGGATGATCCCATATCCATCGGTGTTTGACATCAGAGATGATATACGGGTGCTCAGTAGAGACTGGGTACACTGGACGGACTCGCCGAGAACTCCCAGATGGTATTATACCTCACGTCAGATGGCAGTTCTCTGGTGACACTGGTACAGAGTAGTCTGTTGACCCGAGATCGTCATAGAGTCTTGTGTGGTTCCCACTGTGCTTTGATTTCCATCTTACCACGTCCAACAGGGCGTGCAAAACGGTGGTTTTTGGGTACAGTCCCGAGTCACATGGAGGCAATGAGCGATAGGAGGGGATTCGTCTCTCCCGGTATAGGGAGTTGATGTTGCGCTGTGTTCGATTGGCTATAACAGGAAATCCCTGGCCAGGGTTGCTGAGATTTACTGGTAAGTGTTACCAGTAGTTTCTCGAAGTGTTATAGACCTCATATCGACACGACTTATCGAGCTATTGGGGTCTGACGTTTACCACCCCTAGGCAAGATATGCGACATATCAGATGATCAGACCGGACTGTACGGTAGTGTTACTGGTCGGATTCACTGGAGTGTGAGCGGGCTTGCTCGTCGATCTTCAGATCGCTCAATACCCGGGTGGCCGTTACGTTTAGCAGACCGCTTGCGGCTTGTGGATGTTTGATATGATCATCATCCGCTGCCGGCGTATTGACGAGTCTTTAGAGTCCTACACAGAGGTTTCCTGGCTCAAGCGAAACGAAATAGGAGCGCATATGAGATATGTGCGGGACCGAGAATAATACTGTATGCGATACTGTATTCGATTCTCGCGATGTGACATCGATCGGTTATATGCGATATAGCCGGGTTATCGGATCAAGTGTTGATTCGATAAGATGTTACTAATGATACCCGTCGGTTATGTGCGTCATGACCGGGTCGTTAAATCAAGTGTTGATTTAATGATTTAATGCATAATTATATATTTGATATATTACTTTGCATTAACTAGTATCGGTTCACTTTGAATGGATTTTCTCACTCGGGTGTGCGCATTGCATATGCGATATGATTTTTGTGCACTTGATTGTATCATATTTGATGATACATATCTTTTTGTTAAGTGTAATGAATTAAACCTAGGTTAAATAAATGATTAGGGTTTTCTTTTATTCATTCATTTATATTTTCATTTGTATTTAAAAGATAAATGTGAAAAGGAAAAGAAGTCAAAAATGGTGGCTATTTTTGTTTTCAACTTGAAGCTTCATGAAGCTTTCTTCATGTCACCATTTTTGTCTCATCTCCTTTACCCTAACCATTCTTTAACCTTGGTCAATTCTCTACACTTAACTTGGGTTAAAATTATGATAAGAATTCATTTTTCTTTTCTTATTCTTTTAACTTATCATAAATAATTCTTCTTCTTCTTCCTTGCTTCAAGTGAAGAAGCTTGAGGTCATCAATGGTGGATTGATGTTTTGAGTGAGAAATCCATTTCCAAAGTTTACCCACATCCTATTTCTTCATCCTCTACCTCTTGCCAAGAAGTAGAGTGTGTTTCCTTCACAAGATTTTAGGGTTTGGTGAAGGTGGAGCTTGATTCATCGATGCCTCGACGTAGATCATCTTCGGCATGGACATCGACGACCTAGCTTGCCCATTCTCCGACGAAGTCGATCCTAGAGCCCGGATTTGATTTGGACAGCGGAGAGGACCTCGTTGCGGAGCCGTGGAGGTGGAGCACCGGATCTACAAAGGTTGTATTTCCGTATTCTCATTAGCTAAGTTGTTAGCTAGCTTTCTTTTCGCCTAGACATCTAGTTATCGATCCGTACACTAGGGTTTGTAGGCACCATTTTTTTGAAATTGCCATGGTTGATGGCTTGGGAGACCTCACTAGGGTGCCTAGGAACCCTGCAGTGGTATCAGAGCCTAGCTAGAGCCTTAGGCGAAGCGTAGACGGAGTTTGAAGTCCGATCGAACCGAAACCCGATCTCCAAATTGCTCTCTGTACTTTTTTGTAAAATGTGGATTTTTGCAAATTAAAAATATGCAGAAAAATCAGCAGGTAAATCTAAGAATTACGGTGCAAAAATTACCTAATGATCCTTCAAAAGTGCGGCGGAACCGCGGCATTAGCGTGCTAATGCGGCCCTTCCGCCGCCGTTTTGTCTTATTAGGCACTCAATTTTGCACAGTAACTCCTATTTTTTAGTGCTGGTTTTCCTGGGAACTTTTAATCTGAAATAAAGAGTTGAGTATTTTGGGTTGTATTGGGAGTTCATACATTCGATCGGATTGTCAAACTTTGTCTATGTGTCGTTCCGGATAATTTTTTGAATATGTTAAAAAGTTCGACCGGATATAAATACCCAATTTTTCCCCTGTCGGGAAATTTCCAAGAGTTGGATATTTCTGTAGTTTAATCACGTTCTAAGTAGTGCAAGTGACACGATGGTCCCTCTAGAAGACAACAAACCTTAACTCGATTATGTGACCGTCTTGAACTGCCCTTTGAACCTTCGGGTTTGGGGCAGTACGGCGTGCCACATGTGAGGCGTTGGCTTGACCCTTCTACGGCTGGACCGTTGGTACTGAGGCACGAACTGAATGTTTTTAGACTTGTTTCATGTGTTGATCTGTATCGGGAAAACTTGGGTGTTCGATTGTTCGATCGAAAAGTTTAACATTTTCTATTTATCCGGAATGTGATACAATAATTGGAATTCACAAATTGTTATGAGATAACAGAATGAATATTGTAAACGTAGCAGTTTAGTCTCACTTGATCGGTTGCCACGGAATTTTGATGTGATCAAAAGTCCGTTGCAATCACGTAGCATACGCGGATACTCGCCGGGTAAACTTAATAGACAGCCTCACTCCATAGCCCCGACCAAGTGACTGTAGGAGAACCCCGTCGCCGAAAGCATCCGTCCGGATGCTCGCGGCAGCGGTGTTCCGCCTTGGTGCACTTCGTCGATGGTATCGGGGGTGCGGCCGCCTACTGAAGTTTGCGACGAGCATTCGATCAGGATGTCGGGAATCTTGTTGAATTGCCCGACTTGATATTGAAAAGAGTTTTCGATAATGAGACTAAAATGCGGGGTTTATAATTGTTAGGCATGTGATGTCTAAGGTATTCATTTAATTAGGCATGCGATGTCTATGCAGATTGCGGATTCCAACTGTTGTAGTTTTACACTTTCTTTTCTGTGACCGTAAGTGTAATATGTGATATCGCCGGTTTCGTTGCTATATGTCAACGACAATTGGGATGCGCATATTTACTTACGTTGATGACATGTGATGTTATGTGTTGCTGGATATGTTATATTGGATCTTCGTGTTTGAATAGCCGGGGGTTTTTATGTGAGATGAGTGTTTTTCATTTTCATTCATGTAAAAACTTGTATGTAATATTCTTTTATTGGGGCGCTTCCAGGTTGCGGAAGTAGTCACCGTTTGTATATTATTTATTTTTCTGCACTAGGATAGACCCAAGGAGGGGAGCACAAGTAACCGGGTTCTGGGGTCCAGTGGGAGACCAACTCGAGGAGTCGAGTCCGGGTCTCCTAACTCCAGAATTGGTAGGGTTGCTTGCCGCTCTCGTAGGGGTCTAGGGGTGTGGGATTGGCTATTCATCACGACCGTGGAATCCGTGTTTTATACTGGCTCGTATTGAAAACACGGACGTCCTAGTATATCCAATATTTCATATGTTTCTTCTGCTGTGATTTATCTGTGATCATGTGATGTTCTGTGACAGGTATTATATATAGTATATATGATATATTATATAGACGTTACTTATGTTTTGCACCCGCGCTAGCCCTGCCCTGCTCTGTCGTTAGTTACCTAACCTAACGATGCACGAGGGGACATCGAGGCGAATGCGGATGGCATAAGTGTACGTCATATCTATCTGTGATGTTTAGGTATTTTAAATGATGGGACTTCATTAATGTGATTAATGAAAGATAAAAAACCTAAGATGTTGTAGAATCGAATTTTAAAATAAAACAGGTAGCTACAGTTTTTTGCTTTGCACAGAGGTATATATGATATACCCTGCACCTTATTCGATGAGGAAAGGACCGAGATCCCTTCACCGGGAGTGACTCCTTTAGCAATAACTGGTAGATGCTACACACTCGGTTTGCTTTTGATTGCTTTTAAGAGTTTTTGCTTTGCATAGTGGTATATATGATATATCCCGCACCTCATTCGACGAGGAAAGGACTGAGATCCCTTCACCGGGAGTGACTCCTTTAGCAAAACTAGAAAAGCCTCAAAAGCACTCCATTTTAAAATCATTTGATTCTACAACGATATCAAGTTCATTACGCAATAGGTTTTCAGAAAAACCTGTCGTAGCCCTCCGTCATTTCAGATAAGTACTAGTTAGTATTCGTGCTGCGGTTGTTTGGCATGCGTCAAGGCGTAGTGTACGGTAGCTAACTAGTGCTTATCTGCTAGCATATGATGCGATTGGATTAGGGTATTCGTACGGCGTTGTTTGGCATGCGTCAAGGGTCGTGCGGGTGGGTTTAATTCAATCAGGAAATGACGGGTTGAACTTGACTAGCAGACTATGGGTTGTTTGGCATGCGTCAAGGTCATAGCGAGCTAGGGGCAAAATATTATCGGGAATTTCAAGTGTTGAAATTTGCAATGAGATTGCATACCTTCTATGAGATAGTTGGATCCCGATACCCACTGCGAGTAAGAGTTACTCCTGGGAGAGTTTTACACATTACAATTAGCCGATCAAGTAGGTGTCTAGAAAGGTGTCAACGAGGTTACGCCTCTAGGAAAACGAGGTTTACATTAATTAGGTTCGTGCGAAAGCACGGGGGACCTCCCTCAAAGTACCGACACTGGCCTGGCTGAAAGACTGGCGAACTTGTAGTGTGTAATTAATCCCGGCTAGTCTTTCCTTTTAGGGTTTGAAGGAAGATTTGATAAAAAGCAGTGGGAGCCGTACTGATTAGATAAAATAAAAACCAATCTATTCTTGCAAGAGCGCACGCTGAGTGTTTTCTTCTCTCTCTCTCCTGGTAGCGACCATATCACGCCTTAATCAAGATAATAATACGGATTATTGACCGAACCCACTTGTTATACTGAGCTGGGGAACGTTGGTCCCGCTCCACCTTATAATTGTTATAAGACCGAGCAGGAAATTGGGGAATACCAGATTTCCCGTGCCGCCCAAACGAAGAGAGTGCATGCTGATGCATCATCTTCGGGTGTGTTCATTATACAGAACTGTTTCTCAGTATCCTCCGCATCCTGGGTATGTGATACCAGATCAGGATCCCAGATATGTAATATGTTACATAGGGCTGCAGATAGGTAGAGAACTGAGAACGGGTGATAAGTTTCATGAGGCAGAAAACGGGGCAAGTGTTGCAGCCAAGTCTGTCGGTCACTGTCACCCTGTATTACAATACATTGATTCTGAACGAATGTTATTAGATACCGAACCTGATATACAAAATCATATCAGTCTCTTTATTAGTAAAGAAATGATAAAATTTTGTATTGTTGGATAATGTTTTGAACATTTCCTATATCAAAAGTTGATCGGTTCAGGCACGTTATCTAAAAGCATTAATGTTCTAAATCAAATTACAGTTCTTAGTATATGGAACACACACAAGAGGAAGAGTTCAGAAATAAACGAATTCTTCTTGAGGTATTGTAGACTAGGTCAGATCAATGCGACCCGACTGGCTGAAGTTACATTTAGATGTATATTTAAATCAGTTTGAATTTACATCTTGTGCAACTCGCCAATCATGTCACAAAGATAAGATGACCATAGCTCCGTTTATTGGAAACAGAGAAAGAGTTACTAAACTCTTGGGATGATACATGTTGATGTATGAAGGTCCACTGTCTACACATGCCAGGACTGGTTCTTTGTACTTCGTTACATTCTCTGATAATCTCTCAAGATTCAGACACATGTTCCTGTTGAAACATGAGTCCGAGCCTTTTTAGATATTCACAGAATATAAGCGAGAAGTAGAGAACCAAAACACGGGTAAAAGTATTATGTCCTTTGATGAGATCAAGAAGGAGAATACTTGAGCACGGAATTCCTGGACTTTTCTAAAGGAGAATGAGATTCTCTCTCAGCATTACTCCTCCGCATACACCATAGCACGATGGTATATCGGGGCGGAGCAATCTCACCCTATATGATATGGTGTGCTCTATGATGAGTAATACTGAGTTACCCGTTTCCTTTTTGGGAGTTATGCGCTTGAGAAGTTGCATACCTATTGAATAGGGTTCGAATCAAATCAATGCCTACCACTTCATATGTGATATGGAAAGGGAAGAGCCCATGTCTTAAGTTAGTTAAGATTTGGGGTTGTCCGGCCTATGTCTAAAAGCACAATCCGGACAAGCTCGAGGCAAAGTTAGTTATGTAGAACTGGAAGTGTTCCAACTATACAAACTACAGCTGATGATTTAATAGAACCAAAGGATTCAGTAGAAACCAACGAACCTCAACCTCTCCGCCGATCTAGTAGGGTTCCTCACCCACCTGAGAGATACTTCTGTTTCTCTATGACAGTGGGAGCGAGGATTGCATCATGAGATGATGACCCAACTAGTTTCGAGCTGGCCATCAGGAGTAAGACTCTGTAAGAATGGCTGGATGTTTAGCGATCTGAGATGGAATCCTTATACACCAACAAAGTTTGGACTTTAGTTGCTATATCTGAAGGGTTAAATCCCCATCAGGAGCAAGTATATCTTGAGAAGATTACTTGGTGTACATGGAAAAGTTGAGACTTTCAAAGCTAGACTTGTTAAAAGTTTGCATCATTAACCAGGTGTGGATCATGATGAAACCTTTTCAAGTGACTATGCTTAAGTCCATCCAGATCCTACTTGCCACGGCTACATACCATAACTACGATATCTGGCGGTTGGGTGTCTTGACTGCTTTTCTAAATGATGATTTAGAAGAGTGTGTCTATAAGTACACAGCCAGAGGGCTTCGTAGACAGTGGGAGCAGCGGAAACGTGTACAAGATGCTTTATAGGATAAAGCAGGCATCGCGGAGTTGGAACGTCTGTTTTGATGGATTAGTCAATGAGTTTGACATCATCAAAATGGTAGATGAACCTTGTATAAACAAAAAGGTAGTAGGGAGTATGATGACGATCCTCGTAGAGTACGTGGATGACATACTCTTGATAGGGAAGTAGTTTCCTATGCTACGCTCGGTTAATCTCCGTTTATCACAATGATTCTCCATATAGGATCATAATGATACCTACTAACTTCTGGATTTTGGATCTATGAGATAGATCTAAATGGATGTTAGGATTCTCACTAGTTGTAGTGAGACGGTATCAACCGATCCTGGGGAGAATCACTGGAAGTGTTCCAGGGTGATAAAGACGACTGAATGTCAGTCGCAGGCTTTGTCTTTACCCTCAGTAAAGGGACGGTATGTTGGAAGAGTTCCAAGCTAGATACCGTGACATACTAGACGATAAAGGCAGGATACATCGCTACTTAAGATGCTACCAAAGAGGCTGTTTGGATGTATAATGGTTCATGAGATGAACTACGTTCCTACCATTGTGAGACAATGGAGTTGTGGCTTATGCCAAGGAACGCCCGTCCCATCAGTGATCCAGACTTATTCTAAGGCAGCATCGCCTGATCATGGAGATGGTTGATCTCCAGGGTGATCGAGGTTTGGAGAGTAGACTCAGAGGACAACACAGTGGATCCACTCACAAAGGCCTGTTCCCAGAGAGAGACTTTTATGGGATGGTTGAGTATGAGATACTACAACCACTGCTACAGATGGCCCTAGTGCAAGTGGGAGATTGTTAGTTATATGTATGCCCTAGAGGCCATTACTATACATAGGATGTATATTGTAGTGGATGCTGGGACATATATAGGGAGGACTTTCTTGCTCGACATGATAGTATGCTATCTGGTTGATCTTTACCTTAACGTGTACACTGATTGTCTCTCTGTTACATGTTGGTAAAGCCCTTAGGATGTGTGCTTGACTACCTGGACTATGATGCTGATCATACTAGTGGGGACATGGTAGTCCATAAGTACATCCTTCAAAGTCCCTAGTCGTGGGTGTATCGAGACGGGGCATCGATATACCAGAGTAGACTAGCGTATACCTTCTTGACCCATACAGATGGGCGATGGATGATCCCATATCCATCGGTGTTTGACATCAGAGATGATATACGGGTGCTCAGTAGAGACTGGGTACACTGGACGGACTCGCCGAGAACTCCCAGATGGTATTATACCTCACGTCAGATGGCAGTTCTCTGGTGACACTGGTACAGAGTAGTCTGTTGACCCGAGATCGTCATAGAGTCTTGTGTGGTTCCCACTGTGCTTTGATTTCCATCTTACCACGTCCAACAGGGCGTGCAAAACGGTGGTTTTTGGGTACAGTCCCGAGTCACATGGAGGCAATGAGCGATAGGAGGGGATTCGTCTCTCCCGGTATAGGGAGTTGATGTTGCGCTGTGTTCGATTGGCTATAACAGGAAATCCCTGGCCAGGGTTGCTGAGATTTACTGGTAAGTGTTACCAGTAGTTTCTCGAAGTGTTATAGACCTCATATCGACACGACTTATCGAGCTATTGGGGTCTGACGTTTACCACCCCTAGGCAAGATATGCGACATATCAGATGATCAGACCGGACTGTACGGTAGTGTTACTGGTCGGATTCACTGGAGTGTGAGCGGGCTTGCTCGTCGATCTTCAGATCGCTCAATACCCGGGTGGCCGTTACGTTTAGCAGACCGCTTGCGGCTTGTGGATGTTTGATATGATCATCATCCGCTGCCGGCGTATTGACGAGTCTTTAGAGTCCTACACAGAGGTTTCCTGGCTCAAGCGAAACGAAATAGGAGCGCATATGAGATATGTGCGGGACCGAGAATAATACTGTATGCGATACTGTATTCGATTCTCGCGATGTGACATCGATCGGTTATATGCGATATAGCCGGGTTATCGGATCAAGTGTTGATTCGATAAGATGTTACTAATGATACCCGTCGGTTATGTGCGTCATGACCGGGTCGTTAAATCAAGTGTTGATTTAATGATTTAATGCATAATTATATATTTGATATATTACTTTGCATTAACTAGTATCGGTTCACTTTGAATGGATTTTCTCACTCGGGTGTGCGCATTGCATATGCGATATGATTTTTGTGCACTTGATTGTATCATATTTGATGATACATATCTTTTTGTTAAGTGTAATGAATTAAACCTAGGTTAAATAAATGATTAGGGTTTTCTTTTATTCATTCATTTATATTTTCATTTGTATTTAAAAGATAAATGTGAAAAGGAAAAGAAGTCAAAAATGGTGGCTATTTTTGTTTTCAACTTGAAGCTTCATGAAGCTTTCTTCATGTCACCATTTTTGTCTCATCTCCTTTACCCTAACCATTCTTTAACCTTGGTCAATTCTCTACACTTAACTTGGGTTAAAATTATGATAAGAATTCATTTTTCTTTTCTTATTCTTTTAACTTATCATAAATAATTCTTCTTCTTCTTCCTTGCTTCAAGTGAAGAAGCTTGAGGTCATCAATGGTGGATTGATGTTTTGAGTGAGAAATCCATTTCCAAAGTTTACCCACATCCTATTTCTTCATCCTCTACCTCTTGCCAAGAAGTAGAGTGTGTTTCCTTCACAAGATTTTAGGGTTTGGTGAAGGTGGAGCTTGATTCATCGATGCCTCGACGTAGATCATCTTCGGCATGGACATCGACGACCTAGCTTGCCCATTCTCCGACGAAGTCGATCCTAGAGCCCGGATTTGATTTGGACAGCGGAGAGGACCTCGTTGCGGAGCCGTGGAGGTGGAGCACCGGATCTACAAAGGTTGTATTTCCGTATTCTCATTAGCTAAGTTGTTAGCTAGCTTTCTTTTCGCCTAGACATCTAGTTATCGATCCGTACACTAGGGTTTGTAGGCACCATTTTTTTGAAATTGCCATGGTTGATGGCTTGGGAGACCTCACTAGGGTGCCTAGGAACCCTGCAATGTTATGCACACCAGCAGGCCAGATTTCAGGATCGTCGATGAGACATGCTATGAGTGACCACGACAGTTGGCCAGAGATTCTTAGAAGATGTGCTTGAGCGTAACTATTCCGCCATACTTGATTTCAGTATTTTGGGCGATCTATTCGCATGACTGATTTTGATGATTGAGGATTTGCGATTTTTGCCCATTTGTTGCACTTGATATCGTTTTCGTGCCTTGGTTTCACATGTTTGTGATTTTATGGGTTTTAGACATTAGAGTTGATTTCGTGCGTATATATGCACACGATGTGGTTTTTGCACTCGATATAGTTCACGTATGCTTACAGTGCAATGATTCGTATTTCGTGCACTTGGATGCACTGGACTTCGATTTCGATGGTGATGCTCGATATTTGTTTCGTGCATGATGGATGCACCGGATTTGGATTTTTAGCGCATGTTGGGTGCAGTTATGAGATACGATTTGGTGCACACCAGATGCACTAAACCGAGATTCTTCGTGCATGTCAGATGCACCTGTTTGTGCTGTCAGATGCACCTGTTTGTGCTGTCAGATGTTTCGTACACATCCGATGCACTTAGATATTGTTTCTATGCGCATGTATGGCACATTCATGGATTTTGATTTACGTGCGCACCGGACGCACAGGGTTTTTATATGCACATTTTTGGGATTGATTTCTTATGGAGCAGTACATTTTTATGATATTTGCTATGTGTTTCCGTACTGAGCAGGACTAGTCAGAGGACAGTGCCTGGGTATATTTTGCATGCATTGATAGATTTCAAAGGGATTTCCAAAAGCGAGCTATAGTCTCATTATTTACATACGTGTCCGATATGACACAAGACATTTAAAATGAGGAAACCGTTCTAAATTGTTTTCAAAACGGCGGAATGTACATAGTAAACAAAAGATATATACGTATATGGTTATTTTCTTACAAGAGACGTCCGCCCCTGTGCAGAGTTATACGCATTGCACATCGAATTTAAAGACTTGGCATGCATTCCCTTCAGATATTTACATGTACGGATTTAGTATTTACATGCATAGTTCCGATTTATAGCGTATCGGTTTTGCTTTGGATTTGGCATTCGTGTTTTCACCTTGACTCCGATGATTGCAAGATGCTTGACGGAATTTTGACTTCGAGTTATCTGCTCGTTACTCATGCGCATGTATTGCGCTATGATGCCTTTTATATATTGATGATTTCGGAGCCCCGTTGACTTAGACATTTATTTGAAATGTTTTAGAATTGGGAGGTTTAAATTTAAATTCGGGGACCGAATTTAAATAATGGGGGACGACTGTAACATTTCAAAAAAAAATACATCAGCTACATCAGCATCAGCAACACCATCATGAGCTGCAACAGCAGCTGATGTGAACATCAGCCTAACCTCAGCTCATTTCAGCCCCCCATAGCTGACCTACACACCCCCATCATGACTCTTCAGCCCTCATAGCTGACCTACACACCCCCATCATGACTCTTCAACCCCCATAGCTGACCTACACTCCCCCATCATGACTTATCAGCCCCCAATGGCTGACTTCAGCCACCAATCAGCCCCTCCTCTACACCTACTGCTGCATTTCAGCCCATGGTTTCTACAAAACAACAGCAGCACCAGTAACAACCCACACCTTCATCACACCACATCACATGCACCATATATACCCCCTTCTTCAAGTGAAGCAGCTGCTCCTGCAACACTTAGAAAAAAAAAGGAAAGAAAGAAAGAAAAGTAAATGAGAGAAAGGGAGAGTTGCAAGCAGCAGCAGCTGCAGAAATAACATCAGCAATGAGAAAACTGGCACAAGCAGGAACGTCAGCAGCAACAATCCTTCCTCCTTCCCTTCTCCTTCATCCTAGGACCCTCTTGAGGTATAATCTTGCAACCCAATTCATATCTTACAAGCTATAGCTGTTAAAACTGAAATTTACTGTTATATCTGTAATCTAGTGCTAGTTTAGGGATTTTGAGTGAGATTTGGCCAAGAGATGGTTTTGATGGTTGGTATAACCCTATTAGGTGTATTCGAGACCAGTTAACCCCAGAATTCCCCAGATTTCCAGTAAGTTACCTGAAAGTTTCGACTTGGCGTATTTTAGCAATTTTATCGACTTTTTGACATTTCTGGAAACTGCTATCACCCGGGACCTCCTAAAGTAAAATTGACTTGGCAGAAAGCTGTGCAGGCACCGTGGAACCATCCCACAAAGCCCTAGCCCCCACCTCATTTTTACGGCCGCAATTTTATTCATTCTGGCCGCAATTTGCGGCCAGACCTGGGTGAAATTGCCTCGTTTTGTGTGCAAGGCCCTATTTCATGTAAACTTGACCCTGGGCATGTGCAGTTTTGACTGATTCCAACCAGGGTAAAATCTGGGATGATTTTCATGAGTTGGCGTATGATTTACAACTTGTTTTCTTATGGTTTTTGGTATTCGATGATTCGTTTCCGTCGGGTGGCGTTTGGACGTCAACGACAGTGGATATTGGCAGTGTTTGCACACAAGGTCACGGGTTTTTACCTATGAGCGTAGTGTGTACCATTTTTGGTTTCCGACATGGTTTTCATGTGTTTTAGCGTGTGATATCCTTGTAGGTACCCCACGTGGCGTCAAAGCGTTGGAGATGCATGGCGACAACGGCACCGGCACGCATATAACAAGGTGAGTAGATTTATATCTATGGGGAGAAGTCGGGTGGATGGCGTTTAGCACCCCGCAGTTCGTAGTGATGTGTACGGATACGTATACACACTAACAATTATTATATGTTGTTGGGATTAATTATTGATGTTTAAATGGATATTGGTATGTTGGATTGGTGAAAGGTTACGAAACCCTACGGTAGTGGGTGCACTACACATACACACTCCCACACATACATACTTGCAAACATCCTTACTTCATACGTGGTTATGGGATTCTATCTAGATATGTGTTCATATGGGTTTGGGATTATGTGTTCACATACGGATTTGAGGATGATACATGGGATTGAGATGAGTCGATGATATTTGATCCGAGGTTATGATATCGGTGATATGGTAAAATTCGCAATTGAGATAAGTCTTGATGTTTTAGAGGATTTTGGGATAATGATGCCATAGGAATAGTGACATAAATATGTAAATGATCGACATGTGATTATGATACGAGATATGATATGATATGACAGGATATTTATAATAGGCCGTCTTGGGCGAGGTATATTCCTTGAGATGATATGTGCTGATGATATCGATTTATACTGGATTGTCGACCAGTAGTCAGATCTTGATTGTAGTGATGTTAGCATTGTATTAGACATAGGTCAGTACCCAGATGATGATATTCGATAAAGAAAATACCAGATGAATGATATAATGATTATGATATTGACTCGTGCCCAGATTTGGGGATGCCGTACGACGGATTTACGTACGAGCTATATTTGATCTTTGATCCGCCCTCTTGACTTGGGAATAATCGATTATAGAGATATGGTATCAGATGTGATATTATCGAGGCAGGATCACCGACTATATATATATTATTATATGTATCGACTCAGAGGTTAGGCGGTTTCCCTTAGCTGCAGTTAGCTTGTTAGCTCAGCCTTATTGTTGGCATAACTGTATGACTCTTATGACATTAGATGCAGTTCAGCTATCATTGTGTTTTAGCACTCAGCTCCCGCATATTATTGTTGTTACTCTGCATCGCATACTTATTGTGATTCGTATTTCATTTTGATATCATGCTGTTAGGACACCAGCACCATTACCGATGATGCGTATGTTCCACATACACTTACCTGCCAGCTCACACACTTCTTCATCGGTAATTGCCATGTCACTACACAGTAGTATTATTGCATCAGGATATGACCCTTGTATGTGCATACTATTATTCCATGTTGCATGATATACTGTTATACTTTCATTCCATTTATATGTCACATACATCATGCTTCCTGATTATACGCATTGAGATATGTTGTTTCTATGTTATTTCTGGATTTGGGAACCGTGGGCATTTCAAAGAGATTATGTAAATGTTTTAAAAACCCGGTTACCCTTGATATGATATTTCAGTGCGTCCACCATGTGTTTTCTCGGTGCTGAGAGCGACATGTGAAACCCGAATCGAGGAGGCGGATGAGACCGATTGCGGGTACATGGTGGACCCGGTGCGGTACCCCGGGGCAAGAAGATCGCAGATGATGGCGTTGAGCCTATGCAGGGGAGAACTACCGACCGGTGATATTACCCGACGCGTCGGATATCCGGAGGATACCGTCGTGGTCATGAGATGGATGGTAGGGGCCCATCTGGACTGACGGCGCCCTCGATTTTGTGATTGAGACATTGAGATTTCGAGATATTGAGGTGCAGAGATTGTGATACAGAGGTATCGAGATACTGAGACTTATGTTTTGTGCCGATGCTAGGCACTGTTTATACTGATTTCATTTACGATACCTCATTTTAAAAATACATAAATCTCACAAATTATGAAAGCAGTTTCTTCAGTACATGCATTCTGTTTCATGCATTCATACATTATCCATATGATATATTGCCACATGATGCACTGACATGGACATATGGGATTACACTTGGGTTAGATATTTACCCTAGCCATGGTTTTAGATTGCTGGTTATATATTTGAGGATTATATATCATAATCGTATGACCTAGGATTGCGTCATACATGCGATTTTCTGTTCGTAGATCTTTTTCTACTCACGAGTTGGCAACTCACCCCCGTTGTGCCCCAGTTTCATGCAGGTGTTGCCGTACGGATTTCATTACGGCTTTGCGGGCACATCTTCTTCAGGTGACTTGCTAGTAAGTGGGTTATTTGTATCATACCCATCATTATACATTGTATATTATATTCAGTTGTATCTAGAAGTTCCATCAACCAAAACATGTATTTACTTGAGATAGAGACCGGTGATGTTTATTCTTTCGACCTTAGAGTCGCGTGTTATATTTCCATGGATTTCATGCTGGTTGGAGTTCCCTTTTCTGTTGCGATCCTCGCCTTTAGGCGTTGTATATTATGTTGCTACAGGTTGATTCACATAAGGTTTTTCCTACACTCTACTACTTCTCTTGGTTTGGATTTCTGGGCTTCGGCTTACTTATTTTACAGACTCCTTGAGACGTTTCGTAACTTAAGTGCCGGTCATGTTCCGAAATTTCGGGTCGTGACAGATATCAACCCCCAATACCGGGAGAGACGAAGCCTGTCTAACCGCCACTGCCTCTAAGTGCTCGGGACTGCACCCAACTGCTACCTGTTTGCACGACTCCTTTGAGCCGTGGTAGGGTAGCAATCTAAGAACAGTGGGACACACTCGAGGCGAAGTAGCAGTGTCAAGTCTGCGGACTATGCTGTACTCATGTCACCTGGGAACTGTTCACTGACGACTGGTATAAAACCAACCAACAGTTCCCTGTAAGTCCTGTCCGGTGTACTCGTAACCTAACGAGCACCTGCATACTATCTCCAGTACGACGTACTGACGGCTGTGGGACAGACCATCTCCCCAACTGGGATGAGAAGCGTACACACTAGTCTACTCCGGAGTATCGATGCCCTGTCTCGATAATCCAACGACTAGGGACCTGAATAAGGATGTGCTTGTAGAATACCCAGCCCCCACTAGTGTGGCTGCCATCACAACGCTGGTAGTCAAGCAAGATCCTAAGAGCTCTATCAATACGTATACTCACATATTAAGATAGAAAAACCAAGTAGCATACTACCATGTTTAGCAAGACTGTTATATACATGTGAATATCCCAAGCTTCCATTAAGTAATATACAAACTAGTATGATACAATAATGGCCCCTAGGGCATATACACTAACAATCTCCCACTTGCACTAGGGCCATGTACTGGCATATCGAAGACCGATGATCTCGAGTAGCCTCTCGAACTGAATCTGAGGTAGGGCCTTTGTGAATGGATCAACAATGTTCTCTTCAGAAGCAACTCTCCGAACCTCGATCTCCTGACGATCAATGATCTCCCTGATCAGGTGATACCGCCTTAAGATGTGTCTGGATTTCTGATGGGACCTGGGTTCCTTCGCTAAAGCTATAGCTCCGTTGTTGTCGCAATACAGAGGTATTGGATCAACTATGGTAGGAAACACCTGAAGTTCTGTTAAGAACTTCTTCATCCAGACTGCTTCTTTTGCGGCATCGCAAGCAGCTATATACTCCGCTTCCATAGTTGAGTCAGCAACGGTGTCCTGCTTGGAACTCATCCAGCACACTGCCCCTCCATTAAGGGTAAAGACATAACCCGACATGGACTTGGAATCGTCCTTATCACTCTGGAAGCCGGAATCAGCAAAGGCCTCCAACCTGAGGTCTTTTCCGCCGTAAACCAAGAACATCTCCTTAGTCCTTCTCAGGTACTGGAGAATGTTCTTTACTGCTCTCCAGTGCATCTCCCCTGGGTCTGACTGATACCGGCTTACCACGCTCAGTGCGTAAGCTACATCTGGTCTGGTGCACAACTTCGCAAACATTATAGAGCCTACCGCAGAAGCGTAGGGTATAATAGACATGCGTTCCCTTTCCAAATCAGTCTTGGGAGACATCTCTTTGGAGAGGGTGATTCCATGACAAGTCGGTAGATTACCACGCTTAGAATCTTCCATACTGAATCTTTTCAGTACAGTGTCGATATACCTGGACTGCGAAAGTCCCAACATCCTCTTGGATCTATCACGATAGATCCGGATCCCCAGAATGTAAGAGGCATCATCCAGGTCTTTCATGGAGAACCTGTGTGACAAGAATCCGTTGACAGATTGTAGCATAGGAATGTCACTTCCTATCAATAGAATGTCATCCACGTACAAGACGAGGAATACGACACTTCTGGCTACAACTTTACTATATATGCACGGTTCATCTGGATTTTTGATAAAGTCATATTCTTTGACTGTCTCATCAAAACAGATGTTCCAACTCCGCGATGCCTGCTTTTGTCCATAAATGGACTTAAGCAGCTTGCATACTTTCCCGCTGCTCCCACTCTGATTGAAACCCTCTGGCTGATCCATATAGACGCACTCTTCTAAATTTCCATTCAGAAAAGCCGTCTTTACGTCCATCTGCCAGATTTCATAATCATGGAAGGCAGCAATAGCAAGAAGGACCCGAATGGATTTGAGCATAGCCACTGGAGAAAAAGTTTCATCATAGTCCAAATCAGGTCTTTGACGAAAACCCTTTGCAACAAGTCTAGCCTTATAGGTTTCCACCTGCCCATCTACACCAATCTTTTTCTTGAAGATCCATTTGCATCCTATGGGTTTTACCCCATCTGGAGCAAAGTCCAAAGTCCATACTTTGTTGGTGTACATGGACTCCATTTCGGTCCGCATTGCATCTAGCCATCGTACCGAGTCGCCGCTCTGGATGGCGTGCTGGAAATCGGTAGGTTCATCATCATCTATGATGCAATCCTCTCTATCCCCATCTATGAGAAAACCGTAGTATCTCTCAGGCGGATGAGACGGCCTACTACTCCTGCGGAGGGGTGCGAGAATGTCCTGTTCTTCTTGAACTTCCGGCTCTACCAAACTTTCAGTAGCATCTTGTGGTTCTGGAATTTCTTCCAGTTCTATTTCGCTCCCACTTATTTCCTTTTCTAAAAACTGATGTTCTAGAAAATGGGCATTACGAGAAACAAAAACCTTTTGTTCCTCTGCGTAATAGAAATAATATCCCTTGGAGTTCTTTGGATATCCCACAAACTTACATTTTACTGATCGTGCCTCGAGCTTGTCCACATGCTGCTTTTTAACAAAAGCTGGACATCCCCAAATCTTCATATGCTGAAGATGGGGTTTCTTCCCAGTCCACATCTGATATGGAGTGGTAGGCACAGTCTTGGTAGGAGCCCTGTTCAGAAGATATGCTGCTGATTCTAGCGCATAACCCCAAAAAGATCGCGGTAACTCAGCATTACTCATCATGGATCGTACCATATCCAATAGGGTTCGATTCCGTCTCTCCGATACACCGTTATGCTGTGGAGTGTATGGAGGAGTAAGCTGAGAGAGAATTCCTTTCTCTTTTAGGTAACCTAGGAACTCGGTACTCAAGTATTCACCACCTCGATCAGATCTAAGTGTCTTGATACTTTTGCCGGTTTGGTTTTCTACTTCATTCTTATACTCTTGGAATTTCTCAAAAGCCTCGGATTTATGTTTCATCAGATAAATGAATCCGTATCTTGAGTAATCATCCGTGAAAGTAATGAAATAGGAAAAACCACCTCTTGCATGCGTAGACATTGGACCACATACATCGCTGTGTATGAGTCCTAAGAGCTCGCTCGCTCTTACTCCTTGTCCAGTAAATGGAGTCTTTGTCATCTTTCCTTTGAGACAAGATTGACAAGTGTCATAAGTTTGATATTCGAACGAGTCCAAATATCCTTCTCTATGCAACTTAGTCAACCTTCTCTCATTGATGTGACCCAGTCTACAATGCCATAAGAAAGCTTTATTTAAATCTGGAGACTTTCTTTTTAGTGTGTTCTGGACATTGAAAATTTGGAGTTGGTTTAAAACATATATACCGTTATTTAGTGTACCGGGCCCAATCAAACCATGATTAAGGTGGATATTAACAACATCTCTTACAAACGTGAAATCATAACCTTTATTTGATAACAAGGAAACTGATATGATATTACACGTTAAGCTTGGTACAAAAAAACAGTTATGTAAAACCAAAATGTGTCCACTCGTCAATACTAGGTGATAATCCCCGACGGACGCAGCTCCCAAGCTAGCTCCGTTAGCAACCTTTAGGGTCATATCACCTTCCTTCAGCACTCTACGGTTTCTCAGTGCCTGCAATGAATTGCAAATATGAGATCCTGATCCGGTATCCAATACCCAGGAAGTAGAGTTGATCGACAGAAAATTCTCAATTACAAACACACCTGAAGTCGAAGCCACAGCTTGCTTCGGTTCCTGGTTCTTGGCGTTCCACACCTTGCAATCTTTCTTCCAGTGCCCTTTCCTGTGACAATGGAAGCACTCATCCTGGCCCACTACTGGTACCGCAAACTTTTTCTTTCCCTTCCCTCCCACCTTACTAACACCTCCTCTAGGTTTGGTGGCGGCCTTCTTCTTCCTTCCTTTGGCCCTAGCCTTGGACCTGGAAGAAGATGCACCGCTAACAAACATAGCGGGTGTTTCCCTTGCTTTCTGCAAGGTGCCCTCTGCACTCCTTAACATGTTCAGGAGTTCCGGAAGTTCAACTTCTTTTCTTTGAATGTTGAAGTTCAGGATAAACTGGGCGTAGGTAGAAGGAAGGGACTGGAGAATAAGGTCTGTATAGAGCTCATTATCCAAAATCGTCCCAAGGTCTGCGAGCTCTTCTATATAGCCGATCATCTTTAGGACATGTTCTCCTACCGATGACCCGACAGCCAACCTCGCTCGAAATAAGTTCTTAGAGGTCTCGTATCTTGCTATACGAGATTGCTCTCCATAAAGTTCCTTTGTATGGAGAAATATGGCATCTAGTTCCATATCCTCGTGCCTCCTCTGATGTTCATTGTTCATCGAGGCAAGCACGATGCACTTGGCTTTCACGCAATCGAAATCCCAGGTTTTGCGGATTTCCTTATCCGCATTACTGGATTTGGGACCAGGGACAGCAGGTGCCGTAGCGGTGAGGACGTACCCCAATTTGTCATAGGTCAAAGCCATTTTGACATTCCGCAGCCAATATTTATAGTTTGGCCCTTTCAGTATATTTTTCTCTAAAAGTAACTTAAGTCCAGTCATTTTCAGGGTCGCTGCAATTAGGAGAGAGAGAAGAAAACTCTTTAGCATGATGCTCTTGCAAGTTTAGAGTGGTTTTTAGTTTATCTAAACTGGATGGCTCCCACTGTTTCTCGAATCCTTCCTCAAACCATAAAAGAAGAATTAGCCAGGACTATTCTCACTGTACAATTCTTGCTTAACCGTTCAGCCAGGCTAGTGTCGATACTTCGAGGGAGGTTTTCCAACGCTTTCGCGAAGTTCCTTAATTAAAGAACCTCTTTTCTCTGGGGGCGTAACCCCGCTGACACTTTTCTTGACACCTACTTGGTTTATAGCATTGATCGTTAAGTGACGAATATCCTGATAAGTAGCATATACTCACAGTAGGATCGGGATCCAAATATCATCGTATGATAATGTTGAAGGAATGCTACCAATATTAATCAAACTCCAAATGGTATGCATCTCTTTGCAAATTTCAGTTTCTTTAGAAATTCCCGATATAAGTTTTTGCCCCATGCTCTTATGACCTTGGCTTTGGTCAAAATGTCATAAGTCACATGTCAAGTTCTACCCGTCATTATCTTGTCAATTTGAACACATCCGTATATACCCCTGACTTTGGTCAAATGATAATACGACTGTCCCAAACCAACTCATCTATCTTATGCAACAAATGAAAACCCAGCAGCTACCAAACACTATGCCTTGACTTTGGCCAAAATGCATAGCTTGAATACTACTGAATACCCAAATGAAATGACGGAGGGCTACGAATGGTTTTGGCGAAACCGTGAACGTAGTGAACTTGATATAACCGAAGGAACCTGATAGCTTTTAAAAGGAGTGGTTAAAGCTCCACATTTAAAAATATCTGTTTTTAAAATTAACCAAGTGGTTTCTTTTAAATTGTTCCAACGATTAAACTTTTGGTTTATTTTCTTTGCATTATAAATAATGCGTCCCATCATTAACCTATCATTGCAGAAAACAACGAAAATACAACGTCCTCTTATGCCATCCGCATTCGCCACGGGGCCCCGCCATCACCCGTTAGGTTACTTAACTAACGACAGAGCGGGGGCTGGGCTAGCGCGGGTGTAAAACATAAGTGACGTCTAAATAGCTATCATATATAGATATTGTACATTCGTCAGACGCAATAATAGGCATTCCAAATTACAGATGAACTTAATTGGATTTGCAAGCAATCCGTGTTTGTTTTGAGCCTGCAACAAAAGACGGATTACATAGTTGTGATGAATAGCCATTACCCCACCGAAGACCCCTACGGGTACGGCAAACTACCCGCCCGGCAGTTTGTGCACCCCACCTTGGGTCTGTCCTAAGAGCAAAAACAGTAAAATGAAATAATACAACGGTGGCTGCAACCGCAACCTGGATGTGCCCCGCAAAATAATATTACAACAAATTACATTTACATCAAATGAATTAAATAATAACCCATCACATAACCCCGGCTATACATCACAACTGTCCAACACAGTTCATATCCACAAACAGTAAAATCCATTACAGAAATGTGCAACCCCCTGCCAACCGACATACTAGCAGTTAGGGGAGGTTTACGAACACATTATACAAACACAGATATAATCGAACAAGCAAATACCGTATAATTTCGATCGATTAAACACATTTAATTTTGCTCCAATACTTCTCTGTAAATCTGAAACCTGAGCAAAAATTAAAAACTTCCAGAAAATACCAAATATCACAGAGAACCAGCACAGGTAACTTGGGCTGATGAAACGGCAACTCGGCGGCGGTATCGCGGCGGATCGGTGGGATACGCCTCGGTTCCGCGGCGCTTTAGTCGATTCATGAGCCCAGTTTTCTTGGGTGTTCTAATACTATCATTTTAGGCTTTCTGAAGGTCCCTGAAAAATTTTTGGACCTCATTTAAAAATCGACAGAAACTCATGATATCGGGGTTTTCCGGTTTTGTTTTTTCCGTTCGAAATTCATACAATTTTGCAAGTAAGTTATTTATTGTTTAGCGAGGCTCTGATACCACTGTAAGTTGATGTACAACACCCCACGACTTGCGGGGAGGCGGAAATATGAAAAAGTATCTTGTTCTATGCTTAAACATCGACTAACCGCATGAATCGAAGCTAAACGATAACTAACATCAAACATAGAAGTTAACAACTACTATGTAAAGGGATTATACCTAAAGAACCGTGTCCTTCGTCTTTACGAACTCCACCTCCTCCTCGGCCTTCTCCAAGTAGTAGACGATCCACCACGAGAGCTAAACTCCAAGCTTTGCCTCTAAACTTGAGGCAACTAGGTATCTTTAAGTGCTAATCAAAGTACCTAGATGAAATAGAGTATGGTTATGGATTAAGTAGTCTAACTAATTCTTGTACTCAACACATGAGAGGGGAGGATTAGGGTTTGAAGAGAGAGAGCTTGAGGAGAGAGAAGGTGAGAATAATAATGAAATGAGAAAATGAGTTATCATAATATATATCAAGCATTTTATTTTTATCAAGAAAAGAAAAGATAATGATTTACAACCATGCTTGATAAATATCTAATGGTGATTCATCTCCATGAGTCATTAAGCAATTATGAAGCATTAATGACATGGATGAATCATCCATATGACTCACTAATCTTATTTAATTTATATGCCACCTAAACCTCCTTAGTCACCATCTTCTAGAATCTTCTCGCGCAATTACGAGAACGCCCCTCCTATCCGTGAAAACACGGAAAAACTTTAGACTGTATAAATCCAATAACCGGATACTAGTAACTGGCTTAAACCAAAGCCGACTAGTAAAAACTGTCCGAAAGTCGTACGTGCGTAAACACACGTATGCGTCCGAACCCTTGTCGTAAAACCATACGACCTCTATATCGTTTCGCCTGGAGTAGGGAAACTCTATGCGTGGGACTCTAGAGACTCGACTACTACGCTGGCAGTGGGTTTAACCACAGACCGCAAGCGGCACTAGCTGTACGTAACGGTCCCCAGGTAGATGTCGATAAGAAGGCCGATGAGGAAACCCATCCGAACTCCTACTGAGTCTGATGTGACAATCTCCATACAGTCCGGTCCGTTCGTCTAAGACTATCGCATATCGGGCCTAGGGGGCGGCAAGCGTCAGTCCCCTAATAGCGGTATAAGTCGTGTCGGAGCGAAACCCATTACACCCTGAGAAACTACTGGAACCTACCAGCAAATCTCGCTTTCCCTGGCCAGGGACTTTGCGTAATAGCTCTCTGACACAGCGCGATATCAACCCCCGATACCGGGAGAGACGAATCTTGTCTAACCGCCACTGCCTCCAAGTGCTCGGGACTGCACCCAACTGCTACCTGTTTACACGACTCCTTTGAGCCGTGGTAGGGTAGCAATCTAAGAACAGTGGGACACACTCGAGGCGAAGTAGCAGTGTCAAGTCTGCGGACTATGCTGTACTCATGTGTCACGACCCGCAGGGTACGGAACGTGACTGGCACTTAAGTTTACGAAACGTCTAAAGACGTCCGTAAAGTAAGTAAGCCAAAGCCCAGAAAACAAAACCAATTAAGCAAAGAGTGAAGAAAACCCAATCAGTTGAAAGCGAGTTTATCAAATAAATCATGTAAAACCCTTTTCAAAAACAATACAAATTTTTCCGAAAATTTCGGCAGAGTCTCCTTTGTAAATACTGGCCCCCAAAATGGGTACAACAAAATATATATGAATCCAACAAGATAGGGCATCCCCAAGCGGGAGCTAGCTCTTCGCCACAAGGCGGTCACAAATCCCACGCAATGTAAAGCAACAACATGCGAAATAATCATAATGAAGCATAAGAAAACATCATGTCGACTCAAGTGAGCTCGACCCCAAAATACAGCATAAAAGTCCACAAACCTCACAGTCTCATCTCTAGGTCAATATACAATAATACTGGTAGAAACAGTAGATGGAGTACACTAGATACAAAGAATATACAAGGTGGTACAAAAATAATAACATAACCCACCTATGAGCAAAATCTCGAGTCCAGGCAAAAGAGGCAAAAGAACAAGTGCGCCCGCCGCTGCTGAACTGACGGAGCGGACCTGCAAAAGACTGTGGCACAACGGGGGTGAGTTGCCAACTCGTGAGTAATAAATAACACCTACAAAGGCTATCGTATGCATGCACACAAGCATCCTAGCATCTAAAATACAGGTATGAATGGGTGCACTAGCAGGTGTGTATACAACATCAGTGTACGAATATGTATGCAACATGAATATCTGAGGTCTCAATAGGTATATATAAGAAACATTTATCTCTTTTTGTTTTTGAAACTCTTTTAGAATGCCAGCATAATACTCAAAGAATCGACGAGAACCGGTGTCCAGCAACGACATCCAAAAGCTGTCTCAAATCTCATAAATGTATCTCTGGCCTCAGCCGTCCGGCTGACCCATCTCAAATATCAATATCTCAGCATCTAGCGGCCACGGTCGGTATCCTCTGGATATCCGCCGTCCCAAACAGTCACCGGTAGGTAATCCGTCCCCTGCCAGGCTCAACGTCAACACCACATTCCTCTTGCCCCGGGGTACCTTACCGGGCCCACCATGTACCCGTGCCGGTTCCTCCACTCCTCGACACGGATTTCCAAAACCACAGCAAACTCATGGTGGACGACACTTACATCACTAGAAAACCGCAATTTACATATTTTAAAAATATAATAAGTTTAGAAATTTTGCGGCTTTCCCCCGAAATCCAGCAACATCATAAAATCTCAAGAAATCCTCATAAGTGCGTATATCAGTGATAATGAATGCATATGGTATCAATAATCAAGTTACGATGTGTGATTAATAGATTAAGCATGAACAATTAATATGATGAAGTACATGCACGTGAATAGCAATCCTACGGTTTCATTTTAAGGAATTAAAGGCAATAGCACAAGTTTAAGTATCAATTAGTAAAAGGTTTAAATTTAAAGGTTATCTAGTGTGGTGGCATGGCAATTACCAGGGTGTGTGTGTAAGCATGAATAGTGCTCGTGCTGCATATAAAAACCTGGCAATGGTGCAGGTGTCTTATAAAATGGTTTCGTATAGGTATGTCAATATAATGCATGGATGCAGCAAATAGTCAAATAAGTATTTCACCCCTAATTACTAACATCACTAAGGATCTTGTAAGTTACTAAAACTATCGGGCGGCTTGCGCCATCCAACGATAGTCCCCCGTAGATGTTACATCTACTCACCGGAATCCCTGGCTAGCTGTGTCCAATCACTGCCTTCCTCTTTCGCGCCGCGTCTGACGTCTCCGCGACCGAACCTGGAATTTACATCAATACCAAACATAAGATTACATATCAAGAATGACACAAAACCCCAACGAAACTACTAATGTTCGCTAGCTAGGTACAACGTGCACAGGGTCCGCGGAACACACGCGAAATCGCAAAAACTGCCAAAAAACGCCGATTTGGTCGCCCGGCAAAGCTAATACCCGACTACACAAAAAACCGCACTCACGCATCCTAAACGTCATAGGAGATGCTAAAAACATCCCCAAGGTATCACAAATAATTCACCAATTAAATTTAACAAAAACCTAGTAAGCACAAAACTAGCAATTTTGGTGCAAATATCGAAAATTAGCGATACGGTTATCACAATCCAACCACACAACAAGCAATATACAAACACTATGATTACAACACATTAGCAAAGATTCAAAACCTATTTTCCATAAACAACCATTACTTGAATTCTATAACCTAGCAATTCTTAATCCAAACTTTATATGAAAACCTTAAATTAACACTAATTTATAACTCAATTAGCAAGTTAACCTTCTAGATTAGGTTAGCAAAACAACTAGATAACAAATTAGGTTTAATAAACTAGATAATGGTTTCTAAACCCTAATTCAACTCATTTATCATGCTTCACAACCCATTTCCATACACAAACCCCTTTCTTGAATTTCCTAAAACAACAATTTACAACCAAAATCACACTTGTAAAATTAACTAAATTAGCATAATTTGAAGACTACATAAACAAGGTAACCATATAGATTAGTTAATTAACAACTAGATTAACTACAAAACAATTTAATTAACTATCATGGCTTCAAAAACCCTTGTTTAATACAACTACTCTTTTATAAACTAGATTAGAAATTAGCTAAACTTTTAACACTAAACCATACAATTAAAGGGATTTAGCAAAAAAGAAAGTAACTTGATGGAAATTATACCTCAAGATCTATGGATCAAACATGTGATTTGCCTCTAAGGATGGCTTCCTAGCTCCAAGATTCAAGCAAGAATGGCTAAGGATAAATGATAGCATAAGGATTTTGTTTGGATTTTTGAATTAATTATGGATTTTGATGTGTTTTCTTGAAGAAATTTGAAGAAAAATGAAAAGAAAAGAGATGAAGAAGAGGGAGTGCAGGTTTCGGCCAGAGGAGAGCATGGGGGAGGGGTGTGGGTGAGTGGGAAAGGTCAAAGTCAACTCCCCAAAAGACAATGTACCATACCTCATCAACTATATTTAAAATAAATTCATAAACAACCCCATTTTCAACACAAGAAAGAAACCAACATGAGGCCAGAAATTTCTGGACTTGAACAAGGTGGGGCTGTCCTAGGGCTGAGGGAAGAGAGAGAGGGGTTTTACAAAAGAAATTTTATGCAAAAAGGCCCCCTACAAGTCAAAAATTGCAAGTTTTAGCTTAAAATTCAATAATTTCGCTTCCTATAATAAAAATTTGTTAAAAATCAAAATAAAATACTAAAAATTTATGTTACAACTAGATTTTAATTATCATAATTTTAAATATTAAAATTAGCCCGGAAAAATTTGTATTTATCGCTAATTTAATGTATTTTCTTACCGGCTTAAAATAATATTAAAAAATTGAAAAATTAGGGAAAATTTTTAAACGACCAGAATTTCATAATTAACTCATTAGCTACTAAAAACAAGCAATTACCTATCCATTTTAAGTATAATTATCCCTAAACTGCAAAATAACGAGGAAGACGGTTTTCGGAAAAATACCGAATTTTCACCGAATTTCAGGAAAACACCAAAACGACTTATCACGATGCTACATCATGTCACCTGGGAACTGTTCACTGACGACTGGTATAAAACCAACCAACAGTTCCCTGTGAGTCCTGTCCGGTGTACTCGTAACCTAACGAGCACCTGCATACTATCTCCAGTACGACGTACTGACGGCTGTGGGACAGATCATCTCCCCAACTGGGATGAGAAGCGTACACACTAGTCTACTCCGGAGTATCGATGCCCTGTCTCGATAATCCAACGACTAGGGACCTGAATAAGGATGTGCTTGTAGACTACCCAGCCCCCACTAGTGTGACTGCCATCACAACGCTGGTAGTCAAGAAAGATCCTAAGAGCTTTATCAATACGTATACTCACATATTAAGATAGAAAAACCAAGTAGCATACTACCATGTTTAGCAAGACTGTTATATACATGTGAATATCCCAAGCTTCCATTAAGTAATATACAAACTAGTATGATACAATAATGGCCCCTAGGGTATATACACTAACAATCCTAGTCACCACTTCTAGAACCTTCTAGAAGCATGACTCACCCTCATGACTCACCCAAGAAGAAAAGATAAATCCGCATTTAACCGGATGTTAAATACGGCCGATAGAAAACTGGAAACTTCCAAAAGTGATCCTGAACGAATTTCAGGATAACCCCGTATCAGTATAAACATACCCGTATTTGTATTTCGACCGAATACAAATGCAACTGAGACAAAGATATTATATCTACACAGTATAATACTCGGATCCGGCTTAAACCAAAGCCGACCAGTATTATCTGTCCGAAAAATGACACGTGCGTAAATGCACGTGCATTTTCCGAACCCTGCCATAAAACTATACGGGCTCTACAACGTTTTTCCCGAACTTGGGAAACGGTCTGTGGAGGACTCTAATGACTCATCAACACACTGGCACTGGGTATAACCACTAGCACGTCAGAGGTACAAGCTGTACGTAACGTTTGCCTATGTATTGATTGGAAGGGAAGCTGACGAGCGAACTCATCCATAAACCCTACTGAGCCTGACAGTGACAATATCCATACAGTCCGGTCCGTTCGTCTAAAGAGTATCGCATATCGAGTCTAGGGGGGTGGATAAAGTCAGACCCCTAATAACGCGATAAATCGTGTCGGCATGAAGCCCATCACCACCTGAGAAACTACTGATCCAAATCAGTAATTCTCCACTACCTCGGCCGAGGATTTCTAGTGATGGCCACCCGTGCACTGTGCGACATCAACCCCCAATACCGGGAGAGAAGAATCGCCGACGATCCGCTCACTGCCTCCATGTGGCTCGGGACTGTACCCAAAAAATACCGGTTTGCACGTCTCCTTTGAGCGTGGTAGGGTAGAAATCAAAGCACAGTGGGAACTCACACGAGACAAATGATGATCTCAGGTCGACAAACTAACCTGTACACATGTCACCTGGGAAATGCTATTTGACGATATGTATAATACCAACTACCATGTTCCCGGTGAGTCCTGTCCGGTGTACTCATAACCTAATGAGCACCTGTATACATCTTAGGTGAACCAACTGACACCAATGGCTTGTGAGACTGGCCATCGCCCCTCGTCGGGGTCTCGACTGTATACACTAGTCTACTCTAGAGTATCGATGCCCTGTCTCGAAACTCCCACGACTAGGGACACTTTAAGGATGTGATTACAGACTCCAGCTCCCACATATATGATCGCCATCATACTACTGGCAGTCAAGAAAGAATCCTATGGGCTCTATCATCATGCAATAGTGAACTAAAGCATGTATACGATGATAAAGACAAACCAGATAGCATACTATCATCTCGAGCAAGACTGTCATATCGGTATAAGTCCCGTCTTAATCATTGCAATCACGTACCTGCGATCCAATAATTGACTTTGAGGGCACTATATCCAACAGTTAGGGATTGGAGAGTTGAAACCAGCTCACTGTACTCTCCAAATGGCAGACCGTTCAATCACCAAACCTAGGGGTAAACTGGAGGATGTGTTGATAAAAGTCGGGGAATTTGTATTCCCTGTGGACTTCATTGTTCTCGATACACAACCTGTAGCAAACCCACAGAACCAAATTCCGGTGATTTTGGGTCGACCATTCCTTGCCACTTCCAATGCTGTCATTAACTGTCGAAACGGTTCAATGAACCTATCTTTTGGAAAAATGACAATTGAACTGAACATCTACAAAATTGGAAGTCAGCCATCTGAACCCTCTGCTCATATACTTGATGTTTGTTCTGTCCACGAGATTGCTCCCGAAAGTTGCGAAGTTGATGAACTTTGCTTTGAAGATCTCGACGACACTACCACATCAATGTTTGATCTTGCACATCTCAGTGAGGACAGTCTTTCCACATTTGAGTCCGACACTCTTGACTCATCACCTTTCGAGTCTGTATCCTATGCAGGCTATGAGCTTTTCCTTGACTCCGAAAATCATTCGATGATCCCACCTTCTATCATTTCTCCGCCAGCATTAGATCTCAAACTTTTACCTTCTCATCTTAAATATGCATATTTAGGTGAGAATGAGTCATTACCTGTTATCATATCTGCTTCTCTAGCATCAGAGCAAGAGAATGCGCTTTTGACAGTATTGAGATCTAATAGGCAGGTGTTTGGTTGGACTATGGCTGACATCAAAGGGATTAGTCCCTTGATTGTAGAACATCATATACATCTGATGGATGAAGCCAAGCCAACCCGAGAACCACAGAGACGGTTGAACCCCGTCATGAAGGATGCGGTGAAGAAAGAAATCGTCAAATGCCTTGACAATGGTATCATTTACCCAATCTCCGATAGCCAATGGGTGAGTCCAATTGATGTCGTCCCTAAGAAATCTGGCATCACAGTCTTTACCAATGAGGCAAACGAGTTAATTCAGACACGCGCTCAAACTGGGTGGCGTGTATGTATTGATTACAGAAAACTCAATGCCGCAACGAGGAAAGACCACTTTCCTCTACCTTTCATTGACCAGATGCTAGAACGCTTAGCCAGACATGAGTATTATTGCTTTATGGACGGATAGTCTGGCTATAATCAGGTCCCTATTACCAAAAAGGATCAAGATAAAACCACATTTACTTGTCATTTTGGTACTTTTGCTTATAGGAGCATGCCCTTTGGGTTATGCAATGCTCCCGCTACATTTCAGCGGTGTATGATGGGGATATTCTCGGACATGGTCGAGAATTTTTTGGAGATTTTCATGGACGATTTCTCGATTTTCGGAGATTCTTTTTCTGACTGCCTAACTAATCTTGACGCAGTTCTTAATCGTTGTAAAGAGAAGAACTTAACCTTGAATTGGGAAAAATGCCATCTCATGGTCCAAGAGGGAATTGTTGTAGGGTTACTAGGTACTGTCACAAGGGTCTATAAGGTATCAACCATGCCCGATTTAAAATTTAGACGTGCCGAACAACCTAAAGCGAGGATCTTTGCTAGATTATTAGGGTTAAACATGCAAGTAAACAACTTTACTTCTAAGAGTTAAGGATTACAACCTTTGTAGTCCGTTCCTTCACTTCTAAAGCTCCGTGTTGAGGTCCCTTCGCTGCGATCATCGAGTACCCAGACTCAAGAGAGGCTCCATGAAGGGAAAGATGCAAGCTTGCTTCCGATCTTCGATAACAAAGATGATCTACCTTGAAGAAACTCAAGCCCAAGTTTTTGCTTCACTAATCAAATATTAGCAAAGCAAACACCCTAATCTAAGTGGCTAGAATAGATGAGGATGATGAAGTAGGAATTTAGCTCTTATTTGTTTTCTTAATCTCACACTAATCCATCACAAAAGAAAAACCTAGAAAGCTTTCCAAGAGCTCAAGGAAGAAGAAGAAGAATGATCCCTTTTGTGATGAATAATGAATTGTTATTATCATTACAATTGCAACCATGGTTAAGTCAAGAAAGACTTAACCATTGTAGAGATTTAACTAGGTTTAAAGGGTGTGGGTTGGGTTAGGAAAATATCTCCAAAATATCAATACATAATATCTTTGCAAGAAACAAAACAAAAGTTTCTAGAAGCTTCTAGAAAAGATTAACCCAAATCAAACCCTAACCATGTTTAATCTCTACTAATCATGTTGCATTTGTAAAAATATCATGTTACAATATTATATATCACATATACAATATTTATTGTAACAAAATAAAATAATACAATTAACATATATCACATATATATCAATGTATTATCCGGGTGAGAAAAAGAATCTTTAAGTGAGAATATTAGTTAATGCAATATAATATATCAAATACATATAATTATACATTAAATTATCGAATCAAAACTTGATCCGATAATCCGGCTATTTCGCAAATAACCGACTAATATAATCTGTATCGGTTCATCGAATCAACACTTGATCCGATGATCCGGCTATATCACATATACCCTGCGATATCTCATATCGCGAGAATCCAATACGGTATCGTATACACGTATTATTCCCGGTCTCGCACATATCACATATGTGCTCCTACTCCGTTTTGCCTGAGCCAGGAAACCTCTGTGTAGGACTCTAAAGAATCGTCAATACGCCGGCAGTAGGTGATGATCATATCAAACACCCATAAGCTGCAAGCGGTCAGCTAAACATAACAGCCACCCAGGTATTGAGAAATCAAAATATCAACAAGCAAGCCTATACATTCTCCCATGAATCCAACCAGTAACACTTCCGTACAGTCCGGTCTCTTCGTATGATATGTCGCATATCTCGTCTAGGGGTGGTAAACGTCAGACCCCAGTAACTTGATAAGTCGTGTCGATATGAGGTCCATAACAGTTCGAGAAACTACTGATAACACTTACTACTAAATCTCAGCAACCCTGGCCTGGGATTTCCAGTTATATCCAATCGAACACTGCGCAACATCAACTCCCTATACTAAGAGAGACAAAACCCCTCCTATCGCTCATTGCCTCCATGTGATTCGGGACTGTACCCAAAAGCCACCTTTTTGCACGCCCTCTTAGACGTGGTATGATGGAAATCAAAGCATAGTGGGAATCACACAAGACTCTATGACGATCTCGGGTCTACAGACTAACCTGTACCAGTGTCACCAGAGAACTGCCATCTGACGTGAGGTATAATACCATCTGGGAGTTCTCGGCGAGTCTGTCCAGTGTACCCAGTCTCCATTGAGCACCCGTATACCTTCTCTGATGTCAAACACCAATGGATATGGAATCATCCATCGCCCATCATATGGGTCAAGAAGCGCATACGCTAGCCTACTCTGGAGTATCGATGCCCTGTCTCGGTACTCCTACGACTAGGAACATTTGAAGGATGTACTTGGCGACTACATTGTCTCTACTAGTATGATCTGCATCATAGTCCTGGTAGTCAAGTACTCATCCTAAGGACTTTATCAACATGTGACATAGAGACAATCAGAGTACATATTAAGATAAAGAGTAACCAGATAGCATACTATCATGTCGAGCAAGAAAGTCCTCCCTATATATGTCCAAGCATCCACTACAATATACAACGTATGTACAGTAATGGCCTCTAGGGCATACATATAACTAACAATTGTGCTCGGACATGTTATTTCACGAAAAGGTATTGAGGTTGACAAAGCTAAAATAGATGTCATTCAAAACCTTCCTCATCCCAAAAGCGTCAAGGATATCCAATCTTTTCTTGGCCATGCAGGCTTTTACAGGAGATTCATTAAGGATTTTAGCAAAATTGCTAGACCTTTAACTCTTCTCTTGGCCAAGGATATGGCCTTTCACTTTGACTCGGATTGTGAGGCAGCATTCGACTCACTCAAACACTCTCTCGCTACAGCCCCCGTTCTATCTTCTCCAGATTGGAACCACCCTTTTGAGCTTATGTGAGATGCATCAGATTTTGCAGTTGGTGCAGTCTTAGGAAAGCACATTGAAAAGATGCCACACGTGATCTATTATGCAAGTAAGACCCTGAACGACGCTCAAATTAATTATACAACTACTGAAAAGGAACTTTTGGCGGTTGTATTTGCATTAGAAAAATTCAGGCCTTACTTGATTGGCTCACATATTGTTGTGTACACTGACCACTCCTCTTTGAAACATCTTTTGGCGAAGAAATATGCTAAAGGTAGGCTAATACGTTGGATCCTTCTATTACAAGAATTTGATCTTGTTATTAAAGATAAGAAAAGATGTGAAAACGTTGTAGCCGACCATCTGTCGCGCATCTCTTCTTCACCTGTGACCCTGCCGATCAATGATTCGTTTCCAGACGAACAACTCTTGAACGTATCCGATGAACCTTGGTTCAGGTATATTGTGAACTATCTTGCCACGGGACTGATACCCAGCGAATGGTCAAAACAGGACAAACATCGATTTCTATCCTATGTAAAACACTTTTACTGGGATGAACCCTATCTGTTTAAGTATTGTCCTGACCAGATCATTTGCAGGTGTGTCCCGAATGAGGAATTCAAGAGTGTTCTATCTTTTAGCCATGATCAGGCATGTGGGGTTTTTTTCGGTCTTAGAAAGACGACGGAGAAGGTTTTGCAATGTGGTTTCTATTGGCCGACTTTGTTCAAAGATTCATTTGATCATTGCAAAACCTGTGCACAGTGTCAACACACGGGTAGGATTTCCCGGAGAAATGAGATGCCCAGCAACCCATCTTAGTGGTTGAAATTTTCGACTTTTGGGGTATTGACTTTATGGGGCCTTTTCCCAACTCCTTTGGGAATCTGTACATACTACTTGCGGTTGATTACGTCTCAAAGTGGGTTGAAGCTATTCCTTGTCACACTAATGACAAAAAGGTTGTTATTAGGTTCTTAAAAGAAAACAGCTTTTCGCAATTTGGACACCCACACGCTATCATTAGCGATAACGGGACACATTTCTGCAACGGTCTTTCGAGACTTTGATGCGGAAATATTCAATCAACCACAAACTTTCCATACCCTATCATCCCCAAACGAGCGGGCAGGCTGAGATTTTAAACAGACAGATCAAACAAATTTTGGAGAAAACTGTTGCTAAAAATCGAAAAGATTGGTCAACCAAACTGACAGATACTCTTTGGGCATTCCGAACTGCATATAAAACCGATCTAGGGATGTCTCTTTATAGGTTAGTGTTTGGTAAGGCCTGTCACTTGCCAGTCGAGATTGAGCACAAAGCAATATGGGCTATTAGAGAAATCAGCTTTGACTTAAATCAAGCCTGTAACTTTCGGAAGCTGCAATTAAATAAGCTAAGCGAACTCCGCGATGAAGCTTATGATAACGCTGTAATTGTAAAGAACCGGACTAAGGTATTTCACGATAAAATCATTTTGAGAAAAACTTTTACACCTGGTCAACAAGTCCTTCTTTATGATTCACGACTCCACCTTCACGCGGGTAAGCTACGATCTCGGTGGAAAGGACCTTTTATTATGCGATCTGTATACCCGCACGGGGCAGTTGATGTTGAAAATGTTAAAGACGGTACATTTTTCAAAGTGAATGGACATAGATTAAAGCCGTATTTTTCCACTGACCCCATGGAGGAGCTCCTGTTTTTACAGGAGCCATTTTATCATGATTAAAATTCCTCCATCTCACCTCCATGTCCTGTAAATTACTGCATCATCTTTTGAATGGAGGTGAATGAAAAGAATAAGTTTGGGGGAGGATTTTCACGATCATATTTATTGCCCCCATTAATAAATTTCCTCCCAGGCTTACAAGTTTTTGAGATTTAGCGGATGGCAATAGTGAGCACACTGTTGAAGACAAGTTTGGGGGAGGTTTGTGCTTATTCACGCATCATTTGCATATCACTTTGCATAAGCACAGAACATTTTAAAACCTATAAAAATTTATAAAATTTTCAAAAGATAAAAATATTTAATATTTAAATTTTTGTACATAAATAAGATAATAAATGATTAGATAGTGAAAAATTACATCCAAAAGATTGGAAAAATTTAAGAAAACCAAGAAAATTAGAAGTTTTCTTAAACGAACTAGTAATAAGTAGTTATGAGCCGTTGTCCCAAGGGTTAGTAAGATGAAGGAAGTCACTAATCTGCGGATAAAAATAAGTCTGAAAAATAGTTCCTATTCTAGAAGCCAAACATTTGAATGTTGATACCTTACTATACGCACTTACACACGTCTTGAAACTCGGGATAGTAGAGGATACCTTGAAATTCTCTTGTCTAAAAGCCAAAGTATGAAGGAAATAATAAATGAATAAAATATAAAAATGGTGTAGAAAAATGAACACTGGTTTTGTTATCGCCAAGGCAGCAATAAAAAAATATAGCGATGGTGCCTCATCACCTAGTGCCTTAGACCAACTGGTCTGGGAGTCACTGCTAAGCCTTAGGTGGCGCAAGACGAGAAAATACTAAAACACCGTATAAGCAAGCACATGAGTAATCGGTCTGTTAGTACCTCAAGAAGTATTAACGGTCGCATGAAAAATGTGTGAGCAAATTTATCTAAATATTCATCAAATTAAAAAGTACCGAGGCAGATGGACAAGAGTATGATAGCTTGAATTGAATTCTCCGGGTGTAGGGATGTCTATTACACACACGTAGGGTTATATGATCGATGTTTGGAAGAAAGGTAGGAATGAAGAATAAAGACGATGTTTTATTGAGAGATGATGTGATTTCTAATATTTTTTCATGACTATTAAGATAGGCTCATGACAACCGAAAAGCTAGTGTAGTTGGAAACTCTAATTTTCAAAGTCTTTCTTTTACAATTCTTATTTTTATATGTAACTTTCACGGTCTTCCTTTTATTATGGGATTTTATGGGTGCAATCCGCTGAAAACCCTCAGGAGACAACACTCCTCCTACTAGGGACACCTAGAGGTTTAAAGGCTTATTGCACGTGTTCAGTGCAATCGTGTTGCCTACGAAAGTGTGCTACTTAGTTTTTCTTTTTCTTTATTTTCTCCTTCTCTTTATAATAAAACAAGTTTGCTCGAGGCGGCCAAAAATAAGTTTGGGGGAATTTGATCAGTCGAAAATATTGCATTTTTAACACATCAATTTCCCTACCATTTGCAATCATCTAAAGGTGTTCGGTATGAATATAGCACATATTAGCAAAACATCTGTAAAATACCAAATAACTTGTGTTATACTTTATAACCGGTATTTTGAGGGAAATTGTGTGTTTATCATTGCACGCATAATCTTTGTATAGCGCAACACTTGTCTCGAGAATCTGTGCAGGAAATTCCAAGAAAAGAGCCGAAACTATTAAAAGTTCTGATAAAAATACCTCAAGTCCAAGACTTGTGATCTGGCAGTGATATAGAAAGAAATATGAGATTCCACACATCAGAAAAGTGCCACAAAGTCAGCACAAGAATACCACAGAAGTTTCATGCTCCAAGGCCTTCAATGGGCCGCGGATCCACGGCCGTAGGGCCCTTCCTACGGCGGATCCGCGGCCACGTCAGCAGTTTATCGGCAGATTGATGCTTCAGGTTTCACATTTCAAGGCCCAAATGTCTTCAAGCCACTGCAAACTCCAGATAACTCCAGAAGCTTCTGTCCGAACAGCAAAGCTTTTTGTTCAAGCTAAACACTTCCAAGTTTCTTAAGCAGGCTACATAACTACCTAAGCCTAGAAGCTTCTTCCTAACCTCCAAGCTTCTAAAGGAAGCTAGCTAACTAACTAACTCTAGAAGTTTCTACCTAACTACCAAGCTTGCAAGTGAAGCTAATCCTAACCTAGCTTCTAAAGGAAGCTAATCCTAATCAAGGCTATAAATGGGGAACCTAGGCTTCTTCTTAAGGGTTGTTGAAAATTGAGCCACAAATCCTACAAGTTGAGTGACACAACTTGTGCACTCAAAACCCTAATCCAATCACAAAAGCTAAATTCAAAATATCCGAGTACAATTCAAGCAAGAAGCCTTCAACCTTTTAGAGGCGACGCCGATCTTCAACCGAGCAAGTGATCCTCAAGACGATCTGCGACTCACGGAGACGGTGTGGAGCCAAATCGACGATCTAGTTCTTTCCTCGAATCTTGTAGATCTTGAGAGAATTGTAACAAAATTGTTGATTAATAAAAGGTGAAATTTCTTTATCTTGCTTATCTCTATATTTGAGCATTATGATTAGATCTTAATTCTTGATTGTGTTCTTTGATATGATGCTTGAGTAAAAACTCCGCTCGTAGAGGAGTCGAGAGAATCAATAGATGATGATGTTTACAATCTTAAAACGATTCTTAATTCCTATAAGTTTTGTAAGCTCTTGTAAATGGAATCATCGACAATCTAGAGCGAGATACTTTCTTGAATGTTTTCGCTCGTAACTAGAGATCAACGATCAAAAATTCAATTCACTAGAGGCTAGCTTTTGAATGAGAATCAACGAAAGGACAAAGGATGAGATGAAGAAACCCTAGTTCCTTCAAAAGATCTTCAAACCTCGTTGATCGTCATCGATCTAGCAATAAATCATTAATGGATAAGAAAATGTAATCACAAGTCTTCATCACTTCTATAGATTCGATCGATTCCTACGAGCCTCATTACAATTCTTGAAACCTAATTCGATTTGGATATCATCAATTCTTGATTCTTGATTTTTAGTGTTCTTGATATTAGATCTAGATTTTGCTAATTCCTGAAATTCACTTTTATAAATCTTGAATTGAATTGCCTTTTCTTTTCTCTTTAATTTTCAATTCATCTAAATCAATTACGATCAAATCTCACTTTCCCTGTGGACGATCTACACTCGCTAACGAACCTACATCGACACCGTTATTGATTGCGGTTTACAAATTTCTTTGGTTGTGATTTCTATACATTTTCTACCTACACACCGAAAATCATTCAATCAATATTTCTATCAAGAACAAAATTATATCCATCTTTATTAAGTAATGATACTGATATTATGTTGCAAATCATGGAAGGTACATAGTAGAAATTGTTCAAAATCATAGTATTGCCATTTGGCAACACTAGGTGATATTCACCGACGGCTGCAGCATTAACTTGTGCTCCGTTCCCTACCCTGAGGGACATATCACCAGGTGCAACTATCCTACTTTTTCTCAGTCCCTGCAATAAATTACAGATATGAGATCCTGATCCGGTATCAAGTACCCAGGAGGTAGGGCTGACCGAAAAGCAGTTCTCAATTACAAGAACACCTGAAGTAGATGCAATACTATGCTTCTTCTTCAACTGGGTCTCCTGGGAATCCATACAATCCTCTTTCCCTTGCTCATACTTATGACTGTTGTCATAAGTTAGAGCCGAACCGATGTTCCCCAGCCCCGAATAAGAATTCGGATCGGTCAAGCGATGCATTTTATTATCTTGATTAGGGCATGAAATGGTTGCTACATGGAGAGAGAGAAAAGAAACAACTCAGCGTGCGCTCTTGCAAGATTAGATTGGTTTATTAATTTATCTAATCAGGATGGCTCCCACTGTTTCCTCAAATTCTTCTTCAAACCTTAAAAGAAGAACTAGTCAGGATTAATCGCACGTCACAATACTTGCTTAACCTTTCAGCCAGGCTAGTGTTGGTACTTCGAGGGAGGTTTTCCAATGCTTTCACGAAGTTCCATAATTACATAACCTCTTTTCCCTGGAGGAGTAGCCCCGCTAACACCGTTCTAGACACCTACTTGACTTATAGCATTGATTGTTAAGTGAAATAATCTCCCGAGAGTAATCCAACTTATCAGTGGGATCGGGATCCAACTATCATTGTGTGATGGCCTAGATGGAATACACTCTAGTCACCACACTCCAGAAGGTATGCTAAATCTGCAAGTTTCTTGTATGTTTGAAACTCCCGATGTGGTTTTTGCCCTAAGCGGCTTCATGACCTTGACAGAGGTCAATATGTCATAATTCGTAAGTCAAGTTCATCCCGTCATCGTCCTGGATTGATTTAGACCCACCCTCATAAGTCCTTGACAGAGGTCAAAATGACGGTGCGACTGTCCTAAATAATCGCATCTATCTATGCAACATACGAGCATTGCTTGGCTACCATTCACTATGCCTTGACAGAGGTCAACATACACAGCATGAATACTAAGCAATATTTGTAAGAAATGACGGAGGGCTACGGCTGGGTTTTTGGCGAAAAACCCGTTAACGTAATGAACTTGATATCGTTGAAAGAACCTGATAGCTTTTTAAAAAGTATAGTGGCGAAAACTTTTGCTAAAGAGGTCACTCCCTGTGAAGGGATCTCGGCTCTTTCCTCGTCGAATGAGGTGCAGGTTATCCCAAACTGAATACCACGATGCAAAGTAAGAATGATCGACTATAGTGAAGTTATTACGTTGACGCAAACTTTTACTTAAGGGGTCACTCCCGATGAAGGGATCTCGGCCCTTGCCTCATCAAATGAGGTGCTGGATATTCCAAACTGAATACCACTGTGTAAAGCAAAAGAGAACATCTATAATGTCTGTTTTTAAAACTTGGTTCCAACAACATCTTTTAGGTTTGTTTTTCTTGCATTAATCAAAATTAATGCTGTCCCATCAATGTAAACTACCGCACCAGAAAAGAACGAAAATACAATGTACGTATATGCCATCCGCATTCGCCACTGGTCCCCGTCATCACCCGTTAGGTTACTTAACTAACGACAGAGCGGGGGCTGGACTAGCGCGGGTGCAAAACATATACAACATCTACTAGTATATATATATAAGTATATACAATATTCGTCCCAGGTATGATAGTAAACAACATCACAGAAACACAGCTAACAATACAGAATGGTGGATAATCTTGGAGCCCCGGGTTTCATTTGAGCCATAGATAAAACCCAACGTTCCTGGTCGTGTGTATAGCCTGTGCAATGAAAACCAGTACCCCTACGAGTGCGGCGAATAGCCCGCCAATTCTAGAATGAAGCCCCCTCCGTCTCAACACAAAGAGAAAGAATCCCCTCCGTCTCAACACCAAGAGATGCGGGCTTGCTGCCTTTCTAGAACCCGGCTATTCGTGCACTCCACTGTGGGGTAATCTTAGTACAGAAAAAGAAAATAATATGTACAAACGGTGACATCGACCTCAACCCGGTCGTACCCCAAAATAATATACAACCCGGCAAAGACGGTAGTCCACATGTCGGATGCTCGCCCCGCAATAACAAATGTACAAAAGAATTTAAACTATACAACAAACATTACAACACTTGCTATCCATCACGACTATCCAACCAACATTACAGAACAAGCACACAACATCAACGAGAATGTCACGTTCGCAAAACCCGTCTAAAAGAACATATAGCAATCAGACGAGTTTTACCGATCGAGTGACATTCTCGGTCGCAGATAAAAGTGAATGTACTGTAAAATACACATTTAAAATTTCGATCGACTAAACTTTTCCAAATAGGCCCCAAAAGCAAATCCAGCACTCAAATAAACCTGGGCCAAAAATATATATCACAAATTTCATATTTTCATGAAATAGAGCCCCAGAATTTTTTTGGGTACTGTAGCCCAAAATGCGCCGCGGAAGCACCGCCAAATGCGCCATTTTGCTCACTTTCCATGGCGGAAGTTTGGAGTTAGGCCCCCAAATTTTTTCTGTAACTATATTTTAGCTTGCATGTAATTCTAAGATACTCAGAAAAATTTTAGGACAACTTCGAAAATCGACAGCAAGTTCATGAACATAGATTCGTGATTCGGAAAAATTTGTCAATCGATATTTTAACCTTGTGCTAACAAGCTAGTAGGGTTTATGGGTAGGCTCTGATACCATGAAGGGTTACACTAGTACCCCGGCCAACTTCCGTGGCCAAATACGGAACAAAAATTTTACGACGAATATAAACTTGGCGCTAGAATAACACTAAAACCCAGATCTTTACTATAAACCTAACTAGCAAAAGAATAGAGTTCTATCTACTATGATAGAAAGTTATACCTTAAACTTGAACTCCTTCTTCTCCTTGTTGTGAGCTCCTTGGAATTATCTAGATGGCTCCTCCTCATTGGCTTCTCTATATCGAAGAAGATCCATCCGAAGGCCTCTACCTTGAGCTCCTACCTCAACCATGAAGTAGCTAGAGTGCTTTTCTTGCTAGACTAAGAACTCTAGAGTGAGTAGAGAGTTGTTTTAGTGGCTAGATCTCACAAAGCTCTTGATTTTCAACTCATGAAACAAGAGAGCTTTGAGAGAGGAAGAGGAGAGAGCTAGCAAGAGAGAGAATGTATCATGATGGAATGAGAAGAGATAGCTCTCATATGAACAAAAAGAATTAGGATAAATTGTCATGGTTGATGTTGATTTGACCATTATCATGTCACAATTAATGCTAAGCATGCTCACAAAAATATCTAAGTCAACATGGGTCAACTTAGTCAAATGGTCAAACCAATTAACCATGATACAATTATCTCTAATTAAAACTCATTAATCAATTTCCTCCATCTCATTATGGTTTTAATCAAGTCAATGGTCAAAACCCTAATGAGGTTCCTCTGCCTCTATCAACTGTGTATACACACCCGCATCCGTGTTTCGAGGAACACGAATACAGTGAGACTGAACCAACCCGAAACCAAATACTAGGATCTGGATTAAACCAAAGCCCACTAATATCAACTGCCCGAACACCGAACACGCACAAGTACGCATATGTGAACGAACCCTGTCGTAAAACCATATGACCTCTACTCGTTTCGCCCAAAGGTGAACAACCCTCTGTATGGGACTCTAAAGACTCGACACTACGCTGGCAGTGGGTTTAACCATAGGCCGCAAGCGGTACTAGCTGTACGTAACGGTCTCCAGGTAGATGCCGATAAGAAGACCGATGAGGTGAACCCATCTGAACTCCTACTGAGCCTGAATATGACAATCTCCATACAGTCCGGTCTGTTCATCTAAGAGTATCGCATGTCGGGCCTAGGGGGCGATAAACGTTAGACCCCTAATAGTGGTACAAGTCGTGTCGGAGTGTAGCCCAGAACACCCTGAGAAACTACTTGAAACACTACCAGTAAGTATCGCTTTCCCTGGCCAGGGACTTTGTGTAATGGCTCTCCTAGACACAGCGCGATATCAACCCCTAATACCGGGAGAGACGGATCCTGTCTAACCGTCACTGCCTCCAAGTGCTTCAAGACTGCACCTAACTGCTACCTTTTTGCACGACTCAATAGAGCCGTGGTAGGGTAGTAATCTAAGAACAGTGGAAACACACTCGAGGCGAAGTGACAGTGTCAAGTCAACGGACTAAGCTGTACTCATGTCACCTGGGAACTGTTAACTGACGTTAGGTATAATACCAACCAACAGTTCCCGACGAGTCCTGTCCAGTGTACTCGTAACCTAACGAGCACCTGCATACTATCTCCAGTACGACGTACTGATGGCTGTGGGACAGACCATCTCCCCTGCTGGGATGAGAAGAGTACGCACCAGTCTACTCTGGAGTATCGATGCCCTGTTTCGATAATCCTACGACTAGGGACCTGTATAAGGATGTGCTTATAGACTACCCAGCCCCCACTAGTGTGATCGCCATCACAATGCCGGTAGTCAAGCAAAGATCCTAAGGGCTCCATTAATATGTATTAGCGATATGTTAGAAGAAACATATATACATATTAAGATAGATACAAACCAAGTAGCATACTACAATATTGAGCAAGACTGTCGTCAATCCATGTATATATCCCAAGCTTCCAAAATGTATTATACAAACTAGTACTATACAATAATGGCCTCTAGGGCATACATATCCAATACTTTTGACGTTGCAACGTTATTTATATTAGATTCCACGTTTATTATTATGTTGTGAATGCGCGATCGGTACGATCAGGGTCTAGGCTTGATGGTTGTGTCGTTTTGCGTTCCTAACTAGGGTTGTGCAGATGTCGTTCATGTCTTTGTGTAGCTTTTGCTCTGGAGTTGGTTTCGTAGTGTCGCTACGCGCGTTAGCCACTGGACGAACACTTGAGAGTATGTTTGGAGTTGTGCATCGGTCAAACGTAGTTGGTATGCGTTATTGGTCGATTGCTAATATATACTTGTTATATTGTTATATGCTTTCAGGATTGCAGGCGGGGACTTCGGGCGCTGCGAACAGGGGAAAGCAAGTAGTTGGATTTACTTAGCCAGGAACGCTGTGAGTAGATTTAACATCTACAGGAGAATCGCCCGCAAGGCGTTATGTGTCTGGGCTAGATTAAATGATATGACTATTAGTTGATGTATACGGATATCGATTGTGCATGTATATATTTGTTGCATATCTCATTTCTTATTGTGCATGGACTTAGTATTAATGAGACAACACCATTATTGACGGTTCATGTTGCACGAGCACTGATTGTATGCCACTCACACCGTCAATAATTGCCATGACACGCACAACACCTATACATATATGATATTGTATTGTTTAGGGACATTGAGATATGATCCTTACTTTCCTTCGTGCATATGACATATAGCATACCTGTATACCTACATGCTTACATATATGCCTTGACATGCCTACATGCTAGTTACCTATATACCTATATGGTATTGTACCATTAGTGATAGGTATATACACATATGAAATATAGCTACATGTACATCTTGCCTATATGCTTACACATATACCTGGAGGGTATTACATCAATATGGATAGGTAGATACACATATCTTGATATACCAACATAGTTACGCATACCTGGTTATAGCTACATGTTCACCTTTATTTGATGTTATATGGACTTGGAGAAATTAGGAACCGCATGATATATATAAACTTGTTGCAGTTAAATAGCGATTTTTCCTTTATATGCTCATATTACTGTTTCATGTTGCATATATTACATTCATGGATTTCATATGATGTTCTCTGATATTTTTACTTCTAAGTATATATAACAGTGGAATGGGACGCTGTTATATATATATATATATATATATATATATATATATATATATATATATATATATATATATATTAGTGGAATGTGACGCTAATATATATGTATTGATGTATGCAGTTATACTTATTCATTACTTGATGTTTTCTGGATTTGAGGACCATGGTTTTTTCATAATATGCATTATTTGAAAAACCTGGTTTCTCTTGTTATGATATTTCAGCTTCCACCATGAGATTTCTCGGTTCTGAGCTTATATATACCCCATGTGAGGAGGTGTCGTGGGCCGTGTGCGGGTACATGGTGGAGCCCGGTTGGTTCCCCGGGGCAAGAAGATCGAAGGTACATGCCGTTGAGCCTGGACGTTTGCCATCCGTTGATAGTATTTGTACTCGACGGATATCTGGAGGATATCGATCGAGCTTATGTAAGCCCATGCCTTGCAGATTTCGGGTGGTGCTTACCCAGGTTCATAGGATGTACGTACATGACACAGGAAGGCCAGTCCCAGGTGATGGCGCCTCAGATTTGAGTATTTTGTGTCGATACTAGATACTTGTTTTCATGATGTTTTTGGGTGTAGATGTTGGACACTCAGGTTTCATGAGACATACTCGATATTGGATACTGGTTATATGAGATTTATTTGATATTGGATACTGGTTATATGAGGTTTACATGATATTGGATACTGGTTATATGAGATTTACTTGGTATTGGACACTCAGGATATATGAGACTTACAGGATATGAGGGTCAATTTGGGGGCTGATTGAGGAAATTTGGGATTTAGATTGTCTTGATGGACTTTGGTCCTGCCACGAGGTCAGGATTCCGTGAGGATGACATGTTTTATTCCATACTCCGTATTTATTTTATATGCATAGTTTCATGTATTAGTAGTACCTGATAGAGTACCTTTCATGACTGTTGCATATACATACTGCTATTTTATATGCATTGTTTTCATGTATTAGTAGTACCTGATAGAGTACCTTACATGACTGTTGCATGGATATTGCCATTTATTGTTCATGTATTAGTAGTACCTGATAGAGTACCTTACATGACTGTTGCATACATATTGCTATCAGCTTGCATGTGTTAGATTCGCGCTGTACGTGCATACTTGCGATTACGTGCATATATTATTACTATTCACGAGTTGGCAACTCACCCCTGTTGTGCCACAGGGTTTTGCAGGTTGTTCCTCAGAGTAGTCGAGGCAGGGCTTCTACCTATCGTATCATCTTTTGCAGCGGATACCGCTACGGCTGACTGTATGCAGTTTTGCTTAGGTGGGTTTTGCGGTTATCCTATGTCGCTTATTGTATATTCGTTGTATCTTGTACTCTCCATCTACCATTTTCATGTGTTGACTTAGAGACTTGATGTGAGGACGATATTGTATATTTTGGTGACTTGGATGTCTTTTATGCAGTTTTACTTATATCGTCTTTTATTTCTTCGCTACGGCATCGTATATCTGTTGTGGTGGTTGTTTTCTGCCTTTGGACGTGGATTTGCTCCCGTTTGGGGATGCTTTACTCATATTTATGTTGTACCCATTTTTGGGATTAGTTTTTACAAAGGAGGTGCTGCCAAATTTTTTAAGAAAGTAAAGTTGGATTTTAAAGAATTTGTACTTGAGATTTTCAAAATTTTTAACAATGTTCTTACCACTTACTGCTTTTGATGGTTTAGATTGCTGGGTTTTCGGCTTACTTAATTTGCGTTACGCCTGTAGACGTTGCGTAGTTTAAGGGCCGTCACGTGCCAATTTTCGGGTCGTGACAACCGCTACGAGGTGCAGAGGATACTGGTCGACTCTGGACGCTCGGCAGACATTCTATTTTATGACTTCTTCCTACGTATGAGACTCACCCCGTCGGACCTAAGGCCGACCACCCACGTCCTGTTAGGGTTCATTAACCACTCCATCCTGGCGGAAAGGGTAATCACTCTCCAATTTAACATCGGGGAGGTCGGCCATACGCCTACCGTGCCCGTAGAATTCGTCATAGCGAGAATCCCGTCGACCTACAACATCCTCCTCGGCCGCCCTACACTTAACTCCCTCAGGGCCCAAATATCGACCTTCCACCTGGCGATGAAACTCCCGCTCGACCAGGCAGGATAGGTCGGGCCTACGGAGACCAACGGACTGCAAAGGTTTGCTTCACCGCAATATCTTCGTCTGAGCGGCCAAACAACGATGCTGAGGGCAATGGTGACATCAGGGGTTCTCTGGACACTCGAGACGAGCAAAAAGAAGTCCGAGGGACCCCAGTGGAGCCACTGACAGAGGACCCCTCGTAGAAGGGATGACAAACGAACCGTTCAGATCGGGTCACTTCTGACAGGGACTCGGCAGGGAAACCTGGTTCACTTCTTCAGAAACAACTCTGACGTGTTCGCATGGTAACCTGCCGACATGCCGGGGATTGACCCCAAAATCATATCTCACAAGCTTGGGGTAGACCCTGCGGCCTGACCCTTCCGGCAGAAAAAGCGGAGCTTCACTCCGATCAAACAAAAGGAGATCGAGGACGAGGTGGACAGGCTCCCTGCTGCCAACTTCATTTGGAATGTGCCTTACTCCGAATGGTTGGCAAACGCGGTCATAGTAAGAAAGTCAAGCGGGAAGTGGCGCATATGTGTCGACTTCACCGACCTCAATAAGGCCTGCCCAAAAGACAACTATCCGCTCCTTCGGATAGATCAGCTCGTCGACAGCTCGGTAAGCCACGAGCTACTTAGCTTCATAGATGCTTTTTCCGACTACAATCAGATCTGTATGAATCGGCAGACGAGGATCTCATCGCAATCACAACGGATCCGGGGGTATACTGCTACAAGGTGATGCCTTTCGGCCTCAAAAACGCCGGAGCGACGTACCAACGCTTGGTCAATCGCATGTTCAAACCGCAGATCGGAAAGAACATGGAAGTCTATGCCGACGAAATGCTCGTCAAGTCGGTCTCATCAGTCGACCATGCCAATGATCTGGGTGAGTCCTTCGATGTCCTCCGCAAGTTCAAGATGAAACTGAACCCCACCAAGTGTGCATTCGGGGTCACCAGGGGAAAGTTCCTCGGTTTCATGGTCACTCACCGCGGGATCGAAGCTAACCCGGAGAAAATCAACGCCATCCTCAACATGGCCGCGCTCAAGACTAACGTCGAAATCATGCGGCTGACAGGGCGGGTAGCCGCTCATAGTCGTTTCATGTCGAGGTCCGGGGAGAAGTGCCTCCCGTTCTTCAAGGCTCTAAGGAAGATTCCAAGATTCGAGTGGTCGGAGGAGTGCCAGACCGCCTTTGACCAATTAAAGAGGCACCTTGCGACTCCGCCGCTGCTCACCTAACCAGTTGAAGGGGACGAGCTTTCGCTATATCTTGCGATATCCGACCAAGCTGCAGGATCGGTGCTCGTCCAAGAGGTCGACGGAGTCCAGAAGCTGGTATACTATGTGAGCCACGTCTTCAAGGACGCAGAAACGAGGTACCCAGTCATCAAGATGATCGTCTTGACACTTATTATGGCCTCAAGGAAACAACGACACTATGTCCTAGCATACACCATCCTCGTCCTTACCGAGCGCCCTTTGGAGGCTATCCTCGCGTCACCCGAGTCCTCTGGCCGCTTGGAGAAGTGGAGGTAGGAGTTGTCCCAGTTCGACATAAAATACCGCCCGAGGAAGGCCATCAAAGCACAAGCCTTGGTCGATTTGATCGTCGAGTGCACCATCCCCAGCAAGGAGCCAGAATCAACACCGGCCCCCGCAGTTCAACGCTCGGTCGATGGGAAGCCCGACTCAGTCCCTGATTGGATCCTTTACGTCGACGGGTCCTCGACCGACGAAGGTTGTGGTGCCAGCCTCATCATTCGGGGCCCGAACGAGCCAGAAATGGAGTATTCTCTGAAGCTCGGGTTCAAGGCCTCAAATAACGCGGCAGAATACGAGGCCTTGCTGGCCGGACTGCGCATAGCCTCCGTACTGGGGCTGAAAACGATTCGGATCTGCAGCGACTCCGCCCTAGTCGTTGGCCAAGTGACCGGCCGATTCGAGGCACGGGAGCCTCTGATGGTGAAGTATCTGGCCGAGGTAAGAAGACTGCGAAAGGAATTCAATGAAGTCCAGGTGGAGCAAATCCCCAGACAGCTCAACACCCAAGCCGACGCCTTGAGTAAGCTGGCTTCATCTTATTCGGCCAACAATAAGAGGAGCATCCTCTTCGAGGTCTTGCCATGGCCCAACGTGGAAGACGGGGCAACAATACTTCAATTGTATACAGCCTGGGAAGAAGACCGGGTCTGGAGAAAGCCCCTCGTGGAATTCCTGAGGGAAGGTGCGCTCCAAGAAGATCAGGGAGAAGCCCGCCGTCTCCGGTCCAAAGCTCGGCATTTCGTCTAGAGCAATGGGAACATCTATAAGAAGTCCTTCACTCAGCCCCTGCTCTGGTGCGTCTACTACCGCGAAGCCGACTATGTCCTCCATGAGATCCACGAAGGGGTCGGCAGCACGCACCAATGGGCCCGCACCTTAATCCAGAAGGCGCTTCTCCAGGGGTACTACTGGCCGACAATTCATCAGGACGCCCAGAAGCTCGTCAGGAGATACAAGAGCTGCCAACTCCATGGAAGCATACCTCGCCTTCCTTCTACCGAGCTAACCGCCCTAACCTCCCTATGGCCGTTTGCCCAGTGGGGAATGGACATGATATGACAGTTCCTTACCGGTACGGGCGGGCACAAGTACGTCCTTGTTGCAGTGGACTACTTCACGAAGTCGATCGAGGCCATTCTTATCAGGAAATCGGACGCCGCCACGACTATTAAGTTTCTGCAGAACAACGTGATACTCCGGTTCGGCATCCCGAGGTGTATCATCACCAACCATGGGACAAATTTTGAAAACGAAAGAGTTAAGGAATTTTGCAGCGAATATCACATCCTCATGAAATTTGCCGCGGTCGCACATCCCTAATGCAACGGCCAAGCCGAGGTCGCTAATCGGGACGTCCTCTGAGTTCTCCGGAGATGCTTAGAAGGATGCCAAGGCAGTTGGGTCGAGAAATTACCTCGGGTCTTATGGGCCCTGCGCACGTCGAAGAAACCCCTCCCCCCACCGGGAAGACCCCTTTCAGCCTCTGCTACAGTACAGAGGCAATGGTTCCAGCGGAGATCGGGCTCCCCAGTCACCGGGTTGAGCATTTCGACGATGAAGCGAACACCTCAGCCCTACGAACTAACCAGGACATCTTGTTAGAGAAACGAGACCGGGCTCAGATCAGAGCTGCCGCCTATCGACAACAAACCGCCCGCTAATACAACGCGCGAGTCAAACGTCGTTTCTTCAAGATCGAAGATTTAGTCCTAAGGAGGAACGAGTTCGTCGACCAAGGCAAGCTGCATAAGTTTTCCCCAAAATGGGATGGTCCTTTCCTCGTCTCCGAGGTCCTGCCCGGCGGAGCCTACCGCATGCAATACGCGGATGGGCGCATGTTTCCATGGCCTTACAATGCTGAGAAGCTCAAACTGTACCAATGAAAAGAATGTCTACGAGTGTGTATTTCTTCTTTCACAAAGACAATGTAAACCTTTCTAAAGTTTCTTCTATTTAAATAATAAGAAGGGAATACTAGAACATTGCAAAAAAGAATTTATTCATTCAAAAGGTACTATGGGCTCCTCAGCCTTACAGAAAAAGGAAAAAATTACAACAGAGGTGGAACGGGATTGAGGAAGTACTCCCGGTGATACTCAGAGTAGATTTCCGCTAGCCGAGCCCTAGCCTCTGCAGCTCGTTCCTGCCGACACTGCACGTGAACCCGGGACACCAAAGAAGCACCCGACGCTCTGCCCTCTGAGCCTTTGCTCACGATGTACCTCATTATGAAGCACTCCAGAATAAGGGCCAAGGATCGATCGTGCCTGGCTTTCGAGATGAGGCCGAGCAGGAAGATCGAACGCACCTTGTCGAGCGCCTCATCCAGAAGCTCCTCGGTGAAGGGATTTTCCAACCCGGGGACCTCCTCCAAATCGCGTACATCAGCAACTGAAGCAGGGACGACCGCCGAGGGAGAAGCCGGCCGACGTGACCCTCGAGACGCTGAACCACTTCCTGTTCATATCATAATTTTGCATTATTATATTCCCCATTCTTATTCATTTTACAAATAAACAGGTGCTTTTGATCCATGTATGCTACATAGTTGCAGGTTACAAGTTCTCAGAACAAAACAGTGAAAATGATGAAAAGACGCTACAAAAGTGAGACTACGACCAACAAATAGAAGAATCTTGATCATGCCTACAGTTTGAGGGAAAAATAAAAATCTATGAACAATTTCATAAAGTACAAAGGCAGCGCAAGGTTCAAGACTTCGACACGAAGCAAACGGTAAAAGTCCACGACATTATGCACTGTGGAAATCTGGAAAAAATTAGAAGACATTCTAAAGAACCAAGTGAAGAAAAGCCAAGTAAAAAGCAACAGAAATAACCCCAGAAGATTCCAGCCAGAGAACCCACCATACGGCCGCGGATCCGCGGCCAAACAGGGCATTTGGCCGCGGTTCCGTGGCCATAGTCAGCGCGTGTCGGTGCATTTTTTGACGGTGGGTGGCGGTGCGTTGACTAGGCTTCTCAGGATAGTTTTGTAAATGTAGATAGGGATCAGAATGTAACCTAGGGTTTCTATAATCTATAAATAGGAACCCTACAGCTCTTTTTGGAGCATGCCTCTTCCTATGCCTCTTTTTGTTTATAAAATTCAGAAATTTTAATCGTTGTAATGTTTTGAAGAGTGCATCGAATAAGAGTAAGTAGTTTTTCTTTACCTTGCCCTAGTTAATTTCTTTTCTGCCGTAGTTTAGTAATTTTGTTTATCTGCCCTAGTTAATTAGTTAGAACTTTTATTTATTTGCCGTAGTTAGGTTATTGAATTAAAACCAAACAAAAATGTCTTTAGTTATTAATTCCCTAATGAGTGAGTAGTTCCTCACTTGTTAGGGTTAGGAATAGGAAAGGTTTGAGAGATGAAAATCTCTCACCCCTTTCTTGCTCATTGCGTATTTTTTATAGGACCCATGCATACATACACACACCGCTCACTACGGAACCCTATCCCACGAGGTAGCAGTGATACCGTAGTTTAAAAGGCCGGTTGTGTATGTTTTCCATGGAGGTTAGGGTAAGAATTAAGAAAGGACGGACAAGGACCTAGAGGAAGAAACTATGACCTAGAGGAAGAAACATAGTTTCTTCCCGATCGTGCTAACCCCTTTATTAATTATTACCATAACACCTAAATAGATCTTAATTAGGGCATAGAAAGCGGTGAGGAATAGTGACTTTCCTAACTTAACCTAAACCTAACCCTAGCAAGGTTTTAATCCTAATCTAAATCAACCTTAGTTTTTATTGAAAATCCAATCCACCACAATTGGAATTAACTCGTAAGAACAAATAGAAAATACACAAAATCCCTATGGACCGACCCGTACTCACCGGCTAGCTACCATGTGACGCCGTTCTTGATTGCGGTTAATATTCTTTGATTCATCTTTTAAAAGCGCATAAGCACGCAAAACTCTTAAACAATCACTCCCCGGTATCCATCCTCAGCCAAGGATTGATCATACAAGGAGACGTCGTCAAGGGTGATGATCTCTTCGATCGAATACATGTGCCCAGTCATCTCAAAAGAAAACGGTGCCGAAGGGGTTGCCATCTCCTTCTTTAATTATAACCTATAACAGAATCCTAAAGGGCCCGGATTAGCGTGCAAATCCTGGGATCCGCCAAGATTACTTCGATACCGCGCCGCCACGTGGCTAAAATGACGCGGCTCTCCAAAACATGACACCTCCCCCGAGAATTCCTGGCACATGCCTCCTACGATGGTCGCCCCTCCTAATGTTCACGAACCAGGGAAGTTCGGGCAAAACCTCCGGATCCACCGAGCAGCTACCCTGCTCGGTCTATCCTTCGCAGGCCGCTACTTGGATTTTTCAACAAAGCAATGTAAATTCTTCTAAGTTCTCTTTATTTAAACAAACAAGAAGGACAAAGCAGAGCATTGCAGAAAAGAAGAATTTTATTGATTCAAAAAAGGTATTGTAGGCTCCCCAGCCTTACATTACATGAAAAAAAGATTACAATAGTAAGGGAAGGGGTGCAGAAAACATTGCTCGTGGTACTCCAAGGATATTTCCGCCAGCCGAGCCTTCGCCGCCTCGGACCTCTGCCTCTGATGCCGTCCGCGAACATCGGCAAGATGCCTCAATTGGTAACACTCGAGGACGAATGCCACCGAGCGATTCTGCCGGCTCGTCGAGATCAGGCAAAAGCGGTACAAAGATCTTAGCTTACCAACCGCCTCGTCATTCAGCTGCTAAGACAAGGGGTTGTGCAACCCTGGAGACGCCCTCCAGATTGAGTACATCAATAGCTGAAGCAGGGGTGAGCGCCGGGGAAGTAGTCGGCCAAAATGATCCTCAACACAGCCGATCACCGCCTGCCGCGTATCCTTGGAGCACAGCTGGTCGTACAAGTACACGTCCTCGAAGGAGATGATCTCGGGAATGGTAAAAGGGAAAGTGTCCATTCTTACGTTTTGGGGATGAAAAAGGAGTGATCAACACACCCTCCTTTTTATAGCCCCACAACGCCCCAAGAGTCCAACAGTCGCTCGTTTCTTCCGCCACTGTACTGCCACGTGGCGGACATCCTGCCTTTCACGGCGAAATTGGAACGATGCGGCTCTTACGCTTCGCCTTCCCCCGCGCGTTCATAACATGTGTCGACCGCGATGGTCGCTCTTCCCGATGTTCAAACGCTGGGGAAGGTCGGACAGGACCTTACGAATCAAACGGGCAGCTACCCTGCTCAGTCCATCCTTGGCTGGTAATTCCTTACCCCACGACGCCAAGGATCAAAGCCCTCATCAAGAGGCCACCGAGCAGCTACTCTGCTAGGTCCATCCTGTAGGGTTACCTAGGTCGGCAGCAAGATTTCGGGAGGCATCGTCCATGCCATTTTCAAAAATCTGCCATCCTAGCTAACCCTAACCCTAGAATCTTAACAAGAAAATCCGACGAAGCAACATGTAAACAACTTTACATCTAAGTGAATAAGGAATAATACCTTTGTAGACCGGTCCTTCACTTCTAGCACTCCGTGTAGTAGTCCCTTTGTTGCAAGTAATGAACATCTGAACTTTAGAAAGGGTTCATTTGAAGAAATGAACAAGCTTGCTCAAAGTCTTCGAGGCCGAAGATGATCTACGTCGAGAAGACTCAAGCTCATGCTACCTCTTCACTAATGGTAGATTAGTGAAGCAAACACCTTAAACTAAATGGCTAATAGTAGAGGATGATGAAGTAGGAAATGGGTTCACTTTAGATTTGTTTTTCTCACAATATTTTCTCACCTTGAGAAAAGCTAGCAAGCTTTCTCAATGAAGAAGAAGATGAAGAATCAAGATGAGAGAATGAACTCATGAGGTGAGAATAGCAAGCATGGGTGAGTTAGTGTCATACACTAACCCATGTAGAGAATAAACCAAGGCTAACTTATAATGGTTAGGTTAATAAATATCTACAAGTAAAACAAAATTAGTGGACTTGGTCAATGGTTCCACAAGTTTCTACAAGATTCAACCATGTGACTAATTTCCACTAATTTGGATTACTTTAAATAAATAAAAACCGTACATTATATTAAGCATGGTGTGAGTCTCATACACCCATGTCATATGTGGCATCAAGCATGACACAATAGTTGTACATTAATATACATCACATATATACTAAGTGTACACTTGTGAGAAAAAGAAATGTTTAAGAGAGCCAATATTAGTTAATGTAAATTAATATATCACATATATAATTATATATTAAATTATCAAATCAATACTTGATTTAATAATCCAGCTATATCACATACAACCGACTAATATCATAATGTAACAACTTATCGAATCAACACTTGATCCGATAACCTGGCTATATCACATATAACCAACCGATATTACATATCGCGAGAATAGAATGCGGTATCACATACGCGCATTAATCTCGGTCCCGCACATATCACATATGTGCTCCTACTTCATTTCGCATGACCAGGAAACTTCTGTGTAGGACTCTAAAGACTCGTCAATACGCCGGTAGTAGGTGATGATCATATCAAACACCCACAAGCCGCAGGCAGTCTGCTAAACGTAACGTCCACCCGGGTATTGAGCGATCAGAAGATCAACAAGCAAGACTGTTGATACTCCTGCGAATCCAATCAGTAACACTACCGTACAGTCCGGTCTCTTCGTCTGATATATCACATATCTCGTCTGGGGGTGGTAAACGTCAGACCCCAATAACTCGATAAGTCATGCCGATGTGAGGCTCATAATGGGTCGAGAAAATACTGATAACACTTACCAGTAAATCTCAGAAACAGCACTGGCCAGGGACTTACTTTTATAGCCAATCGAGCACAGCGCAACATCAACCCCCAATATCGGGAGAGACGAAATCCCCTCCTATCGCTCATTGCCTCCATGCGACTCGGGACTGTACCCCAAAACCACCATTTTGCACGTTCTATTGAACGGGGTAAAGTGGAAATCAAAGCACAGTGGGAATCACACAAGACTCTATGACGATCTCAGGTCGACAGACTAACCTGTACCAGTGTCACCAGAGAACTGCCATCTGACGTGAGGTATAATACCATCTAGGAGTTCTCGGCGAGTCTGTCCAGTGTACCCAGTCTCCACTGAGCACCCGTATATCATCTTTGATGTCAAACACCAATGGATATGAGATCATCCATCGCCCATCTACATGGGTCGAGAAGGTATACGCTAGTCTACTCTGGTATATCGATGCCCCATCTCGATACACCCACGACTAGGGACATTAATGGATGTACTCACGGACTACCTTTGTCCCACTAGTATGATCCGCATCATAATCCAGGTAGTCCTCCTAAGGGCTTTATCAACATGTAACAGAGAGACAATCGGTGTACATGTTAAGATAAAGAGTAACTAGATAGCATACTATCATGTCGAGCAAGAAAGTCCTTCCTATGTATGACCAAGCATCCACTATAATATACATCATATGTATAATAATAGCATCTAGGGCATACATATAACTAACAATCTTCCACTTGCACTAGAGCCATATGTTGTAGTATCCAATACCCAACAATCAACAATGGTTGTAGTATCTCATACTCAACCATCCCATAAAAGTCTCTCTTGGGAAAAGGCCTTTGTGAGTGAATCCGCCATGTTGTCCTCTGAGTCTACTCTCCTAATCTCGATTCCCTGGAGATCAACCATTTCCATGATCAGGTGATACTGCCTTAGAATATGTCTGGGTCACTGATGGGACGGGGGTTCCTAGGCACACGCCACAACTCTATTGTCACACAATGGTCAGAACGAAGTTCATCTCATGAACTAATATACACCTAGACTGTCTCTTTGGTAGCATCTTTGGTAGCGATGTATCCAGCCTTTATTGTCTAGTTTGCCACGGTATCTAGATTGGAACTCTTCCAACATACCGTCCCTCCACTGAAGGTAAGACAATGCCTGTGATTGACATTCAGTCGACCTTATCACCCTGGAAGCTATCTAGTGATTCTTCCCTAGATCGATTGATACCATCTCACTACACCTAGTGAGAATCCTAACATCCTCTTAGATCTATCTCATAGATCCAAAACACAGGATTTGTGATGTATCATCTTGATCATTTATGGAGAATCCTTGTTATAAGAGAAGATTGACTGAGTGTAGCATAGGAAACACCTTCCTTATCAAGAGTATGTCTTCCACGTACAATACGAGGAAGACCACCTTACTCTCTACTACCTTTTTGTATATACAAGGTTCATCTACCATTTTAATGAAGTCAAATGCTTTGACTACCACATCAAAACAGATGTTCCAAGTCTGCGATGCCTGCTTTAACCCGTAAAGCAACTTGTACACGTTTCCGCTTCTTCCACTGTCTGCGAAGCCCTCTGGCTGTGTACTTATAGACGCTCTCTTCTAATTCACTATTTAGAAAAGCAGTCATGACACCTAACCGCCAGATATCGTAGTCATGGTATGCAGCAATGGCAAGTAGGATCCGGATGGACTTAAGCATAGCCACTGGAGAAAAGGCTTCATCATAATCCACACCTGGTCGATGACGAAAACCTTTTACAACAAGTCTAGCTTTGAAAGTCTCAACTTTTCCATCTACACCAAGTAATCTTCTTAAGATATACTTTCTCCTGATGGGGGGGTTTAACCCTTCAGATATAGCAACCAAAGTTCATACTTTGTTGGTGTTTATGGATTCCATCTCAGATCGCTGAGCATCCAGCCATTCTTATAGAGTCCCCACTCTTGATGGCCTGCTCGAAACTAGTTGGTTCATCATCTCATGATGCAATCCTCACTCCAACTGTCACTGAGAAAACCGAAGTATCTCTCAGGCGGATGAGGAACCCTACCAGATCGACGGAGAGGCTGAGGTTCGTCGGGAGCTATTGAATCCTCCGGTTCTACCAAATCATCAGCTGTAGTTTGTATAACTGGAACTTATTGCAGTTCTACCTCATGACCACTAATTTCTTCCATAAAAAATTCCTTTTCCAGAAAGGTGGCATGCCGAGAAATAAAACACCTTTTGTTCCTCGGTGCGGTAGAAGATATTCCCTTGCGAAAGCTTGGGATATCCAACAAACTTCCATAGAACTGACTTTGCCTTGAGCTTGTCCGGATTTTGCTTTTAGACATAGGCCGGACAACCCCAAATCTTAACTTACTTAAGACATGGGCTCTTCCCATACCATATCTCATATGGAGTGGTTGGCACCTGATTTGGTTGGAACCCTATTCAATAGGTATGCAACTTCTCAAGTGCATAATTCCCAAAAAGGAAATAGGCAACTCAGTAGTACTCATCATAGAGTGCACCATATCTAATAGGGTGTGATTGCTCCACCCCGATACATCGTTGTGCTGTGGTGTATGCGGAGGAATAATGCCGAGAGAGAATCTAATTCTCCTTTTGAATTGTCCAGGAACTACGTGCTCAAGTATTTCCTCCCTGATCACATCAAAGGACATAATGCTTATACTCGGTTTGGTTTTCTACTTCAGACTTATATTCTTTGAATTTCTCAAAAACTTCGGACGTATGTTTCAACAGGAACATATGTCCGAATCTTGAGAGATCATTAGTGAATGTAATGAAGTATAAAGAACCGGTCCTGGCATGTGTAGACAGGGGACTTACATACATCATCATGTATCAATCCCAAGAGTTCACTAACTCTTTCTCTGTTTCCTGTAAACGGAGCTATGGTCATTTTATCTTTGTGACATGACTGGCAAGTTTCACAAGATGTAAATTCAAACTGATTTAAATATGCATCTTAATGTAACTTAGCTAGTCTGGTCGCATTGATATGACCTAGTCTACAATGCCTCAAGAAGGATTCGTTCATTTATGAACTCTTCCTCTTGTGTGTGTTTTGTATGTTAAGAACCACAGTTTGATTTAGAACGTATAAGCCATTAGATAACGTTCCTGATCTGATCAACTCTTGATATAGGAAATGTTTAAAACATTATCCATCAATACAAAATTATATCCTTCTTTACTAAATAAAGAGACTGATATGATGTTGTATATCAGGTTCGGTATCTAATAACATTCGTTCAGAATCAATATATTTGGTAATACAGGGTGATAACCACCAACGACTTTGGCTGCAACAATTGCACCGTTTCTAACTCTTGAAACTTATCACCCATTCCCAGTTCTCTACCTATCTGTAGCTGATTGGTTCGAAAGAGTGTGTGTTTGTAGTTAACCGCAATCAATAACGGTGTCGCGTGTAGCTTGACCGAGATGAGTACGGGTCGTCCTCTGGGAAACGTGGAACCTTTTACTTTTACTTTAGATGTGTTGAGAAAGAGAGGAGGGATAAAGAATTTTATAGAATGGTTTCTAGATCTATATTAAACAAGAATGTAAAATTTAGATCTAGATTATTTTAAAGATGTAAATATAATAAGAAGACTTGTAGGGTTCGTTAGGATTTAGTAGTTATGGACGATTAATTAAAAGTTACCCTTTTTATCCATTAATAGATTTAGAACTAGAACGACGGTGATGCGTGTAGATTAGGGTTTCTGGAGGGAAAAGGAATCCCACTCTTAACCCTTATCTCGACACGGAACTCCGTTCATATCTAGCCTTTACCAAAACAATCATTAATCTAATCTCTAGTCGCGGTCGGAACTAGCAAAGAATTTCTAGCGCGCCCGATTAGGATGTTAATGATTCTTTTGATAAAGTTCCTAAACTTTATAGGACTTAAAAAGGGTTTAGTTATTTTCATCGTCCATTAGCCTACCCTAATCCTACGAACCCTAACAAGCGGAGAATTACTCGCGCATGTTGGGAGAAGAAGATGAAAAGAAAGAGAGGGAAAACATAATGTAAAATGCAAAAAGAATTAAATAAAATAACTACCTTTATTAATCAACTTGAACAAACTACACTTTAATCCGTAGAAAATGATTACAAACTAGTTGCTTCTCGATCTTTCCTAAGGAGGTAGATGAACAGTTGATGATCAGCCTGGATGCGTGAGCGTCAGGGGCTTCGTGATCTCTTCGGCTTGATGATTTTTTCAAGAGGCTCTCGGTCCTTATTTATAGTCATAGAGCCATAACCCTAGTTTCCTAATATGGAAACTAGTTGTTAGGATCCTAACCACCACAATCCCATATCTCAACTCTTCAAATCCGCGGCAGAACCGCGGCCATTGGATAGGTTTGGCCACGGATCCGCCCCCTTTTGGTGAGATCATGGCCTCTAATTTTTGTAGCTTCATATCTGTAACACTTGGTAATCTTTTGAGTATCTAGACTTTGAAAATCTTTTCTACATTTCTATCAGAATTAGTTTCTTGAATATCTTTGGTAGATTTGATTTGCCAACTTTGATTTCCTTGATTTCAGCCCTGAAATTTCTGCACAATAACTCAACAAACAATATTAGTAGAGTTTGTTTTATTGAGATATTAACTTAACCATTAAGAATTGGTCAAAGGTATTAATAAGGTAAGCATATTTAAATGGGCCAAATGTTACATGGATATTATATACTTACTTTTTCCTTAAAAAATGTTATTTATAATATATAAACACATGAAAATAGTATTTTTACAGATAAACCCTCATATGTATCATATATTATAATAAACACCTTTTATTATATAATAATAGTAGGAAAAATATCATATTAAATGTGCAGTTTTATCAACTGAACAAATACCCCCAAACTTATCTTTGATCGTCCCGAGCAAACTAGTTTATTCAAGAGAAGGAGAAAAAGAAAGGAGAAAACTAAGCACACTTTTATAGGCAACACGATTGCACTGAGCACGTGCAACAAGCCGTAAACCTCTAGGTGTCCCTAGTAGGAGGAGTGTTGTCTCCTGAGGGTTTTCAGCGGATTACACCCACAAAATCCTATAATAAAAGAGAGATGGTGAAATTTACATATAAAGATAAGAACCATAAAAGAAAGACTTTGAAAATAAGAGTTTCCAACTACACTAGCTTTTCAGTTGTTATGAGCCATATCTTAATAGTCATGAAAAGATATTAGAAATCACATCATCCCTCAATAAAACATCGTCTTTATTCTTCATTCCTACCTTTCATCCAAACATCAATCATATACCCCTACGTGTGTGAAATGGACATCCCTACATTCGGAGAATTCAATTCAAGCTATCATACTCTTGTCCATCTACCTCAGCACTTTTTAACTTGATGAATATTTAGATTTGCTCACACATTTTCAGGCGACCGTTAATACTTCTTGAGGTACTAACCGACCGATTACTCATGTGCTTGCTGATTAAGTGATAATATTTTCCTCGTCTTGCACCACGTAAGGCTTAGCAGTGACTCCCAGACCAGTTGGCCTTAGGGCACTAGGTGATGAAGCATCCTCGCTATATTTTTTTATTGCTGCCTTGGCGATACAAAACCAGTGTTCATTTTTTTTTTCTTTTCACCATTTTTTATTTTATTCATTTGTTTTATTTCCTTCATACTTTGGTTTTTAGACAAGAGCATTTCAAGTTATCCTCTACTATCCCGAGTTTCAAGACATGTGTAAGTGCATATAGTAGGGTATCAACATTCAAATGTTCGGCTTCCAGAATAGAAACTATTTTTCAGACTTATTTTTATCCTCAGATTAGTGACTTCCTTCATCTTACTAACCCTTGGGACAACAGCTCATAACTACTTATTACTAGTTCGTTTAAGAAAACTTCTAATTTTCTTGGTTTTCTTAAACTATTCCTATCTTTTGGATGTAATTTTTCACTTTCTACTCTTTTGTAATAAAAGAAATTTTTTTTTTTGAAAATGTTGTGCTTATGCAAAATATGATGCAAATTGATGTGTAAATAAGCACAAACCTCCCCCAAACTTGTTTTCAACAGTGTCCTCACTGTTGCTATCTGCTGGATCACAAAAACCTGTAAGCTTGGGGGGAAATTATTAATGGGGGCAAAAATATATGAAAGTGAAAATCCTCCCCCAAACTTATTTTTGGCTCACAAATTTGAGGACAAAAGTTATGATCAAGAGCCAAAAATATACCCCCCCTCAAACATGAGTTAGACAATACGAAGCATTTTAAGAGGGGGTGAGTCATTTGGTCAAAGTAAGACTTTACAAAGACCAAAAGTTAACACCAACCATTCAAAGATTTTATCAGTATATCGTATAGGTTGGTGGAAGAATGTGTTGTATCGAGTCAAGAAAAAGTGGGGAAGTGATAAGAGGTGGTCTGGAAAAGGTTTGAAATTAGTGAAAAGAAAGAATGAGGATGAATGTGAATGATTAGGAAGAAGGAATGGTGACGGTTCAACCTCTATAGGTGGAGATTGATCAATCACAAAATCCGTATTGTTTAAAAATTCAAGTTCGTCAGCAAAAAGTTCTTCAAAACTTTTATCGATGGTGTGATTGAACATTTTGCTGTCAACGAGTTTTGTGCCAGAATTTATCTTACTTGATTCAAAAATTATTGAGGTAGAGGACTCGAAAAACTCATCTACCTCATTTTCAAAAATATCCAAATCAAGTTGAATTTCTGGTATTATTGAACTTGGATTAACGGATTGTGATTTATCAAAACTCACTGAAACTATAGGAACAGAAGAAGAACCGGAGAAAGTAGAAGGTGAAATGGGTAACCAAATTGGTATGTCGAGTGTTGCTGAACCAGATGTGGAAGATGGAGGCTGTATTTCGGTCTGATCTTCGGGTATACCATTATCATCAACTTCAAGACATATTTGGGATTCGGGAAGAATTAAAGGCTCAAGATGATGACCACAAGGAAGTGAAAGGATTTGATGAATTGGTGGGCCAAAATCATCCAAAATTTTGGGTTAATCAATCAAAATATCCCCAACGTCAATCACCTCATTCAAGTGAAGGTTAAAATTCTCAAACTCCTCATCAAAAGTATGGTTTTCAATCAGTTTTGGTTCAAGAGTGGAGGTGTAGAGATCATAAGGGTTGGGTATGGTTTCACTTGAATTGGACCCTTCACAGTTGGGTAAATCAAACACTACAAAGTCACACAACTTATCAGACATTGTACTGGATGAATCTATGAAACTGGAGTTGTGGATTTCAGTTTGGAATGGGGAGGTTTGATTAGGAAGGGTGTACAGTTCTGTCTTACTACCCAAATCCTTCATAATTTGGTTCGACATTTCCATAAATTTTTCTAATGTCTGCTCCAGACTAGTCTTGGGTTGATAAGGGGTTTCAGTATAAGATTGAAATTCCTGTGGATAATTAAAACTCTCAAATGACTGATTAGAAGAACTGTCTAGAGTAGGTGGAAAAGTCGGATTGGATTGATAGGAATAGAATGGTTGCGGAACTTGGGTAGGAGTAGGATCAATATTATGATAAGAAGAATATTGATATGGGTTGGTTGGTTGGATATTTTCTACAAACATCTTATATGCCACAAACCGCATATCAAACTCTTCTCCGGACAGTGGTGGTGATGGTTGATATTGGTCCGGGTTGAAACTTTGGCCTCTAGACCTAGCTATGTGCTCAGCAATGGACATTCGTCTAGGGGCTTCCTCACTCTGGGTATGAACTGAAACAGGTGTAGAATTAGGATACAGTTGATAAGACCTAGACTAAGGTGGCCAACTGTTTCTTCCTGCTTGTTCTATATGATCTCTTAAGGACATGGAAGAGCCGGACGGTATACCGAAGGGATTACGAAAACAAGAGATATCTGGTTGTGGACAGCAAAGCTCGGCAAGTGTTCTTCTGTTTAGGTCACCCATTATAAGAAGAAAAGAAAGGGGAAGGGGTAAAAAGGAGAGGAAGTAATTGGTTTGTTTTGAAAAATGACGGATTTAGACAAATCACACAAAAATGCACAACCCTAGAACTATGGTTACCTAGGTCCAGTCTCTAGACCGCTCCTAGACTTCCAAAGGACAAGCCGCAGGATCAATCCTCTACCGCCTATGTACTACCCTTGTAGCCAGGTAAATGCCAGGTAAGTGGGAAGGAACCACAGTAGTGGGCCTAATTAAAAACCACTAGCCTTTGACACACTTTTCTAGGCACTACAAAAGTAATGCGGATAAGCGATAGATTACCCACGACCTTCCTCTTTCCTTATTGAGCGCGACAGTCCTTAGAGTCTGATCTAGATATTTTTTAAATTAATGTAGGGTTGATGCAGATGCTCGGTTTGTGATTTGTGGGGCTAAGGAAGGGTGATGAATTCCCCACCTAATCTTGATTTGGTCTTTGCCCCTTAAAAATCCGTATTAAAATATGCAAAAACAAACCGCAAAACAAAACTTTGCAAAAAGATTTTTGAGCGGCGATATTTTGCAATGAATCCTGCAGAAAATAGATTTTATTGGATTTGATAGGAGAGAGAAGGAGTTAAGAAAGATACAAGAGAAGTGTGAAACCCTAGATCTCCTGTTTCCTCAAGTCCGTGACTCCATATCCCCTCGCAAAATTCACACACAAATCGTTAAATATGCAATTTGCAGTTTTTTTTTAATAATGATATGAATCGTCTAAGAATTCAACACAAATAGCAAGAATAAAAAATTACGCATGTTTCCCCGGCAACGGCGCCATTTGATTGGTTCGAAAGAGTGTATGTTTGTAGTTAACCGCAATCAATAACGGTGTCACGTGTAGCTAGACCGAGATGAGTACGGGTCGTCCTCTGGGAAACGTGGAACATTTTACTTTTACTTTAGATGTGTTGAGAAAGAGAGGAGGGATAAAGAATTTTATAGAATGGTTTCTAGATCTACGTTAAACAAGAATGTAAAATTTAGATCTAGATTATTTTAAAGATGTAGAAAATATAATAAGAAGACTTGTAGGGTTCGTTAGGATTTAGTAGTTATGGACGATTAATTAAAAGTTACCCTTTTTATCCATTAATAGATTTAGAACTAGAACGACGGTGATGCGTGTAGATTAGGGTTTCTGGAGGGAAAAGGAATCCCACTCTTAACCCTTATCTCGACACGGAACTCCGTTCATATCTAGCTTTTACCAAAACAATCATTAATCTAATCTCTAATCGCGGTCGGAACTAGCAAAGAATTGCTAGCGCGCCCGATTAGGATGTTAATGATTGTTTTGATAAAGTTCCTAAACTTTATAGGACTTAAAAAGGGTTTAGTTATTTTCATCGTCCATTAGCCTACCCTAATCCTACGAACCGTAACAAGCGGAGAATTACTCGCGCATGTTGGGAGAAGAAGATGAAAAGAAAGAGAGGGAAAACATAATGTAAAATGCAAAAATAATTAAATAAAATAACTACCTTTATTAATCAACTTGAACAAACTACACTTTAATCCGTAGAAAATGATTACAAACTAGTTGCTTCTCGATCTTTCCTAAGGAGGTAGATGAACAGTTGATGATCAGCCTGGATGCGTGAGCGTCAGGGGCTTTGTGATCTCTTCGGCTTGATGATTTTTCCAAGAGGCTCTCGGTCCTTATTTATAGTCACAGAGCCATAACCCTAGTTTCCTAATATGGAAACTAGTTGTTAGGATCCTAACCACCACAATCCCATATCTCAACTCTTCAAATCCGCGGCAGAACCGCGGCCATTGGATAGGTTTGGCCACGGATCCGCCCCCTTTTGGTGAGATCATGGCCTCTAATTTTTGTAGCTTCATATCTGTAACACTTGGTAATCTTTTGAGTATCTAGACTTTGAAAATCTTTTCTACATTTCTATCAGAATTAGTTTCTTGAATATCTTTGGTAGATTTAATTTGCCAACTTTGATTTCCTTGATTTCAGCCCTGAAATTTCTGCACAATAACTCAACAAACAATATTAGTAGAGTTTGTTTTATTGAGATATTAACTTAACCATTAAGAATTCGTCAAAGGTATTAATAAGGTAAGCATATTTAAATGGGCCAAATGTTACATGGATATTATATACTTACTTTTTCCTAAAAAATGTTATTTATAATATATAAACACATGAAAATAGTATTTTTACAGATAAACCCTCATATGTATCATATATTATAATAAACACCTTTTATTATATAATAATAGTAGGAAAAATGTCATATTAAATGTGCAGTTTTATCAACTGAACAGTAGCCCATGTAACAGATTACATATGTGGGATCCTGATCCGGTATCTCATACCCAGGACGTAGAGGATACTGAGAAATAGTTCTCTGAAACGCACACACCCAAAGAAGATGCATCATCATGCACTTTCTTCGTTTGGGCGGCACGGGAATCCTGGCAATCCCCTATCACCTGCTCGGTCTTATAACAATTATAAGGTAGAGCGAGACCAATGATCCCCATCTCAGTATAACAAGCGGGTCCGGTCAATACATCCATATCATTATCTTGATTAAGGAATGACATGGTCGCTACCAGGAGAGAGAGAGAAGAAAATACTCCGCGTGCACTCTTGCAAGATTAGATTGGTTATTATTTTATCTAATCAGGATGGCTCTCACTGTTTTTATCAAATCTTCCTTCAAACCCTAAAAGGTAAGACTAGCCGGGATTAATTACACCCTACAAGTTCGCCAATATTTCGGCCAGGCCAGTGTCGGTACTTTGAGGGAGGTTCCCCGTGCTTTCGCACAGACCTAATTGAAATAAACCTCTTTTTTTCCCTGGGGCATAACCCTGTTAACACCTTTCTAAACAACTACTTGATCGGCTAATTGTACTGTGTAAAACTCTCCCAGGAGTAACTCTTACTCGCAGTGGGTATCGGGATCCAACTATCTCATAGAAGGTATGCAATCTCATTGCAAATTTCAACACTTGAAATTCCCGATAATAGTTTTTACCCCTAGCGTCCTATGACCTTGACGGAGGCCAAACCACCCATAGGGCGCTAGTCAAGTTTAACCCGTCATTTTCTGATTGAATTAAACCCACCCGCACGACCCTTGACGGAGGCCAAACTATGCCGTACGAATACCCTAATCCAATCACATCTTATGCTGTAGATAAGTATTAATCAGCTACCGTACACTACGTCTTGACGAAGGCTAAACTACCGTAGCACGAATACTAAAATAGCACTTATCTGAAATGACGGAGGGATACGCAGACTTTTAAGAAAACCATTAGCGTAATGAACTTGATATCGTTATAGAATCGAGTGATTTTGAAAAGGAGTGTTTTTGAGGCATTTACTATTTTTCTAAAGAGGTCACTCCCGGTGAAAGGATCTCAGCTCTTTCCTTATCGAATAAGGTGCAGGATATTTCACAAATACCACTATGCAAAGCAAAAACTATAGAAATAATTAAAAAACAAACCGAGTGGGTTGTAGCATCTGCTAGTTTCGCTAAAGAGGTCACTCCCGGTGAAGGGATCTCTTCTCTTTCCTTATCGAATAAGGTGCTGGATATTCTACAAGGAATACTGCTATGCAAAGCAAGAACTAGAGCTACCAGTTTTTAAAACAAGTTTCTACAATATCTTTAGGTTTCTTTTATTTCATTAATCTCATTAATGAAGTCCCATCAATTATGCTTCCTAAGCATCACAGAAGAAACAAAAGCAACAATGTTATTATATATCATATATATAATATAAGCATTCGTCTCAGAATATCAAGTGATCACATCACAGAATATCAACAGCAGAAAACTATGTATGAAATATTGGATATACTAGGATTTCTGGGTTTTAAATTAAGCCTGTATAAAACACGGATTCCACGGTCGTGATGAATAGCCAATCCCACATCCCTAGACCCCTACGAGAGCGGCAAGCAACCCTACCAATTCTAGAGTTAGGATACCCGGACTCGACTCATCGAGATAGCCTCCCACTGGACTCTAGAACCCGGTTACTTGGGTCTATCCTAATGCCGAAAAGTAAATAATATACATCAACGGTGACATCTTCCTCAACCCAGAAGTGCCCCAATAAAAGAATATTACATACAAGTTTTTATATGAACGAAAATGAAAAACTCTCATTCTACATAAACCCCCCGGCTATTCAAACACGACGATCCAATATAACATATCCCAGCAGCACATAACATCACATGTCATCAACGTAAGTAAATATGCGTATCCCAATTGTCATTGACGTATAGCAACGAAACCGGCGATACACCACATATTACACTTATGGTTGCAGAAAAGAAATTGAAAACTACAACAATTGGAATCCGCAACCACCTTGGACATCATAAACTCGAAATATCTCATATTCCGGATTTCATGCTTAACCAAATGAATTCCTTAGAAATCGCATGCCTAACAATTATAAACCCTGCATTTTAGTCTCGATATCGAAAACACATTTCAATATCAAGTCGGGCAATTCAACAAGATTCCCGACATCCTGATTGAATGCTCGTCGGAAACTTTAGTAGACGGCCGCACCCCCGATACTGTCGACAAAGTGCACTTAGGCGGAACACCGCGGCCGCGAGCACCCGGACGGATGCTTTTTGCAACGGGGCTCTCCTACAGTCATTTGGTCGGGGCTATGGGGCGTGGCTATCTAATAAGGTTACCCGGTGAGTATCCACGTACGCTACGTGATTGCGATGGATTTTTTATCATATCAAAATCCCGTGGCAACCGATCAAATGAGACTAAATTGCTAGATTTATAAAATTCAAATTAGTTTTCCTGTGGATTCCAAGTATTGCATCACATCAAATGATATCCGAACGGCGTTAAACTTTTCGATCGATTCATTAAAGTCCTACAATTCCCCGAGAGCTCAACACTTGAGCTCAGTTTAAAAATACCCAGAACAAGCCACAATACCTATGGACCAACCGTAGAAGGGCGGACCCAAGCCTTATTAATGGTACCGCGGAATTGCCGCAAACCCTAAGGTTCGTAAGCAGTTCCATGGTCATTATGTCGAGTTAGGGTTTCATTCTTCTACAGACTCCATAGAATTACTTGCATGTTTTTCCGAATACCTTAAACTTGGAAAAATGGGTTACTAACATTCATTCGAACTTTTTAACTTTGCCTAGACAACATGTGAATTCCCGAAACAATGTTAAAACTACGAATATGAAACACTCCGGATTGCCTATACTGTTAGATCATATCACATGCAAACTTAGAAAAACAAGCAACACCTGGAACACCAAAACCCCGATACTGGAACACACTAAAAAATTCAACCCAAAATTCCTCTATTGGGCCGAGCAGGCAGGTTTTATCATGCATGTGGTCGGCCAAATTCTGGCGAGGAGGGCTAAATTTTGTACCGTGTTCATGTTGCATCTCATAAAACATTCTGCAATTGCGTAAAAAAAATTTGACACCTTAAAAAAAATCGACAGAAACTAAGTTCAAGTGTTTCAAGTTTCGAAGTCGTTTCGGTTTCGTAATCTAACAAACATCGTCTAATTTTCTAGCATGGCTCTAATACCACTGTAGGGTTGCCTAGGTCGGCAGCAAGATTTCGGGAGGCATCGTCTATGACATTTTCAAAAATTTGTCGTCCTAGCTAACCCTAACCCTAGAATCTTAACTAGAAAATCCGACGAAACAACATGTAAACAACTTTACATCTAAGTGAATGAGAAATACAATCTTTGTAGACCAGTCCTTCACTTCTAGTGCTCCGTGTAGTAGTCCCTTCGCTGCATGTAATGAACATCCGAACTCTAGAAAGGGTTCACTTGAAGAAATGAACAAGCTTGCTCGAAGTCGTCGAGGCCGAAGATGATCTACGTCGAGGAGACTCAAGCTCATGCCACCTCTTCACTAATGGTAGATTAGTGAAGCAAACACCCTAAACTAAATGGCTAATAGTAGAGGATGATGAAGTAGGAAATGAGCTCACTTTAGATTTGGTTTTCTCACAATATTTTCTCACCTTGAGAAAAGCTAGCAAGCTTTCTCAATGAAGAAGAAGATGAAGAATCAAGATGAGAGAATGAACTCATGAGGTGAGAATAGAAACCGTGGATGAGTTAGTGTCATACACTAACCCATGTAGAGAATAAACCATGGCTAACTAATAATGGTTAGGTTAATAAATATCTATAAGTAAAATAAAATTAGTGGACTTGGTCAATGGTTCCAGAAGCTTCTACAAACTTCAACCATGTGACTAATTTCCACTAATTTGGTTTACTTTAAATAAATAAAAACCTTACGTTATATTAAGCATGGTGTGAATCTTATACACCCATGTCACATGTGGCATCAAGCATGACACAATAGTTGTACATTAATATACATCACATATATACTAAGTGTACAATTGTGAGAAAAAACCATGAGACATTCCCATGCTCCCACGCTCCCACCGGGGGGCCTCTTCCTCTGCAACGTTCCCAGGGACATTCCCCTGCGCATCATCCTCTAGAGGGTACTCCTATCGGAGCTTTCCGTCAGGGAACTCCGGCATCTGGGCCTTGACGGCGTCGAGGGCGTCGTGCCAAACGGCGGCGGCGGCTCCAGCGAGGTCGGCATAGAACCAGTCCGACTTCTTGTAGCTCTCCACTGCCTTCGACGCCAGAAGCTCAGACTTCGACGCCCGAAGCTCGGCACGCCTCATCCCCTCCTTTGCCGCCTCATTCTCCCTTCGGAAGGTGTTTACTATATTCTTCAAGGTGGCGACGAGCACCTGGGAGTCTTCCAACTGGGCCTCGGCGGTTCGGGTGGCCTTTCGGCACCTGGCGACCTCCTGATTCTCGGCTGCCACCCGGTCTTCAAAAGCGGCGACCCTCTCCATCGCCGCCTCCAGCTCTAGCCTCGAGCTCTCCTCCTGCGAGGAGAACTTGCCCGCGGCCCGCATCGCCGGGGCTATCTCCTCGTCCTCCATATGGACGACGAGGGCGACGTGCTGGAGGAACTGAAGAAAAGAAAGAGGGTTAAAAACGAAAGGGAGGTACCCAATCACGCGAACAAAAATGCTGAATGAAGAACCAAGTGGGGTGCGAACACTAACCTGCATGGCCTCTTGGGCTTGGCCACCATTTGGGCCCAGAGGGTCCCCAGAGGGATTCTTCCTCCGGTCGACCTTTCCATCTCCGAGAGTAAGCTGTCGGTGACGGAAAGCCCCGAGGGCACCTCGAAGCGAAGCTCCCCATCGTCCAAGAGGACCGGAGAAGCCGGGGAGCGGGGTGCCGTCCTGTGAAACCTCTTGAGGAGCAACACGGGAGAACCGGTCTCGCCTCCCACCTCGGGAGCCCGGGGCTCTTGCTCCTGAGCACGCTTTCAACTCGGCACACGGCTGGACTCGGGGGCCCGGGGCGCGCTTGGGCGCCTAGATGGAGAGGCCGCCAGTGGATCCGGAGCCGACGACGGACGAGAATGGCCTGTACCTCCAGCCTTCTTCCCCTTCTTCGTGTCAACCAGGGCCGCCCGAAATTTGCCTAGGTCCATGGGTTTTGCATAAGACAAAATACAGAGGAGTCAGCAATGCCAGAAAAGTAAAAGAATGCACAAGTCTAAAGAAGTCGCCTGAAAACTCCTGACTTACCCGCGAACTGGGCGGGGCTGAGCCCGGCCTAACTGTCAGTCGATGTACAATACCCCACGAGTTGCGGGGAGGCAGAAATATGAAAAACGATCTTGTTCTTTAAGTAAACATCGACTAACCGAAGAATCTTTGCTAAACTATAACTAATACAAACATAGGAGTTCTTAACTACTATGAAAAGAGATTATACCTAGTGAACCTTGTCCTTCTTCTTTTCGTTATCCACCTCCTCCTCGGCCTCCTCTACGAAATAGACGATCCACCCGCGAGCTTCTATTCCAAGCTTCACCTCTAAACTTGAGGTAACTAGGTTTCTTTAGTTGCTAATCAAAGATACCTAGGTGATATAGAGTATGGTTATGGATTAACAAGTCTATCTAATCCTTGATCTCAACACATGAGTGGTAGGATTAGGGTTTGAAGAGAGAGAGAGCTTGAGGAGATAGAAGGTGAGCAAGAGAATGAGAATAAATAATGAACTCTCATGAATATATGAAGCATAATGTTTTATGAAATATATAAAATAAATCATTTAACAACCATGCTTCATTGATTCAAATGTGTGATTCATCTCATGAGTCATTAGATCATTAAATAATGCATTAACTCCATGGATGAATCACACAAATGAGTCACTAAATCAACAAATGCAAATGCCACCTAAACCCCCAAGTCACCATCCTTCTAGAAACTTCTCGCGAAATTACGAGAACGCCCCTCCTATCCGTGAAAACACGGAAAAACTTTAGACTGTATAAATCAAATAACCCGATACTAGAATCTGGCTTAAACCAAAGCCGGCTCTTAAAACCTGTCCGAATGTCGTACGTGCGTAAACACACGTATGCGTCTGAACCCTTGTCGTAAAACCATACGTCCTCTACATCATTTCGCCTGGAGCAGGGAAACTATCTGTATGGGACTCTAAAGACTTGACTACTACGCTGGTAGTGGGTTTAACCACAGACCGCAAGTGGCACTAGCTGTACGTAACGGTCCCCAGGTAGATGTCGATAAGAAGGCCGATGAGGAAACCCATCCGAACTCCTACTGAGCCTGATGTGACAATCTCCGTACAGTCCGGTCTGTTCGTCTAAGACTATCGCATATCGGGCCTAGGGGGCGGCAAGCGTCAGTCCCCTAATAGTGGTATAAGTCGTGTCGGAGTGAAGCCCATTACACCCTGAGAAACTACTGGAACCTACCAGTAAATCTCGCTTGCCCTGGCCAGGGACTTTGCGTAATGGCTCTCTGACACAGCGCGATATCAACTCCCAATACCGGGAGAGACGAATCCTGTCTAACCGCCACTGCCTCCAAGTGCTCGGGACTGCACCCAACTGCTACCTGTTTGCACGACTCCTTTGAGCCGTGGTAGGGTAGCAATCTAAGAACAGTGGGACACACTCGAGGCGAAGTAGCAGTGTCAAGTCTGCGGACCATGCTGTACCCATGTCACCTGAGAACTGTTAACTGACGATGGGTATAATACCAACCAACAGTTCCCCGCGAGTCCTGTCTGGTGTACCCGTAACCCAACGAGCACCTGTGTACTATCTCCAGTATGACGTACTGACGGTTGTGGGACAGACCATCTCCCCAACTGGGATGAGAAGCGTACACACTAGTCTACTCCGAAGTATCGATGCCCTGTCTCGATAATCCCACGACTAGGGACCTGAAAAAGGATGTGCTTGTAGACTACCCAGCCCCCACTAGTGTGACTGCCATCACAACGCTGGTAGTCAAGCAAGATCCTAAGAGCTCTATCAATACGTATACTCACATATTAAGATAGATAAAACCAAGTAGTAAACTACCATGTTTAGCAAGACTGTTATATAACTGTGAATATCCCAAGCTTCCATTAAGTAATATACAAGCTAGTATGATACAATAATGGCCCTTAGGGCATATACACTAACAATCTCTCACTTGCACTAGGGCCATGTACTGGCATATCGAAGACCGATGATCTCAAGTAGCCTCTTGAACTGAATCTGAGGTAGGGCCTTCGTGAATGGATCAGCAATGTTCTCTTCAGTAGCAACTCTCCGAACCTCGATCTCCCGATGATCAATGATCTCCCTGATCAGGTGATACCGCCTTAAGATGTGTCTGGACTTCTGATGGGACCTTGGTTCCTTCGCTAAAGCTATAGCTCCGTTGTTGTCACAATGCAGAGGTATTGGATCAACTATGGTAGGAACCACCTGAAGTTCTGTTAGGAACTTCTTCATCCAGACAGCTTCTTTTGCGGCATCGCAAGCAACAATATACTCCGCTTCCATTGTCGAGTCAGCAATGGTGTCCTGCTTGGAACTCTTCCAGCACACCGCCCCTCCGTTGAGGGTAAAGACATAACCCGACATGGACTTGGAATCGTCCTTATCACTCCTGAAGCCGGAATCAGCAAAGCCCTCTAACTTGAGGTCTTTTCCGCCGTAAACCAAGAACGTCTCCTTAGTCCTTCTCAGGTACTTGAGAATGTTCTTTACTGCTATCCAGTGCTTCTCCCCTAGGTCTGACTGATACCGTCTTACCACGCTAAGTGCGTAAGCTACATCTGGTCTGGTGCACAACATCGCATACATTATAAAGCTTACCGCAGAAGCGTAGGGTATAATAGACATGCGTTCCCTTTCTAAATCAGTCTTGGGAGATATCTCTTTGGATAGGGTGATTACGTGACAAGCCGGTAGATTACCGCGCTTAGAATTTTCCATACTGAATCTTTTCAGTATAGTGTTGATATACCTGGACTGTGAAAGTCCCAACATCCTCTTGGATCTATCACGATAGATCCGGATCCCCAGAATGTAAGAGGCATCACCCAGGTCTTTCATGGAGAACCTGTGTGATGAGAATCCTTTGACAGATTGTAGCATAGGAATGTCATTTCCTATCAATTGAATGTCATCCACGTATAAGACGAGGAATACGACAGTTCGTGCTACAACTTTACTATATATACATGGTTCATCTGGATTTTTGATAAAGTCATATTCTTTGACTGTTTCATCAAAACAGATGTTCCAGCTCCGCGATGCCTGCTTTAGTCCATAAATGGACTTAAGCAACTTGCATACTTTCCCGCTGCTCCCACTCTGATTGAAACCCTCTGGCTGATCCATATAGACGCACTCTTCTAAATTACCATTCAGAAAAGCCGTCTTTACGTCCATCTGCCAGATTTCATAATCATGGAAGGCAGCAATAGCAAGAAGGACCCGAATGGATTTGAGCATAGACACTGGAGAAAAAGTTTCGTCATAGTCCAAACCAGGTCTTTGACGAAAACCCTTTGCAACAAGTCTAGCCTTATAGGTTTCCACCTGTCCATCTACACCAATCTTTTTCTTGAAGATCCATTTGCATCCTATGGGTTTTACCCCATCTGGAGCAAATTCCAAAGTCCATACTTTGTTGGTGTACATGGACTCCATCTCGGTCCGCATTGTATCTAGCCATCGTACCGAGTCGCCGCTCTGGATGGCCTGCTGGAAGCTACTAGGTTCATCATTATCTATGACGCAATCCTCTCTATCCACATCTATGAGAAAACCGTAGTATCTCTCAGGCGGATGAGACGGCCTACTACTCCTGCGGAGGGGTGCGGGAATGTCCTGTTCTTCTTGAACTACTAGTTCTACCAAACTTTCAGTAGTAGTTTGTGGTTCTGGAATTTCTTCCGGTTCTATTTCGCTCCCACTTGTATCTTTTTCTAAAACATGTTGTTCTAGAAAATGGGCATTACGAGAAACAAAAACCTTTTGTTCCTCTGCGTAATAGAATAGATACCCCTTGGAGTTCTTTGGATATCCCACAAACTTACACTGTACTGATCGTGCCTCGAGATTGTCCACATGCTTCCTTTTAACAAAAGCTGGACATCCCCATATCCTCAGATACTGAAGATAGGGTTTCTTCCCACTCCACATCTGATATGGTGTGGTAGGCACAGTCTTGGTAGGAACCCTGTTCAGAAGATATGCCGTTGATTCTAGCGCATAACCCCAGAAAGATCGCGGTAACTCAGTATTACTCATCATGGAACGTACCATATCCAATAGGGTTCGATTCCGTCTCTCCGATACACCGTTATGCTGTGGAGTGTATAGAGGAGTAAGCAGAGAGAGAATTCCTTTCTCATTTAGGTAACCTAGGAACTCGGCACTTAAGTATTCACCACCTCGATCAGATCTCAGTGTCTTGATACTTTTGCCGGTTTGGTTTTCTACTTCATTCTTATATTCCTGGAATTTCTCAAAAGCCTCGGATTTATGTTTCATCAGATAAATGAATCCGTACCTTGAGTAATCATCCATAAAAGTAATGAAATAGGAAAAACCACCTCTTGCATGTGTAGACATTGGACCACATACATCGCTGTGTATGAGTCCTAAGAGCTCGCTCGCTCTTACTCCATGTCCAGTGAATGGAGTTTTTGTCATCTTTCCTTTGAGACATGATTCACAAGTGGCATAAGTTTGATATTCGAACGAATCAAAATATCCTTCTTTATATAACTTAGTTAACCTTGTCTCATTGATGTGACCTAGTCTACAATGCCATAAGAAAGCATTATTTAAATCTGGAGACTTTCTTTTTAGTGTGTTCTGGACATTGAAAATCTGGAGTTGGTTTAAGACATATATACCGTTATCCAGTGTACCGGACCCAATCAAACTATGATTAAGGTGGATGTTAACAACATCGCTTACAAACGTGAAATCATAACCTTTATTTGATAACAAGGAAACTGATATGATATTACACGTTAAACTAGGTACACAAAACAGTTATGTAAAACCAAAATATGTCCACTCGTCAATCCCAGGTGATAATCCCCTACGGACACAGCTCCCACGCTAGCTCCGTTAGCAACCATCAGGGTCATATCACCATCCTTCAGCACTCTACGGTTTCTCAGTGCCTGCAATGAATTGCATATATGAGATCCTGATCCGGTATCCAATACCCAGGAAGTAGAGTTGATTGACAGACAATTCTCAATTACAAACACACCTAAAGTCGAAGCCACAGCTTGCTTCGGTCCCTGGTTCTTGGCGTTCCACGCCTTGCAATCTTTCTTCCAGTGCCCTTTCCTATGACAATGGAAGCACTCATCCTGGGCCACTACTGGTACCGCAAACTTTTTCTTTCCCTTCGCTCCCACCTTACTAACACCTCCTCTAGGTTTGGTGGCGGCCTTCTGTTAGTTATATGTATTCCCTAGAGGCCATTACTGTACATAGGATGTATATTGTAGTGGATGCTGGGACATATATAGGGAGGACTTTCTTGCTCGACATGATAGTATGCTATCTGGTTACACTTTACCTTAAAGTGCACACTGATTGTCTGTCTATTACATATTGGTAAAGCCCTTAGGATGTGTACTTGACTACCTGGACTATGATGAGGATCATACTAGTGGGGACATGGTAGTCCATAAGTACATCCTTCAAGGTCCCTAGTCGTGGGTGTATCGAGACGGGGCATCGATATACCAGAGTAGACTAGCGTATACCTTCTCGACCCATACAGATGGGCGATGGATGATCCCATATCCATTGGTGTTTAACATCAGAGATGATATACGGGTGCTCAATGGAGACTGGGTACACTGGACGGACTCGCCGAGAACTCCCAGATGGTATTATACCTTACGTCAGATGGCAGTTCTCTGGTGACACTGGTACAGGTTAGTCTGTTGCCCCGAGATCGTCATAGAGTCTTGTGTGATTCCCACTGTGGTTTGATTTCCACCTTACCACGTCCAAGAGGGCTTGCAAAACGGTGGTTTTTGGGTACAGTCCCGAATCACATTGAGGCAATGAGCGATAGGAGGGGATTCGTCTCTCTCGGAATAGGGAGTTGATGTTTCGCTGTGTTCGATTGGCTATAACCGGAAATCCCTGGCCAGGGTTGCTGAGATTTACTGGTAAGTGTTACCAGTAGTTTCTTGAATTGTTATAGACCTCATATCGACACGACTTATCGAGCTACTGGGGTCTGACGTTTACCACCCCTAGGCAAGATATGCGACATATCAGACGAACAGACCGGACTGATTCGATACATTGATACACTTGATATTAGTCGGTTATATGCGATATGATCAGATCGTTAAATCAAGTGTTGATTTAATGATTTAATGTATAATTATATATTTGATATATTACTTTACATTAACTAGTATTAGTTCACTTAAGATGGATTTTCTCACTTGATGTGCACATTGTATATATGATATAGTTTTGTGCACTAGTTTGTATCATGTTTGATGATACATGCAAACTTGGGTGTGTATGATTAAACCATGGTTATGTTAATGGTTAGGGTTTTGATTTACTTATTTATTTATTCTCTTAATTCATTTTTGGCAAAAAGAGAAATGGTGGCTTGCTTTGTTTTATAGTTGAAGCTTCATGAAGCTTTGAAAAAGTCTACCATTTTTGTTTCATGCCTAACCTAACCATTCACCTAACCTTAGTTTACTCTCTACACATAAACATGGTTGCTAATATGATAAGAATCACTTATTTTCTATTATTCATTAATCTTATGATATTATCATCTTCTTCTTCTTCTTCAAGAAGAAAGAAGCCTGCTAGCTTCAATGGTAAAATGAGAAAAAGAGTGAGAAATCCAATTCTAAAGTGAACCCATTTCCTATTTCTTCATCCTCTACCACTTGCCAAGTAGTATAGGGTGTTTTCTTCACAAGTTTCATGACTTGGTGAAGTTGGAGCTTGATCTTGAGTTGCCTCGACGTAGATCATCTTCGGCATCGAAGCCGATGACCTAGCCCGATCATTTCTCCGATGGAATCAACACTAGAGCCCGGGATCCGATGATCGCAGCGAGGGGACATCATCACGGAGCTATGGAGGTGGAGGACCAGATCTACAAAGGTTGTATTTTCCGTTCACTCTTAGTTAAGTTGTTAACTATTTGCATGTTTCGCCTAATCTCTGGTCAACGATCGCATTAGGGTTTCTCGGCACCGGAATTTTTTGAATACGGCATGGTTGATGCCTTGTGAGACCTTCTTAGAGTGCCTAGGAACCCTAAAGTGGTATCAGAGCCTAGCTAGAGCTTTAGGCGAAGTGTAGACGAAGTTAGAAGTCTGATCGAACCCGTAAACCCCGACAAAACCCTTCTCTGTACATTTTTCAAAACAGTGGATTTTTGTGAATTAAAAATTCTCAGAAAAACAAGCAGGAAAAAATAAGAATTACTGTGAAGTACGGTCCACTAAGTCAATAATTTGACCGCGGAACAGCGGCGAAACCAGGGGTTTGGCGGCGGTTCCGCGGCCAAAATTTGGACTTAGTCCCTGAAATTTCATATATTTATTCTTAGGTCCTTTCTTGGCAATTTTTTATGGGAATTTTTTTAATTCCACTCAAGTGTTGAGTTTTCTAGGGTTTTATTGGGGACTCGTTAATTCGATCGGATAATTTAACTTCGTTTATGTTTTTTCGGATAATTTAGAATATGTTAAAAAGTTCGACTGGATATAAATACCCAATTTTTCCCCTGCCGGAAAATTTCCAAGTGTTGGATCTTTCCGTAGTTTAAAGACGTTCTAAGTAGTGCAAGTAACGCGATGGTCCTTCTAGAAGACAACAAACCTTAACTCGATTATGTGACCGTCTTGAACTGCCCTTTGAACCTTCGGGTTTGGGGCCGTACGGCGTGCCACATGTGAGGCGTTGGCTTGACCCTTCTACGGCTGGACCGTTGGTACTGAGGCATGAACTGGATGTTTTTAAACTTATTTCATGTGTTGAGCTGTATCGGGAAAACTTGGGTGCTTGACTGTTCGGTCGGAAAGTTTAACATCTTCTGTTTATCTGGATTGTGATACAATACTTGGAATCCACAAGAGAGTTATGAGATAACTGATTTAAATGTTATAAACATAGCACTTTAGTCTCACTTGATCGGTTGCCACGGAATTTTGATGTGATCAAAAGTCCGTCGCAATCACGTAGCGTACGCGGATACTCGCCGGGTAAACTTAATAGATAACCACGCCCCATAGCCCCGACCAAGTGACTGTAGGAGAACCCCGTCGCCGAAAGCATCCGTTTGGGTGCTCGCGGCAGCGGTGTTCCGCCTTGGTGCACTTCGTCGACGGTATCGGGGGTGCGGACTACTAAAGTTTGCGACGAGCATTCGATCAGGATGTCGGGAATCTTGTTGAATTGCCCAACTTGGTATTGAAAAGTGTTTTCGATTTTGAGACTAAAATGCGAAGTTTATAATCGTTAGGCATGTGATGTCTAAGGAATTCATTGGTCAGGCATGCGATGTCTAAAGAGGTTGCGGATTCCAACTGTTGTAGTTTTACACTTTCTTTTCTGTGACCGTAAGTGTAATATGTGATATCGCCGGTTTCGTTGCTATATGTCAACGACAATTGGGATGCGCACATTTACTTACGTTGATGACATGTGATGTTATGTGTTGCTGGATATGTTATATTTGTTAGTGTATGTTGCATGCTCCCACAACTCTTGTGGCGCGGCGGAAGCGGTGAACGAAAATTTTCTTGGCATACAACACGCACTTAACCGAAGATCTTGTCTAAACCACAACTAGAAAAACCTAACTAGAGATCTTATCTACTATGTTAGGGATTATACCTCAATGATACGGTCCTTCGGGTCCTTTCTTTGATGAACTCCTTAGCTCCTTTAGATGTTGCCGATGTCTTCGATCTCCGGCCACCCAAGACCTAGATGATCCACCCGAGAGTTGTCGTGCGAGCTAGAAACTCTTCACAAGAGTTTAACCTAGAGACCAATTTTGCTAGAATAGGTCACTAGGATTATGTAGAGATGAATGTATTGGATTAGCTTGAAATCTATAGCATTTCTTTCTCTTAACCTTCTCTTGATTCACTTCACATTCGCATCTCATGTGAAGCTATTTATAAGAAGAAGGAGAAGGAGTAAGTGTTTATCATAATGAAAGTGTTCAAGCATGATGAATAAAGATATAGCACTAAGAGAAATAATTTGAAGCATGCATTATATAAATTAGTATCATGCTTCAATAGTAATTCCATAACAACAACCTCATCAAGCTTGTACCTTTTAATTTCCACCTCATTTTATTTTCATAAAATAAATGATGTCATTATTATGTCATTATGAGGTGGCACCTTCTAGAAGGTATTCTTGTAACAATTACAAAAATACCCCTCCTCCGTATACCGTATACCGTATACTGTATACCCGCATCCGAATTCCGAAAAATACGAATACCATTAATCCAATAATATAATACTGGTATCCGGCTTAAACCAAAGCCCACCAGTATTATCCTTCCGATTATTATTCCTGTAACAATTACATGAATAAAATCGAAACCCTGCCGTAACAGCTTACGGCTGCCATAACAACTTACAGCCTCTACATATTTCGCCTGAACGAGGGAACTCTCTGTGTAGGACTCTAAAGACTCGACAGTACGCTGGCAGTGGGTTTAACCACAAGCACGTCAGCGGCACTAGCTGTGCGTAACGGCTACCCAGGTACTTGACGAAAAGGTGGCCGACGAGCGAACCCATCACAACCCTTACGAGCCTGCAAGCAACACTTACCGTACAGTCCGGTCTCTTCGTCTGATACGTCGCATATGAAGTCTAGGGGTGGTAAATGTCAGACCCCAGTAACTTTATAAGTCATGCTGATTTATGGCTCATAACAATTCGAGAAACTACTGATAACACATATCAGTAAACCTCGAGAACCCTGGCCACGGATTTAGGTGTTATAGCCGATCAAACATAGCGCGACATCAACTCCCTATACCGGGAGAGACGAAACCCCTCCTATCGCTCATTGTCTCCATATGATTCGGGACTGTACCCAAAATCCACCTGTTTGCACGACTCAGTAGAGCCGTGGTAGGGATGAAATTAAAGTACAGTGGGAATCACACAAGACGCTATGACGATCTCGGGTCTACAGACTAACCTGTACAAGTATCACTAGAGAACTGCTATCTGACAATAGGTATATATACCATCTAGGAGTTCTCAGCGAGTCCTGTTCGGTGTACCCATTCTCCAATGAGCACCTGTGTACAATCTTTGATGTCAAACATCAATGGTTGTGGAATCAACCATTGCCCCCAGGGTCAAGAAACGTACACACTAGTCTAATCTGGTAATTCCGATGCCCTGTCTCGATATACCCTCGACTAGGAACTATTGAAGGATATGCTTGTAGACTGCCCAGGTCCCACCAGTATGATCTCATCATAATCCTGGTAGTCAAGCATAGTCCTAAGGGCTTCATCAACACATCACATGTTATGATAAAGATAAACCAGATAGCATACTATCATTTCGAGCAAAAATTGTTTCTGTACATATACATGTCTAGTATCCTATACAATACAGGCCTCTAGGGCATACATATCCAACAATCTCCCACTTGCACTAAGGCCTGTAATTAATGCAATAAGTACCAGCTAGAACCAGTTTCCGGCGTACCGCATGCCCAACAGCTCAAACAGTTTCTCAAACTGTACTTGAGGGATAGCCTTAGTGAATGGATCTGCTGTGTTGTCTTTCGTGTCTACTCTCCGTACCTCGATTTCCTGGCGATCCACTATCTCCCTGATGAGGTGATACCGCCTCAAGATATGTCTGGATTTCTGATGGGACCTCGGTTCCTTTGCCAAAGCCATGGCTCCATTGTTATCGCAATACAGAGGTATTGGATTAGCAATGGATGGAACCACTTGAAGTTCTGAAATGAACTTCCTCATCCAGACCGCTTCTTTTGTGGCATCAGTAGCAGCAATATACTCAGCTTCCATCGTGGAGTCAGCGACGGTATCTTGTTTGGAACTCTTCCAACATACCGCCCCTCCATTTAGAGTAAATACAAACCCTGAGATGGACTTACTATCATCCTTGTCGCTCTGGAAGCTGGAGTCGGTAAAGCCCTCCATTTGGAGATTTCCGTTACCATACACCAAGAACATTTCTTTAGTTCTTCTCAAGTACTTTAGAATGTTCTTCACAACAGTCCAGTGTTTCTTCCCTGGGTTGGATTGATACCTGCTTACTGCACTTAGTGCATAAGCTACATCTGGGCGAGTACATAACATCGCATACATTATAGATCCTACTGCCGAAGCATAGGGTATAATGCTCATGCGAGCCCTCTCCTCATCAGTCTTTGGAGACATCTCTTTGGAGAGGGTGATCCCATGACAAGCGGGTAAATTACCCCTCTTGGAATCTTCCATACTAAACCTCTTTAGTATGGTGTCAATGTATCTCGATTGGGACAATCCCAATAATTTCTTAGATCTATCTCTATAGATCTTAATCCCCAGAATGTACGAGGCATCACCCAGGTCTTTCATGGAGAACCTCTGCGATAAGAATAGTTTGACCGATTGTAGCATAGGAATATCATTTCCTATCAAGAGAATATCGTCCACGTACAATACGAGGAATGTAACAGTACTCTCTACAATCCTTTTATAAATACATGGTTCATCCACATTTTTGATAAAACCAAACTCTTTGATTGTATCATCAAAGCAGATGTTCCAACTCCGTGATGCCTGCTTTAATCCATAGATGGATTTAAGCAGCCTGCATGCTTTTCCGCTGCTCCCACTATCAATGAAGCCCTCTGGCTGATCCATAAAAACGAATTCTTCTAAATCACCATTTAGAAATGCAGTTTTAACATCCATCTGCCAGATCTCATAATCATAGTAAGCAGCTATAGCAAGCAAGATCCGAATGGATTTGAGCATCGCGACTGGTGAAAAAGTTTCATCATAGTCCAAGCCCGGTCTTTGACGAAATCCTTTTGCTACCAGCCTAGCTTTATAGGTCTCCACCTGACCATCCACACCAATCTTTCTTTTAAAGATCCATTTGCACCCTATGGGTTTTACTCCAGAAGGTGCAGCCTCCAAAGTCCATACTTTGTTTATGTGCATGGATTCCATTTCGGATCTCATGGCATCCAACCATTTCACTGAGTCACCACTCGTGATAGCTTGCTGAAAACTAGTAGGGTCATCATCATTCATGATGCAATCTTCTCTATCGTCGTCAATTAGAAAACCGTAGTATCTATTAGGTGGGCGAGAAGTCCTACTAGATTTACGGAGTGGCTGAGGTATGTCAGGTTCTATTGAAACCTCAGGTTCAATCAAATCATCGGTAATGGTTTGTGCATCTGGAACTTCTTCCAGTTCTACCACATTGCCAACAGTATCATTTGTAAAAAAATCATTTTCTAAAAATGTGGCATACTGAGAAACAAACACCCTTTGTTCCTCCTTGTGGTAGAATAGATATCCATACGAGTGTTTTGGATATCCCACAAATTTACACAAAACCGATCGTGTCTCAAGTTTGTCTGGATTCTGCTTTTTCACATAAGCCGGACAACCCCATACCTTAACTCTGTTAAGAGATGGTCTCTTCCCATACCATATCTCATATGGAGTGGTAGACACGGTTTTGGTCGGAACCCTATTCAATAGATAAATCGCAGTCTCCAATGCGTGCCCCCAAAATGATATTGGTAACTCAGCATCACTCATCATGAATCGTACCATATCTAATAATGTGCGATTCCTCCTTTCCGATACACCGTTGTGCTGTGGTGTATACGGAGGAGTGAGATGAGAGAGAATCCCATTCTCTTTTAGGAAATCTAGAAACTCTGAGCTTAGATACTCACCTCCACGATCCGATCGAAGTTTCTTGATACTTAAGCCTGTTTGTTTTTCTACTTCAGATTTATACTCCTTGAACTTTTCAAAGGCTTCGGACTTATGTTTCAACAAGAACACGTGCCCGAATCTCGATAAATCATCAGTGAAGGTTATGAAGTATGAAAAACCACCTCCAGCATGTGTAGACATTGGTCCACATACATCACTATGTATGAGGCCTAAGAGTTCAGTAGCTCTCTCTCCGTGTCCAGTAAACGGAGTTTTGGTCATTTTACCTTTAATGCAAGACTGGCAAGTCGCATAAGATTTATATTCAAACGAGTTTAAATATCCATCTTTATGTAGCTTGGTTAGTCTTGTTTCATTAATATGACCTAGTCTACAATGCCAAATGAAAGCTTCATTATGTCTGAAACCTTTCTTTTGTTTCCGTGTTGTATATAAAAAACTGTATGCTGATTTAGGATATATATCCCGTTATTTAATGTTCCATACCCAATCAACTCTTGATTAAGGTTAATATCCATAACATTAGATTGCAATACAAAATTATATCCAGCATTGTCCAACAACGATACATATATAATATTACATAACATCGAAGGTACAAAATAACATGGGTTCAAAACCAATATAGAACCCGACAGCAAACCAAGATGATACTCTCCCACTACAGTAGCATGTACTGAGGAACCATTCCCAACCCGGAGAGTGTGATCACCTTTCTTCAACAACCTGCTATTTCTCAACCCCTGCATACAATTGCAGATATGAGATCCTGATCCAGTATCTAATACCCAGGAAGCAGAGTTAATTGAAAAACAGTTTTCTGTTACAAACACACCTGAAGTGGAAGCATCACCATGCTTCTTCTTCTGGAGGTCGGCCAAGTATTTAGCACAGTTTCTCTTCCAGTGCCCAGTCTGGTGGCAGTGGAAACATTCCCCACGACCTGTCGCAGCAGCCCCTTTCTTGTCCTTTCCCGATGCCTTTTTCACTCCGCCTCTCTGCTTGATGGGATTCTTCTTCTTCTTCTTTCCCTTGGCCTTGGCTTTCGGGATGGAGGAAGAAGATGGCCCAGCAATAAGAGCAGGAGTTTTCGCTACCTTTAGCGTGCTCTCTGCACTCCTCAACATATTGAGGAGTTCTGGTAAAGACTTCTCCATTTTGTGCATGTTGAAGTTTACAATGAATTGAGCAAAGGCAGGGGAAAGGGACTGTAGAACAATATCAACATACTGCTCGTTCTCCATGGTCCAACCCAGGTCCTCAAGTTCTTCGATAAGTCCAATCATCTTCAATACATGGTCACCTACAGACGTGCCAGCAGCCATCCGCATCTGAAACAACTTTCGAGATGCCTCGTATCGGAGAGTAAGAGATTGCTCTCCATACAACTCCTATGTATGGAGAAAGATGGATTGGACATCCATCTTCTCGTGCTGCTTCTGATGTTCATTGTTCATAGAAGCTAGCGCGAGGCACTTGGCTGTTGCGCAGTCTGTATCCCATTTCTTGCGGATTTCTTTATCCGCAACTGAAGAATCAGGGCCTAAGCTAGGAGGGGCTGGAGTAGTCAGGACGTATGCGACCTTATCATATGTCAGGGCAATATTCACGTTCCTTAGCCAATCTTTGTAATTCGGTCCAGTGAGTTTGTTTTTGTCTAATAAAAGTTTAAGTCCCGACATCTGTATCTGCTATTTGGAGATAGAAAAGAAGTCATTCAGCTATTGCTCTTGCATAATTAGATTGGTTATTAATCTTATCTAATTGTTGTCTCCCACTGCTTTTTATCAAATTTTCCTTCAAACCTAAAAAGAAAACTAGCCAGGACAAATTGCAATCTACAAGTTCGCTAACCGAAAAGTGCAAAATTCTCCCGGGAGTAACTTTTACTCACAGTGGGATCGGGATCCAACTATCATATAGAAGGTATGCAATCTCATTGCAAATCTCAACTCTTGAAATTCCCGATATGATTTTTACCCCTAGTGACTTATGACCTTAACTATGGTCAACAAATCATAAGTACTAGTCAAGTTCAACCCGCCATTTCGTGATTGATTTAGACCCACCCACATGACCCTTAACTATGGTCAACAAAGTCATGAGAATGCCCTAATCGATCGCATCAAATGCTTTGTAAGAATTCACCACTTAGCTACCGTACACCACGTCTTAACTATGGTCAACAAACGCGGCACGAATACTAAGTACTCTGCTTCCTAAAATGGCGGAGGACAACGGATGGTTTTTATGAAAACCTTTAACGTTTTGAACTTGATATCGTTGTAGAATCGAGTAGGAAAGAGTGGTTTAAGCTCCAGTTTTAAAAATCGAATGGTTTTGTAGTATCTTTCTAATTTTTCTAAAGAGGTCACTCCCGGTGAAGGGATCTCGGCTCTTTCCTTATCGAATAAGGTGCTGGATATGAAAATACCACGATGCAAAGCAAAGTTAGATCAACTATAAAATCAAATCGAGTTCTTTGTAACATTTTCCAGTTTCGCTAAAGGGGTCACTCCCGGTGAAGGGATCTCGGCCCTTTCCTCATCGAATGAGGTGCAGGATATTCAAGAATACCGCTATGCAAAACAAAAGCTAGAGTTACCCTTTTTCTTAAAAATTTGATTCTACAACATCTTTAGGTTTCTTTCTCTTATCATTAATCACATCAATGTAGTCCCATCAATTACGTTTTCTAAACATCACAGAAAAGAAACGGAAAAAATAGAACGTACACTTATGCCATCCGCATTCGTCACTGGGTCCCGTCATGCACCGTTAGGTTACTTAACTAACGGCAGAGCGGGGGCTGGACTAGTGCGGGTGCAAAACATAAGCAACGTTTATTATATATCTCATATATAAATATAACCATTTCAGATCACAGATGAATGCATTGGATATACTAGGAATTCCGTATTTCATTCAAGCCCTTAATGAAAGACGGATTCCATGGTCGTGATGAATAGCCAAACCCCCCCTAGACCCCTACGGGTGCGGCAAACTACCCGCCAAATTCCCGAAGTGTAGTAACCTCCCTCAACAATTGAGTAGGCCACTCGGCACTTTGAAAACCCGATAGTTTGTGCACCCCACCTTGGGTCTTATCCTAGGAGCAAAAACAGTAAAAAGAAATTATACAACGGTGGCTACAACCTCATCCTGGATGTATCCGTAAAACAATATTACATGGCTTTTTACAAATTACATGGAATGAAAGAAAAGAAAAAACGCTCTTCTCACACCCCCCTCGGTCATTCATCACGACGATCCAACACATTCATATACACATACCATCTCATGATATCCATATGTGCAACCCTCACTAATCGTCATATAGCAATTAGCGGACGTTTCAAACACATATCACAAAAAACGAAAAACCCGATTAGCCAAACACTATTAGAATTTCGATCGATAATTTTAAACCATGCCAACACTTGACATGTTCCTGTACAAACACCTTTATAAAATTCTTTATATCCCAGAAACCCTAATTCTTCAATATATGAGCACTGTAGAAAACTGAGTCAACGCGGCCCCAACTCGGCGGCGGATCCGCGGCAAAACCATGGGTTTGGCCGCGGATCCGCGGCGCTTTAGTCGAGTCAGGAGTCCAAATTTCTACAGTGTTCTTATAAAACCCTGCTTGTATTTTTAAGACATGTCAAATTAATTTTGGAATACTTTCAAAAACCGACAGAAGCAAGGGCAGAATACGAGTTTTCGGGAGAAAAAACTGTCGATCGAGCTTCTAACTTTTGGCTAACATCTAATTGTGGTTTAGTTAGGCTCTGATACCATGTTAGTGTATGTTGCATGCTCCCACAACTCTTGTGGCGCGGCGGAAGCGGTGAACGAAAATTTTCTTGGCATACAACACGCACTTAACCGAAGATCTTGTCTAAACCACAACTAGAAAAACCTAACTAGAGATCTTATCTACTATGTTAGGGATTATACCTCAATGATACGGTCCTTCGGGTCCTTTCTTTGATGAACTCCTTAGCTCCTTTAGATGTTGCCGATGTCTTCGATCTCCGGCCACCCAAGACCTAGATGATCCACCCGAGAGTTGTCGTGCGAGCTAGAAACTCTTCACAAGAGTTTAACCTAGAGACCAATTTTGCTAGAATAGGTCACTAGGATTATGTAGAGATGAATGTATTTGAAATCTATAGCATTTCTTTCTCTTAACCTTCTCTTGATTCACTTCACATTCACATCTCATGTGAAGCTATTTATAAGAAGAAGGAGAAGGAGTAAGTGTTTATCATAATGAAAGTGTTCAAGCATGATGAATAAAGATATAGCACTAAGAGAAATAATTTGAAGCATGCATTATATAAATTAGTATCATGCTTCAATAGTAATTCCATAACAACAACCTCATCATGCTTGTACCTTTTAATTTCCACCTCATTTTATTTTCATAAAATAAATGATGTCATTATTATGTCATTATGAGGTGGCACCTTCTAGAAAGTATTCTTGTAACAATTACAAAAATACCCCTCCTCCGTATACCGTATACCGTATACTGTATACCCGCATCCGAATTCCGAAAAATACGAATGCCATTAATCCAATAATATAATACCGGTATCCGGCTTAAACCAAAGCCCACCAGTATTATCCTTCCGATTATTATTCCTGTAACAATTACATGAATAAAATCGAAACCCTGCCGTAACAGCTTACGGCTGCCATAACAACTTACAGCCTCTACATATTTCGCCTGAACGAGGGAACTCTCTGTGTGGGACTCTAAAGACTCGACAGTACGCTGGCAGTGGGTTTAACCACAAGCACGACAGCGGCACTAGCTGTGCGTAACGGCTACCCAGGTACTTGACGAAAAGGTGGCCGACGAGCGAACCCATCACAACCCTTACGAGCCTGCAAGCAACACTTACCGTACAGTCCGGTCTCTTCGTCTGATACGTCGCATATGAAGTCTAGGGGTGGTAAATGTCAGACCCCAGTAACTTTATAAGTCATGCTGATTTATGGCTCATAACAGTTCGAGAAACTACTGATAACACTTATCAGTAAACCTCGAGAACCCTGGCCAGGGATTTAGGTGTTATAGCCGATCAAACATAGCGCGACATCAACTCCCTATACCGGGAGAGACGAAACCCCTCCTATCGCTCACTGTCTCCATATGATTCGGGACTGTACCCAAAATCCACCTGTTTGCACGACTCAGTAGAGCCGTGGTAGGGAGGAAATTAAAGTACAGTGGGAAGCACACAAGACTCTATGACGATCTCGGGTCTACAGACTAACCTGTACAAGTATCACTAGAGAACTGCTATCTGACAATAGGTATATATACCATCTAGGAGTTCTCAGCGAGTCCTGTTCGGTATACCCATTCTCCAATGAGCACCTGTGTACAATCTTTGATGTCAAACATCAATGGTTGTGGAATCAACCATTGCCCCCAGGGTCAAGAAACGTACACATTAGTCTAATCTGGTAATACCGATGCCCTATCTCGATATACCCTCGACTAGGAACTATTGAAGGATATGCTTGTAGACTGCCCAGGTCCCACCAGTATGATCTCATCATAATCCTGGTAGTCAAGCATAGTCCTAAGGGCTTCATCAACACATCACATGTTATGATAAAGATAAACCAGATAGCATACTATCATTTCGAGCAAAGATTGTTTCTGTACATATACATGTCTAGTATCCTATACAATACAGGCCTCTAGGGCATACATATCCAACAATATTGGATCGTCGTGTTTGAATAGACGGGGTTTTTTTAATGTGAGATGAGTGTTTTTCATTTTCATTCATGTAAAAACTTGTATGTAATATTCTTTTTTTGGGGCACTTCCAGGTTGCAGAAGATGTCACCATTTGTAAATTATTTACTTTTCCGCACTAGGATAGACCCAAGGAGGAGGGCATAAGTAACCGGGTTCTGGAGTCCAGTGGGAGACCAACTCGAGGAGTCGAGTCCGGGTCTCCTAACTATAGAATTGGTAGGGTTGCTTGCCGCTCTCGTAGGGGTCTAGGGGTGTGGGTTTGGCTATTCATCGTGACCGTGGAATCCGTGTTTTATACTGGCTCGTATTGAAAACACGGATGTCCTAGTATATCCAATGTTTCATATGATTCTTCTGCTGCGATATCTGTGATGTGATCATGTGATGTTCTGTGATAAATACTGTATATAGTATATATGATATATTATATAGACATTACTTATGTTTTACACCCGTGCTAGCCCTGCCCTGCTCTGCCGTTAGTTACCTAACCTAACGGTGCACGAGGGGACATCGAGGCGAATGCAGATGGCATAAGTGTACGTCGTATTTATCTGTGATGTTTAGGTGATTTAAATGATGGGACTTCATTAATGTGATTAATGAAAGAAAAGAAACCTAAGATGTTGTGGAATCGAATTTCTAAATAAAACAGGTAGCTACAGTTCTTGCTTTGCATCGCGATGTTCCTTGTAGAACATCCTGCACCTTATTCGATAAGGAAAGGACCGAGATCCCTTCACCGAGAGTGACTCCTTTAGCAATAACTGGCAGATGCTACAACCCTCGGTTTGTCTTTTGATTGCTTCTATAGTTTTTGCTTTGCACAGTGATATATATGATATATCCCGCACCTCATTCGACAAGGAAAGGACCGACGATCCCTTCACCGGGAGTGACTCCTTTAGCAAAACTAGAAAAGCCTAAAAAACACTCCATTTCAAAATTCATTCGATCCTACAACGATATCAAGTTCATTACGCAATAGGTTTTCAGAAAAACCTGTCGTAGCCATCCGTCATTTCAGATAAGTCCTGCTTAGTATTCGTGCTGCGTTTGTTGACCTTGTCAAGGCGCAGTGTGCGGTAGCTAACCAGTATTTATCTGCTTATGCATATGATGCAGATTGGATTAGGGTAGTCGTACGGCCTTGTTGGCCTTGTCAAGGGTCGTGCGGGTAGGTTTGATTCAATCAAGAAATGATGGGTTGAACTTGACTTACGGTCTATGGTTTGTTGACCTTTTCAAGGTCATAGATCGTTTGGGGCAAAATATTATCGGGAATTTCAAGTGTTGAAATTTGCAATGAGATTGCATACCTTCTATGAGATAGTTGGATCCCGATACCCGCTGCGAGTAAGAGTTACTCCTGGGAGAGTTTTACACATTACAATTAGCCGATCAAGTAGGTGTCTAGAAAGGTGTCAACGGGGTTACGCCTCTGGGAAAACGAGGTTTACAGTAATTAGGTTCGTGCGAAAGCACGGGGGACCTCCCTCAAAGTACCGACACTGGTCTGGCTGAAAGATTGGCGAACTTATAGCGTGTAATTAATCCCGGCTAGTCTTTTCTTTTAGGGTTTGAAGGAAGATTTGATAAAAACAGTGGGAGCCATCCTGATTAGATAAAATAATAACCAATCTGATCTTGCAAGAGCGCACGCAGAGTGTTTTCTTCTCTCTCTCTCCAGGTAGCGACCATATCACGCCTTAATCAAGATAATAATACGGATTATTGACCGAACCCACTTGTTATACTGAGCTGGGGAACGTTGGTCCCGCTCCAACTTATAATTGTTATAAGACAGAGCAGGAAATTGGGGAATACCAGATTTCTCGTGCCGCCCAAACGAAGAAAGTACATGATGATGCATCTTCTTCGGGTGTGTTTATTACAAAGGACTGTTTCTCAGTATCCTCTACGTCCTGGGTATCTGATACCGGATCAGGATCCCAGATATGTAATCTGTTACATAGGGCTACAGAAAGGTAGAGAACTGAGAACGGGTGATAAGTTTCATGAGGCAGAAAACGGGGCAAGTGTTGCAGCCAAGTCTGTTGGTCACTGTCACCCTGTATTACCTATACATTGATTCTGAACAAATGCTATTAGATACCGAACCTGATATACAAAATCATATCAGTCTCTTTATTTATTAAAGAAGGACATAATTTTGTATTGTTGGATAATGTTTTGAACATTTCCTATATCAAAAGTTGATCGGTTCAGGCACGTTATCTAAAAGCATTGACGTTCTAAATCAAACTACAGTTCTTAGTATATAGAACACACACAAGAGGAAGAGTTCAGAAATGAACGAATCCTTCTTGAGGTATTGTAGACTAGGTCATATCAATGCGACCCGACTGGCTAAAGTTACATTTAGATGCATATTTAAATTAGTTTGAATTTACATCTTGTGAAACTTGCCAGTCATGTCACAAAGATTAGATGACCATAGCTCTGTTTATTGGAAACAGAGAAAGAGTTAGTGAACTCTTGGAATGATACATGTTGATGTATATAGGTCCTCTATCTACACATGCCAAGACCGGTTCTTTATACTTCATTACATTCTCTGATGATCTCTCAAGATTTAGTCATATGTTCCTGTTGAAACATAAGTCCGAACCTTTTGAGATATTCACAGAATATAAGTTAGAAGTAGAGAACCAAAATACGGGTAAAAGTATTATGTCCTTTGATGTGATCAAGGAGGAGAATACTTGTGCACGGAATTCCTGGATTATTCTAAAGGAGAATGAGATTCTCTCTCAGCATTACTCCTCCGTATACACCACAGCACGTCGGTGTATCGGGGCGGAGCAACCACACCCTATATGATATGGTGCGCTATATGATGAGTACTACTGAGTTTCCTATTTCCTTTTGGGAGTTATGCACTTATGAAGTTGCATACCTATTGAATAGGGTTCCGATCAAATCAGTTGCCTACCACTTCATATGTGATACGGAAAGGGAAGAGCCCATATCTTAAGTTAGTTAAGATTTGGGGTTGTCCGGCCTATGTCTAAAAGCAAAATCCGGATAAACTCGAGGCAAGGTCTGTTATGTAGAACTGGAAATGTTCCAGCTATACAAACTGAAGCTGATGATTTGGCAGAACCAAAGGATTCAATAGCAACCAACGAACCCCAGCCTCTCCGCCGATCTAGTAGGGTTTCTCACCCGCCTGAGAGATAATTTGGTTTCTCTATGACAGTGGGAGCGAGGAATGCATCATGAGATGATGACCCAACTAGTTTCGAGCTGGCCATCAGGAGTGAGACTCTGTAAGAATGGCTGGATGCTTAGCGATCTGATATGGAATCCTTATACACCAACAAAGTATGGACTTTGGTTCCTTTATCTGAAGGGTTAAATCCCTATCAGGAGCAAGTATATCTTGAGAAGATTACTTGGTGTACATGGAAAAGTTGAGACTTTCAAAGCTAGACTTGTTAAAAGTTTGCATCATTGACCAGGTGTGGATAATGATGAAACCTTTTCAAGTAGCTATGCTTAAGTCCATCCAGATCCTACTTGCCACGGCTACATACCATGACTACAATATCTAGCGGTTGGGTGTCATGACTGCTTTTCTAAATATTGATTTAGAAGAGAGCGTCTATAAGTACACAGCTAGAGGGCTTCGTAGACAGTGGGAGCAGCGGAAACGTGTGCAAGATGTTTTATGTGATGAAGCAGGCATCGCGGAGTTGGAACATCTGTTTTGATGAGTTAGTCAAACAGTTTGACATCATCAAAATGGTAGATGAACCTTGTATATACAAAAAGGTAGTAGGGAGTATGGTGGTGATCCTCGTAGAGTACGTGGATGACATACTCTTGATAGGGAAGGAGTTTCATATGCTACGCTCGGTCAATCTCCGCTTATCACAATGATTCTCCATATAGGATCAAAGTGATACCTACTAAATCCTTGGTTTTGGATCTATGAGATAGATCTAATTGGATATTAGGATACTCACTAGTTATAGTGAGATGGTATCAATTGGTCCTGGGGAGAATCACTGGAAGGGTTCCAGGATGGTAAAGACGACTGAATGTCAGTCGCAGGCATTGTCTTTACCCTCAGCGCAGGGACGGTATGTTGGAAGAGTTCCAAGCTTGATATCGTGGCAAACTAGACGATAAAGGCTGGTGATATCGCTATTATCGATACTACCAAAGAGGCAGTTTGGGTGTATATTGGTTCATGAGATGAACTAGGTTCCTACCATTGTGTGACAATGGAAGTGTGGCTTTGGCCCAGGAACCCCGGTCCCATCAGTGACCTAGACGTATTCTAAGGCAGTGTCACCTGATCATGGAGATGGTTGATCTCCAGGGTGATCGAGGTTAGGAGAGTAGACTCAGAGGACGACACGTCGGATCCACTCACAAAGGCCTTTTCCCAGAGAGAGACTTTTATGGGATGGTTGAGTATGAGATACTACAACCACTGCTACAGATGGCCCTAGTGCAAGTGGGAGATTATTAGTTATATGTATGCCCTAGAGGCCATTACTGTACATAGGATGTATATTGTAGTGGATGCTGGGACATATATAGGGAGGACTTTCTTGCTCGACAGATAGTATGCTATCTGGTTACACTTTACCTTAACGTGTACACTGATTGTCTATCTGTTACATGTTGGTAAAGCCCTTAGGATGTGTACTTGACTACCTGGACTATGATGAGGATCATACTAGTGGGGACATGGTAGTCCATAAGTACATCCTTCAAGGTCCCTAGTCGTGGGTGTATCGAGACGGGGCATCGATATACCAGAGTAGACTAGCGTATACCTTCTCGACCCATACAGATGGGCGATGGTTGATCCCATATCCATTGGTGTTTAACATCAGAGATGATATACGGGTGCTCAGTGGAGACTGGGTACACTGGACGGACTCGCCGAGAACTCACAGATGGTATTATACCTTACGTCAGATGGCAGTTCTCTGGTGACACTGGTACAGGTTAGTCTGTTGACCCGAGATCGTCATAGAGTCTTGTGTGATTCCCACTGTGCTTTGATTTCCACCTTACCACGTCAAAGAGGGCGTGCAAAACGGTGGTTTTTGGGTACAGTCCCGAATCACATGGAGGCAATGAGCGCTAGGAGGGGATTCGTCTCTCCCGGAATAGAGAGTTGATGTTGCGCTGTGTTCGATTGGCTATAACCGGAAATCCCTGGCCAGGGTTGCTGAGATTTACTGGTAAGTGTTACCGGTAGTTTCTCAAATTGTTATAGACCTCATATCGACACGACTTATCGAGCTACTGGGGTCTGACGTTTACCACCCCTAGGCAAGATATGCGACATATCAGACGAACAGACCGGACTGTACGGTAAGTGTTACTGGTTGGATTCACAGGAGTGTGAGCGGGCTTGCTCGTCGATCTTCTGATCGTTCAATACCCGTGTGGCCGTTACGTTTAGCAGACCGCTTGCGGCTTGTGGGTGCTTGATATGATCATCACCTGCTGCCGGCGTATTGACGAGTCTTTAGAGTCCTACGCAGAGGTTTCCTAGCTCAAGCGAAATGAAATAGGAGCGCATATGAGATATGTGCGGGACCGAGAATTATACCAGTATGTGATACTGTATTCTATTCTCGCAATTTGTATCATTGGTCGGTTATATGTGATATAGTCGGGTTACCGAATCAAGTGTTGATTCGATACATTGATACATTTGATATTAGTCGGTTATATGCGATATGACCGGATCGTTAAATCAAGTGTTGATTTAATGATTTAATGTATAATTATATATTTTATATATTACTTTACATTAACTAGTATTAGTTCACTTAAGATGGATTTTCTCACTTGATGTGCACATTGTATATATGATATAGTTTTGTGCACTAGTTTGTATCATGTTTGATGATACATCCAAACTTGGGTGTGTATGATTAAACCATGGTTATGTTAATGGTTAGGGTTTTGATTTACTTATTTATTTATTCTCTTAATTCATTTTTGGCAAAAAGAGAAATGGTGGCTTGCTTTGTTTTATAGTTGAAGCTTCATGAAGCTTTGAAAAAGTCTACCATTTTTGTTTCATGCATAACCTAACCATTCACCTGACCTTAATTTACTCTCTACACATAACCATGGTTGCTAATATGATAAGAATCACTTATTTTCTATTATTCATTAATCTTATGATATTATCATCTTCTTCTTCTTCTTCTTCAAGAAGAAAGAAGCTTGCTAGCTTCAATGGTGAAATGAGAAAAAGAGTGAGAAATCCAATTCTAAAGTGAACCCACTTCCTATTTCTTCATCCTCTACCACTTGCCAAGTAGTATAGGGTGTTTTCTTCACAAGTTTCATGACTTGGTGAAGTTGGAGCTTGATCTTGAGTTGCCTCGACGTAGATCATCTTCGGCATCGAAGTCGACGACCTAGCCCGATCATTTCTCCGATGGAATCAACACTAGAGCCCGGGATCCGATGATCGCAGCGAGGGGACATCATCACGGAGCTATGGAGGTGGAGGACCGGACCTACAAAGGTTGTATTTGTTAGTTATATGTATGCCCTAGAGGCCATTACTGTACATTGGATGTATATTGTAGTGGATGCTGGGACATATATAGGTAGGACTTTCTTGCTCGACATGATAGTACGCTATCTGGTTGCTCTTTATCTTAACATGTATACTTTCTGTCTCTCTGATTACATGTTGATAAAGCCCTTAGGATGTGTACTCGACTTCCAGGACTATGATGAAGACCATACTAGTAGGGCCTGGGTAGTCAATGAGTACATCCTTCATTGTTCCTAGTCGAGGGAATATCGAGATGGGGCATCGATATTCCAGAGTAGACTAGCGTATATCTTCTCGACCCATGCGATGGGCGATGGATGATCCCATATCCATTGGTGTTTGACATCGGAGATGGTATGCGGGTGCTCAGTGGAGACTGGGTACACTGAACGGACTCGCCGAGAACTCCCAGATGGTATTATACCTCACGTCAGATGGCAGTTCTCTGGTGACACTGGTACAGCTTAGTCTGTTGACCCGAGATCGTCATAGAGTCTTGTGTGTCTCCCACTGTGCTTTGATTTCCACCCTACCACGGCTCTACTGAGTTGTGCAAACAGGTGGTTTTTGGGTACAGTCCCGATTCACATGGAGGCAATGAGCGATAGGAGGGGATTCGTCTCTCCCGGTATTGGGGGTTGATGTTGCGCTATGCTCGACTGGCCATAACAGGAAATCCCTGGCCAGGGTTGCAGTGACCTACTGGTAAGTGTTATCAGTAGTTTCACACATGTCATGGACTTCACGTCGGCATGACTTATCGATCTATTGGGGTCTGACGTTTACCACCCCTAGGCGAGATATGCGACATATCAGACGAACAGACCGGACTGTACGGTAAGTGTTACTGGTTGGATTCACAGGAGTGTGAGCGGGCTTGCTCGTCGATCTTCTGATCGCTCAATACCCGGGTGGCCGTTACGTTTAGCAGACCGCTTGCGGCTTGTGGGTGTTTGATATGATCATCATCTGCTGCCGGCTTATTGACGAGTCTTTAGAGTCCTACACAGAGGTTTCCTGGCTCAAGCGAAACGAAATAGGAGCGCATATGAGATATGTGCGGGACCGAGAATAATGCGTGTATGTGATACCGTATTCTATTCTCGCGATGAATGTATCGAATGGTTATATGCGATATAACCTAGTTATCGAATCAAGGATTGATTCGATAAGCCGATACATTGGATACTAGCCGGTTACGACATGACCGGATCGTTAAATCAAGTGTTGATTTAATGATTTGATGTATAATTATATATTTGATATATTACTTTGCATTAACTAGTATTGGTTCACTTTAAATGGATTTTCTCACTTGAAATGCACTAGTTGTATATGTGATATACTTTTGTGCACAAGATTGTATCATGTTTGATGATACATGCAAGCTAGGGTTAGTGTGAAGAATTGACCATGGTTATATGAATGGTTAGGGTTTCATTTTATTTACTTATTCATTTATTTATTCTTTTTGTTTATTTTGGCAAAAGAAAAAGATAAAGAGAAAAAGAATGGTTGCTAGTTTTGGTTTTTGTTGAAGTTTCTTGAAACTTTGACCAAGTCACCATTCTTGTCTCATCCTTAACCATAACCATTCAAATTAACCATGGTCCATTCTCTACAACTAACCAAGGGTTGGTAAATGATAAGTATTGATTTATTTATCATTTACATAACACTTATGATAATTCTTCATCATCATCTTCTTCTTCATCTTCAACTTGGAAAAAGCTTGCACCATCAATGGCAACTAGCCAAAATGAGTGAGAAATCCAAATCTAAAGTCTACCCACTTCCTATTTCTTCATCCTCTATCTCTTGCCAAGTTGTATAGGGTGTTTCCTTCACAAGTTTTCAAGGCTTGGTGAAGTTGGAGCTTGTTCTTGTGATGCCTCGACGTAGATCATCTTCGGCATCGAACCGACAATCAAGCCCGCCCATTCTTCGATGATGCCAATGCTAGAGTCAAGGGTTCGATTTGGACAGCGGAGGAAGATCATCGCGGAGCTTAGGAAGTGGTGGACCGAATCTACAAAGGTTGTAGTCACTTTCCCTTATCATTTAATTCGCTTACATGCTTGCTTCGCCTATATATCTAGTTAACGATCCGTATTAGGGTTTGTAGGCACAAGGACATTTTTGATTTGTGCATGTTTGATCACTTGAAAGACTTCATTAGTGTGCCTAGGAACCCTTCAGTGGTATCAGAGCCTAGCTAGAGCCTTAGGCGAAGTCCAGACGGAATTAGAACTCCGATCGAATCAAAACCCAAACCCTAATATTGCTCTCTGGACTTTTTCTGAAATCATGGTTTTTTCGAAATTAAAAATATGCAGAAAAATCAGCAGGTAATCCTAAGACTTACTGTGAAATTCGAGAGCATGATTCCTCAAGAGTGCGGCGGAACCGCGGCACAAGCATGGCTTATGCGGCGGTTCCGCGGCCAAGTTGACCCATCATCTGTTTAACTTTTCACAGTAACTCCTAATTTTTAGTGCTGGTTTTCCTGGGAATATTTTAATATTTATTCCAGAGTTTTATTTTCTGGGTTGTATTGGGGACTCGGTGTATTCGATCGGACTGTCTAATTTTTGTCGGTGTGCTTTTTCGGGTATTTTTAGAATATGTTAAAAAGTTCGACCGGATATAAATACCCAATTTTTCCCCTGTCGGGAAATTTCCAAGTGTTGGATTTTTCCGTAGTTTAACGACGTTCTAAGTAGTGCAAGTAACGCGATGGACCCTCTAGAAGACAACAAACCTTAACTTGATTATGTGACCGTCTTGAACTGCCCTTTGAACCTTCGGGTTTGGGGCAGTACGGCGTGTCACATGTGAGGCGTTGGCTTGACCCTTCTACGGCTGGACCGTTGGTACTGAGGCACGAACTGAATGTTGTTAGACTTATTTCATGTGTTGAGCTGTGTCGGGAAAACTTGGGTGTTCGATTGTTCGATCGGAAAGTTTAACATTTTCTATTTATCCGGAATGTGATACAATAATTGGAATTCACAAGTAGTTATGAGATAACTGAATGAATGTTATAAACATAGCAGTTTAGTCTCACTTGATCGGTTGCCACGGAATTTTGATGTGATCAAAAGTCCGTCGCAATCACGTAGCGTACGCGGATACTCGCCGGGTAAACTTAATAGACAGCCTCACTCCATAGCCCCGACCAAGTGACTGTAGGAGAACCCCGTCGCCGAAAGTATCCGTTCGGGTGCTCGCGGTAGCGGTGTTCCGCCTTGGTGCACTTTGTCGACGCGTCGGGGGTGCGGCCGTCTACTGAAGTTTGCGACGAGCATTCGATCAGAATGTCGGGAATCCTGTTGAATTGCCCGACTTGATATTGAAAAGAGTTTTCGATAATGAGACTAAAATGCGGGGTTTATAATTGTTAGGCATGCGATGTCTAAAGAATTCATTTGATTAGGCATGTGATGTCTAAAGGAGTTGCGGATTCCAACTGTTGTAGTTTTACACTTTCTTTTCTGTGACCGTAAGTGTAATATGTGATATCGCCGGTTTCGTTGCTATATGTCAACGACAATTGGGATGCGCATATTTACTTACGTTGATGACATGTGATGTTATGTGTTGCTGGATATGTTATATTGGATCGTCGTATTTGAATAGCCGGGGGGGTTTTATGTGAGATGAATGTTTTTCATTTTCATTCATGTAAAAACTTGTATGTAATATTCTTTTATTGGGGCACTTCCAGGTTGCGGAAGTTGTCACCGTTGATGTATATTATTTACTTTTCCGCATTAGGATAGACCCAAGGAGGGGAGCACAAGTAACCGGGTTCTGGGGTCCAGTGGGAGACCAACTCGAGGAGTCGAGTCCGGGTCTCCTAACCCTAGAATTGGTAGGGTTGCTTGCCGCTCTCATAGGGGTCTAGGGGTGTGGGATTGGCTATTCATCACGACCGTGGAATCCGTGTTTTATACTGGCTCGTATTGAAAACACGGACGTCCTAGTATATCCAATATTTCATATGTTTCTTCTGCTGTGATTTATCTGTGATGTGATCATGTGATATTCTGTAACAGATATTATATATAGTATATATGATATATTATATAGACGTTGCTTATGTTTTACACCCGCGCTAGCCCTGCCTCGCTCTGGCGTTAGTTACCTAACCTAACGGTGCAGACGGGACATCGAGGCGAATGCGGATGGCATAAGCGTACGTTATATTTATCTGTGATGGTTAGGTGGACTTAAATGATGGGATATTCATTAATGAGATTAATGAAATAAAATAAACCTAATTGATGTTGTGGAATCGAATTTCAAAATAAAAAACAGGTAGCTACAGTTCTTGCTTTGCATCGCGGTGTTCCTTGTAGAACATCCTGCACCTTATTCGATAAGGAAAGGACCGAGATCCCTTCATCGGGAGTGACTCCTTTAGCAATAACTGGCAGATGCTACAATCCTCGGTTTTTCTTTTGATCGCTTCTATAGTTTCTGCTTTGCACAGTGATATATATGCTATATCCCGCACCTCATTCGACGAGGAAAGGGCCGACGATCCCTTCACCGGGAGTGACCCCTTTAGCAAAACTAGAAAAGCTTCAAAAACATTCCATTTAAAAAACCATTTGATTCCGCAACGAGATCAAGTTCAAAGCGTTAAAGGTTTTCACAAAAACCATTCGCAACCCTCCGTCATTTTAGGAAGTAGAGTACTTAGTATTCGTGCTGTGTTTGTTGACCATAGTCAAGGCACAGTGTACGGTAGCTAAGTGATGTCTTCCTACACCGCCTATGATGCGATTAGTTAGGACAGTCGCGTGACTTTGTTGACCTTAGTTAAGGGTCATGTGGGTGGGTCTGATTAATCACGAAATGACAGGTAGAACTTGACTAGTACTTATGATTTGTTGACCATAGTTAAGGTCATAGGTGCTAGGGGTAAAAACCTTTATCGGGAGTTTCAAGTGTTGAAATTTGCAATGAGATTGCATACCTTCTATATGATAGTTGGATCCCGATACCCACTGCGAGTAATTGTTACTCCTGGGAGAGTTTTGCACTTTACAATTAGCCGATCAAGTAGGTGTCTAGAAAGGTGTCAACGGGGTTACGCCTCTGGGAAAGCGAGGTTTACAGTAATTAGATCCGTGCGAAAGCACGGGGAACCTCCCTCAAAGTACCGACACTGGCCTGGCTGAAAGATTGGAGAACTTGTAGAGTGTAATTAATCCCGGCTAGTCTTTCCTTTTAGGGTTTGAAGGAAGATTTGATAAAAACAGTGGGAGCCATCCTGATTAGATAAAATAAATAACCAATCTGATCTTGCAAGAGCGCACGCTGAGTGTTTTCTTCTCTCTCTCTCCAGGTAGTGACCATATCACGCCTTAATCAAGATAATAATATAGATATATTGACCGAACCCGCTTGTTATACTGAGCTGGGGAACGTTGGTCCCGCTCCAACTTATAATTGTTATAAGACAGAGCAGGAAATAGGGGAATACCAGATTTCCCGTGCCGCCCAAACGAAGAAAGTGCATGCTGATGCATCTCCTTCGGGTGTGTTCATTATAAAGAACTGTTTCTCAGTATCCTCTGCATCCTGGGTATATGATACCGGATCAGGATCCCAAATATGTAATCTGTTACATAGGGCTACAAAAAGGTAAAAAAATACTGAGAACGGGTGATAAGTTTCATGAGACAGAAAACGGGGCAAGTGTTGCAGCCAAGTCTGTTGGTCACTGTCACCCTGTATTACCAATACATTGATTCTGAATAAATGCTATTAGATACCGAACCTGATATACGAAATCATATCAATATCTTTATTTAGTAAAGAAATGATAAAATTTTGTATTGATGGATAATGTTTGGAACATTTCCTATATCAAAAGTTGATCGGTTCAGGCACGTTATCTAAAAGCATTAATGTTCTAAATCAAACTACAGTTCTTAGTATACGGAACACACACAAGAGGAAGAGTTCAGAAATGAAAGGATCCTTCTTGTGGTATTGTAGACTAGGTCACATCAATGCGACCCGACTGGCTGAAGTTACATTTTAGATGCATATTTAAATCAGTTTGAATTTACATCTTATGAAACTTGCCAGTCATGTCATAAAGATTAGATGACCATAGCTCCGTTTACTGGAAACAGAGAAAGAGTTAGTAAACTCTTGAGACTGATACATTATGATGTATATAAAGTCTCCTGTCTACACATGCCAGGACTGGTTCTTTATACTTCATTATATTCTCTGATAATCTCTCAAGATTCAGTCATATGTTCCTGTTGAAACATAAGTCCGAACCTTTTGAGGTATTCACAGAATATAAGTTAGAAGTAGAGAACTAATAACCGGGTATAAGTATTATGTCCTATGATGAGATCAGGGAGGAGAATACTTGTGCATGGCATTCCTGGACCATTCTAAAGGAGAATGAGATTCTCTCTCCGTACTACTCCTCTGAATACACCACAGCACAACGGTGTATCAGGGCGGAGCAATTGCACAATATTAGATATGGTGTGCTCTATGATGAGTATTACTGAGTTACCTATTTCTTTTTGGGGCTATGCACTTGAAAAGCTGCATACCTATTGAATTAGGTTTGAATCAAATCAGTGCCTACCACTCCATATGAGATATGGTATGGGAAGAACCCATCTCTTAAGCGAGTTAAGATTTGGGGTTGTCCGGCCTATGTTTAAAGCAAAATCCGGACAAAATCGAGGCAAGGTCAGTTCTGTAGAACTGGAAAGGTTCCAGCTATAAAAAACTGCAGCTGATGATTTGACAGAACCAAAGGATTCTATAGTCCCCGACGAACCTCAGCCTCTCCGCCGATCTGGTAGGGTTCCTCACCTGCCGGAGAGATACCTCGGTTTCTCGATGACGGTGGGAGCGAGGAATGCATCATGAGATGATGACCCAACTAGTTTCGATCAGGCCATCAAGAGTAGAGACTCTGTAAGAATGGCTGGATGCTCAGCGATCTGAGATGGAATCCTTATACACCAACAAAGTATGGACTTTGGTTGCTATATCTGAAGGGTTAAATCCCCATCAGGAGCAAGTATATCTTGAGAAGATTACTGGGTGTAGATGGAAAAGTTGAGACTTTCAAAGCTAGACTTATTAAAGGTTTTCGTCATCGACCAAGAGTGGAAAATGATGAAACCTTTTCCAGGGACTATACTTAAGTCCATCCAGATCCTACTTAACATTGCTACATACCATGACTGCGATATCTGGTGGTTGGGTGTCATGACTACTTATCTAAATACTGATTTAGAATAGAAAGTCTATAAGTACACAGCCAGAGGGCTTCGTAAACAGTGGGAGCAGCGGAAACATGTGCAAGTTGCTTTACAGGATAAAGCAGGCATCGCGGAGTTGGAACGTCTGTTTTGATGTGATAGTCAAACAGTTTGACTTCATCAAAATGGTAGACGAACCTTGTATATACAAAAGGGTAGTAGAGAGTAAGGTGGTCATCTTCGTATTGTACGTAGACAACATACTCTTGATAGGAAAAGAGTTTCCTATAATACGATCGGTCAATCTCCTATTATCACAAGGATTCTCCAAATAGGATCAAAGTGATACCTCCTAAATCCTGAGTTTTCATCTATGAGATAGATGTAATTGGATTCTAGGATTCTCACTAGATGTAGTGAGATGGTATCAATCGATCCTGGGGAGAATCACTGGAAGAGTTCCAGGGTGATAAAGACGACTGAATGTCAGTCACAGGCATTGTCTTTACCCTCAGTAAAGGGACGGTATGTTGGAAGAGTTCCAAGCTAGATACCGTGGCAAACTAGACGATAAAGGCTGGTAACATCGCTATTAAAGATACTACCAAAGAGGCAGTTTGGGTGTATATTGGTTCATAAGATGAACTAGGTTCCTGCCATTGTATGACAATGGAAGTGTGGCTTCGGCCCTTGGAACCCTGGTCCCATCAGTGACCCAGACATATTCTGAGGCAGCATCACCTGATCATGGAGATAGTTGATCTCCAGGTTGATCGAGGTTAGGAGAGTAGACTCAGAGGACAACACGGCGGATCCACTCACGAAGGCCTTTTTCCCAGAGAGAGACTCATATGGGATGGTTGAGTATTAGATACTGCAACCACTGCTACAGATGGCCCTAGTGCAAGTGGGAGATTGTTAGTTATATGTATGCCCCAGAGGCCATTACTGTACATTGGATGTATATTGTAGTGGATGCTGGGACATATATAGGTAGGACTTTCTTGCTCGACATGATAGTACGCTATCTGGTTGCTCTTTATCTTAACATGTATACTTTCTGTCTCTCTGATTACATGTTGATAAAGCCCTTAGGATGTGTACTCGACTTCCAGGACTATGATGAAGACCATACTAGTGGGACCTGGGTAGTCAATGAGTACATCCTTCATTGTTCCTAGTCGAGGGAATATCGAGACGGGGCATCGATATTCCAGAGTAGACTAGCGTATATCTTCTCGACCTATGCGATGGGCGATGGATGATCCCATATCCATTGGTGTTTGACATCGGAGATGGTATGCGGGTGCTCAGTGGAGACTGGGTACACTGAACGGACTCACCGAGAACTCCCAGATGGTATTATACCTCACGTCAGATGGCAGTTCTCTGGTGATACTGGTACAGCTTAGTCTGTTGACCCGAGATCGTCATAGAGTCTTGTGTGTCTCCCACTGTGCTTTGATTTCCACCCTACCACGGCTCTACTGAGTTGTGCAAACAGGTGGTTTTTGGGTACAGTCCCGATTCACATGGAGGCAATGAGCGATAGGAGGGGATTCGTCTCTCCCGGTATTGGGGGTTGATGTTGCGCTATGCTCGACTGGCCATAACAGGAAATCCCTGGCCAGGGTTGCAGTGACCTACTGGTAAGTGTTATCAGTAGTTTCACACATATCATGGACTTCACGTCGGCATGACTTATCGAGCTATTGGGGTCTGACGTTTACCACCCCTAGGCGAGATATGCGACATATCAGACGAACAGACCGGACTGTACGGTAAGTGTTACTGGTTGGATTCACAGGAGTGTGAGCGGGCTTGCTCGTCGATATTCTGATTGCTCAATACCCGGGTGGCCGTTACGTTTAGCAGACCGCTTGCGGCTTGTGGGTGTTTGATATGATCATCATCTGCTGCCGGCGTATTGACGAGTCTTTAGAATCCTACACAGAGGTTTCCTGGCTCAAGCGAAACGAAATAGGAGCGCATATGAGATATGTGCGGGACCGAGAATAATGCGTGTATGTGATACCGTATTCTATTCTCGCGATGAATGTATCGAATGGTTATATGCGATATAACCTAGTTATCGAATCAAGGATTGATTCGATAAGCCGATACATTGGATACTAGCCGGTTATATGCGACATGACCGGATCGTTAAATCAAGTGTTGATTTAATGATTTGATGTATAATTATATATTTGATATATTACTTTGCATTAACTAGTATTGGTTCACTTTAAATGGATTTTCTCACTTGAAATGCACAAGTTGTATATGTGATATACTTTTGTGCATAAGATTGTATCATGTTTGATAATACATGCAAGCTAGGGTTAGTGTGAAGAATTGACCATGGTTATATGAATGGTTAGGGTTTCATTTTATTTACTTATTCATTTATTTATTCTTTTTGTTTATTTTGGCAAAAGAAAAAGATAAAGAGAAAAAGAATGGTTGCTAGTTTTGGTTTTTGTTGAAGTTTCTTGAAACTTTGACCAAGTCACCATTCTTGTCTCATCCTTAACCATAATCATTCAAGTTAACCATGGTCCATTCTCTACAACTAACCAAGGGTTAGTAAATGATAAGTATTGATTTATTTATGATTTACATAACACTTATGATAATTCTTCATCATCATCTTCTTCTTCATCTTCAACTTGGAAAAAGCTTGCACCATCAATGGCAACTAGCCAAAATGAGTGAGAAATCCAAATCTAAAGTCTACCCACTTCCTATTTCTTCATCCTCTATCTCTTGCCAAGTTGTATAGGGTGTTTCCTTCACAAGTTTTCAAGGCTTGGTGAAGTTGGAGCTTGTTCTTGTGATGCCTCGACGTAGATCATCTTCGGCATCGAACCGACAATCAAGCCCGCCCATTCTTCGGATGCCAATGCTAGAGTCAAGGGTTCGATTTGGACAGCGGAGGAAGATCATCGCGGAGCTTAGGAAGTGGTGGACCGGATCTATAAAGGTTGTAGTCACTTTCCCTTAGCATTTAATTCGATTACATGCTTGCTTCGCCTATATATCTAGTTAACGATCCGTATTAGGGTTTGTAGGCACAAGGAAATTTTTGATTTGTGCATGTTTGATCACTTGAAAGACTTCATTAGTGTGCCTAGGAACCCTTCAGTATTTTCCGTTCACTCTTAGTTAAGTTGTTAACTATTTGCATGTTTCGCCTAATCTCCAGTCAAAGATCGCATTAGGGTTTCTCGGCACCGGAATTTTTTGAATTCGGCATGGTTGATGCCTTGTGAGACCTCCTTAGAGTGCCTAGGAACCCTACACCTTCTTCTTCCTTCCTTTGGCCCTAGCCTTGGACCCGGAAGAAGAAGCACTGCTAAAAAACATAGCGGGTATTTCCCTTGCCTTCTGCAAGGTGCCCTCTGCACTCCTCAACATGTTAAGGAGTTCTGGAAGTTCAACTTCTTTTCTTTGAATGTTGAAGTTCAGAATAAACTGGGCGTAGGTGGAAGGGAGGGACTGGAGAATAAGGTCTGTATAGAGCTCATTATCCAAAGTCGTCCCAAGGTCTGCGAGCTCTTCTATATAGCCTATCATCTTTAGGACATGTTCTCCTACCGATGATCCGACGGTCAACCAATCGAAACAAGTTCTTTGAGGTCTCGTATCTTGCTATATGAGATTTCTCTCCATACAGATCTTTTGTATGGAGAAATATGGATTCAAGATCCATATCCTCGTGCCTCCTTTGATGTTCATTGTTCATCGAGGCAAGCACGATGCACTTGGCCTTCGCGCAATCTATCTCCCAGGTTTTGTGGATTTCCTTATCCACATTACTGGATTTGGGACCTGGGACTTCAGGTGCCTTAGTGGTGAGGACATACCCCAACTTGTCATAGGTCAAAGCCATTTTGACATTCCGTAGCCAATCTTTATAGTTTGGCCCTGTCAGTATATTTTTCTCTAAAAGTAACTTAAGTCCAGTCATTTTCAGGGTCGCTGCAAGTAGGAGAGAGAGAAGAAACACTTTAGCATGATGCTCTTGCAAATTTAGAGTGGTTTTTTGTTTATCTAAACTGGCTGGCTCCCACTATTTCTCGAATCCTTCCTCAAACCATAAAAGAAGAATTAGCCAGGACTATTCTCACCGTACAATACTTGCTTAACCGTTCAGCCAGGCCAGTGTCGATACTTCGAGGGAGGTTTTCCAACGCTTTCACGAAGTCCCTTAATTAAATAACCTCTTTTCTCTGGGGGCGTAGTGATTCGTATGTCAAAAACTATTTCTAAACCGCAATCAAGAACGGCGTCGCATGAAGCTAGCCGGTGAGTATGGGTCGGTCCACAGGGATGTTGTGAATCTCCTAGTCGCGCTAACGAGTTAATTCCGAAGGGTGTTCGGATTGGTTATTAAATCTAAAAATCTAATTAATCAATATAATTATCTAGATCTATTCTTGCTAGGGCTAGGTTTAGGGATGGTTTGGAAATGCAAGTAAACCTCAACGCTTTCTATACCCGAATGAAGATCTATGAGGAGTTATGGTAATTATCAATAAAGGGGATTAGATCCATTCGCGAAGGTGTTCCTTCCTCTAGGTTCTTGTCCTTCCTTTAGAGATCCTTACCCTAACCTCCATGGAAAACGCGCGCAACCGGGCTTTTACACTACGGTATCACCGCTACCTCGAGAGATAGGGTGCCGTAGGGCGCGGTGTGTGCGTGTATGCATGGAGTCCTATTGTAAATATATAATGGGTAAGAAAGGGATGAGAGATCTCAACTCTCAAAATCCTTCCCCAAAGCTAACTCTAAACAATTTCCTAGGGCATGGAATTAAATCTACCTAGGGCAAAGAATTTAAATCTAAACTAGAGCAATTCAATAAATCTACTTACAGATGTCTCTCTCCAAACATCAACACAGGTTTGTCAGATCTGAATTCATGATTTGAAAAAGAGGCACCGATGCTCTCCATAAAGAGATCTATATTTTATTATTAAAAGGAGGCATAAGGTTTACAATCTTTAAAGTTCCTATTTATAGAGAATAGGAAACCCTAGGTTACATTTTGATTCGCAAATCTGCTATTACAAAAATACCCCTAAGAAAAAAGACCAAGTCAACGAGCCTCTGAATTTTGGTAAAAAAATAATTCTCCTTTGGCTTCTTCTGGCCGCGGAACCATGGCAACGGCAGGCTTGGGCCGCGGTTCCGCGGCCCAATAATGAGTTCAGAGGATTATATTTTGCTGGGCTGCTTCAGGGTTCTTTGGGCTTTTCATTTCTTTAGTATTTTCTCCATTTGGGCTTCTACATTGGTTCCAGATCTTCAGTGAACAATTTGCAATGGATTTTTAACCGTTCGCTTTGTATTCTTAGACCTTGCGTTGCCTTGTTAATTGTGAACTGTCTTTCGATGTAGGCTTGACTAAGATCCTCCCATTTGTTGGTCAAAAGTCCATATTTTCATCGTCTTTACATCATTTTCACTGTTTCCTGTCCAAGAACCTATAACCTGTAACATGTAGCAGACATGCGTCAAAAGTACCTGTTTATTTATAAAAAGAATAAGAATGGGGAATATAATAATGCAATATTATGGTGTGAACAAATACCCGCAAACTTATCTTTTGCTCGTCCTCGAGCAAACTTATTTTTTATTCACTAAAATCCTAACCACGCTTTCGCAGGGAAACGCGATTGCACTGAGCTCGTGCAACAAGCCGTTAAACCTCTAGGTGTCCCTAGTAGGAGGAGTGTTGTCTCCTGATGGTTTTCAGCGGATACTACCCACAAAATCCTATCAATTCGGCTTTTCAACTTTTGTTCTCCAATTAGGTTTTCTAACAAGGAATTCTATTATCTTTGACTCGTAAATTATCCACCCACATTCTTCACACTTCCTCATCATCTAACTTAAGATTATATATATCTGCAGACTTGCTTAGCTTTCGGCATTTCTTAAGTTTTCCTTCTAGGGTTCCATCTCCTCTTAGGAATTTTTATCGACTCTACTAAAGATACAAGTTCTATTCTTCATTCCTTTCTCTCATCTAAACTCCAATCACATATCCCTACGTGTGTGTATAGATCACCCCTACTCTTGGAAATTCAAATCAAGCAATCATACTCTTGTCCGTTGTCCAAAGCACTTCTTGATTGGTGAATTTTTAATTGAATTTTGCTTACACATCGTTCATGCGACCGTTAATACTTCTTGAGGTACCAACAACCGATTACAAGATGCGTTAGCACTTTAAAGCGTACTTTCTAGTTTTGCAACACCCAAGACTTTCGCAGTGACTCCCAAACCAGTTGGTCTAAGGCACTAGGTGATGAAGCACCCTCGCTAAATATTTTTCTATATTTGCAGCCTTAAGTAATCACAAAAACCAGTGTCCATTTTTTTTATTCTTTATTCACACTTATATATTTTTTTTCATTTTCATTGTACTAAGGACTTTAGACAAGATCATTTCAAGGTCTCTTCTACCATTCCAAGTTTCAAGGTGCGTGAATGTGCAAATTGTAGGGTATATATTTTCAGAATCTAGACTTAAGCTAGGAACTATTTTTCAAACTTATACTCTAATAAAAGCTTCAATATTTCCCTTTGTTTCGACTTAGCCCAAGAAGTGAACCCAAAATTTGCCTATTTCTAAATAAACTACAAAGACATATACTTTCTACCGCTAAATTTTAAGGAAGGTTATTTTAGGGTTTTTAATTTACTAAGTCTAAGATCTAGTTGTTCCTAGCTAGTTAACCTATTTTTCAAACTCAAGTCAATTAGCCAAAATTGAATACATTAATTTTTATAAATTTTGAAATTTTTCAATTTTTTATGGGTTTTTCAAATAAATATGCAAATGCAAAAATATATACAAATGAATGCGAAGGAAGAAGACGTACCGAGCATACCCCCAAACTTGAACTTGACAGTGTCCTCACTGTCATGCTAAACCAAGAGGGTCAAAATACCGGCACTCCCCTGTTTATTTATTTATAGTTTTTTTTATTGTTTTGAAATTTATTTTTTTATTTTTTTATAGAAAAAGAAAACAAAAAATATATATACATACATACAACAAGTTTCCCCCTAAACTTAAGCTTGGCCTTGCACAAGCCAAAGGTTAGCACCAACCATTCAAATATCTTATCGTGGTAATGGTATAGTTGGTGAAAGGAGGGAGTGGAACGAAGAGAGATGAGAAGCACACGAGACCGAATGGGAAGAAGAGTGGAATATGGTCTCGGTGGAGGAGAAGAATGGCGGAAAGGAGAATGAAGGGTAGCACGATCTTGAGGGTGTAAATCGAGTGAATAAATTAGTGCAATTTGGGATGACCGAAGTGTGAAAACTGATTGTGCTAACCTATCAACTCGTCGTGCAATGGGGTCAAATCTCTCAAGATTCACAAGAAAACATGGGTACGCCGAACTTGGTATAGGAGATGAAAGCGTAACGGTCATTTGTACGGTCGGAACAATAGGAAGGACGAAAGGGAGTGAATTAAGGATAGTATCATTTTCACCGTAGTAAACTGTCTCGAACTTGAAAGATTCCATTAATGGTTCGAAACTACTGTAAGCAACCGAGTTTGATGGTTCAACTAACTCATCTGAAAATGTAAAGGACTCAAACTCGGGCGGTGAGTCATCAACATCGTCCGAAAAAGTGAAACACTCGTAAGTGTTATCATCTGTGAGAACTGTGTCAGATTCAAAGGAAAAATTTTCAAGCTCACAGTCTTCAAGCGGGGTCGGAACGATGGGAAGGAGGGAGGGTAATATAACAGTCAAAGGTTCAGGATGATGAATTAGAAAATCAGACACATCAAATAAAAATGGTTCAACCTCAATATGGTCCTCAAAACTCTCCTCAATACTATCCTTATAATTCTCCTCAAAATTCAACTCATCCATGCCATTATCATCAATATCCAGACACATATGAAGTTCGGGAGAAACATCTAATGACTCGGGATGATGATTTGAACATAAAATTTCAATCAAATCGACAGATTCATCATCCGAAATATTCCCGGCGTCTATATCCTCAATCAAGTGAAAATCAATTTCTTTAAACACCTCCTCAAAAGCATGGATATTTATCGGTTTAGGTTCTAGAGTGGAGGTGTAAAGGGCAAACGGATTAGGTGCGGTTTCACTCGAAAGGGGTTCTTCACAATTTGGCAAATCAAACACTACAAAATCACACAACTCGTTTTTATTTTCAACGGGTGAACTATTTAAGGCAATCGATGGAAAACCGGAGTTGTGGGCTTCAATTGGGTAAGGGTATGTTTGATTTGGAAATCCTCTCTCATTCTCACTCTGTCCAACCGCCTCCTTATACATTGAAAAATTTGAAGCTAGTGGGAAACTAGCTACCGCTTCAGTAGGTTGCATAAGGGCGGCTAAGGACGCTTCCACATTCCTAGTCATTTTATTTGTTGCTGCAATGTACGCTTCCAACGACTCTTCCAAACTAGACTTAGGTGGTGAGGGGGTTTCGGTAAAAGATTAGAAATCGTGTGGATATGCAAAAATCCCTAATGGCTGTGTAGAATCAATGTCTAGTGAGGGTGCGAAAGTCGGGTAGGACTGGTAGGAAGTGGGTGATTGGACAGGGGTAGGGTCAACATATGGATAAAAAGGTGAATAGTCGTGTGGATCCCTAGAACTAGATGAGTGGAGAGGGATGAAAGATCGTCTGCTAGATTGAGCAATATGCTCAGCAATGGACATCGGCTTAGGAGTGACATAAGGACTTGAAAAAGTGGTGTCAATATATGGAGGTGGTAAAGGTTGACTTGGTTGACACAAAGTGGGTTGAAAAGTCAAACTATTTCTCCTAGACGCCTCTATTTGATCTTTCAAAGATTTTTTTGGCAAGGAAGGATCGCCTTTAAATTAACAGAACAAATTGACAGAACAAATTGACGTACGACGCAAGATTAGGTTCGGGATACCAAAGTTCGGCTAATGATTTATTATGTGGGGTACCCATGTTAGAAGAAAAGGTGAAAAGAAAGAATGTTTGTGGGGGTGCAAGGATTTATTTGGGGAAAAAAATTTGCAAGTTTCCGAATAATAATTTTCCTTTTTCTTTTTCTTTACTTGATAATTGTTGCAAAAAAGATTTTTAGTTAAAGATATGCAACCGAAAAAATATTACATGCAATCAGTTATTATTTTAAGCATATCACAAGAATCTTTATTTGGAAAAATTGTTGCAAAAAGATATTCGAGAAAAGATATGCAACAAAAAAGATTACTTGCAATCAATTTCTATTTTGAGCGGGGCCCAAAAATCCTGCACAAGATTGTTATTTGGAAGTGAATATATTTCTAAAGTGCACAAAATCCTGCAGGCATTTCCAGAAAAGATATTTCAAAAATTACAGAGGAGGAACAAAGGAAGCTTACAGAGCAAATTTCACGAACAGAGGACACCAAAAGGCCGCGTTTCCGCGGTATAAACGCATTACTGCTGCGTTTTCGCGGGAGTCTAGTCAGCATGAGTCCCCAAAATTTTTCTGTTGCTCTGACTCGACAAGACGGTCGCGGTTCCGTGGCCTAAGGTAGGTTTGGCCGCGGAAAGGCGGCGCTTTGGGCGGTTCACTGCTCCAAAAAAAAATCCACTGTTGTGTCGTTTAAAATATCTTCTGTTCCGATATCCCGTTTTCTGTTTCGCTTTCTGGAAATTTTCAGATCCGAATTTGTATATCCTGCAAAATTCAAATAACAAAGTATCCCTTCCAAAAATAACAGATTATATATATTTTTTATATTTATTGGATTTTTTCAGATTTTTATGATTTTTTAATTTAAGATTAACCCGAAATTGCAAATAGGAAATTTCTACGCCATCCCCGGCAACGGCGCCATTTGATTCGTATGTCAAAAACTATTTCTAAACCGCAATCAAGAACGGCGTCGCATGAAGCTAGCCGGTGAGTACGGGTCGGTCCACAGGGATGTTATGAATCTCCTAGTCGCGCTAACGAGTTAATTCCGAAGGGTGTTCGGATTGGTTATTAAATCTAAAAATCTAATTAATCAATACTAATTATCTAGATCTATTCTTGCTAGGGCTAGGTTTAGGGATGGTTTGGAAATGCAAGTAAACCTCAACGCTTTCTATACCCGAATGAAGATCTATGAGGAGTTATGGTAATTATCAATAAAGGGGATTAGATCCATTCGGGAAGGTGTTCCTTCCTCTAGATTCTTGTCCTTCCTTTAGAGATCCTTACCCTAACCTCCATGGAAAACGCGCGCAACCGGGCTTTTACACTACGGTATCACCGCTACCTCGAGGGATAGGGTGCCGTAGGGCGCGGTGTGTGCGCGTATGCATGGAGTCCTATTGTAAATATATAATGGGTAAGAAAGGGATGAGAGATCTCATCTCTCAAAAGTCTTCCCCAAAGCTAACTCTAAACAATTTCCTAGGGCATGGAATTAAATCTACCTAGGGCAAAGAATTTAAATCTAAACTAGAGCAATTAAATAAATCTACTTACAGATGTCTCTCTCCAAACATCAACGCGGGTTTGTCAGATCTGAATTCATGATTTGAAAAAGAGGCACCGATGCTCTCCATAAAGAGATCTGTATTTTATTATTAAAAGGAGGCATAAGGTTTACAATCTTTAGAGTTCCTATTTATAGAGAATAGGAAACCCTAGGTTACATTTTGATTCGCACATCTGCTATTACAAAAATACCCCTAAGAAAAAAGACCAAGTCAACGAGCCTCTGAATTTTGGTAAAAAAATAATTCTCCTTTGGCTTCTTCTGGCCGCGGAACCGCGGCAACGGCAGGCTTGGGCCGCGGTTCTGCGGCCCAATAATGAGTTCAGAGGATTATATTTTGCTGGGCTGCTTCAGGGTTCTTTGGTCTTTTCATTTCTTTAGTATTTTCTCCATTTGGGCTTCTACATTGGTTCCAGATCTTCAGTGAACAATTTGCAATGGATTTTTAACCGTTCGCTTTGTATTCTTGGACCTTGCGTTGCCTTGTTAATTGTGAACTGTTTTTCGATGTAGGCTTGACTAAGATCCTCCCATTTGTTGGTCAAAAGTCCATATTTTCATCGTCTTTTCATCGTTTTCACTGTTTCCTGTCCAAGAACCTGTAACCTGTAACATGTAGCAGACATGCGTCAAAAGTACCTGTTTATTTATAAAAGGAATAATAATGGGGAATATAATAATGCAATATTATGGTGTGAACACGTAGCCCCGCTGACACCTTTTTCGACACCTACTTGGTTTATAGCATTGATCGTTAAGTGACGAAACTCCTGATGAGTAGCATATACTCACAGTAGGACCGGGATCCAAATATCATCGTATGATAATGTTGAAGGAATCCTACCAACATTCATCAAACTCCAAATGGTATGCACCTCTTTGCAAATTTCAGTTTCTTTAGAAATTCCCGATATTAATTTTTCCCCCATGCTCTTATGACCTTGGCGTTGGTCAAAATGTCATAAGTCACATGTCAAGTTCTACCCATCATTATCTTGTTAATTTGAACCCATCCATACATATCCCTGACGTTGGCCAAATGATAATACGACTGTCCCAAACTAACTCATCTATCTATGCAACAAATGAATACCCAGCTGCTACCAAACACTATGCCTTGGCGTTGGTCAAAATGCATAGCTTGAATACTACCGAATACCCAAATGAAATGACGGAGGGCTACGAATGGTTTTGGCGAAACTGTGAATGTAGTGAACTTGATATAACCGAAGGAACCTAATAGCTTTTAAAAGGAGTGGTTAAAGCTCCGCAATTAAAAATATCTTCTGTTTTAAAATTAACTAAGTGGTTTCTTTTAAATTGTTCCAAGGATTAAACTTTGGTTTATTTTCTTTGCATTAATAATAATGCGTCCCATCATTAACCTATCATTGCAGAAAACAACGAAAATACAACGTCCTCTTATGCCATCCGCATTCGCCACTGGGTCCCGTCATCACCCGTTAGGTTACTTAACTAACGGCAGAGCGGGGGCTGGGCTAGCGCGGGTGTAAAACATAAGTGACGTCTAAATAGCTATCATATATAGATATTGTGCATTCGTCAGACGCAATAATAGGCATTCCAGATCACAGATGAACATTATTGGATATGCAAGCAATCCGCGTTTCTTTTGAGCCTGCAACGAAAGACGGATTGCACAGTTGTGATGAATAGCCATTACCCCACCCTAGACTCCTATGGGTACGGCAAACTACCCACCAAGTACCCGAAGTGAAGCGGTCTCCCTCAACAACGTGAGTAGGCCGCTAAACACTTCAAAGTACCCGGTAGTTTGTGCAGCCCACCTTGGGTCTATCCAAGGAGCAAAAACAGTAAAATGAAATAATACAATGGTGGCAACAACTGCAACCTGGATGTGCCCCGCAAAATAATATTACAACATATTACAATTACATCGAATGAATTAATATAATAACCCATCACAAACCCCGTCTAATCATCACAACAATCCAATACAGTTCATAACCACAAACAGTAAAAACCATTACAGAAATGTGCAAACCCCTGCCAACCGACATACTAGCAGTTAGGGGAGGTTTACGAATACATTATACAATCACAGATATAATCTTATTAGCCAAACATCGTATAATTTGGATCGAGCAAACACTTTAGATTCTACTCCAAAACTTCTCTGTGCACCTGAGACTTGAGCAGAAAAATAAACATCCCAGAAAACACAAAAATATCACAGAAGAGTTACTGGAGCAAACTAGGTTGAATCGGCTTCAACTCGGCCGCGGATCCGCGGCGGATCGGTGGGATCGGCCGCGGTTCCACGGTCATTTGGCCGATTCAAGAACCCTTTTTTCACCAGTAACCTTATAATTCCTTGCTTGTTATTTTAGAGGTCCCTGAAAAAATTTTAGGGCCTGTTTTAAAAACGACAGAAACTTAGTGATATCGATGTCTTTTCGGTTCGTTTTGCGTTCGAAATTCACACGACTTTGCTAATGAGTTAATTATTGTTTATCCTGGCTCTGATACCACTGTAAGTCGATGTACAACACCCCACGAGTTGCGGGGAGGCGGAAATATGAAAAACGATCTTGTTCTTTAAGTAAACATCGACTAACCGAAGAATCTTTACTAAACTATAACTAACACAAACATAGGAGTTCTTAACTACTATGAAAAGAGATTATACCTAGTGAACCTTGTCCTTCTTCTTTTCGTTATCCACCTCCTCCTCGACCTCCTCTACGTAATAGACGATCCACCCGAGAGCTTCTATTCCAAGCTTCACCTCTAAACTTGAGGTAACTAGGTTTCTTTAGTTGCTAATCAAAGATACCTAGGTGATATAGAGTATGGTTATGGATTAACAAGTCTATCTAATCCTTGATCTCAACACATGAGTCGTAGGATTAGGGTTTGAAGAGAGAGAGCTTGAGGAGAGAGAAGGTGAGCAAGAGAATGAGAAGAAATAATGAACTCTCATGAATATATGAAGCATAATGTTTTATGAAATATATAAAATAAATCATTTAACAACCATGCTTCATTGATTCAAATGCGTGATTCATCTCATGAGTCATTAGAACATTAAATGATGCATTAACTCCATGGATGAATCACACAAATGAGTCACTAAATCAATAAATGCAAATGCCACCTAAACCCCCAAGTCACCATCCTTCTAGAAGCTTCTCGCGAAATTACGAGAACGCCCCTCTTATCCGTGAAAACACGGAAAAACTTTAGACTGTATAAATCCAATAACCCGATACTAGAATCTGGCTTAAACCAAAGCCGGCTAGTAAAAACTGTCCGAATGTCGTGCGTGCGTAAACACACGTATGCGTCCGAACTCTTGTCGTAAAACCATACGACCTCTACATCGTTTCGCCTGGAGCAGGAAAACTCTCTGTATGGGACTCTAAACACTCGACTACTACGCTGGCAGTGGGTTTAACCACAAACCGCAAGCGGCACTAGCTGTACGTAACAGTCCCCAGGTAGATGTCGATAAGAAGGCCGATGAGGAAACCAATCCGAACTCCTACTGAGCCTGATGTGACAATCTCCGTACAGTCCGGTCTGTTCGTCTAAGACTATTGCATATCGGGCCTAGGGGGCGGCAAGCGTCAGTCCCCTAATAGTGGTATAAGTCGTGTCGGAGTGAAGCCCATTACACCCTGAGAAACTACTGGAACCTACCAGTAAATCTCGCTTGCCCTGGCCAGGGACTTTGCGTAATGGCTCTCTGACACAGCGCGATATCAACTCCCAATACCGGGAGAGACGAATCCTATCTAACCGCCACTGCCTCAAAGTGCTCGGGACTGCACCCAACTGCTACTTGTTTGCACGACTCTTTTGAGCCGTGGTAGGGTAGCAATCTAAGAACAGTGGGACACACTCGAGGCGAAGTAGCAGTGTCAAGTCTGCGGACCATGCTGTACTCATGTCACCTGGGAACTGTTAACTGACGACGGGTATAATACCAACCAACAGTTCCCCGCGAGTCCTGTCCGATGTACCCGTAACCCAACGAGCACATGTATACTATCTCCAGTACGACGTACTGACGGCTGTGGGACAGACCATCTCCCCAACTGGAATGAGAAGCGTACACACTAGTCTACTCAGGAGTATCGATGCCCTGTCTCGATAATCCCACGACTAGGGACCTGAAAAAGGATGTGCTTGTAGACTACCCAGCCCCCACTAGTGTGACTGCCATCACAATGCTGGTAGTCAAGCAAGATCCTAAGAGCTCTATCAATACTTATACTCACATATTAAGATAGATAAAACCAAGTAGCATACTACCATGTTTAGCAAGACTGTTATATAACTGTGAATATCCAAAGCTTCCATTAAGTAATATACTAGCTAGTATGATACAATAATGGCCCCTAGGGCATATACACTAACACTAACTGTGGCCCCGCTTGGACAGCAGCACATCAGCCCGGGAGATGGGCTCCCACTTAGACATCGCCACCGTGTCGGGATCATTTGACCGACTCACCCGCGGACAGCTGGCCCCATGCCACTGGGTGGGCGCAGGCCAATCCTCACCCTCAGGCAGCACAACAAACAAAAACTTCTTCTTCCATTCGTGAATGGAAGAAGGTACTACGACGATCCCCGACCTGGCAGCCTCCCCCCGTTGTTTTCTAAAAGAGATGTATACCCAGCTCGGCTCGCCCCTACGAGCACCAGGGTGGTTTTTGTAACAGAGAGAAGAAATCAGGAGACTCCGGCGAAAAGGGATCGAACGTAATTTCAACAGGACCAAGAACCCAAGGAGAATCCTCCAAGAGTTCGGCACTAATTGGTCCGGGGCTAACTCAAAACAGTTCAACGCCGCACTCACCTCAGGTGAGAAGGGCATATGCATCCCGGCCTAAAAGGCTTCCAGGTATAAGGCAATCTCCTTGCCCCGTACCTGGTCTGCCCTCTCCCCCTCCTCAGCCATACGAAGCGAATAGCCGAGAGGAATATGGAAACGAGTCCAGATGGTGGCGAGCTCATCCGCTTGCCTCAGCGTGGATGACGCGCCATGAACACCCGTGACTTACGCTCTGGGGACCACCCCCGTCGCACGACCCTAGGGAGAATTACTAACCCCAACTCCCTGGGGGGACCCCGATCCAGAGGAGAAAGAGGAAGATGTAGAAGAGTAAGCTTCAGAAGACTCTCTAGACTCTACATCTATAGACTCCTCGGAAGAAGACATCTAACCTGATTAAATGGAGGTTTCCTCGGGAATCAAACGCAGGGAATCCGACCTGAGGAGAAGAGCGCCAAGCCAGCAAGACTAGGGACGAGGACATTATGAAGAGGTATGAGCCCTGATGAGGATCCCACCTCTATTTATAGCTGCCGGCATGCGCATCCTACGGCTCCGATCACCTCCCGCCAAAACAACGTTTTGCAACCAATGGCCAACAACATTCTACCTGTCACACTCACATTGGACGCGTCCCTTTGAGCGCGGGAACGCCTGCGGCACGTCTCGCCAGCCAACCAGCGCTAGACACGTGGGTTGTCGCTTCAACGAACGTACACACGATCCGGCGCTTCACCTTTAATGTGAGATCTTCCCCTGATCTGCTGACGTCATCAAGAAAACACTAATCTTTGCCCAGGTATGCGCGCCGATGATATCTTCGAGTGAGAGCTCACCCCAGGTGATCGGTCAGACCACTCTCGACCCGACCCAGGAACGGGTCGAGACGAGAGTGGGGGGTTAATGATGATGCTCGATATCGGTGACTCTGCAGATGCTGACATGTTGCAGATGACGTGTCCTAGAACCTACAAGAAAGGATCAAGAACTTCATTTGGGATCATGCCTCGGGCCCGAGGATCATCCCGACCTTCGGTGGCCTTCCAGACTACCCCCCGGCTCGCCTCCGAGCTATTACAGGACCAAGATGCCTCGGCCCCCCGCTTGTGCCCGAGCCTCCCGTCGAGCTCATCTTCCTCGGTCTCACCGACCGACCCGCAGCGCTAATCACAGGCGCCTCCGCCATGGCTCTATGAATCTCGCAATGCGCGAGATATCCGCCGCCCACGATCCCGTGTTCCACGTCATCATGATCCCCCATTAATGAGCCTGCCTCGTCATTAATGCAGGATCCCGCCTATCACCTGGGCATGGCGCTAGGGGCGTAACGGCCGGCGTGAATCTTGCGTCCGTCTGCCCATTGCTGCCACTATATAAACCCCTCTCTCAGACGATTCAGGTAAGCCATTTTTACTCCATTAGGCCATTACTCTGCCAAAATACCCCGTCTAACTTAATCGTCGGAGGGTCCTCGGTGGCACAACCACCCCGGGACTTTTTTGCATATAGCTCGGCCTCAACCACCCAAAACCCATTGAGATCCATACGCTCTAGGAGTCAACCCTCCAACTCAATCTTAGCCGTCCATCGGCGCTCGCTGCAGATCAACGGAAGATAACATCTGAAGGAGATCCAAAGATCCATCACTTACGAATCGTCCCAAAATGCGTATCGGATATCAATACTCTCGGAAATCCTCGGAAACGCGACTCAGAATCATGAATCTCTTATTTTTTATTTAAATGAATCAAAAAATATTTGAAAAATTTAGGATCTTCCCGATTTACGAACCAGATATCTCGTCTGATTCATGATGGTTATTTTTTCAATTCGAGACTGATATTTGATCCTAATTATTTTTAACTTTAACTCCGATACCTCTAGAGTTTTTAAAATATCGACAAATTCTAGTGTTGGGAATATGTATGCCCTAGAGGCTATTATTGTACATGTGATGTATATTATAGTAATGCTTGGACATATATATAGAGGACTTTCTTGCTCGACATGATAGTATGCTATCTGGTTACTCTTTATCTTAACATGTTGACTGGTATTCTTTATTGTCTTGCTCTCACATGTTGATAAAACCCTTAGGATATGTACTTGACTATCAGGATTATGATGAGATCATACTAGTGAGGCCGGGGTGGTCCAAAAGTTCATCCTTTATTCAGTTCCTAGTCGAGGTAATATCAAGACTAGGGCATCAATATTCCAGAGTAGACTAGTGTGTACGTTTCTTGTCCCTCTGAGGGCGATGGTTGATCCCACAACCATTGGTGTGTGACATCAAAGATTGTACACAGGTGCTCATTGGAGAATGGGTACACCGAATATGACTCACCGAGGACTCCTAGTTGGTAGTATAAATCCTCTGGTGACACTGGTACAGGTTAGTCTGTAGACCCGAGATCGTTACAGAGTCTTGTGTGGCTCCCACCATGCTTTGATTTCCTCCCTACCACGCTTAAAGGAGACATCCAAACAGGTGGATTTTGGGTACAGTCCCGAGTCACATGGGGGCAATGAGCGATAGGAGGGGTTTCGTCTCTCCCGGTATTGGGGGTTGATGTTGCGCTATGCTCGATTGGCTATCACTAGAAAACCCTGGGCAGGGCTTCTGCTGAGATTTACTGATAAGAGTTATCAGTAGTTTCTCGAACCGTTATAGGCCAGACATCGGCATGACTTATCGCGTTACTGGGGTCTCACGTTTACCACCCCTAGACATGATATGCAACATATCAGATGAAGAGACCGGACTGTACGGTTGTGTTACTGATAGGCTTCATGGAGAGTATGGACGAGCTTGCTTGTTGATCTTCATATCGCTCAATATCCGGGTAGCCGTTACGTCCAGCTAGTACCGCTGACGGCTTGTAGGAGACTGATGTGATCATCACCCACTGCTAGCGTATTGACAAGTCTTTAGAGTGCTACACAGAAGTTTCCTGGTTCAAGCGAAACGAAATAGGGCACATATGTTGATATGTGCATGGGCCTGATTAAATACGAGTATGTGATACCGTATTGTAATCTGGCAGTTATCTGTTATCGGTTATGTTATATATGATATAACCAGATTATCGAATCAAGTGTTGATTTGATAATGTGATAAATGGATAAATGATATTAGTCGGTCATATGTGATATAACCGGATTATTAAATCAAGTGTTGATTTAATAATTTGATATAAATTATATTTGATATAATTATTTATTAACTAATATCATTAGCTCACTAATTGATTTATTAATATATATATATATGTTAATGTATATTTGATATATATATATATATATATATATATATATATATTATATAAAGCATGGCATGTTTTTCTATTTTTAGAAAATAGAAAATGAGGTGTAAATTTTGGAGATATTTGTGGAATGGACAAGGCATGGGTTTTATTATTTGTATATTACTCTTGACTCACTATTCAAGTATGGTTGCAATTTCTTATTGCATTTTTATTCCATGCTTGAATATTGAGGAAAGAGGGAGCCATTTTAGTTTACTCTCTCATTCATGAAAGTCGACCCTAGCACCACCATGTGGTTCCAAGTGGCATCAACCATGCTAAATTCAAATTTTATTGGTGCTAAGCTAGACTATACATGATCTTTGCTAGAATATTAGGGTTTGATATGATGATATGAACAACTAGAGAAAGTGAAAGATGGCTATACCCTCATAGATCGAGTCCTTCACTTCACATGCTCCGTGTAGTAGTCCCGCGACTCCACTAGGCTCCACTTGAGGCTTTAGACGAGCTTCCTCTGATGACCTTCGTGTCGAAGATGATCCACGCGAAGTCCCTCCAACTCAAGCTACTGTTAGTAATATGTATGCCATAAAGGCCATTATATGGATAGTGGAAACTTGGACATATAATCTATAGAGATAGATGACTTTCTTTCTCAACATGATAGTACGCTATCTGGTTTAATTTATCTGGACATGTAGATTTAATCATTTAAACATGTTGATAAAGCCCAAAGGATATTTGCTTGACTACTGTGATTATGATGCGGATCATACTAGTGGGGCACATGTAGTCTATAAGCATATCCTTGAACTGTTCCTAGTCGAGGGTGTATCGAGACAGGGTATCGATATTCCAGAGTAGACTAGCGTATACCATTCTTGTCCCATATGATGGGCGATGGATGATCCTATATCCATCTGGTGAGGAGACACCAAAGATTGTATGCGGGTGCTCAGTGGAGACTGGGTACACTGAACGGACTTGCCGAAAACTCCTATGTGGTATTATATCTATCGTCGGATAGCAGTTCTCAGGGAACACTGGTACAGGTTAGTCTGTAGACCCGAGATCGTCATAGAGTCTTGTGTGTCCTCCCACTATACTTTGATCTCCACCCTACCACGGCTCTACTGAGTCGTGCAAACAGGTGGTCTTTGGGTACAGTCTCGAGGCACATGGAGGCAATGAACGATAGGAGGGGTTCCGTCTCTCCCGGTATTGGGGGTTGATGTTGTGCTATGCTCGATTGGCTATAACATGAAGTCCCTGGCCAGGGCTGCTGAGATTTACTGATAAGAGTTATCAGTAATTTCTCAATCTGTTATGAGCCATACACCAGCATGACTTATTGAGTTACTGGGGTCGACGATTCCATCCCTAGACTCGATATGCAGCATATCTGACGAAGAGACCGGACTGTACGGTAAGTGTTGCCAGTTGTCTCGACGGGAGTTTTTACAGCTTCGCTGGTTTTCTTCTGATCGTTTCAATACCCGGGTGGCCGTTATGTTTAGCTGTCCTCTTGCGGCTTGTAGATGTTTGATATGATCATCATCTACTGCCGGCGTATTGACGAGTCTTAGAGTCCCACAATGAAGTTTCCTGGCTAAGGCAAAAAGATGTGGTGTGCATATGAGATATGCGCGGGACCCGATTAAATACGGTTATATGATAACGTATATTAATCGGGCATTTTCTATTTGTCGGATTGTATGTGATATGACCGGTTTGCTAAATCAAGTGTTGATTTAACAAATTACATTTAGATTAAATCTTTAATTAAATCCTTTTGTATGCATGCATGTATGCACATGATGATGTGCATGGACACATACATGCATACATAGTATCATGGTTGATGATACAAGAATGGTGGCAATGCAAGACTTATATTGAAGCTTTTATTTATATTAATCATTTTAAGTTAAAGTAAAGAAAACTCACACATGCTCCTTTATTCTTTAGTAGGTAAGCTTTATTTAACTTAATGAAAAGAATTTCCACCCATGCTTAATTCTTTATGAAAAGAATTTCCACCCATAATTATAGTGGTAATGGAATAATGATGATTATTCCTTCTCATCACTATAAATAGCTTCATATGTGATATGAAACAACAAGGGAAAAAATTGTGAACAAGGGTGTGAAAACAAGTTATCATATGTGATATGATAGAAAGCTCAAGCTTAGCCACCATAATCTTCTTCTTCCTCTCTTGATTTTTCTCTAGAGTGAAATTGATAACAAGAAAGGATTTCAATTGAAGAATATAAACCACATCATCATACTACACACATCTAGCCGATTTGCGTAGGGTGTTTGCTCTACTTCGTTTGCGAAACAAATAAGGCAAGGAGCTTTGGGCAAAGGGACTTCGGGTGGATCATCGTGGACAAGGAAGGCTTCCATCGATCCGTTCCAAACTCTCATAGTGCCAAGGAGTCACCGAGGGAGATCTACAAAGGTTGTAATCTCTACTTTTAGTGATAGTTTTACATTTGCATGTGATGCTTAGTTGTATGAATCCCTAAAACTTCTAGTTTCGATTCTTGTCGAGTTAACTTAGCACCTCTAAAATTTTGATTATGGTATATGTGATGCTACCGAACCCTTGATGAGGTTCTAGGCTAGCCCTTCAGTGGTATCAGAGCCAAGCTAGAGCTTTAGGCGATGCATAGGCGATATTAAAAGTCCGATCGAACCACGAAACACCAATTTGGACCGCTCTCTGGAAATTTTTTGAAAATTGGATTTTTCCAAATTAAAAGTTCTTAAAAAATTCAGCAGGCTTTTCTATGAATTACGGTATAAAATTTTTTTAATGATCTCACTAAAGCGCCGCGGAACCGCGGCATAACCATGCTTTTTGCGGCGGTTCCGCGGCCGTTTTGGTGAATTAGGAACAGTGTTTTCTACAGTAGACCCGTATTTAATAAGTACATGCCTCTGAGATATTTTAAACATACTCAAGTGTTGAGGTTTCTAAAGATATATAGTATTTGGTGATTCGATTGGAAAAGTTTAACTTCGTTCAGATTTTCAGATTTTTAGAACGTGTTAAAATGTTTGAACGAATATTAGAAACACAATTTTTCCCGTATTGGAAAAATTCCAAGTGTTGGATTTTCCCGAATTCGAAACTTTCGAAAAACATGCAAGCGTATCTGTGGACACTCTAGAAGAACATAACCTTAACTCGATTATGTGACCGTCAAAACTGTCACTGAACCTTAGAGTTTGTGGTAGTTTAGCGTTGCCACATGTGAGGCGTTGGTTTGGCCCTTCTACGGTTGGTCCATAAGAGGTTGTGGCATGTTCTAGAAATTTTTGAACTCGGCTCAAGTGTTGTACAGTTTGGGAAATCTTGGGTGTTTGTTTATTCGATCGAAAAGTTTAACATTGTCTATTTTATCTGAAATGTGATACAATATGTGGAATTCATATAGTTAGGCATGAAATACGAAGTATGTGATATTTCGAATTTATGATGTCTAAGGTGATTGTGGATTCCAAATGTTGTAGTTTTTCATTTTATTTTCTGCGACCGTAAGTGTAGTATGTGGTGTATCGCCTTTTTCGTTGCTATACGTCAACGACAATCGGGATACGCATACTTACTTACGTTGATGATATGAGATATTATGTGTTGCTGAGATATGATGAGTAGGATTGTCGCGAATGAATAGCCGGGGGTTTTTATTTGAGATGAGAGTTTTATTTTCATTCATGTATAAATCAATTGTATATTATTTACTTTTCCGCATTAGGATAGACCCAAAGAGGGGAGCACAAGTGACCGGGTTCTAGGGTTCAGTGGGAGGCCATCTCGAGGAGTCGAGACCGGGTCTCCTAAACTCTAGAATTGGCGGGATCACTTGCCGCTCTCGTAGGGGTCTAGGGGTGTGGGCTTGGCTATTCATCACGACCGTGGAATCCGTATTTTCTATTGTTGGCTTGATACAAAATACGGACATCCTAGATATCCTTTTATATGCTTCTGCTGTTGATATTCTGTAATGTGATTACTTAGTATCTGAGACGAATGGATTATTATTATATATATGATATATAATAAACGTTGCTTATATTTGACACCCGCGCTAGTCCCGCCCCGCTATGCCGTTAGTTAAGTAACCTAACGGTGCATAACGGGACACTGTGGCGAATGCGGATGGTATAAGTATACGTTCTATTCTGTGATGGCTTAGGAACTTAAATGATGGGATCACATTAATGAGATTAATGTAAAGAAAAGAAACCTAATGATGTTGTAGAATCAGATTTGAAACAAACTCGGCTTTTTATGAAAAATGCAAGTTTCAAAAAGATGCGGAGCTTAAGCCACTCCTTTTCTTAACCGTTTTGATTCTACAACGAGATCAAGTTCAAAGCGTTAAAGGTTTTCTTAAAAACCATCCGCAACCCTCCGTCATTTTAGGAAGCAGAGTACTTAGTATTCGTGCTGCGTATGTTGATTATAGTCAAGGCGTAGTGTACGGTAGCTAAGTGATGTCTTCCTACAAAGCATATGATGCGATTAGTTAGGACATTCATGTGATTATGTTGATCATAGTCAAGGGTCATATGGGTGGGTCTAGTTAATCACGAAATGACGGGTAGAATTTGACTAGTACTTATGATATGTTGACCATAGCCAAGGTCATAAGTGACTAAGGGTAAAAACCATATCGGGAATTTCAAGAGTTGAAATTTGCAATGAGATTGCATACCATCTATATGATAGTTGGATCTCGATCTCACTGTGAGTAAATGTTACTTCCAGGAGAGTTTTGCACTTTACAATTAGCTAATCCAGTGGGTGTCTAGATAGACTGACCGGTTAGCGAAACTGTAGAATGTAATTATTCCTGGCTAGTTTTCTTTTCAGGTTTTGAAAGAAAATTTGATAAAAGCAGTGGGAAACATCGATTAGATAAAATAATAACCAATCTAATTCTTTGCAAGAGCATTTCGCTAAGTGTATCCTTTTCTCTCTCTGAATGGCAGTTACAGATGTCAGGACTTAAGCTATTACTTGAGAAAAATAAACTGACAGGACCAAATTATAAAGAATGGTTGAGGAACTTAAACATTGCACTTTCATATGATAAGGTATCATATATCCTCAATACTGAAGCCCCACCCGTCCCAGGACCTGAATCATCTGTCTCGGATAGGGAGATCCGAAAAACTTGGGAAAATGACTGCAACACGGCCAAGTGCCTCACGCTCGCTTCTATGGACAATGTCCATCAGAAGCAACACGAGAATATGGATGTGCAATCCATCTTTCTTCATACAAAGGAGTTGTATGAAGAGCAATCTCGTACTTTGAGATACGAGGCATCTAGAAAGCTGTTTCAGATGCGAATGGCCCCTGGTGCATCAGTTGGAGACCATGTTTTGAAAATGATTGGTCTTATTGAAGAACTTGAGGAACTGGGATGGACTATGGATAATGAGCAATATACGGATATTGTTCTACAGTCTCTCCCCCCTGCCTTTGCTCCGTTCATAGTAAATTTCAATATGAATGATTTAGAGAAATCATTGCCTGAACTTCTCAATATGTTGAGAAGTGCAGAGAACACGTTGAAAACGGCAAGGACTCCTGCTCTGCTTGCTGGGCCATCTTCCTCTTCATTCCCAAAAGCTAAGGCCAAGGGAAAGAAAAAGAAGAAGTCCATCAAACAGAAAGGTGGAGTTAGAAAGGCGAAGGGGAAAGACAAAGCCGGGGCTGTGGGAAGAAGGAAAGGAGAATGTTTTTACTGTAAAAAGTCAGGACATTGGAAACGCAACTGTGCTGAATATCTTGTTGATCTCAAGAAGAAGAAGCATGCTGATGCTTCCACTTCAGGTGTGTTTGTAACTGAAAACTGTTTTTCTTTAAACTCTGCATCCTGGGTATTGGATACCGGTTCTGGTTCTCACATCTGCAATTGTATGCAGGGATTGAGAAATAGTAGAGTTTTAAAGATTGGAGATCATACTCTGCGGGTTGGAAATGGTTCCAATATACATGCTGTATCCGTGGGAGAGTATCATCTAGGGTTGCCTTCAGGAAGTATTTTGGTTTTGAACCCGTGTTATTTTGTACCAAGTATGCTGTGTAACATAATATCCGTTTCTTTGTTGGACAATGAAGGATATCATTTTATATTGCAAAATAATGTTATGAACATTAACCTGAATCAAGAGTTGATTGGGTATGGTACACTAAATAACGGTATTTACATCCTGAACCAACACACAGTTTTCAATATACAACATACTAGTAAAAGAAAGTTTTCAGATATAAATGAAGCTTTTCTTTGGCATTGTAGACTTCGTCACATTAATGAAACAAGACTAAACAAGCTACATAAAGATGGATATTTAAATCCGTTTGAATATAAATCTTATGCGACTTGCCAGTCTTGTATCAAAGGTAAAATGACCAAAACTCCGTTTAGTGGACACGGAGAGAGAGCTGGTGAACTCTTAAGCCTCATACATAGTGATGTATGCGGACCAATGTCTACACTTGCAAGAGGTGGTTTTTCATACTTCATCACTTTTACTGATGATTTCTCAAGATTCGGACACGTGTTTTTGATAAAGCACAAATCTGAAGCCTTTGAGAAATTCAAGGAGTATAAACTTGAAGTAGAGAAGCAAACAGGCTTGAGCATCAAGAAACTTCGATCGGATCGAGGTGGAGAATATTTAAGTACAGAGTTTCTAGACTTCTTAAAAGAGAATGGGATTCTCTCTCAGCTCACTCCTCCTTACACACCGCAGCACAATGGTGTGTCAGAACGGAGGAATCGTACCCTATTGGATATGGTACGATCCATGATGTGTGATGCTGAGTTACCGCTTTCCTTTTGGGGATATGCATTGGAGACAGCAATGTATCTATTGAACAGGGTTCCAACCAAGACCGTGTCTACCACTCCATATGAGATGTGGAATGGAAAAAGACCATCTCTTAAAAGGTTTAGGATTTGGGGTTGTCCGGCTTTTGTTAAAAAGCAGAATCCAGACAAACTCGAGACACGATCGGTCATGTGTAAATTTGTGGGGTATCCAAAACATTCGTATGGATATCTATTCTACCACAAAGAGGAACAAAAGGTTTTTGTTGCTCAGCATGCCACATTTTTGGAAAATGAGATCTTTACGGAAAGTACTAATGGCAATGTGGTAGAAATAGAAGAGGTTCTAGAGACACAAATTACTCAGGAGGAATTGGTTGAAACTGATGTTGCAGTAGAACTTCAAGAACCTCAGCCGCTCAGGAGGTCTAGTAGAACTTCTCGCCCACCAGAGAGATACTATGGGTTTCTCATAGATGGTGATAGAGAAGATTGCATCATGGATGATGATGACCCTACTAGTTTTCAGCAAGCTATCACGAGTGGTGACTCAGTGAAATGGCTGGAAGCAATGAGATCCGAAATGGAGTCAATGTACACCAACAAAGTATGGACTTTGGACGTTGCGCCTCCTGGGATAAAACCCGTTGGGTGCAAATGGATCTTTAAGAGAAAGATTGGTGTAGATGGACAGGTGGAGACCTATAAAGCAAGGCTTGTAGCGAAAGGTTTTCGTCAAAGACCAGGCTTGGACTACGATGAAACTTTCTCTCCAGTAGCAATGCTTAAATCCATTAGGATCCTACTTGCTATTGCTACTCACTATGATTATGAAATATGGCAGATGGACGTGAAAACTGCATTTCTAAATGGTGATTTAGAAGAATGTGTTTTTATGGATCAGCCAGAGGGCTTCATTAATAGTGGGAGCAGCGGGAAAGCATGTAGATTGCTTAAATCCATTTATGGATTAAAGCAGGCCTCAAGGAGCTGGAACATCTGCTTTGATGATACAATCAAAGAGTTTGATTTTGTCAGAAATGAAGATGAACCATGTATTTATAAGAAGATTGTAGGGAGTACTGTCACATTCCTCATATTGTACGTAGACGACATTCTCCTGATAGGAAATGATGTTCCTATGCTACAATCGGTCAAACTATTCTTATCACAAAGGTTCTCCATGAAGGACCTGGGTGATGCCTCGCGCATTTTGGGCATTAGGATCTATAGAGATAGATCCAAGAGGTTATTGGGACTGTCCCAATCAAAGTACATAGACACCATTCTAAAGAGGTTTAGTATGGAAGATTCCAAGCGTGGTGCCTTGCCTGCTAGTCATGGAATCACTCTCTCTAAGGACTTCTGTCCGAAGACTGATGAAGAGAGAGCTCGCATGAGCGTTATACCCTACGCTTCAGCCGTAGGATCTATAATGTATGCGATGTTGTGTACTCGCCCTGATGTGGCTTATGCACTGGTTGTAGTAAGCAGGTATCAATCCAACCCAGGGGAGAAACATTGGATAGCAGTGAAGAACATTCTTAAGTACTTGCGAAGGACTAAAGAATTGTTCTTGGTGTATGGTAATGGGGATCTCCAGATGGAGGCCTTTACCGATTCAAGCTTCCAAAGTGACAAGGATGACAGTAAATCAATCTCAGGGTTTGTATTTACCCTAAATGGAGGAGCGGTTAGTTGGAATAGTTCCAAACAGGATACCGTTGCAGACTCCACGATGGAAGCTGAGTATATTGCTGCAAGTGATGCTGCTAAGGAAGCCGTCTGGATGAAGAAGTTCATTGCGGAACTAGGAGTAGTTCCAACCATTATTGATCCAATACCATTGTATTGTGATAATAATGGAGCTATAGCATTAGCCAAAGAACCAAGGTCCCATCAGAAGTCCAGACACATCCTAAGGAGATATCATCTGATCCGGGAGATAGTAGATCGCCAGGAGATCGAGATTGGAGAGTAGATACAAAGGATAACACAGCGGATCCATTCACCAAGGCACTTCCACAGCCTCAGCATGAGCGACTGTTTGAAATGTTGGATATGAGATACGCCAATAACTGGCCTTAGTGCAAGTGGGAGATTGTTAGTAATATGTATGCCCTAAAGGCCATTATATGGATAGTGGAAACTTGGACATATAATCTATAGAGATAGATGACTTTCTTGCTCAACATGATAGTACGCTATCTGGTTTAATTTATCTGGACATGTAGGTTTAATCATTTAAACATGTTGATAAAGCCCAAAGGATATTTGCTTGACTACTGTGATTATGATGCGGATCATACTAGTGGGGCACATGTAGTCTATAAGCATATCCTTGAACTGTTCCTAGTCGAGGGTGTATCGAGACAGGGCATCGATATTCCAGAGTAGACTAGCGTATACCATTCTTGTCCCATATGATGGGCGATGGATGATCCTATATCCATATGGTGAGGAGACACCAAAGATTGTATGCGGGTGCTCAGTGGAGACTGGGTACACTGAACGGACTCGCCGAGAACTCCTATGTGGTATTATATCTATCGTCGGATAGCAGTTCTCAGGGAACACTGGTACAGGTTAGTCTGTAGACCCGAGATCGTCATAGAGTCTTGTGTGTCCTCCCACTATACTTTGATCTCCACCCTACCACGGCTCTACTGAGTCGTGCAAACAGGTGGTCTTTGGGTACAGTCTCGAGGCACATGGAGGCAATGAGCGATAGGAGGGGTTTCGTCTCTCCCGGTATTGGGGGTTGATGTTGTGCTATGCTCGATTGGCAATAACATGAAGTCCCTGGCCAGGGCTGCTGAGATTTACTGATAAGAGTTATCAGTAGTTTCTCAATCTGTTATGAGCCATACACCAGCATGACTTATTGAGTTACTGGGGTCGACGATTCCATCCCTAGACTCGATATGCAGCATATCTGACGAAGAGACCAGACTGTACGGTAAGTGTTGCCAGTTGGCTCGACGGGAGTTTTTACAGCTTCGCTGGTTTTCTTCTGATCGTTTCAATACCCGGGTGGCCGTTATGTTTAGCTGACCTCTTGCGGCTTGTAGATGTTTGATATGATCATCATCTACTGCCGGCGTATTGACGAGTCTTAGAGTCCCACAATGAAGTTTCCTGGCTCAGGCAAAAGGATGTGGTGTGCATATGAGATATGCGCGGGACCCGATTAAATACGGTTATATGATAACGTATATTAATCGGGCATTTTCTATTTGTCGGATTGTATGTGATATGACCGGTTTGCTAAATCAAGTGTTGATTTAACAAATTACATTTAGATTAAATCTTTAATTAAATCCTTTTGTATGCATGCATGTATGCACATGATGATGTGCATGGACACATACATGCATACATAGTATCATGGTTGATGATACAAGAATGGTGGCAATGCAAGACTTATATTGAAGCTTTTATTTATATTTATCATTTTAAGTTAATGTAAAGAAAACCCACACATGCTCTTTTATTCTTTAGTGGGTAAGCTTTATTTAACTTAATGAAAAGAATTTCCACCCATGCTTAATTCTTTATGAAAAGAATTTCCACCCATAATTATAGTGGTAATGGAATAATGATGATTATTCCTTCTCATCACTATAAATAGCTTCATATGTGATATGAAACATACAATGAAACAACAAGGGAAAAAATTGTGAACAAGGGTGTAAAAACAAGTTATCATATGTGATATGATAGAAAGCTCAAGCTTAGCCACCATAATCTTCTTCTTCCTCTCTTGATTTTTCTCTAGAGTGAAATTGATAACAAGAAAGGATTTCAATTGAAGAATATAAACCACATCATCATACTACACACATCTAGCCGATTTGCATAGGGTGTTTGCTCTACTTCGTTTGCGAAACAAGTAAGGCAAGGAGCTTTGGGCAAAGGGACTTCGGGTGGATCATCGTGGACAAGGAAGGCTTCCATCGATCCGTTCCAAACTCTCATAGTGCCAAGGAGTCACCGAGGGAGATCTACAAAGGTTGTAATCTCTACTCTTAGTGATAGTTTTACATTTGCATGTGATGCTTAGTTGTATGAATCCCTAAAACTTCTAGTTTCGATTCTTGTCGAGTTAACTTAGCACCTCTAAAATTTTGATTATGGCATATGTGATGCTACCGAACCCTTGATGAGGTGCTAGGCTAGCCCTTCAGCTGCCTCTGCACTAAACTCTTTAGCGTAAGAAACACGCCACACTCGATCGCTAGTCAAGTGTAGGATGGTGAAGTAGGGATGTTTAAAGCTGACAAGATTGTGTTCAAGCTTCATGGTTCACATCACATGTGAGGATTGAAGCTTGAACCATGGCAATGAGGAGGAAGAAGAAGCTAGAGAGCAAATGGGAGCAACTAAAGAAAATGCCTAAGTGTTGAGAATGAACTTATAATGAATGGCAACTCTTGACCCCCACTCGTTCAAGCATGGAAATTTGCAATATAAAATTGCAACCATGCTTGAATAGTGAGTCAAGATGAATAAACAACGAATAAACCCCATGCTTAAACCATGCTCTCATTTTCCACCTCATTTCTATTTTTCTCAAAAATAGAAATCATGCCATGCTATATATATATATATATATATATATATATATATATATATATATATATATATATATATATATATTAATACATATAAGAAAATATTTAGTGAGCTAATGATATTAGTTAAGATATAATTATATCACATATAATATATATCACATTATTAAATCAATACTTGATTTAATAATCCGGTTATATCACATATGACCGACTAATATCATTTATCTGTATATCACATTATCAAATCAACACTTGATTCGATAATCTGGTTATATCACATATAACCAAATTTGATAACAGATAGCTGCCAGATTACAATACGGTATCACATACACGTATTTAATCTGGCCCACACACATATCACATATGTGTCCTACTTCGTTTCGCTTGAACCAGGGAACTTCTGTATGGGACTCTAAAGACTCGTCAATACGCCAGCAGTAGGTGATGATCACATCAGTCACCTACAAGCCGTCGGCGGTACTAGCTGGACGTAACGGCTACCCGGGTATTGAGCGATATGAAGATCAACAAGCAAGCTCGTCCATACTCTCCATGAAGCCTATCAGTAACTCTACTGTATAGTCCGGTCTCTTCGTATGATATGTCGCATATCATGTCTAGGGGTGGTAAACGTCAGACCCCAGTAACATGATAAGTCATGCCGATGCCTGACCTATAACAGGTTGAGAAACAACTGATAACACTTATCAGTAAATCTCATAAGCAGCCCTGGCCAGGGACTTCCAATTATAGCCAATCGAGCATAGCGCAACATCAAGCCGCAGTACCGGGAGAGACGAAACCCCTCCTATCGCTCATTGCCTCCATGCGACTCGGGACTGTACCCAAAATCCACCTGTTTGCACTTCTCCATTGAGCGTGGTTGGGAGGAAATCAAAGCACGGTGGGAGCCGCATAAGACTCTATGATGATCTCGGATCTACAGACTAACCTGTACCAGTCTCACCAGAGGACTGCTATCTGACGATAGGTATACAACCAACTAGGAGTCCTCGGTGAGTCCTGTTCGGTGTACCCATTCTCTAATGAGCACCTGTGTACAATTTTTGATGTCACACACCAATGGTTATGGGATCAACCATCGCTCTCCAAGGGACAAGAAACGTACACACTAGTCTAGTTTAGAATATCGATGCCCTAGTCTCGATATTCCCTCGACTAGAAACTTATTAAAGGATGTACTTTTGGACCACCCAGGCCCCACTAGTATGATCTCATCATAGTCCTGGTAGTCAAGTACATATCCTAAGAGATTTATCAACATGTAAGAGACAGACAGTATAAATATCAGTCTACATGTTAATATAAAAGTAACCTGATAGCATACTATCATGTCGAGCAAGAAAGTCCTCTATATATATGTCCAAGCATCCACTATATCAACAATAATGGCCTCTAAGGCATACATATTCCTAAAAATTCATTCTTCACTCTTCTAGAGTTTGGACGCCTTAGCCATTTTCTTGAGCTCTTTCTCTCTTGCTCTCTACACTTTCTCAATCTCATCTCCAAGATCAAAACCCTCACATGTGATGTGAATCATTGAGCTTGTGAGATCTCTAGTGAGCTTCCAAAACCCCTACTTCACCATCCTACACTTGACTAGCATTCAAGTGTAGTGTGTTGCATTCACCAAATAGTTTAGTGAAGAGATAGCTTGAACTAGTGAGCTTCGGGTGGATCATCTTCGGCACGAAGGTCATCGGAGCAACCTCGATCCAACTTGAAGTGGAGCCTAGTGGAGCCTATTGGAGTCGTGTGGACTACTATATGGAGCTAAAGAAGAGAAGGACTCGATCTATAGGGTATAACATCTTTTCCTTCTTTATGTTTTTCTTGATATCAAACCTAAAACCCTAATCAACTAGTTAAAGATCTTGTTTAGTCTAGCATAGCACCTATAAAAATTTGAATTTGGCATGCTTGATGTCACTTAGACCTCATGGTGGTGCTATGGTAGACTTTCATCTAGGTCGGCCCTACATCCTTCTTGGATATGAGACCCCACTGGAGATCACATGCAACTTGAGATCTCACCACAGCCCCCCTCTCAGGGTTCGAATCATCTCTCGCTGGTTTATGGCTAGATTTAAAATTTAATGTTATGATACCCTATTTTCAATTGTTCAACTGAAAGTAATTGAATGCTATTCGAGAGAATTAGTATATGATGTGATCGAATTGGTATTTGAAATGAAACCCATTTGATATAGAAGATGATAAATGAGAATGTTCCAATTTTTTTCTTATAAAAGTATGCTAAAGTGTTAATGGAATATATGTGATATAATCTTGGCCTTCTATTTATTTATATATCTATGTATATATAAAAAAATAAACACACAAACACACACAAATATATATATATATATATATATATATATTGTAGGGTTCCTAGACAGTCATACAAGGGTCTACAAGGCATCAACCATGCCCAATTTAAAATTTAGATGTGCCGAAACAACCCAAAGCCGGGATCTTTGCTAGATTATTAGGGTTTCACATGCAAGTAAATATCTTTACAACTAAGAGTGAGGGATTACAAGTTTTGTAGTCCGCACCTTCGCTTCATAAGCTCCGAGTAGAAGTCCCTTCGCCGTGATCCACGATCTCCCGGACTCAAGAGAAGCTCCACAACTCAAACGATCCATGCTAGCTTGTAGTCTTCCTTTTCTCCGATGATTTACCTCGAAGTTTCTATAACTCAAGCTCTCTCTCTCTCTCTCTCTCTCTCTCTAATGAGGTGAACACCCTAATCTAATTGGCTAGATTAGATGAGGATGATGGAGTAGTATTTGTGCTCTCTTTTCTTATCAAATTCTCACTCTTAATCATCACAAAATGAAAACCTAGCAAGCTTTCTCAAAGCTCAAGGTTGAAGAAGAAGAAGAAAAATGAATTAAATCCTTTTGTGATGAATAATGAAATGATATGTGATTAATAATGTAACCATGGTCAACTATGACAAGGCTAACCCATGTAGAGAATTAACTAAGGCTAGGGTTTGGGTTGGGTTAAAGAATGAGTCACTAGAAAATATCAACCATAATATCTAAGCTCATGACAAAAGAAAACCTTCTAGAAGGTTCATGAAAGAACTAACCCAATTCAAACCCTAACCTTGTTTAATCTCCACTAAACATGTTGCATTAGTAATTATATCATGTTACAATAATATATATCACATATATATTATATATTTGTAACAAAAGAAAATAATACAATTAATATATATCGCATATATATCAATGCATTATCCGGTGAGAAAATCAAATAATAAAGCGAGCCAATATTAGATAATGTAATGCAATATATCATATATATTATTATACATTAAATTATCGAATCAACGCTTGATCCGACAATCCGGCTATATCGAATATAACCGACTAATATATCATGTACCGATTCATCGAATCAACACTTGATCCGATGACCCGGCTCATATCTAAATATCACGAGAATATAATACGGTATCTCATATCGCATTATCCTCGGTCGTGCACATATCACATATGTGCCCCTACTCCGTTTTGCCTGAGTCAAGAAACCTCTGTGTAGGACTCTAAAGAATCGTCAATACGCCGGTAGCAGGTGATGATCATATCAAACACCCACAAGCTGCAAGCGGTCAGCTAAACGTAACAGCCACCCAGGTATTGAGCGATCAGAAGATCAACAAGCTAGCCTATACATTCTCCTGTGAATCCAATCAGTAACACTCCCGTACAGTCCGGTCTCTTCGTCTGATATGTTGCATATCCAATCTAGGGGTAGTATACGTCAGACCCCAGTAACCGATAAGTCGTGTCGATATGAGGCTCGTAACAGGTCGAGAAACTACTGGTAACACTTACCAGTAAATCTTTATATCAGCCCTGGCCAGGGACTTCCAGTTATAGCCAATCGAACACAGCACAACATCAACTCCCCATACCGGGAGAGACGAATCCCCTCCTATCGCTCATTGCCTCCATGTGATTCGGGACTGCACCCAAAAGCCACCGTTTTGCATGCCATCTTGGAAGTGGTAAGGTGGAAATCAAACCACAGTGGGAATCATACAAGACTCTATGACGATCTCAAGTCTACAGACTACCCTGTACCGGTGTCACCGGAGAACTGCCATCTGACGTGAGGTATAATACCATCTGGGAGTTCTCGGCGAGTCCGTCCAGTGTACCCAGTCTCCACTGAGCACCCGTACACCATCCTTGATGTCAAAATACCGATGGATATGGGATCATCCATCGCCCATCATATGGGTCAAGATGCGTATACGCTAGTCTACTCTGGTGTATCGATGCCCTGTCTCGATATACCCCCGACTAGGAACAGTTATAGGATGTACTCATCGACTACCGTGGCCCCACTAGTATGACCTCATCATAGTCCCAGTAGTCGAGTACAGATCCTAAGGGCTTTATCAACATGTGAGAGTAAGACAGTAAACTAATATAAGTCAACATGTTAAGTTAAAGGAAAACCAAATAGCATACTATCATGACGAGCAATAAAGTCCTCTCTATATATATCCAAGCATCCATTATAATATACATCATATGTACAACAATGGCCTCTAGGGCATATACATAACTAACAATCTCCCACTTGCACTAAGGCCAGCCGCTGTAGTATCTCATACCTAGCATCCCGAATAATCTCTCAAACTGTATCTGGGGAATGGCCTTCGTGAGTGGATCCGCAGTGTTGTCCTTCGTATCTACTCTCCTGACCTCGATCTCCCGGCGATCAACTATCTCCCTGATCAGGTGATACCGTCTCAGAATATGTCTGGACTTCTGATGGGACCTGGGTTCCTTGGCCAAAGCCACAGCTCCATTGTTATCGCAAAACAGAGGTATTGGATGTTCAATGGATGGAACCACACCAAGTTCATTAATGAACTTCTTTATCCAGATAGCTTCTTTGGCAGCATCGTTGGCAGTGATGTATTATGCCTCCATCGTCGAGTCTGCAACGGTATCCTGTTTGGAACTCTTCCAACACACCGCCCCTCCATTGAGGGTAAAGACAAATCCCGAGTGCGACTTAGAGTCGTTCTTATCACTTTAAAAGCTCGAATCGGTAAAGGACTCCATCTGGAGTTCTCCGTTACCATACACCAAGAACATCTCTTTAGTCCTTCTCAAGTACTTGAGAATGTTCTTCACAGCTATCCAGTGACTCTCTCCAGGATCTGCTTGATACCGACTCACTACACTTAGTGAGTATGCTACATCGGGTCTAGTACATAGCATCGCATACATGATAGAGCCTACTGCCGAAGCATAGGGTATCCCTTGCATGCGAGCTCTTTCCAAATCAGTCTTAGGAGACATCTTTTTGGAAAGAGTGAGTCCAGAGATCGTGGGTAGGTTCCCATGCTCGGATTCTTCCATACTAAACCTCTTTAGTATGGTGTCAATGTACCTGGATTGGGACAATCCCAATATCCTTTTATATCTATCTCTATAGATCATAATTCCCAGTATGCAGGAGGCATCACCTAGATCTTTCATTGAGAATCTTTGTGATAAGAAGAGCTTGACTGATTGCAGCATAGGAACATCATTTCCTATCAAGAGTATGTCATCGACGTACAATACGAGGAAGACAACCTTACTCTCTGCAACCTTCTTATAAATACAAGGTCCATCTACGTTTTTGATGAAGCCAAACTCTTTGACCACAACATCAAAGCAGATGTTCCAACTCCGCGATGCTTGCTTCAACCCATAGATGGATTTAAGCAGTTTGCACACCTTTTCGTTGCTCCTACTGTCTACGAAGCCCTCTGGCTGAGTCATGTACATGCACTCTTCTAAATCACCGTTTAGAAAGGCGGTCTTAACATCCATTTGCCATATTTCGTAGTCATGGTTTGAAGCAATGGCAAGTAAGATCCGGATGGACTTAAGCATAGCCACTGGAGAAAAGGTTTCGTCATAATCCACACCTGGTCGTTGACGAAAACCCTTTACAACAAATCTAGCTTTGAAAGTCTCAACTTTTCCATCTACACCAATTTTCATTTTAAAGATCCACTTGCTCCCAATGGGTTTTACCCCTTCAGGAGAAACTTCCAAAGTCCATACTTTGTTGGTGTACATGGATTCCACTCAGATCGCATTGCATCCAGCCACTTCACAGAGTCACCACTCGTGATGGCCTGCTCGAAACTAGTCGGGTCATCATCTTCCATGATGCAATCCTCGCTCCCACCATCAATGAGAAAACCGTAGTATCTCTCAGGTGGATGAGAAACCTGTCACGACCCGAAAGTACGGAACATGACCGGCACTTAGGCTACGAACATCTCAAGGCATACGTGCTCTAAGTAAGCCGAGCCTAGAAATCCTAACCAAGAAAAGTAGTAGAGTGTAGGAAAACCATTTTAAATCATCCAGTTACAACATAACATACAACGCCTAAAGGCGAGGATCACAACAGAAAAGGAAACTCAACAACATGAAATCCAGAGAGATCTAATGCGCGACTCTAAGGTCGAAAGAATAAACATCACTGGTCTTTATCTCAAATAAGTACATGTTTGGTTGATGGAACTTCTAGATACAACTGAAATAGAATATACAATGTATAGTGATGGGTACGATACAAATAAACCCATCTACTAGCAAGTCACCCGAAGAAGCAGTGCCACAAGCCGTAATGAAACCCGTATGGCAACACCTGCAAGAAACTGGAGCACAACGGGGGTGAGTTGCCAACTCGTGAATAAAAAAACATCTATGAACAGAAAATCGCATGTATGACGCAATCCTAGGTCATACGATCATAAAATATAATCCTCAAATATATATAACCAGCAGCCTATACAATGGCCACGGTGAATATCTAACCCAAATGTAATCCCATATACCCGTGTCAGTGCCTCAGGTAGCAATATGTCATATGGATGATATATGAATGCATGAAACAGAATGCATGTACTGAAGAAAACTGCTTTCATAATTTGTGAGATTTCTGTATTTTAAAATGAGGTATCATAATGAAATCGGCATAAAACAGTGCCTAGCATCGGCACAAAACATAAATCTCAATATCTCGATATCTCTATATCACAATCTCTGTACCTCAATATCTCAGAATCCCAATGTCTCAATCACAATATCTAGGGCGCCGTCGGTCCAGACCGGCCCCTACCATCCATCTCATGACCACGACGGTATCCTCCGGATATCCGACGCGTCGGGTAATATCACCGGTCGGTCGTGCTCCCCTGCCAGGCTCAACGCCATCTCCTGCGATCTTTTTTCCCCGGGGTACCGCACCGGGCCCACCATGTACCCGAAAAGGTTCATCCGCCTCCTCGAATCGGGTCTCGAAATCCATCAGCAAAACTCATGGTGGACGACTCATACATCATGGGAAAACCGCATTTTTATTTAAAAAGAGTGAAAGCAGTTTATATATGTTTTGCGGTTTTCCTCCAAATCCAGGAAATATCATAGAAATCTGAATCATCAATAGCATGTAAACCATGAATATAAGCATGAGAATCCATGAAAGCAGCAAATAATGAATAACCGTATGCATGAAGTGACAAGTAATAACTACAATGTCAAGCTGGCATAAAGGGCAAGCATACTAATATCATGTCACTACTAGCTAACAAGCTATATCAAGAAATAATATTTTCTAAGTGTTCGTGACATGGCAATTACCGATGAAGATGTGTGTGAGCCGGCAAATAAGTGTACGTGGTATATACGCATCATCGGTAATAGTGCTGGTGTCCTAACAGCAGGATATCAATAATGGAATATGAATCACAACAGTATGCAGTGCAGAGCAACAATAATAAAGTGCGGGAGCTGAATACTAACACAATGATGGTTGAACTGCATCTAATGTCATAAGAGTCATATAGCTACACCACTATAAGGCTGAGCTAAAGCTAACAGTAGGTAAGGGAAACCGTCTAACCTCTGAGTCGATACATATATATATATATATATATATATATATATATATATATATAGTCGGTGATCCCGCCTCGATAATATCACATCCGATACCATATCTCTATAATCGATTATTCCCAAGTCAAGAGTGCGGATCAAACATCAAAATACAGCTCGTACGTAAATCCGTCGTACGGCATCCCCAAATCTGGGTACGGGTCAATATCACATTCGTCATATCATTCATCTGGTATTCTCTTTATCAAATATCATAATCCGGGTACTGACCTACGTCTAGTACAAAGCTAATATCATCACTATAATTATGATCTGACTACTGATCGACAGTCTCGTATGAATTGATATCATCAGCACATATCATCTCAAGGGGTATACATCGCCGAATGCGGCCTATCATACTAATCTTGTCATATCATATCATGTCATATCTCGTAACGTAATCACATGTCGACCATTTAATATATATATCACCATTCCTATGGCATCATCATCCCCAAAATCCTCTAAAGTATCAAGACGTATCTCAATTATGAATTTTATCATATCACTGATATCATAACCTCATATTAAACTCATCGACCCATCTCAATCCCATGTATCATCCTCAAATCCGTATGTGAACACATAGTCCCATGCCCATGTGACCACATAACTATATAGAATCCTATAACCGCATATGAAATATGCAAGTATGTATGTGTGTATATGTATGTGTAGTGCACCCACTACTCTAGGGTTTCGTAACCTTTCACCAATTATCCATCCTAAACATCAATAATAAATCACAATCAACATATAATAATTGTTGGTGTGTATACGCATCCGTATACATCACCACGAACTGCGGGGGTGCTATACGCCATCCACCCGACTTCTCCCCGTAGATATAAATCTACTCACCTTTCTTTATGCGTGTCGGTGCCGATGTCGCCATTTGCATCTCCAACGCTTCGACGCCACGTGGGGTATCTACAAGGATATCACACTCTAAAAACACATGAAAACCATGTCGGAAACCAAAATGGTGCACGCTACGCCCATAGGTAAAAACCTACGGCCTCGTGTGCAAACACGGCCAATATCCCTCTGCCGTTGGCGTTAAAACGCCACCCGACAGAAACGAATCATCGAATACCAAAATCCATACGAAAACAAGTCGTGAATCATGCCCCAACTCAAGAAAATCAACTCAGATTCTATCCTGGTTGGAACCAGACAAAACTAGACATACCCAGGGTCAAGTTTATAGGTAAAAGAGCCGTGCACGCAAAACGAGGCAGTTTCCTCCTGCTCTGGCCGCAAATTGCCGCCAGAAGAAATATATCTGCGGTCTGAAATGGGAGTTGGGGGCTGGGGCTTTGGGTGATGGTTTCTATCTGCCTGCATACCTCACTTCCAAGTCAATATTATTTTAGGGTATCTCGGGTTGTAGCAGATTCCATAAAGGTCACAAAATTGACAAAATCGCTAAAATACGCTAAGTCGAAACTTTCAGGCAACTAACTAGAAATCTGGGGTATTCTGGGGTTAACTAGTTCAAATACACCTAATAAGGCTATACTAACATTCAAAACCATCTCTTGGCCAAATCTCACTCAATTTACCTAAAACTAGCACTAATCCACTTAATAACACTAAATTTCTGCTATAAAACCAGAACTTAACAAGATAGGAGTTAGGTTGTGAGATTATACCTCAAAGGAATCCTAGGATGTAGGAGAAGAGAAGAAGAAGGAAGGAGAATGGGTTGCTGCTGAAGTGGGCTGCTGTTGCTATTGGCTGATGCTGTAGCTTTGGCTGCAGCTGCTGCTTGTAATCTGTTTTCTTGTGGCTGTTGCAGCAGATACTGCTGTTGTTGTTTCTGTTGGGGTGTTTGTGTTGCTGAAGCTGTGGTGGTGTGGTGTGTGTGATGTTGTGGTATGGTGTTGGGGCTGTTTCTTGCTGCTGTTGCAGCTTCAGATGGGCTGTTTCTGGTGTTTTGAAAGATGTTGTTGCTGCTGTGGTTAATGTAGCAGCTGGTGTTGTTGTTTGTGCAGCTGCTACAGCTGTAGCTTATGATGTTGTGTGATGTATGAGAGTGAGAGGGAGAGATGTGAGTGTGAGAGAGAGTGATGTGAGTGAGAAAAAGTGCGAAAGACAAGAAAAAGTGTTGAGGTGAAAAGAGATTTGACATTACCTTAAAGCCACCTCTCTCTTTCTTAACAAATGTTCACAAGACACAAAGCCATCATGGCTCTCTCCTCTCATCACAAGGTCAACTAACCCTAATCACCCTTAGACAAGGCCAAAACCATTAGTCAAACCAAATCAACATAACCAAAAGGTTTAAACCATCAAGCCCAATTAGACATGGTTAACCCTAGGCTACCATGACCAAAACATGAAACATGTGTGACAAGTGTGGAAAATGTTATGTGCACATTTTTGCACAAAAAGCCAAAAATCCAATTAGCGATTTTTAATCGCGCTTAACACTAAAATAGCATATACTTAACCATAAAAGCTTAAAAATGACATATTTACAGAAAATACCCTATTTTAGAATTTCCAAAATTTTCTCCGGAATTTTCACCATTTATCGGTATTTAATTATACCGACTATTAAAATATTCATTAAAAATTAATATTAAATTATGAAAATTCCCAAAAATAATATTTTATTTTTTGAAATGTTACAAAACCCTGCTAAATCGGCGGAGAGGTTGGGGTTCGTCGGGTACTACTGAATCCTCTTGTTCCACTAAATCTTCAGTTGTAGTTTGTGTCGCTGGAACTTCTTCCAGTTCTACCTCATTGCCACTATCTTATTTCATAAGAAAACCCTTTTCTAAGAAGGTGGCATGTCGAGAAACAAACACTTTTTATTCCTCGGAGTGGTAGAAGATATACCCTTGCGAATGCTTGGGATATCCAATAAACTTGCATAGAACTGATCTTGCCTCGAGCTTGTCCGGATGTTGTGTTTTCACATATGCCGGACAACCCCATATCTTAATGTAATTAAGATGTGGTCTTTTTCTTTTCCATATCTCATATGGAGTGGTAGGCACAGATTTGGTGGGAACTCTATTCAATAGGTCTATGGCTGTCTCAAGCGCATACGCCAGAAGGAAATAGGTAACTCAGCAGTGCTCATCATAGAGCGCACCATATCTAATACGGTGCGATTCCTCCGTTCCGATACACCGTTATGCTGTGGTGTATAAGGAGGAGTAAGCTGAGAGAGAATCTCATTCTCTTTTAGATAATCCAGAAAATCATTGCTCAAGTATTCTCCTCCTCGATCAGATCGAATGATCTTAATACTTTTTCCCGTTTGGTTCTCTACTTCGTGCTTATATTCTCTGAATTTCTCAAAAGCTTCAGACTTGTGTTTCATCAGGAACACATGTCCGTATCTAGAGAGATCGTCAGTGAATGTAATGAAGTAGGAAGAACCGTTTCTGGCATGCGTAGACATAGGACCGCATACATCACTATGTATCAGCCCTAAGAGTTCCGTAACTCTTTCTTCGTGTCCACTAAACGAAGTTTTGGTCATTTTACCTTTGAGACATGAATGGCAAGTATCATAAGATGATAATTCGAACGAATTCAAATATCCATCCTTATGTAACTTAGCTAGCCATGTCGCATTGATATGACCAAGTCTATAATGCCATAAGAAGGATTCATTCATTTCAGAACTCTTCCTCTTGTGTGTGTTTTGTATATTAAAGACTGTATTTTGATTGAGAATGAATATGCCATTATGTAACGAGCCTGATCCAATCAACTTTTGATTCAGGAATATGTTCATAATATTATCCTGTACTACAAAATTATATCCTTCTTTACTTAATAAAGAAACTGATATAATGTTGCACATCATGTTCGGTATATAAAAACACTCATTCAGAATCAATGTATTACTACTTGGTAATACAAGGTGATATTCACCAACTGCTTTGGCTGCAATACTTGCACCATTCCCAACTTGTACGGAATGATCACCCCTTCCCAATTCTCTACTTTTACGTAACCCACGTAACAATTTACATATGTGGGATCCTAATCCGGTATCTAATACCCAGGACGTAGGGTGAATTGAGAGACAGTTCTCAATAACTAACACACCCGAAGAAGATGCATCAGCAAGCCTGTTCTTCGTTTGGGCGGCGTGAGAATCCAGATTTTCTCCTGTTTCCTGCTCAGTCTTATAACTATTATAAGAAAGAACGGGACCAACGATCCCCTGTTCAGTATAATAAGCAGGTTCAGTCAATACATCCATATTTTTATCTTGATTAAGTCCTGACATGGTCGCTACCTGGAGAGAGAGAGAGAAGGAAATACTTTAGCGTATACTCTTGCAAGATTAGATTGGTTATTATCTTATCTAATCAGGATATCTCCCACTGTTTTTATCAAATCTCCCTTCAAACCCTAAAAGGTAAGATTACCCGGGATTAATCACACCCTACAATTTCATCAATCTTTCATCCAGATCAGTGTTGGTACTTGAGGGAGGTTCCCCGTGCTTTGGCACGGACCTAATTAAAATAAACATCGTCTTCCCAGAGGCATAACCCCGTTAATACCTTTCTAGGTACCTACTTGATCGGCTAATTGTCCTGTGTAAAACTCTCCCAGGAATAACTCTTACTCCCAGTGGGTATCGGGATTCAACTATCTTATATGAGGTATGCAATCTTATTGCAAATTTCAACACTTGAAATTCCCGATAATACTTTTACCCCTAGCGTACCATGACCTTGACGCATGCCAAACAACTCATAGTCCTCTAGTCAAGTTCAACCCGTACATTTCATGATTGAATTAAACCCACCCGTACGACCCTTGACGCATGCCAAACAACGCCGTACGAATACCCTAATCCAATCGCATCTCATGCTACAGATAAGTAATAATCAGCTACCATACACTACGTCTTGACACATGCCAAACTACCGCAGTACGAATACTAAATATTACTTATCTGAAATGACGGAGGGCTACGCAGGTTTTTCAGAAAACCATGAGCGTAATGAACATGATATCGTTGTAGAAACAAGTGATTTTGAAAAGGAGTGTTTTGAGGCTTTTCTAGTTTCGCTAAAGAGGTCACTCTCGGTGAAGGGATCTCGGCTCTTTCCCCATCGAATAAGGTGCAGGGCATATCATATATACCGCGGTGCAAAGTAAAAACTATATAAGCTGTTAAAAACTAAACCGCGAGTTTGTATCATCTGCTAGTTTAGCTAAAAAGGTCACTCCCGGTGAAGGGATCTCGGCTCTTTCCTCATCGAATAAAGTGTAGGGTATATCATATATACCACTATGCAAAGTAAGACTGTAGATACCCTTTTTTATAAAGTTTTGATTCTACAACATCTTTTAGGTTTCTTTTCTATTATTAATCTCATTAATAAAACCCATCAGCTTATGCTTCCTAAACATCACAGAAGAAACGAAAGCAGTAATATTTATATATCGGCATATATATATAGTATAAGCATTCGTCTCAAAAAGTAATATGATCTCATCACAGAATATTACAGCAGAAGAACATATATGAAATATTGGATATACTAGGATGTCCGTGTTTTAATACGAGCCTGTATAAAACACGGATTCCACTGTCGCAATGAATAGCCAAACCCACATCCCTAGACCCCTACGAGAGCGGCAAGCAACACTGCCAATTCTAGGGTTAGGAGACCCGGTCTCGACTCCTCGAGATGGCCTCCCACTGAACCCTAGAACCCGGTTGCTTGTGCTCCCCTCCTTGGGTCTACCTAATGCGGAAAAGTAAATAATATACACTGGTGACATCAACCTCATCCCGGAAGTGCCCCAATAAAAGAATATTACATACAAATAAATTTTACATGAATGAAAATAAAAAACCCTCATCTCACATAAAAACCCCGGCTATTCAGAACACGACGATCCAATATAATATATCACAGCAACACATAATATCTCATATCATCAACGTAAGTAAGTATGCATACACCGATCGTCGTTGATGTATAGCAACGAAAACCGGCAATACAACTACATACCACACTTACGGTCACAGAAAAGAAATTGTAAAACTACAACATTTGGAATCCACAATCACTTTAGACATCATAAATCCGAAATATCACATACTTCGCATTTCATGCCTAACTATATGAATTCCACATATTGTATCACATTCCAGATAAATAGACAGTATTAAACTTTCCGATCGGATAATCAAATACCCAAGATTTCCTAAATAGCTCAACACTTGAGCGGAGTTCAAATAATCACAGAATATGTCACAGTACCAATGGTCCAGCCGTAGAAGGGTCAAGCCAACGCCTCACATGTGGCACGTTGTACTGCCCCAAACCCTAAGGTTTAGAGGCGGTTCAGACGGTCACATAATCGAGTTAAGGTCTGTGTTCTTCTAGAGGGACCACCGCGTTACTTGCACGTTTTTCCGAAAGATTTAAACCCAAGAAAAATTCAACACTTGAAAGTTTTTCGTGCTGGGAAAAAATGAGTTAATGATATCCGTTCGAACATTTTAATAGTTTCTAAATTATCCCGAAAAAGAACGAAATTAAATTTTCCGATCGAATCAACGAATTCAAAATAATCCCCAGAACACTCAACATTTGAGTCAGATTAAAAATACCCAGAAATATGCACTAACAGCTACGGATATTACTGTGCCAAAACCAAACCACAATTCGACTGTACGGCCGCGGATCCGCGGCGCAAGCAAGGTATTGCCGAGGTTCCACGGCGGTCCGTACGAATTACCTGCTAGTTTTCCACAGTAATACTTATAATTCCCTGCTAAATTTTTTGAGTATTTTTAATACAGAAAAAATCACATTTTTAAAAATTGTCCAGAGAGGGGGTCAAAATCGGTGTTTCGGGGTTCGATCGGAGTTTTAACTTTGTATACACGTCGCCTAATACTCTAGCTTGGCTCTGATACCACTGTAGGGTTCCTAGGCAGTCATACAAGGGTCTATAAGGCATCAACCATGCCCGATTTAAAATTTAGACGTGCCGAAACAACCCAAAGCCGGGATCTTTGCTAGATTATTAGGGTTTCACATGCAAGTAAACATCTTTACAACTAAGAGTGAGGGATTACAAGCTTTGTAGTCCGCTCCTTCGCTTCATAAGCTCCGAGTAGAATTCCCTTCGCCGCGATCCACGATCTCCCGGACTCAAGAGAGGCTCCACAACTCGAACGATCCATGCTAGCTTGTAGACTTCCTTTTCTCCGATGATCTACCTCGAAGTATTTATAACTCAAGCTCTCTCTCTCTAATGAGGTGAACACCCTAATATAATTGGCTAGATTAGATGAGGATGATGGAATAGTATTTGTGCTCTCTTTTCTTATCAAATTCTCACTCTTAATCATCATAAAATGAAAACCTAGCAAGGTTTCTCAAAGCTCAAGGTTGAAGAAGAAGAAGAAAAATGAATTAAATCCTTTTGTGATGAATAATGAAATGATATGTGATTAATAATGTAACCATGGTCAACTATGACAAGGCTAACCCATGTAGAGAATTAACTAAGGCTAGGGTTTGGGTTGGGTTAAAAAATGAGTCACTAGAAAATATCAACCATAATATCTAAGCTCATGACAAAAGAAAACCTTCTAGAAGGTTCATGAAAGAACTAACCCAATTCAAACCCTAACCTTGTTTAATCTCCACTAAACATGTTGCATTAGTAATCATATCATGTTACAATAATATATATCACATATATATTATATATTTGTAACAAAAGAAAATAATACAATTAATATATATCGCATATATATCAATGCATTATCCGGTGAGAAAATGAAATAATAAAGCGAGCCAATATTAGATAATGTATATTAGTTATATGTATGCCCTAGAGGCCATTACTGTACACAGGATGTATATTGTAGTGGATGCTTGGACATATATAGGGAGGACTTTCTTGCTCGACATGATAGTATGCTATCCGGTTACTCTTTACCTTAACGTGTACACTGATTGTCTCTCTGTTACATGTTGGTAAAGCCCTTAGGATGTGTACTTGACTACATGGACTATGATGCGGATCATACTAGTGGGGACATGGTAGTCCATAAGTACATCCTTCAAGGTCCCTAGTCGTGGGTGTATCGAGACGAGGAATCGATATACCAGAGTAGACTAGCGTATACCTTCTCGACCCATACAGATGGGCGATGGATGATCCCATATCCATTGGTGTTTGACATCAGAGATGATGTACAGGTGCTCAGTGGAGACTGGGTACACTGGACGGACTCACCGAGAACTCCCAGATGGTATTATACCTTACGTCATATGGCAGTTCTCTGGTGACACTGGTACAGAGTAGTCTGTTGACCCGAGATCGTCATAGAGTCTTGTGTGGTTCCCACTGTGCTTTGATTTCCATCTTACCACGTCCAAGAGGGCGTGCAAAATGGTGGCTTTTGGGTACAGTCCCGAATCACATGAAGACAATGAGCGATAGGAGGGGATTCGTCTCTCCCGGTATAGGGAGTTGATGTTGCGCTGTGTTCGATTGGCTATAACCGGAAATCCCTGGCCAGGGTTGCTGAGATTTACTGGTAAGTGTTACCATTAGTTTCTCGAACTGTTATAGACCTCATATCGACACGACTTATCGAGCTATTAGGGTCTGACGTTTACCACCCCTAGGCGAGATATGCGACATATCAGACGATCAGACCGGACTGTACGGTAAGTGTTACTGGTTGGATTCACAGGAGTATGAGCGGGCTTGCTCGTCGATCTTCTGATCGCTCAATACCCGGGTGGCCGTTACGTTGAGCAGACCGCTTGCGGCTTGTGGGTGTTTGATATGATCATCACCTGCTGCCGGCGTATTGACGAGTCTTTAGAGTCCTACACAGAGGTTTCCTGGCTCAAGCGAAACGAAATAGGAGCGCATATGAGATATGTGCGGGACCGAGAATGATACCAGTATGTGATACTGTATTCGATTCTCGCGATTTGTGACATTGATCGGTTATATGCGATATAGCCGGATTATCGGAACATGTGTTGATTCGATAAGTTGTTACTGTTGATATTAGTCGGTTATATGCGATGTGACCGGATCATTAAATCAAGTGTTGATTTAATGATTTAATGCATAATTATATATTTGATATATTACTTTGCATTAACTAATATCGGTTCACTTTAAATGGATTTTCTTACTCGGGTGTGCACATTGTATATGTGATATATTTTTGTGCACTTGATTGTATTATGTTTGATGATACATGATTGCTAGGGTTTGTGTAAAGAGTTAAACCATGGTTAAGTAAATGGTTAGGTTTTTTATTCATTTATTCATTCATTTATCTTTTAATTTGGATTAAAAGAAAACGTGAAAAGAAAATAAAAAGGTTGCTTTCTTATATGAAGCTTCTTGAAGCTTCATGCAACTTTGACTCATGTAACCTTTTTGTCTTCTTCTTCAAACCCTAACCATTCATCTAACTTGAGTTAACTCTCTACATCTAACCATGGTTCAAGTTATGATAAGAATAATTCTTTTTCAATTATTCTAGAATTCTTATCATAAGATTTATCATCTTCTTCTTCAAGAAGAAAGCTTACTCATCAATGGTGATTTGAGCATAAGTGTGAGAAATCCAATTCTAAAGTGAACCCACTTCCTATTTCTTCATCCTCTACCTCTTGCCAAGTAGTAGAGTGTGTTTCCTTCACAAGTTTTCATGGCTTGGTGAAGGTGGAGCTTGATCTAGTAATGCCTCGACGTAGATCATCTTCGGCATCGTCGTCGATGACCTAGCCCGCTTTTTCTCCGATGAAGCCGATGCAAGAGTCATGGTTCGATTTGGACAGCGGAGAGGACTTCATCATGGAGCTATGGAGGTGGAGAAACAGATCTACAAAGGTTGTATTTCCGTTCTTTTAGTTTAGTTGTAAACTAGTTGCTTTGTTCGCCTAAATTTCTAGTTAACGATCCGTAGTCTAGGGTTTCTCGGCACCGTAAATTTTTGAAACGGGCATGATTGATGCCTTGTGATACCTCTAGTGTGTGCCTAGGAACCCTACAGTGGTATCAGAGCCTAGCTAGAGCCTTAGGCGATGCGTAGACGGAGTTAGAAGTCCGATCGACCCGAAACCCCGACTTTAAACGGCTCTCTGGACATTTTTGAAAAACTGGGATTTTTCCAGATTAAAAATTCCTAAAAAATTCAGCAGGAAGATCTAAGAATTATGGTGCAACACGAGCTCATGATGCGTCTAAACCGCCGCGGAAACGCGGCAGAATCATGGCTTCTGCCGCGGTTCCGCCGCCTACTGTTCACAATGCACAATATTTTTTGCACAGTAATTCCTCTTATCTGATGCTGGATTTTATGGGAATTTTTAAATATCACTCAAGAGTTGAGTTTTCTGGGTTGTATTGGGGATTCGATGAATCGATCGGATTATTTAACTTTGTCTATTTGGCTTTCCGGATAATTTTTGAATATGTTAAAAAGTTCGACCGGATATAAATACCCAACTTTTCCCCTGTCGGAAAATTTCCAAGTGTTGGATCTTTCCGTAGTTTAATGACGTTCTAAGTAGTTTAAGTAACGCAATGGACCCTCTAGAAGACAACAAACCTTAACTCGATTATGTGACCGTCTTGAACTGCCCTTTAAACCTTAGGGTTTGGGGCAGTACGGCGTGCCACATGTGAGGCGTTGGCTTGACCCTTCTACGGCTGGACCGTTGGTACTGAGGCACGAAGTGAATTTTTTTTAAACTTATTTCAAGAGTTGTGATGTTATCGGGAAAACTTGGGTGTTTGGATGTTCGATCGGAAAGTTTAACATTTTCTATTTTATTCGGAATGTGATACAATAATTGGAATTCACAATAAGTTATGAGATAACTGAATGAATGTTATAAACATAGCAGTTTAGTCTCACTTGATCGGTTGCCACGGAATTTTGATGTGATCAAAAGTCCGTCGCAATCACGTAGCGTACGCGAATACTCGCCGGGTAAACTTAATAGACAGCTACACCCCATAGCCCCGACCAAGTGACTGTAGGAGAACCCCGTCGCCGAAAGCATCCGTTCAGGTGCTCGCGGCAGCGGTGTTCCGCCTTGGTGCACTTCGTTGACGGTATCGGGGGTGCGGCCGTCTACTGAAGTTTGCAATGAGCATTCGATCAGGATGTCGGGAATCTTGTTGAATTACCCGACATGATATTGAAAAGTGTTTTCGAATATGAGACTAAAATGCGGGGTTTATAATTGTTAGGCATGCGATGTCTAAGTAGTTCATTTGATTAGGCATGCGATGTCTATACATGTTGCGGATTCCAACTGTTGTAGTTTTACACTTTCTTTTCTGTGACCGTAAGTGTAATATGTGATATCGCCGGTTTCGTTGCTATATGTCAACGACAATTGGGATGCGCATATTTACTTACGTTGATGACATGTGATGTTATGTGTTGCTGGATATGTTATATTGGATCGTCGTGTTTGAATAGCCGGGGGGGGTTTTATGTGAGATGAGTGTTTTTCATTTTCATTCATGTAAAAACTTGTATGTAATATTCTTTTATTGGGGCACTTCCAGGTTGCGGAAGATGTCACCCTTTGTATATTATTTTCTTTTCCGCACTAGGATAGACCCAAGGAGGGGAGCACAAGTAACCGGGTTCTGGAGTCCAGTGGGAGACCAAATCGAGGAGTCGAGTCCGGGTCTCCTAACTCTAGAATTGGTAGGGTTGCTTGCCGCTCTCGTAGGGGTCTAGGGGTGTGGGTTTGGCTATTCATCACGACCGTGGAATCCGTGTTTTATACTGGCTCGTATTGAAAACACGGACGTCCTAGTATATCCAATATTTCATATGATTCTTCTGCTGCGATATCTGTGATGTGATCATGTGATGTTCTGTGATAGATACAGTATATAGTATATATGATATATTATATAGGCGTTACTTATGTTTTACACCCGCGCTAGCCCTGCCCCGCTCTGCCGTTAGTTACCTAACCTAACGGTGTACGAGGGGACATCGAGGCGAATGGGGATGGCATAAGTGTACGTCGTATTTATCTGTGATGTTTAGGTAATTTAAATGATGGGACTTCATTAATGTGATTAATGAAAATAAAAGAAACCTAAGATGTTGTAGAATCGAATTTCAAAATAAAACAGGTAGCTACAGTTCTTGCTTTGCACAGCGGTATATGTGATATATCCTGCACCTTATTCGATGAGGAAAGGACCGAGATCCCTTCACCGGGAGTGACTCCTTTAGCAATAACTGGCAGATGCTACACGCTCGGTTTGTCTTTTGATGCTTTTAAGAGTTTTTGCTTTGCACAGTGATATATATGATATATCCCGCACCTCATTCGACGAGGAAAGGACCGACGATCCCTTCACCGGGAGTGACTCCTTTAGCAAAACTAGAAAAGCCTCAAAAACACTCCATTTCAAAATTCATTCGATCCTACAACGATATCAAGTTCATTACGCAATAGGTTTTCAGAAAAACCTGGCGTAGCCCTCCGTCATTTCAGATATGTACTGGTTAGTATTCGTGCTGCGTTTGTTGACCTCTGTCAAGGCGTAGTGTGCGGTAGCTGATTAGTGCTTATCTGTATAAGCATATGATGTGATTGATTTAGGGTAGTCGTGCGACCTTGTTGACCTCTGTCAAGGGTCGTGCGGGTGGGTTTACTTCAATCAGGAAATGACGGGTTGAACTTGACTAGCAGCCTATGGTTTGTTGACCTCTGTCAAGGTCATAGGACGCTAGGGGCAAAATATTATCGGGAATTTCAAGTGTTGAAATTTGCAATGAGATTGCATACCTTCTATGTGATAGTTGGATCCCGATACCCGCTGCGAGTAATTGTTACTCCTGGGAGAGTTTTACACATTACAATTAGCCGATCAAGTAGGTGTCTAGAAAGGTGTCAACGGGGTTACGCCTCTGGGAAAACGAGGTTTACAGTAATTAGGTTCGTGCGAAAGCACGGGGGACCTCCCTCAAAGTACCGACACTGGCCTGGCTGAAAGATTGGCGAACTTGTATTGTGTAATTAATCCCGGCTAGTCTTTCCTTTTAGGGTTTGAAGGAAGATTTGATAAAAAGCAGTGAGAGCCATCCTGATTAGATAAAATAATAACCAATCTGATCTTGCAAGAGCATACGCTTAGTGTTTTCTTCTCTCTCTCTCCAGGTAGCGACCATATCACGCCTTAATCAAGATAATAATACGGATTATTGACCGAACTCGCTTGTTATACTGAGCTGGGGAACGTTGGTCCCGCTCCAACTTATAATTGTTATAAGACAGAGCAGGAAATTGGGGATTACCAGAATTCCCGTGCCGCCCAAACGAAGAGAGTGCATGTTGATGCATCATCTTCGGGTGTGTTCATTACAAAGAACTGTTTCTCAGTATCCTCCGCATCCTGAGTATATGATACCGGATCAGGATCCCAGATATGTAATATGTTACATAGGGCTACAAAAAGGTAGAAAACTGAGAACGGGTGATAAGTTTCATGAGGCAGAAAACGGGGCAAGTGTTGCAGCCAAGTCTGTTGGTCACTGTCACCCTGTATTACCAGTACATTGATTCTGAACAAATGTTATTAGATACCGAACCTGATATACAAAATCATATCAGTCTCTTTATTAGTAAAGAAATGATAAAATTTTGTATTGTTGGATAATGTTTTGAACATTTCCTATATCAAAAGTTGATCGGTTCAGGCTCGTTATCTAAAAGCATTGATGTTCTAAATCAAACTACAGTTCTTAGTATATAGAACACACATAAGAGGAAGAGTTCAGAAATGAACGGATCCTTCTTGAGGTATTGTAGACTAGGTCATATCAATGCGACCCGACTAGCTAAGTTACATATAGATGTATATTTAAATTAGTTTGAATTTACATCTTGTGAAACTTGCCAGTCATGTCACAGAGATAAGATGACCATAGCCCTGTTTAATGGAAACAGAGAAAGAGTTAGTAAACTCTTGGGATGATACATGTTGATGTATGTAAAGGTCCCCTGTCTACACATGCCAAGACTGGTTCTTTGTACTTCATTATATTCTCTGATGATCTCTCAAGATTCAGACATATGTTCCTGTTGAAACACAAGTCCGAAACTTTTGAGATATTCACAGAATATAAGCTAGAAGTAGAGAACCAATACGGGTATAAGTATTATGTCCTTTGATGAGATCGAGGAGGAGAATACTTGAGCACGGAAATCCTGGACTATTCTAAAGGAGAATGAGATTCTCTCTCAGCATTACTCCTCCGTATACACCATAGCACGATAGTATATCGGGGCAGAGCAATTACACCCTATGTGATATGGTGTGCTCTATGATGAGTACTGCTGAGTTACCTTTTTCCTTTTGGGAGTTATGCACTTATGAAGTTGCATACCTATTGAATAGGGTTCCGATCAAATCAGTTGCCTACCACTTCATATGTGATATGGAAAGGGAAGAGCCCATATCTTAAGTTAGTTAAGATTTGGGGTTGTCCGGCCAATGTCTAAAAGAAAAATCCGGACAAGCTCGAGGCAACGTCTGTTATGTAGAAATGGAAATGTTCCAGCTATACAAACTGCAGCTGATGATTTGATAGAACCAAAGGATTCAGTAGATTCCAACGAACCTCAGCCTCTCCGCCGATCTAGTAGGGTTTCTCACCCACCTGAGAGATACTTATGTTTCTCTATGACAGTGGGAGCGAGGATTGCATCATGAGATGATGACCCAACTAGTTTCGAGCTGGCCATCAGGAGTGAGACTCTGTAAGAATGGCTGGATGCTTAGTTATCTGAGATGGAATCCATATACACCAACAAAGTATGGACTTTGGTTGCTATATCTGAAGGGTTAAATCCCCATCAGGAGCAAGTATATCTTGAGAAGATTACTTGGTGTACATGGAAAAGTTGAGACTTTCAAAGCTAGACTTGTTAAAAGTTTGCATCATTTACCAGGCGTGGATTATGATGAAACCTTTTTCAAGTAGCTATGCTTAAGTCCATCCAGATCCTACTTGCCACGGCTACATACCATGACTACGATATCTGATGGTTGGGTGCCATGACTGCTTTTCTAAATAATGATTTAGAAGAGAAGGTCTATAAGTACACAGTCAGAGGGCTTCGTAGACAGTGGGAGCAGCGGAAACGTGTGCAAGATGTTTTATCTGATAAAGCAGGCATCGCGGAGTTGGAACGTCTGTTTTGATGTGTTAGTCAAACAGTTTGACATCATCAAAATGATAGATGAACCTTGTATAAAAAAAAGGTAGTAGGGAGTATTGTCATGCTCCTCGTAGAGTACGTGGATGACATACTCTTGATAGGGAAGAAGTTTCCTATGCTACGCTCGATCAATCTCCGCTTATCACAATGATTCTCCATATAGGATCAAAGTGATACCTCCTAAATCCTGAGTTTTCATCTATGAGATAGATGTTATTTGGGTGTTAGAATACTCACTAGCTGTAGTGAGATGGTATCAATTGATCCTGGGTAGAATCACTGGAAGTGTTCCAGGGTGATAAAGACGACTGAGTGTCAGTCACAGGCATTGTCTTTACCCTCAGTAAAGGGACGGTATGTTGGAAGAGTTCCAAGCTAGATACCGTGACATACTAAATGATAAAGGCTGGATACATCGCTACTTAAGATGCTACCAAAGAGGCTGTTTGGGTGTATAATGGTTCATGAGATGAACTACGTTCCTACCATTGTGAGACAATGGAGTTGTGGCTTATGCCAAGGAACGCCGGTCCCATCAGTGATCCAGACTTATTCTAAGGCAGTATCGCATGATCATGGAGATGGTTGATCTCCAGGGTGATCGAGGTTAGGAGAGAAGACTCAGAGAATAACACGGCGGATCCACTCACGAAGACATATTCCCAGAGAGAGACTTTTATGGGATGGTTGAGTATGAGATACTACAAGCACTGCTACAGATGGCCCTAGTGCAAGTGGGAGATTGTTAGTTATATGTATGCCCTAGAGGCCATTACTGTACACAGGATGTATATTGTAGTGAATGCTTGGACATATATAGGGAGGACTTTCTTGCTCGACATGAAAGTATGCTATCCGGTTACTCTTTACCTTAACGTGTACACTGATTGTCTCTCTGTTACATGTTGGTAAAGCCCTTAGGATGTGTACTTGACTACATGGACTATGATGCGGATCATACTAGTGGGGACATGGTAGTCCATAAGTACATCCTTCAAGGTCCCTAGTCGTGGGTGTATCGAGACGGGGCATCGATATACCAGAGTAGACTAGCGTATACATTCTCGACCCATACAGATGGGCGATGGATGATCCCATATCCATTGGTGTTTGACATCAGAGATGATGTACGGGTGCTCAGTGGAGACTGGGTACACTGGACGGACTCTCCAAGAACTCCCAGATGGTATTATACCTTACGTCAGATGGCAGTTCTCTGGTGACACTGGTACAGAGTAGTCTGTTGACCCGAGATCGTCATAGAGTCTTGTGTGGTTCCCACTATGCTTTGATTTCCATCTTACCACGTCCAAGAGGGCGTGCAAAACGGTGGCTTTTGGGTACAGTGCCGAATCACATGAAGGCAATGAGCGATAGGAGGGGATTCGTCTCTCCCGGTATAGGGAGTTGATGTTGCGCTGTGTTCGATTGGCTATAACCGGAAATCCCTGGCCAGGGTTGCTGAGATTTACTGGTAAGTGTTACCAGTAGTTTCTCGAACTGTTATAGACCTCATATCGACACGACTTATCGAGCTATTGGGGTCTGACGTTTACCACCCCTAGGCGAGATATGCGACATATCAGACGATCAGACCGGACTGTACGGTAAGTGTTACTGGTTGGATTCACAGGAGTATGAGCGGGCTTGCTCGTCGATCTTCTGATCGCTCAATACCCGGGTGGCCGTTACGTTTAGCAGACCGCTTGCGGCTTGTGGGTGTTTGATATGATCATCACCTGCTGCCGGCGTATTGACGAGTCTTTAGAGTCCTACACAGAGGTTTCCTGGCTCAAGCGAAATGAAATAGGAGCGCATATGAGATATGTGCGGGACCGAGAATGATACCAGTATGTGATACTGTATTCGATTCTCATGATTTGTGACATTGATCGGTTATATGCGATATAGCCGGATTATCGGAACAAGTGTTGATTCGATAAGTTGTTACTGTTGATATTAGTCGGTTATATGCGATGTGACCGGATCATTAAATCAAGTGTTGATTTAATGAATTAATGCATAATTATATATTTGATATATTACTTTGAATTAACTAATATCGGTTCACTTTAAATGGATTTTCTCACTCGGGTGTGCACATTGTATATGTGATATATTTTTGTGCACTTGATTGTATTATGTTTGATGATACATGATTGCTAGGGTTTGTGTAAAGAGTTAAACCATGGTTAATTAAATGGTTAGTGTTTTTATTCATTTATTCATTCATTTATCTTTTAATTTGGATTAAAAGAAAAAGTGAAAAGAAAATAAAAAGGTTGCTTTCTTATATGAAGCTTCTTGAAGCTTCATGCAACTTTGACTCATGTAACCTTTTTGTCTTCTTCTTCAAACCCTAACCATTCATCTAACTTGAGTTAACTCTCTACATCTAACCATGGTTCAAGTTATGATAAGAATAATTCTTTTTCAATTATTCTAGAATTCTTATCATAAGATTTATCATCTTCTTCTTCTTCTTCTTCAAGAAGAAAGCTTACTTCATCAATGGTGATTTGAGCATAAGTGTGAGAAATCCAATTCTAAAGTGAACCCACTTCCTATTTCTTCATCCTCTACCTCTTGCCAAGTAGTAGAGTGTGTTTCCTTCACAATTTTTCATGGCTTGGTGAAGGTGGAGCTTGATCTAGTGATGCCTCGACGCAGATCATCTTCGGCATCATCGTCCATGACCTAGCCCGCTTTTTCTCCGATGAAGCCGATGCAAGATTCATGGTTCGATTTGGACAGCGGAGAGGACTTCATCATGGAGCTATGGAGGTGGAGAAACGGATCTACAAAGGTTGTATTTCCGTTCTTTTAGTTTAGTTGTAAACTAGTTGCTTTGTTCGCCTAAATTTCTAGTTTACGATCCGTAGTCTAGGGTTTCCCGGCACCGTAAATTTTTGAAACGGGCATGGTTGATGCCTTGTGATACCTCTAGTGTGTGCCTAGGAACCCTACAATGTAATGCAATATATCATATATATTATTATACATTAAATTATTGAATCAACACTTGATCCGACAATCCGGCTATATCGAATATAACCGACTAATATATCATGTACCGATTCATCGAATCAACACTTGATCCAATGACCCGGCTCATATCTAAATATCGCGAGAATATAATACGGTATCTCATATCGCATTATCCTCGGTCGTGCACATATCACATATGTGCCCCTACTCCGTTTTGCCTGAGTCAAGAAACCTCTATGTAGGACTCTAAAGAATCGTCAATACGCCGGTAGCAGGTGATGATCATATCAAACACCCACAAGCTGCAAGCGGTCAGCTAAACGTAACAGTCACCCAGGTATTGAGCGATCAGAAGATCAACAAGCTAGCCTGTACATTCTCCTGTGAATCCAATCAGTAACACTTCCGTACAGTCCGGTCTCTTCGTCTGATATGTTGCATATCCAGTATAGGGGTGGTATACATCAGACCCCAGTAACCGATAAGTCGTGTCGATATGAGGCTCGTAACAGGTCGATAAACTACTGGTAACACTTACCAGTAAATCTCTATATCAGCACTGACCAGGGACTTCCAGTTATAGCCAATCGAACACAGCACAACATCAACTCCCTATACCGTGAGAGACGAATCCCCTCCTATCGCTCATTGCCTCTATGTGATTTGGGATTGCACCCAAAAGCCACCGTTTTGCATGCCCTCTTGGACGTGGTAAGGTGGAAATCAAAGCACAGTGGGAATCACACAAGACTCTATGACGATCTCGGGTCTACAAACTACCATGTACCAGTGTCACCGGAGAACTGCCTTCTGACGTGAGGTATAATACCATCTGGGAGTTCTCGGCGAGTCCGTCCAGTGTACCCAGTCTCCACTAATCACCCTACACCATCCTTGATGTCAAAACACCGATGGATATGGGATCACCATCGCCCATCATATGGGTCAAGATGCGTATACGCTAGTCTACTCTGGTGTATCGATGCCCTGTCTCGATATACCCTCGACTAGGAACAGTTATAGGATGTACTCATCGAATACCGTGGCCCCACTAGTATGATCTCATCATAGTCCCGGTAGTCGAGTACAGATGCTAAGGGCTTTATCAACATGTGAGAGTAAGACAGTAAACTAATATAAGTCAACATGTTCAGATAAAGGAAAACCAAATAGTATACTATCATGACGAGCAAGAAACTCCTCTCTATATATATCCAAGCATCCATTATAATATACATCATATGTACAACAATGGCCTCTAGGGCATATACATATAACTAACACACACACACACACACACATATATTTAGAAAAATTCAATTTAAAAATGTATTTTGTACCCTACGTTTTTGGAAAATTGCGTTTCCGTGTATCCGCATCATATCGTATCAAATTCTCGTTCCCATTTTCATACTTCATAACCAATAAACCCTAAGGAAGGCTAAGGGTGTTTGCACACGTAGGGTGCACTTGTTAGAAGGTAATCTAGATGGTAATTCTAGATTACCATGTAACATCACCACCCTTGTTTAGGTGTAAAAGATTTTTCTGGAAATATAGGATTACCAAGGTAATCAAACGACCACATTTCATAGTAATTCTATTCCCCTCAAAACATGTGTTTATCCTATATTATCATGAAATATTCCTGTCTAACATGAATGAGCTATGACTATCTGCCGCCGACTTCCCTCGCTACTCTCCGCCCATCGTCGATTGTACAGAAACTAATCGAGCTCTGTCTGATCTCCTGTTGGCCCGCCGCTGATCGGCTGTCCGCCGCCGGTCATCGCCGATCGTTCATCGGCCGGCCTACCGTCGATCGAATGTTCGCCGCCAGCCGACCGTAGTTCGTCGCCGCTCGCTCGCCGGCCCGCTGCTGATCGGCCATTTGTCGCCGGCTTCACGGTCATCCAACGGCCCTCCTCCGGCATCGCCGCCGGTTGACAGTTGCACATACATATATTATCGGGAATGATTATAATATGCTAAGCATGTTAATGCGAGATTCCTTAGAATTATATATCCGGTCATCTCATTCTCGGGAATGCGATAATCTTCCATTCTATATACCAAGCGTAACCATAGAATAATATGGTGGATACCAAGAGGCACCAAGGAAGATTAGGTGTTTGCACCCGTTAGACTAATATGTTGGGTGCCGAGAGACACCAAGGAAGATTAAGGGCATGTGCATCCTTAGACTAAAATATTTGGTATCAAGAGGAACCAATAGTAGGCCGAGGACTATTTTTTCTATCCTTACACTAATATGATGGATACCAAGAGCCATCAAGAAAGTATAGGGATGTTTGTGCAACTCTAAGACTTATATGCTGCGCAAAGTAATCAACCATTTGCCGAATCCGCTATCCGCTGGAGCTAATAAAGACCGAGGCAACAATTTTTTTTAGCTAATTTTGATGTCTATAAAATATGACGACGTAAGGAGAATGCAGATATTGTCATCTCACAACTGTTTCCTATCAAGAATTTAGTTGATATTGTTATTTTCTTATTATATTCAATTCAATATGGAGCAACAGCAATATCATAATTCAAATAGCCGTGATGCCAATTATAAAGTTGCCTACACCATCATGAACCATGCATATGTATGTTAACGAACAAGGAGTTTCACAATCAGTGCAAATTTAATGGTTTAACAAATTTCTCGTGGTAAAACAGAAAATCTATAATCAAGGAGCTTCATAAACATAAAATGTAGTTGACTATATCCATAACTCATTAAGCTATTCAAGTAGTGAAGAGGTAAACCATAAAGCAAAGGATGCAAAGTCGGCTATTCTTCAAATTGACGAAAGGATGAGAATGCATGAACTGACTACTCTCACTAGCTAGGAAACACGTGCGCACACACAGGCACACAAGGTTAGCAACATCGCAGGATGTTCCTTATGCAATATTTGCAACAAAAACAAAATTCAAACAATTTAATTAAATCTTTGGAGTGGGTTATGTGGATCCTTTTTCTCCATTCCACAATGTTAGTAGCTAATCTTAATTGCAAAATAGCTATGTGGTATAAGTAAATTTTTATGTCCATCAGCAAAGGGAATTCTTCACTTCACCGTCACCCGGTGTTTGATATTGCATTCAAGTATTCGCGGTAGACAATACTACCAAAAAATAGTTCATGAATTGAACGATTACATGACATTTCAAAAGGCAAATAACAATAAGCATGCACAAATTCATAGATAAACAAACAAGTGGGAGAAGCATACCACCTCAATTTTTTGAAGATCGCTTCTCCAAGAGACTTGGTGTAAACCAAGCATATGGTTCCCAATTTCCATGGCGAAGAACAGCATACAAACACATCACTCTCGTCCTTGTTCTTAAACATATCGTTCTCAGGAGTGGAATAATCGACCGCACATCTTCAATCTTCTCGTGGCACCTGATACGGATGATGAAAAATCAAGTCATAATATATGTTGTTCTCTTTATAACCTGGGAATTGGCTCATAGAAACGGAGACGGTACTGTACAGTTTCAAGAACAATGCTCTGTCACTCAAGCTTTCCAGCTTCACTAGCTTTGCTTCCTCTCCAAACTCTAGTTTATAAATCTTAGACCAATGTCTTTTTTTCCATTCGACTCAATTGTTGGATATAAGGCCCTCAAGGCAATTATTGTAATTGCAGATAAGCGATTATAATAATTTATGGAGGACCTATATAGGTAGAACAGTCTTACTCGAAATTATAGTATGGTATCTGGTTTGTATATATATACGTTTTACTTGTTATTACGTGTCGCTAATACATAATGATGAAACCCGCAGCAGAATTCTTGCTTGACTACCGCATTATGATGGTGATCATATACGTGAGAGATGGATAGTCCATAAGCACATACTTAAATGTCCCTAGTCAATGGAGTATCGAGACTGGGCATCGATATTCCAGAATAGACTAGTGTATACGTTTTTAGACCCCGACGAGGGGCGGTGGCCGGTCTCATAAGTCATTGGTGTTGTGTCTGTTCTCTTATAAAAAAGGGAGAGAACAAAAAAGAGAAGATTTCCCATGTTTTGGGTCTCACGTATTAAACATGTGAGCGCTTATATATAAAGTATATAGGCGCGGAAAGCCAACGACTAATGGCTAAACAGGCCTTATGTGTTAAACATGTGAGCCCTTATATGCAAAGCATATAAACGCTAATAAACAGATTAAAACCCACAGTAGGGTCACGTGTTAAACACGTGAGAACACCTTTTTGATGTATTAGACTCAGATAAAATCAAACTCCATATATAGAATTAAATTCTATTTTTTTGTATGCAAAACATATAAACACTGAAAGTAAGTAACTAAAGGCCAAATTGGCATCAAGTGTTAAACACATGAGCGGTTATATGCAAAAGTATATAAGCACTGAGAATAAAAGTAACTAACGGCCAAACCAGCCTCACGTGTTAAACACGTAAGCGCTCACATGTAAAGCATATGAGCGCTAAATAAAATAGGCTGAAACCCACATCAGGGTCACGTGTTAAACACGTGAGAGTACTTCCCTATATAGAATTAAATACTATTCTTAGGAAAATACCTCCTTTGATCTTTCTAAAAGAGAAAGATATTTTCTGTTAACAGAGAATCGTGGGATCAAAGATCCAATGTCGATTAAAATCATCAAATATAGAATTAAATTCTACTGGGGGAAAATATCTCTCTAGTCTTTCTAAATGAGAAGGATATTTTCTGTCACGCCCCGCTTCCCAAAAGAAGGTGAAGGATGACGTGGCAAAGTCCGCAACCTAACTGTATTGAAGGTGGTCTATTCAATACAGTTACGTTAAGCGTACGAATATCTAACATGCAGGGTGTGTACCAAAATCAAAGATAATAAAAGCGAAAGGCATTTATTTCCATTAACCAAACTTTATTACATCCCAAAAGAAAGAGTAAAATAAACTAAGTAGTTTAATTACATCGGGAAGAAACAAAAGCCCTAAACATGTGGGCAACAACAAAAATTCAAATCTTGCTAATCTTCCGTCGTCAAGTCTGCATAATCTTCATAAGTTAGCTTCACACCTTGATTCTCGCCATAATACTCATTCTTATCTGACGGACATTCCAAAGATAGAGAAAGAAAAGGAAGGTCCGTCGGCGAGTTATACTCAGGTAGGATTGTCTCATAAGGAAGTAAAGGTATAGAAACGAACATGTGTATATAATGAATATGATGTACATGTGTATAAAGGTATGAGGTTATATACAAATTAAATATGTGAACATGAGTAGGTTGTGTGAGGTATATGTTTGGTAAAGGTTCAAGTCAAGTCAAAAGGATATTCAGTCTAAGAGTTAGATCAGATTAAACAAGGTGTGTATGGATGGAATTGACTGGTGAACATACACGTATCCTTGAGGTATCCCATGACTAGTTGGAAGCAGTATGAGCTGGTGCTCGTGCCTGGGATAGCAATCAATGTGGTAGCGTGAACATCCCCGAAAGGTGTCCCATTACTACGATGGAGTTTTGTCTAGCGTGAATATCACTCAAGTGCACAGGTATTACCATCCTTCAGTTCCATAATAAACAACAAGTCTAAACTGGTAAAATATCCACATCCAAGATACTGAATAACTCCTGTCTCAGAAAGAAAGGTAGATAAGATAATAGGTAGGTATATCACATGATATGGGTTTAGTGTTGAGTATCAAAAGGTATTGTAAACGTTTTTAGTTTGTTAAACAAGGGTCCGGATACTCGCGATTATTCCGTTGTGGCCACGGAACAACAACTGGGGAAGTGAAATGTACCGTTTCACTTCCCGGGATCATGATCGAGTAGTAGGGGAATCCGAGTTCCGATATCTCCTTGCTAAATCAAACTACCCATCCCCGTGGTTCAGTATAAAGGTTTTAACGAATTAGAGTTAGTGCGTATACCTCTAGGCATGGAATTTCCACATTGTATGTCATCCACATTTTGGATCATTCGTCCTCAATAGGGTTAGTATTCGCTCGAATATCGGGTTAGTAGTCGTCCACACATTGGACTGATCACCCTGCCTGTAGGGATCTTCATATATGTATAGTCGTCCGTACATCAGACTGGTCACCCGGAATATTGGGATCTTCTCAATAAGTATTCCATACCTAGGTCCGCGCATTCTAACCCTAACCGTAACATGTTTTGTATATGTCATAGACGTGTAATCAATAAGTTGATCTCATTTAATATGGCCTTCCAAAACCGCTCGTTTTATGTTGTTATCTTTTAAAGTTTGTAATGTATTTCGTATCATCTTATAGAACACTTAGTTAATAAAAGATAATATTGTTTAATTATATTTATTGTTTATAAGAAAACCATGATGTTTAGAATATTTATCGTTTTGGAAACCCGCAATATTTTACTGAGAAAATATCCTTTTAAAAAAAGGTTATGGTATTTATTTGAAAATTATCTTTTAATAAAGTTTTAGATGTCTTTTTGGAAAATATCATTTATAAGGCTTATGGTCTTTGTTGAAAATACCCTTTTAGGAAAGGTCAAACTATTTAAATGAAATTATATCTTTTTAGGATGGATTGAGGTATTTTATTGTAAATAATAATTTTATGAATTTATAGTGTTTTAAGTTTGATGTAATGTTTTAGAAAATACGTTCGTGTTGGCAACCGCTGCACATGGACGGCAGGATCTGTGTCATTTTCAAGGACGATTGCCTATTAACCACGAGTTACTAGCGTAAAACATTACCATATTATTAAGATAACTCATTAAACCTTAGTTAACATTTTAAGAAGAATTAATATAAAATATCCTTTTGAGTGAAAGGGGCTAAGTTGGAAAAAACATATGCCGTTATTTAAATTTAGTATTATCCCCTTTCAAAAGGTGAAGGGATTTTTAACAAAACTAAAGTAGTTGGTGGAAAGTGTAAGTAAAATATATATATCGTATCTAAAACATTTATTCCAAATATTTTATCTCAAGTGATATTTTAAACAAAATACAACATTTTAATACAACGAGGGTATTTTGTGGAAGTACGGTATTTCGAGATCAAATTGGTAGTATGGGTAAGTGTGGGTATGTGAGGGGTGAAGTGATACCCTGTGAGTTATAACATTAGGCCTGTCACATTCTATATTGTATGAGAGTACAACATTTTTTTGGCATATAGGAGTGATTACGGAAACCATTTTAATCACAGGTTAAGATTATCATCATTAAGGGTACAAAAGAATATGCATGCAAGAGTATTATAGCATCATTTTAATGGGGGGTTGTTGATTAGAAGTCGGAACTAAGGTTATTGAAAAAAGATGAAGGTGACAGATGAGGGGAGAGAGTCGGATCCTTCCTTTTGTTTGAGTCGGATGCCGATGGGTTGAAAGCGTAGGCTTGTACAAAATCCTCAATAGCTCCACGCTCAGATTTTTCCTTGGTGATTGGGTGGAACAGTAGCGTCGGCGTCGTCGATACGAAAATGTGGGTATTTTTTTCCAGAATTTTTGGAGTTCTGAGGTGTGAGAAATCAATGTTTGAAGTGCCTATTTATAGGGTTTTTTTCAATTACCAGAAAATCCAAAAAATCTGTTAAATAAATGCAATAATCCGCACCGCCAATGATTTTCGAATCAATTGTTGATGATTGCGCCGCTGCCAATGATTTTTAGCTGTTGGATTTTGATCCAATGCCCTAGGGCGCACCGTCACGCCGCCGCCAGCTCGCCACGTGTCCGCATTGCTGGGGATCACGCGGTTTCGCGTGGTCCCCACCACGTGGGCGCCGCCGCGCGTCCTGGGCAATTGGATCTTGTATCCAACGGTCTAGATCAAAGAGATTAAATTATTTATTTATTTTTTATATATATAAATACTAAACTGTTTATTATTTAAAATTGAATTTGATTTTAAAATTTTTTTGTTAAAAATAGTTAAAAATACGGGAAAATTATGGAAAAAATTCAGAAAATATATTTCATTGTTATCTTAGTATAAAAATAATTTTGGGCTAAAAACAAATAATATATCCATTTCTATGTTGTTAGCTAGTTATTATAATTATTTAAAATCTAGTTTATCCTTTAAAATATTTTTAATTACGAATTAATTATTTTAATTGATAATAAAAATATGCAGATTATTTTAAGGCATTATAAAATTTTATTAAAACATTTTAAGCCTATGAAAACAATTAATAGTTTTAGAAAATTCCCTAAATCATATTTCATTGCTCTGAAAATTATTAATATTATAAAAAATATTTTTCTATCAACGAATCACGTAAATAATTATTTGATACTAGAATTAGAAATCACGGTCGTTACAATCTAGCCTCCTTAAAATAATTTCGTCCTCGAAATTTCAGAAGGTAGATCAAGAAAAAGAAAATCACTAAGAAGGGATTATCGCAATTAAATATTTTGGGTTTCGCTCTCTCGTCCCGTTTTCTCACTTCCGCGTATGTCTGTCTAGTAATTCTTTCTCCACTTAACTCTAGCCGGCTGGATTGTCTTGTCCCTCAATGTTTCATTCTTCTAGTATCCCGACCGGTTGCCGCTCGTAGGTTACGCCAACTTTTCCGTGATCTCGGAACGATCAAAAGTATGACTAGGGTTGCCAGCATACCCTCTTAACTGTGAGGTATAAAAGTATTATGCACGTCCTCTAAAGAAAATAGCAGAACTAGGCTATACACAAACCCACCGTCTCCTTCCAAGATGTTAAACGGCCGATGAGTCATGGACTGATCTTTCCGTGCTCTCTTCATCGCATTACCATCTCCACTTTTTCTACCATTATCTAAATCTTACAAATTCTCCATCTTCAAGATCGTCCCAACCGATCGGCACTTCTCTCATATAAAACTTGACCCCTATTATCCGCTTCAGGTGTTTCAACCCTCCGTGTCCTCACGTTCTCCTTAGAGTAGTGTTTGTATATCTTCAAGATGAATATTACCATCGCCAATTCTAGATCTGAACATGGTAGTTTCGTCTACAAGTTGTTAGTTGTCTTGACGCATATGCAACTATATCGCCGCGCTGATACATCACACCACCAAGTCCCTTCTCCGAAAATCGTTGTGGATGTTTGAAATTTCTGGGTTTGCTAAGAATTGCAAGAATGGTTGTGATAGTTACGATCTACCCTCCTTAGAATAATTTCATATTTGAAATTTTCAAAGGAGTAGCCACTACTAGGCACGGAAATCAGTAACGCTGTCAGGAATCCTCTTTACTGCATGTGTCACTCCCATGAGTTGGTGTATCACTTGATGCATGGAAAGTCTCTGAAGGGTTTAGGTATAAGGGATCGGAAAATGTAAAATCAGTAGTTGCTTCCAGTTAGAAAAGTTTGGAAGTTGAAGGGAGGTTATGAATTGATGGAAAACTTGCGAGATATAACATAAAGGCACTAGTCGAAATTACGAAAACTAGAGAAATTATGGTGAGTCCAACTAAGAATTGCATCGAAAGATAAATAAGAATGGTACCGAAAGAAAAGTACCTCTGTTGTCTTGCCATGTGGCACCAGCCTTCTCAGCTGTTATGGTGAAGGTCTGGCGTTTGGGTCTATTCCTTTGCGCTTGCTGAAAAACACGCTCCTGTGATGACAAGAGTGGTCCCTTTGGTTATGCCCCTTGAGCGGTTGGTTTAGTGATGGAAAGTGGCCGGTTTCCCTGTGTTGGTGCCACATAGTTAGCCGGCTTGTTGATGGGGCCTGATTGTTTCCCTCTCTGAGGACAGTCCCCAATAGTATGATCCGGAGACCCACAGACTATGCAAAGTTTGTTCAAAATGCGACAGTCTCTCATTTAGTGTCCGGTCCTACCACAATGGTTGCATATAATGGCTGGTTTTCCGAAGATAGTTGGTCCTGCTGGTCTCTTGGGTTGTGGTCTCCCGTTGAATCTGGAAGATGATCCCTCAAGAATTTGATTGGCTGGTCGCTTAATGCCAGACAAAAAGTCATCCTTCCTCATGCGTCTCTGAAGGTCTTCAAAGTTTCGCGCCGCCTCTAAGATTTCATCATAAGTTGAAAGAGTAGCAGAAGACATGGAGGACTGCGTCTTCAGGTCCAATCCTTGCCGGAATCTCTTATCATAAAGTTCTGGGGTTGTCACCGGATGATGCGCGAACCGACTTAACCTTGCGAACTCCGAAGCATACTCGTCCACCGAATTATCCCACACGCTCCCTTGTTGGAAATGTATAAACTCTCTTTCTATCTCTAGGTGTGCCACGGATGGGAAGTACTGGGTATCAAAATGTTGTTTGAACGTTTCACAGTCGATGGGCTCCTTCAATCTACTTTCCTCTGCCTCCCACCATATCCTGGCATTAACCGTCAGTTGTAGCTTAGCGATGTTCACCCATGCGTCCTTCGGAATTTGGGCGGCACCGAGATTGTTGACGGTTCCCTTGAGCCATTTCTCGGCTTCTAAAGGAGTTTCCTTCCCCGAAAAGTCTTAGGATGGAGTGATCTGAACTGCTTCACTCCCGCCGAACCTTGAGGAACTGGGGTTAGTGCCTTACTTAAAATCTCTGTTTGCTGCTGCCTACTTTCTCGTAGCTCCTGATGAAAGGCAGTTGTCGGCTGCTATTGTTGCTCCAGTAGTCCTTGCATCATCTGTAGCATAGCTGTTTGCTGAGCAGCGGCTTCATTGACTCGATTTCCCCTTCTGTTGCGGTTATGATGTCGTCCGGCCATTGATGATCTGAATCAGAATAGGTTAGGTTACAAATGGCTGAGGTGAGACAAGATAATAACTTTCATGGAAGAACAACAATTAATGTAAGGGAGAGACTAATAAGAAGAGCAAGAAACACAAGAGAGATTTTTGACTCGAAACTAAGATTTTATTATCCAACTTCAATAAGGAGAGTACAACCGAAAAGTAAGGACATGCCCCTACTATTCTCACACCGTTTTATTCTGCCAAAGAAAAGGAAAAAGACTTATTAGTCTCGATTATGGGAGTTCAACAAGTGGTGATAGGTCCTCGCACTAAGAAAGGTACGACCATTCCCACGGTGCCTTATGGGGACAACTGCCTGAGTTTCTTCGGCCTCGAGTTCCTCCTCACTCGAAACTTCGTCCTTCGACTCACCTTCGGCAGGAGCCTCGTTCTCTGATTCCACCTCTATAGGATTTTGTTCCTTTGCAGGGCCTCCTCATCCGGATCATATTCTATAGGATTCTCTCCCGTCGCAGGAACCTCTTTTTCTGACCCATCCTTTATATGCCCCTCTTCTACGGGATCTTCTTCTCCGTCTTCGGAGTCATTGGCCATCACAGGCTCCGGAGTTGCAGTATCGACTTCTTCATCTTCCGAGTCGCTGTCGGAAATAACCGCTTGAGAGTCTACGACTTCGTCGTCTGAATCTCCAGATGTAGCTTCAAAAGTAATATCAGACATGTCAACCTCGTTGGAAAGATTTGCCATGACCAGAAGGAAAGGTCATGGTCAGGGTACAGAATGTCAAGGAAGGGACAAGGGACATAAGAAAACTATGATATTGGTATAGATGGATGAGATTCACAAGTATAATAAGTCAGTTAACGGTTTCATTTTAGTACACAAGATGACCTGCATGGGCCACCACTAAAACCTGTCATGCCCTGCTTCCCAAAAGAAGGTGAAGGATGACGTGGCAAAATCTGCAACCTAACTGTATTGAAGGTGGTCTATTCAATACAGTTACGTTAAGCGTATGAATATCTAACATGTAGGGTGTGTACCAAAATCAAAGATAATAAAAGCGAAAGGCATTTATTTCCATTAACCAAACTTTATTACATCCCAAAAGAAAGAGTAAAATAAACTAAGTAGTTTAATTACATAGAGAAGAAACAAAAGCCCTAAACATGTGGGCAACAACAAAAATTCAAATCTTGCTAATCTTCCGTCGTCATGTCTGCATAATCTTCATAAGTTGGCTTCACACCTTGATCCTCACCATAATACTCATTCTTATCTGACGGAAATTCCAAAGATAGAGGAAGAAAAGGAAGAACCGTCAGCGAGTTATACTCGGGTAGGATTGCCTCATAAGGAAGTAAAGGTATAGAAACGAACATGTGTATATAATGAATATTATGTACATGTGTATAAAGGTATGAGGTTATATAAAAATTAGATATGTGAATATGAGTAGGTTGTGTGAGGTATATGTTTGGTAAAGGTTCAAGTCAAGTCAAACTGATATTCAGTCTAAGAGTTAGATCAGGTTAAACAAGGTGTGTATGGATGTAATTGACTGGTGAACATACTCGTATCCTTGAGGTATCCCATGACTAGCTGGAAGCAGTATGAGCTGGTGCTCGTGCCTGGGATGGCAATCAATGTGGTAGCGTGAACATCCCCGAAAGGTGTACCATGACTACGATGGAGCTTTGTCTAGCGTGAATATCACTCAAGTGCACAGGTATTACCACCCTTCAGTTCCATAATAAACAACAAGTCTAAACTGGTAAAATATCCACATCCAAGATACTGAATAACTCCTGTCTCAGAAAGAAAGATAGATAAGATAATAGGTAGGTATATCACATGATGTAGTTTTAGTGTTGAGTATCAAAAGGTATTGTAAACTTTTTTAGTTTGTTAAACAAGGGTCCGAATACTCGCGATTATTCCGTTGTGGCCACGGAACAACAACTGGGGAAGTGAAATGTACCGTTTCACCTCCCGGGATCATGATCGAGTAGTAGGGGAATCCGAGTTCCGATATCTCCTTGCCAAATCAAACTACCCATCCCCGTGGTTCAGTATAATGGTTTTGACGAATTAGAGTTAGTGCGTATACCTCTAGGCATGGAATTTCCACATTGTATGTCATCGACTTTTTGGATCATTCGCCCTTAATAGGGTTAGTATTCGCCCAAATATCGGGTTAGTAGTCGTCCACACATTGGACTGGTCACCCTGCCTGTTGGGATCTTCATATATGTATAGTCGTCCGTACATCAGACTGGTCACCCGGAATATCGGGATCTTCTCAATAAGTATTCCATACCTAGGTCCACGCATTCTAACCCTAACCGTATCATGTTTTGTATATGTCATAGACGTGTAATCAATAAGTTGATCTCATTTAATATGGCCTTCCTCAACCGCTCGTTTTATGTCGTTATCTTCTAAAGTTTGTAATGTACTTCGTATCATCTTATAGAACACTTAGTTAATACAAGATAATAGTGTTTAATTATATTTATTGTTTATAAGAAAACCATGATATTTAGAATATTTATCGTTTTGGAAACCCTCAATATTTTACTGAGAAAATATCCTTTTAAAAAAAGGTTATGGTATTTGTTTGAAAATTATCTTTTAATAAAGTTTTAGATGTCTTTTTGGAAAATATCATTTATATGGGTTATGGTTTTTGTTGAAAATAGCCTTTTAGTAAAGGTCAAGCTATTTAAATGAAATTATATCTTTTTAGGATGGATTGGGGTATTTTATTGTAAATAATTATTTTATGAAATTATTGCGTTTTAAGTTTGATGTGATGTCTTAGAAAATACGTTCGTGTTGGCAACCGTTGCACATGGACGGCTGGATTTGTGTCCTTTTCAAGGACGATTGCCTATCAACCACAAGGTACTAGCGTAAAACATTACTCTATTATTAGGGTAACTCATTAAACCTTAGTTAATATTTTAAGAAGAATTAATATAAAATATCCTTTTGGGTGAAAGGGGTTAAGTTGGAAAAACCATATGCCGCTATTTAAATTTAGTATTATCCCCTTTCAAAAGGTGAAGGGATTTTTAACAAAACTAAAGTAGTTGGTGGAAAGTGTAAGTAATATATATATATATATATATATATATATATATATATATATATATATATATATATATCGTATCTAAAACATTTATTCCAAATATTTTATCTCAAGTAGATATTTTAAACAAAATACAACATTTTAATAAAACGACGGTATTTTCTGGAAGTACGGTATTTCAAGATCAAATTGGTAGTATGGGTAAGTGTGGGTATGTGAGGGGTGAAGTGATACCCTGTCACGCCCCGCTTCCCAAAATACGGAATACGAGGGGTTGACAAGGCCAGCCATGCTCCTACGGTCGAGGAAATATCTCTCCGTAGTCACACTTCGGCTTCTAGCTTTACGTGGTAATCGGTAAACAATGCACTGGAAACGAGAAATGCAGTAACTAGAACAAAAGAACTAACCAGATAGAGATCAAGAGAGCATGGCTCTGGGTAACTGATCAAGATGTCCGCAATGTCCTCGAGATACGTCAGGTCCTGGTCCACGCTATGTCCACTTCTCACTCTGAGCATGCATACTTAGGTCGTCAGAGCGACGCGATAGCAATATATATATGGATAGAAATGGTAACTCATACAATAATAATGAATATACAACAGTAAATCAAGAGGGTAAAGACGTGAACATGAAGTAGCCAATGCGGGTGTCTAATAGAGCAGGTGAATAGTAAAGCAGTAAAATAGTATGTCAGGTGTGTTGAATCAGTAAGCAATGCATGTCAATGTCACTAACCTTATCAGTCTATAAGTCTCACTGTATAGGTCACTAAGCCTATCGTCAGTCCAAGTGTGAGAGTCAACCACTCGTGAGTATCCCCCACCCAAGGGTAGGACCCAAGGGCAAGGGAACACGGGCCCGAGTCGCTCATAATAATTAGTGATATCCCTATATATCTCCATATATCTCCATATGTGCCGGCATGGGACTCTCGAGATTCTGTTGAACTCACACTCAAACTACCCCACACCCCGTGGTCTACATCAAACGCCAACCATAAACTCAAATACCAATCGGTCCATGACGAGTCTACGCGAGAACTGAAGACAGGGTCTCCATCAAGCATGTCCCGACTAATACCCAAGATAGATGGACTGTGTTTGGTGCCTTTCTTGTGACACGCATACAAGTGCTTCCATAATTGTCCCATACCAATTATAGTCACACTTATACACGTCCCACAGACGTCGACAATGCAATAAATCAATAGGGTCCACTGATTGTGTACAAGTACGTGTCACTTTCACTTATCCATTCATGCTTAAACACTAACATACTTGCCACAATCAAACTCTAAAACCTAACACTGGGTAATGAACATGATCGCTAGGTTACCAAGGCAACGACATACATATACTGTGATGAGAAATACGATAATTCAGGCACGATTAAGATGTCACCACTCGGTGTCTTACCACTTGCATAATTTATCATAATTCATACATGCGAAATTTAGTGAAACAATGAACAGGGGATAGGTAGTATGTTTAATTATCTATCCAAAAAATTTGGTTTCACGTCAATCGGGTTTCAGGATCGCTAGATATGGCCATTTCATTTTAAGCGTTCACTGCTGGAAATCCGGTTTCAGAATCGGAAGTCCGTTTCGTAACGCATTTTAATCCCAGTTGGGATCAGAATTTAGCGACACTATAGTTTAATGAAATTTAGGATTTTCAATAAGGTTTCTAACACACCAGACGGATTCCCAATCGCGTCTCTACGTCAGAAGTTATGCACTGTTCACACTAGGGTATCGGTTCTGGTTCTGTTTGGGACTGCTATACGTCCCGTTCTTTTAAATTGCAGTTTAAATAGTAAACGATAATTAAAAGGGGTGAAATCACTTGAGTTATTTAGCTAACAGATTTATATTCAATAAAGTATAGGGTTCCGCAACATACAAGTTCATACGACCAGGTAGTGAGCATTACGAGATAGAAACCAACAGCCGGAGCTACTCTGGACTGCAGTCCAGAACCGGTCTCCGAACCAATTCTTGTCATAATTTCAGTACAGATACAATTTAGAACTTGTACAGGGTTACATGTCGTCGAGTCGGCTTCGATTTGAGCCCTGGAACGCATCATTTCAACGTGTACACAATTAATTATAATTTTAACAATTTTCAGGTGCGGGAAATTCCCAGTTTTTACGTGTGTAAATGGGGGTGATCGTTTAAGTCATTAACAATCATATTTTTCAGTCAAATTTCTACACAAGGTTCATTGCCAGACGGGCCAGAATATGCAATCGAGTTCCGTCAATTTAAATGAAGGTTTTCATTGGGGTCTTGCATCGAACAGTTGTGTCATATAAGTTTTCGTAAATTGTAAACATGGAATTAATACGATTTTAGTTTGTAACGGAAATAATCTAGCATGTAGCAAGTAGGGTACTTTCCTGGAGACGCTTTAGCGATGCACGGCAGCGGCAACGGCATGAACGCGCGACGAACTGCGCGGCTAGGGTTCACGGCCTCGGCTCGCATTTCGGTTTCGTCGTCGGGGTTGTTCGGGGAATGACTCGTGGTCACTGGAGGCGGAGTGAGGTGCTATGGATCTCTGTGAGTGCGCTGGGGTCGGCGATGGTCGGCGGTGGTCGCTCCGGCGATGTGCACAATGGGTGTTTCGATGATGGTAGTGGGTTTAGAGAGAGGGGGAGAGAGCAGTGGGGCTCGGGTGTGGGTTTTGGAGGAGGTGATGGAGATGTAGAGAAAAGCAAGAGAGAAAAGAGACTGTCTTTGGATGAGTCTAGATCTGGCAAAAATTCTATTCTTTTAGTTCCGCCTTCAGACAGAAGTGGAGGCAATTAATCCCTACTTGCTTAGAGGAACTTGCGGTTCGAGAGCCTTGAAGACTTCAGGCGTCGCTTCGAGTTGAGGAGGCCTTTCGAGCCCACAGTAGACGGCCCATTAGAAGTTTTAAAAGTAGTTTTTTAAGCATAAAATAGGGCTCAAAACAATAACTAGAAAATTATTCGCGGAAGCCTTTTCCCAGTGCGCGGAGCCCCAACGAGGCCTGTCCTCGATATTGTTCTCCGCGACGATGTCCCCTAGGCGAAAGGGGCCACCATTCTCTTTCTTTCTTCAGTAGGGGCTCGCCGGAATCGAGGTGCAGGGGTGACCGAGATGGGTGCAGGGGAGACCGGTAGTTGAAGAGGGTGGAGTAGTGTAGGGGGGGCTCTGCTGATGAGGGAAGAAGGATGAGGAGAGTCGTGGTCTTCCTCGTCGTCGTCGGCGGCTGAGCGATGAAGGCAGTGGGCTGTAGGAGTGGGTTTTCGAGAGAGAGGAGAGGAGTGAGTTGGAGAGTGAGAGGAAGAGAGGAGTTGGAGACGAGAAGAGGTTGAGGGCGCGCGGTCGTGGTCGGGGTCACGGGGATGTGGGGCAACGGCGCGGGGACATGGCGTAGGGATTAATTGCCTCCACTGGATTTCCCTCTATCGGGTCCTCCTCGGGGTCCTCCTCATCGTCGTCAGAGTCGCTGATTATGTTGACTTCTGGGGATGCGAATCCCTCACCCTCGGAATCGTTGTTTCCGAAAATAACCTGTAGGCCGTTGATCTCGTCATCTGATCTTACCAGCATATAGTCCGAGGAAACGCACGATCGTGTGTCCTCATCTAGAGGCGGCGCTGCTCCAGGGTGGGCCATTGATCTGAGAAGAAAGAGTCATGGTTATACAGTAGGACACATCAAGAAGATAACCAAGGATACCGTAGCACACGGAAGATATGCTGCAGGCAAGGGCTGAACAATTAAAATATAAAAATGATGGTACAATGATTAGTATAAGGAAAGTAAGTGACAAGGGGACGTTACATACATCACAACTCAGAATTTCATTGCATTTCAACTAAAGTTCAACGGATATATGACCTTAAACGAAAGGAAAATATTTACAAAGGAGTGACAACATTTTTATTGAAAGCAGAAAACACGATAACTCTTCTTGGATTTCTAGACCGCTGCAATCTCGTCATGCTGGTTGAATCCTGCGCTGGGTCCGTACTATTCCTCGAAGCTCGAACTACGAAATAACCATCACTTAGCAGAAGTGGAGAGTGTGGACGAACCGCCTCCTTGTAGCTCCTTCCTTTTTGGGCAACCATTGATAAAGTGTTCGCTGGATCCGCAAATCAGGCATTTCCCTTTGGCGCGGCGACAATCCCTCTGAAGGTGTCCTGGCTTCTTGCAGTACCCACAACATTGGGTCTTCTGCTACTTCTGTTGCGGGGAAGCAAGTGGGCGCTTCATCTTCACCTCTTTTCCTCGTCTAACAGGGATCCCTTTACGATTGGAGACTTCCGCAGGTGCCTGAGTCATCTGCCTTCTTAGTCCTTCAGTTAATAGGTCGTTTGTTCGCTCCTGGGCTTCCTTCAGACTTTGCAGTGCATTCAGGATCTCTACGGTCTGGTTCTGGGGAGTGGAGGTAGGGAGAGAGTCGTTGGAAGATATGGTCCTGAAACAACAATTTGAGGACGATATAAGGCACAAGATATAAGAATTAAAATTCAATATGGGTTAGGCAAGGAATCAAGAATATGGGGTGCGGTGAAATTCAAACAAGTAGGAATCAACTGTAGGACTCTAAGTCACTCAAACAGAGTACAGTATTGTAACTATGCTGCAGTTCACAATTACAACAACGTAACTCTATTAAGTTACCCAAACCCTAACGAATGGATCAAAATGTATAGCAGAACACACTATGTGAATCAAGATCGAGAATAACAGATTTACAATCTAGACCGAAGGGTGTCTTAGATTACCAAACACTACACGGAAACTGCAATCCCAAAAGAAGCAAAACCTGGCTCTGATACAAACAAAACCATGTCATGCCCCGCTTCCCAAAATACGAAATACGAGGGGTTGACAAGGACAGCCATGCTCATACGGTCGAGGAAATATCTCTCCGTAGTCACACTTCGGCTTCTAACTTTACGTGGTAATCAGTAAACAATGCGCTGGAAACGAGAAATGCAGTAACTAGAACAAAAGAACTAACCAGATGGAGATTAAGAGAGCATGGCTCTGGGTAACTGATCAAGATGTCCGCGATGTCCTCGAGGTACGTCAGGTCCTGGTCCAAGTTAGGTCCACTTCTCACTCTGAGCATGCATACTCAGGTCGTCAGAGCGACCCGATAGCAATATATATATATGGATACAAATAGTAACTCGTACAATAATAATGAATATACAACAGTAAATCAAGAGGGTAAAGACGTGAACATGAAGTAGCCAATGCGGGTGTCTAATAGAGCAGGTGAATAGTAAAGCGGTAAAATAGTATGTCAGGTGTGTTGAATTAGTAAGCAATGCATGTCAATGTCACTAACCCTATCAGTCTCTAAGTCTCACTGTATAGGTCACTAAGTCTATCGTCAGTCCAAGTGTGAGAGTCAACCACTCGTGAGTATCCCCCACCCAAGAGTAGGACCCAAGGGCAAGTGAACACGGGCCCGAGTCGCTCATAATAATCAGTGATATCCCTATATATCTCCATATATCTCCATATGTGCCGGCATGGGACTTCCAAAATTTTGTTGAACTCACACTCAAACTACCCCACACCCCGTGGTCTACATCAAACGCCAACCATAAACTCAAATACCAATCGGTCCATGACGAGTCTACGCGAGAACTGAAGACAGGGTCTCCATCAAGCATGTCCCGACTAATACCCAAGATAGATGGACTGTGTTTGGTGCCTTACCTATGACACATATACAAGTGCTTCTATAATTGTCCCATACCAATTATAGTCACACTTATACACGTCCTACAGACGTCGACAATGCAATAAATCAATAGGGTCCACTGATTGTGTACAAGTACGTGTCACTTTCACTTATCCATGTATGCTTAAACACTAACGTACTTGCCACAATCAAACACTAAAACCTAACAGTAGGTAATGCACATGATCGCTAGGTTACCAAGGCAACGACATACATATACTGTGATGAGAAATACGATAATTCAGGCACGATTAAGATGTCGCCACTCGGTGTCTTACCACTTGCATAATTTATCATAATTCATACATGCGAAATTTAGTGAAAAAATGAACAGGGGATAGGTAGTATGTTTAATTATCTATCCAAAAAATTTGGTTTCACGTCAATCGGGTTTCAGGATTGCTAGATATGGCCATTTCATTTTAAGCGTTCACTGCTGGAAATCCGGTTTCAGAATCGGAAGTCCGTTTCGTAACGCATTTTAATCCCAGTTACGATCAGAATTTAGCGACATTACAGTTGAATTAAATTTAGGGTTTTCAATAAGGTTTCCAACGCACCAGAAGGATTCCCAATCGCGTCTCTACGTCAGAAATTATGCACTGTTCACACTAGGGTATCGGTTCTGGTTCTGTTTGGGACTGCTATACGTTCCGTTCTTTTAAATTGCAGTTTAAATAGTAAAAGACGATTAAAAGGGGTGAAATCACTTGCGTTATTTATCTAACAGATTTATCTTCAATAAAGTGTAGGGTTCAGCAACATACAAGTTCAGGCGACCAGGTAGTGAGCATTACGAGATAGAAACCAACAGCCGGAGCTGCTCTGGACTGCAGTCCAGAGCCAGTCTCCGAACCAATTCTCGTCATAATTTCAGTGTATAAACAATTTAGAACTTGTACAGGGTTACATGTCGTTGAGTCATCTTTGATTTGAGCCCTGGAACGCATCATTTCAACATGTACACAATTAATTATGATTTTAACAAATTTCAGGTGCGGGAAATTCCCAGTTTTTACGGGTGTAAATGGGGGTGATCGTTTAAGTCATTAACAATCATATTTTTCAGTCAAATTTCTACACATGGTTCATTGCCAGACGGGCCAGAATATGCAATCGAGTTACGTAAATTTAAATGAAGGTTTTCATTGGGGTCTTGCATCGAACAGTTGTGTCATATAAGTTTTCGTGAATTGTAAACATGGAATTAATACGATTTTAGTTTGTAACGGAAATAATCTAGCATGTAGCAAGTAGGGTACTTGCCTGGAGACGCTTTGCCGATGCACGGAAATGGCAACGGCACGAACGCGTGACGAACTGGGCGGCTAGGGTTCACGTCCTCGGCTCGCGTTTCGGTTTCGTCGTCGGGGTTGTCCGGGGAACGACTTGTGGTCACTGGAGGCGAAGTGAGGTGCTATGGATATCTGTGAGTGCGCTGGGGTCGGCGGTGGTCGCTCCGGCGATGTGCACAGTGGGTGTTTCGATGATGGTAGTGGGTTTAGAGAGAGAGGGAGAGAGCAGTGGGGCTCGGGTGTAGGTTTTGGAGGAGGTGATGGAGATGTAGAGGGTGCAGAGGTCGACGGTGGTTCAGGGCAGTGGGGGCTCGCCGGCGTCGAGGTGCAGGGGTGCCGAGATGGGTGCAGGGGAGCTCGGTAGTTGAAGAGGGTGGAGTAGTGTAGGGGGCTCTGCTGATGAGGGAGGAAGGATGAGGGAGGAAGGATGAGGAGAGTCGTGGTCTTCCTCGTCGTCGTCGTCATCATCGGCTGAGCGATGAAGGCAGTAGGCTGTGGAAGTGGGTTTTCGAGAGAGAGGAGAGGAGTGAGTTGGAGAGTGAGAGGGAGAGAGGAGTTGGAGACGAGAAGAGGTTGAGGGCGTGCGGTCGTGGTCGGGGTCGCGGGGACGTGGGGCAACGGCGCGGGGACGTGGCGACGTGGGTCGGCGCTGGAAAAATCAGCGGGAAAAGTTTGGACGTGGGGAGAAGAAGGTAGTAATGAAGCGGGTCGGTTTGGTGGGTGCGGGAGCGGGCTGTTGGGTTAGGGAACTTGGGCTGGGCCGGGGTTTAATTCATTTGGGAATAAAAGGAGTGTTGGGCTGAGGAGGGAAATTGGGCTGGGGGTTTTATTAATTAAAAAGGGAAAATGGAGTGGGCCGGAGGAAAATTATGGGCTGGGGATTATATTATTTATTTTATTTGGTTTTAATTAATTGTTTGGGCTGGGTTGTGGGTTTTAATAAAAGGGGAGAAAATAAAATGGGCTGAGTTGGGCTGGGTTTTATTGATAAAAAGGAATTTATTTTGTAGGGGAAAGGAAATGGGGTATTGGGCTGGCTTGGGTTAAGGAAATTTAATGCAAATGGAGGGGAGAGAGGGATGGGTCGGCTAATAGAGGAAAAGAAAAATGAAGGAAAAAGGTTTAGGGTTATAAAGGGTTCAGGAAAAGAAAATGTGAAGGGAAAAAGATTAGGAAAAGAATTTGAAGAATTGGGAAAGGAGTGGACGGAGACACAGAATTAAAAGGGATTGGGATTAGGGTTTTAAAGGAAATAAAATAAATAAATTTTGTAAATAATATATTATGAAGAATACGGATAGTGGTGTACAAAAAGAACTAGGTATTACATACCCCGTGAGTTATAACATTAGGCCTGTCACATTCCATATTGTATGAGAGTGCAGCATTTTTTTGGCATATAGGAGTGATTACGGAAACCATTTTAATCACTGGTTAAGATTATCATCATTAAGGGTACAAAAGAATATGCATGCAAGAATATTATAGCTTCATTTTAATGGTGGGTTGTTGATTAGAAGTCGGAACTAAGGTTATTGAAAAAAGAAGAAGCTGACAGATGATGGGAGAGAGGCGGATCCTACCTTTTATTTGAGTCGGATGCCGATGGGTTGAAAGCGTAGGCTTGTAAAAAATCCTCAATAACTCCGCGCTCAGATTTTTTCTTGGTGATTGGATGGAGCCGTAGTGTCAGCGTCGTCGATACGAAAGCGTGGGTATTTTTTCCAGAATTTTTGGAGTTCTGAGGTGTGAGAAATCAATGTTTGAAGTGCCTATTTATAGGGGTTTTTCAATAACCAGAAAATCCAAAAAATCTGTTAAATCAACGCAAAAATCCGCGCCGCCAATGATTTTCGAATCATCTATTGATGATTGCGCCGCCGCCAATGATTTTTAGCCGTTGGATTTTGATCCAACGGCCTAGGGCGCATCATCACGCCGCCGCCAGCCCGCCACGTGTCCGCGTAGCTGGGGATCACGCGGTTTCGCGTGGTCCCCACCACGTGGGCGCCGCCGCACGTCCTGGGCCGTTGGATCTTGTATCCAACGGTCCAGATCAAAGGGATTAAATTATTTATTTATTTTTTATATATATAAATACTAAACTGTTTATTATTTACAATTGAATTTGATTTTAAAAAAAATTGTTAAAAATACGGGAAAATTATGGAAAATATTCAAAAAATATATTTCATTGTTATATTTAGTATAAAAATAATTTTGGGCTAAAAACAAATAATATATCCATTTATATATTGTTAGATAGTTATTATAATTATTTAAAATCTAGTTTATCCTTTAAAATATTTTTAATTAAGAATTAATTATTTTAATTGATAATAAAAATATGCAGATTATTTTAAGGCATTATAAAATTTTATTAAAACATTTTAAGCCTAGGAAAACAATAAATAGTTTTTAGAAAATTCCTTAAATCATATTTCACTGCTCTGAAAATTATTAATATTACAAAAAATATTTTTCTATCAACGAAACATGTAAATAATTATTTGATACTAGAATTAGAAATCACGGTCGTTACATTTTCTGTTAAACAGAAAGTTGTTGGATTAAAAATCCAATGAGATGAGAGAATATTTTTCTATATCTTTCTAAACAAAAAAAGATGTGCTCTGTTAAATAGAGAACCCTTGGATTAAAAATTCGATGGTGATTATCACCGTCTGACAGAATTAAATTCGGTATTTGGGAAAATATTTCCCTAATCTTGTTACAAACAAGAAAATATATTCTGTTAAACTGAAACTCTCTGGATCAAAGATCCAATGGTGGATAGAATCCCCTGAATAATCTTTGAGACTAACCAAATTGATTGGTATCTCTTAAATGAGAGATTTTCTAGAATTAATCAACAAACTTGCCTCTCCTATATAAAGGACCCGAGACTTCAAGTGTCAGGGACGCACACCGAGAGGATTGACCCTCCTAAGCTTCTGCAAACAAAAAGACAGAAGTCACAAAAATAGAGAATTTAATTCTCTTCGAAAAAGAAGATCTCCTTCCTTTCAAACTCTAGGTAAAGAAAAAGAAGAGATCAAAATATCTTCTTTGCCTAGTATAAACGAAAACAAGGGTTTAACCCTTAAAGAAAAAGAACTTAGATTTCCTCTGATTTGAGATTTGCAAAGCAAATCTTTCCACAAGTTGAGAATTTAATTCTCATCAGGGAAATTTTGTTCTTCAAACTCAAAATTTAGGGGAAAAGAATTAGGTTAAAAGAAAGAAAAAGAAAAAGAACATATATTCTAGGAATTTAATTTCTCTAAAAAAAATAGGGTCTAACCCTACATTAAGAACTTAGTTGTTATAAAAAAGAAGAAGAACTTAGTTTCTTAAATAAAATCGTTCTCAGATCTTCAAAACAAAAATCCGGGTGATCATTAATGGCCAAAATGTCATTAACAGAGATTAAATCTCTGAAAGAAAAGAACTTGGCGCCTCACATGCTTCTTATGTGAGCGCCAAAAAACAAAAAAATTCAGCGCCTCACGTGAAACACACGCAAGCCACCAAAACGAAGTCTGAATGCTTCACGTGCTTCCCATGTGAGCGCCCAAAAAACAATGCAACGCAGCACCCTAAAAACAAAGCAATTCAGCACCCCAAAAACATAGCAATCACGTGAAACACACGTGAGCCACTAAAACAAAGGCTGAATGCCTCATGTGCTTCCCACGTGAGCACCCAACAAAATAGAATGCTCATCGCTTCACATGCTTCTTACGTGAGTGCCATACCAAGTTATTAGCACTCTATATTCAGTCAAAATGATTAAATGTTTAGCACTGATTGGGCAATGCCCATGTCTGAGCGCCTCACGTATTTCCCATGTGAGCGCCAGAGCCACAGATAAATGCTTAGCACTTCTGAATAAAACAAAAAAGGAAAGCCCAAGACTGAGTAGACCAAGCCCAAATTGGTTAAGTCTTTGAAGTTTTTTGCAGCTGAGTCCAAATGCTTTGTTTTTGAATCTAAACTAAATAAAATGATCTTTAAAATATTACTAAGCTGGTCTTAGCCTCAAATATGGCTAGCGTATCCTTAGTTAAAAATAAACCGAGCCCAAATGCTCATATATTTAAGTCGATCTTAATCTCAAACTAGATTAACGGTCCTCAAATAAAAATAAAGTATCTTTTGAAATGACGGAATACATACAGCCTAAGTTCAAACCCAAATCTAAAATATACGGATGTGGACTGATCCGCGCCCTACGGGCGATGACATAAACTAGTCTCCGTATACAATCCATGGGAAACCAAAACAAACAAAATAACACACGATATGAAGTGAAATACTGGAGAAGGAGAAAGTGGTTATCGCAACGCGATAACGTAATTAACTGCAAGAGCTTGCGTCTGCAGGGAAAAGAGTCCCCACAATCAAAACCCCTCACAAACGATGTGCAATCTGATAAAGTCTGCTACATCGGTCGCATCTATCCAAACCTCTAATATACGGTGCCATAAATCAACTTGGTATTTTCAGAGAGGTGGATGGATATGTTCAAATAATATCTTCCCCCAAATTCAGGCAAGACGATCAATCCCAGTTTGTCTCTGTTTTCGGCGATAAACAGATTCTGGCACGTCCGGTGGGAAATTTTCCTCTTTCCATGCAACACTTCGTGTGTCGTATTTCGCGAACAAAATCACGGTTCGCTATGATTGCCCTTGGATTCGAGGTACTGAAACTTGGTGTCTCGTTTCTGTGCAGAAAATCAATGGCTCTCAACTGCACCTCATGAAATAGCGACTCCCACTCCGTCCTAGCTGGAGGAGTGATATATGGACCTAACGCGGCCTCCATTTTCTCAATGCCAGTAGGGCAAGTCACACATGCTACTTCTGTCATGCCCCGCTTCTCAGTGTACAGAGAAGAAGATGTGACTGGCCGCGACGTATTTACTCAGAAGTAAATACGTTAAGAGTAAATTAGCAATATAAATAAATGCCCAAGAATAACAAGAGATGTAATATAAATAACAACTTTTATTAATATTCATTCTTTACATTACAACTAATTTGAAAAGGAAATGTATAATGATAAAAGCAAATACATAAACAGTGGCATACAAAAGAAAAGGTAAGTATAAGTAAAGACTAGAAGTCTGGCTTCTCTGTAAACTGATCCAAGTCCTCGTGGCTGGGCACGATCTTCTGAGAGTCGGGTCCTCCTGACGAACATTCCAAAGAAAGAAGAGACAGGAATTTCGTCAGCGAACTAGCACTCGGTAAGTCCCAAAGATAAGGGCGGAATAGAACAAGTAAAGAATATATGACTGGTAATCTGAACAAGTATATGTTTGTTATACTAATGTAGTTGTTTCTAGCTTGATACAGAATGTATCAGTGTATATGAGAGGAGTCCAACTTGTTAGTTATATGTATGCTCCAGAGGCCATTACTGTACATGTGATGTATATTGTAGTGGATGCTTAGACATATATAGAGAGGACTTTCTTGCTCGACATGATAGTATGCTATCCGGTTGCTCTTTATCTTAACATGTGGACTTGTATTTTTTTATTGTCTTGCTCTCACATGTTGATAAAGCCCTTAAGATATATACTTGACTACTAAGACTATGATGCAGATTATACTAGTGGGGCCAGTGTAGTCAACGAGTACATCCTATAAATGTTCCTAGTCGAGGGAGTATCGATACAGGGCATCGATACTCCAGAGTAGACTAGCGTATACGCATCTTGACCCATATGATGGTCGATGGATGATCCCATATCTATCGGTGTTTGACATCAAAGATGGTGTACGGGTGCTCAGTGGAGACTGGGTACACTGGACGGACTCGCCGAGAACTCTTAGATGGTATTGTACCTATCATCGGATAGCAGTTCTCTGGTGACACTGGTACAGGTTAGTCTGTAGACCCGAAATCGTCATAGAGTCTTGTGTGATTCCCACTGTGCTTTGATTTCCACCTTACCACGTTCAAGAGAACGTGCAAAACGGTGGCTTTTGGGTACAGTCCCGAGTCACATGGAGGCAATGAGCGATAGGAGGGGTTTCGTCTCTCCCGGTATAGGGAGTTGATGTTGCGCTATGCTCGATTTGCCATAACATGAAATCCCTGGCCATAGTTGCTGAGATCTACTGGTAAGTGTTATCAGTAGTTTCTCGAACCGTTGTGGACCTTGTATCGGCATGACTTATCAGGATATTGGGGTCTGACGTTATACCACCCCCAGGCTGTGATATGCGACATATCAGACGAAAAGACCGGACCGTACGGTAGTGTTACTGATTGGATTTGCAGGAGTACGAGCAGGCTTGCTTGTTGATCTTCTGATCGCTCAATACCCGGGTGGCCGTTACGTTTAACAGACCGCTTGCGGCTTGTAGGTGTTTGATATGATCATCACTTACTGCCGGCGTATTGACGATTCTTTAGAGTCCTACACAGAGGTTTTCTGGATCAAGCGAAACGGAGTAGGAGCACATATGTGATATGTGCGGGACCAAGGTTGATACGATATGAGATATCGTATTCTATTCTCCCGATATGTGATATCGGTCGGTTATATATGATATAGCTGGGTTATCAGATCAAGTGTTGATTCGATAAATTGATTCATATAGTAGTAGTCGGTTGTATATGATATAGCCGGATTATTAAATCAAGAGTTGATTTGATAATTTAATGTATAATTATATATTTGATATATTATATTACATTAACTAATATTAAGCTCACTTATGATTTCTTTTCTCACTAGATGTGCACATTGTATATATATGATATGTGTATTTGTGTACATGTATTGTGTCATGTTTGATGATACATACAAGATGGGTGTATGAGATTAATACCATGCTAGGGTTAAGTTAGGGTTTCTATTTATGTTAAGCTAATTCAAAAGAGATTGAGTTTGTCTTGGTAAAGCTTGGACAAAAGCTTTTGGATAAGTTTTGACAAAGTCAACTCTTTTGTCTAGTTAAAGATATTTATCAAACCCAACCCTTAACCATAGTGTGTGGTTTATTCTCTACATGAGTTAAGCATGATGGTTTTAACTCACCCATGGTTGCAATATTTCATTTGTATGAATGATTGATGAGATATTTTCTTCATCAAAAACTTCTAGCTTCAATGGAGTTTTGAGAAAAAGTGCGAGAAAATGAAATCTAAAGTGAGCCCACTTCCTACTTCATCATCCTCTACTACTTGCCATTTAGTAGAGTGTGTTTGCTTCACTAATTATATGATTAGTGAAGAAATAGCTTGGGTTAGTGTCTCCACGACGTAGATCATCTTCGGCCTCGAAGAAATCGAAGCAAGCACGTTTGTTTCTTCAAGGGATCCTCTCTAGAGTCCGGAGTTTGCAATCGCAGCTAAGGGGATTACTACATGGAGTTATTTGAAGTGATGGACCGGTCTACAAAGGTTGTATTCTTTGCTCACTATAACTTGCAAAGTGTTTGCATATGTTTTTCTTATTATTTCTAGTTAACGATTCATGGTTAGGGTTAGCTAGAACGGCAAATTTTTGAATTTGGCATGAACGATGCCTCCCGAAACCTTGCTGCCGTGCTAGGCAACCCTACAGTAGTATCAGAGCCATGCTAGAATATAATACGGATTTTGTTAGAATTACGAAACCGAAATGACTCTGAAACTTGAAACGGAAAACCCCAGTTTCTGTCGATTTTAAATAATGTTCAAAAAATTTTTCAAACAAGTGCGGAATCATATTTGGGCATAGATATGAACATGGGAGAAAATTGGGACCATGTGCTCGGATTTTGGCCGAGCACATGGCCACAATTTCCGAGGAGGCCGGCCCTATAGGGGTGTTTTGGTCCCAATTTTTTCCATGCACTGGTCTCTGGATTTTGGTGTTTCAGGTGTTGTTTGTTTTTGCTAATTTTGCATGTGATGTAATCTTACACTATAAACAATTCGGAGTGTTTCGTATTCGTAGTTTTAACGTTGTTTCGGGTCATTCACATAGTGTCTAGGCAAAATTAAAAAGTTCGATCGAATATCAAAAACCCATTTTTCCAAGTTTAACGTATTCGGAAAAACATGCAAGTGATTCTGTGGACCCTCTAGAAGAACGTAAACCTTAACTTGATTATGTGGCCATCAAAACCGTCACTTGAACCCTAGGGTTTGTGGTAGTTTAGCGTTGTCACATGTGAGGCGTTAGTTTGACCCTTCTACGCCTGGTTCATAGGTACTGTGTCATCTTCTGGGTATTATTAAAACTGTGCTCAAATGTTGAGCTGTCGGGAAATTGTGGGACTTTGATGAATCGATCGAAGAGTTTAACGTTGTCCGGATATTATGTGATGGGATACAATATTTGGAATCCACATGTAGGTATGAGATAACTAATTTGAATGTTATAAATCTAGCAATTTAGTCTCATTTGATCGGTTGCCACGGGATTTTGATGTGATCAAAAGTCCGTCGCAATCACGTAGTGTACGCGGATACTCGCCGGGTAAACTTAATAGATAGCCATGCCCCATAGCCCCGACCAAGTGACTGTAGGAGAACCCCGTAGCCAAAAACATCCGTTTGGGTGCTCGCGGCAGCGGTGTTCCGCTTTAGTGCACTTCGTCAACAGCATTGAGGGGTGCGGCCGTCTACTAAAGTTTTCGACGAGCATTCGATCAAGATGTTGGGAATCTTGTTGAATTGCCCGACTTGTTATTGAAAAGTGTTTTCGGTATCGAGACTAAAATGCGAGGTTTATAATTGTTAGGCATGCGATGTCTAAGAAATTCATTTGGTTAGGCATGTGATGTCTAAGGTGGTTGCGGATTCCAACTGTTATAGTTTTTCACTTTCTTTTCTGCGACCGTAAGTGTAATATGTGGTGTATCGCCGGTTTCGGTGCTATATGTCAACGACAATTGGGATACACATATTTACTTATGTTGATGACATATGATGTTATGTGTTGTTGCGATATGTTATATTGAATCGTCGTGATTGAATAGCCTGGTGTTTTATGTGAGATGAGAGTTTTTTCATTTTCATTCATGTAAAATTCATTGTATGTAATATTCTTTTATTGGGGAACTTCCGGGTTGAGGATGATGTCACCATTGTATATTATTTACTTTTCCGCATTAAGATACACCCAAGGTGGAGAGCACAAGTAACCGGGTTCTAGGGTCCAGTGGGAGACCATCTCGAGGAGTCGAGACCGGGTCTCCTAACTCTAGAATTGGCAGGGTTGCTTGCCGCTCTCGTAGGGGTCTAGGGGTGTGGGATTGGCTATTCATCACGACCGTGGAATCCGTGTTTTATACAGGCTTAATATAAAATACGGAAATCCTAGTATATCCAATATTTCATATATGTTCTTCTGCTGCAATATTCTGTGATGAGATCATATTACTGCCTGAGACGAATGCTTATATTATCTATATGTGATATATATTATATATTGTTGCTTTCGTTTCATATGTGATGCTTGGGAAGCATAATAAATGGGACTTCATTAATGAGATTAATGAAATAAAAGAAGCCTAAAGATGTTGTAGAAACTTGTCTCGAAAACTGGTAGCTCTAGTTCTTGCTTTGCATAGTGGTATTCCTTGCAGAATATCTAGCACCTTATTCGATAAGGAAAGAGCCGAGATCCCTTCACCGGGAGTGACCTCTTTAGCGAAACTAGCAGATGCTACAAACTCGGTTTGTTTTTTGATTGCTTTTATAGTTTTTGCTTTGCATAGTGGTATTTGTGAAATATCCTGCACCTTATTCGATAAGGAAAGAGCCGAGATCCCTTCACCGGGAGTGACCTCTTTAGCAAAACTAGTAAAAGCCTAAAAAACACTCCTTTTCAAAATCACTCGATTCTACAACGATATCAAGTTCATTACGCAAAGGGTTTTCTTAAAAACCTGTCGTAGCCCTCCGTCATTTCAGATAAGTTCTTCATAGTATTCGTGCTACGTTTGTTGGCTTTCGTCAAGGTGTAGTGTGCGGTAGCTATTTATGCTAATCTGCATAAGCATATGATGTGATTGAGTTAGGGTAGTCGTGCGACTTTGTTGGCTTTCGTCAAGGGTCGTGCGGGTGGGTTTAATTTAATCAGGAAATGTACGGGTTGAACTTGACTAGCAGCCTATGGTTTGTTGGCTTTCGTCAAGGTCATAGGATGCTAGGGGTAAAATATTATCGAGAATTTCAAGTGTTGAAATTTGCAATGAGATTGCATACCTTCTATGAGATAGTTGGATCCCGATACCCACTGCGAGTAAGAGTTACTCCTAAGAGATTTTTACATATTACAATTAGCCGATCAAGTAAGTGTCTAGAAAGATGTTAACGGGGTTACGCCCCTGGGAAAACGAGATTTATTTTAATTAGGTCCGTGCGAAAGCACGGGGAACCTCCTTCAAAGTACCGGCACTAGCCTGGCTGAAAGATTGGCGAACTTGTAGGGTGTAATTAATCCCGGCTAGTTTTTCCTTTTAGGGTTTGAAGGAAGATTTGACTAAAACAGTGGGAGCCATCCTGATTAGATATATTAATAACCAATCTAATCTTACAAGAGCATACGCTGAATGTTTTCTTCTCTCTCTCTAGGTAGCGACCATGTCACGCCTTAATCAAGATAATAATATGGATATATTGACCGAACCCGCTTGTTATACTGAGCTGGGGAACGTTGGACCCGCTTCAACTTATAATCGTTATAAGACTGAGCAGGAAATTGGGGATTACCAGGATTCCCGTGCCGCCCAAACGAAGAAAGTGCATGCTGATGCATCTTTATCGGGTGTGTTCATTACAGAGAACCGTTTCTCAGTATCTTTTACATCCTGGGTATGAGATACCGGATCAGGATCCCAGATATGTAATCTGTTACATGGGCTACAGATAGGTAGAGAACTGAGAATGGGTGATAAGTTTCAAGAGTTGGAAACGGTGCAAGTGTTGCAGCCAAGTATGTTGCCAGTTATCATCCTGTATTAGCAAATACATTGATTCTGAACGAATGTTATTAGATACCGAACCTGATATAAAACATCATATCAGTCTCTTTATTTAGTAAAGAAGGATATAATTTTGTATTGTTGGATAATGTTTTGAACATTTCCTATATCAAGAGTTGATCGGTTCAGGCACGTTATCTAAAAGCATATACGTTCTAAATCAAACCACAGTTCTTAACGTACAGAACACACACAAGAGGAAGAGTTCAGAAATGAACGAATCCTTCTTGAGTCATTGTAGACTTGGTCATATCAATGCGACCCGACTAGCTAAGTTACATTTAGATACATATTTAAATCAGTTTGAATTTACATCTTGTGAAACTTGCCAGTCATGTCACAAAGATAAGATGACCATAACTCTGTTTATTGGAAACAGAGAAAGAGTTAGTGAACTCTTAGGATTGATACATGATGATGTATGAGGTCCTCTGTCTACACATGCCAGGACTGGTTCTTTGTACTTCATTACATTCACTGATCATCTCTCAAGATTCGGACATATGTTCTTGTTGAAACACAAGTCTGAACCTTTTGAGATATTCAAAGAATAAAAGTTAGTAGTAGAGAACCATAACGGGTATAAGTATTATGTCCTATGATGAGATCAGGGAGGAGAATACTTGAGCACGGAATTCCTGGACTATTCTAAAAGAAGAATGAGATTCTCTCTCAGCATTACTCCTCCGCATACACTACAGCACGTCGGTGTATCGGGGCGGAGCAAATCGCACCCTATGTGATATGGTGTGCTCTATGATGAGTACTACTGAGTAGCTTATTTTCTTTTGGGAGTTATGCACTTGAGAAGCTGCATACCTATTGAATAAGGTTCCAACCAAATCAGATGCCTACCACTCGATATGCGATATGATATGGGAAGAGCCTATGTCTTGAGTAAGATTTAGGGTTGTCCAGCCTATGTCTAAAAGCGAAATTCGGACAAGCTCGAGGCAGGTCAGTTCTGTGGAAGTTTGTTGGGTATTCCAAGCATTCGCAAGGGAATATCTTCTACCGCACCAAGGAACAAAAGGTGTTTTGTTTCTTAACATGCCACCTTTTTAGAAAAGGAATTTCTTGTGAAGAAATTTATGGTCATGAGGTAGAACTGGAAAGAGTTCCAGCTATACAAACACAGCTGATGATTTGGTAGAACCGGAGGATTCAATAGCTCCCGACGAACCCCAGCCTCTCCGCCGATCTGGTAGAGTTTCTCATCCGCCTGAGAGATACTTCGGTTTTCTCAATGACAGTGGGAGCGAGGATTGCATCATGAGATGATGACCCAACTAGTTTCGAGCAGGCCATCAAGAGAGGGGACACTGTAAGAATGTCTGGATGCTAAGTGATCTGAGATGGAATCTATGTACACCAACAAAGTATGGACTTTGGTTGCTATATCTGAAGGGTTAAACCCCCATCAGGAGCAAGTATATCTTGAGAAGATTACTTGGTGTAGATGGAAAAGTTGAGACTTTCAAAGCTAGACTTGTTGTAAAAGGTTTTCGTCATCGACCAGGTATGGATTATGATGAAACCTTTTCTCCAATGGCTATGCTTAAGTCCATCCGGATCCTACTTGCCATTGCTACATACCATGACTACGATATCTGGCGGTTGGGTGTCATGACTGCTTTTCTAAATACTGATTTAGAAGAGAGCATCTATAAGTACACAGCCAGAAGGCTTCGTAGACAGTGGGAGCAGCGGAAATATGTGCAAGTTTCTTTACAGGTTAAAACAGTCAACGTGGAAATGGAACATCTGTTTTGATGTGGTAGTCAAAGAGTTTGACTTCATCAAAATGGTAGATGAACCTTGCATATACAAAAAAAAGGTAGTAGAGAGTAAGATGGTCTTCCTTGTATTGTACGTGGATGACATACTCTTGATAGGAAAGGAGTTTCTTATGCTACACTCGGTCAATCTCCTCTTATCACATTGATTCTCCATATAGGATCAAGGTGATACCTCATAAATCCTGGGTTTTGGATCTATGAGATAGATCTGAGTGGATGTTAGGATTCTCACTAGGTGTAGTGAGATGATATCAATCGATACTGGGGAGAATCACTGGATAGCTTTCAGGGTGGTAAGGTCGACTGAATATCAGTCATAGGCATTGTCTTTACCCTCAGTAGAGAGACGGTATGTTGGAAGAGTTCTAAGCTAGATACCATGGCAAACTAGACGATAAAAGCTCGATACATCGCTACCTAAGATGCTACCAAAGAGGGAGTCTGGGTGTATATTAAATCATGAGATGAATTTTGTTCCTACCATTGTGTGACAATGGAGTTGTGTCTTGTGCCTAGGAACCCCCATCCCATCAGCGACCCAGACATATTCTAAGGCAGTATCACCTGATCATGGAGATGGTTGATCTCCAGGGAGATCGAGGTTAGGAGAGTAGACACAGAGGACAACACGGCGGATCCACTCACAAAGGACTTATCTCAGAGAGAGACTTTTATGGGATGGTTGAGTATGAGATACTACAACCACTGCTTTATGATGGCCCTAGTGTAAGTGGGAGATTGTTAGTTATATGTATGCCCTAGAGGCCATTACTGTACATGAGATGTATATTGTTGTGGATGCTTGGACATATATAGGGAGGAATTTCTTGCTCGACATGATAGTATGCAATCTGGTTACTCTTTATCTTAACATGTACACTGATTGTCTCTCTGTTACATGTTGGTAAAGCCCTTAGGATGTATACTTGACTACCTAGATTATGATGCAGATCATACTAGTGGGACAAAGGTAGTCGGTAAGTACATCCTTTAATGTCCCTAGTCTTGGGTGTATCGAGACGGGGCATCGATATACCAGAGTAGACTAGCGTATAGCTTCTCGACCCATGTAGATGGGTGATGGATGATCCTATATCCATTGGTGTTTGACATCAGAGATGGTATACGGGTGCTCAGTGGAGACTTGGTACACTGGACGGACTTGCCGACAACTCCTAGATGGTATTATACCTCACGTCAGATAGCAGTTCTCTGGTGACACTGGTACAGGTTAGTCTGTCGACCCGAGATCGTCATAGAGTCTTGTGTGATTCCCACTGTGCTTTGATTTCCACCTTACCACGTTCAAGAGTACATGCAAAACGGTGGTTTTTAGGTACAGTCCCGTGTCACATGAAGGCAATGAGCGATAGGAGGGGATTTCGTCTCTTCCGGTATTGGGGGTTGATGTTGCGCTGTGCTCGATTGGCTATAACAGGAAAGTCCATGGCCAGGGCTGTTTATGAGATTTACTGGTAAATGTTATAAGTAGTTTCTCGACCAGTTATGAGCCTTATATCAGTACGACTTATCGAGTTATTGGGGTCTGACGTTTACCACCCCCAGACGAGATATGCGACATATCAGACGAAGAGACCGGACTGTACGGTAGTGTTACTGATTGGATTTGCAAGAGTATGAGCAGGCTTGCTTGTTGATCTTCTGATCGCTCAATACCCGGGTGGCCGTTACGTTTAGCAGACCGCTTGCGGCTTGTGGGTGTTTGATATGATCATCACCTACTGCCGGCGTATTGACGATTCTTTAGAGTCCTACACAGAGGTTTCCTGGTTCATGCGAAATGGAGTAGGAGCACATATGTGATATGCGCCGGACCGAGATTAATGCGTGTATGTGATACCGTATTCTATTCTCGCGATTTTTGACATCGGTCGTTTATATGTGATATAGCCGGGTTAACGGATCAAGTGTTGATTCGATAAATTGTTGCATTTGATATTAGTCGGTTATATGTGATATAGCCAGATTATTAAATCAAGTGTTGATTTAATAATTTAATGTATAATTGTATATTTGATATACTAGATTGCATTAACTAATATTAGCTCACTTAAACTTTTCTTTTTCTCACTTGTGTGCATATATATATATATATATATATATATATATATATATATATATATATATATATGATATATATTAATGTACAACTATTGTGTCATGCTTGATGCCACATACTACATGGGTGTATGAGACTCACACCATACTAATAATAATGTGAGGGTTAATATTTATTTAAGTAAATCAAAATTAGTGTTAATTAGTCACATGCTTGGAAGCTTGGAGAAGCTTGTAGCATCTTTGACTAAGTCCACTCCTTTTATTTTACTTGTAGATATTTATTAATCTAACCATTATTGTTAGCCATGGTTTATTCTCTACATAGGTTAGTGCATGACACTAACTCACCCATGGTTGTTATTCTAACCTCATTAGTTCATTCTCATCTCTTCTCTTCATCTTCTTCATCCTTAAGAAAAAGCTTTCTAGATTTTGGAAAAGTGAGAAAATATTGTGAGAAAAATAAATCTAAAGTGAGCCCATTTCCTACTTCATCATCCTCTACTACTTTCCATTTAGTTTAGGGTGTTTGCTTCACTAATTTCACAATTATTGAAGAGGTAGCATGAGCTTGAGTCTCCTTGACGCAGATCATCTTCGGCTTCGAAGACTTTGAGCAAGCTTGTTCATTTCTCCGGGAGAACCCTTTCTAGAGTTTGGGAGATCACAACTCGCAGCGAAGGGACTACTACACAGAGTTTTAGAAGTGAAGTACCGGTCTACAAAGGTTGTATTCCTCATTCACTTAGATGTAAAGTAGTTTACATGTTTATTCGTCGGATTTTTTATTAACGATTCTAAGGTTAGGATTAGCTAGAACGGCAAATTTTTGAAATTGGCATGGACGATGCCTCCCGAAACCTTGCTGCCGTACTAGGCAACCCAGCAACTTGGAATCCACAATATTTGAATTTTATAAATCTAGCAATTTAGTCTCATTTGATCGGTTGCAATGGGATTTTGACGTGATCAAAAGTCCATCGCAATTACGTAGCGTACGCGGATACTCGCCGGGTAACCTTACTAGATAGTCATGCCCCATAGACCCGACCAAGTGACTGTAGGAGAACTCCGTTGCCAAAAGCATCCGTCCGGGATCTCACGGCCACGGTGTTCCGCCTAAGTGCACTTCGTCGACGGCATTGGGGGTACGGCCGTCTACTAAAGTTTGTTGGATATCCGGGTAGTTTGACCCGCGCAAGCGAACATTCAAATACCAGTAATCATTTCAAAGGAGTTTCTAAACCCAAAATCACATCGGTACGTATTTTCTAACACCTTCGCTCAAATTCGACGCATTCCAATACTCTATCTTCTGCAGGATTCTTCACATAAATTTGCCACCAATTGCACAGAGAACTAACCTGTATTTGTTGCAGCACTTAAAACTTAAATCGAAAAAGAATTGATTGATTGCTTGATTTCTTAAATTCTTTTATTGATTGTGCATTTGCATCTTAATACGGATATAAGGGCAAGTGACCAAACAAGATACGGTAAAGGATTTCATCACCTTTTTGCATAGCCCACAAATCACAAAACTTCATTCTTGCATACCCACAGTAATTTAAAATCAATTAGAACTTTGACTTTAAGGACATCGCTCTCATTAAGAGAAATTAACTGTGTTTAGAACACCGCTTAACGGTATATCGTTCACGGGATGTCTAGGCAAGTGTTCACGGCGAAACCGCCAAAAGAGAAAAGGGTTATTCTAATTAAGGAACTTCGTGAAAGCGTTGGAAAATCTTCCCTTATCTCTGCACTTACATGGATTTGTGATCCGTATATCTTGAGCCCGTTTCTCGACACAGTTTTATTTCGACAATCAGGTTCTTGAGCATGTCTAGTTGACTTAGCATAACATAGACTGCTAGGGATGTGATACTCTTGGTTTTTGTGATATTTGTGAATTCTTGTTGATATGGGTGATATACGAATTAATTCAATTTTTCACGATTCTTATTCATCTGTTTATACTCAGTCCCAATTATTTTGTTCAAATTGCCACGATTCTTCCCACATTCATAAAAATTTTCCTTCTATAGGGGGTGACCAACCGTCCCAAATTTTTGATAATGGTCACCTACCTAACACTCTTGAACCCAATATCACTTCAATTATAGAACTAATGATTGAAAATTTAGAGAAAGAGGTCGATAGGGTAACTACTTTAGCATCACCACCGTCACAACCCTCTCTTTCTGAAAAAACTGATCCATCCTTAGGGAATGATGGTGAGATGAATGCTAGGTTGACCACTTTAGAGAAGGGTATTGAAGTGATGATTGCAGTCGAGAATCAAACAGCTGCAACGCTAGCCCTGTTTATACAGCAGTCTGAGCAAGTGTTTCACGCTCAAGCTCAATCTTTGGCAAGAATTGAAGAGCATGTAGCTGTAGTGATTCTAAAGAGTGAACACCGTCAATTAGAACCAAACAGTGTCAATATATGTCATCTAGGAAGTCACCCGAGTAAGATAAACGATCAGATGGATTTTGATGATTTCCTAGATAACGATGCAAATGAATTGACTAGGTGTTATCAGGACATACAGGAAAACCCTCCGAGCCAGCCCGATGATTTTTGTACTCCAATTTTAGAAGGAGCTTGTGATTTTGACGGGTATAGATGGGATAAAGTACATGTAAACTAGGTAAAAATCAAGTCGATGCCACTCACCCCGCGGGTTAACGGGGAGGCGGAATAGGTAAAAATCAAGTTTTTGCAAACTAGGTAACATCGACTATGCATAAGGATCCTTGCTAAACCCTAATTAACATACTAAGTAGGAGTTGTAACTACTATGTAAGAAGATTATACCTCAAGCTATAAGTCCTTCTTCTCCTCGCGGTCCTCCTCCTTGATGTGAGCTTGTAACATTTCAAAAAAAAATTAAATATTATTTTTGGGAAATTTTATAATTTAATATTACTTTATTGAATATTTTAATAATTCGGTATAATTAAATACATATAAATGGGGAAATATTTTGGAAAATTATGGAAAATTCTAAAATAGGGTATTTTAGGGAATTATGCCATTTTAAAGTTTTTATGATTAGTTATATGCTAATTTAGTGCTAAACGCGATTAAAAATCGCTAATCAGTTTTTTAGCAATTTTGTGCAAAACATGCACATATCTTTTTCCACACTTGTGTTACATTTTTCTACCATGGTTGTTCTTTTGGGTTCACTATTTGGGTGAGAAGGAATTTGAGAGAAAAGGAAAAGAAAATGAAGAGGGAATAAAGAAAGGAGAGGCATGGGCATGTATTAGGTATGGGGGGAGTTGACCTTGGACTTTAGCCATTCTCTCCCTCTCATTTCCCTCATCTCTCCCCTCCATTTCTTAGCTGAAGCTTTGCCATCTTCTCCCTCCCCTCTTCAATGCCCAAATCATCACACAAACAACACCAAAACCCTACCCCCATTTCATTAAAAGTGTGCACAAGCTCAAGATCTACACATTGAACCAAGAAAGCAAGGATTTTGGCCACTAGGGGCAACTCAAGAAAATTCTTGAGTTGCCAAAAAAGATAATTTCTGGATCATTAGCTTAGTTTTAGCATTTCTTATACCCCCATGTTGTGATAGAACCGATATTGTGTGTTTTGTGGATTTGAGGAAAAACCTAGTTAGGGTTTGAGGGAAATTTGTGTTGTAGTGTGACATTGAGCTCAGTAGAGGTTGGATAAACACCTTAGTGCATGAATTTGAGACCCAAAACCTGAGACTTAAGACCCGGAATACGGATTTAGAAACCGATATCAGAAAGTTTAAGAAATCTGTGAAGGTTATATTGAATCTGTTATTACCCCCGTGACTCTGAAAATTATTTTGGTTGGACAGTGATATATGTAGGCACCCAGGAAGCTACCACCAAGACCCTAGCCCCTAACTCCATGACCCGGCCTCAGATTTAATCCCATTGGCCGCAATTTGCGTCCAGACCTGCACCAAATTGGCTCGTTTTGGTTTTGGCGCCTCCCTATCAGTAGATTAGACCCCTGGAATGTATAGATTTGTCTAATTTGACCTAGGGTGAAATCTGGAGCCTATTTCCTTAGTTGTTGTTTTGGATTCGTGTGTCCGTATTCCGTATTTTTAATTCTGAATTTGTGTATTGTGTTTGACCTCGACTATTTGGCATTTATACGATGATATCGAGGGTGTTGATGGTTTTGGAAGGCGTTGTCCATAGGTTCTAACCTATAGATCATAGCGTATCGTTTTGAGATTCGTATGCCGTTTTAGTTTGGAATTGGTTTTGATACGCATTGCGATACGTTAATGTGTAGGTACCCAATGAAGACTTCGGGACGACAAGCAAACGCGTGGTGACGTCGACAATGAAGACGCAAGGTGAGTAGATTATATCTACAGGGGAAAGTCGGGTGGATGGCGCATAGCAGCCCCGCAGTCCGTAGCTGATATACGATGTATATATTATATAAGATAGTTTTTAGTGTGTTGTGGTCCTTGTGTTGGGTGTACTATGTATAGATTAGGGTTAGAAGTAAACTAGTATAGTTCCTAGTTGCGAACCCTAGAATAGGTTTACACCCACACGCACACAATTGCATATTCCTTATAGTTACACAGTGTTGATGATGATATTGGATGGCATTGGAGATGAGTCAATGATAGTGGGCATAGTGCCGCGAGATCGGTGATTTGATATGATTCGTATTTGGGATACGACGTGTGATTTTAACGGGCCTTTGGACGTGTGTTTTACACACGCGTTCATACTTATGTAGATGGTATCGATTTGTACTAGACTTAGATCAGTACCCCAGATTATGTGATATGATGATAAGAATACCAGGTAATTAATGAGATAATGTGATATTGTCCCGTACCCAGCTATTGGGATGCCCTACGACGATTTACCATATGAGCTTTATATTGATGATAGATCCGCACTCATGACTTGAGGATTGTCATATGGTATGCTGTATCATACGCGATACTATTGAGGCGGGATTACCGACTATTATATTTATATATATTTATATCGACTCAGATTAAGGTGGATTCCATACCCCTCCCGGTTGACTTGATACTTAGATCTGTAGTTTGCATAGTAGATGTTAGACTAGACCCAAGTCATACCTATTTCAAAAATTAATGAATCGGGAATATCTTAAAAACACTGTAGACCTTATTTTACAAAAAAAACCCGATTTGTCTTATTTCAAATGGCAAGCTGCATTATTATTCATTTACCATTTATTCTACAGCTCGCATTGCATTGCATGCTTATATGTTATTGATTCATATTCCTTTGTGCATATGCCTTTACATAGTTCCATGCTCATATTAGTGTTTCATGTTGCATGTATTATAATTCATGGATTTCGCACTGTGATATGGTTGCATATGATGATTCTGGATTGTTTTACTCCTGCGTATATATATTAGTGGTATGGGACGCTAAAATATATATGTATACCCATAGTATATATATATTAGTGGTATGGGCCACTGATATATATACACCTACTTAATATATCATCATGATGATCTATGCAAACTTATATATGCATGCCCGTATATGAGAGTGGGGGGGCTGACCCGGACTGACGGATGCCCGATATATGAGAGTGGGGGCTAACTCGGACTGACGGATGCCCGATATATGAGAGTGGGGGCTGACCCGGACTGACGGATGCCCGATATATGATAGTGGGGGGGCTGACCCGGACTGACGGATGCCCGATATTTGATAGTGGAGGCTGACCCGGACTGACGGATGCCCGTTATATGAAAGGAGCCTATATGCTCGGAGCCTATGTGCTCGATATGAGAGGAGCCTTTATGGTCAATGGCATATTATATCTCCCCTACCCTACATCTATTTTATATGCATTGCATCATGTATTAGTAGTACCTGATAGAGTTCCTTAATGAATGTTGCATACATATCGGATACATGATATATGAGATTTTCTTGATATTGAGATATATATTTGTGTCGATGCTCGAAACTGATTTTCTGATGACTTCATTCGTGATACCTTCTGTTTTCATTTTACCGCATACATACATCATATTTATGATATGTTATTACGTGAGGCACTGGCACGAGTTCTTGGCACTACACTTATGTTCAGATGTTACATTGCCACTTTACCATGCTTCAGACTTATTCATTTGAGGTTTATATTATATCTGATCGTTTTGACTTAGGATTATGTCATGCATTCAATTTCTGCTTGTAGATATTTTCTATTCACAAGTTGGCAACTCACCCCCGTTGTGCCACAGTTCTTGCAGGTTTTGCCGTATAGGTTCCATAGCGGCATTTCCGGCACATTGCTTCATTTGCGGGTGATTTTCTTGGTAGGTGGGTTCTTTGCATCAGAACCACCCTTGTATATGTATTACTCATTGTATCTAGAAATTCCATCAACCAAAACTTGTATATTGTTTCAGACTCAGACACTAGTGATGTATTATTTCGACCTTAGAGTCGCGCTTAGTAGTGTTACGGTTTTCATGCTTATTTGAGTTTCTTTTGAGTTTTGATCCTACCATTCGGCGTTGTATATCATATTGCTTGCGTGGTTGTGACAAAGTTGGATTTCTGGGTTTTCTTTATTTACTCCTTATATGGTTTTAGATTTCTGGGCTTGGCTTACTTGGATCAGATGGAGTCCTATAGACTTCATATGGTTCAAGGGCCAGTCACGTGCTCTTTCGGGTCGTGACAAAGTTGGTATCAAAGCGCTAGGTTAACCTTGGTTCGAGTCTAAGTTTGACTATGTGGAGCCTAGGGTGTCTATATATATACGAAACTTAAGCCTGACCTTACGGAACTTGGACTTAGTCAAGGGGGTATTAGACCCAAACTTTCGTCGCGTAGGATGACCCTTGGTTGACGGAATAGGTGACTAAAGTAGAGTGACGTACCGTGGGTATGTTCTGCGGCATACTTACGATATGCTACTCCCGCTTAAGGAACCTGAGGATGCATATATTTTCGAGATCAGTGATTCTCTTCATATCCATGATTATACATCCATTTGAGATCCTCGATTCTATTAGTTCCATGATCATACTTTCATTGATGTTGTTCCTTCTTATGATCATGTACCCACTCTGGATCTGTTGTTTTCTTTCTTGCCATTGATATGCTCTCTTCGATACTCGATTGAGGTTCCTGTCTCCATTGTTTGAGCACAGTTTGGGTTGCTGCTAGGGTTACGATCAGGGCGATCTCGTCGGGTACGAGGGCCGACCGTTGTGTTTTCTGGTGACATGGGAACGTCTCGAGTTAGTATTGGTGATTGTGACCTCTAGTGGAGGCGGGTGCTTGGTTTTGCACCGGATGATCGGGCCATTGTTAGAGCTGTCAGTTGAGAGAGGACTGTTGATGTATAGCATACCTCAGAGTTTATGATGTCGCCTACCGTGCAGACAGATGGACCAGCTGTTGCTGAGATTGATAGGATGTCGCTTCCGGAGCTTACGAGCTGAGATCGCCGGAGCTTCCAAGAAGATATGAGACAGATGATAGCTTGTCTACCCGATTTGAGAGACGAAGGTGATTCGTCCGATTTATGCGCCGGAGCAGGCCCAGTTGAGTTGAAGATTTACAGTGTGGAGAGTCTTACTCAGATCCAGAGCAAATCGATTTAGAGATGACCGCCAATGTATCGCCTTTCCTGGAGGATTGAGGCGCTGTTCAGCGTACAGGCGAAGGAGCCAATTGTTGCTGTAAACAACGAGATATTGCCCCAGATGTTGGAGCTATTGCGGTACGAGTTGTCCTAGGAGATGATAGAAGGTCGCTAGTCATCGAGGACGAATGACGAGGACATGTGGATTGTTCGCCTACCCCTATGCGAGGTCATCAGATAGAATGATTTCAGCTAGAGGCGACTTCGTGCAGGTTCGTTGAGAGTCGATTGAGACGATCGAATGTCAGGAGCCCATTTTCCACGATTAAAGTATTCGGAAAGACATGCAAGCGATTTTATGGACCCTCTAGAAGAATGGAACCCTAACTCGACTTAATGATCATGTGAAAGCCTTTGAACCTTAGGGTTTGCGGCAGTTCCGCGGCGCCATTAGTGAGGCTTGGGTTTGCCCTTCTACGGCTGGACCCCTGATGCTGTGGTATGTACTCGATACTATTAAACTGTACCCAAGATGTTGATCTCTTGGGGGATTATGAGGGTCTGACGATTCGGTCGGATGATTCGACATCATTCGGATATCATGTGATGGGACACACTGCTTGGAAGACTCCAGATACGATCATAGCCGTTTGAGCGCAGTCCATGCAGCCACGATGAGACGAGTCCGAATCAGTCGACGTTGAAGAAGAGTGAAGTAAAGGGTTCGCAAGAGATTTCGACGCGATGACGTCCCACTCCGCTGACATCAGAGATGCGATACGCACGCAGAGGAATTGTATATGGATATACCTTCCAGAAGGAGTTGCGGCGAGTATGCAGCCGTTCCGGAACAAAAATTTATCTTCAGCAATGGACGATGACTTCCGGGCAATTCGGCAGGAATGAGATTTGAGAGAGACCTCGACAGGAACTTTCTGGAATACGATACGAGAAGACCTGGACCCAGGAGGGGTCATATGCTGCACACCCAGCAGGCCAGAGTTCGGCATCGTCGACGAGGTAGTTGACCAGGTTCGGATAAAGGACCTTACCCAGATGCGTTGCGAGTTGATCGAGGACGGACGAGTATTGAGTATTCCTCCGATGGTTGGGACGCGTTCCCGAAGACCTGTTCAGCCAGACATCATCTACAGAATGATGAAGCTACAGAGTACGCGATTTCGAGTCCGTGCGAGAGACTTCGGATTGACCGTGGCCGAGAACAGTGCAGTGCGTAGATAGCATGGCGTGACGTCATAGTGGATGACGATAGAGACAAATGGAACCAGAGGTTCGTGCAAGACGCTGACGAGCTGTCATTGCTTCCCGTCGAGACTAGAGACCTGATATGCTTACAAAGGCGTTGGGATGCGACCAATTTCCGAGAAAATGCTGTGCTGAGGACGCAGATGTCCATCGAGCGGGAAAAGAGATATGCAAGAGAGCCAGCCTCCGTACAGTTCAGCATAGGCAAGATCGGAAGAGACCTTGAGCGGGATTCCTTCCAGGACACTGCTGCAATGATAATTGCACCCAGGATCAGATGTGTCACGTGCATTCAGAGGACCAGAGGCCGATGCCAGTGACATGCTGCTTTACGAGTGGTCGTGAGGATTGACCGAGAGATGACCAGAGAAGTGCCAGAACGGAATCGTCCCCGTTAGCACACCTGACAGGGCCGATGAGCCGATTGATTGCGAGATAGGTAATCCGCAGAGAATATAAGGACCCAGAGACAGAGGACGCCAGACCGTGAGCAGGAGGCAAGTAGATATCTTGCGCTGCCAGCATTGGATGCACCCTTGGTGTTTTGATTTGTTTTGTGCACGCTGATCTCGCTGTCAGGCACACCCGTTGCCCTTGGCAGATGTTTCGTGCACACCTGTTGCACCTAGATGTTGTTTTGTGCACATGTATGACACATTTATGGATTTTGTTTTCCGTCCGCACCTGACGCACGGAGTATTCTTATATACGCCTTAGGATTGATGTTTCGGAGCCCCGACAATTTGGATTTTTGCTGAAATGTTTTGTACTAGGGGGTTTAAATTTAAATTCGGGGACCGAATTTATTTAAGGGGGGTAGATTGTAACATTTCAAAAAAAATTAAATATTATTTTTTGGAAATTTTATAATTTAATATTACTTTATTGAATATTTTAATAATTCGGTATAATTAAATACATATAAATGGGGAAATATTTTGGAAAATTATGGAAAATTCTAAAATAAGGTATTTTAGGGAATTATTCCATTTTTAAGTTTTTATGATTAGTTATATGCTAATTTAGTGCTAATCGTGATTAAAAATCGATAATCGGTTTTTTAGCAATTTTGTGCAAAACATGCACATATCTTTTTCCACACTTGTGTTACATTTTTCTACCATGGTTGTTCTTTTGGGTTCACTATTTGGGTGAGAAGTAATTTGAGAGAAAAGGAAAAGAAAATGAAGAGGGAATAAAGAATGGAGAGGCATGGGCATGTATTAGGTATGGGGGGAGTTGACCTTGGACTTTAGCCATTCTCTCCCTCTCATTTCCCTCATCTCTCCCCTCCATTTCTCAGCTGAAGCTTTGCCCTCTTCTCCCTCCCCTCTTCAATGCCCAAATCATCTCACAAACAACACCAAAACCCTACCCCCATTTCATTAAAAGTGTGCACAAGCTCAAGATCTACACATTGAACCAAGAAAGCAAGGATTTTGGCCACTAGGGGCAACTCAAGAAAATTCTTGAGTTGCCAAAAGAGATAATTTCTGGATCATTAGCTTATTTTTAGCATTTCTTATACCCCCATGTTGTGATAGAACCGATATTGTGTGTTTTGTGGATTTGAGGAAAAACCTAGTTAGGGTTTGAGGGAATTTTGTGTTGTAGTGTGACATTGAGCTCAGTAGAGGTTGGATAAACACCCTAGTGCATGAATTTGAGACCCAAACCTGAGACTTAAGACCCGGAATACGGATTTAGAAACCGATATCGGAAAGTTTAAGAAATCTGTGAAGGTTATATTGAATCTGCTATTACCCCGAGACTCTGAAAATTATTTTGGTTGGACAGTGATATGTGCAGGCACCCAGGAAGCTACCACCAAGACCCTAGCCCCTAACTCCATGAACCGGTCGCAGATTTAATCCCATTGGCCGCAATTTGCGGCTAGACCTGCACCAAATTGGCTCGTTTTGGTTTTGGTGCCCCCCTATCAGTAGATTAGACCCCTGGAATGTATAGATTTGTCTAATTTGACCTAAGGTGAAATCTGGAGCCTATTTCCTTAGTTGCTGTTTTGGATTTGTGTTTCCGTATTCCGTATTTTTAATTATGAATCTGTGTATTGTGTTTTACCTCGACTATTTGGCGTTTATACGACGATATCGAGGGTGTTGATGGTTTTGGAAGGCGTTGTCCATAGATTCTAACCTATAGATCATAGCGTATCATTTTGAGATTCGTATGCCGTTTTAGTTTGGAATTGGTTTTGATACGCATTTGTGATACGTTAATGTTTAGGTACCCCATGAAGACTTCGGGACGACAAGCAAACGCGTGGTGACGTCGACAATGAAGATGCAAGGTGAGTAGATTATATCTACAGGGGAAAGTCGGGTGGATGGCGTATAGCACCCCCGCAGTCCGTAGCTATTATATAAGATAGTTTTTAGTGTGTTGTGGTCCTTGTGTTAGGTGTACTATGTATAGATTAGGGTTAAAAGTAAACTAGTATAGTTCCTAGTTGCGAACCCTAGAATAGGTTTACACCCACACGCACACAATTGCATATTCCTTATAGTTACACAGTGTTGATGATGATATTGGATGACATTGGAGATGAGTCGATGATAGTGGGCATAGTGCCGCGAGATAGGTGATTTGATATGATTCGTATTTGGGATACGACGTGTGATTTTAGCGGGCCTTTGGACGTGTGTTTTACACACGCATTCATACTTATGTAGATGGTATCGATTTGTACTAGACTTAGATCAGTATCCCAGATTATGTGATATGATAATAAGAATACCAGGTAATTGATGAGATAATGTGATATTGACCCGTACCCAGCTATTGGGATGCCCTACGACGATTTACCATACGAGCTTTATATTGATGATAGATCCGCACTCATAACTTGAGGATTGTCATATGGTATGCTGTATCGTACGCGATACTATTGAGGAGGGATCACCGACTATTATATTTATATATATTTATATCGACTCAGATTTAGGTGGATTCCATACCCCTCCCGGTTGACTTGATACTTAGATCTGTAGTTTGCATAGTAGATGTTAGACTAGACCCAAGTCATACCTATTTCAAAAACTAACGAATCAGGATTATCTTAAAAACACTGTAGACCTTATTTTACAAAAAAATCCCGATTTGTCTTATTTCAAATGGCAAGCTGCATTATTATTCATTTACAATTTATTCTACGGCTCGCATTGCATTGCATGCTTATATGTTATTGATTCATATTCCTTTGTGCATATGCCTTTACATAGTTCCGTGCTCATATTAGTGTTTCATGTTGCATGTATTATAATTCGTGGATTTCGCACTGTGATATGGTTGCATATGATGATTCTGGATTGTTTTACTCCTGCGTATATATATTAGTGGTATGGGACGCTAAAATATATATGTATACCCATAGTATATATATATTAGTGGTATGGGACGCCGATATATATATGACCTACTTAATATATCATCATGATGATCTATGCAAACTTATATATGCATGCCCGATATATGAGAGTGGGGGGACTGACCCGGACTGACGGATGCCCGATATATGAGAGTGGGGGCTGACCCGGACTGACGGATGCCCGATATATGAGAGTGGGGGCTGACCCGGACTGACGGATGCCCGATATATGATAGTGGGGGGGCTGACCCGGACTGACGGATGCCCGATATATGATAGTGGGGGCTGACCCGGACTGACGGATGCCCGTTATATGAAAGGAGCCTATGTGCTCAGAGCCTATGTGCTCGAAATGAGAGGAGCCTTTATGGTCGATGGCATATTATATCTCCCTTGCCCTACATCTATTTTATATGCATTGCATCATGTATTAGTAGTACATGATAGAGTACCTTAATGAATGTTGCATACATATCGGATACATGATATATGAGATTTACTTGATATTGAGATATATATTTGTGTCGATGCTCGACACTGATTTTCTGATGACTTCATTCGTGATACCTTCTGTTTTCATTTTACCGCATACATACATCATATTTATGATATGTTATTACGTGAGGCACTGGCACGAGTTCTTGGCACTACACTTATGTTCAGATGTTACATTGCCACTTTACCATGCTTCAGACTTATTCATTTGAGGTTTATATTATATCTGATCGTTTTGACTTAGGATTATGTCATGCATTCAATTTCTGCTTGTAGATATTTTCTATTCACAAGTTGGCAACTCACCCCCGTTGTGCCACAGTTCTTGCAGGTTTTGCCGTACAGGTTCCATAGCGGCATTTCCGGCACATTGCTTCCTTTGCGGGTGATTTGCTTGGTAGGTGGGTTCTTTGCATCAGAACCACCCTTGTATATGTATTACTCATTTTATCTAGAAATTCCATCAACCAAAAATTGTATATTGTTTCAGACTCAGACACTAGTGATGTATTATTTCGACCTTAGAGTCGCGCTTAGTAGTGTTACGGTTTTCATGCTTATTTGAGTTTCTTTTGAGTTTTGATCCTCGCCATTCGGCGATGTATACTATATTGCTTGCGTGGTTGTGACAAAGTTGGATTTCTGGGTTTTCTTTATTTACTCCTTATATGGTTTTAGATTTCTGGGCTTCGCTTACTTGGATCAGATGGAGTCCTATAGACTTCATATGGTTCAAGGTCCAGTCAGGTGCTCTTTCGGGTCGTGACAGAGCTCCTTGGAGTGGTGGTGGATGCGCCTCCACGTCAAAGATGATCCACCCGGGAGCTTCTAATTTGAGCTCCAACCTCTAAGATGAGGCAACTAGGGTACTTGGTGTGCTAAACTAAGTAACCTAGAGTGAGTAGAGAGTGATTTTGGGTGGCTAAGTCTCACTAACCTTTGATTCTTAACACATGAGACACTAAGGTTTGAGAGGAAGAAGAAGAGAGCAAGCTTGAGGTAAGAGAAAGTATTTTTTGATAATGATAATTGAGATGGCTAGTTGATTAGACTATGAGCATGGCTTGATTAAAATATCTCCAAAATATTTAGTACTCACACAAAATATCTCACAAAATATCTAAGTCAAACTTTGCCCCCATAGTCAAACCAATTAGCCATGCTTAATTATTAATTATAATGAATAATAATGTTTTTCCTCTACCTTATAATTGTTTTAATTAAAAAAATAATTAAAACCCTAATGAGGTGTCTCCTGTTGGAGATAGTGCCCTCAGAGTCAATTATTGGATCACAGGCACGTGATTGCAATGATTGAGGGAGGACCTATTCCGGTAGAACAGTCTTACTCAAGATGATAGTATACTATCTGGTTTACCTTTATCATCGTGTACTGCTTTAGGTGACCTTACAGGTCACTATTGCACGTTGATAGAGCCCGTAGGATTCTTGCTTGACTGCCAGCAGTATGAGGGCGATCATATACGTGGGAGCTGGTGGTCTATAAGCATATCCTTAAAAGGTCCCTAGTCGTGGGAGTTTCGAGACAGGGCATCGATACTCCAGAGTAGACTAGTGTATACAGTCGAGACCCCGACGAGGGGCGGTGGCCGGTCTCACAAGCCACTGGTGTCAGTTAGTTCACCTAAGATGTATACAGGTGCTCATTGGGTTATGAGTACACCGGACAAGACTCGCCGGGAACATGCTAGTTGGTCTTATACCTGACGTCAGATAGCAGTTCCCTGGTGACATGTGTACAGGTTAGTTCATCGACCTGAGGATCGTCATTTGTCTCGTGTGAGTTCCCACTGTACTTTGATTACTACCTTACCACGCTCAAAAGAGGCGTGCAAACAGCTTTTAGTTGGGTACAGTCCCGAGCCACATGGAGGCAGTGAGCGGATCTACAGGGGTTCGTCTCTCCCGGTATTGGGGGTGAGGTCGCGCTGTGTCTAGGAGAGCCCTTACACGAAGTCCTTGGCCAAGGCAGGAGATTTACTGGTAGGTATCCAGTAGTATCTCAGGGTGTTCTGGGCTACACTCCGACACGACTTGTACCGCTTTTGGGGGTCTGACTTTTACCAACCCCCTAGGCCCGCCATGCGATGCTCATAGACGAACGGACCGGACTGTACGGATATTGTCACTGACAGGCTCAGTAGGGTGTCAGAATGAGTTCGCTCATCGACGACCCTTTTGGTCAATACCTGGTAGCCCGTTACGTATAGGCTAATACCTCTGACGTGCTAGTGGTTAAATCCACAACCAAAGTATTGACGAGTCTTTAGAGTCCCCCACAGACCGTTTTATCAAGTTTCGGGCGAAACGCTGTAGAGGCCGTATGGAGATATGGCAGGGTTCGATCAGATACGTGCGGCATTGCACGGATCAGAATCGGACGGTTAATACTAGCAGGCTTTGGTTTAAGCCGGATCCTAGTATTGTACAGTGTAGATTTTGTCTCATTGCATTTTTATTCGGTCGAAATACAAATGCGGGTGTGTATATACAGTAGCGGGGTTTTCCTGTAATTTATTACGGGATCAGTTTTTGGAGTTGCCAGTTTGTTTTCCGTTTCGGCCATATTTCTTTGTATCTTTCATTGGCTGAAGATTGGTGGAGGAGGGCTTATTTTCATTTGTGCAAATAAGGCTTGTGGAGGGTGGTCTTTGCATTTTGTTGTGTCATGATGGTTGCACCATCCCTTGACTTCTTGACTTCTTCATCATGGCTTGACTTGTGTAGTGATGATGATTGGGTTTTGGAGTGAGGTTCTTTGATTGTGATCATTGCTTATTATCATGACCCTCTCTCTCTCTTGCATTATTCTTGTGGCTACCTCATTTTTCATTCTCTCCTCTCATTCCCTCATGAGATGGCCGGCCACATGAAGGTAAGGGGCTGCCCAATATTTTTGTGTGGGATTTTGTTCTCCTCATGTTTGCAAAATCCCCTAGTTCATCTCCAAAATTCAACATCTCCTTTCCTCCACAAAAGGCAACTTCTAGTGACCCCAAATGAGACATAGCACTACACTAAATTCTACAGCAATTCTTGGGCACGTCGGCTCGCCAACTTCGTGCCCGAGTTGCCTCGGTCCAGAGGCGGGAGCTCGTAAAAGAAGCCGGCGACGTGGTGCCCTTCCGGCGACGAGGTGGAGACCGGAGATTCCGCGGGGAGATTGGGACGACGACGAGAAGACCGAAGGAAATGGATCGCTCGGTATATCTCTCTACCCCTTCTCTAGTTAGCTAGGATTATGTTAATGGCCCGATCCGGGATTTTTGTGCACAGTGGTGCCGGTTTACAAGTTCTGTTTCCGCATTCCGGCGTCGGATTGACGGCCGGGGCGCCGCCGTGCACTTACATTGGTATCAGAGCCACGCCATTAAGCTAGTCTAGCTTGGTCTACTGTGTTTACATCTTCGATCGAACAAAATTCCAAAACCCGCGTTTTCAAAGCACAGATTCTGTTGAAATTTTTTTTGGCTCTAAAAATTTTCCAGGTTGTTGCAGAATACTGTTCAGGAAATTCTAAGACATCTGTGAAAATTTGGTAGAGTGATACTGTAGAACCACCGCGGTACCGCGGCCAAAACCCCCTTGGTGCCGCGGTTCCGCCGCAGTACAGTGTCTTCACTGCACCATTTTTCCACAGTGATCTTTTTACAGTGAAATTGGGGTTTTGGAATGTTCTTTTTGGGCCCAAATTTTCTTTATGTGCTACAGTAGTGCTTGGGGCCCACTTGGGAAAATTTGATCGATCGAATATTTTAAACATGTTAGTTCACAGTATTTACATTATATCTGCCACCGTGAATGTCACTTGATCGGTAAATCCTGTCTAACTGCTATAGCCCGGTTAGACGGATTTGCGAACGTGACATCACGTTGATGTTCTGTGTTGTGCTGTGATGTTGCGGATTGGTCGTGGGGGATAGCCTGGATGCAATGGTAGTACAGATTTGTTTGTATTATGTACATTTGATTTTGCGAGGCGAGCGTCCGACATGTGGACTGTCGTCACTGACCGTTTGTATATTATTCTTTTGGGGCACGACCGGGGTGAGGTCGATGTACCCGTTATATGTATATTTTACTTTCTGTACTAGGATTACCCCAAGGTGGGGTACACGGATAGCCGGGTTCTAGAGGGCAACGGGCCCGCATCTCATGGCATTGAGACGGATGGGGCTTCACTCTAGAATTGGCGGGCTATTCGCCGCACTCGTAGGGGGTACAGGTTGACCCAGGAGGGGTGCCCAAGTTACCGGATTCCGTGAAGTGCCGGGTGGTCCATTCACGTTGCTGAAGGGGGCTGCCTCGCTTCAGGTTTTGGCGGGTAACTTGCCGCGCTCGTAGGGGTCTAGGATTTCATTGTACAGGCTATCCACACGACCAGGGGAACGTCGGGTTTCAGTAGCGGCTCTGTGAAACCCGGGGATCCCAGATATCTGTATTGTTCTGTGATGCTTATTACATTTCTGTGATGTTGCATTTTATCACGCCTTGAGCGAAATATTATATATTGATATATATACTAGTAGATGTTGTATATGTTTTGCATCCGCGCTAGTCCAGTCCCCGCTCTGTCGTTAGATAAGTAACCTAACGGGTAATGAAGGGACCCAGTGGCGAATGCGGATGGCATATAAGTACATCATTATTTTCGTTCTTTATTGGTGTGATCAATTGATGGGACTGCGTTGATTCGGATCAATGCAAGTTAAACAAACCTATTCTGATGTTGTTGGAACATTTTTCAAAAAGCTGTTATTGCAAGGACGTTCACTTTTGTTTTGCACAGTGGTATTCGGTTATGAATATCCAGCACCTCAGTCGACGAGGCAAGGGCCGAGATCCCTTCACCGGGAGTGACCCCTTGGACAGAAGTTTGCGTCAGGGCAATAACTTCACTATAGTCGTTTACTCTTGCTTTGCATCGTGGTACTCAGTTGGAATATCCTGCACCTCATTCTACGGGGAAAGAGCCAAGATCCCTTCACCGGGAGTGACCTCTTTAGCAAAGGTTTTCGCCACTATATTTTTTTATAAAGCTATCATGTTCCTTCAACGATATCGAGTTCATTACGTTAAAGGTTTTCTCCAGAAACCATTCGTAGCCCTCCATCATTTCAGTTAAATATTCGGTAGTATTCAAGCTATGTATTTTGACCTCACGCCAAGGCATAGTGATTGGTAGCTGCCGGATATTTATCTGTTGCATAGATAGAATGCGTTGGTTTGGGACAGTCGTACTACTATTTTGGCCTACCTCAAGGGTATGTACGGGTGGGTTCAAATTAACCTGGACAATGATGGGTAGAACTTGATATGTGACTTATGATATTTTGACCTCACGCCAAGGTCATAAGACAATGGGGTAAAAATCACATCGGGAGTTTCTAAAGAAACTGAAACTTGCCAGATATCCGCATACCTTCTGAAGTGTGATAACGTGAGCGGATTCCGTCACGTTATCATGCGATGATAGTTGGATCCCGATTCCCACTGATGAGTTGGTTTACTCCTCCGGTGATCCCGACTAATTCTTCCTTCAGGTTTGGAGGAGAATTTGACGGTACAGTGGGAGGTTTCCAGATTAGATAAAATGGTGACCATTCTGATCTAGGATAGAGTGCACGCTGAGTGTTTCTTTTCTCTCTCTCTTTGGCAGCGACCATGACCCGACCCTAAGACTATGACTCAGTGACCAAAATTAACCGAACCTTCTTAAACACTGGCTTTTTGGATTGTCAGAGTTGCAAACCTCATTGCCACTCCTACTTTTACCATTTTCTCCAGGACACCCCGTATTACTACGAACGTCCACTTCCATTGGACAAAACCATCGTATGGTTATATACGAACTCGAAGGAATTTATTCGAGGATGGTTTCCGGTTCTGGAGAAAACGAATAGGACTATTCAGTTGTCTTTTCCTTTTACCTTCTCTCAGGTTGCGAGTACTCCTTTGTTTAGGAGATAGTACACCTATTACACAAATTGGATAGTCTTCTTCCAAACCATAGGCAGGTGCCGACCGGTAGAGAATGAAGAAAACCAATTAGCCTAACGATGGTGTACAGAAGGTATTAAGTAAAGACATATCAAGGGATTAGTAAGAGGGCAAAGTAAATTGCGACTGCTATTCACGACCAAACCAAGTATTTCTTTGCCAATCCTAAATCACCTTTGTATTTCTCCAGGACACTCCGTATCACTACGAAGATCCACAGTTTATTGGATACTCCATCGTATGGTTATATACGAACTCGAAAAGAACTTGTTCCAGTTCGGGGATGAATTCTGGTTCTGGAGAAATAGGAATAAGGTTTATTCGGTTGTCTTTTATCTTCACATTCTCTCGCATTGCGAGTGCTCCTAGGATTAGGACAGTACACCCATTATGCTTATTGGATAGTCTTCTTCCAAACCATAGGCTGGTGCCGAACGGTAGGGAAGGAAGAAAACCATTTAGCCTAAGAGGGCGTGCAGAAGGTAATGACTAATGACATATAAAGGGATTTGGAAAGATGGCAAAGAATTACACGGTTACAGTTGTGAATCTGGATAATGGAAGAGGCATTACTAGGAATACCGGGATACCCCATCGAAACATTTCAATGTTTCAGTTTCGCCGTGTACTGTTAAAAGAAAACTGATTTCCCAATCAGATCTTGCTCCAGGGTATGTATTTACCAGGTATGATTCTCACATCTGTATGGTTTTACAGATGATGAGTGGGAGTAAGTTGTTGGGAATTAGGTGATCATCCTCATTATATCGGGATTCGTTGTAATCGGTGATATTTGAGGAAGTCACCTGGGTTGTTTGCCAGTCGGCAAATATTTGGTTTTGAATATCCGTTGCTATGCACCAATTTCAAATTGATATATCTGTACGTCTATTTTCATAGAGTGAGATATACTTTTTTGAAATTATGTCTACGACATTTACCTATATCAGTGGATGGTTAGGTAAGGAGCATTAAACAGCGGTGTAATTCTTCTTAACCATAAGTACAGTTTTCAACCTGCAACACACAGGGAGTGAGTTATTAGACTCAAGGGACTTATACAGAGTATTGTATGTTGTCCAGTGTCCATTAGGACAGAGGGGTTGGTCCTCGTACTATATTCGGTTTACTTATGACTTCTCTAGTTTTTAGACAGGTGTTTCGTAGAAACACAAGGTCCGAATTTTGAGAAGTTATAGATATTTGAATAAAGTAGAGAACCAGGTATTGCAAGTATCGGGATTCTTCAAAGTGATCGAAGATGTAGATACTTGTGTATGGTATTCAGTTGATAGTAATGGTTAAGAGAACTTGCTTCTCTTTCAGGTTACTCATAATTGGAAGTGCTCCTAAGTTGAGTAATGCTGATCGGCCTTTTCCATTTAGTTAACATGCACTGGAGACAGTTGCATGATTTGAATCTGGTTCAATTAAATCAGTGCCTCTGGTTCTATATTGGATATAGAACAGTTCATATCTTAACGATGTTAAGGTACGGGGAGTTGTCCGTCTTATGCTTAAAACTAGACTCTGGATAACTCAAGGCACGTTTCTGTAATGGCTGTTTGTGGGTTGACCCAGGCTATGACGAGGGTTGACTTTCTACCATCTGGAAAATCAATAGTGATATTGTTCTTAACTCGCCACAGTTTTAACAAAAATGGATTTTTTCAGAAAACAGTAGTGGGAGTATGGTAGAACTGGAAGTCATTCCAGAACCGCAAGCGATTACTGAAAATTTGATAAGAACCTAAAGATTCAATCTGATTTGACATTCCATTGGCCACTCCGCAGATACGGTGGGTAACCTCAGGCACCCGAGGGGTACTCCGGTAGCCTCAAGGACGGTGACAGGGAGGTTCTTGTTTACCCAGACTTGCCATTGCTGTTGTTCCAGGCTGTGAGACCCGGCAGGAGGATGAGTATAGCGTCGTTCTAAACTATCTTTAGAAGTGTACGTCTATATGACTCTGCCAGAGGGTTGTATTAGTCAGTAGGAGCAGCGGAAGCATTGGTGGACAGGTAGCTTTTGTCTTTTTATGGACTAAAGCAGATATAGCGGAGATAGATCATCTATTTCTGATGTGACAGTCATAGGTTTGACTTCATCAGAATAGGGGATGGATCTGTTGAGAAGGTAGTAGGGTGTGATGTCCTGGTATTTGGATGACATACACAGAGTAGGAAGTGATATTCCTATACTACGATCGGTTATACTTTGGTTGTCACAAAGTGGTTTCTCCACATATGACTTGGATATTATATCAGACATTCTGGTTACTGGATCTATGGTTTTAGATCTAGATTTGGGTAGTTTCCCAATCAGGGTACTTAGACGGCATTCTAGAGGTGCTTTGGAATGGACGACTCCTGGCATGGTGGTGTACCTGCAGGTGATGGAGTCACCCTCTCTAAAGGTGTCTTACAGACTAAAGGGGAGAGGGATGCGCATGATTGGCAGATCACTTGCTTAGGCAATTGAGTCAATCATGAGATGTCAAGTACCACACCAGATGTTGTTTTTGCACTAGATGCAGTAAGTTGACATTGATCAAATCCTGGAGAAACAATCGGAAGCAGTTTTAGAACATAAGTGCATGTTTTAGGGATATGATAACGACAACCTCATTCGGGAGACAGTTATCATTCCAGGCTTCCAAGGTGACCTGGATGACAGAGAGGTTATCAGAGTTATAGTTTTCCCTCTGACGAGGGGCAGTATTTTGGACAGGTGGTCCAGGTGGATACTGAGGGAAGGATGGCGCAGGATACTGATTAAGTTCAGTTGACGATACAGTCTAAGAAGTTTGGATTTGGAGTTCATTTATGAGCTAGGTCCCATCAGATATCCAGACACATTCTAAGACAGGTATTGCTCATTTCGGGAGATGGCATTCTCCGCGAACTTGAGATATAGAGAGACATAGAAAGAAACATCAAGGCGGATCCACTCGCTGAGGCTATTCCTCGAACGCAATAGTTTCACAAATGGGTTTTGTGAGACTGACTAGTAGAGGAGTTGGGTGTTCGGTATCACACGGGCTGTGAGTATGCGACATCGCAATAATTAGCCTTGAGTGCAAGTGGGAGATTGTTGGAGATAGTGCCCTCAGAGTCAATTATTGGATCACAGGCACGTGATTGCAATGATTGAGGGAGGACCTATTCCGGTAGAACAGTCTTACTCAAGATGATAGTATACTATCTGGTTTACCTTTATCATCGTGTACTGCTTTAGGTGACCTTACAGGTCACTATTGCACGTTGATAGAGCCCCTAGGATTCTTGCTTGACTGCCAGCAGTATGAGGGCGATCATATACATGGGAGCTGGTGGTCTATAAGCATATCCTTAAAAGGTCCCTAGTCGTCGAAGTTTCCAGACAGGGCATCGATACTCCAGAGTAGACTAGTGTATACAGTCGAGACCCCGACGAGGGGCGGTGGCCGGTCTCACAAGCCACTGATGTCAGTTGGTTCACCTAAGATGTATAAAGGTGCTCATTGGGTTATGAGTACACCGGACAGGAGAAGCCGGGAACATGCTAGTTGGTCTTATACCTGACGTCAGATAGCAGTTCCCTGGTGACATGTGTACAAGTTAGTTCATCGACCTGAGGATCGTCATTTGTCTCGTGTGAGTTCCCACTGTACTTTGATTACTACCCTACCACGCTCAAAGGAGACGTGCAAACAGGTTTTAGTTGGGTACAGTCCCGAGCCACATGGAGGCAGTGAGCGGATCTGCAGGGGTTCGTCTCTCCCGGTATTGGGGGTGAGGTCGCGCTGTATCTAGGAGAGCCCTTACACGAAGTCCTTGGCCAAGGCAGGAGATTTACTGGTAGGTATTCCAGTAGTATCTCAGGGTGTTCTGGGCTACACTCCGACACGACTTGTACCACTTTTGGGGGTCTGACTTTTACCAACCCCATAGGCCCGCCATGAGATGCTCATAGACAAATGGACCGGACTGTACGGATATTGTCACTGACAGGCTCAGTAGGGTGTCAGGATGAGTTCGCTCATCGACGTCCCTTTTGGTCAATACCTGGTAGCCCGTTACGTATAGGATAATACCTCTGACGTGCTAGTGGTTAAATCCACAACCAAAGTATTAACGAGTCTTTAGAGTCCCCCACAGACCGTTTTCTCAAGTTTCGGGCAAAACACTGTAGAAGCCGTATGGAGACATGGCAGGGTTCGATCAGATACGTGCGGCATTGCACGGATCAGGATCGGACGGTTAATACTAGCAGGCTTTGGTTTAAGCCGGATCCTAGTATTGTACAGTGTAGATTTTGTCTCATTGCATTTGTATTCGGTCGGAATACAAATGCGGGTATGTATATACAGTAGCAGGGTTTTCCTGTAATTTATTACGGGATCAGTTTTTGGAGTTGCCAGTTTGTTTTCCGTTTCGGCCATATTTCTTTGTATCTTTCATTGGCTGAAGATTGGTGGAGGAGGGCTTATTTGCATTTTTGCAAATAAGGTTTGTGGAGGGTGGTCTTTGCATTTTGTTGTGTCATGATGGTTGCACCATCCCTTGACTTCTTGACTTCTTCATCATGGCTTGACTTGTGTAGTGATGATGATTGGGTTTTGGAGTGAGGTTCTTTGATTGTGATCATTGCTTATTATCATGACCCTCTCTCTCTCTTGCATTATTCTTGTGGCTACCTCATTTTTCATTCTCTCCTCTCATTCCCTCATGAGATGGCCGGCTACATGAAGGTAAGGGGCTGCCCAATATTTTTGTGTGGGATTTTGTTCTCCTCATGTTTGCAAAATCCCCTAGTTCATCTCCAAAATTCAACATCTCCTTTCCTCCACAAAAGGCAACTTCTAGTGACCCCAAATGAGATATAGCACTACACTAAATTCTACAGCAATTCTTGGGCACGTCGGCTCGCCAACTTCATGCCCGAGTTGCCTCAGTCCAGAGGCGGGAGCCCGTAAAAGAAGCCGGCGACGTGGTGCCCTTCCGGCGACGAGGTGGAGACCGGAGATTCCGCGGGGAGATCGGGACGACGATGAGAAGACCGAAGGACACGGATCGCTCGGTATATCTCTCTACCCCTTCTCTAGTTAGATAGGATTATGTTAATGGCCCGATCCTGGATTTTTGTGCGCGGTGGTGCCGGTTTACAAGTTCCGTTTCCGCATTCCGGCGTCGGATTGACGACCAGGGCGCCGCCGTGCACTTACATCTCCTTCTAAAACAATCTTGAGAAATTACAAGAATGCCCCTCTCATCCGTACATACATACCCGTATCCGCGTTTCGAGAAACACGAATACAATGAGACGAAACTAACCCAATAATCGAATACTAGGATCTGGCTTAAACTAAAGCCCACTAGTATAATCCGCCTGAATGTCATACGTGCACAAGTACATGTATGCTATCGAACCCTGTCGTAAAACCATACGACCTCTATGTCGTTTCGCCCGAAGTAGGGAAACCCTCTGTGTGGGACTCTAAAGACTCGACAGTTACGCTGGCAGTGGGTTTAACCATAAGCATGTCAGCGGCACTAGCTGTACGTAACGTCTACTCAGGTATCTGTTAATAAGAAGGCCGATGAGGAAATTCATCTGAACTCCTACTGAGCCTGTCAGTGGCAATCTCCATACAGTCCGGTCTGTTCATCTAAGAGTATCGCATATCAGGACTAGGGGGCTGGTAAACGTCAGACCCCTAATAGTGCAATAAGTCATGTCGGAGAGTAGCCTAGAACACCCTGAGAAACTACTGATAAACCAACTAGTAAATCTCGTTTGCCCTGGCCAGGGACTTTCTGTAATGGCTCTCCGAACACAGCACGATATCAATCCCCAATACCGGGAGAGACGAATCCTATCTAACCGCCACTGCCTCCAAGTTCTTTGGGACTGCACCAAACTACTACCTGTTTGCACGACTCCTTTGAGCCGTGGTAGGGTAGTAATCAAAGTACAGTGAGAACACACTCGAGGCGAACTAGCAGTATCAAGTCAACGAACTAAGCTGTACTCATGTCACCTGGGAACTGCTACCCGACGATAGGTATAATACCAACCAACAGTTCCCGACGAGTCCTGTCTAGTGTACTCGTAACCTAACGAGAACCTGCATACTATCTCTAGTACGACGTAGTAATGGCTTTGGGACAGACCATCTCCCCTGCTGGGATGAGAAGCGTATACACTAGTCTACTCCGGAGTATAGATGCCCCGTCTTGATAATCCTATGACTAGGGACCTGTATAAGGATGTGCTTATTGATTACCCAGCCTCCACTAGTGTGACTGTCATCACAACGCTGGTAATGAAGCAAAGATCCTAAGGGCTCTACTAATATGTATAAGCGCTATGCTAAAAGAAACACATGCACATATTGAAGTAGAAACAAACCAAGTAGCATACTACCATTTTGAGCAAAACTGTCAATACAACTGTGAATATCCAAAGGTTCCATTAAGTAATATACAAACCAGTATGATACAATAATGGCCTCTAGGGAATATACACTAACACGTACGGCCGACGAAGGGGCGAAGTACTCCGCTGATTCGCTCACAAGGCGATGAAGGGGCGAAGCTGCTAGCCGAGCATATCTCGTCCAGGAACAAAACGTCCAATGTGGCCCTCTTCGATGGGAAGTCCAACCCGTAGGACCACTTGGACGCGTTTACAACGGGCATGAGCTTCGAAGACAACTCAGATGCGACTCAATGCCGAGCTTTCCCCACCACCCTCATCCGGGATGATCGGGATTGGTTCCGAGGGCTCGCGCCGTGCTCGATCTCGGCCATTAACTAGCTGGTGACCCAATTCCTCGGTCATTTCGTCGGTAACCGACGACAGAAAAAGACGGTCGACTACCTGTTCACCATCAAGAGCGGAGACAGGGAATCTTTCAAGGGGTACGATACACGCTTCTACAATACCCTCCTAGAGGTTCCCAAGCACCATGATGAAACGTTTATCATCGCCCTGAGGTTGGGTCTTAGGCATAAAGAGTGGCTTCTCTCTTTTGCATTAGTGAAACCCAAGACTATGGCCGAAGTAAAAGTATGGACCGAGCGAGAAATCCAACTCAAGTCGGAGGTGAACGCCAACCTACCCCAGGACGACCAAGCAAACCGAAAAAGACAGGACAGAGCGGAGAAAAAGAAAGTCGACCATCCAAAACCTTATTCTTCAAGGTTTCATGAGTACACTTCTCTGAACGTCTCCCAGACCGAGCTGCTAGAGGAGTCTAAGAGCGAGTGGTTTTTTAAGCTCTAGCCGGCTACTCAGAGGACGGACAAGCGACTCCGCGGCCTGTACTGCGCCTACCATAGGTCACAGGGGTACCCAACCGAGAGTTGCAAACAACTCCGTGACTATATTGAGGAACTGATCCGTTCTGGTCACCTGGTGAAATACCTACGAGACAAGCGGCAGGCGGAGCAGGAGCAAAAGGACCAACCCCCTCCCGGGGAGTTAACGATCAAGCAAATCATGGTCATTTCGATGGTTCCGGTTCCAGACAGCGAGAAGGACCACCGCCTCCTACCGGTCATGGCCATAAGTGATCCGCCCCACAAGAGGTGCAGGAAGGATGACCCGATCACCTTCACCGATGAAGACCTTCACGGCATATCACTCCCACACAATGACTCCCTTGTGGTAACAGCTCAGGCTCACCGTTACGAGGTCCAAAGAATATTGGTCGACTCGGGGAGCTCAGCAGATATCCTGTTTTATGACTATTTCCATCGTATGAGATTAGATCCATCCGATCTCCAACCGATCTCTCACGTCCTCTCCGGGTTCACCAACCATTCCGTCCTGGCCGAGAGATCGGTCACCCTCCTCCTCAACATTGGGGAAGTAGTGTAACATTTCAGAAATATAAAATATTATTTTTGGAATTTAAATATTAAAATAATATATTTCGCAAAAACTATTCGATTTGCGAACAGGGGTTTTTCGTAAAATGGTATAAGTATATACCAATATTTGGGAAATAATTGGAGATTAAAATGATTAATTGATTATAAAGATATTATCGGATTTTGGCATTTTTATAATTAATTATATGCAGGTTTAATTAAACTTGATTCACTACTAATCATGATTAAGCCAAATCAGTATTTTTATATTTTTCCATGGCTAGTGCACCATGTCATGTTGTATTTTGTTGCATGTTGTTCATTTGTATTTGTGACTTGTGATTTCTTTGGGAAAAGAGAGAAAGAAAAGAAAAACGAGTCATGAGAGAGAGAGGAAGACAAAAGAGATATTTATGAGAGAGTGAGCATAAGAGAGAGTGAGGCTGAGAGAGAGAGAGAGAGAGAGAGAGATTTGGCAGCCTCTTTCTTTTCCCCATTGTTTTTCTTCATCTTCTCCTTCATGCTTCCTCCACCTCCTCTACCTCCATGTATCATCTCCAATTCATTACCAAAACCTCATGCCCCATTCAATAAAAAGATACACAACCTCCTCCTAAACACTATGGACCTTTCAAGTTTGGATTTTGGAGACCTTGGGCATCTAGGTTTTTTCTTGAGTTGCTTCTATGAGGTATATTTCCTTTCATTTAGTTAAGTTGTTTATGTTAGTGTATCCTAGTTTATTTTAGAATTCGTATTAGTTAGTTTTGTGATGTTTGGAAATTTCAAGTTGATGTTTAGCGATTTGTGGACTTGTGATGTGGTTATGGATGAGTAGTGAGTGTTTACAAGACTTTAGAGATTGATTTCTGACCAAGACCAGAGAATAGAACCCAATACACGAGTTTAGAATTTTCCCGTGTCGGTTTTGTGAAGTTTTGTTAGCCTACAGGGTATCTAGAGCTATCTGGGATGTTACTGAGATAAACAAACAAGTCTATTAACCTAGATAAACCACTAGAAACCCACCACCAAAGTATGAGCTCCTTTGTCCCTACCAAGACCGGCGGCGGTTTTTGGGGCCATCTCGCCGGACTCATTTTGTAGGTTGGTGTTGTGGTTTTTCTAATATCTCACACTCCCTATAAACTAGCCCCTGTACTTGTAAGTTTTGTCCCTTTTGACCTGAGCTAAAATCTGGGAGCTACTTGAGAGTGTTTTGGCTATGTTTTTAAGATATTTGAATTCATGGTTTTGGTATTTGGATTTGATTTGGTCGTTGGACGTTTGTACGTCAACGACGAAGATTATTGGGTTGTTGTTGCTGCATGCGTAACCTATAGGTTCTAACCTATAAGCAATTCGTGTGCCGTATCGGTTTTCGGACTTGATTTTAATAGTATTGTGATTGTGTATTGATTGTAGGTACCTTCGCGTGGGCTTCCGAGACGACAAAGCATATCTTCTTCGGCTCAGCGAGGAGTTTAGCAGGTGAGTAGATTTATATCTACGGGGGAAGTCGGGTGGATGGCGTATAGCACCCCCGCAACCATTGATATAGATAAGTGATATATAAACTATAGTTTGGAGAAAACCTAAGTATAACTCATGGATATTACAGTTAAGGATGATTCAGATTAATATATGAGGATGTAAAGCATGATATATAGAATTGAAAGAGGACAAGTATGAGTTGATAGTAGCATGACATGAGATTGAGATTGAGATCGATATTGATATGTTATGAGATCGTTATCGATGAAACCTGTGAACGATAATACGATAAGATTGAGATAGATGTGTTATGAGATGATGTACGTGATTATAGATTCGTACTATTGTTGTGATGATTGTTGGAGATGGTGCCCTCAGAGTCAATTATTGGATCACAGGCACGTGATTGCGATGATTGAGGGAGGACCTATCCCGGTAGGACAGTCTTACTCGAGATGATGGTATGCTATCTGGTTTATCTTTATCATCGTGTACTGCTTTAGGTGACCTGGCATGTCGCTATTACACGTTGATAGAGCCCCTAGGATTCTTGCTTGACTGCCGGCAGTATGATGGCGATCATATACGTGAGAGCTGGTGGTCTATAAGCACATCCTTAAAAGGTCCCTAGTCGTAGGAGTTTCGAGACAGGGCATCGATACTCCATTAGTAGACTAGTGTATACAGTCGAGACCCCGATGAGGGGCGGTGGCCGGTCTCACAAGCCACTGGTGTCAGTTGGTTCACCTAAGATGTATACAGGTGCTCATTGGGTTATGAGTACACCGGACAGGACTCGCCGGGAACCTGCCAGTTGGGATTATACCAGACGTCAGATAGCAGTTCCCTGGTGACATGTGTACAGGTTAGTTCATTGACCTGGGGATCGTCATTTGTCTCGTGTGAGTTCCCACTGTACTTTGATTACTACCCTACCACGGCTCAAAGGAGTCGTGCAAACAGGTTTTAGTTGGGTACAGTCCCGAGCCACATGGAGGCAGTGAGCGGATCTTCAGGGGTTCGTCTCTCCCGGTATTGGGGGTGAGGTCGTGCTGTGTCTAGAAGAGCCATTATGCAAAGCCCTCGGCCGAGGCAGGAGATTTACTGGTAGGTATTCCAGTAGTATCTCAGGGCGTTCTGGGCTACACTCCGACACGACTTGTACCGCTTTTGGGGGTCTGACTTTTACCAACCCCCTAGGCCCGACATGCGATGCTCATAGACGAACGGACCGGACTGTACGGATATTGTCACTGACAGGCTCAGTAGGGTGTCAGGATGAGTTCGCTCATCGACGTCCCTTTTGGTCAATAGCTGGTGGCCCGTCACGTATTGGCTAATACCTCTGACGTGCTAGTGGTTCAATCCACAGCCATAGTATTGACGAGTCTTTAGAGTCCACCACACTTACAGTTACTCAAGCTTTCGGGCGAAACGCTGTAGAGACCGTATGGAGATATGGCAGGGTCCGATCAGATACGTGCGGTATTGCACGGATCAGGATCGGACAGTTTTGTACTAGTGGCCGTATAGTTATATGGCAAGGTTCGATCGGATACGTGCGGTATTGCACGGATCAGGATCGAACGGATATTACTAGCCGGCTTTGGCTTAAGCCGGTCCTAGTTTAGTACAGTGTAGATTTTGTCTCATTGCATTTGTATCCGGACGGAATACAGATGCGGGTGTGTATGCACAGTATAGGGGTTTTCCTGTAATTTATTACGGGACCAGTTTTCTGGAGTTGCCAGTTTGCATTCCGTTCCGGCCGGTTTTCCTTTGTTCTTTCCCGGCCGGACTTTTCTGATAGGAGGGGGTAATTTGCAGTTTTGCAAATTACATTTGAGGAGGGGGTTTCTTGCATATGTATTTATTATGATAGCATCTTTAGATGCCATTCTTTTCCTTCATCTTTTCATGCTTTATTATGATTAGAATTGATAAGAATGGTTGATGTAAGTTTGTGATGATGATGTTTAGGATATAGTCACCATTCTCTTTATCCTACACTCACCTCCCTTCTTATGGTTGGTATTCTCATTCCTCCACCATATTATCATTCTCACTAGATGAAAGAAAGAACACTTGAGAGAAAGAAAAGAATGAGAGAGTTCATCTTTGTTATGTGAGGAATTCTTCATCTCCTTCTTCTTCTTGTTTTGGAAAAATGAAAGCACCATTTTTCCTAACCCCATTCCTCCATCAAGGCAACTACAAACCCCAAATGAGACTAGCATGATCTACTACACATTCTACAACATATCTTGAGCATGTCGAGTTGCCGGCTTCATGCCCGAGTTGCCTCGGTATTGAGGCGGGAGCCCGTAAAAGACGCAGGCGATGTGGTGCCCTTCCGGCGAGGAGGCGACGATGTGGAGACAAGACTTTCCGCGGGAGATCGGGACGATGACGAGAAGACCGGAGGACTCGGATCACTCGGTATACTTCTCTTCCGATCTCTTGTTTGCTAGTATTAGGTTAATGGTTACGATCCGGGTATATTGTCCGCGGTAGCGCCAGTTTCCAAGTAAGGAAAATTTTTGATTCCGCAATTTGGCCTCGGATAGACGGCCGGGGCGCTGCCGTGGCGCAACATGGTATCAGAGCCACGCCATTAACCTTACCTAGCTTGTTCTAATGTGTTTTGCATTTCCGATCGACCGAAATCCCAAAAACCACATTTTCCTTTGCATCAGTTTTCTGTTGGAATTTTTTGGTCTCAAAAAATTTTTCAGGTTGTAGAAAACTGATGTACAAGACATTATAAGACCACTGTAAAAATTCGACAATTTCAGTCGACTTCTGAAGCGCGGAACCGCGGCCAAAACCCCCATTGGGCCGCGGTTCCGCCGCACTCTGGAGTCTTCACTTGGTCAATATTTTACAGTGGGCTTTTGGGATAATTTTGTGGGTTTTGGAATATTAAATTTGGGCCCAGGTTTTCTGTAACTGCTACAGTATAGGTTGGGGGCCCACTTGTTAATTGTTTGATCGATCGGATATTTTAAACACATTATTTCACAGTATTTACATTATATCTGCGACCGTGAATGTCACTTGATCGGTAAATCCCGTCTAACTGCTATAGCCCGGTTAGACGGATTTGCGAACGTGACTTTCACGTTGATGTTCTATGTTTATGCTGTGTTGTTGCGGATCGGTCGTGGGGGATAGCCTGGATGCAATGCTAGTACAGTTTTGTTGTATTATGTACATTTGATATTGCGGGGCGAGCGTCCGACATGTGGACTGCCGTCACTGCCTGATTGTATTATTCTTTTGGGGCACGACCTGGTTGCGGTCGATGTACCCGGTGTATGTATATTTTACTTTCTGTACTAGGATTACCCCGCGGAGGGGTGCACGGATAGCCGGGTTCTAGAGGGCAACGGGCCCGCATCTCATGGCATTGAGACGGAGGGGGCTTCACTCTAGGATTGGCGGGCTATTCGCCGCACTCGTAGGGGGTACAGGTTGACCCAGGAGGGGTGCCCAAGTTACCGGATTCCGTGAAGTGCTGGGTAGTCCATTCACGGTGCTGAAGGGGGCTGCCTCGCTTCAGGTTTTGGCGGGTGACTTGCCGCGCCCGTAGGGGTCTAAGTTTTCATTGCACAGGCTATCCACACGACCAGGGGAACGTCGGGTTTCAGCAGCGGCTCTATGAAACCCGGGGCTTCCAGATATCTGTATTGTTCTGTGATGCTGTACATTTCTGTGATGTTGCATTTTATCACGCCTTGAGCGAAATATAATATATTGGTATATATATTAGTAGATGTTGTATATGTTTTGCATCCGCGCTAGTCCAGTCCCCGCTCTGTCGTTAGTTAAGTAACCTAACGGGTGAAGACGGGACCCAGTGGCGAATGCGGATGGCATATACGTACATCAGTATATTTTCGTTCTTTATTGGTGTGATCATATGATGGAACTGCGTTGATTCGGATCAATGCAAGCTAAACAAACCTATTCTGATGTTGTTGGAACATTTTTCAAAAAGCTGTTATTGCAAGGTCGTTCACTTTTGTTTTGCATCGTGGTATTCATTTGGAATATCCTGCTCCTCAGTCGACGAGGCAAGGGCCGAGATCCCTTCACCGGGAGTGACCCCTTGGACAAAAGTTTGCGTCAGGGCAATAACTTCACTATAGCCGATTACCTTTGCTTTGCATCGTGGTATTCAGTTGGAATATCCTGCACCTCATTCTACGGGGAAAGAGCCGAAATCCCTTCATCGGGAGTGACCTCTTTAGTAAAGGTTTTCGTCACTATATTTTTATAAAAGGCTATGCAGTTCCTTCAACGATATCAAGTTCATTACGTTAAAGGTTTTTCGCCAAAAACCAGCCGTAGCCCTCCGTCATTTCCTACAGGTATTATTTGGTATTCGTGCTGCGTTTGTTGACCTAGTCAAGACGTAGTGTTCGGTAGCTAAGTGGTACTTGTTTGTTGCATAAGTGGGATTGGTTAGGACAGTCGTGCGGCCTTGTTGACCTAGTCAAGGGCACGTACGGGTGGGTTTAATGCAATCCAGAATATTGACGGGTTGAACTTGACTGGCGGTTTATGGTTTGTTGACCTAGTCAAGGTCATAAACCGCTTGGGGTAAAAATCACATCGGGAGTTTCAAAAGAACTGAAACTTGCCAGGCATGCGCATACCTTCTGGAGTGTGGTGACGTGAGTGGATTCCGTCACGTTATCATGCGATGATAGTTGGATCCCGATTCCCACTGATGAGTTGGTTTACTCCTCGGGTGATCCCGACTAATTCTTCTTTCAGGTTTGGAGGAGAATTTGAGGTACAGTGGGAGGTTTCCAGATTAGACAAAGTGATAACCATTCTGATCTAGGTTAGAGTGCACGCTGAGTGTTTCTTTTCTCTCTCTCTTTGGCAGCGACCATTGACCCGACCCTAAGACTATGACTCAGTGACCAAGTTGACCGAACCTTCTTAACACAGGCTTTTGGATTGTCAGAGTTGCAGACCTCATTGCCACTCCTACTTTTACCCTTTTCTCCAGGACACCCCGTATTACTACGAACGTCCACTTCCATTGGACAAAACCATCGTATGGTTATATACGAACTCGAAGGACTTCGAGGATGGTTTCTGGTTCTGGAGAAAACGAATAGGATTATTCAGTTGTCTTTTCTTTTCACCTTCTCTCATTGCGAGTACTCCTTGGTTTAGGAGATAGTACACCTATTACGCAAATTGGATGGTCTTCTTCCAAACCTTAGGCTGGTGCCGACCGGTAGGGAATGAAGAAAACCAATTAGCCTAAACGGTGTGCAGAAGGTATTAAGATTAAGACAAAGCAAGGGATTAGTAAGAGGGCAAAGTAAATTGCGACTGCTATTCACGACCGAACCAAGTATTTCTTCGCCAATCCTAAATCACCTTTGTATTTCTTCAGGACACTCCGTATCACTACGAAGATCCACAGTTTATTGGATACTCCATCATATGGTTATATACGAACTCGAAAGGAACTTGTTCCAGTTCGGGGATGGATTCTGGTTCAGGAGAAATAGGAATAAGGTTTATTCGGTTGTCTTTTATCTTCACCTTCTCTCGCTTTGCGAGTGCTCCTAGGATTAGGACAGTACACACATTATGCTTATTGGATAGTCTTCTTCCAAACCATAGGCTGGTGCCGAACGGTAGGGAAGGAAGAAAACCAATTGGCCTAAAGGGGTGTGCAGAAGGTAATGACTAAAGACATATAAAGGGATTTGGAGAGGTGGCAAAGAATTATACGGTTATAGTTGTGAATCTGGATAATGGAAGAGGCATTACTAGGAATACCAGGATACCCCGACGAAACATTTCAATGTTTCAGTTTCACTGTGTAATGTTAAAAGAAAACTGATTTCCCGATTAGATACTTACCCCAGGGTATGTATTTACCAGGTTGGATTCCCACATCTGTATGGTTTTACAGATGATGAGTGGGAGTAAGTTATTGGGAATTAGGTGACCATCCTCATTATATCGGGATTCGTTGTAATCGGTGATACTTGAGGAGATCATCTGGGTTGTTTGCCAGTCGGCAAATATTTGGTTTTGAATATCCGTTGTTGTGCACCAATTTCAAATTGATATATCTGTACGTCTATTTTTATAGAGTGAGATATACCTTTTGAAGTTATGTCGATGACATTTACCTATATCAGTGGATGGTTAGGTAAGGAGCATTAAACAGCGGTGTAATTCTTCTTAACCATAAGTACAGTTTTCAACCTACGACACACAGTGAAAGAGTTGTTAGACTCAGCGGACTTGTACAGAGTATTGTATGTTGTCCAGTGTCCATTAGGACAGAGGGGTTGGTCCTCATACTATATTCTGTTTACTTTTAACTTCTCTAGTTCTTAGACATGTGTTTCGTAGAAACACAGGGTCTAAGTTTTGAGGAGTTATAGGTATTTGAATAGAGTAGAGAACCAGGTGTAGCAAGTATCGGGATTCTTCAAAGAGATCGAAGATGTAGATACTTGTGTATGGTATTCAGTTGATAGTAATGATGAAGAGAGATTGCTTCTCTTTCAGGTTACTCATAATTGGAAGCATTCCTAAGTTGAGTAACGCTGATCGGCCTCCTTCCATTTTGTTGACATGCACTGGAGACAGCTGCATGATTTGAATCTGGTTCAATTAAATCAGTGCCTCTGGTTCTATATTGGATATAGAACAGTTCATATCTTGACATTGTTAAGGTACGGGGAGTTGTCCGGCTTATGATTAAAACCAGACACTGGACAACTCAAGGCACGTTTCTGTAATGGCTGTTTGTGGGTTGACCCAGGCTATGACGAGGGTTGACTTTCTACCATCTGGCAGATCAATAGAAATATTATTCTAGACTCGCCACAGTTTTATTAAAAATGGATTTTTTCAAATACAGAAGTGGGAGTATGGTAGAACTGGAAGTGATTCCAGAACCGCAAACGATTACTGAAGATTTGATAAGGAACCTAAAGATTCAATCTGTTTTGACATTCCATTGGCCGCTCCGCAGATAAGGTGGGTAACTTCAGGCACCCGAGAGGTACTCCGGTAGCCTCAAGGACGGTGACAGGGAAGTTCTTGTTTACCCACACTTGCCATTGTTGTTGTTCCAGGCTGCGAGACCCGGCAGGAGGATGAGTATAGCGTCGTTCTAAACTAGTTTTAGAAGTGCGCGTCTATATGACTCTGGCAGAGGGTTGTCGTAGTCAGTGGGAGCAGCGGAAGCATTGGTGGACATCAGACTTATGTCTATTTATAGACTAAAGCAGATGTAGCGGAGATAGATCATCTATTTCTGATGTGACAGTCATAGGTTTGACGTCATCAGAATAGGGGATGGATCCGTTGAGAAGGTAGTAGGGTGTGATATCCTGGTATTTGGATGACATACACAGAGTAGGAAAAGAAACTCCTATACTACGATCGGTTATACTTTGGTCGTCACACAGTGGTTTCTCCACAAGGGACTTGGACATTATATCAGACATTCTGGTTACTAGATCTATGGTTTTAGATCTAGATTTGGGTAGTTTCCCAATCTGGGTACTTAGACAGCATTCTAAGAGTATTTAGAATGGACGACTCCTGGCATGGTAGTGTACCTGCAGGTAATGGAGTCACCCTCTCTAAAGGTGTCTTACAGACTAAAGGGGAGAGGGATGTGCATGATTGGCAGATCACTTGCTTAGGCAATTGAGTCAATCATGAGATGTCAAGTACCACACCAGATGTTGTTCTTGCACTAGATGCAATAAGTTGACATTGATCCAATCCTGGAGAAACGGTCGGAAACAGTTTTAGAACATAAGTTGATGTTCTAGGGATATGATAACGGCAGCCTCCTTTAGGAGACGGTTATCATTCCAGGCTTCCAAGGTGACCTGGATGGCAGAGTGGCTGTCAGAGTTATAGTTTTCCTTCTGAACGAGGGGCAGTATTTTGGACAGGTGGTCCAAGGCAATACTGAGGGTGGCATGGCGCAGGATACTGATTAAGTTCAGTTGACGGTACAGTCTAAGAAGTTTGGATTTGGAGTTCATTTATGAGCTAGGTCCCATCAGACATCCAGACATTCTAAGACAGGTATTGCTCATTTCGGGAGATGGCTTTCTCCGCGAACTTGAGATATAGAGAGACATAGAAAGAAACATCACAGCGGATCCACTCACTGAGGCTATTCCTCGAACGCAATAGTTTCAAGCTTTGTGAGACTGACTAGTAGAGGAGTTGGGTGTTCGGTATCACACGGGCTGTGAGTATGCGACATCGCAATAATTAGCCTTGAGTGCAAGTGGGAGATTGTTGGAGATGGTGCCCTCAGAGTCAATTATTGGATCACAGGCACGTGATTGCGATGATTGAGGGAGGACCTATCCCGGTAGGACAGTCTTACTCGAGATGATAGTATGCTATCTGGTTTATCTTTATCATCGTGTACTGCTTTAGGTGACCTGGCATGTCGCTATTACACGTTGATAGAGCCCCTAGGATTCTTGCTTGACTGCCGGCAGTATGATGGCGATCATATACGTGAGAGCTGGTGGTCTATAAGCACATCCTTAAAAGGTCCCTAGTCGTAGGAGTTTCGAGACAGGGCATCGATACTCCATTAGTAGACTAGTGTATACAGTCGAGACCCCGACGAGGGGCGGTGGCCGGTCTCACAAGCCACTGGTGTCAGTTGGTTCACCTAAGATGTATACAGGTGCTCATTGGGTTATGAGTACACCGGACAGGACTCGCCGGGAACCTGCCAGTTGGGATTATACCAGACGTCAGATAGCAGTTCCCTGGTGACATGTGTACAGGTTAGTTCATTGACCTGGGGATCGTCATTTGTCTCGAGTGAGTTCCCACTGTACTTTGATTACTACCCTACCACGGCTCAAAGGAGTCGTGCAAACAGGTTTTAGTTGGGTACAGTCCCGAGCCACATGGAGGCAGTGAGCGGATCTTCAGGGGTTCGTCTCTCCCGGTATTGGGGGTGAGGTCGCGCTGTGTCTAGGAGAGCCATTACGCAAAGCCCTCGGCCGAGGCAGGAGATTTACTGGTAGGTATTCCAGTAGTATCTCAGGGCGTTCTGGGCTACACTCCGACACGACTTGTACCGCTTTTGGGGGTCTGACTTTTACCAACCCCCTAGGCCCGACATGCGATGCTCATAGACGAACGGACCGGACTGTACGGATATTGTCACTGACAGGCTCAGTAGGGTGTCAGGATGAGTTCGCTCATCGACGTCCCTTTTGGTCAATAGCTGGTGGCCCGTCACGTATTGGCTAATACCTCTGACGTGCTAGTGGTTAAATCCACAGCCATAGTATTGACGAGTCTTTAGAGTCCACCACACTTACAGTTACTCAAGCTTTCGGGCGAAACGCTGTAGAGACCGTATGGAGATATGGCAGGGTCCGATCAGATACGTGCGGTATTGCACGGATCAGGATCGGACAGTTTTGTACTAGTGGCCGTATAGTTATATGGCAAGGTTCGATCGGATACGTGCGGTATTGCACGGATCAGGATCGAACGGATATTACTAGCCGGCTTTGGCTTAAGCCGGTCCTAGTTTAGTACAGTGTAGATTTTGTCTCATTGCATTTGTATCCGGACGGAATACAGATGCGGGTGTGTATGCACAGTATAGGGGTTTTCCTGTAATTTATTACGGGACCAGTTTTCTGGAGTTGCCAGTTTGCATTCCGTTCCGGCCGGTTTTCCTTTGTTCTTTCCCGGCCGGACTTTTCTGATAGGAGGGTGTAATTTGCAGTTTTGCAAATTACATTTGAGGAGGGGGTTTCTTGCATATGTATTTATTATGATAGCATCTTTAGATGCCATTCTTTTCCTTCATCTTTTCATGCTTTATTATGATTAGAATTGATAAGAATGGTTGATGTAAGTTTGTGATGATGATGTTTAGGATATAGTCACCATTCTCTTTATCCTACACTCACCTCCCTTCTTATGGTTGGTATTCTCATTCCTCCACCATATTATCATTCTCACTAGATGAAAGAAAGAACACTTGAGAGAAAGAAAAGAATGAGAGAGTTCATCTTTGTTATGTGAGGAATTCTTCATCTCCTTCTTCTTCTTGTTTTGGAAAAATGAAAGCACCATTTTTCCTAACCCCATTCCTCCATCAAGGCAACTACAAACCCCAAATGAGACTAGCATGATCTACTACACATTCTACAGGCATATCTTGAGCATGTCGAGTTGCCGGCTTCATGCCCGAGTTGCCTCGGTATTGAGGCGGGAGCCCGTAAAAGACGCAGGCGATGTGGTGCCCTTCCGGCGAGGAGGCGACGATGTGGAGACAAGACTTTCCGCGGGAGATCGGGACGATGACGAGAAGACCGGAGGACTCGGATCACTCGGTATACTTCTCTTCCCATCTCTTGTTTGCTAGCATTAGGTTAATGGTTACGATCCGGGTATATTGTCCGCGGTAGCGCCAGTTTCCAAGTAAGGAAAATTTTTGATTCCGCAATTTGGCCTCGGATAGACGGCCGGGGCGCTGCCGTGGCGCAACAATGATATCGTACGATGGATATTCCGTACGTGATATATAAGGATGAAACCCGATATTTATTCCAACTTGAGAACCCTTTTATTTCATATCACAAAGTAGATATTGTGATATGTTTGGAGTCTTACCCATTTCAAAACTAATGAATCGTTACACCCTTTTTAAATGATGAATTCAAGGAGACGCTATAAACTTTTCAAATGGTATATTTTCCAAACAATATCATAGTCTCCTATTTTCAAAATAACGATTCATACTATTTTAAACTATAACTGTATGACTCCTACGTAGTTGCATATTTTATATATTGTTCGCGCTTACGATCTCATATTTTTGCATACGTTCGCATTTCTTTTACTACGATATATATGTATGATGTTTCATACCCTTTATTTACCTGACTTCGTCTGCTAGTACACCTACATAATTATCGATGATGCGCATGTTACACTTACACAGAATTGACGGCTCACACACATTCATCATCGGTAATTGCTATGCCACTTACACAGTAGAATTGTTATATCCTGATATTATTCTTAATTGTTCAGTATTATCATATGCCATGTTTGCATGATATATTTGATATGCTCACCTTACCATTTTATGTTGCATACATCGTATTTTATGGTTATATGCTTTGAGATGTTATTTTTATGAGATTTCTGGATTTGAGAACTGTGGTTATATTTTAAAGGAAATGGTGTATTGTTTTAAAAATGCGGTTTCTCTTGATATGATATTTCGAGGTGTCCACCATGTGTTTTCTCAGTTATGAGTTATGAGTATACCCGATTCGAGGAGTGGGAGGCACCATCTGCGGGTACATGGTAGACCCGTTATGGTACCCAGGGCAAGAAATGATTTTTGTGGTGTAGACGATGAGCCTGGCAGAGGGAGCACTGCATACCGGTGATATTTTTTGACCCGGCGGTTATCCGGAGGATACCGACCAGAGTCGTGAGATGGATATGAGGGCTGATCAGAGTCTGCGGTGCCTGAGATAAGATAAATATGAGGGCCGGTCTGAGTATGCGGCGCCTGAGATATGAGAATTTACGTGTCGATGCTGGACACGGGTTTTCATGATGTTTCGAGTGTCGGTGTTAGACACTCAGGTTCCATGATTCTGATGTGTCGTTGATGGACACACGTGGTTGATATCCTCATACATACAGGCATATGTTTTCATGATGATTCGAGTGTCGATGTTGGATACTCAGGTTCCATGATATTGTTTATGTAGTTGATGGACACGTGAATGATATCCACATACATGCAGGCATATGTTTCAGATGTTATTTTTATATGTCATTCACGTTGATTCGATTGTACATGGTCACCCTATATATCATAGTATTACCTTTATGATATAGTATGACCTAGGAAATCGTTTTTTTATTCGATTTTTACCTGCTGATGTTTTCTACTCACGAGTTGGCAACCCATTCCCGCCGTGCCACAGTTCTTGCAGGTTTGACCGCTTGGGATCAGCAGCAGTATCGCTGGCACACAGCTTCATCCAGGGTGTTTTGCTTTGGTAGGTGTGACGCATATTGGATCGTGCCCACTCTCGTACTTATATTCTATTGTATCTAAATAAACTCCATCAATCAGAACTAGAATTTGTATATTAGTAAACTGGAAAGACTTGTGTTGCGAGACTTGAGCGATGGGTATATGTTCGCTTCTTGTGATGATGATGTCTTGCTTTATTTGCTTTTCTTCCATGTTGATCTTCGCCATTGGGCGTCGTATATGTAAGTGCACGGCGGCGCCCCGGCCGTCAATCCGACGCCGGAATGCGGAAATGAAAACTTTGCGAAACTTGCAAACCGGCACCACCGCGCACTATCAACCCGGATCGGGCCGTTAACCTAACTACTAGCAAACTAAAAGATGGGTAGAGAGATATACCAAGCGATCCGTGTCCTTCGTGTTAGTGTTTATGACCTAGAAGGCCATTACTGTATCATACTAGTTTGTATATTACTTAATGGAAGCTTGGGATATTCACATGTATATAACAGTCTTGCTAAACATGGTAGTATGCTACTTGGTTTTTCTATCTTAATATGTGAGTATACGTATTGATAGAGCTCTTAGGATCTTGCTTGACTACCAGCGTTGTGATGGCAGTCACACTAGTGGGGGCTGGGTAGTCTACAAGCACATCCTTATTCAGGTCCCTAGTCGTTGGATTATCGAGACAGAGCATCGATACTCCGAAGTAGACTAGTGTGTACGCTTCTCATCCCAGTTGGGGAGATGGTCTGTCCCACAGCCGTCAGTATGTCGTACTGGAGATAGTATGCAGGTGCTCGTTAGGTTACGGGTACACCGGACAGGACTCACAGGGAACTGTTGGTTGGTTTTATACCAGTCGTCAGTGAACAGTTCCCAGGTGACATGAGTACAGCATAGTCCGCAGACTTGACACTGCTACTTCGCCTCGAGTGTGTCCCACTGTTCTTAGATTGCTACCCTACCACAGCTCAAAGGAGTCGTGCAAACAGGTAGCAGTTGGGTGCAGTCCCGAGCACTTGGAGGCAGTGGCGGTTAGACAGGATTCGTCTCTCCCGGTATTGGGAGTTGATATCGCGCTGTGTCAGAGAGCCATTACGCAAAGTCCCTGGCCAGGGCAAGCGAGATTTGCTTGTAGGTTCCAGTAGTTTCTCAGGGTGTAATAGGCTTCGCTCCGACACGACTTATACCGCTATTAGGGGACTGACGCTTGCCGCCCCCTACGACCGATATGCGATAGTCTTGAACGAACGGACCGGACTGTATGGAGATTGTCACATCAGACTCAGTAGGAGTTCGGATGGGTTTCCTCATCGGCCTTCTTATCGACATCTACCTGGGGACCGTTACGTACAGCTAGTGCCGCTTGCGGTCTGTGGTTAAACCCACTGCCAGCGTAGTAGTCGAGTCTCTAGAGTCCCACACAGAGAGTTTCCCTACTCCAGGCGAAACGATATAGAGGTCGTATGGTTTTACGACAAGGGTTCGGACGCATACGTGTGTTTACGCACGTACGACTTTCGGACAGTTTTTACCAGTCGACTTTGGTTTAAGCCAGTTACTGGTATCCGGTTATTAGATTTATACAGTCTAAAGTTTTTCCGTATTTTTGCGGAAAGGAGGGGCGTTCTCGTAATTGCGCGAGAAGCTTCTAGAAGGTGGTGACTAAGGAGGTTTAGGTGGCATATACAATGAATGTGATTAGTGAGTCATATGGATGATTCATCCATGTCATTAATGCATGATAAATGCTTAATGACTCATGGAGTGAATCATCACTAGATATTATCAAGCATGGTTGTTAAAATGATTTATTTTCTTTTCTTGATAAAAAGAAATGCTTGATATATATTATCATAACTCATTATTCTCAATTCATTATTATTCTCACATTCTCTCTCCTCAAGCTCTCCCTCTTCAAACCCTAATCCTCCCCTCTCATGTGTTGAGTACAAGGATTAGTTAGACTACTTAATCCAAAACCCTCTTTATATTTCACCTAGCTTCTTTGATTAGCACTTAAAGAAGTTTAGTTGCCTCAAGTTTAGAGGCTAAGCTTGGAGTAAAGCTCTCGGGTGGATCTTCTACTACTTCGAGAAGGCCGAGGAGGAGGAGGAGTTCGCAAAGACGAAGGACACGATTCGTTAGGTATAATCCCTAAACATAGTAGTATAGAACTTCTATGTTTCATGTTAGTTATCGTTTAGCTTCGATTCATGCGGTTAGTCGATGTTTAAGCAAAGAACAAGATCGTTTTTCAAATTTCCGCCTTCCCGCAAGTCGCGGGGTGTTGTACATCGACTTACAGTGGTATCAAAGCCTCGCTAAACAATAAATAACATACTTGCAAATTTGTATGAATTTCGAACGGAAAAAACGAAACCGGAAAAGCCCGAAATCACAAGTTTCTGTCGATTTTTAAATGAAGTCCAAAAATTTTTCAGGGATGTTCAGAAAGCTTGAAAAGACACTAGAAGAACACCCAAGAAAATTGGGCCCCTGAATCGCCTAAAGCGCCGCGGAACCGCGGCGGATCCCACCGATCCGCCGCGCTTCCGCCGCCGAGTTGGCGATTCAGGAACCCAATTTTCCTGTGTTGCTTCTATGTAATATTTGGTATTTTCTGGAAGTTTTAATTTTTGCTCAGGTTTCAGATTTACAGAGAAGTATTGGAGCAAAATTAAAAGTGTTTAATCGATCGAAATTATACAGTATTTGCTTGTTGGATTATATCTATGATTGTATAATGTGTCCGTAAACCTCCCCTAACTGCTAGTATGTCGGTTGGCAGGGGGTTGCACATTTCTGAAATGGATTTTATCTGTTTGTGCATATGAACTGTGTTGGACTGTTGTGATGTATAGCCGGGGTTATGTGATGGGTTATTATTTAATTCATTTGATGTAAATGTAATTTGTTGTATTATTATTTTGCGGGGCACATCCAGGTTGCGGTTGTATCCACCGTTGTATTATTTCATTTTACTGTTTTTGCTCCTAGGACAGACCCAAGGGGGGGTGCACAAACTGCCGGGCGGGTAGTTTGCCGCACCTGTAGGGGTCTTGGGTGGGGTAATGGCTATTCATCACAACTGTGTAATCCGTCTTTTGTTGCAGGCTCAAAACAAACACGGATTGCTTGCAAATCCAATTAAGTTCATCTGTGATCTGGAATGAATATCATTGCGTCAGACGAATGTAAAATATCTATATATATGATAGCTATTTTATACGTCACTTATGTTTTACACCCGCGCTAGCCCAGTCCCCGCTCTGTCGTTAGTTAAGTAACCTAACGGGTAATGACGGGACCCAGTGGCGAATGCGGATGGCATAAGAGGACGTCATATTTTCGTTGTTCTCTGCAATGATAGGTTAATGATGGGACGCATTATCTATAATGCAAAGAAAATAAACCAAAGTTTTAATCGTTGGAACAATTTAAAAGAAACCACTCGGTTAATTTTAAAAACAGATATTTTTAAATGCGGAGCTTTAACCACTCCTTTTAAAAACCTATCAGGTTCCTTCGGTTATATCAAGTTCACTACGTTCACGGTTTCGCCAAAACCAGTCGTAGCCCTCCGTCATTTCTTATGGATGGTCAGTAGTATTCAAGCTATGCTTGTTGGCTTTCGTCAAGGCATAGTGTTTGGTAGCTGCTGGGGTATTCATTTGTTGCATAGATAGATGAGTTGGTTTGGGACAGTCGTATAACCTTGTTGGCTTTCGTCAAGGGTATATACGGGTGGGTTCAAATTAAAAAGATAATGATGGGCAGAACTTGACATGTGTTTTATGATTTGTTGGCTTTCGTCAAGGTCATAAGAACATGGGGCAAAAATATATATCGGGAATTTCTAAAGAAACTGAAATTTGCAAAGAGATGCATACCATTTGGAGTTTGATGAATGTTGGTAGGATTCCTTCAACATTATCATACGATGATATTTGGATCCCGAACCTACTGAGAGCATATGCTACTTATCAGGATATTCATCACTTAACGATAAATGCTATAAACCAAGTAGGTGTCCAGAAAGGTGTCAGCGGGGTTACGCCCCCAGAGAAAAGAGGTTCTTTAATTAAGGAACTTCACGAAAGCGTTGGAAAACCTCCCTCGAAGTATCGACACTAGCCTGGCTGAACGGTTAAGCAAGTATTGTATGGTAAGAATAGTCCTGGCTAATTCTTCTTTTATGGTTTGAGGAAGAATTCGAAAAACAGTGGGAGCCATCCAGTTTAGATAAATTAAAAACCAATCTAAACTTGCAAGAGCATCATGCTAAAGTGTTTTCTTCTCTCTCTCTCTTTGCAGCGACCTTGTGACCATGACTAGGTTACATCTAGATAAACAAGTTGACTGAATCTAACTTATATGACTGGCAAAGGTCTGTCCAGATAACCATTGCCTATGACAAGCTGGACCACTCTATTACTACTCAAGATCCCACCGTCCCAGGTCCAGTTTCCACCGTCGCGGATATGGATATCCGTCAGACAAAAGAAAAGAATAAAGCAAAAGCCAAGTGCCTCGTGTTGGCTTCAGTTGATGGTATATACCAGAAGCAGCACGAGAAGATGGACTCTGTTTCCATCTTTCTCCATAACAAAGATTTATATGGAGAGCAATCTCATATCGCAAGATATGAGGCCTCGAACGAATTGATTCAAGCGAGGTCGGCTGACGGGTCATCTGTAAGGGACGACGTCCTTACGATGACTAGCTATATTGATGAGCTCAAGGACCTGGAGACCACGTTGGAAAACAGGTCATATACTGACTTATTTCCACAGTCCCTACCTTCTACTTACACCCTGAAAGAAACCAGGGAGACACAAGCTCTGCTTAATAGGGGACCTTCTTCTTCTTCATCCAAGGCGAAAGCAAAGGGTAAAAAGAAGAAGACCTCTACAAAGCCGATATACGGTGTCAGCAAAGTAGGAGGAAAGGGAAGAGAAAAAGTTTCGGGACTTGGTATAGGTAAGGAGGGCTATTCCTATTGTTGTGGGAATGGACATTGGCAGAAAGATTGCAGGGCTTTGGAAGCCAGTAGCCAGGATACGAAGCATGTTGTGGCTTCAGCCTCAAGTGTGTTTGTAATTGAGAACTGTTTGTCAATTAACTCTACTTCCTGGGTAGTAGATACCGGAGCAGGATCTCATATCTGTAATTCGTTACATGCTTTGAGAAACCGTAAAGTTATAAGGATAGGTGATTTGTCTCTCAGAGTTGCAAACGGAATGAGCGTGGACGCTGAATCCGTGGGAGAATATCGCCTAGGTTTGACAAGTAGGCAGATATTGATTCTACGTAACTGTCTGTATGTACCTAGTTTGACTTGTAATATCATATCAGTGTCCTCACTTTCAAGAGAGGGATATGACTTTACATTCGTAAGCGATGTAGTTCACATCCACCTAAATCAATTTCTGATTGGGTCCGGTACATTAGATGACGGTATATACGTATTGAATCAAGCTCAGGTTTTCAATGTCCAGAACACACTTAAAAGAAAGTCTCCAGAAGTGAATCAGGCTTTCTTATGGCATTGTAGACTAGGTCACATCAATGAAACACGGTTAACGAAGTTACATAGAGAAGGATATTTGAATCCGTTCGAATATCAATCTTATGCCACTTGTGAATCTTGTCTCATGGGAAAGATGACAAAGACTCCGTTTACTGGACACGGAGTAAGAGCGAGCGAGCTCTTAGGACTCGTACACAGTGACGTGTGCGGTCCGATGTCTACACATGCGCGAGGTGGTTATTCCAACTTCATTACTTTTACGGATGATTTCTCTAGGTATGGACATGTCTTCTTGATGAAGCATAAATCCGAGGCCTTTGAGAAATTCCAAGAATACAAGAATGAAGTGGAAAACCAAACAGGCAAAAGTATTAAGACACTAAGATCTGATCGAGGTGGTGAATACTTAAGTGCCGAGTTCCTGGGTTACTTAAAAGAGAAAGGAATTCTCTCTCAGCTTACTCCTCCATACACACCACAACACAACGGTGTATCGGAAAGGAGGAATCGAACCCTATTAGATATGGTTCGTTCCATGATGAGTAAGGCTGAGTTACCGCGATCATTCTGGGGTTATGCGCTAGAATCAGCGGCATATCTTTTGAACAAGGTTCCAACCAAGACTGTGCCTACCACGCCATATCAGATGTGGAGTGGGAAGAAACCCTATCTTCAGTACCTGAAGACATGGGGATGTCCAGCTTTTGTAAAAAAGCAGCATCCGGACAAGCTCGAGGCACGCTCAGTAGAGTGTAAGTTTGTGGGATATCCAAAGAATTCCATGGGATATTGCTTCTACTACGCAGAGGAACAAAAGGTTTTTGTTTCTCGTCATGCCCGCTTCTTAGAAACTGAATTTTTAGAAAATCAGAAGAGTGGGAGCGCAGTAGAACTGGAAGAAATTCCAGAACCACAAGCTGTTACTGAAAGTTTGGTGGAACAAGAAGTTTCAGAAGAAAAGGACATACCAGCGCCTATCCGCAGAAGTAGTAGGCAGTCTCATCCGCCCGAGAGATACTACGGTTTTCTCATAGACGGGGATAGAGAAGATTGCGTCATTGATAATGACGACCCTACTAGCTTCCAGCAAGCCATTCAGAGCGGTGCCTCTGTAAAATGGCTGGATGCAATGCGGACCGAAATGGAGTCCATGTACACTAACAAAGTATGGACTTTGGACACTGCTCCAGATGGGGTGAAACCCGTAGGATGCAAGTGGATCTTCAGAAAGAAGATTGGTGTAGATGGACAGGTTAAAACCTATAAGGCTAGACTTGTTGCAAAGGGTTTCCGTCAAAGACCTGGTTTGGACTATGACGAAACCTTTTCTCCAGTGGCTATGCTGAAATCCATTCGGGTCCTTCTTGCTATTGCTGCCTTCCACGATTATGAAATCTGGCAGATGGACGTAAAGACGGCCTTTCTAAATGGAAATTTAGAAGAGAGCGTCTATATGGATCAGCCAGAAGGATTCATTCAGAGTGGGAGCAGCGGTAAAGTATGCAAGCTGCTTAAGTCCATTTATGGACTAAAGCAGGCATCGCGGAGTTAGAACATCTGTTTTGATGATACTGTCAAAGAATTCGACTTTATCAAAAATCCAGATGAACCATGCATATACAGTAAGATTGTAGGGAGAGTTGTTGTATTCCTCGTCTTGTACGTGGATGACATTCTCCAAATAGGAAATGATATTCCTATGCTACAGTCAGTCAAAAGATTCTTGTCACAGAAATTCTCCATGAAGGACCTGGGTGATGCCACCTACATTCTGGGGATCCAGATCTATCATGATAGATCAAAGAGGATGTTGGGACTTTCACAGTCCAGGTACATAGACACCATATTGAAAAGATTCAGTATGGAAGATTCAAAGCGCGGTAACCTACCGGCTTGTCACGGAATCACCCTCTCCAAAGAGATGTCTCCCAAGACTGATTTGGAAAGGGAACGCATGTCGATTATACCCTACGCTTCTGCGGTAGGCTCTATAATGTATGCGATGTTATGTACCAGACCAGATATAGCATACGCATTGAGCGTTGTAAGCCGGTATCAGGCAAACCCAGGGGAGAATCACTGGATAGCAGTAAAGAACATTCTCAAGTACCTAAGAAGGACTAAGGAGATGTTCTTGGTTTACGGCGGAAAGGACCTCAAGATGGAGGCCTATGCTGATTCCGGCTTCCAGAGTGACAAGGATGACTCCAAGTCCATGTCGAGTTATGTCTTTACCCTCAATGGAGGGGCGGTCTGTTGGAAGAGTTCCAAGCAGGACACCGTTGCTGACTCAACGATGGAAGCGGAGTACATAGCTGCTTGCGATGTCGCAAAAGAAGCTGTCTGGATGAAGAAGTTCCTCACAGAACTTCAGGTGGTTCCTACCAGTGTTGGTCCAATACCTCTGTATTGCGACAACAACGGCGCTATAGCTTTAGCAAAGGAACCCAGGTCCCATCAGAAGTCCAGACACATCTTAAGGCGGTATCACCTGATCAGGGAGATCGTAGATCGCCGGGAGATCGAGGTAAAGAGAGTAAATACAGAGGATAACATTGCTGATCCATTCACTAAGGCCCTACCTCAGATTCAGTTCGAGAGGCTACTCGAGATCATCGGTCTTCGATACGCCAGTACATGGCCCTAGTGCAAGTGGGAGATTGTTAGTGTTTATGCCCTAGAAGGCCATTACTGTATCATACTAGTTTGTATATTACTTAATGGAAGCTTGGGATATTCACATGTATATAACAATTTTGCTAAACATGGTAGTATGCTACTTGGTTTTTCTATCTTAATATGTGAGTATACGTATTGATAGAGCACTTAGGATCTTGCTTGACTACCAGCGTTGTGATGGCAGTCACACTAGTGGGGGCTGGGTAGTCTACAAGCACATCCTTATTCAGGTCCCTAGTCGTTGGATTATCGAGTCAGAGCATCGATACTCCGGAGTAGACTAGTGTGTACGCTTCTCATCCCAGTTGGGGAGATGGTCTGTCCCACAGCCGTCAGTACGTCGTACTGGAGATAGTATGCAGGTGCTCGTTAGGTTACGGGTACACCGGACAGGACTCACAGAGAACTATTGGTTGGTTTTATACCAGTCGTCAGTGAACAGTTCCCAGGTGACATGAGTACAGCATAGTCCGCAAACTTGACACTGCTACTTCGCCTCGAGTGTGTCCCACTGTTCTTAGATTGCTACCCTACCACGGCTCAAAGGAGTCGTGCAAACAGGTAGCAGTTGGGTGCAGTCCCGAGCACTTGGAGGCAGTGGCGGTTAGACAGGATTCGTCTCTCCCGGTATTGGGAGTTGATATCGCGCTGTGTCAGAGAGCCATTACGCAAAGTCCCTGGCCAGGGCAAGCGAGATTTGCTGGTAGGTTCCAGTAGTTTCTCAGGGTGTAATGGGCTTCGCTCCGACACGACTTATACCGCTATTAGGGGACTGACGCTTGCCGCCCCCTAGGCCCGATATGCGATAGTCTTGGACGAACGGACCGGGCTGTATGGAGATTGTCACATCAGACTCAGTAGGAGTTCGGATGGGTTTCCTCATCGGCCTTCTTATCGACATCTACCTGGGGACCGTTACGTACAGCTAGTGCCGCTTGCGGTATGTGGTTAAACCTACTGCCAGCGTAGTAGTCGAGTCTCTAGAGTCCCACACAGAGAGTTTCCCTACTCCAGGCGAAACGATATAGAGGTCGTATGGTTTTACGACAAGGGTTCGGACGCATACGTGTGTTTACGCACGTACGACTTTCGGACAGTTTTTACCAGTCGGCTTTGGTTTAAGCCAGTTACTGGTATCCGGTTATTGGATTTATACAGTCTAAAGTTTTTCCGTATTTTTGCGGAAAGGAGGGGCGTTCTCGTAATTGCGCGAGAAGCTTCTAGAAGGTGGTGACTAAGGAGGTTTAGGTGGCATATACAATGAATGTGATTAGTGAGTCATATGGATGATTCATCCATGTCATTAATGCATGATAAATGCTTAATGACTCATGGAGTGAATCATCACTAGATATTATCAAGCATGGTTGTTAAAATGATTTATTTTCTTTTCTTGATAAAAAGAAATGCTTGATATATATTATCATAACTCATTATTCTCAATTCATTATTATTCTCACCTTCTCTCTCCTCAAGCTCTCCCTCTTCAAACCCTAATCCTCCCCTCTCATGTGTTGAGTACAAGGATTAGTTAGACTACTTAATCCATAACCCTCTCTGTATTTCACCTTGCTTCTTTGATTAGCACTTAAAGAAGTTTAGTTGCCTCAAGTTTAGAGGCTAAGCTTGGAGTAAAGCTCTCGGGTGGATCTTCTACTACTTCGAGAAGGCCGAGGAGGAGGAGTTCGCAAAGACGAAGGACACGATTCGTTAGGTATAATCCCTAAACATAGTAGTATAGAACTTCTATGTTTCATGTTAGTTATCGTTTAGCTTCGATTCATGCGGTTAGTCGATGTTTAAGCAAAGAACAAGATCGTTTTTCAAATTTCCGCCTCCCCGCAAGTCGTGGGGTGTTGTACATCGACTTACACTTCGGTCTTCGCCTTTACTCCGATCTCCTCGCGGAATCTCCGGTCGTCGCCTCCTCGTCGAAACGGGCACCACATCACCGGGTTCTTTTACGGGCTCCCACCTCTGGACCGAGGCAACTCGGGCGCGAAGTTGGCTAGCCGACGCGTCCAAGGAATGCTGTAGACTAGTGTAGAAAGGTATGTCTCATGGGGTATGAAGTTGCCATGAAATGATATGGAGTAGAGAATGAACTATGGAGAGAGGTGAAGAAATTTGGAATGAGCCATATCAAATGAATAATTTCCTCACACCAAAAATGAAAAACCCTCTCCCCACCAAAGTGGCCGGCCCCCCCTCTCAAAATGGGAGTGTCATGGAATCAACAAGAAGGGAGGTGAGTGTAGGAAAAGTAGAATGGTGACCACACCCCCAAAAAGCAAGCCTCACATCCATAAACAAATCAATCTCTTCTCATTAATGAATGTAATGATGCATGAAAAGAAAAGATGCCATCATGAAGCCACAAAAGCAAACAACACCCTCCACAAAGATAATTTGCACAACTTCAAATTACCCCTCCATCACAAAAGTCCGGCCGTGAAGGAACAAAGGAAAACTGGACGGAATGGAATGCAAACTGGCAACTTCAGAAAACTGATCCCGTAATAAATTACAGGAAAACCCCGTGACTGTATATATATACCCGCATTTGTATTCCAACTGAATACAAATGCAAAGAGACAAAATCTACACAGTCTAATACTAGGATACGGCTTAAACCAAATCCAGCTAGTAAAATCCGTCCGATCACGATCCGTGCAATACCGCACGTATCTGATCGAACCCTGCCATATCTCCATACGGCCTCTACAGCGTTTCGCCCGAAACTTGAGTAACTGTGTGTGGTGGACTCTAAAGACTCGTCAATACTATGGCTGTGGATTTAACCACTAGCACGTCAGAGGTATTAGCCATACGTGACGGGCTACCAGCTATTGACCAAAAGGGACGTCGATGAGCGAACTCATCCTGACACCCTACTGAGCCTGTCAGTGACAATATCCGTACAGTCCGGTCCGTTCGTCTATGAGCATCGCATGGCGGGCCTAGGGGGTTGGTAAAAGTCAGACCCCCAAAAGCGGTACAAGTCGTGTCGGAGTGTAGCCCAGAACACCCTGAGATACTACTGGAATACCTACCAGTAAATCTCCTGCCTTGGCCAAGGACTTCGTGTAATGGCTCTCCTAGACACAGCGCGACCTCACCCCCAATACCGGGAGAGACGAACCCCTGAAGATCCGCTCACTGCCTCCATGTGGCTCGGGACTGTACCCAACTAAAACCTGTTTGCACGTCTCCTTTGAGCGTGGTAGGGTAGTAATCAAAGCACAGTGGGAACTCACACGAGACAAATGACGATCTCAGGTCGATGAACTAACCTGTACACATGTCACCAGGGAACTGCTATCTGACGTCAGGTATAAGACCAACTAGCATGTTCCCGGCGAGTCCTGTCCGGTGTACTCATAACCTAATGAGCACCTGTATACATCTTAGGTGAACCAACTGACACCAGTGGCTTGTGAGACCGGCCACCGCCCCTCGTCGGGGTCTCGACTGTATACACTAGTCTACTCTGGAGTATCGATGCCCTGTCTCGAAACTCCCTCGACTAGGGACCTTTTAAGGATGTGCTTATAGACCCCAGCTCCTACGTATATGATCGCCCTCATACTGCTGGTAGTCAAGCAAGAATCCTAGGGGCTCTATCAACATGCAATAGTGACCTGTAAGGTCACCTAAAGCAGTACACGATTATAAAGATAAACCAGATAGCATACTATCATCTTGAGTAAGACTGTCCTACCGGGATAGGTCCTCCCTCAATCATTGCAATCACGTGCCTGTGATCCAATAATTGACTCTGAGGGCACTATCTCCAATAATCTCCCACTTGCACTCAAGGCTAATTATTGCGATGTCGCATACTCACAGCCCATGTGATACCGAACACCCAACTCCTCTACTAGTCAGTCTCACAAAGCTCGTTTGCGAAACTATTGCGTTCGAGGAATAGTCTCAGTGAGTGGATCCGCTGTGATGTTTCTTTCTATGTCTCTCTTTATCTCAAGTTCATGGAGAAAGCCATCTCCCGAAATGAGCAATACCTGTCTTAGAATGTGTCTGGATGTCTGATGGGACCTAGCTCATAAATGAACTCCAAATCCAAACTTCTTCGACTGTATCGTCAACTGAACTTAATCGGTATCCTGCGCCATGCCTTCCCTCAGTATCCACCTGGACCACCTGTCCAAAATACTGCCCCTCGTCAGAGGGAAAACTATAACTCTGACAGCCACTCTGCCATCCAGGTCACCTTGGAAGCATGGAATGATAATTGTCTCCCGAAGGAGAATGCTGTTATCATATCCCTAGAACATCAACTTATGTTCTAAAACTGCTTCCGATTGTTTCTCCAGGATTGGATCAATATTAACTTATTGCACCTACTGCAAAAACAACATCTGGTGTGGTACTTGACATCTCATGATTGACTCAATTGCCTAAGCAAGTGATCTGCCAATCATGCGCATCCCTCTCCCCTTTAGTCTGTAAGACACCTTCAGAGAGGGTGACTCCATTACCTGCAGGTACACCACCATGCCAGGAGTCGTCCATTCTAAATACTCTTAGAATGCTGTCTAAGTACCCTGATTAGGAAACCACCCAAATCTAGATCTAAAACCATAGATCTAGTAACCAGAATGTACTATATAAGATCCAAGTCCTGTGTGGAGAAACCACTGTGTAACAACCAAAGTATAACCGATCGTAGTATAGGAATTTCACTTCCTACTCTGTGTATGTCATCCAAATACCAGGACATCACACCCTACTACCTTCATAACAGATCCATCCCCTATTCTAATGAAGTCAAACCTATGACTGTCACATCAGAAATAGATGATCTATCTCCGCTATATCTGCTTTAGTCTATAAATAGACATAAGCCTGATGTCCACCAATGCTTCCACTGCTCCCACTAACTACGACAACCCTCTGGCAGAGTCATATAGACGTGCATTTCTAAAACTAGTTTAGAACGACGCTATACTCATCCTTCTACCGGGTCTCACAGTCTGGAACAACAGCAATTGGCAAGTCTGGGTAAACAAGAACCTCCCTGCCACCGTCCTTGAGGCTACCGGAGTACCTCTCGGGTGCCTGAGGTTACCCATCTTATCTGCGGAGTGGCCAATGGAATGTCAAACCAGATTGAATCTTTAGGTTCTTATCAAATCTTCAGTAATCGTTTGCGGTTCTGGAATCACTTCCAGTTCTACCATACTCCCACTACTGTTTTCTGAAAAAAATCCATTTTTGTTAAAACTGTGGCGAGTCTAGAACAATATCACATTGATCTTCCAGATGGTAGAAAGTCAACCCTCGTCATAACCCGGGTCAACCCACAAACAACCATTACAGAAACGTGCTTTGAGTTATCCAGAGTCTGGTTTTAAGCATAAACCGGAAAACTCCCCGTACCTCAACATCGTTAAGATATGAACTGTTCTATATCCAATACAGAAACAGAGGCACTGATTTAATTGAACCAGATTCAAATCATGCAGCTGTCTCCAGTGCATGTCAAGTAAATGGAAAGAGGCCGATCAGCGTTACTCAACTTAGGATATAGGTTTCCACCTGCCCATCTACACAAAGTTTCTTCTTGTAGATCCATTTGCATCCAACGGGTTTTACCCCAGGTGGAGCAACTTCTAGGGTCCACACTTTATTGGTGTACATGGACTCCATTTCAGATTGCATAGCATCCAGCCACTTATCAGAGTCCCTACTGATAATGGCCTGCCTGAAACTAGTAGGATCATCTTCTTCCAAGATGCAATCCTCTCGATCCCCATCTATAAGAAAACCGTAGTATCTCTCGGGCGGATGAGAAATCCTACTAGATCTGCGAAGTGGCTGAGGTTCGTCCGGGGTTATTGAATCTTCTGGATCCTCCAAACCTTCAGCTATAGTTTGTTCTTCTGGAATTTCTTCCAGTTCTACCGTGCTCCCACTAATTTCTTTTGCAAGAAATTCCTTTTCTAAGAAGAAAGCGTGGCGAGCAACAAACACCTTCTGTTCCCTCGGTGTGGTAGAATAGGTATCCATGCGAATGCATTGGATATCCAACAAACTTACATAAGACTGACCGTGCCTCTAGCTAGTCCGGTTTCTGTGTTTTCACATAGGCCGGACATCCCCATATCTTAATACCCTTAAGACATGGCACCTTTCCTTTCCATATTTCATACGGAGTTTTAGGCACAGATTTGGAAGGAACCTGATTCAAAAGATATGTCGTTGTTTGAAGCGCATGTCCCCAGAATGAAAGAAGCAACTCAGCATCACTCATCATGGAGCGAACCATGTCCAATAGGGTACGATTCCTCCTCTCTGACACACCATTGTGCTGTGGTGTATACGGAGGAGTAAGCTGAGAGAGAATTCCATTCTCTTTTAAGTATTCTGGGAATTCCGTGCTTAAGTACTCTCCTCCTCTATCAGATCGGAGGATCTTGATACTTTTGCTAGTCTGGTTCTCTTCTTCATTTCTGAATTCTTTGAATTTCTCAAAAGTTTCAGATTTGTGTTTCATAAGATACACATATCCGAATCTAGAGAGATCGTCAGTGAATGTTGTTAGTTATATATATGCCCTAGAGGCCGTTACTATACATGTGATGTATATTGTAGTGGATGCTTGGACATATATAGGGAGGACTTTCTTGCTCGACATGATAGTATGCTATCTGGTTACTCTTTACCTTAACGTGTATACTGATTGTCTCTCTGTTACATGTTGGTAAAGCCCTTAGGATGTGTACTTGACTACCTGGACTATGATGCAGATCATACTAGTGGGGACATGGTAGTCCATAAGTACATCCTTCAAGGTCCCTAGTCGTGGGTGTATCGAGACGGGGCATCGATATACCAGTGTAGACTAGCGTATGCCTTCTCGACCCATTCAGATGGGCGATGGATGATCCCATATCCATTGGTGTATGACATCAGAGATGATATACGGGTGCTCAGTGGAGACTGGGTACACTGGACGGACTTGCCGAGAACTCCCAGATGGTATTATACCTTACGTCAGATGGCAGTTCTCTGGTGACACTGGTACAGGTTAGTCTGTAGACCGGAGATCGTCATAGAGTCTTGTGTGATTCCCACTGTGCTTTGATTTCCACCTTACCACGTCCAAGAGGGCGTGCAAAACGGTGGTTTTTGGGTACAGTCCTGAGTCACATGGAGGCAATGAGCGATAGGAGGGGTTTCGTCTCTCCCGGTATTGGGGGTTGATGTTGCGCTATGCTCGATTGGCCATAACAGGGAAGTCCCTGGCCAGGGCTGGTTTAGAGATTTACTGGTAAGTGTTACCAGTAGTTTCTCGACCCGTTATGAGCCTCATATCGGCATGACTTATCGGTTATTGGGGTCTGACGTTTTACCACCCCTAGACTTGATATGCGACATATCAGACGAGGAGACCGGACTGTACGGTAGTGTCACTGTCAGGCTTTTACAGGAGTTGGAGCGGGCTTGCTTACTGATCTTCTGATCGCTCAATACCCGGGTAGCCGTTACGTCCAGCTAGTACCGCTGACGGCTTGTGGGTGCTTGATATGATCATCACCTACTGCCGGTGTATTGATGAGTCTTTAGAGTCCTACATAGAGGTTGTACTGGCTCAGACAAAACGAAATAGGAGCGCATATGTGATATGTGCGGGACCGAGAATAATACGTGTATGTGATACCGTATTCTATTCTCGCGATGTTTGTATCGATCGGTTATATGCGATATAACCGGGATATCGAATCAAGTGTTGATTCGATAAGTCGATACATTGGATGTTAGTCGGTTATATGTGATATAACCGGATTATTAAGTCAAGTGTTGATTTAATAATTAGTGTATAATTGTATATGTGATATACTAATTTACATTAACTAACATTGGTTCACTTAAGCATTGATTTTTTCTCACTTGTGCACAACTTGATATATATGTGATATATATTTATTTGTGTTTACTATTTATATCATGGTTATTGATACACTTGTCATGGGTGCATGAGACATACACCATTATATATATATATATTGGTATGGTTTTTAATATTCAAAGTAAATACAAAATTAGTGAATATTAGTTAAATGCATGAAGCTTGTGAGTGCTTTGACAAATTCAACTCTTTTTGTTTTGCTTTGGATATTATTTAACCTAACCAATATATTTAGCCATGGTTATGTCTCTACATGAGTTAAGTATATGATTCTCATTCACCATGGTTAGTTCATTCTCTCTCTTGATAAGTTTCATTCTCATTTGAGCTCATCTTCTTCCTCCTTCATTTTTCTTTCTAGGGTTTGTAAAAGAGAGAAATACAAAGTGAGAAAAGAAATTCTAAAGTGTACCCATTTCCTATCTCACCATCCTCTACTAGACTAGCACTTTAGTTTAGGGTGTTTGCTTCACTAATTCTATGGTTAGTGAAGTAGAAGCTTGAGTTCGTATTCCATCGACATAGATCATCTTCGGCCTCGAAGACTTCAAGCAATCCCGTTGCAACTTTCTCATGGAGCCGTCCGAGAGTCCAGGAGTTCGATCATCGCAGCGAAGGGACTACTACAAGGAGCTTAAGAAGTGAAGGACCGATCTACAAAGGTTGTATTTCGTATTCACTTAGTGTAAATGTGATTTACTTGCATGTGAAACCCTAATCTCTAGTTAACGATCTTGTTTAAGGTTATTCGGCACGGCTAAAATTTTAATCGGGCATGTTTGATGTGTTGTAGAACCTTGTTAGTGTGTCTAGTAACCCTACAATGGTATCAAAGCCTAGCTAGAGCATTAGGCGATGTGTTAACGAAGTTAAATCCCCGATCGAACCCGGAAACTACACTTTAAACCCCTCTCTGTACATTTTTTAAAAACTGGGATTTTTCTGAATTAAAAATGCTTAAAAAATCAGCAGGTAATTATAAGGAAAACTGTGCAAAACGACAAAGTTTGGCGCCCAAAGCGCCGCGGCCATATGGTGATGTCACCCTTGTCGTTTTGTGCAGTAAAGTTCCTATTTAATTTACTGATATTTTCTGGGTATTTTTATCTGACTCAAGTGTTGAGTGTTCTGGGGTTTATTTTGTATTCGCAGATTCGATCGGAAAATTTAATTTCGTTGTGATTTCCGGATATTTAGAAAGTATTAAAAAGTTCGGACGGATATCAATAACTCACTTTTTCCCGACCCAGAAAATTTCCAAGTGTTGGATTTTTTCCGTTGTTTAAGAACGTCTAGATCGTGCAAGTTACGCAATGGACCCTCTAGAAGACAACAAACCTTAACTCGATTATGTGACCGTCTTGAACTGCCTTTTGAACCCTAGGGTTTGGGGCAGTACGGCGTGCCACATGTGAGGCGTTGGCTTGACCCTTCTACGGCTGGACCATTGGTACTGTGGCATGTGATGGATGTTTTTAAACTCCCCTCAAGTGTTAAGAACTATTTGGGAAAACTTGGGTGTTTGATTATTCGATTGGAAAATTTAACATTGTCTATTTATCTGGAATGTGATACAATATTTGGAATCCACAAGTAGTTATGAGATAACTGATTTGGTTGTTATAAACATAGCAATTTAGTCTCAAATGATCAGTTGCCATGGAATTTTGATGCGATCAAAAGTCCGTCGCAATCACGTAGCGTACGCGGATACTCGCCGGGTAAACTTAATAGACAGCCATGCCCCATAGCCCCGACCAAGTGACTGTAGGAGAACCCCGTCGCCGAAAGCATCCGTTCGGGTGCTCGCGGCAGCGGTGTTCCGCCTTAGTGAACTTCGTCGACGGCATCCGGGGGTGCGGCCGTCTACTAAAGTTTGCGACGAGCATTCGATCACTTATCGGGAATCTTGTTGAATTGCCCGACTAGATATTGAAAAGTGTTTTCGATATAGGGACTAAAATGCGGCGTTTATAATTGTTAGGCATGCGATGTCTAAGGAGGTTGCGGATTCCAACTGTTGTAGTTTTACACTTTCTTTTCTGTGACCGTAAGTGTAATATGTGATATCGCCGGTTTCGTTGCTATATGTCAACGACAATTGGGATGCACATATTTACTTACGTTGATGACATGTGATGTTATGTGTTGCTGGATATGTTATATTGGATCGTCGCGTTTTGAATAGCCGGGGGTTTTATGTGAGATGAGAGTTTTAATTTTCATTCATGTAAAATTAAATGTATGTAATATTCTTTTATTGGGGCACTTCCGGGATGAGGTCGATGTCACCATTTGTATATTATTTACTTTTCCGCACTAGGATAGACCCAAGGAGGATAGCACAAGTAACCGGGTTCTGGAGTCCAGTGGGAGACCAACTCGAGGAGTCGAGTCCGGGTCTCCTAACTCTAGAATTGGTAGGGTTGTTTGCCGCTCTCATAGGGGTCTAGGGGTGTGGATTTGGCTATTCATCGCGACCGTGGAATCCGTGTTTTATATAGGCTCAAAATAAAACACGGACGTCCTAGTATATCTAATGTTTCATATGTTTCTTCTGCTGCGATATCTGTGATGTGATCATTTGATATGTTGTGATAGATACTGTATATAGTATATATGATATATTATATAGACGTTACTTATGTTTTACACCCGCGCTAGCCCTGCCCCACTCTGCCGTTAGTTACCTAACCTAACGGTGCACGAGGGGACATCGAGGCGAATGCGGATGTGCACGTCGTATTTATCTGTGATGTTTAGGTGATTTAAATGATGGGACTTCATTAATATGATTAATGAAAGAAAAGAAACCTAAAAGATGTTGTGGAATCGAATTTTCAAAAATAGGTAGCTACAGTTCTTGCTTTGCATCGCGGTGTTCCTTGTAGAACATCCTGCACCTTATTCGATAAGGAAAGGGCCGAGATCCCTTCACCGGGAGTGACCCCTTTAGCAATGACTGGCAGATGCTACACCCCTCAGTTTGACTTTTGATTGCTTTTCTAGTTCTTGCTTTGCACAGTGATATACATGATATGTCCTGCACCTCATTCGACGAGGAAAGAGCCGAGATCCCTTCACCGGGAGTGACCTCTTTAGCGAAACTAGTAAAAGCCTCAAAAACACTCCATTTTAAAATCATTTGATTCTACAACGATATCAAGTTCATTACGCAATAGGTTTTCAGAAAAACCTGTCGTAGCCCTTCGTCATTTCAGATAAGTCCTACTGAGTATTCGTGCTACGTTTGTTGACCTCCGTCAAGACGTAGTGTGTGGTAGCTAACTAGTATTTATCTGCTTATGCATATGATGCAGATTGGGTTAGGGTAGTCGTACGACTTTGTTGACCTCCGTCAAGGGTCGTGCGGATGGGTTTGATTCAATCAAGAAATGACGGGTTGAACTTGACTAGTAGCCTATGGTTTGTTGACCTCCGTCAAGGTCATAGGGTGCTAGGGGCAAAATTATCGGGAATTTCAAGTGTTGAAATTTGCAATGAGATTGCATACCTTCTATGAGATAGTTAGATCCCGATACCCACTGCGAGTAATTGTTACTCCTGGGAGAGTTTTACACATTACAATTAGCCGATCAAGTAGGTGTCTAGAAAGGTGTCAACGAGGTTACGCCTCTGGAAAAACGAGGTTTACTTTAATTAGGTCCGTGCAAAAGCACGGGGAACCTCCCTCAAAGTACCGACACTGGCCTGGCTGAAAGATTGGCGAAGTTGTAGGGTGTAATTAATCCCGGCTAGTCTTTCCTTTTAGGGTTTGAAGGAAGACTTGATAAAAACAGTGGGAGCCATCCTGATTAGATAAAATAATAACCAATCTGATCTTGCAAGAGCGCACGCAGAGTGTTTTCTTCTCTCTCTCTCCAGGTAGCGACCATGTCACTCCTTAATCAAGATAATAATACGGATAAATTGACCGAACCCGCTTGTTATACTGCGCTGCGGAACGTTGGTCCCGCTCCAACTTATAATTGTTATAAGACAGAGCAGGAAATTGGGGATTACCAGAATTCCCGTGCTGCCCAAACGAAGAAAGTGCATGCTGATGCATCATCTTCGGGTGTGTTCATTACAGAGAACTGTTTCTCAGTATCCTTTACGTCCTGGGTATATGATACCGGATCAGGATCCCGCATATGTAATCTGTTACATGGGCTACAGACAGGTAGAGAACTGAGAACGGGTGATAAGTTTCATGAGATAGAAAACGGTGCAAGTGTTGCAGCCAAGTCTGTTGGTCACTATCACCCTGTATTACCAGAATACATTGATTCTGAACGAATGTTATTAGATACCGAACCTGATATACAACATCATATCAGTCTCTTTATTAGTAAAGAAGGATATAATTTTGTATTGTTGGATAATGTTTTGAACATTTCCTATATCAAAAGTTGATCGGTTCAGGCACGTTATCTAAAAGTATTGACGTTCTAAATCAAACTACAGTTCTTAGTATACAGAACACACACAAGAGGAAGAGTTCAGAAATGAACGAATCCTTCTTGCGGTATTGTAGACTAGGTCATATCAATGCGACCCGACTAGCTGAAGTTACATATAGATGCATATTTAAATTAGTTTGAATTTACATCTTGTGAAACTTGCCGGTCATGTCACAGAGATAAGATGACCATAGCTCCGTTTATTAGAAACAGAGAAAGAGTTAGTGAACTCTTGGGATGATACATGTTGATGTATGCCGGTCCCCTGTCTACACATGCCAAGACCGGTTCTTTGTACTTCATTACATTCTCTGATAATCTCTCAAGATTCAGACATATGTTCCTGTTGAAACATAAGTCCGAACCTTTTGAGATATTCACAGAATATAAGTTAGAAGTAGAGAACCAAAACGGGTATAAGTATTATGTCCTTTGATGTGATCAGGGAGGACAATACTTGAGCATGGGATTCCTGGACTATTCTAAAGGAGAATGAGATTCTCTCTTAGCATTACTCCTCCGTATACACCAAAGCACGTCGGTGTATCGGGGCGGAGCAATCACACCCTATATGATAAGGTATGCTCTATGATGAGTACTACTGAGTTACCTATTTCATTTTGGGAGTTATACACTTATGAAGTTGCATACCTATTGAATAGGGTTCCGATCAAATCAGTTGCCTACCACTTCATATGAGATATGGAAAGGGAAGAGCTCATATCTTAAGTTTGTTAAGATTTGGGGTTGTCCAGCCTATGTCTAAAAGCATAATCCGGACAAGCTCAAGGCAAGGTCTGTTATGTAGAACTGGAAAGAGTTCCAGCTATACTAACTGCAGCTGATGATTTGATAGAACCAAAGGATTCAATAGTAACCAACGAACCTCAGCCTCTCCGCCGATCTAGTAGGGTTCCTCACTGTTCATATCAGATTTTTGCATTTTCATACCGCCCAATTTTTATCGCATTGCATATCGGTAGATACTCTTGAGCCGTGTTTGCTAGTCAATTGCAGGATACAGGTTCTCGGTTCTAAAAACGGTGAAATTCATGGAAAACACGACAAAACCCGGGTTCCTGCCAACCACAGATAAAACACGGATCTCCGCTCTTTATCCGTCTGTTGCCACACACCAGTTTAAGAGACAAAATGTCAAATCAATGTCGTTTTCATGCACAAGCCTCAATGGCAGCACAAGATCCAAGAAATCTACGCGGAGCTCGAGGAAATCATGACAAAAAGTCCACATCAAATCACCTTTTTGTCAACAGAAATTCTGGAAGAAATGTGGAAGTATTTTCAGAAAACACATATTCCAAACTACAGACAACATCAGACCAGGGGGGCCTACAAAATACGAGGAGCTAACTCCTCTATTAGGCCGCGGAACCACGGCCTAAGAATGCTTAGGCCGCGGATCCGCGGCCATACTGGCGAGTCAGAGGGTCGTATTTCAGGGGTAGTTTGGACTTTTTGTATAGAGCCAGGATTTTGCCCTAGATTTCCATTTCCCTGCCTATAAATAGCCCAGATCTTTGTGAAGGAAAGGGTCCATAATCTTGTATTTTATTTCCTAGGTTTAGTTGTGTTTCTTCTTCCTCTTCTCATCTCTTCTCCATTAAAACTTGTAGTGAGATTTTGAGTGAAGAATGATGAATAAAGAAGAACCGTTTATTATTATGCTTGTCTTATTCTCTTGTTAATTGTTGTAAGTTTCATTTGTTAACTAGTTGTTGTTATTTCTTGTTGTTTCTTTCTTCTCTCTTTTTCTTTATCCTTAACACAACCATGATGCTTACGCTTGATCCTTGCCAAGGTGAGGTCGCAAATAGCTAGTTGTTATCTTCTAATCTCTTTCTTTCTATCTTCCTCTTTTGTTTTGTTTTATTTTTCCGTATCATGATGTGTGAGTAGTTTCATACTTGTTAGGGTAGGATAAGGGAAGTTTGAGAGAAGGAAATCTCTCTCACTCTTTCCTTGCCCAACAGCTTAATTCGACTCCCGTTAATTGAACCACAATCCGCTCCTTACGGCACCCTATCCTACATGATAGCGGTGATTCCGTAGTGAGACCGGTTGTGGTTGAATTAACCGGAGGTTATGGCTAAGAGCCAAGAACGGACGGACAAGCACCAAAAGGAAGAACTTATGCGTTGGAAAGCCTAGCTTATACTCGCAAGTTCCTTCCTAGTCGTGCTAATCCCCGTTGTTGCCGATTACCGTAACACCGATATTAAGAGGGGCAACGAAAGATGTGGGAGACTCCTAACTCAAACTAACCTAATCCTAACCCTAACAAGCTCTCTTTACATATCGATTTACCACTTAATTAATCACAACAAAATCTGAAAAACTGGACTTAACTCGTTAAAGCACATAGAAAAAGATTCCCATCTCCCTGCGGACGACCCGTACTCAACCGGCTAGCTACAAGCGAAACCGTCTTGATTGCGGTATTTAACTAAACTTGAACACGCAGAACCACTACCAATCAAATGGCGCCGTTGCCGGGGAGACGGTAGTTTATTTCTTTGTGTAATTTCGGGTTAACTTGTGAATATAACCGAAAAACAAAAACAAATATACATTGTAAAAAAAAATCATTTTGTTATTTTTTGATTAGTTTTTGTGCAAGGGTGAAGGAAAATACGAAGTTCGAGTTCAGTGGCCAAGACGTGGAATATACGAAGTTCAAGTTCAGTGCCAAAGACGTGGGAAGATAGACCCACATTTCGCGGCTACACCGCGACGGATCAAAACGAAGCAAACGGTCTACTATGAAAATCTGGAGCAGATACAGTGAGCAACTAAAGATTCAGCACATCCAGACAACTAGAGGATACCCAGACCAGCACCTCCACAAAATTTCAAGGCCCAAGCCCACCATACTGCCGCGGAACCGCGGCCATTTGGGGCCATCATGGTTTCAAAATTTTTATGAGTCTCCCTCTTCTTCCCTCCACTCCTCTGAACTCCACTGAACTGTGTTTTCTGCAGCTTTCTTTGCGCAAATTCTCTCCCCCTTCCAATAAACTGTTCTTGTGCAGGATTCTTTGCGCCGCGCTAAAAATAAAAATTGTTTGCAGTTGATTTGTTACCGCTTTGCATTCTTTAATACGGACTTAAGAGGCTTGAAACCAATTCAGATTGGGTGGGGATTTCATCACCCTTCCCAGGACCCCAAAAATCACAAAAGCATATGCATTGTCCATTGTAATTAAAAAATACTAGACTGCAGCCCTAAGGACTTCGCGCTCATTAGGAGAAGTTAAACCGTGTTTAGAACCTCGCTTAACGGTATATTGTTTACGGGGTGTCTAGGAAAGTGTTAACGGCGCAACCGCCAAAAGAGAAAGGGTTACTTAATTAAGGAACTTCGCGAAAGCGTTGGAAAACCTCCCCTTATCTCTGCACTTACCTGGCCTCGTGATCAGTGTATTTTTAAGCCCGTTTCTCGACATAGTTTTTACTTCGACAATCAAGTTCTGGAGCAGGTCTAGCAGACCTAGGTGACCCTAGATCTATGTGTGATTGTGCATATCTTATTTGTGATTGATTAAGCCGTAAGTCCGTACATATTTCTGTAAAGCTCTTTCTAAAAAAAAACAAAAAAAAAAGAAAAGAAAAATCAAAAACTTTTATAAAAACTTGCCCTTTTGTCGCCAAATCCATTTTTCACCCTCCACCCATCGTTTTCTCCATTGACGTTTTCTTACCCTCACCTTCTCCGCTTTGACTATACTAAACTCGTTTAGTGTATGTCCACTTGGACTCGGGACACTAGCGCCCGTCTAGTCCGCGTTACGTTAGTCGCTACCGACTACGCGATCGACTCAGACGTCGACACTCCGTCCACTCCTCTTTCATCCCTTCCTTTGCCGGCCAACTCCGACGTTGACCGGAATTATGTTCATACATCTTCACCTTCACCATCACCAACCTCTTCTTCCGCGATGTCAGGATTTAATCCGAACATCTCTTTGACTACCCCTGGATTGGCTCCACCTCCTACGGAGACCAATATTCCACCACCACCGCCTGTTGTAGCGCCGCAGCGAATCGCGCTCCAGGACCGTTTCTATCCCACCCGTTCTGCACTTCCCACCTGCCTTTCTCTTCCACCGGCCAATGGGGACAACTTTGAAATTAAGCCCCACTTCATCAACATGCTTCCACGATTTCATGGGCTTGAATCTGAAGATGCCTATATCTTCATCAACAAATTTCAAAACGTCTGTGCCATGATGAAAACTACCCAGCTGTCGGACGATGCTATACGTCTACGGGTCATTCCGTTCACTTTATGCGATCTCGCTGAAAAATGGCTGTATAGCACCGCTTCCCACTCCATAACCAGTTGGGACGAGTTTGTTAAAGCGTTTCTCAAAAAGTTCTATCCTAATCATAAAACCGTAAGGATTCAAAATGAAATCAACCAATTCTCTCAGCTTCCTTCTGAACCCTTCTGGAAGTGCTTTGACCGGTACAAAGACCTTCTTGTTCAGTGTCCTCACCACGGTATAGAGAAATGGCAACTCTGCCAAACCTTATACGAGGGCATGAACCCAGCAACGAAGCAGTTGTTGGAAACCATCTGTCAGGGCCACTTCCTATCGAAATCTGACGAGGAAGCGTGGCAGTTCTTTGACGACCTTGCGGAGCAAACGCTACAATGGGAGAGCACCAGACCGACTTCTTCTTCTTCTACCTCCACTTCTACCGGTCAGTCTAGGGTAGGAATTCACCAACTTGACGTCTCTATTGCGATGAAAGCCGAAATGGATGCAATAACGAGAAAGCTTGAAGCCATAGAGAGCAAATTTTCTTCTCCTGCTCCTACCCCTGTTCTCCCCCTTCGTACCATCTGCGCTTGTTGTTCCGATCCTTCTCACTTGACCGAAGAGTGTCCTTACAATCCACCATCGCAAGGACAGGATCAGGTTAATGCTGCATTCCAGCAAAGACCGAGGAATGATCCATACCCTTCCACCTACAATCCCGGTTGGAGGAACCACCCCAATTTCTCCTGGAATCAGAATCAGAATCAATTCCAAGGCAACAATTTCCAAAGGGACCCTCCGCCGCAACAACAAGCGCAACAAAAAACTCAGTATCAGCAGCCCTTCCAACCCCAGCCTTTCCAAAATCAGACGAACAACTTTGCACCCAACAATTCTTTTCCACCAAACAACTTTGTTCCGTCAAACAACGATAAGGTTTCCTCGCTCGAACGAAGTCTGGAGGCGTTCGTTAAACAATCGACCAAATCCACTGCCAACATCCAGTCTTCCATTCAGTCCTTAGTGCAACACACTGCCGCACACGGGCAAAGCATCAAGACCCTCGAGGCCCAGATTGCACAGCTGAACGCAGCCTTAAGCGAGCGAGAAAAGGGGAAGCTCCCGTCCCAACCACTCCCAAATCCCGGTCACCCACATAATGCACATGTTGCTCTTGAACAACAGAACCATAATGTGAGTGCCGTGACCACATTGAGATCGGGAAGGATGCTGCAAAACAACATTGGCAAACGAATCAACGATGACACCCCGGCCGCTGCTTCTTCTTCTTCTTCGTCTTCTGAGCCTATTCTCCGTTCTTCACAAGGCTCCCCTTCCTCTTCTTCTGCTCTGAATGGACCCACTTCTCAATCCACGAAAACACCTGTTCTGGGATCCGTTCCAACTCCACAATCTCCTCCTCCAGCATTAGACTCAACCAATTTTCAAAATGTTCCATTTCCAAACCGGTTAAGGTCTAATAAACAAAATCCTCAAATGGAGAAGATTCTGGAGTTATTCAAGCAGGTTAACATTAACATTCCTCTTTTAGATGCTGTCCAACAAGTCCCATCCTACGCGAAAATCTTAAAGGACTTGTGCACGAAAAAGAGGAAGTCTCAGGTACCCAAGAAAGTTTTCTTGGCTAGTGCTGTGAGTGATGCCCTTACCCAATCTTTACCACAAAAACGGAAGGACCCTAGCTGTCCTACGATTTCAATTACCATTGGGGATAAGAACATCAACCGCGCACTATTAGATCTTGGTGCCAGTGTTAACCTGCTTCCGTATTCAGTATACGAGCAATTAGGCGTCGGAGAGCTGAAACCCACGCACTGCACTCTCCAAATGGCCGACCGATCAATCACCCATCCTAGGGGTGAGCTAGAGGATGTGTTAATCAAAGTCGGGGACTTCATATTCCCCGTTGACTTCATTGTATTAGACACACAACCTGTAGCTAACCCCCGGAATCAAATTCCGGTGATACTCGGTCGCCCATTTCTTGCAACCTCAAATGCTGTGATCAATTATCGCAATGGTTCGATGAACCTCTCTTTTGGAAACATGACGATTGAACTCAATATTTTTAGGTTGGGGAATCAGCCCGCCGAACCTAATGCTCATATACAGGACGTCTGCTCGATCCAGGAGATCACCCCAGAAGAGTGTGAATTCGAGGAGTTTCTGTTTGATCACGATAATCTTGACGCCACTAGTGCGTTTCTCTTCGAACCTGCTGCTGTTTCTGCGCCCGACAACGACTACGAGTGTTTCACATTTTCAAACGATCTTAGCCGCGCACAACCCGAGTTTGAATCCTTCGAATTTCCGGATGAGTTACCTGAACCATCCGACTCGGTCGCCTGCACTCGTTTTGAACCTTTGCTGGAGTCCTTTGAGTTCGAGACCTCTGCACCAATCTTGCCTTCCATCGTTTTACCTCCAACGCTCGAACTCAAGCCTTTGCCGTCTTACCTTAAGTATGCTTACTTAGGTGAGAACGAGACCCTCCCTGTCATCATTTCGGCTTCTCTAGCTCCAGAGCAAGAGAAAGCCCTTCTCGCGGTCTTGCATAGCAACAGGAAAGCTTTTGGCTGGTCCATGGCGGACATCAAGGGGATTAGTCCCCTTATCGTTGAGCATCACATTCATCTGATGGATGATGCCAAACCAGCCCGGGATCCACAGAGACGTCTCAATCCAGTCATGAAAGAAGCTGTGAAGAAGGAGATCGTAAAATGTCTAGATAGTGGTATCATTTACCCTATCTCTGATAGCCAGTGGGTTAGCCCCATTCATGTTGTCCCCAAGAAGTCGGGCATCACGGTCATAACCAACGAGGCGAACGAGTTAATCCCTACTCGCACCCAAACTGGGTGGAGAGTATGCATTGATTACAGAAAACTCAACGCCGCAACGCGGAAAGACCACTTTCCGCTACCTTTCATTGACCAGATGCTTGAACGATTGGCCGGACACGAGTACTACTGCTTTCTTGATGGCTACTCCGGCTATAATCAGATTCCCATCGCCAAAAAAGACCAGGACAAGACCACATTCACTTGTCCTTTCGGCACGTTTGCATACCGTCGCATGCCCTTTGGGTTATGCAATGCGCCCGCTACCTTCCAGCGGTGTATGATGGGAATCTTCTCAGACATGGTGGAAAAATTTCTGGAGATTTTCATGGATGACTTCTCCATCTTCGGCGATTCCTTCAACGAGTGTTTGCTGCATCTTGACGCTGTCCTTACCCGATGTAAGGACAAGAATCTCACTTTGAATTGGGAGAAATGCCACTTCATGGTGCGCGAAGGTATTGTCTTAGGACATATCATCTCGCAAAATGGCATAGAGGTTGACAAAGCAAAGATTGAGGTCATTTCCAATCTGCCTCCTCCCCGATGCGTCAGAGATATCCGAGCCTTCCTTGGCCATGCCGGTTTCTATAGACGGTTCATCAAGGACTTTAGCAAGATTGCTAGGCCCTTGACTCTTTTGCTGGCCAAGGACACACCATTTGACTTCAACTCGAGCTGTATGACTGCATTCGAGTCATTGAAACGCTCACTCACTTCTGCTCCCGTTCTTTCCTCACCTGACTGGACGCACCCATTTGAGATTATGTGCGATGCATCCGACTTTGCCATTGGTGCTGTCCTTAGACAACACATCAACAAGATGCCGCACGTAATCTATTATGCGAGCCGAACCCTGAACGACGCCCAACTCAATTATACAACAACTGAGAAGGAATTCTTGGCTGTTGTATTTGCTTTAGAAAAGTTCAGGCCTTACCTCATCGGCTCTCCAGTCATTGTCTACACAGACCATTCTGCTCTGCGCCATCTTTTTGCGAAGAAAGATGCAAAATCTCGGTTAATACGTTGGATCCTCTTGCTTCAAGAGTTTGACCTTGTCATTAAGGACAAACGAGGATGTGAAAACGTAGTTGCCAACCATCTCTCACGACTTCCTTCTTCGCCTTCGCTTCCAATTCCGATCAATGACGTTTTCCCGGATGAACAGCTCTTGACAGTATCTTGCGAACCCTGGTTCGCAGATATTGTGAACTATTTGGCCACGGGATTACTACCGACTGAATGGTCAAGTCAAGACAGACTTCGCTTCTTATCCTAAGTAAAACACTTTTACTGGGACGAACCCTATTTGTTCAAGTACTGTCCCAACCAGATTATTCGTCGGTGTGTCCCTGACGAGGAATTCAAGAGTGTGATGTCATTTTGCCACGATCAAGCGTGTGGCGGGCATTTTGGCCCCAGAAAGACAGCTGAGAAGATCTTGCAATGTGGTTTCTACTGGCCACAACTCTTCAAAGACGCTCATGACTATTGCAAGACTTGCTCCCGGTGCCAACACATGGGCCGGATATCCCGGAGGAACGAGATGCCGCTCCAACCGATCTTGGTTGTGGAGATTTTCGATGTTTGGGGGATAGATTTCATGGGGCCGTTTCCCAGCTCTTTTGGGAACTTGTACATCCTTCTCGCTGTTGATTACGTCTCTAAATGGGTCGAGGCTGTGCCCAGCCGGACTAACGACAACAAGGTTGTCGTTAGGTTCCTTAAAGAAAACATTTTCTCCCATTTTGGACACCCCCGAGTGATCATTAGCGACAATGGAAGTCATTTCTGCAACAGGACTTTCGAGGCCTTGATGCGGAAATACTCCATTAATCATAAGCTATCCACGCCCTACCACCCCCAAACCTGCGGGCAGGCCGAAGTTTCAAATCGGCAAATCAAGTAGATACTGGAGAAGACGGTTTCCAAGAACCGTAAGGATTGGTCGCTGAAACTCACTGATGCCCTTTGGGCATTTCGCACCGCTTATAAGACCGACCTTGGCATGTCTCCCTATCGGCTTGTGTACGGAAAAGCCTGCCACCTACCTGTCGAAATAGAGCATCGCGCATTTTGGGCGATAAAGGAGCTGAATCTGTCTCTTGAAGATGCGGGCAGCCATCGGAAGCTGCAGTTGAACGAACTGAGCGAGCTTAGGGATGAGGCTTACGATAATGCGGTTGTCGTTAAGAACCGAACGAAGGTGTTTCACGATAAACACCTTTTGCGTAAAACCTTCGTACCTGGTCAGCAGGTACTGCTTTACGACACCCGACTTCACTTCCATCCAGGAAAGCTCAGATCTCGCTGGAAAGGGCCGTATTTTGTGCGGAATGTGTATCCGCAGGGCGCTGTGGATTTGGAGAATCCGAAGGACGGTTCATTTTTTAAAGTAAACGGACACCGATGCAAACCGTACCTTAGTGCCAAACCAACAGAGGAGGTCCTGTTCTTACAGGAGCCGGTTTACCCTGTCTGATCTTCCTCTGCCTACCTCCAAACTTCGGTTATCCAGCCAAGAACAGTGGACACTGTTCCAAATAAGTTTGGGGGTATGTATAAACCATTTTGTATGTATTTGTGTATATTCTTTTTCTTTTTCTTATCTTCTAAAACAAAAACAAAAAAAAAATTGTGTAGCGCTAACCGACAATTTTGACCCTTCAAATGATCTCTTCATGCGATGACAGTGAGGACACTGTCCAGTTTAAGTTTGGGGGTACGCTCGGTACGCATTTCTTACCTTCGCATTCATATGTATATTTTGCATCTGCATATTAAAATCCATAAAATCCATAAAAATCTGAAAATTTTCTAAAAACATAAAAACTTTTCTGTCAAGTTAGCTAGTGGGAGAACTCTGATTCAACATTTCGACGGTTTTGGTTGATAAAATAATAATAACTAAGTCTTATGTTTAGATTTTGAAAACCAGAAAGATAACTCTCCTTTGAAGTTAACTATAGCTGATATACGTCTTTACATCACACTACACGTGTCGTGAGTTTTTGGAAATTAGATGACAAGTCTTTTATGTCGAAAAACTTTTAAATGGATCAATGATTTTCTGAGGATCAAATAGGTTTATTCTGAAATAAGTAATATCAAGAATAGTTTATGAAGTGAGTGAATATGAAGGAATGTTATTGATGCCGTAATTGGAACTAAGTCTAAAAAATAACCCATCTGAAACTTGATTGGAATGATTACACACCGAACCCACTAAACACGTCTTTTATCCAAAAAAATAATTGAACTGCCGGTTATATCTCCGTTCGTATTAAATCATCTGATTTTCACGCCAAACTGTCTTTTGTTTTTGGACCTAGGTAACTTAAGTAATTAAGTCCGCTGGGGTGTTTCTACACCTAATGCCCTAAAATCAACTGGTTTGGGTGCATTGGCCCAAAGCTCGCTAAGAAGCCTAGAAAGTCCAGATTAAAACAAAGTCAAGCAAGTGTTCTCTCCGAGTTAAAATTCCTAACGGTTCTTTGTGTGAGAATAATCTTGATAAAAGACAGGCTTTTATAAAAATTTTAGCGGAGATATGAAGGTTTTATTCTATGATAAAGACTATTGCACGATTCACAGAGGTGTGTATGAAATGAAAACAAGGAAAGGGTGGAGTGAAAAATAAGACCTAGTTTCCTGTTAAGGAAGATAGAAATTCTGAAGTTGAAACTTTTACTGGAAAACGAAGCTTGAAAAATTGCTTAACTCTTTATAAAACTTATGTGATCCTTTTAAAAATTTTATCCGGGCTTAATTGTGTGATATGATGACTTTATTCGACCTTTCGGGAACTTAACGACACTATTTGCACTGCACGTGAAGACATATAAAAGCTGTAGTTAAACAAGAAGCGAGGTGTGAAAAATAAAGGTTCGATAGTCTAGACCTAGGATAATAGAATTGCTATTTTCTGAAACAAAACTTTAGGGTTTGAATCTTAGTTATTTTACAAAACTAGCTTGACCGGATTTTGTGGGTAGTATCCGCTGAAAACCCTCAGGAGACAACACTCCTCCTACTAGGGACACCTAGAGGTTTAACGGCTTGTTGCACATGCTCAGTGCAATCGCGTTCCCTGCGAAAGTGAGGTTAGGATTTTTTTGTGAATAAATTGGCTTTGCTCGGGACGAGCAAATGATAAGTTTGGGGGTATTTGTTCATATCAGATTTTTGCATTTTCATACCGCCCAATTTTTATCGCATTGCATATCGGTAGATACTCTTGAGCCGTGTTTGCTAGTCAATTGCAGGATACAGGTTCTCGGTTCTAAAAACGGTGAAATTCAAGGAAAACACGACAAAACCTGGGTTCCTGCCAACCACAGATAAAACACGGATCTCCGCTCTTTATCCGTCTGTTGCCACACACCAGTTTAAGAGACAAAATGTCAAATCAATGTCGTTTTCATGCACAAGGCTCAATGGCAGCACAAGATCCAAGAAATCTACGCGGAGCTCGAGGAAATCATGACAAAAAGTCCGCATCAAATCACCTTTTTGTCAACAGAAATTCTGGAAGAAATATGGAAGTATTTTCAGAAAACACATATTCCAAACTACAGACAACATCAGACCAGGGGGGCCCACAAAATACGAGGAGCTAACTCCTCTATTAGGCCGCGGAACCGCGGCCTAAGCATGCTTAGGCCGCGGATCCGCGGCCATACTGGCGAGTCAGAGGGTCGTATTTCAGGGGTAGTTTGGACTTTTTGTATAGAGCCAGGATTTTGCCCTAGATTTCCATTTCCCTGCCTATAAATAGCCCAGATCTTTGTGAAGGAAAGGGTCCATAATCTTGTATTTTATTTCCTAGGTTTAGTTGTGTTTCTTCTTCCTCTTCTCATCTCTTCTCCATTAAAACTTGTAGTGAGCTTTTGAGTGAAGAATGATGAATAAAGAAGAACCGTTTATTATTATGCTTGTCTTATTCTCTTGTTAATTGTTGTAAGTTTCATTTGTTAACTAGTTGTTGTTATTTCTTTCTTCTCTCTTTTTCTTTATCCTTAACACAACCATGATGCTTACGCTTGATCCTTGCCAAGGTGAGGTCGCAAATAGCTAGTTGTTATCTTCTAATCTCTTTATTTCTATCTTCCTCTTTTGTTTTGTTTTATTTTTCCGTATCATGATGTGTGAGTAGTTTCATACTTGTTAGGGTAGGATAAGGGAAGTTTGAGAAAAGGAAAACTCTCTCACTCTTTCCTTGCCCAACAGCTTAATTCGACTCCCGTTAATTGAACCACAATCCGCTCCTTACGGCACCCTATCCTACATGATAGCGGTGATTCCGTAGTGAGACCGGTTGTGGTTGAATTAACCGGAGGTTATGGCTAAGAGCCAAGAACGGACGGACAAGCACCAAAAGGAAGAACTTATGCGTTGGAAAGCCTAGCTTATACTCGCAAGTTCCTTCCTAGTCGTGCTAATCCCCGTTGTTACCGATTACCGTAACGCTGATATTAAGAGGGGCAACGAAAGATGTGGGAGACTCCTAACTCAAACTAACATAATCCTAACCCTAACAAGCTCTCTTTACATATCAATTTACCACTTAATTAATCACAACAAAATCTGAAAAACTGGACTTAACTCGTTAAAGCACATAGAAAAAGATTCCCATCTCCCTGCGGACGACCCGTACTCAACCGGCTAGCTACAAGCGAAACCATCTTGATTGCGGTATTTAACTAAACTTGAACACGCAGAACCACTACCAATCACTCACCCACCTGAGAGATACTTCGGTTTCTCTATGATAGTGGGAGTGAGGATTGCATCTTGAGATGATGACCCAACTAGTTTCAAGCTGGCCATCAGGAGTGGGACTCTGTAAGAATGGCTGGATGCTTTGTGATCTGAGATGGAATCCTTATACACCAACAAAGTATGGACTTTGGTTACTTTATCTGAAGGGTTAAATCCCCATCAAGAGCAAGCATATCTTGAGAAGATTACTTGGTGTACATGGAAAAGTTAAGACTTTCAAAGCTAGACTTGTTAAAGGTTTCCATCATTGACCAGTTATGGATTATGATGAAATTTTTTCTAAGTAGCTATGCTTAAGTCCATCCAGATCCTACTTGCCACGGCTACATACCATGACTACGATATCTGGCGGTTGGGTGTCATGACTGCTTTTCTAAATGATGTTTTAGTAGATAGAGTCTATAAGTACACAGCCAGAGGGCCTCGTAGACAATGGGAGCAGCGGAAACGTGTGCAAGATGTTTTATGTGATAAAGCAGGCATCGCGGAAATGGAACGTCTGTTTTGATGTATTAGTCAAAGAGTTTGACATCATCAAAATGGTAGATGAACCTTGTATATACAAAAAGGTAGTAGGGAGTATGGTGGTGATCCTCGTAGAGTACGTGGATGACATACTCTTGATGGGGAAGGAGTTTCCTATGCTACGCTCGGTCAATCTCCGCTTATCACAATGATTCTCCATATAGGATCGAAGTGATACCTACTAAATCCTGGGTTTTGGATCTATGAGATAGATCTAATTGGACGTTAGGATACTCACTAGCTGTAGTGAGATGGTATCAATCGATCCTGGGGAGAATCACTGGAAGGGTTCCAGGGTGATAAGGACGACTGAATGTCAGTCACAGGCATTGTCTTTACCCTCAGTAAAGGGACGGTATGTTGAAAGAGTTCCAAGCTAGATACCGTGGCATACTAGACGATAAAGGCTGGATACATCGCTACTTAAGATGCTACCAAAGAGGCAGTCTGGGTGTATATAGTTCATGAGATGAACTTCGTTCCTACCATTGTGTGACAATGGAGTTGTGGCTTATGCCAAGGAACGCCCGTCCCATCGGTGATCCAGACATATTCTAAGGCAGTGTCACCTGATCATGGAGATGGGAGATCTTCAGGGGATAAAGGTTAGGAGAGTAGACTCAGAGGACAACACGGCGGATCCACTCACAAAGGCCATTTCCCAGAGAGAAACTTTTATGGGATGGTTGAGTATGAGATACTACAACCACTGTTGTCAAATGGCCCTAGTGCAAGTGGGAGATTGTTAGTTATATGTATGCCTTAGAGGCCGTTACTATACATGTGATGTATATTGTAGTGGATGCTTGGACATATATAGGGAGGACTTTCTTGCTTGACATGATAGTATGCTATCTGGTTACTCTTTACCTTAATGTGTATACTGATTGTCTCTCTGTTATATGTTGGTAAAGCCTTTAGAATGTGTACTTGACTACCTGGACTATGATGCGGATCATACTAATGGGGACATGGTAGTCCATAAGTACATCCTTCAAGGTCCCTAGTCGTGGGTGTATCGAGACAGGGCATCGATATACCAGTGTAGACTAGCGTATGCCTTCTCGACCCATTCAGATGGGCGATGGATGATCCCATATCCATTGGTGTATGACATCAGAGATGATATACGGGTGCTCAGTGGAGACTGGGTACACTGGACGGACTCGCCGAGAACTCCCAGATGGTATTATTCCTTACGTCAGATGGCAGTTCTCTGGTGACACTGGTACAGGTTAGTCTGTAGACCCAAGATCGTCATAGAGTCTTGTGTGATTCCCACTGTGCTTTGATTTCCACCTTACCACGTCCAAGAAGGCGTGCAAAACGGTGGTTTTTGGGTACAGTCCCGAGTCACATGGAGGCAATGAGCGATAGGAGGGGTTTCGTCTCTCCCAGTATTGGGGGTTGATGTTGCGCTATGCTCGATTGGCCATAACAGGGAAGTCCTTGGCCAGGGCTGGTTTAGAGATTTACTGGTAAGTGTTACCAGTAGTTTCTCGACCCGTTATGAGCCTCATATCGGCATGACTTATCGGTTATTGGGGTCTGACGTTTTACCACCCCTAGACTTGATATGCGACATATCAGACGAGGAGACCGGACTGTACGGTAGTGTCACTGTCAGGCTTTTACAAGAGTTGGAGCGGGCTTGCTTGTTGATCTTCTGATCACTCAATACCCGGGTAGCCGTTACGTCCAGCTAGTACCGCTGACGGCTTGTGGGTGCTTGATATGATCATCACCTACTGCCGGTGTATTGATGAGTCTTTAGAGTCCTACATAGAGGTTGTACTGGCTCAGGCAAAACGAAATAGGAGCGCATATGTGATATGTGCGGGACCGAGAATAATGCGTGTATGTGATACCGTATTCTATTCTCGCGATGTTTGTATCGATCGGTTATATTCGATATAACCGGGATATCGAATCAAGTGTTGATTCGATAAGTCGATACATTGGATGTTAGTCGGTTATATGTGATATAACCGGATTATTAAGTCAAGTGTTGATTTAATAATTAGTATATAATTGTATATGTGATATACTAATTTACATTAACTAACATTGGTTCACTTAAGCATTGATTTTTTCTCACTTGTGCACAACTTGATATATATGTGATATATATTTATTTGTGTTTACTATTTGTATCATGGTTGTTGATACACTTGTCATGGGTGTATGAGACATACACCATTATATATATATATATATATATTGGTATGGTTTTTAATATTCAAAGTAAATACAAAATTAGTGAATATTTGTTAAATGCATGAAGCTTGTGAGTGCTTTGACAAATTCAACTCTTTTTGTTTTGCTTTGGATATTATTTAACCTAACCAATATATTTAGCCATGGTTATATCTCTACATGAGTTAAGTATATGATACTCACTCACCATGGTTAGTTCATTCTCTCTCTTGATAAGTTTCATTCTCATTTGAGCTCATCTTCTTCCTCCTTCATTTTTCTTTCTAGGGTTTGTAAAAGAGAGAGATACAAAGTGAGAAAAGAAATTCTAAAGTGTACCCATTTCCTATCTCACCATCCTCTACTAGACTAGCACTTTAGTTTAGGGTGTTTGCTTCACTAATTCTATGGTTAGTGAAGTAGAAGCTTGAGTTCGTATTCCCTCGACGTAGATCATCTTCGGCCTCGAAGACTTCAAGCAATCCCGTTGCAACTTTCTCATGGAGCCGTCCGAGAGTCCGGGAGTTCGATCATCGCAGCGAAGGGACTACTACAAGGAGCTTAAGAAGTGAAGGACCGATCTACAAAGGTTGTATTTCGTATTCACTTAGTGTAAATATGATTTACTTGCATGTGAAACCCTAATCTCTAGTTAACGATCTTGTTTAGGGTTATTCGACACGGCTAAAATTTTAATCGGGCATGTTTGATGCGTTGTAGAACCTTGTTAGTGTGCATAGTAACCCTACAAATGTGATGAAGAACGAGAACCCACCCCTTGCATGTATAGACATCGGACTACACACATCACTGTGTATGAGTCCCAAGAGCTCTGCTGCTCTTTCTCCATGCCCGGTGAACGGAGATTTGGTCATCTTCCCTTTGAGACAAGACTAACGAGTTTCATAAGATGAAAATTCGAACGTATTCAAGAGTCCATTTTTATGCAACTTACTTAGTCTTTTCTCTCCTATATGACCAAATCTACAATTCCACAAATAGGATTCGTTCGTATCTGAACTCTTCCTCTTGTGTGTGTTTTGTACATTGAGAACTGTGTTTTGATTTAGAACATAGATACCATTACACAGTGTGCCTTCTACAACTAGTACCTTATCAAGGTAAATGTTCATGATATTTCTATCAAGAACAAAGTTATATCCGTCTTTATCAAGTAAAGAAACTGATATGATGTTGCAAAGCATGGAAGGTACTTAGTAGCAATTGTTCAAAATCATAGCATTGCCATTTGGCAGTACTAGGTGATATTCACCGACGGCTGCAACATTAACTTGTGCTCCGTTCCCTACTCTGAGGGACATATCACCAGGTCTAACTATCCTGCTTTTTCTCAGTCCCTGCAATAAATTACAGATATGAGATCCTGATCCGGTATCGAGTACCCAGGAGGTAGGACTGACCGAAAAACAGTTCTCAATAACAAGAACACCTGAAGAAGACGCAACAGTATATTTCTTCTTCGATGGGGTTATCAAGGAATTCAAACTTTCCTCTTTCCCTTGCTCATGACAGTTGTCGTAAGTTAGAGTCGAACCGACGTTCCCCGGCCCCGAATAAGAATTCGGATCGGTCAAGCGATACATTTTATTATCTTGATTAGGGCGTGAAATGGTTGCTGCCTAGAGAGAGAGAGGGAAAACACTCAGCGTGCGCTCTTGCAAGATTAGATTGGTTTATTAATTTATCTAATCAGGATGGCTCCCACTGTTTCCTCATATTCTTCTTCAAACCCTAAAAGAAGAACTAGTTAGGATTAATCGCACGTCACAATACTTGCTTAACCTTTCAGCCAGGCTGGTGTTAGTACTTCGAGGGAGGTTTTCCAACACTTTCGCAAAATTCCTTAATTACATAACCCCTTTTCCCTGGAGGCATAGCCCCGTTAACACCGTTCTAGACACCTACTTGGTTTATAGCATTGATTGTTGAGTGAAAAAATCTCCCAAGAGTAATCCTACTCATCAGTGGGATCGGGATCCAACTATCATTGTGTGATGCACTAGATGGAATCCACTCTAGTCACCACACTCCAAAAGGTATGCTAAATCTGCAAGTTTCCTGTATGTTTGAAACTCCCGATGTGGTTTTTGCCCCTAGCGGTTTATGACCTTGACAAAGGCTAACAAATCATAATCCACTAGTCAAGTTCAACCCGTCATTATCCTGCATTAATCTCGACCCACCCGTACATACTCTTGACAAAGGCAGCAAGGTTGTACGACTGTCCTAGATAATCGCATCTTACTATGCAACAAACAAGTAATATCTAGCTACCGTACACTACGCCTTGACAAAGGCCAACAAACGCAGCACGAATACTAGGTACAACTCATTAGAAATGACGGAGGGCTATGGCTGGGTTTTTGGCGAAAACCCCGTTAACGTAATGAACTTGATATCGTTGAAGGAACTGTTCATATCATAATTTTGCATTCTTTTAGACCCCATTCTTATACATTTTACAAATAAACAGGTGCTTTTGACCCATGTCTGCTACATAGTTACAGGTTACAGGTTCTCGGAACGAAAACAGTGAAAAAGACAAAAGACGATGCAAAAGTGAGACTACGACCGATAAATGGTGGAATCTTGATCAAGCCTATAGTTGGAGAATAAACGAAGATCAGTTCACAAAGAACAAGGCAGCGCAAGGTTCAAGACTTCGATACGAAGCAACGTTAAAAGTCCACTACAATTATTCACTGCGGAGATCTGGGAGAGAACAAGAAGACATCCTAAAGAAGCAACTGAAGAAACAGGAAGCAAAAGTCAACCAGAAGCAGCAGACCCAATTTCAGCCCAAGAGCCTCTTGCTTGGCCACGGAACCGCGGCCAAACCTGGCCTATGGCCGCCGTTCCGCGGCCGTGCTGAACCCGTAGTGGCAAAAAATTTACCAAAAAGTTTGGCGGCACGTTGACTAGTCTTCCTAGGGGTATTTTTGTAAAAGCATACATGCGGTGATTGTAAACCTAGGGTTTTCTATGTCCTATAAATAGAGACCCAAATACTTGTATTAGGTCATGCCTCTTTTCAATTAATAAAATTCAGAATTCTCTTGAAGTTTTGGAAAGCATCAATTTGTAAGTAGTTTTTATTTTCTTCCTTAGTTCTCAGTTTTAATTTCTGCCCTAGATAGATCTATTCTTTTCCTTAGTTTTAAATCTAGATTAGAATTTTTATTAAACTGCAGTAGTTAATTAATCTCTTAAAACGAAAACCAAAATAAAAATTATGACTTTTGTAGATCCCTTAATGAGCGAGTATTTCATCGCTTGTTAGGGTTAGGAAGAGGAAAGGGTTTGAGAGATGCGAATCTCTCACCCCTTTCTTGCCCCATCACATGTTATTAATTAGGACTCCATGCATGCATACATATTCCGCTCCCTACGACACCCTACCCACGAGGTAACGGTGATACCGTAGTATAAAAGACCGGATATGCATGTCTTCCATGGAGGTTAGGGTAAGAATTAAGAAAGGACGGACAAGGATCTAGAAGAAGAAACATAGTTTCTTTCCGATCGTCCTAATCCCCTTTATTAATAATTACCATAACTCCTAAAAAGATCTAATTTAGGGCATTGAAAGAGGTGGGAAATTTTATTTTACCAAACTTAACCTAAACCTAACCCTAGCAAGTTTCCTAAATCCTAGTCTAAATCAAATTAGTTTTAGTGATAAAGATCCAAACACCATTTGGAATTAACTCGTTAGAACAATTAGGAAATATACATCATCCCTGTGCACCGACCCGTATTCACCGGCTAGCTACCAAGCGACGCCGTTCTTGATTGCGGTTAACAAATTCTTTGATCATAAAATCTCTTTAAATCAGGAACCTGAGTAGTTTTGTATATATATAGTGGCGAAAACTTTTGCTAAAGAGGTCACTCCCTGTGAAGGGATCTCGACTCTTTCCTCGTCGAATGAGGTGCAGGATATTCCAAACAGAATACCACGATGCAAAGCAAAAATAATCGACTATATTGAAGTCATTACGTTGACGCAAACTTTTACTCATGAGGTCACTCCCGGTGAAGGGATCTCGGCCCTTGCCTCGTCGAATGAGGTGCTGGATATTCTTAACTGAATACCACTGTGCAAAGCAAAAGAGAACGTCTGTAATGTCAGTTTTTAAAGCTTGGTTCCTACAACATCTTTTAGGTTTATTATCTTGCATTAATCAAAATTAATGCGGTCCCATCAATTTGTAACCTATCACACCAGAAAAGAACGAAAATAAAATGTACGTATATGCCATCCGTATTCGCCACGAGGCCCCGTCATCACCCGTTAGGTTACTTAACTAACGACAGAGCGGGGGCTGGACTAGCGCGGGTGCAAAACATATACAACATCTACCAGTATATATATATGTTTATATAACATTCGTCCCAGGCATGATAATAAACAACATCACATATAACAATACATAATGGTGGATAATCTTAGAGCCCCGGGTTTCATTTGAGCCGCAAATAAAACCCGACGTTCCCGGTCGTGTGGATAGCCTGTGCAATGAAAACATGTACCCCCTACGAGTGCGGCGAATAGCCCGCCAATTCTAGAATGAAGCCCCCTCCATCTCAGCGCCATGAGATGCGGGCTTGTTGCCTTCTAGAACCCGGCTATTCGTGCACTCCACCGCGGGGTAATCCTAATACAGAAAAAGAAAATAATATATAGAAGCGGTGACATCGACCTTAACCCGGTCGTGCCCCAAAATAATATACAAACGGAAAAGATGGCAGTCCACATGTCGGACGCTCGTCTCGCAATAACAAATGTACAAATGAATTTAAACTGTATTTCTAATATTGCACCACATGCTATCCACCACGACAATCCAACCACAACATCAGCACAATCACAGAAACATCAACGCGAATGTCACGTTCGCAAATCCGTCTAAAAGAACATATAGCAGATAGATGGATTTACCGATCAAATGACATTCATTGTCGCAGAATCTAAACTAAGTACTGATAACAAAATACATATTTTAAAATTACGACCGACTAAACTTTCCAAGTGGGCCCAAAGTATTAAACCAACACTGTAACAAAACCGGGCCTAAAAATAATTATCCCAGAAACCACAATTCCAAAAATAAGAGGCCCAAAAGAAATTTTGTTCACGTGGGCCCCAAAACGGTCGCGAAACCGCCGCCAATAGGGGGTTTTCGCGGCGGTTCAACGGTGGTTTAGAGGGATCACGTGACCAATTTTCTTCTGTCGTCTTAAAAAAGCCTGCATGATTTTCTGAGAGCATAAAATTGATTTTTCGAGCACTTTTAAAATCGACAGAAAACCCATGAATAGAAATGCTGTTTTTGAAAAATCCGGTCGATCGTTATTTTAAACACGTTAGAACTAGTTAGTGTAAGTTTTATGGGTGGCTCTGATACCATGAAGGGTTACCCTAGTGCCCCGGCCAACTTCCGTGGCCAAATGCGGAACAAAAATTTTCTAACGAACAAAAACTTGGCACTAGTTTAACTATAAAACCCGGATCTTTCCATAAAACTAACTAGCTACACTAGGAGAGCTATCTACTATGATGAAGAATTCTTACCAAACGAACCAAGTCCTTCGGTCTTCGTTCTTCATCCTTAGCTCCTACTAGCCACCTTGAACTTGCTTGATCTTCTTTCCTTGCTCTGTCGGTCCTCCGGGATCCAGCTTGTTCTCCGGCCTTCCTTGGTCCTTGATGATCCATCCGGGGAATGTGATCCATGGCTCTAGCTCTTTGCTAAGTGTCAAAAGAGCAACTAGAGAACTTGGGATGCTAGTCCAAGTAATCTAGGATGTAGTTTGGATGTCTAAGTGTTTGCTATCTCTTTTCTAACATCTTCACTTGTTTCTTAACTCATGAGAATGTTAGTGAAGAGGAAGAAGATGAAGGTGGAGGAAAGCAAGAGGAGGGAGGAACTTGAGAGAAAATGGGAGCTCAAGAAATTATGAAGCATAGCATGAAAGAGAAAATACACACATAGGTTTTGTGTATGAATTCTTTCATTAAACAATTAACAACCATGCTTCAATAGTAACTCCAAAATGAATTATAAATTCATTTGATTACTATTGAAGCATGGTCACCTCCATTCCCCCCTCACATCTCACTTTACATCTCATTTCCAATTATCAAATAAAAGGAAAATACATAATGAGGTGGCCACCTTCTAGAAGGAAATCTGTAATAAATACGGATTTCAGTCTACTGTACATATATACCGGCAATAAGATAAAAATCCGAACGCCCAAAGAGATAGAATAACACGAAAAACATAATACTAGAATATATGTATCGAAATACATATATGTAAATTATTAAATCAATACTTGATTTAATAATCCGGCTCAAAGCCGAGCCGGCTAGTATTACCAACTGTCCAATCGAAAATCCGAGTACAAAGTACATCAATCGATCGAACCCTGCACGTATCCAATACGGCTACTACATCATTTCGCCTGAATCAGGGAAACCCTCTGTGTGGGACTCTAAAGACTCGACAGTACTCTGGCAGTGGGTTTAACCACAAGCACGTCAGCGGCAATAGCTGTACGTAACGGCTACCCAGGTACCTGTCAAAAAAGAAGGCCGATAAGCAAACTTATCCGGATCTCCTACTGAGCCTATCCGTGACAATATCTGTACAGTGCGGTCTCTTCGTCAAAGAGTATCGCATACCGGGTCTAGGGGATGGTGAACGTCAGACCCTAATAACCTGATAAGTCGTGCCGATGTGGCTCATGACCAATCCGGGAAACTACTGATCAATCTATCAGTAAATCCCAAGTGCCTTGGCCAAGATCTTATGGTCCTGACCAATAGAACCACAATGCGATATCGACTCCCTATACCGGGAGAGACGAATCCCCGACAATCGCTCACTGCCTCCATGTGGATCGGCACTGAACCCAACCAAAACCTGTTTGTACGACTCAGTAGAGCCGTGGTAAGGTAGTGATCAAAGTTCAGTAGGAACTCACACGAGACAAATGCCGATCTCGAGTCCAAAGACTAATCTGTACACATGTCACCTGAGAACTTCCATCTAACGATAGGTATAGAACCACATGGAAGTTCTCGGCGAGTCCGTCCAGTGTACTCACACCCAGTGAGCACCTATATACGATCTTAGGTGCATCAGACCAATGGCTGCGGGACCAACCATCCCCCGACGAGGCTATAAACGTACACACCAGTCTACTCTGGAGTATCAGTGCCCAGTCTCGATACTCACGCGACTAGGGACCATTTAAGGATGTGCTTATGGACTACCCTGCTCCCACAAGTATGATCGCCATTACAACGCAGGTAGTCAAGCAAGATCCTAGGGGCTTTATTAACATGTAACCGCAATATGTAATAACGAGTATGACATATACCATGTTAAGATAAAGACAAACCACAATAGTATACTACCGTATCGAGTCTTTATCAATATGTGCAAACCAGATATAACAACAATATAAATAAATACACATATCCCGATAAAGACAAGTCAAATAATATACTATAAAACTGAGCAAGATTGTTATGTACATACATATCCCTAGTATCCTATATGTATACATATACAATACTGGCCTCTAGAGCATATACATCCAACAGGCGTTACTCTGCCCATTAAGCCCGTCTAACTTGATCGTCGGAGGGTCCTCGGTGGTACAACCACCCCGGGACTTCCTTGTATGTAGCCCGGCCTCAACCACTTCAAGCTCATTGAGATCCACACGCTTCAGGAAGCAACCTCCAACTCAATCTCAGCCGCTCGCTCTCCACTCGCTGCAGATCAACGGAAGGTAACATCTGAAGGAGATCCAGAGATCCATCAGTATGAAAATAGTATATTTGTTGAGAAAAATGAAAACAGAATAGATATTACAGGCACGTCTTTAGATATTACAAGCAAGTACAAGCCCTCTATGCTATAACTGCCTTAAATCCAGTTATAAAGAACTGTCAGCCTACATGGGCAGAGGCATTTTAGGATTATACGAAAATACAGGTGGGGGATTGTATACCCGGTTTTTATTGGGCCCAGGGGCTTTTTAACAAGGCCAGAAAGCCAGGGATTTTTACATGAGTTCTGAGCGGGCCTAGGGCTTTATTACAATTTACCGCTCCCACCCCACCCCCACCCCCCCGCCACCCCCGACACACACAACCCCCCTCCTTTTTGGTGGAGGACATTTAAAGCAAAACCCATCTAAATAACACTTCTTTTTAACACTCCACATCACGCAAAGAGGAGAGGAGAGAGAGAGAGACGCGATCCATGGCGGCTTCCCTGAGACCAGCGATTCTCCGCCACATCCGACTCCCAGCTCACAACCTAACCGTAAACTTATCATTTTTCCGATCTTTCTCGTCTCACGACCACCACCTCACAAGAGAAGAGGTCATCGATCGCGTCCTTGACGTCGTCAAGAGCTTCCCCAAAGTCGATCCATCGCAGGTCCCTAACCCTAACCCTAACCCTAACCCTAATTTCTCAATTCTGAAGATCAATTTCTCCATTTGATTGCTTCAGGTCACACCTGATGTTCACTTTCAGAAGGATCTTGGGCTCGAGAGTTTGGACAACGTAGAGATAGTGATGGCGTTGGAAGAGGAGTTCAAGCTCGAGATTCCAGATAAAGAGGCAGACAAGATCGATTCTACTGCGCTCGCGATCGAGTACATTGCCAATCACCCCATGGCTGGTTAATTTGGGTAAAAAAACATAAAATTAATTCTATCATTTCTTTTGTGTACTTCAAATCTGGAATAGATTGAAAATAATGCTTTTGGGCTGGTTGAACAACAGCTTGACAATGAGATTTGTGTATGTTATGTTGTTGGATTGTGTTTTTTGTTTTTAAGAACTAGACTATGAAATGAACGTACATGCCTGTTGATCATAGATAGGTTGCTAGCTGTTTAGAAATTGCATGGAACTTTTGGAATTAGAACGTCTAATGTATGTGTTTGACCTTCTTCATTATCTTTTCTCTGTGCAAAGTTATTTGTAGAATGCTGCTGAATTTTCGATCTGTTCAACATTGGAGTTTAGGAAAACCGAGTTTAATTTTGAAGTGGATGTATAGGTTATAGAAACTGTTGGTTTGAAAGGGTCTTTCTCAAAAGGCAAACAAGGCCAAACTCAATTTGGAATTATAAGAAACAAAATGGATTTTAGATATCTACTGGTTTCTGAATATTGGCTTGTATATCTTGCAACTAATAAACTCGCCAGTCTTATCTTATATGTCTTATTAAGCAAGGATAAGGGAGGAGGGTAGTCTTACGTAGTTAACAGCCAATGTAAAATATAGTCAAATCTCTATGAAATGAATCCTAAAGAAATTTCATTAGATAGGTCAAACTGCGACACATTGCATCGCTACCATCCCAGTGCAATGATACATAAACAAGGGTGATTTCCTATGACGTTTCTTGGATGCAACGTGTTGCATCGACATTACCTCGATGTAATGGCATGTGAGAAATGGTGGACTATGGTAGGATTGGGAAGATGAGTAGGGATAGGCTAAGGATAGGAATATGCTAGGGGTTAGATTAGAAAAATGAAAAAAACTTAGCCATGAGAGTAAGATTATGTTAGTTATGTGGAATATAGATACTCTTACATGAACATTGGAGTTGTTGACGTCAAAAGATTGACGTTGAAGAAAATCCCCCAAGAAACTAAGTGTCTCCAAAATAACCCATTTCTTATTTTGTAAGGCCTCACAGAGTTTTCGCGGGTCCCGCTGCCCAGTTAGCGGGCTGGGGGTCAAAGGGGTAAGTGGCCACCTTGCGGGTTGCGGGGCAACGTCCCGGCCCAAATTGTTTTTCACTACAAGCTTTGGGGTATCCCAAGCGGATACCCTAAACTGAAATCCCTAAGCGGGTAGTCCCCAAGAGGATGCCTTTGTCTGATATCACCAAGCGGGTACCCTCGAACTGGAAACCATAGGCCGATACCTCCCAGGAGCGGATACCCCCAAAATGGGTATCCGCTTCCAAGCATAGCGAAGGCGTATACCTTAAATGAGGTATCCAAAGTAGGTGTACAACCAACTTTTAGGGAATAATAAGGGACCATACCTCCTTCCATTCCCCTAAAACGTGGAAACCGTTTTATAATTGTTCCCAATCCTTTTTAAAAACACCCCAAGGAAGGCTAAAACCGTGACCCCTCTCTTGAATCTCTTCGATCTTGATCTCTGGATCTCTCCCGATCACCAACAAAAATTAAGAAAGAAAATGTGAGAAAATTGATTAAGGGCTTCATCTTCTTCTAAATCTGCCTTCATGGCCCGAGAGGACCACCTGGAGAACATTAATAAGTTCTGAACTTTAAATGTGTTTCTCATGACCCTCATCATGTTTTATGACAAAGAACAAAGAGACTTTGAACATAGGGATGATTCTATGTTCCGACACAAGAACTATGGGTCTATGCCAGTGATTCTATCTCTTTGAACCATAGACACAGAGGAAACTCTGTGTCTCAAACTTGAGAATGAGTGAAATCCTCGTATCTCTCACATGAACCAAAAATAGGCCAAAACCCTAATTTCTATGGACAAAAATATGAGAATAGAGGAAACTCTATTCTTTGCATATAAAATTTGAGAATAAGAACCAATCTTATTCTCAACAAATTTTTGAACATAATCAACATACTTGTGTTTCACAACAACTTTGGAAATACCAGAAATGTGTCATTTTCCACAAAATGGGCCAATTTTGGACTATCTGACCCTAATTTCGGATACCTCAAATGAGGTATCCGCACCTACTTAGCTTATGCGGGAACCCCAAGAGAAGTTCCCGCTTTGCAAGCTTAAGTCAAATACCTCAAAAGTGGTATCCGCTTTGTCAATTGACTTGGTCCTGCTAGGAAGCACTTGCCACCACTCTGCTATGTCGGATACTTCAAAAGAGTTATCCGCCGACGTGGGGGTATCCCATACTTTGAATGTGCTAGGCTTTGGCTCGGTTCCTCAAAAGGGAAGTACCCGCCTACGTCTTGTTTTAATGTCCAAATTGACATTAAACCCCCCATATTTTGGCTATTTACCCAATGGTCTGAACATTGTTAACTGTAATTGTACCAGAAAACAATGTAACATGATAATTTCTAATAAAACAATGATTTTTTATGTTCTCTTTTACAAGTACATTTCGTGATATCTCTCTCCTTATGATGTGATTCAAATCAGCTCAATAAGTTATCTCGTCTAAGTTTATTCTTAGCCAATATGGTGTAACTAACGGTAAGTGTTCATGCTTATCGGAAGTCTCGAACCACATGACCTTCTCGTCAAACTTTCAAACCTATAAAAATTTGTTTTGTTATATTCCTACTTGTTTTAAATGTTCGTCGTTGGAGGTTTTAAAAAACGGGCAAACAAATCTGGCGACTCCGTTGGGGAATTTACTATTTTGTCTATTTACCCAATGGTATGAAATTTTGAGTATTTAGTCATATTCCCCTGTACACTTTTAGATGGTTGAACGTTGTTATTGTACTGGAAAACAATGTAACATGATAATTCCTAAAAAAACAATGCATTTTTATGTTCTCTTTTACAAGTATATTTTGTGATATCTCTTTCTTATGATGTGATTCAGACCAGCTCAACAAATTATCTCGTCGAGGGTTAGCGCTTGTACTTATCGGAAATCTCAAACCACATGACCTCATCAAACTTTCAAACCTATAAAATTTTGTTTTGTTTTATCCCTAACTGTTTTAAACGTTTGCTCGTTGGAGGTTTTTAAAAACTGGTAAATAAATCTGGCAACTCCGCTGGAGACCCGACTTTTCCCTTACTCCACTAAGAAACTGTTTTCTGTCGGACGACTCAAGTTGCTTTGAATCACATCATCCTGTAGTTCTGTCTCAGAATTCATTTTTGACAGAATTTTGCTTGGAGATCCTATGTATTTGTATTAACAAAGTCCGCTGACTCTAACAAGTGACCAAACGAAGGCTATGTTTTTCTTATGCTGCTGTTGTGAGTTACGAAACCTCTTCGATTCAAAAATATTTTTTTAAAAAAAGCTAGAAGGTTTGACATGTTCCGTCTCGAGCCCGCTTTGTGTTCGAAAGTTTCCAATGTTATGATGGTTTCCTTTGCAGGATTTAACAACTCTCAATGGCGTTCAACAAACCAACTGCTGCATATTTGGCCGTTGCCGCCAAGTTATCGAAGAACATAGTCCCAATCACCGGGGTCAACCCAACAATCTCGTTTCTGGTTACCGGGTTGGCTTGTTATGACCCACAATAGTTTCCCTTTGGGACCATCAACGACTTCTCTGCTCTTGATGCGTCTACAACTCCAGCACCTGCCCGGAGCTGGGTTAAAAACATTGCTACGCCAGCACCTGCCCAGAGGTAGGGCAAAAACATTGCTGAGCTATCCAACCCAAGCATCCTTCCCGTTACAAGAAGGCTCTCGCCGAGTCCAGTGCGAGGTGGTTGTATCTGACATAACCACTCCTTATGAAGGACAACTTACCGCCATCCCTTCTTCTGTGATCGGACTTGAGAGAAAGTTCGTGTTCGAGAGGTTAACATACACAGGACATAGGAAGCAAATTTCGTGAAGCGATATTGTTTTCTTCACCGAGGTCTGGTTTGTGAGCTCTTCATTCGGCATTCAACTGGAAAGATCTCGAAATGCTAGACGTCGGGTGGCTAAGCGAGCTCAAGAAGATCACAACGCCCCCAACTCCGAAAACATTACCGTCATGTTCCCATAAAGAATTCGTTCGCACCATTTCAAGGGCGCCAAGAACGAGATGACGACCCAGCAGACGCAAAGCCTTCAAGTCGTCGACCTTCAAGAAGGGGAAAGAGAACTAATCAGGAGGCCTACAAGGTCTACAGGGAAGTCAAGAACTTGCAGAAGATAGTTCCTCCCAAAACCTTCTACCGTAAGAAGCGACATTCTGAAAAGTATGTCGGGAGAAATCCAGCTCCGGTCAGTGGTTTCCGAAGATCAGCCATTTTGTAGAGGACTCATCGTACCCGATCCAACGTCTTCTTCGGTAATCCACACCTGCCGAATGGTCGAAATGATGGGGATGACACTTCAAAGTCGTTCGATCCGCCTAAGTGGAGGCGTAGCAAGAGAACATTGCCACAGAGGAGGTTGTAGAGGAGATCCCACCTCCTCAGACCTACAATGCACTAGAGGGTAATGATGATGATGATATCTCTCCGGCAGAAATGAAACAACGTGCCAAAGATAAGGACCGTCAATTCAAAGAAATGCAAGCTCAGATGGTCAGTATGTTAGCGACCCTTTAGCTTATGGTCGCTCAAATACAGAGTCCGGTAAAAGTGCTCAAATCAGTTCCACCCGCAGATAAGATAGGACACCTGGCATAACCACCTAATTCAGCTCCAAACGCATCTTGGACGGAGCAGTCTTTACCGGGCCCCCAAGCAAGGGCAACTTCGAGTAACGCGACAGCTTCGGCTCTAAATAGAGCAGAGTGGCCGCTCTCAATACCCTGCTCTTCAGCAACGACTGGTAGTGACATCGCCAACAATGACAATGTCGATAATGGCCAACATAGATATGGAAACTCTGTAGGAGCTCATCGCAGAGCAAGTAAAGCATATGAACACGAACTCGGTGACGTCGGTGGTTAGTCAGCCTTACCCGGACGAATACAATGATGTCCCGTACCCCATAGGTTACACTGCCCCTCATTTAAAATGTTCGACGAGATTACACTGAGCAACATCTGGCTCATTTCAGGATTGTTCGTGGAGACTTAATAAGGGACGACAAACTCCTGCTTTGTCAGTTCCCTAGAATTTTGACCGGCATAGCCTTTGACTGGTTCACCAGTTAGAACCTGGGTCGGTAATTACCTTCAACCAGTTTGCCGAAAGATTTAAGCAAAGGTTCGGAAGGAGCATCCTGGACCATGTAACGCTATTACAACTGACATCGATGAAGCCTCGAGACAACGAGTTACTAGTCGATTTCGTCCAAAGACGTAGAACAGCCAACATCAGGTGTGAGTACCAGATGCCCGAAGAACAAGCTGTCCAGCTCTTGATTACTAAAATCCCAGGGCAAATCAAGCCTTACCTACTGTCTACCATGCACAAATCATTTGCTTTTTTAATTGAGCAAATAATCGTGTTAGAAGGAGCTGATTCTGAATTGCTAGGCAATTCTTGTGAAGATGATGCTCCATCCTTTCGCGGTCAGTGCAACCCTTCCGCTCATCAACTTAAGACATCAGCAGATCAAGCGATCGACCTAAAAACTTCTTAGACGACTGAATGAGTAGTAGATATTCTTTTAAAAAAGAATAGGTTACAACTGCCCACCCCCAAAAGACCAGAAGATGTCAGCAAAATAGACCGTTCGAGATATTGCGTGTACCATCGACTTAGTTACGCAATCGAAGAATACTGTCTTCAAGGACTGGGTTCAAAGAAAGTATCAAGAAGGGAATTGTTGGCAATCGGTGCTAGGGTCACAATACTTGCGGACTGCGGCGGAAACATACAACGAAAATTTTCAAGTCATAACAACAATTGCAACCGAAAATCATTCATTTTACTATCATTTGCAAAATAAAAGCGAGCATATCACAAGAGTTAGAGAGGGTACAATCTTTATAGTGTGTCCACTCTCTAGTGGAAGACCCTAGCTATGTTCCATTGTCTCCGGGTCTAGCTTGGTGGCCAACCGCCTTGTCGAAGATGATCCACGGTGAAAGAACCCACCAAAGCTTCAACTTCACTCAAGTAGTGAACTAGCTCTGGCTCTTTGTTAATGAGTAGAGATAGTGATGTGTAGGAAAAACACTCTTTTCTCTCTTTGCTTTTCTTTTCCTCCATCTCAAAAAATCAAGAGAAAAGAATGAAGCATAAGAGAATGGCTCCTCTCTCTATTTAAAAAATAATATGTAGAGAAATGAATCTCCCCTCTCATTCCCTCAAATCTTAAGTGTCAACCTTAAGAGTGAGGTAGGCCCCACCCATCACATGCTAATCACTTTGTCATCACATGACAAAAATAATTCATATACATGTATGTATAATGTATGCATACTAAAGAAAGAGTGAGGGTACATGTATCATATACATATTCATATATATTATATATCCATATACACTATATATATGATTAATGAGAGTGTATATGTATCAAATACATACACAAATTATGTATCATATACATAATAATATATAATTGTAAAGAGAATATATGTATCATATATATATATATATATTATGTATCATATACATAATAAGAGAGATGGAGCATGTGTATCAATATACACAATACTATCTACCATATCAAGTATATGGTAATTAATTCAACCCTTGACTTAATATTTCGGCTTATAAATGAACCGGTTAGTATTATCGAACGTCTGATTAAATCACGCTTGTCACATACACGTATTTAATCGAACTTCCGCATGTATCTCCATACGCACGCCACGTCATCATTTCTCCTGGACAGACATTTTCGTTATGGGACGCTAAAGACCTGACAATAGTAGGTAGTAGGTTAAATAGGATCATATTCGATTAAATCTGAAACACTTTCAGATTCAATCCTTTCACAGGTTAACCCATAGGCTCATCAACGGTACTAGCCGTACGCAACGACTATCCAGGTATTGATCAAGAGATAGGTGGACGAGCAAACTCATCTGAACCCAACAAAGCCTATAAGCGATGAGTATCATACAGTCTGGTCTCTTCGTCAAAGAGTATCACATATCGGGTCGGGGGTTGAAACTGTCAGACCGCCAATAACCTAATAAGTATTGCAGACATCGAGATGATGGCCCTCCGTGCGTGGATTCAAAGCATCAAAGTGAAAGAGCCCCCCTAGGGAAGGGGAGGGCCCTGACTCTCCCGCGGCCGTGCCAATCATTGTGATTTTCCGAACGCTAAGGTAAATGGCGAGTGGTAATATCATAGTTAAGAGTGACTCGGGCTGTACACGAGAAAGGTGCTTTAAACATCGAACTCATAACCATCAGAGAACAACTGAAAACACTTATCAGTTTATCTCTTATCAGTTTATCTCGACTGCCATGACCATGAACTTCCGGTTATAGTCGTGTCCTACGCAGCGCGACATCGACTCTTTATACCGGGAGAGATGAATCACCTTGATCGCTCTTTAAAACCGTGGTAGGGTAGTAATCAAAATATAGTAGGAACATACACAAAACGCTATGACGATCTCAGGTCAAGAGACTACCATGTACTATCGTCACCAGAGAACTGCTGTCTGACAATAGGTATAATACCTTTTAGGAGTTCTTGGCGAGTCCGTTTAGTGTATTCATTCTCCAATGAGCACCTGTATACAATCTCATTGTCAAACACCAATAGCTATAGGATTAACCATCGCCTCTGTCGGGATCAAGAAACGTATACATTAGTCTAATCTGGAGCATCGATGTCCAGTCTCGATACTCTCACGATTAGGAACATTTAAGGATGTGCTTATGGACTATGCAGGCTCCATTAGTATGATCCCTATCATAATCCTTGTAGTCAAGCAAAGATCCTATGGGTTTTATCGATATGTATTAGTGATACGTGATAGTAAGTAAAATATATAAACATGATGATAAGGACAAACCAGATAGCATACTATTATGTCGAGCAAGAATGTTCTTTCCATATAGGTTGTACAATTACAATAATTGCCTTCAAGGCACTATATCTAACAGCAATCTCATCCTACCCGATAAATATACGGTAGAGGATCAAGCCTTTCTCTAAGCCGGTTAACAAGGATGAGCTGCTCATCTAGGATCAAGCGTGAAAAGAGGCTTTCAACAAAGCATCTCTCACATCCCCCAGTTTTGGCTAAACCAATTCAAGATCCAAATCAGGAAGGTCCATGAGTTGGACCTCTACGTCCCAAAATTGGAAGCGAGTGTCGTAAACGACTCTAAACTAAATTTGTCTGTAACAACGTTAAACTACTTTACGTCCGGGAGGACATTAAAAATCTCAACTCACGTCTGGGAGGACTTTAAAAATCTCGACCCTGCAGTCCTCAATGACTCTAAACTTTCCTCCTTCGAATCTTAACTTTACACATATTTTTTCTCATATTATCTCTCAGTGTCTATAGAAGCTGAAGATAAAATACGGAATCGATCGTTGTGTCACTAAAAAAACTCCATCCCAATCCTATCGTGGAAGCCCTTTCCACATGGAAACTCTACTTTCTCTTCATTTGTGAAAGTCGTATTCACAATGAAAACCTCTTTATCTTCAATTTTTGAAAGTCCTCACAATAGAAAACTGCTTTCCGTTCCGTTTGTGAATGTCCAGTTAACAACGGAAATTTTCTTTTCTTTCTATTTGCGAGAGTCCTCACAATGGAAAATCCATCTTATTCAATTTCATTATGAAGGTTCTCTTCACAACGGAAAACTTCTTTCCTTTCCATTTGTGAAAGTCCTCTTTACAATGGAAAACTTCTTTTCTTTCCACCAAATTTAGTGACACGAAGGATCACCTTTCTTTCTTTGAATCCGTAATCATTGAAAGCTAATTTGGTGAATAAATCCATGAAAATTTGGCATTCAAATCTTCGGTAGTGCGTTCCAGAGGTGTGGATGTTTGTTGGTATTTTGAATACTAGATAAGGGTAACTGAGCTGCTCCGCGTTCTTCACTTACTATCTTGTGTTCAAAGGCCAACATGAACATTTTGTGTACTCGCGCCAAAACCCAATCTACATCTCGATCATTGAATACCAAAAGTAGCACATCGGAGTCGAGACTGTACCAAGAACCAATTCTATGTGACTGATCGAGTAGTCTTGAAAGTAAGATACTCCATATGCAGTCTCGTCTTTTTAAATGCAGGTAGGCCAGTCGATGTGAGTGTTCCCGTGACACTCCGTATTCGGCCCCACTTTACTTATGCGGGTAGGCCAATCGATGTTAGTGTTCTTGTGAGCAAGACAATCCGCATTCGGCCCTGCACTATCAACGCAACTAGGCCGATCGAAATTGAGGATTCTTGCATGCAAGATACTCCGTATTCGGCCCTGCTCTCATACGCGGATAGGCTAAATCTAATCAAGCAGTCTTGAGAATAAGCCGTGTTAGGCTTGGCCCCACTCTCACCCATGTGAATAGGCTAAACCTAACAACTATGTTGACGGTTTGGTCCCACTTTAAACTGACAAGGTATTTAAGGCAAGCCGGGTAATTTCAAAAATAACTACCCTTAAAATACTGACCCTTTTATACCCATAACTTGGACTGACGCGAGACAAATTGGGCAAACTCATACGAGATAACCCATTTATAATTTGTCATCTAGTCTCCGTGATGTACCATGATAAGCTGAGTCCGTCTTAAAAGGATACTCACATTTGAAGTTCATCCTACATCGCATGTTCACACTGGGGCATCAAGCTAATCGAGTAATTCTCTAAACAAATGCTCTGTATTCAGCTCTGCCCCAAAATTGACGATCGATGACTTTAAACTAGACCTTTTTCTTCTTCACCTTCATTTTAACATCACCAATGGCACACTCTTGATGTCATCCTTTCTACTATTTTAAGGGCACACAAATCGGATATGTGATCATATTAGTTGGCATTTGTATTCTATGTTTTACCTTTATATTGTGTGTTGACTCATTAGAGCAATTCTGCAATATGATTTTCTTTCTTTCAGGAAAAATTAATGTGTCTGCTCTCAATCAGTCTGGGGATGGTATCTTTCTTTGTCTTCATCTTCTTTTTTCCCCTTTTACTACTGGTCTTTATCTTCTGTTCAAAACTTGAAGCTTGGAGTGATATATAAATGCTTACACTTGATATATGCCATGCCAATCTTTTTTTTTCCGTTCCTTTTTTCCTTTCTATTTATCTAATAATTCATTGTTATCAATAGCAACGACCTACATTCCATCATTAGTTAGACTTGATTCTTTTTTCTGGACCTACAAAAAATATATCTGCCATCATCTATCACAAAGCTATGAGTCTGATTGGCGCGCAGTGCATCTGTTTGGGGTTGGATTGTTGAATGCCGTGGAGTGCTTCAGGATTGCGGCCAGTGGGGAGTTCGGGTTTTTCAGGTGTTGGATTGCTATGGTGTTTTACAGGTTCGAGGGTTTCACGGTTGCTAGATTGTTGTGGCAGCCTTTCAGGCTTTCTATTTTACTGGAATTGCTACTATTGTGGTATTATTGATGTGTTATAGACTTGGTTATCATTTTTCGCCCTTTTTTGATGCGAGTTGTTGCTATTGCCTATTGGTAATGCTTTCGTTGCTGTGTTAGACTTGGGGCTTTTTCTTACCTGGTTGTCGTCGTTGCTAATGTTGATGTAAATGATGATTATTAATCTATTCATTCTCCTCAAATATTGCTCTGTAGGGGTTCGAGTTTTCCTGTTATATGTCGATTAGGACCCTTTTTTAATGGAGGATGAATCCATGATATAGTAAATATTTTACAGGATATGTTACTTGAATCAAAGTAGCTGTTTGGAATTTTCATTTCTTGAGGTTAATTGCAAGGCATCAGTGCTCATGAAAGTAGCTGTTTTGGGTTATGTGTTTTTTTAATATATATATATATATATATATATATATATATATATATAAAACGAAGGCTAAAACCCCGCGTTTTATTAAATGGTGATTTAACGAAACTACATCAAAAGTCTACCAGAAAAAAGAAAACAACGAAAAGAAAAAGGTTATTTTATATTATTTTGGCCACCGAATTCTTTGATAATTTCAAAAGCGACGCCAAATATTTTTTTAATTTAAAAAACAACACCAAATACTTCAATCTTATCTAAAAAGGCCATCAAAGTTAAGTTCTATCAGCTTTTCATCCATCCTCTCTGTGTAAAGTTGTCGTTAATTATGACCGTTATGGGTAAGAAATGAATGAAATGCCCTTGTAATGGTTATGTTTGGGGTTTAAAGGGTCGGTTTTGTTGGATACAAGTGTCCTTAAGGCAATTATTGTAATTGAAAGAGGACCTGTACAAAGAACAGTCTTACTCGAAATGATAGTATGCTATCTGGTTTGGTTTTATCTTTCATGTGATGTGTTTATTCATTATCACGTATCGTTTAGACATGAGATAAAAACCCTTAGGATTTTGCTTAGCTATCAGAACGATAATGGAGATCATACTAATATGGTCTGGGTAGTCGACAAGCACATCATTAAATGTCCCTAGTCGTAGGAGTATCGAGACTGGGCATCGGTACTCCAGTTTAGACCAGTGTATACGTTTTTTGACCCAGTTTGAGGGTGATAGCTGATCTTGCAGCTATTGATGTTTGACATCAAAAATTGTATACAGATACTCATTGGATGAATTACACTGGATGAACTCACCGAGAACTCCTAGTTGGGAATATATCAATGTCAGATAGCAGTTCTCTTGTGACATGAGTACATGGTAGTTCCTAAGACCTGAGATCGACATAGTGTCTTATGTGTGTTCCTACTATACTTAGACTTCTACCCTACCACGGCGCAAAAGAGTCGTGCAAACAGGTTTTTGTTGGGTATAGTCTCGAAGCATGTGGAGGCAGTGAGCGGTCGAGAGGATTCGTCTCTCCCGGTATAAGGAGTTGATGTCGTGCTGTGCAAGACATGACTACAACCACAAGTTGGTGGCCACCGTAGTGGAGATTAACTGATATGTGTTACCAGTTATATTTTCGGTTGGTTATGAGTTCTCAGTCGCACAACTTATCGGGTTATTAGGGTCTGACATATTCAAAACTCTAGACCCGATATGTGATACTCGTAGACGAAGAGACCGGACCGCACGGTGACTGTCACTTATAGACTTTGGAGGGTTCGGATGGGTTTGCCCGTCGACCTGCTTTTATCTTGCTCATACATGCATAGCCGTTACGTATATCTAGTGCCACTGACGTGCTTGTGGGTTATCCTATCAAGGGATTGGATTTGAAAGTGTTTCATATTCGATCGGATATGATCCTACATAATCTACTACCGCGTATTAACAGGTCTTTAGAGTCCCGCAACGAAAGTGTCTGTCCAAACGAAACAATGATGTGGCTTGTGTATTGGATACGTGCGAGGGTTCGATTGAATATATTAGTCGGTTTATTTTTAAACCGGAATATTAAGTCAAGTGGTGACTTAATAACCGTATTTATGATATGGTTTTTAGTATATGTGTATATATAAATACACACTCTCTCTCTTTTCCTCTCTCATTAATATTTGATACTGATGAATTTGTTTATGTATAGGATACATAGCTTCTTCTCTTTAAGATTATATATATATATAGAGAGAGAGAGAGAGAGAGAGAATAATGGAGGAAAGATGTCTTAGGAGGGAATTTCCTCCTATGGCGTCGAAAAAACACATCCTCTATCGTGTTTTCCGAAGATCGGAATGCATCATCTTCATCGTTATCATCTAAGATATGGGTACACCAAATTTCATGTGATTCTACAACCTTTTCACCGTTGAATTAGTGGGTTCAAAATTAACGGTTTACCGACAATAGAACTTTTTACATTGCTAAATCAACGGTGAAAAGGTTGTAGAATCACATGAAATTTGGTGTACCCACATCTTAGATGATAACGATGAAGATGATGCATTCCGATCGTCGGAAAACACGATGGAATGTGTGTTTTTTCGACGCCATAGGAGGAAATTCCCTCCTAGCCCGGTCTCTTTTCCTCCATTATTCTTATATATATATATGTATATATATATATAAGTGTATGTATTCATATACATACACGCTCTTATTTATATGTATTTGATACATTATGTATTTGTGTTTTGATACAGATAAATTTTCTTTGTTATTGAAAAATAAATAAAGAATGCATGTGGGACCCACTCTCTCAAGGTGACATATAAGACATAAGGAGAGAGAGGGAAAGAGAGAAAGGTTTTTGAATATATATATATATATATAGAAAAGAAGAGAATAGATAAGAAGAGAGAGGGAAAGAAAAGAGTGTTTATTTTTTTCTTCTCACTTCATATATCAATTCCTTTTCTTCTTCTTCTTTACATTATTTTTTTTCAAGTGAGCATGGTTTCTTCTACTTCTTCTTTTTCTTCTTTTGGTTTTTTGATTGAGATGAAGAAAAGAAAGAGAAAAGGAGAGTGTTTTCCATCACTTTATCACTACCCCTACTCACTAGCAAAGAGTTGGGGCATAGTTTCTTTACTATTTGATGGAGATAAAGTTATGGGTGAGTTTCTTTCACTGTGGATCATCTACGGTGAGGCAGTCGGCTATCACGATCGTCCGGAAGCTCATGGTTCTAGTTAGGGTCTTCCGATGGAGATCGGACACGCTATAAAGATTGTTGCCTCTCAAAACCCTCTCTTGTTTTTTCTATAGTTTGCAATTAATGGTAAAATATTTGATCTTGGCTAAGGAATTGGTTGCTAAGCATGAAAATTTTCGTTTTTATATTTCCGCCGGGTTCGCAAGTGTTACGACCTTGACGCCAATTCCTTAACAGGTTCAAGGGACCTCTCTCTCTCTCTCTCTCAAAGATGAAACTCTGTCTTCGCTCTCGTTCTACATTATCAAATCAATTAGAGTCCAATTGATCTACATTATCAAATCTACAATAAATAGAAAGCGATTTGAGTGAAATTGCTATCTTGGATTGCGGTTCAAACTTTGGGATTTCTACTTCGAAAGACCAAAGATTAGGATTTCCACTTTGAAAGTCGATGAAGCTTTCAGTTTCAGGGTTGGTCTAAGTTTGGGGATTTCATGGATGATTGAAGATTGGGGATTTCAATGACCATGTTGGGGGTGGCCGAAAACGAAAGTAATTTTGGAGATTTCATGGATTGTTTTTAGAGAGAGAGAGAGAGATTGGGTGTTGTTTGAGGAAGAGGAGAAAGAACGAGAGAGGAGAGAGAACATGGGAGATGAGGGGTAATTGACGTCATAAATTCCCCAACCCTACGCACAGTTAACATTAACTCACCCCATAACTCACTTGACCAAACAGTTGTCGCCTTTTTAGACAACGGAGAAATATTTGGTATTGTTTTTGAAATTAAAAAGTATTTGGTATTGTTTTTGAAAATATCAAAGAATTTAGTGCTCAAAATTAAAAAAAAAATAAGAAAAAAAGACAAATACAAGTTTTATTCTCGCGTAAAAGAAAACAACATCCTTCTCTCCTCTCTCTTCCGTCCTTTAAATTCGTTAACGCTTATTGTTGCTCTCTATCCTACCTCGCTCCGTCCGTCAAAGCCAAGGTTACTGGATTCCCCCTGCCCGCTTCCGAATTCTCATCCTCTGCAACTGTCCTTGCTTTTTTCTTGACACTCTTTGCAGCACCACGTGATCAAAATTCAACATTTGCTTCAATTACATTTATAATATTCAATAATGATTTCTTAGAATTCTTAAAAATTCTATTATTCCACTCTAGCCAAATATTCAAACAGACAGCAAAGACCATAATTTCCCAGACGCCCTTTGTCCATCTCACCCCTCTAGTGACTCCAAAATTCACCAAAGGTACCCGGCAGATTGACAAACCCAAATGACCTTTAGAACATATCCTGAAGACTCCAAGCTAACGGACACCTAAAAAGCAAGTGATCCACCGTTTCCGGTTAGGCCTCACATATCCTGCAATGCATCGAGCATATCCATTTCCTCTTGCTTAGGTTATTTCTCGTTAAGACGACGTCATTTGAACCAGCCATACAAAGACTCGAACCTTTAAAGGTACTGGGAACTTCCAAATATTCCTATCAAAATATTATAGAACGATTTAACAGAGAAAGTCTGACTTGACATCCACTTCCATAACACAATATATTTATTCTCTCTCTCGATTGGTTTCCACGCCTCAAGATAGTCTATCAACAATCATCGTTGTCTCCTTTCTGTTAGTTGTATGTATGCCCTAGAGGTCATTACTGTACACGTGATGTATATTGTAGTGGATGCTTGGACATATATAGGAAGGACTTTCTTACTCGACATGATAGTATGCTATCTGGTTGCATTTTATCTTAACATGTACACTTATTGTCTCTCTATTACATGTTGATAAAGCTCTTAGGATGAGTATTTGGCTACCAGGATTATGATGAAGATCATACTAGTGGGGACAAGGTAGTCGGCAAGTACATCCTTCAAATGTTCCTAGTCGTGGGAGTATCGAGACAGGGCATCGATACTCCAGAGTAGACTAGCGTATGCGCTTCTCGACCCATATGATGGGCGATGGATGATCCCATATCCATTGGTGTTTGACATCAGAGATGGTATACGGGTGCTCAGTGGAGACTGGGTACACTGAACGGACTCGCCGAGAACTCCTAAATGGTATTATACCTATCGTTAGATAGCAGTTCTCTGGTGACACTGGTACAAGTTAGTCTGTCGACTCGAGATCGTCATAGAGTCTTGTGTGATTCCCACCGTGCTTTGATTTCCACTTTACCACGTTCAAGAGATCGTGCAAAACGGTGGTTTTTGTGTACAGTCCCGGGTCACATGGAGGCAATGAGCGATAGGGGGGATTTCTTCTCTCCCGGTATTGGGGTTGATGTTACGCTATGCTCGATTGGCCATAACAGGAAATCCCTGGCCAGGGTTGCTGAGATCTACTGGTAAGTGTTATCAGTAGTTTCTCGAACCGTTATGGTCCTTACATCGACATGACTTATCAAGCTATTGGGATCTGACGTTATACCAACCCCAGGTTGTGATATGCGACATATCAGACGAAGAGACCGGACTGTACGGTAGTGTTACTGATTGGATTCGCGGGAGTATGAGCAGGCTTGCTTGTTGATCTTCTGATCGCTCAATATCCAGGTGGCCGTTACGTTTAGCAGACCGCTTGCGGTTTGTGGGTGTTTGATATGATCATCACCTACTGCCGGCGTATTGACGAGTCTTTAGAGTCCTACACAGAGGTTTCCTGGCTCATGCGAAACGAAGTAGGAGCACATATGAGATATGTGCGGGACCGAGATTAATGCGCGTATGTGATACTGCATTCTATTATCGTGATATGTGATATCGGACGGTTATATGAGATATAGCTGGGTTATCGGATCAAGTGTTGATTCATATGATATTAGTCGGTTGTATGCGATATAGCCGGATTATTAAATCAAGTGTTGATTTGATTATTTAATGTATAATTATATATTTGATATATTAACTTACATTAACTAATATTTGCTCACTAAGTATTCTTTTTCTCACTTATGTGCATATAGTATATATGTGATATATATTAATGTACATTTTATTTGTGTCATGCTTGATGCCACATGCTTCATGGGTGTATGAGACTTACACTATGCTTGATATAATGAAAGGTTTATATTTATCTAAGTAATTCAAAATTGGATGGATATTTTGTCATGGATACAAGCTTGTAGAAGCTTGTGGAACTATTGACCAAGTCCACCAATTTTGTTTCACTTGTAGATATTTATTAACCTAACCATTAATCTTAGCCATGGTTCATTCTCTACATGGGTTAGTGTATGATACTAACTCACCCATGGTTGCTATTCTCACCTCATGAGATTCATTCTCTTCTTCACTTCATCTTCTTCTTCCTCATGGAAAATCTTTCTAGCTTTTGAAAAGGTGATGAAATATCGTGAGAAAAATTAATCTAAAGTGAGCTAATTTCCTACTTCATCATCCTCTACTATATTAGCCATTTAGTTTAGGGTGTTTGCTTCACCAATCTATCATTAGTGAAGAGATAGCATGAGCTTGAGTCTCCTCGACGTAGATCATCTTCGGTCTCGAAGACTTCGAGCAAAGCTTGTTCATTTCTTCATGTGAACCCTTACTAGAGTTCGGGTGTTCACTACTTGGAGCGAAGGAACTACTACACGGAGCTTTAAAAGTGAAGGACCGGTCTACAAAGCTTGTATTACTCATTCACTTAGCTGTAAAGTTGTTTATATGTTGGTTCGTCTAAATCTCTAATTAAGATTCTAGGGTTAGGGTTCTTTAGTACGGCAAAAATTTGAAAACGGTATGGACGATGCCTCCCGAAACCTTACTGCCGCCCTAGGGAACCCAACAATGGTATCAGAGCCAAGCTAGAGAATTAGACGATATTTGTTAGAATTACGAAATCGAAACAACTCTGAAACACCTGATATACAATCCTAGTTTCTGTCGAATTTTAAATGGCCTTTAAAAATTTTTTTAGCAACTGCAGAATATTATATGAGATGTAACATGAACACAATAGAAAATTCACCCCCCCCCTCGCCGAATTTGGCCGGCCACATACCTAGAAAATCCGACCAGCTCGGTTTTCTTAAGGTGTTCAGGGTTGAAATTTCTAGTGTGTTTCAGTCTCTGGGTTTTGGTGTTTCAGGTGTTGCTTGTTTTTGCTAAATTTGCATGTGATGTTAACTTTCTGCAAAGGCAATTCAGAGTGTTTTGTAATCGTAATTCTAACATCTATTCGGGTTATTTAGACGACGTTAAAAAGTTCGAACGGATATCAATAACCCATATTTTCTCTCGCTGGAAATTTTCCAAGAGTTGGATTTTTTCCAAGTTTAAAATCTTCATAAAGTCATGCAAGCGATTCTGTGGACCCTCTAGAAGAACGATACCCAAACTCGACTTTTTGGATTGCGGAACCGCGGTCATACCGTAGGGTTTGCGGCAGTTCCGTGGCGACATGAGTGAGGCATGGGTCGGCCCTTTTACGGATGGTTCATAGGTGCTGTGGCATGTTCTGGGTAATTTTTGAACTCCGCTCAAGTGTTGAGCTCTTTGGGAAATTTTGGGTGTTTGTTTATTCGATCGAAAAGTTTAACACCTCTAGCTATCTATGATTGTGATATAATATTTGGAATCCACATAATTAGTTATGAGATAACTAATTTGAATTTTATAAATCTAGCAGTTTGGTCTCATTGATCGGTCGCCACGGAATTTTGATGTGGATCAAAAGTCCGTCACAATTACGTAATGTACGCGGATACTCGCCGGGTAACCTCACTAGATAGCCACGCCCCATAGCCCCGACCAAGCGACTGTAGGAAAACCCCGTCGCCAAAAGCATCCGTTCGGGTGCTCGTGGCCGCGGTGTTCTGCTTTAGTGCACTTCGTCGACGGTATCGGGGGTGCGGCCGTCTACTAAAGTTTCTGTCACGACCCGCCGGGTACGGAACGTGACTGGCACTTAAGTTACGAAACGTCTCAAGGCGTACGTAAAATAAGTAAGCCAAAGCCCAGAAATCAAAACCCGATTAAGAAGTAGAGTGAAGAAAAAACCAATTTATTGAAAGCAATTTAATCCATTAAGTCACATCAAGCTTTTTTTTTTAAAAGCAACGTTCATTTTTCCAAAAATTTCGGCAGAGTCTCCTTTGTAAAAACAGGCCCCCAAACGGGTACAAAACAGGAGTAAAAATGAATAACATGAAATAAGGCATCCCCAAGCGGGAGCTAGCTCTTCACCGAAGCGGACTCAAATCCCACGCAATATAAATCAGCAATGTGCAAGAAAATAAGCATGAGAAGCATAAGTAAAATATCATGTCGACTCAAGTGAGCTCGACCCCAAATACATCATAAAAGTCAACAAATCTCACAGCCTCGTCTCTAGGTCAATATACAACAATACAAATAACAGGTACAGTAGATACAGTAGATGGGGTACTCTAGATACAATGAATATACAAGGTGGTACAAAAATAATATCACAACCCACCTATGAGCAAAAGCCTTGAGTCCAGGCAAAAGAAGCAAATGGAGCAAAAGGAGCAAGTGCGTCCGCCGCTACTGTGCTGACGGAGCGGACCTGCAAAAAGGCTGTGGCACAACGGGGGTGAGTTGCCAACTCGTGAGTAATAAATAACATCTATAGAGGCTATCGCAAGTATGCACGCAAGTATCATAACATCTACAATACTGATATGACAGATATACTAGCAGATATGTATGCAACATGAATCACTATACAATACTAAACTGGCATGATGTGCTAGCAGGTATGTATGCAACATGAATAAACTCGTGATCTGAATATGGAGGTATAAGAAATCATTGTTTTCTTCTTAGGAGTCTCTTTTGAAATATCAATATAATATCAATAGAATCATCAGAAATTCGTGTCCAGTATCGACACCTCAATAACTATCTCAAATCTCATGTGTCCATATCACAGTATCTCTGGCCTCAGCCGTCCGGCTGACCCATCTCAAGTATCAGTATCTCAACATCTCGCGGCCACGGTCGGTATCCTCTGGATATCCGCCGTACCAAAAAGTCACCGGTAGGTAGTCTATCCCCTGCCAGGCCCATCGTCTACTACTCGAACTTCTTGCCCCGGGGTACCTTACCGGACCCACCATGTACCCGAGACGGTTCATCCAACTCCTCGAAACGGGTCTCGAAAACTAACAGAAAAACTCATGGTGGACGACACATACATCACTAGAAAACCGCAACTTGCATATTTTGAAAAAGGTAATAAGTTTAAAGTTCCTTGCGGTTTTCCCCCAAAATCCAGAATCTCATAAATCTCAAGAAAATCATCATAAGTGCACAGATCAATGATAATGAATGCATATGGTACCAACAAATCAAGCTGCAATGTATGATTAATAGACTAGGCAAGACGAATGATGTAATGAGGTACATGCACATGAATAGCAATCCTACACGTTGCATCTTGGGGAAATTAAATGCATTAGCATAGATTTAAGCATTGTATATGGTTAAATTGTTCCAGATTTCAGGTTATACAAGTTATCTAGTGTTATGGCATAGCAATTACCAAGGCGTGTGTGTACGCATGAATGGTGCTCGTGCTGCATATAAAACCCTGGCAATGGTGCATGTGTCCTATGGAATGAGTTCGCATATGTAGGTCAATATATAGATCATGAATGTAGCAAGATGTTTAGGCAAGCATTATACTCATAATTACTAATACCACTAGGAATCTTTTAAATTACTCAAACTATCGGGCGACTTGCGCCATCCAAACGATTGTCCCCCCATAGATGTTACATCTACTCACCCGTGATCTCGCGCTAGATGTATCCGACCACCTTCTTTCCTTTCTCTGCGGCGCTCAAAGTCCCCGCCTGCGAACCTAGAATTTACATAAGGTAACACACATAAGGCAAATCTTGCAAAAATGTGATATATCGATCAAACGAATAACTCGCGTTGGAAACTAAACGCGCGTGCACTCGATACGTCAGGACGTGCGTAACCTCACCAGAAACCATCCCGACTCGCTGTGTCGCGCAGTGCACCACAGACCCAACACACAAAACACACGTGTCGCACGAGTTAAAAAGTATTGAAAAAGGGTTTTAAGTTCCAGATTTTGACCCGAGTGAAATATAAAAAGTTGCATATACCAAAAACACTAATTATACAGCAGACTCCTACAGACCAAAACCCAACACCCACACCCACCTTCTGGCCGCAATTTGCGGCCAGACAGAATAAATCTGTGGCCCAAAGGGGGAGAGGAGGCCCCGTGCTTCGTGTGTGTGTCTCTGGCTTGGTCACTATGCTACAGTATCAGCAACTTTTTCCTGAAGTACCCGGGTCAAGAGCAGATCACAGAATGGCTAAAAAGTCTAAACTAAACGCTAAGTTACACCAATTTGAAACCATATGGTAGTTTAGTGAAATCTGGGGCAAATCTTAGGTTAAATGGCCTTAAAAACACTTAGTCAAGCTATATTAACCTTAAAAATCCTCACTTGGCCAAAACTCCACTCAAATCACCATTTCAAGCACTAAACTCATAATAAACACTAACCGAAGCTAAATAATATACAAGTTTAGCAAGCAAAGAATTGAGTTCAGAGATTATACCCCTCTAGATCCTAGGATGCAGGAAAAAGGAGAAGAAGAAGAAGAGAAGGAGCTGTTGCTGCTGCTGGAGTGCTGCTGCTGCCTGCTACAGCTGCTGCTGTTGGTGTTGTTGTTGCTTGCTGTTGCTGAAGCTGCTACTGCTGATGTTGAAGCTGTTGCTGAGGCTGCTGCTGCTGTGTTGCTGCTGCTGCTGTTGCTGTTGTGTTGTGTGAGTGAGAGGGAGAGAGATGTGTGAGAATGAGTGAGGCAAAAAATATAATTGTTTTGAAAACAAATGAGAGTTAACACCTCACCCTCTCTCCTCATTAAATGTGAGCATGGCTCAAGCCATCATGCTCCCTCTCTCTCACCTATTCAAGTAAACACCTAAAACTAATTCCATAAAATAAAAAACAAATACCCTTAATTAAGATCAAATTAGCTTAGTAAAAATAGTTTAGTCCACCATGGTTACTAAACATGGTATAACCCCAAACTTAACCCTAGTTAACATGCACAAGTGTGTGCAGTCCAAAATAAATTCAAATAAAATATTCATAAAACCAGATAAATTATTTGAAAACCGTTTTGGTAAACTTTTTACCAAAAACCCCTCATTAAAACACAATTACCACTAATCACATTCTAAGGTGTTACAGTTTCCGACGAGCATTCGATCAGGTTATCGGGAATCTTGTTGAATTGCCCGATATGTTATTGGAAAGTGTTTTCAATATCGAGACTAAATGCGGGGTTTATAATTGTTAGACATGTGATATCTAAGGAATTCATTTGGTTAGGTATGAAATCCAAAGTATGTGATGCATTGGGTTTATGATGTCTAAGGTGGTTGCGGATTCCAATTGTTGTAGTTTTTCACTTTCTTTTCTGCGACCGTAAGTGTAATATGTGGTGTATCTCCGGTTTCGTTGCTATATGTCAACGGCAATTGGGATACACATATTTACTTACGTTGATGACATGTGATGTTATGTGTTACTGTGATATGTTATATTGGATCGTCGTGTTTTGAATAGCCGGGTTTTTTTTATGTGAGATGGGAGTTTTTCATTTTCATTCATGTAAAACCTTGTATGTAATATTCTTTATTGGGGCACTTCCGAGTTGAGGATGATGTCACCATTGATGTATATTATTTACTTTTCCGCATTAGGATGAACCCAAGGCGGGGAGCACAAGTAACCGGGTTCTATGGTCCAGTGGGAGACCATCTCGAGGAGTCGAGACCGGGTCTCCTAACTCTAGAATTGGTAGGGTTGCTTGTCGCTCTCGTAGGGGTCTAGGGATGTGGGTTTGGTTATTCATCGCGACCGTGGAATCCGCGTTTTTTATTAGCTTAATTAAAACACGAAATTTCTAGTATATCCAATATTTTATATGTGTTCTTCTGCTACTGATATTCTGTGATGTGATCACTTGATATGTTGAGACGATTGCTTATATTATATATATAAGATATAATAAATATTGATGTTTTAGTTTCTTATGTGATGCTTAGGAAGCATAATTGATGGGACTTCATTAATGAGATTAATGAAACAAAAAGAAACCTAAAGATGCTGTAGAAACTTGTTTTAAAAACTGGTAGCTCTAGTTCTTATTTTGCATAGTGGTATTCCTTGTAGAATATCCAGCACCTTATTCGATAAGGAAAGAGCCGAGATCCCTTCACCGGGAGTGACTTCTTTAGCGAAACTAGCAGATGCTACAACACACTCGGTGTTCTCTTTTGATTGCTTTTTTAGTTCATGCTTTGTATAGTGGTATTTATGAAATATCCAGCACCTCATTCGATGAGCAAAGATCAGAGATCCCTTCACCGGGAGTGACTTCTTTAGCTAAACTAGTAAAAGCCTCAAAAACACTCCTTTTAAAAATCACTTGATTCTATAACGATATCAAGTTCATTACGCAAAAGGTTTTCTTAAAAACCTGTCATATCCCTCTGTCATTTCAGATAAGAACTACTTAGTATTCGTGCTACGTTTGTTGGCCTACGTCAAGACGTAGTGTGCAGTAGCTAACTAGTGCTTATCTGCTGCATATGATGCGATTGGATTAGGGTAGTCGTGCGACTTTATTGGCCTGCGTCATGGGTCGTGTAGGTGGGATTAATTCAATCATGAAATATACGGGTTGAACTTGACTAGCGGATTATGGTTTGTTGGCCTGCGTCAAGGTCATAGGACGGTAGGGGCAGAATATTATTGGGGATTTCAAGTGTTGAAATTTGCAATGAGATTGCATACCTTCTATGAGATAGTTGGATCCCGATACCCACCGAGAGTAAGAGTTACTCCTGGGAGAGTTTTGCATATTACAATTAGCCGATCAAGTAGGTGTCTAGAAAGGTGTTAACGGGGTTACGCCCCTGGGAAAATGAGGTTTATTTTAATTAGGTCCGTACGAAAGCACGGGGAACCTCCCTCAAAGTACCGATACTGGCCTGGCCGAAAGATTGACGAACTTGTAGGGTGTAATTAATCCCGGCTAGTCTTACTTTTTAGGGTTTGAAGGTAGATTTGACTAAAATAGTGGTAGCCATCCTGATTAGATAAAATAATAACCAATCTGTCACGACCCGAAAGAGCACGTGACTGGCCCTTGAACCATATGAAGTCTATAGGACTCCATCTGATCCAAGTAAGCCAAAAGCCCAGAAATCTAAAACCATTTTTAGGAATAAGTAAAGAAACTGGTTTAAAGGAGTGAAAAAATACATGTTTGAAATCAAGGTTTTTAAATAACTAAGCCGAATATACATTTTAAAACAGTAAAGTCTTTTCTAAAAATTTCGGCAGAGTTTCTTTTGTAAAACTGGCCCCGAATGGGGTACAACAAGGATAACAATATATGCAATGATAAAGGCATCCCCAAGCGGAAGCTAGCTCTTCGTCAATTGACGGTCACAACCACACATGCAATATAATATACAACGCCGAAAGGCGATGATCAAATCCAAAAGAAACACAGTAAGCACGAAAACCGCAATACTACTAAGCGCGACTCTAAGGCCAAATAATACATCACTAAAGTCTGAGTCTGAAACAATATACAATTTTGGTTGATGGATATTCTAGATACAATGAATAAAATAAATACAATGGTGGTTCTTGATGCAAAAGAATCCACCTACCAAAAGCAATTCACCCGCAAGAAAGTAGTGTGCCAGAAATGCCGCAATGGAACCTGTACGGCAGAACCTGCAAGAACTGTGGCACAACGGGGGTGAGTTGCCAACTGGTGAATAGAAATATCTACAAGCAGAAACCGAATGCAAGACATGAACCTAGGTCAACAATCAGTAATATAACCATAAGAGTACATCTGAAGTATGATAAGGTGGCAAGGTAACATCTAAATATGTATGTAGTGCCAGGTACTCAGGTAATAACATGTCATCAGTATAAGGTATGTCTGCATGAAGTAAATATGATGAAGTATCAAAGGATATCAATACACATATATTAGCGTCCCATTCCACTAATATTGGTGTAAGGGTATATATAACAGCGCCATCATACCCTGTTATATATACAAGTGAAGTGTGATCAAAGTAAATCCAGTCTGTATGATCTATATCTGTATATATGTGGAATCCGTCCACCCGTCACCCAATGACAATAACATCATGTATGCGAATATGAGGATATAATAAAATCATGGAAAACATCATGAAACCCGTGCCTAGCATCGACACGTAAATCCTCATCCATCGGGCTCCGTCAGTTCGGATCGGCCCGCGGGCTATGTCTGCGGAATCGGCCCTCGGCCCCGGCAGTACGCCCATCTCTCAACTCCGGTCGGTATCCTCCAGATATCCGCCGAGCTCAAATACAATCACCGGTGGGTACTCGCCCGCCTTCAGGCTCAATCGGCAAAACCCATCGATCATCTTGCCGAGGGGAACCATATAGGGCCCACCACGAACCCGCAAACGGATCATCCACTCCTCGAATCGGGTTTCAAGCACACGTCTCAGCACCGAGAAAACGCGTGGTGGACGCACCAAAATATCATATCACGAGGTACCGGGTTTTTCAAAATAGAGCATCCTTTCTTAAATAATCCCACGGTCCTCAAAATCAGAAATCACATGAAAATCCAACATCAAGAAGTAAATCCAATGCGATGTGCTATGCAATCAATCCATGATGTATACGACATGTAAATAAAGGTAATCATATCAGAAGTCATGCAACAGTACTACAGTGTAGTGGCATGGCAATTATCGATGATGAAGTGTGTGAGCCGGCAAATAGTGTACGTGGAACATACGCATCATCGATAATGGTGCTGGTGTCCTAACAGCATGATAATAATATAGCAATAAACATATGCCAGCAATGCGAATAGCATGAATATGCGGAAATCAAATAATCAACACCACAGTGAAGAATCTACTATGCAAACTACAGATCTAAGTATCAGGTCAATCAGGAGGGGTAGGTGTGGAAACCACCTAAATCTGAGTCGATAAATATATAGATATATAGTCGGTGATCCCGCCTCAACAACATATCGTAGGACATCCTCGAGTTATGAGTGCGGATCTATCATCAATATCGGCTCGTACGGTAAATTATCGTACGGCATCCCAATAGCTGGGTACGGGTCAACATCACACTATCTCATCACATAACAGGTATCACTATCATCAGATCATATAATCTGGGGTACTACTCTATGTCTAGTACAAATCGATACCATCAATAAAGTATGCATGCGGGGGTAAACACACATCCCAAGCCCGCAAGAATCACAAGTCATATCCCAAATATGAATCATATCAAATCACCGATCTCGCGGCACAAAGCCCACATCATCGACTCATCTCCAAAGTCATCCCATATCCTCAAACACAGTGCAAGTATAATGAATATGCAAGGTTGTGCGTGCTGGGTACCTCTATCCTAGAGCTCGCAACTAGGAACTACGCTAGTTATTTCTATCTCTAACTGACCATAACACACTACAACTATCACGTAAATAAACTACATAGTATACTATCTACGGACTGCGGGGGTGCTATACGCCATCCACCCGACTTCCCCCTGTAGATATAATCTACTCACCTTGCATCTCCATCTTTCGATATCACCACGCGTTTGCTCGTCGTCCCGTAGTCTTCATAGGGTACCTACACATCAAAATATCGTATATGCGCATTAAAACCAAATCAAAGCTAAAACGGCACACGAAATCCAAAACGATACGATAAGGGGCCTATAGGTGAGAACCTATGGCACGCCTTCAAAACCATCAAGAAATCCTCTATATCGTCGTATAAACGCCAAATAGTCGAGGCAAAACACCATCCACAATTGCAGAATTAAAAATACGGAATACGGAAACACGAATCCAAAACAGCAACTTAGGATATATGTCCCAGATTTTACTCTAGATAGGATCAGTCAAAACTAAACATACCCAGGGCCAAGTCTACAGAAAATGGGGCCATGCACGAAATTCGAGGCAGTTCCCTTCTGCTCTGGCCGCAATTTGCGGCCATAAGGGGAAATTTGGCGGCCTCATTGTGGAGTTAGGGGCTAGGGTTTGGTGTGGTGGTTCTATGGTGCCTGCACATCTCACTGTCAAACTTAGTTTTATTTTAGGGGTCTCGGGGTGATAGCAGATTCTTAAAAACACTCCCAGATTCACTGTTTTCCCCGATATCGATTCCGTAATTTCGTATTCTGGTTTCAAGTTCAGGTTTGAGTTCAAATTAGCATCACACAAGGGGTTCTAAGGTCACCACAATCCTCAATTCCATCTTTGATTTCAGTTTTACCCTAAACCCTAACTTGAAATCTCAAAAGTCCACAAAATGACACGATATCGATATGAAACTAGAATTGACGCACAAAGAAATTGAAATGCTATAAGAGGGTGCAGAAATTACCTCCTTTGGCAACTCAAGAAAATTCTTGAGTTGCTCAAAGTCCTCCAAATCCAATCTTGCTAGGTTCAATGGGTAGCTAGCGAGCTTGAGACCATTTTTTGTGAAGTGGGAATGGGGTTTTGGCTAGGATTTCATGATGGATCTAAGGTTTCAAGAAGAGGGTGAGTGAGGGGGAGAGGGCAGCAGCTCATGAAGAAGAGGGGAGAGAGAATGAGAAGGGCAAAATGATGAAGGAAATGGTCAAATGTCCAAAGCCACCTACTCTCTCTCTCTCATCATCACATACCTTTTTCTTTTCCTTTTCTTTTCTTCTCACTCAAATAGTGCACCCAAAAGAACAACCATGGTAGAAATGCACAAGTAACACAAGTGTAACAAGTGTGGAAAATGATATGTGCACATTTTTGCACAAAAATGCCAAAAAGCCGATTAGCGATTTTTAATCGCGATTAGCACTAAATTAGCATATAACTAATCAATTAAACTTAGAAATGGCATAATTCTCTAATTTACCCTATTTTAGAATTTTTCATAATTTCCCAAAATTTCCCCCCATTTATTTGTATTTAATAATACCAAAATATTAAAATATTCAATAAAATAATATTAAATTATAAAAATTCCCAAAATTAATATTTTATCTTTTTTTGAAATGTTACAATCTACCCCCCTTAAAGAAATTCGGTCCCCGAATTTAAATTTAAACCCCCAATACTAAAACAATTTCAGTAATATTCCAATTTGTCGGGGCTCCGAAGACATCAATACATAGAGAATATCATAAAAATGTACTGCTCTACTAGAAATCAATCCCCAAAATGCATATATAAGAATATCCTGTGCGCCTGGTGCGCAAGGAATCAAAATCCATATATGTGTCAAACAGGTGTACAAAACAACATCTAGGTGCAACTGGTGTGCCCGAAACGTCTGTCGTAGGCAACGTGTGTGCCTGACAGTAAAAAAAAATCAGGTGCATGTGACATGCACGAAGAATCCCGATTTAGTGCATCTGGCGTGCACCAAAATCGTGCATCAAAACACTAAAGGTGCATGAAAACTATGCTGGAAGTGTAAATCAAATCACTGTATAAGATAGGCGTGAAATCACAATCAATACCTCGAATGTAATAACTTATGCGCAAAATATAAATATCCAGTGGGTGCATGAAACAAATATCATGAAACTCAGTCATCAAACTAAATCATGCAAACAGAATGCCCAAACTACCGAAATCCAAAATGACGGATACGTGATAATCGAATCACAAAATCACAAATCATAATACCGTCGTCGGTAGTTCCTCCTTCAAGGTCGAGAAGGAGTCGGTGCATCCACTGCTAGCAGCGCAGGATATCTACTTGCCTCTTGCTCACGGTCTGGCGTCCTCTGACTTTGGGTCCTTATTTTCCTTGCGGATTTCCTATCTCGCAGTCAATCGGCTCATCGGCCCTGTCAGGTGTGCTAACGGGGACGATTCCGTTCTGGCACTTCTCTGGTCATCTCTCGGTCAATCCTCACGACCACTCGTAAGGCAGCATATCACTGGCGTCGGCCTCTGGCTCTCTGAAAGCACGTCACACATCTGATCCTGGGTGCAAACATCATTGTAGCAATGTCCCGGAAGGAATCCTGCTCAGGGTCTCTTCCAATCATGCCTAAGTCGAACTGTACGAAGGCTGGTACTCTTGCATAATCTCTTTTCGCTCAATGGACATCTGTGTCCTCAGCACAACCTTTTCTCGGAAATTGGTCGCATCCCAACGCCTCTGTAAGCATATCAGGTCTCTAGTCTCGACGGGAAGTAATGACAGCTCGTCAGTGTCTCGCACGAACCTCTTGTTCCACCTGTCTCTATCGTCGTCCACTATGACGTCACGCCAAGCTACTACGCACTGCACTGTTCTCGGCCACGGTCAATCTGAAGTCTCTCGCACGGATTCGAAATCGCATATTCTGTAGCTTCATCATTCTGTAGAAGATGTCAGGTCGAACAGGTCCTCGGGAACACGTCCCAATCGTCGGAGGAATACTCAACGCTCGTCCGTCCTTGATCAATTCGCAACGTATCTGGGTAAGTTCCTTATCCGAGCCTGGTCAACTACCTCGTCGACGATGCCGAAATCTGTCCTGCTGGGTGTGCGCAATATGACCACTCCTGGGTCTAGGTCTTCTCATATCGTTTTCCAGAAAGGTCCTGTCGAGATTTCTCTCTCAAATCTCATTCCTGCTGGATTGCCCGGAAGTCATCATCCATCGCTGAAGCAAATTCTTATTCCGGAACGGCTGCTTACTTATCGCGCTTCTTTCTGGAAGATATACCCGTATACAACGTCTCTGGGTGCGTATCACATCTCTGATGTCAGCGGAGTGGGACGTCATCTCGTCGAAATATCTTGCGAACTCTTTTCTTCACTCTGCTTCCATGTCGACTGATTTGGACTCATCTCATCGTGGCTGCATGGACTGTGCTCCAACGGCTATACCCGTATCTGGAGTCTCCCAAGCAATGCATCCCATCACATGATACCTGAATGATGTCGAAACATTCGATCGACTCGTCAGGACCTTATAATCCCCCAAGAGATCAACATCTTGAGTACAGTTTAATAGTATCGAGTACATGCCACAGCGTCGGTGGTCCAGCCGTAGAAGGGCAAACCCAAGCCTCACTAATGGCGCCGCGGAACTGCCGCAAACCCTAAGGTTCAAAGGCTTTCACACGGTCATTAAGTCGAGTTAGGGTTTCATTCTTCTAGAGGGTCCATAGAATCACCTGCATGTCTTTCCGTATACTTTAAACTTGGAAAATGGGCTCCTGACATTCGATCGTCTCTATCGACTCTCAACGAACCTGCGTGAAGTCGTCTCTAGCTGGAAACAATCTATCTGATGACCTTGCATCGGTAAACGGACGAACCAAATGTCCTAATCATTCATCCTCAGGTGACTAGCGACTCGCTATCATCTCTCTAAGTATGTACTCATGCTGCAGTAGCTCCAACCATCTGGGCGATATTTCGTCATTTGCAGCAGCAACTGGCTCATTCGCCTGTACGCCGAACAGCGCCTCAATCCTCTAGGAAAGGCGACACATTGGCGGTCATCTCTGAATCGGTCTGCTCTAGATCTGAGTAAGACTCTCCACACTGGAAATCTTCAACTCAACTGGGCCCGCTCCGGCGCAAAAATCGGACGAATCACCTTCGTCTCTCAATTCGGGTAGACTAGCTATCATCTGTCTCATATCCGCCTGGAAGCTTCGGCAATCTCAGCTCGTAAGCTCCGGAAGCGACATCCTGTCAAACTCCGCAACAGCTGGTCCATCTGTCTGCACGGTAGGCGACATCATAATCTCTGAGGTATGTTGTACATCAACAGTCCTCTCTCAACTGGCAGCTCTAACAATGGCCCGATCATCCGGTGCAAAACCAAGCACTCGCCTCCACTAGAGGTCACAATCACCAATACTAACTCGAGACGTTCCTATGTCACCAGAAAACACAATGGTCAGCCCTCGTACCAGACGAGCTCGCACTGACCGTAACCCTAGCAGCAGCCCAAACTGCGCTCAAACATGGTGACAGGAACCTCAATCGAGTATCAAAGAGAGCACATCAATGGTAAGGAAGAGAACAACAGATCCAAAGGGAATACATGATCATAAGAAGGAACAGCATCAATAAAGGTATGATCATGAAACTAATAGAATCGGGGATCTCAAATGGATGTATAATCATGGATATGAAGAGAATCACTGATCTCGAAAATATGTACATCCTAAGGTTCCTTAAGCGGAGTGGCGTGTCGTAAGTATGCCGCGGAACATACCAACGGTACGTCACTCTACTTTAGTTACCTATTCCATCAACCAAGGGTCATCCTACGCGACGAAAGTTCGGGTCTAATACCCCCTCGACCAAGTCTAAGTTCCGTAAGGTCAAGCCTAAGTTCCGTATATATATAAACGTCCTAGGCTCCACATAGTCAAACTTAGACTTGAACCAAGGTCAACCTAGCGCTCTGATACCAACTTTGTCACGACCTGAAAGAGCACGTGACTGGCCCTTGAACCATATGAAGTCTATAGGACTCCATCTGATCCAAGTAAGCCAAAAGCCTAGAAATCTAAAACCATTTTTAGGAATAAGTAAAGAAACTGGTTTAAAGGAGTGAAGAAATACATGTTTGAAATCAAGGTTTTTAAATAACTAAGCCGAATATGCATTTTAAAACAGTAAAGTCTTTTCTAAAAATTTCGGCAGAGTTTCTTTTGTAAAACTGGCCCCGAATGGGGTACAACAAGGATAACAATATATGCAATGATAAAGGCATCCCCAAGCGGGAGCTAGCACTTCGTCAATTGACGGTCACAACCACACATGCAATATAATATACAACGCCGAAAGGCGAGGATCAAATCCAAAAGAAACACAGTAAGCACGAAAACCGCAATACTACTAAGCGCGACTCTAAGGCCAAATAATACATCACTAAAGTCTGAGTCTGAAACAATATACAATTTTGGTTGATGGATATTCTAGATACAATGAATAAAATAAATACAATGGTGGTTCTTGATGCAAAAGAATCCACCTACCAAAAGCAATTCACCCGCAAGAAAGTAGTGTGCCAGAAATGCCGCAATGGAACCTGTACGGCAGAACCTGCAAGAACTGTGGCACAACGGGGGTGAGTTGCCAACTCGTGAATAGAAATATCTACAAGCAGAAACCGAATGCAAGACATGAACCTAGGTCAACAATCAGTAATATAACCACAAGAGTACATCTGAAGTATGATAAGGTGGCAAGGTAACATCTAAATATGTATGTAGTGCCAGGTACGCAGGTAATAACATGTCATCGGTATAAGGTATGTTTGCATGAAGTAAATATGATGAAGTATCAAAGGATATCAATACACATATATTAGCGTCCCATACCACTAATATTGGTGTAAGGGTATATATAACAGCGCCATCATACCCTGTTATATATACAAGTGAAGTGTGATCAAAGTAAATCCAGTCTGTATGATCTATATCTGTATATATGTGGAATCCGTCCACCCGTCACCCAATGACAATAACATCATGTATGCGAATATGAGGATATAATAAAATCATGGAAAACATCATGAAACCCGTGCCTAGCATCGACACGTAAATCCTCATCCATCGGGCTCCGTCAGTCCGGATCGGCCCGCGGGCTGTCTGCGGAATCGGCCCTCGGCCCCGGCAGTACGCCCATCTCTCAACTCCGGTCGGTATCCTCCAGATATCCGCCGAGCTCAAATACAATCACCGGTGGGTACTCGCCCGCCTCCAGGCTCAATCGGCAAAACCCATCGATCATCTTGCCGAGGGGAACCATACCGGGCCCACCACGAACCCGCAAACGGATCATCCACTCCTCGAATCGGGTTTCAAGCACACGTCTCAGCACCGAGAAAACGCGTGGTGGACGCACCAAAATATCATATCACGAGGTACCGGGTTTTTCAAAATAGAGCATCCTTTCTTAAATAATCCCACGGTCCTCAAAATCAGAAATCACATGAAAATCCAACATCAAGAAGTAAATCCAATGCGATGTGCTATGCAATCAATCCATGATGTATGTGACATGTAAAGAAAGGTAATCATATCAGAAGTCATGCAACAGTACTACAGTGTAGTGGCATGGCAATTATCGATGATGAAGTGTGTGAGCCGGCAAATAGTGTACGTGGAACATACGCATCATCGATAATGGTGCTGGTGTCCTAACAGCATGATAATAATATAGCAATAAACATATGCCAGCAATGGGAATAGCATGAATATGCGGAAATCAAATAATCAACACCACAGTGAAGAATCTACTATGCAAACTACAGATCTAAGTATCAGGTCAATCAGGAGGGGTAGGTGTGGAAACCACCTAAATCTGAGTCGATAAATATATAGATATATAGTCGGTGATCCCGCCTCAACAACATATCGTAGGACATCCTCGAGTTATGAGTGCGGATCTATCATCAATATCGGCTCGTACGGTAAATCATCGTACGGCATCCCAATAGCTGGGTACGGGTCAACATCACACTATCTCATCACATAACAGGTATCACTATCATCAGATCATATAATCTGGGGTACTACTCTATGTCTAGTACAAATCGATACCATCAATAAAGTATGCATGCGGGGGTAAACACACATCCCAAGCCCGCAAGAATCACAAGTCATATCCCAAATATGAATCATATCAAATCACCGATCTCGCGGCACAAAGCCCACATCATCGACTCATCTCCAAAGTCATCCCATATCCTCAAACACAGTGCAAGTATAATGAATATGCAAGGTTGTGCGTGCTGGGTACCTCTATCCTAGAGCTCGCAACTAGGAACTACGCTAGTTATTTCTATCTCTAACTAACCATAACACACTACAACTATCACGTAAATAAACTACATAGTATACTATCTACGGACTGCGGGGGTGCTATACGCCATCCACCCGACTTCCCCCTGTAGATATAATCTACTTACCTTGCATCTCCATCTTTCGATGTCACCACGCGTTTGCTCGTCGTCCCGTAGTCTTCATAGGGTACCTACACATCAAAATATCGTATATGCGCATTAAAACCAAATCAAAGCTAAAACGGCACACGAAATCCAAAACGATACGATAAGGGGCCTATAGGTGAGAACCTATGGCACGCCTTCAAAACCATCAATAAATCCTCTATATCGTCGTATAAACGCCAAATAGTCGAGGCAAAACACCATCCACAATTGCAGAATTAAAAATACGGAATACGGAAACACGAATCCAAAACAACAACTTAGGATATATGTCCCAGATTTTACTCTAGATGGGATCAGTCAAAACTAAACATACCCAGGGCCAAGTCTACAGAAAATGGGGCCATGCACGAAATTCGAGGCAGTTTCCTTCTGCTCTGGCTGCAATTTGCGGCCATAAGGGGAAATTTGGCGGCCTCACTGTGGAGTTAGGGGCTAGGGTTTGGTGTGGTGGTTCTATGGTGCCTGCACATCTCACTGTCAAACTTAGTTTTATTTTAGGGGTCTCGGGGTGATAGCAGATTCTTAAAAACACTCCCAGATTCACTGTTTTCCCCGATATCGATTCCGTAATTTCGTATTCTGGTTTCAAGTTCAGGTTTGGATTCAAATTAGCATCACACAAGGGGTTCTAAGGTCACCACAATCCTCAATTCCATCTTTGATTTCAGTTTTACCTTAAACCCTAACTTGAAATCTCAAAAGTCCACAAAATGACACGATATCGATATGAAACTAGAATTGACGCACAAGGAAATTGAAATGCTATAAGAGGGTGCAGAAATTACCTCCTTTGGCAACTCAAGAAAATTCTTGAGTTGCTCAAAGTCCTCCAAATCCAATCTTGCTAGGTTCAATGGGTAGCTAGCGAGCTTGAGACCATTTTTTGTGAAGTGGGAATGGGGTTTTGGCTAGGATTTCATGATGGATCTAAGGTTTCAAGAAGAGGGTGAGTGAGGGGGAGAGGGCAGCAGCTCATGAAGAAGAGGGGAGAGAGAATGAGAAGGGGAAAATGATGAAGGAAATGGTCAAATGTCCAAAGCCACCTACTCTCTCTCTCTCATCATCACATACCTTTTTCTTTTCCTTTTCTTTTCTTCTCACTCAAATAGTGCACCCAAAAGAACCACCATGGTAGAAATGCACAAGTAACACAAGTGTAACAAATGTGGAAAATGATATGTGCACATTTTTGCACAAAAATGCCAAAAAGCCGATTAGCGATTTTTAATCGCGATTAGCACTAAATTAGCATATAACTAATCAATTAAACTTAGAAATGGCATATTTCTCTAATTTACCCTATTTTAGAATTTTTCATAATTTCCCAAAATTTTCCCCCATTTATTTGTATTTAATAATACCAAAATATTAAAATATTCAATAAAATAATATTAAATTATAAAAATTCCCAAAATTAATATTTTATCTTTTTTTGAAATGTTACACAATCTAATTTTACCAGAGTGCACGCAGAGTGTTTTCTTCTCTCTCTCTCCCGGTAGCGACCAAGTCACGTCTTAATCAAGATAATAATATGGATGTATTGACCGAACCTGCTTATTATACTGAGCTAGGGAACGTTGGTTCCGCTCTATCTTTTAACTGTTATAAGTCCGAGCAGGAAATAGGGGAATATCCGGATTTCCACACGACCCAATCGAGGAATGAGCATGTTTGTAAGGTCTTCAAAATAATAAAATATGATTTTTGGGAAATTTTATAATTTAATATTATTTTAATGAATATTTTAATATTCTGGTATAATTAAATACAAATAAATGGGAAAAATTATGGAAAATTCTAAAATAAGGTATTTTAAGGAATTATGCCATTTTAAAGTTTTTAAGATTAGTTATATGCTAATTTAGTGTTAATCGCGATTAAAAATCGCTAATCGGCTTTTTGGCATTTTAGTGCAAAAATGTGCACATATCATTTTCTACACTTATTACACTTGTGTTACATTTTTATTGCCATGGTTGTTCTTTTGGGTGCACTATTTGAGTGAGAAGAAAAGAAAAGGGAAAGAAAAAGTAAGTGATGATGAGAGAGAGAGAGTAGGTGACTTTTGACATTTGACCTTTTCCTTTATCATTTCCCCATCTCTTTTCTCTCTCCCCTCTTCCTCTAGAGCTGCTGCTGCCCTCCCTCTCCCTCACTCTCCCTCTTCATGAAACCCTAGATCCACAATGAAAACAAAGCCAAAACCCCATTCCCACTTCACAAAAAGTGTTCCCGAGCTCACTAGCTTCACATTGAACCTAGCAAGATTGGATTTGGTGGACTTTGAGCAACTCAAGAATTTTCTTGAGTTGCCAAAGGAGGTAATTTCTGCACCTATAGAGTAGTATTTCAATTCCTTGTGTATCCATACTAGTTTTGTATCGATATGGTGTTGTTTGGTGGATTTGTGAAACATCAAGTTAGGGTTTAGGGTAAAACTGAAACTTAAGATGAAATTGAGGATTGAGGTGACCTTAGAATCCCTTGTGTAATGCTAAATTGAACCCAAAACTGGAAGTGAAACCAGAATACGGAATTACGGAACCGATATCGGGGAAAACTGTAAATCTGTCGCTGTTTTGTATAATCTGCTATCACCCCGAGACACCTAAAATAAAACTAAGATTGACAGTGAGATGTGCAGGCACCAGAGAACCATCACCCCAAACCCTAGCTCCCAATTCCTTTTCCAGGCCGCCAAATTTCCCATTCTGGCCGCAATTTGCGGCCAGATCAGGGTGGATCTGCCTCGTTTTCTGTGCATGGCCCCATTTCCTCCATTCTTGACCCTGGGTATGTCTAGTTTTGACTGATTCCATCTAGGGTGAAATCTGGGATGATTTTCCTATGTTGGTGCATGATTTGAGACTTGTTTTAGCATGGATTTTGGTATTTGGTGTTTCGTTCCTGTCGGGTGGCGTTTGGACGTCAACGACGGGTGGATATTGAACGTGTTTACATGTGAGTCGATAGGTTTTTACCTATGCGGGTAGCGTGTGCTATTTTGGTTTTCGATGTGGTTTTCATGTGCTTTAGCGTTGTGATATACTTGTAGGTACCCTACGAGATGTTGAGGCAAAGAAGATGAAGATGGCGACATCGGCACCGACACATGAGAAGCAAGGTGAGTAGATTTATATCTACGGGGAGAAGTCGGGTGGATGGCGTATAGCACCCCCGCAGTCCGTGGTGTTGTATACGAATACGTATACACACGTATATTTATTATGTGTTGTTTAGGATCATTGATAGTAATAATGGTATTTTTGATGATAAGAATATATTGGTTTAGTATAGTGCGAACCCTAGAGTAGTGATTGCACCCACACTCACACATACACACATACTTGCATACATTCTTTCATATATTTGTGCGTATATGATGGTGCGTATATCTACACATGGGTATGGGACTATGTGTTTATATACGGGATTTGAGGATGATACGTGGGTTTGAGATGATATTTGATGTGAGGCCGTGAGATCGGCGATGTGACATAGTTTGTCTATGAGGTGCGATATGATAGTTTTAGCGGGCCTTTGGACACGTGCTTTACCCGCATTCATATTTTTATAGATGGTATCGATTTGTACTAGACTTAGAGTAGTACCCCAGATTGTGCGATCTGATGATAGTGATACCTGATATGTGATGAGATTGGGTGATATTGACCCCTACCCAGTTATTGGGATGCCGTACGACGATCTACCGTACGAGCCGATATTGATGATAGATCCGCACTCATAACTCGAGGATATCTTACGATATGTTATTGAGGCGAGATCACCGACTATCATATCTATATACATTGACTCAGATTAGGTGGTTTCATACCCCTCCTGTCTAGATTACTTAGTAGACATTAGACTAGACCGAGTCATACCTATTTCAAACTAACGAATCGGGGATATTTTAAAGATAGGCAGAAGTAGGGATGAGCAAAAAAACCGACCAAACCGGAAAACCGACCGAACCGAATAAAAAAAACCGATTTTCCCGGTTCGGGTCGGTTCTTCGGTTCGGTTTCGGTTTAAAATATTGGCAAATTTCGGTTTTCGGTTCGGTTTCGGTTATTGGTAATAACCGAACCGAGAACCGACCCGAACCGAATCTAGATACATATTATATTAAAAAAATTATCAAGTATATATACCATTGTCCCTTTAGAAACCCTAACTCTTTTCCCCTTTCCCTTTTCTCACTTCTCAGTGCTCCTCTCTCTCGTTGCGATCTCGCTCGCGATATCGCGACCTCTCTCCCGACCTCGCTCGGCGCTCGCGACCTCAGCTCCCTCGCTCGCGATCTCGCTACCGATCTCGCTCCCGACCATGCATGCTCGCGATCTCGCTCCCGACCTCGTGAGTCGTGACCTCGGCTCCCTCGTTCGCGACCTCGGCTCCCTCGCTCGCTCCCGAGCTTGCGATCTCGCTCCCGACCGGGCTTCTCGCCACCGGCGGCACCGATCATGACATCAAGGTATCAAACGGTCTCCTGTGCGCGTCAACTTAACGCTCTCTCTGAAAATATCTCCCATCATTTCCCCCCAATCCCATCTCATTTCGCCCCTTTCTTAAAATCCCGCCCTCACCCCCAAAATAAGGCAACAATTTCCTCTCATCATCATCATCATCATTAGAAGATCTCAATAGAATTAATTCTTCTCGATTCTCTCTCAGATCTGTGCTCAATTTGTTGTCATCAGATCTGTGAAATCAATTAATTTTTGAGAATTAAGGATGGGGCTGTCGTTTGGGAAGCTATTCAGCCGATTGTTTGCGAAGAGGGAGATGAGGATCTTGATGGTTGGACTCGACGCCGCCGGTAAGACCACCATCCTCTACAAACTCAAGCTCGGCGAGATCGTCACCACCATCCCCACCATCGGTAATATTTTTCTTTATCATTTCATTTATTTTTTTTTAATTTATTTGACATCTCTGAGATCTAGATCCGTTGAAATTTATAGATAATGATGCTTGTGGTTGCTTTCTTAGTCACCAATGGTAAAAAGCTTTTCATTTTGATAGCTATTGTTAGGCCTAGAATTCAAAAAATTATATGGTTTAAGAAAAATAAACTTGGAACGATTTTACCGGCCTGGGAAGGCGAGAGGATCTCTCTACCCTAAAGAGACAGACACCAGTATTTAAGGCTTTCTGCTCCTTAGCGGTACAATTCCTTCTCCACTGGATCACGACCGTGCACAAGCCGAGCATGGAAAAGCCAAATAATAAGCACGCCCGTAATATTAAAAGTATCGAGGAGGAGTTTTTTCTTTTCAAAGAACAGTGATTTTGAGAAAAGAGAAAGCAGAATTAGTATCGTTGTTTTGTTATGCTATCAATAATTTTAAAGTTTGGTGATGTATTGTCAACAATTAGAGACATACTTATCAGGAACAAAACATGGGTAGGGCCTGTGTCCTGTCCTTGCATTTTTTTTTGTGTGGTCCAAAACACTACACTTGTACAATAAACTTGCTCTTATATAGGCATCTAGTAAACTACAAATCCTTCCAAAACGCTACACTTGTACAAATTCTTCTTACTTTTCATGGTTATTTTCTTCTTGTGGTTGCAGGCAGATGGTCCTGATGCAGTTGAGAACTTGAGGTAATCAGTTAATGTAATGTATTCTATTGGATACTCTTGAATTTGAATTTTATTACAACTGTGAATCTTAATTTTTTTTTGTTTTGCATCCAGGAATGAAGATAAGGTCTTTTGAATCCGAGCCTGCAAAATGAGAGATGAAATTAGCAATAGCGAGACAAGGATGCCTTTAATGATTTTTAATTAGTACTTGATTATTAAGTTTAAAATGTATGATGTATTGAATTTATATTTGGTATGGTTATATCATGTAGAATGTTGAATTCAAGTATTTTTCTTTTTGTTTATGTCATCATATATTGATGTTAAAGGTCGTTTATATTTAATGTTGATATGATATATGATAGATTGATTTAACGTCTTTTCTTTTTATTAATTTGTTGTTATGATATATTCAATTTTATTATTATTTATCAGGTTTATTAAAAGCCCAAAAAACTATTTGGGCCCAACCGAAAAACCGACCGAACCGGACCGAATCGGTTCGGTTCGGTTCAAATTCGGTTTGCTTTAATTTTCGGTTCGGTTCGGTTCGGTTCGGTAATATAACCGGTTTTGTTTGGTTCAAAAATTTTGGCAAAAAACCGAACTGAACCGACCCATGCTCAGCCCTAGGCAGAAGGGTCATACGGATATTTTCAAATGATGTATCTTTTCTTAAAACACCGTAGCCCTTGTTTTACCAAAAGCCCTGATTCGTCTTATTTCAAATGGCACCCCTGCATGACATGTACAGATTGGTGTAGATTCTTTACTTTTGCGTTGATTGTTCGATTCCGCATATTCATGCTATTTGCATTGCATCGCTTGTACTGTGGTTATATTTCAGTCATGCTGCTAGGACACCAGCACCATTATCGATGATGCATACGTTCCACGTACACTTGTTGCCGGCTCACACACTCATCATCGATAATTGCCATGTCACTACACTGTAGTACTATTGCATTCAGTATATGATCCTTGCATGACATGATGATATGCATACCTTCCTTTACATGTCGCATACTTCGTGCTTTTGATTATACGCATTGAGATATGTTGTTTCTATGATATTTCTGGATTTGGGAACCGAGGGTATTTCAAAAGAGAATATTTCATTGCTTTAAAAACCCGGTTACTCTTGATATGATATTTCAGTGCGTCCACCATGTGTTTTCTCGGTGCTGAGAGCGACATGTGAAACCCGAATCGAGGAGTGGATGAGCCGATTGCGGGTACATGGTGGACCCGGTATGGTTCCCCTCGGCAAGATGATCGATGAGCTTTGCCGATTGAGCCTGGAGGCGGGAGAGTACCTACCGGTGATTGGTTGGACCTGGCGGTTATCCGGAGGATACTGACCAGAGTCGATAGATGGATATGGGCATACTGCCGGGGCCGAGGGCCGATACCGCAGACAGAGCCCGAGGGCCGATCCGGACTGACGGAGCCCGATATATGAGGATTTACGTGCCGATGCTGGGCACAGTTTTCATGACGTTTTCGAGTGTCGATGCTGGGCACTCTGGTTCCATGATTTTGACGTGTCGCGGGGGACACGGGTGGGTTATATCCTCATATTTCCATGCACAGGTTTTATGATATTTACTTGCATGATGGTTATTGTCATTGGGTGACGAGTGGACGGGATCCACGTGTGTGCATATTTGATTTCATTGATCATACCTCATATTCATGACATGCTATTACCTGAGGCACTAGCACGAGCACTTGGCACTACACTCATGTATAGAGATTACATTGCCAGTTTAGCATGCTTCAGCTTTATTCATATTGAGATTTATTTATATCTGATCGTATTGACCTAGGATGGTCATGCATTCGATCTCTGCTTGTAGATATTTTCTATTCACGAGTTGGCAACTCACCCCCGTTGTGCCCCAGTTCTTGCAGGTTTGCCGTACAGATTCCATAGCGGCATTTCTGGCACACTGCTTCCTTATGGGTGACTTGCTTGGATAGGTGGGTTCTTTGTATCAGAACCGCCATTGTTCATGTATTATTTATTGTATCTAGAATTTCCATCAACCAAAACTTGTATATTGTTCAGACTTAGAGACAGTGTTGTATTATTTCGACCTTAGAGTCGCGCTAGTAGTAATACGGTTTTCTGGCTGTTTTGAGTTTCTTTTTGAGTTTGATCCTCGCCCTTTGGCGTTGTATATTATTATTGCTTGCGTGGTTGTGACCGTCGATTGACGAAGAGCTAGCTCCCGCTTGGGGATGTCTTTTTTCATTGCATATTTATGTTATTCTTGCTGTACCCCGTTCGGGGCCAGTTTTTACAAAGGAAACTCTGCCGAAATTTTCAGGAAAGGTTACACATTTTAAAAATGCATATTCGGCTTAGTTATTTAAAAACCTTGATTTTCAAAACATGTTTTCCTTCACTTCTTTAAACCAGTTTTCTTTACTTACTCTTAAAATGGTTTTAGATTTCTGGGCTTTTGGCTTACTTGGATCAGATGGAGTCCTATAGACTTCATATGGTTCAAGGGCCAGTCACGTGCTCTTTCGGGTCGTGACAATGTTGATGCATATTCTTCGGGTATGTTTATTAACAAGAACTATTTCTCAATCTCCTCTACGTCCTAGGTATGAGATACCGGATTAGGATCCCATATATGTAATTTGTTACATAGGCCAAAGAAAGGTAGAGAACTGAGATTGGGTGATATGTCTCTAAGTGTTAGAGAATGGTGCAATTGTTGCAGCCAGGTCAGTTGGCAAATATCACCTTGTATTATCAAATGGTAAATACATTGATTCTGAACAAATGTTATTAGATAACGAACCTGATATACAACATCACATCAGATTATTTATTGAGTTAAAGAAGGATATAATTATGTATTAGAGGATAATGTTGTGAACATTTTCCTGAATCAAGAGTTGATTGGATCAGGCACGTTATGAAATGGCATATACGTTCTAAATCAAACCACAGTTCAAAGTATATAGAACACACACAAGAGGAGTAGTTCAGAAATGAACGAATCCTTCTTGCAGTATTGTAGACTAGGTCATATCAATGTGACACGACCAGCTAAGTCACATAAGGATGAATATGAGAATTTATTCGAATTTTCATCTTATGATACTTGCCAGTCTTGTCTCAAAGATAAAATGACCAATACTCTGTTTACTGGAAACAGAGAAAGAGTTATTGAACTCTTGGGATGGATACATGATGATGTATACGGTCCTATGTCTACAAATGCCAGGGTTGGTTCTTTGTACTTCATTATATTCATCGACTATCTCTCAAGATTCGGACATGTGTTCCTGTTGAAACACGAGTCTGAAACTTTTGAGAAATTCAAGGAATATAAGCTTGAAGTTGAGAACCAGACGGGTAGAAGTATTAAGTCCTTCGATGTAATCGAGAAGGCGAATACTTGCACATGGAGTTCCTGGAGTTTCTAAAAGGAGAATGAGATTCTCTCTCAGCTTACTCCTTCGTATACACCACAGCACAACGGTGTATCGGGGCGGAGGTATCGCACCCTATTTGATATGGCGCGCTCTATGATGAGTATTGCAGAGTTACCTGTTTCCTTTTGGAGTTATGCACTTAAGAAGCTGCATACCTATTGAATGGGGTTCCATCCAAATCAGTGCCTACCACTACATATGAGATATGGAATGCGAAGAGACCATGTCTTAAACGAGTTAAGATATGAGGTTGTCCGGCCTATGTTGAAAAGCAAAATCCGAACAAGCTCGAGGCAAGGTCAGTACTGTATAAGTTTGTTGGATATCCTAAACATTTGCGAGGGAATATTTTCTACCACACCGAGGAGCAAAAGGTGTTTTGTTTCTCAACATGCCACCATTTTAGAAAAGGAATTTCTTATGAAGAAATTAGTGGTCATAAGATAGAATTGGAAGGAGTTCCAACTAGACAAACTAACAGCTGATGATTTGGTGAAACAAAAGGATTCAATAATCTCCAACGAACCTCAGCCTCTCCGCGAATCTGGTAGGGTTTCTCATCCACTTGAGAGATACTACGGTCTTCTCGGTGACGGTGGGAGCAAGGATTGTATCATGGTAGATGATGACCCAACTAGGTTCAGGCAGGCCATCACATGTGGAGACTTTGTAAAATGGCTGGATGCTAAGCAATCAAAGATGGAATCCATGTACACCAACAAAGTGTGACTTTGAATGTTGCACCTGAAAGGGTAAAACCCATTGGGAGCAAATGGATCTTGAGAAGATTCTTGGTGCAGATGGAAAAGTTGAGACTTTCAAAGCTATGCTTAAGTTCATCAGGATTAAAGCAAGTATCGCGGAGTTGAAACATCTGTTTTGATGTAGCAGTCAAAGAGTTTGACTTCATCAAAATGGTAGATGAACCTTGTATATACAAGAAGGTTGTAGAGAGTGAGGTTGTCTTACACATATTGTACGTAGATGACATACTCTTGATAGGAAAGGGTTTCCTATTCTACACTCGGTCAAGCTCCTCTTATCACGAGGATTCTCCATAGATGATCTGAATGATACCTACTATATCTTGTAGTTTATAATCTATGGTGATAGATCTAAGTGGATGTTGGGAGTGTCCCAAATCCAGGTACATTAACAACATTCTAAAGGGGTTTAGTATGGAAGATTCTAAGCGTGGTGGTTCACCCACTTACTCATGGATCACTCTCTCCAAAAAGATGTCTCCCAAGACTGATTTGGAGAGAGCTCGCGTGCAAGAGATACCCTATGCTTCGAAAGTAGGCTCTATCATGTGTGCGATGTTATGTACCAGACCAGATATAGCTAGCTCACTAGGTGTAGTGATCAGGAATCAATCGGATTTTGGAAGAATCACCGGACAGCTGTGGAGAACATTCTCAAGTACTTGAGATGCACTAAAAGAAAGTTCTTGGTTCAAGCTTCCAGAGTGATAAGGTCGACTGAAAGTCAGTCACAGGCATTGTCTATACCCTCAAAGGAGGGACGGTATGTTGGAAGAGTTCCAAGTTAGATACCATGACATACTAGACGATAAAGGCTGAATACATTGCTACCAACGATGCTGCCAAAGTGGCTGTCTGGGCATTTCTTGTTCATGAGATGAACAAAGTTCCTACCATTGAACGTCCAATAACTGTTATTGTGACAACAATGGAGTTGTGGTTTTAGCCTAGGAACGCCGGTCCCATCAACGATCCAGACATATTCTGAGGACAGTATCACCTGATCATGGAGATGGTTGATCTCCAGGGGATCGAGATCAGGAGAGTTGACGCGAAGGATAACATAGCGGATCCACTCATAAAGGCCTTACCCTAGAGAGACTTCTATAGGACGTTGAGTATGAGATACTACAACAAATGGCTTTAGTACAAATGGGAGATTATTAGTTATATGTATGCCCTAGAGGCCATTACTGTACATGTGATGTATATTGTAGTGGATGCTTGGACATATATAGGGAGGACTTTCTTGCTCGACATGATATTTTGCTATCTGGTTGCACTTTATCTTAACATGTACACTTATTGTCTCTCTATTACATGTTGATAAAGCCCTTAGGATGAGTACTTGGCTACCAGGATTATGATGCAGATCATACAAGTGGGGACATGATAGTCGGCAAGTACATCCTTCAAATATTCCTAGTCGTGGGAGTATCGAGACAGGGCATCGATACTCCAGAGTAAACCAGCGTATGCGCTTCTCGACCCATATGATGGGCGATGGATGATCCCATATCCATTGGTGTTTGACATCAGAGATGGTATACGGGTGCTCAGTGGAGACTGGGTACACTGAACAGACTCGCCGAGAACTCCTAAATGGTATTATACCTATCGTCAGATAGCAGTTCTCTGGTGACACTGGTACAGGTTAGTCTGTCGACTCGAGATCGTCATAGAGTCTTGTGTGATTCCCACTGTGCTTTGATTTCCACCTTACCACATTCAAGAGATCGTGCAAAACGGTGGTTTTTGGATACAGTCCCGGGCCACATGGAGGCAATGAGCTATAGGAGGGGATTTCGTCTCTCCCAGTATTGGGGTTGATGTTGCATTATGCTCGATTAGTCCTAACAGGAAATCCCTGGCCAGGGTTGCTGAGATCTACTGGTAAGTGTTATCGGTAGTTTCTCGAACCGTTATGGACCTTACATCGGCATGACTTATCAGGCTATTGGGGTCTGACGTTATACCACCCCCAGGCTGTGATATGCGACATATCAGACGAAGAGACCGGACTGTACGGTTGTGTTACTGAATGGATTCGCAGGAGTATGAGCAGCTTGCTTGTTGATCTTCTGATCGCTTAATACACGGGTGACCGTTACGTTTAGCAAACAGCTTGCGGCTTGTGGGTGTTTGATATGATCATCACCTACTGCCGGCGTATTGACGAGTCTTTAGAGTCCTACACAGAGGTTTCCTGGTTCATGCGAAACGAAGTAGGAGCACATATGTGATATGTGCGGGACCGAGATTAATGCGCGTATGTGATACTGCATTCTATTCTAGCGATATGTGATATCGGACGGTTATATGAGATATAGCCGGGTTATCGGATCAAGTGTTAATTCATATGATATTAGTCGGCTGTATGTGATATAGCCGGATTATTAAATCAAGTGTTGATTTGATAATTTAATGTATAATTATATATTTGATATATTAACTTATATTAACTAATATTTGCTTACTAAGTATTCTTTTTCTCGCTTATGTGCATATAGTATATATGTGATATATATTAATATCCATTTTATTTGTGTCATGCTTGATGCCACATGCTTCATGGGTGTATGAGACTTACACCATGCTTGATATAATGAAGGGTTTATATTTATCTAAGTAATTCAAAATTGGATGGATATTTTGTCATGGCTACAAGCTTGTATAAGCTTGTGGAACCATTGACCAAGTCCACCAATTTTGTTTCACTTGTAGATATTTATTAACCTAACCATTAACATTAGCCATGGTTCATTCTCTACATGGATTAGTGTATGACACTAACTCATCCATGGTTGCTATTCTCACCTCATGAGATTCATTCTCTTCTTCACTTCATCTTCTTCTTTCTCATGGAAAAGCTTTCTAGCTTTTGAAAAGGTGATGAAATATTGTGAGAAAAATTAATCTAACGTGAGCTCATTTCCTACTTCATCATCCTCTACTATATTAGCCATTTAGTTTAGGGTGTTTGCTTCACTAATCTACCATTAGTGAAGAGGTAACATGAACTTGAGTCTCCTCGACGTAGATCATCTTCGGCCTCGAAGATTTCGAGCAAGTTTGTTCATTTCTTCATGTGAACCCTTACTAGAGTTCGGGTGTTCACTACTTGGAGTGAAGGGACTACTACACAGAGCTTTAGAAATGAAGGACCGGTCTACAAAGCTTGTATTCCTCATTCACTTAGATGTAAAGGTGTTTACATGTTGGTTCGTCTAAATCTCTAGTTAAGATTCTAGGGTTAGGGTTCTTTAGTACGGCAAAAATTTGAAAATGGCATGGACGATGCCTCCCGAAACCTTGTTGCCGCCCTAGGGAACCCAACACTTTCTCCAATCGTCAAGGCCCTTTGAAACTTTAGCCACCACTTGTCACCTTTCTATTGGCTTCTCACCAATGCCTCTTTATACTTGGCCAGCTCAAAAGCATGCGAAATCTCTATTGCAGTGTTATGTCGCCGCACCAATAGCCCCGCCAAAATTTAATCGAACTACCATCGCCTATCGTATAAGAGATATCTTTAAAGAAAGACTCCATTTTAGACATTACTACCAAAAGCCGGACGTCGTTACAACATTCTTATTGGGTGCACTTAATCTAATCCCCCGAGATTCCAACGTTTGCCTTTATAACTCCAATTTGGCATTAACCCCCGTTTTCGTCTCATTTACTAGAACAATATTATCAGCGAATAGCATACACCAAGGTACCTCATCTTGAATAGTTCTAGTAAGCTCATCCATCACGATGGTAAACATGAATGGACTTAATGCGAATCCTTAATGTAAACCAATTGTAATCAGAAAATTATGACAGCCAACGTAAAACTTTGTCGCATTCTATGACATAAACTATAATTAGCAACTTATTGCCATAAGCTGCATTAATACTGGCCACCCATCTCTTTCTGTTCTCCGCTACCCACCTCCACTACCACTTCCTCAATAGGGCCATAATCATATCCTTTACATTTTTAACCCCCAAGCTTCCTTCCTTTTTTGATCTCCAAACTTTCTCCCACCAAACTAGATGATACTCTCGTTTTTGTGTCGACGCCCTCCTCCACAGAAAGTTACGCCGGATCTGGTCAATCCTTCTGACCACCCAATCCGGAAACATATAAAAGGATGAAAAGTACAGTGGAATTGCTGACAGAACCGAGTTCAGTAAAGTATCCCTCCTACCTATGGATAGACATCGACCTTTCCACCCTTCCAGTTTACTCTGAACCGGTCAATCAGTGTCATCAAATCTGCTTTCTTCAACCTTCATGGCCTCAACGGTAGGCCTAAATAATTGACAAGGAAATCTTCCACCTTACAATTGAAAATTGCGACCAAACACTCTTTCCAAACAGACCTTTCTCTTAAGCAAATCATCGAGCTCTTGTGATAGTTGATGTTCGGCCCGGACTAAAGTTCAAACGAATATAGTATCCATTTAAGCACCGTAGCCTAATCCTCGCAAAATCTCCCGAACAGTAATGTATCATCAGCGTACTGTAAATTTGATAACCTCCGTCGTCATGTCCCCGGGACCCAAACCCTCCAACAATTTGGGTTCGGTGTTGCTTGAATCAAAGTAGTTGTTTTGTTTGTTTCGGGGTTTGTTTCTCATGCTTGTGAACTTGGATGTTGGTTTTTCTATTTCTGTTGTTTCGTTAAAACTTTTTTATTGAAATGCAGAGGTTTATAACTCTCGTTTTAACTCAATTTTTTTTTTTTTTTTATCAAAAGTAGTTGTTTTGAATTTTTCAATGGAGGATGAAACCATGAATTGCTTGTTGGATTGTTCATGTAATGGGTGCCTGCTATTCCTTGCTCTCTGCTAGTACCAACGAGTGGATCAGACGGCCAGAAATGGGTCAGATACGGAGGCCCATGGCTTTGGTTGTTGATGTGTAGTCAAGGATCTCACCAGAGCAGGGAAAATAGCAGAGACATGGAGAGCAGAGGTTCAAATCCTCCAAATTTTGCAGAATGCAAATGAGCTGCTTTTTAGTGGGTAAAAGATATGCGCATTTTTTTTTCTTGGGCACTGACATTGGGTGTTTGTTGAAATGCTACAATGGGTAAATTATTCATCTGTGGAAAAAAAGATAATTTACCTCTACAACAAGTACACCTTGGGAATGAACTAGATCTCTTTGGTAAAATCCGATAGTAAATAAAGATTGTTTCATGCAGTAAGTTGTCCGATATGCATCAAAAGGATGACGAGGAGGACCTATGATAAAATCAATGTCTCCACAACGAAGAGACCATAAATAACCATCGATGGGCACTTTCCCTTTCGGGAAGAGTGCGGGATGGACACTTTCCCTTTCAGGAAGAGTGCCGGGTTCAAACCTCAGATTTCTTACATGTTGCAATCATAATTATGGATAAATAGAATAAAATTCCCACCTCTGGTACACAAAAACTGCAGGAATAAACTAATCATTCCTAACCTTAAACATTTTCAAATTTTTGATGAAGTCTCTTTGCTACAAAGGATCTACTGTAGTACCCATATACAAGTTCACATTCATATTTATAAGGAAAAATCCTGCAGCAGATGTTCTTCCAAGCTAAAATGACTTTTCAAAAATTTGTAATGCCATGATAATTCCAAAACTTCGTACAAAATCGTATTAGACACTCAACAACCACAAAATATTTACTAATATCCAAGGATCTCCATAAGCAGTTTTTCCCCAGTCTCGGATCAACAATTTACTTGGATACCAAATTTCATTCAAAGCATCATCATTAAAACTCCTATGGATGAGAATTCAATGAAGCTCTCAGTCAATTGATGAAATCTTTCACGGTGTATTGTTAAGTTGAAACTCTTACAGTATCAAGGATCTGTTAGTTTAGAAAAGGATAAACTGTTAATTCCAGTTAAATAGAAGACTAATATGCACTGCAAGAATAAGATGGAAAGATCTTTACCACAGTAACTATTTATATTTTTCCTTGGCTATAGAAATGGTCAAGAACCTGGCCCTCCAATGATTTTGACAATATGCGGGGCCATTTTACAACAAAATTAGCAGACTCTGAGAGCCTGTTCAGAAGGTTCACCAATGCGATTACTTCATTCCTTTGCAGCTGCAACTGAAACACAAACAAAACTCATCATCAACATCATCATAATCGATGCCTTTTCACACGAAATGGGTTAAGCATTTAAGCAAGCAAGTAGTATCTTCAATAAACATTTTCATTAACAATTCGTTTTAAATATATAGGGAAGAGCAGAGACTGTTAATCCTAGAGGGCAATCAGGAGGCAGGAAAATCCAAAGGAAGATGGCATAATCAGAGTTATTGTTTCTACATAATTTAGCAAAGAAAGCCTCATTGATTCAGTTTTAACTAAGGCTTAAATCTCAGTATCAGTAGATTCGGTAGATTCGGTAGACGGTCGCTTTTAACCAACGAAAGCCTCACTGGTTCAGATTTAACCAAGTTTAAAGCCTCATCAACCCATCTTGGCCGTATCTCAGATTGGAATATCGGATTTTGTATCATTTGCAAAAAGAAATATTAAAAATTAGTAAAACTTTTTAAATAAATATAACTATAAACAATTTGGCAAATTTATCACTAATTAAACTAGTTATACAGTAAATCGCTAAATTATTAGCGATTTGCAATTTGGAATGGTCGTTCCCAATCTAGGAACACTAGTGATCCATATCAGAAAGATCATAATTCCGATCTAACTTATTAAGAACTTCAGTTAAATGGGCATAAAGTCGGCTTTGTGTTGATACTTAAATGAAAAAATATTTAATTATTTTTCAAGAACTTAAATAGGTAGAAAGAAATTAAATTACAAATATGTGTAGAATTCATAAATACATACATGCATACATATATACAGACACATAAACGGTCCAAAAAAAACACTTCACGTTCTAGAGCCACGTTTTTCTATTCCTTACAACAATTTTCCGTTCCTTATAAGTGTATTGAAGAAAACTATCCCTATCGTACCACATTCCATGAAAAGTAGCGTTGGGCGTTATCGTTTTCGTTCCGCATACCGAAATGTCCAAGTTCCGTGCAACATTGAATTAAACCTAAGGTTTAAAGCCCCACTGATTTAGTTTTAAATAAGGTTTAAATCTCAGTATCGGTAGACTCAATACCGATATCAGACGAACACTGTTAACCAAGGAAAACCTCATTAATTCAGTTTCAAGGGAGGTTTAAAGCCTCACCAACTATCTCGGCCGTGTGGGATCGGAATATCGGATTTTAAAAATTACTAAAACTTCCTAAATAAATATAACAATTTGGCAAATTCATAAATAATTAATCATGTCTAAAGTGCTTGAATTAATATGTGGTAAAACTAACCATTATATAGTAATCAATGATGTCAAATATAGTATACCCAATAACTTGTTAATAAATTCATTAACCCATCAATAAACCCACTAACCCATTAACAACCCACTAATCCATTAACAAACTTAATACTAAAACCCCACCCATCAAATAGTGATCTGCCTACTTGGCATCGGACAAAATCGGTATAAGAACTCGTACAGTTATTTAGAGGGTTGAGATAGGGAACAGCCAAGATTGTAGACCATGAATTTAAAAAGGTTGGGATCATAAGGGAAGGAGCAACTACTACATAAACAAATGATAAGCAAGAAATGCAATGTATTCCCACTGCAATTTGTCATAGTTTTAGCAATTTGGCAATATATAGATTAAATTCTATAGGAGAGAAGTTTGTACTTGAATTTGGAATACATAAATTTTTCATATTACTCCAAGACAATGGTAGAAAATTAGCACCAAGGAACTGCCAAATTACTATATCATTTGTGAAGAATTTTGGTATGAAATTTAAGGATGTTTAAAGAAGTGACTTACAGGGTGATTCGTCAATCCTTGGCCACTGACAGAGAAAAGGATCTTTAATGCAGTGCCAAGACCAAGAACTTGAAGCTTTCCCCATAAGCGACATTTCTCACAACCTACACAATCCATCAATGCACTGAAATGTGCTCACGGTATCAGTTAAAGTTATTAAATATTTTCTGGTTTCATAACAAATATAACTAGACCATGTTTCTAATTAGAAACCTGATGTTCCTGAATTGCTTTTGAATCTCCTGCTTCAGTTCAGGCCCACTTTCCCCTTGCCAAAGCTTGGCTTCATCAAATGGCAGAGGACAAGCAGCTTGCAGTTTAGAGTTATAGACTAACTGCCGAACTAATGATTGTGTTTTCAGGTCTTCTTCTGGGTTTCCAGTGTTATATTCAGCCTGCTCTAAGTAATCTGCAGCCTGAAACTCACATAAAACAGAAGGTGCCATTTGTAAGACCAACCATGCAATAATTGATCAACTGCAGATAAATTAGATACTGAAATTTCTGGACAATATGCCAGGGTAATCAGACGAACAAGCCACCATGTGCATGCACGTGCACTTTTCATGGAAGAATAAAGAGTGATATATGGTAGATGGGAGTAGAATCTGGCCTTTTACCACTCAACTAATGTAAAAATGCACAAGATCAGCATAATAGATGTAAAAACACAAAATAAACAACAAATGCATGAAGGCGCCCTATGTATAGAATATAAACCATCGATAGCAGTAACTATAATATCTTGAACCCCAATAGTCAACCATATAGAATAGCACACCAGATTATTGTCCTAATAACAAATCAATTGTATTCTTACATTTTTGCACAAACTACTATTCTGCGTCAACAAGTCGCCAAGATAACATGCATTTTTCTCTAAAATCAGAGCTCAGGGAGAAACACAAACATTTCTAACCCGGATTAGCATCCACTTTGGTTGGAGCAACGGCATTATATAAGGGAAAAGGATAGCTAAATCCCAAAAACTAAAATATGGATATTATCCTTCCAGATCTGCCTGAAATTTATTACTGAACCATGATGTGCTTCTTGTTATGAACCATTCTCTATAAAGAAAGAAGACTATCAGAAAGCCTTTAAAATATTATATATATGCTCCTCACAGTAGATCATGCTTAGAAAATATAGCTTTGCCTTCTCCCTTATTTTCCTTTTTCCTTCTTTCTTTCTTCTTTTTTTCCCTCTTCTCTTTGTCTTTTCTTTTATTCCTTTAAGAGAGCTTTGTCTTCTAATTTGATGCATATATCTGCTCTGTTCTAAAAATTTACCAGCACATCATATTCCAAGTAGATCTCGGTTAGCTTGTGTTGCATTGATATCCTACAACCCAACAACTTAAGCTTCTGGGTGACGTGAGATGTACAATGGGCTTGTGAATGAAACAAAGCATCATACATTTGCATTGAGCATTTTGGGTGACCCAAGAAAAATCTTGGCCAACCACAGCCCGGTAGTATGCATGTCATGTCTACATATGTAAAGCACATTTACTATTTACATGTTAGAAATGTATGGATATGAGAAGAAATTGGATAACAGGCTTAGATTTCCTGAGGTTCTACTTCGGGCAGTCAGTGGATCATGGCCTACTTGACCCAAACTTACTTCTGGTGAGGGGGCAGAATATAATACAGAATTCAGAGTACTCGGGACCCGAGATATCTCTTTTCACAACACAATCTCATAATATGAAGTGTTGTATATGGTGAAGTTCAATTTCACAGTTATTTGCTAATATGCCAAGAAGTTCAGCTATCAAGAGGGGTTTTCCCATGGATTCGATTTGGGGCATGATTCAACCAAAGCACATTTGCACATAAAGATGGTTCAGCTCAAATAACTCAACAATGCTAAGCAATGGCCAGTTTGGAGACCAACAGAGCAAATTGCCTACCAAGATAGCTCCCTAAAGTACAGTTGCTATATTACCTGAATAGCATGACGTTGTCATCCAAAATACCATATGTTAGATGAGTGTTGCAAAATAGAAACACTTGGCACACAACTTGCACACAACTTTTATTATAAAATACACATACCCCTAAACACTATAGTATTATAATTTATAATAAAGGTTCGTTAAGCACATTTATGAAGTGCATGAAGGGGAGGACATTCCTTGAGTATTTCTGCAAAGGAAATAGTGTAATACTATCTCCTTAAAAATGACTTTTTAAAAGTAGAAAGCATTACAACCTGATATAGATACAAGTTGAAACAAGTAGATCTATTCGCAATTGCGAAACAAATATACCTTTGTCACTGCTCGCAGAACAAATAGAAACGCGAAGTACAAGTTTCTGACACGATCCGGGTATTGCAAAACACGATCATGCAACAATTTAGGATTTGGGCCCCACTGGTTCATACAACAAAGAATACGTCAGGAAACATATACGCTATTGATAATGTATTCCAAATGGAAAATCTCTTTGTGAACTACGAGGTAGAAAAATAACCTGGTTTTTAGCCTCGTCAAGGAGATAATCGGAAGCTATATGAACTGAGATTGAGGAATGCAATCCTGAAATTAACTTGTACAGCACTCTTTTCTCTTGGCAAAATTCTCCGGAAGGATCTGGACAAGTAGAGAAAATATTAAGACATTAAAGGCAGCAAAAAAGACCTTTATCCCAATTCTCTAGGAAATTTACTCTACAAATCCAATTCCTCTATAATGGGCTATTTCTTCAATACTGATTTTCTTTAGACCCTCAATCCAAATTTGTGTTCTACCCTCATCTAGTGTTTTATTACCTTCTCCTCGTTCAAGAAAAGATAATTCAAGCATTTTTATTGCCCTCTCTTCTTTCAAGAAATGTTTGGGTGATAGTTATAAATGTGGTTCTACACGAAGTTTCAGTCAAGAATCAATATCTATCACCCACCCACCCCCCCACCCCCCGATATTTGACACTATGTTCAGTCACATTACACAATGTCATATGTCAGTATTATCATTAGACACAACTACTATGTAAACCTGTTTCAATGATACAATATCCAATTCATTTTGGAAAGCACAAGTTGGAAATTTTTAGAAATTTCAGATACATGTAGAGGAACACGTTCACAGACACGAGACTTTTCCTCCATTACCCTGAGCTATCCGCTTGTCACATATATTCCTTGAAGACCTTTCTAGCTTGTCTAACTAGTGAAAGAAAGGCAGTGAAACAAATATCGGTTGTATCAGCCGATATATCGATATCGGCTATACACCGATAAATTTTATATCGATAAGATGGTTTATCGTTTTAACCTAATATCGGCCGATATTTGATATTTGAAATATCGGCCGATATATCGGTATATCATATCGGTTTAAATATCTCCTATATTGTGTTTATTTAAGAAAAGGATATAGGTTTATATTCTTTTGGGTTTCAAACCCAAACCCGGAACCCATTTAGAATCCAAAGCCATAAACTAAAATATTTACACCCGATCTTATATTCCCATCTTAAGATTTTCTCATAAATTTTATATTTATTAAAATAATATGTATAATGTTCAGTTATAAAGTAGGATAAATATATCCAAGCTGTATGGTGAAATTTCCGATATTAACATCCGATATGCCTGATACCGATACCGATACCGATATAACCGGTACCGGTATCCGATATGAACGCCCGATACGTAACTCGTATCGGTGATATATCATTCGATACCACTATCCGATATATAAAACACTCATCCGATACGATTCTGATAACTGATATTTAAAATCTTGAAGAAAGACACGAGAGGAAAATTTAACTAAGGTAACAAGGTCAACTTCTTTTATAACGTTTCTGGGAGATAATATACCAATATTTGAGGGAAGAGAAGCTCAGAGCCAGCGAATGCAATTCCAAAATTGTGAACTCCATTATTACTGCAATTTTGCTAATGCAGGCAAGTTACATCTCTCCTTTTCATTTTAATATATAACTAGACAGACTCTACACTGATATAATGAACAAAAAATGTGCAAATAAGAAATATTAATTGGATTAGCTATGCATAAACAAATAACACAAATAGCTAGTGTAATACCCTAAAATTTATAATAAAAAAAAGGTAAATTACACAAGACATAAATAAAAACATTAAGAAGGTGTTTTGTGTAAATAGACAATACTATTTTATATTTTTCTAAACCCTAATTCTCTAACTTAGCCGCAACTTTCTTTCTCTTTTTTTCACGCTCATCTCTTTCCCATGATTTCTTTCTCTCTCGTCACTCTCTCTTTTGCGGATCTTGATGTCTCTCTCCCCAATCGATTCTCTCTCCCCCTCTTTGTTCTCTTTCCCTCTCAGTTCCTCTTGTTCCTTTCACCTCTCTCTTCCCCTTTCAAATCCATTTGAAACCCTCTTGGTTTCTCAAGTTTTGATAGCGAAGAGATAAAAGAAGGCTATATCATCAACTACCTTTCAGTTTTTATGGATTAAAGGTATGGATCAAATCTTCTTTCTGATAATATAATATATATGAATGGTGAAAAAAATGTTACAATACGTAATAAGTACTGTAGATATCATTAAAAATGTTTTTTTTTTAATTTAAGGTTTAGAGTTCATGCTTATTGGCCTAAATGATTTATATGAGCACTTTATGATATATCATATATTTATTATAAATATGTTTTGTCCAAAGATTTTATCCTTTTTACCTCCATTCATTGGAGCTAACTATTGCCCATAACCGTGTTAGGATTCATTGTTAATTAGATGGATTGATGATAAATAGATAAAAACCATTGAGTAATCATATATTAATTGTGATTTTTCTTGTATGTCAATTTAAAAGACGTAGTGGAATTTGAGACGGCAACTTGAAGTGTTGGGAAATTCATTATCGATCGAAAGTGTTGTAAGTGCGAATAACATTGTTTAACAATTATTTAATATATTTGATGCTTGTCCCTTTACAAATACTGTAATTGGTTGAATGGTTTGTGTGATGCTTATATATGTATGTGTATATATATAATATGGTTGTATGCATTGATTATATTAATATTGTGCATTAGTGAACTAACTAGTTTTATGAGACTATATGGGGTATACATGAACAATGATTGTTATGCATGTAACGAACTCGTTGATGTGAAGTTTATGAAATTATGAGATAAACTTATTATATAGAAATCATATTTTTCATATATTTAATGAGATGCGTACACATGTGTCGTGATTTAGATATTGGTTTTGTGCATATGGCACAATTGTTACAATATTGGTTGAAATATCGGGCATGTAGTTGTCGTTGGTTATATAAGTTTCAACTATATTTTTTGGCACACAAGTTGAATGCTTCTCATATGTCAATAACGGTATGATTATGAAAAGTTAAGTGGATTACAACACATGCTAGTAGTGTACCTCTGCTGGAATTATTGCGCACGCCATATGACAACCTCACCTCAAGTAAATGTCGGTTCTCTCTACCATGGGCTTAATAGTGGTGTTTTATTTATGTCAATCGAGATAGAGGTGTTGACCGTACTTAGCCATAATCCACCAGTCTTCCATCGTATGAAAATATAGTTTTCTAAACCATTGCATTTTCTATTGGATGAGATTGGTTATTTAAACGAAGTAATCGATTTATTATGCATGTTTGTTTTAATTTATTATTATTATACTTGTTACTTGGTATAATACATTTCCTTTTCCAACTTGTTAGACACCATAATTATTTCTCTTACTGAGTTTTATAACTCATCCAACTGTTATGTGGCTGCTAATCAAAATGCAGACTTTATATCTAAATGGAGAAGCTTTCAAGTCAATTAAGCAAATGATGGTTTTTGGTTGTGGAACTTGAGGTGTGCATATGGATACTTGAGAGTTTATTTATATTGCTAGCAGTTTTTTTATTGGGGTAGGCGTTGCAGTCTTCCTGGGAAGAGAAATGTGGCATGTCACGCTTGGAATTTCATATATATATATATATATATATATATATATATATATATGAGAATAATGGAGGAAAGAGGCCATAGGAGGGGATTCTTTTTATGGCATCGGAAAAATACAACCTCCACCATTTTTTCCGACGATCAGCATCCATCATCATCGTTATCATCTAAGATGTGCATGCACCAAATTTCTTGTGATTCCACCACTTTTCACTGTTGAATTAGCAATGTAAAAAGTTCTATTGTCGGTAAACCATTAATTTTACACCAACTAAATCAACGGTGAAAATATGGTATAATCATATGAAATTTGGTGTATCCACATCTTAGATGATAAAAATGGAGATGATCTATACCGATTGTCGAAAAAAAACATGGAGGGTGCATTTTTCCGATGCTATAGGAGGAAATTCCCTTCTATGGCACCTTTCCTCCATTAACCTCTCTATATATAGAAAGAGAATAATGGAGGAAAGAGGCCTTAGAAGGCTTTTTGCGTTAGGTGGCGGCAAAAAGTACGCCCTCCATTTTATTCGACGATCGGCACCTTTCAACTTGATATCCATCCTCTAATTTGTCGATACACCAAATTTCATATGATTACAACACCATTTCACCGTTGATTTAACAATGTAAAAAGTTCTATTGTCGGTAAACCGTTAATTTTGCACCCACTAAATCAATGGTGGTGTTGTAATCATATGAAATTTGGTATATCGACAAATTAGAGGATGGATGTCAAGTTGAAAGATGCCGATCGTCAAATAAAATAGGGGAGGGCGTAATTTTTTCCGCCACCTAACGCAAAAACCTCCTAGAGCCTCTTTCCTCCATTATTCTCATATATATATATATGGTTTTGGGACATGCCAGCTAGCTATGCGGGACTCGGTGCTATACGATATAACTTTTATCATAGCATAGGTGGTTTTCCTCCATTTTTCCGGCAAACCTACGACTCAACCATGAACCGAAATCAATAAGTAACGCACTCAAAGATAGTGGAGTTACTTGCAGTAATTCTGGCATTGACAATTATAAGCTAAATTTCAAACCCAATCAGCTCATAAGCGCTTAGGATGTTTTAATAAGCAAACAGTGCAAGTAGATACGTGCTGAAACAAGCAGTATTCTTTATCCGCATGAATGAAATATTTATTCTTCCTATATTAAAGTATGGAGAGAAAGTAAACATAGGTCAGTCTGAAAAATAGAAACCTGAATGTGCCAATAAACAAGAAATAATTGGTACAGTTTCCTATAACAAATTGTCTTTGTTATAATTATTAGCTGACTGATGTTTCTGCAATTTAAATTGATTCTACATGGATCATTCAAGTCCCTTTTAGCCTTTTAATAGGGCCAGCTAGGAGCACCTCTGAATTGAATAGACCCGGTGGAGGATTTAAGTTATTCTACTCGACTTTCATGAACAATTAATTTTCTGATGTCTACCATCAAAAGAGCATCACTACCATTTTATTTTCACATGAAGTATTCTAGTTCTTAAGCACCACCTTAATGTAAAAATTTATATGACCAACACTTTCTTCTGCATAAATCAAATAGCAACAATCATCTTAGGGTTAATTCTATAAAAAAAAACTACCAAATTCTTGTTAAATACACAAGAAACTTTCAAAAACTACATGAAACTACCATAAAACTTTCAAAGCATGGTAATTTCTCGTAATTTTGAGAGAATTTAGTAGTTTATCTTAACAGAGGCCAAGAATTCGGTAGTTTTTTGGAAGTAAGGAATCATTTAATTCAAAGCTTGAGTTTTCCTCTAAGAATTGTGTCTCATGTAAAGCAACGGCCTTCTGCATCTTAAAGCAGTTCTATGGCATAGAAGTATTATAAAACCATGATGACTACAGGATACATTAAACAGAAAACTATACATTGGCAGTTCGTTATGTAAACAAGAACTTAGCGAATTAAGATGTCGGAACTAACATTTGGGACAATTTTCAGTGTAGATAGCATCCCATATCCTCCTAGCTGATGGGCCCACATAACCAGTGTACCGTTCAGGGTTTAGCCGGAGATTCACATAAGTCATCTCAGCTGCAGAAATAAATGAGGAAAAAACAATTGTCACTGATGTCAGCAAACCAAAGCAATTAGGAAAAAAAAATTAGATCATTCAATATCTAACAGCCAAGTAGAATATCGTATAGAACAAAGCTCTACCATTATCAGTCTCATCATCATATGTCCATGGATTATCAACTTCAATCCACCCTCTAAAAGCTTTACTATCAAGTGTGCGATCAACAGTAGCCTCTGGCTTTCCCTCTTGACACTTGAGATCATGAGCAGGAAGCGCTTGAAAGGGCTTCTTGAATAGCTCGGGGAATTCACCCTCAGGACACTCACAAACACTGCAATCCCGAAGACGACACATTCCATCATCAGGGAAAAATGGGCAGTCACACCACAATTTAACCTATCAAAGTAGCAAAAATCAAAAAGAAAGAAAAGCAACAATTACTAGAAAATTGCATGAAAATTAAAGAGATCCAAATAGGCTGGTGACTTTTCCTACTCTGACCGAACATGAACATAGCAAGGGGTTCATTACAATTCATAAGTCACATCCAAGAAACAACAAGATTGCGAGAAGACAAATGAGAATTCAATCTAGACCCTGGGAGCGCAGAACATACATTTTAGTCTTTCAGAGTTAAACAGAACATGCAAAACTTTGATGGTTATATAGAGAATCATTTCTAAAGGTGAATAAACTTGAGATAAGACATATCAATTTTACTCATTTGAACTGAATCTTCTCTAATGATTACATGTCGAACATGAATGGCTACACAACACTGTTTACGCATGAGAATAATGTTAGTGATATATGCCCTAGAGGCCATTATTGTATAGTACTAGTTTGTATATTACATTTTGGAAGCTTGAGATATACACGGATATTATAAGTCTTGCTCTATATGATAGTATGCTACTTGGTTTATTTCTATCTTAATATGTGTATATGTTTCTTTTAACGTATCGCTAATACATATTGGTAGAGCCCTTAGGATCTTTGCTTGACTATCAGCGTTGTGATGGCAATCACAGTGGGGGCTGGGTAGTCTATATACGCATCCTTATAAAGGTCCCTAGTCATAAGATTATCGAGATAGAGCATCGTACTCCAGAGTAAACTAGTGTATACGCTTCTCATCCAAGCAGGGTACTCCAGAGTAAACTAGTGTATAGGCTTCTCATCCAAGCAGGGGAGATGGTCTGTTCCAAAGCCATTAGTACGTCGTACTGGAGATAATATGCAGATGCTCATTGGGTTATGAGTTACACTGGACAGGACTCATAGGGAACTGCTGGTTGGTACTATACCTATCGTCAGATAGCAGTTCCCAGGTGACATGAGCACAGCATATTCCGTTGATTTGACATCGCTACTTCGCCTCAAGTGTGTTCCAACTGTTTTTCGATTACTACCCTACCACGGCTCATAAGAGTCGTGCAAACAGGTAGTAGTTGGGTGCAGTCCTGAAGCACTTGGAGGCGGTGGTGGTTAGATAAGATTCTTCTTTCCCGGTATTGGGGGTTGATATCGCGCTGTGTTCGGAAAGCTATTACACAAATTCCCTGGCCAGGGCAAACGAGATTTAATGGTAGGTACTCCAGTAGTTTCTCAGGGTGTTTTGGGCTTTACTTCGGCACGCCTTATTGCGCTATTGAGGGTCTGACGGCTACCGCCCCTAGGCCTGATATGCGATACTTTTAGACGAACAGACCAGACTATACATAGATTGTCACGGATAGGCTCAGGAGGAGTTCAGATGAGTTTGCTCATCGGCCTTCTTATCGACAGATACCTGAGTAGCTGTTACGTACAGCTAGTACCGCCGACGTGCTTATGGTTAAACCCACTGCCAACGTACCATCGAGTCTTTAGAGTCCCACACAGAGGGTTTCACTGCTTCGGACGAAGCGGTGTAGAGGTCGTATGGTTTTACGACAGGGTTCGAACATATACGTGTACTTATGCACGGATTATGTTCGGACGGATAATACTAGTGGGCTTTGGTTTAAGCCGGATCCTAGTAATAGATTATTGGATTAGTTTCGTCTCCTTGTATTCGAATTTTCGGAATACGGATACAGGTATGTATATACGGTATGTATATACGGTGAGGGGTATTCTTGTAATTTACTCAAGAGTGCTTCTAGAAGAAGACACCTCATTTCCTGTATAACCATTTAGATTAAATGGTTAATGAGGTGAAGGTATGAGGTGTGGATTTTCATTAAATGAAACATGGCTACTTGGTGACTCATCTTGTGATTATTGAAGCATGCTTGATATTTTCATTTGTGAATTATTGTATGCTTCATTCATCACAAGACTTAGCCATCTTCATTCCATTATCATCTTCAACACTCTCTCTCCTCAAGAGGTCTCTTCTTCTTTCTCAAACCCTAATTGTCTCATGTGTTGAGAAACCTAGGATTCTTGAGACTAAACAATCCATAATCACTCTACATTCTCTAGGTTACTTAGATTAGCACACTATGTATCCTAGTTACCTCATTTTAGAGGTAGGAGCTCAAAGTAGACACTCTCAGGTGGATCATCTTTGACTCGAGGAGGTCGACGAGAAAGCACGATCCGTACACTCTTCAAGAAGCTCAAGAAAAGGAGTAGTACAAGAACCGAAGGACTTAATACACGGAGGTATAACTTTCTTACATATAGTTAAACCTCATAGTAGTTTAGTTAGTTAGGGTTTAGTATCGATCCTAGAGTTTAGTCAGTGTTACGAAGCCCGTAAAAATTATCTTTTGCGTATTCCGCCTCCCCGCGAACCCGCGGGATGCGTGACATCGAGTTACGGTGGTATCAGAGCCTACTAAATCTTAACTAGCTAGTTAGCAAGTAGTTAGAACATCGATCGTCGAAAAACCCGAAAACATAACATCAAAACCCTAGCTTGCTGTCGTTTTTAAAATCTGGTCTAAAAATTATTTCAGAGGCCTTAAAATTACAAGTAGGGAATTCTAAGAATACACAAGAAAAACGACCCAGTAACTCGCCAAGACGACCGCGGAAGCGTGGTGAAACGGTGTGTTTCGCGGCGGTTCCACAGCGGAGTCGAGGCTGAGTTGACTCGGTTTTCTTCTGTGGTTCTTATTTGTGGTGTTGTGATTTCTGGTATATTTGGTTTCTACCCAGTATTGTTTGTGTACTGGTTTGTACATGGAGTGGGCACGGAAAATAAGTTTCGATCGAACTTCTAAAGTTCTTGGCTATCTGGTTTTCTATGTTTGGATATATGTGTTCGTAAGCTTCCGCTAATTGCTATACATCGATTAGTTGGGGATTGCACATATCTATGATGTTGGTTTGTGAATATGGAGTATTGGAACGTCGTGGATGAATAGTCGGGGATGTGAGAAGAGAGTTTTCTTTCTTTCATTCGATGTAAATTTGTAATTTAATGTAATATTATTTTGCGAGGCACATCTGGGTTGAGGTTGTAGCCACCGTTGTATTATTTCATTTACTGTTTTTTGCTCCTAGGATAGACCTAAGGTGGGGTGCACAAACTACCGGGTTCTTGAAGTACCGAGTGGCCTCCTCATTTTACTGAGAGATGTTGCTTCACTTCGGGAATTTGGCGGGTAGTTTACCGCACCCGTAGTGGTCTAGGGTGGGGTTTGGCTATTCATCACAACCGTGGAATCCGTCTTTCGTTATAAGCTTAAACGAAACGCGGAATTCCTAATATATCCAATATGTTCATCTGTGATCTGAAATGCCTATTATTGCGTGAGACGAATGGATATATATATATATATATATATATATATATATATATATTATAATAGACGTTGCTTATGTTTTGCACCCGTGCTAGTCCATCCCCGCTTTGCCGTTAGTTAAGTAACCTAACGGTGTATAACGGGACCCCGTGGTGAATGCGGATGGCATAAACGTACGTTTTATTTTCGTTTCTTTCTGCAATGATAGGTGTAAATGATGGGACTGCATTAATTGATTAATGCAAAGCAAACAAACCAAAACTGAATCGTTGGAACAGTTTCAAAAACCACTCGTTTTTTTTAAAAAGCAACTTTTAAATCTGGAGCTTAAACCGCTCCTTTAAAGCTATCATGGTTCCTTCGATTATATCAAGTTCATTACGTTTACGGTTTCGCCAAAACCATTCGTAGCCCTCCGTCATTTCAGATGTGTATTCAGTAGTATTCAAGCTATGTATTTTGACCTTCGCCAAAGTCATATTGATTGGTAGCTGCTGAATATTCATCTGTAGCATAGATAAATGTGTTGGTTTGGGACAGTCGTACTACTATTTTGTCCTTCGTCAAGGGTATATACGGGTGGTTTCAAATTAATTTGGACAATGACGGATAGAACTTGACTTGTGACTTATGATATGTTGGCCTTCGTCAAAGGTCATAAGAGCATGTGGCAAAAATCCATATCGGAAGTTTCTAAGGAAATTGAAACTTGCTAGTGCTGCATACCATTTGGAGTGATGATTTTGGTAAGATTCCCTCAAGGTAGTCACACGATGATATTTGGATCCTGATCCTACTGTGAGTATCCGCTACTCCTCGGGAGAATTTTTCACTTTGCAATCAATCCTATAAACCAAGTAGGTGTCTAGAACGGTCAACGGGGCTACGCCTAAAGGGAAAAGATGTTATTTAATTAAGGAATTTCGCGAAAGCGTTGTAAAACCTCTCTCAAAATACCGACACTAGCCTTGTAAGGTACGATTAATCCCGACTAATTCTTCTTTTTTAGTTTGAAGAATGATTCGAGAAACAGTGGAAGTCATCCTGCTTATTTAAACTAATAACCAATCTAAACTTGCAAAAGTATCATGCTAAATGTTTTTTTTCTCTTTCTCCTAATTGCAGCGACCAAGATGATCGGCCTTAAGTTACTATTAGATAAAAACATATTGACATGACCAAACTATAAAGATTGGCTCAGGAATGTCCAGATGGCCATAACATATGACAAGATAGGCTATCTCCTTACTACCAAAGCCCTCGCCGTCTCAGGTCCAGATTCCAGCGTCGCGGATATTGAGATCCATAAGACCTGGAAAATTGACGGTGCGAAAGCCAAGTGCCTCGTGCTGGCCTCTATGGATAATGAACACCAGAGACGGCACGAGAAAATGGACCTTGCTTCCATCTTCCTCCATTCCTCCATACCAAGGACTTATATATGGAGAGCAATCTCGTATCGCAAAATACGAAACCTCGAAAAAATTATTTCAAGCGAGGTTGGCTATCGGGTAATCTGTAGAGCACCACGTCTTTAAGATGATCAGCTGTATTGAGGAGCTCGCGGACCTAAGGACCACGTTGGAAAACGAGTTGTACACAGACTTAATTCTACAGTCCCTCACCTCTACCTACGTCCAGTTCATCTTGAATTTTAATATTCAAGCGAAGGAAGTTACACTTCTAGAACTCCTCAACATGTTGAGGAGCGCTGAAGGCACCCTGCAGAAGTCTAGGGAGACACCCGCTCTGCTTATTGGGAGATCTTCCTCTTCTAGATCTAAGGTGAAATCTAAAGAGAAGAAGAAGAAAGCTCCCACAAAGCCGAAAGGCGGTACCAATAAGATAGAGGGAAGGAGCAAGGCAAAAGTTGGGTGTCGGCAATAGGGAAGGAAGAATGCTTCTATAATCACAAGAAATGTCATTGGAAGAAGGACTGCAGGGCCTGGAAAGCCCAGAACTAGGGTTCGAAACAAGTTGTGGCTTCAGCTTCAGGTGTGTTTATGATTGAAAAATGTCTGTCAATCAACTCTACTTCTTGGATATTGAATACCGGATCAGGATCTCATATCTGTAAATCATTGCAGGCACTGAGAAGCCATAGAGTTCTGAAGACGGGTGATATGACCCTCAGGGTTGCTAACGGAGCGAGCGTCGATACTGTGTCCGTAGGGGAATATCACATAGGATGACAAGTGGACATTTTTTGGTTTTGCACAACTATTTTTGTGTACCTAGTTTGACTTATAATATTATTTCTGTATCCTTGTTATTTAAAGAATGTTATGATTTTATATTTGTAAGCGATATCGTAAACATCCACCTTAATCATAGTTTGATTGGGTCAGGTACACTAAATAACGGTATATACGTATTAAACCAACATCAAGTTTTCAACGTCCAGAACACACACAAAGTCTCCAAAATTAAGTCAAGCTTTCTTATGGCATTGTAGACTGGGTCACATCAATGAAACACGGTTGACAAAGTAACATAAAGAGAGATATTTGGATCCGTTTGAATATCAGTCGTATGCAACTTGTCAATCATGTCTCAAAGGAAAGATGACAAAGACTCCATTCACTGGACACGGAGTAAGAGCGAGCGGGCTCTTGGGACTCATACACAGCGACGTGTGTGGTCCAATGTCTACATATGCAAGAAGCGGTTATTCCTATTTCATTAATTTTACGGATAATTTCTCAAGGTATGAACATATATTCTTGATGAAATATAAATCCGAGACCTTTGAGAAATTCCGAGAATATAAGAATGAAGTGGAAAACCAAACTGGCAAAAGTATCATGACACTGAGATCTGATCGAGGTGGTGAATACTTAAGTGTCGGGTTTCTGAATTACTTAAAAGAGAATGGTATTCTCTCTCAGCTTACTCCTCCATACACATCTCAACACAACGGTATATCGGAAAGGCGGAACCGAACCTTATTGGATATGGTACGTTTCATGATGAATAACGCTGAGTTACCGCTATCCTTATGGAGGTATGCACGAGAATCAACTGCATATCTTTTGAACAAGGTTCCTACCAAAACTGTGCCTACCGCACCATATCATATGTGGAGTGGGAAGAAACCCTATCTTCAGTATCTGAAAATATGAGGATGTCCATCTTTTGTCAAAAAGCAGTATGCGGACAAGCTTGAGACACGCTCAGTACTGTGTAAGTTTGTGGGATACCCAAAGAACTCCGGAGGTATCTTTTCTATTACGCAGAGAAACAAAAGGTCTTTGTTTCTCAGCATGCCCACTTTTTGGAAAATCGATTTTTAGAAAAAGAGACCAGTGGGAGCACAATAGAATTGGAAGAAATTCCAGAACCATAAGTTATTACTGAAAGTATGGTGGAACCAGAAGTTTCAAAAGAACAGGACATTCCCGTGCCACTCCGCAGGACTAGTAGGCTGCCTCATCCGTCCGAGAGATACTATAGTTTTCTCATAGACGGGGATAGAGAGGATTGCATCATTGACAATGATGAGACAACTAGTTTCCAGCAAGCCATTCAGAGCGGAGACTCGGTAAATGGCTGTATGCAATGCTGACCGAAATGGAGTCCATGTACACCAACAAAGTTTGGACTTTGAACATTGCTTCAGAAAGGGTAAAACCCATAAGCTGTAAATGGATCTTCAGAAAGAAGATTGGTGTAGATGGACAGGTTGAAACCTATAAGGTTAGACTTGTTGCAAAAGGATTTCGCCAAAGACATGGTTTGGACTATGATGAAACCTTTTCTCCAGTGGCTATGCTCAAATCCATTCGGATCCTTCTTGCCATTACTGCATTCCATGATTATGAGATTTGGCAGGTGGACGTAAAGACCGCTTTCTAAATGAAAATTTAGAAGAATGCGTCTATATGAATCAGCCAGAGAATTTCATTCAGAGTGGAAGCAGCGGGAAAGTGTGCAAATTGCTTAAGTCCATTTATGGATTAAAGCAGGCATCGCGGAGTTGGAACATCTGTTTTAATGAGACGGTCAAAGAATTTGACTTTATCAAAAATCCAGATGAACTATGCATTTATAGTAAGATTGTAGCGAGAACTATGGTATTCCTCGTCTTGTACGTGGATGACATTCTCTTGATAGAAAATGACATTCCTATGCTACAATCAGTTAAAGGATTCTTGTCACAAAGGTTCTCCATGAAAGACCTAAATGATGCCTACTACATTCTGGGGATTCAGATCTATCATAATAGATCTAAGAGGATGCTGAGACTTTCACAGTCCAGGTATATCGACACCATACTGAAAAGATTCAGTGTGGAGGATTCAAAGCACGGTAATCTACCGGCTTGTCACGGAAGCACCCTCTCCAAAGAAATGTCTCCCAAGACTGATTTGGAAAGAGATCGCATGTCAACTATACCCCACACTTCTGCGGTAGGCTCTATAATGTATGCAATATTGTGTACCAGACCAGATGTTTAAGCCGGTATCAATCAAACCCTGGGAAGAAGAACTGGATAACAGTAAAGAACATTCTAAGTATCTGAAAAGGACTAAGAAGATGTTCTTGATGTACCGCGGAAAAGACCTCCAGATCGAGGCATTTGCTGACTCCAGCTTCCAGAGTGACAAAGATGACTCCAAGTCCATGTCAGATTATGTCTTTACCTTCAATGGAGGGACGGTCTGTTAGAAGAGCTCCAAGCAAGATACCGTTGCTGACTCGACGATGGAAGCGGAGTATATTACTGCTTGTGACGCCGCAAAAGAAGCAGTCTGGATGAGGAAGTTCTTAACAGAACTTCAGATGGTTCCATCCATTGTTGATCCAATATCTCTGTATTGTGACAACAACGGGGCTATAGTTTTAGCGAAAGAACCCAGGTCCCATCAAAAGTCCAGGCATATCTTGAGACGGTACCATCTGATCAGAAAGATCGTTGATCGCCGAGAGATCGAGGCGTGGAGAGTTAACATGGAAAACAACACTGCAGATCCACTCACAAAGGCCATCCCTCAGACGTAGTTCGAAAGGCTATTCGAGATGATAGGTCTGCGATATGCCAACACATGGCCTTAGTGCAGATGGGAGATTGTTAGTGATATATGTCCTAGAGGCCATTATTGTATAGTACCAGTTTGTATATTACATTTTGGAAGCTTGGGATATACACGGATATTATAACAGTCTTGCTCAATGTGGTAGTATGCTACTTGGTTTATTTCTATCTTAATATGTGTATATGTTTCTTTTAACGTATCGCTAATACATATTGGTAGAGCCCTTAGGATTTTTGCTTGACCACCAGCGTTGTGATGGAAGTCACACTAATGGGGGCTGGGTAGTCTATAAGCACATCTTTATAAAGGTCTCTAGTCGTAGGATTATCGAGACATGGCATCGATACTCTGGAGTAGACTAGTGTATACGCTTCCTATCCCAACAAAGGAGATGGTCTGTCCTACAGTCATTAGTACGTCGTACTAAAGATAGTATGCAGGGCTCATTGGGTTATGAGTTACACTGGACATGACTCGTGGGGAACTGCTGGTTGGTACTATACCTATCGTCAGGTAACAGTTCCCAGGTGACATGAGTACAACATAGTCCATTGACTTGACATCGCTACTTCGCCTCGAGTGTATTCCCACCATTCTTAGATTACTACCCTACCACGGCTCATAGGAGTCGTGCAAACAGGTAGTAGTTGGATGCAGTCCTGAAGCACTTAGAGGCAGTAGTGGTTAGATAGGATTCGTCTCTCTCGGTATTGAGGGTTGATATCACGCTGTGTTCGGAAAACCATTACACAAAGTCCCCGGGCAGGGCAAGCGAGATTTACTGGTAGGTACTCCAATAGTTTCTCGGGGTGTTTTGGGCTCTACTCCGGCACGACTTATTGCGCTATTAAGGGTATGACGGCTATCGCCCTCTTAGGCCCAATATGCGATATTCTTAGACGAACAGACCGGACTGTACGGAAATTGTTACAGATAGGCTCAGTAGGAGTTCAGATGAGTTTGCTCATCGGCCTTCTTATCGACAGATACCTGGGTAGCCGTTACGTACAGCTAATACCGCTGACGTGCTTGTGGTTAAACCCACTGCCAGCGTACTATCGAGTCTTTAGAGTCTCACACAGAGGGTTTCCCTGTTTCGGGCGAAACGATGTAGAGACGTATGGTTTTACGACAGGATTCGAACATATACATGTACTTGTGCACGGATCATGTTCGGACGGATAATACTAATGAGCTTTGGTTTAAGCCGAATCCTAGTATTAGATTATTAGATTAGTTTCGTCTCTTTGTATTCGTATTTTTCGGAATACGGATACGGGTATATATATACGGTGAGGGGTATTCTTGTAATTTACTCAAGAGTGCTTCTAGAGGAGACACCTCATTTCTTGTATAACCATTTAGACTAAATGGTTAATAAGGTGGAGGTATGAGGTGTGGATTTTCATTAAATGAAGCATGGCTACTTTGTGACTCATGGGGTGACTCATTTTGTGACTATTGAAACATGCTTAGATATTTTCATTTGTGAATTATTGTATGCTTCATTCCTCACAAGACTTAGCCATCTTCATTTCATTATTATATTCAACACTCTCTCTTCTCAAGAGGTCTCTTCTTCTTTCTCAAACCCTAATTGTCTCATGTGTTGAGAAACCTAGGGTTCTTGAGACTAAACAATCCATAATCACTCTCTACATTCTCTAGGCTATTTAGATTAGCACACTAGGTATCCCAGTTACCTCATTTTAGAGGTAGGAGCTCAAAATAGACACTCTCGAGTGGATCATCTTTGACTCGAGAAGGCACGATCCGTACACTCTTCAAGGAGCTCAAGAAGAGGAGTACAAGAACCGAAAGACTTAGTACACGGAGGTATAACTTTCATACATAGTAGTTAAACCTCATAGTAGTTTAGTTAGTTAGGATTTAGTATCGATACTGGAGTTTAGTCGGTGTTACGAAGCCCGTAAAAATTGGTTTTTGCGTATTCCGCCTCCCCGCGAACCCGCGGAGTGCGTGACATCGACTTACAAATAAAACAAAGAATTTGGTAACTTAACAAATATATTAGCTACATATGTTTTGCTAATATGAGATATTGTCCAATGTTTACGGGAAGTTCAAATGATCTTCTTTAAAATCAGATATATATCTCTGAACTGTACCATAATTAACTATAACCTATATTTTTAGAAATGCATATAGCTGTCACAAAAGCTGCAAATGTAGCATGATAAGGAACTATAGTCACCAATGATTTAAGGAATCAAATGGGGTTCAGCTAGAGAGCCTGGCTGTCTATCCGCTGCCTAGGCGATCGGTCAGGTGGCATAGACATCAGGAAAAATACATTTTGGGTTAATTTTCTCGTTTCTTGTAACTAGTTTATTAAAAAATGGTTCTAATGGGGGTTGTTTATAAACTATTTTTGTTCCTTTTTCACTTGTAAATACCTAGATGAGCATTCTTGAAGGCATCAACAAGTAGAAATGCAGGTTGCTAGTGAAGCAAATTCATCTAGAATTCATTTTAATTATCAATAATCTAATTAAACACAATTGAATAAGGATTAAACACTTACGGAAATTTTGGGTAAAGGAAATAAGAATAAGAAAACCTAATTTTGTTCAAGACCCTCACCCCTTTTCAGTCAAAGAGTGGTAACATGAATTTAACTGCTTTCATGGGGTCACACCTATGTTAGATTGGGGAGCATTGCTCCATCAAAACTAACATGGGCAACGAGCATTTAACAATTAACAATACATCATAGCTATTGTATCAGAATGACGATCCACGAGCCATATGTTTTTGGAATTTCTCGAATTAGAAAAGAAACATCAAAGATCCAAAATGAAAAAGAAAAAGAAAAAGAAAAAGAAAAAGAAGAATCAAACGACCTTAAAATATCGGAAGAAGGGAGTGGTGACGAGCTCCTGCAAGATGGGATGCAGCACCTCCTCATTCAAAGAATCCACCGTCTCATATTCGCATGTGCAGTCCTCCACTATCCCTGTGTATCTTCTTGTTCCCTTCCAAAATTATCCCCAAAAATTATTGCTCACAAAAATCCCATTCTCAAAATTATTTCTTTATAACGAAGGGAAAAAACAAAAAATAATCAGCAAAATTTACCGGAGGGCACTGTGTTGACTTGTTGAAAACGATCCCAGAAAGAGGGATCTTTTGGTAATTCCCCGACGTCGCAGCGAATGCTAAGACGGCAGCGATCAGAGCACCAATCAACCACCGCCACCGCCACCGCCGGCTCCGACTCTCTCCGGCGACCTTGACGGCGGTGTCTACGTTCGCCATTGGAATCGCAGCCCTAGATTCGGTATGAGAAAAAACCCTAGGGATTTAAATTGCTTAACATGGGAGTTTTAAATGGGGAGAGATTAATAGAAGAAGAAAGAAGAAAAATGTGCCGCGTTAATAAGAGAGACAGCGGTCTCCGACATGAAACTATGGACTCAGGGCCAACAGAATTGTCAATCGGGTCGGATCCGCCGACCTAATCAGTAACCGAGTACGTTTTTTCGACCTTAACCCGATCCACCGAAGAGAGAGAGAGAGCGAGAAAGAAAAGAAGAATACAGGGGGCTTGGGTTTATTGGGCTGGGCCTCTCCTTAATAAAAGTGTAAACCCTTACCCGACCCGTTTTCTATTGGGTTGAGCTACGAGTCCAACCCCGCTAAGGAGTGATCAAGCAAGAAAAGGAGCAGTAATGTGCTCGATACTTTCTTAAGGTTTGAACTCGTTATGTGTACGTGCGGGTGAGTTGATAAGTTCGTTTATTTAGTAATTTCTAACATGTTGTATATATAATAAACTTAAAGGATAGGTGATGATGCTCACAAGTGGGAATTCTCCAGATCACGACACGTAGCTGATGACGTGTCTCGAAAGCTACGTAGCTGGAATAAGCCTGATGCATTAGAGACATTCCTCGGCACCTCGTCTCCAGGATCGCATCCAGCCTTTCGCAGACCTCCCCGAAATACCTTCCATATTTGCCTAGCAACCGGCCATCAGCTCATCTTCGAGCAATCCTAGAACCGAGCTTCCTCAGCCTCCCGGCTCGTCTTCGAGCCATCTGACAGGCCGAGCTTCCTCGGCCTCCCGGCTCGTCTCCGAGCCATCTGACAGGCCTCGGCCCCCTAGCTTGTCTCCGAACCATCTGACAGACCGAGCTTCCTCGGCTTTCTCGATCAACTAAGAGCGCGGAGCCCAAGCGCCTCCGTAACGGATCCACGTATCTCGCCAAAATGAGATATCCGTCGCCCCACGTTTCACGTCCAACGAGGGCGCGTTCCCCCATTAATAAGCGGATCCCGCCATCAACGCGGGCGTAATGAAGGGACGTAACTGACGGCGAGAATCTCGCGCCGGCTTGCTCCACACGACCACTATATAAACCCCTCTTTCAGACGACTCAGGTAACTCGAATTCATTCCAATACTCCGCTACTCTGCTCTTATTCCATGGTACTAACTTAATCGTCGCAGGGTCCTACGGTGGTCACCCATCCCGGAACTTTCTTTGCAGATAGCTCGACGTCGATACCAACCAATTGAGATCCACACACTTAACCCTCAAATCAAATCTCAGCCGCACAAAACCGCTCGCGCCAGATCGACGGAGGACAACATCTAAGGGAGATCACAACCTCCATCAGTTAGCGTGGTCTGTGGAAAATTTTTAGAAGCTTCTCCACACATAAAGTGATTTTCCGCCCTCGACCTGATGGCGAGCGACAACCGCGACGATCCCAATACGAACCGCCCCACCCTCCATAACGGACGCGGGAGCGGTTCTACTCCCCCTACTAACGTCATTGGCGTCTTATCCGCTCGAATCGACAGACTCACAGTTATGGTGGATGCGCTCGTTCGTGTTCAAGTGGCGGGCCCTACCCATTAAGCCGTAATTCCCTATTCCTGGGATAACAACGCCTGCAGAAGGACAGAGGAGCACGCCCAGGCCCTCGATCTCACTCAAGGCCATCCCAGCGTCACTGAACGCTGGCGTGCCAAATCCGGCAACCACGACCCGCATGCGGTGAATGATTCTATGACCCGCTGGACGCCGGACAGCTCCACACCCCGATCTCATGGAAGACTGGGCCGTCGCTTCGAGGGTCCTACGGTGGTCCTACGGTGGTCACCCATCCCGATCTCACTCCCCAAGAGGAGGTGTCGGTCAGTTCGCCTGGTTCTAGGCACTACCAGCACCCCGCCCCCGCAGAGGTCGCGCGAATGGCGAACATCGGGACTACTCAAGAAGAGCCTCACCCAAGAATTTAAGAAACATGATAGAGCGGAATCGAAGCCGCACCCTCACGCAGTCCCGGAGCAGGGATAGCCGCCGCTCCGACTGTGCGATATCCTCGAGGTACCACCACCGGATCGAAACCCTCGAAAAAGAAATTGAAGACATATGACGAGATGGCAATATGTCCAGCGAAGGGTGTAACAACTTTAAACTTTCTGTATAATTTTTTTCCAAAATATAGAAAGGAACATCTAAGCCTGAGCACAAGTTATAAATTTGATTTGCTTATGAACAACAAGAAAGCACTTGTAGCTCATTGGTAAAGCCCAGCACTGCAGTGACATAGCCCCTGTGATTGAATCCCCCCAGCCACATATATTTTTAATTGATTTTTCTTTTAATCTTTTAAAAGCCCAAAGGTTTGCACGTACACAACGCGTAAAACGAAGAGTCGCAGATTAAACGAACATGTACAATAGGCTAGTCGAAGCGTCAGGGACACGTGGCAAGCAACCGAGACCCCACCTGTAACATTCTAAAAATAAATAAATAAATATGTAAATAAATAAATCATTTAAGATAATTAATCGGTAAAATAAATTTTGTTTTCCGTAAAATTTAACTATAATTATTTTTCATCATAAATTTAAAAACACTTATTTTAACTATGTATTTGCTAGTATGTGGTAATTATTTAGTCACTTATAAATTGGTAGTTTACTTAAATATTTTTTCCTTAATTAATGATATTTAATAAATTTGAAGCTTTCATTATTCATTAAATTGGTGTAAATTATAAATTAGAAATGGGTTAATTACAAAATTGTGCACCATGACACACAAAAACAAAATGTAATATGTTGTCTTGAAAAGAAAAGAAAATTACAAGATGGTTCTAGAAATTGGTGGAAAGAGTTTACATAAGAAAAGAAAATTAATTAATTAAAGAAATTAGATAAAAGATGTAATTAATTGAGAGGTTTCTACACAAACCAACACACTTCTCTCTCTCTCCTCTCTCTTCCATTCATCAAGGCCGAACCCCCTCTGCAGCCCCCTTCATTTCTCCACCTCAATTTCTCCTCAAAAACTCTTCAAAATTGCTTCAAAATCCACATAAAACATCACTAAATCCCTAATTATACCTTTACCCATTATTCTTTGGCTAAGCTAGCAAGGATCTTGGAGCAAAGGAGAGCAATTTGGGAGGCTAAGATTTGCATGCTAGGTCTCAAAAATTTGTGGAGGTATAATCTTAAACTTTTGGTTAATTGTTGGTTAAATTCTTAATTCAAGCTTAATTAGGTATTAATATAGTGTTGATTTCGTGATTTGGAATTTCAAGAAAAGGTGTTCAACTCAAGTTAGAGTTTTTATCATATAATTATGGTTACAAAGTGTAGTTTATCATTTTAAGAAATGGTAAATCTAAACTAGTTGCTAGTTTGCAAATAGTTACTTTAAAATTGTTAAAATTATATAAATTGCAAACTAGGTTTTTATAATTAATACAAATTGATGTGATAAATTTTTTGTAATGGGTTGTGTGACTTAGTTAAGAAATTTAGTGAATATTGTGGCCACTAGATTTATTAAAACATCAAGATTTGAACTAAAATGAAGATTTATGCTTACTAGGTTTTCGGAATAAATAGCTTTTAAATGTGTTCGAGGTTTTGATAAATTATGACCTATTTCTTATAATATCTAGTGTGTTGTGAGTGCGCGTTTTGTTGGAGATAGTGTCCTCAGAGTCAATTATTGGATCACAGGCACGTGATTGCAATGATTGAGGGGAGGACCTGTCCCAGTAGGACAGTCTTACTCAAGATGATAGTATGCTATCTGGTTTACCTTTATCATCGTGTACTGCTTTAGGTGACCTTACATGTCACTATTGTACGTTGATAGAACCCCTACGATTCTTGCTTGACTACCGGCAGTATGAGGGCGATCATATACGTGGGAGCTGGTAGTCTATAAGCACATCCTTAAATGGTCCCTAGTCGTGGGAGTTTCGAGACAGGGCATCGATACTCCAGAATAGACTAGTGTATACAGTCGAGACCCCGACGAGGGGCGGTGGCCGGTCTCACAAGCCACTGGTGTCAGTTGGTTCACCTAAGATGTATACAGGTGCTCATTGGGTTATGAGTACACCGGACAGGACTCGCCGGGAACCTGCTAGTTGGGATTATACCAGACGTCAGATAGCAGTTCCCTGGTGACATGTGTACAGGTTAGTTCATCGACCTGAGATCGCCATTTGTCTCGTGTGAGTTCCCACTGTGCTTTGATTACTACCCTACCACGACTCAAAGGAGTCGTGCAAACAGGTTTTAGTTGGGTACAGTCCCGAGCCACATGGAGGCAGTGAGCGGATCTGCAGGGGTTCGTCTCTCCCGGTATTGGGGGTGAGGTCACGCTGTGTCGAGGAGAGCCAGAACATGAAAAGTCCTTGGCCAATGCAGGAGATTTGCTGGTAGGTATTCCAGTAGTATCTCAGGGTGTTCTGGGCTACACTCCGACACGACTTGTACCGCTTTTGGGGGTCTGATTTTTACCAACCCCCTAGGCCCGCCATGCGATGCTCATAGACGAACGGACCGGACTGTACGGATATTATCACTGACAGGCTCAGTAGGGTGTCAGGATGAGTGCGCCCATCGACGTCCCTTTTGGTCAATACCTGGTAGCCCGTCACGTATTAGCTTATACCTCTGACATGCTAGTGGTTAAATCCACAGCCAAAGTATTGACGAGTCTTTAGAGTCCACCACACATACAGTTACTCAGGTTTCGGGCGAAACGCTGTAGAGGCCGTATGGAGATATGGCAGGGTTCGATCAGATACGTGCGGTATTGCACGGATCGTGATCGGACGGTTTTTACTAGCCGGCTTTGGCTTAAGCCGGATCCTAGTATTAAATAGTGTAGTTTTGTCTCTTTGCATTTGTGTTCAGTGGGAATACAAATGCGGGCATGTATTTACAGTAGTGGGGTTTTCCTGTAATTTATTACGGGATCAGTTTTCTGAAGTTGCCAGTTTGCATTCCGTTCCGGCCGGTTTTCCTTCATTCCTTTTCGGTCGGACTTTCTGATGGAGGGTGTTAATTGCAAGTTTGCAATTAACATTTAGTGGAGGGGTTTCTTGCATTATTGTAACCTCTTCATCATGAGATTCTATTCTACTCCATTCATTTGCTTTTCTTGTGATGGTTTTGTGAAAGGATTGAAATGAGAATTTGGTGTGACCTTTTTCTATTGGATTCATTCCTTTTTCTTCTATTGATTAATCTTTTCTTTTTCCACCATCATCCCCACAAGATGAAGGGCCGGCCACATCCTTGATGAGAGAGGGAGAGGATTCATTTTGTAAGAGGGAATTGATTAATCTCATTCTATTCTCTTGCTTGCCAAAAATTCCAAAGCCCTTTCTATGGTTCATTCTCATTCTTCACCTCCATCCTCCATGGCAACTTCAAGAACCCTAAAGAGACATGGCTACTACACTATTCTATAGTAAGTCTTGGACGCGTCGGCTAGCAAACTTCGCGCCCGAGTTGCCTCGGTCAAGAGGCGGGAGCCCGTAAAAGATTCCGGCTACGTGGTGTTTTTCCGACGAGACGATGATGGACGGAGATTCCGCGAGAGATCTGAGTGGAGACGAAGACCGAAGGACACGGATCGCTTGGTATAATTCTTCACCCATCTTTTAGTTTGCTAGTTAGCTAGGTTAATGGCCCGATCCGGGTAATAAGTGCGCGGTGGTGCCGGTTGCAAGTTTTGCAAAGTTTTTGTTTCCGCGTTTCCGACGTCGGATCGACGGCCGGGGTGCCCCCGCGGGCTTACATTGGTATCAGAGCCACGCTATTAACCATGCCTAGCTTGCTCTAGTGTGTTTATAACTCGATCGAACAAAATCCCCAAAAACCGTATTTTAGTGCACATGTGTTTTCTGTCGAATCTTTTTTGTCTCGAAAAATTTTTCAGGTTGTTTCAGAAACATGTGTAGACAATTCTAAGAATTCTGGGAAAATTTGGAGCAGTGATTCGTTAGTACGACCGCGGAAACACGGCCAAACCCCTGGTTTGGCCGCGGTTCTGCGGTGGGATGGTGTGCTTATTGCACCAAAATTTCCCAGTAGGGTTTAGACTTGTAAATAGGGGTTTTGGGATATTAATTTTGGGCCCAGTTTTACTGTAAGTGCTACAGTAGTGTTTGGGGCCCACTTTTGTAATTTTTGATCGATCGGATATTTTAAACATGCTAGTTCACAGTATTTACATTATATCTGCGACCGTGAATGTCATTCGATCGGTAAATCCTGTCTAACTGCTATAGCCCGGTTAGACGGATTTGCGAACGTGACATTCACGTTGATGTTCCGTGTTATGCTGTGTTGTTGCGGATCGGTCGTGGGGGATAGCCTGGATGCAATAGTAGTACAGTTTTGTTTTATATGTACATTTGATATTGCGGGGCGAGCGTCCGACATGTGGACTGCCGTCACTGCCTGATTGTATTATTCTTTTGGGGCACGACCAGGTTGCGGTCGATGCACCCGTTGTATGTATATTTTACTTTCTGTACTAGGATTGCCCCACGGAGGGGTGCACGGGTAGCCGGGTTCTAGAGGGCAACAAGCCCGCATCTCATGGCGTTGAGACGGAGGGGGCTTTACTCTAGAATTGGCGGGCTATTCGCCGCACTCGTAGGGGGTACAGGTTGACCCAGGAGGGGTGCCCAAGTTACCGGATTCCGTGAAGTGCTGGGTGGTCCATTCACGTCGATGAAGGGGGCTGCCTCGCTTCAGGTTTTGGCGGGTAACTTGCCGCGCCCGTAGGGGTCTAGGTTTTCATTGCACAAGCTATCCACACGACCAGGGAAACGTCGGGTTTCAGCAGCGGCTCTGTGAAACCCGGGGATCCCAGATATCTGTATTGATCTGTGTTGCTATACATTTCTGTATTGTTGCATTTTTATCACGCCTTGAGCGAAAATTATATATTATATATATACTAGTAGATGTTGTATATGTTTTGCATCCGCGCTAGTCCAGTCCCCGCTCTGTCGTTAGTTAGCTAACCTAACGGGTGATGACGGGACCCAGTGGCGAATGCGGATGGCATATACGTACGTCAGTATATTTTCGTTCTTTGTGGTGTGATCAATTGATGGGACTGCGTTGATTTGGATCAATGCAAGTTAAACAAACCTATTCTGATGTTGTTGGAACACTTTTTTCAAAAAGCTGTTATTGTAAGGGCGTTCTCTTTTGTTTTGCATCGTGGTATTCAGTTGGAATATCCTGCTCCTCAGTCGACGAGGCAAGGGTCGAGATCCCTTCATCGGGAGTGACCCCTTGGACAGAAGTTTGCGTCAGGGCAATAACTTCACTATAGCCGATTACTTTTGCTTTGCATCGTGGTATTCAGTTGGAATATCCTGCACCTCATTCTACGGGGAAAGAGCCGAGATCCCTTCACCGGGAGTGACCTCTTTAGCAAAGGTTTTTGTCACTATATTTTTAAAAAAAGCTATCAGTTCTTTCAACGATATCAAGTTCATTACGTTAAAGGTTTTCGCCAGAAACCATTCGTAGCCCTCCGTCGTTTCATATGGATGTCAATAGTATTCAAGCTGTGTATGTTGGCCAAAGTCAAGGCACAATGTTTGGTAGCTGTTGGGTATTCATATGCTGCATAGATAGATGCGTTGGTTTGGGACAGTCGTGCTGCCATTTTGGCCAAAGTCAAGGGTAGGTACGGGTGGGTTCAAATTAACCAGGAGAATGACGGGTAGAACTTGACATGTGGCTTATGATATGTTGGCCAAAGTCAAGGTCATAAGAGTATGGGGTAGAAATCCACATCGGGAGTTTCAAAAGAACTGAAACTTGCCAGATATGCGCATACCTTCTGGAGTGTGATAACGTGAGCGGATTCCGTCACGTTATCATGCGATGAGAGTTGGATCCCGATTCCCACTGATGAGTTGGTTTACTCCTCGGGTGATCCCGGCTAATTCTTCTTTCAGGTTTGGGGAAGAATTTGACGTTACAGTAGGAGGTTTCCAGATTAGATAAAGTGATAACCATTCTGATCTAGGTTAGAGTGCACGCTGAGTGTTTCTTTTCTCTCTCTCTTTGGCAGCGACCATTGACCCGACCCTAGACTATGACTCAGTGACCAAGTTGACCGAACTTTCTTAACACTGGCTTTTGGATTGTCAGAGTTGCAAACCTCATTGCCACTCCTATTTTTACCCTTTTCTCCAGGACACCCCGTATTACTACGACCGTCCACTTCCATTGGACAAAACCATCGTATGGTTATATACGAACTCGAAGGAATTCGAGGATGGTTTCTGGTTCTGGAGAAAACGGATAGGACTATTCAGTTGTCTTTTCTTTTCACCTTCTCTCAGGTTGCCAGTACTCCTTGGTTTAGGAGTAGTACACCTATTACGCAAATTGGATAGTCTTCTTCCAAACCATAGGCTGGTGCCGACCGGTAGGGAATGAAGAAAACCAGTTAGCCTAAACGGTGTACATAAGGTATTAAGTTAAGACAAAGCAAGGGATTAGTAAGAGGGCAAAGTAAATTGCGACTGCTATTCACGACCAAACCAAGTATTTCTTCGCCAATCCTAAATCACCTTTGTATTTCTCCAGGACACTCCGTATCACTACGAAGATCCCAGTTTATTGGATAATCCATCGTATGGTTATATACGAACTCGAAAGGAACTTGTTCTAGTTCGGGGATGGATCCTGGTTCAGGAGAAATAGGAATAAGGTTCATTCGGTTGTCTTTTATCCTCACCTTCTCTCGCATTGCGAGTGCTCCTAGGATTAGGATAGTACACCCATTATGCTTATTGGATAGTCTTCTTCCATACCATAGGCTGGTGCCGAACGGTAGGGAAGGAAGAAAACCATTTGGCCTAAAGGGGTGTACAGAAGGTAATGACTAAAGACATAAGAAGGGATTTGGAGAGATGGCAAAGAATTATACGGTTACTGTTGTGAATCTGGATAATGGAAGAGGCATTGCTAGGAATACCGGGATACCCCATCGAAACATTTCAATGTTTCAGTTTCACTGTGTACTGTTAAAAGAAAACTGATTTCCCAATTAGACACTTGCTCCAGGGTATGTATTTACCAGGTTAGATTCTCACATCTGTATGGTTTTACAGATGATGAGTGGGAGCAAGTTATTGGGAATTAGGTGATCTTCCTCATTATATCGGGATTCGTTGTAATTGGTGATATTTGAGGAAGTCACCTGGGCTGTTTGCCGGTCGGCAAATATTTGGTTTTGAATATCCGTTGTTATGCACCAATTTCAAATTGATATATCTGTACGTCTATTTTTATAGAGTGAGACATACCTTTTTGAAATTATGTCTATGACATTTACCTATATCAGTGGATGGTTAGGTAAGGAGCATTGAACAGCGGTGTAATTCTTCTTAACCATAAGTACAGTTTTCAACCTACGACACACAGTGAATGAGTCGCTAGACTCAGGGGACTTATACAGAGTATTGTATATTGTCCAGTGTCCATTAGGACAGAGGGGTTGGTCCTCGTACTATATTCGGTTTACTTATAACTTCTCTAGTTCTTAGACAGGTGTTTCGTAGAAACACAAGGTCGAAGTTTTGAGAAGTTATAGGTATAAGAATAAAGTAGAGAACCAGATATTGCAAGTATCGGGATTCTTCAAGGTGATCGAAGATGTAGATACTTGTATATGGTATTCAGTTGATAGTAATGATTAAGAGAACTTGCTTCTCTTTCAGATTACTCATAATTGGAAGCATTCCTAAGTTGAGTAACGCTGATCGGCCTCTCTCCATTTACTTGACATGCACTGGAGATAGCTGCATGATTTGAATCTGGTTAAATTAAATCAGTGCCTCTGTTTCTGTATTGGATATATAACAGTTCATATCTTGACGTTGTTAAGATACGGGGAGTTGTCCGGCTTATGCTTGAAACCAGACTCTGGATAACTCAAGGCACGTTTCTGTAATGGCTGTTTGTGGGTTGACCCAGGCTATGACGAGGGTTGACTTTCTACCATCTGGAAGATCAATAGTGATATTGTTCTTGACTCGCCACAGTTTTATCAAAAATGGATTTTTTCAGAAAACAGTAGTGGGAGTATGGTAGAACTGGAAGTGATTCCAGAACCGCAAACGATTACTGAAGATTTGATAAGAAACTAAGGATTCAATCTGGTTTGACATTCCATTGGCCACTCCGCAGATATGGTGGGTAACCTCAGGCGCTCGAGAGGTACTTCGGTATGCTCAAGGACGGTGGCAGAGTGGTTCTTGTTTACCCAGACTTGCCATTGCTGTTGTTCCAGACTGTGAGACCCGGCAGGAGAATGAGTATAGCGTCGTTCTAAACTAGCTTTAGAAGCGTACGTCTATATGACTCTGCCAGAGGGTTGTCGTAGTCAGTGGGAGCAGCGGAAGCATTGGTGGACATCAGGCTTATGTCTATTTATAGACTTAAGCAGAAATAGCGGAGATAGATCATCTATTTCTGACGTGACAGTCATAGGTTTGACTTCATCAGAATAGGGGATGGATCTGTTAAGAAGGTAGTAGGGTATGATGTCCTGGTATTTGATGACATACACAGAGTAGGAAGTGATATTCCTATACTACGATCGGTTATACTTTGGTCGTCACACAGTGGTTTCTCCACACAGGACTTGGATATTATATCAGACATTCTGGTCACTAGATCTATGGTTTTAGATCTAGATTTGGGTGGTTTCCCAATCTGGGTACTTTGACCGCATTCTAAGAGTATTTAGAATGAACGACTTCTGGCATGGTGGTGTACCTGCAGGTAATGGAGTCACCCTCTCTAAAGGTGTCTTACAGACTAAAGGGGAGAGGGATGTTCATGATTGGCAGATCACTTGCTTAGGCAATTGAGTCAATCATGAGATGTCAAGTACCACACCAGATGTTGTTCTTGCAGTAGATGCAATAAGTTGATATTCATCCAATCCTGGAGAAACAATCGGAAGCAGCTTTAGAACATAAGTTGATGCTCTAGGGAATTGATAACGACAGCCTCCTTTAGGAGACAGTTATCATTCCAGGCTTCCAAGGTGACATGGATGGCAGAATGGCTGTCAGAGTTATAGTTTTCCTTCTGACGAGGGGCAGTATTTTGGACAGGTGGTCCAGGTGGATACTGAGGGAAGGCATGGCGTAGGATGCTGATTAAGTTCAGTTGACGATACAGTCTAAGAAGTTTGGATTTGAAGTTCATTTATGAGGTAGGTCCCATCAGACATCCAGACATTCTAAGACAGGTATTGCTCATTTCGGGAGATGGCTTTCTCCGCGAACTTGAGATATAGAGAGACATAGAAAGAAACACCAGAGCGGATCCATTCACTGAGGCTATTCCTCGAACGCAATAGTTTCGCAAACGAGCTTTGTGAGACTGACTAGTAGAGGAGTTGGGTGTTCGGTATCACACGGGCTATGAGTATACGACATCGCAATAATTAGCCTTGAGTGCAAGTGGGAGATTGTTGGAGATAGTGTCCTCAGAGTCAATTATTGGATCACAGGCACGTGATTGCAATGATTGAGGGGAGGACCTGTCCCAGTAGGACAGTCTTACTCAAGATGATAGTATGCTGTCTGGTTTACCTTTATCATCGTGTACTGCTTTAGGTGACCTTACAGGTCACTATTGCACGTTGATAGAGCCCCTAGGATTCTTGCTTGACTACCGGCAGTATGAGGGCGATCATATACGTGGGAGCTGGTAGTCTATAAGCACATCCTTAAATGGTCCCTAGTCGTGGGAGTTTCGAGACAGGGCATCGATACTCCAGAGTAGACTAGTGTATACAGTCGAGACCCCGACGAGGGGCGGTGGCCGGTCTCACAAGCCACTGGTGTCAGTTGGTTCACCTAAGATGTATACAGGTGCTCATTGGGTTATGAGTACACCGGACAGGACTCGCCGGGAACCTGCTAGTTGGGATTATACCAGACGTCAGATAGCAGTTCCCTGGTGACATGTGTACATGTTAGTTCATCGACCTGAGATATTCATTTGTCTCGTGTGAGTTCCCACTGTGCTTTGATTACTACCCAACCACGGCTCAAAGGAGTCGTGCAAACAGGTTTTAGTTGGGTACAGTCCCGAGCCACATGGAGGCAGTGAGCGGATCTGCAGGGGTTCGTCTCTCCCGGTATTGGGGGTGAGGTCGCGCTGTGTCGAGGAGAGCCAGAACATGAAAAGTCCTTGGCCAAGGCAGAAGATTTGCTGGTAGGTATTCCAGTAGTATCTCAGGGTGTTCTGGGCTACACTCCGACACGACTTGTACCGCTTTTGGGGGTCTGACTTTTACCAACCCCCTAGGCCCGCCATGCGATGCTCATAGACGAACGGACCGGACTGTACGGATATTGTCACTAACAGGCTCAGTAGGGTGTCAGGATGAGTGCGCTCATCGACGTCCCTTTTGGTCAATACCTGGTAGCCCGTCACATATTGGCTTATACCTCTGACGTGCTAGTGGTTAAATCCACAGCCAAAGTATTGACGAGTCTTTAGAGTCCACCACACATACAGTTACTCAGGTTTCGGGCGAAACGCTGTAGAGGCCGTATGGAGATATGGCAGGGTTCGATCAGATACGTGCGGTATTGCACGGATCGTGATCGGACGGTTTTTACTAGCCGGCTTTGGCTTAAGCCGGATCCTAGTATTAAATAGTGTAGTTTTGTCTCTTTGCATTTGTGTTCAGTGGGAATACAAATGCGGGCATGTATTTGCAGTAGTGGGGTTTTCCTGTAATTTATTACGGGATCAGTTTTCTGAAGTTGCCAGTTTGCATTCCGTTCCGGCCGGTTTTCCTTCATTCCTTCTCGGTCGGACTTTCTGATGGAGGGTGTTAATTGCAAGTTTGCAATTAACATTTAGTGGAGGGGTTTCTTGCATTATTGTAGCCTCTTCATCATGAGATTCTATTCTAGTCCATTCATTTGCTTTTCTTGTGATGGTTTTGTGAAAGGATTGAAATGAGAATTTGGTGTGACCTTTTTCTATTGGATTCATTCCTTTTTCTTCTATTGATTAATCTTTTCTTTTTCCACCATCATCCCCACAAGATGAAGGGCCGGCCACATCCTTGATGAGAGAGGGAGAGGATTCATTTTGTAAGAGGGAATTGATTAATCTCATTCTATTCTCTTGCTTGCCAAAAATTCCAAAGCCTTTTCTATGGTTCATTCTCATTCTTCACCTCCATCCTCCATGGCAACTTCAAGAACCCTAAAGAGACATGGCTACTACACTATTCTATAGTAAGTCTTGGACGCGTCGGCTAGCAAACTTCGCGCCCGAGTTGCCTCGGTCAAGAGGCGGGAGCCCGTAAAAGATTCCGGCTACGTGGTGTTTTTCCGACGAGACGATGATGGACGGAGATTCCGCGAGAGATCGGAGTGGAGACGAAGACCGAAGGACACGGATCGCTTGGTATAATTCTTCACCCATCTTTTAGTTTGCTAGTTAGCTAGGTTAATGGCCCGATCCGGGTAATAAGTGCGCGGTGGTGCCGGTTGCAAGTTTTGCAAAGTTTTTGTTTCCGCGTTTCCGACGTCGGATCGACGGCTGGGGCGCCCCCGCGGGCTTACACGTTTGGTGCGATTCGATACTAGGATTAGTGGTTGTCACGTGTAGCAACCTTAGTTGCGGTTTGTGGCATTGTCGCGAGCGCGTTTTGTGCACCTAGTGCGTGCGCGTCTAGTGAATACGCATTGGTTGACCTGTATCGTTGTTTCCATGACTATTCGTATATCTATTCTCTGATTTACTTATGTGCGATTCTAGGATCGGGTGCAGAGACGTCGGATGCGGCGCAGAAAGGAAAGGCTGTGATTGGATCAGACTAGCCGAGGCGTCCCGGTGAGTAGATGTGCACATCTATAGGGGATCGTCTAGATGGCGCGAGGCGCCCGACAGTAGGATTACTAGAAAGTGTTTGCAATTATATGCGTAGTTTCTTAGTTATGCATCTCATTGCATTGCATAATCTTATATATATATATATATATATATATATATATATATATATATATGGATACTATCTCATAGGACACTTGCACCATTACCATTGGTTCCTGCCGCACGTGCACTATTTTATGGGACAAACAGGCCATTGGTAATTGCTATGTCACGAACACTATAAAACTTGCTAGGATAGATATATGTGCAATTAAATCATATATGATCCGTAGATTTATACATGCATTTCATTTCATCAACATGGATACGTAGGATTGTTAGTCATGTACATACTTTATTGCATCATGATTCATGTATAGCTTTTGGCCGTACTTCTCATGATATATATACTACAGTATTCTAGATTTCCATCATCACTGGCATGTTTATATCTTGTGATTCTTCTCGAGGATTTCAGTATTATGAGATTTCTGGATTTTGGGAAAAACCGCAAGGATTTCATAAACTTATTATCATTTTAAAATGCAAGTTGCGGTTTTCTCATGATGTATGTGTCGTCTACCATGAGTTTTCATGATTGTTATTGGTTTTCGAGACCCGATTCGAGGAGGATGAACCGTTTCGGGTACATGGTGGGCCTGGTATGGTACCCTGAGGCGAGATAGAGATTTCGTGGGGATGACGATGAGCCCGGCAAGGGAGCACTGCCTACCGGTGATGTCTGACGCGGCGGATATCCGGAGGATACCGACGTGGTCGTGAGATAGATGATATGGGTCGACCCGAACCGACGGAGCCCTAGATTTTGAGATATTGAGACATTGAGATATTGAGATATTGAGACATTAACATATTGAGATTTATATATACACATCGTGTCGATGCTTGACACTGATTTTCTGACGACTTCAATGTTGATATTTCAGTTTAATTCACAAAAGGGTTTTACTAAGTAAGATATAGATCTTCACATATCAGACATATCATGATTTTCGTGTTGATTATATATTCATGTTGCATTCATATTTGTGCATCGCAGCATATTAGTATATGCAGGCTGTGACGCGCTTGCGTGCATACTTACGATAGCCTTACTAGATGTTACTTACTACTCACGAGTTGGCAACTCACCCCTGTTGTGCCACAGTATTTTCTAGGTCTGACCCGTCAGCGCAGTAGCGGTGGCGTACTTCCTGTTTTGTTTCATTACATCGTTTGGCAGTTTCGCTCATAGGTGGGTTTTGGAGGATTTTCTTTTATTTTGCCCCCACCATGTATATTATTTTGTATCTAGTATACTCCATCTACCCTTGTGTATATATATATGGGACTAGAAGGTGAGACTTGAGACTCGTATTTGTGGTTTTGCTATCGATGCTCACTTGAGCCGACGCGATACTTTCATGCTTTTATCTTATTTCGCATTAGTATGATATATTCATTGCATGTGTTTATGATTCCGCCTTTGGTGAAGATCTAGCTCCCGCTTGGGAATGCCGTTATTCATTTATATGTATTTTCGTGTTTTGTACCCGTCCGGGGGCCAGTATTTACAAAGGAGACTCTGCCGAAATTTTCGGGAATTTTGATTTTTAAAAAAAATGTTTAATGCAACTTGTTTTGGTTAAAAATCGCTTTCTTTCATAAGTTTTCCTTTACTCTATTTCTTATTTGGTTTAGATTTTTGGGCTTTAGCTTATTTAGATTATGTTACGCCTTTAGACATTTCGTAATTTAAGTGCCAGTCACGTTCCGTACTTTCGGGTCATGACAAAGTTGGTATCAGAGCAGGGTTTTACCTTTTCTGAGTGTAGGATGAACCTTGGTAGATGGAGTAGGTGACTTAAACAGAGTGACGTAGCATGTGTATATTCTGCGGCATACTTACGATACAATACTCTGCCTAAGTGACTGATTGATCGTTTTCGATTGTGTCGGTTATTAGAAAATTTAGTAGAAATCACAACCAAAAATATTTGACCGCAATCAATAACGGTGTCGGATGTAGCGCATTAGTGAGTACGGATCGTCCACAGGGATTGTACGATTCGTTCGTATTTTGTTTTGTTTGAATTGAAAATTTAAAAGTAAAGCAAAAATGATTCAAGATTTATATCGATGAATTTCAAGAATCAACTAAATCAAATCAAGAATCAAGAAAGCGATAAACATCAAGAATCAAGAAAGATAGAATTCCAATTGATTTAGGTTTCAAGATTTGAAGTAAAGCTCGTAGGAATCGATTAGATCGTAGATGTGATGAAGACTAACAATTACCGTTTCTTATCCATTAACAAGTTGATGCTAAATCGATGTAGATTCATCGAGGATCAAGGATCTTGCGAAGAATTAGGGTTTCTCATCCTATCCTTTGTCCTTTCGATGAATCACATTCACTAGATAGCTTCTTGAAAATCGAATGATTGATCGTTGATCTCTAGATCGTGCGAAAGGAATCGAGAACGCATTTGCATCGATCTAGATCATCGATCATTCAATTTTCAAGAATTTACAATTGTTATAAGACTTAAGAAAACGTTTAAAGATTCATCAACATCATCATTCTACAATCATTTCGATTCCTCCACGAGCGGAGTTTTATTCAAGCATCATCACGAAGAATACATTCAAGAATTGAATACGAATCATAATGCTCGAATTGAAATATAAGCAAGTTTAAAGAATCTTCACCTTTATTATATCAACAACTAGATACAACTCTCAAGAACTACAAGAGGAAGGAACTTTGATCGTCGACTCTAGCATCGCTCGGCTCCTTGAGTCGTGGATCGGCTTGGATCTCGTGCTCCGTTGAAGTTCGGCTTCGCTTCTAAAGGTTGGTTGAAGACTTGCTTGCTAGAACTCAAAGGATCTTGAATTTGAGGTTTGGATTAGGATTAGGGTTTGGCACAAGTCTTGTCACTAAACTTGTGGGAGGATGAAGAACTAAAGATTAGTTCAAGATTAAGGAAGAAGTAAAGAGTGATTAGCTTTCAACAACCAAAGATTAGCCATTAACCCTAGATTTAGGCTCTCTTTTATAGACTTCCAAAACCCTAGATCTAGGATTCAAATTTGAATTTCCCTCCAAAATTTTGTTATAGGGAGAGGCTTCTAGAAGTAGTTAGTTAGGGTTTAGCTTCTACCTTAAGCTAGGAGATTAGGGAGAAGGTTCTAGGCACTAATGTAGTTTAGGTGAAGCTTGTTGTGGAAACTTGGGGTGTTTAGATTAGAACCCTAGGGCTTGCTGATCTGGCAGAATGTTCTGGAGTAATCTGGAGATTGAAGTAGCTTGATGAAGTGTACACACCGAGGGAGGAGTTCTGGAGCTGAAATTGCATGATGACGTGTCCAAGCCGCTGCGGTTCCGCGGCGCAAGGTGGCTCCGGCCGCGGAACCGCGGCCATGTGGCTGAGCTAGGGTTTCAAACTTCATATGATGCTTTGTTCTGTCTTCAGGTGTACTTTCTGATATGTTGATTCTCTGAATGCTTCTTAGATCATTGCCAGATTCCAAATCCTTGAGTTGTCGTATTTTTAACGGTCTTTGTTTTGTAAATTTGACCGATCTTCTGTAATTTCCTGCACAGACTTCGAAACACAAGTTGCGATAAGCAAGAATGATGCGATGCTATGAAATACAGTCAATTTCCCTTATAGTGCCGGTTTTAAAGTCTAACACATGCAATCTGATATTTTACGACTGTTTTGCTAATATGTGCTATATGAATGCCGAACACTTCTAGATGAGTACAAAAGATAAGGAAATTGCCGGTTTAAAGATGCAGTATTTTCGACTGATCAGTGACCTTAGGATTTATGATTGCTTGTACTTCTCTTCCTCAATTTTCGTATATCCTCTTGATTCGATTTCAATGTTCGTATCAATCCTATTTCTTGTTCCGGACACTATGTTGCCAAGGACTACTAGGGCCCAGTTGGCTGCCGCTAGAGATGAGGTCGGGACAGGTTCGTCTGAGACGGGGACCGACCAAGACGGTACACCCATCCTTCAGGAGCAGGTTGATTCACCTTCTACAGACCCTATCGCTAGGCTGGAGGCCAGTGTTCAAGACTTACGCCAGATGATCAGATCCTTGATAGAGATCAGTCGAGCGCAGAGATCGGATATTGCTCCCCCTACGGTTGTTTCGAGACCAAGGCGGATTCGCACTGATATAGCAGCTCCTAGGCGTGTCCGCAGAGGTCGTGGTGGATTCTTTAGGGGTCAGTTATATCGTTTTTGCTCACATGATCAACAGCAAACGCCAGGATGTTTCAGGTGTGGGAGTCCATATCACCTTGTCAGAAATTGTACCGTGAGGCGACAGAGTGGAGCATCAGTCTCACATGTTGCTCCACCACTTCTACCACCTCCTCCGAGCGCATTACCTTCTGCACCCGTTGTTGTTCCTCATCAGATCGGTGCCCAGAGAGGCCATGGTCTTAGTGGTCCCTTTCGGAGGGGACGAGGTGTCCGAGGCAGACGGCTGATCGCGGGAGGAGGACAGGCCCTAGCTTATATGTTGACTCCCCAAGACGCGCAGGCGTCAGGCGTAGTCGTAGCAGGTATTTCTCGGCGCTTTCTTTTAATGCGCGCTTTTGTTTGAACGGGTATCTATGCATTCTTTTATATCCACACTTTTGTATCGAGGTTTAGCCGATAATAGTCCTTGTTTAAATTGCCGCTGGTTGTTATTATCCTGTAGGAGAGTCTTTTGCCGCTCGATATGTTTTTTCATTCATGTTTGTTTTGTTCGTATCAGAGATAGGGATTCTTCTGTCAATTTGATACTTCTCGGTATATTTGACTTCGAAGTTCTTCTGGGCATGGATTGGTTAGCCACGTGTTATGCAGTCGTGGACGGCCGTAAGAGGGCAGTCAGATTTAGTTTCCGGGTGAGCCAGTTCTCGTTTGTTTTCGGGGAGACCGTAGCGTCGCCTTTTCCGGGTTGATTTCTTCTTTTCGCCCCCGTCAGCTTTTGAGAAAGGATGTCGAGGATTCTTAGCGTATGTTCGAGATGTTGGAGCCGCAGAGGTCCCGTTGGACCAGGTCCCATTGTGAGGGAATTTCAAGATGTCTTTCCTGACAAGTTGATTGGTTTGTCGCCAGAGCGCGATGTTGGGTTCTTCTTTGACTTGATTTCCGGCACAGAGCCTTTTCATTTATTGCCATATCGGATGGACCCGGCAGAGCTGAGAACTGAAGGAACAGTTGCAAGATTGTTGGATAAAAGGCTTGTTCGTCCGAGTGCATCACCTTGGGGAGCTTCTGTCCTGTTCGTCAGAAGGTGACCGTTTGCGTCTATGTTTTGGTTATCGTCAGTCGAATCGGATTACTGTGCGGGATGTTTCTCGAAGATGGACTTGCGATCAGATTACCACTAGTTGCGGGTTCGAGGGAATGATATTCCGAAGATTATTTTTCATACAAGTTTGGGCGTTATGAGTTTTGGTGATGTCGTTCGGGCTCACCAACGTCCCAGCAGCGTTTATGGATTGGATGAATCGAATATCCAGGCCGTTCTTGATCAGTTTATCATCGTGTCCAATGAGAACGTCTTAGTGTACTTTTAGAGCCGAGTGAAGCCTGGGCAGTAATTGAGGATTGCGTTGCAGACTTTGAAGGAGCGCCAGTTATTCGCTAAATTAGCCAAGCGTGTTTTCTTGTTTGATGATGTTGACTTTTTGGGTTGCGTGGTTATGAGAGATGGTACGTATGGAACCGAATGAGATCGAGGCCACTAGACACTGTCCCATACATGTATTAGTGACGGAGGTTCGCAGCTTTTGGGTTGGCCGAATTCTATCGATGTTTCGTGCAGGATTTTCTCATAGCTGCAACGTTGTCCGGGTTGATCGAAAAGGAGTTTTTTTCCTTGGACCGAGGCGTGCGAGCAGAGCTTTCAGCAGTTGAAGACTCGTTTGATGTCGGCGTCAGTTTTATCTATGCCTTCGGGATCAGGCGGTTTTGTTGGTTTTTGCGATGCTTCTCGGCAGTTGAAAAAGCATGAGTAGAACTATTCCATGCATGATATAAAGATGGCTGTAGTGATTTTTACACTTAATAATTGGAGACGAGTCGAGCCAGATATTTATGGATCACAAGAAGCTTAAGGTATATTTTTTAGCAGCGAAATCTAATTTTAAGACAGCGCCGATGGATGGAACTAGTGAAGACTATGACTGCGAGATTCTTTATTGTCCAGGCAAGGCGAATGTTCTGGCAGATGCTTTGAGTTGGAGGCCCGGAGGTAGCTTTTGTTGTTTGAGCACAGTTTAGAGATAGATGACGGCAGAATGGCGGATTCTATGTGACAGCCGAGTACATTTCGAGTCTACTTCGACCGGGGGACAACTTGTCCGTGTCCGTGCACATCCACAGTGATTTGACCATATCCGTGATGCATAGTCCGATGACGTTCGTTAGTCAGAGATCATGGAGTAAGTTCGATAGGGCCGAGATTCATAGCTCATGATTTATGATCAGGAAGTACTGTGATTTGGGACTCGACTATGTGTGCCAGATTCCGAGAGACTGAGACGCAAGATTTTAGACGAGGCACATCAGTCGACATATAGTGTTTACCCGGTTTCCACCAAGATGTATCCTGACGTATGAGATGTCTACAGATGTGAAGGGATGAAGAGTGATATCACAGATTTTGTTTCGGGATGCTGACTTACCAGCAAAGTCAAGGCCGAGCACCCGAGGCCAGCTGGAGAATTACGACTTTTGCCCATTCCAGAGTGGAAATGTGAACATATTTCTATGGATTGTATCGTGGGTCTACCTAGGACCAGTTGAGAGTATGCCTCTATTTGAGTGACCGTAGACCGTTTGACGGAAGCAGCTCATTTTCTGCTAATGAAGACCACTTTCAGATTCATTCAGTATGCTCAGACATATGTTGATGAGATTGTGTGACTACTTGGAGTTCTGACTTGTATTGTGTCCGACAGAGGCACCCAGTTCGCCAGCCGACCATGGCAGAAACTTCAGGAGGCTTTGGACACCAATTAAGTTTCAGAATAGTTTTCTATCCGCGGACCGACGATCAATCAGAGCGGACCATATAGATTCTTGAGGATGGGACCGAAAGGATTCAGTTGATTCGGAATAGAATAAGAGCGGCCTAGGGCAGGCAGAAGTTTTATGGTGATAGACGCCGTTGGCAATCATGTTTTCTTGAAGGTTTCTCCGATGAGGGGCATGTTGAGATTCAGGAGAAAGGGAAACATAGTTTCAGATATGTGGGTTCTTAGAGATTCTCGAGCGTGTCGGCACAGTGTTATTGTTTGGTTTTTCCCACCTGACTTTTTAGATGTTCACCTCGTGTTCACGTATCGATGCTCCGCAAGCACCTTCTTGGTCCCTATCATGTGATACAACATCAGACGATCCAGCTGGAGCACAACCTTTCTTTCACAGGAGCGGCCGATAGTCGTTCTATATCGGCAGGTGAAGAAACCAAGGTCCGAGAACATACCGTCCGTTATTGTTTCTTGGCGTGGTCCGAGCGGCGAAGAGGACATCTGGGAAGCCGAGAACGAGATGAGAGAGAGCTATTCATGTAAGTCCACGTTGCTCACCCCGGTTCTTACGGGGAGGCGGAAACGGCGAAAAACAATTATTTAGCGCAAAGGCAACATAGACTAAAAGCCGGATCTTTGCTAAACTAGAAACTAGCAAACTACAAGAGGCGTTAACTACTATGCCGTAGAAATTATACCCCACGACACCAGTCCTTCGGGTCTTCTCTCCGCTGTCCGGCTCATCCATCCACGCTCCGAGGGTCGATCTGGACCTTGGTTACCTTCGCGGCCTTCTTGAGTCGAAGACGATCCACCCGAAAGATGTACACTGAGCTCCACCTCGAGCCCAGGCAACTAGGGCAACAAGATCGCTAGTCTTGATATCCTAGGTTGTGTAGAAGAGGTTGATGGAAGTGTTTGTCTTTGTGGATTCTTTTTCTCTCAACACATGAGATCAAAAGAATTTATCAAGAGGAGGAAGATAAAGGAGATCAAGCAACCATGGAGCTCTCTTTCTTTCTTCTCACATGCAAGAGAGAGAATGAGAAAAAAGAAATGAATTATCAACTAAAGAAAAAAGGGCACCATGGTTGCAATAATACTAAACATCATCATTACAAAATCTATCATGATAAATTTGATGGCTACATTGACATGACCATTTTCATAATCTAAAAAGAAAAAGAAAACCAAAGAAGAGTGTAGATCTCTCATGAAGGTCAAGGTCAACTTTGGTCAACGGGTCAACAAAGTCAAGAGTGGTCAAGGTGGTCAAATGGTCAAAGCAATTAGCCATCACAAAATTATCACTAAAAGGATTAGTAAATAATGTCTCCGGCTCATAATGATTTTGACCGAACGAATTGCCAAAACCCTAATGAGCCTGCCGCATAACGGTTTTGGCCGAACCAACTGCCAAAACCCTAATGAGGCACCTCATTCTTCATCGCTCCTCAAAACTGTGCATACACACCCGCATCCGTATTCCGTAGAATGCGAATGGACATAAGACAAAACAAATCCATCTGTGCAATACTAGGATCCGGCTTAAACCAAAGCCTACTAGTATTGCCTGCCCGAACAGCATACGCACACAAGTGTATGTAAGTGATCGCAGCCCTGCCGTAAAACCATACGGCCTCTACACGTTTCGCTCAGTGCAGGGAAACTCTCTCTGTGGGACTCTAAAGACTCGACACTACGCTGGCAGTGGGTTTAACCACAGACCGCAAGCGGTACTAGCTGTACGTAACGGTCCCCAGGTAGATGTCGATAAGAAGGCCGATGAGGTAAACCCATCCGAACTCCTACTGAGCCTGTATGTGACAATCTCTGTACAGTCCGGTCTGTTCATCTGATACATCGCATGGCGGGCCTAGGGGGGCGGTAAACGTCAGTCCCCTACTAGCGGTACAAGTCGTGTCGGAGTGTAGCCCAGAACATCTGAGATAACTCTGGAAACCTACCAGTCTATCTCGCTTGCCCTGGCCAGGGACTTTGTGTAATGGCTCTCCTAGACACAGTGCGATATCAACCCCCAATACCGGGAGAGACGAATCCTGTCTAACCGTCACTGCCTCCAAGTGCTTCGGGAATGCACCCAACTACTACCTGTTTGCACGACCCCTTTGAGCCGTGGTAGGGTAGTAATCAAAGAACAATGGGAACACACTCGAGGCGAAGTGACAGTGTCAAGTCAACGGACTAAGCTGTACTCATGTCACCTGGGAACTGATAACTGACGATAGGTATAATACCAACCAACAGTTCCTGATGAGTCCTGTCCAGTGTACTCGTAACCTAACGAGCACCCGCATACTATCTCCAGTACGACGTACTGATGGCTGTGGGACAGACCACCTCCCGTACTGGGATGAGAAGTGTATACGCTAGTCTACTCCGGAGTATCGATGCCCCGTCTCGATAGTCCTACGACTAGGGACCTGTATAAGGATGTGCTTGTAGATTACCCAGCCCCCACTAGTGTGACTGCCATCACAACGCTGGTAATCAAGCAAAGATCCTAAGGGCTCTACTAATATGTATAAGCGATATGCTAAAAGAAACACATGCACATATTGAAGTAGAAACAAACCAAGTAGCATACTACCATTTTGAGCAAGATTGTCTATACAACTGTGAATATCCCAAGCTTCCATTAAGTAATATACAAGCTAGTATGATACAGTAATGGCATCTAGGGCATATACACTAACAATCTCCCACTTGCACTAGGGCCATGTACTGGTGTATCGAAGACCTATCATCTCGATTAGCCGCTCGAACTGAGTCTGGGGTATGTCCTTCGTGAATGGATCAGCAGTGCTATCTTCCGTATTTACTCTCTTCACCTTGATCTCCCGGCGATCTACGATCTCCCTGATCAGGTGGTACCGCCTCAAAATGTTCCTGGACTTCTGATGGGACTTGGGTTCCTTCGCTAAAGCTATAGCGCCGTTGTTGTCACAATACAGCGGTATTGGATCAACACTGGTTGGAACCACCTGAAGCTCCGTGAGGAACTTCTTTATCCAGACAGCTTCCTTTGCGGCATCGCAAGCATCTATGTACTCCGCTTCCATAGTTGAGTCAGCAACGGTTTCCTGCTTGGAGCTCTTCCAGCAAACCACCCCTCTATTGAGGGTAAAGACATAACCTGACATGGACTTGGAGTCATCCTTATCACTCTGGAAGCTGGATTCAGCAAAGGCCTCGATCTGGAGGTCTTTTCTGCCATACACCAAGAACATCTCCTTAGTCCTTCTCAGGTACTTGAGAATGTTCTTTACTGCTATCCAGTGTTTCTCCCCTGGGTTCGACTGATACCGGCTTACAACGCTTAATGCGTATGCTACATCTGGTCTGGTGCATAACATCGCATACATTATAGAGCCTACCGCAGATGCGTAGGGTATAGATGACATGCGAGCCCTTTCCAAATCAGTCTTGGGAGACATCTTTTTGGAGAGGGTGATTCCGTGACAACCCGGTAGATTACCGCGCTTGGAATCTTCCATACTAAATCGTTTTAGTATGGTGTCTATGTACCTCGACTGTGAAAGTCCCAACATACTCTTAGATCTATCACGATAGATCTGGATCCCCAGAATGTAGTTGGCATCGCCCAGGTCCTTCATGGAGAACTTCTGTGACAAGAATCCTTTGACTGATTGTAGCATAGGAATATCATTTCCTATTAGGAGAATGTCATCCACGTACAAGATGAGGAATACCACAGTTCTCCCTACAATCTTACTGTAAATGCATGGTTTATCTGGGTTTTTGATAAAGTCGAATTCCTTGACAGTATCATCAAAGCAGATGTTCCAACTCCGTGATGCCTGCTTCAGTCCATAAATGGATTTGAGCAACTTGCACACTTTACCGCTGCTCCCACTCTGAATGAATCCCTCCGGCTGATCCATAAAGACGCACTCTTTCAAATTTCCATTTAGAAAAGCCGTCTTTACGTCCATCTGCCAGATCTCATAATCGTGGAAGGCAGCAATGGCAAGAAGGATCCGAATGAATTTGAGCATAGCCACTGGAGAAAAGGTCTCGTCATAGTCCAAACCAGGTCTTTGACGAAAACCCTTTGCTACAAGTCTAGCTTTATAGGTTTCAACCTGCCCATCTACACTAATCTTCTTTCTGAAGATCCATTTGCAGCCTACGGGTTTTACCCCTTCTGGAGCAAAGTCCAAAGTCCAAACTTTGTTGGTGTACATGGAATCCATCTCGGTCCGCATTGCATCCAGCCATTTTACCGAGTCACCGCTCTGAATGGCTTGCTGGTAGCTAGTAGGCTTACCATAGTCAATGGTGCAATCCTCTCTATCCCCGTCTATGAGAAAACCGTAGTATCTCTCGGGCGGATGGGACTTCCTACTACTCCTGCGGAGTTGTCACGACCCAAAGTTTGGCCCGTGACCGGCACTTAACCACGTAACGTCTACAGGCGTGACGCGACTAAGTGAACCGAAAACGCAGAAATCAAACCAGTGAAAGTAAAGAGTGTTATAAGTTTTAAATGAAAGCACTTACTAACATGTTAAGAAATCTAAGTAAACAATCACCAAGATAACAATATACGACGCCGTAGCGAAGATCAAGATCCACAAGTGGGAACATCACAGATAGGATAAACTGCAAGTACAGTCGGCTCACAACGAGCTCGACACCAGAATACAAATATAATACATCATCGTCGTCATACTGTCTCTAAGTCAAATACATACATGGTAGATGGAGAATACTAGATACAACAATGTACATAACTGAAAGATAAACAGATACCGTACAAAACCCATCTATCAGCAAAAGAGCTAGTACACCAACTATGGGGGTATCTGTGTCAAAAGATGCAAAAGCAGCCTGCCGCGACTACTCCGAAGGGCAACCTGCAAACACTGTGGCACAACGGGGGTGAGTTGCCAACTCGTGAATAGAGATAACATATAAAGATAATCGCGAGCATGCACGTACTGCGCTACTCTATCATATGCCAACGGATGATATCAATATGTGATAAGCAGTATGTACAATAATCATGCAAGTGCTCTATCAGGTAATGTGACTACAGGATGAGGTATAATAATAAATGCTGAGCATGGGCAATATAACATCTACACGGAATGTCAACGTGGAATATATAATCGGTGTCCATCAATGCACCCAGATCCCCCAAATAGCTCAGGCGCCGGCACTCTCATCGGCCTTCAAATCCTGTATATCTCTGAGAATCCCGAGTGCCCAACATCGGCACCCAAATATCATAAATACTCGTGTCCAGCATCGACACGCAAATCCTCAACCATCGGGCCCCGACAGTCCGGGTAAGCCCACGGGCTCTGTCTGCGGTATCGGCCCTCGGCCCCGGCAGTACGGATCACCCCACATACATCTATCGACTCTGATCAGTATCCTCCGGATAACTGTTAGGTCCAACCAATCACCGGTAGGTAGTAGTCCCTCTGCCAGGCTCACCGTCTACTACACAGCGAAACCGTTCTCACCCCGGGGTACCATACCGGGTCCACCATGTACCCGTAATCGGCCTCAACCAGCTCCTCGATTCGGGTTCGCATATATCACTCAAGCACCGAGAAAACACATGGTGGACGCACCGAAATATCATTTCAAGGGAACCGGGTTTTTAAATGATTACATATTTGAAATAGCCACGGTTCCCAAATCCAGAAATCACATGTAATCCAAACCAAAATGCAAGTCAATGATCCGATATGATATGTGCGTCAAATATAAATATCATGTCAAGTCACATATAGATAAGCTACAATATAATGATTCGATGTGATATATGTATCAAGTATGAATATCATATCAAGTCACATATAGATAAGCTACAATATAAATATCCGATGTGATATATGCATCAAGTATGAATATCATGTCAAGTCACATATAGATAAGCTACAATAAAATGATCCGATGTGATATATAATCCTACAGTGTGCGTGTCATGGTAATTACTAACGGTGTGTGTGTAACATGCAGGATAGTGCTCGTGCAACATGGACCGTTAGTAATGGTGCGGTGTTCTATCAATTCTAATTTATATCCATATAGCAGGGAATGCAGTATGCACTAAATAGTAGCCATGAACAGTCAATGTATAAAAAAAAAACTATAAGGTCCTATCAGCCCTGACGTAGAACGCCATGCGGGCGATATCCCCGTAGATGTGAAATCTACTCACCGTAGTCTCTCGCTAGGTATAGCCAACAACTTGTTTTCTCTTCTGCGCGGCGTCCGCCGTACTCGCCTGCGAACCTAGAATTACACAATATATCACACATAAGCTTGAAGTCACACAAACGCGATATTAAAGCTGAACTAGTAACTCGTGTCGTGAACCAAGCGTGCGTGTGCGCGATACGCTAAAACGTGTGGTTACGCGCCTGAAACCACCCCGACGCGTCGCGATACGCAGAAACCCCAAACCCACACACACGTATCACGCGTGTCGTGAAAGATTGAAAAATACGGGAAAATAGGTATTCCACTCCAGATTTTGATACAGAAAAGATATTGTAAGACTATATATACCAAAATAACCCACATAGCAGCAGACACCAACACCCCAAACCCCAACCCAAAGCACCCCCATCTGGCCGCAATTTGCGGCCAGAATGCATATTTCGGCGGCCTGGGTAGGGAATTGGGATCCCAGGTTTTGTGTGTGCACTCTATACCCCCATACATGCTACAGTAACATCTAGTTTCACTCTGAAATAACTCGGGTAGCAGCAGATCCTACAGAGCCTTATTTCTAGTTAAAATCCACACTTTTGCACTAAAATCAAACTTTAGGGTATTTTGGTGCAAACTGAGACAAAACCTGGCCTAAGATAGCTCTAATAACACATAATAGAGCTAACACAACTAATAAAACCCTAATCTAACATGTGAATCACAAATATCCTTTAATATCACTAAAAAAGCACAAAAATGAGATTTTTACTAAAGAATACAACAAGTTTAAGGAAAAGGAGTGCTAATATGAGTTAATACCTTCTAAGAACCTTGTAGAACACCAAAAGTTTCAGCTTTCCCCTCTAGTGTGCAGATTTGCTTCAAACACCTCAAAAAACTCACTTTTCCTAAGGTTTGGTGAAGGAAATGTGTGGTTTTTGTGTAGGATTTGTTTGGAAATCAAGGAGAAGTGAAAAGAGAAGAGAATATGGAGAAAAATGGAGGGTTTGCTGCTGGAAATTTCTGCAGAATTTTGAAGTGGGGAAAAGAGAGAGAGAAGGGAAGAAAATGGGTCAAAAAAGTCAAAGTTTCATACCTAACACCATGCTCATTTATTTTATTAGGAGTTTGAATTATGAAAAGGGTTATGAAAAGATTAAATGATGGGGGATAGGTTAGCAACCATGCAACAAAAGAAAATGGTTAACATGCTACCAAAAACCCTAAGTCGTGCAAGTGTGCACTAACACAAGAAAATTCCCAATATGCTAACACTACTAAATATAACTAATAATCCTATGAACACATATATAATAACACGTACGATCACTAATTATCACGAAAGACATTCAAACGGAAATTCAAAGTGTTACAATCTACCCCCCTTAAAGAAATTCGGTCCACGAATTTAAAAATCTAACTATACGCACCTTCAAAAAGATGGGGATACCTCTTCCTCATCTCGCTCTCGGTCTCCCAAGTGACCTCCTCGCCGCCTTGGCCATGCCAAAGTACCTTGACGGACGGTATCTCCTTCGACCTCAATTTCTTCACTTGTCGATCCAAGATCATCACCGGCTGCTCTGCATAGGAAAGGTCGCGTTCAAGCTGGATCGTCGGGTGCTGAATCGCATGCGAAGGATCATGAAGATATCTAAGGAGCATCGAAACGTGAAATACGGGGTGCACGTCTGGAAAACTGGGCGGAAGGGCTAATCGATACGCAACCGCACCAATACGCTCAAGGATCTCTAAGGGGCCCACGTATCTGGGACTAAGCTTCCCCTTCTTCCCAAACCTCATCACGCCTTTCATTGGGGAGACCCTCAAGAAAACATGATCACCAACAGAAAACTCAAGTCTGCGCCGACGACGGTCCGCATAAGACCTCTGCCTACTCTGGGCTGCTCTCATCCTATCGCGAATCAACTGGATCTTCGCGGTCGTCTCCTCCACAATCTGCGGTCCTAAGATACTGCTCTCACTGAGCTCCGTCCAACAGGTGGGCGATCTGCATCTCCTCCCATAAAGAGCCTCAAACGGTGCCATCTGAATGGTGTTGGATATATGTATGCCCTAGATGCCATTATGTGATAGTGGATGTATCTATACATGTATATATATATATATTCAGTATGCATTCTTGCTCGACATGATAGTATGCTATCTGGTTCTTCTTTATCTGACATGTTGATTTGATCATGCTTTTATTCATTCATACATGCTGATAAAGCCCTGAGGATATAGGCTTGACTACTTTGATTATGATATAGATCATACTAGTGGGACATCTGTAGTCTGTAAGCATATCCTGGAATATCCCTAGTCGTAGGTATATCGAGATGGGGCATTGATATACCAGAGTAGACTAGCGTATATGATACTAGACCCATTCGATGGACAATGAATGTTCCCACATTCATCGATGTTTGACATCAAGATCATATACGGGTGCTCAGTGGTGACTGGGTACACTGGACAGACTCGCCGAGAACTCCTATATGGAATTATATCTATCGTCGGATAGCAGTTCTCAGGTGACACTGGTACAGGTTAGCCTGTAGACCCGAGATCGTCATAGAGTCTTGTGTGTTCTCCCACTGTACTTTGATTGCCACCCTACCACGGCTCTACCGAGTCGTGCAAACAGGTGGCCGTTGGGTACAGTCCCGAGACACACGAAGACGATGAGCGATAGGAGGGGTTTCGTCTCTCCCGGTATTGGGAGTTGATGCTGTGCTGTGCCCGACTGGTTATAACAGCAAGTCCCTGGCCAGGGCTGCTGAGAATTGCTGATAAGTGTTATCAGCAGTTTCTCGATCTGTTATAGACCATTCACCGGCACGACTTATTGAGTTATTGGGGTCGACGTTACCATCCCTAGGCTCGATATGCAGCATATCTGACGAAGAGACCGGACTGTACGGAAGTGTTGCCGGTTGGCTCGACGGGAGTTGTAGCAGGTTCGCTTGTTTTCTTCTGATCGCTCAATACCCGGGTGGCCGTTACGTTTAGCTGACCACTTGCGGTTTGGGGGTACTTGATATGATCATTACCCTCTGCCGGAGTATTGACGAGTCTTAGAGTCCCACACAGGAGTTACCTAGTCCAGGCGAAACGTTGTGGTGCGCGTATATGATATGCGCATGGACCCGATTAAAATGCGCGTATGTGATACCGTACATTGATCGGGCGGCTTGCTTTTGGTAGGGTCATATGAGATATGACCGGATTGATAAATCAAGTGTTGATTTATCATCAAACCATTAGTTTTCTCATTTGAAACCTTTCTAGAATTTGATGGATGTATGCATACATGCATGTGTTTCTTTCTTTCATTCTAGTTTCATGCACATGTGGATGTGCATACATGCATACATACATACACCCATCTATCATGGTTGTTAGCACATGGAAATGGTGGCAATATAAGACTCACACCATGGATTAAGTAATGTATTTTTATTTGATTTTGTATTTAAATCAAAATTGAAAAGAAAAGGATAATCTTTACTAGCTTCTACATTCTTCTTCTAACCTAACCAAGCTCACCTACCTCTAACCTTGGGTTATCCTTCTCTTTATCATTTAAAACTCAAGTTAAATAAACTCTCCATCACTTAACCATGGTTGGATGTAAGAAGGAATAAAATATAAAATGTTATATTTCATTTCTTTTTCTAATGGTCATCTTTTATCTTTTACATTTGCTAAAAAGAAAAGCCACCATCTTCATCCTCCTTCACCATTTGCTCTCTAGGTTTTTCTAGTGAGTTAAACACACTTAAAGAAAGGTTTTTGAAGTGAGATTCCAAACCACAACATCATTCTATGAAAGTTTAGCCAACTTGTTTAGAGTGTTCTCTTCGGTTTTACGAAGTTGCGAGCTTGGACGGGGAACTCCGGGTGGATCGTCGTAGACGCAAGAGGACTTCAAGAGGACCTCCATTCAACACCCTAGAGACCAAGGAGTCCAGCGAAAGGGAGCTACAAAGGTTGTAGTCTCGAAACCCTAGTTTTGTTCGCTTTAAATTTCGAAACCCTAATTTTCTAGGATCGATTCCTTTGCATGCTTGTTTAGCATCATCAAAATTCAAACTTTTGGACATGTGATGCTTCAAAACTCTTCATAGGGTGCTAGGCAAACCTTTCATTGGTATCAGAGCCGACCTAGAACATTAGGCGACACATTTACGAAGTAAAAATCCCTATCGAACAAAAATACGACGTTTTTGGACCCTCTCTGGACAAATTTTAAAATCTGACTTTTTTCAGAATTAAAAATACTTAAAAAATACAGCAGGGAAATCTAAGAATTGTGGTGAAATACGATATAGTGAACAGTCCATATGGCCGTGGAACCGCGGAAATTCCTTGCTTAGGCCGCGGCTCCGCGGCCGTACAGTGGCATCATGCTATGAAAATTGCACCATAATTCCTAGGTCTGCTAGTATACTGTTTTAGGTATGTTTAATCTGAATATAGTACTGTATTGTCTGGAGATGGTTTTGGACGCATAGATTCGATCGGTATTTTCATTTCGTTGCTTTTCCGGGTAAATTAGAAAGTATTGAAGTGTTTGAACGAGTATCATTTGCTCACTATTCACGGGGTTTGAATACTTTGGAGATACATGCAAGTCTTTTTGTAGTGGTCCCTCTAGAAGACAACAAACCTTAACTCGATTATGTGACCGTCTTGAACTGCCCTTTGAACCTTAGGGTTTGGGGCAGTACGGCATGCCACATGTGAGGCGTTGGCTTGACCCTTCTACGGCTGGACCGCTACTACTGTGTCACACTTCGGATTTTTTGAACCCTGCTCAAGTGTTGAGCTTTAGTGAATCTTGGGTACTTGATCGTTCGTTCGAAAACTTTAATACTGTCTGTTTATCTGGAATCTGATACAATATGGGGAATTCATAAAGTTTAGGCATGAAATACGAAATATGTGATATTTCGCATTTATGATGTCTAAAGAGAATGTGGATTCCAAATATTGTAGTTTTACACTTTCTTTTCTGTGACCGTAAGTGTAGTATGTTCGATATTGCCGGTTTCGTTGCTATACGTCAACGACAATTGGGGTACGCATACTTACTTACGTTGATGATATATGATATTATGTGTTGCTGAGATATGATGTGCAGGATTGTCGCGATAGAATAGCCGGGGGGTTTTATGTGAGATGAGAGTTTTATATTTTCATTCATGTAAATTCAAATGTAATGTAATATTCTTTTATTTGGGGCACTTCCGGGTTGAGGTTGTGTCACCAGTGCTGTATATTATTTACTTTTCCGCATTAGGATAGACCCAAGGCGGGGAGCACAAGTGACCGGGTTCTGGGGTTCAGTGGGAGGCCATCTCGAGGAGTCGAGACCGGGTCTCCTAAACTCCAGGATTGGTAGGGTCGCTTGCCGCTCTCGTAGGGGTCTAGGGGTGTGGGCTTGGCTATTCATCGCGACTGTGGAATCCGTATTTTCTATTATTGGCTAAATACTAAATACGGACGTCCTAGTATATCCCACATTATATATATATATGTTTCTGCTGCCTGTGTTCTGTGATATCTGAGACGAATGACATATTATATATATGATATATAGTAGACGTTGCTTATGTTTTACACCCGCGCTAGTCCCGTCCCGGTATGCCGTTAGTTAAGTAACCTAACGGTGCATAACGGAACATTGCGGCGAATGCGGATGGCATAAGCGTACGTGTTATTTTCGTTTCTTTTCTGTGATTGGCTTAAGGACTTAAATGATGGGATTACATTAATATGATTAATATAAAGAAAATAAACCTAAAAAGCTGTTGTAGAATCGGATTTGAAAACCACTCGGCTATTTATGAAAAAGCTATATTTCAAAACCGCGGAGCTTAAGCCACTCCTTTTGAAAACCGTTTAATTCTACAACGATATCAAGTTCAAAGCGTTAAAGATTTTCTTAAAAATCATTCGCAACCCTCCGTCATTTTAGGAAGTAGAGTACTTAGTATTCGTGCTACGTTTGTTGACTTTAGTTAAGGCGTAGTGTACGGTAGCTAAGTGATGTCTTCCTACACTGCATATGATGCAGATTAATTAGGACATTCATGCGACTTTGTTGACCATAGTTAAGGGTCATATGGGTGGGTCTAATTGATCAAGAAATAACGGGTAGAACTTGACTGGTACTTATGATTTGTTGACCATAGTTAAGGTCATAAGTACTAGGGGTAAAAACCACATCGGGAATTTCAATAGTTGAAATTTGCAATGAGATTGCATACCTTCCATGTGATGGTTGGATCTCGATCCCACTGTGGGCAATAGTTGCTCCTAGGAGAGTTTTACAGTTTACAATTAGCTAACTCATTAGGTGTCTAGAAAGGTGTTAACGGGGCTCCGCCTCTGGGAAAACGAGGTTTACTCTAATTAGGTCCGTGCGAAAGCACGGGGAACCTCCCTCAAAGTACCGACACTGGCCTGGCTGAACGGTTAGCGAAGTTGTAGACTGTAATTAATCCTGGCTAGTTTTTCTTTTTAAGGTTTGAAAGAAAAACTCGATAAAAGCAGTGAGAAACATCGATTAGACAAGATAATAACCAATCTGATCAATGCAAGGGCTTTCGCTGAGTGTATTCTTTTCTCTCTCTTAATGGCAGATACCCATGACTGGACTCAAGCTTTTACTAGATAAAAACAAACTGAATGGGACCAACTATAAAGACTGGCTGAGGAATCTGAAAATCGCCTTGACTTATGATAAAGTATCATATGTCCTCACGGCTTCAGCCCCGCCTGTCCCAGGTCCAAAATCCTCAGTTGCGGACGTTGAAGTCTGCAAGACATGGGACGCTGACTGTGCCACGGCCAAATGCCTCGCGCTTGCATCGATGGACAATACACATCAAAAGCAGCACGAGAATATGGACATTCAAACCATATTTCTCCATACAAAGGAGTTGTATGGAGAGCAATCCCGCATATTACGATACGAAGTATCAAAGAAACTGTTTCAGATGCGAATGGCCCCTGGCACACCAGTAGGAGACCATGTTTTGAAGATGATAGCTCTTATAGAAGAGCTTGAGGACCTTGGATGGACAATGGACGATGAACAATATATAGATATTATTCTGCAGTCCCTCCCCTCCACCTTTGCTCAGTTCATAGTGAACTTCAACATGCATGGCATGGAGAAGGAACTCCCTGAACTCCTTAATATGTTAAGGAGTGCAGAGAGCACTATGAAGTTAGCAAAAACTCCCGTTATGACTATTGGACAGTCTTCTTCTTCTCGCCCTAAAGCTAAGGCCAAGGGAAAGAAAAAGAAGAAACCCACTAATCCTAAGGGCGGAGTTAAAAAGGTGAAGGGAAAGGGAAAGTCCAAGGCTGGAGACTCGGGGAAGGGCGAATGTTTTCATTGCCACAAGACAGGACATTGGAAGCGCAACTGCACGGAGTACTTAAGTCTCAAGAAGAAGCATGGTGATGCTTCTGCTTCAGGTGCGTTTGTGACTGAAAACTGTTTTTCTATAAACTCTGCTTCCTGGGTATTGGATACCGGTTCAGGTTCTCACATTTGCAATTCTATGCAGGGGCTGAGAAATAGCAAGGTTTTGAAGACAGGTGACCATACTCTCCGCGTTGGAAATGGTTCCAATGTACATACAGTCGCAGTGGGAGAGTATCACTTGGGGTTGCCATCTGGATGTATTTTGATTTTGAATCCATGTTATTTTGTACCAAGTATGCTATGTAATATAATATCCGTTTCTTTGTTGGACAATGAAGGATATAATTTTGTATTGCAAAACAATGTTATGAACATTCACCTAAATCAAATGTTGGTTGGGTATGGTACGCTTAATAACAGAATATATGTCCTAAATCAACACACAGTTTTCAGTATACAACACACTAATAAAAGAAAATTTTCAGAATTAAATGAAGCTTTTCTTTGGCATTGTAGACTTGGTCATATTAACGAAACAAGACTAAACAAGTTACAAAAAGATGGATATTTAAACTCTTTTGAATATAAATCTTATGCGACTTGCCAGTCTTGTATCAAGGGTAAAATGACCAAAACTCCGTTTACTGGACACGGAAAAAGAGCTACTCAGCTCCTGGGCCTCATACATAGTGATGTATGTGGGCCAATGTCTACACAGGCTAGAGGCAGTTTTTCATACTTCATTACATTCACTGACGACTTCTCAAGATTCGGTCATGTATTTTTATTAAAACACAAGTCCGACGCTTTCGAGAAATTCATTGAATATAAACAAGAAGTAGAAAAACAAACCGGCTTGAGTATTAAGATGCTTCGACCAGATCGAGGTGGTGAGTATCTCAGTACAGAATTTGCAAACTTCCTAAAAGAGAATGGGATTCTCTCTCAGCTCACTCCTCCTTACACACCACAGCATAACGGTGTGTCAGAACGACGGAATAGGACCATATTAGATATGGTCCGATCCATGATGAGTGACGCTGAGTTACCAGTCTCGTTTTGGGGGCATGCATTGGAGACTGCAGCATTTCTGCTAAACAGGGTTCCAACCAAAGCCGTGTCTACCACGCCATATGAGATATGGAATGGGAAGAGACCATCTCTTAAGAGAATTAAGATTTGGGGTTGCCCGGCCTATGTTAAAAAGCAGAATCCGGACAAACTCGAGACACGGTCAGTCATGTGTAACTTTGTAGGATATTCAAAGAATTCTTATGGATATCTATTCTACCACAAAGAGGAACAAAAAGTGTTTGTTTCTCAGTATGCCACATTCTTAGAAAAAGAGTTTTTCACAGATAGAGATGATGGCAAGGTAGTAGATCTAGAAGAGGTTCTGGAGACACAAACTACAAATGACGATTTGGTTGAACCGGCTGTTGAAACAGAAACTGAAGAACCTAGGCCACTCCGAAGGTCTGGTAGGACTTCTCGCCCACCGGAGAGGTACTACGGTTTCCTCATTGATGGTAACGGAGAAGATTGCATCATGGATGATGATGATCCTACCAGTTTTCAGCAAACTATCACGAGTGGTGACTCTGTGAAGTGGCTAGATGCCATGAGATCCGAAATGGAATCTATGTACACCAACAAAGTGTGGACTTTGGACGTTGTACCTCTGGGGTAAAACCTGTAGGGTGCAAATGGATCTTTAAAAGAAAGATTGGTGTAGATGGGCAGGTAGAGACCTATAAGGCAAGACTTGTGGCAAAAGGTTTTCGTCAAAGACCAGGTTTGGACTATGACGAAACTTTTTCGCCCGTAGCCATGCTTAAATTCATTCGGATCCTACTTGCTATTGCTGCTCACTACGACTATGAAATCTGGCAGATGGACGTTAAAACAGCATTTCTAAATGGAGATTTAGAAGAATGCGTTTATATGGATCAGCCAGAGGGCTTCATTGACAGTGGGAGCAGCGGGAAAGCATGTAGACTGCTTAAATCCATATATGGGTTAAAGCAGGCATCTCGGAGTTGGAACATCTGTTTCGATGATGTTATCAAAGAGTTTGATTTCATCAAAAATCCAGATGAACCTTGTGTTTATAAGAAGGCTGTAGGAAGAGCTGTCACATTCCTCGTATTGTACGTAGATGACATTCTTCTGATAGGAAATGATATTCCTATGCTACAGTCGGTCAAATCATTCTTATCACTAAGGTTCTCCATGAAGGACCTGGGTGATGCCACATACATCCTGGGCATAAGGATCTATAGGGATAGATCCAAAAAGTTATTGGGATTGTCCCAAACCAGGTACATCAACACCATCCTAAAAAGGTTTAGTATGGAAGACTCCAAGCGGGGTGCCTTACCCGCTTGCCATGGAGTCACTCTCTCCAAGGATTCTTGTCCAAAGACCGATGAAGAGAGAGCTCGCATGAGCATTATACCCCATGCTTCGGCAGTAGGATCTATAATGTATGCGATGTTATGTACACGCCCAGATGTAGCTTCTGCACTTAGTGTTGTAAGAAGGTATCAATCCAACCCAGGGGAGAACCACTGGACAGCTGTGAAGAACATTCTTAAGTACTTGCGAAAGACTAAAGAATTGTTCTTGGTGTATGGTAATACAGATCTCCAAATGGAGGCCTTTACCGATTCGAGCTTCCAGAGCGATAAGGATGACAGCAAATCTATCTCAGGGTTTGTATTTACCCTCAATGGAGGGGCGGTAAGTTGGAAGAGTTCCAAACAGGATACCGTTGCAGACTCTACGATGGAGGCTGAGTACATTGCTGCAAATGATGCCGCCAAGGAAGCCGTCTGGATGAAGAAGTTCGTCTCGGAGCTAGGAATAGTTCCAACCATTATTGATCCAATACCGTTGTATTGTGATAATAATGGGGCTATGGCGTTAGCCAAGGAGCCCAGGTCCCATCAGCGGTCCAGACACATCCTGAGGCGCTTTCATTTGATCCGGGAGATTGTTGATCGCCGCGAGATCGTGATTAAGAGAGTAGACACAAAGAATAACGCCGCGGATCCACTCACCAAGGCCCTCCCTCAGCCACAGCATGAGCGACTTTTTGAGATGTTGGGTATGAGATACGCCAATAACTGGCCTTAGTGCAAGTGGGAGATTGTTGGATATATGTATGCCCTAGAGGCCATTATGTGATAGTGGATGTATCTATACATGTATATATATATTCAGTATGCATTCTTGCTCGACATGATAGTATGCTATCTGGTTCTTCTTTATCTGACATGTTGATTTGATCATGCTTTTATTCATTCATACATGCTGATAAAGCCCTGAGGATATAGGCTTGACTACTTTGATTATGATATAGATCATACTAGTGGGACATCTGTAGTCTGTAAGCATATCCTGGAATGTCCCTAGTCGTAGGTATATCGAGACGGGGCATTGATATACCAGAGTAGACTAGCGTATATGATACTAGACCCATTCGATGGGCGATGAATGTTCCCACATTCATCGATGTTTGATATCAAGATCATATACGGGTGCTCAGTGGTGACTGGGTACACTGGACGGACTCGCTGAGAACTCCTATATGGAATTATATCTATCGTCGGATAGCAGTTCTCAGGTGACACTGGTACAGGTTAGTCTGTAGACCCGAGATCGTTATAGAGTCTTGTGTGTTCTCCCACTGTACTTTGATTGCCACCCTACCACGGCTCTACCGAGTCGTGCAAACAGGTGGCCGTTGGGTACAGTCCCGAGACACACGAAGACGATGAGCGATAGGAAGGGTTTCGTCTCTCCCAGTATTGGGAGTTGATGCTGTGCTGTGCCCGACTGGTTATAACAGCAAGTCCCTGGCCAGGGCTGCTGAGAATTGCTGATAAGTGTTATCAGCAGTTTCTCGATCTGTTATAGACCATTCACCGGCACGACTTATTGAGTTATTGGGGTCGACGTTACCATCCCTAGGCTCGATATGCAGTATATCTGACGAAGAGACCGGACTGTATGGAAGTGTTGCCGGTTGGCTCGACGGGAGTTGTAGCAGGTTCGCTTGTTTTCTTCTGATCGCTCAATACCCGGGTGGCCGTTACGTTTAGCTGACCGCTTGCAGTTTGGGGGTACTTGATATGATCATTACCCTCTGCCGGAGTATTGACGAGTCTTAGAGTCCCACACTGGAGTTACCTAGTCCAGGCGAAACGTTGTGGTGCGCGTATATGATATGCGCATGGACCCGATTAAAATGCGCGTATGTGATACCGTACATTGATCGGGCGGCTTGCTTTTGGTAGGGTCATATGAGATATGACCGGATTGATAAATCAAGTGTTGATTTATCATCCAACCATTAGTTTTCTCACTTGAAACCTTTCTAGAATTTGATGGATGTATGCATGCATGCATGTGTTTCTTTCTTTCATTCTAGTTTCATGCACATGTGGATGTGCATACATGCATACATACATACACCCATCTATCATGGTTGTTAGCACATAGAAATGGTGGCAATATAAGACTCACACCATGGATTAAGTAATGTATTTTCATTTGATTTTGTATTTAAATCAAAATTGAAAAGAAAAGGATAATCTTTACTAGCTTCTACATTCTTCTTCTAACCTAACCAAGCTCACCTACCTCTAACCTTGGGTTATCCTTCTCTTTATCATTTAAAACTCAAGTTAAATAAACTCTCCATCACTTAACCATGGTTGGATGTAAGAAGGAATAAAATATAAAAGGTTATATTTCATTTCTTTTTCTAATGGTCATCTTTTATCTTTTACATTTGCTAAAAAGAAAAGCCACCATCTTCATCCTCCTTCACCATTTGCTCTCTAGGTTTTTCTAGTGAGTTAAACACACTTAAAGAAAGGTTTTTGAAGTGAGATTCCAAACCACAACATCATTCTATGCAAGTTTAGCCAACTTTTTTAGAGTGTTCTCTTCGGTTTTACGAAGTTGCGAGCTTGGACGGGGAACTCCGGGTGGATCGTCGTAGACGCAAGAGGACTTCAAGAGGACCTCCATTCAACACCCTAGAGACCAAGGAGTCCAGCGAAAGGGAGCTACAAAGGTTGTAGTCTCGAAACCCTAGTTTTGTTCGCTTTAAATTTCGGAACCCTAATTTTCTAGGATCGATTCCTTTGCATGCTTGTTTAGAACCATCAAAATTCAAACTTTTGGACATGTGATGCTTCAAAACTCTTCATAGGGTGCTAGGCAAACCTTTCAAATGGTCTCCTTGTAGCTGTTGTTGTAGGAGAACTCCACTAAGGGCAAATGATGATCCCAGCTACCCCTGAAGTCTAATACGCATGCTCTAAGCATGTCCTCGAGAGTCTGAATAGTCCGCTCTGACTGTCCGTCGGTCTGCGGGTGGAATGCTGTGCTAAAACTCAAGCGAGTGCCCAAAACCTCCTGAAGCCTCTGCCATAACCGGCTGGTAAACTGGGTGCCTCTATCGAACACGATACATGTCGGAACTCCGTGCAGTCGTACAATCTCATCAATGTAAATCTGGGCATACTGAGCAAATCCGAAAGTCGTCTTCACCGGTAGGAAGTGAGCCGCTTTCGTCAAACGATCCACGATCACCCAGATGGAGTCATACCCTCGACTAGTCCTGGGTAGACCCACAATGAAATCCATAGATATCTGTTCCCATTTCCACTCCGGAATGGGTAACGGCTGTAGCTCTCCCGCGGGCCTCTGGTGCTCAGCCTTGAATTGCTGACAAGTCAGGCATCTCGACACAAAATCTGCAATGTCCCTCTTCATACCGTCCCACCAGTAAATATCTCTCATATCATGGTACATCTTGGTGGAACCGGGATGAACACTATATACCGACCGATGTGCCTCCTCAAGAATCTCGCGCCGCAATCCCTCAGCATCTGGTACGCACAGTCTAGCTCCAAATTGTAGTATCCCCTGATCATCGATCACGAACTCAGAAAATCTGCCCTGTCCCATCTGTGTCCTGATCTCTGAACAGCGGTCATCACTGTGCTGTGCCTCATATATACGGTCAAGCAACTGTGGGCGTGCACGAACATGCGCAATCTGTCCTCCGATCGGCGTAAACTCGAACTGTACCCGGCTGTCGCATAAGATCTGCCAATCCGCCGACGACTGCCTCTGCACTGCGCTCAAACAGGATAGACTACTCCCGGGCCTCCTGCTCAAAGCATCCGCCACTACATTCGCCCTGCCCGGGTGATACAAGATCTCACAATCGTAGTCCTTCACTAACTCCATCCATCGGCGCTGTCTAAGGTTCAGGTCTCGCTGCTGAAATATGTACTTTAAGCTCTTGTGGTCAGTGAATATCTGGCACGACTCTCCATACAGATAATGTCGCTAGATCTTGAGTGCAAAGCCCACTGCAGCCATCTCCAGATCATGAGTGGGGTAATTCTGTTCATGTTTCTTTAATTGCCGCGAAGCATACGCGATCACCCTATCATGCTGCATCAAAACGCACCCTAGCCCCACTCGTGAAGCATCGCAGTAGACCACAAATCCGCCTGATCCTGAAGGCAATGATAGCACTGGTGTCGTAGTCAGTAGAGTCCGCAGCCGCTGGAAACTGTGCTCACACTCCTCCGTCCAATCGAAGCGAACTCCCTTCCGGGTCAACCCGGTCAAAGGTGTAGCAATGCGAGAGAAGTCCTGCACGAATCGCTGGTAATAGCCTGCCAGCCCTAGAAAGCTGCGAACCTCCGTCACTGACGTGGGTCTAGGCCAACTCCGAACTGCCTCTATCTTCCTCGGGTCGACACATATACCATCTCGTGTAATCACGTGCCCCAAGAAGTCTAGGCTGTCTAGCCAGAAGGCACACTTGGAGAATTTGGCGAAAAGCTGATGCTCCCTCAAGGTCTGCAGTGTAATCCGCAGGTGCTGCTCGTGCTCCTCTCTACTCCGAGAATACACCAAGATATCGTCAATAAACACTATAATGAACAGATCAAGATACGGCCGGAAAATACGGTTCATCATGTCCATAAATGCTGCAGGCGCGTTGGTGAGTCCGAACGACATCACCAAAAACTCATAATGGCCGTAATGTATGTGGAAGGCTGTCCTAAGAATGTCCTCCTGTCGAACCCGCAGCTGATGGTAGCCTGATCGCAAATCGATCCTCGAAAAGTATCCTGCCCCCTGAAGCTAGTCGAACAAATCGTCGATGCGTGGCAAAGGATACCGATTCCGCACTGTCACCCTGTTCAGCTGGCGGTAGTCGATACACAAACGCATACTGCCGTCCTTCTTCTTGACAAACAGGACTGGAGCACCCCAAGGAGAAACACTGGGTTGAATAAGTCCCTTATCCAGCAAATCCTACAACTGACCCTTCAATTCTCTAAGTTCCGCCGAGGCCATCTGATAAGGCGGTACAGAAATAGGCCCCGTGCCAGGAAACAAGTCAATACAGAAAGAAATATCACGCTCGGGCGGTAGCCCAGGAAGCTCGTCAGGGAACACATCAGGGAACTCGCTAACAACCGGAACCTGATCCATCGGAACCTCCGTAGCTCTAGTATCGCAAACATAGGCGAGAAATCCCTGACATCCCTTCCGCAAAAGCTGTCCCGCGCGAAAAGAAGAAATCACACTGTGAGGGGTGGCACCATGGTCCCCCAACACAACAACAACCGACTCGCCGGGAAAACAAAATCGAACTGTCTTCTCGCGGCAGTCAACAGAAGCATAGCACGTGGCTAACCAATCCATGCCCAAAAGAACGTCGAAGTCCAACATCTCAAGAAGGATCAGATCGACCGGCAACTCTCTCTCGCCGATACGGACGGTACAGGATCGGAACACGTGCCTAGCAACAAACGACTCTCCCACAGGAGTAGTCACAACAAGCGGCTGGTCAAGCAAACCGGACTCTCTACCCAAACTCGGCACAAAGTGTGTGGATAAGTACGAGTGCGTGGATCCGGGATCGAATAACACGTGTGCATCAACCGAACATACAGAAAGGATACCTGAGACCACCGCATTGGATGCCTGCGCGTCCTGATGCGTCAAAGCAAAAACTCACGCCTGTCCTCCACCTGCAACTAACTGTCCCCTGCCGGCCGCTGGCTGCCCTCTACCTCGGCCACCTCGTCCTCTATGAACAAATCCTCCGCGACCACGACCTCTCTGTGTATGCGTCTGACGCGGAGTAACATTAGGTACTATCGGCAATGCCATCTGGGGTGGTGAAGGTGGTAATGTAACATGTGGTGCTGCCGCCCCACTCCGGGGTACCTCAGGACAATCTCGCACACGATGATAAGAACTCCCGCAACGGTAACATCCCGATGATGGTCGCTGACCCTCCTGGGGATAGGAGCTAAACAATCGGCCTCGTCTCAAATCTCTGCCACCTGCAAGGTGCCTGTCACGACGCCTGAAAGGCCGTCTCTGCACTGACGTATCTGCACGAACTCTCTTCGGCTCTGGAACTGCCGAAGTCTCAGCAAGGCGCTCCTCAACTAATAATGCTGCATCTACTGCTGCTGCGTATGTCTCGTAATGCTGCGCGCTGATAGCAAGGAATAGTGGTGTAAGCAAGCCTCGGACAAATCTCTTGACTCGCAACTCCTCAGTAGCCACTAGATACGGAGCATAAACGGATAGCTCGGTGAACAGCACATCGTACTCTGCCACTGACATCTCTAGCGTCTGGCGTAAGGACTCGAACCTACGTGCTCTAGCATCTCTGACACTCAGGGGAAGAAAGCGGGCATGGAATAGCGCCACGAACTCTGTCCAGGTCATAGGAGGAAGACCTGCTGCTCTACCCTTCTCGACTGATTCGCACCATTTCTGCGCAAGACCTTCCAGGCGAAAGCTCGCGAACTCAACCCATCTCGCATCCGCGCATCTAAGTGAACGACATATCCGCGCCATCCTATCAATGAAAGACTGTGGATCCTCGACCACATCGGTGCCTGTGAAGACCGGAGGCTTCAGCCTCATAAACTCTGACAGCGATACTGTAATAACCTCTGCAGTCGCAGGTGCAACTGCTTGCACTGTGGGTACCACCGCGGTCTCTGCAACGGGTGGAACTACCTCTGGTCGCTGCGCTCGAAGTGTCTCAACTAGAGATCCCATCATCTGGCGCATCTCCTGCATACTGGATCCCATCGTCTGGCGTATCTCCTGCACACCAGCCCCTAACATAGCAATCTGATCTGTCACGGCAGGAACGGCCTGCTTGGGCACAACCGGTGCACTACCCGGATCAGTCCTCATCTCGGACGAGTAAACTCGAATCTCAGCCCTCGCGGCCGCTCTCTGCGCCCTCGTAGTCTTTGGTGGCATATTGGCTGAAAGGAACAACATGATTCGATAAGGATACGGAAATCGAATCGCAAGAATGTATATACTCAAGAAGGAATTTAAATCAACAAGTCCTAAGGTCGCGTAGGCGGAGTACCGTGTCGTGAGTATGCCGCGGAACATACACACGCTACGCCACCCTGCTGCAGCTACCTACTCCATCATACCAGGGTCATCCTACACTCCGAAAGGTAAAACCTAAGCTCTGATACCAACTTTGTCACGACCCAAAGTTTGGCCCGTGACCGGCACTTAACCACGTAACGTCTACAGGCGTGACGCGACTAAGTGAACCGAAAACCCAGAAATCAAACCAGTGAAAGTAAAGAGTGTTATAAGTTTTAAATGAAAGCACTTACTAACATGTTAAGAAATCTAAGTAAACAATCACCAAGATAACAATATACGACGCCGTAGCGAAGATCAAGATCCACAAGTGGGAACATCACAGATAGGATAAACTGCAAGTACAGTCGGCTCACAACGAGCTCGACACCAGAATACAAATATAATACATCATCGTCCTCACACTGTTTCTAAGTCAAATACATACATGGTAGATGGAGAATACTAGATACAACAATGTACATAACTGAAAGATAAACAGATACCGCATAAAACCCACCTATCAGCAAAAGAGCTAGTACACCAACTATGGGGGTATCCGTATCAAAAGATGCAAAAGCAGCCTGCCGCGACTACTCCGAAGGGCAACCTGCAAACACTGTGGCACAACGGGGGTGAGTTGACAACTCGTGAATAGAGATAACATATAAAGGTAATCGCGAGCATGCACGTACTGCGCTACTCTATCATATGCCAACGGATGATATCAATATGTGATAAGCAGTATGTACAATAATCATGCAAGTGCTCTATCAGGTAATGTGACTACAGGATGAGGTACAATAATAAATGCTGAGCATGGGCAATATAACATCTACACGGAATGTCAACGTGCAATATATAATCGGTGTCCATCAATGCACCCAGATCCCCCAAATAGCTCAGGCCCTGGCACTCTCATCGGCCCTCAAATCCTGTACATCTCTGAAAATCCCGAGTGCCCAACATCGGCACCCAAATATCATAAATACTCGTGTCCAGCATCGACACGCAAATCCTCATCCATCGGGCCCTGACAGTCCGGGTCAGCCCACGGGCTCCGTCTGCGGTATCGGCCCTCGGCCCCGGCAGTACGGATCACCCCACATACATCTATCGACTCTGATCAGTATCCTCCGGATAACTGTTAGGTCCAACCAATCACCGGTAGGTAGTAGTCCCTCTGCCAGGCTCACCGTCTACTACACAGCGAAACCGTTCTCGCCCCGGGGTACCATACCGGGTCCACCATGTACCCGTAATCGGCCTCAACCAGTTCCTCGATTCAGGTTCGCATATATCACTCTAGCACCGAGAAAACACATGGTGGATGCACCGAAATATCATATCAAGGGAACCGGGTTTTTAAATGATTACATATTTGAAATAGCCACGGTTCCCAAATCCAGAAATCACATGTAATCCAAACCAAAATGCAAGTCAATGATCCGATATGATATGTGCGTCAAATATAAATATCATGTCAAGTCACATATAGATAAGCTACAATATAATGATCCGATGTGATATATGTATCAAGTATGAATATCATATCAAGTCACATATAGATAAGCTACAATATAATGATCCGATGTGATATATGCATCAAGTATGAATATCATGTCAAGTCACATATAGATAAGCTACAATAAAATGATCCGATGTGATATATAATCCTACAGTGTGCGTATCATGGCAATTACTAATGGTGTGTGTGTTGTTGGAGATAGTGCCCTCAGAGTCAATTATTGGATCACAAGCACGTGATTGCAATGATTGAGGGATGACCTGTCCCAGTAGGACAGTCTTATTCGAGATGATAGTATGCTATCTGGTTTACCTTTATCATCGTGTACTGCTTTAGGTGACCTGACATGTCGCTATTACACGTTGATAGAGCCCCTAGGATTCTTGCTTGACCACCAGCAATATGAGGGCGATCATATAAGTGGGAGCTAGGGTCTATAAGCACATCCTTAAAAGGTCCCTAGTCGTGGGAGTTTCGAGACAGGGCATCGATACTCCAGAGTAGACTAGTGTTTACAGTCGAGACCCTGACGAGGGGCGGTGGCCGGTCTCACAAGCCACTGGTGTCAGTTGGTTCACCTAAGATGTATACAGGTGCTCATTGGGTTATGAGTACACCGGACAGGACTCGCCGGGAACATGCTAGTTGGTCTTATACCTGACGTCAGATAGCAGTTCCCTGGTGACATGTGTACAGGTTAGTTCATCGACTTGGGGATCGTCATTTGTCTCGTGTGAGTTCCCACTGTACTTTGATTACTACCCTACCACGCTCAAAGGAGACGTGCAAACAGATTTTAGTTGGGTACAGTCCAGAGCCACATGGAGGCAGTGAGCGGATCTTCAGGGGTTCGTCTCTCCCGGTATTGGGGGTGAGGTCGCGCTGTGTCTAGGAGAGCCATTACACGAAGCCCTCAGCCGAGGCAGGAGATTTACTGGTAGGTATTCCAGTAGTATCTCAGGGTGTTCTGGGCTACACTCCGACACGACTTGTACCGCTTTTAGGGGTCTGACTTTTACCAACCCCCGAGGCCTAACTTGCGATGCTCATAGACGAACGGACCGGACTGTACGGATATTGTCACTGACAGGCTCAGTAGGGTGTCAGGCTGAGTTCGCTCACAGACGTCCCTTTTTGTCAATAGCTGGTGGCCCGTCACGTATGGCTAATACCTCTGACGTGCTAGTGGTTAAATCCACAGTCATAGTATTGATGAGTCTTTAGAGTCCACCACACATTCAGTTACTCAAGCTTTCGGGCGAAAAGCTGTAGAGGCCGTATGGAGATATGGCAGGGTTCGATCAGATACGTGCGGTATTGCACGGATCAGGATCGGACGGTTAGTACTAGAGGCCGTATGGTGATATGGCAGGGTTCGATCAGATACGTGCGGTATTGCACGGATCAGGATCGGACGGATAATACTAGCCGGCTTTGGTTTAAGCCGGATCCTAGTATAGTACTTTGTAGATTTTGTCTCTCTGCATTTGTATTCAGTGGGAATACAGATGCGGGCATGTATATGCAGTAGCGGGGTTTTCCTGTAATTTATTACAGGATCAGTTTTCTGAAGTTGCCAGTTTGCATTCCGTTTCGGCCAGTTTTCCTTTGTTCCTTCACGGCCGGACTTTTGTGATGGAGGGGGTTATTTGTGTAACGTCTTCAAAATAATAAAATATGATTTTTAGGAAATTTTATAATTTAATATTATTTTAATGAATATTTTAATATTCTGATATAATTAAATACAGATAAATGGGGAAAAATTATGGAAAATTCTAAAATAAGGTATTTTAAGGAATTGCTTCGTTTTCTGTGCATGCCCCCATTTCCTCTAGTTTTGACCCTGAGTATGTCTAGTTTTGACTGATTCCATCTAGGGTGAAATCTGGGTTGATTTTCCTATGTTGGTGTATAATTTGGGACTTGTTTTAGCATGGATTTTGGTATTTGGTGATTCATTCCTGTCGGGTGGCGTTTGGACGTCAACGACAAGTGGATTTTGATTGTGTTTACATGCGAGTCGATAGGTTTTTACCTATGCGGGTAGCGTGTGCTATTTTGGTTTCCGATGTGATTTTCATGTGCTTTAGCATTGTGATATACTTGTAGGTACCCCGCGTGATGTTGAGGCAAAGGAGGTGAAGATAGCGACATCGGCTTTGGCACACGAGAAGCAATGTGAGTAGATTTATATCTGTGGGGAGAAGTCGGGTGGATGGCGTATAGCACCCCCGCAGTCCGTGGTGATGTATACGAATACGTATACACACGAATATTTATTATGTGTTGTTTAGGGTTATTGATGGTAATAATGATATTTTGATGATAAGAATATATTGGTTTAGTTTAGTGCGAACCCTAGAGTAGTGGTTGCACTCACACATACATTTACACACATACTTGCATTCATTCTTTCATTTATTAGAGTGCATATGATTGTGCGTATATCTACACATGGGTATGGGACTATGTGTTTATATACTGGATTTGAGGATAGTATTTGGGATTTGAGATGAGTCGATGAGATTGGGCTTGAGGCCAGGAGATCGGTGATGTGATTTGGTTCGTATTGAGATACGACACGATGTTTTAGCGGGTCTTTTGACGTAGTGATTCTTACATCTGCATGCATACATAGAGGGTATCAATATTGTACTAAACGTAGATCAGTACCCCGATCATGACATTTGATAAAGAGGATACCAGATAAATAGTATGATGAATGTGATATTGACCCGTACCCAGATTTGGGATGCCGTACGACGGATTTACGTACAAGCTATATTTTGATGATTGATCCGCACTCTTGACTTGGGATGTCTGATTATTGATAGGGTATCGGATATGATATTATTGAGGCGGGATCACCGACTAATATATATACATGTATGTATATGTATCGACTCAGATGTTAGGCGGTTTCCTCACCCGTAGCTCTACTTGTTAGTTCAGCCGTATAGTTTAGGATGGTTGTTAGATTAGATTAGACTCCTACCTATTTCAAAAACTAACGAATCGTGGGTATTTTAAAAGACAGCCCAAGGGATCCTACGGATATTTCAAAAGACGTATCTTTTCATAAAAACATCGTAGCCCCTATTTTCAAAACCCCATGATTCGTGTTATTTCAAAAGGCATCAATTGTAGAGGTTATTTTAGATTAATGCAGATTAGTTATAGTTGCGTCTAGTATTCAGCTTCCGCTCATTATTGTGGTTCGCATCGCATCGCATGCTTATATTATGTTTCATACTCCATTATTGATGTTATGCTGTTAGGACACCAGCACCATTACCGATGATGCGTATGTACCACGTACACTTACTTGCCGGCTCACACACATCTTCATCGGTAATTGCCATGTCACGTACACCTTAGAAAATATTATTGCATCGACATAGGTTGTTAGCTAATAATTTAGACATGATATTAGTGTACTTGCCTTATATGCTAGATTAGACATTGTAATTATTAGTTGTTACATCATGCATGTTATTATTCATGGATTTTTATGCCTGTATGCACTGTTTACATGCTATTGAGGATTGGATTCGGATTTCCATGAGATTTTCTGGATTTGGGGGAAAACCGCAAAACTTATATAAACTTCTTTTCTCTCTTTAAAATGAAAAGTGCGGTTTTCCCATGATGTATGAGTCGTCCACCATGAGTTTGCTGATGGATTTGGAAACCCGATTCGAGGAGACGGATGAACCGTTTCGGGTACATGGTGGACCCGGTAAGGTGCCCCGGGGCAAGAAGCGCGTGGTGATGACGATGTGAGCCTGGCAGGGGAGCACTACCTACCGGTGATTTTACCCGACGCGTCGGATATCCGGAGGATACCGTCGTGGTCTTGAGATGGATGGTAGGGGCCGGTCTGGACTGACGGCGCCCTAGATATTATGATTGAGACATTGGGATTTCGAGATTTCGAGGTACAGAGACTGTGATACAGAGATATCGAGATATTGGGATTACGTTTTGTGCCGATGCTAGGCACTGTTTTATGCTGATTTCATTATGATACCTCAACTAAAAATACAAGGGAAATCTCACTAAATTATGAAAACAGTTTCTTCATTTACATGTATTCTGCTTTCATGCATTCATACCTCATATTCATGACATACTATTACCTGAGGCACTAGCACGAGCACTTGGCACTACATTCACGTATAGAGATTACATTGCCAGTTTAGCATGCTTCAGCTTTATTCATATTGAGGTTTCTTTATATCTGATCGTATTGACCTAGGTTGGGTCATGCATTCGATCTCTGCTTGTAGATATCTTTCTATTCACGAGTTGGCAACTCACCCCCGTTGTGCCCCAGTTCTTGCAGGTTTGCCGTACAGTTCTATAGCGGCATTTCTGGCACACTGCTTCCTTTTGGGTGATTTGCTTGGATAGGTGGGTTCTTTTGTATCAGAACCGCCGTTGTATTTATATTATTCATTGTATCTAGAATATCCATCAACCAAAACTCGTATATTGTTTCAGACCTAGACTAGTGATGTATTATTCGACCATAGAGTCGCGCTTAGTAGTGTTGCGGTTTTCTTGTTGCTTTTGAGCTTTCTTTTGGATTTGATCCTCGCCACTTGGCGTTGTATATTATTGTTGCATGTGTGGTGGTGACCGTCGATTGACGAAGAGCTAGCTCCCGCTTGGGGATGCCTTTATCATTGCATATATTGTTATCCTTGTTATACCCCATTCGGGGCCAGTTTTACAAAAGAAACTCTGCCGAAATTTTTAGAAAAGACTGTACTGTTTTTAAAAATGCATATTCGGCTTAGTTATTTAAAAACCTTGATTTCAAACATGTTTTTCTTCACTTCTTTAAACCAGTTTCTTTACTTATTCTTAAAAATGGTTTTAGATTTCTGGGCTTTTGGCTTACTTGGATCAGATGGAGTCATATAGACTTCATATGGTTCAAGGGCCAGTCACGTGCTCTTTCGGGTCGTGACAAAGTTGGTATCAGAGCGCTAGGTTGACCTTGGTTCGAGTCTAAGTTTGACTATGTGGAGCCTAGGGCGTTTATATATATACGGAACTTAGGCTTGACCTTACGGAACTTAGACTTGGTCGAGGGGGTATTAGACCCGAACTTTCGTCGTGTAGGATGACCCTTGGTTGATGGAATAGGTAACTAAAGTAGAGTGACGTACCGTTGGTATGTTCCGCGGCATACTTACGACACGCCACTCCGCTTAAGGAACCTTAGGATGTACATATTTTCGAGATCAGTGATCCTCTTTATATCCCGGATTATACATCCATTTGAGATCCCCGATTCTATTAGTTTCATGATCATACCTTTATTGATGCTGTTCCTTCCCATGATCATGTATCCACTTTGGATCTGTTGTTTCCTTTCTTGCCATTGATGTGCTCTCCTTGATACTCGATTGAGGTTCCTGTCACCATGTTTGAGGGCAGTTTGGGCTGCTGCTAGGGTTACGGCCGGTGTGAGCTCGTTTGGTACGAGGGCCGACCATTGTGTTTTCTGGTGACATGGGAACGTCTCGAGTTAGTGTTGGTGATTGTGACCTCTAGTGGAGGCGAGTGCTTGGTCTTGCACCGGATGATCGGGCCATTGTTAGAGCTGCCAGTTGAGAGAGGACTGTTGATGTACAGCATACCTTAGAGATTGTGATGTCGCCTACCGTGCAGACAGATGGACCAGCTGTTGCTGAGATTGACAGGATGTCGCTTCCGAAGCTTACGAGCTGAGATTGCCGTAGCTTTCAGGCAGATATGAGACAGATGACAGCTAGTCTACCCGATTTGAGAGACGAAGGTGATTCGTCCGATTTTGCGCCGGAGCGGGCCCTGATGAGTTGAAGATTTCCAGTGTGGAGAGTCTTACTCAGATCTAGAGCAGACCGACTCAGAGATGACCGCCTATGTATTGCCTTTCCTGGAGGATTGAGGCGCTGTTCGGCGTACAGGCGAATAAGCCAGTTGCTGCTGCAAATGACGAGATGTCGCCCAGATGGTTGGAGCTACTGCAGCGTGAGCATATACTTAGAGAGATGATAGCGAGTCGCTAGTCATCTGAGGATGAATGACTAGGACAGGTGGTTCGTTTGTTTACCGATGCGAGGTCATCAGATAGATTGTTTCCAGCTAGAGACGACTTCACGCAGGTTCGTTGAGAGTCGATAGAGACGATCGAATGTCAGGAGCCCATTTTCCAAGTTTAAAGTATACGGAAAGACATGCAGGTGATTCTATGGACTCTCTAGAAGAATGAAACCCTAACTCGACTTAATGACCGTGTGAAAGCCTTTGAACCTTCGGGTTTGCGGCGGTTCCTCGGCGCCATTAGTGAGGCTTGGGTTTGCCCTTCTACGGCTGGACCACCGACGCTGTGGCATGTACTCGATACTATTAAACTGTACCCATGATGTGATCTCTTGGGGGATTATGAGGATCTGACGAGTCGATCGGATGGTTCGACATCTTTCGGATATCGTGATGGGACACTGCTTGGGAGACTCCAGATGCGAGCGTAGCCGTCGGAGCGCAGTTCGTGTAGCCATGATGAGTTAAGTCCGAATCAGTCGACATTGAGCAAGGTGGAGTAAAGAGTTCGTACGAGATTTCGACGAGATGACGTCCCACTCCGCTGACATTAGAGATGTGATATGCACCCCGAGGCGTGGTATATGGATGTATCTTCCAGAGAGAAGCGCGATAGGTATGCAGCCGTTCCGGAATAAGCTTTAGCTTCAGCATTGGATGATGACTTCCGGGCATTTCGGCAGGATTGAGATTTGAGAAAGGAACCTCGACAGGACCTTTCTGGAGTACGTTACGAGAAGACCTAGACCAGGAGTGGTCGTATTGCGCACACCCAGCAGGACAGAGTTCGGCATTGTCGACGAGGTAGTTGACCATGTTCGGATAAATGAACTTACCCAGATGCGTTGCAGATTGATCAGGGACGGACGAGTGATGAGTATTCCTCCGATGGTTGGGACGTGTTCCCGAGGACCTGTTCGGCCTGACATCCTCTACAGAATGATGAAGCTACAGAATATGCGATTTCGAGTCCGTGCGAGAGACTTCAGATTGACCGTGGCCGAGAACAGTGCAGTGCGTAGTAGCTTGGCGTGACGTCATAGTGGACGACGATAGAGACAGTTGGAACAAGAGGTTCGTGTGAGACACTGATGAGCTGTCATTGCTTCCCGTCGAGACTAGAGACCTGATATGCTTACAGAGACGTTGGAATGTGACCAGTTTCCGAGAAAATATTGTGCTGAGGACACAGGTGTTTTTGAGCGAGAAGAGGTTGTGCAGGAAGCCAGCCTCTGTACAGATCGGCATAGGCATGATCGGAAGAGACCTTGAGCAGGATTCCTTCCAGGACATTGCTGCAATGATGTTTGCACCCAGGATCAGATGTGTGACGTGCTTTCAGAGAGCCAGAGGCCGACGCCAGTGATACGCTGCCTTACGAGCGGTCGTGAGGATTGACCGAAAGGTGACCAGGAAAGTGCCAGAACGGAATCGTTCCTGTCAGTACTCCTGACCGGGCCGATGAGCCGATGGATTGCGAGATTGGTAATCTACAGGAAAGATCAGGAACCAGAGGCAGAGGACGTCAGCCGCGAGCAAGAGGCAAGTAGATATCTTGCGCAGCTAGCATCGGATGTTCCGGTACCTTCTCGACCCTGAAGGATGGTATACCGACGACGGTAATTATGATTTGTGATTTTGTGATTTGATTATCACGTATCCGTTGCTTTGGATTTCGGTATTTTGGGCGATCTATTCACATGATTTAGTCTTGATGACTGAGTTTCATGATATTTGATTTTGTGCACCATGGTTGCACCTACTGGGTATTTATACCTTGTACATAGTTATTACTCTTGAGCTGTTGATTGCGATTTCATGCCTATTTTATACTGGTGATTTGATTTACGCTTCCAGCAGAGTTTCATGTAATTTTAGTGTTTTGATTTTGCACTCGGTATAGCTTATATGTGCTTGTAGTGTATCGATATGTGTTTTGTGCCCGCAGCTGCACACGTTTATGATTTTCTTCATATCTGGATACACTTGGTGTTGCTGCTTACGTATTTGAGTTATTGCTTGGTATTTGTGCATGGGATGCACCAGTTCTATACTTCGTGCATTTATCGCACCAGTTTTATGTTTCTTGCGTTTATCGCATCAGATTTATATTTCGTGCCTTTGTTGCACCGGATTTATATTTTGTGCATTACGATTGCACCTGACTTCGATTTGATGCCTTTCGGTATGTCGATTTTGATTGTGATATTGATGTGGATTCTTGCACTCCGTGCTTTTGACTGGACTTACGCATATTCGACGTTGCTATTGGATTTTGTGATTCCGTGCATATTGAGTGCGCAGGGTCTAGATTTTCATTCGTGCATGATGGATGCACCGATTTGGATTTTCGCGCATGTTGGGCGCATGTTTTGAGATACGATTTTGGGGCACACCAGATGCACTAAATCGAGATTCTTCGTGCATGTCAGATGCACCTGTTTTGGCTGCCAGGCACACGTTGCCTATGACAGATGCTTCGTGCACACCCGTTGCACCTAGATGTTGTTTTGTGCACATGTTTAGCACATATATGGATTTTGATTTCCGTGCGCACCAGACGCACAGGGTGGTGTTATGTGATTTTTGGGATTTATTCCTTTTGGAGCAGTACATTTTTATGATGTTGGATATTTGCTTTCATACTGAGCAGGACTAGTCAGTGGGCAGTACCTGGATATATTTTGCATGCATCGATAGTTATCGAAGGGATTTCCGAAAAGCGAGCTATAGTCTCAGTATATACCTACGTGTCCGATATGACACGAAACGTTTTAAAAACAAGGAAACCCTTCTAAACTGTTTTCAAAACGGCGGAACGTACCTATTAAACAAAGGATATATATACACATATATAGTTATTTTCTTATGAGAAACGTCCGCCACTGTGCAGTGTTACGCGCATCGCACAGCGACTTAAAAAGATTTGGCATACATTTGCATCAGCTATTTACATGTATAGATTGGATGTCTACATGTATAGTCTTGGTCCATATCATATTGATTTTGTATTGGATTTGACATTGTGTCGTTACCATGACTCCGATGATTGCGGATGCTTGATGGAGTGTTGCTTTTGAGTTATCTGCTCAGTACTCATGCGCATGCATTGCGCTATGATGTTTTATGTATAGATGATTTCGGAGCCCCGATGACTTGGAATTTGTATTGAAATATTTTAGTATTTGGGGGTTTAAATTTAAATTCGGGGACCGAATTTCTTTAAGGGGGGTAGATTGTAACGTCTTCAAAATAATAAAATATGATTTTTAGGAAATTTTATAATTTAATATTATTTTAATGAATATTTTAATATTCTGATATAATTAAATACAGATAAATGGGGAAAAATTATGGAAAATTCTAAAATAAGGTATTTTAAGGAATTGCTTCGTTTTCTGTGCATGCCCCCATTTCCTCTAGTTTTGACCCTGAGTATGTCTAGTTTTGACTGATTCCATCTAGGGTGAAATCTGGGTTGATTTTCCTATGTTGGTGTATAATTTGGGACTTGTTTTAGCATGGATTTTGGTATTTGGTGATTCATTCCTGTCGGGTGGCGTTTGGACGTCAACGACAAGTGGATTTTGATTGTGTTTACATGCGAGTCGATAGGTTTTTACCTATGCGGGTAGCGTGTGCTATTTTGGTTTCCGATGTGATTTTCATGTGCTTTAGCATTGTGATATACTTGTAGGTACCCCGCGTGATGTTGAGGCAAAGGAGGTGAAGATAGCGACATCGGCTTTGGCACACGAGAAGCAATGTGAGTAGATTTATATCTGTGGGGAGAAGTCGGGTGGATGGCGTATAGCACCCCCGCAGTCCGTGGTGATGTATACGAATACGTATACACACGAATATTTATTATGTGTTGTTTAGGGTTATTGATGGTAATAATGATATTTTGATGATAAGAATATATTGGTTTAGTTTAGTGCGAACCCTAGAGTAGTGGTTGCACTCACACATACATTTACACACATACTTGCATTCATTCTTTCATTTATTAGAGTGCATATGATTGTGCGTATATCTACACATGGGTATGGGACTATGTGTTTATATACTGGATTTGAGGATAGTATTTGGGATTTGAGATGAGTCGATGAGATTGGGCTTGAGGCCAGGAGATCGGTGATGTGATTTGGTTCGTATTGAGATACGACACGATGTTTTAGCGGGTCTTTTGACGTAGTGATTCTTACATCTGCATGCATACATAGAGGGTATCAATATTGTACTAAACGTAGATCAGTACCCCGATCATGACATTTGATAAAGAGGATACCAGATAAATAGTATGATGAATGTGATATTGACCCGTACCCAGATTTGGGATGCCGTACGACGGATTTACGTACAAGCTATATTTTGATGATTGATCCGCACTCTTGACTTGGGATGTCTGATTATTGATAGGGTATCGGATATGATATTATTGAGGCGGGATCACCGACTAATATATATACATGTATGTATATGTATCGACTCAGATGTTAGGCGGTTTCCTCACCCGTAGCTCTACTTGTTAGTTCAGCCGTATAGTTTAGGATGGTTGTTAGATTAGATTAGACTCCTACCTATTTCAAAAACTAACGAATCGTGGGTATTTTAAAAGACAGCCCAAGGGATCCTACGGATATTTCAAAAGACGTATCTTTTCATAAAAACATCGTAGCCCCTATTTTCAAAACCCCATGATTCGTGTTATTTCAAAAGGCATCAATTGTAGAGGTTATTTTAGATTAATGCAGATTAGTTATAGTTGCGTCTAGTATTCAGCTTCCGCTCATTATTGTGGTTCGCATCGCATCGCATGCTTATATTATGTTTCATACTCCATTATTGATGTTATGCTGTTAGGACACCAGCACCATTACCGATGATGCGTATGTACCACGTACACTTACTTGCCGGCTCACACACATCTTCATCGGTAATTGCCATGTCACGTACACCTTAGAAAATATTATTGCATCGACATAGGTTGTTAGCTAATAATTTAGACATGATATTAGTGTACTTGCCTTATATGCTAGATTAGACATTGTAATTATTAGTTGTTACATCATGCATGTTATTATTCATGGATTTTTATGCCTGTATGCACTGTTTACATGCTATTGAGGATTGGATTCGGATTTCCATGAGATTTTCTGGATTTGGGGGAAAACCGCAAAACTTATATAAACTTCTTTTCTCTCTTTAAAATGAAAAGTGCGGTTTTCCCATGATGTATGAGTCGTCCACCATGAGTTTGCTGATGGATTTGGAAACCCGATTCGAGGAGACGGATGAACCGTTTCGGGTACATGGTGGACCCGGTAAGGTGCCCCGGGGCAAGAAGCGCGTGGTGATGACGATGTGAGCCTGGCAGGGGAGCACTACCTACCGGTGATTTTACCCGACGCGTCGGATATCCGGAGGATACCGTCGTGGTCTTGAGATGGATGGTAGGGGCCGGTCTGGACTGACGGCGCCCTAGATATTATGATTGAGACATTGGGATTTCGAGATTTCGAGGTACAGAGACTGTGATACAGAGATATCGAGATATTGGGATTACGTTTTGTGCCGATGCTAGGCACTGTTTTATGCTGATTTCATTATGATACCTCAACTAAAAATACAAGGGAAATCTCACTAAATTATGAAAACAGTTTCTTCATTTACATGTATTCTGCTTTCATGCATTCATACCTCATATTCATGACATACTATTACCTGAGGCACTAGCACGAGCACTTGGCACTACATTCACGTATAGAGATTACATTGCCAGTTTAGCATGCTTCAGCTTTATTCATATTGAGGTTTCTTTATATCTGATCGTATTGACCTAGGTTGGGTCATGCATTCGATCTCTGCTTGTAGATATCTTTCTATTCACGAGTTGGCAACTCACCCCCGTTGTGCCCCAGTTCTTGCAGGTTTGCCGTACAGTTCTATAGCGGCATTTCTGGCACACTGCTTCCTTTTGGGTGATTTGCTTGGATAGGTGGGTTCTTTTGTATCAGAACCGCCGTTGTATTTATATTATTCATTGTATCTAGAATATCCATCAACCAAAACTCGTATATTGTTTCAGACCTAGACTAGTGATGTATTATTCGACCATAGAGTCGCGCTTAGTAGTGTTGCGGTTTTCTTGTTGCTTTTGAGCTTTCTTTTGGATTTGATCCTCGCCACTTGGCGTTGTATATTATTGTTGCATGTGTGGTGGTGACCGTCGATTGACGAAGAGCTAGCTCCCGCTTGGGGATGCCTTTATCATTGCATATATTGTTATCCTTGTTATACCCCATTCGGGGCCAGTTTTACAAAAGAAACTCTGCCGAAATTTTTAGAAAAGACTGTACTGTTTTTAAAAATGCATATTCGGCTTAGTTATTTAAAAACCTTGATTTCAAACATGTTTTTCTTCACTTCTTTAAACCAGTTTCTTTACTTATTCTTAAAAATGGTTTTAGATTTCTGGGCTTTTGGCTTACTTGGATCAGATGGAGTCATATAGACTTCATATGGTTCAAGGGCCAGTCACGTGCTCTTTCGGGTCGTGACAATTTGCATGTTTGCAAATAACTTATTGTGGAGGGGTTTTCTTGCATTTGTAGCTTCATTATGATATTCTTATCATCATGAGATTAGAAAGGATTTGATATTGATTTGATAATGCTATCATTGCCTTTTTGATGTGGTCACCTTTCTACTTTTACTACCATCACCTCCCTTCGTGGTTTGAGTTTTTCTCTCCTCATTTTCTAACAAAAGGGGCCGGCCACATTTGAGAAGGAGAGATGAGAGGTTTCATTTTGTATGAGGGAAATTTGATTATCTCATTTGGCTTGCTCACAAAATCCTTCTCACCTCTTCAAAAGTTCATATTGATTCCTCCATCAATGGCAACTACATAAACCCCAAAGAGACATAGATTCTACACTATATCTACAGCAAATCTTGGACGCGTCGGCTAGCCAACTTCGCGCCCGAGTTGCCTCGGTCCAGAGGTGGGAGCCCGTAAAAGAAGCAGGCGACGTGGTCCCCTTCCGGCGAGGAGGTGGAGACCGGACATTCCGCGGGAGATCGGGACGACGACGAGAAGACCGGAGGACTCGGATCACTCGGTATATCTCTCTTCCCCATCTTGTAGTTAGCTAGGACTAGTTAATGGCCCGATCCGGGTGGTAGTGCGTGGTGGTGCCGGTTCAAGAAAAATTAAAGTTAACCATCGCTTCCGCATTTGGCCTCGGGATGGAGGCCGGGGCGCCGCCGTGCACTTACAGTGGTATCAGAGCCACGCCATTAACATAGTCTAGCTTTGTCTTATGTGTTTTACATTTCCGATCGAACAATTTTCCAAAAACCGTATTTTTCTTCACATCAGTTTCTGTCGAAATTTTTTGAAGTCCAAAATTTTTTCAGGTTGTCTCAGAATGATGTGCAGGGATTTTTAAGAGTTCTGTGAAAATTTGGGCTCGTGAACAGTCCAAACCACCGCGGAACCGCGGCCAAACCCATGCTTGGGCCGCGGTTCCGCCGCGACTTTAACTGTTCAGTCCCCCAAACTTTTGCAGAATGTTCCTGAGTTGAAAATGTGGTTTCTGGAATGTTATTTTTGGGCCCAGAATTTCTTGATGTGCTACAGTAGTACTTGGGGGCCCACTTGGTAAAATTTGATCGATCGGATATTTTAAACACATTATTTCACAGTATTTACATTATATCTGCGATCGTGAATATCACTTGATCGGTAAATCCAGTCAAACTGCTATAGCCTGGTTAGAAGGATTTGCGAACGTGACTTTCACGTTGATGTTCTGTGTATTGCTGTGATGTTGCGAATCAGTCGGGGGGATAGCCTGGATGCAATGCTAGTACAGTTGTGGTTGTATTATGTACATTTGATATTGCGGGGCGAGCGTCCGACATGTGGACTGCCGTCACTGCCTGTTTGTATTATTATTTTGGGGCACGACCAGGTTGCGGTCGATGTACCCGTTGTATGTATATTTTACTTTCTGTACTAGGATTACCCCGCGGAGGGGTGCACGGATAGCCGGGTTCTAGAGGGCAACAAGCCCGCATCTCATGGCATTGAGACGGAGGGGGCTTCACTCTAGAATTGTCGGGCTATTCGCCGCACTCGTAGGGGGTACAGGTTGACCCAGGAGGGGTGCCCAAGTTACCGGATTCCGTGAAGTGCCGGGTGGTCCATTCACCTTGCTGAAAGGGGCTGCCTCGCTTCAGGTTTTGGCGGGTAACTTGCCGTGCCCGTAGGGGTCTAGGATTTCATTGCACAGGCTATCCACACGACCAGGGGAACGTCGGGTTTCAGTAGTGGCTCTGTGAAACCCGGGGATCCCAGATATCTGTATTGTTCTGTGATGTTGTACATTTCTGTGATGTTGCATTTTTATCACGCCTTGAGCGAAATATTATATATTGGTATATATATATTAGTAGATGTTGTATATGTTTTGCATCCGCGCTAGTCCAGTCCCCGCTCTGTCGTTAGTTAGCTAACCTAACGGGTAATGACGGGACCCAGTGGAAAATGCGGATGGCATATACGTACATCAGTATATTTTCGTTCTTTGTGGTGTGATCAATTGATGGGACTGCGTTGATTCGGATCAATGCAAGTTAAAAACAAACCTAATCTGATGTTGTTGGAACACTTTTCAAAAAGCTGTTATTGCAAGGACGTTCTCTTTTGTTTTGCATCGTGGTATTCAGTTGGAATATCCAGCTCCTCAGTCGACGAGGCAAGGGCCGAGATCCCTTCACCGGGAGTGACCCCTTGGACAGAAGTTTGCGTCAGGGCATTAACTTCACTATAGCCGATTACTTTTGCTTTGCATCGTAGTATTCAGTTGGAATATCCTGCACCTCATTCTACGGGGAAAGAGCCGAGATCCCTTCACCGGGAGTGACCTCTTTAGCAAAGGTTTTCGTCACTATATTTTTAAAAGCTATCCGTTCCTTCGGCGATATCAAGTTCTTTACGTTAAAGGTTTTCGCCAGAAACCATTCGTAGCCCTCCGTCGTTTCATATGGGTGGTCAATAGTATTCAAGCTGTGTTTGTTGGCCAAAGTCAAGGCATAGTGATTGGTAGCTATTGGGGTATTCATATGCAGCATAGATAGATGCGTTGGTTTGGGGCAGTCGTATAGCCTTGTTGGCCAAAGTCAAGGGCTTGTGCGGGTGGGCTCAAATTAACCTGGAGAATGACGGGTAGAACTTGACATGTGACTTATGATTTGTTGGCCAAAGTCAAGGTCATAAGAGCATGGGGAAAAAATCACATCGGGAGTTTCTAAGAAACTGAAACTTACCAGATATGCGCATACCTTCTGGAGTGTGATGACGTGAGCGGATTCCGTCACGTTATAATACGATGATAGTTGGATCCCGATTCCCACTGATGAGTTGGTTTACTCCTCGGGTGATCCCGACTAATTCTTCTTTCAGGTTTGGAGGAGAATTTGACGGTACAGTGGGAGGTTTCCAGATTAGATAAATTGGTAACCATTCTGATCTAGGTTAGAGTGCACGCTGAGTGTTTCTTTTCTCTCTCTCTGGCAGCGACCATTGACCCGACCCTAAGACTATGACTCAGTGAAAAAAATTAACCGAATCTTCTTAAACACTGGCTTTTGGATTGTCAGAGTTGCATACCTCATTGCCACTCCTACTTTTACCCTTTTCTCCAGGACACCCCGTATTACTACGAACGTCCACTTCCATTGGACAAAACCATCGTATGGTTAGATACGAACTCGAAGGAATTCGAGGATGGTTTCCGGTTCTGGAGAAAACGGATAGGATTATTCAGTTGTTTTTTTCCTTTTACCTTCTCTCACGCTGCGAGTACTCCTTGGTTTAGGAGTAGTACACCTATTACGCAAATTGGATAGTCTTCTTCCAAACCTTAGGCTGGTGCCGAACGGTGGGGAATGAAGAAAACCAATTAGCATAAAAATGGTGTGCAGAAGGTATTAAGTTAAGACAAACCAAGGGATTAGTAAGAGGGCAAAGTAAATTGCGACTGCTATTCACGACCAAACCAAGTATTTCTTCGCCAATCCTAAATCACCTTTGTATTTCTCCAGGACACTCCGTATCACTACGAAGATCCACAGTTTATTGGATACTCCATCGTATGGTTATATACGACTCGAAAGGAACTTGTTCCAGTTCGGGGATGGATTCTAGTTCAGAAGAAATAGGAATAAGGTTTATTCGGTTGTCTTTTATCTTCACCTTCTCTCGCATTGCGAGTGCTTCTAGGATTAGGACAGTACACCCATTATGCTTATTGGATAGTCTTCTTCCAAACCATAGGCTGGTGCCGAACGGTAGGGAAGGAAGAAAACCATTTGGCCTAAAGGGGTGTACAGAAGGTAATGACTAAAGACATATAAAGGGATTTGGAGAGATGGCAAAGAATTACACGGTTATAGTTGTGAATCAGGATAATGGAAGAGACATTACTAGGAATACCAGGATACCCCTACGAAACATTTCAATGTTTCAGTTTCACTGTGTACTGTTAAAGGAAAACTGATTTCCCAATTAGACACTTGCTCCAGGGTATGTATTTACCAGGTATGATTATCACATCTGTATGGTTTTACAGATGATGAGTGGGAGCAAGTTATTGGGAATTAGGTGATCATCCTCATAATATCGGGATTCGTTGTAATCAGTGATATTTGAGGAAGTCACCTGGGTTGTTTGCCGGACGGCAAATATTTGGTTTTGAATATCCACTGTCATGCACCAATTTCAAATTGATATATCTGTACGTCTATTTTTATAGAGTGAGATATACCTTTTTGAAATTATGTCTACGACATTTACCTATATCAGTGGATGGTTAGGTAAGGAGCATTAAACAGCGGTGTAATTCTTCATAACCATAAGTACAGTTTTCAACCTACGACACACAGTGAATGAGTTATCAGACTCAAGGGACTTATACAGAGTATTGTATGTTGTCCAGGGTCCATCAGGACAGAGGGGTTGGTCCTCGTACTATATTCCGTTTACTTATGACTTCTCTAGTTTTTAGACAAGTGTTTCGTGGAAAGACAGGGTCCGAATTTTGAGAAGTTATAGGTATTTGAATAAAGTAGAGAACCAGGTATTGCAAGTATCTGGATTCTTCAAAGTGATCGAAGATGTAGATACTTGTGTATGGTGTTCAGTTGATAGTAATGATTAAGAGAACTTACTTCTCTTTCAGGTTACTCATAATTGGAAGCATTCCTAAGTTGAGTAACGCTGATCGGCCTCCTTCCATTTAGTTGACATGCACTGGAGACAGCTGCATGATTTGAATCTGGTTCAATTAAATCAGTGCCTCTGGTTCTATATTGGATATATAACAGTTCATATCTTAACGATGTTAAGGTACGGGGAGTTGTCCGGCTTATGCTTAAAACCAGACTCTGGATAACTCAAGGCACGTTTCTGTAATGGCTGTTTGTGGGTTGACCCAGGCTATGACGAGGGTTGACTTTCTACCATCTGGAAGATCAATAGTGAAATTGTTCTAGACTCTCCACAGTTTTAATAAAAAATGGATTTTTTCAGAAAACAGTAGTGGGAGTATGGTAGAACTGGAAGTGATTCCAGAACCACAAACGATTACTGAAGATTTGATATGAACCTAAAGATTCAATCTGGTTTGACATTCCATTAGCCACTCCGCAGATAAAGTGGGTAACTTCAGGCACCCGAGAGGTACTCCGGTAGCCTCAAGGACGGTGATAGGGAAGTTCTTATTTACCCAGACTTGCCATTGCTGTTATTCCAGACTGTGAGACCCGACAGGAGGATGAGTATAGCGTCGTTCTAAACTTGCTTTAGAAGTGTACGTCTATATGACTCTGCCAGAGGGTTGTCGTAGTCAGTGGGAGCAGCGGAAGCATAGTGGACAGGTGGCTTATGTCTATTTATAGACTAAAGCAGAGTAGCGGAGATAGATCATCTATTTCTGATGTGACAGTCATAGGTTTGACTTCGTCAGAATAGGGGATGGATCTATTGAGAAGGTAGTAGGGCGTGATGTCATGGTATTTGGATGACATACATAGAATAGGAAAAGAAACTCCTATACTACGATCGGTTATACTTTGGTCGTCACACAGTGGTTTCTCCACATGGGACTTGGACATTATATAAGATATACTGGTTACTAGATCTATGGTTTTTGTAACGTCTTCAAAATAATAAAATATGATTTTTGGGAAATTTTATAATTTAATATTATTTTAATGAATATTTTAATATTCTGGTATAATTAAATACAGATAAATGGGGAAAAATTATGGAAAATTCTAAAATAAGGTATTTTAAGGAATTGCCTCGTTTTCTGTGCATGCCCCCATTTCCTCTAGTTTTGACCCTGAGTATGTCTAGTTTTGACTGATTCCATCTAGGGTGAAATCTGGGTTGATTTTCCTATGTTGGTGTATAATTTGGGACTTGTTTTAGCATGGATTTTGGTATTTGGTGATTCATTCCTGTCGGGTGGCGTTTGGACGTCAACGACAAGTGGATTTTGATTGTGTTTACATGCGAGTCGATAGGTTTTTACCTATGCGGGTAGCGTGTGCTATTTTGGTTTCCGATGTGATTTTCATGTGCTTTAGCATTGTGATATACTTGTAGGTACCCCGCGTGATGTTGAGGCAAAGGAGGTGAAGATAGCGACATCGGCTTTGGCACACGAGAAGCAAGGTGAGTAGATTATATCTACAGGGGGAAGTCGGGTGGATGGCGTATAGCACCCCCGCAGTCCGTAGATAGATTATTATGTAGTTATCGTGATATTAGGTGTATTATGGATAGTACAGGGTTAGAAGTGACTAGTGCAGTTCATAGTCGCGAACCCTAGGATAGAATTACACCTATACACACACCCTTGCTTATCACTTGTACTTGCACTATGATTGATGATATGTGATGACTTTGGAGATGAGTCGATGATGTGGGCTTGGTGCCCTGGGATCGGTGATTTGATACGATTCATATGTGGGATATGACTTGTGATTCTTGCGGGCTTGGGATATGTGTTTACCCCCGCATGCATACTTTACTGATGTTACCGTTTTGTACTAGACATAGAGTAGTACTCCAGACTATATGTTCTGATGATGGTGATATCTGTTATGTGATGAGACAGTGAGATGTTGACCCCTACCCAGCTTTTGGGGATGCCGTACGATGATTTACCGTACGTGCCGATATTGATGATAGATCCGCACTCATAACTCGAGGATATCTTATGATATGACATTGAGGCGAGATCACCGACTATATATCTTTATATATATACCGACTCAGATTTAGGTGGTTTCCACACCTACCCCTCCTGTTTGACCTGATACTTAGGTGTAGTTGCATAGTAGATACTTCACTGTGGTGTTGACTACTAGATTTCTGCATCTTCATGCTATTCGCATTGCTGGCATATGTTCATTGCTATATTATTATCATGCTGTTAGGACACCAGCACCATTATCGATGATGCGTATGTTCCACGTACACTATTTGCCGGCTCACACACTTCATCATCGATAATTGCCATGCCACTACACTGTAGTACTATTGCATTCATGAGATGATTCTTCCTTCGACATATGCACATTACTATTCCATGTTGCATGATTTCCGATATGATTACTGTTCTTTACATGTCGCATACGTCATGGATTGACTGCATAGCACATCGCATTGGATTTACTTCCTGATGTTGGATTTTCATGTGATTTCTGGTTTTTGAGGACCGTGGGGTTATTTAAGAAAAGATGCACTTTTATGAAAACCCGGTACCTCGTGATATGATATTTCGGTGCGTCCACCACGTGTTTTCTCGGTGCTGAGACGTGTGCTTGAAACCCGATTCGAGGAGGTGATGATCCGTTTGCGGGTTCGTGGTGGGCCCGGTATGGTTCCCCTCGGCGAGATTATCGATGGGTTTGCCGATTGAGCCTGGAGGCGGGCGAGTACCTACCGGTGATTGTATTTGAGCTCGGCGGATATCTGGAGGATACCGGCCGCAGTCGAGAGATGGGCTGACCCGTACTGCCGGGGGCCGAGGGCCGATACCGCAGACGGAGCCCAGAGATGGACATGGGTTGACTCGTACTGCCGGGGGCCGAGGGCCGATACCGCCGACGGAGCCCCATATGGATGAGGATTTACGTGTCGATGTTAGGCACGGGTTTTCATGATGTTTTTCCATGATATTGTTTATATCCTCATACTTGCATACTTGATGCTTATCGTCAGTGGGTGACGAGTGGACGGGTTCCACATACATACAGACATGGATTATATACAGACTTGGATCATATACAGACTGGTTTTACATTGATCATACTTTATTTGTATATATAACAGGGTATGAGGGCGCTGTTATATATACCCTTACACCAATATTAGTGGTATGGGACGCTAATATATGTGTATTGATATCATTGATATTTCTTCATGGTTACTTCATGCAGACATACCTTACACTGTTGACATGTGATTGCCTGAGTACCTGGCACTACATACATGATTAGATGTTACCTTGCCACCCTATTACACTCAGATGTACTCTTGTGGATTATATTATTGATCGTTGACTTAGGTTTATGTCTTGCATTCGGTTTCTGCTTGTAGATGTTTCTATTCACGAGTTGGCAACTCACCCCCGTTGTGCCACAGTTCTTGCAGGTTCTGCCGTACAGGTTCTATTGCGGCATTTCTGGCACACTTTCTTCTTGCGGGTGACTTGCTTTGGTAGGTGGATTCTTTCGCATCAAGAACCACCATTGTATTTATTTATTTCATTGTATCTAGAATTTCCATCAACCAAAACTTGTATTGTTTCAGACCTAGACTAGTGATGTATTATTTCGACCTTAGAGTCGCGCTTAGTAGTATTGCGTTTTTTTCTTATTGCTTTTGAGTTTTCTTTGGATTTGATCCTCGCCACTAGGCGTTGTATATTATTGCTGCATATGTGGTTGTGACCGTCGATTGACGAAGAGCTAGCTCCCGCTTGGGGATGCCATTATCATTGCATACATATTGTTATACTTGTTGTACCCCATTCGGGGCCAGTTTTTCAAAAGAAACTCTGCCGAAATTTTTAGAAAAGACTTTATTGTTTTCAAAACGTACCTTCGACTTAGTTATTTAAAAACCTTGATTTCAAACCTGTATTTCTTCACTTCTTTAAACCAGTTTTCTTTACTTATTCTCAAAAATGGTTTTAGATTTCTGGGCTTTTGGCTTACTTGGATCAGATGGAGTCCTATAGGCTTCATATGGTTCAAGGGCCAGTCACGTGCTCTTTCGGGTCGTGACAAAGTTGGTATCAGAGCGCTAGGTTGACCTTGGTTCGAGTCTGAGTTTGACTATGTGGAGCCTAGGGCGTTGTTTATATACGAAACTTAGGCTTGACCTTACGGAACTTAGACTTGGTCGAGGGGGTATTCGACCCGAACATTCGTCGTATTAGGATGACCCTTGGTTGATGGATTAGGTGACTAAAGTAGAGTGACGTACCGTTGGTATGTTCCGCGGCATACTTACGACACGCCACTCCGCTTAAGGAACCATAGGATGTACATACTTTCGAGATCAGTGATTCTCTTCATATCCTGGATTATACATCCATTTGAGATCCCCGATTCTATTAGTTTCATGATCATACCTCCATTGATGCTGTTCCTTCCTATGATCATGTATCCACTTTGGATCTGTTGTTTCCTTTCTTGCCATTGATGTGCTCTCTTTGATACTCGACTGAGGTTCCTGTCGCCATGTTTGAGCGCAGTTTGGGCTGCTGCTAGGGTTACGGCCGGTGTGAGCTCGTTTGGTACGAGGGCCGACCATTGTGTTTTCTGGTGACATGGGAACGTCTCGAGTTAGTGTTGGTGATTGTGACCTCTAGTGGAGGCGAGTGCTTGGTCTTGCACCGGATGATCGGGCCATTGTTAGAGCTGCCAGTTGAGAGAAGACTGTTGATGTACAGCATACCTCAAAGATTGTGATGTCGCCTACCGTGCAGACAGATGGACCAGCTGTGGCTAAGATTGACAGGATGTTGCTTTCGGAGCTTACGAGCTGAGATTGCCGGAGCTTTCGGGCAGTCATGCGACTGATGATAGCTAGTCTACCCGATTTGAGAGACGAAGGTGATTCGTCCGATTTTGCGCCAGAGCGGGCCCAGATGAGTTGAAGATTTCCAGTGTGGAGAGTCTTACTCAGATCTAGAGCAGACCGACTCAGAGATGACCGCTTATGTATTGCCTTTCCTGGAGGATTGAGGCGTTGTTCGGCGTACAGGCGTATGAGCCAGTTGCTACTGCAAATGACGAGATATCGCCCAGATGGTTGGAGCTACTGCAGCATGAGCATGTTCTTGGAGTTATGATAGCGAGTCGCTAGTCACCGAGGATGAATGACTAGGACGTGTGGTGAGTTTGCTTACCCGATGCGAGTCATCAGGTGGATCGATTCCAGATAGAGACGACTTCACGCAGGTTCGTTGAGAGTCGATAGAGACGATCGAATGTCAGGAACCTATTTTCCAAGTTTAAAGTATACGGAAAGACATGCAGGTGATTCTATGGACCCTCTAGAAGAATGAAACCCTAACTCGACTTAATGACCGTGTGAAAGCCTTTGAACCTTCGGGTTTGCGGCGGTTCCTCGGCGCCATTAGTGAGGCTTGGGTTTGCCCTTCTACGGCTGGACCACCGACGCTGTGGCATGTACTCGATACTATTAAACTGTACCCGAGATGTGAGCTCTTGGGGGATTATGAGGATCTGGCGAGTCGATCGGATGGTTCGACATCTTCGGATATCGTGATGGGACACTGCTTGGGAGACTCCAGATGCGAGCATAGCCGTTGGAGCATAGTACATACAGCCATGATGAGACGAGTCCGAATCAGTCGACATTGACGCAGAGTGAAGAAAAGAGTTCGCAAGATATTTCGACGAGATGACGTCCCACTCCGCTGACATCAGAGATGTGATACGCACCCCGAGGCGTGGTATGTGGATAGATCTTCCAGAAAGAAGCGCAATATGTATGCAGCCGTTCCGGAATGAGCTTTAGCTTCAGCATCGGATGATGACTTCCGGGCATTTCGGCAGGTTTGAGATTTGAAAAGGAACCTCGACAGGACCTTTCTGGAGTACGATACGAGAAGACCTAGACCAGGAGTGGTCGTATTGCGCACACCCAGCAGGACAGAGTTCGGCATTGTCGACGGGGTAGTCGACTAAGTTCGGATAAAGGAACTTACCCAGATGCGTTGCGGATTGACCAAGGACGGACGAGTGATAAGTATTCCTCCGATGGTTGGGACGTGTTCCCGAGGACCAGTTCGGCCTGACATCTTCTACGGAATGATGAAGCTACAGAGTACGCGATTTCGAGTCCGTACGAGAGACTTCAGATTGACTGCGGCCTAGAACAGTGCGGTGCATCGTAGCTTAGCATGACGCCATAATGGACGGCGATAGATACAGGTGGAACAAGAGGTTCGTGTGAGACACTGACGAGCTGTCATTGCTTCCCGTCGAGACTAGAGACCTGATATGCTTACAGAGACGTTGGGATGTGACCAGTTTCTGAGAAAATATTGTGCTGAGGACACAGGTGTCTTTTGAGCGAGAAGAGGTTGTGCAGGAAGGCCAGCCTCTGTACAGATCGGCATAGGCATGCTTGGAAGAGACCTTGAGCAGGATCCCTTCCAGGACATTGCTGCCATGATGATTGCACCCAGGATCAGATGTGTGACGTGCTTTCAGAGAGCCAGAGGCCGACGCCAGTGATATGCTGCCTTACGAGTGGTCGTGAGGTTTGACCGAGAGGTGACCAGAGAAGTGCCAGAACGGAATCGTCCCCGTTAGCACATCTGACAGGGCCGATGAGCTGGTTGACTGTGAGATTGGAAATCCACGGAGAAGATAAGGACCCAGAGAGCCAGAGGACGCCAGATCGTGAGCAAGAGGCAGGTAGATATCCTGCGCTGCTAGCAGTGGATTGCACCGACTCCTTCTCGACCTTGAAGGAGGAACTACCGACGACGGTATTTATGATTTGTGATTTTGTGATTCGATTATCACGTATCCGTCATTTTGGATTTCGGTATTTTGGGCGTTCTGTTTGCATGATTTAGTTTTGATGACTGAGTTTCATGATATTTGATTTTGTGCACCATGGTTGCACCTACTGGGTATTTATACCTTGTACATAGTTATTACTCTTGAGCCGTTGATTGCGATTTCATGCCTATTTTATGCTGGTGATTTGATTTACGTTTCCAGCAGAGTTTCATGTAATTTTAGTGTTTTGATTTTGCACTCGGTATAGCTTATATGTACTTGTAGTGCATCGATATGTGTTTTGTGCCCGCAGCTGCACACGTTTATGATTTTCTTCATATCTGGATACACTTGGTGTTGCTGCTTACGTATTTGAGTTATTGCTTGGTATTTGTGCATGGGATGCACCAGTTCTATACTTCGTGCATTTGTCGCACCAGTTTTATGTTTCTTGCGTTTATCCCATCAGATTTATATTTCGTGCCTTTGTTGCACCGGATTTATATTTTGTGCATTACGATTGCACCTGACTTCGATTTGATGCCTTTCGGTATGTCGATTTTGATTGTGATATTGATGTGGATTCTTGCACTCCGTGCTTTGGGGTTTGACTTACGCATATTCGACGTTGCTATTGGATTTTGTGATTCCGTGCATATTGAGTGCGCAGGGTCTAGATTTTCATTCGTGCATGATGGATGCACCGATTTGGATTTTCGCGCATGTTGGGCGCATGTTGGAGATACGATTTTGGGGCACACCAGATGCACTAAATCGAGATTCTTCGTGCATTTCAGATGCACCTGTTTTGGCTGTCAGGCACACATGTTGTCTATGACAGATGCTTCGTGCACACCCGTTGCACCTAGATGTTGTTTTGTGCACATGTTTAGCGCATATATGGATTTTGATTTCCGTGCGCGTCAGACGCACAGGGTGGTGTTATGTGCATTTTTGGAATTTATTCCTTTTGGAGCAGTACATTTTTATGATGTGGGATATTTGCTTTCATACTGAGCAGGACTAGTCAGTGGACAGTGCCTGGATATATTTTGCATGCATCGATAGTTATCGAAGGGATTTCCGAAAAGCGAGCTATAGTCTCAGTATATACCTACGTGTCCGATATGACACAAAACGTTTTAAAAACAAGGAAACCCTTCTGATTATTTTCAAAATGGTGGAACGTGCTTATTAAACAAAGGATATATATACACATATATAGTTATTTTCTTATGAGAAACGTCCGCCACTGTGCAGTGTTACGCGCATCGCACAGCGACTTAAAAAGATTTGGCATACAGTTGCATCAGCTAATTACATGTATAGATTGGGTGTCTACATGTATAGTCTTGGTCCATATCATATTGATTTTGTATTGGATTTGACATTGTGTCGTTACCATAACTCCGATGATTGCGGATGCTTGATGGAGTGTTGCTTTTGAGTTATCTGCTCAGTACTCATGCGCATGCATTGCGCTATGATGTTTTATGTATAGATGATTTCGGAGCCCCGATGACTTGGAATTTGTATTGAAATATTTTAGTATTTGGGGGTTTAAATTTAAATTCGGGGACCGAATTTCTTTAAGGGGGGTAGATTGTAACGTCTTCAAAATAATAAAATATGATTTTTGGGAAATTTTATAATTTAATATTATTTTAATGAATATTTTAATATTCTGGTATAATTAAATACAGATAAATGGGGAAAAATTATGGAAAATTCTAAAATAAGGTATTTTAAGGAATTGCCTCGTTTTCTGTGCATGCCCCCATTTCCTCTAGTTTTGACCCTGAGTATGTCTAGTTTTGACTGATTCCATCTAGGGTGAAATCTGGGTTGATTTTCCTATGTTGGTGTATAATTTGGGACTTGTTTTAGCATGGATTTTGGTATTTGGTGATTCATTCCTGTCGGGTGGCGTTTGGACGTCAACGACAAGTGGATTTTGATTGTGTTTACATGCGAGTCGATAGGTTTTTACCTATGCGGGTAGCGTGTGCTATTTTGGTTTCCGATGTGATTTTCATGTGCTTTAGCATTGTGATATACTTGTAGGTACCCCGCGTGATGTTGAGGCAAAGGAGGTGAAGATAGCGACATCGGCTTTGGCACACGAGAAGCAAGGTGAGTAGATTATATCTACAGGGGGAAGTCGGGTGGATGGCGTATAGCACCCCCGCAGTCCGTAGATAGATTATTATGTAGTTATCGTGATATTAGGTGTATTATGGATAGTACAGGGTTAGAAGTGACTAGTGCAGTTCATAGTCGCGAACCCTAGGATAGAATTACACCTATACACACACCCTTGCTTATCACTTGTACTTGCACTATGATTGATGATATGTGATGACTTTGGAGATGAGTCGATGATGTGGGCTTGGTGCCCTGGGATCGGTGATTTGATACGATTCATATGTGGGATATGACTTGTGATTCTTGCGGGCTTGGGATATGTGTTTACCCCCGCATGCATACTTTACTGATGTTACCGTTTTGTACTAGACATAGAGTAGTACTCCAGACTATATGTTCTGATGATGGTGATATCTGTTATGTGATGAGACAGTGAGATGTTGACCCCTACCCAGCTTTTGGGGATGCCGTACGATGATTTACCGTACGTGCCGATATTGATGATAGATCCGCATTCATAACTCGAGGATATCTTATGATATGACATTGAGGCGAGATCACCGACTATATATCTTTATATATATACCGACTCAGATTTAGGTGGTTTCCACACCTACCCCTCCTGTTTGACCTGATACTTAGGTGTAGTTGCATAGTAGATACTTCACTGTGGTGTTGACTACTAGATTTCTGCATCTTCATGCTATTCGCATTGCTGGCATATGTTCATTGCTATATTATTATCATGCTGTTAGGACACCAGCACCATTATCGATGATGCGTATGTTCCACGTACACTATTTGCCGGCTCACACACTTCATCATCGATAATTGCCATGCCACTACACTGTAGTACTATTGCATTCATGAGATGATTCTTCCTTCGACATATGCACATTACTATTCCATGTTGCATGATTTCCGATATGATTACTGTTCTTTACATGTCGCATACGTCATGGATTGACTGCATAGCACATCGCATTGGATTTACTTCCTGATGTTGGATTTTCATGTGATTTCTGGTTTTTGAGGACCGTGGGGTTATTTAAGAAAAGATGCACTTTTATGAAAACCCGGTACCTCGTGATATGATATTTCGGTGCGTCCACCACGTGTTTTCTCGGTGCTGAGACGTGTGCTTGAAACCCGATTCGAGGAGGTGATGATCCGTTTGCGGGTTCGTGGTGGGCCCGGTATGGTTCCCCTCGGCGAGATTATCGATGGGTTTGCCGATTGAGCCTGGAGGCGGGCGAGTACCTACCGGTGATTGTATTTGAGCTCGGCGGATATCTGGAGGATACCGGCCGCAGTCGAGAGATGGGCTGACCCGTACTGCCGGGGGCCGAGGGCCGATACCGCAGACGGAGCCCAGAGATGGACATGGGTTGACTCGTACTGCCGGGGGCCGAGGGCCGATACCGCCGACGGAGCCCCATATGGATGAGGATTTACGTGTCGATGTTAGGCACGGGTTTTCATGATGTTTTTCCATGATATTGTTTATATCCTCATACTTGCATACTTGATGCTTATCGTCAGTGGGTGACGAGTGGACGGGTTCCACATACATACAGACATGGATTATATACAGACTTGGATCATATACAGACTGGTTTTACATTGATCATACTTTATTTGTATATATAACAGGGTATGAGGGCGCTGTTATATATACCCTTACACCAATATTAGTGGTATGGGACGCTAATATATGTGTATTGATATCATTGATATTTCTTCATGGTTACTTCATGCAGACATACCTTACACTGTTGACATGTGATTGCCTGAGTACCTGGCACTACATACATGATTAGATGTTACCTTGCCACCCTATTACACTCAGATGTACTCTTGTGGATTATATTATTGATCGTTGACTTAGGTTTATGTCTTGCATTCGGTTTCTGCTTGTAGATGTTTCTATTCACGAGTTGGCAACTCACCCCCGTTGTGCCACAGTTCTTGCAGGTTCTGCCGTACAGGTTCTATTGCGGCATTTCTGGCACACTTTCTTCTTGCGGGTGACTTGCTTTGGTAGGTGGATTCTTTCGCATCAAGAACCACCATTGTATTTATTTATTTCATTGTATCTAGAATTTCCATCAACCAAAACTTGTATTGTTTCAGACCTAGACTAGTGATGTATTATTTCGACCTTAGAGTCGCGCTTAGTAGTATTGCGTTTTTTTCTTATTGCTTTTGAGTTTTCTTTGGATTTGATCCTCGCCACTAGGCGTTGTATATTATTGCTGCATATGTGGTTGTGACCGTCGATTGACGAAGAGCTAGCTCCCGCTTGGGGATGCCATTATCATTGCATACATATTGTTATACTTGTTGTACCCCATTCGGGGCCAGTTTTTCAAAAGAAACTCTGCCGAAATTTTTAGAAAAGACTTTATTGTTTTCAAAACGTACCTTCGACTTAGTTATTTAAAAACCTTGATTTCAAACCTGTATTTCTTCACTTCTTTAAACCAGTTTTCTTTACTTATTCTCAAAAATGGTTTTAGATTTCTGGGCTTTTGGCTTACTTGGATCAGATGGAGTCCTATAGGCTTCATATGGTTCAAGGGCCAGTCACGTGCTCTTTCGGGTCGTGACAAAGTAGAATGGTATCAGAGCTGGTTCCTCAATAGTAGGTTTGTGGTTCGAGGACGAACCATTGTTCTAAGTGGGGGAGAATGTAATACCCCAGGTATTATCTGGTATACCCATATATACCGGATAAGCATGGGGACCCACTGTAGAACATGGGGAATCTTCGGAATACATTCCGAAAGAGGTCAGACCTGTACTATAAATGGAATGATACCCCTCTTCAATACAGAGGCGCCTTTTGGATGAATCGGAACTCCGGAGTTTGAAGAACTCCGTAGTTAAGCGTGCTCGGGCCAGGGAAGTCCTGGGATGGGTGACCTCCTGGGAAGTGGCCCCTGGTCGGGTCCGGTTCGCTCCAAAGGACAAAACCGTGCGGCTTCGGCCAGAGCGGACAATACTCTCTGTATTAGGGGCGGGTCGTGACAGAATGGTATCAAAACCGTGCGGCTTCGGCCAGAACGGACAATACTCTCTGTATTGGGGGCGGGTCGTGACAGTTTTAGATCTAGATTTGGGTGGTTTCCCAATCAGGGTACTTAGACAGCATTCTAAGAGTATTTAGAATGGACGACTCCTGGCACGGTAGTATACCTGCAGGTGATGGAGTCACCCTCTCTAAAGGTGTCTTACAGACTAAAGGGGAGAGGGATGTGCATGATTGTCAGATCACTTGCTCAGGCAATTGAGTCAATCATGAGATGTCAAGTACCACACCAGATGTTGTTCTTGCACTAGATGCAATAAGTTGACATTGATCCAATCCTGGAGAAACAGTCGGAAGCAGTTTTAGAACATAAGTGGATGTTCTAGCAATATGATAACGACAGCCTCATTCGGGAGACAGTTATCATTCCAGGCTTCCAAGGTGACCTGGACGACAGGGAGGTTATCAGAGTTATAGTTTTTCCTTCTGACGAAGGGGCAGTATTTTGGACAGGTGGTCCAAGGCAATACTGAGGGAGGCATGGCGCATGATACTGATTAAGTTCAGTTGACAATACAGTCTAAGAAAATTGGATTTGGAGTTCATTTATGAGTTAGGTCCCATCAGACATCCAGACACATTCTAAGACAGGTATTGCTCATTTCGGGAGATGGCTTTCTCCGCGAACTTGAGATATAGAGAAACATAGAAAGAAACATCAAAGCGGATCCACTCACTGAGGCTATTCTTCGAAATGCAATAGTTTCGCAAACGGGCTTTGTGAGACTGACTAGTAGAGGAGTTGGGTGTTCGGTATCACACGGGCTGTGAGTATGCGACATCGCAATAATTAGCCTTGAGTGCAAGTGGGAGATTATTGGAGATAGTGCCCCCAGAGTCAATTATTGGATCACAGGCACGTGATTGCAATGATTGAGGGAGGACCTATCCCGGTAGGACAGTCTTACTCAAGATGATAGTATGCTATCTGGTTTAGCTTTATAATCGTGTACTGCTTTAGGTGACCTTACAGGTCACTATTGCACGTTGATAGAGCCCCTAGGATTCTTGCTTGACTACCAGCAGTATGAGGGCGATCATATACGTGGGAGCTGGGGTCTATAAGCACATCCTTAAAAGGTCCCTAGTCGAGGGAGTTTCGAGACAGGGCATCGATACTCCAGAGTAGACTAGTGTATACAGTCGAGACCCCGACGAGGGGCGGTGGCCGATCTCACAAGCCACTGGTGTCAGTTGGTTCACCTAAGATGTATACAGGTGCTCATTGGGTTATGAGTACACCGGACAGGACTCGCCGGGAACATGCTAGTTGGTCTTATACCTGACGTCAGATAGCAGTTCCCTGGTGCCATGTGTACAGGTTAGTTCATCGACCTGGGGATCGTCATTTGTCTCGTGTGAGTTCCCACTGTACTTTGATTACTACCCTACCACGCTCAAAGGAGACGTGCAAACAGGTTTTAGTTGGGTACAGTCCCGAGCCACATGGAGGCAGTGAGCGGATCTTCAGGGGTTCGTCTCTCCCGGTATTGGGGGTGAGGTCGCGCTGTGTCTAGGAGAGCCATTACACGAAGCCCTCGGCCGAGGCAGGAGATTTACTGGTAGGTATTCCAGTAGTATCTCAGGGTGTTCTAGGATACACTCCGACACGACTTGTACCGCTTTTGGGGGTCTGACTTTTACCAACAACCTAGGCCCGCCATGCGATGCTCATAGACGAACGGACCGGACTGTACGGATATTGTCACTGACAGGCTCAGTAGGGTGTCAGGCTGAGTTCGCTCACAGACGTCCATTTTTGTCAATAGCTGGTGGCCCGTCACGTATGGCTAATACCTCTGACGTGCTAGTGGTTAAATCCACAGCCATAGTATTGACGAGTCTTTAGAGTCCACCACACATTCAGTTACTCAAGCTTTCGGGCGAAAAGCTGTAGAGGCCGTATGGAGATATGGCAGGGTTCGATCAGATACGTGCGGTATTGCACGGATCAGGATCGAACGGTTAGTACTAGAGGCCGTATGGTGATATGGTAGGGTTCGATCAGATACGTGCGGTATTGCACGGATCAGGATCGGACGGATAATACTAGCCGGCATTGGTTTCAGCCGGATCCTAGTATAGTACTTTGTAGATTTTGTCTCTCTGCATTTGTATTCAGTGGGAATACAGATGCGGGCATGTATATGCAGTAGCGGGGTTTTCCTGTAATTTATTACAGGATCAGTTTTCTGAAGTTGCCAGTTTGCATTCCGTTCCGGCCAGTTTTCCTTTGTTCCTTCACGGCCGGACTTTTGTGATGGAGGGGGTTATTTGCATGTTTGCAAATAACTTATCGTGGAGGGGTTTTCTTGCATTTGTAGCTTCATTATGATATTCTTATCATCATGAGATTAGAAAGGATTTGATATTGATTTGATAATGCTATCATTGCCTTTTTGATGTGGTCACCTTTCTACTTTTACTACCATCACCTCCCTTCATGGTTTGAGTTTTTCTCTCCTCATTTTCTAACAAAAGGGGCCGGCCACATTTGAGAAGGAGAGATGAGCGGTTTCATTTTGTATGAGGGAAATTTTATTATCTCATTTGGCTTGCTCACAAAATCCTTCTCACCTCTTCAAAAGTTCATATTGATTCCTCCATCAATGGCAACTACATAAACCCCAAAGAGATATAGATTCTACACTACATCTACAGCAAATCTTAGACGCGTCGGCTAGCTAACTTCGGGCCCGAGTTGCCTCGGTCCAGAGGTGGGAGCCCGTAAAAGAAGCAGGCGACGTGGTGCCCTTCCGGCGAGGAGGTGTAGACCGGACATTCCGCGGGAGATCGGGACGACGACGAGAAGACCGGAGGACTCGGATCACTCGGTATATCTCTCTTCCCCATCTTGTAGTTAGCTAGGACTAGTTAATGGCCCGATCCGGGTGGTAGTGCGCGGTGGTGCCGGTTCAAGAAAAATTAAAGTTAACCATCGCTTCCGCATTTGGCCTCGGGATGGAGGCCGGGGCGCCGCCGTGCACTTATATGTGTAACATGCAGGACAGTGCTCGTGCAACATGGACCGTTAGTAATGGTGCGGTGTTCTATCAATTATAATTTATATCCATATAGCAGGGAATGCAGTATGCACTAAATAGTAGCCATGAACAGTCAATGTATACAAAAGAAACTATAAGGTCCTATCAGCCCTGACGTAGAACGCCATGCGGGCGATATCCCCGTAGATGTGAAATCTACTCACCGTAGTCTCTCGCTAGGTATAGCCAACAACTTGTTTCCCCTTCTGCGCGGTGTCCGCCGTACTCGCCTGCGAACTAGAATTACACAATATATCACACATAAGCTTGAAGTCACACAAACGCGACATTAAAGCTGAACTAGTAACTCGTGTCGTGAACCAAGCGCGCGTGTGCGCGATACGCTAAAGTGTGTGGTTACGCGCCTGAAACCACCCCGACGCGTCGCGATACGCAGAAACCCCAAACCAACACACACGTATCACGCGTGTCGCGAAAGATTGAAAAATACGGGAAAATGGGTATTCCACTCCAGATTTTGATACAGAAAAGATAATGTAAAACTATATATACCAAAATAACCCACATAGCAGCAGACACCAACACCCTAAACCCCAACCCAAAGCACCCCTATCTGGCCGCAATTTGCGGCCAGAATGCATATTTTGGCGGCCTGGGTAGGGAATTGGGATCCCAGGTTTTGTGTGTGCACTCTATACCCCCATACATGCTACAGTAACATCTAGTTTCACTCTGAAATAACTCGGGTAGCAGCAGATCCTACAGAGCCTTATTTCTAGTTAAAATCCACACTTTTGCACTAAAATCAAACTTTAGGGTATTTTGGTGCAAACTGAGACAAAACCTGGCCTAAGATGGCTCTAATAACACATAATAGAGCTAACACAACTAATAAAACCCTAATCTAACATGTGAATCACAAATATCCTTTAATATCACTAAAAAATCACAAAAATGAGATTTTTACTAAAGAATACAACAAGTTTAAGGAAAAGGAGTGCTAATATGAGTTAATACCTTCTAAGAACCTTGTAGAACACCAAAAGTTTCAGCTTTCCCCTCTAGTGTGCAGATTTGCTTCAAACACCTCAAAAAGCTCACTTTTCCTAAGGTTTTGTGAAGGAAATGTGTGGTTTTTGTGTAGGATTTGTTTGGAAATCAAGGAGAAGTGAAAAGAGAAGAGAATATGGAGAAAAATGGAGGGTTTGCTGCTGGAAATTTCTGCAGAATTTTGAAGTGGGGAAAAGAGAGAGAGAAGGGAAGAAAATGGGTCAAAAAAGTCAAAGTTTCATACCTAACACCATGCTCATTTGTTTTATTAGGAGTTTGAATTATGAAAAGGGTTATGAAAAGATTAAATGATGGGGGATAGGTTAGCAACCATGCAACAAAAGAAAATGGTTAACATGCTACCAAAAACCCTAAGTCTCAAAAAAAATGTCTAAGTGTGGTGTGCACTAACACAAGAAAATTCCCAATATGCTAACACTACTAAATATAACTAATAATCCTATGAACACATATATAATAACACGTACGATCACTAATTATCACGAAAGACATTCAAACGGAAATTCAAAGTGTTACAGGAGTGGCGCTGGGATGTCCGGTTCTCCTGAACCTTCTGGTTCTTCCATGCTTTCAGTAATAGCTTGTGGTTCTGGAATTTCTTCCAGTTCTACTACGCTCCCACTTTCACCTTTCTCTAAAAATTAAAGTGGGCATGACGAGAAACAAAAACCTTTTGTTCCTCTGCATAATAGAAAAAATACCCCTTGGAGTTCTTTGGGTATCCCACAAACTTACACAGTACTGAGCGTGCCTCGAGCTTGTCCACATGCTGCTTTTTTACAAAAGCTGGACATCCCCATATCTTCAGATATTGATGATGGGGTTTCTTCCCGCACCACATCTGATATGGTGTGGTAGGCACAGTCTTGGAGGGAACCTTGTTCAAGAGATATGCAGCTGATTCTAGTGCATAACCCCAGAAAGATCACGGTAACTCAGCCTTACTCATCATGGAATGAACCATATCCAATATGGTTCGATTCCGCCTTTCCGATACACCGTTGTGTTGTGGTGTGTATGGAGGAGTAAGCTGAGAGAGAATTCCATTCTCTTTTAAGTAGCCCAGAAACTCGGCACTCAAGTATTCACCACCTCGATCAGATCTCAGTGTCTTGATACTTTTGCCTGTTTGTTTTTCAACTTCATTCTTGTATTCCGGAAATTTCTCAAAGGCCTCGGATTTATGCTTCATCAAGAAGACATGTCCATACCTAGAGAAATCATCTGTGAAAGTAATGAAGTATGAATAACCACTTCGCTCATGTGTAGACATTGGACCACACACATCACTGTGTATGAGTCCCAAGAGCTCGCTTGCTCTTTCTCCGTGTCCAGTGAACGGAGTCTTTGTCATCTTTCCCATGAGACAAGATTCACAAGTGGCATAAGACTGGTACTCGAATGGATCCAAGTATCCTTCTTTATGTAACTTTGTCAACCGTGTCTCATTAATGTGACCCAGTCTACAATGCCACAAGAAAGCCTGATTTAATTCCGGAGACTTTCTTTTAAGTGTGTTCTGGACACTGAAAACCTGAGCTTGATTTAGTACGTATATTCCGTTCTTCAATGTACCTGACCCAATCAGAACTTGATTTAGGTGGATGTTTACTACATCGCTTACAAAAGTAAAATCATATCCTTCCCTAGAAAGTAAGGATACAGATATGATATTACAAGTCACACCTGGTACATAAAAACAGTTACGCAGAATCAATATCTGCCCAGTTGTCAGTCCAAGATGATATTCCCCTACGGATTCAGCGTACATGCTCATTCCGTTAGCAACCCTGAGAGTCATATCACCTTTCTTGATAACCCTACGGTTTCTCAGAGCCTGTAACGAATTACAGATATGAGATCCTGATCTGGTATCCAATACCCAGGAAGTAGGGTTAACTGACATACAGTTCTCTATTACAAACACACCCGAAGCCGAAGCCACAACATGCTTCGAATTCTGGCTACTGGCTATGCTAGCCCTGCAATCCTTCTGCCAATGTTCATTCCTGTAACAATAGGAACATCCCTCTTTTACTGCATTCAGTCCCGAAACTTCTGCCCTTTCCTTTCCTTTTTCTTCCTTGGTTTCTTTCAGGGCAGAAGGTAGAGACTGTAGAACCAAGTCAGCATCTGACCCGTTCTTCAACGTGGTCTTCAGGTCCGTGAGCTCAAAATAGCTGGTCTCTATAAGGACGCTGCCCCCTACAGATGACCCGATAGCCAACCTCGCTGGAAGCAATTCGTTCGAGGTCTCATATCTTGCGATACGAGATTTCTCTCCATATAAATCTTTGTTATGGAGGAAAATAGAGACTAAGTCCATCTTCTCGTGCAGCCTCTGGTATGCACCATCAACTGAGGCTAACATGAGGCACTTGGCTTTCGCACAGTTCTTTTCTGATGTCTCGCGGATATTAACATCCGTGACAGGGGAAACTGGACCTGAGACGGCAGGGGTTGGATCAGTCAAGAGGTGTCCCAGCTTGTCATGGGCAATGGACATCTGGACAGACCTTTTCCAGTCAAAACAGTCAGATTCAGTCATTTTATTATCTAGATGTAACCTATGTCTGGTCACTGGGTCGCTGCAATTAAGAGAGAGAGAAGAAAACACTTTAGCATGATGCTCTAGCAAGTTTAGATTAGTTTTTAATTTATCTAAACATGATGGCTCCCACTGTCTCTCGAATCCCTCCTCAAACCATAAAGGAAAAATTAGTCGGGATCAATCTCACCGTACAATACTTGCTTAACCGTTCAGCCAGGCTGGTGTCTGTAAGTGCACGGCGGTGCCCCGGCCTCCATCCCGAGGCCAAGTGCTGAAGCGGTGATTTACTTTGATTTTTCGAACTTAGAAACCGGCACCACCGCGCACTAAACACCCGGATCGTGCCATTAATCTAGTCCTAGCTATCTAGTGAGGGGGTAGAGAAGTATACCAAGCGATCCGTGTCCTTCGGTCTTCGTCTCCACTCCGATCTCCCGTGGAAACTCCGTTCATCTCCTCCTCGTCGGAAAAGGGCACCACGTAGCTGGAATCTTTTACGGGCTCCCACCTCTGGACTGAGGCAACTCGGGCGCGAAGTTGACTAGCCGACGCGTCCAAGATTTGCTGTAGAATAGTGTAGAATCTATTGTCTCTTTGAGGGTTTGAAGTTGCATTGATGGAGGGATGAGGTTGAGAATTGAACTTGGGAATTTTGGTGGCAATGGAAAAATGATATGAATGATAATTTTCCCACCTTCACAAAATGATCCTCTCTCTCTCTCCCTCTCAAAGTGGCCGGCCCCTCAAATTGGAAAATGGTGGAGGGCAAAACATAATACATGAGGGAGGTGAGTGTAGTAAAAGGTGGAGGGTGACCACATCCAAAGCAATGATAACCATCTCAAATCAATTCCTAATCAACTCTAATCACCATGAATGCATGAAATGATGATAGAAAAGAATGGTATCAAAAGATGCTCTCATAATTAATCCATATGCAAGAAACCCCCTCCACAAATGTTATTTGCAAACTTGCAAATAACCCCCTCCATCAAAAGTCCGGCCGGGAGGGATCAAAGGAAAACCGGCCGGAACGGAAATCAAACTGGCAACTCCAGAAAACTGGTCCCGTAATAAATTACAGGAAAACCCCGATACTGTGCATACACACCCGCATCTGTATTCCGACCGGATACAAATGCAAAGAGACAAAATCTACACTGTACAATACTAGGATCCGGCTTAAACCAAAGCCGGCTAGTAATATCCGTCCGATCCTGATCCGTGCAATACCGTACGTATCTGATCGAACCCTGCCATATATCCATACGGCCACTAGTACAAACCGTCCGATCCAGATCCGTGCAATACCGCACGTATCTGATCGGACCCTGCCATATCTCCATACGGCCTCTACAGCGTTTCGCTCGAAACTTGAGTAACTGTAAGTGTGGTGGACTCTAAAGACTCGTCAATACTATGGCTGTGGATTTAACCACTAGCACGTCAGAGGTATAAGCCAATACGTGACGGGCCACCAGCTATTGACCAAAAGGGACGTCGATGAGCGAACTCATCCTGACACCCTACTGAGCCTGTCAGTGACAATATCCGTACAGTCCGGTCCGTTCGTCTATGAGCATCGCATGGCGGGCCTAGGGGGTTGGTAAAAGTCAGACCCTCAAAAGCGGTACAAGTCGTGTCAGAGTGTAGCCCAGAACACCCTGAGATACTACTGGAATACCTACCAGTAAATCTCCTGCCTTGGCCAAGGACTTCGTGTAATGGCTCTCCTAGACACAGCGCGACCTCACCCCCAATACCGGGAGAGACGAACCCCTGAAGATCCACTCACTGCCTCCATGTGGCTCGGGACTGTACCCAACTAAAACCTGTTTGCACGTCTCCTTTGAGCGTGGTAGGGTAGTAATCAAAGTACAGTGGGAACTCACACGAGACAAATGACGATCCCCAGGTCAATGAACTAACCTGTACACATGTCACCAGGGAACTGCTATCTGACGTCAGGTATAAGACCAACTAGCATGTTCCCGGCGAGTCCTGTCCGGTGTACTCATAACCCAATGAGCACCTGTATACATCTTAGGTCAACCAACTGACACCAGTGGCTTGTGAGACCGGCCACCGCCCCTCGTCGGGGTCTCGACTGTATACACTAGTCTACTATGGAGTATCGATGCCCTATCTCGAAACTCCCACGACTAGGGACCTTTTAAGGATGTGCTTATAGACTACCAGCTCCCACGTATATGATCGCCCTCATACTGCTGGCAGTCAAGCAAGAATCCTAGGGGCTCTATCTGTAAGTACAAGGCGGCGCCCCGGCCGTCAATCCGACGCCGGAATGCGGAAGCGGTGATAAACTTTAATTTTGCGAACTTAGCAAACCGGCACCACCGCGCACTAAACACCCGGATCGAACCATTAACTAGTCAAAGCTAACTACAAGACGGGTTAGAGATATACCGAGTGATCCGAGTCCTCCGGTCTTCTCGTCATCGTCCCGATCTCCCGCGGAAAGTCCTGTCTCCATATCGTCGCCTCCTTGCCGAAGGGGCACCACATCGCCTGCATCTTTTACGGGCTCCCACCTCAATACCGAGGCAACTCGGGCGCGAAGTTGGCTGGCCGACGCGTCCAAGATTTGCTGTAGAATGTGTAGTGTAGAGGCTATGTCTCATTTGGGGTTTGTTGCCTTTGAAGATGATGGAGGAATCAAGATAAGAAAAATGGTTCTTGCATTTTTCTTAACATGAAAATGAGATCAAGAATGCCACACTCTCAAGAATGAAACTCTCTCATTTTTTTTTCTCAACCATGGCTAACCTCTTTCATCAAGTGAGAATAATATGGTGGAGGAATGAATATGAAACATAACATGAAGGGAGGTGAGTGTAGGAGAAGAAGAATGGTGACCATAACCAAACATCATCATAACAAACTCAAATCACTTCTAATCTCAATTTAATGCAAAAGGTTGATGTAAAAAGAATCATATGATGGTGGAAAAGAAAAGATGCCATCATAATCAATACATTTGCAAGAAACCCCTCCACAATGTGTTATTTGCAAACTTGCAAATAGCACCCTCCATCGGAAAAGTCCGGCCGGGAAAGAACAAAGGAAAACCGGCCGGAACGGAATGCAAACTGGCAACTCCAGAAAACTGGTCCCGTAATAAATTACAGGAAAACCCCGATACTGTGCATACACACCCGCATCTGTATTCCGTCCGGATACAAATGCAATGAGACAAAATCTACACGGTACTAAACTAGGATCCGGCTTAAACTAAAGCCGGCTAGTAAAAACCCGTCCGATCACGATCCGTGCAATACCGCACGTATCTGATCGAACCGTGCCATATCTCCATACGGCCTCCACAGCGTTTCGCCCGAAAGCTTGAGTAACTGAAAGTGTGGTGGACTCTAAAGACTCGTCAATATTATGGCTGTGGATTTAACCACTAGCACGTCAGAGGTACAAGCCAATACGTGACGGGCCACCAGCTATTGACCAAAAGGGACGTCGATGAGCGAACTCATCCTGACACCCTACTGAGCCTGTCAGTGACAATATCCGTACAGTCCGGTCCGTTCGTCTATGAGCATCGCATGTCGGGCCTAGGGGGTTGGTAAAAGTCAGACCCCCAAAAGCGGTACAAGTCGTGTCGGAGTGTAGCCCAGAACACCCTGAGATACTACTGGAATACCTACCAGTAAATCTCCTGCCTTGGCCAAGGACTTCGTGTAATGGCTCTCCTAGACACAGCGCGACCTCACCCCCAATACCGGGAGAGACGAACCCCTGAAGATCCGCTCACTGCCTCCATGTGGCTCGGGACTGTACCCTACTAAAACCTGTTTGCACGACTCCTTTGAGCCGTGGTAGGGTAGTAATCAAAGCACAGTGGGAACTCACACGAGACAAATGACGATCCCCAGGTCGATGAACTAACCTGTACACATGTCACCTGGGAACTGCTATCTGACGTCAGGTATAAGACCAACTAGCATATTCCCGGCGAGTCCTGTCCGTTGTACTCATAACCCAATGAGCACCTGTATACATCTTAGGTGAACCAACTGACACCAGTGGCTTGTGAGACCGGCCACCGCCCCTCGTCGGGGTCTCGACTGTATACACTAGTCTACTCTGGAGAATCGATGCCCTGTCTCGAAACTCCCACGACTAGGGACCTTTTAAGGATGTGCTTATAGACTCCAGCTCTCACTCATATGATCGCCCTCATACTGCTGGAAGTCAAGCAAGAATCCTAGGGGCTTTATCAACGTGCAATAGCGACCTGTCAGGTCACCTAAAGCAGTACACGATGATAAAGGTAAACCAGATAGCTTACTATCATCTCGAGTAAGACTGTCCTACCGGGATAGGTCCTCCCTCAATCATTGCAATCACGTGTCTGTGATCCAATAATTGACTCTGAGGGCACTATCTCCAACAATCTCCCACTTGCACTCAAGGCTAATTATTGCGATGTCGCATACTCACAGCCCGTGTGATACCGAACACCCAACTCCTCTACTAGTCAGTCTCACAAATCCCGTTTGTGAAACTATTGCGGTCGAGGAATAGCCTCAGTGAGTGGATCCGCCTAGATGTTTCTTTCTATGTCTCTCTCTATATCTCAAGTTCGCGGAGAAAGCCATCTCCCGAAATGATCAATACCTGTCTTAGAATGTCTGCATGTCTGATGGGACCTAGCTCATGAATGAACTCCAAATCCAAACTTCTTAGACTGTATCGTCAACTGAACTTAATCAGTATCCTGCGCCATGCCACCCTCAGTATTGCCTTGGACCACCTGTCCAAAATACTGCCCCTCGTCAGAAGGAAAAATATAACTCTGACAACCTCCTTGTCGTCCATGTCAGCTTGGAAGCCTGGAATGATAACTGTCTCCCAAAGGAGGCAGCCGTTATCATATCCCTAGAACATTCACTTATGTTCTAAAACTGCTTCCGACTGTTTCTCCAGGATTGGATCAATGTCAACTTATTGCATCTACTGCAAGAACAACATCTGGTGTGGTACTTTACATATCATGATTGACTCAATTGCCTGAGCAAGTGATCTGCCAATCATGCACATCCCTCTCCCCTTTAGTCTGTAAGACACCTTTAGAGAGGGTGACTCCATCACCTGCAGCTACACTACCGTGCCAGGAGTCGTCCATTCTAAATACTCTTAGAATGCTGTCAAGGTACCCTGATTGGGAAACCACCCAAATCTAGATCTAAAAACATAGATCTAGTAACCAGTATGTCTGATATAATGTCCAAGTCCCATGTGGAGAAACCACTGTGTGACGACCAAAGTATAACCGATCGTAGTATAGGAATTTCACTTCCTACTTTGTGTATGTCATCCAAAATCCGGATATCACACCCTACTACCTTCTCAACAGAGCCGTCTCCTATTCTGATGAAGTCAAACCTATGACTGTCACATCAGAAATAGATGATCTATCTCCGCTACATCTGCTTTAGTCTATAAATAGACATAAGCCTGATGTCCACCAATGCTTCCGCTGCTCCCACTGACTACGACAACCCTCTGCCAGAGTCATATAGACGTGCACTTCTAAAACTAGTTTAGAACGACGCTATACTCATCCTCCTGCCGGGTCTCACAATCTGGAACAACAGCAATGGAAAGTGTGGGTAAACAAGAACTTCCCTGTCACCGTCCTTGAGGCTACCGGAGTACCTCTCGGGTGCCTGAAGTTACCCACCGTATCTGCTGAGTGGCCAATGGAATGTTAAATCAGATTGAATCTTTAGGTTCCTTATCAAATCTTCAGTAATCGTTTGCGGTTCTGGAATCACTTCCAGTTCTACCATACTCCCACTACTGTTTTTGAAAAAATCCATTTTTAATAAAACTGTGGCGAGTCTAGAACAATATTTCTATTGATCTGCCAGATGGTAGAAAGTCAACCCTCGTCATAGCCTGGGTCAACCCACAAACAGCCATTACAGAAACGTGCCTTGAGTTGTCCAGTGTCTGGTTTTAATCATAAGCCGGACAACTCCCCGTACCTTAACAATGTTAAGATATGAACTGTACTATATCCAATATAGAACCAGAGGCACTGATTTAATTGAACCAGATTCAAATCATGCAGCTATCTCCAGTGCATGTCAACTAAATGGAAGGAGGCCGATCAGCGTTACTCAACTTAGGAATGCTTCCAATTATGAGTAACCTGAAAGAGAAGCAATTTCTCTTTATCATTACTATCAACTGAATACCATACACAAGTATCTACATCTTCGATCACTTTGAAGAATCCCGATACTTGTTACACCTGGTTCTCTACTCTATTCAAATACCTATAACTCCTCAAAACTTAGACCCTGTGTTTCTACGAAACACCTGTCTAAAAACTAGAGGAGTCATAAGTAAACCGAATATAGTACGAGAACCAACCCCTCTGTCCTCATGGACGCTGGACAACATACAATACTCTGTATAAGTCCCTTGAGTCTGATGACTCATTCACTGTGTGTCGTAGGTTGAAAACTGTACTTATGGTTAAGAAGAATTACACCGCTGTTTAATGCTCCTTACCTAACCATCCACTGATATAGGTAAATGTCGTCGACATAATATCAAAAGGTATATCTCACTCTATTCAAATAGACGTACAGATATATCAATTTGAAATTGGTGCACAACAGCGGATATTCAAAACCAAACATTTGCCGACCGACAAACAGCCCAGGTGATCTCCTCAAATATCACCGATTACAACGAATCCCGATATAATGAGGATGATCACCCAATTCCCAATAACTTACTCCCACTCATCATCTGTAAAACTATACAGATGTGAGAATCAAACCTGGTAAATACATACCCTGGAGCAAGTGTCCAATCGGGAAATCAGTTTTCTTTTAACAGTACATAGCTGAACTGAAACATTGAAATGTTTCGATGGGGTATCCTGGTATTCCTAGTAATGCCTCTACCATTATCCAGATTCACAACTACAACCGTATAATTCTTTGCCACCTCTCCAAATCCCTTTATATGTCTTTAGTCATTACCTTCTGCACACCTCTTAGGCCAAATGGTTTTCTTCCTTCCCTACCGTTCGGCACCAGCCTATGGTTTGGAAGAAGACTATCTAATAAGCATAATGGGTGTACTGTCCTAGTCCTAGGAGCACTCGCAATGCGAGAGAAGGTGAAGATAAAAGACAACCGAATAAACCTTATTCCTATTTTTCCTGGACCAGAATCCATCCCCGAACTGGAACAAGTTCCTTTCGAGTTCGTATATAACCATACGATGGAGTATCCAATAAACTGTGGATCTTCGTAGTTATACGGAGTGTCCTGGAGAAATACAAAGGTGATTTAGGATTGGCGAAGAAATACTTGGTTTGGTCATGAATATCAGTCGCAATTTACTTTGCCCTCTTACTAATCCCTTACTTTGTCTTAATCTTAATACCTTCTGCACACCGTTTAGGCTAATTGGTTTTCTTCATTCCCTACCGGTCGACACCAGCCTAAGGTTTGGAAGAAGACTATCCAACTTGCGTAATAGGTGTACTATCTCCTAAACTAAGGAGTACTCGTAACTTGAGAGAAGGCAAAAAGGAAAAGACAACTGAATAAACCTTATCCGTTTTCTTCAGAACCGGAAACCATCCTCGAATTCCTTCGAGTTCATATCTAACCATACGATGGTTTTGTCCAATGGAAGTGGACGTTCGTAGTAATACGGGGTGTCCTGGAGAAAAGGGTAAAAGTAGGAGTGGCAATGAGGTCTGCAACTCTGACAATCCAAAAGCCAGTGTTAAGAAGTTTCGGTCAACTTGGTCACTGAGTCATAGTCTAGGGTCGGGTCAATGGTCGCTGCCAAAGAGAGAGAGAAAAGAAACACTCAGCGTGCACTCTAACCTAGATCAGAATGGTTATCACTTTATCTAATCAGGAAACCTCCCACTGTACCTCAAATTCTCCTCCAAACCTGAAAGAAGAATTAGTCGGGGTCACCCGAGGAGTAAACTAACTCATCAGTGGGAATCGGGATCCAACTATCATCGCATGATAACGTGACGGAATCCGCTCACGGTATCACACTGCAGAAGGTATGTGCATATCTGGCAAGTTTCAGTTCTTTTGAAACCCCCGATGTGATTTTTACCCCATGCTCTTATGACCTTGACTTTGGCCAACAAATCATAAGTCACATGTCAAGTTCTGCCCATCATTCACCAGGTTAATTTGAGCCCACCCGTACAAGCCCTTGACTTTGGCCAACAAGGCTATACGACTGCCCCAAACCAATGCATCTATCTATGCTGCACATGAATAACCAACAGCTACCAAACACTGTGCCTTGATTTTGGCCAACAAACACAGCTTGAATACTATTGACTACCCATATGAAACGACGGAGGGCTACGAATGGTTTTTGGCGAAAACCTTTAACGTAATGAACTTGATATCGTTGAAGGAACGGATAGCTTTTTAGAAAATATAATGACGAAAACCTTTACTAAAGAGGTCACTCCCGGTGAAGGGATCTCGGCTCTTTCCCCGTAGAATGGGGTGCAGGATATTCCAAATGAATACCACGGTGCAAAGCAAAAGTGATCGGCTATAGTGAAGTTAATGCCCTGACTCAAAATTCTGTCCAAGGGGTCACTCCCGGTGAAGGGATCTCGGCCCTTGCCTCGTCGACTGAGGAGCAGGATATTCCAAATGAATACCACGATGCAAAACAAAAGTGAACGTCCTTGCAATAACAGCTTTTTGAAAAGTGTTCCAACAACATCAGAAAAGGTTTGTTTTAACTTGCATTGATCCGAATCAACGCAGTCCCATCAATTGATCACACCACAAAGAACGAAAATATACTGATGTACGTATATGCCATCCGCATTCGCCACTGGGTCCCGTCATCACCCGTTAGGTTAGGTAACTAACGACAGAGCGGGGACTGGACTAGCGCGGATGCAAAACATATACAACATCTACTAATATATATACCAATATATAATATTTCGCTCAAGGCGTGAAAAGAAATGCAACATCACAGAAATGTACAGCATCACAGAACAATACAGATATCTGGGATCCCCGGGTTTCACAGAGCCACTACTGAAACCCGACGTTCCCCTGGTCGTGTGGATAGCCTGTGCAATGAAAACCTAGACCCCTACGGGCGCGGCAAGTTACCCGCTAAAACCTGAAGCGAGGCATCCCCCTTCAGCACCGTGAATGGACCACCCAGCACTTCACGGAATCCGGTAACTTGGGCACCCCTCCTAGGTCAATCTGTGCCCCCTACGAGTGCGGCGAATAGCCCGCCAATTCTAGAGTGAAGCCCCCTCCGTCCCAATGCCATGAGATGCGGGCTTGTTGCCCTCCAGAACCTGGCTATCCGTGCACCCCACCGCGGGGCAATCCTAGTACAGAAAGTAAAATATACATACAGTGGGTACATCGACCGCAACTAGGCCGTGCCCCAAAAGAATAATACAATCAGGCAGTGACGGCAGTCCACATGTCGGACGCTCGCCCCGCAATAACAAATGTACATAACACAACAACACTGTACTAGCATTGCATCCAGGCTATCCCCACGACCGATCCGCAACATCACAGCAAAATCACAGAACATCAAGGTGAAAGTCACGTTCGCAAATCCGTCTAACCGGGCTATAGCAGTTAGACAGGATTTACCGATCAAGTGACATTCACGGTCGCAGATATAATGTAAATATTGTGAAAAATGTGTTTAAAATATCCGATCGATCAAAAATTAACAAGTGGGCCCCCAAGTACTACTGTAGCACATCAAGAAATTCTGGGCCCAAAATTAACCTTCCAGAAACCACATTTTCAACTCAGGAACATTCTGCAAAGTTTTGGGGGGCATGAACAGTGAACATTGCGGCGGAACCGCGGCCCAAGCAGGGGTTTGGCTGCGGTTCCGCGGTGGTATGGTGAGTTCATGCTACCAAATTTTTACAGTATGCTTATAATTCCCTGCACATCACTCTGAGACAACCTGAAAAATTTTTGGACTCAAAAAAAATTTGACAGAAACTGATGTGCGTGAAAAACGCGTTTTCGGGATTTTGTTCGATCGGAAACGTAAAACACATCAAACAAAGCTAGACGAAGTTAATGGCGAGGCTCTGATACCACTGTAAGTGCACGGCGGCGCCCCGGCCGTCAATCCGACGCCGGAATGCGGAAGCGGTGATAAACTTTAATTTTGCGAACTTAGCAAACCGGCACCACCGCGCACTAAACACCCGGATCGAACCATTAACTAGTCAAAGCTAACTACAAGACGGGTTAGAGATATACCGAGTGATCCGAGTCCTCCGGTCTTCTCGTCATCGTCCCGATCTCCCGCGGAAAGTCCTGTCTCCATATTGTCGCCTCCTCGCCGAAGGGGGCACCACATCGCCTGCATCTTTTACGGGCTCCCACCTCAATACCGAGGCAACTCGGGCGCGAAGTTGGCTGGCCGACGCGTCCAAGATTTGCTGTAGAATGTGTAGTGTAGAGGCTATGTCTCATTTGGGGTTTGTTGCCTTTGAAGATGATGGAGGAATCAAGATAAGAAAAATGGTGCTTGTATTTTTCTTAACATGAAAATGAGATCAAGAATGCCACACTCTCAAGAATGAAACTCTCTCATTTTTTTTTCTCAACCATGGCCAACCTCTTTCATCAAGTGAGAATAATATGGTGGAGGATTGAATATGAAACATAACATGAAGGGAGGTGAGTGTAGGAGAAGAAGAATGGTGACCATAACCAAACATCATCATAACAAACTCAAATCACTTCTAATCTCAATTTAATGCAAAAGGTTGATGTAAAAAGAATCATATGATGGTGGAAAAGAAAAGATGCCATCATAATCAATACATTTGCAAGAAACCCCTCCACAATGTGTTATTTGCAAACTTGCAAATAACACCCTCCATCGGAAAAGTCCGGCCGGGAAAGAACAAAGGAAAACCGGCCGGAACGGAATGCAAACTGGCAACTCCAGAAAACTGGTCCCGTAATAAATTACAGGAAAACCCTGATACTGTGCATACACACCCGCATCTGTATTCCGTCCGGATACAAATGCAATGAGACAAAATCTACACTGTACTAAACTAGGATCCGGCTTAAACTAAAGCCGGCTAGTAAAAACCCGTCCGATCACGATCCGTGCAATACCGCACGTATCTGATCGAACCGTGCCATATCTCCATATGGCCTCCACAGCGTTTCGCCCGAAAGCTTGAGTAACTGGAAGTGTGGTGGACTCTAAAGACTCGTCAATACTATGGCTGTGGATTTAACCACTAGCACGTCAGAGGTATAAGCCAATACGTGACGGGCCACCAGCTGTTGACCAAAAGGGACATCGATGAGCGAACTCAACCTGACACCCTACTGAGCCTGTCAGTGACAATATCCGTACAGTCCGGTCCGTTCGTCTATGAGCATCGCATGTCGGGCCTAGGGGGTTGGTAAAAGTCAGACCCCCAAAAGCGGTACAAGTCGTGTCGGAGTGTAGCCCAGAACACCCTGAGATACTACTGGAATACCTACCAGTAAATCTCCTGCCTTGGCCAAGGACTTCGTGTAATGGCTCTCCTAGACACAGCGCGACCTCACCCCCAATATCGGGAGAGACGAACCCCTGAAGATCCGCTCACTGCCTCCATGTGGCTCGGGACTGTACCCAACTAAAACCTGTTTGCACGACTCCTTTGAGCCGTGGTAGGGTAGTAATCAAAGCACAGTGGGAACTCACACGAGACAAATGACGATCCCCAGGTCGATGAACTAACCTGTACACATGTCACCTGGGAACTGCTATCTGACGTCAGGTATAAGACCAACTAGCATATTCCCGGCGAGTCCTGTCCGGTGTACTCATAACCCAATGAGCACCTGTATACATCTTAGGTGAACCAACTGACACCAGTGGCTTGTGAGACCGGCCACCGCCCCTCGTCGGGGTCTCGACTGTATACACTAGTCTACTCTGGAGAATCGATGCCCTGTCTCGAAACTCCCACGACTAGGGACCTTTTAAGGATGTGCTTATAGACTCCAGCTCTCACTTATATGATCGCCCTCATACTGCTGGCAGTCAAGCAAGAATCCTAGGGGCTCTATCAACGTGCAATAGCGACCTGTCAGGTCACCTAAAGCAGTACACGATGATAAAGGTAAACCAGATAGCTTACTATCATCTCGAGTAAGACTGTCCTACCGGGATAGGTCCTCCCTCAATCATTGTAATCACGTGCCTGTGATCCAATAATTGACTCTGAGGGCACTATCTCCAACAATATCAACGTGCAATAGTGACCTGTAAGGTCACCTAAAGCAGTACACGATGATAAAGGTAAACCAGATAGCATACTATCATATCGAGTAAGACTGTCCTACCGGGATAGGTCCTCCCTCAATCATTGCAATCACGTGCCTGTGATCCAATAATTGACTCTGAGGGCACTATCTCCAACAATCTCCCACTTGCACTCAAGGCTAATTATTGCGATGTCGCATACTCACAGCCCGTGTGATACCGAACACCCAACTCCTCTACTAGTCAGTCTCACAAAGCTCGTTTGCGAAACTATTGCGTTCGAGGAATAGCCTCAGTGAGTGGATCCGCTATGATGTTTCTTTCTATGTCTCTCTATATCTCAAGTTCGCGGAGAATGCCATCTCCCGAAATGAGCAATACCTGTCTTAGAGTTTGTCTGGATGTCTGATGGGACCTAGCTCATAAATGAACTCTAAATCCAAACTTCTTAGACTGTATCGTCAACTAAACTTAATCAGTATCCTGCGCCATGCCTCCCTCAGTATTGCCTTGGACCATCTGTCCAAAATACTGCCCCTCGTCAGAAGGAAAAACTATAACTCTGACAACCTCCTTGTCGTCCAGGCCACCTTGGAAGCCTGGAATGATAACTGTCTCCCAAAGGAGGCTGCCGTTATCATTTCCCTAGAACATCCACTTATGTTCTAAAACTGCTTCCGATCATTTCTCCAGGATTGGATTAATATTAACTTATCGCATCTAGTGCAAAAGCAACATCTGGTGTGGTACTTGACATCTCATGATTGACTCAATTGCCTAAGCAAGTGATCTGCCAATCATGCACATCCCTCTCCTCTTTAGTCTGTAAGACACCTTTAGAGAGGGTGACTCCATCACCTGCAGGTACACCACCATGCCAGGAGTCGTCCATTCCAAATACTCTTAGAATGCTGTCTAAGTACCCTGATTGGGAAACCACCCAAATCTAGATCTAAAACCATAGATCTAGTAACCAGTATGTTTGATATAATATCCAAATCCCATGTGGAGAAAACACTGTGTGACGACCAAAGTATAACCGATCGTAGTTTAGGAATATCACTTCCTACTCTGTGTATGTCATCCAAATACCATGACATCACACCCTACTACCTTCTTAACAGATCCATCCCCTATTCTGACGAAGTCAAACCTATGACTGTCACGTCAGAAATAGATGATCTTTCTCCGCTATATCTGCTTTAGTCTATAAATAGACATAAGCCACTTGTCCACCAATGCTTCCGCTGCTCCCGCTGACTACGACAACCCTCTGGCAGAGTCATATAGACGTACACTTCTAAAGCCAGTTTAGAACGACGCTATACTCATCCTCCTGCCGGGTCTCACAGTCTGGAACAACAGCAATGGCAAGTTTGGGTAAACAAGAACTTCCCTGTCACTGTCCTTGAGGCTACCGAAGTACCTCTCGGGTGCCTGAAGTTACCCACCTTATCTGCGGAGTGGCCAATGGAATGTCAAACCAGATTGAATCTTTAGGTTCCTATCAAATCATCAGTAATCGTTTGTGGTTCTGGAATCACTTCCAGTTCTACCATACTCCCACTACTGTTTTCTGAAAAAATTCATTTTTAATAAAACTGTGGCGAGTCTAGAACAATATCACTATTGATCTTCTAGATGGTAGAAAGTCAACCCTCGTCATAGCCTGGGTCAACCCACAAATAGCCATTACAGAAACGTGCCTTGAGTTATCCAGATTCTGGTTTTAAGCATAAACCGGACAACTCCCCGTACCTTAACATCGTTAAGATATGAACTGTTCTATATCCAATATAGAACCAGAGGCACTGATTTAATTGAACCAGATTCAAATCATGCAGCTGTCTCCAGTGCATGTCAACTAAATGGAAAAAGGGCGATCAACGTTACTCAACTTAGGAATGCTTCCAATTATGAGTAACCTGAAAGAGAAGCAAGTTCTCTTAATCATCACTATCAACTGAATACCATACACAAGTATCTATATCTTCGATCACTTTGAAGAATCCCGATACTTGCAATACCTGGTTCTCTACTTTATTCAAATACCTATAACTTCTCAAAATTCAGACCCTATGTTTCCACGAAACACCTGTCTAAAAACTAGAGAAGTCATAAGTAAACCGAATATAGTACGAGAACCAATCCCTCTGTCCTCATGGACGCTGGACAACATACAATTCTCTGTATGAGTCCCTTGAGTCTGATAACTCATTCACTGTGTGTCGTAGGTTGAAAACTGTACTTATGGTTAAGAAGAATTACACCGCTGTTTAATGCTCCTTACCTAACCATCCACTGATATAGGTAAATGTCGTAGACATAATTTCAAAAAGGTATACCTCACTCTATAAAAATAGACGTACAGATATATCAATTTGAAATTGGTGCATAATAGCGGATATTCAAAACTAAATAATTGCCGTCCGGCAAACAACCCAGGTGACTTCCTCAAATATCACCGATTACAACGAAACCCGATATAATGAGGATGATCACCCAATTTCCAATAACTTACTCCCACTCATCATCTGTAAAACCATACAGATGTGAGAATCATACCTGGTAAATACATACCCTGGAGTAAGTGTCTAATTGGGAAATCAGTTTTCCATTAACAGTACACAGTGAAACTGAAACATTGAAATGTTTCGTTGGGGTATCCTGGTATTCTTAGTAATGCCTCTTCCATTATCCAGATTCAAAACTGTAACCGTATAATTCTTTGCCACCTCTCCAAATCCCTTTATATGTCTTTAGTCATTACCTTCTGTACACCCCTTTAGGCCAAATGGTTTTCTTCCTTCCCTACCGTTCGGCACCAGCCTATGGTTTGGAAGAAGACTATCCAATAAGCATAATGGGTCTACTGTCCTAATCCTAGGAGCACTCGCAACGCGAGAGAAGGTGAAGATAAAAGACAACCGAATAATCCTTATTCCTATTTCTCCTGAACCAGAATCCATCCCCGAACTGGAACAAGTTCATTTCGAGTTCGTATATAACCATACGATGGAATATCCAATAAACTGTGGATCTTCGTAGTGATACGGAGTGTCCTGGAGAAATACAAAGGTGATTTAGGATTGGCGAAGAAATATTTGGTATGGTCGTGAATGGCAGTCGCAATTTACTTTGCCCTCTTACTAATCCCATTCTTTGTCTTTACTTAATACCTTCTGTACACCGTTTAGGCTAATTGGTATTCTTCATTCCCCACCGTTCGGCACCAGCCTAAGGTTTGGAAGAAGACTATCCAATTTGCGTAATAGGTGTACTATCTCCTAAGCCAAGGAGTACTCGCAATCTGAGAGAGAAGGTAAAAGGAAAAGACAACTGAATAGTCCTATTCGTTTTTCTCTAGAACCGGAAACCATCCTCGAATAAATTCCTTCGAGTTCATATCTTACCATACGATGGTTTTGTCCAATGGAAGTGGACGTTCGTAGTAATACGGGGTGTCCTGGAGAAAAGAGTAAAAGTAGGAGTGACAATGAGGTTAGCGACTCTGACAATCCAAAAGCCAGTGTTTAAAGAAGGTTCGGTTAATTTTGGTCACCGAGTCATAGTCTTAGAGTCGGGTTAATGGTCACTGCCGAAGAGAGAGAGAAAAGAAACACTCAGCGTGCACTCTATCCTAGATCAGAATGGTTATCACCTTATCTAATCAGGAAACCTCCCACTGTACCGTCAAATTCTCCTCCAAACCTGAAAGAAGAATTAGTCGGGATCACCCGAGGAGTAAACCAACTCATCAGTAGGAATCGGGATCCAACTATCATTGCATGATAACGTGACGGAATCCGCTCACGTCATCACACTCCAGAAGGTATGCGCATATCTGGTAAGTTTCAGTTCTTTTGAAACTCCCGATGTGATTTCTGCCCCATGCTCTTATGACCTTGGCGTGAGGTCAAAATATCATAAGTCATATGTCAAGTTCTGCCCATCATTATCCAGGTTAATTTGAACCCACCCGTACATACCCTTGACGTAGGCCAAAATAGTAGTACGACTGTCCCAAACCAACGCATCTATCTATGCTACAGATAAATATCCGGCAGCTACCAATCACTATGCCTTGGCGTGAGGTCAAAATACATAGCTTGAATACTACCGAATATTTAACCGAAATGATGGAGGGCTACGAATGGTTTCTGGCGAAAACCTTTAACGTAATGAACTTGATATCGTTGAAGGAACTGATAGCTTTATAAAAATATAGTGACGAAAACCTTTGCTAAAGAGGTCACTCCCGGTGAAGGGATCTCGGCTCTTTCCCCGTAGAATGAGGTGCAGGATATTCCAACTAAATACCACGGTGCAAAGCAAAAGTAATCGGCTATAGTGAAGTTAATGCCCTGACGCAAACTTCTGTCCAAGGGGTCACTCCCGGTGAAGGGATCTCGGCCCTTGCCTCGTCGACTGAGGAGCAGGATATTCCAACTGAATACCACGGTGCAAAACAAAAGAGAACGTCCTTGCAATAACAGCTTTTTGAAAAGTGTTCCAACAACATCAGATTAGGTTTGTTTTTAACTTGCATTGATCCGAATCAACGCAGTCCCATCAATTGATCACACCACAAAGAACGAAAATATACTGATGTACATATATACCATCCGCATTCGCCACTGGGTCCCGTCATTACCCGTTAGGTTAGCTAACTAACGACAGAGCGGGGACTGGACTAGCGCGGATGTAAAACATATACAACATCTACTAATATATATACCAATATATAATATTTCGCTCAAGGCGTGATAAAATGCAACATCACAGAAATGTACAACATCACAGAACAATACAGATATCTGGGATCCCCGGGTTTCACAGAGCCACTACTGAAACCCGACGTTCCCCTGGTCGTGTGGATAGCCTGTGCAATGAAATCCTAGACCCCTACGGGCGCGGCAAGTTACCCGCCAAAACCTGAAGCGAGGCAGCCCCCTTTAGCAACGTGAATGGACCACCCGTCACTTCACGGAATCCGGTAACTTGGGCACCCCTCCTGGGTCAACCATACCCCCTACGAGTGCGGCGAATAGCCCGCCAATTCTAGAGTGAAGCCCCCTCCGTCTCAATGCCATGAGATGCGGGCTTGTTGCCTTCTAGAACCCGGCTATCCGTGCACCCCTCCGCGGGGTAATCCTAGTACAGAAAATAAAATATACATACACCGGGTACATCGACCGCAACCTGGCCGTGCCCCAAAATAATAATACAATCAGGCAGTGACGGCAGTCCACATGTCGGACGCTCGTCCCGCAATATCAAATGTACATAATACAACAAAAACTGTACTAGCATTGCATCCAGGCTATCCCCCACGACAGATCCGCAACATCACAGCATAACACAGAACATCAACGTGAAAGTCACGTTCGCAAATCCGTCTAACCGGGCTATAGCAGTTAGACAGGATTTACCGATCGAGAGACATTCACGGTCGCAGATATAATGTAAATACTGTGAAATAATGTGTTTAAAATATCCGATCGATCAAATTTACCAAGTGGGCCCCCAAGCAATACTGTAGCACTCACAGAAATTCTGGGCCCAAAATTAATATTCCAGAAACCCTAATTTCACCCCAGAAGCCCACTGGAAAAATTCGACACAGTGATCCTTCCATACTGCGGCGGAACCACGGCTCCAAGTGGGTTTTGGCCGCGGTTCCGCTCTCTCCCTGAATGATCAATCTTTCGAATTTCCCCAGAATTCTTGGGACTTCTAGTACATCAATTTTCTACAACCTGAAAATTTTTTCGAGCCAGAAAAAATTCGACAGAAAACTGATGTGAAGAAAACGCGGGTTTTTGGAATTTTGGTCGATCGGAAATGTAAAACACATTATACAAAGCTAGACTATGTTAATGGCGAGGCTCTGATACCACTGTAAGTGCACGGTGGCGCCCCGGCCTCCATCCCGAGGCCAAGTGCGGAAGCGGTGATTTACTTTGATTTTTCGAACTTAGAAACCGGCACCACCGCGCACTAAACACCCGGATCGTGCCATTAATCTAGTCCTAGCTATCTAGTGAAGGGGTAGAGAAGTATACCAAGCGATCCGTGTCCTTCGGTCTTCGTCTCCACTCCGATCTCCCGCGGAAACTCCGTTCATCTCCTCCTCGTCGGAAAAGGGCACCATGTAGCCGGAATCTTTTACGGGCTCCCACCTCTGGACCGAGGCAACTCGGGCGCGAAGTTGGCTAGCCGACGCGTCCAAGATTTGCTGTAGAATAGTGTAGAATCTATTGTCTCTTTGAGGGTTTGAAGTTGCCTTGATGGAGGGATGAGGTTGAGAATTGAACTTGGGAATTTTGGTGGCAATGGAAAAATGATATGAATGATAATTTTCCCACCCTCACAAAATGATCCTCTCTCTCTCTCCCTCTCAAAGTGGCCGGCCCCTCAAATTGGAAAATGGTGGAGGGCAAAACATAATACATGAGGGAGGTGAGTGTAGTAAAAGGTGGAGGGTGACCACATCCAAAGCAATGATAACCATCTCAAATCAATTCCTAATCAACTCTAATCACCATGAATGCAGGAAATGATGATAGAAAAGAATGGTATCAAAAGATGCTCTCATAATTAATCCATATGCAAGAAACCCCCTCCACAAATGTTATTTGCAAACTTGCAAATAACCCCCTCCATCAAAAGTCCGGCCGGGAGGGATCAAAGGAAAACTGGCCGGAACGGAAAGCAAACTGGCAACTCCAGAAAACTGGTCCTGTAATAAATTACAGGAAAACCCCGATACTGTGCATACACACCCGCATCTGTATTCCGACCGGATACAAATGCAAAGAGACAAAATCTACACTGTATAATTCTAGGATCCGGCTTAAACCAAAGCCGGCTAGTAATATCCGTCCGATCCTGATCCGTGCAATACCGCACGTATCTGATCGAACCCTTCCATATATCCATACGGCCACTAGTACAAACCGTCCGATCCTGATCCGTGCAATACCGCACGTATCCGATCGGACCCTGCCATATCTCCATACGGCCTCTACAGCGTTTCGCCCGAAACTTGAGTAACTGTAAGTGTGGTGGACTCTAAAGACTCGTCAATACTATGGCTGTGGATTTAACCACTAGCACGTCAGAGGTATAAGCCAATACGTGACGGGCCACCAGCTATTGATCAAAAGGGACGTCGATGAACGAACTCATCCTGACACCCTACTGAGCCTGTCAGTGACAATATCCGTACAGTCCGGTCCGTTCGTCTATGAGCATCGCATGGCGGGCCTAGGGGGTTGGTAAAAGTCAGACCCCCAAAAGCGGTACAAGTCGTGTCGGAGTGTAGCCCAGAACACCCTGAGATACTACTGGAATACCTACCAGTAAATCTCCTGCCTTGGCCAAGGACTTCGTGTAATGGCTCTCCTAGACACAGCGCGACATCATCCCCAATACCGGGAGAGACGAACTCCTGAAGATCCGCTCACTGCCTCTATGTGGCTCGGGACTGTACCCAACTAAAACCTGTTTGCATGTCTCCTTTGAGCGTGGTAGGGTAGTAATCAAAGTACAGTGGGAACTCACACGAGACAAATGACGATCCCCAGGTCAATGAACTAACCTGTACACATGTCACCAGGGAACTGCTATCTGACGTCAGGTATAAGACCAACTAGCATGTTCCCGGCGAGTCCTGTCTGGTGTACTCATAACCCAATGAGCACCTGTATACATCTTAGGTGAACCAACTGACACCAGTGGCTTGTGAGACCGGCCACCGCCCCTCGTCGGGGTCTCGACTGTATACACTAGTCTACTCTGGAATATCGATGCCCTATCTCGAAACTCCCACGACTAGGGACCTTTTAAGGATGTGCTTATAGACTACCAGCTCCCACGTATATGATCGCCCTCATACTGCTGTCAGTCAAGCAAGAATCCTAGGGGCTCTATCAACGTGCAATAGTGACCTGTAAGGTCACCTAAAGCAGTACACGATGATAAAGGTAAACCAGATTGCATACTATCATCTCGAGTAAGACTGTCCTACCGGGATAGGTCCTCCCTCAATCATTGCAATCACGTGCCTGTGATCCAATAATTGACTCTGAGGGCACTATCTCCAACAGTGTCGGTACTTCGAGGGAGATTTTCCAACGCTTTCGCGAAGTTCCTTAATTAAGTAACTTCTTTTCCCTGTGGGCGTAGCCCCGCTAACACCTTTCTAGACACCTACTTGGTTTATAGCATTAATCGTTAAGCGAGAAAGTTCCCGAGGAGTAGCATATACTCACAGTAGGATCGGGATCCAAATATCATCGCGTGACAAAACTGAAGGAATCCTTTCAGAATCATCACACTCCAAATGGTATGTAGCGCTAGCAAGTTTCAGTTCTTTTGAAACACCCGATGTGGATTTTTTTTGCCCCATGCTCTTATGACCTTGACGAAGGCCAACATATCATAAGTCACATGTCAAGTTCTACCCGTCATTGTCCAGGTTAATTTGAACCCACCCGTACATATCCTTGACGAAGGCCAAAATAGTAGTACGACTGTCCCAAACCAACACATCTATCTATGCTACAGATAAATATTCAGCAGCTACCAATCACTATGCCTTGGCGAAGGTCAAAATACATAGCTTGAATACTACTGACTATTTAACTGAAATGACGGAGGGCTACAAATGGTTTTGGCGAAACCGTGAACGTAGTGAACTTGATATAATCAAAGGAACCTGATAGCTTTTAAAAGGAGTGGTTCAAGCTCCGCGTTTAAAAGCTGGCTTTTGAAAAGAACCGAGTGGTTTTGAAAGTGTTCCAACGACTTTTACTTGGTTTATTTTCTTGCATTAATTCCAATGCGTCCCATCATTTAATCCTACCATTGCAGAAAACAACGAAAATATGACGTACGCTTATGCCATCCGCATTCGCCACGGGGTCCCGTCATCACCCGTTAGGTTACTTAACTAACGACAGAGCGGGGGCTGGACTAGCGCGGATGTAAAACATAAGCAACGCCAAAATAGATATCATATAGATATATATAAACATTCGTCACATGCAATGATAGCCATTCCAGATCACAGATGAATACAATGGATATACTAGGAATCCGCAATTCGTACGAGCCTGTAACGAAGAACGGATTACACGGTCGCGATGAATAGCCAAACCCCACCCTAGACCCCTACGGGTGCGGCAAACTACCCGCCAAGTACCCGAAGCGAAGCAACCTCCCTCAACACGGTGAGTAGGCCATTCGGCACTTCGAGATACCCGGTAGTTTGTGCACCCTACCTTAGGTTTATCCTAGGAGCAAAAACAGTAAAAAGAAATTATACAATGATGGCTACAACCCCGATCCGGTTGTGCGGCCAAACAAATAATATTACATCAATTTACATATTACAAGAATTGAAAGAATAAGAAAACTCTCATCTCATGTTAGTGTATATGCCCTAGAGGCCATTACTGTATCATACTAGTTTGTATATTACTTAATGGAAGCTTGGGATATTCACAGTTGTATAAACAATCTTGCTCAATATAGTAGTATGCTACTTGGTTTGTTTCTACTTCAATGTGTACGTGTGTTTATTTTAGTATATCACCTATACACATTAGTGGAGCCCTTAGGATCTTTGCTTGATTACCAACGTTGTGATGGCAGTCACACTAGTGGGGGCTGGGTAATCTACAAGCACATCCTTATGCAGGTCCCTAGTCACAGGACTATCGAGACAGGGCATCGATACTCCGGAGTAGACTAGCGTATGCGCTTCTCATCCCAGTGTGGGAGATGGTCTATCCCACAGCCATCAGTACGTCGTACTGGAGATAGTATGCGGGTGCTCGTTGGGTTACGAGTACACTGGACAGGACTCGTCGGGAACTGTTGGTTGGTACTATACCTATCGTCAGCTATCAGTTCCCAGGTGACATGAGTACAGCTTAGTCCGCTGACTTGACACTGTCACTTCGCCTCTAGTGTGTTCCCACTGCATTGATTACTACCCTACCACGGCTCAAAGGAGTCATGCAAACAGGTAGTTTTTGGGTGCAGTCCCGAAGCACTTGGAGGCAGTGACGGTTAGACAGGATTCGTCTCTCCCGGTATTGGGGGTTGACATCGCGCTGTGTCTAGGAGAGCCATTATACGAGTAGTCCCTGGCCAGGGCAAGCGAGATATACTGGTAGGTTTCCAGTGTTATCTCAGGGTGTTCTGGGCTTCACTCCGACACGACTTGTACCGCTATTGGGGGACTGACGTTTACCGCCCCTAGGCCCGCCATGCGATGTATCAGACGAACAGACCGGACAGTATAGAGATTGTCACAGTCAGACTTAGTAGGAGTTCAGATGGGTTTCACCTCGTCAGTCTTCTTGTCGGCATCTACCTGGGGACCGTTACGCACAGCTAGTGCCGCTTGCGGTCTGTGGTTAAACCCACTGCCAGCGTAGTGTCGAGTCTTTAGAGTCCCACACAGAAAGCTATTCGCCTTTAGGCAAAAGAGTAGAGGTCGCATGGTTTTGCGACAGGTCGTATGGTTTTGCGACAGGGTTCGGTCACATCCGTGCACTTGTGCACGTACAGTGTCCGGACAGTTAACACTAGCGGGCTTTGGTTTAAGCCAGATCCTAGTGTACGTTTTGGGGTTGGTTTTATCTCGTATGTATTAGTGTTCCTCGGAACGCGGATGCGGGTGTGTATGCACAGTTGACAGAGAGACAGAGGCAGAGTATTCTTATTGGGGTTGTTGACTGTTGACTGTTGACAGTTAACTGTTGACCATTGACTTTTGCTTAACCCTAATGAGAATAAGATATATGATTAACATTAATATTAATTAAGTATTATAGTGACATGGTTGTTGAGGGGTTGACATTGTTGACTTGTTGACTTTGTTGACCGGTTGACTAGGTTGGACTAGTTGACCATCATCATGACAATGGCTATCATTCCATGGCAAAGACTTTTGCTTGCTTGTTTATTTATGCAAAATGAGTGCATGAAATGATATATCCATTTTGACTTAAACCATTTACACAATACTTGATTACTATTTTTGTGATGATGGCTTTTGGATTATGAGAGGTGAGAATGAGATGAGTATGGTTCATTCTATCATTTGCTTTCTCTCTCTTGAGCTCTCTCATTCTCAAGTTCTCCCTCTTCCTCTTGCTCTCTCTACCTCAAGGAAAACCATTCTCATGTGTTGAGACTCATTGCCTTAGAGATAAAAAGACACCAAAACATTCCTCTACTCATTCTAGTTCACAAGGCATAGCAAGCCAAGTGATCTAGTTTCTTCAAAGTTCGAAGAAGAAGCCAAAGGTAGAAGCTTTCGGGTGGATCCATCTTCGGCGCAAGGAGACGACGAGGTGAGGCCGATCCGTACACCGGGAGGAGTCGAAGACGAAGGAGTTCAAGATAGGAATAGCCCCCTAACCGAGTAGGTAAACTCTTGTTAGGTTGTTAGCTAGTAGTTTAACAAAGATCCGTATTGGTAGTCCATGTTACCACCCTCTAGAAAATTGTTTTTCACCATATTCCGCATGCCCGAAAGTACCAGGAGAGGTAGCATGGACTTACAGTGGTATCAGAGCCAGGTTAAACTCTATCTAACATGTTAGCAAAGTAACTAGAAGATCGATCAAAGAAAAAGTCACGAAACGAACCCGATATGTCAAGTTTCTGCCGATTTTTTTTCTGTTCAAAAATTGATAAATTTCATCTTAAAAATCGGCTCAGGCTTTTTTTTGAATAACCACAAAATTTGGTCCCACGAACCGATCAAAGCGCCACGGAAACGCGGCGGGAGCACACTCCCGCCGCGGTTCCACAGCCGAGTTGACTCGGCCGAGGTCCAAATTTAGTGCAGTGTATTTCTGGGGTTGTTTTGGGATTTTGGAATATGTCTTTTCAGCCCAGATTTTCCAGAACGAAAATTTTGTGTTTGGGGCCTAAAAATCCGTATTTTTGATCGAACTTCTAAAAGACTTAAGCTGACTGGTTTTTATCTGTGATGTGATATTTGTATTGAACGTCTGCTAATCGCTATATGTCGATTAGTGGGGGTTATACAAATCTATGATCTGTAATGGCATTGGAATGTGTATATGAATTCATTGGATTGTCACGGGTGAATAGCCGGGGGTTGTGAGACGAGAGTTTTCTTTTCTTTCAATTCATGTAAATTTGTAAATTGATGTAATAATTATTTGTATGGCCGCACAACCGGGTCGGGGTTGTAGCCGTCATTGTATAATTTCTTTTTACTGTTTTTGCTCCTAGGATAGACCCATGGAGGGGGTGCACAAACTACCAGGTATGCCGAAGTGCCGAGTGGCCTACTCATGGCGTTGAGGGAGGTTGCTTCGCTTCGGGTACTTGGCGGGTAGTTTGCCGCACCCGTAGGGGTCTTGGGTGGGGTATTGGCTATTCACCGCGACCGAGTAATCTGCTTTTCGTTACAGGCTCGTACGAATTGCGGGTTCCTAGTATATCCAATGTGTTCATCTGTGATCTGAAATGGCTATCATTGCAATATATCTATATATGATATTATTTAGGCGTTGCTTATGTTTTACAGCCGCGCTAGCCCAGCCCCCGCTCTGTCGTTAGTTAAGAACCTAACGGGTAATGACGGGGACCCGTGGCGAATGCGAATGGCATAAGCGTACGTCATATTTTGGTTGTTTTCTGCAATGGTAGGATTAAATGATGGGACGCATTAAAAGAACTAATGTAAGAAAAATACGCATTAAAAGAACTAATGCAAAGAAAAATAAACCAAGTAAAAGTCGTTGGAACACTTTGAAAAACCACTCGGTTCTTTTCAAAACCAAACTTTTAAATGCGGAGCATGAACCACTCCTTTTGAAAGCTATCTCGTTCCATCAATTATATCAAGTTCACTACGTTCACGGTTTCGCCAAAACCATTCGTAGCCCTCTGTCGTTTCACATGGATGGTCAATAGTATTCAAGCTATGTTTGTTGGCCAAAGTCAAGGCATAGTGATTGGTAGCTATTGGGTATTCATGTGAAGCATAGATAGATGTGTTGGTTTGGGGCAGTCGTTCTACTTTGTTGGCCAAAGTCAAGGGTATGTGCGGGTGGGCTCAAATTAACCTGGAGAATGACGGGTAGAACTTGACATGTGACTTATGATTTGTTGGCCAAAGTCAAGGTCATAAGAGCATGGGGCAAAAATCCACATCGGGAGTTTCAAAAGAACTGAAACTTGCTAGTGTTGCATACCATTTGGAGTGTGATGATTCTGGTAGGATTCCTTCAGTTTCGTCACGCGATGATATTTGGATCCCGATCCTACTGTGAGTATATGCTACTCCTCGGGAAATTTCTCACTTAACGATCAATGCTATAAACCAAGTAGGTGTCTAGAAAGGTGTTAGCGGGGCTACGCCCCCAGGGAAAAGAGGTTCTTAAATTAAGGAACTTCGCGAAAGCGTTGGAAAACCTCCCTCGAAGTACCAACACCAGCCTGGCCGAACGGTTAAGCTAGAATTGTACGGTGAGATTGATCCTGACTAATTCTTCCTTTTTGGTTTGAGGAGGGATTCGAGAAACAGTGGGAGCCATCCTGTTTAGACAAACTAAAAACCACTCTAAACTTGCAAGAGCATCATGCTGAGTGTTTCTTCTTCTCTCTCCTAATTGCAGCGACCAATCAACATGACTGGACTTAAGTTACTTCTAGATAAAAACATACTGACCGGGCCAAACTACAAAGATTGGCTCAGGAATGTCAAAATGGCAATCACTTATGACAAGTTGGGGTATCTCCTTACCAAAGCTCCCCCTGTCCAAAGTCCCACCTCCAGCGTCGCGGATAAGGAAATCCGTAAGACTTGGGAGATTGATAGCATGAAGGCCAAGTGCCTCGTACTTGCCTCTATGGACAACGAACATCAGAGGAGGCACGAGAATATGGACCTCGAATCCATATTTCTCCATACAGAAGAACTGTATGGAGAGCAATCTCGTATCGCAAGATACGAAGTGTCGAAGAAGTTATTTTCGGCAAGGTTGGCCATCGGATCATCGGTAGCGGAATACATGCTTAAGATGATTGGCTTCATTGAGGAGCTCGCGGAACTTGGGACCACGTTAGAGAACGAGCTCTATACGGACTTGATTCTCCAGTCCCTTCCTTCCACTTACGCCCAGTTTATCCTGAACTTCAACTTACAAGAAAAAGAAGTTGAACTTTCAGAACTCCTCAACATGCTGAGGAGTGCATAGGGCACGCTACAGAAAGGTAGGGAAACATCCACTTTGTTTGTAGGAGGATCTTCATCTTCTAGGTCCAAGGCGAAAGCCAAGGGAAAGAAGAAGAAAGCCTCCGCTAAACCAAGGGGCGGTGTTAGTAAAGTGGATACGAAGGGAAAAGCAAAAGCAACAAAGATAGCGGGGAAGCTTATAGGGAAGGAAGAGTGCTTTTTCTGTCATAAGAGTGGTCACTGGAAGAATAATTGCAGGGCTTGGAAAGCCAGGACACAGGAATTGAAGCAGGTTGTGGCTTCAGCTTCAGGTGTGTATTTTATTGAAAACTGTCTTTCAATAAACTCTACTTCCTGGGTATTGGATACCGGATCAGGATCTCATATCTGTAATTCTTTACAGGCGTTGAGAAACCGTAGGGTTTTGAAGGCAGGTGACATGACCCTCAAAGTTGCAAACGGAGCTAGCATGGATGCTAAGGCCGTGGGGGACTATCACCTGGGGATGTCAGATGGACACGTTTTGGTTTTGCGTAATTGCTTTTTTGTACCCAACGCGACTTGTAATATAATTTCTGTATCTTTGGTTTCTAAAGAAAGTTATGAATTTGCGTTTGTAAGTAATGTTGTAAACATTCACCTTAATCAAGTTTTGATTGGGTCAGGTACATTAAGCAATGGTATATACGTATTAAACCAACCACAGATTTTCAATGTCCAGAATACGCACAAAAGAAAGTCTCCGGAAATAAATCAGACATTCTTATGGCATTGTAGACTGGGTCACATCAATGAGAGAAGGTTGACGAAGTTACATACAGAAGGATATTTGAATCCGTTCGAATATCAATCGTATGCCACTTGTCAATCCTGTCTCAAAGGAAAGATGACAAAGACTCCGTTCACTGGACACGGAGTAAGAGCGAGCGAGCTCTTGGGACTCGTACACAGCGACGTGTGCGGTCCAATGTCTACACATGCGCGAAGCGGTTATTCTTACTTCATTACTTTTACGGATGACTTTTCAAGGTACGGTTATGTCTTCTTAATGAAATATAAATCCGAAGCCTTTGGAAATTTCCAGGAATATAAGAATGAAGTAGAAAAACAAACCGGCAAAAGTATCAAGATTCTAAGATCGGATCGAGGTGGTGAATACTTAAGTGCCGAGTTCCTGGACCATTTAAAAGAGAACGGAATTCTCTCTTAGCTTACTCCTCCATACACTCCGCAACATAACGGTGTATCGGAGAGACGGAACTGAACCCTATTGGATATGGTACGGTCCATGATGAGTAACGCTGAGTTACCGCGATCATTCTGGGGATATGCACTAGAATCAGCTGCACACCTTTTGAACCGAGTTCCAACTAAGACTGTGCCTACTACACCATATGAGATGTGGTGTGGGAAGAGACCCTATCTTAATCACATTAAGACATGGGGATGCCCAGCTTTTGTCAAAAAGCAGCATGCGGACAAGCTCGAGGCACGCTCAGTACAGTGCAAGTTTGTGGGATATCCAAAGAACTCCAAGGGATATTTCTTCTATTGCGAAGAGGAACAAAAGATTTATGTTTCTCGTCATGCCCACTTCTTGGAAACTGAATTTTTGGAAAATCAGATAAGTGTGAACGCAATAGAACTGGAAGAAATTCCAGAACCACGGGCTATTACTGAAAGCTTAGTAGAACCAGAGGGTTCAAAAGAAAATGACATTCCTACGCCGCTCCGCAGGAGTAGTAGGCAGTCTCATCCGCCCGAGAGATACTACGGTTTTCTCATAGACGGGGATAGAGAGGATTGCATCATAGATTATGATGAGCCGACTAGCTTCCAGCAGGCCATTCAGAGCGTTGACTCGGTAAAATGGCTGGATGCAATGCGGACCGAAATGGAGTCCATGTACACCAACAAAGTATGGACGTTGGACGTTGCTCCAGATGGGGTAAAACCCGTAGGATGCAAGTGGATCTTCAAAAGGAAGATTGGTGTAGATGGACAGGTTGAGACCTATAAAGCTAGACTGGTTGCAAAGGGTTTTCGTCAAAGACCTGGTTTGGACTATGACGAGACCTTTTCTCCAGTAGCTATGCTGAAATCCATTCGGATCCTTCTTGCCATTGCTGCCTTCCACGATTATGAGATTTGGCAGATGGACGAAAAGACCGCTTTTCTAAATGGAAATTTAGAAGAGTGTGTTTATATGGACCAGCCAGAGGGTTTCATTCAGAGTGGGAGCAGCGGAAAAGTGTGCAAGTTGCTTAAGTCCATCTATGGACTAAAGCAGGCATCGCGAAGTTGGAACATCTGTTTTGATGAGACGGTCAAGGAATTTGGCTTTATCAAAAATCCAGATGAGCCATGCATCTATAGTAGATTTGTAGCGAGAACTGTAGTATTCCTCGTTTTATACATGGATGACATTCTCTTAATAGGAAATGACATTCCTATGCTACAATCTGTCAAGGGGTTCTTGTCACACATGTTCTCCATGAAAGACCTGGGTGATGCCTCATACATTCTGGGGATCCGGATCTATCGTGACAGATCCAAGAGGATATTAGGACTTTCACAGTCCAGGTATACTGAAAAGATTCAGTATGGAAGATTCCAAGCACGGTAATCTACCGGCTTGTCACGGGATCACCCTCTCCAAAGAGATGTCTCCCAAGACTGATTTGGAAAGGGATCGCATGTTTATTATACCCTATGCTTCTGCGGTAGGCTCTATAATGTATGCGATGTTTTGTACCAGACTAGATGTAGCTTATGCACTGAGTGTGGTAAGCCGGTATCAGTCAAACCCTGGGGAGAAACATTGGATAGCAGTAAAGAACATTCTCAAGTACCTGAGAAGGACTAAGGAGATGTTCTTGGTGTATGGCGGAAAAGACCTCCAGATCGAGGCCTTTGCTGACTCCAGCTTCCAGAGTGACAAGGATGATTCCAAGTCCATGTCGGGTTATGTCTTTACCCTCAATGGAGGGGCGGTGTGTTGGAAGAGTTCCAAACAGGAAACCGTTGCTGACTCGACGATGGAAGCGGAATATATCGCTGCTGCAGATGCCGCAAAAGAAGCTGTCTGGGTAAGGAAGTTCTTAACTGAACTTCAGGTGGTTCCGTCCATTGTTGATCCAATACCTCTGTATTGTGACAACAACGGGGCTATAGCTTTAGCAAAGGAACCAAGGTCCCATCAGAAGTCCAGACACATCTTAAGGCGGTATCACCTGATCAGGGAGATTGTGGGTCGCCAGGAGATCGAGGTTCGGAGAGTTTCTACAGAAGACAACACTGCTGATCTACTCACAAAGGCCTTGCCCCAAACTCAGTTCGAGCGGCTGATCGAGATGATAGGTCTTAGATACGCCAGTACATGGCCTTAGTACAAGTGGGAGATTGTTAGTGTATATGCCCTAGAGGCCATTACTGTATCATACTAGTTTGTATATTACTTAATGGAAGCTTGGGATATTCACAGTTGTATAAACAATCTTGCTCAATATAGTAATATGCTACTTGGTTTGTTTCTACTTCAATGTGTACGTGTGTTTATTTTAGTATATCACCTATACACATTAGTGGAGCCCTTAGGATCTTTGCTTGATTACCAGCGTTGTGATGGCAGTCACACTAGTGGGGGCTGGGTAATCTACAAGCACATCCTTATGCAGGTCCCTAGTCGCAGGACTATCGAGACAGGGCATCGATACTCCGGAGTAGACTAGCGTATGCGTTTCTCATCCCAGTGTGGGAGATGGTCTGTCCCACAGCCATCAGTACGTCGTACAGGAGATAGTATGCGGGTGCTCGTTGGGTTACGAGTACACTGGACAGGACTCGTCGGGAACTGTTGGTTGGTACTATACCTATCGTCAGTTATCAGTTCCCAGGTGACATGAGTACAGCTTAGTTCGCTGACTTGACACTGTCACTTCGCCTCGAGTGTGTTCCCACTGCACTTTGATTACTACCCTACCACGGCTCAAAGGAGTCGTGCAAACAGGTAGTTTTTAGGTGCAGTCCCGAAGCACTTGGAGGCAGTGACGGTTAGACAGGATTCGTCTCTCCCGGTATTGGGGGTTGACATCGCGCTGTGTCTAGGAGAGCCATTACACGAGTAGTCCCTGGCCAGGGCAAGCGAGATATACTGGTAGGTTTCCAGTGTCATCTCAGGGTGTTCTGGGCTTCACTCCGACACGACTTGTACCGCTATTGGGGGACTGACGTTTACCGCCCCCTAGGCCCGCCATGCGATGTATCAGACGAACATACCGGAATGTATAGAGATTGTCACAGTCAGACTCAGTAGGAGTTCAGATGGGTTTCACCTCGTCTGTCTTCTTGTCGGCATCTACCTGGGGACCGTTACGCACAGCTAGTGCCGCTTGCGGTCTGTGGTTAAACCCACTGCCAGCGTAGTGTCGAGTCTTTAGAGTCCCACACAGAAAGCTATTCGCCTTTAGGCAAAAGAGTAGAGGTCGCATGGTTTTGCGACAGGTCGCATGGTTTTGCGACAGGGTTCGGTCACATCCGTGCACTTGTGCACGTACAGTGTCTGGACAGTTAACACTAGCGGGCTTTGGTTTAAGCCAGATCCTAGTGTACGTTTTGGGGTTGGTTTTATCTCGTATGTATTCGTGTTCCTCGGAACGCGGATGCGGGTGTGTATGCACAGTTGACAGAGAGACAGAGGCAGAGTATTCTCATTGGGGTTGTTGACTGTTGACTGTTGACCATTGACTTTTGCTTAACCCTAATGAGAATAAGATATATGATTAACATTAATATTAATTAAGTATTATAGTGACATGGTTGTTGAGGGGTTGACATTGTTGACTTGTTGACTTTGTTGACCGGTTGACTAGGTTGGACTAGTTGACCATCATCATGACAATGGCTATCATTCCATGGCAAAGACTTTTGTTTGCTTGTTTATTTATGCAAAATGAGTGCATGAAATGATATAGACATTTTGACTTAAACCATTTACACAATACTTGATTACTATTTTTGTGATGATGGCTTTTGGATTATGAGAGGTGAGAATGAGATGAGTATGGTTCATTCTATCATTTACTTTCTCTCTCTTGAGCTCTCTCATTCTCAAGCTCTCCCTCTTCCTCTTGCTCTCTCTACCTCAAGGCAAACCATTCTCATGTGTTGAGACTCATTGCCTTAGAGATAAAAAGACACCAAAACATTCCTCTACTCATTCTAGTTCACAAGGCCTAGCAAGTCAAGTGATCTAGTTTCTTCAAAGTTCGAAGAAGAAGCCAAAGGTAGAAGCTTTCGGGTGGATCCATCTTCGGCGCAAGGAGACGACGAGGTGAGGCCGATCCGTACACCGGGAGGAGTCGAAGACGAAGGAGTTCAAGAAAGGTATAGCCCCCTAACCGAGTAGGTAAACTCTTGTTAGGTTTTTAGCAAGTAGTTTAACAAAGATCCGTATTGGTAGTCCATGTTACCACCCTCTAGAAAATTGTTTTTCACCAAATTCCGCATGCCCGAAAGTACCAGGAGAGGTAGCATGGACTTACATCTCATAACCCCCGGCTATTCATCCGCGACAATCCAACGAATTCATATACACAAACCATCAACATTACAGATCACAGATATGTATAACCCCCACTAATCGACGTATAGCGATTACCAGACGTTCAATACATATCATCACAAATAATATCCATTAGCCAAAGTCTACGGAATATCGATCAAAATACGGATTTGTAACCACCCCAAAAATCAATTTGTTCTCTGGAAAATCTGGGTAGAAACGACATGTACTAAAAATGCCAAAACAGCCAACTAAGCACACTGCACCAAACTCGGTCCACGGCCGAGTCAACTCGGCCGCGGATCCGCGGCAAGAAGCATGTTCTTGCCGCGGAACCGCGGCGCTTTGACCGGTTCAGTGGACCGTTTTTGGTCTGTGTCTTTAGAAAACACTGAGCCGATTTTTCATATATGTTAAATTACTTTTTGAAAAGTATAAAAAATCGGCAGAAAGTTAAATTTTCCGGACTTGTTTTGCGAATTTTTTCTGATCGATATTCTAAATACCTTGCTAATTTGCTAGTTTATGTTTAGCTAGGCTTTGATACCACTGTAAGTCCACGTTGCTCACCCCGTTTCTTACGGGGAGGCGGAAATGGCGAAAAACAATTATTTAGCGCAAAGGCAACATGGACTAAAAGCCGGATCTTTGCTAAACTAGAAACTAGCAAACTACAAGAGGTGTTAACTACTATGCCGTAGAAATTATACCTCACGACACCAGTCCTTCGGGTTTTCTCTCCGCTGTCCGGCTCATCCATCCACGCTCCGAAGGTCGATCCGGACCTTGGTTACCTCCGCGGCCTTCTTGAGTCGAAGACGATCCACCCGAGAGATGTACACCGAGCTCCACCTCGAGCCCAGGCAACTAGGGCAACAAGATCGCTAGTCTTGATGTCCTAGGTTGTGTAGAAGAGGTTGATGGAAGTGTTTGTCTTTGTGGATTCTTTTTCTCTCAACACATGAGATCAAAAGAATTTATCAAGAGGAGGAAGATGAAGGAGATCAAGCAACCATGTAGCTCTCTTTCTTTCTTCTCACTTGCAAGAGAGAGAATGAGAAAAAAGAAATGAATTATCAACTAAAGAAAAAAGGGCACCATGGTTGCAATAATACTAAACATCATCATTACAAATCCTATCATGATAAAGTTGATAGCTACATTGACATGACCATTTTCATAATCCAAAAAGAAAAAGAAAACCAAAGAAGAGTGTAGACCTCTCATGAAGGTCAAGGTCAACTTTGGTCAACGGGTCAACAAAGTCAAGAGTGGTCAAGGTGGTCAAATGGTCAAAGAAATTAGCCATCACAAAATTATCACTAAAAGGATTAGTAAATAATGTCTCCGGCTCATAATGGTTTTGACCGAACGAATTGCCAAAACCCTAATGAGCCTGCCACATAACGGTTTTGGCCGAACCAACTGCCAAAACCCTAATGAGGCACCTCCTTCTTCATCGCTCCTCAAAACTGTGCATACACACCCGCATCCGCATTCCGTAGAATGCGAATGCACAGAAGACAAAACAAATCCATCTATGCAATACTAGGATCCGGCTTAAACCAAAGCCCACTAGTATTGCCTGCCCGAACAGCATACGCACACAAGTGCACGTAAGTGATCGCAGCCCTGCCGTAAAACCATACGGCCTCTACACGTTTCGCTCAGTGTAGGGAAACTCTCTGTATAGGACTCTAAAGACTCGACAATATGCTGGCAGTGGGTTTAACCATAGACTGCAAGCGGTACTAGCTGTATGTAACGGTCCCCAGGTAGATGTCGATAAGAAGTCCGATGAGGTAAACCCATCCGAACTCCTACTGAGCCTGTATGTGACAATCTCCGTACAGTCCGGTCTGTTCGTCTGATACATCGCATGGCGGGCCTAGGGGGCGGTAAACGTCAGTCCCCTACTAGCGGTACAAGTCGTGTCGGAGTGTAGCCCAGAACACCTGAGATAACTCTGGAAACCTACCAGTCTATCTCGCTTGCCCTGGCCAGGGACTTTGTGTAATGGCTCTCCTAGACACAACACGATATCAACCCCCAATACCGGGAGAGACGAATCCTGTCTAACTGTCACTGCCTCCAAGTGCTTCGGGACTGCACCCAACTACTACCTGTTTGCACGACTCCTTTGAGCCGTGGTAGGGTAGTAATCAAAGAACAGTGGGAACACACTCGAGGCGAAGTGACAGTGTCAAGTCAACGGACTAAGCTGTACTCATGTCACCTAGGAACTGATAACTGACGATAGGTATAATACCAACCAACAGTTCCCGACGAGTCCTGTCCAGTGTACTCGTAACCTAACGAGCACCCGCATACTATCTCCAGTACGACGTACTGATGGCTGTGGGACAGACCACCTCCCGTACTGGGATGAGAAGCGTATACGCTAGTCTACTCCGGAGTATCGATGCCCCGTCTCGATAGTCCTACGACTAGGGACCTGTATAAGGATATGCTTATAGATTACCCAGCCCCCACTAGTGTGACTGCCATCACAACGCTGGTAATCAAGCAAAGATCCTAAGGGCTCTACTAATATGTATAAGCGATATGCTAAAAGAAACACATGCACATATTGAAGTAGAAACAAACCAAGTAGCATACTACCATTTTGAGCAAGATTGTCTATACAACTGTGAATATCCCAAGCTTCCATTAAATAATATACAAGCTAGTATGATACCGTAATGGCCTCTAGGGCATATACACTAACAATTCATATGATCGTTGTTAGATTTTAAATTCGGGTACCGAATTTTTTTAAGGGGGGAAGATTGTAACATTCTAAAAATAAATAAATAAATATGTAAATAAATATATTGTTTAAGGGAATTTTTCAGATAATCGGTAAAATAAATTTTGTTTTCCATAAAACTTAACTATAATTATTTTTCATCATATATTTAAAAACACTTATTTTAACTATGTATTTGCTAATATGTGGTAATTATTTAGTCACTTATAAATTGGTAGTTTACTTAAATATTTTTTCCCCTTAATTAATTATATTTAATAAATTTTAAGCTTCCATTATTCATTAAATTAGTGTAAATTACAAATTAGAAATGGGTTAATTACAAAATTGTGCACCATGAGACACAAAAACAAAATGTAATATGTTGTTTTGAAATGAAAAGAAAATTACAAGATGGTTCTAGAAATTGGTGGAAAGAGCTTACATAAGAAAAGAAAATTGATTAATTAAAGAAATTAGATAAAAGATGTAATTAATTGAGATGTTTCTAGACAAACCCACACACTTCTCTCTCTCTCTCTCTCTCTCCCATTCATCAAGGCCGAACCCCCTTTGCAGCCCCCTTCATTTCTCCACCTCAATTTCTCCTCAAAAACTCTTCAAAATTGCTTCAAAATCCACATAAAACATCACTAAATCCCTAATTAAACCTTTACCCATTATTCTTTGGCTAAGCTAGCAAGGATCTTGGAGCAAAGGAGAGCAATTTGGGAGGCTAAGATTTGCATGCTAGGTCTAAAAAATTTGTGGAGGTAGAATCTTAAACCTTTTGTTAATTGTTGGTTAAATTCTTAATTCAAGCTTAATTAGGTATTAATATAGTGTTGATTTCGTGATTTGGAATTTCAAGAAAAGGTGTTCAACTCAAGCTAGAGTTTTTATCATATAATTATGGTTACAAAGTGTAGTTTATCATCTTAAGAAATGGTAAATCTAAACTAGTTGCTAGTTTGCAAATAGTTACTTTAAAATTGTTAAAATTATATAAATTGCAAACTAGGTTTTTGTAATTAATACAAATTGATGTGATAAAATTTTTGTAATGGGTTGTGTGACTTAGTTAAGAAATTTAGTGAATATTGTGGCCACTAGATTTATTAAAACATCAAGATTTGAACTAAAATGGAGATTTATGCTTACTAGGTTTTCGGAATAAATAGCTTTTAAATGTGTTCGAGGTTTTGATAAATTATGACCTATTTCTTATAATATCTAGTGTGTTGTGAGTGCGCGTTTGGTACGATTCGATACTAGGATTAGTGGTTGTCACGTGTAGCAACCTTAGTTGCGGTTTGTGGCGTTGTCGCGAGCGCGTTTTGTGCACCTAGTGCGTGCGCGTCTAGTGAATGTGCATTGGTTGACCTGTATCGTTGTTTCCACGACTATTCATATGACTATTCTTTGATTTACTTGTGTGTGATTCTAGGATCGGGTGCAAAGACGTCGGACGCGGCACGGAAAGGAAAGGCTGTGATTGGATCAGACTAGCCGAGGTGTCCCGGTGAGTAGATGTATACATCTATAGGGGATCGTCTGGATGGCGCGAGGCGCCCGACTGTAGGATTACTAGAAAGTGTTTGCAATTATATGCATAGTTTCTTAGTTATGCATCTAATTGCATTGCATAATCTCTTATATATATATATATATATATATATATATATATATATATATATATATATATGGGATACTATCTCGTAGGACACTTGCACCATTACCATTGGTTCCTACCGCACGTGCACTATTTTATGGGACACACACGCCATTGGTAATTGCTATGTCACGAACACTATAAAACTTGCTAGGATAGATATATGTGCAATTAAATCATATATGATCCGTAGATTTATACATGCATTTCATTTCATCAACATGGATACGTAGGATTGTTAGTCATGTACATACTTCATTGCATCATGATTCATGCATAGCTTTTGGCCGTACTTCTCATGATATATATACTACAGTATTCAAGATTTCCATCATCACTGTCATGTTTATATCTTGTGATTCTTCTCGAGGATTTTAGTATTATGAGATTTCTGGATTTTGGAAAAAATAGCAAGGATTTCATAAACTTATTATCATTTTAAAATGCAAGTTGCTGTTTTATCATGATGTATTTGTCATCCATCATGAGTTTTCATGATTGTTGTTGGTTTTCGAGACCCGATTCGAGGAGGATGATGAACCATTTCGGGTACATGGTGGGCCCGGTATGGTACCCCGGGACGAGATAGAGATTTCGTGGGGATGACGATGAGCCCGGCAGAGAAGCACTACCTACCGGTGATGTCTGACGCGGAGGATATCCGGAGGATACCGACGTGGTCGTGAGATAGATGATATGGGTCGATCCGAACTGACGGAACCCTAGATTTTGAGATATTGAGACATTGAGATATTGAGATATTGAGACATTGACATATTGAGATTTATATATACACATCGTGTCGATGCTTGACACCGATTTTCTGACGACTTCAATGTTGATATTTCAGTTTAATTCACAAAAGGGTTTTACTAAGTAAGATATAGATCTTCACATATCAGACATATCATGATTTTCGTGTTGATTATACATTCATGTTGCATTCATATTTGTGCATCGCAGCATATTAGTATATGTAGGCTGTGACGCGCTTGCGTGCATACTTACGATAGCCTTACTAGATGTTACTTACTACTCACGAGTTGGCAACTCACCCCTGTTGTGCCACAGTATTTTGCAGGTCTGACCCATCAGCACAGTAGCGGTGGCATACTTCCTCTTTTGTTTCATTGCATCGTTTGGCAGTTTCGCTCATAGGTGGGTTTTGGAGGATTTTCTTTTATTTTGCCCCCACCATGTATATTATTTTGTATCTAGTATACTCCATCTACCCTTGTGTATATATATATATGAGCCTAGAAGGTGAGACTTGAGACTCATATTTGTGGTTTTGCAGTCGATGCTCACTTGAGCCGACGTGATGCTTTCATGCTTTTATCTTATTTTGCATTAGTATGATATATTCATTGCATGTGGTTGTGATTCCGCCTTTGGTGAAGAACTAGCTCCCGCTTGGGAATGCCGTTATTCATTTATATGTATTTTCGTATTTTGTACCTGTCTGGGGGCCAGTATTTACAAAGGAAATTCTGCCGAATTTTCGGGAATTTTGATGTTTTTAAAAATGTTTAATGCAACTTGTTTTGGTTAAAAATCGCTTTCTTTCATAAGTTTTCCTTTACTCTATTTCCTATTTGGTTTAGATTTTTTGGTTTTGGCTTACTTAGATTATGTTACGCCTTTAGACATTGCGTAATTTAAGTGCCAGTCACGTTCCGTACTTTCGGGTCGTGACACTTGATTTGTCTCAAAAACTATCTAGTACCGCAATCAAGAACGGCGTCGCTTTGCAGCTAGCCGGTGAGTACGGGTCGGTCCACAGGGATGTTGTGAATTTCCTAGTCGCGCTAACGAGTTAATTCCGAAGGGTGTTCGGATTGATTATTAAATCTAAAAACCTAATTATTCTATACTACGATTATCTAGATCTAGTTTTGTTAGGGTTAGGTTTAGGGATGGTTTGGAAATGCAAGTAAATCTCAATGCTTTCTATACCCAAATGAAGATCTATGAGGAGTTATGGTAATTATCAATAAAGGGGATTAGATCCATTCGGGAAGGTGTTCCTTCCTCTAGGTTCTTGTCCTTGCTTTAGAGATCCTTACCCTAACCTCCATGGAAAACACGCGCAACCGGGCCTTTATACTACGGTATCACCGCTACCTCGAGGGGTAGGGTGCCGTAGGGCGCGGTGTGTGCGTGTATGCATGGAGTCCTATTGTAAATATATGATGGGTAAGAAAGGGATGAGTGATCTCATCTCTCAAAAAGCCTTCCCCAAAGCTAACTCTAAACAATTATCTACGGTAAGGAATTAAATCTACCTAGGGCAAAGAATTTAAATCTAAACTAGAGCAATTAATTAAAACTACTTACAGATGTCTCTCCCCAATCATCAACGCAGGTTGTCAGATCTGAATTCATAAATCGAAAAGAGCCACCGATGCTCTCCATAAAGAATTCTGAAATTTATTATTAAAAGGAGGCATAGGGAGGCATAACCTTTACAATGATTTAGAGTTCCTATTTATAGAGGATAGGAAACCCTAGGTTACAATTGATTTGCATGTCTACATTTACCAAAATATCCTTAGGAAGACCTAGCCAAAGTAGACTTCAAGCTTTGGTAAAATTTTATGTCTCTGTCTCTTTAAAAGGAAGTATTGGGCCTTGAATCTTTGGGCTTCCTTATTATTTGGTTCTTTATTAAAATAGCTTCTATGTTTCTTCCAGATCTCCAGTGAATAATTGCGGTGGACTTTTAACCGTTTGCTTTGTAATCTTAGGCCTTGCATTGCCTTGTACTTTGTGAATTTTATCTTTGATGTAGGCTTGATCAAGAGTGTTCCGTTTGTTGGTCAAAGTCCACTTTTGCATCGTTTTCACTGTTTTCTGTCCAAGAACCTGTAACGTGTAATATGTAGCAGATATGCGTCAAAAGCACCTGTTTATTTATAAAAAGAATAAGAATGGGGAATATAATAATGCAATATTATGGTATGAACAAATACCCCCAAACTTATCTTTTGCTCGTCCTCGAGCAAACTTATTTTTTATTCTCTACAAAATCCTAACCGCACTTTCGCAGGGAAACGCGATTGCACTGAGCTCGTGCAACAAGCCATTAAACCTCTAGGTGTCCCTAGTAGGAGGAGTGTTGTCTCCTGAGGGTTTTCAGCGGATACTACCCACAAAATCCTATCAATTTGGCTTTTTCGACTTTAATTCTCCAATTAGGGTTTCTAAAAGGAACTCTATTATTTTCGACTTGCAAATTATCTACCCATATTCATCACACTTTCTCATCATCTAACTTAAGATTATATATGTTCTATAGACTTACTTAGATTTCGGCATTTCTTAAGTTTTCCTTCTAGGGTTCCATCTCCACTTAGGAATTTCTATCAACTCTACTAAAGATACAAGTTCTATTCTTCACTCCTTTCTCTCATCTAAACTCCAATCATATATCCCCACGTGTGTGTATATATCACCCATACACTTGGAAATTCAAATCAAGCAATCATACCCTTGTCCGTTGTCCAAAGTACTTATTAATTGGTGAATTTTTAAATGAATTTTGCTACACATCCTTCATGCGACCGTTAATGCTTCTTGAGGTACCAACAACCGATTACAAGATATGTTTGCACTTTAAAGCGTAATTCCTAGTCTTGCAACACCCAAGGCTTTTAGCAGTGACTCCCAAACCAGTTGGTCTAAGGCACTAGGTGATGAAGCACCCTCGCTAAATATTTTTCTATTTTTGCAGCCTTAAGTAATCACAAAAACCAGTGTTCATTTTTTTCTCTTTATTCACTTTTTTTCTTTTATTTTCATTGTACTAAGGACTTTAGACAAGAGCATTTCAAGGTCTCCTCTACTATTCCATGTTTCAAGGTGCGTGATTGTGCAAATTGTAGGGTATACATTTTCAGAATCTAGACTTAAGTTAGGAATTATTTTTCAAACTTATACTCTAATAAAAATATCAATACTTTTCCTTTGCTTCGACTTAGCCCAAGAAGTAAACTCAAAATTTGCCTATTTCTAAATAAACTACAAAGACATATACTCTCTGCCGTTAAACTTTAAGGAAGGTTATTTTTAGGGTTTTTAATTTACTAAGTCTAAGATCTAGTTGTTCCTAGCCAGTTAACCTATCTGTCAAACTTTAGTCAAGTAAGCCAAAATTGAATAATTTTTATAATATTTTTTTTTCAATTTTTATGGGTTTTCAAATAAGTATGCAAATGCAAAAATATACACATGAATGCGAAGGAAGAAGACGTACCGAGCATACCCCCAAACATAAACTTGACAGTGTCCTCACTGTCATGCTACACCAAGAGGGTCAAAATGCCGGCACTCTCCTGTTTATTTATTTATAATTTTTTTTTGAATTTTTTATTGTTTTGATTTTTTTATATATTTTTTATAGAAAAAGAAAACAAAAAATATATATACATCTATACAACAAGGTTCCCCCCAAACTTAAGCTTGGCCTTACACAAGCCAAAAGTTAGCACCAACCATTCAAAAATCTTATCGTGGTAATGGTCGAGTTGGTGAAAGAATGGAGTGGAAAGAAAAGAGATGAGAAGCATACGAGACCGTGTGGAGGTAGAAACGGTATACGGTCTCGGTGGAGGAGAAGAGTGGCGGAAAGGAGAAAGAAGCGGAGTACGATCTTGAGGGTGTAAATCGAGTGAATAAATTAGCACAATTTGTGATGACCGATGTGTTAAAAGCGATTGCGCTAACCTATCAACCCGTCGAGAAATGGGGTCAAATCCCTCAAGATTCGCAAGAAAATATGGGTACGCCGAACTTGGTATTGGAGATGAAAGCGTAACGGTCTCTTGTACGGTCGGAACAATAGGAAGGACGAAAGGAAGTGAATTAGGGATAGTATCATTCTCACCGTAGTAAACTGTCTCGAACTTGAACGATTCCATTAATGGTTCGAAACTACTGTAAGCAACCGAGTCTGATAATTCAATTAACTCATATGAAAATGTAAAGGACTCCAGCTCGGGCGGTGAGTCATCAACATCGTCCGAAAAAGTGAAACACTCGTAAGTGTTATCGGCTGTAAGAACTGTGTCAGATTCAAAGGAAAAATTTTCAAGCTCACAGTCGTCAAGCATGGTCGGAACGATGGAAAGGAGGGAGGGTGATTTAGTTAAAGGTTAAAGGTTCAAGAGGATGAATTGGAAAATCCGACACATCAAACAAAAATGGTTCAACCTCAATATTGTCCTCAATACTCTCCTCATAATTCTCCTCAATATTTATCTCATCCATGCCATTATCATCAAAATCAAGACGCATATGAAGTTCGGGAGAAACATCTAATGATTCGGGATGATGAGCTGAACATAAAATTTCAATCAAATCGACAGGTTCATCATCCGAAATATTCCTGGCGTCTATATCCTCAATCAAGTGAAAATCAATTTTTTCTGACACCTCATCAAAAGCATGGATATTTATCGATTTAGGTTCTAGAGTGGAGGTGTAAAGATCGAAAGGATTAAGTGTGGTTTCACTCGAAAGGGGTTCCTCATAATCTGGCAAATTAAGCACTACAAAGTCGCACAACTCATCATTTTGGACACATGTTTGAAAATTGGAGTTGTTGGATTCAATTGGGTATAGGTAGGTTTGATTTGGGAATCCTATCACATTCTCACTCTGTCCAACCGCCTCCTTATACATTGAAAAATTTGAAGCTAGTGGGAAACTAGCTACCGGTTCACTAGGTTGCATAAGGGCGGCCACGGACGCTTCCACATTCCTAGTCATTTTGTTTGTTACTAAGATATAAGCCTCCAACGACTCTTCCAAACTAGACTTTGGTGGTAAGGGGGTTTCGGTAAAAGATTCGAAATTGTTAGGATATGTGAAACTCCCAAAAGGTTGTGTAGAAACAGTGTCTAGTGAAGGTGGGAAAGTCGGGTATGACTGGTAGGAAGTGGGTGATTGGACAGGGGTAGGGCCAACATATGGATAAAAAGGTGAATAGTCGTGTGGATCCCTAGAACTAGATGAGTGGAGAGGGGTGAAAGATCGGCTGCGAGATTGAGCAATATGCTCAGCAATGGACATCGGCGTAGGAGTGACAGAAGGACTTGAAAAAGTGGTATCAACATATGGAGGTGGTAAAGGTTGACTTGGTTGACACAAAGTGGGTTGAAAAGTCGAAATGTTTCTCGTTGACGCCTCTATTTGATCTTTCAAAGATATTTTAGGCAAGAAAGGATCGTCTTTAAATTGACCGAACAAATTGACGTACGACGCAAAATTAGGTTTGGGATACCAAAGTTCGGCAAGTGATTTATTATGTGGGGCACCCATGTTAGAAGAAAGACGCCAAGAAAGAAGGTTGGGTGGTGCAAGGATTTATTTGCGGCAAAAGTTGGCAAGTTTTGTAATAAAAAGATTATTTTTCCCTTTTTCCTGTTTCTCTTTATTTGGAAATTTAGCCAAAAGATTTTCGATAAAAGATATGCAAACAGGAAAGATTACTTGTAATCAATTTCTATTTTAAGCGATTCACAAAAATCCTGCACAAGACTTGTTAGTTGGAAAGGAAAAGATTTTTAGCGCGAAGAATCCTGCAGAAGATTTGACAAAAAGATATATGGGGATTTGCAGAGGGGAGAAAGAGGAAACAAACCGACAAAATTTCGCGCGCTGATGTCACAAGAGGGCCGCGGAAGGGCGGCGGGAGCGCGCTTAAGCCGCGGTTTAGCGGTGGGATGGAGAGATCAGGCCTCTGAAAAAATTCTGTAGCTCTCTACTTGCAATCCCTCTCTGTTTTGATGTATCATTTTCTGTTTCGCACTCTGGATTTTTCCAGATCCGTTAATCCTGCAAAGATTCACACGAGAAACCCTTCCAAAAATAACAGATGATATATTTTTATATTTTTTTGATTTTTCAGTTTTTATAATTTTTTTTTAATTTTGATTAACCCGAAATTGCGAAAAGGAAATGACACGCCATCCCCGGCAATGGTGCCATTTGATTTATCTCAAAAACTATCTATTACCGCAATCAAGAACGGCGTCGCTTTGCAGCTAGCCGGTGAGTACGGGTCGGTCCACAGGGATGTTGTGAATTTCCTAGTCGCGCTAACGAGTTAATTCCAAAGGGTGTTCGGATTGATTATTAAATCTAAAAACTTAATTATTCTATACTACGATTATCTAGATCTAGTTTTGTTAGGGTTAGGTTTAGGGATGGTTTGGAAATGCAAGTAAATCTCAACGCTTTCTATACCCAAATGAAGATTTATGAGGAGTTATGGTAATTATCAATAAAGGGGATTAGATCCATTCGGGAAGGTGTTCCTTCCTCTAGGTTCTTGTCCTTGCTTTAGAGATCCTTACCCTAACCTCCATGGAAAACACGCGCAACCGGGCCTTTATACTACGGTATCACCGCTACCTCGAGGGGTAGGGTGCCGTAGGGCGCGTTATGTGCGTGTATGCATGGAGTCCTATTGTAAATATATGATGGGTAAGAAAGGGATGAGAGATCTCATCTCTCAAAAAGCCTTCCCCAAAGCTAACTCTAAACAATTATCTACGGCAAGGAATTAAATCTACCTAGGGCAAAGAATTTAAATCTAAACTAGAGCAATTAATTAAAACTACTTACAGATGTCTCTCTCCAATCATCAACGCAGGTTGTCAGATCTGAATTCATAAATTGAAAAGAGGCACCGATGCTCTCCATAAAGAATTCTGAAATTTATTATTAAAAGGAGGCATAGGGAGGCATAGCCTTTACAATGATTTAGAGTTCCTATTTATAGAGGATAGGAAACCCTAGGTTACAATTGATTTGCATGTCTACATTTACCAAAATATCCTTAGGAAGACCTAGTCAAAGTAGACTTCAAGCTTTGGTAAAATTTTATGTCTCTGTCTCTTTAAAAGGAAGTATTGGGCCTTGAATCTTTGGGCTTCCTTATTATTTGGTTCTTTTATTATAATAGCTTCTATGTTTCTTCCAGATCTCCAGTAAATAATTGCGGTGGACTTTTAACCGTTCGCTTTGTAATCTTGGGCCTTGCATTGCCTTGTACTTTGTGAATTTTATCTTTGATGTAGGCTTGATCAAGAGTCTTCCGTTTGTTGGTCAAAGTCCACTTTTGCATCGTTTTCACTGTTTTCTGTCCAAGAACCTGTAACCTGTAATATGTAGCAGACATGCGTCAAAAGCACCTGTTTATTTATAAAAAGAATAAGAATGGGGAATATAATAATGCAATATTATGGTATGAACAACACCACTCAATAGAGATGGCCGGTGAGATGCCTCGTGGGGCCGACGCCGGCCCCCCGTAGGTAATACCCATTTTTTGGTTTTCCTAACCCCTTGGCCTTCCCCTTAACCCCTGTACTGTTTTTTTTATTAAAAATAAACAGAGAATTAAAAGTTACATTAAACCAAATTTTAAATGCATTTTTAATTCTCCAATTCATACCCTAAATCCTAATTTTCCTTATAATTACCACACTCCATTTCACCCCTCCTCACCCAGAATTTCATTACAAAAACTCTATAAAATTTCCATGTCCCAAGTTGTACAAGTGGAGTTAGTAAGAGGCGAAGTTCCAACGACGTTTCGAAAAGATTCCGGAAACAAAACGACATCTCGACGGTTCCAATAGCTTCCCCTATCTCTTCTCTTATTTTCTAACCAGTAAGTCCCCATTCCCTTCCTCCATCTCTATCCTAAAACTTCTCTTTTTCAAAACTCGTCGGAAGCGGAGTTATTCCGACTTCCGATTCGTTTTTCTTTAAAAACTCCATTTTTATTAATGTTTAACAAACATAAATAAATGCATTAGAATAAGTTTCATCTCAAAATAATTCATGTTAAAATTTCTATTTCACTTTTATAGTAAAATACCATCATGTTTACAAACGATATTGTTATCCACTTTTAACCATATTACCTTTAGAAAACTCACGAGATAATGACCTACCTCATCACAACACACATTTTTGACATAGCACGATGGATTTTGGGTTTCTAGATTATGGGAAAATACGTTTTTACGAATAAATACCTTGGACATTCAAAACCATTTTCTTTAAAAAGGGTGTTAATTAATTCATTGCAAATACGCCTCTACAACCCATTTTGGGGAACCCCGATCGGGATGGTACGGGTTATCGCACATTCTCGGGCCTAGTAGAGCGAGATGCAGACCTCCGCAAGGAGCATTCGATCTCGATGGAAATTTTAATGCAATTTTTAAGAAAATGAGATTTCTAGAAAATAAATAAACTTTATTTTTATTATATATATATATATATATATAACTATTATCAAAAGATCTATTTTAAATATATTATACAAATATTCTATGTTTTCTAAATCAAAGGAATCACCATTTCATGAAACTACCATGACAATTCAATACAATATCAATATCACACTAAAATATCATATACAATGAAAATTAGGTTCTACTCACTAGAAAATTTCACTTTTATAAAATATACATCTATGAAAACCCTAAAGACGATAATTAAATACTTGAGGTGTATTTTGAAAATATATCCAAAACTATTTTTACATAAAACCCCTCAAGTTATATCAATTTATAATAAGGACCATAGTAAATATAGGTTTAAGCGGGACCGGTTCTCTTGAGCCTTAGGGAGCCGGAGAGTATGGGTGCTTGCCTATCTAAGGTAGACAACCTAATAACGGTGTTATCAACACGGTAATTGTCTTGGAAAAATACATAAATCCTGCCGTCCATGTGCAGCAGTTATCGATAACATCAAAACTAATTCAGGACTTCAATTTTTCTTTAAAAGTCTGACTCAGTCGAGTCATGATCAAATCTGAATACAATCTGACTTGAATTCAGTTCAAGTATAACTGCAATACAACATGAATCTGTCTATACCAGAATACAATCTATAACAACATGAACATGACCGAACCGAACCATAGATATACTCTAATTACATGACTATCCATTTATATCTATTCCGTTTACGAATATCATGGTTTCGGCAAGTCTTCCATTTGCCACAAGACAAGATAATACAATCAGTATAAGCAATACAATTAATGCAATAAACATTACGGGGTTTATAAAGGGGTAGACTGGTACGGAACATGTTAAAGGTGGCACGAGGTGGTCATTAAAAGACGTAATTACATCCATGCCATTGTTCCATTGTATTATCGACGGAGCCTTGTACTACGGGTTACCAAAGTCCACAATGTAAGTTAGACTCCTCTCGTATACACTGGTATATTCTGTACCAAGCTACAAACACTACGTTAACATAACAATAAAATATTATACTAGATATACTCTCTACTTCTTTCCTTCTTTGGGACTTACCGAGCGATTGTTCGCTGACGACATTCCTATTTCTCTTCTTCTTTGGAATGTTGTCAGGAGGACCCGACACTGAGGAGTTCGAGACTAGCCAGGAGCACTTGGAGCAGTTCACTGAAGACCCCGAGTTATAGTCACATGTACATATTTTCTTTTCATTTCAGTTATGCCATTGTTTAGGCATTGCATTTCAGACTTGTATTTACATTTCCAGTTGTACTTGTAAAATACTATTTAATAAATAAAGTTGATGTTCATTATATTCATGTCTCTTGTGTACATTTTATTTTATATTGCTTAAATACGCTTAGCGTGTTTACTTCTGAGTAAATACGTCGTGTGACCCATCGCGTCTCCTTACCCATACATAGGGAAGCGGGGCGTGACAGGTTTTGTTGGCGGCCCATGCAGGTCAGTACTGCATGGAACCTTACCATGCTGGTCAATTCTGCATGGACATGCGGGTTAATTCTGCATGAAGTCCGAAGCAATATAACACAAGAATCAGCAACTAAAAACATTCTTTATATTTTATATTTCTTAAATCTTACAATTTCATATACTTTGAATCTATTCTAACCCTATTTTTATTTCAAGGTTATGGATTCTCCAAACAATACCAGCACCAACTTCAACAACACACCACCACCTCTATTGCTTACGCCTACCGTTGTGCTGGGTTCCCTAGCACGACCACAAGGTTTTGGAAGGCATTAACCATGCCATTTCAAAACTTTGGCGCGCTAAAGAACCCTAACCTAGAATCTTAACTAGAGAATTAGACGCAACCAAGCATGCAAATATCGTTACATCTAAGTGAACAAGGAATACAACCTTTGTAGACCGGTCCTTCACTTCAAAAGCTCCGTGTAGTAGTCTCTTCGCTCCAAGTAGTGATCTCCCAGACTCTAGTAAGGCTCCACAAGGTGAAATGACTAAGTTTTCTTGAAATCTTTGAGGCCGAAGATGATCTACATCGAGGAGACACTAACTCAAGCTATCTCTTCACTAATTAGGAATTAGTGAAGAAAACAACCTAAACTAAATGGCTAGTCTAGTGTAAGTTGATGAAGTAGGAATTTTGCTCACTTTAGAAATATTTTTCTCACTAATTTTCTTCACCTCCCAAAAGGCTAGAGAGCTTGAGGAAGGAGATGAAGAAAAGCAAGTATGGAGAGAAGCAAGTGTAGAATGGAAATCATGGGTGAGAAATATCTCATATTACTCTTGTAGAGGCTAAACCATGGCTAACAATAATGGTTAGATTAATAAATATCTAGAGTGAGACAAAATTAGTGGACTAAGTCAAAAGTTAGCACAAAGCTTCTCCAAGCTTCTAACCTTGACTAATTTCCAACCAATTTTATTTTACTCTTAATAAATAAAACCCCACATTATTATTTGTATGATATGAGTCTCATACACCCATGCAGCATGTAGCAACTAGTATGACACAATAATATATATCACATATATATTAAGTGTACACAAGTGAGAAAAAGAAATGCTTACATGAGCTAATATTAGTTAATGTAAATTAATATATCAAATATATATAATTATACATTAAATTATTAAATCAACACTTGATTTAATAATCTGGCTATATCACATATAACCGACTAATATCATATGTATCAACTTATCGAATTAACACTTGATTCGATAACTCGGCTATATCACATATAACCGACCGATATCATATATCGTGAGAATAGAATACGGTATCACATACACGTATTAATCTCGGTCCCGCACATATCACATATGTGCTCATACTTCATTTCTCCTGAGCCAGGAAACCTCTATGTAGGACTCTAAAGACTCGTCAATACGCCGGCAGTAGGTGACGATCATATCGGTCACCCACAAGCCGTCAGCGGTACTGCTAGACGTAACGGCTACCCGGGTATTGAGCGATAAGAAGATCAGCAAGCAAGCCTTCTCATACTCCTGCGAATCCAATCAGTAACACTACCGTACAGTCCGGTCTCTTCGTCTGATATGTCGCATATCTAGCATAGGGGTGGCAAACGTCAGACCCCAATAGCCTGATAAGTCATGCCGATGTGAGGCCCATAACGATTCGAGAAACTATTGATAACACTTACCAGTAAATCTCAGCAACCCTGGCCAGGGATTTCCTGTTATGGCCAATCGAGTATAGCGCAACATCAACCCCCAATACCGGGAGAGACGAAATCCCCTCCTATCGCTCATTGCCTCCATGTGACTTAGGACTGTACCCAAAAACCACCGTTTTGCACATTCTCTTGAACGTGGTAAGGTGGAAATCAAAGTACAGTGGGAATCACACAAGACTCTATGACGATCTCGGGTCTACAGACTAACCTGTACCAGTATCACCAGAGAACTGCTATCTGACGTGAGGTATAATACCATCTAGGAGTTCTCGACGAGTCATGTTCAGTGTACCCAGTCTCCACTGAGCACCCATATACAATCTTTGATGTCAAACACCAATGGATGTTGGATCATCCATCGCCCATCATATGGGTCAAGAAACGTATACGCCAGTCTACTCTGGAATATCGATGTCCCGTCTCGATACTCTCACGACTAGGAACAATTGAAGGATGTACTTATAGACTACCCTGGCTCCCACTAGTATGATCTGCATCATAATCCTGGTAGTCAAGTACGCATCCTAAGGGCTTTATCAACATGTAACAGAGAGACAATAAGTATACATGTTATGATAAAGAGCAACCAGATAGCATACTATCATGTCGAATAAGAAAGTCCTCCATATATATGTCCAAGTATCCACTATAATATACACCATATGTACAATAATGGCCTCTAGGGCATACATATAGCTAACACATTGCTGCTCCGATCAATGAGCAGACGGTACTGCTTGAGGCGATTTGAAACCTCCTAGAAGGACAGCAGTAGCAGACTGCTATTCTGATGAACCGTCCAGAAGCGGAAGTGCCCGAAGTGAAGCAATTCCGGGCTTTGCACCAAAAACAATTTTCGGGAAAAGAAAGCCCCCTGGAATCTAAAGAATGGGCTCAAAGTGTTGAGGATGATCTGGCAGCAGCATAAGTGCCAGAGATCGCTTGGGTACGATTTGCGAAGCTGCAACTCACCGACAACGCCCGAGTTTTGTGGAAGGCGGAAGAAAGCCGTCTTGACCAGCCTATCGAATGGAGGACTTTTTGCGTCATGTTCGACGCGAAGTACTTCCCAGAGACTGCCCGATTTGACATGGAACAACAATTCATCCATCTGCAACAAGATTCGATGTGGACCAAATCTGTGGATGAGTATGATGCTGAGTTTACCATACTCAGCAGGTAAGATATGTCTTAATGTTCGATTTTTATATCACATACTACACAGCTAACACAAGACCGTAACAGGTTTGCGGCCCATCTCATACCGACTGCTGAGATCAGAGCTAGACGATTTCAGCAAGGGTTGGACCAGGAGATCCAAGCTGCATTAGCTACAGGGGATTTCCCAACCTATGATTTGGCTTTGAAGGCTGTCCGATGATACGAGGCAGTAGTGAAGAAGAAGGGCAGACCTCAATCTGCCGGTGTGAAACGCCCTGCCACTCAGATGGCAGGAGGAGCCTCTTCAAGGCCATGGTTTGAACCCAGGAGACCGGAAGTAACAGATAACCAATCAAGTCTAGATTTTTGCTTCTACTGCATGAGAGATGGACACTTGTGGAAGAACTGTAGGCGCGCAAAAGGCATGTGCTTAGTTTGTGGCGCATCCAATCATGGAATTGGAACATATCCTTATAGACGCAACCCAGTTCCAACCCACAACACTTATCCGCAGCGGTCAGCTATCTAGGTTCCTGCACCTCGTCTTGCTCTTCCAGCTCCACCTCCATGTGGACCTCCTGTATAGCCTAATCGCCAATTCCATCAAGCACTGAGGAACATGCCTCAAGCACAGAGGAATGTGCCTCCAGCTAGGAGGAATGTACCCAGGCGTCAGGCTTTCACATTAGCGGCCGTAGAAGCCGAGACTGTAGACCAAGGTAACCCTGGTAATTCCCTCACATCTTTTTCAATCTTTCCAAAACTTTTGCATTCTTTCGTTCTTCCAAATATTTTTATGCATTATCACTAGTTCTATCACCATCACCAAATTGCTTTGAATCTGTTACACTTTTCTTCTACAAATTTCGAGAATGAAATTTTTATAAAGAGGATAGAATGTAACAATCCTAAACCTTTTGTACAAATTTTTTCCAAAATACAGAAAGGAACACCTAAGCCTGAGCACATGTTATAAATTTGATTTGCTTTTAAACAGCAAGAAAGCACTTGTAGCTCATTGGTAAAGCCTAGCACTGCTGTGACATAATCCCTGTGATCGAATCCCCCAGTCACATATATTTTTAATTTATATTTCTTTTAATCTGTTAGAAGCCTAAAGGTTTGCACGTACACAACACGTAAAATGAAGAGTCACAGATTAAACAAACATGTGTAATAGGCTAGTCGAAGCGCCGGGGACACATGGCAAGCATCCGAGCCCCCACCCCATAAAGATGGCCAGCGAGATGCCTCGTAAGGCTGGCGCCACCGGCCCCCCATAGGTAATACCCATTTTTTTGGTTTCCCTAACCCCTTGGCCTCCCCTTTTAACCCTTGTACTGTTTGTTTTTATTAAAAATAAACAAAGAATTAAAACTTACATTAAACCAAATTTTAAATGCATTTTTAATTCTCCAATTCATACCCTAAACCCTAATTTTCCCTATAAATACCACACTCCATTTCATCCCTCCTCACTCAGAATTTCATTACAAAAACTCTATAAAATTTCCAAGTCCCAAATTATACAAGTGGAGTTAGTAAGAGGCGAAATTCCGATGAAGTTTCGGCGAGATTCAGGAGACAAAATGACGTCCCGACGGTTCCAATAGCTTTCCCTATCACTTCTCTTGTTTTCTATCCGGTAAATCCCCATTCCCCTTCTCCATCTTTATTCTAAAACTTTTCTTTTTCAAAACTCGTCGGAAGCAGAGTTATTCCGACTCTAGATTCGTTTTTCTTTAAAAAATACATTTTTCTTCAATAATAAAATACCATATTCTCTCATAATGTTTAACAAATATAAATAAAGCCATTAGAACAAGTTTCATCTCAAAATAATCCATGTTGAAATTTCTATTTCACTTTTACAGTAAAATACCATCATGTTTACAAACGATATTGTTATCCACTTTTAACCGTATTACCTTTAGAAAACTCATGAGGTAATGAAATACCTCATCACAACACACATTTTTGACATAGCACGATGTATTTTGGATTTCTAGATTATGGGAAAATACGCTTTTACGAATAAATACCTTGAATATTCAAAACCGTTTTCTTTAAAAATGGTGTGGATTAATTCCTTGCAAATACGCCTCTACAACCCATTTTGGGGAACCCCGATCGGGATGGTACGGGTTATCGCACATCCTCGGGCCTAATAGAGCGAAATGCAGACCTCCGCAAGGAGCATTCGATCTCGATGGAATTTTTAATGCAATTTTTAAAAAAAATGAGAATTCTACAAAATAAATAAACTTTATTTTTATTATATATATATATATATATAACTATTATCAAAAGATCTATTTTAAATATATTATACAAATATTCCATGTTTTCTAAATCAAAGGAATCACCATTTCATGAAACTACCATGACAATTCAATACAATATCAATATTACACTAAAATACCATATACAATGAAAACTAGGTTCTATTCACTAGAAAATTTCACTTTTATTAAATATACATCTATGAAAACCCTAAAGACGATAATTAAATACTTGAGGTGTATTTTGAAAATATATCCAAAACTATTTTTACATAAAACCCATCAAGTTATATCAATTTACAATAAGGACCCTAGTAAACATAGGTTTAAGCGGGACCAGTTCTCTTGAGCCTCAGGGAGCCGGAGAGTATGTGTAACGTTTTAGAAATCTTTATGCGAATTTTTCCGTTTTAGGATAAAATAGTCGGTGTTTTCCGTAAAAACCCGGAAGTGATCAATTTTCAGTATAGACTTAACTGCACCTAGTTTAACTAGAATATAGCTAGTTTGCGGGTTTTAGTGGTCACTTGAAAAATTTGGTTCACTTAAATATTTTTTCCCTAATTATAATATTATTATAAGTTGTTAACAATGCACTTAATTAGTGGTAATTACAATTTTGGTTTGGGTTAAATACTTCTAAAATGAATCTATGCTAGTCTAATCATTAGATTAAGCTTAATCCATCCATGCAAAATATCTAGATATTTGTGGTTTAAAAAGAAAATTTTAATGAAAAGAGAAGAGGTGGCATACGATATTTATTGCATTAACGAGCATTTATTAGTGTTTTTAGCTAGATTTTTCCACACAATTTCCTTAGCCTTCACCATTTCTTGCCTTGGCCGAACCCTAACCCCATTGTTGCCCTTTCTCTTGTAGGGTTCCTAGGCACTCTTGTGAAGGTTCATAAAGCATCAAACATGCCCGAATAAAATTTTAGATGTGCCGAACAACCCAAAGCCGGGATCTTTGCTAGATTATTAGGGTTTAACATGCAAGTAAACATCTTTACTACTAAGTGTGAGGGATTACAATCTTTGTAGTCCGCTCCTTCGCTTCATAAGCTCCGAGTAGAAGTCTTTTCGCCGCGATCCACGATCTCCCGTACTTAAGAGAGGCTCCACGACTCGAACGATCCATGACAGCTTATCGTATTCCTTTTCTCCGATGATCTACGTCGAGGTTGCAATCGCTCAAGCTCTCTCACTCTAATGAGGTGAACACCCTAATCTAATGGGCTAGATTAATTGAGAATGATGGAGTAGTATTTTTGCTTTCTTTTTATATCATTTTCTCACAAGAAATCATCACAAAAGAAATAACTAGTGAGCTCTTTTCAAAACTCAAGAGAGAAGAAGATGAAGAATAATGCGAATGAGATAATCCTTTTGTGATGAATAGTAATAAGAGTATATAATTGATTATGGAACCATGGTCAAGGATGGGAGGCTTAACCTTTGTAGAGAATAAACTAGAGCTAGGGTTTGGTTAGGTTAAGAATGAGTCATGGATAAGTATCAACCATAATATCTTAACCAAGACAAAAGGAAATCCTTCTAGAATGAACAAGAAGGAGCTAACCCTAATCAAACCCTAATCTCTTTTTATCATCCCTAAACATGTTTCATAATAAATCATATCATGTCACAATAATATATATCACATATATATTATATATTTGCAACAAAAGAAAATAATACAATTAACATATATCGCATATATATCAATGTATTAATCCGGTGAGAAAATGAAATAATAAAGCGAGCAAATATCAGATAATGTAATACAATATATCATATATATCATTATACATTAAATCATCGAATCAACACTTGATCCGACGATCCGGCTATATCGAATATAACCGACTAATATATCATGTACCGATTCATCGAATCAACACTTGATCCGATGTCCCGGTTCATATCTAAATATCGCGAGAATATAGTACGGTATCATATATCGCATTATTCTCGGTCCTGCACATATCACATATGTGCCTCTACTCCGTTTTGCCTGAGCCAAGAAACCTCTGTGTAGGACTCTAAAGAATCGTCAATACGCCGGTAGCAGGTGATGATCATATCAAACACCCACAAGCTGCAAGCGGTCAGCTAAACGAAACAGCCACCCAGGTATTGAGCGATCAGAAGATCAACAAGCTAGCCTGTCCGTTCTCCTGTGAATCCAATCAGTAACACTCCCGTACAGTCCGGTCTGTTCGTCTGATATGTCGCATATCAATTCTAGGGGTGGTATACGTCAGATCCCAATAACCGATAAATCGTGTCGATGTGAGGCTCATAACAGGTCGAGAAACTACTGGTAACACTTACCAGTATATCTCTATATCAGCCCTGGCCAGGGACTTCCAGTTATAGCCAATCGAACACAGCACAACATCAACTCCCTATACCGGGAGAGACAAATCCCCTCCTATCGCTCATTACCTCCATGTGATTCAGGACTGTACCCAAAAGACACCGTTTTGCACGCCCTCTTGGACTTGGTAAGGTGGAAATCAAAGCACAGTGGGAATCACACAAGACTTTATGACGATCTCGGGTCTACAGACTACGCTGTACCAGTGTCACCGGAGAACCGCCATCTGACGTGTGGTATATCACCATCTGGGAGTTCTCGGCGAGTTCGTCCAGTGTACCCATTCTCCACTGAGCACCCGTACACCATCCTTGATGTCAAACACCGATGGATATGGGATCATCCATCGCCCATCATATGGGTCAAGATGCGTATACGCTAGTTTACTCTGGTGTATCGATGCCCTGTCTCGATACACCCTCGACTAGGAACAGTTATAGGATGTACTCATCGACTACCGTGGCCCCACTAGTATGATCTCATCATAGTCCCAGTAGTCGAGTACAGATCCTAAGGGCTTTATCAACATGTGAGAGAAAGACAGTAAACCAGTACAAGTCAACATGTTAAGATAAAGTGAAACCAAATAGCATACTATCATGACAAGCAAGAAAGTCCACTTTGTATATATCCAAGCATCCATCATAATATACATCATATGTACAACAATGGCCTCTAGGGCATATACATAACTAACAATCTCCCACTTGCACTAAGGCCGGCTGCTGTAGTATCTCATACCTAGCATCCTAAATAATCTCTCGAACTATATTTGGGGAATGGCCTTCGTGAGTGGATCCGCAGTGTTGTCCTTCGTATCTACTCTCCTGACCTCGATCTCCCGGCGATCAACTATCTCCCGGATCAGGTGATACCGCCTCGGAATATGTCTGGACTTATGATGGGACCTGGGTTCCTTGGCTAAAGCCACAGCTCCATTGTTATCGCAATACAGAGGTATTGGATGCTCAATGGATGGAACCACACCAAGTTCACTAATGAACTTCTTAACCCAGACAGCCTCTTTGGCAGCATCGTTGGCAGCGATGTATTCAGCCTCCATCGTCGAGTCTGCAACGGTATCCTGTTTGGAACTCTTCCAACATACCGCCCCTCCATTGAGGGTAAAGACAAATCCCGAGTGCGACTTAGAGTCGTCCTTATCACTTTGGAAGCTGGAATCGGTAAAGGACTCCACCCGGAGTTCTCCGTTACCATACACCAAGAACATGTATCTAGTCCTTCGCAAGTACTTGAGAATGTTCTTCACAGCTGTCCAGTGACTCTCTCCAGGATCTGCTTGATACCGACTCATGATTAAAAGAATTAAAGTTAACCGCAATCAAGCCGGTGTCGCTATGCAGCTAGCCGGTTGAGCACGGGTCGATCCACAGGGAGATGGTTGTATTTCCGTTCTTGTTTTAGACGAGTCAATAAAGAATTTGTATGAGTTTGTTCGATTCTGTCCTAAGTGTATTATTTGCAAGTATAAAGTTGTTAAGAAAAAGATACGAGATTGTAAGCTAAAGAAATCCGTACTCAAAACCTTTGAGCCGAGTCTTGACCAATTGAAGCTAGAGCAATCGGCAACAACATGGATTAGAGGATTTAAGCGCGGTATTCGTGGAATACGGCTTATTTACCCTTGTCCTTCCGTTCTTGTCTCTTGCTCTCGCCTCCGGCCAAACCGAACGCAACCGGTCGCGGTTAGGAATCACCGTTACCTTGTTAGGGTAGGGTGCCTAACGGAGCGCTTGCGTATGGTTTGGGCGGAGTTCAATGGAAAATAACGGGAAAAGGAAATGAGCAAAGAAATCTTAACTTACAATACCGTATTTATTCTTAACAACGATAGTTACAACCATTCACAAAAACGAACCAAAAAGAGAGAACAAAAAGAAAAGAACAAAGAAAAGAAAAGATTACAAGCAAGTAATTAAAGTGCATGGTAATAAATTGCAAGTAATTAAAGACAAGAATGAAAAATGCAAGAAAGTAATTACAAGAACCATAGAACTCAAGACAAGCATGGGATCAATAGCCAACCCTTAAACTTGCAAGCTCAATCAAGAGGTTGCAAGATCAAGAGAAGGGTAAAGAACTCATGTGAAATGAAGCACTAAAGAGAGAACAAAATGATACAACCCATTGAGACCAATGACTAAAGCTTAAACTTGCAAGCTCACTTAAGAGGTTGCAAGATCAAGTTAAGGTAGAGAGCTCAAGGGGGAAGTTAAGCAAAATGAATAATACAAAAACCCTCATCTTCATTTCATCATCCACTCAAAAAGCTCTCACTACAATTTTCATGGAGGAAAGAATGAAGAAGAAGAAGAAGAAGACTAAAACCTAACAAAAAGAGACTAAAAGAATGGACACCTTGGTTTGGCTCAGTTCTGGGGTATTTATAGGAGGAGGGTTGAAGACCTAGGGCAAGAATCTGCCCCTATATGAAGTCCCCAAACTACCCCCAAAACACGACAAAGTGAGGAGTCAATACGGCCGCGGTTCCGCGGCCATTTAGTGGACTTGGGTCATGGGGTTTTGGGATATTTCCTGGTTTGGCTTTTCTCTGTGTTTGAAAACTTTACACTGCACAAAGTCTTCCAGAATATCTTCAGAATTCTTAGTCCAAGATTGCACTCTTTTCTTTACTTTTGACTTTATCTCCCTCGAGCTCCGCGCACCCATTGATTCTTGTGCAGCCCCCCTCGTGCTCTGTGCTTGTCCCAGACACGAATGACCATTGTCATATGTCTTGTCTCTGGAACTGGTACTCGGCACTGGACGGATATGGATGACCTGAACCCGGCTTTTATCTGCTGTGACAGATGTTCTGTATTTTGACGTAACTGTGGAGATTTTGTCTTGATTTGCAATATTTGGACTGGAAACCTGTATTCTGTAAATATGTAACAAACACGGATTAAAAGCACCTACCTATAAACATACGAGCATAAGAATGGGCGGTATAAAATGCAGTTTTCTGTTATGAACAAATACCCCCAAACTTAACTTTTGCTCGTCCCGAGCAAAATCAATTATTCACAAAAAAGAATCCTAACCGCACTTTCGCAGGGAACGCGACTGCACTGAGCGCGTGCAACAAGCCGTTAAACCTCTAGGTGTCCCTAGTAGGAGGAGTGTTGTCTCCTGAGGGTTTTCAGCGGATTACACCCACAAAATCCCGTCACGCTAGTGTCATAAGTTAACATCGATTCTACTTCTACAGTTTAGTATTTACGTTAGAAATTCTATCATCCTAAGTTAGAAATATCCAACCCTAATACTTCACACCTCCTATCTATTTAACCTTTGGTCATATATGTAAAAAAGTTTAGAAAGATGTCGGTTCTCCTGAGTTTTCCTTCTAAAGCGCGGCCTCAAATCAGGGATTTTTATCAACTTTACAGAAAACACAAGTCTTATTCTTTATCTCTATCTTTTATCCAAACATCGATTGTATACCCCTACGTGTGTGTATATTTGCACCCCTACACTCAAGAATTCAATTCAAGCTATAATACCCTTGCCTTAATACCTAATACTACTTCTTTTCATTAAGGATGGACGGATTTGCTCACACACCTTTCATGCGACTATTAATGCTTCTTGAGGCACTAACGACCGATTACTGAATGTGTGAACTTTAAAGCGTAAATAGCAGTTTCCAGGTCTTTACTTTATTCTATTTTTTTCTTTTTCTTTTTCTTTTTCAAGACCGGATATATTTTTTAATATGCTCTTTTTGGTGTTTAGCTTTAAATACCGTTTTTTCTTTCATACTAGGCTTTCAGGCAAGAGTATTTCTAGGTATCCTCTACTATCTCAAGTTTCAAGGTGCGTGTAAGTGCAGTTTGTAGGGTATATACTTTCTAAATTTAAACTCAAGAAAAGAAACTATTTTTCAGACTTATTCTCCAGTAAAGCTTCAATACTTTCCCTTCATCTTGACTTAACTCAAGAACTGAACTCAAGATTACCTATTTCTCAAAAAAAACTGTAAGGACGTATACTTACCAAAGTTAGACAGAATGAGGGTTATTTTTAGGGTTTTCAATTCCTAAGCCTAGAATTTAGTGATTTCTAACATATCAACTAAACTTTCAGAATAACAATCTAAGTTACCCTATTAGCTAACTTGACGACAAAGTTTTTATATTTTTGGAAAATTTTTCGATTTTTGTGGGTTTTTAATAAGGTATGCAAATGCAAAATATACAAATGAATGCGAAGGAAGAAAGCTTACCGAGCACACCCCCAAACTTAAACTTGACAGTGCCCTCACTGTCAGGCTATACCAAGAGGGTCAAAATTGTCGGCGCTCTCTCTAAAAACAAATTATATACAAAACAAAAAGGAAAACAAAAAATATATACAAAAAAAAATGTCCCCCCAAAACTTAAGTAAAACAGTGTTTCCACTGTTAAGCGTTGAAGTTCAGGATTAGGGGGGAAAGAACAATATCAAGCTATACAAAGCCTTACACAGGCCAAAAGTTAACACCAACCATTCAAAATTTTTATCTCTGTAATATGCGGGTTGGTGAAAGAAGGTGAAGAGGAAAGAAATGGAGAATACGCGAGACCGTATGGAGATAGAAGCGGGATACGGTCTCGGTATATAAGAAGAAGAATGGCGGAAGGGAGAAAGAAATGGAATACGAACTTGAGGGTGGAAATGGATTGAATAAATTAGTACAATCTGTAATGATCGATGTGAAAAGATGGATTGTACTAATCTATCAATATGGCGAGAAATTGGGTCAAATCCCTCAAGATTCGTAAGAAACCATGGGTACGCCGAACTTGGTAAACCAGACATATGAAATGTGAGTGAGACGGGTTCTTGCAAGGTCGGAACGATGGAAAGGATGGAGGGAAGTGATCGAGGAGGGGCATTGGTTAAAGGTTCAGGAGGGTGTACACAGTCAGTGGAAGGAATAGGATGAATTGGAAAATCCGACTCATCAATTAGAACTGGTTCATCCTCAAAGCTATCCTCAAAATTCTCCTCAAAATTTAGCACATCCATGCATTTTTCTTCAAAATCCAGATGCATATGGGGTTCGGGAAAAACATTTAATGACTCGGGATGATGATTTGAAGAGAAAAACTCAGCCAAATCTACGGGTTCATCATCCAAAATGTTCCCAGCGTCAATATCCTCAATCAAGTGAAAATCAATATTCTCAGACATCTCATCAAAAGCATGGATTTCAATCAATTTAGGTTCTAAAGTGGAGGTGTAGAGGTCAAAAGGTTTAGGATCGGTTTCACTTGGAAGAGACCCTTCACAATCTGGCAAATCAAACACTACAAAGTCGCACAACTCATTAAACATTCTATTTTCAACCGATAATTTATTTGGGACACTTGATAGACTTTCAACACAGGAGTTGTGGGATTCAATTTAGGACGGGTAGGTTTGATTTGGAAGGGGGTACAGCTCACTCTCACCACTCAAATTCATAACCTGTCCTGCCGCCTCATCATACATTGGAAAATATGGAGCTAGTTGAAAACTAGCTACCGGGTCACTAGGTTGTATGAGGGCGGTCAAGGACGCATTCAAATCCATCATCTGTTGGTACGACGCTACCCTAAAGTCTTCCAAGGACTGTTCTAGACTAGACATGGGTTGTGAAGGGGTTTCGGTAAAAGATTCAAAGTTGTTTGGATACTGAAAACTCCCAATGGCGGTTCTGAAGCAATGTCTAGTGAAGGTGCAAAAGTAAGGTAGGATTGGTAGGAATTGAATGGCTGGACAGGAGCAGGATCAACATTTGGATAAGAAGGTGAATGGAATTGTTGATCCCAAGAATTTGAAGTGGTGAAAGGAGTGAAAGATCGGCTACGGGATTGTTCGATACGTTCAGCGATGGACAAAGGACGACTTGCAAAAGGGGTATCAACATAAGCGGGTGCGGGAGGTTGAAAAGGTTGATACAAAGTGTAATGAGGAGTGCAAGAGTTTGTCCTAGACGCTGCTATGCGATCTTTCAGTGAAACTTTGGGCATGGAGGGGTCGTTCGAAGTTCGACCAAAACAAGAACCGTATGAGGTAATGTCTGGTTGTGGGTACCAAAGTTCGGCAAGAGTTTTTTGAGGTGGGGTACCCATGATATGAAGAGTGAAAGAAAGAAAGGCAGAGAAAAGAAGGGGAAAAAGAATGTGAATTTTTTTTTTAAAATATTTTTTTTAGTTATATATTAACAAAAGAATGAAGTATACACAAAAAGAATATGGACAAAAATAATCACGACACAAAAATACCACACACCTAATCGTTCTAGGGTTCACCTAGGTCAACTAGACCTGCTCCAGAACTTGATTGTCGAAGTAAAACTGTGTCGAGAAACGGGCTCAAGATACACTGATCACGAGGCCAGGTAAGTGCAGAGATAAGGGGAGGTTTTCCAACGCTTTCGCAAAGTTCCTTAATTAAATAACCCTTTCTCTTTTGGCGGTTTCGCCGTTAACACTTTCCTAGACACCCCGTAAACAATGTACCGTTAAGCGAGGTTCTAAACACGGTTAACTTCTCCTAATGAGCGCGAAGTCCTTAAGGCTTAAAGTCTAATTTCTTTTAAAATTTGTGCGGGTAAACGTTATGCTCAAGTTCGTGATTTGTGAGCTACGGAAAAGGTGATGAAATCCTTTACCGTTTATTGTGGGGTTCGCTTGCCCTTAAGTCCGTATTAATGTATGCAATGTGCAATTCAATAAAAATTCTATAAAGAATCAAACAATCGTTTTTTAGTTTAAGCGCGGCACTGCAACAAATACGGGTTAGTCAATTTTTAGCGTTTGCTAGCGAACTTGCAAAGAATCCTGCAAAGAATAGTATATTGGAAGAGTCGGATTTGAGAAGAAGGTGTTAGTAAAGTACGTACCGTTAAGTTTTTGGGTTAGGAAACCCTCGTTGAATCAAATCCGGTAAGCTTGGAAAGTTCGCTTGCGCGGGTCAAACTACCTGGATCTTTGGCACTGTACTTCGTAATCACCTTAACTTTGAACGTACACTTTGCTCCCATAATCGCAGTTTGCAAATCCGCAAAAATCTGCACTCTTGCCCACAAAAATGATCAAAAAAAACAAAAAGATTTTTTTTAATTTTTTTTATATATACAAAAAGAATATTAACCCGAATAACAAGAAAGAAAAAACGCTACCGTCTCCCCGGCAACGGCGCCATTTGATTAAAAGAATTAAAGTTAACCGCAATCAAGACGGTGTCGCTATGCAGCTAGCCGGTTGAGCACGGGTCGATCCACAGGGAGATGGTTGTATTTCCGTTCTTGTTTTAGACGAGTCAATAAAGAATTTGTATGAGTTTGTTCGATTCTATCCTAAGTGTATTATTTGCAAGTATAAAGTTGTTAAGAAAAAGATACGAGATTGTAAGCTAAAGAAATCCGTAATCAAAACCTTTGAGCCGAGTCTTGACCAATTGAAGCTAGAGCAATCGGCAACAACGTGGATTACGGGATTTAAGCGCGGTATTCGTGGAATACGGCTTATTTACCCTTGTCCTTCCGTTCTTGTCTCTTGCTCTCGCCTCCGGCCAAACCGAACGCAACCGGTCGCGGTTAGTAATCACCGTTACCTTGTTAGGGTAGGGTGCCTAACGGAGCGCTTGCGTATGGTTTGGGCGGAGTTCAATGGAAAATAACGGGAAAAGGAAATGAGCAAAGAAATCTTAACTTACAATACCGTATTTATTCTTAACAACGATAGTTACAACCATTCACAAAAACGAACCAAAAAGAGAGAACAAAAAGAAAAGAACAAAGAAAAGAAAAGATTACAAGCAAGTAATTAAAGTGCATGGTAATAAATTGCAAGTAATTAAAGACAAGAATGAAAAATGCAAGAAAGTAATTACAAGAACCATAGAACTCAAGACAAGCATGGGATCAATAGCCAACCCTTAAACTTACAAGCTCAATCAAGAGGTTGCAAGATCAAGAGAAGGGTAAAGAACTCATGTGAAATGAAGAACTAAAGAGAGAACAAAATGATACAACCCATTTAGACCAATGACCAAAGCTTAAACTTGCAAGCTCACTTAAGAGGTTGCAAGATCAAGTTAAGGTAGAGAGCTCAAGGGGAAAGCTAAGCAAAAAGAATAATACAAAAACCCTCATCTTCATTTCATCATCCACTCAAAAAGCTCTCACTACAATTTTCATGGAGGAAAGAATGAAGAAGAAGAAGAAGAAGACTAAAACCTAACAAAAAGAGACTAAATGAATGGACACCTTGGTTTGGCTCAGTTCTGGGTTATTTATAGGAGGAGGGTTGAAGACCTAGGGCAAGAATCTGCCCCTATATGAAGTCCCCAAACTACCCCCAAAACACGACAAAGTGAGGAGTCAATACGGCCGCGGAACCGCGGCCTAGACCCCCTATTGGCCGCGGTTCCGTGGCCATTTAGTGGACTTGGGTCATGGGGTTTTGGGATATTTCCTGGTTTGGCTTTTCTCTGTGTTTGAAAACTTTACACTGCACAAAGTCTTCCAGAATATCTTCAGAATTCTTAGTCCAAGATTGCACTCTTTTCTTTACTTTTGACTTTATCTCCCTCGAGCTCCGCGCACCCATTGATTCTTGTGCAGCCCCCTCGTGCTCTGTGCTTGTCCCAGACACGAATGACCATTGTCATATGTCTTGTCTCTGGAACTGGTACTCGGCACTGGACGGATATGGATGACCGGAACCCGGCTTTTATCTGCTGTGACAGATGTTCTGTATTTTGACGTAACTGGGGAGATTTTGTCTTGATTTGCAATATTTGGACTGGAAACCTGTATTCTGTAAATATGTAACAAACATGGATTAAAAGCACCTACCTATAAACACACGAGCATAAGAATGGGCGGTATAAAATGCAGTATTCTGTTATGAACAACTCACTACACTTAGTGAGTATGCTACATCGGGTTTTGTACATAGCATCGCATACATGATAGAGCCTACTGCCGAAGCATAGGGTATCGTTTGCATGCGAGCTCTCTCCAAATCAGTCTTGGGAGACATCTCTTTGGAGAGAATGAGTCCAGAGATCATGGGTTAGTTTCCACGCTTGGATTCTTCCATACTAAACCTTTTTAGTATGGTGTCAATGTACCTGGATTGGGACAATCCCAATATCCGTTTAGATCTATCTCTATAGATCATGATTCCCAATATGCAGGAGGCATCACCTAGATCTTTCATTGAGAATCTTTGTGATAAGAAGAGCTTGACTGATTGCAGCATAGGAATATCATTTCCTATCAAGAGTATGTCATCCACATACAATACGAGGAAGACAACCTTACTCTCTGCTACCTTTTTATAGATACAAGGTTCATCTATATTTTTGATGAAGTCAAACTCTTTGACTACAATATCAAAACAGATGTTCCAACTCCATGATGCTTGCTTCAACCCATAAATGGATTTAAGCAGCTTGCACACCTTTCCGCTGCTCCCACTATCTACGAAGCCCTCTGGCTGAGTCATGTACACGCACTCTTCTAAATCACCGTTTAGAAAGGCGGTCTTAACATCCATTTACCAGATTTCGTAGTCATGGTATGCAGCAATGGCAAGTAAGATCCGTATGGACTTAAGCATAGCCACTGGAGAAAAGGTTTCGTCATAATCCACACCTGGTCGTTGACGAAAACCCTTTGCTACAAGTCTAGCTTTGAAAGTCTCAACTTTTCCATCTACACCAAATTCTTTTTAAAAATCCTCTTGCTCCCAATGGGTTTTACCCCTTCAGGAGCATTTTCCAAAGTCCATACTTTATTGGTGTACATGGATTCCATCTCAGATCGCATTGCATCCAGCTATTTCATAGAGTCACCACTCGTGATGGCCTGCTCGAAACTAGTCGGGTCATCATCTTCCATGATGCAATCCTCACTTTCACTATCAATGAGAAAACCGTAGTATCTCTCAGGTGGATGAGAAACCCTGCTAGATCGGCGGAGAGGCTGGGGTTCGTCGGGTATTACTGAATCCTCTGGTTCTACCAAGTCTTCTGTTATAGTTTGTATTGCTGGAACCTCTTCTAGTTCTACCTCAATGCCACTATTCTGTTTCATAAGAAAACCTTTTTCTAAGAAAGTGGCATGTCGAGAAACAAACACCTTTTGTTCCTCGGGGTGGTAGAAGATATACCCTTGTGAATTTTTGGGATATCCTACAAACTTACATAAGACAGATCTTGCCTCGAGTTTGTCCGGATTTTGCCTTTTGACATAGGCCGGACAACCCCATATCTTAATATAATTAAGATGTGGTCTCTTCCCTTTCCATATCTCATATGGAGTGGTAGGCACAGATTTGGTGGGAACTCTATTCAATAGGTCTATGGCTGTCTCAAGCGCATATCTTCAGAAGGAAAAAGGTAACTCAGCTGTACTCATCATCGAGCGCACCATATCTAATAGGGCGTGATTCCTCCGTTTCGATACACCGTTGTGCTGTGGTATATAAGGAGGAGTAAGCTAAGAGAGAATCCTATTCTCTTTTAGATAATCTAGGAACTCATTGCTTAAGTATTCTCCTCCTCGATCAGATCGAAGAATCTTAATACTTTTGCCCGTTTGATTCTCTACTTCGTGCTTATATTCTCTGAATTTCTCAAAAGCTTCAGACTTGTGTTTCATCAGGAACACATGTCCGAATCTAGAGAGATCGTCAGTGAATGTAATGAAGTAGGAAGAACCGTTCCTGGCATGCGTAGACATGGGACCGCATACATCACTATGTACCAGTCCTAAGAGTTCCGTAACTCTTTCTCCGTGTCCACTAAACGGAGCTTTGGTCATTTTTCCTTTAAGACATGAATGGCACGTATCATAAGATGATAATTCGAACGGATTCAAATATCCTTTATGTAACTTAGCCAGTCGTGTCGCATTGATATGACCAAGTCTACAATGCCACAAGAAGGATTCGTTCATTTCTGAACTCTTCCTCTTGTGTGTGTTTTGTATATTGAGTACTGTATTTTGATTTAGAATGAATATGCCATTATCTAATGAGCCTGATGTAATCAACTTTTGATCTAGGAATATGTTCATAACATTATCCTGTACTACAAAATTATATCCTTCTTTATTTAATAAAGAAACTGATATAATGTTGCACATCATGTTCGGTATATAATAGCACTCATTCAGAATCAGTGTATCACCACTTGGTAATACTAGGTGATATTCGCCAACTGCTTTGGCTGCAACATTTTCCCTATTCCCTACTTGAATGGAATGATCACCTTTTCCAAGTTCTCTACCTTTACGTAGCCCATGTAACATTTTACATATGTGGGATCCTGATCCGGTATCTAATACCCAGGACATAGGGTGAACTGAGAAACAGTTCTCAATAACTAACACACTTGAAGAAGATGCATCAACATGCATGTTCTTTTGGGCGGCTTGAGAATCCAGATATTCTCCTATTCCCTGTTCAGTCTTATAACTTTTATAAGAAAGAACGGGTCCAACGTTCCCCTGCTCAGTATAATAAGCGGGTTCAGTCAATACATCCATATTATTATCTTGATTATGGCCTGACATGGTCGCTACCTGGAGAGAGAGAGAAGAAAACACTTTAGTGTATGCTCTTGCAAGATTAGATTGGTTATTATCTTATCTAATCAGGATGTCTCCCACTGTTTTTATCAAATCTTCCTTCAAACCATAAAAGGTAAGATTAGCCGGGATTAATTACACCCTACAATTTCGTCAATCTTTCAGCCATATCAGTGTCGGTACTTGAGGGAGGTTCCCCGTGCTTTCGTACGGACCTAATTAAAGTAAACCTCATTTTCCCAGAGGCGTAACCCCGTTAACACTTTTCTAGGCACCTACTTGATCGGCTAATTGTCCTGTGTAAAACTCTCCCAGGAGTAACTCTTACTCGCAGTGGATATCGGGATCCAACTATCTCATAGGAGGTATGCAATCTCATTGCAAATTTCAACACTTGAAATTCCCGATAATATTTTTTACCCCTAGCGTGCTATGACCTTGACGCATGCCAAACAACCCATAGTCCGCTAGTCAAGTTCAACCCGTATAATTCGTGATTGAATTAAACCCACCCGTACGACCCTTGACGCATGCCAAACAACGCCGTACGATTACCCTAATCCAATCGCATCTCATGCTGCAGATAAGTAATAATCAGCTACCGTACACTACGCCTTGACGCATGCCAAACTACCGCAGCACGAATACTAAATATTACTTATCTGAATGGACGGAGGGCTACGCAGGTTTTTTAGAAAACCATGAGCGTAATGAACTTGATATCGTCGTAGAATCATGTGAAATTTTGAAATAGAGTGTTTTTGAGGCTTTCATTAGTTTTGCTAAAGAGGTCACTCCCGGTGAAGGGATCTCGGCTCTTTCCCCATCGAATAAGGTGCAGGGTATGTCATATATACCGCTATGCAAAGCAAAATTCTTAAAGCAATCAAAAAATAAACCGAGTTTTGTAGCATCTGCCAGTTTCGCTAAAGAGGTCACTCCTGGTGAAGGGATCTCAGCTCTTTCCTCATCGAATAAGGTGCAGGGTATATCATATATACCGCCATGCAAAGCAAAACTGTAGCTACCCTTTTTATAAAGTTTTGATTCTACAACATCTTTTAGGTTTCTTTTCTTTTTATTAATCTCATTAATAAAATCCCATCAGCTTATGCTTCCTAAGCATCACAGAAGAAACGAAAGCAGTATTATTTATATATCATCATATATATAGTATAAGCATTCGTCTCAGGAAGTAATATGATCTCATCACAGAACATTGCAGCAGAAGAACATATATGAAATATTGGATATACTAGGATGTCTGTGTTTTCAAAACGAGCCGGTATAAAACACGGATTCTACGGTCGCGATGAATAGACAAACCCACATCCCTAGACCCCTACGAGAGCGGTAAGTAACACTGCCAATTCTAGGGTTAGGAGACCCGGTCTCGACTCCTCGAGATGGCCTCCCACTGGACCCTAGAACCCGGTTACTTGTGCTCCCCTCCTTGGGTCTACCTAATGCGGAAAAGTAAATAATATACAATGGTGACATCAACCTCATCCCGGAAGTGCCCCAATAAAAGAATATTACATACAAATGAATTTTACATGAATGAAAATAAAAATAAAAAAAACTCTCATCTCACATAAAACCCCCGGCTATTCAGAACACGACGATCCAATATAATATATCACAGCAACACATAATATCACATATCATCAACGTAAGTAAGTATGCGTACACCGATCGTCGTTGACATATAGCAACGAAAACCGGTAATACAACTACATACTACACTTACGGTCACAGAAAAGAAATTGTAAAACTACAATATTTGGAATCCACAATCACTTTAGACATCGTAAATCCGAAATATCACATACTTCGCATTTCATGCCTAACTCTATGAATTCCACATATTGTATCACATTCCAGATAAATAGACAGTATTAAACTTTTCGAACAGATAATCAAATACCCAAAATTTCCTAAATAGCTCAACACTTGAGCGGAGTTCAAATAATCCCAGAATATGTCACAGTACCAGTGATCCAGCCGTAGAAGGGTCAAGCCAACGCCTCACATGTGGCACGCCGTACTGCCCCAAACCCTAAGGTTTAGAGGCAGTTCAAGACGGTCACATAATCGAGTTAAGGTTTGTTGTCTTCTAGAGGGTCGACCGTGTTACTTGCACATTTTTCCGAAAGATTTAAACCCGATAAAAATTCAACACTTGAAAGTTTTTCGTGCAGGGAAAAAGTGAGTTAATGATATCCGTTCGAACATTTTAACAGTTTCTAAATATCCGGAAATAATAACGAATTTAAATATTCCGATCGAATCTACGATTACAAAATAAACCCCAAAATAATGAACACTTGAGTCAGAATAAAAAATACCCTGAAAGTATAAAAGCAGTAAAAGGAATTACTGTGAAAACAGAAGTGTCCAATCAAACAGTAGTGCCACGGATCCGCGGCCCAAGCAAGGTACGGCCGCGGTTCCGCGGCTCTCTGTAGGGATGACGTCATCGTTTTTCACCATAATTCTTGAATTTACCTGTTGATTTTTTAGGTATTTTTAATTCAGAAAAAATCATATTTTTGAAAAATATCCAGAGAGGGGTTCATTTTCGTCGCATCGGGTTCGAGCGGAGTTTTAACTTCGTATACACGTCGCCTAATGCTCTAGCTAGGCTCTGATACTACAGTAGGGTTCCTAGGCACTCTTGTGAAGGTTCATAAAGCATCAAACATGCCCGAATAAAATTTTAGATGTGCCGAACAACCCAAAGCCGGGATCTTTGCTAGATTATTAGGGTTTAACATGCAAGTAAACATCTTTACTACTAAGTGTGAGGGATTACAACCTTTGTAGTCCGCTCCTTCGCTTCATAAGCTCCGAGTAGAAGTCCCTTCGCCGCGATCCACGATCTCCCGGACTCAAGAGAGGCTCCACGACTCGAACGATCCATGACAGCTTGTCGTATTCCTTTTCTCCGATGATTTACGTCGAACTTGCAATAGCTCAAGCTCTCTCACTCTAATGAGGTAAACACCCTAATCTAATGGGCTAGATTAGATGAGGATGATGGAGTAGTATTTTTGCTTTCTTTTTATATCATTTTCTCACAAGAAATCATCACAAAAGAAATAACTAGTGAGCTCTTTTCAAAACTCAAGAGAGAAGAAGATGAAGAATAATGCAAATGAGATAATCCTTTTGTGATGAATAGTAATAAGAGTATATAATTGATTATGGAACCATGGTCAAGGATGAGAGGCTTAACCTTTGTAGAGAATAAACTAGAGCTAGGGTTTGGTTAGGTTAAGAATGAGTCATGGATAAGTATCAACCATAATATCTTAACCAAGACAAAATGAAATCCTTCTAGAATGAACAAGAAGGAGCTAACCCTAATCAAACCCTAATCTCTTTTTATCATCCCTAAACATATTTCATAATAAATCATATCATGTCACAATAATATATATCACATATATATTATATATTTGCAACAAAAGAAAATAATACAATTAACATATATCGCATATATATCAATGTATTAATCCGGTGAGAAAATGAAATAATAAAGCGAGCCAATATTAGATAATGTAATCATATATATCATAAATATCATTATACATTAAATCATCGAATCAACACTTGATCCGACGATCCGGTTATATCGAATATAACCGACTAATATATCATGTACCGATTCATCGAATCAACACTTAATCCGATGTCCCGGTTCATATCTAAATATCGCGAGAATATAGTACGGTATCACATATCGCATTATCCTCGGTCCTGCACATATCACATATGTGCCTCTACTCCATTTTGCCTGAGCCAAGAAACCTCTGTGTAGGACTCTAAAGAATCGTCAATACGCCGGTAGCAGGTGATGATGATATCAAACACCCACAAGCTGCAAGCGGTCAGCTAAACGTAACAGCCACCCAGGTATTGAGCGATCAGAAGATCAACAAGCTAGCCTGTCCGTTCTCCTGTGAATCCAATCAGTAACACTCCCGTACAGTCCGGTCTGTTCGTCTGATATGTCGCATATCAAGTCTAGGGGTGGTATACGTTAGACCCCAATAACCGATAAGTCGTGTCGAAGTGAGGCTCATAACAGGTCGAGAAACTACTGGTAACACTTACCAGTATATCTCTATATCAGCCCTGGCTAGGGACTTCCAGTTATAGCCAATCGAACACAGCACAACATCAACTCCCTATACCGGGAGAGACGAATCCCCTCCTATTGCTCATTGCCTCCATGTGATTCGGGACTGTACCCAAAAGCCACCGTTTTGCACACCCTCATGGACGTGGTAAGGTGGAAATCAAAGCACAGCGGGAATCACACAAGACTCTATGACGATCTCGGGTCTACAGACTACGCTGTACCAGTGTCACCGGAGAACTGCCATCTGACGTGTGGTATATCACCATCTGGGAGTTCTCGGCGAGTCCGTCCAGTGTACCCATTCTCCACCGAGCACCCGTACACCATCCTTGATGTCAAACACCGATGGATATGGGATCATCCATCGCCCATCATATGGGTCAAGATGCGTATACGCTAGTCTACTCTGGTGTATCGATGCCCTGTCTCGATACACCCTCGACTAGGAACAGTTATAGGATGTACTCATCGACTACCATGGCCCCACTAGTATGATCTCATCATAGTCCCAGTAGTCGAGTACAGATCCTAAGGGCTTTATCAACATGTGAGAGAAAGACAGTAAATCGGTACAAGTCAACATGTTAAGATAAAGTGAAACCAAATAGCATACTATCATGACAAGCAAGAAATTTCTCTCTGTATATATCCAAGCATCCATCATAATATACATCATATGTACAATAATGGCCTCTAGGGCATATACATAACTTGGTGGTCGTATTTTCGTAGGTCGAGATCATCGGTGAGTAGTTTTAATATCTACGGGGAAATCGCCCGTATGGCGTTATGCGTCAGGGCTGGATATGATATTATAGCTGTATGTTATTCGCATATGAGTTGATTGCGCATGAGTGTCATTGCATATTATTACCTGTTGTGCCTTGACTTGTACCTATTGGACACAACACCATTACTGACGGTTCATGTTGCACGAGCACTAATTTGTATGCTACACACACGCCGTTGGTAATTGCCATGACACGCACCACCCATATACATACGTGATATTGTATTTGGATTGGGATAATTGAGATAATGACTTTTATTCCATTGCACATATGAGATACAGCTGACACATATACATACGTGATATTGTATTGGATAGGGATAATTGAGATAGTGATTTTTATTCCATTTCACGTATATCTTGCTATAGCTACATGTACATACTGCATACATACTGACATGTACACCCACATAACTTGCTTCAGCTACATGTACATCATGCAAACATACTTACATGTATACCCCCATACACTGCTATAGCTGCATATACCCCTAAGTTGTATTGTATTAACATGTGATATTGAGACGTTGATTATTGTGCTATTGCGCTTATGAAATACATCATACATACTTGCTTACATGTAGACACTTATATCTTGCTACAGTTACATGCACACCTCATATGATACTGCACTTGATTTCGGAGGATTTGGAAACCACATGATATATTTTAAAGCTGGATTCATTTAAAGAGCGGTTTTCCCTTAATATGCTCATATTGCTGTTTTATATTGCATATATCAGTTTTTATGGATTTATGCATTGAGATATAGATTTCATATGATTTATGGATTTGAGAACCGTGGGGGTATTTCAAGAAATTTTATGTATTATTTGAAAACTCGGTTTCTCGTGATATGATATTTCAGTGCGTCCACCATGAGTTTTCTCGGTTCTGAGACTTGTGTTAGAAACCCGATGCAAGGAGTGGATGAGGCCATGTTGCGGGTTCATGGTGGACCCGGTATGGTACCCCGGGGCAAGAAAGGTATGTTGATGGATTAGCCGATGAGTCTGGCAGGGGATGTGCACTGCCTATCGGTGACAGTATTTGGACTTGGCGGTTATCTGGAGGATACCGACCGGAGTCGTGAGATGGATTTAGGCCGACCCGTTCTGCCAGAGCCCGTGGGTCGATCCCGCAGACGGAGCCTATTATACGAGGATTTATGTGTCGATGATGGACAAGAGTAATTCATGATATTTCGGGTGTCGATGTTGGACACTCAAGTTCCATGATATGTACAGATATGAGGGCCGGTTTTGGTGACGGCGCCTGAGAATTTTGGGATTTGACGTGTGTTCAGACCATAATATTGCATTTATCATTCCCCTATTCTTACCCTTTTTATAAATAAACAGGTACTTTTGACGCATGTCTGCTACATATTACAGGTTACAGGTTCTTGGAGCGAAAACAGTGAAAAAAGACAAAAGATGATACAAAAAGGGACTTTTGACAAACAAACAGAAGACTCTTGATCAAGCCTACATCAAAGATAAATTCACAAAGTACAAGGCAATGCAAGGTCTAAGATTTCGAAGCTACGGTTAACTTGTCCACCACAATTATTCACTGGAAAATCTGAAAGAGAACAAAAGCTATTTTAAAGAAAGAATTAAAGAATTAAGTAGCCCAGGAAGCCCAAAGACAGAAGAGCCCATAAAGGAAAGGCCCAATACTTCCTTTTTAAGAAGACAAAAGGAAGATTTTATTTTATCAAAATTCATTTGCGGCTTTGACTAGTTGACCTAGGGCTATTTTTGTAATTGTAAACATGCAAGTCATTGTAACCCTAGGGTTTCCTATCTTCTATAAATAGGGACTCTAATTCATTGTAAACTCTATGCCTCCTTTTAATAAAAATTCCAAAACTCTTTATGGAGAGCATCGGTGCCTCTCTTCAATTCTGAAATTCAGATCTGACAACCCTGCATGGATGATTGGAGAAATGCATCTGTAAAGTAAGTAGATTTATTTTCTTGCCCTAGTTAATTTCAATTCCTGCCGTAGATTAAATTTATTTTCCCTGCCCTAGTTATAACTTTTAATTAATTGCCCTAGGATAATTTAGATTTTTAGATTTAATAATCTGTCCGAACACCTTTCGGAATTAACTCGTAATAACGAATCGAAAATTCACAACATCCCTGTGGACCGACCCGTACTCACCGGCTAGCTGCAAAGCGACGCCGTTCTTGATTGCGGTTACAAATATTTTTGATCTATCTTTTAGGAAGCGCAAGCACGCTAAATCTCAACCAATCAAATGGCGCCGTTGCCGGGGATGGCGTAGAATTTTCTTTTCGTAATTTCGGGTTAATCATAAAATTTAAAAAATCATAAAAATCTGAAAAAAATCATAAAATATAAAAATATATATCATTTGTTATTTTTGGAAGGGATACTTTGTTGTTTGAATTTTGCAGGATATACGAAAATCGGATCTGGAAATCTACAGAGATCAAAACAGGAAAAAACAGATCGGAACAACAGAAGATCACAACAACCGAAAAATAGAAGAAATTTGGAGGACCGAGTCTACAAGTTAACCGTGGTGATCTGGTTCACAAAAAAAAAAAAAAAAAAAAAAAAAAAAAACTGGCGATCCCACCAAAGCGCGGCGGAACCGCCGCGCCAGCCCTCTTTTGGCCGCGGAACCGCCGCGGTCTGGTCGAATCTGGGCTAAAAAAAAAAGTTGCAGAAGCGCGATAAAAAAAAAAAAAAAAAAAAAAAAAAACTGCTCTGCCACTGGAAATTTCTGTGAGTTTTCTCTCTCTCCTCCTCTGCAAATCTTGATATATCTTCTGTAAATTTGCCTGCAGGGTTTCTTTGCGCTCAAATTTTTTTTTTCCTTCCAAATAACGATCTTGTGCAGGATTCTTTGCGCCGCGCATAAAATAAAAATATTTGATTGCAAGTGATTTACTGTTTTGCATATCTTTAATTGGATTTTAAGGGGCTTTTTGACCAATTCAGATTGGGTGGGGATTTCATCACCCTTCCCAGGACCCCAGAAAACACCTAAGCATTTTGCATCAACCACAATTAATTAAAAAAAGATTAGACTCAGACCTAAGGACAGCGAGCTCAATAGGAAAAGGACTAGGGTAGGCATCGGCCGTTTATCCTAACCGACATTGCGGTGTCTAGGCTAGTGGTTATTAATTAGGCCCACTGTAGTGGTGGTTCCTTCCCACTTACCTGGCCGTATTTGTCCGTGAAGAGGCGGTTTGAGGTCCTATCTCTGGCCCTAGTTAGGAGCTGTCTAGTAGACCTAGGCAACCCTAGATCTAGGTCTGATTGTGCATGTGTGGTTGATACTTTTGTGTAACGAGTCCTATGTTCTAAAACCTATTTGCAAAACTCTCACATAAATTAAAAAAAAAAAGGGGGAAAAATCTTTTAAAAACTTGCAAAAAAATTTTGTCGATAAGAAATCCTTACATTCTTCTATCATGGGTACTCCACATAACAAATCGCTTGCCGAATCTTGGTATCCCGAACCTAACTTTGCGTCGTTTGTCAATGTGTTCGGTCAATTTAAAAATGATCCCTCCATGCCTAAAAAATCTCTGAAAGATCACATAGAGGAGTCTAGGAAAAACAGTTTGACTTTTCAACCCACTTTGTGTCAACCGAGTCAACCTTTACAACCTACATATGTTGACACCACTTCTTTAAGTCCTTCTGTAACTCCTAGGCCGATGTCCATTGCTGAGCATATTGCTCAATCTCGCAGTCGATCTTTCACCTCTCTCCACTCATCTAGTTTTAGGGATCCACACGATTATTCACCTTCTTATCCATATGTTGACCCTACCCCTGTCCTACCACCCACTTCCTATCAGTCCTACCCGACTTTTCCATCTTCACTAGACACTGTTTCTTCACAGCCATTAGGGAGTTTCACATATCCAACAAATTTTGAATCTTTTACTGAAACCCCCTCACCACTTAAGTCTAGCTTGGAAGAGTCGTTGGAAGCATATATTGCTGCAACAAATAAAATGATGAGGACAATGGAAGCATCCATGGCCGCCCTTACGCAACCTAGTGAACCGGTAGCCAGTGTCCCGCTAGCTCCGAATTTTTCAATGTGTAAGGCGGTAGTTGGACAGAGTGAGAATGAGAGAGGATTTTCAAATCAAACCTACCCTTACCCAATTGAAACCCACAACTCCGGTTTTCCATCTATTGTTCCAAATGATTCACCAGTTAAAAATAAAAATGAGTTGTGTGATTTTGTAGTGCTTGATTTGCCAAATTGTGAAGAACCCCTTTCGAGTGAAACCGCACCTAATCCTTTCGATCTTTACACCTCCACTCTAGAACCTACATTGATAAATATCCATGCTGTGGATGAAGTGTCTAAAGAAATTGATTTTCACTTGATTGAGGATATAGACGCCGGGAAGATTTCGGATGATGAACCTGTCGATTTAATTGAGATTTTATGTTCAAATCATCATCCTGAGTTATTAAATGTTTCTCCCGAATCTCATATGCGTCTAGATTTTGATGATAATGGCATGGATGGGTTAAATATTGAGGATAGTATTGAGGAGAGTCTTGAGGATAATATTGAGGTTGAATCATTTTTATTTGATGTGTCTGATTTTCCAATTCATCCTCCTGAACCTTTGACTGTTATATCACCCTCCCTCCTTCCCATCGTTCCGACCTTGCTTGAAGACTGTGAGCTTGAAACCTTTTCCTTTGAATCTGACACAATTCTCACAGACGATAACATCTACGAGTGTTTCACTTTTTCGGACAATGCTGATGACTCACCGCCCGAGTTTGAGTCCTTTACATTTTCAGATGAGCCATCAGACTCGGTTGATTATAGTAGTTTCGAACCATTAATGGAATCTTTCAAGTTCGAAATAGTTTACTACGGTGAGAAAGATACTATCCCTAATTCACTCCCTTTCGTCTTTCCCATTGTTCAGACCGAACAAGTGACCGTTACGCTTTCATCTCCTATACCAAGTTCGGCGTACCCATGTTTTCTTGCGAATCTTGAGGGATTTGACCCCATTTCCCGACGAGTTGGTAGGTTAGCGCAATCGCTTTTAACACATCGGTCATCACATATTGCGCTAATTTATTCACTCAATTTACACCCTCAAGACCGCACTCCACTCCGTCTTTCTTCTTCCCCACCGAGACCTTATTCTACCATTCTTTTCTCAACACGGTCTCGCGTGCTTTACATCTCTTTTCTTTCCATCCCATTCTTGCACCAACTCTACCATTACCATGATAAGATTTTTGAATGGTTGGTGCTAACCTTTGGCTTGTGTAAGGCCAAGCTTAAGTTTGGGGGGAACCTTTGTATATATGTATATATCCTTGTGTTTTCTTTTTCTATAAAAAAAATAATAATAATAAAAAAATTTCAAAACATAAAAAATTATAAATAAATAAACAGGGGAGTATCGGTATTTTGACCCTCTTGGTTTAGCATGACAGTGAGGACACTGTCAAGTTCAAGTTTGGGGGTATGCTCGGTACGTCTTCTTCCTTCGCATTCATTTGTACATATTTTTGCATTTGCATACTTATTTGAAAAACCATAAAAATTTGAAAAATTTGAAAAATTATAAAAATTATTGTATTCAATTTGGCTAATTGACTAAAGTTTGACAAATAGGTTAACTGGCTAGGAACAACTAGATCTTAGACTTAGTGAATTAAAAACCCTAAAAATAACATTTCTTAAAGTTTAACGGTAGAAAGTATATGCCTTGTAGTTTATTCAGAAATAGGCAGATTTTGGGTTTACTTTTTGGGATAAGTCGAAACAAGGGAAGAGTATTGATGTTCTTATTAGAGTATAAGTTTGAAAAATAGCTCCTAGCTTAAGTCTAGAATCTGAAAACGTATACCCTACAATTTGCATAATCACGCATCTTGAAACTTGGAATAGTAGAAGAGACCTTGAAAGGCTCTTGTCTAAAGTCCTTAGTATGAAAAAGTGTGGATAAAGAAAAAAAAATGGACACTGGTTTTTTGTGATTACTTAAGACTGCAAAAATAGAAAAATACTTAGCGAGGGTGCTTCATCACCTAGTGCCTTAGACCAACTGGTTTGGGAGTCACTGCTAAAGTCTTGGGTGTTGCAAAGACTAGGAAGTATGCTTTAAAGTGCAAACGCATTTTGTAATCGGTCATTGGTACCTCAAGAAGTATTAACGGTCGCATGAAGGATGTGTAAGCAAATTTCATTTAAATTCACCACTAATTAGTACTTTGGACAACGGACAAGGGGTTGATTGCTTAATTTGAATTTCCAAGTGTAGGGGTGACTTATACACACACGTAGGGGTATGTGATTGGAATTTAGTTGAGAGAAAGGAATGAAGAATAGAACTTGTATCTTTAATAGAGTTGATAGAAATTCCTAAGTGGAGATGAAACCCTAGAAGGAAAACTTAGGAAATGCCGAAAGCTAAGTAAGTCTATAAGATATATATAATCTTAAGTTAAATGATGAGAAAGCGTGAAGAATATGGGTGGATAATTTACAAGTAGAAGATAATAGAATTCCTTATTAGAAAACCTAATTGGAAAACAAAAGTCGAAAGGCCGAGTTGATAGGATTTTGTGGGTAGTATCTGCTGAAAACCCTCAGGAGACAACACTCCTCCTACTAGGGACACCTAGAGGTTTAACGGCTTGTTGCACGAGCTCAGTGCAATCGCGTTTCCCTGCGAAAGTGCGGTTAGGATTTTTTAGAGAATAAAATAATAAGTTTGCTCGAGGACGAGCAAAAGGTAAGTTTGGGGGTATTTGTTCAGACCATAATATTGCATTTATCATTCCCCTATTCTTACCCTTTTTATAAATAAACAGGTACTTTTGACGCATGTCTGCTACATATTACAGGTTACAGGTTCTTGGAGCGAAAACAGTGAAAAAAGACAAAAGATGATACAAAAAGGGACTTTTGACAAACAAACAGAAGACTCTTGATCAAGCCTACATCAAAGATAAATTCACAAAGTACAAGGCAATGCAAGGTCTAAGATTTCGAAGCTACGGTTAACTTGTCCACCACAATTATTCACTGGAAAATATGAAAGAGAACAAAAGCTATTTTAAAGAAAGAATTAAAGAATTAAGTAGCCCAGGAAGCCCAAAGACAGAAGAGCCCATAAAGGAAAGGCCCAATACTTCCTTTTTAAGAAGACAAAAGGAAGATTTTATTTTATCAAAATTCATTTGCGGCTTTGACTAGTTGACCTAGGGCTATTTTTGTAATTGTAAACATGCAAGTCATTGTAACCCTAGGGTTTCCTATCTTCTATAAATAGGGACTCTAATTCATTGTAAACTCTATGCCTCCTTTTAATAAAAATTCCAAAACTCTTTATGGAGAGCATCGGTGCCTCTCTTCAATTCTGAAATTCAGATCTGACAACCCTGCATGGATGATTGGAGAAATGCATCTGTAAAGTAAGTAGATTTATTTTCTTGCCCTAGTTAATTTCAATTCCTGCCGTAGATTAAATTTATTTTCCCTGCCCTAGTTATAACTTTTAATTAATTGCCCTAGGATAATTTAGATTTTTAGATTTAATAATCTGTCCGAACACCTTTCGGAATTAACTCGTAATAACGAATCGAAAATTCACAACATCCCTGTGGACCGACCCGTACTCACCGGCTAGCTGCAAAGCGACGCCGTTCTTGATTGCGGTTACAAATATTTTTGATCTATCTTTTAGGAAGCGCAAGCACGCTAAATCTCAACCAATCAACGTGTCAGTGAGGGACACGGGTTTTTCCATGCTCATGATTTTTGCATGAGGTTTTATTTTATCATCCCACACTCAGGATTATGTTGATATGCATTGCTTCATGTATATACAGTCCGGTCCGTCCGTCTATGAGTATCGCATATCTGCCTAGGGGGCTAGTAACGTCAGACCCCCAATAGCAGTATAAGTCGTGTCGAAGTGTAGCCCAATAACACACTGAGATACTACTGGAGTACCTACCAGTAAATCGCCTGCCATGGCCATGGACTTTGTGTAATGGCTCTCCTAGACACAGCACGACCTCTCCCCCAATACCGGGAGAGACGAATCCCCTGCCGATCCGCTCACGTGCCTCCATATGGCTCGGAACTGTACCCAAAAACTACCTGTTTGCACGACTCCTTTGAGCCGTGGTAGGGTAGAAATCAAAGCACAGAGGGAACTCACACGAGACAAATGACGACCTCAGGTCGATGAACTAACCTGTACACATGTCACCAGGGAACTGCTATATGACGATATGTATAATACCAACTAGCAGGTTCCCGGCGAGTCCTGTCCGGTGTACTCATAACCTAATGAGCACCTGTATACATCATAGGTGATCCAACTGACACCAGTGGCTTGTGAGACCGGCCACCGCCCCTCGTCGGGGTCTCGACTGTACACACTAGTCTACTCCGGAGTATCGATGCCCTGTCTCGAAACTCCCACGACTAGGGACCACAATTAAGGATATGCATATAAACCACCCAACTCTCACGTATATGATCGCCATCATACTGTTGGTAGTAAAGCAAGATCCTAAGGGCTCTATCAAAGTGTAACATGTAATCAGTCACCTGAACATGTACACGACTGATAAAGGCAAACCAGATAACATACTATCATCTCGAGTAAGACCGTCCTACCGGTATAGATCCTACGCAATCATTGCAATCATGTACCTGCGATCCAATAATTGACTCTAAGGGCATTATCTCCAACAATCTCCCACTTGCACTCAAGGCTAATTATTGCGATGTCGACTACTCACAGCCCGTGTGAAACCGAACATCCAACTCCTCTACTAATCAGTTTCACAAAGCCCGTTTGTAAAACTATTGTGTTCGAGAAATAGCCTCAGTGAGTGGATCCGCCTAGATGTTTCTTTCTATATCTCTCTTAATCTCAAGTTCGCGGAGAAAGCCATCTCCCGAATCGAGTAATACCTGTCTTAGAATATGTCTGGATATCTGATGGGACCAAGTTCATAAATGAACTCCAAATCCAAACTTCTTAGACTGTATCGATCACTGAACCTAATCAGTATCCGGCACCATGCCACCCACAGTATCCTCTTGGACCACCTGTCCATAATACCGTCCCTCGTAAGAGGGAAAACTATAACTCTGACAATCACTCTGTCATCCATGTCACCTTTGAATCCTGGAATGATAACCGTCTCCCGAAGGAGGTTGCCGTCATCAAATCCGTAGAACATGTACTTATGTTCTAAAACTGCTTCCTTATGTATCTCCAGGATTGGATTAATACAAACTTATTGCATCTAGTGCAAAAACAACATCTGGTGTGGTACTTGACATCTCATGATTGACTCAATTGCCTAAGCAAGTGATCTGCCAATCATGCCCATCCCTCTCCCCTTTAGTCTTTAAGACACCTTTAGAGAGGGTGACTCCATCACCTTCAGGTACACCACCATGCCAGGAGTCATCTATTCTAAAAACCATTAGAATACTGTCAAAGTACCCACATTGGGAAACTACCCAAATCCAGATCTAAAACCATAGATCTTGAAACCATAATGTCTGATATTATATCCATATCCTGTCTGGAGAGACAACTGTGTGACGACCACAGTACAACCGATCGTAGTATAGGAATTTTACTTCCTACTCTGTGTATGTCATCCAGATACCATGACATCACACCCTACTACCTTCTTAACAGATCTATCCCCTATCCTGATAGAAGTCAAACCTATGACTGTCACATCAAAATTAGATGATCTATCTCCGCTATAACTGCCTAAGTCTATAAATAGACATAAGCATCTTGCCCACTATGCTTCTGCTGCTCCCACTGACTACGACAACCCTCCTACCGGGTCTCATAGCCAGGAACAACAGTAGTGTCTAGTCTGGGTAGATAAGAACCTCCCTGTCACCGTTCTTGAGGCTACCGGAGTACCTCTCGGGTGTCTGAGGTTACCCACCATATCTGCGGAGTGGCTATTGGAATGTCAAACCTGATTGAATATATAGGTCCTATTAAATTTTCCGTAATCGTTCGCGGTCCTGGAATCACTTCCAGTTCTACCATACTCCCACTACTGTTTTCTGAAAAAGATCCATTTTACTAAAACTGTGGCGAGTCAAGAACAATATCACTATTGATCTTCCAAATGGTAGAAAATCAACCCTCGTCATAGCCAGGGTCAACCCACAAACAGCCATTACAGAAACGTGCCCTGAGTTATCCAGAGTCTGGTTTTAAGCATAAGCTGGACAACTCCCCGTACCTTAACATCTTTTAAGGTACGAACTATTCTATATCCAATATAGAAACTTTGGCACTTATTTAATTGGAACCATATTCAAATCACGCAACTTTCTCCAGTGCATATGAACTTAATAGAAAAGAGGCTAATCAGCATTACTCAACTTAGGAATCCATCCAATTATGAGTAACCTGAAAGAGAAACACGTTTCTCAATACCATTACTATCATCTGAATAACAATCACAAGAATCTACATCTTCGATCTCTTTGAAGAATCCCGATACTTGTGATGCCTGGTTCTCTACTTTATTCTTATACCCACAACTTCTCAGAACTTAGACCTTGTATTTCTACGAAACACTTGTTTAAAAACTAGAGAAGTCATAAGTAAATAGAACATAGTACGAGGACCTACCCCCTTGTCCTGATGGACACTTGGACAATATACAATACTCTGTATAAGTCCGCTGAGTTGAACAACTCAAAACCTGTGCGTCGTAGGTGGAAAACTGTACCCTGGCGATTTCCTCAAATATCACCAATTACAACGAATTTCGATATAATGATGATGATCACCTAATTCCCAATAACTTACTCCCACTCATCATCTGTAAAACCATACAGATATGAGAATGAAACCTGGTAAATACATACCCTGGAGTAAGTATCCAATCGGGAAAACAGCTTTCCTTTAACAATGCACTGAAACATGAAAATGTTTCCTAGGGGTATCTTGGTATTCATAGTAATTCCTCTTCCATAATCAATTCATGACTTCAACCGTATATTTTATTGCCATCTCTCCAAATCCCTTTACTTGTCTTTAGTCGTTACCTTCTGTACAACATCGTTAGGCTAAATGGTTTTCTTCCTTCCCTACCGTTCGGCACCAGCCTATGGTTTGAAAGAAGACTATCCAGTAAGCATAATAGGTGTACCCTCCTAAACCAAGGAGTACTCGTATCTTAAGAGAAGGTGATGATAAAAGACAACTGAATAATACCTTATTCCTTTAAAGGTGAAATAGGAGTGGCGATGAAGTACGCAGTTTTGGTCATGAATGAAAACAGTCGCAACTTACTTTGCCCTCTTTCTAATCCCTTTATTTTGTCTTTACATATTACCTTCTGTACACCCTACTTAGGCTAATTGGTTTTCTTCATTCCCTACCTTTCGGCACCTGCCTATGGTTTGGAATAAGACTATCCAATAAGCGTAATAGGTGTACTCTCCTAAACCAAGGGGCCCTCGCAACCTGAGAGAAGGTGATAATAAAAGACAACTGAATAAACCAATTCTATTTCTCCTGAACTTGGATCCATCCTCGAAGAAGTCCCTTCGAGTTCGTATATAACCATACGATGGATCTATCCAATGGAAGTGGATATCCGTAGTAATACGGGTGTTCTGAGAAATTCAAAGGGTAAAAGAAGGAGTGGCAATGACTTATGCAACTCAGACAATCCAAAAGCCAGTATTTTAAGAAGGTTCGGTCAACTTGGTCACTGAGTCATAGTCTAGGATCGGTCAAAGGTCGCTGCCAAAGAGAGAGAGAAAAGAAACACTCTGCGTGCACTCTAACCTAGATCAGAATGGTTATCACTTTATCTAATCCGGAAACCTCCCACTGTCCTGTCAAATTCTCTTCCAAACCTGAAAGAAGAATCAATCGGGATCACCCGAAGAGTAAACCAACTCATCAGTGGGAATCGGGATCCAACTCTCATCGCATGATAACGTGATGGAATGCATCCACGTTACTCATACTCCAGAAGGTATGCGCATACTTGGCAAGTTTCAGTTTCTTTAGAAACTCCCGATATGATTTTTGCCCCATGCTCTTATAACCTTGGCTTTGGTCAAAATGTCATAAGTCACATGCCAAGTTCTACCCGTCACTATCTTGTCAATTTGAACCCACCCGCACATGCCCCTGACTTTGGCCAATCGGCAGAACGACTGTCCCAAACCAACTCATCTATCTATGCAACAAATGAATACCCAGCAGCTACCAAACACTATGCCTTAACTTTGGCTAAAATGCATAGCTTGAATACTACTGAATACCCAAAAGAAATGACGGAGGGCTACGGCTGGTTTTTGGCGAAAAACCTTTAACGTAGTGAACTTGATATCACTGAAGGAACCTGATAGCTTTTTTTTTAAATATAGTGGCGAAAACCTTTTGCTAAAGAGGTCATTCCCGGTAAAGGGATCTCGGCTCTTTCCTCGTGGAATGAGGTGCATGATATTCCACTGAATACCGCGATGCAAAGCAACTTGTAATCGACTATAGTGAAGTTATTACCCTGACGCAAACTTCTGCCCAAGGGGTCAGTCCCGGTGAAGGGATATCGGCCCTTGCCCCGTCGAATGAGGTGCAGGATATTCCAACCGAATATCACTAACAAAAGGAAACGTCTTTGCAATAACACTTTTTAAATTTGTTCCAACAACTGTAAACAGGTTTGTTTTACTTTGCATTGATCAGAATCAACGCAGTCCCATCAATCGGTCACACCAGAAAAGAACGAAAATAAAATGTACGTATATGCCATCCGCATTCGTCACTGGGTCCCGTCATCACCCGTTAGGTTACTTAACTAACGACAGAGCGGGGACTGGACTAGCGCGGGGGTAAAACATATACAACATCTAATAGTATATAAACCAATATACAATAATCGCTCCAGGCGTGATAATATGCAACATTACAGAAAAGTAATAAGCATCACAGAACAATACAGATAATCTGGGATCCCCGGGTTGTAAGTCGATGTACTTCACCCCAGTACTTATGGGGAGGCGGAATTTTCAAAAACAATCAAGTTTAAACAACGAACATCGACTAACCGCTTGAATCGAAGCTAAACTATAAATAACCGTATCTTATGAGTTTCTTTTCACAAGTGATTAGGGATTATACCTAATGAAACCGGTCCTTCTTCTTTACGTCCTCCTTTGTTCTCCTCGACCTTCTCTAGGTAGTAGACGATCCACCCGAGAGCAAAACACCAAGCTAAACCTCTAACTTGAGGTAACTAATCAACTTTGATTGCTAATCAAAGATGAAAGGATGATAAAGAGTGAAAGTTATGGATTGTTTAGTCTAACTAATCCTTTGATCTCAACACATGAGGATTAAGGATTAGGGTTTGAAGATGAGAGCTTGAGGAGAGAGAATGTGAGATAAGATAATGAGAGAAGAGAGAGAGTGTATCATAATATTATGAAGCATTCTTATTTTAGAATAATCAATAAAGGAAATGAATAAGCATGCTTCATAAAATATCTTGTGGTGATTCATTAGCATGAGTCATTAAGCAATAAATGTGCATTAATGAAGTGAATGAATCACCACCATGACTCACTCTCTTATCCAAAAGAAACCTCCTTAGTCACATCTTCTAGAAGCTTCTCGAGTAATTACGAGAACGCCCCTCCGATCCGTAAAAATACGGAAAAACTTTAGACTGTAAAAATCCAATAACCGGATACCAGTAACTGGCTTAAACCAAAGCCGACTGGTAAAAACTGTCCGAAAGTCGTACGCGCGTAAACGCACGTATGCGTCCGAACCCTTTGTCGCAAAACCATGCAACCTCTATATCGTTTCGCCTGGAGTAGGAAACTCTCTGTGTGGGACTCTAGAGACTCGACTACTACGCTGGCAGTGGGTTTAACCACAGACCGCAAGCGGCACTAGCTGTACGTAACGGTCCCCAGGTAGTTGTCGATAAGAAGGCCGATGAGTAAACCCATCCGAACTCCTACTGAGTCTGATGTGACAATCTCCATACAGTCCGGTCCGTTCGTCCAAGACTATCGCATATCGGGCCTAGGGGGGCGGCAAGCGTCAGTCCCCTAATAGCGGTATAAGTCGTGTCGGAGTGAAGTCCATTACACCCTGAGAAACTACTGGAACCTACCAGCAAATCTCGCTTGCCCTGGCCAGGGACTTTGCGTAATGGCTCTCTGACACAGCACGATATCTACTCCCAATACCGGGAGGGACGAATCCTGTCTAACCGCCACTGCCTCCAAGTGCTCGGGACTGCACCCAACTGCCACCTGTTTGCACGACTCCTTTGAGCCGTGGTAGGGTAGCAATCTAAGAACAGTGGGACACACTCGAGGCGAAGTAGCAGTGTCAAGTCTGCGGACTACGCTGTACTCATGTCACCTGGGAACTGTTTACTGACGACTGGTATCAAACCAACCAACAGTTCCCTGTGAGTCCTGTCCGGTGTACCCGTAACCTAACGAGCACCTGTATACTATCTCCAGTACGACGTACTGACGGCTGTGGGACAGACCATCTCCCCAACTGGGATGAGAAACGTACACACCAGTCTACTCCGGAGTATCGATGCTCTGTCTCGATAATCCAACGACCGGGGACCTGAATAAGGATGTGCTTGTAGACTACCCAGCCCCCACTAGTGTGACTGCCATCACAACGCTGGTAGACAAGCAAGATCCTAAGAGCTCTATCAATACGTACACTCACATATTAAGATAGAAAAACCAAGTAGCATACTACTATGTTTAGCAAGACTGTTATATACATGTGAATATCCCAAGCTTCCATTAAGTAATATACAAGCTAGTATGATACAGTAATGGCCTTCTAGGGCATAAACACTAACAATCTCCCACTTGCACTAGGGCCATGTACTGGCATATCGCAGACCAATGATCTCGAGCAGCCTCTCGAACTGAATCTGAGGAAGGGCCTTCGTGAATGGATCAGCAATGTTCTCTTCTGAAGCAACTCTCCGAACCTCGATCTCCTGACGATCAATGATCTCCCTGATCAGGTGATACCGCCTCAAGATGTGTCTGGACTTCTGATGGGACCTTGGTTCCTTCGCTAAAGCTATAGCTCCGTTGTTGTCGCAATACAGAGGTATTGGATCAACTGTGGTAGGAACCACCTGAAGTTCTGTTAGGAACTTCTTCATCCAGACTGCTTCTTTTGCGGCATCGCAAGCAGCTATATACTCCGCTTCCATCGTCGAGTCAGCAACGGTGTCCTGCTTGGAGCTCTTCCAGCACACCGCCCCTCCATTGAGGGTAAAGACATAACCCGACATGGACTTGGAATCGTCCTTATCACTCTGGAAGCCGGAATCAGCAAAGGCCTCCAACCTGAGGTCTTTTCCGCCGTAAACCAAGAACATCTCCTTAGTCCTCCTCAGGTACTTGAGAATGTTCTTTACTGCTATCCAGTGTTTCTCCCCTGGGTCTGACTGATACCGGCTTACCACGCTTAGTGCGTAAGCTACATCTGGTCTGGTACACAACATCGCATACATTATAGAGCCTACCGCAGAAGCGTAGGGTATAATAGACATGCGTTCCCTTTCCAAATCAGTCTTGGGAGACATCTCTTTGGAGAGGGTGATTCCGTGACAAGCCGGTAGATTACCGCGCTTAGAATCTTCCATACTGAATCTTTTCAGTACAGTGTCGATATACCTAGACTGCGAAAGTCCCAACATCCTTTTGGATCTATCACGATAGATCCGGATCCCCAGAATGTAAGAGGCATCACCCAGGTCTTTCATGGAGAACCTGTGTGACAAGAATCCTTTGACAGATTGTAGCATAGGAATGTCATTTCCTATCAATAGAATGTCATCCACGTACAAGACGAGGAATACGACACTTCTGGCCACAATTTTACTATATATGCACGGTTCATCTGGATTTTTGATAAAGTCATATTCTTTGACTGTCTCATCAAAGCAGATGTTCCAACTCCGCGATGCCTGCTTTAGTCCGTAAATGGACTTAAGCAGCTTGCATACTTTCCCGCTGCTCCCACTCTGATTGAAACCCTCTGGCTGATCCATATAGACGCTCTCTTCTAAATTTCCATTCAGAAAAGCCGTCTTTACGTCCATCTGCCAGATTTCATAATCATGGAAGGCAGCAATAGCAAGAAGGACCCGAATGGATTTGAGCATAGCCACTGGAGAAAAAGTTTCGTCATAGTCCAAACCAGGTCTTTGACGAAAACCCTTTGCAACAAGTCTAGCCTTATAGGTTTCCACCTGTCCATCTACACCAATCTTTTTCTTGAAGATCCATTTGCATCCTATGGGTTTTACCCCATCTGGAGCAAAGTCCAAAGTCCATACTTTGTTGGTGTACATGGACTCCATCTCGGTCCGCATTGCATCTAGCCATCGTACCGAGTCGCCGCTCTGGATGGCCTGCTGGAAGTCAGTAAGTTCATCATCATCTATGATGCAATCCTCTCTATCCCCGTCTATGAGAAAACCGTAGTATCTCTCAGGCGGACGAGACGGCCTACTACTCCTGCGGAGGGGTGCGGGAATGTTCTGTTCTTCTTGAACCTCTGGTTCTACCAAACTTTCAGTAGCAGTTTGTGGTTCTGGAATTTCTTCCAGTTCTATTTCGCTCCCACTTGATTCCTTTTCTAAAAACTGATGTTCTAGAAAATGGGCATTACGAGAAACAAATACCTTCTGTTCCTCTGCGTAATAGAATAGATATCCCCTGGAGTGCTTTGGATATCCCACAAACAAACACTTTACTGATCGTGCCTCGAGCTTGTCCACATGCTGCTTTTTAACAAAAGCTGGACATCCCCAAATCTTTATATACTGTAGATGGGGTTTCTTCCCACTCCACATCTGATATGGAGTGGTAGGCACAGTCTTGGTAGGTACCATGTTCAAAAGATATGCCGCTGATTCTAGCGCATGTCCCCAGAAAGATCGCGGTAACTCAGCATTACTCATCATGGATCGTACCATATCCAATAGGGTTCGATTCCGTCTCTCCGATACACCGTTATGCTGTGGAGTGTACGGAGGAGTAAGCTGAGAGAGAATTCCTTTCTCTTTTAGGTAACCTAGGAACTCGGCACTCAAGTATTCACCACCTCGATCAGATCTAAGTGTCTTTATACTTTTGCCGGTTTGGTTTTCTACTTCATTCTTATACTCTTGGAATTTCTCAAAAGCCTCGGATTTATGTTTCATCAGATAAATGAATCCGTATCTTGAGTAATCATCCGTGAAAGTAATGAAATAGGAAAAACCACCTCTCGCATGTGTAGACATTGGACCGCATACATCACTGTGTATGAGTCCTAAGAGCTCGCTCGCTCTTACTCCTTGTCCAGTGAATGGAGTCTTTGTCATCTTTCCTTTGAGACAAGATTGACAAGTGTCATAAGTTTGATATTCGAACGTGTCCAAATATCCTTCTCTATGCAACTTAGTCAACCTTCTCTCATTGATGTGACCCAGTCTACAATGCCATAAGAAAGCTTTATTTAAATCTGGAGACTTTCTTTTTAGTGTGTTCTGGACATTGAAAATTTGGAGTTGGTTTAACACATATATGCCGTTATTTAGAGTACCTGACCCAATCAAACCATGATTAAGGTGGATGTTGACAACATCTCTTACAAACGTGAAATCATAACCTTTATTTGATAACAAGGAAACTGATATGATATTACACGTTAAGCTGGGTACAAAATAACAGTTATGTAAAACCAAAATGTGTCCACTCGTCAATCCTAGGTGATAATCCCCGACGGACGCAGCTCCCACGCTAGCTCCGTTAGCAACCCTGAGGATCATATCACCTTCCTTCAGCACTCTACGGTTTCTCAGTGCCTGCAATGAATTGCAAATATGAGATCCTGATCCGGTATCCAATACCCAGGAAGTAGAGTTGATCGACAGACAATTCTCAATTACAAACACACCTGAAGTCGAAGCCACAGCTTGCTTCGGTTCCTGGTTCTTGGCGTTCCACGCCTTGCAATCCTTCTTCCAGTGCCCTTTCCTGTGACAATGGAAGCACTCATCCTGACCAACTATCGGTACTGCTTTCTTTTTCTTTCCCTTCCCTCCCACCTTACTAACACCTCCTCTAGGTCTGGGTGCGGCCTTCTTCTTCCTTCCTTTGGCCCTAGCCTTGGACCCGGAAGAAGATGAACCGCCAACAAACATAGCGGGTGTTTCCCTTGCCTTCTGCAAGGTGCCCTCTGCACTCCTTAACATGTTCAGGAGTTCCGCAAGTTCAACTTCTTTTCCTTGAAGATTGAAGTTGAGGATAAACTGGGCGTAGGTGGGAGGAAGGGACTGGAGAACAAGGTCTGTATAGAGCTCATTATCCAAAGTCGTCCCAAGGTCTGCGAGCTCTTCTATATAGCCAATCATCTGTAGGACATGTTCACCTACCGATGATCCGACAGCCAACCTCGCTCGAAATAATTTCTTAGAGGTCTCGTATCTTGCTATACGAGATTGCTCTCCATAAAGTTCCTTTGTATGGATAAATATGCCATCAAGGGACATATCCTCGTGCCTCCTCTGATGTTCATTGTTCATCGAGGCAAGCACGATGCACTTGGCTCTCGCGCAATCTAAATCCCAGGTTTTGCGGATTTCCTTATCCGCATTACTGGATTTGGGACCAGGGACAGCAGGTGCCGTAGCGGTGAGGACGTACCCCAGTTTGTCATAGGTCAAAGCCATCTTGACATTCCGCAGCCAATCTTTATAGTTTGGCCCCGTCAGTATATTTTTCTCTAAAAGTAACTTAAGTCCAGTCATTTTCAGGGTCGCTGCAATTAGGAGAGAGAGAAGAAAACTCTTTAGCATGATGCTCTTGCAAGTTTAGAGTGGTTTTTAGTTTATCTAAACTGGATGGCTCCCACTGTTTCTCGAATCCTTCCTCAAACCATAAAAGAAGAATTAGCCAAGACTATTCTCACCGTGCAATACTTGCTTAACCGTTCAGCCAGGCCGGTGTCGATACTTCGAGGGAGGTTTTCCAACGCTTTCGCGAAGTTCCTTAATTAAGTAACCTCTTTTCTCTGGGGGCGTAACCCCGCTGACACTTTTCTGGACACCTACTAGGTTTATAGCATTGATCGTTAAGTGACGAATATCCTGATAAGTAGCATATACTCACAGTAGGATCGGGATCCAAATATCATCGTCTGATAATGTTGTAGGAATGCTACCAACATTCATCAAACTCAAAATGGTATGCATCTCTTTGCAAATTTCAGTTTCTTTAGAAATTCCCGATATTAGTTTTTGCCCCATGCTCTTATGACCTTGGCTTTGGTCAAAATGTCATAAGTCACATGTCAAGTTCTACCCGTCATTATCTTGTCAATTTGAACCCATCCGTATATACCCCTGACTTTGGTCAAATGGTAATACGACTGTCCCAAACCAACTCATCTATCTTATGCAACAAATGAAAACCCAGTAGCTACCAAACACTATGCCTTGACTTTGGCCAAAATGCATAGCTTGAATACTATTGAATACCCAAATGAAATGACGGAGGGCTACGACTGGTTTTGGCGAAACCGTGAACGTAGTGAACTTGATATAACCGAAGGAACCTGATAGCTTTTAAAAGGAGTGGTTAAAGCTCCGCATTTAAAAATATCTGTTTTAAAAATAACCGAGTGGTTTCTTTTAAATTGTTCCAACGATTTAAACTTTGGTTTGTTTTACTTTGCATTACAGATAATGCGTCCCATCATTAACCTATCATTGCAGAAAACAACGAAAATACAACGTCCTCTTATGCCATCCGCATTCGCCACGGGGTCCCGTCATCACCCGTTAGGTTACTTAACTAACGACAGAGCGGGGGCTGGGCTAGCGCGGGTGCAAAACATAAGTGGCGTCTAAATAGCTATCATAATATAGATATTTTACATTCGTCTGACGCAATGATATTCATTCCAGAACACAGATAAACAATATTGGATTTGCAAGCAATCTGTATTTCTTTTGAGCCTGCAAGAAAAGACAGATTACACAGTTATGATGAATAGCCGTTATCCCACCCTCGACCCCTACGGGTACGGCAAACTACCCACCCGGCAGTCTGTGTACCCCACCTTGGGTCAGTCCTAGGAGCAAAAACAGTAAAATGAAATAATACAACGGTGGCTACAACCGCAATCTGGAAGTGCCCCGCGAAAATAATATTACAACAAATTACATTTACAACAAATGAATTAAACTATAACCCATTGCTAACCCCGGCTATACACCACAACAGTCCAATACAGTTTATATGCACAAACAGATATAACCATTTCAGAAATGTGCAACCCCCTGCCAACCGACATACTAGCAGTTAGGGGAGGTTTACGAACACATTAAACAATCACAGATATAATCCAATACGCAAATACCGTACAATTCGATCGAATAAACAACATCAATATTGCTCCAAAATCTGCTCTGTTAAACAGTAACCTGAGCAATAATTAAATATTCCAGAAAACCCCAAATATCACAGGGGACCCACCCATGAAAAATGAGCTCATGACTCGGCAACTCGGCCGCGGAAGCGCGGCGGATCGGTGGGATCCGCCGCCCTTCCGCGGCGCTTTAGTCGAATCATGGGCTCGAATTTCTTGGGTGTTCTCCTGTGGTCATGTCAAGCTCTCTGAACACACCAGAAAAATTTTAGGACTTCATTTTAAGTTCGACAGAAACTAAACAGAATTAGGGTTTTCCGGCTTCGTTTTTTCGTTCGAAATTCGTACAAATTTGCGATTAAGTTATTTAGTGTTTAGCGAGGCTCTGATACCACTGTAAGTCGATGTACTTCACCCCAGTACTTATGGGGAGGCGGAATTTTCAAAAACAATCAAGTTTAAACAACGAACATCGACTAACCGCTTGAATCGAAGCTAAACTATAAATAACCGTATCTTATGAGTTTCTTTTCACAAGTGATTAGGGATTATACCTAATGAAACCGGTCCTTCTTCTTTACGTCCTCCTTTGTTCTCCTCGACCTTCTCTAGGTAGTAGACGATCCACCCGAGAGCAAAACACCAAGCTAAACCTCTAACTTGAGGTAACTAATCAACTTTGATTGCTAATCAAAGATGAAAGGATGATAAAGAGTGAAAGTTATGGATTGTTTAGTCTAACTAATCCTTTGATCTCAACACATGAGGATTAAGGATTAGGGTTTGAAGATAAGAGCTTGAGGAGAGAGAATGTGAGATAAGATAATGAGAGAAGAGAGAGAGTGTATCATAATATTATGAAGCATTCTTATTTTAGAATAATCAATAAAGGAAATGAATAAGCATGCTTCATAAAATATCTTGTGGTGATTCATTAGCATGAGTCATTAAGCAATAAATGTGCATTAATGAAGTGAATGAATCACCACCATGACTCACTCTCTTATCCAAAAGAAACCTCCTTAGTCACATCTTCTAGAAGCTTCTCGAGTAATTACGAGAACGCCCCTCCGATCCGTAAAAATACGGAAAAACTTTAGACTGTAAAAATCCAATAACCGGATACCAGTAACTGGCTTAAACCAAAGCCGACTGGTAAAAACTGTCCGAAAGTCGTACGCGCGTAAACGCACGTATGCGTCCGAACCCTTTGTCGCAAAACCATGCAACCTCTATATCGTTTCGCCTGGAGTAGGAAACTCTCTGTGTGGGACTCTAGAGACTCGACTACTACGCTGGCAGTGGGTTTAACCACAGACCGCAAGCGGCACTAGCTGTACGTAACGGTCCCCAGGTAGTTGTCGATAAGAAGGCCGATGAGTAAACCCATCCGAACTCCTACTGAGTCTGATGTGACAATCTCCATACAGTCCGGTCCGTTCGTCCAAGACTATCGCATATCGGGCCTAGGGGGCGGCAAGCGTCAGTCCCCTAATAGCGGTATAAGTCGTGTCGGAGTGAAGTCCATTACACCCTGAGAAACTACTGGAACCTACCAGCAAATCTCGCTTGCCCTGGCCAGGGACTTTGCGTAATGGCTCTCTGACACAGCACGATATCTACTCCCAATACCGGGAGGGACGAATCCTGTCTAACCGCCACTGCCTCCAAGTGCTCGGGACTGCACCCAACTGCCACCTGTTTGCACGACTCCTTTGAGCCGTGGTAGGGTAGCAATCTAAGAACAGTGGGACACACTCGAGGCGAAGTAGCAGTGTCAAGTCTGCGGACTACGCTGTACTCATGTCACCTGGGAACTGTTTACTGACGACTGGTATCAAACCAACCAACAGTTCCCTGTGAGTCCTGTCCGGTGTACCCGTAACCTAACGAGCACCTGTATACTATCTCCAGTACGACGTACTGACGGCTGTGGGACAGACCATCTCCCCAACTGGGATGAGAAACGTACACACCAGTCTACTCCGGAGTATCGATGCTCTGTCTCGATAATCCAACGACCGGGGACCTGAATAAGGATGTGCTTGTAGACTACCCAGCCCCCACTAGTGTGACTGCCATCACAACGCTGGTAGACAAGCAAGATCCTAAGAGCTCTATCAATACGTACACTCACATATTAAGATAGAAAAACCAAGTAGCATACTACTATGTTTAGCAAGACTGTTATATACATGTGAATATCCCAAGCTTCCATTAAGTAATATACAAGCTAGTATGATACAGTAATGGCCTTCTAGGGCATAAACACTAACACGGGTTTCACAGAGCCGCTGCTGAAACCCGACGTTCCCCTGTCGTGTGGATAGCCTGTGCAATGAAACCTAGACCCCTACGGGTGCGGCAAGTTACCCGCCAAAACCTGAAGCGAGGCAGCCCCCTACAGCAAAGTGAATGGACCACCCTACACTTCACGGAATCCGGTAATCTTGGGCACCCCTCCTTGGGTCAACCTGTACCCCCTACGAGTGCGGCGAATAGTCTGCCAATTCTAGAGTGGGGCCCCTCTGCCTCTCAAAGCCATGAGACGCGGACCCGTTGCCCCTCAGAACCCGGCTATCCGTGCACTCCGTCGCGGGGTAAAACATAGTACAGAAATGGAAAAATAGTACAACAGGTACATCGACCGCAACCTGGTCGTGCCCCAAAAGAATATTATACAACAGGCAGTGACGGCAGTCCACATGTTGGACGCTCGCCCCGCAATATCAAATGTACAAATAAATCCAAACTGCACTATCATTGCACACTGCTATCCACCACGACAAATCCGCAACATCACAGCACAACACAGAACATCAACGCGAATGTCAAGTTCGCAAACCCGTCTAAAAGAACTATAGCAATCAGACGCGGTTTACTGATCAAATGACATTCCCAGTCGGAGATATAATGTAAGCACCGTAAACTAACATGTTTAAATTTCGATCGACCAAATATCACTAAGTGGGCCCCACGAACAACTGGTGAACAGTAACAAAACCTGGGCCCAAAAGATATATACCAAAAACCCCAAATTCCAACAGAGAAGCCACTGTGCAAATTTGGTGCACTGATTCACTAGAACGGCCGCGGATGCGCGGCCAAACCATGGGTTTGGCCGCGATTCCGTGGCGGTTTGGTGGAATCACGTGCTCAAATTTGGTCGGTGTGCTTCTAAAACCCTGCACAACTTTCTGTGATATGTAGAATAATTTTAGGATATCATTTAAAATCGACAGAAACTGTGAAGCTTGTAAAATGCGGTTTTTGATTTCCGGTTCGATCGATATTTTAAATGCGTTAGCACAAGTTAGTATAGCAAAATGGTGAGGCTCTGATACCACTGTAAGTCTACGGTAGCGCCCCGGCCGTCTACAGACGCCAAATGCGGAACAAAAAACTTTTAACTGGCGCTATCGTATACTTTAACCCGGATCTGCCATTATTGCTAAACTAACAAACTGTAAAGAGTGGAGAAAGGTTATACCGAACGATCCGAGTCCTTCGTTCTTTAACCATCATCCCACGCTCCGTTGCGGCTGCTCCGATCTCGTCGATCTCCGATCTGCTCGTCCAGGTGGCACCACGTCAGTGATTCTTTAAACGGGCTCCCGCCTCTGACTCGAGGCAACTCGGTCGTCAAGTTTGCTAAAAGAGATGTCCAAGAATGATGTAGAGAATGAGTAGATGACTTTGTCTCACTTCGTCCAAATCCGTGGACGATCGGTAAATGAAGTTGCCACTCGAATCGGGTGATGGAATGAAATGAACTGTGAAATTCTATACACCCTAAATACTATCATAATCTTTTAACAAATGAAAACCATCAAGTGAGAGAGAGAGAGTGAGGGGAGGGGGCCGGCATATATAGGAGGTGGGGGGTGAGTGTAGGAGAGGGGGAGGTAACCATAAGAGAAAAGATCAACCACAAATATCCTTCATGCAAACAAAACCTCATTAATGCAAATGGTGATTCATTAACCTAGTCACCATTGCATTAATGGCTCCATTAAAGCACTAATGACTCACCATGCCAAGTCACCCTCTCTAGAACCTTCTAGAAGCATGACTCACTCTCATCCAAGAAAAGATAAATCCGTCTTTAACCGAATGTTAAAAGACGGCTGATAGAAAACTGGAAACTGACAACTTCCAAAAGTGATCCTGAAACGACTTTCAGGATAACCCCGTAACTGTATAAATATACCCGCATTTGTATTACGACCGAATACAAATGCAACTGAGACAAAGATATTATACCTACTCAATACAATACTCGGATCCGGCTTAAACCAAAGCCAACCAGTATCATCTGCCCGAAAAATAACACGTGCGTAAACGCACGTGCATTTTCCGAACCCTGCCATAAAACCATACGGCCTCTACAACGTTTCGCCCGAACTTGGGAAACTGTCTGTGGGGGACTCTAATGACTCGTCAGTACCCTGGCAGTGGGTTTAACCACAAACCGTCAGCGGCACTAGCAATGCGTAACGGCTGCCCATGGACTGACCTCAAGGGAGGCCGATGAGCGAACTTATCCGGAAACCCTACTGAGCCTAACAATGACAATGTATATACAGTCCGGTCCGTTCGTCTATGAGTATCGCATATCTGCCTAGGGGGCTAGTAACGTCAGACCCCCAATAGCAGTATAAGTCGTGTCGGAGTGTAGCCCAATAACACCCTGAGATACTACTGGAGTACCTACCAGTAAATCTCCTGCCATGGCCATGGACTTTGTGTAATGGCTCTCCTAGATACAGCACGACCTCGCCCCCAATACCGGGAGAGACGAATCCCCTGCCGATCCGCTCACGTGCCTCCATATGGCTCGGGACTGTACCCAAAAACTACCTGTTTGCACGACTCCTTTGAGCCGTGGTAGGGTAGAAATCAAAGCACAGTGGGAACTCACACGAGACAAATGATGACCTCAGGTCGATGAACTAACTTGTACACATGTCACCAGGGAACTGCTATCTGACGATATGTATAATACCAACTAGCAGGTTCCCGGCGAGTCCTGTCCGGTGTACTCATAACCTAATGAGCACCTGCATACATCTTAGGTGATCCAACTGACACCAGTGGCTTGTGAGACCGGCCACCGCCCCTCGTCGGGGTCTCGACTGTACACACTAGTCTACTCCGGAGTATCGATGCCCTGTCTCGAAACTCCCACGACTAGGGACCACAATTAAGGATATGCATATAAACCACCCAACTCTCACGTATATGATCGCCATCATACTGTTGGTAGTAAAGCAAGATCCTAAGGGCTCTATCAAAGTGTAACATGTAATCAGTCACCTGAACATGTACACGACTGATAAAGGCAAACCAGATAGCATACTATCATCTCGAGTAAGACTGTCCTACCGGTATAGATCCTCCGCAATCATTGCAATCACGTACCTGCGATCCAATAATTGACTCTGAGGGCACTATCTCCAACACATTGTATATCTTTTTGTTGGATCTAATACTCTCCATCTACCACTTCATGTATTTGACTTAGAGACGAGTTGTGAGGATCGATATTGTATTATTTTGGTGACTTTGGGTACCGTGCTTATAGGAGCCAGTCTTGTTGTTTATGCTGTTTTCATTTATATTCTTCGCTACGGCGTCATATATATGCTTGTGGTGGTTGTCTCCGCCGTTGGGCGTGATTTGCTCCCGTTTGGAATGTTTTATTTTTATTCTATGTTGTACCCGTTTTTGGGGCTAGTTTTTACAAAGGAGGTGTTGCCGAAATTTTCAAGAAAGTAAAGTTAAGTTATAGATTTTACTTGAGATTTCCGAATGTTTTTTTACTATGTTTTTCTCCACTTATCCATTTTTGGGTGGTTTAGATTTCTGGGTTTCGGTTTCCTTAAATTGCGTATGCTTGTTGACGTTACGTGGTTTAAGTGCCGGTCACGTGCCTAAATTTGGGACGTGACAAAGTTGGTATCAGAGCGCTAGGTTTTAGCTTTCGGAGTGTAGGATTACCTTGGTATGATGGAATATGTAGCTTAAGCAGAGTGACGTAGTGTGTGTATGTTCCGCGGCATACTTACGACACGGTACTCCACCTAAGTGACCTTAGGACTTATTGATTGAAATTCCTTCCGTGATTATATACATCTTTGTGATTCGATTTCTATGTCCTTATCGAATCTTGTTTCCATTTCCAGTCTTTATGCCGTCGAAGACTACGAGGGCACAGAGAGCGGCCGCGAGGGCCGAGGTCAGAGTTGACTCGTCTGAGACGAGGACTGACCAGGACGGTATGCCTGTTGTACCAGAGCAGATTGCTATGCTAGGGGCCGGTATGCAGGATTTGCGCCAGATGATGGGGTCGTTAGTTGAGGCCATTCGAGCGCAGAGGCAGGAGGTCGTTCCACTTGTTGCGGGGACCGCGATGGTGCCTACTGCTCCGGTAGTCACAGCTACAGCTATAGAGGTTATCACCGTGTCACTGTCAGAGTTCATGAGGCCGAGGCCTCCGGTTTTCACTGGCACGGATGCAGCTGAGGATCCGCTGTCATTTATCGACCGGATGTCCAGGATATGCCGTTCGCTGAGATGCTTGTTCATATCAGAATATTGCATTTTATACCGCCCATTCTTACGCTCGTATGTTTATAGGTAGGTATTTTTAATCCGTGTTTGTTACATATTTGCAGAATACAGGTTTCCAGTACAAATATTGCTAATCAGGATTAATTCTCCACAGTTACGCCAAATGCAGAACATCTGTCCACAGCAGATAAAAGCCGGGTTCCGGTCATCCATATCCGTCCGGTGCTGCGTACCGGTTCCAGGGACAAGACATATGACAGCGGTCATTCATGTCTCGGACAAGCACGGAGCACGAGAGGGGCTGCACAAGAATCAATGGGTGCACGGAGCTCGAGGGAGATAGAAGTCAAAAGGGAAAAAGATATGCAATCTTGGACTTAGAATTCTGAAAATATTCTGGAAATATTATAAGAAACTTTATGTACCAAACAGCTGGAAAAAGCCAACCAGGAACCCACAGAAAACCCCACAGTCCAAATCTACAGTACGGCCGCGCATGCGCGGCCAATAGGGGCTATTGGCAGCGCATGCGCGGCCATACAGGCGCCGCACTCATGGGGGCTTTTTATATTTCTTGTTAGTTTGCTCCCCCTTGAGATTTCTGCTTTCTCTTGCTCATTCAATCTCTTCATTGAGGTTGAATGGTTAAGAGTTAGTTATTGATCTCAAGGGTCGTATTTTCTCGCGGGACTAGATCTTCACTTCACATGCGTTCTCTCCCCTTCCCTTGATCTTGCAAGTTCTTCATTGAGCTTGCAAGTTTAAGGGTTGGCTATTGAGCACATGCTTGGCTTGGGTTCTACTTCCGCGTTCTTTTCTTGTTCTTTTTATTACCCGCTTTCTATTACTTGCATTTTCTTTCATGCAATTTTATTCATGCTCTTTTAGTACTTGTTTCTTTTCTTTTCTTTGTTCTTTTCTTTTTGTTCTTTTCTTGTGTTCATATTGTGAATGTTGTAATTATTGTTGTTGTTAAGAATTAATACGATTTTATAAGTTAACATTTCTTTACCAATTCCTTTTCCCGTTATTTTCCATTTGAACTTTGTCCAAACCATACGCAAGCGCTCCGTTAGGCACCGTACCCTGACAAGGTAACGGTGATTCCTAACCACGACCGGTTGCGTTCGGTTTGGCCGGAGGCGAAAGCAAGAGACAAGAACGGAAGGACAAGGGTAAATAAGCCGGATTCCACGAATACCGCGCTTAAATCCCCTAATCCACGTTGTTGCCGATTGCTTAGCTTCAATTGGTCAAGACTCGGCTCAAAGGTTTTTGAGTACGGATTTCTTAGCTTACAATCTCGTATTTTCTTAACAACCTTATACTTGCAGATATACACATAGGTTAGACTCAAACTCATACAGATTCTTTATTGACTCGTCTAAGACAAGAAGGTAAGATACACCATCTCCCTGTGGACCGACCCGTGCTCACCGGCTAGCTGCAAAGCGACACCGTCCTGATCGCGGTTACACTCAAATTCTTTCATCCGACACGCCAAAAGCGTGCGATCAAATGGCGCCGTTGCCGGGGAGACGGTAGCGTATTTTCTTTCTTGTTATTCGGGTTAATATTCTTTTTGTATATATATATAAAAAAAAAATATTCTTTTTGTTTTTTTTTTGGACAATATTTTTGTGGGCAAGTGTGCAGATTTTTGCAGATTTGCAAACTGCGATTGTGGGAGCAAAGTGTACATTCAAAGTTAAGATGATTACGGAGTACAGTGCCAAAGATCCGGGTAGTTTGACCCGCGCAAGCGAACCTTTCAAGCTTACCGGATTCGATTCAACGGGGGTTTCTTAACCGAAAACTTAAACGGTACGTACTTTACTAACACCTTCTTCTCAAATCCGACGCTTCCAATATACTATTCTTTGCAGGATTCTTTGCAAGTTCGCTAGCAAACGCCAAAATTGACTAACCCGTATTTGTTGCAGCGCCGCGCTTAAACTAAAAAACGATTGTTTTATTCTTTATAGAATTTTTGAATTGCGCATTGCATACATTAATACGGACTTAAGGGCAAGCGAACCCCACAACATACGGTAAAGGATTTCATCACCTTTTCCGTGGCCCACAAATCACGAACTTGCGCATAACGTTTACCCACACAAATTTAAAAGAAACTAGACTTTAAGCCTTAAGGACTTCGCGCTCATTAGGAGAAGTTAACTGTATTTAGAAGCTTGCTTAACGGTATATTGTTTACGGGGTGTCTAGGAAAGTGTTAACGGCGAAACCGCCAAAAGAGAATGGGTTATTTAATTAAGGAAGTTCGCGAAAGCGTTGGAAAACCACCCCTTATCTCTGCACTTACCTGGCCTCGTGATCAGTGTATCGTGAGTCTGTTTCTCGACACAGTTTAATTTCGACAATCAAGTTCTTGAGCAGGTCTAGTTGACCTAGGTGAACCCTAGAACGATTAGGTGTGTGGTATTTTTGTGTCGTGATTATTTTTGTCCATATTTCTTTTGTGTATATTTCATTTTTTTTGCTAACAACTAACAATAATAAAAAAAAAATCACATTCTTTTTCCCCTCCTTTTCTCTACCTTTCTTTCATTCTCTCTTCATATCATGGGTACTCCACCTCGCAAAACTCTTGCCGAACTTTGGTACCCACAACCAGACATAACTTCCTACGGTTCTTGCTTTGGCCGAACATCAAACGACCCCTCCATGCCAAAAGTTTCACTGAAAGATCGCATAGCAGCGTCTAGGACAAACACTTGCACTCCTCATTCCACTTCGTATCAACCGTTTCAAACATTCACTCCCACTTATGTTGATACCCCTTCTGCAAGTCGTCCTATGTCTCTTGCTGAAAGAATTGAACAATCCCGCAGCCGATCTTTCACTCCTTTCACCACTTCAAATTCTTGGGATCAACAATTCCATTCTCCGTCTTATCCCAATGTTGATCCCACTCCTGTCCAGCCATTCAACTCCTACCAATCCTACCCTAATTTTGCACCTTCCCTAGACATTGCATCAGAACCGCAATTTGGGAGTTTTCAGTATCCAAACGACTTCGAATCTTTTACTGAAACCCCATCACAACCAATGTCTAGTCTAGAACAGTCGTTGGAAGAATTTAGGGTAGCTTCACAACAAACGATGGATTTGAATGCGTCCATGGCCGCCCTCATGCAACCTAGTGACCCGGTAGCTAGTTTTCAACTAGCTCCAACTTTTTCAATGTATGATGAGGCGGTAGGACAGGCTGTGAATTTGAGTGGAGAGAGTGAGATATACCCCCTTCCAAACCAAACCTACACCCCACAAATTGAATCCCACGACTCCTGTATTGAAAGTCTATCAAGTGTCCCAAATGAACTATCAGTTGAAGATAGAATGTTTAATGAGTTGTGCGACTTCGTAGTGTTTGATTTGCCCGATTGTGAAGGGTCCCTTTTGAGTGAAACCATACCCAAACCTTTTGACCTCTATACCTCCATCTTAGAACCTGAATTGATTAATATCCATGCTTTGGTTGAGGTGTCAGAGAATATTGATTTTCACTTGATTGAGGATATCGACGCTGGGAATATTTTGGATGATGAACCCGTAGATTTGACTGAGTTTTTCTCTCCAAATCATCATCCCGAGTCTTTAACTGTTTTTCCCGAACTTCATATGCGTCTAGACTTTGATGAAATGTGCATGGATAAGCTTAACTTTGAGGAGAATTTTGAGGATATTTTTGAGGATGAAACAGTTCTAGATGATGAGTCGGATTTTCCAATTCATCCTGTTCCTTTCACTGACTGTACACACCCTCCAGAAGTCTTAACCGATACCCTTCCTCAACCACTTCCCTCCATCCTTTCAATCGTTCCGACCTTGCAAGAACCTGTATCACTTACATTTCATATGTCTGGTTTACCAGGTTCGGCGTACCCATGGTTTCTTACGAATCTTGAGGGATTTGACCCAATCTCTCGACGGGTTAATAGATTAGCACAATCGCTGTTTACACATCGCTCATCACAAATTGTGCTAGTCTATTCACTCCATTTGCACCCTCAAGTTCGTATTCCACTTCTTTATCCCTTCCGCATTCTTCTTCCTCTTATATACCGAGACCGTATCCCGCTTCTCTTCTCATACGGTCTCGCGTATTTCCCATCTCTTTTCTCTACGCCTTCTTCCACCAGCCACTGCTGTATAGAGATAAAATCTTTGAATGGCTGGTGTTAACTTTTGGCCTGTGTAAGGCCTTGTATAGATGGATACTGTTCTTTCCCCCCTAATCCTGAATTTCAACGCTTAACAGTGGAAACACTGTTTTACTTAAGTTTGGGGGGGGGGGGACATTTTTTTGTATATATTTTTTGTTTTCCTTTTTTTGTTTTGTATATAATTTGTTTTTAGGGAGCGCCGGCAATTTTGACCCTCTTAGTCTAGCCTGACAGTGAGGGCACTGCCAAGTTTAAGTTTGGGGGTGTGCTCGGTAAGCTCTCTTCCTTCGCATTCATTTGTATATTTTGCATTTGCATACCTTATTAAAAACCCATAAAAATCGAAAAATTTCTAAAAATATAAAAACTTTTTTGTCAAGTTAGCTTGTGGAAGAACTCTGATTCAATATTCGACGGTTTTTGTTTGAAAAAATAGGAATAACTAAATCTTATGTTTAGATTTTGAAAACCTGAAAGATAACTCTCCTTTGAAGTTAACTATAGCTGATATACGTCTTTACATTACACTACACGTGTTGTGAGTCTTGGAAATTAGATGACAAGTCTTTTATGTTTAAAAAACTTTTAAATAGATAAATGATTTTCTGAGGATCAAATAGGTTTGTTCTGAAATAAGTAATATATCAAGAATAGTTTATGAAGTAAGTGAATATGAAGGAATGTTATTGATGCCTTAATTGGAACTAAGTCTGAAAAATAACCCATCTGAAACTTGATTGGAATGATTACACACCAAACCCACTAAACACGTCTTTTGTCCAAAAAATAATTGAACTACCGGTTATATCTCCGTTCGTATTGAATCATCATGTTTTTCACGCCAAACTGTCTTTTGTTTTTGGACCTAGGTGACTTGAGTAATTAAGTCCGCTGGGGTGTTTCTACACCTAATGCCCTAAAACCAACTGGTTTGGGTGCATTGGCCCAAAGCTCGCTAAGAAGCCTAGAAAGTCCAGGTAAAAACAAAGTCAAGCAAGTGTTCTCTCCGAGTTAAAATTCCTAACGGTTCTTTGTGTGAGAATAATCTTGATAAAAGACAGGCTTTTATAAAAAAATTTTAACGGAGATATGAAGGTTTTATTCTATGATAAAGACTATTGCACGTTCACAGTGGTGTGTATGAAATGAAAACAAGAATAAGGTGGAGTGAAAAATACGACTTAGTTTCCTGTTAAGGAAGATAGAAATTCTGAAGTTGAAACCTTACTGGAAAACGAAACTTGAAAAATGCTTAACTCTTTATAAAACTTATGTGATCCTTTTAAAATTGTTATCTGGGCTTTATTGTGTGACATAATGACTTTATTCGACCTTTCGGGAACTTAACGACACTATTTTGCACTGCACGTAAAGACATATAAAATTTGTAGTTAAATAAGAAGCGAGATGTGAAATATAAAGGTTCGATGGTCTAGACTTAGGATTATAGAATTGTTATTTTCTAAAACAAAGCTTTAGGGGCTTGAATCGTAGTTATTTTACAAAGCTAGCTTGACCGGATTTTGTGGGTGTAATCCGCTGAAAACCCTCAGGAGACAACACTCCTCCTACTAGGGACACCTAGAGGTTTAACGGCTTGTTGCACATGCTCAGTGCAATCGCGTTCCCTGCGAAAGTGCGGTTATCATTTTATTTTTGTGAATAATTGGTTTTGCTCGGGACGAGCAAAAGTTAAGTTTGGGGGTATTTGTTCATATCAGAATATTGCATTTTATACCGCCCATTCTTACGCTCGTGTGTTTATAGGTAGGTACTTTTAATCCGTGTTTGTTACATATTTGCAGAATACAGGTTTCCAGTACAAATATTGCTAATCAGGATTAATTCTCCACAGTTACGCCAAATGCAGAACATCTGTACACAGCAGATAAAAGCCGGGTTCCGGTCATCCATATCCGTCCGGTGCTGCGTACCGGTTCCAGGGACAAGACATATGACAGCGGTCATTCATGTCTCGGACAAGCACGGAGCACGAGAGGGGCTGCACAAGAATCAATGGGTGCACGGAGCTCGAGGGAGATAGAAGTCAAAAGGGAAAAAGATATGCAATCTTGGACTTAGAATTCTGAAAATATTCTGGAAATATTATAAGAAACTTTATGTACCAAACAGCTGGAAAAAGCCAACCAGGAACCCACAGAAAACCCCACAGTCCAAATCTACAGTACGGCCGCGCATGCGCGGCCAATAGGGGCTATTGGCGGCGCATGCGCGGCCATACAGGCGCCGCACTCAGTGGATTTTGGGGGGTAGTTTTGGTACTTCATGTTGAGGCTGCTGGTTGCCCTAAAACCCCATTTCCCTGCCTATAAATACAGCAGCTTAGAGCTAAGCCAAAGGAGCAATTTTTAGTTCTTAAATTTTTGTTATTTTGTTGTTGTTCTTCTTCTTCTTCATTCCTCTTCCATTAAATTGTAGTGAGAGCTTTTGAGTGGAAGATTAATGAAGATGGGGGCTTTTTATATTTCTTGTTAGTTTGCTCCCCCTTGAGATTTCTGCTTTCTCTTGCTCATTCAATCTCTTCATTGAGGTTGAATGGTTAAGAGTTAGTTATTGATCTCAAGGGTCGTATTTTCTCGCGGGACTAGATCTTCACTTCACATGCGTTCTCTCCCCTTCCCTTGATCTTGCAAGTTCTTCATTGAGCTTGCAAGTTTAAGGGTTGGCTATTGAGCACATGCTTGGCTTGGGTTCTACTTCCGCGTTCTTTTCTTGTTCTTTTTATTACCCGCTTTCTATTACTTGCATTTTCTTTCATGCAATTTTATTCATGCTCTTTTATTACTTGTTTCTTTTCTTTTCTTTGTTCTTTTCTTTTTGTTCTTTTCTTGTGTTCATATTGTGAATGTTGTAATTATTGTTGTTGTTAAGAATTAATACGATTTTATAAGTTAACATTTCTTTACCAATTCCTTTTCCCGTTATTTTCCATTTGAACTTCGTCCAAACCATACGCAAGCGCTCCGTTAGGCACCGTACCCTGACAAGGTAACGGTGATTCCTAACCACGACCGGTTGCGTTCGGTTTGGCCGGAGGCGAAAGCAAGAGACAAGAACGGAAGGACAAGGGTAAATAAGCCGGATTCCACGAATACCGCGCTTAAATCCCCTAATCCACGTTGTTGCCGATTGCTTAGCTTCAATTGGTCAAGACTCGGCTCAAAGGTTTTTGAGTACGGATTTCTTAGCTTACAATCTCGTATTTTCTTAACAACCTTATACTTGCAGATATACACATAGGTTAGACTCAAACTCATACAGATTCTTTATTGACTCGTCTAAGACAAGAAGGTAAGATACACCATCTCCCTGTGGACCGACCCGTGCTCACCGGCTAGCTGCAAAGCGACACCGTCCTGATCGCGGTTACACTCAAATTCTTTCATCCGACACGCCAAAAGCGTGCGATCAATGCTTCGACGCGAGATGGGTAGAGTTCGCGAGTTTTCGTCTGGAGGGTCTGTCCCAGAAGTGGTGCGAATCCTTGGAGAAGGGTAGAGCCACAGGACTTGCTCCAATGACCCGGGCTGAGTTTGTGACGGTGTTCCTTGCCCTTTTTCTTCCGCAGAGCGTCAGGGATGCTCAAGCGCACAGATTTGAGTCGTTACGCCAGACTCCGGGGATGACGATGGCTGAGTACGATGTACTGTTTACCGAGTTGTCTGTGTATGCTCCGTATTTGGTAGCTACTGAGGAGATGCGGGTGAAGAGGTTCGTTCGAGGCCTGCTTACCCAGTTGTTCCTCACTATCAGCATTCAGCATTGTGACACATATGCAGCAGCGGTAGACGCAACCCTATTGGTTGAGGAGCGTCTTTCTGAGTCGTCGGTTGTTCCGGAACTGAAGAGGGTTCGTACTAGTGCGCCAGCACAGAGATAGACGTTTAGACGCCGTGATAGATTCCGTTCAGGTACTGGGGGTAGTGGAGGCTCGAGACAAGGCCAGTTATGTTGGAGATAGTGCCCTCAGAGTCAATTATTGGATCACAGGCACGTGATTGCAATGATTGAGGGAGGACCTATACCTGTAGGACAGTCTTACTCAAGATGATAGTATGCTATCTGGTTTATCTTTATCATCGTGTACTGTTTTAGGTGACCTTACTGGTCGTTATTACACGTTGATAGAGCCCCTAGGATTCTTGCTTGACTGCTAGCAGTATGAGGGCGATCATATACGTGGGAGCTGGGGTCTATAAGCACATCCTTAAAAGGTCCCTAGTCGTGGGAGTTTCGAGACAGGGCATCGATACTCCAGAGTAGACTAGTGTATATAGTCGAGACCCCGACGAGGGGCGGTGGCCGGTCTCAAAAGCCACTGGTGTCAGTTGGTTCACCTAAGATGTATACAGGTGCTCATTGGGTTATGAGTACACCGGACAAGACTCGCCGAGAACATGCTAGTTGGTCTTATACCTGACGTCAGATAGCAGTTCCCTGGTGACATGTGTACATGTTAGTTCATCGACCTGAGATCGTTATTTATCTCGTGTAAGTTCCCACTGTACTTTGATCACTACCCTACCACGCTCAAAGGAGACGTGCAAATATGTTTTAGTTGGGTACAGTCCCGAGCCACATGGAGGCAGTGAGCGGATCTGCAGGGGTTCGTCTCTCCCAGTATTGGGGGTGAGGTCGTGCTGTGTCTAGGAGAGCCATTACACGAAGTCCTTGGCCAAGGCAGGAGATTTACTGGTAGGTATTCCAGTAGTATCTCAGGGTGTTCTGGGCTACACTCCGACATGACTTGTACCGCTTTTAGGGGTCTGACTTTTACCAACCCCCTAGGTCCGCCATCCGATGCTCATAGACGAACGGACCGGACTGTACGGATATTGTCACTGACAGGCTCAATAGGGTGTCAGGATGAGTTCGCTCATCGACGTCCCTTTTGGTCAATACCTGGTAGCCCGTTACGTATGGCTAATATCTCTGACGTGCTAGTGGTTAAATCCACAGCCAAAGTGTTGACGAGTCTTTAGAGTCCCCCACAGACCATTTCTCAAGTTTCAGGCGAAACGCTGTAGAGGCCGTATGGAGATATGGCAGGGTTCGATAATATATGTGCGGTATTGCACGGATCATGATCGGACGGATAATACTAGCGGGCTTTGGTTTAAGCCGGATCCTAGTATAGTACAGTGTAGATTTTGTCTCATTGCATTTGTATTTGGTCGGAATACAAATGCGGGTATGTATATACAGTCGCGGGGTTTTCCTGTAATTTTTTACGGGATCGGTTTTTTGAAGTTGCCAGTTTGTTTTCCGTTTCGGCCATTTTCCTTTGTTTCTTTCCTTGGCTGAAAATTGGTGGAGGAGGGCTTATTTGCAAATGTGCAAATTGGCATTGTGGAGGGTGGTCTTTGTGAATTGTTGCTTCATGATGATTCTACCATCCTTTGACCTTCATTTGTTCATCATTGTTTGACTTTCGAGTTGTGATGGTTGTTGAAGATGTGACTTGGTTGTGATCATTATTCATTATGATAACCTTTTCTCTTTCTTGCATTATTTTTTTGAGGCTCATTCATTCATTGATCCACTCTCTCTCTCACTCTCCTATCATGAGGCCGGCCACTTTGAGGGGGGCTGTCCAATATTTTTGGGAAGGGAATTGGTATCATTTGGCTTGCAAAAAATCATATAGCTCCATCTCAAAAGCTCATCTCCTTCTCCACTAAAACCATGGCAACTTCTTAAACCCCTTGAGACAAAGAGTACTACACTAGCCTACAGCATTCTTGGACATGTCGACTCGCCAACTTCGTTCCCGAGTTGCCTCGGTCCAGAGGTGGGAGCCCGTAAAAGAACCCGACGATGTGGTGCCCTTCCGACGAGGAGATGAAGACCGGAGATTCCGCGGGAAGATCGGGATGATGATGAGAAGACCGAAGGACACGAATCGCTCGGTATATCTCTCTACCCCTTCTCTTGTTGTCTAGGAGTAGGTAAATGGCCCGATCCGGGTTTTTAGTACGCGGTAGCGCCGGTTTACAAGTTTTGTAAAAGTATCTTTTCCGCATTTTGGCCTCGTTCAGACGGCCGGGATGCTGCCGTGCACTTATACTGGTATCAGAGCCAGGCCATTAACCTAGTCTAGTTTGCTCTAACATGTTTACAAGTTCGATCGAACGGATTTTTCAAAAACCCGCATTTTCTGGTTTAGTTGCTGTCGATTTTATTTTGTGCTCTAAAATTTTTTCTGGGCATGTTAAAAAATCATGCAGGGTTTTTTAAGAGTTCTGTAAAAATTTGGTCGCATGTTATTACTGTTTAGCCGCGGAACCGCGGCCAAACCCATGCTTTGGCCGCGGTTCCGCCTCCACTTTGACTGTTCAATGCATCAAATTTTACAGTGAGCTTCTGAGTTGAAAATGGGGGTTTTTGGAATGTTCTGTTTCGGCCCAGATTTCTTTGAGTGCTACAGTTGTGCTTGGGGCCCACTTCGGGAAATTTTTAGTCGATCTAAAATTTTAAACATGTTAGTTCAAAGTATTTACATTATATCTGCGACCGTGAATGCCGCTTGATCGGTAAATCCTGTCTAACTGCTATAGCCCTTTTAGACGGATTTGCGAACGTGACATTCACGTTGATGTTCTGTATTGTGCTGTGATGTTGCGGATTGGTCATGGGGATAGCCTGGATGCAATGTTAGTACAGTTTGGTTTATTATGTACATTTGATATTGCGGAGCGAGCGTCCGACATGTGGACTGCCGTCATTGCCTGTTTGTATATTATTCTTTTGGGGCACGACCGGGCTGAGGTCGATGTACCCGTTGTATGTATATTTTTACTTTCTATACTAGGATTACCCCACGGAGGGGTGCACGGGTAGCCGGGTTCTAGAGGGCAACGGGCCCGCATCTCATGGCGTTGAGACGGAGGGTGATTCACTCTAGAATTGGCGGGCTATTTTCCGCACTCGTAGGGGGTACAGGTTGACCCAAGGAGGGGTGCCCAAGTTACCGGATTCCATGAAGTGCTGGGTGGTCCATTCACGTTGCTGAAGGGGTCTGCCTCGCTTCAGGTTTTGGCGGGTAACTTGCTGCGCCCGTAGGGGTCTAGGATTTCATTGTACAGGCTATCCACACGACCAGGGGAACGTCGGGTTTCAGTAGCGGCTCTATGAAACCCGGGGATCCCAGATATCTGTATTGTTCTATGATGCTTATTACATTTATGTGATGTTGCATTTTATCACGCTTTGAGCGAATATTATATATTGATATATATACTAGTAGATGTTGTATATTTTTTGCATCCGCGCTAGTCCAGTCCTCGCTCTGTCGTTAGTTAAGTAACCTAACGGGTAATGACGGGACCCAGTGGCGAATGCGAATGGCATATACGTACATCATTATTTTCGTTCTTTATGTTAGTGTATATGCCCTAGAGGCCATTACTGTATCATACTAGTTTGTATATTACTTAATGGAAGCTTGGGATATTCATCTTGTATATACAATCTTGCTCAAAATAGTAGTATGCTACTTGGTTTGTTTCTGCTTCAATGTGTACATGTGTTTATTTTTGTATATCACTTATGCACATTAGTGGAGCCCTTAGGATCTTTGCTTGATTACCAGCATTGTGATGGCTGTCACACTAGTGGGGCTGGGTAATCTATAAGCACATCCTTATGCAGGTCCCTAGTCGCAGGACTATCGAGACAGGGCATCGATACTCCGGAGTAGACTAGCGCATGCGCTTCTCATCCCAGAGTGGGAGACGGTCTGTCCCACAGCCGTCAGTACGTCGTACTTGAGATAGTATGCGGGTGCTCGTTGGGTTACGAGTACACTGGACAGGACTCGTCGGGAACTGACTAGTTGGTATTATGCCTATCGTCAGTTATCAGTTCCCAGGTGACATGAGTACAGCTTAGTCCGCTGACTTGACACTGTCACTTCGCCTCGAGTGTGTTCCCACTGTACTTTGATCACTACCCTACCACGGCTCAAAGGAGTCGTGCAAACAGGTAGTGGTTGGGTGCAGTCCCGAAGCACTTGGAGGCAGTGACGGTTAGACAGGATTCGTCTCTCCCGGTATTGGGGGTTGACATCGCACTGTGTCTAGGAGAGCCATTACACGAGTAGTCCCTGGCCAGGGCAATCGAGATATACTAGTAGGCTTCTAGTGTTATCTCAGGGTGTTTTGGGCTTCACTCCGACACGACTTGTACCGCTATTAGGGGACTGACGTTTACCGCCCCCCTAGGCCCGCCATGCGATGTATCAGTAGAACAGACCGGACTGTACGGAGATTGTCACATTCAGGCTCAGTAGGAGTTCAGATGGGTTTCACCTCGTCAGTCTTCTTGTCGGCATCTACCTGGGGACCGTTACGCACAGCTAGTGCCGCTTGCGGTCTGTGGTTAAACCCACTGCCAGCGTAGTGTCGAGTCTTTAGAGTCCCACACAGAAAGCTATTCGCCTTTAGGCAAAAGAGTAGAGGTCGCATGGTTTTGCGGCAGGTCGCATGGTTTTGCGACAGGGTTCGGTCGCGTCCGTGCACTTGTGCACGTACAGTGTCCGGGCAGTTTACACTAGCGGGCTTTGGTTTAAGCCAGATCCTAGTGTATGTATTGGGATTGGATTTATCCAGTTTGTATTCGTGTTCCTCGGAACGCGGATGCGGGTGTGTATGCACAGTTGACGGAGAGACAGAGGCAGAGGATTCTCATTAGGGTTGTTGACCGTTGACCATTGACTATTGACTTTTTGCTCAACCCTAATGAGAATATGATATGTGATTAACAATTATATTAATTAAGTATTATGGTGACATGGTTGTTGACTTGTTGACTTTGTTGACTTGTTGACTTTTGTTGACTTGTTGACTTTGTTGACCGGTGGACTAGGCTTGACTAGTTGACCATCATGATAACTATAGCTATCATTTCATGGCAAAGACTTTTGCTTGTTTGCTCTTTTGTGCAAAATGAGTGCATGAAATGATATGGCTATGGTTGCTTAAACCATCACATAATACTTGATTGATATGAGGTGTTATGATTGTTTTGGATTATGAGAGCCAAATGAGAAAAGTCTTCTCTCATTTTTCCATGCTCATTCTCTCTCTTGTTCTTGAGCTCTCATCTTCCTCTTCTTGCTCTCCCTCTCTTAGTCTATGGTTCACTTGTCTCATGAGTTGAGAACCAAGAACCATAGATAAAATCCCATACAAACTCTTCTCTACTCACTCTAGTTCACAAGGTTTAGCAAACCAAGTGAACTAGTTTCTTCAAAGACCGAAGAAGGAGCCAAAGGTTGAAGCTTTCGAGGTGGATGTATCTTCGGCGCAAGGAGACGACGGAGTGAAGGCGATCCGGACGACCATCGAAGCTTGAAGACGAAGGAGTTCGAGAAATAGAAAGGTATAACCCCCTAACCGAGTAGTTAGCAACTCGTAGTTAGGTTGTTAGTTAGATGTTTAACAAAGATCCGGTTTTAAGTCCATGTTACCACCTCTAAGAAAATCGTTTTTTATCAAATTCCGCATGCCCGAAAGTACCGGGAGAGGTAGCATGGACTTACAGTGGTATCAGAGCCAGGTTAAACTCTATCTAACATGTTAGCAAAGTAGCTAGAAAATTGATCAAAGAAAAGTCGCAAAACGAACCCAAAATCGCCAAGTTTCTGCCAATTTTTATTCTGCTCAAAAGTTGATAATTTTCACCTTAAAAATCGGCTCAGGCTTTTATTAGAATAACCACCAAATTTGGTCGCTCGATCGGTTCAAAGCGTCGCGGAAACGCGGCGCGAGCACGCTCCCGCCGCGGTTCCGCGGCCGAGTTGACTCGGCCGAGGTCCAAGTTTGGTGCAGTGTTATACTGGGGTTGTTTTGGGATTTTTGGAATATATATTTTCTGCCCAGATTTTCCAGAACGAAAATTTTATTTTTGGGGTCCTGAAAATCCGTATTTTTGATCGAACTTCTAAAAACTTAAGCTGACGGGTTTTTCTGTAATGTGATATTTGTATTGAACGTCTGCTAATCGCTATATGTCGATTAGTGGGGGTTATACAAATCTGTGATCTGTAATGTTGCTGCAATGTGTATATGAATATGTTGGATTGTCGCGGGTGAATAGCCGGGGGTTGTGAGACGAGAGTTTTTCTTTTCTTTCAATTCATGTAAATTTGTAAATTGATGTAATAATTATTTGTATGGCCGCACAACCGGGTCGGGGTTGTAGCCGTCATTGTATAATTTCTTTTTACTGTTTTTGCTCTTAGGATAGACCCATGGAGGGGTGCACAAACTACCGGGTATGCCGAAGTGCCGAGTGGCCTACTCACGGGGATGAGGGAGGTTGCTTCGCTTCGGGTACTTGGCGGGTAGTTTGCCGCACCCGTAGGGGTCTTGGGTGGGGTATTGGCTATTCACCACAACCGTGTAATCTGCTTTTCGTTACAGGCTCGTACGAATTGCAGGTTCCTAGTATATCCAATGTGTTCATCTGTGATCTGAAATGTTTATCATTGCAGTATATCTATATATGATATTATTTAGGCGTTGCTTATGTTTTACAGCCGCGCTAGCCCAGCCCCCGCTCTGTCGTTAGTTAAGTAACCTAACGGGTAATGACGGGGCCCAGTGGCGAATGCGAATGGCATAAGCGTACGTCATATTTTGGTTGTTTTCTGCAATGGTAGGATTAAATGATGGGACGCATTAAAAGGACTAATGCAAGAATATCACGCATTAAAAGAACTAATGCAAGAAAATAAACCAAGTAAAAGTCGTTGGAACACTTTCGAAAAACCACTCGGTTCTTTTCAAAACTAACTTTTAAATGCGGAGTTTGAGCCACTCCTTTTAAAAGCTATCTCGTTCCATCGATCATATCAAGTTCACTACGTTCACGGTTTTGCCAAAACCATCCGTAGCCCTCCATCATTTCAGTTAAAGATTCGGTAGTATTCAAGCTATGTATTTTGACCTCACGCCAAGGCATAGTGATTGGTAGCTGCCGGATATTTATCTGTTGCATAGATAGAATGCGTTGGTTTGAGACAGTCGTACTACCATTTTGGCCTACGTCAAGGGTATGTGCGGGTGGGTTCAAATTAACCTGGATAATGATGGGAAGAACTTGACATGTGACTTATGGCATTTTGACCTCACGCCAAGGTCATAAGAGCATGGGGCAAAAATCCACATCGGGAGTTTCATAAGTACTGAAACTTGCTAGATTTGCATACCATTTGGAGTGTGATGATTCTGGTAGGATTCCTTCAGTTCCGTCACGCGATGATATTTGGATCCCGATCCTACTGTGAGTATATGCTACTCCTCGGGAAATTTCTCACTTAACGATCAATGCTATAAACCAAGTAGGTGCCTAGAAAGGTGTTAGCGGGGCTACGCCCCCAGGAAAAAGAGGTTATTTAATTAAGGAACTTCGCGAAAGTGTTGGAAAACCTCCCTCGAAGTACCGACACTAGCCTGGCCGAACGGTTAAGCAAGTATTGTACGGTGGGATTGATCCTGACTAATTCTTCCTTTTTGGTTTGAGGAGGGATTCGAGAAACAGTGGGAGCCATCCTGTTTAGACAAACTAAAAACCACTCTAAACTTGCAAGAGCATCATGCTGAGTGTTTCTTCTTCTCTCTCCTAATTGCAGCGACCAATCGACATGATTGGACTTAAGTTACTCCTAGATAAAAACATACTGACAGGGCCAAACTACAAAGATTGGCTCAGGAATGTCAAAATGGCAATCACTTACGACAAGCTAGGGTATCTTCTTACCACCAAAGCTCCCCCTGTCCCAAGTCCCACTTCCAGTGTCGCGGATAAGGAAATCCGTAAGACCTGGGAGATTGATTGCGCGAAGGCCAAGTGCCTCGTACTTGCCTCGATGGACAACGAACATCAGAGGAGGCACGAGAATATGGACCTTGAATCCATATTTCTCCATACAAAAGAACTGTATGGAGAGCAATCTCGTATCGCAAGATACGAAGTGTCGAAGAAGTTATTTTCAGCAAGGTTGGCCATCGGATCATCGGTAGCGGAACAAGTGCTTAAGATGATTGGCTTCATTAAAGAGCTCGCGGAACTTGAAACCACGTTAGAGAACGAGCTCTATACGGACTTGATTCTCCAGTCCCTTCCTTCCACTTACGCCCAGTTCATACTGAACTTCAACTTACAAGAAAAAGAAGTTGAACTTTCAGAGCTCCTCAACATGCTGAGGAGCGCAGAGGGCACCCTACAGAAAGGTAGGGAAACATCCACTTTGTTTGTAGGAGGATCATCTTCTTCTAGGTCCAAGGCGAAAGCCAAGGGAAAGAAGAAGAAAGCCTTCGCCAAACCAAGGGGCGGTGTTAGTAAAGTGGATACGAAGGGAAAAGCAAAAGCAACAAAGATAGCGGGGAAGCTTGTGGATAAGGAAGAATGCTTCTATTTTCATAAGAAAGGTCACAGGAAAAATGATTGCAGGGCTTGGAAAGCCAGAACACAGGAATTGAAGCAGGTTGCGGCTTCAGCTTCAGGTGTGTATGTTATTGAAAACTGTCTTTCAATAAACTCTACTTCCTGGGTATTGGATACCGGATCAGGATCTCATATCTGTAATTCTTTGCAGGCGTTGAGAAACCGTAGGGTTTTGAAGGCAGGTGACATGACCCTCAGAGTAGCAAACGGAGCTAGAATGGATGCTAAGGCCGTGGGGGACTATCACCTGGGAATGTCAGATGGACATGTTTTGGTTTTGCGTAATTGCTTTTTTGTACCCAACGCAACTTGTAATATCATTTCTGTATCTTTAGTTTCTAAAGAAGGTTATGAATTTGCGTTTGTAAGTAATGTTGTAAACATTCACCTTAATCAAGTTTTGAATTGGTCAGGTACATTGAGTAATGGTATATACGTGTTAAACCAACCACATATTTTCAACGTCCAGAATACACACAAAAGAAAGTCTCCGGAAATAAATCAGACTTTCTTATGGCATTGTAGACTGGGTCACATCAATGAGAGAAGGTTGACAAAGTTACATACAGAAGGATATTTGAATCCGTTCGAATATCAATCGTATGCCACTTGTCAATCCTGTCTCAAAGGAAAGATGACAAAGACTCCGTTCACTGGACACGGAGTAAGAGCGAGCGAGCTCTTGGGACTCGTACACAGCGACGTGTGCGGTCCAATGTCTACACATGCGCGAAGCGGTTATTCTTACTTCATTACTTTTACGGATGATTTTTCAAGGTACGGTTATGTCTTCTTAATGAAACATAAGTCCGAAGCCTTTGGAAAGTTCCAGGAATATAAGAATGAAGTAGAAAAACAAACCGGCAAAAGTATCAAGATTCTAAGATCGGATTGAGGTGGAGAATACTTAAGTGCCGAGTTCCTGAATTATTTAAAAGAGAACGGAATTCTCTCTCAGCTTACTCTTCCATACACTCCGCAACATAACGGTGTATCGGAGAGACGGAACCGAACCCTATTGGATATGGTACGGTCCATGATGAGTAACACTGAGTTACCGCGATCATTCTGGGGGTATGCGCTAGAATCAGCTGCATACCTTTTGAACCGAGTTCCCACTAAGACTGTGCCTACCACACCATATGAGTTATGGAGTGGGAAGAAACCCTATCTTCAATATCTGAAGATCTGGGGATGTCCGGCTTTTGTCAAAAAGCAGCATGCGGACAAGCTCGAGGCACGCTCAGAACTGTGCAAGTTTGTGGGATACCCAAAGAACACCAGGGGGTATCTTTTCTACTACGCAGAGGAACAAAAAGTCCTTGTTTCTCGTAATGCCCACTTTCTAGAACACCAGTTCTTGGAAAAGGAAACAAGTGGGAGCGAAATAGAACTGGAAGAAATTCCAGAACCACAGACTATTACTGAAAGCTTAGTGGAACCAGAGGGTTCAAAAGAACAGGACATTCCTACGCCGCTCCGCAGAAGTAGTAGGCAGTCTTATCCGCCCGAGAGATACTACGGTTTTCTCATAGACGGGGATAGAGAGGATTGCATCATAGGTTATGATGAGCCTACTAGCTTCCAGCAAGCCGTTCAGAGCGTCGACTCGGTAAAATGGCTGGATGCAATGCGGACCGAAATGGAGTCCATGTACACAAACAAAGTATGGACGTTGGACATTGCTCCAGACGGGGTAAAACCCGTAGGATGCAAGTGGATCTTCAAAAGGAAGATTGGTGTAGATGGACAGGTTGAGACCTATAAAGCTAGACTTGTAGCAAAGGGTTTTCGTCAAAGACCTGGTTTAGACTATGACAAAACCTTTTCTCCAGTGGCTATGCTGAAATCCATTCGGATCCTTCTTGCCATTGCTGCCTTCCACGATTATGAGATTTGGCAAATGGACGTAAAGACAGCTTTTCTAAATGGAAATTTAGAGGAGTGTGTCTATATGGACCAGCCAGAGGGTTTCATTCAGAGTGGGAGCAGCGGAAAGGTGTGCAAGTTGCTTAAGTCCATCTATGGACTAAAGCAGGCATCGCGGAGTTGGAACATCTGTTTTGATGAGACGGTCAAGGAATTTGGCTTTATCAAAAATCCAGATGAACCATGCATCTATAGTAGATTTTTAGCGAGAACTGTAGTATTCCTCGTTTTATACGTGGATGACATTCTCTTAATAGGAAATGACATTCATATGCTACAATCTGTCAAGGGGTTCTTGTCACACAGGTTCTCCATGAAAGACCTGGGTGATGCCTCGTACATTCTGGGTATCCGGATCTACCGTGACAGATCCAAGAGTATATTAGGACTTTCGCAGTCCAGGTACATCGACGCCATACTGAAGAGATTCAGTATGGAAGATTCCAAGCGCGGTAATCTACCGGCTTGTCACGGGATCACCATCTCCAAAGAGATGTCTCCCTAGACTGATTTGGAGAGGGATCACATGTCGATTATACCCTACGCTTCTGCGGTAGGCTCTATAATGTATGCGATGTTGTGTACCAGACCGGATGTAGCTTATGCACTGAGTGTAGTAAGCCGGTATCAATCAAACCGTGGGAAGAAACACTGGATAGCGGTAAAGAACATTCTCAAGTACCTGAGAAGGACTAAGGAGATGTTCTTGGTGTATGGCGGAAAAGACCTCCAGATCGAGGCCTTTGCTGACTCCAGCTTCCAGAGTGACAAGGATGATTCCAAGTCCATGTCGGGTTTTGTCTTTACCCTCAATGGAGGGGCGGTGTGTTGGAAGAGTTCCAAACAGGAAACCGTTGCAGACTCGACGATGGAAGCGGAATACATCGTTGCATCTGATGCCGCAAAAGAAGCTGTCTGGATGAGAAAGTTCTTGAAAGAACTTCAGGTGGTTCCGTCCATTGTTGATCCAATACCTCTGTATTGCGACAACAACGGGGCTATAGCTTTAGCGAAGGAACCCAGGTCCCATCAGAGATCCAGACACATCTTGAGGCGGTATCACCTGATCAGGGAGATCGTGGATCGCCAGGAGATCGAGGTTCGGAGAGTCGCTTCAGAAGATAACACTGCAGATCCATTCACTAAGGCCTTTCCCCAGACTCAGTTCGAGCGGCTGATCGAGATGATAGGTCTTCGATACGCCAGTACATGGCCTTAGTGCAAGTAGGAGATTGTTAGTGTATATGCCCTAGAGGCCATTACTGTATCATACTAGTTTGTATATTACTTAATGGAAGCTTGGGATATTCACCTTGTATATACAATCTTGCTCAAAATAGTAGTATGCTACTTGGTTTGTTTCTGCTTCAATGTGTACATGTGTTTATTTTTGTATATCACTTATGCACATTAGTGGAGCCCTTAGGATCTTTGCTTGATTACCAGCATTGTGATGGCTGTCACACTAGTGGGGCTGGGTAATCTATAAGCACATCCTTATGCAGGTCCCTAGTCGCAGGACTATCGAGACAGGGCATCGATACTCCGGAGTAGACTAGCGCATGCGCTTCTCATCCCAGAGTGGGAGACGGTCTGTCCCACAGCTGTCAGTACGTCGTACTTGAGATAGTATGCGGGTGCTCGTTGGGTTACGAGTACACTGGACAGGACTCGTCGGGAACTGACTAGTTGGTATTATGCCTATCGTCAGTTATCAGTTCCCAGGTGACATGAGTACAGCTTAGTTCGCTGACTTGACACTGTCACTTCGCCTCGAGTGTGTTCCCACTGTACTTTGATCACTACCCTACCACGGCTCAAAGGAGTCGTGCAAACAGGTAGTGGTTGGGTGCAGTCCCGAAGCACTTGGAGGCAGTGACGGTTAGACAGGATTCGTCTCTCCCGGTATTGGGGGTTGACATCGCGCTGTGTCTAGGAGAGCCATTACACGAGTAGTCCCTGGCCAGGGCAATCGAGATATACTGGTAGGCTTCCAGTGTTATCTCAGGGTGTTTTGGGCTTCACTCCGACACGACTTGTACCGCTATTAGGGGACTGACGTTTACCGCCCCCTAGGCCCGCCATGCGATGTATCAGACGAACAGACCGGATTGTACGGAGATTGTCACATTCAGGCTCAGTAGGAGTTCAGATGGGTTTCACCTCGTCAGTCTTCTTGTCGGCATCTACCTGGGGACCGTTACGCACAGCTAGTGCCGCTTGCGGTCTGTGGTTAAACCCACTGCCAGCGTAGTGTCGAGTCTTTAGAGTCCCATACAGAAAGCTATTCGCCTTTAGGCAAAAGAGTAGAGGTCGCATGGTTTTGCGGCAGGTCGCATGGTTTTGCGACAGGGTTCGGTCGCGTCCGTGCACTTGTGCACGTACAGTGTCCGGGCAGTTTACACTAGCGGGCTTTGGTTTAAGCCAAATCCTAGTGTATGTATTGGGATTGGATTTATCCAGTTTGTATTCGTGTTCCTCGGAACGCGGATGCGGGTGTGTATGCACAGTTGACGGAGAGACAGAGGCAGAGGATTCTCATTAGGGTTGTTGACCGTTGACCGTTGACTATTGACTTTTTGCTCAACCCTAATGAGAATATGATATGTGATTAACAGTTATATTAATTAAGTATTATGGTGACATGGTTGTTGACTTGTTGACTTTGTTGACTTTTGTTGACTTTGTTGACCGGTTGATTAGGCTTGACTAGTTGACTATCATGATAACTATAGCTAACATTTCATGGCAAAGACTTTTGCTTGCTTGCTCTTTTGTGCAAAATGAGTGCATGAAACGATCACATAATACTTGATTGATATGAGGTGTTATGATTTTTTTGGATTATGAGAGCCAAATGAGAAAAGTCTTCTCTCATTTTTCCATGCTCATTCTCTCTCTTGTTCTTGAGCTCTCATCTTCCTCCTCTTGCTCTCCCTCTCTTAGTCTATGGTTCACTTGTCTCATGAGTTGAGAACCAAGAACCATAGATAAAATCCCATACAAACTCTTCTCTACTCACTCTAGTTCACAAGGTTTAGCAAACCAAGTGAACTAGTTTCTTCAAAGACCGAAGAAGGAGCCAAAGGTTGAAGCTTTCGAGGTGGATCTATCTTCGGCGCAAGGAGACCACGGAGTGAAGGCGTCCGGACGACCATCGAAGCTTGAAGACAAAGGAGTTCGAGAAATAGAAAGGTATAACCCCCTAACCGAGTAGTTAGCAACTCGTAGTTAGGTTGTTAGTTAGATGTTTAACAAAGATCCGGGTTTTAAGTCCATGTTACCACTTCTAAGAAAATCGTTTTTTATCAAATTCCGCATGCCCGAAAGTGCCGGGAGAGGTAGCATGGACTTACACTTTATTGGTGTGATCAATTGATGGGACTGCATTGATTCGGATCAATGCAAGCTAAACAAACCTATTCTGATGTTGTTGGAACAATTTTCAAAAAGCTATTATTGCAAAGACGTTCACTTTTGTTTTGCACAGTGGTATTCAGTTGGAATATCCTGCACCTCAGTCGACGAGGCAAGGGCCGAGATCCCTTCACCGGGAGTGACCCCTTGGACAGAAGTTTGCGTCAGGGGAATAACTTCACTATAGCTGATTGCCTTTTGCTTTGCATCGTGGTATTCAGTTGGAATATCCTGCACCTCATTCTACGGGGAAAGAGCCGAGATCCTTTCACCTGGAGTGACCTCTTTAGCAAAGGTTTTCGTCACTATATTTTTATAAAAAGCTATCCGGTTCCTTCAACGATATCAAGTTCATTACGTTAAAGGTTTTTCGCCAAAAACCATTCGTAGCCCTCCGTCATTTCAGACGGGTAGCACGTAGTATTCATGCTATGTTTGTTGGCCTTCGTCAAGGCATAGTGTATGGTAGCTGCTTGTTACCTTTCTGCTGCATAGATAGATGCGTTGGTTTGGGACAGTCATACTGCCTTGTTGGCCAAAGTCAAGGGTAGGTACGGGTGGGTTCAAATTAACCTGGATAATGACAGATATAACTGGACATGTGACTTATGATTTGTTGACCTTCGTCAAGGTCATAAGAGCATGGGGTAAAAATCACATCGGGAGTTTCTAAAGAAACTGAAATTTGCTAGATATGCACATACCTTCTGGAGTGTGATAACGTGAGCGGATTCCGTCATGTTATCATGCGATGATTGTTGGATCCCGATTCTCACTGATGAGTTGGTTTACTTCTCTGGTGATCCCGACTAATTCTTCTTTCAGGTTTGGAGAAGAATTTGACGTTACAGTGGGAGGTTTTCTGATTAGATAAAGTGATAACCATTCTGATCTAGGTTAGAGTGTACGCTGAGTGTTTCTTTTCTTTCTCTCTTCGGCAGTGACCATGACCCGACCCTAAGACTATGACTCAGTGACCAAAATTAACCGAACCTTCTTAAACACTGGCTTTTGGATTGTCAGAGTTGCAAACCTCATTGCCACTCCTACTTTTACCCTTTTCTCCAGGACACCCCGTATTACTACGAACGTCCACTTCCATTGGATAAAACCATCGTATGGTTATATACGAACTCGAAGAAATTTATTCGAGGATGGTTTCCGGTTCTGGAGAAAACGAATATGACTATTCAGTTGTCTTTTCCTTTTTCCTTCTCTCACGTTGCGAGTGCCCCTTAGATTAGGGGATAGTACAACTATTACGCAAATTGGATAGTCTTCTTCCAAACCATAGGCAGGTGCCGACCGGTAGGGAATGAAGAAAACCAATTAGCCTAACTATGGTGTACAGAAGGTATTATGTAAAGACAAATAAAGGGATTAGAAGGAGGGCAAAGTAAATTGCGACTGCTATTCACGACCAAACCAAGTATTTCATTACCACTCCCACTTCACCTTTGTATTTCTCCAGGACACTCCGTATCACTACGAAGATCCAAAGTTTATTGGGAACTCCATCGTATGGTTATATACGAACTCGAAAGAAACTTGTTCCAGTTCGGGGATGGATTCTGGTTCAGGAGAAATAGGAATAAGGTTTATTCGGTTGTCTTTTATCTTCACCTTCTCTCACATTGCGAGTGCTTCTAGGATTAGGACAGTACACCCATTATGCTTATTGGATAGACTTCTTCCAAACCATAGGCTGGTGCCGAACGGTAGGGATGGAAGAAAACCATTTAGCCTAAGAGGGTGTACAGAAGGTAATGACTAAAGACATATGAAGAGATTTGGAGAGATGGCAAAGAAATATACGGTTACAGTTGTGAATATGGATAATGGAAGAGGCATTACTAGGAATACCCGGATACCCCTACGAAACATTTCAATGTTTCAGTATCACTGTGTACTGTTAAAAGAAAACTGATTTCCCAATTAGCCCTTGCTCCAGGGTATGTATTTACCAGGTATGATTCTCACATCAGTATGGTTTTACAGATGATGAGTGAGAGTAAGTTATTGGGAATTAGGTGATCATCCTCATTATATCGGGATTCATTGAAATTGGTGATATTTGAGGAAGTCACCTGAGTTGTTTGCCGGACGGCAAATATTTGGTTTTGAATATCCGTTGTTATGCACCAATTTCAAATTGATATATCTGTACGTTTATTTTTATAGAGTGAGATATACCCTTTTTGAAATTATGTCTACGACATTTACCTATATCAATGGATGGTTAGGTAAGGAGCATTAAACAGCGGTGTAATTCTTCTTAACCATAAGTACAGTTTTCAACTTACGACACACAGCGAATGAGTTATTAGACTCAGTGGACTTATACAGAGTGTTGTATGTTGTCCAGTGTCCATTAGGACAGAGGGGTTGGTCCTCATACTATATTCCGTTTACTTATGACTTCTCTAGTTTTTAGACAAGTGTTTCGTAGAAACACAAGGTTTAAGTTTTGAGAAGTTATAGGTATATGAATAAAGTAGAGAACCAGGTATTGCAAGTATCAGGATTCTTCAAGGTGATCGAAGATTTAGATACTTGTGTATGGTATTCAGTTGATAGTAATGATTTTGAGAAACTTGCTTCTCTTTTAAGTTACTCATAATTGGAAGCATTCCTAAGTTGAGTAATGCTGATCGGCCTCCTTCCATTTAGTTGACATGCACTGGAGACAGTTGCATGATTTGAATCTGGTTCTAAATAAATCAGTGCCTCTGTTTCTATATTGGATATAGAACAGTTTATATCTTAACGATGTTAAGGTACGGGGAGTTGTCCGGCTTATGCATAAAACCAAACTCTGGATAACTCAAGGCACGTTTCTGTAATGGTTGTTTGTGGGTTGACCCAGGCTATGACGAGGGTTGACTTTCTACCATATGAAAGATCAATAGTGATATTGTTCTAGACTCGCCACAGTTTTAATAAAAAAGGATTTTTCAGAAAACAGTAGTGGGAGTATGGTAGAACTGGAAGTGATTCCAGAACCGCAAACGATTACTTAAGATTTGATAAGAACCTAAAGATTCAATCTGGTTTGACATTCCATTGGCCACACCTCAGATATGGTGGGTAACCTCAGGCACCCGAGAGGTACTCCGGTAGCCTCAAGGATGGTGACAGGGAGGTTCTTGTTTACCCAGATTTGACATTACTGTTGTTCCAGGATATGAGACCCGGCAGGAGGATGAGTATAGCGTCGTTCTAAACTAGCTTTAGAAGTGTACGTGTATATTATTCTGCCAGAGGGTTGTCGTAGTCAGTGGGAGCAGCGGAAGTATAGTGGACATGTAGCTTATGTCTATTTATAGACTAAAGTAGATATAGCGGAGATAGATCATCTATTTCTGATGTGGCAGTCATAGGTTTGACTTCATCAGAATAGGGGATGGATCTGTTAAGAAGGTAGTAGGGTGTTATGTCCTGGTATTTGGATGACATACACAGAGTAGGAAGTGAAATTCCTATACTACGGTCGGTTATACTTTGGTTGTCACACAGTGGTTTCTCCACATAGGATATAAATATAATATCAGACATTCCGGTTACTAGATTTATGTTTTTAAATCTAGATTTTGGTAGTTTCCCAATCTGGGTACTTAGACAACATTCTAAAGGTGTTTTAGAATGGACGACTCCTGGAATGGTAGTGTACCTGCAGGTGATGGAGTCACCCTCTCTAAAGGTGTCTTACAGACTAAAGGGGAGAGGGATGTGCATAATTGGTAGATCACTTGCTTAGGCAATTGAGTCAATCATGAGATGTCAAGTACCACACCAGATGTTGTTTTTGCAGTAGAAGCAATAAGTTGATATTGATCCTATCCTGGAGAAACATTCGGAAGCAGTTTTAGAACATAAGTGGATGTTCTAGGGATATGATAACATCAGCCTCATTCAGGAGATGGTTATCATTCCAGGCTTCCAAGGTGACCTGGATGACAGAGTGTCTGTCAGAGTTATAGTTTTCCCTCTGACGAGGGGAAGTATTTTGGACAGATGGTCCAAGCGGATACTGAAGGAAGCATGGCGCAGTATACTGATTAAGTTCAGTCGACGATACAGTCTGAGAAGTTTGGATTTGGAGTTCATTTATGAACTAGGTCCCATCAGATATCCAGACACATTCTAAGACAGGTATTGCTCATTTTGGGAGATGGTTTTCTCCGCGAACTTGAGATAAAGAGAGACATAGAAAGAAACATCAAGGCGGACCCACTCACTGAGGTTATTCCTCAAACGCAATAGTTTTGCAAACGAGCTTTGTGAGACTGACTAGTAGAGGAGTTGGGTGTTCGGTATCACACGGGCTGTGAGTATGCGACATCGCAATAATTAGGCTTGAGTGCAAGTGGGAGATTGTTGGAGATAGTGCCCTCAGAGTCAATTATTGGATCACAGGCACGTGATTGCAATGATTGAGGGAGGACCTATACCGGTAGAATAGTCTTACTCAAGATGATAGTATGCTATCTGGTTTATCTTTATCATCGTGTACTGTTTTGTAAGTCCATGCTACCTCTCCCGGTACTTTCGGGCATGCGGAATTTGATAAAAAACGATTTTCTTAGAGGTGGTAACATGGACTTAAAACCCGGATCTTGGTTAAACATCTAACTAACAACCTAACTACGAGTTGCTAACTACTCGGTTAGGGGGTTATACCTTTCTATTTCTCAAACTCCTTCGTCTTCAAGCTTCGATGGTCGTCCGGATCGCCTTCACTCCGTCGTCTCCTTGCGCCGAAGATAGATCCACCTCGAAAGCTTCAACCTTTGGCTCCTTCTTCAGTCTTTGAAGAAACTAGTTCACTTGGTTTGCTAAACCTTGTGAACTAGAGTGAGTAGAGAAGAGTTTGTATGGGATTTTATCTATGGTTCTTGGTTCTCAACTCATGAGACAAGTGAACCATAGAGTCAAGAGAGGGAGAGCAAGAAGATGAAGATGAGAGCTCAAGAACAAGAGAGAGAATGAGCATGAAAGAATGAGAGAAGACTTTTCTCATTTGGCTCTCATAATCCAAAACAATCATAACACTTCATATCAATCAAGTATTATGTGATGGTTTAAGCAACCATAGCCATATCATTTCATGCACTCATTTTGCACAAAAGAGCAAGCAAGCAAAAGTCTTTGCCATGAAATGATAGCTATAGTTATCATGATGGTCAACTAGTCAAGCCTAGTCAACCGGTCAGCAAAGTCAACAAGTCAACAAAAGTCAACAAGTCAACAAAGTCAATCCCTCAACAACCATGTCACCATAATACTTAATTAATATAATTGTTAATCACATATCATATTCTCATTAGGGTTGAGCAAAAAGTCAATAGTCAACTGTCAGCGGTCAACAACCCTAATGAGAATCCTCTGCCTCTGTCTCTCCGTCAACTGTGCATACACACCCGCATCCGCGTTCCGAGGAACACGAATACAAAATGGATAAATCCAATCCCAATACATACACTAGGATCTGGCTTAAACCAAAGCCCGCTAGTGTAAACTGTCCGGACACTGTACCTGCATAAGTGCACGGATGTGACCGAACCCTGTCGCAAAACCATGCGACCTGTCGCAAAACCATGCGACCTCTACTCTTTTGCCTAAAGGCGAATAGCTTTCTGTTGGGGACTCTAAAGACTCAACACTACGCTGGCAGTGGGTTTAACCACAGACCGCAAGCGGCACTAGCTGTGCGTAACGGTCCCCAGGTAGATGCCGACAAGAAGACTGACGAGGTGAAACCCATCTGAACTCCTACTGAGCCTGAATGTGACATTCTCCGTACAGTCCGGTCTGTTCGTCCGATACATCGCATGGTGGGCCTAGGGGGGCGGTAAACGTCAGTCCCCTAATAGCGGTACAAGTCGTGTCGGAGTGAACCCCAAAACACTCTGAGATAAGACTGGAAGCCTACCAGTATATCTCGATTGCCCTGACCAGGGACTACTCGTGTAATGGCTCTCCTAGACACAGCGCGATGTTAACCCCCAATACCGGGAGAGACGTGTTAGTTATATGTGTGTCCTAGAGGCCATTACTGTACATACGATGTATATTATAGTGGATGCTCGGACATATATAGGGAGGACTTTCTTGCTCGACATGATAGTATGCTATCTGGTTGTACTTTATCTTAACATGTACTCTGATTTTCTCTTTTGTTACATGTTGATAAAGCCCTTAGGATTTGTGCTCGACTACTGGGACTATGATTAGATCATACTAGTGGGGCGACGGTAGTCTATGAGTACATCCTATAACTGTTCCTAGTCGAGGGTGTGTCGAGACAGGGCATCGATACACCAGAGTAGACTAGCGTATACACATCTTGACCCATATGATGGGCGATGGATGATCCCATATCCATCGGTGTTTGACATCAAGGATGGTGTACGGGTGCTCAGTGGAGACTGGGTACACTGGACGGACTCGCCGAGAACTCCTAGATGGTATATATACCTATTGTCAGATAGCAGTTCTCTGGTGACACTTGTACAGGTTAGTCTGTAGACCCGAGATCGTCATAGAGTCTTGTGTGATTCCCACTGTACTTTGATTTCCTCCCTACCACGGCTCTACTGAGTTGTGCAAACAGGTGGATTTTGGGTACAGTCCCGAATCATATGGAGACAGTGAGTGATAGGAGGGGTTTCGTCTCTCCCGGTATAGGGAGTTGATGTCGCGCTATGTTTGATCGGCTATAACACTTAAATCCCTGGCCAGGGTTCTCGAGGTTTACTAATAAGTGTTATCAGTAGTTCCTCGACCTGTTATTAGCCATAAATCAACATGACTTATAAAGTTTCTGGGGTCTGACATTTACCACCCCTAGACTTCATATGCGACGTATCAGACGAAGAGACCGGACTGTACGGTAAGTGTTGCTTACAGGCTCGTAAGGGTTGTGATGAGTTCGCTCGTCGGCCACCTTTTCGTCATGTACCTGGGTAGCCGTTACGCACAGCTAGTGCCGCTGACGTGCTTGTGGTTAAACCCATTGCCAGCGTACTGACGAGTCTTTAGAGTCCCACACAGAGGGTTCCCGCGTTCAGGCGAAAGATGTAGATACCGTAAGTTGTTACGGCAGCCGTAAGGTGTTGCGGCAGGTTTTCGATTATGTTCGTGTAATTGTTACAGGAATAATAATCGAAAGAATAATACTGTCCGGATACCGGTATTATATTATTGGATTAATAGTATTCGTATTTTTCGGAATTCGGATGCGGGTATACAGTATACGGTATACGGTATACGGAGGAGGGGTATTTTTGTAATTGTTACAAGAATACCTTCTAGAAGGTGCCATCTCATAATGACATAATTATGACATTATTTATTTTGTGAAAATAAATTAGTGAGGTGAAATTAAAAGGTATAAGCATTATAATGTGGTTGTTGAAGTGGATGTACTATTAAAACATGATACTTCTTTCATAATACATGCTTTAGTTAGTGCTATTTTCTTTTTATCATGCTTAAACTTTTTAATCATGAAATGCACTTATTCTTTCCTCCTTCTTCTTCTTATAAATACCTTCATATGTGATGTGAAATTAAGGCATTAAAATCCTACACAAAATTATGATAAGTGTATCATAACAAGTGTATAAGAAGAGAGAAAGAAAATGATGGTGATCATTCTTCCTAGCTTTAACCCTCACATGAGATGTGAATCCAAAGCTTAGGATTTCAAGTTAATCCAATACAATTATCTCTACATCATCCTAGTGACCTCTTCTAGCAAATTTGGTCTCTCGGTTAAACTCTTGAGAAGAGTTTCTAGCTTGCACGAAAACTCTCGGGTGGATCATCTAGGTCTTCGGTGGCCGGCGATCGAAAACATCGGCAACATCTAAATGAGCCAAGGAGTTCACCAAAAGAGGAGAAAGGAGCAAAGGAGTTGCATCCAAGAGAAGACCCGAAGGACCGTATCATCAAGGTATAATCCCTAACATAGTAGATAAGATCTCTAGTTAGGGTATACTAGTTATGGTTTAGACAAGATCTTCGGTTAAGTGCATGTTGTATGCAAAGAAAATTTTCGTTCATCGCTTCCGCCGTGCCACAAGAGTTGTGGGAGCATCCAGCACTCACCAACAAGACGAATCCTGTCTAACCGTCACTGCCTCCAAGTGCTTCGGGACTGCACCCAACTACCACCTGTTTGCACGACTCCTTTGAGCCGTGGTAGGGTAGTAATCAAAGTACAGTGGGAACACGCTCGAGGCGAAGTGACAGTGTCAAGTCAGCAGACTAAGCTGTACTCATGTCACCTGGGAACTGATAACTGACGATAGGTATAATACCAACCGGTCAGTTCCCGACGAGTCCTGTCCAGTGTACTCGTAACCCAACGAGCACCGGCATACTATCTCCAGTACGACGTACTGACGGCTGTGGGACAGACCGTCTCCCACTCTGGGATGAGAAGCGCATGCGCTAGTCTACTCCGGAGTATCGATGCCCTGTCTCGATAGTCCTGCGACTAGGGACCTGCATAAGGATGTGCTTATAGATTACCCAGCCCCCACTAGTGTGACTGCCATCACAACGCTGGTAATCAAGCAAAGATCCTAAAGGCTCCACTAATGTGTATAGGTGATATACTAAAATAAACACAAGTACACATTGAAGTAGAAACAAACCAAGTAGCATACTACTATTTTGAGCAAGATTGTATGTACAAGGTGAATATCCCAAGCTTCCATTAAGTAATATACAAACTAGTATGATACAGTAATGGCCTCTAGGGCATATACACTAACAATCTCCCACTTGCACTAAGGCCATGTACTAGCGTATCGAAGACCTATCATCTCGATCAGCCGCTCGAACTGAGTCTGGGGCAAGGCCTTGGTGAATGGATCTGCAGTGTTATCTTCTGAAGCAACCCTCCGAACCTCGATCTCCTGGCGATCCACGATCTCCCTGATCAGGTGATACCGCCTCAAGATGTGCTGGATCTCTGATGGGACCTGGGTTCTTTCGCTAAAGCTATAGCCCCATTGTTGTCGCAATACAGAGGTATTGGATCAACAATGGACGGAACCACCTGAAGCTCTTTCAAGAACTTCCTCATCCAGACAGCTTCTTTTGCGGCATCAGATGCAGCGATGTATTCCGCTTCCATCGTCGAGTCTGCAACGGTTTCCTGTTTGGAACTCTTCCAACACACCGCCCCACCATTGAGGGTAAAGACAAAACTCGACATGGACTTGGAATCATCCTTGTCACTCTGGAAGCTGGAGTCAGCAAAAGCCTCGATCTGGAGGTCTTTTCCGCCATACACCAAGAACATCTCCTTAGTCCTTCTCAGGTACTTGAGAATGTTCTTTACCGCTATCCAGTGTTTCTCCCCAGGGTTTGACTGATACCGGTTTACTACACTCAGTGCATAAGCTACATCCGGTCTGGTACACAACATCGCATACATTATAGAGCCTACCGCAGAAGCGTAGGGTATAATCGACATGCGATCCCTCTCCAAATCAGTCTAGGGAGACATCTCTTTGGAGATGGTGATCCCGTGACAAGCCGGTAGATTTCCGCGCTTGGAATCTTCCATACTGAATCTCTTCAGTATGGCGTCGATGTACCTGGACTGCGAAAGTCCTAATATCCTCTTGGATCTGTCACGGTAGATCCGGATACCCAGAATGTACGAGGCATCACCCAGGTCTTTCATGGAGAACCTGTGTGACAAGAACCCCTTGACAGATTGTAGCATAGGAATGTCATTTCCTATTAAGAGAATGTCATCCACGTATAAAACGAGGAATACTACAGTTCTCGCTACAAATCTACTATAGATGCATGGTTCATCTGGATTTTTGATAAAGCCAAATTCCTTGACCGTATCATCAAAACAGATGTTCCAACTCCGCGATGCCTGCTTTAGTCTGTAAATGAACTTAAGCAACTTGCACACCTTTCCGCTGCTCCCACTCTGAATGAAACCCTCTGGCTGGTCCATATAGACACACTCCTCTAAATTTCCATTTAGAAAAGCTGTCTTTACGTCCATTTGCCAAATTTCATAATCGTAGAAGGCAACAATGGCAAGAAGGATCCGAATGGATTTCAGCATAGCTACTGGAGAAAAGGTATCGTCATAGTCCAAACCAGGTCTTTGACGAAAGCCCTTTGCTACCAGTCTAGCTTTATAGGTCTCAACCTGTCCATCTACACCAATCTTCCTTTTGAAGATCCACTTGCATCCTACGGGTTTTACCCCGTCTGGAGCAATGTCCAACGTCCATACTTTGTTGGTGTACATGGACTCCATTTCGGTCCGCATTGCATCCAGCCATTTTACCGAGTCGACGCTCTGAACGGCTTGCTGGAAGCTAGTAGGCTCATCATAATCTATGATGCAATCCTCTCTATCCCCGTCTATGAGAAAACCGCAGTATCTCTCGGGCGGATGAGACTGCCTACTACTTCTGCGGAGCGGCGTAGGAATGTCCTGTTCTTTTGAACCCTCTGGTTCCACTAAGCTTTCAGTAATAGTCTGCGGTTCTGGAGTTTCTTCCAGTTCTATTTTGCTCCCACTTGTTTCCTTTTCTAAGAACCGGTGTTTTAGAAAATGGGCATTACGAGAAACAATAATCTTTTGTTCCTCTGCGTAATAGAAGAGATACCCCCTGGAGTTCTTTGGGTATCCCACAAACTTGCACAGTACTGAGCGTGCCTCGAGCTTGTCCGCATGCTGCTTTTTGACAAAAGCCGGACATCCCCAGATCTTCAGATATTGAAGATAGGGTTTCTTCCCACTCCACATTTCATATGGTGTGGTAGGCACAGTCTGTAAGTGCACGGCGGCGCCCCGGCCGTCAATCCGACGGCCAAATGCGGAAGCGGTGATAAACTTTAATTTTTCTTGAACTGGCAAACCGCCGCGCACTAAAACCCGGATCGAACCACTTACTAGTCCTAGCTAACTACAAGATGGGGAAGAGAGATATACCGACTGATCCAAGTCCTCCGGTCTTCTCGTCGTCGTCCCGATCTCCTGCGGAAGCTCCAGTCTCCACCTCGTCGCCGGAAGTGCACCACATCGCCTACTTCTTTTACGGGCTCCCACCTCAATGCCGAGGCAACTCGGGCACGAAGCTGGCTAGTCGACATGCCCAAGATTCGCTGTAGAATGTGTAGTGAGCCATGTCTCTTTGGGGTTTATGAGGTTGCCATGTTGGAGGAATTTTGCACAAAAATATTCATGGATGCTTGCTAAGAGAAACAAATGAGCACCTCATGAAAAATGAGCTCGGCCAGCCAAAGAATTGTGCTCTCTGAAAAATGAATGAAGCAAGCTCTCTCTCTCTCTCTCTGGAAAATGAATGTGTGAAGGTTGCATAAATTAATACCAAGGAGAAAAAGAAATTATTCCTTCACAGCACACACAATGGGGGGGGGGGTGTCCACCAAAATCACATGAAGAAAATTTTCCCACCAAAAATTAACCCCTCCCTCCACTCCTAAACAGTGGCCGGCCCCATACAAAATCCAAGTGGAAAAAGAATTGATAAAGATAAGGTCACACCAAATCAAAACCCACACTCAACCACCTACCACCAACCTCATCATCAACTACCATGATGAGCCAAAAGTCAAGCCATGATGGAAAAGAAAGAGTCAAAGGATGGGCTCCATCATGAAACCATCATGATATAAATATATGCAAAGAACACCCTCCACAAATGCCTATTTGCAACAATGCAAATAAGCCATCCTCCACCAATCTTCGGCCAATGAACGATACAAAGGAAATCGGCCGAAACGAAAAGCAAACTGGCAACTCCAGAAAACTGGTCCCGTAATAAATTACAGGAAAACCCCGATACTGTGCATACACACCCGCATTTGTATTCCGACCGAAATACAAATGCAATGAGACAAAATCTACACTGTACTATACTAGGATCCGGCTTAAACCAAAACCGGCTAGTAATATCCGTTCGATCCTGATCCGTGCAATACCGCACGTATCTGATCGAACCCTGCCATATACCCATACGGCCTGTAGTACAAACTGTCCGATCCTGATCCGTGCAATACCGCACGTATCTGATCGGACCTTGCCATATCTCCATACGGCCTCTACAACCTTTCGCCCGAAAGCTGAGTAACTGAATGTGGGGGACTCTAAAGACTCGTCAACACCTTGGTTGTGGATTTAACCACTAGCACGTCAGAGGTATAAGACAATACGTAACGGGCCACCAGGTATTGACTAAAAGGGACGTCTGTGAGCGAACTCAGCCTGACAACCCTACTGAGCCTGTCAGTGACAATATCCGTACAGTCCGGTCCGTTTGTCTATGAGTATCGCTTGGCGGGCCTAGGGGGTTGGTGAAAGTCAGACCCCCAAAAGCGGTACAAGTCGTGTCGGAGTGTAGCCCAGAACACCCTGAGATACTACTGGAATACCGACCAGTAAATCTCCTTGCCTCGGCCGAGGGCTTCGTGTAATGGCTCTCCTAGACACAGCACGACCTCACCCCCAATACCGGGAGAGACGAACCCCTAAAGATACGCTCACTGCCTCCATGTGGCTCGGGACTGTACCCAACTAAAACCTGTTTGCACGACTCCTTTGAGCCGTGGTAGGGTAGTAATCAAAGTATAGTGGGAACTCACACGAGACAAATGACGATCCCCAGGTCGATGAACTAACCTGTACACATGTCACCAGGGAACTGCCATCTGACGTCTGGTATATGACCAACTAGCATGTTCCCGGCGAGTCCTGTCCGGTGTACTCATAACCCAATGAGCACCTGTATACATCTTAGGTGATCCAACTGACACCAGTGGCTTGTGAGACCGGCCACCGCCCCTCGTCGGGGTCTTGACTGTATACACTAGTCTACTCTGGAGTATCGATGCCCTATCTCGAAACTCACACGACTAGGGACCATTTAAGGATGTGCTTATAGACTACCAGCTCCCACATATATGATCGCCCTCATACTGCTGGTGGTCAAGCAAGAATCCTAGGGGCTCTATCAACGTGTAATAGCGACTTGTCAGGTCACCTAAAGCAGTATACGATGATAAAGGTAAACCAGATAGCATACTATCATCATGAGTAAGACTGTCCTATCGGGATAGGTCCTCCATCAATCATTGTAATCACGTGCCTGTGATCGAATAATTGAATCTTAGGGAACTATCTCCAACAATCTCCCACTTGCACTCAAGGCTAATTATTGCGATGTCGCATACTCACAGCACGTGTGTTACCGAACACCCAACTCCTCTACTAGTTAGTCTCACAAAGCTCGCTTGCGAAACTACTGCGTTCGAGGAATAGCCTTAGTGAGTGGATCCGCCTTGATGTCTCTTTCTATGTCTCTCTATATCTCAAGTTCGCGGAGAAACCCATCTCCCGAAATGAGCAATACCTGTCTTAGAATGTGTCTGGATGTCTGATGGGACATAGCTCATAAATGAACTCCAAATCCAAACTTCTTAGACTGTATCATCAACTGAACTTAATCAGTATCCTGCGCCATGCCACCCTCAGTATTGCCTTGGATCACCTGTCCAAAATACTGCCCCTCGTCAGAGGGAAAACTATAACTCTGACAACCTCCTTGTCGTCCTTGTCACCTTGGAAGCCTGGAATGATAACTGTCTCCCGAATGAGGCTGTCGTTATCATATCCTTAGAACATCCACTTATGTTCTAAAAACTGCTTCCGACTGTTTCTCCAGGATTGGATCAATGTTAACTTATTGCATCTAGTGCAAGAACAACATCTGGTGTGGTACTTGACATCTCATGATTGACTCAATTGCCTAAGCAAGTGATCTGTCAATCATGCACATCCCTCTCTACTTTAGTCTGTAAGACACCTTTAGAGAGGGTGACTCCGTCACCTGCAGGTACACCACCGAGCCAGGAGTCGTCCATTCTAAATGCTCTTAGAATGCTGTCTAAGTACCCTGATTGGGAAACCACCCAAATCTAGATCTAAAACTATAGATCTAGTAACCAGTATGTTTGATATAATGTCCAAGTCCCATGTGGAGAAACCACTGTATGACGACCAAAGTATAACCGATTGTAGTGTAGGAATATCATTTCCTACTCTGTGTATGTCATCCAAATACCATGACATCACACCCTACTACCTTCTCAACAGATCCATCCCCTATTCTGATGAAGTCAAACCTATGACTGTCACATCATAAATTGATGATCTATCTCCGCTATATCTGCTTTAGTCTACAAATAGACATAAGCTACCTGTCCACCAATGCTTCCGGTGCTCCCACTGACTACGACAACCCTCTGCCAGAGTCATATACACGTACATTTCTAAAACTAGTTTAGAACGACGCTATAATCATCCTCCCGCCGGGTCTCACAGTCTGGAACAACAGCAATGGCAATTGTGGGTAAACAAGAACCTCCCTGCCACCGTCCTTGAGGCTACCGGAGTACCTCTCGGGTGCCTGAGGTTACCCACCTTATCTGCGGAGTGGCCAATGGAATGTCAAACCAGATTGAATCTTTAGGTTCCTATCAAATCTTCAGTAATCGTTTGTGGTTCTGGAATCACTTCCAGTTCTACCATACTCCCACTACTGTTTTCTGAAAAAAAAAATCCTTTTTTAATAAAACTGTGGCGAGTCTAGAACAATATTGCTATTGTTCATCCAGATGGTAGAAAGTCAACCCTCGTCATAGCCTGGGTCAACCCACAAACATGCCATTACAGAAACGTGCCTTGAGTTGTCCAGTGTCTGGTTTTAATCATAAACCGGACAACTCCCCATACCTTAACATCGTTAAGATACGAACTGTTCTATATTCCATATAGGACCAGAGGCACCGATTTAATTGAACCAGATTCAAATCATGCAGCTATATCTAGTGCATGTCAGCTAAATGGAAGGAGGCTGATCAGCATTACACAACTTAGGAGCATTTCCAATTATGAGTAACCTGAAAAAGAAGCAAGATCTCTTTATCATTACTCTCAACTGAATACCATACACAAGTATCTACATCTTCGATCTCTTTGAAGAATCCCGATACTTGCAACACCTGGTTCTCTACTCTATTCAAATACCTATAACTTCTCAAAATTCGGACCCTGTGTTTCCACGAAACATCTGTCTAAAAACTAGAGAAGTCATAAGTAAAACGAATATAGTACGAGGACCAACCCCTCTGTCCTGATGGACCCTGGACAACATACAATACTCTGTATAAGTCCCTTGAGTCTGATAACTCATTCACTGTGTGTCGTAGGTTGAAAACTGTACTTATGGTTAAGAAGAATTACACCGCTGCTAAATGCTCCTTACCTAACCATCCACTGATATAGGTAAATGTCGTAGACATAATTTCAGAAAGGTATATCTTACTCTATGAAAATAGACGTACAGATATATCAATTTGAAAATGGTGCATAAAAGCGGATATTCAAAACCAAATATTTGCCGTCCGGCAAACAACCTAGGTGACTTCCTCAAATATCACCGATTACAACGAATCCCGATATAATGAGGATAGTCACCCAATTCCCAACAACTTACTCCCACTCATCATCTGTAAAACCATACAGATGTGAGAATCGTACCTGGTAAATACATACCCTGGAGTAAGTATCTAATCGGGAAATCAGTTTTCTATTAACAGTACACAGTGAAGCTGAAACATTGAAATGTTTCGTTGGGGTATCCCGGTATTCTTAGTAATGCCTCTTCCAGATTCACGACTGTAACCGTATAGTTCTTTGCCACCTCTCCAAATCCCTTCATATGTCTTTAGTCTTTACCTTCTGCACACCCCTTTAGGCCAAATGGTTTTCTTCCTTCCCTACCGTTCGGCACCAGCCTATGGTTTGGAAGAAGACTATCCAACAGGCATAATGGGTGTACTGTCCTAATCCTAGGAGCACTCGCAACGCGAGAGAGGGTGAGGATAAAAGACAACCGAATAAACCTTATTCCTATTTCTCCTGAACCAGATTCCATCCCCGAACTGGAACAAGTTCCTTTCGAGTTCGTATATAACCATACGATGGAGTATCCAATAAACTGTGGATCTTCGTAGTGATACGGAGCGTCCTGGAGAAATACAAAGGTGATTTAGGATTGGCGAAGGAATTCTTGGTTTGGTCGTGAATATCTGTTGCAATTTACTTTGCCCTCTTACTAATCCCTTGCTTTGTCTGAACTTAATACCTTCTGCACACCATCGTTATGCTAATTGGTTTTCTTCATTCCCTACCGGTCGGCACCAGCCTAAGGTTTGGAAGAAGACTATCCAATTTGCGTAATAGGTGTACTATCTCCTAAACCAAGGACTACTCGCAACCTGAGAGAAGGAAAAAGGAAAAGACAACTGAATAATCCTATCCGTTTCCTCCAGAACCTGAAACCATCCTCGAATAAATTCCTTCGAGTTCGTATCTAACCATACGATGGTTTTGTCCAATGGAAGTGGACGTTTGTAGTAATACGGGGTGTCCTGGAGAAAAAGGGTAAAATTAGGAGTGGCAATGAGGTTCGCAACTCTGACAATCCAAAAGCCAGTGTTTAAGAAGGTTCGGTCAACTTGGTCACTGAGTCATAGTCTTAGGGTCGGGTCAATGGTCGCTGCCAAAGAGAGAGAGAAAAGAAACACTCAGCGTGCACTCTAACCTAGATCAGAAATGGTTACCAATTTATCTAATCTGGAAACCTCCCACTGTACCGTCAAACTCTCCTCCAAACCTGAAAGAAGAATTAGTCGGGATTACCCGAGGAGTAAACTAACTCATCAGTGGGAATCGGGATCCAACTATCATCGCATGATAACGTGACGGAATCCGCTCACGGTATCACACTCCAGAAGGTATGCGCATATCTGGCAAGTTTCAGTTCTTTTGAAACTCCCGATGTGATTTCTGCCCCATGCTCTTATGACCTTGACTTTGGCCAACATATCATAAGTCACATGTCAAGTTCTACCCGTCATTCTCCAGGTTAATTTGAATCCACCCGTACATACTCTTGACTTTGGCCAAAATGGCAGCACGACTGTCCCAAACCAACGCATCTATCTATGCTGCATATGAATAACCAACAGCTACCAAACACTGTGCCTTGACTTTGGCCAACATACACAGCTTGAATACTATTGACCATCCATATGAAACGACGGAGGGCTACGAATGGTTTCTGGCGAAAACCTTTAACGTAATGAACTTGATATCGTCGAAGGAACGGATAGCTTTTTAAAAATATAGTGACGAAAACCGTTGCTAAAGAGGTCACTCCCGGTGAAGGGATCTCGGCTCTTTCCCCGTAGAATGGGGTGCAGGATATTCCAAATGAATACCGCGATGCAAAGCAAAAGTAATCGGCTATAGTGAAGTCATTGCCCTGACGCAAACTTTTGTCCAAGGGGTCACTCCCGGTGAAGGGATCTCGGCCCTTGCCTCGTCGACTGAGGAGCAGGATATTCCAACTGAATATCACGTTGCAAAACAAAAGTGAACGTCCTTACAATAACAGCTTTTTGAAAAGTGTTCCAACAACATCAGATTAGGTTTGTTTTTAACTTGCATTGATCAGAATCAACGTAGTCCCATCAATTGATCACACCAAAAAGAACGAAAATATACTGATGTACGTATATGCCATCCGCATTCGCCACTGGGTCCCGTCATTACCCGTTAGGTTAGCTAACTAACGACAGAGCGGGGACTGGACTAGCGCGGATGCAAAACATATACAACATCTACTAATATATATACCAATATATTATATTCGCTCAAGGCGTGATAAAATGCAACATCACAGAAATGTACAGCATCACAGAACAATACAGATATCTGGGATCCCCGGGTTTCACAGAGCCACTACTGAAACCCGACGTTCCCCTGGTCGTGTGGATAGCCTGCGCAATGAAATCCTAGACCCCTACGGGCGCGGCAAGTTACCCGCCAAAACCTGAAGCGAGGCAGCCCCTTTCAGCACCGTGAATGGACCACCCAGCACTTGACGGAATCCGGTAACTTGGGCACCCCTCCTGGGTCAACCTGTACCCCCTACGAGTGCGGCGAATAGCCCGCCAATCCTAGAGTGAAGCCCCCTCCGTCTCAATGCCATGAGATGCGGGCTTGTTGCCTTCTAGAATCCGGCTATCCGTGCACCCCTCCTCGGGGTAACCCTAGTACAGAAAGTAAAATATACATACAACGGGTACATCGACCGCAACCAGGTCGTGCCCCAAAATAATAATACAATCAGGCAGTGATGGCAATCCACATGTTGGACGCTTGCCCCGCAATATCAAATGTACATAATACAACAAAACTGTACTAGCATTGCATCCAGGCTTTCCCCCACGACCGATCCGCAACATCACAGCAAAAACAGAACATCAACGTGAAAGTCACGTTCGCAAATCCGTCTAACCGGGCTATAGCAGTTAGACCGGATTTACCGATCAAGTGACACTCACGGTCGCAGATATAATGTAAATACTGTGAAAAATGTGTTTAAAATATCCGATCAATCAAAATTATAATAAGTGGGCCCCAAGCGCTACTGTAGCACATCAAGAAAATCTGGGCCCAATATTAATATTCCAAAACCCCAATTTTAATCCCAGAAAGGAACTGTAGAAATTTGGTGCAGGGATCTCCACAGTGTGCGGCGGAACCGCGGCGAGAAGGGGGTGTTTGCGGCGGTTCCGCGCTCCCACAGTGGAATCACTTCATCGAATTTTTACAGACCTCTTATAATCTCCAGTACATCAATTTTATACAACCTGGAAAATTTTTTGGAGACAAAAAATTTCAACAGAAAACTGTCGCTTTGAAAAACTCGGTTTTGGAACTTTTTGATCGATCGGAAATGCAAACACATTACACAAAGCTAGACTAAGTTAATGGCGAGGCTCTGATACCACTGTAAGTGCACGGCGGCGCCCCGGCCGTCAATCCGACGGCCAAATGCGGAAGCGGTGATAAACTTTAATTTTTCTTGAACTGGCAAACCGCCGCGCACTAATACCCGGATCGAACCACTAACTAGTCCTAGCTAACTACAAGATGGGGAAGAGAGATATACCGACTGATCCAAGTCCTCCGGTCTTCTCGTCGTCGTCCCGATCTCCTGCGGAAGCTCCAGTCTCCACCTTGTCGCCGGAAGTGCACCACATCGCCTACTTCTTTTACGGGCTCCCACCTCAATGCCGAGGCAACTCGGGCACGAAGCTGGCTAGTCGACGTGCCCAAGATTCGCTGTAGAATGTGTAGTGAGCCATGTCTCTTTGGGGTTTATGAGGTTGCCATGTTGGAGGAATTTTGCACAAAAATACTCATGGATGCTTGCTAAGAGAAACAAATGAGCACCTCATGAAAAATGAGCTCGGCCAGCCAAAGAATTGTGCTCTCTGAAAAATGAATGAAGCATGCTCTCTCTCTCTCTCTGGAAAATGAATGTGTGAAGGTTGCATAAATTAATACCAAGGAGAAAAAGAAATTATTCCTTCACAGCACACACAATGGGGGGGGGGGTTCCACCAAAATCACATGAAGAAAATTTTCCCACCAAAAATTAACCCCTCCCTCCACTCCTAAACAGTGGCCGGCCCCATACAAAATCCAAGTGGAAAAAGAATTGATAAAGATAAGGTCACACCAAATCAAAACCCACACTCAACCACCTACCACCAACCTCATCATCAACTACCATGATGAGCCAAAAGTCAAGCCATGATGGAAAAGAAAGAGTCAAAGGATGGGCTCCATCATGAAACCATCATGATATAAATATATGCAAAGAACACCCTCCACAAATGCCTATTTGCAACAATGCAAATAAGCCCTCCTCCACCAATCTTCGGCCAATGAACGATACAAAGGAAATCGGCCGAAACGAAAAGCAAACTGGCAACTCCAGAAAACTGGTCCCGTAATAAATTACAGGAAAACCCCGATACTGTGCATACACACCCGTATTTGTATTCCGACCGAAATACAAATGCAATGAGACAAAATCTACACTGTACTATACTAGGATCCGGCTTAAACCAAAACCGGCTAGTAATATCCGTTCGATCCTGATCCGTGCAATACCGCACGTATCTGATCGAACCCTGCCATATACCCATACGGCCTGTAGTACAAACTGTCCGATCCTGATCCGTGCAATACCGCACGTATCTGATCGGACCTTGCCATATCTCCATACGGCCTCTACAACCTTTCGCCCGAAAGCTGAGTAACTGAATATGGGGGACTCTAAAGACTCGTCAACACCTTGGTTATGGATTTAACCACTAGCACGTCAGAGGTATAAGCCAATACGTAACGGGCCACCAGGTATTGACTAAAAGGGACGTCTGTGAGCGAACTCAGCCTGACAACCCTACTGAGCCTGTCAGTGACAATATCCGTACAGTCCGGTCCGTTCGTCTATGAGTATCGCATGGCGGGCCTAGGGGGTTGGTGAAAGTCAGACCCCCAAAAGCGGTACAAGTCGTGTCGGAGTGTAGCCCAGAACACCCTGAGATACTACTGGAATACCTATCAGTAAATCTCCTTGCCTCGGCCGAGGGCTTCGTGTAATGGCTCTCCTAGACACAGCATGACCTCACCCCCAATACCGGGAGAGACGAACCCCTGAAGATACGCTCACTGCCTCCATGTGGCTAGGGACTGTACCCAACTAAAACCTGTTTGCACGAGTCCTTTGAGCCGTGGTTGGGTAGTAATCAAAGTACAGTAGGAACTCACACGAGACAAATGACGATCCCCAGGTCGATGAACTAACCTGTACACATGTCACCAGGGAACTGCCATCTGACGTCTGGTATATGACCAACTAGCATGTTCCCGGCGAGTCCTGTCCGGTGTACTCATAACCCAATGAGCACCTGTATACATCTTAGGTGATCCAACTGACACCAGTGGCTTGTGAGACCGGCCACCGCCCCTCGTCGGGGTCTTGACTGTATACACTAGTCTACTCTGGAGTATCGATGCCCTATCTCGAAACTCACACGACTAGGGACCATTTAAGGATGTGCTTATAGACTACCAGCTCCCACGTATATGATCACCCTCATACTGCTGGTGGTCAAGCAAGAATCCTAGGGGCTCTATCAACGTGTAATAGCGACTTGTCAGGTCACCTAAAGTAGTACACGATGATAAAGGTAAACCAGATAGCATACTATCATCATGTGTAAGACTGTCCTATCGGGATAGGTCCTCCATCAATCATTGTAATCACGTGCCTGTGATCGAATAATTGAATCTGAGGGCACTATCTTCAACACAGTCTTAGTCGGAACTCGGTTCAAAAGGTATGCAGCCGATTCTAGCGCATACCCCCAGAATGATCGCGGTAACTCAGTGTTACTCATCATGGACCGAACCATATCCAATAGGGTTCGGTTCCGTCTCTCCGATACACCGTTATGTTGCGGAGTGTATAGAGGAGTAAGCTGAGAGAGAATTCCGTTCTTTTTTAAATAGTCCAGGAACTCGGCACTTAAGTATTCTCCACCTCGATCCGATCTTAGAATCTTAATACTTTTGCTGGTTTGTTTTTCTACTTCATTCTTATATTCCTGGAACTTTCCAAAGGCTTCGGACTTATGTTTCATTAAGAAGACATAACCGTACCTTGAAAAGTCATCCGTAAAAGTAATGAAGTAAGAATAACCGCTTCGCGCATGTGTAGACATTGGACCGCACACGTCGCTGTGTACGGGTCCCAAGAGCTCGCTCGCTCTTACTCCATGTCCAGTGAACGGAGTTTTTGTCATCTTTCCTTTGAGACAGGATTGACAAGTGGCATACGATTGATATTCGAACGGATTCAAATATCCTTCTGTATGTAACTTCGTCAACCTTCTTTCATTGATGTGACCCGGTCTACAATGCCATAAGAAAGTCTGATTTATTTCCGGAGACTTTCTTTTGTGTGTATTCTGGACATTGAAAATCTGTGGTTGGTTTAATATGTATATACCATTGCTCAATGTACCTGACCTAATCAAAACTTGATTAAGGTGAATGTTTACAACATTACTTACAAACGCAAATTCATAACCTTCTTTAGAAACTAAAGATACAGAAATGATATTACAAGTTGCGTTGGGTACAAAAAAGCAATTACGCAAAACCAATACATGTCCATCTGACATTCCCAGGTGATAGTTCCACACGGCCTTAGCAACCATGCTAGCTCCGTTTGCAACTCTGAGGGTCATGTCACCTGCCTTCAAAACCCTACGGTTTCTCAACGCCTGCAAAGAATTATAGATATGAGATCCTGATCCGGTATCCAATACCCAGGAAGTAGAGTTTATTGAAAGACAGTTTTCAATAACATACACACCTGAAGCTGAAGCCGCAACCTGCTTCAATTCCTGTGTTCTGGCTTTCCACGCCCTGCAATCATTCTTCCAGTGACCTTTCTTATGACAATAGAAGCATTCTTCCTTATCCACAAGCTTCCCCGCTATCTTTGTTGCTTTAGCTTTTCCCTTCGTATCCACTTTACTAACACCGCCTCTTGGTTTGGCGGGGGCTTTCTTCTTCTTTCCCTTGGCTTTCGCCTTGGACCTAGATGAAGATGATCCTCCTACAAACAAAGTGGATGTTTCCCTACCTTTCTGTAGGGTGCCCTCTGCGCTCCTCAGCATGTTGAGGAGCTCTGAAAGTTCAACTTCTTTTTATTATAAGTTGAAGTTCAGTATAAACTGGGCGTAAGTGGAAGGAAGGGACTGGAGAATCAAGTCCGTATAGAGCTCATTCTCCAACGTGGTTCCAAGTTCCGCGAGCTCCTCAATGAAGCAAATCATCTTAAGCACGTGTTCCGCTACCGATGATCCGATGGCCAACCTTGCCGAAAATAACTTCTTCGACACTTCGTATCTTGCGATACGAGATTGCTCTCCATACAGTTCTTTTGTATGGAGAAATATGGATTCAAGGTCCATATTCTCGTGCTTCCTCTGATGTTCGTTGTCCATCGAGGCAAGTACGAGGCACTTGGCCTTCGCGCAATCAATCTTCCAGGTCTTACGGATTTCCTTATCCGCGACGCTGGAGGTGGGACTTGGGACACGGGGAGCTTTGGTGGTAAGAAGATACCCCAGCTTGTCGTAAGTGATTGCCATTTTGACATTCCTGAGCCAATCTTTGTAGTTTGGCCCTGTCAGTATGTTTTTATCTAGGAGTAACTTAAGTCCAGTTATGTCGATTGGTCGCTGCAATTAGGAGAGAGAAGAAGAAACACTCAGCATGATGCTCTTGCAAGTTTAGAGTGGTTTTTAGTTTGTCTAAACAGGATGGCTCCCACTATTTCTCGAATCCCTCCTCAAACCATAAAGGAAGAATTAGTCAGGATCAATCTCACCGCACAATACTTGCTTAACCGTTCAGCCAGGCCAGTGTCGGTACTTCGAGGGAGGTTTTCCAACGCTTTCGCGAAGTTCCTTAATTAAATAACCTCTTTTCCCTGGGGGCGTAGCCCCGCTAACACCTTTCTAGGCACCTACTAGGTTTATAGCATTGATCGTTTAGTGAAAAATTTCCCGGGGAGTAGCATATACTCACAGTAGGATCGGGATCCAAATATCATCGTGTGACGAAACTGAAGGAATCCTACCAGAATCATCACACTCCAAATGGTATGCAACACTAGCAAGTTTCAGTTCTTTTGAAACTCCCGATGTGGATTTTTGCCCCATGCTCTTATGACCTTGGCGTGAGGTCAAAATGTCATAAGTCACATGTCAAGTTCTTCCCATCATTATCCAGGTTAATTTGAACCCACCCGTACATACCTTTGACGTAGGCCAAAATGGTAGTACGACTGTCTCAAACCAACGCTTTCTATCTATGCAACAGATAAATATCCGGCAGCTACCAATCACTATGCCTTGGCGTGAGGTCAAAATACATAGCTTGAATACTACCGAATATTCAACTGAAATGATGGAGGGCTACGGATGGTTTTGGCGAAACCGTGAACGTAGTGAACTTGATATGGTCGATGGAACGAGATAGCTTTTAAAAGGAATGGCTCAAGCTCCGCATTTAAAAGTTAGTTTTGAAAAGAACCGAGTGGTTTTTCGAAAGTGTTCCAACGACTTTTACATGGTTTATTTTCTTGCATTAGTTCTTTTAATGCATGATATTCTTGCATTAGTTCTTTTAATGCGTCCCATCATTTAATCCTACCATTGCAGAAAACAACCAAAATATGACGTACGCTTATGCCATTCGCATTTGCCACGGGGCCCCGTCATTACCCGTTAGGTTACTTAACTAACGACAGAGCGGGGGCTGGGCTAGCGCGGCTGTAAAACATAAGCAACGCCTAAATAATATCATATATAGATATATTGCAATGATAGACATTTCAGATCACAGATGAACACATTGGATATACTAGGAAGCTGCAATTCGTACGAGCCTGTAACGAAAAGCAGATTACACGGTCACGGTGAATAGCCAATACCCCACCCAAGACCCCTACGGGTGCGGCAAACTACCCGCCAAGTACCCGAAGCGAAGCAACCTCCCTCATCCCCGTGAGTAGGCCACTCGGCACTTCGACATACCCGGTAGTTTGTGCACCCCTCCATAGGTCTATCCTAGGAGCAAAAACAGTAAAAAGAAATTATACAATGACGGCTACAACCCCGACCCGGTCGTGCGGCCATACAAATAATTATTACATCAATTTACAAATTTACATGAATTGAAAGAAAAGAAAACTCTCGTCTCACAACCCCCGGCTATTCACCCGCGACAATCCAATGAATTCATATACACATTCCAGCAACATTACAGATCACAGAGTTGTATAACCCCCATTAATCGACATATAGCGATTAGTAGACGTTCAATACAAATATCACATCACAGAAAAACCCGTCAGCTCAAGTCTTTTAGAAGTTCGATCAAAAATACGGATTTATAGGCCCCAAATACAAAATTTTCGTTCTGGAAAATCTGGGCAGAAAATACATATTCCAAAAATCCCAAAACAACCCCAGAAATACACTGCACCAAAGATAGACCCCGACCGAGTCAACTCGGCCGCGGAACCGCGGCGGGAGCGTGCTCCCGCCGCATTTCCGCGGCGCTTTGAATCGATCGTGGGACCAAATTTGGTGGTTATTCTTTAAAAAGCCTGAGCCGATTTTTAAGATGAAAATAATCAACTTTTGAACAGAATAAAAATCGGCAGAATCTGGACATTTTTGGGTTCGTTTTGCGACTTTTCTTTGATCGATCTTTTAGCTACTTTGCTAACATGTTAGATAGAGTTTAACTAGGCTCTGATACCACTGTAAGTCCATGCTACCTCTCCCGGTACTTTCGGGCATGCGGAATTTGATAAAAACGATTTTCTTAGAGGTGGTAACATGGACTTAAAACCCGGATCTTGGTTAAACATCTAACTAACAACCTAACTACGAGTTGCTAACTACTCGGTTAGGGGGTTATACCTTTCTATTTCTCGAACTCCTTCGTCTTCAAGCTTCGATGGTCGTCCGGATCGCCTTCACTCCGTCGTCTCCTTGCGCCGAAGATAGATCCACCTCGAAAGCTTCAACCTTTGGCTCCTTCTTCGGTCTTTGAAGAAAATAGTTCACTTGGTTTGCTAAACCTTGTGAACTAGAGTGAGTAGAGAAGAGTTTGTATGGGATTTTATCTATGGTTCTTGGTTCTCAACTCATGAGACAAGTGAACCATAGAGTCAAGAGAGGGAGAGCAAGAGGAGGAAGATGAGAGCTCAAGAACAAGAGAGAGAATGAGCATGGAAGAATGAGAGAAGACTTTTCTCATTTGGCTCTCATAATCCAAAACAATCATAACACTTCATATCAATCAAGTATTATGTGATTGTTTAAGCAACCATAGCCATATCATTTCATGCACTCATTTTGCACAAAAGAGCAAGCAAGCAAAAGTCTTTGCCATGAAATTATAGCTATAGTTATCATGATGGTCAACTAGTCAAGCCTAGTCAACCGGTCAACAAAGTCAACAAGTCAACAAAAGTCAACAAGTCAACAAAGTCAATCCCTCAACAACCATATCACCATAATACTTAATTAATATAATTGTTAATCACATATCATATTCTCATTAGGGTTGAGCAAAAAGTCAATAGTCAACTGTCAGCGGTCAACAACCCTAATGAGAATCCTCTGCCTCTGTCTCTCCGTCAACTGTGCATACACACCCGCATCCGCGTTCCGAGGAACACGAATACAAAATGGATAAATCCAATCCCAATACATACACTAGGATCTGGCTTAAACCAAATCCCGCTAGTGTAAACTGTCCGGACACTGTACGTGCATAAGTGCACGGATGTGACCGAACCCTGTCGCAAAACCATGCGACCTGTCGCAAAACCATGCAACCTCTACTCTTTTGCCTAAAGGCGAATAGCTTTCTGTTTGGGACTCTAAAGACTCGACACTACGCTGGCAGTGGGTTTAACCACAGACCGCAAGCGGCACTAGCTGTGCGTAACGGTCCCCAGGTAGATGCCGACAAGAAGACTGACGAGGTGAAACCCATCTGAACTCCTACTGAGCCTGAATGTGACATTCTCCGTACTGTCCAGTCTGTTCGTCTGATACATCGCATGGCGGGCCTAGGGGGCGGTAAACGTCAGTCCCCTAATAGCGGTACAAGTCGTGTCGGAGTGAAGCCCAAAACACCCTGAGATAACACTGGAAGCCTACCAGTATATCTCGATTGCCCTGGCCAGGGACTACTCGTGTAATGGCTCTCCTAGACACAGCGCGATGTTAACCCCCAATACCGGGAGAGATGAATCCTGTCTAACCGTCACTGCCTCCATGTGCTTCGGGACTGCACCCAACTACCACCTGTTTGCACGACTCCTTTGAGCCGTGGTAGAGTAGTAATCAAAGTACAGTGAGAACACACTCGAGGCGAAGTGACAGTGTCAAGTCAGCGGACTAAGCTGTACTCATGTCACCTGGGAACTGATAACCGACGATAGGTATAATACCAACCGGTCAGTTCCCGACGAGTCCTGTCCATTGTACTCGTAACCCAACGAGCACCCGCATACTATCTCCAGTACGACGTACTGACGGCTGTGGGACAGACCGTCTCCCACTCTGGGATGAGAAGCGCATGCGCTAGTCTACTCCGGAGTATCAATGCCCTGTCTCGATAGTCCTGCGACTAGGGACCTGCATAAGGATGTGCTTATAGATTACCCAGCCCCCACTAGTGTGACTGCCATCACAACGCTGGTAATCAAGCAAAGATCCTAAGGGCTCCACTAATGTGTATATGTGATATACTAAAATAAACACAAGTAAACATTGAAGTAGAAACAAACCAAGTAGCATACTACTATTTTGAGCAAGATTGTATATACAAGGTGAATATCCCAAGATTCCATTAAGTAATATACAAACTAGTATGATACAGTAATGGCCTCTAGGGCATATACACTAACATGTTTTAGGTGACCTTACTGGTCGCTATTACACGTTGATAGAGCCCCTAGGATTCTTGCTTGACTGCCGGCAGTATGAGGGCGATCATATACGTGGGAGCTAGGGTCTATAAGCATATCCTTAAAAGGTCCCTAGTCGTGGGAGTTTCGAGACAGGGCATCGATACTCCAGAGTAGACTAGTGTATACAGTCGAGACCCCGACGAGGGGCGGTGGCCGGTCTCACAAGCCACTGGTGTCAGTTGGTTCACCTAAGATGTATACAGGTGCTCATTGGGTTATGAGTACACCGGACATGACTGGTCGGGAACATGCTAGTTGGTCTTATACCTGACGTCAGATTGCGGTTCCCTGGTGACATGTGTACAGGTTAGTTCATCGACCTGAGATTGTCATTTGTCTCGTGTGAGTTCCCACTGTACTTTGATTACTACTTTACCACGCTCAAAGAAGACGTGCAAACATGTTTTAGTTGGGTACAGTCCCGAGCCCATGGAGGCAGTGAGCGGATCTGCAGGGGTTCGTCTCTCCCGGTATTGGGGGTGAGGTCGGGCTGTGTCTAGGAGAGCCATTACACTAAGTCCTTGGCCAAGGCAGGAGATTTACTGGTAGGTATTCCAGTAGTATCTCAGGGTGTTCTGGGCTACACCCCGACACGACTTGTACCGCTTTTGGGGGTCTGACTTTTACCAACCCCTAGGCCCGCCATGCGATGCTCATAGACAAACGGATCGGACTGTACGGATATTGTCACTGACAGGCTCAGTAGGGTATCAGGATGAGTTCGCTCATCGACGTCCCTTTTGGTCAATACCTGGTAGCCCGTTACGTATGGCTAATACCTCTGACTTGCTAGTGGTTAAATCCACAGCCAAAGTGTTGACGAGTCTTTAGAGTCCCCCACAGACCGTTTCTCAAGTTTCGGGCAAAACGCTGTAGAGGCCGTATGGAGATATGGCAGGGTTCGATCATATACATGCGGTATTGCACGGATCATGATCGGACAGATAATACTAGCGGACTTTGGTTTAAGCCGGATCCTAGTATAGTACAGTGTAGATTTTGTCTCATTGCATTTGTATTCGGTCGGAATACAAATACGGGTATGTATATATAGTCGCGGGGTTTTCCTGTAATTTTTTACGGGATCGGTTTTTTGAAGTTGCCAGTTTGTTTTCCGTTTCGGCCATTTTCCTTTGTTTCTTTCCTTGGCTGAAAATTGGTGGAGGAGGGGTTATTTGCAAATGTGCATATTGGTATTGTGGAGTGTGGTCTTTGTGAATTGTTGCTTCATGATGATTCTACCATCCTTTGACCTTCATTTGTTCATCATTGTTTGACTTTTGAGTTGTGATGGTTGTTGAAGATGTGACTTGGTTGTGATCATTATTCATTATGATAACCTTTTCTCTTTCTTGCATTATTTTTTTGGGGCTCATTCATTCATTGATCCACTCTCTCTCTCTCTCTCCTAGCATGAGGCCGGCCATTTTGAGGGGGGCTGTCCAATATTTTTAGGAAGGGAATTGGTCTCATTTGGCTTGCAAAAAATCATATAGCTCCATCTCAAAAGCTCATCTCCTTCTCCACTAAAACCATGGCAACTTCTTAAACCCCTTGAGACAAAGAGTTCTACACTAGCCTACAGCATTCTTGGACATGTCGACTCGCCAACTTTGTGCCCGAGTTGCCTCGGTCCAGAGGTGGGAGCCCGTAAAAGAACCCGGCGATGTGATGCCCTTCCGACGAGGAGATGAAGACCGGAGATTCCGCGGGGAGATCGGGATGACGACGAGAAGACCGAAGGACACGGATCGCTCGGTATATCTCTCTACCCCTTCTCTTGTTAGCTAGGAGTAGGTTAATGGCCCGATCTGGGTTTTTAGTACGCGGTAGCGCCAGTTTACAAGTTTTGTAAAAGTATCGTTTCCGCATTTTGGCCTCCTTCAGACGGCCGGGGCGCTGCCGTGCACTTACAAGTTATTTAGCTCTTATCCCCGGGAGGGTCAGCAGTTTTCATCTAGATGTTGCCAATGCGGGAGTTTGTATCATCGGGTTCGAGATTGTACTGAGACACTTGAGGGCAAGGCAGCTGTACCGCAGGTTACCTTACCACCTTCTCCACCTCAGAGATTGTTGCCTCTTATGCCTGTTGTTGATCCGCGTCAGACCCATGCTCAGAGAGGTCGTGGTCGCGACGGTTTTGTTCCTGGAGGACAGAGTGGCAAAGGCAGAGGACAACTAGTTGCTGTAGGGTTAGTATAGCACATTGTGAAGGTTTTGGCAAGCATCAATCATGCTACTTTAAAATTTTGGGGTGCTAAACAAACCCTAACCAAGATCTTAACTAGAGACTTCGGGTAAACATAACAAGTAAACAACTTTACTTCTAAGAGTTTGGGATTACAACTTTGTAGTCCGTTCCTTCGCTTCATAAACTCCGTGTTGAGGTCCCTTCGCCGCGATCATCATGTACCCGGACTCTAGAGAGGCTCCATGAAGAGAAAGATGCAAGCTTGCTTCCAATCTTCAACAACTAAGATGATCAACATTGAAGAATCTCAAACCCAAGCTCTTGCTTCACTAATCAAGTATTAGCAAAGCAAACACCCTAATCTAAGTGGCTAGAATATATGAGGATGATGAAGTAGGAATTTTTCTCATTTTTGTTTTCAATTTCTCACTTATAAACACCACAAAAGAAAAAGCTAGTGAAGGTTTTCTTCATAGAAGAAAGAAGAAGAAGATGAAGCATTTCTTTTTGTGATGAATAATGAAAATCATTGTTGTGGTTACAAAACCAACCATGGGTTAAGAATGAAGGCTTAACCCTTGTAGAGCATCAACCAGCGTAAAGGGTTTGGGTTGGGTTAAGAAATATCTAGACAAAATATCAAAGGTCAAAGTCAAAGCTTCAAGAAGCTTCATGAAAGCTTCATCCAAGCATAACCCTAATCCAAACCCTAACCATGTTTAAACTCCACAAAACCTTGGCCAAGGTAGTCGAGAATTACTGATTCGGATCAGTAGTTTCTTAAGTAGTGATGGGTTTCATACCGACACAAATTATCGCGTTGTTAGGGGTCTGACTTTATCCATCCCCCTAGACCCGATATGCGATACTCTTAGACGAACATACCGAACTGTATGGATATTGTCACTGTTAGGCTCAGTAGGGTTCCTAGACGAGTTTGCTCATCGGTTTCCCTCGCTCAATACCTCGGCAGCCGTTACGCACAGCTAGTGCCACTGACATGCTTGTGGTTAAATCCACGGCCAGCATATTGATGAGTCATTAGAGTCCCGCACAGACAGTTTCCAAAGTTCGGGCGAAACGTTGTTGAGGCCGTATGGTTTTATGGCAGGTTTCGATCATATACGTGCACTTGTGCACGGATCATGATCGGACGGATCATACTAGTGGGCTTTGGTTTAAGCCGGATCCTAATATTAGATTTTTTGGATTACTTTAGTCTCATTGTATTCGCATTCAGTCAGAATGTGGATGCAGGTATGTATATACAGGTGGGGGGTATCCTTGTGATCCGTCACGAGTTTACTTCAGATGTTGTCATTCTCGTTTTGAATTAAACATTTTGGTTTAAATGTTTTGTAGTGGAAATTATGAGTGGAAATCATAATGAAGAGAAATTAATGTGGCATGTGCATGGGTGATGACTCATGGTCTTATGTTTTATGCTATGTCAACATTTGTGATTGATTATTGTGTTGAAATGATGTGTGGAGAGAGAATGGACAGCCACAAGTAGTGGGGTTGGTCTTGAGATTTAGTAAAAGTGCTCACTTTTTTCATTCCAACACAATAATAAGTCTAGCTCTTCTTCTTCTTCCTTCTCTAGCTCACAAGTTTCATCCATAGCTTCATCTTCAACCTCCATCCATACAATCTTATGAGTTGAGAATCAATGGATGCTTGAGACAAAGTTATCACACACATTCTCTACTTCACCTTGGATATGTCGGCTAGCAAAGTTCATGTCCGAGTTGCTTCGGTTTGAAGCGGGAGCCCGTAAAAAGACTTCTTGATGTGGTGCCACTTCGACGAGGAGGCCGTAGATCGAGCGAGATCGAAGATGACGCGAGGAGCTAGGGATGGCGGCTACAGACCGAAGGACACGGATCGATCGGTATAGCCATTCTAACTTCTTTGTATATTGCTAGTTAACGGTTAATGGAACGATCCGGGTATTTGGTTATGGTAGCGCCAAGTTTTGAAAAGTTTTTGTTCCGCATTTGGCCTCGGAATGACGGTCGGGGCGCTGCCGTAACCCAACAGAATGATTATGGATTAATTTGTCTTAATAACCCTAGGTTTCTCAACTCATGAGAGCTATTAGGGTTTGAGGAAGAAGAAGAGATCTCAAGAGAGATGAAAGTGTTGTGATAAGAATGATATGAAGAATGGCTAAGTGTTGATGACTATGAAGCAAATCATTTCCCACAAAACAATAACATAATGCCACCATGCCTCAATAGACATCCAAATATAATGTGTCACCAAGTAGCCATGCTTCAATCATGTCCAAGATAACACCTCATTTCTCCACCTCATTATCCATTTAAATAAATGGATTAAAAGAAAATGAGGTGTCTTCTTCTAGAAGCATTCTTGTGAAATTACAAGAATACCCTTCACCGTATATACATACCCGTATTCGTATTCCGAAAAATACGAATACCAAGAGACGAAAATAATCCAACAATATAATACTAGGACCCGGCTTAAACCAAAGCCCACCAGTATTATCCGTCCGAACATCATTCTTGCACAAGTACACGTATATGATCGGAACCCTGCCGTAAAACCATACGGCCCTACATCGTTTCGCCCGAAGTAGGGAAACCTTCTGTGTTGGACTTTAAAGACTCGACAGTACGCTGGCAGTGGGTTTAACCACAAGCATGTCAGCGGTACTAGCTGCACGTAACGGCTACCCAGGTATTTGTCGATAAGAAGGCCGATAAGCAAACTCATCCGAACTCCTACTGAGCCTATCTGTGACAATCTCCGTACAGTCTGGTCTGCTCGTCTAAGATACTCCCATATCAGGCCTAGGGAGATGGTAATCGTCAGACCCCCTAACATCGCAATAAGTCGTGCTGGATTAGAGCCCAACACACCCTGATAAACTACTGGAGTACCTACCAGTAAATCTTGATTGCCCTGGCCAGGGACTTTGTGTAATGGCTTTCTGAACACAGCGCGATATCAACCCCCAATACTGGGAGAGACGAATCGTATCTAACCGCTACTGTCTGTAAGTGCTTCGGGACTGCACCTAACTACTACCTGTTTGCACGACTCCTTTGAGCCGTGGTAGGGTAGTAATCTAAGAACAGTGGGAACACACTCGAGACGAACTAGCGATGTCAAGTCAATGGACTAAGCTGTACTCATGTTACCTAGGAACTGCTACCTGACGATAGGTATAATACCAACCAGCAGTTCCCTACGAGTCCATCCGGTGTTACGCATAACCCAATGAGCACCCGTATACTATCTCCAATACGACATACTAATGGCTGTGGGACAGACCATCTTCTCTGCTGGGATGAGAAGCGTATACATTAGTCTACTCTGTAGTATCGATGCCCCATCTCGATAATCCTATGACTAGGGACCTTTATAAGGATGTGCTTATAGACTACCCAGCCCATACTAGTGTGACTGCTGTAGGGTTCCGCAGCACCGTTGCTGTGTTTCGGGAGGCATTGACCATGCCGTTTTCAATTTTTTGGCATGCTAAAGAACCCTATCCTAGAATATTAAGTAGAGAATTAGACAAAACTAGTATGTAAACATCTTTACATCTAAGTGAACAAAGAATACAACCTTTGTAGACCGGTCCTTCACTTCAATAGCTCCGTATAGTAGTCCCTTCGCTCTAAGTAGTGAACTCCCGGACTCTAGAAAGGCTCCACAAGTTGAAAGGAACAAACTTGCTTGAAGTTTTCGAGGCCGAAGATGATCTACGTCGAGGAGACACCAACTCAAGCTACCTCTTCACTAATTAGGAATTAGTGAAACAAACAACCTAAACTAAAGGGCTAGTCTAGTGTAGGTTGATGAAGTAGGAATTTTTCTCGCTTTAGAAAAAAATTTCTCACTTATTTTCTTCACCTCCCAAAAAGCTAGAGAGCTTGAGGAAGGAGATGAAGAAAAGAAACCATGGAAAAAACTAAGTGTAGAATGATAACCATGGGTGAGTTAATATCATATACTAATCCTTGTAGAGACTAAACCATGGCAAATCTTAATGGTTGGGTTAATAAATATCTTAAGTAAAACAAAATTAGTGGACTTAGTCAATGGTTCCACAAGCTTCAACCATGTGAATAATTTCCAACTAATTATGATTTACTTCAAATAATAAAACCCTTCATTATGTTAAGCATGGTGTGAGTCTCATACACCCATGTTGCATGTAGCAATAAGCATGACACAATAATATATATCACATATATATTAAGTGTACATACTAGTGAGAAAAAGAAATGCTTAAGTAAGCTAATATTAGTTAATATAAGTTAATATATCAAATATATAATTATACATTAAAATATTAAATCAACACTTGATTTAATAATCCGGCTATATTACATATAACCGACTAATATCATATGTTTCAACTTTATCGAATCAACACTTGATTCGATAACCCGGCTATATCATATATAACCGACCGGTATCACATATTGCGAGAATAGAATACGGTATCACATACGTGCATTAATCTCGGTCCCGCACATATCACATATGTGCTCCTACTTCGTTTCTCTTGAGCCAGGAAACCTCTGTGTAGGACTCTAAAGACTCATCAATACGCCGGCAGTAGGTGATGATCATATCAGTCACCCATAAGCCGTCAGCGGTACTAACTGGACGTAACGACTACCCGGGTATTGAGCGATCAGAAGATCAACAAGCAAACCTGCTCATACTCCTGCGAATTCAATAAGTAACACTACCGTACAGTCTAGTCTCTTCGTATGATATGTCGCATATCACAGCCTGGGGGTGGTAAACGTAAGACCCCAATAGCCTGATAAGTCATGCCGATGTGAGGCTCATAACGATTCGAGAAACTACTGATAACACTTACCAGTAAATCTCAGCAACCTTGGCTAGGGATTTCCTATTATGGCCAATCGAGCATAGCGCAACATCAACCCCCAATACCGGGAGAGACGAAATCCCCTCCTATCGCTCATTGCCTCCATGTGACCCGGGACTGTACCCAAAAACCACCGTTTTGCATGTTCTCTTGAACGTGGTAAGGTGGAAATCAAAGCACAGTGGGAATCACACAAGACTCTTTGACGATCTCAGGTCTACAGACTAACCTGTACCAGTGTTACCAGAGAACTGCTATCTGACGTGAGGTATAATACCATCTAGGAGTTCTCGATGAGTCCGTTTAGTGTACCCAGTCTCCATTGAGCACCCATATACCATCTCTGATGTCAAACACCAATGGATATGGGATCATCCATCGCCCATCACATGGGTTGAGAAGCGTATACGCTAGTCTATTCTGGAATATCGATGCCCCGTCTCGATATTCCTACGACTAGGAACTTTTGAAGAATGTACTTACCGACTACCCTTGCCCCGCTAGTATGATCTGCATCATAATCCTGGTAGTCAAGTACTCATCCTAAGGTCTTTATTAACATATAATAGAGAGACAATAAATGTACATGTTAAGATAAAGAGCAACCATATAGCATACTATCATGTCGAGCAAGAAATTCCTCCCTATATATGTCCAAGCATCCACTATAATATACATTACATGTATAATAATGGCCTTTAGGGCATACATATAACTAACAATCTCCCACTTGCACTAAGGCTATTTGTTGTAGTATCTCATACTCAGCGCCCCATAAAAGTCTCTCTAGGGAAAGGCCTCTGTGAGTAAATCCGCCGTGTTATCCTTCGCGTCAACTCTCCTTACCTTGATCCCTTGGAGATCAACCATCTCCCTGATCAGGTGATACTGTCCTCAGAGTATGTCTGGATTGCTGATGGGACCGGCGTTCCTAGGCCAAAGCCACAACTCCATTGTTGTCACAATAACAGTTATTGGATGCTTAATGGTAGGAACCATGTTCATCTTATGAACAATAAATGTCCAAACACCCACTTTGGAAGTATCGTTGGTAGTGATGTATTCAGCCTTTATCATCTAGTTTGCCACGGTATATAGCTTGGAACTCTTCCAATATACCGTCTCTCCACTGAGGGTAAAGACAAAGCCCGTGACTAATTTCAGTCGACCTTATCACTCTGGAAGCTTGAATTGGTAAAGGACTCCTACTGGAGTTCACCGTTACCGAACACAAAGAACCTTTTTTAGTGCTTCTCAAGTACTTATGAATGTCCTTCACAGCTTTCCAGTGATTCTCCCAAGATCCATTTAATTCCTGATCACTACACCTAATGAGTTAGCTACATCTGGTATGGTATATAACATCGCATACATGATAGAGCCTAGTGCCGAAGCACAGGGTATCCCTTGCATGCGAGCTCTCTCCAAATCAGTCTTAAAAGACATCTTTTTGGAGAGAGTGATTCCTGAGTAAGTGAGCGAACCACTACGCTTAGAATCTTCCATACTAAACCCTTTTAGTATGGTGTTAATGTACCTGGATTTAGGACACTCCCAACATCCACTTAGATCTATCACTATAGATCATAATCCTTAAGATGTAGTAGGTATCATCCAGATCTTTCATGGAGAATTCTCGTGATAAGAGGAGCTTGACCGAGTGTAGCATAGGAAACCATTTCCTATCAAGAGTATGTCATCTACGTACAATACATGGAAGACAAGCTTACTCTCTACAACTTTCTTGTATATACAAGGTTCATCTACCTTTTTGATGAAGTCAAACTCTTTGACTGCCATATCAAAACAGCTGTTCCAACTCCGCGATGTGTGCTTTAATCTTGATGGACTTAAGCATAACCACTGGAGAAAAGGTTTCATCATAAACCACACCTAGTTATTAAAGAAAACCTTTTACTACAAGTCTAGCTTTGAAAGTCTCAACTTTTCCATTTACACCAAGAATCTTTTCAAGATCCATTTTCTCCCGATGGGTTTTACCCCTTCAGGTGCAACATTCAAAGTCATAATTTGTTGGTGTACATTGATTCCATCTCTGATTGCATAGCATCAGCCATTTCACAGAGTCCCCATTCGTGATAGCCTGCCTGAACCTGGTTGGGTCATCATCTATCATGATGCAATTCTCGCTTCCACCGTCACCGAGGAAACCGTAGTATCTCTCAGGTGGATGAGAAACCCTACCAGATTTGCAGAGAAGCTGAGGTTCGTTGGAGACTATTGAATCCTTTGGTTTCACCAAATCACCAGTTGTTAGTTTGTCTAGCTGGAACTCCTTCCAATTCTACCTCTTGACCACTAATTTCTTTATAAGAAATTCCTTTTCTAAAAAGGTGGCATGCTGAGAAACAAAACACCTTTTTCTCCTCAGTGTGGTAGAAGATATTCCCTCATAAATATTTGGGATATCCAACAAACTTACAGTACTGACCTTACATCGAGCTTGTCCGGATTTTGTTTCTTCAACATAGGCTGGACAACCCCATATCTTAACTCATTTAAGACATGGTCTCTTCATATTCCATATCTCATATGGAGTAGTAGGCACAGATTTGGATGGAACCCAATGTAAGTCGATGTACAACACCCCATGACTTGCGGGGAGGCGGAATAATGAAAAACGATCTTGTTTTAGGCGTAAACATCGACTAACCGAGAATCTTTGCTAAACAATAACTAACAAGAATCATAGAAGTTAACAACTACTATGAAAAGTGATTATACTTGATGAACCGTGTCCTTCGTCTTTTCGTTCTCCACGTCCTATCCGGCCTTCTCTATGTAGTAGAAGATCCACCCGAGAGCTTTACTTCAAGCTTCACCTCTAACTTGAGGTAACTAGGTTTCTTAAAGTGCTAATCTAAGTAACCTAGGTGATATAGAGAAGGGTTATGGATTAAGTAGTCTATTCTAATCCTTGGTCTCAACACATGAGAGGGGAGGATTAGGGTTTGAAGAGAGAGAGAGCTTGAGGAGAGAGAAGATGAGCAAGAGAATGGAATGAGATAATGATCTCTCATAATATATATGAAGCATTATATTTATCAAGATAAATAATATAAAGGAAATAACAACCATGCTTCATAAATATAAATGAGTGATTCATCTACATGAGTCATTAAGCATTTATCATGCATTAATGACAAGGATGAATCACACAAATGAGTCACTAATCTCATTTAATGCTTATGCCACCTTAACCCCCAAGTCACCAACCTTCTAGAAGCTTCTCGCAAAATTACGAGAACGCCCCTCATATCCGTGAAAACACGGAAAAACTTTAGACTGTATAAATCAAATAACCGGATACAAGAAACTGGCTTAAACCAAAGCCGGCTAGTAAAAACTGTCCGGATGTCGTACGTGCGTAAACACATGTATGCGTCCGAACCCTTGTCGTAAAACCATACGACCTCTATATCGTTTCGCCTGGAGTAGGGAAACTCTCTGTGTGGGACTCTAAAGACTCGACTACTACTCTGGCAGTGGGTTTAACCAAAGAACGCAAGCGGCACTAGCTGTACGTAACGGTCCCCAGGTAGATGTCGATAAGAAGGACGATGAGGAAACCCATCCGAACTCCAACTGAGTCTGATGTGACAATCTCCGTACAGTCCGGTCTGTTCGTATAAGACTATCGCATATCGGGCCTAGGGGGCGGCAAGCGTCAGTCCCCTAATAGCGGTATAAGTCGTGTCGGAGCGTAGCCCATTACACCATGAGAAAACAACTGGAACCTACCAGTAAATCTCGCTTGCCCTGGCCAGGGACTTTGCGTAATGGCTCTCTGACACAGCGCGATATCAACTCCCAATACCGGGAGAGACGAATCCTTTCTAACCGCCACTGCTTCCAAGTGCTCGGGACTGCACCCAATTGCTACCTGTTTGCACGACTCCTTTGAGCCGTGGTAGGGTAGCAATCTCAGAACAATGGGACACACTCGAGGAGAAGTAGCAGTGTGAAGTCTGCGGACTATGCTGTACTCATGTCACCTGGGAACTGTTAACTGACGATGGGTATAATACCAACTAACAGTTCCCCGTGAGTCATGTCCGGTATACCCGTAACCTAACGAGCACCTGCATACTATCTCTAGTACGACGTACTGACGGCTGTGGGACAGACCATCTCCCCAACTGGGATGAGAAGCGTACACACTAGTCTACTCTTGAGTATCGATGCCCTGTCTCGATAATCCTATGACTAGGGACCTGAATAAGGATGTGCTTGTAGACTACCCAGCCCCCACTAGTGTGACTGCCATCACAACGCTGGTAGTCAAGAAAGATCCTAAGAGCTCTATCAATACGTATACTCACATATTAAGATAGAAAAACTAAGTAGCATACTACCATGTTTAGCAAGACTGTTATATACATGTGAATATCCCATGCTTCCATTAAGTAATATACAAACTAGTATGATACAATAATGGCCCCTAGGGCATATACACTAGCAATCTCCCACTTGCACTAGGGCCATGTACTGGCATATCGAAGACCGATGATCTCGAGTAGCCTCTCGAACTGAATCTGAGGTAGGGCCTTCATGAATAGATCAACAATGTTCTCTTCAGTAGCAACTCTCCGAACCTCGATCTTCCGACGATCAATGATCTCCCTGATCAGGTGATACCGCCTTAAGATGTGTCTGGACTTCTGATGGGACCTTGGTTCCTTCGCTAAAGCTATAGCTCTGTTGCTGTCGCAATACAGAGGTATTGGATCAACAATGGTAGGAACCACCTGAAGTTCTGTTAGGAACTTCTTCATCCAGACCGCTTCTTTTGCGGCATCGCAAGCAGCAATATACTCCGCTTCCATCGTCGAGTCAGCAACGGTGTCCTGCTTGGAGCTCTTCCAGCACACCGCCCCTCCATTGAGGGTAAAGACATAACCTGACATGGACTTGGAATCGTCCTTATCACTCTGGAAGCCGGAATCAGCAAAGGCCTCCATCCTAAGGTCTTTTCCGCCGTAAACCAAGAACATCTCCTTAGTCCTCCTCAGGTACTTGAGAATGTTCTTTACTTCTATCCAGTGCTTCTCCCCTGGGTCTTACTGATACCGACTTACCACGCTCAGTGCGTAAGCTACATCTGGTCTGGTGCACAACATCACATACATTATAGAGCCTACCGCAGAAGCGTAGGGTATAATAGACATGCGTTCCCTTTCCAAATCAGTCTTGGGAGACATCTCTTTGGATATGGTGATTCCGTGACAAGCCGGTAGATTACCGCGCTTAGAATCTTCCATACTGAATCTTTTCAGTACAGTGTCGATATACCTGGACTGCGAAAGTCCCAACATCCTCTTGGATCTATCATTATAGATCCGGAACCCCAGAATGTAAGAGGCATCACCCAAGTCTTTCATGGAGAACCTGTGTGACAAGAATCGTTTGACAGATTATAGCATAAGAATGTCATTTCCCATCAATAGAATGTCATACACGTACAAGACGAGGAATACGACAGTTCTTTCTACAACTTTACTATATATACATGGTTCATCTGGATTTTTGATAAAGTCAAATTCTTTGACCGTTTCATCAAAACAGATGTTCCAACTCCGTGATACCTGCTTTAATCCATAAATGGATTTAAGCAACTTGCATACTTTCCCGCTGCTCCCACTCTGATTGAAACCCTCTGGCTGATCCATATAGACGCACTCTTCTAAATTTCCATTCAGAAAAGCCGTCTTTACGTCCATTTGCCAGATTTCATAATCATGGAAGGCAGCAATAGCAAGAAGGACCCGAATGGATTTGAGCATAGCCACTGGAGAAAAAGTTTCGTCATAGTCCAAACCAGGTCTTTGACGAAAACCGTTTGCAACAAGTCTAGCCTTATAGGTTTCCACCTGTCCATCTACACCAATCTTTTTCTTGAAGATCCATTTGCATCCTATGGGTTTTACCCCATCTGGAGCAAAGTCTAAAGTCCATACTTTGTTGGTGTACATGGACTCCATTTCGGTCCGCATTGCATCTAGCCATCGTACTGAGTCGCCGCTCTGGATGGCCTGCTGGAAGCTAGTAGGTTCATCATGATCGATGATGCAATCCTCTCTATCCCTATCTATGAGAAAACCGTAGTATCTCTTAGGCGGATGAGACGGCCTACTACTCCTGCGGAGGGGTGCGGGAATGTCCCGTTCTTCTTAAACTACCGGTTCTACCAAACTTTCAGTAGTAGTTTGCGGTTCTGGAATTTCTTCCAGTTCTATTTCGCTCCCATTTATTTCCTTTTCTAAAAACTGTTGTTCTAGAAAATGGGCATTACGAGAAACAAAAACCTTTTGTTCCTCTGCGTAATAGAAATAATATCCCTTGGAGTTCTTTGGATATCCCACAAACTTACACTTTACTGATCGTGCCTCGAGCTTGTCCACATGCTGCTTTTTAACAAAAGATGAACATCCCCAAATCTTCATATGCTGAAGATAGGGTTTCTTCCCACTCCACATCTGATATGGGGTGGTAGGCACAGTCTTGGTAGGAGCCCTGTTGAGAAGATATACCGCTGAATCTAGCGCATAACCCCAGAAAGATCGCGGTAACTCAGCATTACTCATCATTGAACGTACCATATCCAATAGGGTTCAATTCCGTCTCTCCGATACACCGTTATGCTGTGGAGTGTATGGAGGAGTAAGCTGAGAGAGAATTCCTTTCTCTTTTAGATAACCTAGGAACTCGGCACTCAAGTATTCACCACCTCGATCAGATCTTAGTGTCTTGATACTTTTGCCGGTTTGGTTTTCTACTTCATTCTTGTACTCTTGGAATTTTTCAAAAGCCTCGGATTTATGTTTCATCAGATAAATGAATCCGTACCTTGAGTAATCATCCGTAAAAGTAATGAAATAGGAAAAACCACCTCTTGCATGTGTAGACATTGGACCACATACATCGCTGTGTATGAGTCCTAAGAGCTCGCTCGCTCTTACTCCATGTCCAGTAAATGGAGTCTTTGTCATCTTTCCTTTGAGACAAGATTGACAAGTGGCATAAGTTTGATATTCGAACGAGTCTAAATATCCTTCTCTATGTAACTTAGTCAACCTTCTCTCATTGATGTGACCCAGTCTACAATGCCATAAGAAAGCTTTATTTAAATCTGGAGACTTTCTTTTTAGTGTGTTCTGGACATTGAAAATTTGGAGTTGGTTTAAAACATATATACCGTTATCCAGTGTACCGGACCCAATCAAACTATGATTAAGGTGGATGTTAACAACATCACCTACAAACGTGAAATCATAACCTTTATTTGATAACAAGGAAACAGATATGATATTACACGTTAAGCTGGGTACACAAAAACAGTTATGTAAAACCAAAATCTGTCCACTCGTCAATCCCAGGTGATAATCCCCTACGGACATAGCTCCCACGCTAGCTCCGTTAGCAACCATCAGGGTCATATCACCATCCTTCAGCACTCTACGGTTTCTCAGTGCCTGCAATGAATTGCATATATGAGATCCAGATCCGGTATCCAATACCCAGGAAGTAGAGTTGATTGACAGACAATTCTCAATTACAAACACACCTGAAGTCGAAGCCACAGCTTGCTTCGGTTCCTGGTTCTTGGCGTTCCACGCCTTGCAATCTTTCTTCAAGTGCCCTTTCCTATGACAATGGAAACACTCATCCTGGGCCACTACTGGTACCGCAAACTTTTTCTTTCCCTTTGCTCCCACCTTTCTAACACCTCCTCTAGGTTTGGTGGCGGACTTCTTTTTCCTTCCTTTGGCTCTAGCCTTGGACCCGGAAGAAGAAGCACCGCTAACAAACATAGCGGGTGTTTCCCTTGCCTTCTACAAGATGCCCTCTGCACTCTTCAACATGTTAAGGAGTTCCGGAAGTTCAACTTCTTTTCTTTGAATGTTGAACTTCAGAATAAACTGGGCGTAGGTGGAAGGAAGGGACTGGAGAATAAGGTATGTATAGAGCTCATTATCCAAAGTCGTCCCAAGGTCTGCGAGCTCTTCTATATAGCTAATCATCTTTAGGATATGTTCTCCTACCGATGATCTGACGGCCAACCTCGCTCGAAACATGTTCTTAGAGGTCTCGTATCTTGCTATACGAGATTGCTCTCTATAAAGTTCCTTTGTATGGAGAAATATGGCATCAAGATCCATATCCTCGTGCCTCCTCTGATGTTCATTGTTCATCGAGGCAAGCACAATGCACTTGGCCTTTGCACAATCATACTCCCTGGTTTTGCGGATTTCCTTATCCGCATTACTGGATTTGGGACCTGGGACTGCAGGTGCCTTAGCGGTGAGGACATACCCCAATTTGTCATAGGTTAAAGCCATTTTGACATTTCGCAGCCAATCTTTATAGTTTGGCTTCTCTAAAAGTAACTTAAGTCCAGTCATTTTCAGGGTCGCTGCAAGTAGGAGAGAGAGAAGAAACACTTTAGCTTGATGCTCTTGCAAGTTTAGAGTGGTTTTTAATTTATCTAAACTGGATGGCTCCCACTGTTTCTCGAATCCTTCCTCAAACCATAAAAGAAGAATTAGCCAGGACTATTCTCACTGTACAATACTTGCTTAACCGTTCAGCCAGGCTGGTGTCGGTACTTCGAGGGAGGTTTTCCAACGCTTTCGCGAAGTTCCTTAATTAAATAATCTCTTTTCTCTTGGGGCGTAACCCCGCTGACACCTTTCTTGACACCTACTTGGTTTATAGCATTGATCGTTAAGTGAAGAATCTCCTGATGAGTAGCATATACTCACAGTAGGATCGGGATCCAAATATCATCGTATGATAATGTTGAAGGAATCCTACCAACATTCATCAAACTCTAAGTTCCCGATATAAGTTTTTGCCCCATGCTCTTATGACCTTGGCTTTGGTCAAAATATCATAAGTCACATGTCAAGTTCTACCCGTCATTATCTTGTCAATTTGAACCCATCCGTGTATACCCCTGACTTTAGTCAAATGATAATACGACTGTCCCAAACTAACTCATCTATCTATGCAACAAATAAATACCCAGCAGCTACCAAACACTATGCCTTGACTTTGGCCAAAATGCATAGCTTGAATACTACTGAATACCTAAATGAAATGATGGAGGGCTACGAATGGTTTTGGCGAAACCGTGAACGTAGTGAACTTGATATGACAGAAGGAACCTGATAGCTTTTAAAAGGAGTGGTTAAAGCTCCGCAATTAAAAAATATCAACTGTTTTAAAATAACCGAGTGGTTTCTTTTAAATTGTTCCAACGATTCAACTTTTTGGTTTATTTTCTTTGCATTATAAATAATGCGTCCCATCATTAACCTATCATTGCAGAAAACAACGAAAATACAACGTCCTCTTATGCCATCCGCATTCGCCACTGGGTCCCATCATCACCCGTTAGGTTACTTAACTAACGGCAGAGCGGGGGCTGGGCTAGCGCGGGTGTAAAATATAAGTGACGTCTAAATAGCTATCATATATAGATATTGTACATTCGTCTGACGCAATAATAGGCATTCCATATCTCATATGAACTTTATTGGATTTGCAAGCAATCCGCGTTTGTTTAGAGCCTGCAACAAAAGACGGATTACACAGTTGTGATGAATAGCCATTACCCCATCCTAGACCCCTACGGGTATGGCAAACTACCCGCCAAATATCCGAAGTGAAGCGGTCTCCCTCAACAACATGAGTAGGCCACTAAACACTTCAAAGTACCCGGTAGTTTGTGCACCCCATCTTGGGTCTATCCTAGGAGCAAAAACAGTAAAATGAAATAATACAACGGTGGCTACAATTGCAACCTGGATGTGCCCCGCAAAATAATATTACAACATATTACAATTACATTGAATGAATGAATATAACAACCCATCTTAAACCCCGGCTAATCATCACAACAGTCCAATACAGTTCACAACCACAAACAGTAAAAACCATTACAGAAATGTGCAACCCCCTGCCAACCGACATACTAGCAGTTAAGGGAGGTTTACGAACACATTATACAATCACAGATATAATCAAATTAGCATACATCGCAAGATTTCGATCGTGCAAACACTTTAGATTCTACTCCAAAACTTCTCTGTGCACCTGAGACTTGAGCAGAAAAATAAACATCCCAGAAAATACAAAAATATCACAGAAGAGTTACTGGAGCAAACTGGGTTGAATCGGCCCCAACTCGGCCGCAGATCCGCGGCGGATCAGTGGGATCGGCCGCGGTTCCGCGGCTGTATGGCCGATTCAGGAACCCATTTTTCTCCAGTGATCTTATATATCTCTGCTTGTTATTCTGCAGCTCCCTGAAAAATTTTTAGAGCCTGTTTTAAAAACGACAGAAACATGGTGATATCGATGTCTTTTTCGGTTCGTTTTGCATTCGAAATTCATGCGACTTTGCTAATGAGTTAATTATTGTTTAGCGAGGCTCTGATACCACTATAAGTCGATGTACAACACCCCACGACTTGCGGGGAGGCGGAATAATGAAAAACGATCTTGTTTTAGGCGTAAACATCGACTAACCGAGAATCTTTGCTAAACAATAACTAACAAGAATCATAGAAGTTAACAACTACTATGAAAAGTGATTATACCTGATGAACCGTGTCCTTCGTCTTTTCGTTCTCCACGTCCTCTCCGGCCTTCTCTATGTAGTAGAAGATCCACCCGAGAGCTTTACTTCAAGATTCACCTCTAACTTGAGGTAACTAGGTTTCTTAAAGTGCTAATCTAAGTAACCTAGGTGATATAGAGAAGGGTTATGGATTAAGTAGTCTATTCTAATCCTTGGTCTCAACACATGAGAGGGGAGGATTAGGGTTTGAAGAGAGAGAGCTTGAGGAGAGAGAAGGTGAGCAAGAGAATGGAATGAGATAATGATCTCTCATAATATATATGAAGCATTATATTTATCAAGATAAATAATATAAAGGAAATAACAACCATGCTTCATAAATATAAATGAGTGATTCATCTACATGAGTCATTAAGCATTTATCATGCATTAATGACAAGGATGAATCACACAAATGAGTCACTAATCTCATTTAATGCTTATGCCACCTTAACCCCCAAGTCACCAACCTTCTAGAAGCTTCTCGCAAAATTACGAGAACGCCCCTCATATCCGCGAAAACACGGAAAAACTTTAGACTGTATAAATCCAATAACCGGATACTAGAAACTGGCTTAAACCAAAGCCGGCTAATAAAAACTGTCCGGATGTCGTACGTGCGTAAACACACGTATGCGCCCGAACCCTTGTCGTAAAACCATACGACCTCTATATCGTTTCGCCTGGAGTAGGGAAACTCTCTGTGTGGGACTCTAAAGACTCGACTACTACTCTGGAAGTGGGTTTAACCACAGAATGCAAGCGGCACTAGCTGTACGTAACGGTCCCCAGGTAGATGTCGATAAGAAGGCTGATGAGGAAACCCATCCGAACTCCTACCGAGTCTGATGTGACAATCTCCGTATAGTCCGATCTGTTCATCTAAGACTATCGCATATCGGGCCTATGGGGGCGGCAAGCGTCAGTCCCCTAATAGCGGTATAAGTCATGTCGGAGTGTAGCCCATTACACCATGAGAAAACAACTGGAACCTACCAGTAAATCTCGCTTGCCCTGGCCAGGGACTTTGCGTAATGGCTCTCTGACACAGCGCGATATCAACTCCCAATACCGGGAGAGACGAATCCTTTCTAACCGCCAGTGCCTCCAAGTGCTCGGGACTGCATCCAACTGCTACCTGTTTGCACGACTCCTTTGAGCCGTGGTAGGGTAGCAATCTAAGAACAGTGGGATACACTCGAGGCTAAGTAGCAGTGTCAAGTCTGCGGACTATGTTGTACTCATGTCACCTGGGAACTGTTAACTGACGTTGGGTATAATACCAACTAACAGTTCCCCGTGAGTCATGTCCGATGTACCCGTAACCTAACGAGCACCTGCATACTATATCCAGTGCGACGTACTGACGGCTGTGGGACAGACCATCTCCCCAACTGGGATGAGAAGCGTACACACTAGTCTACTCCGGAGTATCGATGCCCTGTCTCGATAATCCTACAACTAGGGACCTGAATAAGGACGTGCTTGTAGACTACCCAGCCCCCACTAGTGTGACTGCCATCACAACGCTGGTAGTCAAGCAAGATCCTAAGAGCTCTATCAATACGCATACTCACATATTAAGATAGAAAAACCAAGTAGCATACTACCATGTTTAGCAAGACTGTTATATACATGTGAATATCCCAAGCTTCCATTAAGTAATATACAAACTAGTATGATACAATATTGGCCCCTAGGGCATATACACTAACACCCTATTCAATAGGTATGCAACTTCTCAAGTGCATAACTCCAAAAGGAAATAGGTAACTCAGCAGTACTCATCATAAAGCGTGCCATATCTCATAAGGTGTGACACCTCCGCCCCGATACACCATTGTGCTGTGGTGTACTCGAAAGAGTAAGCTGAGAGAGAATCCCTATTCTCCTTTTAAATAATCCAGGAACTTCATGCCCAAGTAATATCATCCTCGATCACATCGAAGGAATTAACACTTTTACCCGTCTGGTTTCTCAAATTCAAGCTTATATACCTTGAATTTCTCAAAAGTTTCAGACTTGTGTTTCAACAGGAACATATGTCCGAATCTTGAGAGATGGTCAGTGAATATAATGTTGTACGAGGAACCAACCTTGGCATATATAGACATGTGACCGCATACATCACCATGTATCAGTCGCAAGAGTACAGTAACTCTTTCTCTGTTTCCAGTAAACGGAGTATTGGTCATTTTGCCTTTGAGACAAGACTGGCAAGTATCATAAGATGAAAATTCGAACGGATTCAAATATTCATCCTTATATAACTTAGCTAATTGTGTCGCATTATATGACTTAGTCTACATTTCCACAAGAAGAATTCGTTCATTTCTGAACTACTCCTCTGTTGGGTTCCTTAGGGCAGCAGCAAGGTTTCGGGAGGCATCGTCCATGCCGTTTTCAAAAATTTGCCGTCCTAGCTAACCCTAACCCTAGAATCTTAACTAGAAAATCCGACGAAACAACAATTTAAACAACTTTACATCTAGGTGAATGAGGAAACAACCTTTGTAGACCGGTCCTTCACTTATAAAGCTCCGTGTAGTATTCCCTTCGCTCCAAGTAGTGAACACCCGAACTCTAGTAAATGTTCACATGAAGAAATGAACAAGCTTGCTCGATGTCTTTGATGCCGAAGATGATCTACGTCGAGGAGACTCAAGCTCATGCTACCTCTTCACTAATTGTAGATTAGTGAAGCAAACACCCTAAACTAAATGGCTAATATAGTAGAGGATGATGAAGTAGGAAATGGGCTCATTTTAGATTTTATTTTCTCACAATATTTTCTCACTTTGAGAAAAGTTAGCAAGCTTTCTCAATGAAGAATGAAGATGAGAGAATGAACTCATGAGGTGAGAATATCAACTATGGGTGAGTTAGTGTCATACACTAACTCATGTAAAGAATAAACCATGGTTAAACAATAATGGTTAGGTTAATAAATATCTATAAGTAAAACAAAATTAGTGGACTTGGTCAATGGTTCCACAAGCTTCTACATGCTTCAACCATGTGACTAATTACCATTAATTTTGATTAACTTTAAATAAATAAAACCCTCACATTATCATAAGCATGGTGTTAGTCTCAAACACCCATGTAGCATGTGGCATCTAGCATGATACAAAAGATGTACATTAATATATATCACATATATACTAAGTGTACATAAGTGAGAAAAAGAAATGTTTAAGTGAGCTAATATTAGTTAATGTAAATTAATATATCACATATATAATTATACATTAAATCATTAAATCAACATTTGATTTAATAATCCGGCTATATCACATACAACCGGCTAATATCAAATGTAACAATCTATCGAATCAACACTTGATCCGATAACCCGGCTATATCACATATAACCGACCGATATCATATATCGCGAGAATAAAATGCGGTATCAAATACGCGCATTAATCTCGGTCCTGCACATATCACATATGTGCTCCTACTTCGTTTCGCATGAACCAGGAAACCTCTGTGTAGGACTCGAAAGACTCGTCAATACGCTGGCAGTAGGTGATGATCATATCAAACACCCACAAGCCGCAAGCGGTCTGCTAAACGTAACGGCCACCCGGGTATTAAGCGATCAAAAGATCAACAAGCAAGCCTGCTCATACTCCTACGAATCCAATCAGTAACACTACCGTACAGTCCAGTCTCTTCGTCCGATATGTCACATATCTCGCCTGGGGGTGGTAAACGCCAGACCCCAATAGATTGATAAGTCATGCCGATGTGAGGCTCATAACGGGTCGAGAAACTACTAATAACACTTACCAGTAAATCTCAGAAACAACCCTAGCCAGGGACTTACTGTTATGGCCAATCGAGCACAGCGCAATATCAACCCCCAATACCGGGAGAGACGAAATCCCCTCCTATTGCTCATTGCCTCCATGTGACTCGGGATCATACCCAAAAACCATTGTTTTGCACATTCTCTTGAACGTGGTAAGGTGGAAATCAAAGCACAGTGGGAATCACACAAGATTTTATGACGATCTCGGGTCGACAGACTAACCTGTACCAGTGTCACCAGAGAACTGCCATCTGATGTGAGGTATAATACCATCTAGGAATTCTCGGCGAGTCCGTCAGGTGTACCCAGTCTCCATTGAGCACCCGTATATCATCTCTGATGTCAAACACCAATGGATATGGGATCATCCATCGCCTATCTACATGGGTCAAGAAGGTATACGCTAGTCTACTCTGGAATATCGATGCCCCGTCTCGATACACCCACGACTAGGGACATTAAAGGATGTACTTACGGACTACCTTTGTCCCACCAGTATGATCCACATCATAATCCAGGTAGTCAAGTAAACATCCTAAAGGCTTTATCAACATGTAACAGAGAGACAATCAGTGTACATGTTAAGATAAAGAGTAACCGGATAGCATACTATCATGTCGAGCAAGAAAGTCCTCCCTATGTATGTCCAAGCATCCACTATAATATACATCATATGTATAATAATGGCCTCTAGGGCATACATATAACTAACATCCTCTTGTGTGTGTTCTATATACTTTGAACTGTGGTTTGATTTAGAACGTATATGCTATTATATAACGTGCCTGATCCAATCAACTCTTAATTAAGGAAAATGTTCACAACATTATCCTGTAATACAAAATTATATCCTTCTTTAATTTAATAAAGAAACTGATATAATATTGTATATCAGGTTCGGTGTCTAATAACATTCGTTCAGAATCAATGTATTGATACAGGGTGATCTTTGCCAACTTATTTGGTTACAATAATTTCACCATTCTCTAACACTTAAAGACATATCACCCAATCCCAATTCTCTACCTTTCTGTAGCCCATGTAAAAGATTACATATGTGGGATCTTGATCCGGTATCTCATACCTAGGACGTAGAGGATACTGAGAAACAGTTTTTGGTGACGAACACACCTGAAGAATATGCACCAACATGCTTATTTCTCGATTAGGTTGCGTGGAATTCCGGATATTCCCCTATTTCCTTCTCGGACTTATAACAATTATAAGATAGAGCAGAACCAACGTTCCCCAGCTCAGTATAATAAGCAGGTTCGGTCAATACATCCATATTATTATCTTGATTAAGGCATGTCACGGTCGCTACCAGGAGAGAGAGAGAAGAAAATACTCTGCGTATGCTCTTGCAAGATCAGAATGGTTATTATTTTATCTAATCAGGATGGCTCCCACTGTTTTATCAAATTTTCCTTCAAACCCTAAAAGGTAAGACTAGCCGGGATTAATTACACCCTACAAGTTCGCCAATCTTTTGGTCAGGCTAGTGTCGGTACTTTGAGGGAGGTTCCCCATGGTTTCACACGGACCTAATTAAAATAAACCTCATTTTCCTTAGGGCGTAACCCCGTTAACACCTTTTAGACACCTACTTGATCAGCTAATTGTAATGTGCAAAACTCTCTCTGGAGTAACTCTTACTCGCAGTGGGTATCGGGATCCAACTCTCTCATAGAAGGTATGCAATCTCATTGCAAATTTCAACGCTTGAAATTCCCGATAATATTTTGCCCCAAGCGATCTATGACCTTGACGAGGTCAACAAACCATAAATCGCAAGTCAGGTTCAACCCGTACATTTCATGATTGAATTAAACACACCCGCACGACCCTTGACAAGGTCAACAAGGCCGCACGACTACCCTAATCCAATCGCATCTCATGCTTTGCAGATAAGCACTAATCAGATACTGCACACTATGCCTTGACAAGGTCAACAAATGCAGTACGAATACTAAATAGTCCTTATCTGAAATGACAGAGGGCTACGACAGGTTTTTAAGAATATCCTTTGCGTAATGTACTTGATATCGTTGTAGAATCGAGTGATTTTGAAAAGAAGAAGTTTTTGAGGCTTTCGCTAGTTTTGCTAAAGAGGCCACTCCCGGTGAAGGGATCTCGGCTCTTTCCTCATCGAATGAGGTGCTTGATATTTCAAAAATACCTCTATGCAAAGCATGAACTAAAAATGCAATCAAAAACAAAACCGAGTGGGTTGTAGCATCTGCTAGTTTCGCTAAAGAGGTCACTCTCGGTGAAGGAATCTCGTCTCTTTCCTTATCGAATAAGGTGCTGGATATTCTACAAGGAATACCACTATGCAAAGCAAGAACTAGAGCTACCAGTTTTTAAAACAGGATTCTGCAATATCTTTAGGTTTCTTTCTTTTTCATTAATCTCATTAATGAAGTCCCATCATTTATGCTTCCTAAGCATCATAGAAGAAACAAAAATATAACGTATTCTTATGCCATTCGCATTCGCCACAGTGTCCCGTTATGCACCGTTATGTTACTTAACTAACGGCATAGCGGGGCGGGACTAGCACGGATGCAAAACATAAGCAACGTTTATTATATATGATATATATAATAACAACATTCGTCTCATCATATAAATGTAAGGCTACGCCAGCGCCCTGGCCGTCAATTCGAGGCCAAATGTGGAATAAAAACTTTTCAAACTGGCGCTAACCTAACCCTAAAACTCGGATCGTTCCATTAACCCTATACTAGTAGACTGTAAAGAGTTTGGAGAGATTATACCGATCGATCCGTGTCCTTCAGTCTTCAATCTCTGCGCCAAGCTCCTCGCGGCTGCTCCAACGAAGTTCGCTCTCCGATCCCGCTCGTCGAAGTGGCTCCACGTCGAGGATTCTTTATATGGGCTCCCGCTTCAAACTGAAGCAACTCGGACATCAAGTTTGCCAAAAGAGATGACCAAGATGAAGTAGAGATAGTGTGTGATTACATTGTCTCAATACACTCTAGGATTCTCAACACATGAGAGGGATAGAGTGGAGGTTAAAGATGAAGCCATGAGTGAAGAGTTGTGAGCACAAGAAAAGCTAGTGAAGAAAAATGGCATTGCTATTTTTGTGTGAGATCTTTTGTGTGAGCTCTAGAAACAAATCAAGAACCCACCCCAACCTTAAGTGGATGCCTTCTCTTTGCTCCACAAAATATCTCACACCCAAAAAACAATAAAGAAATGGACATGGCACAAAAAATCACACCATGAGTCACCAAAGTTGCATATGCCATATTTAATGCTCTTGAACAAAACATGCACTCACAATATCCACATAATAAACATTAATCCAAATGTTTAAAACAATAAATAGAATGGCATCTTCTAAAGTAAACTCGTGACAGATCACAAGAATACCCCTCATCTGTATATACATACCCGCATCCGTATTCTGACTGAATACGAATACTACGAGACGAAAATAATCCAACAATCTAATACTAGGATCCGGCTTAAATCAAAGCCCACTAGTATGACCCGTCCGATCATGATCCGTGCACAAGTGCACGTCTATGATCGAACCCTGCCATAAAACCATATGGCCTCTACAACGTTTCGCCCGAACTTGGGAAAACTTTTTGTGGGGGACTCTAAAGACTCGTCAATATTCTGGCAGTGGGTTTAACCACAAGCACATCCGTGGTACTAGATGTACGTAACGTCTGCCCAGGTATTGAGTAAAAGGGAGGTCGATGAGCGAACTCATCCTGAAACCCTACTGAGCCTGTCAGTGACAAAATCCATGCAGTCCAGTCCGTTTGTCTATGAGTATCGCTTATCGGGCCTAGGGGCTGGTAAACGTCAGACCCACAATAGCGGTATAAGTCGTGTCGGAGTGTAGTCCAGAACACCCTGAGAACCTACTGGAATACCTACCAGTAAATCTCGCTTGCTCTGTCCAGGGACATTGTGTAATGGCTCTCCTAAACACAGCACGACCTCATCCCCAATACCGGGAGAGACGAATCCCCTGCCGATTCGCTCACTGCCTCCATGTGGCTCAGGTCTGTACCCAACTAAAACCTGTTTGTATGACTCTTTTGAGGCATGGTAGGGTAGTAATCAAAGCACAGTGGAAACTCACATGAGACAAATGACGATCTCAGGTCGATAGACTAACCTGTACACATGTCACCAGGGAACTGCTATCTGACGATAAGTATAATACCAACTAGCATGTTCCTGGCGAGTCCGTCTGGTGTACTCATAACCCAATGAGCACTTGTATACTATCTTAGATGAACCAACTGACACCAATGGCTTATGAGACCGGCCACCGCCCCTCGTCGGGGTCTCGATCCGTATACACTAGTCTACTCTCGGAGTATCGATGCTGAGTCTCTAAACTCCCACGACTAGGGACACTTTAAGGATGTGCTTATAGACTACCCAACCCTCACTATATGATCGCCATCATACTGCTGGTAGTCAAGAAAGAATCCTAAGGGCTCTATCAACGTGTAATAGTGATCTGTAATGTCACCTAAATCATGTACAGATGATAAAGACAAACTAGATAGTATACTATCATCTCGAGTAAGACTGTTCTACCGGTAAAGGTCCTCCCTCAATCATTGCAATCATGTGCCTGCGATCCAATAATTGAATTTGAGGGCACTATATCCAACAATCTCCCACTTGCACTTAAGGCTAATTATTGCGATGTCGTATACTCATAGCCCGTGTGATACTGAACTCCCAACTCCTATACTGATCAGTCTCACAAAACCTGTTTGTGAAACTCTTGCGTTCGAAAAATAGCCTCAGTGAGTGGATCCGCTCTGATGTTTCTTTCTTTGTCTCTCTTAATATCAAGTTTGCGGAGAAACCCATCTCCCGAAATGAGCAATACCTGTCTTAGAATATGTCTGGATATCTGATGGGACCCAGTTCATAAATGAACTCCAAATCCAGCAAACTTCATAGACTGTATCGTCAACTGAATTTAATCATTATCCTGCGTCATGCCTCCCTCAGTATCCGCTTGGACCACCTGTCCAAACTACCGCCCTTCGTCAGAGGGAAAACTAAACTCTGACAGTCACTCTGTCATCCAGGTCACCTTGGAAGCCTGGAAGGATAACCGTCTCCCGAAGGAGGCTGCCGTTATCAAATCCCTAGAACAATCAATTATGTTCTAAAACTGCTTCTGAACGTTTCTCCAGGATTGGATTAATATATATAAACTTATTGCATCTCGTGCAAAAAACAACATTTGATGTGGTACTTGACATCTCATGATTGACTCAATTGTCTAAGCAAGTGATATGCCAATCATGTACATCCCTCTCCCCTTTAGTCTGTAAGATACCTTTAGAGAGGGTGACTCCATCACTTGCAGGTACACCACCATGCCAGGAGTCGTCCATTCTAAAACACCTTTAGAATACTGTCTAAGTACCAAGATTGGGAAACTACCCAAATCTAGATCTAAAACCATAGATCTAGTAACCAGAATGCATGATATAATATCCAAGCCCTATGCGGAGAAACCACTATGTGACAACCAAATTATAACCGATCGTAGTATAGGAATTTCACTTCCTACCATGTGTATGTCATCCAAATACCAGGACATCACACCATACTACCTTCTTAACAGATCCATCGTCTATTTTGATAAAGTCAAACCCATGACTGTCACATCAAAAATAGATGATCTATCTCCGCTATATCTGCTTTAGTCTATAAATAGACACAAGCTACTTGTCCACTATACATCCACTGCTCCCACTGACTACAACAACCCTCTGGCAGAGTCATATATACGTGCACTTCTAAAGTTAGTTTAGAACGACGCTATATTCATCCTCCTGCCGGGTCTCATAGTCTGGAACAACAGTAGTGTCAAGTCTGGGTAAACAAAAACCTCCCTGTCACCATCTTTGAGAATACCAAAGTACCTCTCGGGTGCCTGAGGTTACCCACTATATCTCCGGAGTGGCTAATGGAATGTCAAACCCAATTGAATGTTTAGGTCCTATTTAATTTTCAGTAATCATCTGCGGTTCTGGAATCACTTCCAGTTCTACATACTCCCACTACTGTTTTCTGAAAAAGTCCATTTTACTAAAATTGTGGCGAGTCAAGAATAATATCATTATTGATCTTCCAGATGGGAGAAAGCTAACCCTCATCAAAGCCCGGGTTAACCCACAAACTGCCATTACAGAAACGTTCCTTGAGTTATCCAGAGTCTGGTTTTAAGCATAGGCCAGACAACTCCATTTAACTTAAAATCGTTAAGATATGATCCATTCTATATTCAATATAGAAACAGAGGAACTGATTTAATTGGAACCAGATTCAAATCATGCAGCTGTCTCCAGTGCATGTCAACTAAATGGAGAGAGGACGATCGGCATTACTCAATTTAGGAGTGCATCCAGATATGAGTAACCTGAAAGAGAAACAAGTTCTCAAAACCATTACTATCAACTGAATACCAAATACAAGTATCTATATCTTCGATCACCTTGAAGAATCCCGATACTTGCTACACATGGTTCTCTACTTTATTCTTGTACCTATAACTTCTCAAAACTTGGACCTTGTATTTCTACGAAATACTTGTCTAAAATTTGAGAAGTCACAAATAAACAGAATATAGTATGAGAACCAACTCCTATGTCCTAATGGACACTGGACAACATACAATACTTTGTATAAGTCTCCTGAGTTTAATAACTCAAACCTGTGCGTCGTAGGTTGAAAACTGTACTATGGTTATGAAGAATTACACCGCTGTTTAATGCTCCTTACCTAACCGTCAACTGATATAGGTAAATGTCATGGACATAATTTCAAAAAGTTATATCTCACTTTATGAAATAAACCTACAGATATATCAATTTGAAATTGGTGTATAACAACAGATATTCAAAACCAAATATTTGCCGTCCGGCAAAAACCCATGCGATTTCCTCAAATATCACCAATTACACTGAATCCCGATGTAGTGAGGATGATCACTTAATTCCCAATAACTTACTCCCACTCATCATCTGTAAAATCATATAGATGTGACAATCATATCTGGTAAATACATATCCTGGAGTAAGGATCTAATTGGGAAATCAGTTTTCTATTAACAACGCATAGTGAAACTGAAACATGAAAATGTTTCGAAGGGGTATCCGGGTATTCCTAGTAATGCCTTTTCCATTTTCTAGATTCATGACTGTAACCGTATATCTCCTTGTCATCTCTCCAAATACCTTTATTTGTCTTTACTCATTACCTTCTGTACACCACCCTTAGGCTAAATGGTTTTCTTCCTTCCCTACCGTTCGGCACTAGCCTATGGTTTGGAAGAAGACTATCCAATAAGCATAATAGGTGTACTCTCCTAATCCTAGGAGCACTCGCAGCCTGAGAGAAGGTAAAGATAAAAGACAATTGAATAAACCTTATTCCTATTTCTCCTGAACCAGAATCCATCCTCGTACGGGAACAAGTTCCTTCGAGTTCGTATATAAGCATACGATGGATTATCCAATAACTGTGGATCTTCGTAGTGATACGGGGTGTTATGGAGAAATACAAAGGTGAAATAGGAGTGGCGATGAAATACGTGGTTTGGTCATGAATGATAGCAGTCGCAATTTACTTTGCCCTCTTTCAAATCCCTTTATTTGTCTTTACTTATTACCTCCTGCACTTAGGCTAATTGGTTTTCTTCTTTCCCTACCTTTCGGCACTTGCCTATGGTTTGGAAGAAGACTATCCAATAAGCGTAATAGGTGTACCCTCTCCTAATCCTAGGATTACTCACAACCTAAGAGAAGGTAAAAGGAAAAGATAACTGAATAATCCTATTCAATCTCTCCAGAACCAGAATCCATCCTCGAATCTGGAACAAGTTCCTTCGAGTTCTTATGTAACTATACGATGGATTTATCCAATGGATGTGGATTTTTGTAGTGATACAGGGTGTTCTGGAGAAATGCAAAGGGTAAAAGAAGGAGTGGCAATGATGTATGCAATTCAGACAATCCAAAATCCAGTGTTTTAAGAAAGTTCGGTTAACTGGGTCACTGAGTTATAGTCTAGGGCCGGGACTTGGTCGCTGCCAAAGAGAGAGAGAAAAGAAACACTCTGCGTGCACTCTAATCTAGATCAGAATGGTTAATCACTTTATCTAATCAGGATGTCTCCCACTGTATCCTCAAATTCTCCTCCAAACCTAAAAGAAGAATTGTCGGGATCACCCAAAGTGTAAACCAACTCATCAGTGAGAATCGGGATCCAACTATCATCGCATGATAACGTGATAGAATCCACTCACGTTATCACACTTTAGAAGGTATGCGCATGCCTGGAAAGTTTCAGTTTCTTTAGAATTTCCCGATGTGATTTTTACCCCACACTCTTATGATCTTGATGAAGGCCAACATATCATAAGTTACATGTCAAGTTCTACCGGTCATTATCCAGGTTAATTTGAACCCACATGTACATACCCTTGACGAAGGCCAAAATAGTAGTACGACTGTCCCAAACCAACGCATCTATCTATGCAACAGAAAAGTAACAAATAGCTACTATACACTATGCCTTGATGAAGGCCAACATACATAGCATGAATACTAAGTGTTACCCGTCTGAAATGACGGAGGGTTACGAATTGTTTTTGGTGAAAAACCTTTAACGTAATGAACTTGATATCGTTGAAGGAATCGGATAGCTTTTTACAAATATATAGTGGCGAAAACCTTTGCTAAAGATGTCACTCCTGGTGAAGGGATCTCGGCTCTTTCCCCATAGAATGAGGTGCAGGATATTCCAACTGAATACCGCGATGCAAAGAAAAAAGTAAACGACTATAGTGAAGTTATTGCCCTGACGCAAACCTCTGTCCAAGGGGTCACTCCCGATGATGGGATCTCGGCCCTTACCTCGTCGAATGAGGAGCAGGATATTCATAACCGAATACCTCTGTGCAAAACAAAAGAAAACGTCCTTGTAATAACAGCATTTTGAAAATTGTTCCAATAATATCTTATAGGTATGTTTTCCTTGCATTGATCTGAATCAACGCAGTCCCATCAATTAATCACACCACAAAAGAACGAAAATATGATGAACGTATATGCCATCCGCATTAGCCACTGGGCCCGTCATCACCTGTTAGGTTACTTAACTAACGACAGAGTGAGGACTGTACTAGCGCGGGTGTAAAACATATACAACATCTACTAGTATACATATCAATATATAATAATCGCTCCAGGCATGATAAATGCAACATCACAGAAAAGTAATAAGCATCACAAAACAATACATATAATCTGGGAGCCCCGGGTTTCCTTTGAACCGCAACTAAAACCCGACGTTCCCCTGTGTTAGTGTTTATGCCCTAGAAGGCCATTACTGTATCATACTAGTTTGTATATTACTTAATGGAAGCTTGGGATATTCACATGTATATAGCAGTCTTGCTAAACATAGTAGTATGCTACTTGGTTTTTCTATCTTAATATGTGAGTATACGTATTGATAGAGCTCTTAGGATCTTGCTTGACTACCAGCGTTGTGATGGCAGTCACACTAGTGGGGGCTGGGTAGTCTACAAGCACATCCTTATTCAGGTCCCTAGTCGTATGATTATCGAGACAGGGCATCGATACTCCGGAGTAGACTAGTGTGTACGCTTCTCATCCCAGTTGGGGAGATGGTCTGTCCCACAGCCGTCAGTACGTCGTACTGGAGATAGTATACAGGTGCTCGTTAGGTTACAGGTACACCGGACAGGACTTACAGGGAACTGTTGGTTGGTTTTATACCAGTCGTCAGTTAACAGTTCCCAGGTAACATGAGTACAGCATAGTCCGCAGACTTGACACTGCTGCTTCGCCTCGAGTGTATCCCACTGTTCTTAGATTGCTACCCTACCACGGCTCAAAGGAGTCGTGCAAACATGTAGCAATTGGGTACAGTCCCGAGCACTTGGAGGCAGTGGTGGTTAGATAGGATTCGTCTCTCCCGGTATTGGGGGTTGATATCGCGCTGTGTCAGAGAGCCATTACGCAAAGTCCCTGGCCAGGGCAAGCGAGATTTGCTGGTAGGTTCCAGTAGTTTCTCAGGGTGTAATGGGATACGCTCCGACACGACTTATACCGCTTTTAGGGGACTGACGCTTGCCTCCCCCTAGGCCCGATATGCGATAGTCTTAGACGAACAGATCGGACTGTACGGAGATTGTCACAGCAGGCTCAGTAGGAGTTCGGATGGGTTTACTCATCGACCTTCTTATCGACATCTACCTGGGGACCGTTACGTATAGCTAGTGCCGCTTGCGGTCTATGGTTAAACCCACTGCCAGCATAGTGTCGAGTCTTTAGAGTCCCACACAGAGAGTTTCCCTGCTTCGGGCGAAACGATATAGAGGTCGTATGGTTTTATGACAGGGTTCGGACGCATACGTGTTTTTACGCACGTACGATGTTCGGACAGTTTTTACTAGTCGGCTTTGGTTTAAGACAGATGCTAGTATCGAATTATTGGATTTATACAGTCTAAAGTTTTTCCGTGTTTTTACGGATAGGAGGGGCGTTCTCGTAATTTGTCGGGAAGCTTCTTGAAGCATGGTGACTTGGGGGTTAAGGTGGCATTTGCATTAATTGGATAAGTGAGTCATGGTGTGATTCATACATGGAGTTAATGAATCAATTATGATTTATATGACTCATGTGATGAATCACTTAGTGTATTAATGAAACATAATGATATATCATTATTTGTTATTCATTTAATATATATGTTATGTTTCATATATACACACATGATCTATTCATCCAAAAGGATTCTCACTCTCACCTTCTCTCTCCTCAAGCTCTCCATCTTCAAACCCTAACCCTAACCTCTCATGTGTTGAGATCAAGGGTTAGCTAGACTAATACTTCCATAATCCAACTCTATATCACCTAGGTTGCTTAGATTAGCACTTTGAGTAACCTAGTTACCTCAAGTTAGAGGTTAAGCTTGGAGTAGGAGCTCTCGGGTGGATCGTCTTTGACTCGAGGAGGCCGTTGAGGTGCCGACGTTCCAAAGAGCCTACAAGGAGTGGAGGATAGTGGTGAAGACCCGAAGGATAAGAAACGTGAGGTATAACTTCGAATCAGAGTAGTTAAACCTTTCGTAGTTTGCTAGTAACGGTTTAGATACGATTCATGCGCTCAAGTTCGTGTTACGAACCTTTGATGATCGTTTTTCATATATTCCGCCTCCCCGCAAGTTCGTGGGGTGCGTGACATGGACTTACAGTAGTATCAGAGCCAACTAAACCATTACTAGCTTGTTAGCAACTAAGTAGAACTTCGATCGACGGAAAACACGAAAACAACATCCCGATACCCTTAACAGTTTCTGTTAATTTTAAATGTGTCAGAATTTTTTTTGATAGGCCTTAAAATTCACAGCAGGGTATTATAAGAGTTCTGGGAAAATACGAGGTCACAACTCGGCAAGACGGCCGCGGAACCGCGGCCAAATGGTGCTTTTGGCCGCGGATCCGCCGCCGAGTCAACGCCGAGTTGACTCGGAGTTTCACAGTAATTCCTTATTTCTGGTGTTTTGTCTTCCTGTATGTTCTGTTTCTACCCAGGTTACTTCAGTGCAGGTTTGCAATTGGGGTAGACAAAGAAAATGGTTATCGATCGATATTCTAAGTTATTTGCTAATCGAGTTTTTATCTGTAATGTTTAATGTGTTCGTAAACCTCCCCTAACTGCTAGTATGTCGGTTGGCAGGGTTTTTACATTTCTGTAATGTTTACTGTTTGTGTATATGAACTTGATTGGATCGTTGTGATGATGAGCCGGGGTATGAGATGGGTTTTATATTCATTCATTCGATGTAAATTGTAATATGATGTAATATTCTTTTGCGGGGCACATCCAGGTTGCGGTTGTAGCCACCGTTGTATTATTTCATTTACTGTTTTTTGCTCCTAGGAGAGACCCAAGGTAGGGTACACAAACTACCGGGTACGTCGAAGTGTTTAGTGGCGTACTCACGTTGTTGAGGGAGACCGCTTCACTTCAGGTACTTGGCGGGTAGTTTGCCGTACCCGTAGGGGTCTAGGGTGGGGTAAAGGCTATTCATCACAACTGTGTAATCCGTATTTTGTTGCAGGCTCAAAGCAAACGCGGATTGCTTGTATATCCAATAATGTTCATCTGAGATCTGGAATGCCTATTATTGCGTCTGACGAATGTACAATATCTATATATGATAGCTATTTAGACGTCACTTATGTTTTACATCCGCGCTAGCCCAGCCCCTGCTCTGTCGTTAGTTAAGTAACCTAACGGGTGATGACGGGACCGAGTGGCGAATCCGGATGGCATAAGAGGACGTTGTATTTTCGTTGTTTTCTGCAATGATAGGTTAAATGATGGGACGCATTATTTATAATGCAAAGAAAATAAACCAAAGTTGAATTGTTGGAACAAATTTAAAAGAAACCACTCGGTTATTTTAAAAAAAGCAGAATTTTTAATTGCGGAGCTTTAACCACTCCTTTTAAAAAGCTATCAGGTTCCTTCGATTATATCAAGTTCACTACATTCACGGTTTCGCCAAAACCAGTCGTAGCCCTCCGTCATTTCTTATGGATGGTCAGTAGTATTCAAGCTATGTTTGTTGGCTTTCGTCAAGACATAGTGTTTGGTAGCTGCTGCGGTATTCATTTGTTGCATAGATAGATGAGTTGGTTTGGGACAGTCGTATAACCTTGTTGGCTTTCGTCAAGGGTATATACGGGTGGGTTCAAATTAACAAGATAATGATGGGCAGAGCTTGACATGTGTTTTATGATTTGTTGGCTTTCGTCAAGGTCATAAGAACATGGGGCAAAAATCTACATCGGGAGTTTCTAAAGAAACTGAAACTTGCTAGTACAGCATACCATTTGGAGTTTGATGAATGTTGGTAGGATTCTTTCAACATTATCATACGATGATATTTGGATCCCGATCCTACTGTGAGTATATGCTACTTATCAGGAGATTCGTCGCTTAACGATCAATGCTATAAACCAAGTAGGTGTCAAGAAAGGTGTCAGCGGGGCTACGCCCCCAGAGAAAAGAGGTTATTTAATTAAGGAACTTCGCGAAAGCGTTGGAAAACCTCCTTCGAAGTACCGACACTAGCCAGGCTGAACGGTTAAGCAAGTATTGTACAGTGAGAATAGTCCTGGCTAATTCTTCTTTTATGGTTTGAGGAAGGATTCGAGAAACAGTGGGAGCCATCTAGTTTAGATAAATTAAAAACCAATCTAAACTTGCAAGAGCATCATGCTGAAGTGTTTTCTTCTCTCTCTCTCATTGCAGCGACCTTGTGACCATGACTAGGTTACATCTAGATAACAAGTTGACTGAATCTAACTTATTTGACTGGCAAAGGTCTGTCCAGATGTCTATTGCCTATGACAAGATGGACCACCCTATTACTACATAAGATCCCACTGTCCCAGGTCCAGTTTCCACCGTCGCGGATAAGGATATCCGTCAGACATGGGAAAAGGATAAAGCGAAAGCTGAGTGCCTCGTGTTGGCTTCAGTTGATGGTGTATACCAGAAGCAACACGAGAAGATGGACTTATTTTCCATCTTTCTCCATAACAAAGATTTATATGGAGAGCAAACTCATATCGCAAGATATGAGACCTCGAACGATTTAATTCAAGCGAGGTTGGCTGTTGGGTCATCTGTAGGGGACAACGTCCTTACAATGACTAGCTCTGTTGATGAGCTCAAGGACCTGGAGACCATGTTGGGAAACAGGTCATACGCTGACTTATTTCCACAGTCCCTACCCTCTACTTACACCCTGAAAGAAACCAGGGAGACACAAGCTCTGCTTAATGGGGGACCTTCTTCTTCTACATCCAGGGCGAAAGCAAAGGGTGAAAAGAAGAAGACCTCTACAAAGCCGATATACAGTGTCAAAAAAATAGGAGGAAAGGGAAGAGCAAAAGTTTCAGGACTTGATGTAGGTAAGAAGGGATGTTCCTATTGTTATGGGAACGGGCATTGGCAGAAGGATTGCAGGGCTTTGGAAGCCAGTAGCCAGGATACGAGCATGTTATGGCTTCAACCTCTAGTGTGTTTGTAATTGAGAACTGTTTGTCAATTAACTCTACTTCCTGGGTACTAGATACCGGAACAGGATCTCATATCTGTAATTCATTACATGCTTTGAGAAACCGTAGAGATATAAGGATAGGTGATTTGTCTTTCAGAGTTGCAAACGGAATGAGCGTGGACGCTGAATCCGTGGGAGAATATCGCCTAAGTTTGACAAGTGGGCAGATATTGATTCTACGTAACTGTCTGTATGTACCTAGTTTGACTTGTAATATCATATCAGTGTCCTCACTTTCAAGGGAGGGATATGACTTTACATTCATAAGCGATGTAGTTCACATCCACCTAAATCAAGTTCTGATTGGGTCGGGTACATTAGATAACGGTATATACGTATTGAGTCAAGCTCAGGTTTTCAATGTCCAGAACACACTTAAAAGAAAGTCTCCAGAAATGAATCAGGCTTTCTTATGGCATTGTAGACTAGGTCACATCAATGAAACACGATTAACAAAGTTACATAGAGAAGGATATTTGAATCCGTTCGAATATCAATCTTATGCCACTTGTGAATCTTGTCTCATGGGAAAGATGACAAAGACTCCGTTTACTGGACACGGAGTAAGAGCGAGCGAGCTCTTAGGACTCGTACACAGTGACGTGTGCGGTCCAATGTCTACACATACGCGAGGTGGTTATTCCTACTTCATTACTTTTACGGATGATTTCTCTAGGTATGGACATATCTTCTTGATGAAGCATAAATTCGAGGCCTTTGAGAAATTCCAGAAATACAAGAATGAAGTGGAAAACCAAACAGGCAAAAGTATTAAGACACTGAGATCTGATCGAGGTGGTGAATACTTAAGTGCCGAGTTCCTGGGTTACTTAAAAGAGAATGGAATTCTCTCTCAGCTTACTCCTCCATACACACCACAACACAACGGTGTATCGGAGAGGAGGAATCGAACCCTATTGGATATGGTTCGTTCCATGATGAGTAAGGCTGAGTTACCGCGATCATTCTGGGGTTATGCGCTAGAATCAGCGGCATATCTTTTGAACAAGGTTCTAACCAAAACAGTGCCTACCACACCATATCAGATGTGGAGTGGGAAGAAACCCTATCTTTAGTACCTGAAGACATGGGGGTGTCCAGCTTTTGTAAAAAAGCAGCATCCGGACAAGCTTGAGGCACGCTCAGTAGAGTGTAAGTTTGTGGGATATCCAAAGAACTCCATGGGATATTGCTTCTATTACGCAGAGGAACAAAAGGTTTTTATTTCTCGTCATGCCCGCTTCTTAGAAACTGAATTTTTAGAAAATCAGAAGAGTGGGAGCGCAGTAGAACTGGAAGAAATTCCAGAACCACAAGTTGTTACTGAAAGTTTGGTAGAACAAGAGGTTTCAGAAGAAAGGGACATACCAGCGCCTATTCGCAGAAGTAGTAGGCAGTCTCATCCGCTCGAGAGATACTACGGTTTTCTCATAGACGGGGATCGAGAAGATTGCGTCATTGATAATGACGACCCTACTAGCTTCCAGCAAGCCATTCAGAGCAGCGACTCGGTAAAATGGCTGGATGCAATGCGGACCGAAATGGAGTCCATGTACACTAACAAAGTATGGACTTTGGACACTGCTCCAGATGGGGTAAAACCCGTAGGATGCAAGTGGATCTTCAGAAAGAAGATTGGTGTAGATGGACAGGTTGAAACCTATAAGGCTAGACTTGTTGCGAAGGGTTTCTGTCAAAGACCTGGTTTGGACTATGACAAAACCTTTTCTCCAGTGGCTATGCTGAAATCCATTCGGGTCCTTCTTGCTATTGCTGCCTTCCACGATTATGAGATCAGGAAGATGGACGTAAAGACGGCCTTTCTAAATGGAAATTTAGAAGAGAGCGTCTATATGGATCAGCCAGAGGGATTCATTCAGAGTGGGAGCAGCGGTAAAGTATGCAAGCTGCTTAAATCCATTTATGGACTAAAGCAGGCATCGCGGAGTTGGAACATCTGTTTTGATGATACTGTCAAAGAATTCGACTTTATCAAAAATCCAGATGAACCATGCATATACAGTAAGATTGTAGGGAGAGTTTTTGTATTCCTCGTCTTGTACATGGATGCCATTCTCCTAATAGGAAATGATATTCCTATGCTACAGTCAGTCAAAAATTCTTGTCACAGAAATTCTCCATGAAAGACCTGGGTGATGCCACCTACATTCTGGGGATCCAGATCTATCGTAATAGATCGAAGAGGATGTTGGGACTTTCGCAGTCCAGGTACATAGACACCATATTGAAAAGATTCAGTATGGATGATTCTAAGCGCGGTAACCTACCGGCTTGTTACGGAATCACCCTCTCCAAAGAGATGTCTCCCAAGAATGATTTGGAAAGGGATCGCATGTCGATTATACCCTACACATCTGCAGTAGGCTCTATAATGTATGCGATGTTATGTACCAGACCAGATGTAGCATACGCATTGAGCGTTGTAAGCCGGTATCAGGCAAACCCAGGGGAGAAGCATTGGATAGCAGTAAAGAACATTCTCAAGTACCTGAGGAGGACTAAGGAGATGTTCTTGGTGTATGGTGGAAAAGACCTCCATATCGAGGCCTTTGCTGACTCCAGCTTCCAGAGTGACAAGGATGACTCTAAGTCCATGTCGGGTTATGTCTTTACCCTCAATGGAGGGGCGGTCTGTTGGAAGAGTTCCAAGCAGGACACCGTTGCTGACTCAACGATGGAAGCGGAGTACATAGCTGCTTGCGAGGCCGCAAAAGAAGCTGTCTGGATAAAGAAGTTCCTCACAGAACTTCAGGTGGTTCCTACCAGTATTGGTCCAATACCTCTGTATTGCGACAAAAACGGCGCTATAGCTTTAGCGAAGGAACCCAGGTCCCATCAGAAGTCCAGACATATCTTAAGGCGGTATCACCTGATCAGGGAGATCGTCGATCGCCGGGAGATCGAGGTAAAGAGAGTAGATACAGAGAATAACACTGCTGATCCATTCACAAAGGCCATTCCTCAGACACAGTTCGAGAGACTATTCGAGATGATAGGTCTGCGATATGCCAGTACATGGCCCTAGTGCAAGTAGGAGATTGTTACTGTTTATGCCCTAGAAGGCCATTACTGTATCATACTAGTTTGTATATTACTTAATGGAAGCTTGGGATATTCACATGTATATAACAGTCTTTCTAAACATAGTAGTATGCTACTTGGTTTTTCTATCTTAATATGTGAGTATACGCATTGATAGAGCTCTTAGGATCTTGCTTGACTACCAGCGTTGTGATGGCAGTCACACTAGTGGGGGCTGGGTAGTCTACAAGCACATCCTTATTCAGGTCCCTAGTCGTAGGATTATCGAGACAAGGCATCGATACTCCGGAGTAGACTAGTGTGTATGCTTCTCATCCCAGTTGGGGAGATGGTCTATCCCACAGCCGTCAGTACGTCGTACTGGAGATAGTATACAGGTGCTCGTTAGGTTACGGGTACACTGGACAGGACTCACAGGGAACTGTTGGTTGGTTTTATACCAGTCGTCAGTTAACAGTTCCCAGGTGACATGAGTATAGCATAGTCCGCAGACTTGACACTGCTACTTCGCCTCGAGTGTGTCCTACTGTTCTTAGATTGCTACCCTACCACGGCTCAAAGGAGTCGTACAAACAGGTAGCAGTTAGGTACAGTCCCGAGCACTTGGAGGCAGTGGCGGTTAGATAGGATTCGTCTCTCCCGGTATTGGGGGTTGATATCACGCTGTGTCAGAGAGCCATTACGCAAAGTCCCTGGACAGGGCAAGCGAGATTTGCTGGTAGGTTCCAGTAGTTTCTCAGGGTGTAATGGGCTACGCTCCGACACGACTTATACCGCTTTTAGGGGACTGACGCTTGCCGCCCCTAGGCCCGATATGCGATAGTCTTAGATGAACAGAACAGACTGTACGGAGATTGTCACAGCAGGCTCAGTAAGAGTTCGGATGAGTTTACTCATCGACCTTCTTATCGACATCTACCTGGGGACCGTTACGTACAGCTAGTGCCGCTTGCGGTCTGTGGTTAAACCCACTGCCAGCGTAGTATAGTCTTTAGAGTCCCACACAGAGAGTTTCCCTGCTTCGGGCGAAATGATACAGAGGTCGTATGGTTTTACGACAGGGTTCGGACGCATACGTGTATTTATGTACGTACGATGTTCGGACAGTTTTTACTAGTCGGCTTTGGTTTAAGCCATATTCTAGTATCGGATTATTGGATTTATACAGTCTAAAGTTTTTCCGTGTTTTTACGGATAGGAGGGGCGTTCTCGTAATTTGTCGGGAAGGTTCTTGAAGCATGGTGACTTGGGGGTTAAGGTGGCATTTGCATTAATTGGATAAGTGAGTCATGATATGATTCATACATGGAGTTAATGAATCAATTATGATTTATATGACTCATGTGATGAATCACTTAGTGTATTAATGAAACATGATGATATATCATTATTTGTTATTCATTTAATATATATGTTATGTTTCATATATACACACATGATCTATTCATCCAAAAAGATTCTCATTCTCACCTTCTCTCTCCTCAAGCTCTCCATCTTCAAACCTTAACCCTAACCTCTCATGTGTTGAGATCAAGGGTTAGCTAGACTAATACTTCCATAATCCAACTCTATATCACCTAGGTTGCTTAGATTAGCACTTTGAGTAACCTAGTTACCTCAAGTTAGAGGCTAAGCTTGGAGTAGGAGCTCTCGGATGGATCGTCTTTGACTCGAGGAGGCCGTTGAGGTGCCGACGTTCCAAAGAGCCTACAAGGAGTGGAGGATAGTGATTAAGACCCGAAGGACAAGAAACGTGAGGTATAACTTCGAATCAGAGTAGTTAAACCTTTCGTAGTTTGCTAGTAACGGTTTAGATACGATTCATGCGCTCAAGTTCGTGTTACGAACCTTTGATGATCGTTTTTCATATATTCCGCCTCCCCGCAAGTTCGTGGGGTGCGTGCCATGGACTTACACCCTGGTCGTGTGGATAGCCTGTGCAATAAAAACCTAGATCCCTACGAGTGCGGCAAGTTACCCTATAAAACCTGAAGCAAGGCAGCCCCCTTCAGGAAAGTGAATGGACCACCCAGCACTTCACGGAATCCGGTAACTTGAGCACCCCTCCTTGGGTCAACCTGTACCCCCTACGAGTGCGGCGAATAGCCCGCCAATTCTAGAGTGAAGCCCCCTCCGTCTCAAAGCCATGAGATGCGGGCCCGTTGCCCTCTAGAACCCGGCTATCCGTGCACTCCACCGCGGGGTAATCCTAGTACAGAAAAGAAAATATGTACAATGGTGACATCGACCTCAACCCGGTCGTGCCCCAAAAGAATAATATACAAACAGGCAGTGACGGCAGTCCACATGTCGGACGCTCGCCCCGCGATATCAAATGTACAAATGAAACTAAACTGTACTAATATTGCATCCAAGCTATCCACCACGACAATCCGCAACATCACAGCACAACACAGAATATCAACGTGAATGTCACGTTCGCAAACCCGTCTAAAAGAACTATAGAAATTAGACAAATTGTACTGCTCGAATGACATTCACGGTCGCAGATAGTAATGTAAGTACTGCAAAGTTTAAATAATGTTAGAAAATATCGACTTCGAAATAACCTCCGAATAGCCCCAAACAACTAGATAAATCCATATCAAAACTGGGCTAAACTAACAATACCAGTGAACCAATATTCCAAAGACTAAATGCCTTTGGGGTGAAGAAAATGTGAGCACTAGAATTTTGCAAGTGAGGAAAAATATGCTCTGTCAATTCGAAATTGGTCTCTGTGTTTTTTTTTAATGTTGAAGTGGTGGTGTCCATTAATTAAGCAACACATGAAAAATCTCCATGCACCCAAAAACACAGCCACTAAAAAAACCTGCACACCAATTTCGAATTGACAGAGCCACCTTTGCATAAAAAAAAAAAGCAGCCCACTTAATTTCCCTCTCCAAAAATTTCATTGGTATTGTTTCGGGGTTGTTTCGGTTTCGATATTTTAACATTATCTAAACAACCAGTATACGGTGAATGGGTTGGCTCTGAAACTATGTAAGGCTACGCCACCTCCCCGGCCGTCAATTCGAGGCCAAATGCGGAATAAAAACTTTTCAAACTGGCGCTAACGTATCCCTAAAACCCAGATCATGCTATTAACCCTATACTAGTAGACTGTAAAGAGTTTGGAGAGATTATACCGATCGATCTGTATCCTTCGGTCTTCAATCTCTGCGCCAAGCTCCTCACGGCTGCTCCAACGAAGTTCGCTCTCCGATCTCGCTTGTCGAAGTAGCTCCACGTCGAGAATTTTTTATACGGGTCCCCGCTTCAATCCGAAGCAACTCGGACATCAAGTTTGCCAAAAGAGATGACCAAGATGAAGTAGAGATAGTGTGTGATTACATTGTCTCAATACAGTATAAGATTCTCAACACATGAGAGGGATAGAATGGAGGTTAAAGATGAAGCCATGAGTGAAGAGTTGTGAGCACAAGAAAAGCTAGTGATGAAAAATGGCATTGCAATTTTTGTGTGAGATCTTTTGTGTGAGCTCTATAAACAAATCAAGAACACACCCCAACCTTATGTGGCTGCCCTCTCTTTGCTCCACAAAATATCTCACACCCAAAAACAATAAAGAAATGGACATGGCACAAAAAATCACACCATGAGTCACCAAAGTTGCACATGCCATATTTAATGCTCTTGAACAAAACTTGCACTCACAATATCCACATAATAAACATTAATCCAAAATTTTACAACAATAAATAGAATGGAATCTTCTAAAGTAAACTCGTGACGGATCACAAGAATACCCCTCATCTGTATATACATACCGGCATCCGTATTCTGACTGAATACGAATACTACGAGACAAAAATAATCCAACAATCTAATACTAGGATCCGGCTTAAACCAAAGCCCACTTTTTTTATCCGTCCGATCATGATCATGAACAAGTGCATGTATATGATCGAACCCTTCCATAAAACCATACAGCCTATACAACGATTCGTCCGAACTTGGGAAAACTTTCTGTGGGGGACTCTAAAGACTCGTCAATACGCTAGCAGTGGGTTTAACCACAAGCACGTCAGTTGTACAAGCTGTACGTAACGGCTGCCCAGGTATTGAGCAAAATGGAGGCCGATAAGCGAACTCATCCTGAAACCCTACCGAGTCTGTCAGTGACAATATCTGTACATTCCGGTCCGTTCGTCTATGAGTATCGCATATCGGGCCTAGGGGGCTGCTAAACGTCAGACCCACAATAGCAGTATAAGTCATGTCGGAGTGTAGCCCAGAACACCCTGAGAAACTACTAGAATACCTACCAGTAAATCTCGCTTGCCCTGGCCAGAGACTTTGTGTAATGGCTCTCCTAAACACAGCGCGATCTCACCCCCAATACCGGGAGAGACGAATCCCCTGCCGATCCGCTCACTGCTTCCATGTGGCTTGGGACTGTACCCAACTAAAACCTGTTTGCACGACTCCTTTGAGCCGTGGTAGGGTAGTAATCAAAGCACAGTGGGAACTCACACGAGATAAATGACGATCTCAGGTCGATAGACTAACCTGTACACATGTTACCAGGGGACTGCTATCTGACGATAGGTATAATTCCAACTAGCATGTTCCCGGCGAGTCCGTGCGGTGTACTCATAACCCAATGAGCACCTTTATATTATCTTAGATGAACCAACTGACACCAATGGCTTATGAGACCGGCCACTGACCCTCGTCGGGGTCTCGATCCGTATACACAAGTATACTCTCGGAGTATTGATGCCCAGTCTCGAAACTCCCATGACTAAGGACACTTTAAGGATGTGTTTATAGACTACCCAAATCTCACGTATATTATCTGTAAGCCCGCGGGGGCGCCCCGGCCGTCGATCCGACGCCGGAAACGCGGAAACGAAAACTTTCAAAAACTATTGAACCGGCAGCACCGCGCACTTGTAACCCGGATCGGGCCATTAACCTAGCAACTAGCAAAGTAAAAGATGGGTAGAGAAGTATACCAAGCGATCCGTGTCCTTCGGTCTTCGTCTCCACTCCGATCTCCTGCGGAATGTTCGTCACCTCCTCGCTCGTCGGAAAGGCACCACGTAGACGGAATCTTTTACGGGCTCCCACCTCTTGACCGAGGCAACTCGGGCGCGAAGTTGGCTAGCCGACGCGTCCAAGGCTTGCTATAGAATAGTGTAGTACCCATGTCTCTTTAGGGTTCATGAAGTTGCCTTGGATAATGTGGAGGTGAAGAAAAGAATGAGCTTTGGAAAAATGGAGCTCACAATTCTTTTTCAAGAGAATGAGATGATGAGAATGCAACACCAAAAATGAACCTATCTCATTCTCCTCTCATCAACTGGCCGGCCTCATCTCTTCATAGTGGAGATGAAGGAATAATAAATCCAAGGAGAAAAAGAAAAGATAAAGCCAAAAGAAAAAGGTCACTCTCATTTCTCCTCTCATTCTTATCACATAAATGCAAAAGAATGATGCAAAGAGAATCTCATGATGATGGTCAAATCATAATCCACATATATGCAAGAAAACCCTCAACAAAACGTTATTTGCACAATTGCAAATAACACCCTCCAACGGAAAGTCCGGCCGTGAAGGAATAAAAGAAAACCGGCCGGAACGGAATGCAAAGAGACAAAATCTACACTATCTAATACTAGGATCCGGCTTAAGCCAAAGACGGCTAGTAAAAACCGTCCGATCACGATCCGTGCAATACCACATGTATCTGATCGAACCCTGCCATATCTCCATACGGCCTCTACAGCGTTTCGCCCGAAACTTGAGTAACTGAGTGTGGTGGACTCTAAAGACTCGTCAATACAATGGCTGTGGATTTAACCACTAGCACGTCAGAGGTATAAGCCAATACGTGACGGGCTACCAGGTATTGACCAAAAGGGACGTCGATGAGTGAACTCATCCTGACACCCTACTGAGCCTGTCAGTGACAATATCCGTACAGTCCGGTCCATTCGTCTATGAGTATCGCATGGCGGGCCTAGGGGGTTGGTAAAAGTCAGACCCCCAAAAGCGGTACAAGTCGTGTCGGAGTGTAGCCCAGAACACCCTGAGATACTACTGGATTACCTACCAGCAAATCTCCTGCCTTGGCCAAGGACTTTTCATGTTCTGGCTCTCCTAGACACAGCGCGATCTCACCCCCAATACCGGGAGAGACGAACCCCTGCAGATCCGCTCACTGCCTCCATGTGGCTCGGGACTGTACCCAACTAAAACCTGTTTGCACGACTCCTTTGAGCCGTGGTAGGGTAGTAATCAAAGCACAGTGGGAACTCACACGAGACAAATGACGATCTCAGGTCGATGAACTAACCTGTACACATGTTACCAGGGAACTGCTATCTGACGTCTGGTATAATCCCAACTAGCAGGTTCCCGGCGAGTCCTGTCCGGTGTACTCATAACCCAATGAGCACCTGTATACATCTTAGGTGAACCAACTGACACCAGTGGCTTGTGAGACCGGCCACCACCCCTCTTCGGGGTCTCGACTGTATACACTAGTCTACTCTGGAGAATCGATGCCCTGTCTCGAAACTCCCACGACTAGGGACCTTTTAAGGATGTGCTTATAGACTCCAGCTCTCACGTATATGATCGCCCTCATACTGCTGGTAGTCAAGAAAGAATCCTAGGGGCCATATCAACGTGTAATAGCGACTCGTAAGGTCACCTAAAGCAGTACACGATGATAAAGATAAACCAGATAGCATACTATCATCTTGAGTAAGACTGTCCTACTGGGACAGGTCCTCCCCTCAATCATTGCAATCACGTGCCTGTGATCCAATAATTGACTCTGAGGGCACTATCTCCAACAATCTCCCACTTGCACTCAAGGCTAATTATTGCGATGTCGCATACTCACAGCCCGTGTGATACCGAACACCCAACTCCTCTACTAGTCAGTCTCACAAAGCTCGTTTGCGAAACTATTGCGTTCGAGGAATAGCCTCAGTGAGTGGATCCGCTATGGTGTTTCTTTCTATGTCTCTCTATATCTCAAGTTCGCGGAGAAAGCCATCTCCTGAAATGAGCAATACCTGTCTTAGAATGTGTCTGGATGTCTGATGGGACCTAGCTCATAAATGAACTCCAAATCCAAACTTCTTAGACTGTATCGTCAACTGAACTTAATCAGTATCCTGCACCATGCCTTCCCTCAGTATCCACCTGGACCAACTGTCCAAAATACTGCCCCTCGTCAGAAGGAAAACTATAACTCTGACAGCCACTCTGCCATCCAGGTCACCTTGGAAGCCTGGAATGATAACCGTCTCCTAAAGGAGGCAGCCGTTATCAAATTCCTAGAACATTCACTTATGTTCTAAAACTTCTTCCGATTGTTTCTCCAGGATTGGATCAATATCAACTTATTGCACCTACTTCAAGAACAACATCTGGTGTGGTACTTGACATCTCATGATTGACTCAATTGCCTAAGCAAGTGATCTGCCAATCATGTGCATCCCTCTCCACTTTAGTCTGTAAGACACCTTTAGAGAGGGTGACTCCATTACCTGCAGGTATACTACCGTGCCAGGAGTCGTCCATTCTAAATACTCTTAGAATGCGGTCAAAGTACCCTGATTAGGAAACCACCCAAATCTAGATCTAAAACCATAGATCTAGTAACCAGAATGTCTGATATAATATCCAAGTCCTATGTAGAGAAACCACCGTATGACGACCAAAGTATAACCGATCGTAGTATAGGAATATCATTTCCTACTCTGTGTATGTCATCAAATACCAGGACATCACACCTTACTATCTTCTTAATAAATCCATCCCCTATTCTGATGAAGTCAAACCTATGACTGTCACATCAGAAATAGATGATCTATCTCCGCTATATCTGCTTTAGTCCATAAATAGACATAAGCCTGATGTCCACCAATGCTTCCGCTGCTCCCACTGACTACGACAACCCTCTGGCAGAGTCATATAGACGTACACTTCTAAAGCTAGTTTAGAACGACGCTATACTCATCCTCCTGCCGGGTCTCACAGTTTGGAATAACAGCAATGGCAAGTCTGGGTAAACAAGAACCTCCCTGCCACCGTCCTTGAGCATACCGAAATACCTCTCGGGTGCCTGAGGTTACCCACTATATCTGCGGAGTGGCCAATGGAATGTCAAACCAGATTGAATCTTTAGGTTCTTGTCAAATCTTCAGTAATCGTTTGCGGTTCTGGAATCACTTCCAGTTCTACCATACTCCCACTACTGTTTTCTGAAAAAAAATCCATTTTTAATAAAACTGTGGCGAGTCAAGAACAATATCACTATTGATCTTCCAGATGGTAGAATATCAACCCTCGTCATAGCCCGGGTCAACCCACAAACAGCCATTACAGAAACGTGCCTAGAGTTATCCGGAGTCTGGTTTTAAGCATAAGCCAGACAACTCCCCGTATCTTAACATCGTTAAGATATGAACTGTTCTATATCCAATACAGAAATAGAGGCACTGATTTAATTGAACCAGATTCAAATCATGCAGCTGTCTCCAGTGCATGTCAAGTAAATGGAAAAAGGCCGATCAGCGTTACTCAACTTAGGAGTACTTCCAATTATGAGTAACCTGAAAGAGAAGCTAGTTCTCTTAATCATTACTATCAACTGAATACCATTCACAAGTATCTACATCTTCGATCACCTTGAAGAATCCCGATACTTGCAATACCTGGTTCTCTACTTTACTCTTATACCTATAACTTCTCAAAACTTGGACCATGTGTTTCTACGAAACACCTGTCTAAAACTTAGAGAAGTCATAAGTAAACTGAATATAGTACGAGGACCAACCCCTCTGTCCTAATGGACACTGGACAATATACAATACTCTGTTATAAGTCCCTTGAGTCTAATAACTCATTCCCTGTGTGTCGTAGGTTGAAAACAGTACTATGGTTATGAAGAATTACACCGCTGATCAATGCTCCTTACCTAACCATCCACTGATATAGGTAAATGTCATAAACATAATTTCAAAAAGGTATATCTCACTCTATAAAAATAGACGTACAGATATATCAATTTGAAATTGGTGCATAACAACGGATATTCAAAACCAAATATTTGCCGACCGGCAAACAACCCAGGTGACTTCCTCAAATATCACCAATTACAACGAATCCCGATATAATGAGGATGATCACCTAATTCCCAATAACTTACTCCCACTCATCATCCGTAAAACCATAAAGATGTGAGAATCCAACCTGGTAAATACATACCCTGGAGTAAGTGTCTAATTGGGAAATCAGTTTTTCTTTTAACAGTACACAGTGAAACTGAAACATTGAAATATTTCGATGGGGTATCCTGGTATTCCTAGTAATGCCTCTTCCATTATCCAGATTCACAACTATAACCGTATAATTCTTTGCCATCTCTCCAAATCCCTTTATATGTTTTTAGTCATTACCTTCTGTACACCCCTTTAGGCCAAATGGTTTTCTTCCTTCCCTACCGTTCGGCACCAGCCTATGGTTTGGAAGAAGACTATCCAATAAGCATAATGGGTGTACTTTTCTAATCCTAGGAGCACTCGCAACGCGAGAGAAGGTGAAGATAAAAGACACCTGAATGTACTTTATTCCTATTTCTCCTGAACCAGGATCCATCCCCGAACTGGAACAAGTTCCTTTCGAGTTCGTATATAACCATACGATGGATTATCCAATAAACTGGGATCTTCGTAGTGATACGGAGTGTCCTGGAGAAATACAAAGGTGATTTAGGATTGGCGAAGAAATACTTGGTTTGATCGTGAATAGCAGTCGCAATTTACTTTGCCCTCTTACTAATCCCTTGCTTTGTCTGAACTTAATACCTTCTGTACACCGTTTAGGCTAATTGGTTTTCTTCATTCCCCACCGTTCGGCACCAGCCTAAGGTTTGGAAGAAGACTATCCAATTTGCGTAATAGGTATACTATCTCCTAAGCCAAGGAGTACTCGCAATATAAGAGAGAAGGTAAAAGGAAAAGAAAACTGAATAGTCCTATTCGTTTTCTCCAGAACCGGAAACCATCCTCGAATTCCTTCGAGTTCGTATATAACCATACGATGGTTTTGTCCAATGGAAGTGGACGTTCGTAGTAATACGGGGTGTCCTGGAGAAAAGGGTAAAAGTAGGAGTGGCAAAGAGGTTTGCAACTCTGACAATCCAAAAGCCAGTGTTAAGAAGGTTTGGTCAACTTGGTCACTGAGTCATAGTCTAGGGTCGGGTCAATGGTCGCTGCCAAAGAGAGAGAGAAAAGAAACACTCAGCGTGCACTCTAACCTAGATCAGAATGGTTATCACTTTATATAATCTGGAAACCTCCCACTGTAACGTCAAATTCTTCCCCAAACCTGAAAGAAAAATTAGCCGGGATCATCCGAGGAGTAAACCAACTCATCAATGGGAATCGGGATCCAACTATCATCGCATGATAACGTGACGGACTCCGCTCACGTTATCACACTCCAGAAGGTATGCGCATATCTGGCAAGTTTCAGTTCTTTTGAAACTCCCGATGTGGATTTTTTCCCCATGCTCTTATGACCTTGGCGTGAGGTCAAAATATCATAAGTCACATGTCAAGTTCTGCCCGTCATTGTCCTGGTTAATTTGAACCCACCCGTACATACCCTTGACGTAGGCCAAAATAGTAGTACGACTGTCCCAAACTAACGCATCTATCTATGCAACAGATAAATACCCGGCAGCTACCAATCACTATGCCTTGGCGTGAGGTCAAAATACATAGCTTGAATACTACCGAATATTTAACTGAAATGACGGAGGGCTACGAATGGTTTCTGGCGAAAACCTTTAACGTAATGAACTTGATATCGTTGAAGGAACGGATAGCTTTATAAAAATATAGTGACGAAAACCTTTGCTAAAGAGGTCACTCCCGGTGAAGGGATCTCGGCTCTTTCCCCGTAAAATGAGGTGCAGGATATTCCAACTGAATACCACGATGCAAAGCAAAAGTAATCGGCTATAATGAAGTTACTGCCCTGACGCAAACTTTTGTCCAAGGGGTCACTCCTGGTGAAGGGATCTTGGCCCTTGCCTCGTCGACTGAGGAGCAGGATATTCCAACTGAATACCACTGTGTAAAACAAAAATGAACGTCCTTGCAATAACAGCTTTTGAAAAAGTGTTCCAACAACATCATAATAGGTTTGTTTATCTTGCATTGATCCGAATCAACGCAGTCCCATCAATTGATCACACCACAAAAAAACAAAAATATACTGATGTACGTATATGCCATCCGCATTCGCCACTGGGTCCCCTCATCACCCGTTAGGTTAGCTAACTAACGACAGAGCGGGGACTGGACTAGCGCGGATGCAAAACATATACAACATCTACTAGTATATATATAATATATAATTTTCGCTCAAGGCGTGATAAAAAGCAACATCACAGAAATGTACAACATCACAGATCAATACAGATATCTGGGATCCTTGGGTTTCACAGAGCCGCTGCTGAAACCCGACGTTCCCCTGGTCGTGTGGATAGCCTGTGCAATGAAATCCTAGACCCCTACGGGCGCGGCAAGTTACTCGCCAAAACCTGAAGCAAGGCATGTAGGGTTCCTAGGCACTTTTGTGAAGGTTCTTAAGGCATCAAACATGCCCGGATTAAATTTTAGACGTGCCGAACAACCCAAAGCCGGGATCTTTGCTAGATTATTAGGGTTTAATATGCAAGATGATAACTTTTATCTAAGTGTGAGGGATTACAACCTTTGTAGTCCGCTCCTTCATTTCACAAGCTCCGAGTAGAAGTCCCTTTGCCGCGATCCACGATCTCCCGGACTCATGAGAGGCTCCACGACTCGAACGATCCATTCTAGCTTGTCGTATTCCAAATCTCCGATGATCTACCTTGAAGTTGCTTCGACTCAAGCTTTCTCACTCAAAAGAGAAGAACACCCTAATCCCATGGGCTAGATGAGATGAGGATGAGAGAGTAGTGATTTTTCTTTCTTTTAATATCATTTTCTCATTTTATTTCATCACTTAAGGATTTTTAAGAGAGCTTCTTCAAGAGAGAAGAAGAAGAAGATAATGGAAAAAGAATAATGAATTATCTTTCTTTTGTGATGAATAGAAATCTATATGATTGAATTGTGAACCATGGTCAAGGATGATAGGATGAGAATGAGTAGAGAAACAACTAGGGTTAGGGTTTGGTTTGGTTTAGAATGTGTCATTACAAAAGATCTTTGTAATGACAAAAGAAGAAACCTTCTAGAAGGTGCATGAAGCAACTAACCCAAATTAAACCCTAACCTCAATTAATCATCCTTAAACACGTTTAACAATTAATCATATCATGTCACAATAATATATATCACATATATATTATATATTTGCAACAAAAGAAAATAATACAATTAACATATATCGCATATATATCAATGTATCATCCACTGAGAAAATGAAATAATAAAGCAAGCCAATATTAGTTAATATAATAATATATCATATATATTATTATATATTAAATCATCGAATCAACACTTGATCCGACGATCCGGCTATATCGAATATTACCGACTAATATATATCATGTACCGATTCATCGAATCAACACTTGATCCGATGACCCGGTTCATATCTAAATATCCTGAGAATATAATACGGTATCCCATATCGCATTATTCTCGTTCCTGCGCATATCACATATGTGCCACTACTCTGTTTCGCCTGAGCCAAGAAACCTCTGTGTAGGACTCTAAAGAATCGTCAATACGCCGGTAGCAGGTGATGATCATATCAAACACCCACAAGCTGCAAGCGGTCAGCTAAACGTAACAGCCACCCAGGTATTGAGCGATCAGAAGATCAACAAGCTAGCCTGTCCGTTCTCCTGTGAATCCGATCAGTAACACTCCCGTACAGTCCGGTCTGTTCGTCTGATATGTCGCATATCAAGTCTAGGGGTGGTATACGTCAGACCCCAGTAACCGATAAGTCGTGTCGATGTGTGGCTCATAACGGGTCGAGAAACTACTAGTAACACTTACCAGTAAATCTCTATATCAGCCCTGGCCAGGGACTTCCAGTTATAGCCAATCGAACACAGCACAACATCAACTCCCTATACCGGGAGAGACGAATCCCCTCCTATCGCTCATTGCCTCCATGTGATTCGGGACTGTACCCAAAAGCCACCGTTTTGCACGCCCTCTTGGACGTGGTAAGGTGGAAATCAAAGCACAGTGGGAATCACACAAGACTCCATGACGATCTCGGGTCTACAGACTACCCTGTACCTGTGTCACCGGAGAACTGCCATCTGATGTGTGGTATATCACCATCTGGGAGTTCTCGGCGAGTCCGTCCAGTGTACCCAGTCTCCACTGAGCACCCGTACACCATCTCTGATGTCAAACACCGATTGATATGGGATCATTCATCGCCCATCATATGGGTCAAGATGCGTATACGCTAGTCTACTCTGGTGTATCGATGCCCTGTCTCGATATACCCTCGACTAGGAACAGTTATAGGATGTACTCATCGACTACCGCGGCCCCACTAGTATGATCTCATCATAGTCCCAGTAGTCGAGTACAGATCCTAAGGGCTTTATCAACATGTGAGAGTAAAACAGTAAACCAATACAAGTCAACATGTTAAGATAAAGTGAAACCAAATAGCATACTATCATGACGAGTAAGAAATTCTTCTCTATATATAACCAAGCATCCATTATAATATACATCATATGTACAACAATGGCCTCTAGGGCATATACATAACTAACAATCTCTCACTTGCACTAAGGCCAGCTGCTGTAGTATCGCATACCTAGCATCCCGAATAATCTCTCAAACTGTATCTGGGGAATAGCCTTCGTGAATGGATCCGCAGTGTTGTCCTTCGTATCTACTCTCCTGACCTCGATCTCCCGGCGATCAACTATCTCCCTGATCAGGTGATACCGCCTCAGAATATGTCTGGACTTCTTATGGGACCTGGGTTCCTTGGCTAACGCCACAGCTCCATTGTTATCTCAATACAGAGGTATTGGATGCTCAATGGATGGAACCACACCAAGTTCACTAATGAACTTCTTGATCCAGACAGCTTCTTTGGCAGCATCGTTGGCAGCGATGTATTCAGCCTCCATCGTTGAGTCTGCAACGGTATCCTGTTTGGAACTCTTCCAACATACCGCCCCTCCATTGAGGGTAAAGACAAAACCCGAATGTGACTTAGAGTCGTCCTTATCACTTTGGAAGCTGGAATTGGTAAAGGACTCCACCTGGAGTTCTCCGTTACCATACACCAAGAACATCTCCTTAGTCCTTCGCAAGTACTTGAGAATGTTCTTCACTGCTGTCCAATGACTCTCTCCTGGATCTGCTTGATACCGACTCACTACACTTAGCGAGTATGCTACATCGGGTATGGTACACAGCATCGCATACATGATAGAGCCTACTGCCGAAGCATAGGGTATCCCTTGCATGCGAGCTCTCTCCAAATCAGTCTTGGGAGACATCTCTTTGGAGAGAGTGAGTCCAGAGATCGTGGGTTGGTTCCCACGCTTGGATTCTTCCATACTAAACCTCTTTAGTATGGTGTCAATGTACCTGGATTGGGACAATCCCAGTATCCGTTTAGATCTATCTCTATAGATCATGATTCCCAATATGCAGGAGGCATCACCTATATCTTTCATTGAGAATCTCTGTGATAAGAAGAGCTTGACTGATTGCAGCATAGGAATATCATTTCCTATCAAGAGTATGTCATCCACGTACAATACGAGGAAGACAACCTTACCCTCTGCTTCCTTCTTATAGATACAAGGTTCATCTATATTTTTGATGAAGTCAAACTCTTTGACTACAACATCAAAGCAGATGTTCCAACTCCGCGATGCTTGCTTTAACCCATAGATGGATTTAAGCAGCTTGCATACCTTTCCGCTGCTCCCACTATCTACGAAGCCCTCTGGCTGAGTCATGTACACGCACTCTTCTAAATCACCGTTTAGAAAGGCGGTCTTAACATCCATTTGCCAGATTTCATAGTCATGGTATGCAGCAATGGCAAGTAAGATCCGGATGGACTTAAGCATAGCTACTGGAGAAAAGGTTTCGTCATAGTCCACACCTGGTCTTTGACGAAAACCTTTTGCTACAAGTCTAGCTTTGAAAGTCTCAACTTTTCCATCTACACCAAATTTCTTTTTAAAGATCCACTTGCTCCCAATGGGTTTTACCCCTTCAGGAGCATTTTCCAAAGTCCATACTTTGTTGGTGTACATGGATTCCATCTCAGATCGCATAGCATCCAGCCATTTCACAGAGTCACCACTCGTGATGGCCTGCTCGAAACTAGTTGGTTCATCATTATCCATGATGCAATCCTCGCTTCCACCATCAATGAGAAAACCGTAGTATCTCTCAGGTGGACGAGAAACCCTACTAGATCGGCGGAGAGGCTGGGGTTCGTCGGGTACTACTGAATCCTCTGGTTCTACTAAATCTTCAGTTGTAGTTTGTGTTGCTGGAACCTCTTCCAGCTCTACCTCATCGCCACTAATTTCTTTTGCAAGAAATTCCTTTTCTAAAAAGGTGGCATGTCGAGCAACAAACAATTTTTGCTCCTCACTGTGATAGAAAAAATATCCATAAGAATTCTTCGGATATCCTACAAACTTGCAAAGAACTGATCGTGCCTCGAGTTTGTCCGGATTTTGCCTTTTGACATAGGCCGGACAACCCCATATCTTAACTCGTTTAAGATACGGTCTCTTCCCACTCCATATCTCATATGGTGTGGTAGGTACAGATTTAGTTGGAACTTGATTCAATAGGTATGCCGCTGCCTCAAGCGCATACCCCCAGAAGGAAATAGGTAACTCAGCTGTACTCATCATAGAGCGTACCATATCTAATAGGGTGCGATTCCTCCGTTCAGATACACCGTTGTGCTGTGGTGTATAAGGAGGAGTACGCTGAGAGAGAATCCCATTCTCTTTTAGATAATCTAGGAACTCACCGCTTAAGTATTCACCTCCTCGATCAGATCGAAGAATCTTAATACTTTTGCCCGTTTGGTTCTCTACTTCGTGCTTATAATCTCTGAATTTCTCAAAAGCTTCAGACTTGTGTTTCATCAGGAACACATGTCCGAATCTAGAGAGATCGTCAGTGAATGTAATGAAGTAGGAAGAACCGTTCCTGGCATGCGTAGACATGGGACCGCATACATCACTATGTATCAGTCCTAAGAGTTCGGTAACTCTTTCTCCGTGTCCACTAAACGGAGCTTTGGTCATTTTTCCTTTAAGACATGAATGGCAAGTATCATAAGATGATAATTCGAACGGATTCAAATAACCATCTCTATGTAACTTAGCCAGTCGTGTCGCATTGATATGACCAAGTCTACAATGCCACAAGTAGGATTCGTTCATATCTGAACTTTTCCTCTTGTGTGTGTTTTGTATATTCATGACTGTATTCTGATTTAGAATGAATATGCCATTATGTAACGAGCCTGATGCAATCAACTTTTGATCTAGGAATATGTTCATAACATTATCCTTTACTACAAAATTATATCCCTCTTTACTCAATAAAGAAACTGATATAATGTTGCACATCATGTTCGGTATATAATAGCACTCATTTAGAATCAGTGTATTACGATTTGGCAATACAAGGTGATATTCGCCAACTGCTTTGGCTGCAACATTTGCACCGTTCCCTACTAGAACAGAATGATCATCTTTTCCCAGTTCTCTACCTTTACGTAGCCCATGCAACTGTTTGCATATGTAGGATCCTGATCCGGTATCTAATACCCAGGACGTAGGGTGAACTGAGAAACAGTTCTCAATAACAAACACACCCGAAGAAGATGCATCAACATGCATGTTCTTTTGGGCGGCGTGAGAATCCAGATATTCTCCTATTTCCTGTTCAATCTTATAACTCTTATAAGAAAGAATGGGTCTAACGTTCCCTTGCTCAGTACAATAATCGGGTTCAGTCAATACATCCATATTATTATCTTGATTATGGCATGACATGGTCGCTACCTGGAGAGAGAGAGAAGAAAACACTTTTAGCGTATGCTCTTGCAAGATTAGATTGGTTATTATCTTATCTAATCAGGATGTCTCCCACTGTTTTTATCAAATCTACCTTAAAACCCTAAAAGGTAAGATTAGCCGGGATTAATTACACCCTACAACTTCGTCAATCTTTCAGCCAGATCAGTGTCGGTACTTTGAGGGAGGTTCCCCGTGCTTTCGCACGGACCTAATTAAAGTAAACCTCGTTTTCCCAGAGGCGTAACCCCGTTAACACTTTTCTAGACACCTACTTGAATGACTAATTGTCCTGTGTAAAACTCTCCCAGGAGTAACACTTACTCGCAGTGGGTATCGGGATCCAACTATCTCATAAGAGGTATGCAATCTCATTGCAAATTTCAATGCTAGAAATTCCCGATAATATTTTGCCCCAAACGATCTATGACCTTGACAAGGTCAACAAACCATAGACCGCAAGTCAAGTTCAACCCGTCATTTCTTGATTGAATCAAACCCACCCGCACGACCCTTGACAAGGTCAACAAGGCCGCACGACTACCCTAAACAATCTGCATCATATGCATAAGCAGATAAATACTGGTTAGCTACCGCACACTGCGCCTTGACAAGGTCAACAAACTCAGCACGAATACTAAACAGGACTTATCTGAAAAGACGGAGGGCTACGACAGGTTTTTTCTGAAAACCTATTGCGTAATTAACTTGATATCGTCGTCGAATCATGTATTTTTGAAAAAGAGTGTTTTGAGGCTTTTCTTAGTTTCGCTAAAGGGGTCACTCCCGGTGAAGGGATCGTCGGCCCTTTCCTCATCGAATAAGGTGCAGGATATATCATATATACCGTTGTGCAAAGCAAAACACTAAAAGCAATCAAAAGACAAACCGCGTTTTGTAGCATCTTCCAGTTTCGCTAAAGGAGTCACTCCCGGTGAAGGGATCTCGGTCCTTTCCTCATCGAATAAGGTGCAGGATATATCATATATATCATTGTACAAAGCAAAACTGTAGCTACCCTTTTTTATAAAGTTTTGATTTTACAACATCTTTAGGTTTCTTTTCTTTTATTAATCTCATTAATAAAAATCCCATCAGCTTATGCTTCCTAAGCATCACAGAAGAAACGAAAGCAGTAATATTTATATATCAGCATATATATATATATAGTATAAGCATTCGTCTCAGGCAGTAATATGATCTCATCACAGAACATTGCAGCAGAAGAACATATATGAAATATTGGATATACTAGGACGTCCGTGTTTTCAATACGAGCCTGTATAAAACACGGATTCCACGGTCGCGACGAATAGCCAAACCCACATCCCAAGACCCCTACGAGAGCGGCAAGTAACACTGCCAATTCTAGGGTTAGGAGACCCGGTCTCGACTCCTCGAGATGGCCTCCCACTGGACCCTAGAACCCGGTTACTTGTGCTCCCCACCTTGGGTCTACCTTATGCGGAAAAGTAAATAATATACACTGGTGACATCAACCGCAACCTGGAAGTGCCCCAAATAAAAGAATATTATATTACAAATGAATTTTACATGAATGAAAATAAAAACCCCCATCTCACATAAAACCCCCGGCTATTCTGATCGCGACGATCCAATATAACATATCACAGCAACACATAATATCTCATATCATCAACGTAAGTAAATATGCGCATCCCAATTGTCGTTGACATATAGCAACGAAACCGGCGAAATCACATATTACACTTACGGTCACAGAAAAGAAAGTGTAAAACTACAATATTTGGAATCCACAATCACTTTAGACATCATAAATCCGAAATATCACATACTCCGTATTTCATGCCTAACTCTATGAATTCCACATATTGTATCACATTCCAGATAAATAGACGGTATTAAACTTTCTGAACAGATAATCAAACACCCAAAATTTCCTAAACTGCTCAACACTTGAGCGGGGTTCAAATAATCCCAGAACATGTCACAGTACCGGTGATCCAGCCGTAGAAGGGTCAAGCCAACGCCTCACATGTGGCACGCCGTACTGCCCCAAACCCAAAGGTTCAAAAGGCAGTTCAAGACGGTCACATAATCGAGTTAAGGTTTGTTGTCTTCTAGAGGGTCCACCGCTTAACTTGTACAATTTTTCCGAAAGATTTAAACCCAATAAAAATTCAACGCTTGAAAGTTTGCCGTACCGGGAAACAGTAACTTAATGATATCCGTTCAAATAGTTTAACAGTTTCTAAATATCCGGAAAGAAATACGAATTTAAATATTCCGATCGAGTCTACTATTACAAAACAAACCCCAGAATTTTAAACACCTGAAGCAGATTAAAAATACCCAGAATAGTCAGCAAGTACCTACGGTCTATACCATGAAGCCACGTGTCCTAATCCTACAGTTCCGCCGCGGAACCGCCGCGTGAACCTTGTTACTGCGGCGGATCCGCGCTCTGTTGGTGGAATTGTGGGCACGTGTTTCATGGTAATTCTTAGAATTCCCTGCTGATTTTTTTACATATTTTTAATTCTGAAAAATCCCAAAATTTAAAAAATTTCCAGAGAGGGGTCCATTTTGTTCGTTTCGGGTTCGATCGGAGTTTTAACTTCGTAAACACATCGCCTAATGCTCTAGCTAGTCTCTGATACCACTGTAGGGTTCCTAGGCACTCTTGTGAAGGTTCTTAAGGCATCAAACATGCCCGGATTAAATTTTAGACGTGCCGAACAACGCAAAGCCGGGATCTTTGCTAGATTATTAGGGTTTAATATGCAAGATGATAACTTTTATCTAAGTGTGAGGGATTACAACCTTTGTAGTCCGCTCCTTCACTTCACAAGCTCCGAGTAGAAGTCCCTTTGCCGCGATCCACGATCTCCCGGACTCATGAGAGGCTCCACGACTCGAACGATCCATTCTAGCTTGTCGTATTCCAAATCTCCGATGATCTACCTTGAAGTTGCTTCGACTCAAGCTTTCTCACTCAAAAGAGAAGAACACCCTAATCCCATGGGCTAGATGAGATGAGGATGAGAGAGTAGTGATTTTGCTTTCTTTTAATATTATTTTCTCATTTTATTTCATCACTTAAGGATTTTCAAGAGAGCTTCTTCAAGAGAGAAGAAGAAGAAGATAATGGAAAAAGAATAATGAATTATCTTTCTTTTGTGATGAATAGAAATCTAAATGATTGAATTGTGAACCATGGTCAAGGATGATAGGATGAGAATGAGTAGAGAAACAACTAGGGTTAGGGTTTGGTTTTGTTTAGAATGTGTCATCACAAAAGATCTTTGTAATGACAAAAGAAGAAACCTTCTAGAAGGTGCATGAAGCAACTAACCCAAATTAAACCCTAACCTCTATTAATCATCCTTAAACACGTTTAACAATTAATCATATCATGTCACAATAATATATATCACATATATATTATATATTTGCAACAAAAGAAAATAATACAATTAACATATATCGCATATATATCAATGTATCATCCATTGAGAAAATGAAATAATAAAGCAAGCCAATATTAGTTAATATAATAATATATCATATATATTATTATATATTAAATCATCGAATCAACACTTGATCCGACGATCCGGCTATATCGAATATTACCGACTAATATATATCATGTACCGATTCATCGAATCAACACTTGATCCGATGACCCGGTTCATATCTAAATATCCTGAGAATATAATACGGTATCCCATATCGCATTATTCTCGTTCCTGCGCATATCACATATGTGCCACCACTCTGTTTCGCCTGAGCCAAGAAACCTCTGTGTAGGACTCTAAAGAATCGTCAATACGCCGGTAACAGGTGATGATCATATCAAACACCCACAAGCTGCAAGCGGTCAGCTAAACGTAACAGCCACCCAGGTATTGAGCGATCAGAAGATCAACAAGCTAGCCTGTCCGTTCTCTTGTGAATCCGATCAGTAACACTCCCGTACAGTCCGGTCTGTTCGTCTGATATGTCGCATATCAAGTCTAGGGGTGGTATGCGTCAGACCCCAGTAACCGATAAGTCGTGTCGATGTGTGGCTCATAACGGGTCGAGAAACTACTAGTAACACTTACCAGTAAATCTCTATATCAGCCCTGGCCAGGGACTTCCAGTTATAGCCATTCGAACACAGCACAACATCAACTCCCTATACCGGGAGAGACGAATCCCCTCCTATCGCTCATTGCCTCCATGTGATTCGGGACTGTACCCAAAAGCCACCGTTTTGCATGCCCTCTTGGACGTGGTAAGGTGGAAATCAAAGCACAGTGGGAATCACACAAGACTCCATGACGATCTCGGGTCTACAGACTACCCTGTACCTGTGTCACCAGAGAACTGCCATCTGACGTGTGGTATATCACCATCTGGGAGTTCTCGGCGAGTCCGTCCAGTGTACCCAGTCTCTACTGAGCACCCGTACACCATCTCTGATGTCAAACACCGATGGATATGGGATCATTCATCGCCCATCATATGGGTCAAGATGCATATACGCTAGTCTACTCTGGTGTATCGATGCCCTGTCTCGATATACCCTCGACTAGGAACAGTTATAGGATGTACTCATCGACTACCGCGGCCCCACTAGTATGATCTCATCATAGTCCCAGTAGTCGAGTACAGATCCTAAGGGCTTTATCAACATGTGAGAGTAAAACAGTAAACCAATACAAGTCAACATGTTAAGATAAAGTGAAACCAAATAGCATACTATCATGACGAGCAAGAAAGTCTTCTCTATGTATAACCAAGCATCCATTATAATATACATCATATATACAACAATGGCCTCTAGGGCATATACATAACTAACAAGGCAGCCCCCTTCAGCGACGTGAATGGACCACCCAGCACTTCACGGAATCCGGTAACTTGGGCATCCCTCCTGGGTCAACCTGTACCCCCTACGAGTGCGGCGAATAGCCCGCCAATTCTAGAGTAAAGCCCCTTCCGTCTCAACGCCATGAGATGCTGGCTTGTTGCCCTCTAGAACCCGGCTATCCGTGCACCCCTCCTTGGGGTAATCCTAGTACAGAAAATAAAATATACATACAACGGGTACATCGACCGCAGCCTGGTCGTGCCCCAAAAGAATAATACAATCAGGCAGTGACGGCAGTCCACATGTCGGACGCTCGCCCCGCAATATCAAATGTACATAATACAACAAAACTGTACTAATACCGCATCCAGGCTATCCCCCACGACCGATCCGCAACAACACAGCATAACACAGAACATCAACGTGAATGTCACGTTCGCAAATCCGTCTAAAAGGGCTATAGCAGTTAGACAGGATTTACCGATCGAGTGACATTCACGGTCGCAGATATAATGTAAATACTGTGAACTAGCACGTTTAAAATATCCGATCGAACAAATTTTATCAAGTGGGCCCCAAGAAATACTGTAGCACTCACAGAAAAACTGGGCCCAAAAAGAATATCCCAAAACCCCTATTTTTAACTCAGAAGGAATCTGCAAAATTTTGGTCAAGTGATCAATCAAAAGAGCGGCGGAACCGCGGCCCAAGCATAGGTTTGGCCGCGGTTCCGCGGCGGTTTGGAGAGATCGCGCAACCAAATTTTCACAGATTGCTTCTATATCCATGCACAGTATTCTGAGACAACCTGAAACATTTTTGGAGCAGAAAAAGTTTCGACAGAAAACACATGCATGTGAAAATACGGTTTTTGGGGATTTTATTCGATCGAGTACTAAACATACTAGAGCAAGCTAGGCATGGTTAATGGCCTGGCTTTGATACCAATGTAAGCCCGCGGGGGCGCCCCGGCCGTCGATCCGACGCCGGAAACGCGGAAACGAAAACTTTCAAAAACTATTGAACCGACACCACCGCGCACTTTTAACCCGGATCGGGCCATTAACCTAGAAACTAGCAAAGTAAAAGACGGGTAGAGAAGTATACCAAGCGATCCGTGTCCTTCGGTCTTCGTCTCCACTCCGATCTCCTGCGGAATGTTCGTCACCTCCTCGCTCGTCGGAAAGGCACCACGTAGACGGAATCTTTTACGGGCTCCCACCTCTTGACCGAGGCAACTCAGGCGCGAAGTTGGCTAGCCGACGCGTCCAAGGCTTGCTATAGAATAGTGTAGTACCCATGTCTCTTTAGGGTTCATGAAGTTGCCTTGGATGATGTGGAGGTGAAGAAAAGAGTGAGCTTTGGAAAAATGGAGCTCACAATTCTTTTTCAAGAGAATGAGATGATGAGAATGCAACACCAAAAATGAACCTATCTCATTCTCCTCTCATCAAGTGGCCGGCCTCATCTCTTCATAGTGGAGATGAAGGAATAATAAATCCAAGGAGAAAAAGAAAAGATAAAGCCAAAAGAAAAAGGTCACTCTCATTTCTCCTCTCATTCTTATCACATAAATGCAAAAGAATGATGCAAAGAGAATCTTATGATGATGGTCAAATCATAATCCACATATATGCAAGAAAACCCTCCACAAAACGTTATTTGCACAATTGCAAATAACACCCTCCAACGGAAAGTCCGGCCGTGAAGGAATAAAAGAAAACCGGCCGGAACGGAATGCAAACTGGCAACTTCAGAAAACTGATCCCGTAGTAAATTACAGGACAACCCCGCTACTGCAAATACATGCCCGCATTTGTATTCCCGCTAAACACAAATGCAAAGAGACAAAATCTACACTATCTAATACTAGGATCCGGCTTAAGCCAAAGCCGGCTAGTAAAAACCGTCCGATCACGATCCGTGCAATACCGCACGTATCTGATCGAACCCTGCCATATCTCCATACGGCCTCTACAGCGTTTCGCCCGAAACTTGAGTAACTGAGTGTGGTGGACTCTAAAGACTCGTCAATACAATGGCTGTGGATTTAACCACTAGCACGTCAGAGGTATAAGCCAATACGTGACGGGCTACCAGGTATTGACCAAAAGGGACGTCGATGAGTGAACTCATCCTGACACCCTACTGAGCCTGTCAGTGACAATATCCGTACAGTCCGGTCCATTCGTCTATGAGTATCGCATGGCGGGCCTAGGGGGTTGGTAAAAGTCAGACCCCCAAAAGCGGTACAAGTCGTGTCGGAGTGTAGCCCAGAACACCCTGAGATACTACTGGATTACCTACCAGCAAATCTCCTGCCTTGGCCAAGGACTTTTCATGTTCTGGCTCTCCTAGACACAGCGCGACCTCACCCCCAATATCGGGAGAGACGAACCCCTGCAAATCCGCTCACTGCCTACATGTGGCTCGGGACTGTACCCAACTAAAACCTGTTTGCACGACTCCTTTGAGCCGTGGTAGGGTAGTAATCAAAGCACAGTGGGAACTCACACGAGACAAATGACGATCTTAGGTCGATGAACTAACCTGTACACATGTCACCAGGGAACTGCTATCCGACGTCTGGTATAATCCCAACTAGCAGGTTCCCGGTGAGTCCAGTCCGGTGTACTCATAACCCAATGAGCACCTGTATACATCTTAGGTGAACCAACTGACACCAGTGGCTTGTGAGACCGGCCACCGCCCCTCGTCGGGGTCTCGACTGTATACACTAGTCTACTCTGGAGAATCGATGCCCTATCTCGAAACTCCCACGACTAGGGACCTTTTAAGGATGTGCTTATAGACTCCAGCTCTCACGTATATGATCGCCCTCATACTGCTGGTAGTCAAGCAAGAATCCTAGGTGCCTTATCAACGTGTAATAGCGACTCGTAAGGTCACCTAAAGCAGTACACGATGATAAAGATAAACCAGATAGCATACTATCATCTTGAGTAAGACTGTCCTACTGGGACAGGTCCTCCCCTCAATCATTGCAATCACGTGCCTGTGATCCAATAATTGACTCTGAGGGCACTATCTCCAACATTATCGCCATCATACTACTGGTAGTCAAGCAAGAATCCTAAGGGCTCTATCAACGTGTAATAGTGAACTGTAATGTCACCTAAAGCATGTACACGATGATAAAGACAAACCAGATAGCATACTATCATCTCAAGTAAGACTGTTCTACCGGTAAAGGTCCTCCCTCAATCATTGCAATCGCGTGCCTGCGATCCAATAATTGACTTTGAGGGCACTATATCCAACAATAAAGTGATCACATCATAGAATATCAGCAGCAGAAGTCCACATATGAAATATTGGATATACTAGGCATTCCATGTTTTAAATTAAGTCAGTATAAAACACGGATTCTACGGCCACGATGAATAGCCAAACCTACATCCTTAGACCCCTATGAGAGCGGCAAGCAACCCTTCCAATTCTAGAGTTAGGATACCTGGTCTTGACTCCTCGAAATGGTCTCCCACTGGACTCTAGAACCCGGTTACTTGTGCTCCCCATTTTGGGTCTAACCTAATGCGGAAAAGTAAATAATATATATAAATGGTGACATCATCCTCAACCCGGAAGTGCCCCAATAAAAAATATTATATACAGGTTTTTACATGAATGAAAATGAAAAAACTCTCATCTCATGCAAAAAGCCCCGGCTATTCAAAACACGACGATCCAATATAACATATCACAACAACACATAATATCACATGTCATCAACGTAAGTAAATATGCGTATCCCAATTGTCGTTGACATATAGTAACGAAACCGGCGATATACCACATATTATACTTACGGTCACAAAAAATAAAGTGAAAACTACAACAATTGGAATCCACAACCACCTTTGACATCATAAACCCAATGTATCAAATACTTTGGATTTCATGCCTAACCAAATGTATTCCTTAAACATCGCATGCCTAACAATTATAAACCCCGCATTTTAGTCTCGTTATTGAAAACACTTTCCAATAACAAGTCGGGCAATTCAACAAGATTCCCGACATCCCGATCGAATATTTGTCGGAAACTTTAGTAGATGGCCGCACCCCTAATGCCGTTGACGAAGTGCACTTAGGAGGAACACTGCGGCCGCGAGCACCCGGGAGGATGCTTTTGGCAACGGGGTTCTCCTACAGTCACTTGGTTAGGGATATGGGGCACGGATATCTAGTAAGGTTACCTGGCGAGTATCCGCGCATGCTACATGATTGCGACGAACTTTTGATCCACATCAAAATCCCGTGGCAACTGATCACATGAGACTAAATTGCTAGATTTATAAAATTCAAATTAGTTTTCATAAAACTAAATATTGTGGATTCCAAGTATTGTATCACAATCTCAGATAGTTAGACGATGTTAAACTTTTCGATCGAATCAACAAACACCGAAAATTTCCCAGAGAGCTCAACACTTGAGCACGGTTTAAAAAATACCCAGAACATGCCACAATACCTATGGACCAACCGTAGAAGGGTCAACCCTTGCCTCACCTATGACGCCACGGAACTACCACAAACCCAAGTGTTTGGTGGCAGTTCCGGCTGTCACAGAATCGAGTTATGGTTTCGTTCTTTTAGAGGGTCCATAGAATCACCTGCATGATTTTCTGAAGATTTTAAACTTGGAAAAATCCAACTCTTGGAAAATTTCCAGCGAGTGAGAAAATTGGGTATTTGATATTCGTTCGAACTTTTTAACGTCGTCAAGATTACCCGAAACGATGCTAGAATTACGACTACGAAACACTCCGAATTGCCTTTACACAAAGATAATATCACATGCAATCTTAGTAAAAACAAGCAACACCTGAAACACCAAAACCCAGAGACCAGAGCACCAAACAAAAACGAAGAAAAACAAAGCCACCGGAACCGGCCATGCTGGTCTAAACCTTGCTTCTCGACGGGTCAAAATGGGTGAAAGGGGCTCGTTTTTGTCTGGTGTTCATGTTACATCTCATGCAATATTCTGCAGTTGCTTAAAAAAAATTTAGACACTCTGAAAATTTCGACAGAAACTAGGTTTTTGTTTTGAGTGTTTCGGAGTTGTTTCGGTTTTGTAAGTCTACAAATATCGTCTAATTCTCTAGCTTGGCTCTGATACCACTGTAGGGTTCCGCAGCACCACCGCTGCGTTTCGGGAGGCATCGACCTTGCCGTTTTCAAATTTTAGGGAGGTATTGACCAATAATTCCATACGAGTCCGTCCAGTGTTACTCATAACCCAATGAGCACCTGTATACCATCTCCAGTACGACGTACTAATGGCTGTGGGACAGACCATCTCCCATGCTGGGATGAGAAGCGTATACACTAGTTTACTCTGGAGTATCGAAGCCCCGTCTCGATAATCCTACGACTAGGGACCTTTATCAGGATGTGCTTATAGACTACCCAGCCCGCACTAGTGTTACTGCAGTAGGGTTCCACAGCACCGCCGCTGGGTTTCGGGAGGCATCGACCATGCTGTTTTCAAATTTTTGGCATGATAAAGAACCCTAACGTAGAATCTCAACCAGAGAATTAGACGAACTAGTATGTAAACATCTTTATATCTAAGTGAACAAGAAATACAACCTTTATAGACCGGTCCTTCACTTCAATAGCTCAATGTAGTAGTATCTTCGCTCCAAGTAGTGAACTCCCGGACTCTAGAAAGGCTCGATAAGATGAAAGGAATAAACTTGCTTGAAATCTTCGAGGCCGAAGATGATCTACGTCGAGGAGACACCAACTCAAGCTACTTCTTCACTAATTAGGAATTAGTGAAAAAAACAACCTAAACTAAATGGCTTGACTAGTGTAGGTTGATGAAGTAGGAATTTTGCTCACTTTATAAAAAAAATTCTCACTGATTTTCTTCACCTCCCAAAAAGCTAGAGAGCTTGAGGAAGGAGATGATGAAAAGCAACCATGGAAAAAACTATGTGTAGAATGGCAACCATGGGTGAGTAATATCATATACTAACCCTTGTAGAGACTACACCATGGCTAATCTTAATGGTTGGCTTAATAAATATCTTAAGTAAAACAAAATTAGTGGACTTAGTCAATGGTCCCACAAGCTTCCACAAGCTTCAACCATGTGAATAATTTCCAACTAATTATGATTTACGTCAAATAATAAAACCCTTCATTACGTTAAGGATGGTGTGAGTCTCATACACCCATGTTGCATATAGCAACAAGCATGACACAATAATATATATCACGTATATATTAAGTGTACATACGAGTGAGAAAAAGAAATACTTAAGTGAACTAATATTAGTTAATGTAAGTTAATATATCAAATATATAATTATACATTAAATTATTAAATCAACACTTGATTTAATAATCCGGCTATATTACATATAACCGACTAATATCATATGTTTCAACTTTATCGAATCAACACTTGATTCGATAACCCGGCTATATCACATATAACCGACCGGTTTCACATATCGTGAGAATAGAATGCGGTATCACATACAAGCATTAATCTCGGTCCCACACATATTATAAATATGCTCCTAATTCGTTTTGCTTGAGCCAGCAAACCTCTGTGTAGGACTCTAAAGACTCGTCAATACGCCTGCAGTAGGTGATAATCATATCAGTTACCCACTAGCCGTCAGCGATACTAATTGGACGTAACAGATACCCGGGTATTGAGCGATCAGAAGATCAACAAGCAAGCTTTCTCATACTCCTGCGAATCCAATAAGTAACACTATCGTACAGTCCGGTCTCTTCGTCTTATATGTCGCATATCACAGTTTGGGGATGGTAAACGTCAGACCCTAATAGCCTGATAAGTCATGCTGATGTGAGGCTCATAATGGTCAAGAAACTACAGATAACACTTACCAGTAAATCTCAGCAACCCTGGCCAGGGATTTCTGAAAGGTTCCTAGGCACCCTATAGAGGTCTCACAAGGCATCAACCATGCCAATTTCAAAAATTATGGGTGCCGCGAAACCCTAACACGGATCTTAGACTAGAATTCTAGGCGAAATACAAAACTAGTTAACTACTTAACTAAAAGTTAGATGCTACAACCTTTATAGATCCGGATTTCCACTTGCTTAGCTCTACGTGGGTGTCCTCTCGCTGTCCATCTCGAATCCTAGACTCGATCGTCGGCTTCATCGGGAAAACGAGCGGGCAATGTCGTCGGCTTCGTGCCGAAGATGATCTACGTCGAGGTTGCGCAAGTTCAAGCTCCAACTTCACCAAGTTGTGAAACTTGTGAAGAAAACACCCAAAACAACTTGGCAAGAGGTAGAGGGTGAAGAAATAGGAGGTGGGTTCACTTTAGAATTGGATTTTACTCACTTTTGCTCAAGTTGCCATTGATGGCATCAAGCTTTTCATGAAGAAGAAGATGATGAAGATGAAAGAATATGATAAGTTTCTTATTTGAAAAAGAAACTAATATGAATACTTATCATATCTTGACCATGGTCAAGTGTAGAGATTAAACTAAGGTTAGAAGGAATGGTTAGGGTTAAGGATGAGATAAGGATGGTGGACTTTGTCAAAGCTTCAAGAAACTTCAACAAGAGACAAAGAAAGCCACCATTCTCATCTAAACCTTTTCTAAACAAATAAACAAATAAATAAATAAAAAGGCAAAACCCTAATCATCTCTTAACCATGGTTTAATTCTTCACACTTAACCTAATGAGCAAGTATCATCAAATATGATACATAAGATGTGCACAAAAGTATATCACATATACAACATGTACATGAAGTGAGAAAATCCATTTAAAGTGAACCAATACTAGTTAATGCAAAGTGATATATCAAATATATAATTATACATTAAATCATTAAATCAACACTTGATTTAACGATCCGGTTATATCGCATACAACCGACTAGTATCTAATGTATCGATTTATCGAATCAATGATTCGATAACTAGGTCATATCGAATATAACCAATCGAAACATTTATCGCGAGAATGAAATACGGTATCACATACACGCATTATTCTCGGTCCCGCACATATCTCATATGCGCTCCTATTTCGTTTCGCTTGAGCCAGGAAAACTCTGTGTAGGACTCTAAAGACTCGTCAATACGCCGGTAGCAGATGATGATCATATCAAGCACCCACAAGCCGCAAGCGGTCTGCTAAACGTAACGGCCATCCGGGTATGAGCGATCAGAAGATCGACGAGCTAGCCCGCTCACACTCCTGTGAATCCAACCAGTAACACTAACCGTACAGTCCGGTCTGTTCGTCTGATACGTCGCATATCAAGTCTAGGGGTGGTAAACGTCAGACCCCAATAACCGATAAGTCGTGCCGATGTGAGGCTCATAACGGGTCGAGAAACTACTGGTAACACTTACCAGCAAATCTCTGATCAGCCCTGGCCAGGGACTTCCCTGTTACGGCCAATCGAGCACAGCGCAACATCAACCCCCAATACCGGGAGAGACGAAACCCCTCCTATCGCTCATTGCCTCCATGTGACTCGGGACTGTACCCAAAGACCACCGTTTTGCACGCCCTCATGGACGTGGTAAGGTGGAGATCAAAGCACAGTGGGAATCACACAAGACTCTATGACGATCTCGGGTCTACAGACTAACCTGTACAAGTGTCACCTGAGAACTGCCATCTGACGTGAGGTATAATACCATCTGAGCACCCGTACACCATCTCTGATGTCAAACACCAATGGATATGGGATCATCCATCGCCCATCTCATGGGTCGAGAAGCGTATACGCTAGTCTACTCTGGTATATCGATGCCCCGTCTCGATACACCCACGACTAGGGACCTTGAAGGATGTACTTATGGACTACCATGTCCCCACTAGTATGATCTGCATCATAGTCCAGGTAGTCAAGTACACATCCTAAGGGCTTTACCAACATGTAACCATAAGACAGTTTAAAGAGACTAGTATACATGTTAAGCTAAAAGAGTAACCAGATAGCATACTATCATATCGAGCAAGAAAGTCATCTCTATATATGTCCAAGCATCCAATATAATATACATCATCTGTACAATACTGGCCTCTAGGGCATACATACAACTAACAATTTCTTGTTATGGCCAATCGAGCATAGCGCAACATCAACCCCCAATACCGGGAGAGACGAAATGTAACATTTCAAAAAAGATAAAATGTTAATTTTGGGAATTTTTATAATTTAATATTATTTTATTGAATATTTTAATATTTTGGAATTATTAAATACAAATAAATGGGGAAAAATTTTGGAAAATTTTGGAAAATTCTAAAATAGGGTAAATTAGAGAATTATGACATTTTAAAGTTTTTGTGATTAATTTGACACTAATTTAGTGCTAATCGCGATTAAAAATCGCTAATCGGTTTTTAGCTTTTTGTGCAACACATGCACATATCACTTTTTCACACTTGTGCATTTTCTTGCCATGCTTTTCATTTGGGTTTACTATTTGAGTGAGAAGGGTTTTAAAAGGAAAAAGAAAAGGAAAAGAATAAAGAAATGGGTAGTTGGTGAGAGAGAGAGGTATGGGCTTCATTGACTAAGGACTTAACCATTTCTCCCCTCATTTCCCTCCCTCTTCTCCCTTCTCCTGCTGCTGCTCCTGCACCTCCTTTCCCTCCCCTCTTCAAGCTCCAAAACACCTCTAAAACAACCCCAAAACCCAATCTCCATTTCATTAAATGTGTGCACAATCCCTAGATCTACACTTGGTGCTAAAGAAGCAAGGATTTTGGCCACTATGGGCAACTCAAGAAAATTCTTGAGTTGCCAAATGAGGTATTTTCTGGACCTTAAACTTAGTTTATGCATTTCCTTTACCCTCATATTAAGATCGAATCGATATTGTGTGATATTGTGGACTTGTGGATAACCTAGTTAGGGTTGTGATGATTTATGGGTTGTAATATGGAATTGAGGTCAGTAGAGGTTATACCATCACCCTAGTGTATGAATTGGAAACCCAAAACCTGAAGCTTAAACCATAATACGGATTTTAGAAACCGATATCGCGGAATTTATGAAATCTGTGAAGGGTATATTGAATCTGCTATCACCCGAGACACCCTAAATTAAAATTGATTGGACAGTGACACGTGCAGGCACCCAGGAAGCTAACCCCAAGACCCCAGCTCCCACTTCTTCTTCCCGGCCGCCAATTTATCCCCATTGGCCGCAAATTGCGGCCTGGGTCCCACCATTTTGGCTCGTATTGGTTCTGTAGCTCCTACATGTTCATGTTAGACCCCTGGTATATATAGATTTGTATAAAGTGACCTAGGGTAAAATCTGGGACATATTTCCTAAGTTGCTGTTTTAGATTCATGTTTCCGTATTCCGTATTTTTAATTCTGCAATTGTGGATTGTGTTTTGCCTCGACTATTTGGCGTTTATACGACGATATAGAGGATGTGTTGATGGTTTTGAAGGCGTGCCATGGGTTTTAACCTATAGGCCTCTTATCGTATCATTTTGGATTTCATGTGCCGTTTTAGCTTTGATTTGGTTTTAATGCGCATATACGATATTTTGATGTGTAGGTACCCCATGAAGACTTCGGGACGACAAGCAAGCGCGTGGCGACGTCCACAAATGAAGACGCTAGGTGAGTAGATTATATCTACTGGGGAAGTCGGGTGGATGGCGTATAGCACCCCCGCAGTCCGTAGTTGTTATTATATATGATAGTTAGGTGTATTATGGATAGTGTAGGGTTAGAAGTGACTAGTGTAGTTCATAGTCGCGAACCCTAGAATAGAATTACACCTACACGCACACCCTTGCATATTACTTATACTGGCACTGTGTTGATGATATTGGATGACTTTGGAGATGACTCAATGATATTGGGCTTTGTGCCGCGAGATCGGTGATGTGATATGATTCGTATTTGGGATACGAAATGTGATTCTTGCGGGCTTGGGATGTGTGTTTACCCTCGCATGCATACTTTATTGATGGTATCGATTTATACTAGACATAGAATAGTACCCCAGATTATATGATATGTTGATAGTGATACCTGAAGTGTGATGAGATAGTGTGATATTGACCCGTACCCAGCTATTGGGATGCCGTACGACGATTTACCGTATGAGCTTTACATTGATGATAGATCCGCACTCATGACTTGAGGATGTCATATGATATACTGTATCGTACGCGATACTATTGAGGCGGAATCACCGACTATTATATCTATATATATATCGACACAGATGTTAGGCGGTTTTCTTACCTGTAGCTCAGCTTGTTAGTTCAGCTGTATAGTTTAGTGTAGTTGTTAGATTAGATTAGACTCCTACCTATTTCAAAACTAGCGGGTCGTGGGTATTTTAAAAGACAGGTCAAGGGATCTACGGACATTTCAAAAGGCGTATCTTTTCATAAAAACACCGTAGCCCCTATTTTCAAAACCCCATGATTCGTGATATTTCAAAAGGCACCATTTGTAGGACTTATATTAGATTAATGCAGATTAGTTATAGTTGCGTCTAGATTCAGCTCCCACTTTTTTTGTGGTTCGCTTTGCATCGCATTCTTATATTATGTTTCATACTCCATTATTGATATCATGCTGTTAGGACACCAGCACCATTACCGATGTTGCGTATGTACCACGTACACTTACTTGCCGGCTCACACACATCTTCATCGGTAATTGCCATGTCACGTACACCTTAGAAAATACTATTGCTTGACATAACCTATTAGCTAATAGTTTAGACATTGTAGTTATTACCTGCTACTTCATGCATACTGATATTCATTGTTATGCCACATTCATGGATTCTCATGCATATATTCACTATTTTACGTGTTACTGAGGTTTTGGATTTGGATTTCCGTGAGATTTTCTGGATTTGGAGGAAAACCGCAAAAACACAGATAAACATTTTCTCTCTTTTAAAATAAAAAGTGCGGTTTTCCCATGATGTATGAGTCGTCCACCATGAGTTTGCTGATGGATTTGGAAACCCGATTCGAGGAGACGGATGAACCGTTTCGGGTACATGGTGGACCCGGTGCGGTACCCCGGGGCAAGATGAATGTGGTGATGACGTTGAGCTTGGCAGGGGAGCACTACCGACTGGTGATTTTACCTGACGCGTCGGATATCCGGAGGATACCGTCGTGGTCTTGAGATTGATGGTAGGGGCCGGTCTGGACTGACGGCGCCCTAGATTTTGTGATTGGGATACAGAGATATCGGGATATTTGGATTACGTTTTGTGCCGATGTTAGGCACTGTTTTATGCTGATTTCATTATGATACCTCATTTTAAAAAATACAAAGGAAATCTCACTAAAGTATGAAAACAGTTTCTTCATTTACATGTATTATGTTCTCATGCATTCATACCTCATTCTTATGTTATATTGCTACCTGAGGCACTGACACAGGCACAGGAGATTACACTCGGGTTAGATATTTACCCTAGCCTTGTTATAGGCTGCATGTTTTATATTGAGGATTTTGTACTGATCGTTTTGACCTAGGATTATGTCTTGCGTTCGGTTTCTGCTTGTAGTTATTCTCTATTCACGAGTTGGCAACTCACCCCCGTTGTGCCACAGTTCTTGCAGGTTTTGCCGTACAGGTTCCTTTGCGGCATTTCTGGCACATTGCTTCCTTGCGGGTGAATTGCATTTGGTAGGTGGTTCCTTTTGCATCAAAACCACCATTGTACTTATATTATTCTTTGTATCTAGAATTTCCATCAACCAAATTTGTTTATTGTTTCAGACTCAGACTTTAGTGATGTTTTATTTGGCCTTAGAGTCGCGCTTAGTAGTATTGCGGTTTCCATGCTTACTGTGTTTCTTTTGGATCGATCCTCGCCTTTCGGCGTTGTATATTATATTGCATGTGTGGTTGTGACCGTCAATTGACGAAGAGCTAGCTCCCGCTTGGGGATGCCTTTTATCATTGTATATATGTTATGCTTGTTGTATCCCGTTCGGGGCCAGTATTTACAAAAGAAACTCTGCCGAAATTTTTAGAAAAGACTTTACCTTTTAAAAATGCACCTTCGGCTTAGTTATTTAAAAACCTCGACTTCAAACATATTTTCCTTCACTTCTTTAAACCAGTTTTCTTCACTTACTCTTAAAATGGTTTTAGATTTCTGGGCTTTGGCTTACTTGGATCAGATGGAGTCCTATAGATTTCATATGGTTCGAGGGCCAGTCACGTGCTCTTTCGGGTCGTGACAAAGTTGGTATCAGAGTGCTAGGTTGACCTTGGTTCGAGTCTAAGTTTGACTATGTGGAGCCTAGGGCGTTTATATATATACGGAACTTAGGCTTGACCTTACGGAACTTAGACTTAGTCAAGGGGGTATTAGACCCGAACTTTCGTCGTATAGGTTGACCCTTGGTTGATGGAATAGGTGACTAAAGTAGAGTGACGTACCGTTGGTATGTTCCGCGGCATACTTACGACCCGCCACTCCGCTTAAGGAACCTTAGGATGTACATATTTTCGAGATCAGTGATTCTCTTTATATCCATGATTATACATCCATTTGAGATCCCCGATTCTATTATTCCATGATCATACCTTCATTGATGCTGTTCCTTCTTATGATCGTGTATCCACTCTGGATCTGTTGTTTCCTTTCTTGCCATTGATCTGCTCTCTTCGATACTCGATTGAGGTTCCTGTCGCCATGTTTGAGCGCAGTTTGGGCTGCTGCAAGGGTTACGGTCAGTGCGAGCTCGTCTGGTACGAGGGCTGACCATTGTGTTTTCTGGTGACATGGGAGCGTCTCGAGTTAGTATTGATGACTGTGACCTCAAGTGGAGGCGAGTGCTTGGTTTTGCACCGGATGATCGGGCCATTGTTAGAGCTGCCAGTTGAGAGAGGACTGTTGATGTACATCATACCTTAGAGATTATGATGTCGCCTACCGTGCAGACAGAGGGACCAGCTGTTGCTGAGATTGACGGGATGTCGCTTTCGGAGCTTACGAGCTTAGATTGTCGGAGCTTCCAGACAGATATGAGACAGATTATAGCTAGTCTACTCGATTTGAGAGACGAAGGTGATTCGTCCGATTTATGCACCGGAGCGGGCCCAGTTGAGTTGAAGATTTCCAGTGTGGAGAGTCTTACTCAGATCTAGAGCAGACCGATTCAGAGATGACCGCCAATGTGTCGACTTTCCTGGAGGATTGAGGCACTGTTCGGCGTGCAGGTGAATGAGCCAGTTGCTGCTACAAATGACGAGATATCGCCCAGATGGTTGGAGCTGCTGTAGCGTGAGCATATACTTAGAGAGATGATAGCGAGTCGCCAGTCACCTGAGGATGAATGACTAGGACATTTGGTTCGTCCGTTTACCGATGCGAGGTCATCAGATAGATTGATTCCAGCTAGAGACGACTTCACGCAGATTCGTTGAGAGTCGATTGAGACGATCGAATGTCAGGAGCCCATTTTCCAAGTTTAAAGTATACGGAAAGACATGCAGGTGATTCTATGGACCCTCTAGAAGAATGAAACCCTAACTCGACTTAATGACCGTGTGAAAGCCTTTGAACCTTAGGGTTTACGGCAGTTCCGCGGCGCCATTAGTGAGGCTTGGGTTTGCCCTTCTACGGCTGGACCACCGACGCTGAGGCATGTACTCGATACTATTAAACTGTACTCAAGATGTTGATCTCTTGGGGGATTATAAGGTTCTGACGAGTCGATCGAATGTTTCGACATCATTCGGATATCATGTGATGGGATGCATTGCTTGGGAGACTCCAGATACGAGTATAGCCGTTGGAGCATAGTCCATGCAGCCACGATGAGACGAGTCCGAATCAGTCGACATTGAAGCAGAGTGAAGAAAAGAGTTCACAAGAGATTTCGACGAGATGACGTCCCACTCCGCTGACATTAGAGATGTGATACGCACCCAGAGGCGTTGTATATGGATATATCTTCCAGAAAGAAGCGCGATAAGTATGCAGCCATTCCGGAACAAGAATTTGCTTCAGCAAGGGATGATGACTTCTGGGCAATTCGGCAGGGATGAGATTTGAGAGAGACTTCGACATGACCTTTCTGGAATACTATACGAGAAGACCTGACCCAGGAGTGGTCATATTGCGCACAACCAGCAGGCCAGAGTTAGCATTGTCGACGAGGTAGTTGACCAGATTCGGATAAAGGAACTTACCCAGATGCGTTGCGAATCGATCAAGGACGGACGAGTATTGAGTATTCCTCCGATGGTTGGGACGTGTTCCCGAGGGCCTGTTCGGCCTGACATATTCTATAGAATGATGAAGCTACAGAGTACACGATTTCGAGTCCGTGTGAGAGACTTCAGATTGACCGTGGCCGAGAACAGTGCAGTACGTAGATATGCATGGCGTGACGTCATAGTGGACGACGATAGAGACAGGTGGAACCAGAGGTTCGGGCGAGACGCTGACGAGCTGTCATTGCTTCCCGTCGAGACCAGAGGTCAGATATGCTTACAGAGGCATTGGGATGCAACCAGATTCCGAGAAATATTGTGTTGAGGACACAGATGTCTATCGAGTGAGAAGAGATTATGTAGGAGAGCCAGCCTCTGTACAGTTCGGCATAGGCAAGATCAGAAGAGACCTTGAGCAGGATTCCTTCCAGGACATTGCTGCAATGATGTTTGCACCCAGGATCAGATATGTGACGTGCATTCAGAGAGCCAGAGGCCGACGCCAGTGATGGGCTGCCTCACGAGTGGTCGTGAGGATTGACCGATAGGTGACCAGAGAAGTGCCAGAACGGAATCGTCCCCGTTAGCACACCTGACAGGGCCGATGAGCCGATTGACTGCGAGATAGGTAATCCTCAGAGAAGATAAGGACCCAGAGTCAGAGGACGCCAGACCGTGAGTAAGAGGCAAGTAGATATCTTGCGCTGCTAGCAGTGGATGCACCGACTCCTTCTCGACCTCGAAGGAGGAACTACCGACGACGGTACTATGATTTGTGATTTTGTGATTCGATTATCACGTATCCGTCATTTTGGATTTCGGTATTTTGGGCGTTCTGTTTGCATGATTTAGTTTTGATGACTGAGTTTCATGATATTTGTTTCATGCACCCACTGGATATTTATATTTTGCGCATAGTTATTACATTCGAGGTTTTGATTGTGAATTCACGCCCACCTTATACAGTGATTTGATTTACACTTCCAGCAGAGTTTTCATGCACCTTTAGTGTTTTGATATACGATTTTGGTGCACGCCAGATGCACTAAATCGGGATTCTTCGTGCATGTTACATGCACCTGATTTGGTTGCTGTCAGGCACACACGTTGCCTATGACAGATGTTTCGTGCACACCCGTTGCACCTAGATGTTGTTTTGTACACCTGTATGACACATATATGGATTTTGATTCCTTGCGCACCAGACGCATAGGATATTCTCTATGTATTGATGTCTTCGGAGCCCCGACAAATTGGAGTATTACAAAAATTGTTTTAGTATTGGGGGTTTAAATTTAAATTCGGGGACCGAATTTCTTTAAGGGGGGGTAGATTGTAACATTTCAAAAAAGATAAAATGTTAATTTTGGGAATTTTTATAATTTAATATTATTTAATTGAATATTTTAATATTTTGGAATTATTAAATACAAATAAATGGGGAAAAATTTTAGAAAATTTTGGAAAATTCTAAAATAGGGTAAATTAGAGAATTATGACATTTTAAAGTTTTTGTGATTAATTTGACACTAATTTAGTGCTAATCGCGATTAAAAATCGCTAATCGGTTTTTAGCTTTTTGTGCAACACATGCACATATCACTTTTTCACACTTGTGCATTTTCTTGCCATGCTTTTCATTTGGGTTTACTATTTGAGTGAGAAGGGTTTTAAAAGGAAAAAGAAAAGGAAAAGAATAAAGAAATGGGTAGTTGGTGAGAGAGAGAGGTATGGGCTTCATTGACTAAGGACTTAACCATTTCTCCCCTCATTTCCCTCCCTATTCTCCCTTCTCCTGCTGCTGCTCCTGCACCTCCTTTCCCTCCCCTCTTCAAGCTCCAAAACACCTCTAAAACAACCCCAAAACCCAATCTCCATTTCATTAAATGTGTGCACAATCCCTAGATCTATACTTGGTGCTAAAGAAGCAAGGATTTTGGCCACTAGGGGCAACTCAAGAAAATTCTTGAGTTGCCAAATGAGGTATTTTCTGGACCTTAAACTTAGTTTATGCATTTCCTTTACCCTCATATTAAGATCGAATCGATATTGTGTGATATTGTGGACTTGTGGATAACCTAGTTAGGGTTGTGATGATTTATGGGTTGTAATATGGAATTGAGGTCAGTAGAGGTTATACCATCACCCTAGTGTATGAATTGGAAACCCAAAACCTGAAGCTTAAACCATAATACGGATTTTAGAAACCGATATCGGGAAATTTATGAAATCTGTGAAGGGTATATTGAATCTGCTATCACCCGAGACACCCTAAATTAAAATTGATTGGACAGTGACACGTGCAGGCACCCAGGAAGCTAACCCCAAGACCCCAGCTCCCACTTCTTCTTCCCGGCCGCCAATTTATCCCCATTGGCCGCAAATTGCGGCCTGGGTCCCACCATTTTGGCTCGTATTGGTTCTGTAGCTCCTACATGTTCATGTTAGACCCCTGGTATATATAGATTTGTATAAAGTGACCTAGGGTAAAATCTGGGACATATTTCCTAAGTTGCTGTTTTAGATTCATGTTTCCGTATTCCGTATTTTTAATTCTGCAATTGTGGATTGTGTTTTGCCTCGACTATTTGGCGTTTATACGACGATATAGAGGATGTGTTGATGGTTTTGAAGGCGTGCCATGGGTTTTAACCTATAGGCCTCTTATCGTATCATTTTGGATTTCATGTGCCGTTTTAGCTTTGATTTGGTTTTAATGGCATATACGATATTTTGATGTGTAGGTACCCCATGAAGACTTCGGGACGACAAGCAAGCGCGTGGCGACATCCACAAATGAAGACGCTAGGTGAGTAGATTATATCTACTGGGGGAAGTCGGGTGGATGGCGTATAGCACCCCCGCAGTCCGTAGTTGTTATTATATATGATAGTTAGGTGTATTATGGATAGTGTAGGGTTAGAAGTGACTAGTGTAGTTCATAGTCGCGAACCCTAGAATAGAATTACACCAACACGCACACCCTTGCATATTACTTATACTGGCACTGTGTTGATGATATTGGATGACTTTGGAGATGAGTCAATGATATTGGGCTTTGTGCCGCGAGATCGGTGATGTGATATGATTCGTATTTGGGATACGAAATGTGATTCTTGCGGGCTTGGGATGTGTGTTTACCCCCCGCATGCATACTTTATTGATGGTATCGATTTATACTAGACATAGAATAGTACCCCAGATTATATGATATGTTGATAGTGATACCTGAAGTGTGATGAGATAGTGTGATATTGACCCGTACCCAGCTATTGGGATGCCGTACGACGATTTACCGTATGAGCTTTACATTGATGATAGATCCGCACTCATGACTTGAGGATGTCATATGATATACTGTATCGTATGCGATACTATTGAGGCGGAATCACCGACTATTATATCTATATATATATCGACTCAGATGTTAGGCGGTTTTCTTACCTGTAGCTCAGCTTGTTAGTTCAGCTGTATAGTTTAGTGTAGTTGTTAGATTAGATTAGACTCCTACCTATTTCAAAACTAGCGGGTCGTGGGTATTTTAAAAGACAGGTCAAGGGATCTACGGACATTTCAAAAGGCGTATCTTTTCATAAAAACACCGTAGCCCCTATTTTCAAAACCCCATGATTCGTGATATTTCAAAAGGCACCATTTGTAGGACTTATATTAGATTAATGCAGATTAGTTATAGTTGCGTCTAGATTCAGCTCCCACTTTTTTTGTGGTTCGCTTTGCATCGCATTCTTATATTATGTTTCATACTCCATTATTGATATCATGCTGTTAGGACACCAGCACCATTACCGATGTTGCGTATGTACCACGTACACTTACTTGCCGGCTCACACACATCTTCATCGGTAATTGCCATGTCACGTACACCTTAGAAAATACTATTGCTTGACATAACCTATTAGCTAATAGTTTAGACATTGTTGTTATTACCTGCTACTTCATGCATACTGATATTCATTGTTATGCCGCATTCATGGATTCTCATGCATATATTCACTATTTTACGTGTTACTGAGGTTTTGGATTTGGATTTCCGTGAGATTTTCTGGATTTGGAGGAAAACCGCAAAAACACAGATAAACATTTTCTCTCTTTTAAAATAAAAGGTGCGGTTTTCCCATGATGTATGAGTCGTCCACCATGAGTTTGCTGATGGATTTGGAAACCCGATTCGAGGAGACGGATGAACCGTTTCGGGTACATGGTGGACCCGGTGCGGTACCCCGGGGCAAGATGAATGTGGTGATGACGTTGAGCCTGGCAGGGGAGCACTACCGACCGGTGATTTTACCTGACGCGTCGGATATCCGGAGGATACCGTCGTGGTCTTGAGATTGATGGTAGGGGCCGGTCTGGACTGACGGCGCCCTAGATTTTGTGATTGGGATACAGAGATATCGGGATATTTGGATTACGTTTTGTGCCGATGTTAGGCACTGTTTTATGATGATTTCATTATGATACCTCATTTTAAAAAATACAAAGGAAATCTCACTAAAGTATGAAAACAGTTTCTTCATTTCCATGTATTATGTTCTCATGCATTCATACCTCATTCTTATGTTATATTGCTACCTGAGGCACTGACACAGGCACAGGAGATTACACTCGGGTTAGATATTTACCCTAGCCTTGTTATAGGCTGCATGTTTTATGTTGAGGATTTTGTACTGATCGTTTTGACCTAGGATTATGTCTTGCGTTCGGTTTCTGCTTGTAGTTATTCTCTATTCACGAGTTGGCAACTCACCCCCGTTGTGCCACAGTTCTTGCAGGTTTTGCCGTACAGGTTCCTTTGCGGCATTTCTGGCACATTGCTTCCTTGCGTGTGAATTGCATTTGGTAGGTGGTTCCTTTTGCATCAAAACCACCATTGTACTTATATTATTCTTTGTATCTAGAATTTCCATCAACCAAATTTGTTTATTGTTTCAGACTCAGACTTTAGTGATGTTTTAGTTGGCCTTAGAGTCGCGCTTAGTAGTATTGCGGTTTTCATGCTTACTGTGTTTTTTTTGGATCAATCCTCGCCTTTCGGCGTTGTATATTATATTGCATGTGTGGTTGTGACCGTCAATTGACGAAGAGCTAGCTCCCGCTTGGGGATGCCTTTTATCATTGTATATATGTTATGCTTGTTGTATCCCGTTCGGGGCCAGTATTTACAAAGAAACTCTGCCGAAATTTTTAGAAAAGACTTTACCTTTTAAAAATGCACCTTCGGCTTAGTTATTTAAAAACCTCGACTTCAAACATATTTTCCTTCACTTCTTTAAACCAGTTTTCTTCACTTACTCTTAAAATGGTTTTAGATTTCTGGGCTTTGGCTTACTTGGATCAGATGGAGTCCTATAGATTTCATATGGTTCGAGGGCCAGTCACGTGCTCTTTCGGGTCGTGACACGAAATCCCCTCATATAGCTCATTACCTCCATGTGACTAGGGACTGTACCTAAAAACCACCGTTTTGCACGTTCTCTTGAATATGGTAAGGTGGAAATCAAAGCACAGTAGGAATCACACAAGTCTCTATGACGATCTCGGATCTACATACTAACCTGTACCAGTGTTACCAGAGAGCTGCTATTTGATGTGAGGTATAATACTATCTAGGAGTTCTCGGCGAGTCCGTTCAGTGTACCCAGTCTCCACTGAGCACCCGAATACCATCTCTGATGTCAAACTCCAATGGATATGGGATCGTCCATCACCCATCACATGGGTCGAGAAGCGTATAGCTAGTCTACTCTGGAATATCAATGCCCCATCTCGATACTCTCACGACTAGGAACTTTTGAAGGATGTACTTACCGACTACCCTTGCCCCACTAGTATGATCTGCATCATAATCCTGGTAGTCAAGTACTCATCCTAAGGGCTTTATCAACATGTAATAGAGAGACAATAAATATACATGTTAAGATAAAGAGCAACCAGATAGTATACTATCATGTCGAGCAAGAAAGTCCTCCCTATATATGTCCAAGCATCCACTATAATATAAATCACATGTATAATAATGGCCTCCAGGACATACATATAACTATCAACTGCTATCACAATGCTGGTACTCAAGCAAAGATCCTTAGGGCTCCACCAATATGTATAAGCGATATGCTAAAAGAAACATATGCACATATTGAAGTAGAATCAAACCAAGTAGCATACTACCATTTTGAGTAACACTGTTATTATATCTGTGTATATCCTAAGTTTCCAAAATATAATATACTATTTTACGTCGAGAAGACACCAACTCAAGCTACCTCTTCACTAATTAGGAATTAGTGAAGAAAACAACTTAAACTAAATGGCTTGACTAGTGTAGGTTGATGAAGTTGGAATTTTTCTCACTTTATAAAAAATTTCTCGCTGATTTTCTTCACCTCTCAAAAAGCGAGAGAGCTGGAGGAAGGAGATGAAGAAAAGCAACTATGGAAAAAACTAAGTGTAGAAGGGCAACCATGCGTGAGTTAATATCATATACTAACCCTTGTAGAGACTACACCATGGCTAATCTTAATGGTTGGGTTAATAAATATCTTAAGTAAAACAAAATTAGTGGACTTAGTCAATGGTTCCACAAGCTTCAACCATGTGAATAATTTCCAAATAGTTATGATTTACTTCACATAATAAAACCCTTCATTATGTTAAGCATGGTGTGAGTCTCATACACCCATGTTGCATGTAGCAACAAGCATGACACAATAATATATATCACGTATATATTAAGTGTACATACTAGTGAGAAAAAGAAATGCTTAAGTGAGCTAATATTAGTTAATGTAAGTTAATATATCAAATATGTAACTATACATTAAATTATTAAATCAACACTTTATTTAATAATACGGCTATATTACATATAACCGACTAATATTATATGTTTCAACTTTATCGAATCAACACTTGATTCGATAACCCGGCTATATCACATATAATCGACCGGTATCACATATCGTGAGAATAGAATGCGGTATCACATACGCGAATTAATCTTGATCCCGTACATATCAAATATGTGCTCCTACTTCATTTCGCTTGAGCCAGGAAACCTCTGTGTATGACTCTAAAGACTCGTCAATACGCCGGCAGTAGGTGATAATCATATCAGTCACCCACAAGCCGTCAGCGGTACTAACTAGACGTAAAAGATACCCGAGTATTGAGCGATCAGAAGATCAACAAGCAAGCCTGTACATTCTCCTGTGAATCCAATCAGTAAACACTACCATACAGTCCGGTCTCTTCGTCTGATATGTCGCATATCCAGTCTAGGGGTGGTAAATGTCAGACCCCGGTAACCGATAAGTCGTGTCGATGTAAGGCTCATAACGGGTCGAGAAACTACTGATAACTCTTACCAGTAAATCACCATATCAGCCCTGGCCAGGGACTTCCAGTTATAGCCAATCGAACACAGCGCAACATCAACTCCCAATACCGGAAGAGAAGAAACCCCTCCTATCGCTCATTGCCTCCATGTGATTCGGAACTGTACCCAAAAGCCACCATTTTGCACGCCCTCTTGGACGTGGTAAAGTGGAAATCAAAGCACAGTGGGAATCACACAAGACTCTATGACGATCTCGGGTCTACAGACTAACCTGTACCAGTGTCACCGGAGAACTGCTATCTGACGATAGGTATAATACCATCCAGGAGTTCTCGGCGAGTCCGTTCAGTGTACCCAGTCTCCACTGAGCACCCGCACACCATCTTTGATGTCAAACACCGATGGATATGGGATCATCCATCGCCCATCATATGGGTCAAGATGCGTATACGCTAGTCTACTCTGGAGTATCGATGCCCTGTCTCGATACTCCCTCGACTAGGAACAGTTATAGGATGTACTCTTTGACTACCTTGGCCCCACTAGTATGATATACATCATAGTCCTAGTAGTCGAGTACATATCCTAAGGGCTTTATCAACATGTGAGAGCAAGACAGTAAACCAATACAAGTCAACATGTTAAGATAAAGTAAAACCAAATAGCATACTATCATGTCGAGCAAGAAAGTCCACTCTATATATATCCAAGCATCCACTATAATATACATCATATGTACAACAATGGCCTCTAGGGCATATATATCACTAACAATCTTCCACTTGCACCAAGGCCAGCTGTTGTAGTATCTCATACCCAACATCCCGAAGAGTCTCTCAAATTGTATCTGGGGAATGGCCTTCGTGAGTGGATCCGCAGTGTTGTCCTTCATGTCAACTCTCCTGACTTCGATCTCGCGGCGATCGACTATCTCCCGGATCAGGTGATATCGCCTCAGAATATGTCTGGACTTCTGATGGGACCTGGGTTCCTTGGTTAAAGCCACAGCTCCACTGTTATCACAATACAGTGGTATTGGATGCTCAATGGACGGAACCACACCAAGTTCAGTGATGAACTTCTTTATCCAGACAGCCTCTTTGGCAGCATCGTTGGCAGCGATGTATTCAGCCTCCATCGTCGAGTCTGCCTTGGTTTCCTGTTTGGAACTCTTCCAACAAACCGCCCCTCCATTTAGGGTAAAGACAAATCCTGAGTGCGACTTAGAGTCATCCTTATCACTTTGGAAGCTCGAATCGGTAAAGGACTCCACCTGGAGTTCTCCGTTACCATACACCAAGAACATCTCTTTAGTCCTTCTCAAGTACTTGAGAATGTTCTTCACAGCTGTCCAGTGATCCTCTCCACGATCTGCTTGATACCTACTCCCTACACTTAGTGAGTATGCTACATCGGGTCTGGTACATAGCATCGCGTACATGATAGAGCCTACTGCCGAAGCATATGGTATCCCTTGCATGCGAGCTCTCTCCAAATCAGTCTTGGGAGGCATCTCTTTGAAGAGAGTGAGTGCAGAGATCATGGATTGGTTCCCATGCTTGGATTCTTCCATACTAAACCTCTTTAGTATGGTGTCAATGTACCTGGATTGGGACAATCCCAGTATCCGTCTAGATCTATCTTTATAGATCTTAATTCCCAAAATGCAGGAGGCATCACCTAGATCTTTCATTGAGAATATTTGTGATAAAAAGAGCTTGACCGAGTGCAGTATAGGAACATCATTTCCTATCAAGAGTATGTCATCCACGTACAATACGAGGAAGAAAACCTTACTTTCTGCCACCTTCTTGTATATACAAGGTTCATCTATTTTTTTGATGAAGTCAAACTCTTTGACCACAACATCAAAACAGATGTTCCAACTTCACGATGCCTGCTTTAACCCGTAGATGGATTTAAGCAGCTTGCACACCTTTCCGCTGCTCCCACTGTCTACGAAGCCCTTTGACTGAGTCATGTATACGCACTCTTCTAAATCACCATTTAGAAAGGCGGTCTTAACATCCATTTGGCAGATTTTGTAGTCATGGTATGCAGCAATGACAAGTAGGATCCGGATGGACTTAAGCATAGCTCCTGGAGAAAAGGTTTCGTCATAATCCACACCTGGTCGTTGACAAAAACCCTTTGCATTAAGTCTAGCTTTGAAAGTCTCAACTTTTCCATCTACACCAAGTTTCTTCTTAAAGATCCATTTGCTTCTAATGGGTTTTACCCCTTCAGGAGCAACTTCCAAAGTCTATACTTTATTGGTGTACATGGATTCCATCTCAGATCGCATTGCATCCAGCCACTTCACAGAGTCACCACTCGTGAAGGCCTGCTCGAAGTTAGTTGGGTCATCATCTTCCATGATGTAATCCTCGCTCCCACCATCGACGAGAAAACCGTAGTATCTCTCAAGTGGATGAGGAACCCTACTAGATCGGTGATTGATCTCAAAAACTATCTATTAACCGCAATCAAGAACGGCGTCGCTTTGTATCTAGCCGGTGAATACGGGTCGGTCCACAGAGATGTTGTGAATTTCCTAATCTCTCAAACGAGTTAATTCTTATCGGTGTTCGGATTGATTATTAAATCTAAAAACTGAATTTATCTAAAAACTAAATTAATCTAGATCTAAATGTTGCTAGGGTTAAGTTTAAGAATGGTTTGGAAATGGAAATAAATCTCAACGCTTTCTATACCCAAATGAAGATCTATGAGGAGTTAAGGTAATTATCAATAAAAGGGATTAGATCAATTCGGGAAGGTGTTCCTTCCTCTAGGTTCTTGTCCTTCCTTTATCGATCCTTACCCTAACCTCCAGGGAAAATACGCGCAACCAGGCCTTTATACTACGGTATCATTGCTACCTCGAGGGATAGGATGCCGTAGGGCGCGGTGTGTGCGTGTATGCATGGAGTCCTATTGAAAAGATATAATGGGCAAGAAATGGATGAGATATCTCATCTCTCAAAAGCCTTCCCCAAAGCTAACCCTAACAAGCGAGGAGACTACTCGCTCATTAGGGAATTTAAAAACATTTATCTAGGGCAAAGAATGAAAAATTACCTAGGGCAATAATTGAAATTACCTACTTACTTTACAGATGGCTCTCTCCAAACATCAACACAGGGTTGTCAGATCTGAATTCATGATATGAAAAGAGGCATCAATGCTCTCCAAAAGAATTATAAATTTTATTCATAGAAAGAGGCATAAGGAGGCATAAGCTAATACAATGATTTGGGATTCTATTTATAAGAGATAGAAACCCTAGGTTACAATTGATTCGCACGTCTGCATTTACCAAAATACCCCTAGGAAGACCTATTCAGCGCAGCACACATTATGGTAAAAATATTTTGCTCTGTTCTCTTAACCCTGCCGCGGAACCGCGGTCCGAGGCCCTGTTTGGCCGCGGTTCCGCGGCCAAAAAGAAGAGTTGGGCTTTGCAGTTTCTTGTGTGGCTTCTGGTAATTCTTGTATTCCTATTTCTTCAGTACTTTTCTGATTCTCTTCCAGATTTTCCAGTGAATAATTGTGGTAGACTTTAACCGTGACTTCGCGATCTTGGACCTTGCATTGCCTTATACTTTGTAAACTGATCTTTTGTGTAGGCTTGATCAAGATCCTTCTATTTGTTGGTTGTAGTCCCACTTTTGCGTCGTCTTTTATCTTTTTCACTGTTTTAGATCTAAGAACCTGTAACCTGTACTTATGTAGCAGACATGCGTCAAAAACACCTGTTTATTTATAAAACGAATAAGAATGAGGAATATAATAATGCAATATTATGGTATGAACAAATACTCCCTAACTTATCTTTTTCTCGTCCTCGAGCAAACCTAGTTTTATTCTCGACAAAAAACCCAACTGCACTTTCGTAGGGAAACGCGATTGCACTAAGCACGTGCAACAAACCGTTAAACCTCTAGGTGTCCCTAGTAGGAGGAGTGTTGTCTCCTGTGGGTTTTCAGCGGATACTACCGACAAAATCCTATCAATTTGGCTTTTTCGACTTTAATTCTCCAATTAGGGTTTCTAACAAGGAACTCTATTATCTTCGACTTGCAAATTATCCACCCATATTCTTCACACTTCCTCATCATCTAACTTAAGATTATATATGTTCTATAGACTTACTTAGCTTTCGGCATCTCTTAAGTTTTCCTTCTAGTGTTCTATCTCTACTTAGGAATTTTTATCAACTTTACTAAAGATACAAGCTCTATTCTTCACTCCTTTCTCTCATCTAAACTCCAATCACATAACCCTACGTGTATGTAAATATCACCCCTACACTTGGAAATTCAAATCAAGCAATCATACCCTTGTCCGTTGTCCAAAGCACTTATTAATTGGTGAATTTTTAATTGAATTTTTGCTTACACATCCTTCATGCGACCGTTAATACTTTTTGAGGTACTAACAACCGATTACAAGATGCGTTAGCACTTTAAAGCGTACTTCCTAGTCTTGCAACACCCAAGGCTTTCGCAGTGACTCCCAAACCAGTTGGTCTAAGGCACTAGGTGATGAAGCACCCTCGCTAAATATTTTTCTATTTTTTTAGCCTTAAGTAATCACAAAAACCAGTGTTCATTTTTTTTTATTCACACTTGTATATTTTTTTTTATTTTCATCGTACTAAGGACTTTAGACAAGAGCATTTCAAGGTCTCTTCTACTATTCCAAGTTTCAAGGTGCGTAATTGTGCAATTTGTAGGGTATACATTTTCAGAATCTAGACTTAAGCTAGGAATTATTTTTCAAATTTACACTTTAATAAAGATATCAATACTTTTCCTATGTTTCGACTTAGCCCAAAAAGTGAACTCAAAATTTTACCTATTTCTAAATAAGCTACAAAGACATATACTTTCTACCGCTAAACTTTAAGGAAGGTTATCTTTAGGGTTTTTAATTTACTAAGTCTAAGATCTAGTTGTTCCTAGCCAGTTGCCCTATTTGTCAAACTCAAATCAAATATGGCCAAAATTGAATACAATAATTTTTATAATTTTTGAAATTTTCAAATTTTTATGAGTTTTCAAATAAGTATGCAAATGCAAAAATACGTACAAATGAATGCGAAGGAAGAAGACGTACCGAGCATACCCCCAAACTTAAACTTGACAGTGTCCTCACTGTCATGCTATACCAAGAGGGTCAAAATTTTCGGCACTTCCCTGTTTATTTATTTATATAAAAAAAATTTGTTTTTATTTTTTTTGAAATTTTTTTTTATTAGAAAATAAAAAAAAATATACATATATACAATAAGGTCCTCCCCAAACTAAGCAAGGCCTTACATAAGCCGAAGGTTAGCACCAACCATTCAAAAATCTTATCGTGGTAATGGTAGGGTTGGTGAAAGAATGGGGTGGAAAGAAAAGTGATGAGAAGCACACGAGACCGTGTGGAGATAGAAACGGTATACGGTCTCGGTGGAGGAGAAGAATGATGGAAAAGAGAAAGAAGTGGAGTACGATCTTGAGGGTGTAAATCGAGTGAATAAATTAGCGCAATTTATGATGACCGAAGTGTTAAAAGTGATTGTGCTAATCTATCAACTCGTCGTGAAATGGGGTCAAATCCCTCAAGATTCGCAAGAAAGCATGGGTACATCGAACTCAGTAGCGGAAATGAAGGCGTAACAGTCTCTTGCACGGTCGGAACGATAGGACAGACTAAAGGGAGTGAATTAGGGATATGCTCATTCTCACCGTAGTAAACTGTCTCGAATTTGAAAGATTCCATCTATGGTTTGAAACGACTGTAAGCAACTGAGTCTGATGGTTCAACTAACTCATCTAAAAATTCAAAGGACTCAAACTCGGGCGGTGAGACTTCAACATCGTCCGAAAAAGTGAAACACTCGTAAGTGTCATCGGCTGTGAGAACTGTGTCAGATTCAAAGGAAAAGTTTTCAAGCTCACAGTCGTCAAGCATGATCTTGTGCGTGGTCGGAACGATGGAAAGGAGAGATGGTGATATAACAGTTAAAGGTTCAGGAGGCTGAATTGGAAAATCCAACACATCAAACAAAAATGGTTCAACCTCAATATTATCCTCAAGACTCTCCTCAATACTATCCTCATAAGTCACCTCAATATTTAAGTCATCCATGCCATTATCATCAAAATCAAGACGCATATGAAGTTCGGGAGAAACATTTAATAACCCGGGATGATGAATTGGACATAAAATATCAATCAAATCTACGGGTTCATCATCCAAAATATTCCCGGCGTCTCTATCCTCAATCAAGTGAAAATCAATATTTTCTGACACCTCATCAAAAGCATGGATATTTATCGATTTAGGTTCTAGAGTGGAGGTGTAAAGATCGAAAGGATTACGTGTGGTTTCACTCGAAAGGGGTTCTTCACAATTTGGCAAATCAAGCACTACAAAATCACACAACTCGTTTTTATTTTCAACTGGTGAACTATTTGGGACAATCGATGGAAAACCGGAGTTGTGGGCTTCAAGTGGGTATGGGTAGGTTTGATTTGGGAATGTGTAGAACTCACTCGCTCCCCTCAAATTCTCACTCTGTCCAACCGCCTCCTCATATATTGAAAAATTTGGAGCTAGTTGGAAACCAGCTGCCTGTTCACTAGGTTGCATAAGGGCGGCCATGGACGCTTCCACATTCTTAGTCATTTTGTTTGTTGCTGCAATATAAGCTGCCAACGACTGTTCCAAACTACACATGTGTGGTGAAGGGGTTTCGGTAAAAGATTCGAAATTATTTGGATACGTGAAACTCCCAAAAGGCTGTGTAGAAACAGGGTCTAGTGAAGGTAGGAAAGTCGGGTAGGATTGGTAGGAAGTGGATGGTTGGACAGGATTAGGATCAACATGTGGATAAAAAGGTGGATGGACTTGTTGATTCCTAGAACTAGATGAGGGGAGAGGGGTGAAAGATCGGCTACGAGATTAAGCAATATGCTCAGTAATGGACATCGGTTTAGGAGTTACAGCAGGACTTGAAAAAGTGGTATCAACATATGAAGGTGGTAAAGGTGGACATGGTTGACACAAAGTGGGTTGCAAAGTCGAACTGTTTCTCCTAGATGCTTCTATTTGATCTTTCAAAGAAATTTTGGGCACGGAGGGATCTTCTTTAAATCGACCGAAATAATTGGCGTACAAGGCAAAGTTAGGTTCGGGATACCATAGTTCAGAAAGTGATTTATGATGTGGGGTACCCATGATAGAAGAAAGGGAAAAAGAAAGAAGGTTGGGTGGTGCAAGGATTTATTTGCGGCAAAAATTTGCAAGTTGTTAAAAAAAATTTCCTTTTTCCGCTTGCTCTTTATTTGGAAATTTTGCAAAATGATTTTCGATAGAAGATATGCAAAATAGAAAAATATTACTTGCAATCAATTTCAATTTTAAGCGAGGCGCAAAAATCCTGCACAAGATTTGTTATTCGGAAGGGAAAAGATTTTTAAGGCGCAAATAATTCTGCAGGCATTTTTCAGAAGGTTTATCAAGAGTTACAGAGGAGGAACATAGGGAAGGTTACAGAGCAAAGTTGGTCAGATGAGGTCACCACGGCGCCGCCTTTACGCGGCAAAAGTGGGGGTACCACCGCGGTTCCGCGGCGGGGAAGTCGGCACGGATCCCCAAAATTTTTATCACGCGACGAATCGTCAAGGCGGCCGCAGTTCCGCGGTCTTAGGTAGGTTACGACCGCGGTTCAGTGGTCCGATAGAGTTTACAGATCGCTGGAAAAATTCTACTGTTCTATTTTGAACATCCCCCGCTGTTCTGATCTTCTGATTTCTGTTTCACTTTCTGGAAATTTCCAGATCCGTCGTTTGATTGTAGATCCTGCAAAATTCTCACAAAAATACCCTTTCCAAAAATAACAGATGATATATTTTTATATTTTTTTGATTTTTCAGTTTTTTATGAATTTTTTTAGATTAACCCAAAATTGCAAAAAGAAAATAACACGCCATCCCCGGCAACGGCGCCATTTGATTGATCTCAAAAACTATCTATTAACCGCAATCAAGAACGGCGTCGCTTTGCAGCTAGCCGGTGAATACGAGTCGGTCCACAGGGATGTTGTGAATTTCCTAATCGGTCAAATGAGTTAATTCCGATGGGTGTTCGGATTGATTATTAAATCTAAAAACTGAATTTATCTAAAAACTAAATTAATCTAGATCTAAATCTTGCTAGGGTTAGGTTTAGGAATGGTTTGGAAATGTAAATAAATCTCAACGCTTTCTATACCCAAATGAAGATCTATGAGGAGTTATGGTAATTATCAATAAAAGGGATTAGATCCATTCGGGAAGGTGTTTCTTCCTCTAGGTTCTTGTCCTTCCTTTATCGATCCTTACCCTAACCTCCATGGAAAACACGCGCAACCGGGCCTTTATACTACGGTATCACCGCTACCTCGAGGGATAGGATGCCGTAGGGCGCGGTGTGTACGTGTATGCATGGAGTCCTATTGAAAAGATATAATGGGCAAGAAAGGGATGAGATATCTCATCTCTCAAAAGCCTTCCCCAAAGCTAACCCTAACAAGCGAGGAGACTAATCGCTCATTAGGGAATTTAAAAACATTTATCTAGGGCAAAGAATGAAAAATTACCTAGGGCAAGAATTGAAATTACCTACTTACTTTACAGATGGCTCTCTCTAAACATCAACACAGGGTTGTCAGATCTGAATTCATGATATGAAAAGAGGCATCGATGCTCTCCAAAAGAATTCTAAATTTTATTCATAGAAAGAGGAATAGGGAGGCATAACCTAATACAATGATTTGGGCTTCTATTTATAAGATATAGAATCCCTAGGTTACAATTGATTCGCACGTCTGCATTTACCAAAATACCCCTAGGAAGACCTATTCAGCGCCGCACACATTATGGTAAAAATATTTTGCTCTGTTCCCTTAACCCTGCCGCGGAACCGCGGCCCGAGGCCCTGTTTAGCCGCGGTTCCGCGGCCAAAAAGAAGAGTTGGGCTTTGCAGTTTCTTGTGTGGCTTCTGGTAATTCTTGTATTTCTATTTCTTCAGTACTTTTCTGAACTTGGCTTCTGATTCTCTTCCAGATTTTTCAGTGAATAATTGTGGTAGACTTTAACCGTGACTTCGCGATCTTAGACCTTGCATTGCCTTTTTCTTTGTAAACTGATCTTTTGTGTAGGCTTGATCAATATCCTTCTATTTGTTGGTTGTAGTCCCACTTTTGCGTCGTCTTTTATCTTTTTCACTGTTTTAGATCCAAGAACCTGTAACCTGTACTTATGTAGCAGACATGCGTCAAAAGCACCTGATTATTTATAAAACGAATAAGAATGGGGAATATAATAATGCAATATTATGGTCTGAACAATCGGCGGAGAGGCGGGGGTTCGTCGGGAACTACTGAATCCTCTCGTTCCATTAAATCTTCAGTTGCAGTTTGTGCTGCTGGAACTTCTTCCAGCTCTACCTCTTCGCCACTAATTTTTTTTGCAAGAAATTCCTTTTCCAAAAAGGTGGCATATTGAGAAACAAACACCTTTTGTTCCTCTGTGTTGTAGAAAATATATCTTTGTGAATTCTTAGGATATCCCACAAACTTGTGAAGAACTGATCGTGCCTCGAGTTTGTCCGGATTTTGCCTTTTGACATAGGCCGGACAACCCCATATCTTAACTCGTTTAAAATATGGTCTCTTCCCACTCCATATCTCATGTGGTGTGGTAGGTACAGATTTAGATGGAACTTGATTCAATAGGTATGCTGCTGTCTCCAGCGCATAACCCCAAAAGGAAATAGGCAACTCGGTGGAGCTCATCATAGAGCGCACCATATCCAACAGGGTGCGATTCTTTCGCTCCGATACACCGTTGTGATGTGTTGTATAAGGAGGAGTAAGCTGAGAGAGAATCCCATTCTCTTTTAAATAGTCCAGAAACTCATTGCTCAAGTATTCTCCTCCTCGATCAGATCGAAAGATTTTAATACTTTTACCTGTTTGGTTCTCGACTTCATATTTATATTCCCTGAATTTCTCAAAAGCTTCAGACTTGTGTTTCAGCAGGAACACATGTCCGTATCTTGAGAGATCGTTAGAGAATGTAATGAAGTACGAAGAACCATTCCTGGCATGTGTAGACATGGGACTGCATACATCACTATGTATCAGTCCCAAGAGTTCCGTAACTCTTTCTCCGTGTCCACTAAACAGAGTTTTGGTCATTTTGCCTTTGAGACATGACTGACAAGTGTCATAAGATGAAAATTTTAATGGATTCAAATATCCATCTTTATGTAACTTAGCTAGTCGTGTCGCATTGATATGACCTAATCTACAATGCCACAAGAAGGATTCGTTCATTTCTGAACTCTTCCTCTTGTGTGTGTTCTGTATATTAAGAATTGTGTTTTGATTTAGAACGTATATACCATTATGTAACGAGCCTGATCCAATCAACTTTTGATTTAGGAAGATCTTCATAACATTATCCTGTATTACAAAATTATATCTTTCTTTACATAATAAAAAACCGATATAATGTTGCATATCATGTTCGGTATATAATAGAATTCGTTCAGAATCAATGTATTACCACTTGGTAATACAAGGTGATATTCGCCAACTGCTTTGGCTGCAACATTTGCACCATTCCCTACTCTTACAGAATGATCACCCATTCCCAGTTCTCTACCTCTCTTTAGCCCATGCAATATATTGCATATGTGGGATCCTGATCCGGTATCTAATGCCCAGGACGTAGAGTGAACTGAGAAACAGTTCTCGGTAACTAACACATCCGAAGAAGATGCATCAACATGTTTATTCTTCGTTTGGGCGTCTTGAGAATCCAGATATTCTCCTATTCTCTGCTCAGACTTGTAACAATTATAAGTGGGAGTGGGACCAACGTTCCCCTGCTCAGAATAACAAGCGGGTTCAATCAATACATCCATATTATTATCTTGATTAAGGCCTGATATGGTCGCTACCTTGAGAGAGAGAGAGAAGAAAAACACTTTAGCGTGCGCTCTTGCAAGATTAGATTGGTTATTATCTTATCTAATCAGGATGACTCCCACTATTTTAATCAAATCTTCCTTCAAACCCTAAAATGTAAGATTAGCCGGGATTAATTACACCTTACAAGTTCATCAATCTTTCAGCCAGATCAGTGTTGGTACTTTGAGGGAGGTTCCCCGTGCTTTTGCACGGACCTAATTAGAATAAACCTCGTTTTCCCAGAGGCATAACCCCGTTAACACCTTTCTATACACCTACTTGATCGGCTATATTGTCTTGTGCAAAACTCTTCCAGGAGTAACTCTTACTCGCAGTGGGTATCGGGATCCATCTATCTCATAGAAGGTATGCAATCTCATTGCAAATTTCAACACTTGAAATTCCCGATAATGCTTTTACCCCTAGCAACTTATGACCTTAACACAGTCAACAAATCATAATTGCTAACCAAGTTCAACCCGTCATTTCCCGATTGAATTAAATCCACCTGCACGACCCTTAACATAGTCAACAAAGTCGTACAACTACCCTAATCCAATCACATCTCATGTTTTAGCAGATAAGCACTAATTAGCTACCGCACACTACGCCTTAACATAGTCAACAAACGTAGCACGAATACTAAGTAGTACTTATCTGAAATGACGAAGGGCTGTGCAGGTTTTTCAGAAAACCATAAGCGTAATGAACTTGATATCGTTGTAGAAACAAGTGATTTTGAAAAAAGAATGTTTTTTATGCTTTTCTAGTTTTGCTAAAGAGGTCACTCCCGGTGAAGGGATCTCGGCTCTTTCCTCATCGAATAAGGTGCAGGATATTTCATAAATACCGTTGTGCAAAGCAAGAACTATAGAAGCAATCAAAAGCTAAACCGTGAGTTTGTAGCATCTGCCATTTTTGCTAAAGAGGTCACTCCCGGTGAAGGGATCTCGGCTCTTTCCTCATTGAATAAGGTGCAGGATATTCTACAAGGAATACCGCTATGCAAGCAAAAAACTGTAGCTACCCTTTTTTGAAAATTTGATTCTACAGCATCTTTTAGGTTTCTTTTCTTTTATTAATCTCATTAATAAATCCCATCAATTAAGCTTCCTAAGCATCACAAAAGAGACGAAAGTAGTAATATTTATATATCATATATATAGTATAAGCATCCTTCTCAGGCAGTAATATGATCTCATCACAGAACATTGCAGCAGAAGTCAACATATGAAATATTGGATATACAAGGACATCCGTGTTTTATTTTGAGCCTGTATAAAACACGGATTCCACAGTCACGATGAATAGCCAAACCCACATCCCTAAACCCCTACGAGAGCAGCAAGTAACCCTCCCAATTCTAAGGTTAGGAGACCTGGTCTCGACTCCTCGAGATGGCCTCCCACTGGACCCTAGAACCCGGTTACTTGTGCTCTCCGCCTTGGGTCTATCTTAATGCGGAAAAGTAAGTAATATACAATGGTGACATCATCCTCAACCCGGAAGTGCCCCAATAAAAGAATATTACATAGAAATGAATTTCACATGAATGAAAAAGAAAACTCTCATCTCACATAAAACCCCCGGCTATTCAATACACAACGATCCAATATAACATATCACAGCAACACATAATCATCACAGATAACTAGGCAGAGTTAGATAATTCGATAGATACAACGAATTCCCAAAAATTCCCAGAGAGCTCAACACTTGAGCACAGTTAAAATTAACCAGAGACAAACCACAGTACCTACGGACCAACAGCTGAAGGACCGACCCAAGCCTCTCAAGTGGCGTCGCGGATCCACCGCCAAAACCAGGTTTTGGCCGCGGATCCGCGGTCACTTAAGCGATTTAGGCTTTCGTTCTTCATGTGAGTCCATAGAATTCCCTGCATGATTTTCTGAGTATTTTTAACATGGAAAAATTTAACTTTTTGAAAAATTTCTAGAAAAGGGGTCGTTTCGGGGTTTTGGGGTTTGATCGGACTTCTAACTTCGTCTAGACAACTCCTAATGCTCTAGCTTGGATATAATACCACTGTTGGGTTAGCATAGAACCCTGTGAAGGTTTAGGAAGGCATCAATCATGCTACTTAAAAAATTTTGTGGTGCTAAACAAACCCTAACCAAGACCTTAACTAGAGAATTATGGTTAACTTGCATGTAAACAATTTTACATCTAAGAGAGAGGGATTACAACCTTTGTAGTCCGTTCCTTTTCTTCATAAGCTCCGAGTATTAGTCGCTTCGCCGCGATCCATGAACTCCTGGACTCTAGAGAGGCTCCACAAGTCGAATGATCCATGCTTGCTTGAAGTCTTTCTTTTCGAAGATGATCTACCTTGAAGAATCTCAAACCCAAGCTCTCACTTTTCTAATTAAGTATTAGTGAAGTGAACACCCTAATCTAAGTGGCTAGAATAAATGAGGATGATGAAGTAGGAATTTTGCTCTCTTTTGTTTTCAATTTCTCACTTTAAATCATCACAACACCAAAAGCTAGAAAGCTTTTTCATGGAAGAAGAAGAAGAAGAAAGCTTTTGTGATGAATAATGAATTGTTGTGGTTACAATTGCAACCATGAGTTAAGAATGAAGCCTTTTAACTCATGTAGAGAATAAACTATGGTTAAGGGTTTGGGTTGGGTTAACAAATATCTTCACAAAATATCAATCTAGATGACAAAAGTCAAAGCTTCATGAAAGCTTCACCCAAAAGTTAAGCCTAATCGAAACCCTAACTAAGTTTAATCTCTAAATCTTTGTTGCATTTGTAACCCTAACTTGTTACAATATTATATATCACATATATAATATATTTTGTAACAAAAGAAAATAATACAATTAACATATATCACATATATATCAATGTATTATCCAGTGAGAAAATGAATCAATAAAGCGAGCTTATATTAGTTAACGTAATGTAATATATCACATATATAATTATACATTTAATTAACGAATCAACTCTTGATCCGGCAATCCGGCTATATTGCATATAACCGACTAATATAACATGTACCAATTCATCGAATCAACACTTGATCCGATGACCTGGCCATATCACATATACCCGGCCGATATCACATATCGCGAGAATAGAATACGGTATCTCATATCGTATTATTCTCGGTCCCGCACATATCGCATATGTGCTCCTACTCCGTTTTTCCTGAGCCAAGAAACCTCTGTGTAGGACTCTAAAGAATCGTCAATACGCCGGCAGTAGGTGATGATCATATCAAACACCCACAAGCTGTAAGCGGCCAGATAAACGTAACAGCCACCCAGGTATTGAGCGATCATAAGATCAACAAGCAAGCCTGTAAATTCTCCTATGAATCCAATCAGTAAACACTACCATATAGTCCGGTCTCTTCATCTGATATGTCGCATATCCAGTCTAGGGGTGGTAAATGTCAGACCCCAGTAACCGATAAGTCGTGTCGATGTAAGGCTCATAACGGGTCGAGAAACTACTGACAACTCTTACCAGTAAATCTCCATATCATCCCTGGCCAGGGACTTCCAGTTATAGCCAATCGAACACAGCGCAACATCAATTCCCAATACCGGGAGAGACGAAACCCCTCCTATTGCTCATTGCCTCCATGTGATTTGGGACTTTACCCAAAAGCCACCGTTTTGCACGCCCACTTGGACATGGTAAGGTGGAAATCAAAGCACAGTGGGAATCACACAAGACTCTATGACGATCTCGGGTCTACAGACTAACCTGTACCAGTGTCACCGGAGAACTACTATCTGACGATAGGTATAATACCATCCAGGAGTTCTCGGTGAGTCCGTTCAGTGTACCCAGTCTCCAATGAGCACCCGTACACAATCTTTGATGTCAAACACCGATGGATATGGGATCATCCATCGCCCATCAAATGGGTCAAGATGCGTATACGCTAGTCTACTCTGGAGTATCGATGCCCTGTCTCGATACTCCCCCGACTAGGAACAGTTATAGGATGTACTCTTTGACTACCCTGACCCCACTAGTATGATCTGCATCATAGTCATAGTAGTCGAGTACATATCCTATAGACTTTATCAACATGTGAGAGCAAGACAGTAAACCAATACAAGTCAACATGTTAAGATAAAGTGAAACCAAATAGCATACTATCATATCAAGCAAGAAATTCCTCTCTATATATATCCAAGAATCCACTATAATATACATCATATGTACAACAATGGCCTCTAGGGCATATATATAACTAACAAAATCACATCGGGAGTTTCAAATATACAGGAAACTTGCCAGGCATGCGCATACCTTCTGGAGTGTGGTGACTTGAGTGGATTCCATCAAGTTATCATGCGATGATAGTTGGATCCCGATTCCAACTAATGAGTAGGATTACTCCCCGGGTGATTTTAGATGATCCTGAGTAATTCTCTTTTTAGGGTTTGAGGGAGAATTCGAGGAAACGGTGGGAGCCATCCTGATTAGATAAAGTGATTAACCAATCTGATCTAGGTTAGAGTGTGTTAGTGATGTATGACCTAAAGGCCATTGTTGTATCATACTGGTTTGTATATTACTTAATGGAAACTCGGGATATTCATAGTTGTATTGACAATTTTTCTCAAAATGGTAGTATGCTACTTGGTTTGTTTCTACTTCAATATGTGCATGTGTTTCTTTTAGCATATCGCCTATATATATTAGTAGAGCCCTTAGGATCTTTGCTTGATTACCAGCATTGTGATGGCAGTCACACTAGTGGGGGCTGGGTAATCTACAAGCACATCCTTATACAGGTCCCTAGTCATAGGATTATCGAGACGGGGCATCGATACTCCGGAGTGGACTGGTGTATACGCTTCTCATCCCAGCAGGGAGATGGTCTGTCCCACAGCCATTAGTACGTCATACTGGAGATAGTATGCAGGTGCTCATTAAGTTATGAGTATACTGGACAGGACTCGTCAGGAACTGTTGGTGGGTATTATACCTATCTTCGGGTAGCAGTTCCCAGGTGACATGAGTATAACTTAGTTCGTCGACTTGACACCGCTACTTCGCCTTGAGTGTGTTCCCACAGTACTTTGATTACTACCCTACCACGGCTCAAAAGAGTCGTGCAAACAGGTAGTAGTTGGGTGCAGTCCCGAAGCACTTGGAGGCAGTGGCGGTTAGATAGGATTCGTCTCTCCCCGTATTGGGGGTTGATATCGCGCTGTGTTTGGGGAGCCATTACACAAAGTCCCTGGCCAGGGCAAGCGAGATTTACTGGTAGTTATTCTAGTAGTTTCTCAAAGTGTTCCAGGTTACACTCCGACACGACTTATTGCGCTATTAGGGTTCTGACGTTTACTGCCCCTAGGCCTGATATGCGATACTCTTAGACGAACAAACCTAACTGTATGGAAATTATCACATGCAAGCTCAGTAGGAGTTCGGATGGGTTTGCTCATCGGCTTTCTTATCGACAGATACCTGGGTAGCCGTTACGTGCAGCTAGTACTGCTTGCGGCTTATGGTTAAACCAACTGCCAGCGTACTGTCGAGTCTTTTGAGTCCCACACAGAGGGTTTCCCTGCATCGGGCGAAAGATGTAGAGGTCGTATGGTTTTACGACAGGGCTTCGAACACTTACGTGCACTTGTGTGCGTATGATGTTCGGGCGGATGATACTAGTAGGCTTTGGTGTATGCCGGATCCTAGTTTTGTACCGATGGATTGTTTCGTCTCTTTGTATTTGTATTCTTCGGAATGCGGATGCGGGTATGCATATACGGATGAGGGGCATTCCCGTAATTAGTTTGGGAAAGCTTCTAGAGGTGGACATCTATTAGGGTTTGGATTCTTTTTTGGATTAAACATTATGGGTGGAGAAATGAAGTGGATTTTAAGTATTGAATCTAGCATGGCTACTAGATGACTCACTCACTTGACAAAATAGGTTTTTGTGAAGCTTGTGAGATATTTTATGGTGAGATATTTATCTCCAAAATATCTTTTATTGCTTCATCTATTATCTTGGGGCAGCCAAGCTATTCTTAAGTGCTCACAACTCCTTTGTCATTTCTCAAGTTCACTTCTTTTCTCATCTGAAACCCTAATTGTCTCATGAGTTGAGAAACCCAGGGTTCCAAGAGACAAAGTTTTCCATCTTCACTCTCTACATCACCTAGGCCGTCTAGTCTAGCAAGCTACTTTCCCTAGTTACCTCGGAGTTGGGGTTGGAGCTCGGACTATAGACTTTCATGTGGATCGTCTTTGACTCGAGGAAGGCGACGAGGAAGCCACGATTCCTTACGATTCTTGGAGCCTACGATGACGAGGAAGACAACGACTAAAAGACCCGAAGGACTTTGTTTCGTGAGGTATAACTTTCATCCGAGTAGTTAAACCTCATACAGTATTTTGTTAGCTAGGGTTTAGCATTGGTCCTGGAGTTTAAGTCCGTGTTGCGAGCTTTGAAAATTCGTTTTTTGAAAATTCCGCCTCCCCGCGGACACGCTGGGTGCGTGATATGGACTTACTGTAGTATCAGAGACTACTAAACCATAGCTAACAGTTTAGACAAAGTGTAAAACTACGAAACCGAAATAACTCCGAAACATCGAGACAAAGATCCACGTTTCTGTCAAATTTTTTTTAGCCTCTAAATTTTTTTAAATAATTGCAGAGTGCTCTACTTGTTGCCATATGACCACACACCAAAATTGAAGTAGTTTAACTGGAATAAGACAGGCCAAAATCTCAAAAAAAAAAGGTTGTCACCTTTTTTGTTGTGGTAAAATACTTTGAATTTTTGTCTGTGTTCTAGTTGCTTGGATCTAAGGTCTCAGGTGTTGTTTGTTTTTTCCTATTTTGGATATACTGTTATCTTTTTATTATGGCAATATGGGGTGTTTCTAAGTCATAGTTTTAACGTTGTTTAAAGTTTCAAGTTGTGATATATGTGTTTGGAAACGTCGGCTGATTGCTATACGTCGATTAGTCGGGGTTGCACATATCTGTGTTGCTGTTCTTTTGGTTTGTGTATATGAACTTATTGGATAGTCGTGGATGAATGGCCGGGGGATGTGAGATGAGGGTTTTTCATTCTTTCATTCAATGTAATATTGTAAAGTGATGTTATATTATTTTGCGGGGCACATCCAGGTTGAGGTTGTAGCCACCGTTGTATATTATTTCTTTTACCGTTTCCTGCTCTTAGGATAGACCCAAGATGGGGTGCACAAACTACCGGGTACTTTGAAGTGCCGAGTGGCCTACTCACTTTGATGAGGGAGTTTGCTTCACTTCGAGTATTTGGCGGGTAGTTTGCCGCACACGTAGGGTTCTGGGGTGGGGTTTGGCTATTCATTACGACCGTGAAATTCGTCTTTCGTTACAGGCTTAAACGAAACATTGAATTCCTAGTATATCTAATATATTCATCTGTGATCTGGAATGCCTATTATTACGTGAGACGAATGGTTATAATATATATATATATATTAGACGTTGCTTATATTTTGCATCCGCGCTAGTCCAGCCCCCGCTCTGGCGTTAGTTAAGTAACCTAACGGTGTTAGACGGGGCCCAGTGATGAATGCGGATGGCATAAGCGTACATCATATTTTCGTTTCTTTCTGTGATGATAGGTGTAAATGATGGGACTGCATTACATTAATGCAAAGCAAATAACCCAAAGTTGAATCGTCGGAACAATTTTAAAACCACTCGGTTTTTTCAAAACGACAGACTTTTAAATGCGGAGCTTAAACTACACATTTTAATAGCTATCAGGTTCCTTCGATTATATCAAGTTCACTATGTTCATGGTTTCGCCAAAACCAGCCGTAGCCCTCCGTCATTTCATATGAATATTCAATAGTATTCAAGCTATGTTTGTTGACCTTCGTCAAGGTATAGTAATTGGTAGCTGCTGGGTGTTCATATGTAGCATAGATAGATGCGTTAGTTTAGGACAGTCGTATTACCTTGTTCACCTTCGTCAAGGGTATATACGGGTGGGTTCAAATTAACCTGGACAATGATGGGTAAAACTTGACATGTGACTTATGATTTGTTGACCTTCGTCAAGGTCATAAGAGCATGGGGAAAAAATCCACATCAGGAGTTTGAAACTGAAACATGCTAGTGATGCATACCATTTGGAGTTTGATAATGTTGGTAGGATTCTTTCAGCATTATCACACAATGATATTTGGATCCTGATCCTACTGTGAGTATCCGCTACTCTTCGGGAGAATTTTCACTTAACGATCAATGCTATAAACCAAGTAGGTGTCTAGAACAGTGTTAGCGGGGCTACGCCTCTAGGGAAAAGAGGTTATTTAATTAAGGAACTTCGCGAAGGCGTTGTAAAACCTCCCTCGAAGTACCGACACTAGCCTGACTGAACGGTTAAGCAAGAATTGTACGGTGAGATTAATCCTAATTAATTCTTCTTTTATGGTTTGAGGAAGGATTCGAGAGACAGTAGGAGCCATCCTGTTTAGATAAATTAAAAACTAATCTAAACTTGCAAGAGCATCATGCTTAAGTTTTTTCTTTTCTCTCTTAATTGCAGCGACCCTGTGACCGGACATAGGTTACATATAGATAATAAAATGACTGAATCTGACTATAATGACTGGAAAAGGTCTGTCCAAATGTCCATTAACTATGACAAGCTGGACCACCTCTTTACTACTAAAACTTCCATCGTCCCAGGTCTAGTTTCCACCGTCACGGATATTGATATCCGTAAGACATCGGAAAAGGATAGTGTGGATGTCAAGTGCCTCGTGTTGGCCTTAGTAGATGGTGTAAACCAGATGCAGCACGAGAAGATGGACTCAGTTCCCATCTTCCTCCATAACAAAGATTTATATAGAGAGCAATCTCGTATCGCAAGATATGAGACCTCGAAGGAATTGCTTCAAGCTAGGTTGGCTGTCGGGTCATCTGTAGGGGACAACATCCTTGCGATGACTAGCTATATTGATGAGCTCATGGACCTGGAGACCACGTTGGAGAACGAGTCATATACTAACTTGATTCTACAGTCCCTACCATCTACTTATGTCCAGAGAAAGAAAGTTATACTTCCAGTTGAGGGCACCCTGAAGGAAACCAGGGTGACACCCACTCAGCTTATTGGGGAATCTTCCTCTTCTGCATCCAAGGCGAAAGCACAGGGTGAGAAGAAGAAGAAGACCTCCACAAAGCCGATATACGGTGTCAGTAAGGTAGAAGGACAAGTAAGGGCAAAAGTTTCTGGGCTAACAATAGTGAAGGAGGGATGTTCCTATTGTTACGGGAAAGGACATTGGCAGAGGGATTGCAGGACTTGGAAAGCTAGTAGCCAGGATTCGAAGCACGTTGTGGCTTCGGCTTCGGGTGTGTTTGTAATTGAAAACTGTCTTTCAATTTACTCTACTTCCTGGGTACTAGATACCGGATCAGGATCTCATATCTGTAATTAATTACAGGGTTTGAGAAACCGTAGAGTTATCAGGGAAGGTGATATGACTCTTAGGGTTGCTAACGGAATGAGCGCGAACACTGTATCCGTAGGGGAATATCACCTATGATTGATAAGTGGGCTGATATTGATTCTATGTAACTATTTGTATATACCTAGTTTAGCTTGTAATATCATATCTGTATCCTTACTTTCTAAGGAAGGATATGATTTTACATTTGTAAGCGATGTTGTCTACATCCACCTAAATCAAGTTCTGATTGGGTCAGGTACATTAGATAACGGTATATACGTATTAAATCAAGCTCAGGTTTTCAGTGTCCAGAACACACTTAAAAGAAAGTCTCCAAAATTAAATCAGGCTTTCTTATGGCATTGTAGACTGGGTCAGATCAATGAAACATGGCTGATGAAGCTACATAGAGAGGGATATTTGGATCTGTTTGAATATTAGTCTTATGCAACTTGTCAATCTTGTCTCATGGGAAAGATGATAAAGACTCCATTCACTGGACACGGAGTAAGAGCGAGCGAGCTCTTGGGACTCATACACAACGATGTGTGTGGTTCAATGTCTACACATGCACGAAGTGGTTATTCCTATTTCATTACTTTTACGGATGATTTCTCTAGGTATGGACATGTATTCTTGATGAAACATAAATCCGATGCCTTTGAAAAATTCTAGGAATACAAGAATGAAGTGGAAAAACAAACAGGAAAAAGTATCAAGACACTGAGATCTGATCGAGGTGGTGAATACTTAAGTGCCGAGTTCCTGGACTACTTAAAAAAGAATGGAATTCTCTCTCAGCTTACTCTTCCATACACACCACAACACAATGGTGTATCGGAAACGCGGAATCGAACCCTATTGGATATGTTTCGTTTCATGATGAGTAAGGCTGAGTTACCGCGATCCTTCTAGGGTTATGCACTAGAATCAGCTGCATTTCTTTTGAACAAGATTCCTACTAAGTCAGTGCTTACAACACCATATCAGATGTGGAGTGGGAAGAAACCCTGTTTTAAGTACCTTAAGACATGAGGATGTCCAGCTTTTGTAAAAAAGCAGCATGCGGACAAGCTTGATGCACGCTCAGTACCGTGTAAGTTTGTGGGATATCCTAAGAACTCCAGGGGGTATCTTTTCTATTACGCAGAGGAACAAAAGGATTTTGTTTCTCAACATCCCTTCTTCTTGGAAGCTAAATTTTTAGAAAATCAGAAAAGTGGGAGTGCAATAGAACTGGAAGAAATTTCAGAACCACAAGCTATTACTGAAAGCTTGGTAGAACCAAAGATTTCAGAAGAACCGGACATCCCCTCGCCACTCCGCAGAAGTAGTAGGTAGTCTCATCCGCCCGAGAGATACTACAGTTTTCTCATAGACGGGGATCGAGAGGATTGCATCATTGACAATGATGAGCCTACTAGTTTCCAGCAAGCCATTCCGAACGGTGACTCGGTTAAATGGCTGGATGCAATGCGGACCGAAATGGAGTCCATGTACACCAACAAAGTTTGGACTTTGGACATTGCTGTAGAAGGGGTAAAACTCGTAGGCTGCAAATGGATCTTCAGAAAGAATATTGGTGTAGATGGACAGGTTGAAATCTATAAGGCTAGATTTGTTGCAAAGGGTTTTCGTCAAAGACCTAGTTTGGACTATGATGAAACCTTTTCTCTAGTGGCTATGCTCAAATCCATTCGGATCCTTCTTTCCATTGCTGCCTTCCACGATTATAAGATCTGGCAGATGGACGTAAAGACGACTTTTCTAAATGGAAATTTGGTAGAGTGCGTCTATATGGATCAGCCAGAGGGTTTCATTCAAAGTGGGAGCAGCATGAAAGTGTTCTAGTTGCTTAAGTACATTATGGACTAAAGCAGGCATCGCGAAGTTGGAACATCTGTTTTGATGATACTATCAAAGAATTCGACTTTATCAATAATCCAGATGAACCACGCATATATAGTAAGATTGTAGGGAGAACTGTGGTATTCCTCGTCTTGTATGTGGATGACATTCTCTTGATAGGAAATGACATTCTTATGCTACAATCAGTCAAAGGATTCTTATCACAGAGGTTCTCCATGAAGGACCTGAGTGATTCCTCCTACATTATGGGGTTCCAGATCTATCATGATAGATCTAAACAGATAGTAGGACTTTCATAGTCAAGGTACATCGACACCATACTGAAAAGATTCAGTATGGAAGATTCAAAGCGCGGTAATCTACCAGCTTGTCACGGAATCACCTTCTCAAAAGAGATGTCTCCAAAGACTGATTTGGAAAGGGCTCGCATGTCAACTATATCCTATATATCGGCAGTAGGCTCTATAATGTATACGATGTTGTGTACCAGACCAGATGTAGCATACGCATTGAGCGTTGTAAGCCGGTATCAGTCAAACCCAGGTGAGAAGCACTGGATAGCAGTAAAGAACATTCTCAAGTACCTGAGAAGGACTAAGGAGATGTTCTTGGTGTATGGAGGAAAAGACCTCCAGATCAAGGCCTTTGTTGACTCCAGCTTCCAGAGTGACAAGGATGACTCCAAATCCATGTCGGGTTATGTCTTTACCCTCAATGGAGGAGCAGTCTGTTGGAAGAGCTCTAAGCAGGACACCGTTGCTGACTCGACAATGGAAGCGGAGTATATAGCTGCTTGCGAAGTCGCAAAAGAAGTAATCTGGATGAGGAATTTCTTAATTGAACTTCAAGTGGTTCCAACTATTGTTGATCCAATACTACTGTATTGCGACAACAACGGCGTTACAGCTTTAGCGAAGGAACCCAGGTCCTATCAGAAGTCTAGACACATTTTGAGGCGGTACCACCTGATCAGGGAGATCATAGATCACTGGGAGATCGAGGTGAGGAGAGTAGATACGGAGAATAACACTGCAGATCCACTCACAAAGGCCATCCCTCAGACACAGTTCGAGCGGCTGATCGAGATGATAGGTCTGCGATACGCCAGTACATGACCCTAGTGCAAGTGGGAGATTGTTAGTGATGTATGCTCTAGAGGCCATTATTGTATCATACTGGTTTGTATATTACTTTATGGAAGCTTGGGATATTCACAGTTGTATTGACATTCTTGCTCAAAATGAAAGTATGCTACTTGGTTTGTTTCTACTTCAATATGTGCATGTGTTTCTTTTAGCATATCACTTATATATATTAGTAAAGCCCTTAGGATCTTTGCTTGATTACCAGCATTGTGATAGCAGTCACACTAGTGGGGGCTGGGTAATCTGCAAGCATATCCTTATACATGTCCCTAGTCGTAGGATTATCGAGACGGGCCATCGATACTCCGGAGTAGACTAGTGTATACGCTTCTCATCCCAGCAGGGGAGATGGTCTGTCCCACAGCCATTAGTACGTCGTACTGGAGATAGTATGCAGGTGCTCATTAGGTTATGAGTACACTGGATATGACTCGTCGGGAACTGTTGGTGGGTATTATACCTATCGCCGGGTAGCAGTTCCCAGGTGACATGAGTACAGCTTAGTCCGTCGACTTGACACTACTACTTTTCCTCGAGTGTGTTCCCACTGTACTTTGATTACTACCCTACCATGGCTCAAAGGAGTCATGCAAACAGGTAGTAGTTGGGTGTAGTCCCGAAGCACTTGGAGGCAGTGGCGGTTAGATAGGATTCGTCTCTCCATGTATTGGGGGTTGATATCGCGCTATGTTTGGGGAGCCATTACACAAAGTCCCTGGTCAGGGTAAGCGAGATTTACTGGTAGGTATTCCTGTAGTTTCTCAAAGTGTTCTGGGCTACACTCCAACATGAGTTATTACACTATTAGGGGTCTGACGTTTACCGCCCATAGGCCCGATATGCGATACTCTTAGACGAACAGACCGGACTGTACGGAGATTGTCACATGCAGGCTCGGTAGGAGTTCGGATAGGTTTGCTCATCAGCCTTCTTATCGATAGATACCTGGGTAGCCGTTACGTGCAGCTAGTACCGCTTGTGGCTTGTGGTTAAACCTACTGCCAGCGTACTGTCGAGTCTTTAGAGTCTCACACAGAGGGTTTTCCTGCATTGGGCGAAAGATGTAGAGGTTATATGGTTTTACGACAGAGCTTTGAACACTTACGTTCACTTATGTGCGTATGATGTTCGGGCGTATGATACTAGTGGGCTTTGGTTTATGGCAGATCCTAGTATTGTACCGATGGATTGTTTCGTCTCTTTGTATTCGTATTCTTCTGAATGCGGATGCGGTATGTATATACGGATGAGGGGCATTCCCATAATTAGTTCGGGAAAGCTTCTAGAAGTGGACACCTATTAGGGTTTGGATTCTTTTTTGGATTATACATTATGGGTGGAGAAATGAGGTGGATTTTAAGCATTGAATCTAGCATGGCTACTAGATAACTTACTCACTTGACAAAATAGATTTTTGTGAAGCTTGTGAGATATTTATCTCTAAAATATCTTTTATTGCTTCATCTATTATCTTGGGGAAGCCAAGCTATTCTTAAGTGCTCACAACTCCTCTCTCATTTCTCAAGTTCACTTCTTTTCTCATATGAAACCCTAATTGTCTCATGAGTTGAGAAACCTAGGGTTCCAAGAGACAAAGTATTCCATCTTCACTCTCTGCATCACCTAGGCTTTCTAGTCTAGCAAGCTACTTGCCCTAGTTACTTCGGAGTTGAGGTTGGAGCTCGGATTATAGACTCTCGCGTTGATTGTCTTTGACTCGAGGAAGCCGAAGAGGAAGCCAGGATCCGTAACGATCCTTGGAGCCTACGATGATGAGGAGGACATCGACTAAAAGACCTGAAGGACTTGGTTTTGTGAGGTATAACTTTATTCGAGTAGTTAAACCTCATACAATATTTTGTTAGCTAGGTTTAGCATCGGTCCTAGAGTTTAAGTCCGTGTTGCGAGCTTTGAAAAATTGCTTTTTGAAAATTCCGCCTCCCTACGGACACGTGGGGTGCGTGACATGGACTTATAGAGTGCACGCTGAGTGTTTCTTTTCTCTCTCTCTCTCTCTGGCAGCGACCTTGGCCTAAGCCTAAACTAAAACTCATGATCCAAGTTAACCGAACCTTCTTAAAACACTTTGGCTTTTGGTTTGTCACGGAGTTGCATATATCTTTGCCAATCCTACATCCCCTTTGCATTTCTCCGAAAAACTTCGTAACACTACGAAAATCCATATTGCTTGGATATTCTATCGTATAGTTACATATGAACTCGAAGGAACTTGTTCCAGTTTGAGAATGGATTTTAGTTCAGGAGAAATTGAATAAGACTATTCGGTTATCTTTTCCCTTTACCTTCTCTCAGGTTGCGAGAGCTCCTAATGTTAAAAGAGTACACCTATTGCGCTTATTGGATAGTCTTCTTATAAACCTTAGGTAGGTGCTGAAAGGTGGGGAAGGAAGAAAACCAATTGGCCTAAGTGTGGTGAACAGAAGGTAATAAGTAAATACATATAAAGGGATTAGAGTAAGGGTAAAGGAAATTGCGACCGCTATCATTTACGACAAAACTGCGTAAACCCCTGCCACTCCTACTTTACCTTTTGATTTCTTCAGAACACATCGTATCACTACGAAGATCCATATTGATTGGATATACCATCGTATAGTTACATATGAACTCGAAGGAACTTATTCCAGTTCGAGGATGGATTCTGGTTCTGAAAAAATTGAATAGGATTATTCGATTGTCTTTTCCCTTTACCTTCTTTCAGGTTGCGAGGGCTCGTAGTATTAGGAGAGTATACCTATTGCGCTTATTGGATAGTCTTCTACCAAACCTTAGGATGGTGCCGAAGGGTAGGGAAAGAAGAAAATCACTTAGCCTAGTTATGGTGTACAGAAGGTAATAAGTAAAGACATATAAAGCGATTGGAGTGATTGCAAGGAAATATACGGTTACGGTCATGAATCTGGATAGTGGAAGAGGCATTACTAGGAATACCGGTTACCCCTTCTAAACATTTTCATGTTTCAGTTTTACTGTGCAGTGTTAATTGAAAACTGTTTTCCTAGTTAGATTCTAACTCCAGGGTATGTATTTACCAGATTTGATTCTCACATCTGTTTGGAATTACAGATGGTGAATGGGAGTATGATATTGGGAATTAGGTGATTATATCCTCTCTATATATTAGAATTCTTTGTAATTGGTGATATTTGAGGAAATCACCTGGGTTTTGCCTGACGACAAATATTTAGTTTTGAATATCCATCGTTATGCACCAATTTCAAACTGATATATCTGTACGTTTATTTTATAAAGTGAGATATAACTTTTTGAAATTATGTCTATGACATTTACCTATATCAGTTGACGATTAGGTAAGGAGCATTGAACAACGGTGTAATTATTCTTAACTATAGTACAGTTTTCAACCTACGACGCACATGGTTTGAGTTATTAAACTCATTGGACTTTTACAGAGTATTGTATGTTGTATAGTGTCCGTTAGGACAAAAGGGTTGGTACTCGTACTATATTCTGTTTACTCATGACTTCTCCAGTTTTAGACAAGTATTTCGTTGAAATACAAGGTCCAAATTTTGAGAAGTTATAGGTATAAGAATAAGGTAGAGAACCATATGTTGCAAGTATCAGGATTCTTTAAGGTGATCGAAGATGTGGATACTTGTGTTTGGTATTCTGTTGTAAGTAATAGTTATGAGAACTTGATTCTCTTTCAGGTTACTCATACGTGGATGTATTCCTGGATGAGTAATGTTATATGGCCTTCTTCCATTTAGTTGATATGCATTGGAAGCAGTTGCATGATTTTTAAATCTGGTTCCAATTAATTTAGTGCCTTTATTTCTATATTGGATATATAGAATGGATTCATATCTTAATGATGTTAAGGTATATGGAGTTGTCTGACCAATGCTTAAAACTAGAATCCAGATAAACTCTAGGCACGCTTCAGTAATGGCAGTTTGTGGGTTATCCCGGGCTTTGACGAGGGTTAACTTTCTACAATCTGGAAGATCAATAGTTATATTATTCTTAACTCACCACGGTTTTAGTAAAATGGATTCTTTTCAGAAAATATTAGTGGGAGTATAGTAGAACAGGAAGCGATTCCAGAACCACAAACGATTACTGAAAATTAAGTAGAACCTAAAGATTCAATTGGTTTCGACGATCCATTAGCCACTCCGCAGATTTAGTAGGTAACCTCAGGCACCTGGGAGGTACTTCGGTATCCTCAAATACGGTGACAGGGAGGTTTATGATTACCCAAACTTGCCACTATTGCTGTTCTAGACTATGAGGTCTGGCAGGAGGATGAATATAACATCGTTCTAAACTAGCTTTAGAAGTGCACGTTTATATGACCCCGCTAAAGGGTTGTTGTAGTCAGTGGGAGTAGCGGAAATTTAGTGGGCAAGCAGCTTATGTCTATTTATAGACTAAAGCAGGTATAGCGGAGATAGATCATCTATTTTTGATGTGACAGTCATAGAGTTTTACTTTATCAGAATAAGAGATGGATCTGGTAAGAAGGTAGTAAGGAGTGATGTCCTGGTATTTGGATGACATGCACTTAATAGGAAGTGATCTTCATATAGTACGATTGGTTATACTGTGGTTGTCACAAGATAGTTTCTCCACATAGGATATGGATATAATATCAAGGATTCTGGTGACTAGATCTATGATTTTAGATCTAGATTTGGGAAGTGTCCCAATTCGGGTACTTTGATATTATTCTAAAGTGTTTTAGAATGGACGATTCCTGGCGTGGTGGTGTACCCGCAAGTAATGGAGTCAACCTCTCTAAAGAGATGTCTTTTAGACTGATGAGGAGAGGGATTTGCATGATTGACATATCAATTGCTCACGCAATTGAGTCAATCATGAGATGTCAAGTACAACACCAGATATAGATTTTGCACAGGCTGCAATAAGTATATATTAATCCAATCCTGGAGAAATATTGGGAAGCAGTTATGAACATAATTGGATGTTCTTGGAATATGATAACGGCAGCCTCTTTCGGGAGGCAGTTATCATTTCTGGCTTCCAAGATGACCTGGATGACAAGGTGGCTGTCAAAGTTATTGCTTTCCCTCATTTGAGGGACATTATGTTGGACAGGTAGTCCAAGCAGATACTGTGGAAGGCATGGTGCATGATACTGATTAAATTCGGTGGATGATACAGTCTAAGAAATTTGCTGGATTTGGAGTTCATTTGTGAACTGCATCCCATCAGATATTCAGACAAATTATAAGACAGGTATTGCTCATTTCGGAAGATAGTCTTTCTCCGCGAAGTTGAGATATATAGAGAGATAAAGATATAAACACTGGAGTAGATCCACTCACTGAGGCTATTTCTCGAACCCAATTGTTTCACAAACGAGCTTTGCGAGACTGATTAGTAGAGAAGTTGGGTGTTCGGTATCACACGAGCTGTGAGTATGCGACACCGCAACAATTGGCCTTAAGTGCAAGTGGGAGAATGTTGTTTATAGTGCTATCAAGGCAGTTATTGTAATCATAAGCAGGTGATTATGATGATTGAGGGAGGACCTATACAGATAGAACAGTCTTACTCAAAATGATAATATGCTATCTAGTTTGTCTTTATCATCATGTACATACATTATGTGGTGTTACAGATCACTATTATATGTTGATAGATCCCCTAGGATTCTTTCTTGACTACCAGCATTATGATGGAGATCATATACGTGGGAGTTGGGTGGTCTATAAGCACATCCTTAAATGTCACTAGTCGAGGGAGTATCGAGACTGGGCATTGACACTCCTACGTAAAATAGTGTGTACTTATTGAGACCTCGACGAGGGTCAGTGGCCGGTCTCACAAGCCATTGGTGTCAGTTAGTCACCTAAGATAGTATACATGTGCTCATTGGGTTATGAGTACACTGAACGGACTCGCTGGGGATATGCTAGTTGGTATTATACCTATTGTCAGATAGCAGTTCCCAGGTGACATGTGTACAGGTTAGTCTGTCGACCCAAGATTGTCATTTGTCTCGTGTGAGTTCCCACTGTGCTTTGATTACTACCCTACCATGGCTCAAAGGAGTCATGCAAACAGGTTTTAGTTGGGTTAGTTGGGTACAGTCCCGAGCCACATGGAGGCAGTGAGCGGATCGTCGGGGATTTGTCTCTCCCGGTATTAGGGGTTGATGTAACATTGTGCACGGGTGGCCATCACCAGAAATCCTTGGCCAAGGTGGACGGGAATTACTGATTTGGATCAGTAGTTTCTTAGGTGGTGATAAGCTTCATACCGACATGAAATGTCACGTTATTAGGAGTCTGACTTTATCCACCCCCTAGACTCGATATGCGATACTCTTAGATGAACAGACCGGATTGGACGGATATTGTCATGGACAGGCTCAGTAGTTATTCGAATGAGTTTGCTCATCGGCCTTCTTTTCGTTCAATGCCTGGGTAGCCATTATGTACAGCTATTGCCACTGACGTGCTTGTGGTTAAACCCACTGCCAGCGTATTGATGAGTCTTTAGAGCTCCACACAGTGGGTTTCCCTGGTTCGGGCGAAACGATGTAGAGGCCATATGGTTTTGCGGAAGGGTTCGATCATATACGTGCACTTGTGCACGCATCATGATTCGGCCGGTTTATACTAGTGGGTTTGGTTTAAACCGGATTCTAGTATTATATTGTTTGATTATTTTCATCTCATTGTATTCGTATTTTATCGGAATACAGTATGGGTATGTACATACAGATGAGGGGTATTCTTGTAATTCATCACAAGGTGATTCTAGAAGAAGACACCTCATTATGTTTAATAACCATTTGGTGAAATGGTTATTTGAGGTAGAGGATGAGGTGTCCTTGGCTTTAATTGATGGCATGGCTCACTTGGTGACTCATGGGGTGACTCATGGTCACTATTATAGCATGTTTGATATTTAGTTTGTGTTGTGAGATATTTCTTTGGTGGATGACTCATTTTCATATGCTCATAACACTTATCCATTTTCTTGAGTTTTGCTTTATGCTTTACACTCTCATCTCCTCATGCTTCTTCTTCTTCTACCTCCACCCTAAAAGTCTTATGTGTTGAGAAACCTAGGATGTTTAGAGATAAATCAATCCATCATTAGACTCTACATCTTCTAGGCTATCAAGTTTATCAAACTAGGTACCCTAGTTACCTCAGCTACGAGGTTGGAGCACAATTCATAGACTCTCAGGTGGATCATCTTCGATGGAGGGAGACCAGAGATCAAGCTTGATCATGGAGACCTTTAGGAGCTTGGGATGATGGTTAAAGACCGAAGGACGTGGATCATTAAGTAAAACCTTTCTAAACTCCTCTATATGTTTGCTAGCTTAGGTTTAATGGTATATCCGTAGTATCGGGTTGTTCTAGCGCCAGTTTTATAAAAATTTTGTTCCGCATTCAGCTACGGATTGATGGCCAGGGCGCTGGCATAACCCAACATGCAGTCCTTCTGCCAAACCCTCTCCCATGGCAACAGAAACATTCTTCCTTCCCTACAGTTAGCCCCGAAACTTTTGCCCTATTCTTTCCCTCTACCTTACTGACACCGCCTTTCGGCTAGGTGGAGGCCTTCTTCTTCTCTCCTATGGGTTTCGTCTTGGATCTAGAAGAGGAAGATTCCTCAATAAGCAGAGCGGGTGTCTCCCTGGATTTCTGCAGGGTGCCCTCTGCACTCCTCAACATGTTAAGATGTTATGGAAGTGAAACTTCCTTACCCTGAATATTGAAATTCAAGATAAACTGGACTTATGTAGAAGGGAGGGACTGTAGAATTAAGTCAGTAAATAACTCGTTCTCCAACGCGGTCCCAAGGTCTGCAAGCTTTTTAATATAGCTAATCATCGTAAGGTCGTGGTCCCCTACAGATGACCTGACAACCAACCTCACATGAAAAAATTTCTTCGAGGTCTCATTTCTTGTGATACGAGATTGCTCTCCATATAAATCCTTGGTATGGAGGAAGATGAAAACTAAGTCCATCTTCTCGTGTTGTCTCTGGTGTTCATTATCCATTGAGACTAGCACGAGGCACTTAGTTTTCGCACTGTCTTTTTCCCATGTCTTACGGATTTCAACATCCGCGACGGCGGAATCTGGACCTGGGACGGCGGGGCTTTGGTAGTAAGGAGGTAGCCCAGCTTGTCAAAGGTTATGGCCGTCTGGAAATTCCTTAGCTAATTTTTATAATTTGGCCCAGTCAATTTATTATTATCTAGTAGTAACTTAATCCCGGTCATTTTGGTCGCTGCAATTAAGGGGGAGAGAAGAAACACTCAGCATGATGCTCTTGCAAGTTTAGATTGGTTATTAATTTATCTGAACAGGATGGCTCCCACTGTCTCTCGAATCCTCCTTCAAATCATAAAAGAAGAATTAGTCCGGATAATCACACCATACAATTCTTGCTTAACCTTTTGTCCAGGCTAGTGTCGGTACTTCGAGGGAGGTTTTACAACGCTTTCGCGAAGTTCATTAATTAAATAACCTCTTTTCCTTGGAGGCGTAGCCCTACTAGCACCGTTCTAGACGCCTACTTGGTTTATAGTATTGATTGCAAAGTGAAAATTCTCCTGAGGAGTAGCGGATACTCTTAGTAGGATCGGTACATAAATATCATCGTGTGATAACCTTGAAGGAATCCCACCAAAATTATTATAATTCGATGTCGTACACCCCGTGGGTTCACGGGGAGGAGGAATTTTCAAAAAACGATTTTAATGAACTACGCAACACCGGCTAACTCCAAGATCTATTCGAAAAACTTAACTAACTAAACTACTAGGAGGTTTAGCTACTCGGTAAGAGTATTATACCTCTGTGTACTAGTCCTTCGGGTCTTCTTTTCCTCCTCTCCTTATATCCTAGAAGTATGGATCGAGCTTGCGACGTCGGCCTCCTCGCATCAAAGATGATCAACCCAAGATTATGTGCTTTGAGCTCCAACCTCTAAACCGAGATAACTAGGGTAAATGGTTCGCTAATCCAAGTAGCCTAGGTGATATAGAGAAAGTCTAATGGATTGTATTATTCTCACTAAACCCTTTGTTCACAACACATGTGAGTGTAAGGGTTAAAGGAAGAAGGAGAGGAAACTTTGAAGAGAGAAAGAAAAATGAGAAATGAGCCAGGGTTGTGAAGTGTAGAGAATGGCTCAAGACTTTCAATAATGAAGTAACCATTATTTTCAAACCATACTTCAATAGTGCATCTAAACCAATAAACAATTCCTTGAGCCATGCTTTACACTATGCTACATATGTCTTTAAATATCCACCTCATTAATCTATTTTGCAAAATAGATAAACCAAGAATACCCTCACCGTATATACATACTCATATTCATATTCCAAAAAATACGAATATAATGAGATGATAACAATCCAATAATACAATACTAGGATCCGGTTTAAACCAAAGCCCACTAGTATTGTCCGCCCGAACATCATCCGTGTACAAGTACACGGATGTGATCGTAGCCCAGCCGTAAAACCATACGACCTCTACATCTTTTGCCCGAAGTAGGGAAACCCTCTGTATGGGACTCTAAAGACTCGACAGTACGCTGGCAGTGGGTTTAACCACAAGCATGTCAGCGGTACTAGATGCACGTAACAGTTACCCAGGTATCTGTCGATAAGAAGACCAATGAGAAAACTCATCCGAACTCCTACTGAGCCTATCTGTGACAATCTCTGTACAGTCTGGTCTGTTCGTCTAAGATACTCGCATATCTGACCTAGGGCGATGGTTAACGTCAGACCCCTAACAGCCCAATAAGTCATGCTGGAAGAGAGGCTAATACACCCTGAGAAACTACTGGAGTGCCTAACAGTATTTCTCGACTTCCCTGGCCAGGGGCTTTGTGTAATGGCTTTCCGAACACTGTGCGATATCAACTCCCAATACTGGGAGAGACGAATCCTATCTAACCGCTACTGCCTCCAAGTGCTTCGGGACTACACCCAACTACTACCTATTTGCACGGCTCCTTTGAGCCGTGGTAGGGTAGTAATCAAAGTGCAGTAGGAACACACTCAAGACGAAGTAGCGATGTCAAGTCAATAGACTAATATGTACTTATGTTACCTGGGAACTGCTTCCTAACGATAGGTATAATACCAACCAGCAGTTCCCTGCGAGTCCTGTCCAGTGTAACTCATAACCTAATGAGCACCTGTACACTATCTCCAGTATGATGTATTAATGGCTATGGGACAGACTATCTCCCCTGCTGGGATAAGAAGCGTATACACTAGTCTACCTTGGAGTATCGATGCCCCGTCTCGATAACCTACGATTAGAGACCTATATAAGGATGTGCTTATAGACTACCAAGCCCCCACTAGTGTGACTGCCATCACAACGGTGGTAGTCAAGCAAAGACCCTAAGGGCTCTACCAATATGTATAAGCAATACGCTACAAGAAACACATGAACATATTGAGGTAGATACAAACCAAGTAGCATACTACTATATCGAGCAAGACTGTTATTATAACTATGAATATCCCAAGCTTCCAAGTAATATAAAATCCAGTATGATACAATTGTAGGGATTCTCTAGCACCATCTTAGGTTTAAGGTCGCATCACACATGCTATAACAAAAATTTAGAGGGTGCTAAACAATTCCAAACATGAATCGAACTAGAAAAATAGAGTAACAAACTATAGTATCACATACTATAAAGTGTCTAACACTAAGTGGGGAGAGAATACAACCTTTGTAGACCTCCTCCTAGACTCGTTGGATCGGTTAAGGTTTGAACCGGTTGTCTTGTGTCCTTCCAAGTCCACGATGATCCACCACGAAGTCCCTTTGCACCAAGCTCCAAGCTTCACTTGATCAAGAATGAAGATGAAGCAAACACTCCACACTAGTGGTCTATAATGAAGTGGAATGGTGATGTGGGTTTGGATCTCACTACAAAACCTTCTCTTTTTAATCCTTTCTCTTTCTTTTAAAACCCTAATGAGCTTTTAGGAGAGAGAGGAAGAAGGAGATGGCTAAAAACAAACTCAAGAGAATAATAAAATAACCCCCTTTAAACTCAAGAGAGTAAATGAAGTCATCCATGCTAAACCATGGTTACAAACTATCTAGATATTTTGTAACTTGAGTTTAAGCAAAACCATAGGTTAAAACTATAGGTAATGAAACCATTGACTTTGTCAACTCAATAGAGTTGAATAGTCAACCATGATTTTAATCCCATTTTCTTTTCTCAAATAATCAAAATATCTAAATATGTTACCATGTGAGTCTTGCATTTCCACCACCAATGTATCATCAACCATGATACATGTATGCTTGCGTGTGTGCATGCATATCAACATATACATACACTCATGCATGCATCATAAAGAAATAGGTTTTAATAAATGAGCTAATGGACTTAATGTTAAATCAACACTTGATTTAATAACCCGGTCATATCTCATACGACCCGTCCAATAGTAAACGCCCGATTAAAATACGTTATACAATACACGCATTTAATCGAGCTCCCGCGCATATCACATATGCACCCCACATCTTTTCTCCTGAGCTAGGAGACCCCTTTGTGGGACTCTGAGACTCGTCAATACGCTAGCAGTAGGAAGTGATCACATCACATGCCCACAACAAGCTGTACGTAACGGCTCCCAGGTATTGAGGGATCAGAAGAAATACAAGCAAACCTGCTAAAACTCCTGTCGAGCCAACTGGTAACACTTATCGTACAGTCCGGTCTCTTCGTCAAATATGCTGCATATGTGAGTCTAGGGATGGTATCTTCGACCCCAATAACCCAATAAGTCATGCCGGTATATGTCTTATAACAGATCGAGAAACTACTGATAACACTTATCAGTAAATCTCAGCAGCACTAGCTAGGGACTTCCTGTTATAGCCATTCGTACATGGTGCAACATCCACTCCCAATACCGAGAGAGACAAAACCCCTCCTATCGCTCATTGCCTCCATGTGCCTCGGGACTGTACATAAAATCCACCTGTTTGCACGACTCAGTAGAGCTATGGTAGAGTGGAGATCAAAGTACAGTAGGAGGCACACAAGACTCTATAACGATCTCGGGTCTACAGACTAACCTGTACCAATGTCACCTGAGAACTGCTATCCGACGATAGATATAATACGACAAAGGAGTTCACGGCGAGTCCGTTCAGTGTACGCAGTATCACTGAGCACCCGTATACGGTCTTTGGTGTTACCACACCAATGGATATGGGATCATGCATCGCCCATCATATGGGACAAGTAACGTATACGCTAGTCTACTCTGGTGATATCGATGTCCCATCTCGACACACCCACGACTAGGAACATTTCAAGGATATGCTCATAGACTACACATGTACCACTAGTATGATCCGCATCAAAATCTCAGTAGTCCTGCATATCTTAAGGGCTATATCAACATGTACAAAATGAATGAAAGCACGATCAAATGAACATGTCAAGATAAAAGGTGCAACCAGATAGCATACTATCATGTCGAGCAAGAATGTCCCCTGAATACACACACACATATACTGGTACATACACTATCATATAATGGTCTCTAGGGCATACATATATCCAACAATCTCCAACTTGCACTAAGGCCAATTATTGGCGTATCTCATACCCAACCTCTCAAAAAGTCGCTCATGCTGCGGTAAAGGGAGGGCCATGGTGTGTGGATCCACGATGTTATCTTTTGTATCTACTCTCTGAATCTCGATCTCACAACGATCAACTATCTCCCGGATCAGATGATATCGCCTGAGGATGTGTCTGGATCGCAGATGGGACCTGGGCTCTTTGGCTAACGTCATAGCCCCATTATTATCACAATACAAAGGTATTGGATCAATAATGGTCGGAACTACTCCTAGCTCCGAGATGAACTTCCTTATCCAGACGGCTTCCTTGGCAGCATCATTCGCAGCAATATACTCAGCTTCCATCATGGAGTCTGCAACGGTATCCTGTTTAGAACTTTTCCAACACACCTCCCCTCCATTGAGGGTAAAGACAAACCCTGAGATAGATTTGATGTCATCCTTATCACCCTGGAAGCTCGAATCGGTAAAGGCCTCCATTTGGAGATCTCCGTTAACATACACCAAGAACATTTCTTTAGTCCTTCGTAAGTACTTAAGACTGTTCTTCACAGCAGTCCAGTGATTCTCCCCTGGGTTGGATTGATACCTGCTTACTACACCCAGTGTGTAAGCTACATCAGGGTGTGTACATAACATCGCATACATTATAGATCCTACAGCAGAAGCGTATGGTATAATACTCATGCGAGCTCTCTCTTCATCAGTCTTTGGGCAAAAATCCTTAGAGAGAGTGACCCCATGACTAGCGGGTAAGGAACCCCGCTTGGAGTCTTCCATACTAAACCTCTTTCGGATGGTGTTAATGTACCTGGTTTGGGACAATCCCAATAACCGTTTAGATCTATCCCTATAGATCTTTATGCCCAATATGTACGCGGCATCACCTAGGTCCTTCATGGAGAACTTTTGTGATAAGAACAATTTGACCGATTGCAGCATAGGAACGTCGTTTCCTATGAGAAGAATGTCATCCACGTAGAATACGAGGAATGTGACAGTACTTCCTATAATCTTCTTATAAACACAAGGTTCATCTGGATTTTTGACGAAATCAAACTCGTTGATAACATCATCAAAACAGATGTTCCAACTCCGTGATGCCTGCTTTAATCCATAAATGGATTTAAGCAACCTACATGCTTTCCCGCTGCTCCCACTATCGATGAAGCCCTCTGGCTGATCCATATAAACGCACTCTTCTAAATCACCATTTAGAAAAGCCATTTTAACGTCCATCTGCCAGATTTCATAGTCATAGTGAGCAGCAATAGCAAGTAGGATCCGAATGGATTTAAGCATGGCTACAGGAGAAAAGGTTTCGTTATAGTCCAGTCCTGGTCTTTGTCGAAATCCTTTCGCCACAAGCCTTGCCTTATAGGTCTCCACCTGCCCATCTACAACGATCTTTCTCTTAAAGATCCATTTGTAGCCTACGGGTTTTACCCCAGAGGGTACAACTTCCAAAGTACATACTTTATTGGTGTACATAGACTCCATTTCGGATCTCATGGCATCCAGCCACTTCACAGAGTCACTACTTGTGATAGCTTGCTGAAAACTGGTAGGATCATCATCATCCATGATGCAATCTTCTCCATCACCAACAATGAGAAAACCGCAGTATCTCTTTGGTGGGCGAGAAGTCCTACCAGATCTACGGAGTGGTCGAGGTTCATTAGGTTCTGTTGCAACTTCAGGTTCAACCAAGTCGTCACTTGTAACTTGTGTCTCTAGAACTTCTTCTAGATCTATCACACTGCCATTAGCATCGTTTGGAAAAATCTCATTTTCCAAATGTAAGTCGATGTAGTACACCCCAGTACTTATGGGGAGGCGGAATTTTCAAAAACGATCAAGTTTAAAGAACAAACATCGACTAACCGCTTGAATCGAAGCTAAACAAATAATAACCGAACACATAGCTATACTAAACTATAGTGTTAAGGGATTATACCTAATGAAACCGGTCCTTCGTCTTTACGATCTCCTTGTTCTCCTCGGCCTTCTCTAGGTAGTAGACGATCCACCCGAGAGCGAAACTCCAAGCTAAACCTCTAAACTTGAGGCAACTAACCTTCTTGGATTGCTAATCAAAGAAGTTAGGATGAGATAGAGTGATGGTTATGGATTGTTTAGTCTAACTAATCCTTTGATCTCAACTCATGAGGTGTAAGGATTAGGGTTTGAAGATGAGAGCTTGAGGAGAGAGAATATGAGATAAGATAATGAGATGAGAGAGAGAGTATCATAATATATTATGAAGCATTTTCTAATAATGAGAAAAGAATAAAGAGTGATGATAAATCATGCTTCATAAAATATCTAGTGGTGATTCATTAGCATGAGTCATTAAGCAATAAATGTGCATTAATGAAATGAATGAATCACCACCATGACTCACAACCTCATCCAAAGTAACCTCCTTAGTCACATCTTCTAGAAGCTTCTCGTACAATTACGAGAACGCCCCTCCAATCCGCAAAAATACGGAAAAACTTTAGACTGTAAAAATCCAATAACCGGATACCAGTAACTGGCTTAAACCAAAGCCGACTGGTAAAAACTGTCCGAAAGTCGTACGTGCGTAAACGCACGTATGCGTCCGAACCCTTTGTCGCAAAACCATGCAACCTCTATATCGTTTCGCCTGGAGTAGGAAACTCTCTGTGTGGGACTCTAGAGACTCGACTACTACGCTGGCAGTGGGTTTAACCACAGACCGCAAGCGGCACTAGCTATACGTAACGGTCCCCAGGTAGTTGTCGATAAGAAGGCCGATGAGAAAACCCATCCGAACTCCTACTGAGTCTGATGTGACAATCTCCATACAGTCTGGTCCGTTCGTCCAAGACTATCGCATATCGGGTCTAGGGGGGCGGCAAGCGTCTGTCCCCTAATAGCGGTATAAGTCGTGTCGGAGGGAAACCCATTACACCCTGAGAAACTACTGGAACCTACCAGCAAATCTCGCTTGCCCTGGCCAGGGACTTTGCGTAATGGCTCTCTGACACAGCACGATATCTACTCCCAATACCGGGAGGGACGAATCCTGTCTAACCGCCACTGCCTCCAAGTGCTCGGGACTGCACCCAACTGCTACCTGTTTGCACGACTCCTTTGAGCCGTGGTAGGGTAGCAATCTAAGAACAGTGGGACACACTCGAGACGAAGTAGCAGTGTCAAGTCTGCGGACTACGCTGTACTCATGTCACCTGGGAACTGTTCACTGACGACTGGTATCAAACCAACCAACAGTTCCCTGTGAGTCCTGTCCGGTGTACCCGTAACCTAACGAGCACCTGCATACTATCTCCAGTACGACGTACTGACGGCTGTGGGACAGACCATCTCCCCAACTGGGATGAGAAGCGTACACACTAGTCTACTCCGGAGTATCGATGCTCTGTCTCGATAATCCAACGACCAGGGACCTGAATGAGGATGTGCTTGTAGACTACCCAGCCCCTACTAGTGTGATTGCCATCACAACGCTGGTAGACAAGCAAGATCCTAAGAGCTCTATCAATACGTACACTCACATATTAAGATAGAAAAACCAAGTAGCATACTACCATGTTTAGCAAGACTGTTATATACATGTGAATATCCCAAGCTTCCATTAAGTAATATACAAGCTAGTATGATACAGTAATGGCCTTCTAGGGCATAAACACTAACAATCTCCCACTTGCACTAGGGCCATGTACTGGCGTATCGAAGACCGATGATCTCGAGTAGCCGCTCGAACTGAATCTGAGGAAGGGCCTTTGTGAATGGATCAGCAATGTTCTCTTCTGAAGCAACTCTCCGAACCTCGATCTCCTGACGATCAATGATCTCCCTGATCAGGTGATACCGCCTCAAGATGTGTCTGGACTTCTGATGGGACCTTGGTTCCTTCGCTAAAGCTATAGCTCCGTTGTTGTCGCAATACAGAGGTATTGGATCAACTATGGTAGGAACAACCTGAAGTTCTGTTAGGAACTTCTTCATCCAGACTGCTTCTTTTGCGGCATCGCAAGCAGCTATATACTCCGCTTCCATCGTCGAGTCAGCAACGGTGTCCTGCTTGGAGCTCTTCCAGCACACCGCCCCTCCATTGAGGGTAAAGACATAACCCGACATGGACTTGGAATCGTCCTTATCACTCTGGAAGCCGGAATCAGCAAAGGCCTCCAACCTGAGGTCTTTTCCGCCGTAAACTAAGAACATCTCCTTAGTCCTCCTCAGGTACTTGAGAATGTTCTTTACTGCTCTCCAGTGGTTCTCCCCTGGGTCTGACTGATACCGGCTTACCACGCTCAGTGTGTAAGCTACATCTGGTCTGGTACACAACATCGCATACATTATAGAGCCTACCGCAGAAGCGTAGGGTATAATAGACATGCGTTCCCTTTCCAAATCAGTCTTGGGAGACATCTCTTTGGAGAGGGTGATTCCGTGACAAGCCGGTAGATTACCGCGCTTAGAATCTTCCATACTGAATCTTTTCAGTACAGTGTCGATATACCTGGACTGCGAAAGTCCCAACATCCTCTTGGATCTATCACGATAGATCCGGATCCCCAGAATGTAAGAGGCATCACCCAGGTCTTTCATGGAGAACCTGTGTGACAAGAATCCTTTGACAGATTGTAGCATAGGAATGTCATTTCCTATCAATAGAATGTCATCCACGTACAAGACGAGGAATACGACACTTCTGGCCACAACTTTACTATATATGCACGGTTCATCTGGATTTTTGATAAAGTCATATTCTTTGACTGTCTCATCAAAACAGATGTTCCAACTCCGCGATGCCTGCTTTAGTCCGTAAATGGACTTAAGCAGCTTGCATACTTTCCTGCTGCTCCCACTCTGATTGAAACCCTCTGGCTGATCCATATAGACGCTCTCTTCTAAATTTCCATTCAGAAAAGCCGTCTTTACGTCCATCTGCCAGATTTCATAATCATGGAAGGCAGCAATAGCAAGAAGGACCCGAATGGATTTGAGCATAGCCACTGGAGAAAAAGTTTCGTCATAGTCCAAACCAGGTCTTTGACGAAAACCCTTTGCAACAAGTCTAGCCTTATAGGTTTCCACCTGTCCATCTACACCAATCTTTTTCTTGAAGATCCATTTGCATCCTATGGGTTTTACCCCATCTGGAGCAAAGTCCAAAGTCCATACTTTGTTGGTGTACATGGACTCCATTTCGGTCCGCATTGCATCTAGCCATCGTACCGAGTCACCGCTCTGGATGGCCTGCTGGAAGTCAGTAGGTTCATCATCATCTATGATGCAATCCTCTCTATCCCCGTCTATGAGAAAACCGTAGTATCTCTCAGGCGGATGAGACGGCCTACTACTCCTGCGGAGGGGTGCGGGAATGTTCTGTTCTTCTTGAACTTCTGGTTCTACCAGACTTTCAGTAGCAGCTTGTGGTTCTGGAATTTCTTCCAGTTCTATTTCGCTCCCACTTGATTCCTTTTCTAAAAACTGATGTTCTAGAAAATGGGCATTACGAGAAATAAATACCTTTTGTTCCTCTGCGTAATAGAATAGATATCCCCTGGAGTGCTTTGGATATCCCACAAACAAACACTTTACTGATCATGCCTCGAGCTTGTCCACATGCTGCTTTTTAACAAAAGCTGGACATCCCCAAATCTTTATATACTGTAGATGGGGTTTCTTCCCACTCCACATCTGATATGAAGTGGTAGGCACAGTCTTGGTAGGTACCATGTTCAAAAGATATGCCGCTGATTCTAGCGCATGTCCCTAGAAAGATCGCGGTAACTCAACATTACTCATCATGGATCGTACCATATCCAATAGGGTTCGATTCCGTCTCTCCGATACACCATTATGCTGTGGAGTGTATGGAGGAGTAAGCTGAGAGAGAATTCCTTTCTCTTTTAGGTAACCTAGGAACTCGGCACTCAAGTATTCTCCACCTCGATCAGATCTAAGTGTCTTTATACTTTTGCCGGTTTGGTTTTCTACTTCATTCTTATACTCTTGGAATTTCTCAAAAGCCTCGGATTTATGTTTCATCAGATAAATGAATCCGTATCTTGAGTAATCATCCGTGAAAGTAATGAAATAGGAAAAACCACCTCTCGCATGTGTAGACATTGGACCGCATACATCGCTGTGTATGAGTCCTAAGAGCTCGCTCGCTCTTACTCCTTGTCCAGTGAATGGAGTCTTTGTCATCTTTCCTTTGAGACAGGATTGACAAGTGTCATAAGATTGATATTCGAACGAGTCTAAATATCCTTCTCTATGCAACTTAGTCAACCTTCTCTCATTGATGTGACCCAGTCTACAATGCCATAAGAAAGCTTTATTCAAATCTGGAGACTTTCTTTTTAGTGTGTTCTGGACATTGAAAATTTGGAGTTGGTTTAAAACATATATGCCGTTATTTAGAGTACCGGACCCAATCAAACCATGATTAAGGTGGATGTTGACAACATCTCTTACAAACGTGAAATCATAACCTTTATTTGATAACAAGGAAACTGATATGATATTACACGTTAAGCTGGGTACAAAATAACAGTTATGTAAAACCAAAATGTGTCCACTCGTCAATCCTAGGTGATAATCCCCGACGGACGCAGCTCCCACGCTAGCTCCGTTAGCAACCCTGAGGATCATATCACCTTCCTTCAGCACTCTACGGTTTCTCAGTGCCTGCAATGAATTGAAAATATGAGATCCTGATCCGGTATCCAATACCCAGGAAGTAGAGTTGATCGACAGACAATTCTCAATTACAAACACACCTGAAGTCGAAGCCACAGCTTGCTTCGGTTCCTGGTTCTTGGCGTTCCACGCCTTGCAATCCTTCTTCCAGTGCCCTTTCCTGTGACAATGGAAGCACTCATCCTGACCAACTATCGGTACTGCTTTCTTTTTCTTTCCCTTCCCTCCCACCTTACTAACACCTCCTCTAGGTCTGGGTGCGGCCTTCTTCTTCCTTCCTTTGGCCCTAGCCTTGGACCCGGAAGAAGATGAACCGCCAACAAACATAGCGGGTGTTTCCCTTGATGTCTTCAAGGTGCCCTCTGCACTCCTTAACATGTTCAGGAGTTCCGGAAGTTCAACTTCTTTTCTTTAAAGGTTGAAGTTCAGGATAAACTGGGCGTAGGTGTGAGGAAGGGACTGGAGAATAAGGTCTGTATAGAGCTCATTATCCAAAGTCGTCCCAAGGTCTGCGAGCTCTTCAATATAGTTGATCATCTGTAGGACATGTTCACCTACCGATGACCCGGCAGCCAACCTCGCTCGAAACAAGTTCTTTGAGGTCTCGTATCTTGCTATACGAGATTGCTCTCCATAAAGTTCCTTTGTATGGAGAAATATGCCATCAAGGTCCATATCCTCGTGCCTCCTCTGATGTTCATTGTTCATCGAGGCAAGCACGATGCACTTGGCTCTCGCGCAATCTAAATCCCAGGTTTTGCGGATTTCCTTATCCGTATTGCTGGATTTGGGACCAGGGACAGCAGGTGCCGTAGCGGTGAGGACGTACCCCAGTTTGTCATAGGTCAAAGCCATTTTGACATTCCGCAGCCAATCTTTATAGTTTGGCCCCGTCAGTATATTTTTCTCTAAAAGTAACTTAAGTCCAGTCATTTTCAGGGTCGCTGCAATTAGGAGAGAGAGAAGAAAACTCTTTAGCATGATGCTCTTGCAAGTTTAGAGTGGTTTTTAGTTTATCTAAACTGGATGGCTCCCACTGTTTTTCGAATCCTTCCTCAAACCATAAAAGAAGAATTAGCCAAGACTATTCTCACCGTACAATACTTGCTTAACCGTTCAGCCAGGCCGGTGTCGATACTTCGAGGGAGGTTTTCCAACGCTTTCGCGAAGTTCCTTAATTAAATAACCTCTTTTCTCTGGGGGCGTAACCCCGCTGACACTTTTCTGGACACCTACTAGGTTTATAGCATTGATCGTTAAGTGACGAATATCCTGATAAGTATCATATACTCACAGTAGGATCGGGATCCAAATATCATCGTATGATAATGTTGAAGGAATGCTACCAACATTCATCAAACTCCAAATGGTATGCATCTCTTTGCAAATTTCAGTTTCTTTAGAAATTCCCGATATAAGTTTTTGCCCCATGCTCTTATGACCTTGGCGTTAGGTCAAAATGTCATAAGTCACATGTCAAGTTCTACCCATCATTATCTTGTCAATTTGAACCCATCCGTATATATCCTTGACGTTCGGCCAAAATGATAATACGACTGTCCCAAACTAACTCATCTATCTATGCAACAAATGAATATCCAGCAGCTACCAAACACTATGCCTTGGCGTTAGGTCAAAATACATAGCTTGAATACTACTGAATACCCAGATGAAATGACGGAGGGCTACGAATGGTTTTGGCGAAACCGTGAACGTAGTGAACTTGATATAACCGAAGGAACCTGATAGCTTTTAAAAGGAGTGGTTAAATCTCCGCATTTAAAAATATCTGTTTTAAAAATAACCGAGTGGTTTCTTTTAAATTGTTCCAACGATTTAAACTTTGGTTTGTTTTACTTTGCATTATAGATAACGCGTCCCATCATTAACCTATCATTGCAGAAACAACGAAAATACAACGTCCTCTTATGCCATCCGCATTCGCCACGGGGTCCCGTCATCACCCGTTAGGTTACTTAACTAACGACAGAGCGGGGGCTGGGCTAGCGCGGGTGTAAAACATAAGTTACGTCTAAATAGCTATCATAAATAGAGATATTTTACATTCGTCTGACGCAATGATATTCATTCCAGAACACAGATAAACAATATTGGATTTGCAAGCAATCTGTATTTCTTTTGAGCCTGCAAGAAAAGACAGATTACACAGTTGTGATGAATAGCCGTTACCCCACCCTCGACCCCTACGGGTACGGCAAACTACCCACCCGGCAGTCTGTGTACCCCACCTTGGGTCAGTCCTAGGAGCAAAAACAGTAAAATGAAATAATACAACGGTGGCTACGACCGCAACCTGGAAGTGCCCCGCAAAAATAATATTACAACAAATTACATTTACAACAAATGAATTAAATAATAACCCATTGCTAACCCCGGCTATACACCACAACAGTCCAATACAGTTTATATGCACAAACAGATATAACCATTTCAGAAATGTGCAACCCCCTGCCAACCGACATACTAGCAGTTGGGGGAGGTTTACGAACACATTAAACAATCACAGATATAATCCAATATGCAAATACTGTACAATTTCGATCGATTAAACAACATCAATATTGCCCCAAAATCTGCTCTGTTAAACAGTAACCTGAGCAATTATTAAATATTCCAGAAAACCCCAAACACCAGAGAGGACCCACCCATGAAAGATGAGCCCATGACTCGACAACTCGGCCGCGGAAGCGCGGCGGATCGGTGCGATCCGCCGCCCTTCCGCGGCGCTTTAGTCGAATCATTGGCTCAAATTTCGTGGGTGTTCTCCTGGACTCATTTCATGCTTTCTGAACACACCTGAAAAATTTTAGGACTTCATTTTAAGTTCGACAGAAACTGATAATATTTAGGGTTTTCCGGCTTCGATTTCTCGTTCGAAATTCGTACAAATTTGCAATTAAGTTATTTATTGTTTAGCGAGGCTCTGATACCACTGTAAGTCGATGTAGTACACCCCAGTACTTATGGGGAGGCGGAATTTTCAAAAACGATCAAGTTTAAAGAACAAACATCGACTAACCGCTTGAATCGAAGCTAAACAAATAATAACCGAACACATAGCTATACTAAACTATAGTGTTAAGGGATTATACCTAATGAAACCGGTCCTTCGTCTTTACGATCTCCTTGTTCTCCTCGGCCTTCTCTAGGTAGTAGACGATCCACCCGAGAGCGAAACTCCAAGCTAAACCTCTAAACTTGAGGCAACTAACCTTCTTGGATTGCTAATCAAAGAAGTTAGGATGAGATAGAGTGATGGTTATGGATTGTTTAGTCTAACTAATCCTTTGATCTCAACTCATGAGGTGTAAGGATTAGGGTTTGAAGATGAGAGCTTGAGGAGAGAGAATATGAGATAAGATAATGAGATGAGAGAGAGAGTATCATAATATATTATGAAGCATTTTCTAATAATGAGAAAAGAATAAAGAGTGATGATAAATCATGCTTCATAAAATATCTAGTGGTGATTCATTAGCATGAGTCATTAAGCAATAAATGTGCATTAATGAAATGAATGAATCACCACCATGACTCACAACCTCATCCAAAGTAACCTCCTTAGTCACATCTTCTAGAAGCTTCTCGTACAATTACGAGAACGCCCCTCCAATCCGCAAAAATACGGAAAAACTTTAGACTGTAAAAATCCAATAACCGGATACCAGTAACTGGCTTAAACCAAAGCCGACTGGTAAAAACTGTCCGAAAGTCGTACGTGCGTAAACGCACGTATGCGTCCGAACCCTTTGTCGCAAAACCATGCAACCTCTATATCGTTTCGCCTGGAGTAGGAAACTCTCTGTGTGGGACTCTAGAGACTCGACTACTACGCTGGCAGTGGGTTTAACCACAGACCGCAAGCGGCACTAGCTGTACGTAACGGTCCCCAGGTAGTTGTCGATAAGAAGGCCGATGAGAAAACCCATCCGAACTCCTACTGAGTCTGATGTGACAATCTCCATACAGTCCGGTCCGTTCGTCCAAGACTATCGCATATCGGACCTAGGGGGCGGCAAGCGTCAGTCCCCTAATAGCGGTATAAGTCGTGTCGGAGGGAAACCCATTACACCCTGAGAAACTACTGGAACCTACCAGCAAATCTCGCTTTCCCTGGCCAGGGACTTTGCGTAATGGCTCTCTGACACAGCACGATATCTACTCCCAATACCGGGAGGGACGAATCCTGTCTAACCGCCACTGCCTCCAAGTGCTCGGGACTGCACCCAACTGCTACCTGTTTGCACGACTCCTTTGAGCCGTGGTAGGGTAGCAATCTAAGAACAGTGGGACACACTCGAGACGAAGTAGCAGTGTCAAGTCTGCGGACTACGCTGTACTCATGTCACCTGGGAACTGTTCACTGACGACTGGTATCAAACCAACCAACAGTTCCCTGTGAGTCCTGTCCGGTGTACCCGTAACCTAACGAGCACCTGCATACTATCTCCAGTACGACGTACTGACGGCTGTGGGACAGACCATCTCCCCAACTGGGATGAGAAGCGTACACACTAGTCTACTCCGGAGTATCGATGCTCTGTCTCGATAATCCAACGACCAGGGACCTGAATGAGGATGTGCTTGTAGACTACCCAGCCCCCACTAGTGTGACTGCCATCACAACGCTGGTAGACAAGCAAGATCCTAAGAGCTCTATCAATACGTACACTCACATATTAAGATAGAAAAACCAAGTAGCATACTACCATGTTTAGCAAGACTGTTATATACATGTGAATATCCCAAGCTTCCATTAAGTAATATACAAGCTAGTATGATACAGTAATGGCCTTCTAGGGCATAAACACTAACACCAAAAACGCGGCATACTGAGAAACAAACACCATTTATTCCTCCTTGTGGTAGAAAAGATACCCAAACGAATGTTTCGGATATCCCAAAAATATATGTTGGTTATGTATATGCCCTAGAGGCCATTGTTGTACATATGATGTATATTATAATGGATGCTTTGATATATATAGAGAGGACTTTCTTGCTCGTCATGATAGTATGCTATTTAGTTTTCCTTTATCTTAACATGTTGACTTATATTAGTTTACTGTCTTACTCTCACATGTTGATAAAGCCCTTAGGATCTGTACTCGACTACTGGGACTATGATGAGATCATACTAGTGGAGCCACGGTAGTCGATGAGTACATCCTATACAGTTCCTAGTCGAGGGTGTGTCGAGACAGGGCATCGATACACCAGAGTAGACTAGCGTATATGCATATTGACCCATATGATGTGCGATGGATGATCCCATATCCATCAGTGTTTTGACATCAGAGATGGTGTACGGGTGCTCACTGGAGACTGGGTACACTGGACGGACTCGCCGAGAACTCCCAGATGGTGATATACCACACGTCAGATGGCAGTTCTCCGGTGACACTGGTACATGGTAGTCTGTGTTGGATGTATATGCCCTAGAGGTCTTCATTGTAAAGGATACTGGGGATATGTATGTACATAACAGTCTTGCTTAATATGATAGTACGCTAGTTGGTTTGTCTTTATCATGACATATGATATATTTTGCGTAGTATTCATATATATATATATATATACGTGTTGATAAAGCCAATAGGGTGTTTTCCTGACTTCCGGCGTTATGATGGCAGTCATACTAGTGGGAGTTGGATAGTCAATAGGCACATCCTTATATGTCCCTGGTCGCAGGAGTATCAAGACTGGGCATCGATACTCCGGAGTACACTGGTGTATACATATCTAGACCCTGAGGAGGGGCGATGGATTGGTCCCGCAGCCATTGGTGGAGTGCACCTAAGATTGTATACAGATGCTCATTGGGTGTGAGTACACCGGACATGACTCACCGAGAACTGACTGGATGGTATTTATACCTAACGTCAGATAGCAGTTCTCAGGTGACATGTGTGCAGATAGTCCGTTGACTTAAAGTCGTCATTTGTCTCGTGTGAGTTCCCACCGTTCTTTGATTACTACCCTACCACGGTTCAAAGGAGTCGTGCAAACAGGTTTTAGTTAGGCACAGTCCTGAGCCACGTGGAGGCAGTGAGTGACTGTTAGGGATTCGTCTCTCCCGGTATAGGGAGTAGATATCGCACAGTGATCGGTTGGTCATTACCATAAGTCCCTGGCCAGCGCTGATTGAGAATTACTAATAGATTGATCAGTAGATTCTCGAATGGTGATAGAGCCATGCCGACACGATTTGTACGGTTATTAGGGGTCTGACGTTTTCCACCTCCCTAGACCATACATGCGATACTCTTAGACGAACAGACCAGACTGCATGGATATTGTCACGCACAGGCTCAGTAGGAGTTCGGATGGGTATCCTCACCGGCCTTCTCATCGACATCTACCTGGGGACCGTTACGTACAGCTAGTGCCGCTTGCGGTCTGTGGTTAAACCTGTGAGTTAATGTATTCCCTAGAGGCCATTACTGTACATAGGATGTATATTGTAGTGGATGCTGGGACATATATATGGAGGACTTTCTTGCTCGACATGATAGTATGCTATCTGGTTGCTCTTTATCTTAACGTGTATACTGATTGTCTCTCTGTTACATGTTGGTAAAGCCCTTAGGATGTGTACTTGACTACCTGGACTATGATGCGGATCATACTAGTAGGGAAATGGTAGTCCATAAGTACATCCTTCAAGGTCCCTAGTCGTTGGTGTATCGAGACGGGGCATCGATATACCAGAGTAGACTAGCGTATACCTTCTCGACCCATACAGATGGGCGATGGATGATCCCTTATCCATTGGTGTTTGACATCAGAGATGATATACGGGTGCTCAGTGGAGACTGGGTACACAGGACAGACTCGCCGAGAACTCCCAGATGGTATTATACCCCACGTCAGATGGCAGTTCTCTGGTGACACTGGTACCGAGTAGTCTGTTGACCCGAGATCGTCATAGAGTCTTGTGTGATTCCCACTGTGCTTTGATTTCCACCTTACCACGTCTAAGAGGGCGTGCAAAATGGTGGTTTTTGGGTACAGTCCCGAATCATATGGAGGCAATGAGCGATAGGAGGGGATTCGTCTCTCCCGGTATAGGGAGTTGATGTTGCGCTGTGTTCGATTGGCTATAACCGGAAATCCCTGGCCAGGGTTGCTGAGATTTACTGGTAAGTGTTACCAGTAGTTTCTCGAACTGTTATAGACCTCATATCGACACGACTTATCGAGCTATTGGGGTCTGACGTTTACCATCCATAGGCAAGATATGCGACATATCAGACGACGAGACCGGACTGTACGGTAAGTGTTACTGGTTGGATTTACAGGAGTGTGAGCGGGCTTGCTCGTTGATCTTCTGATCGCTAAATACCCGGGTGGCCGTTACGTTTAGCAGACCGCTTGCGGCTTGTGGGTGTTTGATGTGATCATCACCTGCTGCCGGCGTATTGACGAGTCTTTAGAGTTCTACACAGAGGTTTCCTGGTTCAAGCAAAACGAAATAGGAGCGCATATGAGATATGTGCGGGACCGAGAATAATACCAGTATGTGATACTATATTCTATTCTTGCGATTTGTATCATCGGAAGGTTATATGTGATATAGCCGGGTTACCGAATCAAGTGTTGATTCGATACATTGATACACTTGATATTAGTCGGTTATATGCAGTATGACCGGATCATTAAATCAAGTGTTGATTTAATGATTTAATGTATAATTATATATTTGATATATTACTTTACATTAACTAGTATTGGTTCACTTAAGATGATTTTCTCACTTGATGTGCACATTGTATATGTGATATATTTTTGTGCACTTGATTGTATCATGTTTGATGATACATGCAAACTTGGGTGTATGTTTGATTTAAACCATGTTTAGGTTAATGGTTAGGGTTTTGTTATCTTTAATTATTTATTTATTCTTTTACTTATTTATTTTGGCAAGAATAAAATGGTGGCTAATTTTGTTTCATTCTTGAAACTTCATGAAGCTTTGAAAGCTTTGACCATTTTGTTTCTTTCCTTAACCTAACCATTACCTAAACTAGGGTTTGCTCTCTACATGAGTTAGCCTCACCCATGGTTGCATTATGATAACCATCACTTCATTATTCTTTTTGGAAATAATTCATTATTCTTTTTCTTCTTCTTCATCTTCTTCTTCAAGTGAAGAAAAGAAAAGTTTTCTAGAAAAATATTAAGTGATGAAATCAAGTGAGAAATCCAAATCCAAAGTGAACCCACTTCCTATTTCTTCATCCTCTACCACTTTCCATGTAGTATAGGGTGTTTTCTTCACAAGTTTCATGACTTGGTGAAGATGGAGCTCGAGTTAGAGTTGCCTCGACGTAGATCATCTTCGGCATCGAAGTCAACGACCTAGCCCGATCTTTTCTCCGATGAAACCACCGCGATAGTCCAGGATTCCGATGGTTACAGCGAAGGGACGTCATCACGGAGCCAAGGAAGTGGAGGACCGGATCTACAAAGGTTGTATTTCCATTCACTTAGCAATAAAGTTGTTTACTTGCAAGTTTCGCATTTGCCTCTAGTTAACGATCTAGCATTAGGGTTTCTCGGCACAACAAAAATTTGATTTTGGCATGGTTGATGCCTTGTGGAACCTCAGTTGAGTGCCTAGGAACCCTACAGTAGTATCAGAGCCTAGCTGGAGCCTTAGACGATGAGTAGACAGTGTTAGAAATCCGAACGAACCCCGAAACCCTAACTCAAACCACTCTCTGGACATTTTCTGGAATTTTGGATTTTTGTGAATTAAAATTATGCAGAAAAATCAGCAGGGTTTTCTAGGAGTTACTGTGCAAAACGAGCGCTTAAATCAATCAAAGCGTCGCGGAACCGCGGCACGAGCATGGCTCGTGCGGCGGTTCCGCGGCCATACTGTTGCTTCTTTGACTACACTTTGCACAGTAATGTTTATATTTGACTCCTGTGTTTTCTGGGTAATTTTAATCTTTACTCAAGAGTTGAGTTTTCTGGGTTGTATTGGGGACTCGGTGTTTCGATCGGGAAGTTTAACTTCGTCTGTATGTTTTTTCGGATATTTTTGAACATGTTAAAAAGTTCGACCGGATATAAATAACCACTTTTTCCCCTGCCGGGAAATTTCCAATTGTTGGATTTTTTCCGTGGTTTAAAGACGTTCTAAGTAGTGCAAGTAACGCGATGGACCCTCTAAAAGACAACAAACCTTAAATCGATTATGTGACCGACTTGAACTGCCCTTTGAACCTTAGGGTTTGGGGCAGTACGGCGTGCCACATGTGAGGCGTTGGCCTGACCCTTCTACGGCTGGACTGTTGGTACCGAGGCATGAAGTGAATGTTTTTAAACTTATTTCATGTGTTGAGATGTTTCGGGAAAACTTGGGTGTTTGACTGTTCGATCGGAAAGTTTAACATTTTCTATTTATCTGGAATGGGATACAATACTTGGAATCCACAAGTAGTTATGAGATAACTGATATGATTGTTATAAACATAGCACTTTAGTCTCACTTGATCGGTTGTCACGGAATTTTGATGCGATCAAAAGTCCGTCGCAATCACGTAGCATACGCGGATACTCGCCGGATAAACTTAATAGACAGCTACACCCCATAGCCCCGACCAAGTGACTGTAGGAGAACCTCGTCGCCGAAGCATCCATTCGGGTGCTCGCGGTAGCGGTGTTCCGCCTTAGTGCACTTCGTTGACGGTATCAGGGGTGCGGCCGCCTACTAAAGTTTGCGACGAGCATTCTATCAGGATGTCGGGAATCTTGTTGAATTGCCCGACTTGATATTGAAAAGAGTTTTCGATAATGAGACTAAAATGCGGGGTTTATAATTGTTAGGCATGTGATGTCTAAGGAATTCAGATGGTTAGGCATGTGATGTCTAAGTAGGTTGCGGATTCCAACTGTTGTAGTTTTACACTTTCTTTTCTGCGACCGTAAGTGTAATATGTGATATCGCCGGTTTCGTTGCTATATGTCAACGACAATTGGGACGCGCATATTTACTTACGTTGATGAGATGTGATGTTATGTGTTGTTGGATATGTTATATTGGATCGTCGTGTTTGAATAGCCGGGGTTTTTTTTATGTGAGATGAGTGTTTTTCATTTTCATTCATGTAAAAACTTGTATGTAATATTCGTTTATTGGGGCACTTCCAGGTTGCGGATGATGTCACCATTTGTATATTATTTACTTTTCCGCACTAGGATAGACCCAAGGAGGAGGGCACAAGTAACCGGGTTCTGGAGTCCAGTGGGAGACCAACTCGAGGAGTCGAGTCCGGGTCTCCTAACTCTAGAATTGGTAGGGTTGCTTACCGCTCTCGTAGGGGTCTAGGGGTGTAGGTTTGGCTATTCATCGCGACCGTGGAATCCGTATTTTATACTGGCTCGTATTAAAAACACGGACGTCCTAGAATATCCAATGTTTCATATGTTTCTTCTGCTGCGTTATCTGTAATGTGATCATGTGATTTGTTCAGATAGATATTATATATAGTATATATGATATATTATATAGACGTTGCTTATGTTTTACACCCGTGCTAGCCCTGCCTCGCTCTGGCGTTAGTTACCTAACCTAATGGTGCAGACGGGACATCGAGGCGAATGTGGATGGCATAAGCGTACGTTATATTTATCTGTGATGTTTAGGTGACTTAAATGATGGGACTTCATTAATGTAATTAATGAAAGAAAAGAAACCTAAGATGTTGTGGAATCGAATTTTCAAAAAACAGGTAGCTACAGTTCTTGCTTTGCATCGCGGTGTTCCTTGTAGAACATCCAGCACCTTATTCGATAAGGAAAGGGCCGAGATCCCTTCACCGGGAGTGACCCCTTTAGCAATAACTGGCATATTCTACAACCCTCGGTTTGTCTTTTGATTGCTTCTATAGTTTTAGCTTTGCATAGTGATATATATGATATATCCTGCACCTTATTCGATGAGGAAAGGGTCGACGATCCCTTCACCGGGAGTGACCCCTTTAGCAAAACTAGAAAAGCCTAAAAAACACTCCATTTCAAAATTCATTCGATCCTACAACGATATCAAGTTCATTACGCAATAGGTTTTCAGAAAAACCTATCGTAGCCCTCCGTCATTTCAGATAAGTACTAGTTAGTATTCGTGCTGCGGTAGTTTGGCCTCCGTCAAGGCGTAGTGTACGGTAGCTAACTAATGCTTATCTGCTAGCATACGATGCGATTGGATTAGGGTATTCGTACGGTGTTGTTTGGCCTCCGTCAAGGGTCGTGCGGGTGGGTTTAATTCAATCAGGAAATGACGGGTTGAACTTGACTAGTGGACTATGGGTTGTTTGGCCTCCGTCAAGGTCATAGGACGCTAGGGGCAAAATTATCGGGAATTTCAAGTGTTGAAATTTGCAATGAGATTGCATACCTTCTATGAGATAGTTGGATCCCAATACCCACTGCAAGTAATTGTTACTCCTGGGAGAGTTTTACACATTACGATTAGCCGATCAAGTAGGTGTCTAGAAAGGTGTCAACGGGGTTATGCCTCTGGGAAAACGAGGTTTACTGTAATTAGGTCCGTGCGAAAGCACGGGGAACCTCCCTCAAAGTACAGACACTGGCCTGGCTGAAAGATTGGCGAACTTGTAGCGTGTACTTAATCCCGGCTAGTCTTTCCTTTTAGGATTTGAAGGAAGATTTGATAAAAACAGTGGGAGCCATCTTGATTAGATAAAATAATAACCAATCTGATCTTGCAAGAGCATATGCTGAGTGTTTTCTTCTCTCTCTCTCCAGGTAGCGACCATATCACGCCTTAATCAAGATAATAATACGGATGTATTGACCGAACCCGCTTGTTATACTGTGCTGGGGAACGTTGGTCCCGCTCCAACTTATAATTGTTATAAGACAGAGCAGGAAATTAGGGAATGCCAGAATTCCTATGCCGCCCAAACGAAGAAAGTGCATGTGATGCATCTCCTTTGGGTGTGTTCATTATAAAGAACTGCTTCTCAGTATCCTTTACGTCCTGGGTATTTGATACCGGATTAGGATCCCAGATATGTAATCTGTTATATAGGGCTATAGAAAGGTAGATAACTGAGAACGGGTGATAAGTTTCATGAGACAGAAAACGGTGCAAGTGTTGCAGCCAAGTCTGTTGGTCACTGTCACCCTGTATTTCTAAATACATTGATTCTGAACAAATGCTATTAGATACCGAACCTGATATACAAAATCATATCAGTCTCTTTATTTATTAAAGAAGGATATAATTTTTTATTGTTGGATAATGTTTTGAACATTTCCTATATAAAAAGTTGATCGGTTCAGACACGTTATCTAAAAGGATTGACGTTCTAAATCAAACTACAGTTCCTAGTATACAGAACACACACAAGAGGAAGAGTTCAGAAATGAACGAATCCTTCTTGAGGCATTGTAGACTAGGTCATATCAATGCGACCCGACTGGCTGAAGTTACATTTAGATGCATATTTAAATTAGTTTGAATTTACATCTTGTGAAACTTGCCAGTAATGTCACAAAGATTAGATAACCATAGCTCTGTTTACTGGAAACATAGAAAGAGTTAGTGAACTCTTGGGATTGATACATGTTGATGTATGTAAGGTCCCCTTCCTACACATGCCAAGACCGGCTCTTTATACTTCATTACATTCTCTGATGATCTCTCAAGATTCAGTCATATGTTCCTGTTGAAACATAAGTCTGAACCTTTTGAGATATTCACAGAATATAAGTTAGAAGTAGAGAACCAAAATACGGGTATAAGTATTATGTCCTATGATGAGATCAGGGAGGAGAATACTTAAGCATGGAATTCTTGGACTATTCTAAAGGAGAATGAGATTCTCTCTCAGCATTACTCCTCCGTATACACCATAGCACGATGGTATATCAGGGCGGAGCAAAAGCATCCTATGTGATAGGGTGTGCTCTATGATGAGTACTACTGAGTTTCCTATTTCCTTGTGGGAATTATGCGCTTGAGAAGCTGCATACCTATTGAATAGGTTTCCGATCAAATCAGTTGCCTACCACTTCATATGAGATATGGAAAGGGAAGAGCCCATATCTTAAGTTTGTTAAGATTTAGGGTTGTCCGGCCAATGTCTAAAAGCAAAATCCGGACAAGCTCGAGGCAAGGTCTGTTATATAGAACTGGAAAGGTTCTAGCTATACAAACTACAGACTGATGATTTGATAGAACCAAAGGATTCAATAGTCCCCGACGAACCTCAGCCTCTCCGCCGATCTGGTAGGGTTCCTCATCCGCCTGAGAGATACTTCGGTTTCTCGATGACAGTGGGAGCGAGGATTGCATCATGAGATGATGACCCAACTAGTTTCGAGCAGGCCATCAAGAGTGGGACTCTGTAAGAATGGCTGGATGCTTAGCGATCTGAGATGGAATCCTTATACACCAACAAAGTATAGACTTTAGTTGCTTTATCTGAAGGGTTAAATCCCCATCAGGAGCAAGTATATCTTGAGAGGATTACTTGGTGTACATGGAAAAGTTGAGACTTTCAAAGCTAGACTTGTTAAAGGTTTGCATCATTGACCAGGTATGGATCATGATGAAACCTTTTCTAAGGAGCTATGCTTAAGTCCATCCAGATCCTACTTGACACGGCTACATACCATGACTACAATATCTGGCGGTTGGGTGTCATGACTGCTTTTCTAAGTGATGTTTTAGAAGAGAAAGTCAATAAGTACACAGTCAGAAGACTTCGTAGACAGTGGGAGCAGCGGAAACGTGTGCAAGATGTTTTATGTGATGAAGCAGGCATCGCGGAGTTGGAACATCTGTTTTGATATGGTAGTCAAAGAGTTTGACTTCATCAAAATGGTAGATGAACCTAGTATATACAAAAAGGTAGTAGAGAGTATGGTGGTGATCCTCGTAGAGTACGTGGATGGCATACTCTTGATAGGGGAGGAGTTTCCTATGCTACGCTCGGTCAATCTCCGCTTATCACAAGGATTCTCCATGAAGGATCAAAGTGATACCTCCTAAATCTTGGGATTTTGGATCTATGAGATAGATCTAATTGGATGTTAGGAATCTCACTAGTTATAGTGAGATGGTAACAATCGATCCTGGGGAGAATCACTGGAAAGGTTCCAGGGTGATAAGGACGACTGAATGTCAGTCACAGGCATTGTCTTTACCCTCAGTGGAGGGACGGTATGTTGGAAGAGTTCCAAGATAGATACCGTGGCATACTAGACGATAAGGGCAAGATACATCATTACCAAAGATGCTACCAAAGAGGAAGTCTGGGTGTATATTGGTTCATGAGATGAACTAGGTTCCTACCATTGTGTGACAATGGAAGTGTGGCTTTGGCCCAGGAACCCTGGTCCCATCAGTGACCCAGACGTATTCTAAGGCAGTATCACCTGATCATGGAGATGGTTGATCTCCAGGGGATCGAGGTTAGGAGAGTAGACTCAGAGGACAACACGGCGGATCCACTCACAAAGGCCTTTTCCCAGAAAGAGACTTTTATGGAATGGTTGAGTATGAGATACTAAAACCACTGCTACAGATGGCCCTAGTGCAAGTGGGAGATTATTAGTTATATGTATGCCCTAGAGGCCATTACTGTACATAGGATGTATATTGTAGTGGATGCTGGGACATATATAGGGAGGACTTTCTTGCTCGACATGATAGTATGCTATCTGGTTGCTCTTTATGTTAACGTGTACACTGATTGTCTCTCTGTTACATGTTAGTAAAGCCCTTAGGATGTGTACTTGACTACCTGGACTATGATGCGGATCATACTAGTGGGGAAATGGTAGTCCATAAGTACATCCTTCAAGGTCCCTAGTCGTGGGTGTATCGAGACGGGGCATCGATATACCAGAGTAGACTAGCGTATACCTTCTCGACCCATACAGATGGGCGATGGATGATCCCATATCCATTGGTGTTTGACATCAGAGATGATATACGGGTGCTCAGTGGAGACTGGGTACACTGGACGGACTCGCGGAGAACTCCCAGATGGTATTATACCTCACGTCAGATGGCAGTTCTCTGGTAACACTGGTACAGAGTAGTCTGTTGACCTGAGATCGTCATAGAGTCTTGTATGATTCCTACTGTGCTTTGATTTCCACCTTACCACGTCCAAGAGGGCGTGCAAAACGGTGGTTTTTGGGTACAGTCCCGAATCACATGGAGGCAATGAGCGATAGGAGGGGATTCGTCTCTCCCGGTATAGGGAGTTGATGTTGCGCTGTGTTCGATTGTATATAACCGGAAATCCCTGGCCAGGGTTGCTGAGATTTACTGGTAAGTGTTACCAGTAGTTTATCAAACTGTTATATACCTCATATCGACACGACTTATCAAGCAATTGGGGTCTGACGTTTACCACCCCTAGGCAAGATATGCGACATATCAGACGACGAGACCGGACTGTACGGTAAGTGTTACTGGTTGGATTTACAGGAGTGTGAGCGGGCTTGCTCGTTGATCTTCTGATCGCTCAATACCCGGGTGGCCGTTACGTTTAGCAGACCGCTTGCGGCTTATGGGTGTTTGATGTGATCATAACCTGCTGCCGGCGTATTGACGAGTCTTTAGAGTCCTACACAGAGGTTTCCTGGCTCAAGAGAAACGAAATAGGAGCGCATATGAGATATGTGCGGGACCGAGAATAATACCAGTATGTGATACTGTATTCTATTCTCGCGATTTGTATCATCAGCAGGTTATATGTGATATAGCCGGGTTACCGAATCAAGTGTTGATTCGATACATTGATACACTTGATATTAGTCGGTTATATGCAGTATGACCGGATCATTAAATCAAGTGTTGATTTAATGATTTAATGTATAATTATATATTTGATATATTACTTTACATTAACTAGTATTGGTTCACTTAAGATGATTTTCTCACTTGATGTGCACATTGTATATGTGATATATTTTTGTGCACTTGATTGTATCATGTTTGATGATACATGCAAACTTGGGTGTATGTTTGATTTAAACCATGTTTAGGTTAATGGTTAGGGTTTTGTTATCTTTACTTATTTATTTATTCTTTTACTTATTTATTTTAGCAAGAATAAAATAGTGGCTAATTTTGTTTCATTCTTGAAACTTCATGAAGCTTTAACCATTTTGTTTCTTTCCTTAACCTAACCATTACCTAAACTAGGGTTTGCTCTCTACATGAGTTAGCCTCACCCATGGTTGCATTATGATAACCATCACTTCATTTTTCTTTTTGGAAATAATTCATTATTCTTTTTCTTCTTATTCATCTTCTTCTTCAAGTGAAGAAAAGAAAAGTTTTCTAGAAAAATGTCAAGTGATGAAATCAAGTGAGAAATCCAAATCCAAAGTGAACCCACTTCCTATTTCTTCATCCTCTACCACTTGCCATGTAGTATAGGGTGTTTTCTTCACAAGTTTCATGACTTGGTGAAGATGGAGCTCGAGTTAGAGTTGCCTCGACGTAGATCATCTTCGGCATCGAAGTCAACGACCTAGCCCGATCTTTTCTCCGATGAAACCACCACGAGAGTCCAGGATTCCAATGGTTGCAGCGGAGGGATGTCATCACGGAGCCAAGGAAGTGGAAGACCGGATCTACAAAGGTTGTATTTCCATTCACTTAGAAATAAAGTTGTTTACTTGCAAGTTTCGCCTTTGCCTCTATTTAACGATCTAGCATTTGGGTTTCTCGGCACAAGAAAAATTTGATTTTGGCATGGTTGATACCTTGTGGAACCTCAGTTGAGTGCCTAGGAACCCTACAAAACCCACTGCCAGCGTAGTAATCGAGTCTTTAGAGTCCCACACAGAGCTTTCCCAACTCCAGGCGAAATGATATAGAGGTCGTACGGTTTTACGACAAAGGGTTCGGACGCATACGTGTTTAAACGCACGTACGACATTCGGAAAGTTTTTACTAGACGGCTTTGGTTTAAGCCAGATTCTAGTATCGGGTTATTGGATTTATACAGTCTATAGTTTTTCCGTGTTTTCACGGATGCGAGGGGCGTTCTCGTAATTTTCCGAGAAGCTTCTAGAAGGAGGGTGACTAAGGAGGTTAAGGTGGCATTTTCATTTAATGCAAATTGTGACTCATTAGTGTGATTCACTATGTCATTAATGCATCATTTATTGCTTAATGACTCACATAGTGAATCACTCTTATTGAATTAATGAAGCATGGTGAATAATCATTTATATTCATTTATTTGATAATTCATTATGTTTCATATATTCAAGTGAGAAGCTTTTCATTCTCATTATCATCTCCACCTTCTCTCTCCTCAAGTTCACTCCTTCTTCAAACCCTAATCCTACCACTCATGAGTTGAGACCAAGGATTGGGATAGACTAAACACTCCATAACCTAACTCTACATCATCTTAATTACTTTGGTTAGCAACTAGAGAAACAAAGTTACCTTAAGTCTTGAGGTGTAGCTTGGATTAGGGTACTCGGGTGGATCTTCTATTACGGAAAGGAGGCCGAGGAGGACGTAGAGATCACAAAGACGAAGGACTAGAATCATTAGGTATAATCTCTTTACATAGTAGCTTAGAACTCTATGGTTATTGTTAATTATCGTTTAGCGAAGATCTTCGGTTAGTCAATGTACGCTTCAAAACAAGATCGTTTTTCATATTTCCGCCACCCCGCAACTCGTGGGGTGTTGCACATCGACTTACAGTGGTATCAGAGCCTCACTAAACAATAATTAACTCACTCGCAAAGTTGTATGAATTTCGAACGCGAAACGAACCGAAAAACGCCACGATATCACATAGTTTCTATCGATTTTAAAATGGGGTCCTTAAATTTTTCAGGTTCCTCCAGAATGACCGGCATGAAAATATAAGAACACAGAAGAAAAATGGGCTCCTGAATCGGCCACTGAGCCGCGGAACCGCGGCCGATCCCACCGATCCGCCGCGGATCCGCGGCCGAGTTGTGGCCGATTCAGCCCAGTTTCCTTCTCTGCATCTTTTGTGATATTTTGTATTTTCTGGTATATTATTTATTTTCTGCTCAGGTTTCAAATTTACAGAGAAGATTTCGAGTAGAAATTAATGTGTTTAATCGATCGAAATTATACGATCTTTGCTTGTTTGATTATATCTATAAACTGTATTATGTGTTCGTAAACCTCCCCTAACTGCTAGTATGTCGGTTGGCAGGGGGTTGCACATATCTGTAATGTTTTAACTGTTTGTGATTATGAACTCTATTGGACTGTTGTGATGATTAGCCGGGGTTTTGTGATAGGTTATTGTATTAATTCATTCGATGTAATTGTAATAAGTTGTAATATTATTTTGCGGGGTACATCCAGGTTGCGGTTGTAGCCACCGTTGTATTATTTCTTTTTACTGTTTTTGCTCCTAGGATAGACCCAAGGTAGGGTGCACAAACTACCAGGTATTTCGAAGTATTTAGTGGTTTACTAACGTCGTTGAGGGAGACCGCTTCACTTCGGGTACTTGGCGGGTAGTTTGCCGTACCCGTAGGGGTCTAGAGTGGGGTAATGGCTATTCATCACAACTGTGTAATCCTTCTTTTCTTACATGCTCAAAAGAAACGCGGATTGCTTGCATATCCAATAAAGTGTATCTGTGATCTAGAATGCCTATTATTGCGTCTGACGAATGTACAATATCTATATATGATAGCTATTTATATGTCGCTTATGTTTTACACCCGCGCTAGCCCAGCCCCCGCTCTGCCGTTAGTTAACTAACCTAACGGGTGATGAAGGGACCCCGTGGCGAATGCGGATGGCATAAGAAGACGTTGTATTTTCGTTGTTATCTGTAATGATAGGTTAAAGATGGGACGCATAATTTTTAATGCAAAGAAAAATAAAACCTAAACTGAATCGTTGGAACAATTTCTAAAGCCACTCGGTTTTCTTGAAAAAGCAAATTTTAAATGCGGAGCTTAAACCACTCCTTTTAATAAAAGCTATATTAGTTCCTTCGATCAAATCAAGTTCAATACGTTAACGGTTTTTTTGCCAAAAACCAGCCGTAACCCTCCGTCGTTTCAGATAGACAGCACATCGTATTCATGCTATGCTTGTTGGCCTACGTCAAGGCATAGTGTATGGTAGCAGTGTGTTTGCCTATTTGTTGCATAGATAGATGCATTAGTATAGGACAGACGTACAGCCTTGTTGGCCTACGTCAAGGGCATGTACGATTTACCTAAATTAATTAGGACAACGATGGGTAGAACTTGACTTGCGTCTTATGACTTATTGGACTACGTCAAGGTCTATAAGAGCTTGGGGTATAAAAATCACATCGGGAGTTTCAAACATAAAGGAAACTTGCAGATTTAGCATACCTTCTGGAGTGTGGTGACTAGAGTGTCTTCCATCTAGTGCATCATGCAATGATAGTTGGATCCCGATCCCACTGATGAGTAGGAATACTCTCGGGAAACATTCTCACTTAACAATCAATGCTATAAACCAAGTTGGTGCCCAGAAAGGTGTTAGAGAGGCTACGCCTCCAGCGAAAAGAGGTTATTTAATTAAGGAACTTCGCGAAAGCATTGGAAAACCTCCCACGAAGTACCAACACCAGCCTGGCTGAAAGGTTAAGCAAGTATTGTGACGTGTGATTAAATCCTGACTAGTTCTTCTTTTAGGTTTTGAAGAAGGATTTGAGGGAACAGTGGGAGCCATCATGTTTAGATAAACTAATAACCAATCTAAACTTGCAAGAAGCATATGCTGAGTGTTTTTTTTCTCTCTCTCTAGCAGCTACCATGACAGGACTAAAACTATTACTTGAAAAAAATATACTGACCGGACAAAACTATAAAGATTGGCTAAGGAACGTCAACATTGCACTGACTTATGACAAAGTAGCATATGTTACCACCGCTGTTCCTCCCCTTATCCCTGAACCAGATTCCTCAGTTGTGGACAAGGAAGTTCGCAAAATTTGGGATCTGGATTGTGAGCGAGCTAAGTGTATCGTGCTGGCGTCCATGAACAATGAACTCAAGAAACAGCACGAGAGTATGGATATTGTATCCATCTTTCTCCATGTAAAGGAATTATATGGAGAGCACTTGTTGGAGATAGTTCCCTCATAGTCAATTATTGGATCACAGGCACGTGATTGCAATGATTGAGGGAGGACCTATCCCGGTAGGACAGTCTTACTAAAGATGATAGTATGCTATCTGGTTTACCTTTATCATCGTGTACTGCTTTAGGTGATCTGACATGTCGCTATTACACGTTGATAGAGACCCTAGGATTCATGCTTGACTGCCAGCAGTATGAGGGCGATCATATACGTGGGAGCTGGTAGTCTATAAGCACATCCTTAAAAGGTCCCTAGTCGTGGGAGTTTCGAGACAGGGCATCGATACTCCAGAGTAGACTAGTGTATACAGTCGAGACCCCGACGAGGGGCGGTGGCCGGTCTCACAAGCCACTGGTGTCAGTTGGTTCACCTAAGATGTATACAGGTGCTCATTGGGTTATGAGTACACCGGACAGGACTTGCCGGGAACATGCTAGTTGGTCTTATACCTGACGTCAGATAGCAGTTCCCTGGTGACATGTGTACATGTTAGTTCATCGACCTGGGGATCGGCATTTTTCTCGTGTGAGTTCCCACTGTACTTTGATTACTACCCTACCACGCTCAAAGGAGACGTGCAAACAGGTTTTAGTTGGGTACAGTCCCGAGCCACATGGAGGCAGTGAGCGGATCTTCAGGGGTTCGTCTCTCCCGGTATTGAGGGTGAGGTCGCGCTGTGTCTAGGAGCGCCATTACACGAAGCCCTCGGCCGAGGCAGGAGATTTACTGGTAGGTATTCCAGTAGAATCTCAGGGTGTTCTGGGCTACACTCCGACACGACTTGTACCGCTTTTGGGGGTCTGACTTTTACCAACCCCTAGTCCCGCCATGCGATGCTCATAGACGAACGGACCGGACTGTACGGATATTGTCACTGACAGGCTTAGTAGGGTGTCAGGATGAGTTCGCTCATCGACGTCCCTTTTGGTCAATACCTGGTAGCCCGTTACGTATTGGCTTATACCTCTGACGTGCTAGTGGTTAAATCCACAACCAAGGTGTTGACGAGTCTTTAGAGTCCCCCACATTCAGTTACTCAAGTTTCGGGCGAAACGCTGTAGAGGCCGTATGGAGATATGGCAGGGTCCGATCAGATACGTGCGGTATTGCACGGATAAGGATCGGACAGTTTGTACTAAAGGCCGTATGGATATATGGCAGGGTACGATCAGATACATGCGGTATTGCACGGATCAGGATCGAACGGATAATACTAGCCGGCTTTGGTTTAAGCCGGATCCTAGTATAGTACAGTGTAGATTTTGTCTCATTGCATTTGTATTTCGGTCGGAATACAAATGCGGGTGTGTATACACAGTATCGGGGTTTTCCTGTAATTTATTACGGGACCAGTTTTTTGGAGTTGCCAGTTTGCTTTCCGTTTCGGCCAATTTCCTTTGTATCATTCATTGGCCGAAGATTGGTGGAGGAGGGCTTATTTGCATTTGTGCAAATAAGCAATTTGGAAGGGGGACTTTTGCATATTGGTTGGATCATGATGGTTGCACCATCCCTTGACCTTTTGACTTCTTCTTTCATGATGGCTTGATCTTTTTGAAGTCATCATGCTTTATGATCATGGTTGGTTATGGTGAAGGGGTGTGATGATTGTTGTTTGAGTGTTGGACTTTCATAGTGATCATTTCTTTGCATGATAGCTTTTTATCTCTCTTGGATTATGAGAGACTCTCATTCTTTTTGATTGATACACTCCCTCACTCACTCTCATTCTCTCCTCCCCCTTGAGCATGGCCGGCCAAGCTCTAGGTGGGCTGTCCCAAATTTTGGTGTAGGGATTTACACTCATTTGGCTTGGCAAAAATCATATTAGCTCCTCCTTCAAAAGCTTGTATCATTTCCTCCACCATATGGCAATTCCTACAACCCCAAAATGAGACATGAGTTCCACACTACATTCTACAGCAAACCTTGGGCACGTCGGCTCGCCAACTTCGTGCCCGAGTTTCCTCGGTATAGAGGCGGGAGCCCGTAAAAGAAGCAGGCGACGTGGTGCCTTTCCGGCGAGGAGGTGGAGACCGGACATTCCGCGGGAGATCGGGACGACGACGAGAAGACCGGAGGACACGGATCGCTCGGTATATCTCTCTTCCCCATCTTGTAGTTAGCTAGGACTAGTTAATGGCCCAATCCGGGTTTTAGTGAGCGGTGGTGCCGGTTCAAGAAAATTTAAAGTTAGCCATCACTTCGGCATTTGGCCTCGGGATGGAGGCCGGGGCGCCGCCGTGCACTTACAGTGGTATCAGAGCCTCGCCATTAACATAGTCTAGCTTTGTCTAATTTGTTTTACACTTCCGATCGAACAAATGTTCCGAAAACCCAATAACACATGCATCAGTTTTTTGTTGATTTTTTTCTGGCTCGAAATTTTTTTCATGTTGTTGAATAGTGATGTACTGGAAGTTATAAGCATTTTGTAGAAATTCGATACAGTAACTCGACAAAGGGAGCACGGAACCGCGGCCAAAGCCCCCTTGGGCCACGGTTCCGCCGCACATTGATGTCCTTGCCGTATCAAATTTCTGCAGTTGCTTTCTGGGTTGAAAATAGGGTTTTTGAGATATTAAATTTGGGCCCAGAATTTCTTGATGTGCTGCAGTAGTACTTGGGGGCCCACTTGGTATTTTTTGATCGATCAGATATTTTAAACACATTAGTTCACAGTATTTACATTATATCTGCGACCGTGAATGTCACTTGATCGGTAAATCCTGTCTAACTGCTATAGCCCGGTTAGACGGATTTGCGAACGTGACTTTCACGTTGATGTTCTGTGTTATGCTGTGATGTTGCGGATCGGTCGTGGGGGATAGCCTGGATGCAATGCTAGTACAGTTTTTGTTGTATTATGTATATTTGATATTGCGGGGCGAGCGTCCGACATGTGGACTGTCGTCACTGCCTGTTTGTATTATTATTTTGGGGCACGACCAGGTTGCGGTCGATGTACCCGGTGTATGTATATTTTACTTTCTGTACTAGGATTACCCCTTGGAGGGGTGCACGGATTGCCGGGTTCTAGAGGGCAACGGGCCCGCATCTCATGGCATTGAGATGGAGGGGGCTCCACTCTGGAATTGGCGGGCTATTCGCCGCACTCGTAGGGGGTACAGGTTGACCCAGGTGGGGTGCCCAAGTTACCGGATTCCGTGAAGTGTTGGGTGGTCCATTCACGGTACTGAAGGGGGCTGCCTCGCTTCAGGTTTTGGCGGGTAACTTTCCGCGCCCATAGGGGTCTAGGATTTCATTGCACAGGCTATCCACGCGACCAGGGGAACGTCGGGTTTCAGTAGTGGCTCTGTGAAACCCGGGGATCCCAGATATCTGTATTGTTCTGTGATGCTGTACATTTCTGTGATGTTGCATTTTTATCACGCCTTGAGCGAAATATTATATATTGGTATATATATTAGTAGATGTTGTATATGTTTTGCATCCGCGCTAGTCCAGTCCCCGCTCTGTCGTTAGTTAGCTAACCTAACGGGTAATGACGGGACCCAGTGGCGAATGCGGATGGCATATACGTACATCAGTATATTTTCGTTCTTTATTGTTGTGATCAATTGATGGGACTGCATTGATTCGGATCAATGCAAGTTAAAAACAAACCTAATCTGATGTTGTTGGAACACTTTTCAAAAAGTTGTTATTGCAAGAACATTCTCTTTTGTTTTGCATCGTGGTATTCAGTTGGAATATCCTGCTCCTCAGTCGACGAGGCAAGGGCCGAGATCCCTTCACCGGGAGTGACCCCTTAGACAAAAGTTTGCGTCAGGGCAATAACTTCACTATAGCCGATTGCTTTTGCTTTGCATCGTGGTATTCAGTTGGAATATCCTGCACCTCATTCTACGGGGAAAGAGCCGAGATCCCTTCACCGGGAATGACCTCTTTAGCAAATGTTTTCGCCACTATATTTTTAAAAGCTATCCGTTCCTTCAACGATATCAAGTTCATTACGTTAAAGGTTTTCGCCAGAAACCATTCGTAGCCCTCCGTCGTTTCATATGGGTGGTCAATAGTATTCAAGCTGTGTATGTTGGCCAAAGTCAAGGCACAGTGATTGGTAGCTATTGGGGTATTCATATGCAGCATAGATAGATGCGTTGGTTTGGGACAGTCGTACTGCCATTTTGGCCAAAGTCAAGGGTAGGTACGGATGGGTTCAAATTAACCTGGAGAATGACGGGTAGAACTTGACATGTTACTTACGATATATTGGCCAAAGTCAAGGTCATAAGAGTATGGGGCAGAAATCACATCGGGAGTTTCTAAAGAAACTGAAACTTGCCAGATATGCGCATACCTTCTGGAGTGTGACACCGTGAGCGGATTCCGTCACGTTATCATGCGATGATAGTTGGATCCCGATTTCCACTGATGAGTTGGTTTACTCCTCGAGTAATCCCGACTAATTCTTCTTTTAGGTTTGGAGGAGAATTTGACGGTACAGTGGGAGGTTTCCAGATTAGATAAATTGGTAACCATTCTGATCTAGGATAGAGTGCACGCTGAGTGTTTCTTTTCTCTCTCTCTTTGGCAGCGACCATTGACCCGACCCTAAGACTATGACTCAGAGACCAAGTTGACCGAACCTTCTTAACACTGGCTTTTGGATTGTCAGAGTTGCATACCTCATTGCCACTCCTACTTTTACCCTTTTCTCCAGGACACCCCGGATTACTACGAACGTCCACTTCCATTGGACAAAACCATCGTATGGTTATATACGAACTCGAAGGAATTTATTCGAGGATGGTTTCCGGTTCTGGAGAAAACGGATAGGACTATTCAGTTGTCTTTTCATTTTACCTTCTCTCACATTGCGAGTACTCCTTGGTTTAGGAGATAGTACACCTATTACGCAAATTGGATAGTCTTCTTCCCAACCTTAGGCTGGTGCCGAACGGTGGGGAATGAAGAAAACCAATTAGCATAACGATGGTGTACAGAAGGTATTAAGTTAAGACAAAGCAAGGGATTAGTAAGAGGGCAAAGTAAATTGCGACTGCTATTCACGACCAGACCAAGTATTTCTTCGCCAATCCTAAATCACCTTTGTATTTCTCCAGGACACTCCGTATCACTACGAAGATCCACAGTTTATTGGATACTCCATCGTATGGTTATATACGAACTCGAAAGGAACTTGTTCCAGTTCGGGGATGGATTCTGGGTCAGGAGAAATAGGAATAAGGTTTATTCGGTTGTCTTTTATCTTCACCTTCTCTCGCATTGAGAGTGCTCCTAGGATTAGGAAAGCACACCCATTATGCTTATTGGATAGTCTTCTTCCAAACCATAGGCTGGTGCCGAACGGTAGGGAAGGAAGAAAACCATTTGGCCTAAGAGGGTGTACAGAAGATAATGACTAAAGACATATAAAGGGATTTGGAAAGATGGCAAAGAATTATGCGGTTACAGTTGTGAATCTGGATAATGGAAGAGGCATTACTAGGAATACCGGGATACCCCATCGAAACATTTCAATGTTTCAGTTTCACTGTGTACTGTTAAAGGAAAACTGATTTCCCAATTAGACACTTGCTCCAGGGTATGTATTTACCAGGTATGATTCTCACATCTGTATGGTTTTACAGATGATGAGTGCGAGTAAGTTATTGGGAATTGGGTGATCATCTTCATTATATCGGGATTCGTTGTAATCAGTGATATTTGAGGAAGTCACCTGGGTTGTTTGCCGGACGACAAATATTTGGTTTTGAATATCCGCTGTTGTGCACCAATTTCAAATTGATATATCCGTACGTCTATTTTCATAGAGTGAGATATACCTTTCTGGAATTATTTCTGTGACATTTACCTATATCAGTGGATGGTTAGGTAAGGAGTATTAAACAGCGGTGTAATTCTTCTTAACCATAAGTACAGTTTTCAACCTACGACACACAATGAATGAGTTATCAGACTCAAGGGATTTATACAGAGTATTGTATGTTGTCCAGGGTCCATCAGGACAGAGGGGTTGGTCCTCGTACTATATTCGGTTTACTTTTGACTTCTCTAGTTTTTAGACAGGTGTTTCGTGGAAACACAGGGTCCGAATTTTGAGAAGTTATAGGTATTTGAATAAAGTAGAGAACCAGATGTTGCAAGTATCGAGATTCTTCAAAGTGATCGGAGATGTAGATACTTGAGTATGGTATTCAGTTGATAGTAATGATTAAGAGAACTTGCTTCTCTTTCAGGTTACTCATAATTGGAAGCATTCCTATGTTGAGTAACGCTAATCGGACCTTTTCCATTTAGTTGAAATGCACTGGAGACAGCTGCATGATTTGAATCTGGTTCAATTAAATCAGTGCCTCTGGTTCTATATTGGATATAGAACAGTTCATATCTTAACGATGTTAAGGTACGTGGAGTTGTCCGGCTTATGATTAAAACCAGACACTGGACAACTCTAGGCAAGTTTCTGTAATGACTGTTTATGGGTTGACCCAGGCTATGATGAGGGTTGACTTTCTACCATCTGGAAGATCAATTGTGATATTGTTCTAGACTCGCCACAGTTTTAATAAAAATGGATTTTTTCAGAAAAACAATAGTGGGAGTATGGTAGAACTGGAAGTGATTCCAGAACCACAAACGATTACTGAAGATTTGATAAGGAACCTAAAGATTCAATCTGGTTTGACGTTCCATTGGCCACTCCGCAGATAAGGTGGGTAACTTCAGGCACCCGAGAGGTACTCCGGTAGCCTCAAGGACGGTGACAGGGAAGTTCTTGTTTACCCACACTTGCCATTGCTGTTGCTCCAGACTGTGAGATCCGGCAGGAGGATGAGTATAGCGTCGTTCTGAACTGGATTCAGAAGTGTACGTCTATATGACTCTGCCAGAGGGTTGTCGTAGTCAGTGGGAGCAGCGGAAGCATTGGTGGACACGTAGCTTATGTCTATTTATAGACTAAAGCAGATATAGCGGAGATAGATCATCAATTTCTGATGTGACAGTCATAGGTTTGACTTCATCAGAATAGGGAATGGATCAGTTGAGAAGGTAGTAGGGTGTGATGTCATGGTATTTGGATGACATATACAGAATAGGAAAAGAAACTCCTATACTACGATCGGTTATACTTTGGTCGTCACACAGTGGTTTCTCCACATGGGACTTGGACATTATTTCAGACATACTGGTTACTGGATCTATGGTTTTAGATCAAGATTTGGGTGGTTTCCCAATCAAGGGTACTTAGACAGCATTCTTAGAGTATTTAGAATGGACGACTCCTTGCATGGTGATGTACCCGCAGGTGATGGAGTCACCCTCTCTAAAGGTGTCTTACGATCTAAAGGGGAGAGGGATGTGCATGATTGGCAGATCACTTGCTCAGGCAATTGAGTCAATCATGAGATGTCAAGTACCACACCAGATGTTGTTCTTGCACTAGATGCAATAAGTTGACATTGATCCAATCCTGGAGAAACAGTCGGAAGCAGTTTTAGAACATAAGTGGATGTTCTAGGGATATGATAACGACATCCTCATTCGGGAGACAGTTATCATTCCAGGCTTCCAAGGTGACCTGGACGACAAGGAGGTTGTCAGTGTTATAGTTTTCCTTCTGAAGAGGGGCAGTATTTTGGACAGGTGGTCCAAGGCAATACTGAGGGAGGCATGGCGCAGGACTCTGATTAAGTTCAGTTGACGATACAGTCTAAGAAGTTTGGATTTGGAGTTCATTTATGAGCTAGGTCCCATCAGACATCCAGACACATTCTAAGACAGGTATTACTCATTTCGGGAGATGGCTTTCTCCGCGAACATGATATATAGAGAGACATAGAAAGAAACTTCAAGACGGATCCACTTACTGAGGCTATTCCTTGAACGCAATAGTTTCACAAACGGGTTTTGTGAGACTGACTAGTAGAGGAGTTGGATGTTCGATATCACACGGGCTGTGAGTATGTGACATCGCAATAATTAACCTTGAGTGCAAGTGGGAGATTGTTGGAGATAGTGCCCTCATAGTCAATTATTGGATCACAGGAACGTGATTGCAATGATTGAGGGATGACCTATCCCGGTAGGACATTCTTACTCAAGATGATAGTATGCTATCTGGTTTACCTTTATCATCGTGTACTGCTTTAGGTGACCTGACATGTCGCTATTACACGTTGATAGAGCCCCTAGGATTCATGCTTGACTGCCAGCAGTATGAGGGTGATCATATACGTGGGAGCTGGTAGTCTATAAGCACATCCTTAAAAGGTCCCTAGTCGTGGGAGTTTCGAGACAGGGCATCGATACTCCAGAGTAGACTAGTGTATACAGTCGAGACCCCGACGAGGGGTGGTGGCCGGTCTCACAAGCCACTGGTGTCAGTTGGTTCACCTAAGATGTATACTGGTGCTCATTGGGTTATGAGTACACCGGACAGGACTCGCCGGGAACATGCTAGTTGGTCTTATACCTGACGTCAGATAGCAGTTCCCTGGTGACATATGTACAGGTTAGTTCATCGACCTAGGGATCGTCATTTGTCTCGTGTGAGTTCCCACTGTACTTTGATTACTACCCTACCACGCTCAAAGGAGACGTGCAAACAGGTTTTAGTTGGGTACAGTCCCGAGACACATGGAGGCAGTAAGCGGATCTTCAGTGGTTCGTCTCTCCCGGTATTGGGGGTGAGGTCGCGCTGTGTCTAGGAGAGCCATTACACGAAGCCCTCGGCCGAGGCAGGAGATTTACTGGTAGGTATTCCAGTAGTATCTCAGGGTGTTCTGGGCTACACTCCGATACGACTTGTACCGCTTTTGGGGGTCTGACTTTTACCAACCCCCTAGGCCCGCCATGCGATGCTCATAGACGAACAGACCGGACTGTACGGATATTGTCACTGACAGGCTTAGTAGGGTGTCAGGATGAGTTCGCTCATCGACGTCCCTTTTGGTCAATACCTGGTAGCACGTTACGTATTGGCTTATACCTCTGACGTGCTAGTGGTTAAATCCACAACCAAGGTGTTGACGAGTCTTTAGAGTCCCCCACATTCAGTTACTCAAGTTTCGGGCGAAACGCTGTAGAGACCGTATGGAGATATGGCTGGGTCTGATCAGATACGTGCGGTATTGCACGGATCAGGATCGGACAGTTTGTACTAGAGGCCGTATGGATATATGGCAGGGTACGATCAGATACGTGCGGTATTGCACGGATCAGGATCGAACGGATAATACTAGCCGGCTTTGGTTTAAGCCGGATCCTAGTATAGTACAGTGTAGATTTTGTCTCATTGCATTTGTATTTCGGTCGGAATACAAATGCGGGTGTGTATACACAGTATCGGGGTTTTTCTGTAATTTATTACGGGACCAGTTTTCTGGAGTTGCCAGTTTGCTTTCCGTTTCGGCCAATTTCCTTTGTATCGTTCATTGGCCGAAGATTGGTGGAGGAGGGCTTATTTGCATTTGTGCAAATAAGCAATCTGGAAGGGGGTCTTTTGCATATTGGTTGGATCATGATGGTTGCACCATCCCTTGACCTTTTGACTTCTTCTTTTATGATGGCTTGATCTTTTTGAAGTCATCATGCTTTATGATCATGGTTGGTTATGGTGAAGGGGTTTGATGATTGTTGTTTGAGTGTTGGACTTTCATAGTAATCATTTCTTTGCATGATAGCTTTTTCTCTCTCTTGGATTATGAGAGACTCTCATTCTTTTTGATTGATACACTCCCTCACTCATTCTCATTCTCTCCTCCCCCTTAAGCATGGCCGGCCAAGCTCTAGGTGGGCTGTCCCAAATTTTGGTGTAGGGATTTACACTCATTTGGCTTGGCAAAAATCATATTAGCTCCTCCTCCAAAAGCTTGTATCATTTCCTCCACCATATAGCAATTCCTACAACCCCAAAATGAGACATGAGTTCCACACTACATTCTACAGCAAACCTTGGGCACGTCGGCTCGCCAACTTCGTGCCCGAGTTGCCTCGGTATAGAGGCGGGAGCCCGTTAAAGAAGCAGGCGACGTGGTGCCTTTCCGGCGAGGAGGTGGAGACCGGACATTCCGCGGGAGATCGGGACGACGACGAGAAGACCGGAGGACACGGATCGCTCGGTATATCTCTCTTCCCCATCTTGTAGTTAGCTAGGACTAGTTAATGGCCCGATCCGGGTTTTAGTGCGCGGTGGTGCCGGTTCAAGAAAATTTAAATTTAGCCATCACTTCCGCATTTGGCCTCGGGATGGAGGCTGGGGCGCCGCCGTGCACTTATAGCACTCCCGTATCGCAAGGTACGAGACCTCAAGGAAACTCTTCCAGATGAGGTTAGCTCCAGGATCGCCTGTAGGAGAGCACGTCCTCAAAATGATCAGCCTCATTGAGGAACTCGTAAACTTGGGATGCGTGCTAGAGAATTATTTGTATATCGACTTTATTTTGCAGTCCCTTCCCTACACCTTCTCTCAGTTCGTGCTTAGCTTCAACATGCACGAAATGGAAGCTGGTCTTCCAAAGCTCCTCAACATGTTGAGGGTAGCAGAGACCTCCTTGAAAAAGGAGAAGACCTCCGTTCTGTATGGTGTCCAATCATCCTCTTCTAAATCTAAAGCGAAAGCTAAAGGGAAGAAGAAGATGAAAGCCACCAAACCGAAAGGTGGGGGCAAGAAGGTGTAGGGAAAGAACAAGGCAGGAAGGGTGAAAGCGAATATAAACGAATGCCATTATTGTCACAAGCAAGGGCACTGGAAGAAGGACTGTATGGACTTCAAAGCAAAGGACACGAAGCAAGCGGTTGCTTCTGCTTCAGGTGTGTTCGTAATCGAAAATTGTCTTTCAGTAAACTCTACATCATGGGTACTTGATACCGGTTCTTGTTCTCACATCTGTAATTCATTTCAGGATCTGAGAAATAGTAGAGTACTGGAGACAGGTGATATGACTCTCCGGATGGGCAATGGAATGCATATAGATGCTGTTGCAATAAGGGAGTATCACCTAGGGTTTACTAGTGGGCACGTTTTAGTATTGTACAGCTGTTTTTGTATTCCCGGTATGCTGTGTAATATTATATCAGTATCTTTGTTGTCTAATAAAGGATATAATTTTGCGCTTGAAAGTAATGTCATGAACATTCTCCTAAATCAAGAACTGATTGGGTATGGCACACTGGAAAACGGCATATACATACTTAATAAACCTCGAATTTTCAATATTCAAAACACACTTAAAGAGAGGCTCCGGATTCAAATCAAGCCTTCTTATGGCATTGTAGACTTGGTCATATAAACGAAACAAGGTTGACTAAGTTACATAAAGATGGATATCTAGTTCCGTTTGAATATTCATCATTTGCAACTTGTCAATCATGTATCATAGGAAAACTGAACAAATCTCCATTCTCCGGACACGGAGCAAGAGTTACTGAACTCTTGGGACTTGTATACAGTGATGTATGTGGTCCAATGTCTACACATGCGCGAAGCGGTCACTCCTACTTCATCACTTTTACTGATGACTTCTCTAGGTATGGACATGTGTTCTTGATAAAACATAAATCAGAGGCCTTTGAGAAGTTTAAAGAGTATAAAAATGAAGTAGAGAAACAAACTGGTGAAAGCATCAAGACACTTCGATCTGATCGAGGTGGAGAATACTTAAGTACCAGTTTCCTTGAATACTTAAAAGAGAATGGAATTCTCTCTCAGCTTACTCCGCCTTATACACCTCAGCATAATGGTGTATCAGAAAGGAGGAATTGCACGCTATTAGATATGGTGCGTTCAATGATGAGTAGTGCTGAGTTACCACTTTCCTTCTGGGGATTTGCTCTAGAATCAGCAGCATACTTATTGAATAGAGTTCCAACTAAGTTTCTGCCTACCACTCCATATGAAATGTGGAGCAGGAAGAGACCATATCTCAAGTATATCAAGATATGGGGGTGTCCGGCATATGTTAAAAAGCATAGACCGGACAAGCTCGAGTCACGATCGGTTTTGTGCAAGTTTGTAGGATACCCCAAACATTCAAGGGGGTACATGGTCTACCACATTGAAGAACAAAAGTTGTTTGTCGCTCGCCACATTGTCTTCTTAGAAAGCGAATTTCTTGCAAAAGAAATTAGTGGGAGCGCGGTAGAGCTGGAAGAAATTCCAGAACCTCAAACTACTACCGAGGACTTAGAAGAACCTCAGATTTCAATAGAATATGACGAACCAACGCCACTCCGCAGATCTAGTAGGCTTTCTCATCCTTCAGAGAGATACTATGGTTTTCTTCTAGATGGGGATCGAGAGGATTGCATCATCGATGATGATGAGCCTACTAGTTTTCAGCAGGCTATCACGAGTATTGACTCGATGAAGTGGCTGGATACTGTGAGATCCGAAATGGAGTCCATGTACACCAATAAAGTATGGACTTTAGAAGTTGCTCCTCCTGGGGTGAAACCAGTTGGATGCAAATGGATCTTCAAAAAGAAGATTGGTGCACTTGGACAAGTGGAAACCTACAAAGCTAGACTCGTTGCAAAAGGTTTTCGTCAAAGACCAGGATTGGACTATGATGAAACTTTTTCACCTGTAGCTATGCTTAAATCCATTCGGACCCTTCTTGCCATTGCTGCCTTCCATGACTATGAAATCTGGCAGATGGACGTAAAAACAGCTTTTCTAAATGGACTTTTAGAAGAGAGTATTTACATGGATCAACCAGAAGGTTTCTTAGACAGTGGGAACAGCGGAAGAGTATGCAGGTTGCTTAAATCCATCTATGGATTAAAGCAAGTATCGCGAAGTTGGAACATCTGCTTTAATGAGACAGTCAAAGAGTTTGACTTTATCAAAAATGTAGATGAACCATGTATTTATAGGAAGATTGTAGAAGGTGCAATAGTCTTCCTCGTTTTGTACGTCGACAACATACTACTGATAGGGAATGATGTCCCTATGCTACAATCAGTAAAGCTCTTCTTGTCACAGAAATTCTCCATGAAAGACTTGGGTGATGCAACCTACATTTTGGGCATTAAGATCTATCGTAATAGATCTAATAGAATGTTAGGACTTTCACAGTCCAGGTATATTGACACTATACTAAAAAGGTTTAGTATGGAAGATTCCAAGCGCGGTAACATGCCCGCTTGTCACGGGATCACCCTCTCAAAAGAGATGTCTCCAAAGACTAATGAAGAGAGGGATCGCATGAGCATTTTACATTACGCTTCGGCGGTAGGATCTATAATGTATGTGATGTTATGTACAAGACCGGATGTAGCTTACACACTTGGCGTGGTAAGCAGGTATCAGTCTGACCCAGGTGAGAAACATTGGATAGCGGTAAAGAACATTCTCAAATACCTGAAAAGGACTAAGGAGATGTTCTTGATTTACGGTAATGGGGACCTCCAGGTAGAGGCTTTTACCGACTCCGGCTTCCAAAGTGACAAAGATGATTCTAAATCCATTTCGGGTTTTGTGTTTACCCTCAATGGAGGGACGGTATGTTGGAAGAGTTCCAAACAGGATACCGTCGCAGACTCAACTATGGAGGCTGAGTATATAGTTGCTAGTGAAGCCGCAAAAGAGGCTGTCTGGATGAGGAAGTTCATTTCTGAACTTCAGGTGGTTCCGTCCATTGCCAATCCAATACCTCTGTATTGTGATAACAATGGGGCCGTAGCATTGGCAAAGGAACCCAGGTCCCATCAGAAATCCAGGCATATCTTAAGGCGTTTTCACCTGATCAGGGAGATCGTTGATCGTCGGGAGATCGAGGTACGGAGAGTGGATACAAAAGACAACACGGCAGATCCATTCACAAAGGCCATCCCTCAAGTTCAGTTCGAGAGGCTGTTTGAGATGTTGGGCATGCGGTACTCCAGCAACTGGATATAGTGAAGACAGTGGGTACTCATTTCGCCAATTATAGGCCTTAGTGCAAGTGGAAGATTGTTGGATGTATATGCCCTAGAGGCCTTCATTGTAAAGGATACTGGGGATATGTATGTACATAACAGTCTTGCTTAATATGATAGTACGCTATTTGGTTTGTCTTTATCTTGACATATGATATATTTTGCGTAGTATTCATATATATATATATACGTGTTGATAAAGCCCATAGTGTGTTTGCCTGACTTCTGGCGTTATGATGGCAGTCATACTAGTGGGAACTGGATAATCAATAGGTACATCCTTAGATGTCCCTAGTCGCAGGAGTATCGAGACTGGGCATCGATACTCCGGAGTAGACTGGTGCATACATATCTAGATCCTGAGGAGGGGCAATGGATTGGTCCCGCAGCCATTGGTGGAGTGCACCTAAGATTGTATACAGATGCTCACTGGGTGTGAGTACACCGAACAAGACTCGCCGAGAATTGACTGGATGGTATTTATACTTAACGTCAGATAGCAGTTCTCAGGTGACATGTGTGCAGATAGTCCGTTGACTTAAAGTCGTCATTTATCTCGTGTGAGTTCCCACTGTGCTTTGATTACTACCCTACCACGGTTCAAAAGAGTCGTGCAAACAGGTTTTAGTTGGGCACAGTCCCGAGCCACGTGGAGGCAGTGAGTGACTGTTAGGGATTCGTCTCTCCCGGTATAGGGAGTTGATATCGCACAGTGATCGGTTGGTCATTACCATAAGTCCCTGGCCAGGGCTGATTGAGAATTACTGATAGATTGATCAGTAGATTCTCGGATGGTGATAGAGCCATACCGACACGACTTGTACGGTTATTAGGGGTCTGACGTTTACCACCTCCCTAGACCATACATGCGATGCTCTTAGATGAACAGACCGGACTGCACGGATATTGTCACGCACAGGCTCAGTAGGAGTTCGGATGGGTATCCTCATCGGCCTTCTTATCGACATCTACCTGGGGACCGTTACGTACAGCTAGTGCCGCTCGCGGTCTGTGGTTAAACTCACTGCCAGCGTAGTAATCGAGTCTTTAGAGTCCCACACAGAGTTTTCCCAACTACAGGAGAAATGATATAGAGGTCGTACGGTTTTACGACAAAGGGTTCGGACGCATACGTGTTTAAACGCACGTACGACATTCGGACAATTTTTACTAGCCGGCTTTGGTTTAAGCCAGATTCTAGTATCGGGTTATTGGATTTATACAGTCTATAGTTTTTCTGTGTTTTCACGGATGCGAGGGGCGTTCTCGTAATTTTCCGAGAAGCTTCTAGAAGGAGGGTGACTAAGGAGGTTAAGGTGGCATTTTCATTTAATGCAAATTGTGACTCATTAGTGTGATTCACTATGTCATTAATGCATCATTTATTACTTAATGACTCACATAGTGAATCACACTTATTGAATTAATGAAGCATGGTGAATAATCATTTATATTCATTTATTTGATAATTCATTATGTTTCATATATTCAAGCGAGAAGCTTTTCATTCTCATTATCATCTCCACCTTCTCTCTCCTCAAGTTCACTCCTTCTTCAAACCCTAATCCTACCAATCATGAGTTGAGACTAAGGATTGGGATAGACTAAACACTCCATAACCTAACTCTACATCATCTTAGTTACTTTGGTTAGCAACCAGAGAAACAAAGTTACCTCAAGTCTTGAGGTGTAGCTTGGATTAAGGTACTCGGGTGGATCATCTATTACGGAAAGGAGGCCGAGGAGGACGTAAAGATCACAAAGACGAAGGACTAGAATCATTAGGTATAATCTCTTTACATAGTAGCTTAGAACTCTATGGTTATTGTTAATTATCATTTAGCAAAGATCTTCGGTTAGTCGATGTACGCTTCAAAACAAGATCGTTTTTCATATTTCCGCCACCCCGCAACTCGTGGGGTGTTGCACATCGACTTACAGTCTGTAGACTCGAGATCGTCATAGAGTCTTGTGTGATTCCCACTGCGCTTTGATTTCCACATTACTACGTCCAAGAGGGCGTGCAAAACGGTGGCTTTTGGGTGCAGTCCCGAATCAGATGGAGGCAATGAGCGATAGGAGGGGATTCGTCTCTCCCGGTATAGGGAGTTGATGTTGTGCTATGTTCGATTGGCTATAACTGGAAGTCCCTGTCCAGGGCTGATATAGCGATTTACTGGTAAGTATTACCAGTAGTTTCTTGACCCGTTATGAGCCTCACATCGACACGACTTATCGGTTACTGGGGTCTGACGTATATCACCCCTAGACTAGATATGCAACATATCAGACGAAGAGACCGGACTGTACGGGAGTGTTACTGATTGGATTCACAGGAGAATGTACAGGCTAGCTTGTTGATCTTCTGATTTCTCAATACCTGGGTGGCTGTTACGTTTAGCTGACCGCTAGCAGCTTGTGGGTGTTTGATATGATCATCACCTGCTACCGGCGAATTGACGATTCTTTAGAGTCCTACACAGATGTTTCTTTGTAAGTGCACGGCGGCGCCCCGGCCGTCAATCCGACGCCGGAATGCGGAAGCGATGATTTACTTTAACTTTTAAAACCGGCACCACCGCGCACTATAAACCCGGATCGTGCCATTAAACTAGTCCTAGCTATCAAGAGAGGGGGTAGAGAGATATACCGAGCGATCCGTGTCCTTCGGTCTTCTCGTCGTCGTCCCGATCTCCCCGCGGAATCTCCGGTCTCCACCTCGTCGCCGGAAGGGCACTACGTCGCCAGCTTCTTTTACGGGCTCCCACCTCTGGACCGAGGCAACTCAGGCACGAAGTTGGCGAGTCGACATGCCCAAGATTTGCTGTAGAATACGTGTAGTGCTCTATGTCTCATTTGGGGTTGTGGAAGTTGCCTTTTTGTGGAGGGATGAAGTAGTGAACCTTTTTCATGACTTGGGGAATTTTTAGCATGCAAATGAGAAGCAAAAGAACCCCTTGCAAAATTTGGACAGCCCCCTGAGGGAGTGGCCGGCCCTTGCATGGTCAAAAATGAGAGGAGAGTGTTTGTTGCCCAATGAGAAAATAGTGAGCCTCCCATATCAAACAAGAGAAGGAAAAAGTGATGATGAAAAGAAATAATCACCAACTAAAACCCACACTCCACCAACTAATCAACAACCATGATTGCTTCAAAAAGTCAAGCAATCAAGAACTCAAGAAAGTCAAGGGAGGCAAAACCATCATGATCCAACAATATGCAAAGGCCTCCTTCCAAAATGCTAATTTGCACAAATGCAAATAAGCCCTCCTCCACCAATCTTCAGCCAATGAAAGATACAAAGAAATATGGCTGAAACGGAAAACAAACTGGCAACTCCAAAAAACCGATCCCGTAATAAATTACAGGAAAACCCCGCTACTGTATATACATACCAGCATTTGTATTCCGACTGAAATACAAATGCAATGAGACAAAATCTACACTGTACTATACTAGGATCCGGCTTAAACCAAAGCCGGCTAGTATTATCCGTCCGATCCTGATCCGTGCAATACCGCACGTATCTGATCGAACCCTGCCATATCTCCATACGGCCTCTAGTACTAACCGTCCGATCCTGATCCGTGCAATACCGCACGTATCTGATCGAACCCTGCCATATCTTCATACGGCCTCTACAGCGTTTCGCCCGAAACTTGAGTAACTGAATGTGGGGGACTCTAAAGACTCGTCAATACTATGGCTATGGATTTAACCACTAGCACGTCATAGGTATTAGCCATACGTGACGGGCTACCAGCTATTGACCAAAAGGGACGTCGATGAGCGAACTCATCCTGACACCCTACTGAGCCTGTCAGTGACAATATCCGTACAGTCCGGTCCGTTCGTCTATGAGCATCGCATGGCGGGCCTAGGGAGTTGGTAAAAGTCAGACCCCCAAAAGCGGTACAAGTCGTGTCGGAGTGAAGCCCAGAACACCCTGAGATACTACTAGAATACCTACCAGTAAATCTCCTGCCTTGGCCAAGGACTTCGTGTAAGGGCTCTCCTAGACACAGCTTGACCTCACCCCCAATACCGGGAGAGACGAACCCCTGAAGATCCGCTCACTGCCTCCATGTGGCTCGGGACTGTACCCAACTAAAACCTGTTTGCACGTTTCCTTTGAGCGTGGTAGGGTAGTAATCAAAGTACAGTGGGAACTCACACGAGACAAATGACGATCCTCAGGTCGATGAACTAACCAGTACACATGTCACCAGGGAACTGCTATCTGATGTCAGGTATAAGACCAACTAGCATGTTCCCGGCGAGTCCTGTCCGGTGTACTCATAACCCAATGAGCACATGTATACATCTTAGGTGAACCAACTGACACCAGTGGCTTGTAAGATCGGCCACCGCCCCTCGTCGGGGTCTCGACTGTATACACTAGTCTACTCTGGAGTATCGATGCCCGGTCTCGAAACTCCCACGACTAGGGACCTTTTGAGGATATGCTTATAGACTACCAGCTCCCACGTATATGATCGCCCTCATACTGCTGGTAGTCAAGCAAGAATCCTAGGGGCTCTATCAACGTGCAATAGTGACCGGTCAGGTCACCTACAGCAGTACACGATGATAAAGATAAACCAGATAGCATACTATCATCTTGAGTAAGACTGTCCTACCGGGATAGGTCCTCCCTCAATCATTGCAATCACGTGCCCGTGATCCAATAAGTGACTCTGAGGGCATTATCTCCAACAATCTTCCACTTGCACTTAAGTCTAATTATTGCGATGTCGCATACTCACAGCCCATGTGATACCGAACACCCAACTCCTCTACAAGTCAGTCTCACAAAACCCGTTTGCGAAACTATTGCGTTCGAGGAATTGCCTCAGTGAGTGGATCCGCTTTGATGTTTCTTTCTATGTCTCTCTATATCTTAAGCTCGCGGAGAAAGCCATCTCCCGAAATGAGCAATACCTGTCTTAGAATGTGTCTGGATGTCTGATGGGACCTAGCTCATAAATGAACTCTAAATCCAAACTTCTGAGACTGTATCGTCAACTGAACTTAATCAGTATCCTGCGCCATGCCTCCCTCAATATTGCCTTGGACGACCTGTCCAAAATACCGCCCCTCGTCAGAAGGAAAACTATAACTCCGACAACCTCCTTGTCGTCCAGGTCACCTTGGAAGCCTGGAATGATAACTGTCTCCCGAATGAGGCTGTCGTTATCATATCCCTAGAACATCCACTTATGTTCTAAAACTGCTTCCGACTGTTTCTCTAGGATAGGATCAATGTCAACTTATTGAATCTAGTGCAAGAACAACATCTGGTGTGGTACTTGACATCTCATGATTGACTTAATTACCTAAGCAAGTGATCTGCCAATCATGCACATCCCTCTCCCCTTTAGTCTGTAAGACACCTTTAGAGAGGGTGACTCCATCACCTGCAGGTACACTACCGTGCCAGGAGTCGTCCATTCTAAATGCTCTTAGAATGCTGTCTAAGTACCCTGATTGGGAAACCACCCAAATCTAGATCTAAAACCATAGATCTAGTAACCAGTATGTCTGATATAATGTCCAAGTCCCATGTGGAGAAACCACTGTGTGACGACCAAAGTATAACCGATCGTAGTATAGGAATATCACTTCCTACTCTATGTATGTAATCCAAATACCAGGACATCACACCCTACTATCTTCTTAACAGATCCATCCCCTATTCTGATGAAGTCAAACCTATGACTGTCACATCAGAAATAGATGATCTATCTCCTCTATATCTGCTTTAGTCTATAAATAGACATAAGCCACTTTGTCCACCAATGCTTCCGCTGCTCCCACTGACTACGAAAACCCTCTGGCAGAGTCATATACACGTGCACTTCTAAAGCCAGTTCAGAACGACGCTATACTCATCCTCCTGCCGGGTCTCGCAGCCTGGAACAACAGCAATGGCAAGTGTGGGTAAACAAGAACCTCCCTGTCACCGTCCTTGAGGCTACCGGAGTACCCCTCGGGTGCCTGAGGTTACCCACCTTATCTGCGGAGTGGCCAATGGAATGTCAAACCAGATTGAATCTTTAGGTTCCTTATCAAATCTTCAGTAATCATTTGCGGTTCTGGAATCACTTCCAGTTCTACCATACTCCCACTACTGTTTTCTGAAAAAATCCATTTTTATTAAAACTGTGGCGAGTTTTATAACAATATATCTATTGATCTTACAGATGGTAGAATGTCAACCCTCATCATAGCCTGGGTCAACCCACAAACAGCCATTACAAAAACGTGCCTTGAGTTATCCAGAGTCTGGTTTTAAGCATAAACCGGACAACTCCTCGTACCTTAACATCGTTAAGATATGAACTGTTCTATATCCAATATAGAACCAGAGGCACTGATTTAATTGAACCAGATTCAAATCATGCAGCTGTCTCCAGTGCATGTCAACTAAATGGAAAGAGGCCGATCAGCATTACTCAACTTAGGAATGCTTCCAATTATGAGTAACCTGAAAGAGAAGCAAGTTCTCTTAACAAATTACTATCAACTGAATACCATACTCAAGTATCTACATCTTCGATCAACTTGAAGAATCCCGATACTTGCAAAACCTGGTTCTCTACTTTATCCATATACCTATAACTTCTCAAAACTTAGACCCTGCATTTCCACGAAACACCTGTCTAAAAACTAGAGAAGTCATAAGTAAACCGAATATAGTACGAGGACCAACCCCTCTGTCCTCATGGACGCTAGACAACATACAATACTCTGTATAAATCCCTTGAGTCTTATAACTCACTCCCTGTGTGTTGCAGGTTGAAAACTGTACTTATGGTTAAGAAGAATTACACCGCTGTTCAATGCTCCTTACCTAATCATCCACTGATATAGGTAAATGTCATGGACATTATTTCAAAAAGGTAAATCTCACTCTATAAAAATAGACGTACAGATATATCAATTTGAAATTGGTGCATAACAGCGGATATTCAAAACCAAATATTTGCCGACCGTCAAACAACCCAGGCGATTTCCTCAAATATCACCAATTACAACGAATTCCGATATAATGAGGATGATCACCTAATTCCCAATAACTTACTCCCACTCATCATCTGTAAAACCATACAGATGTAAGAATCATACCTGGTAAATACATACCCTGGAGTAAGTATCTAATCGGGAAATCAGTTTTCCTTTAACAGTACACAATGAAACTGAAACATTGAAATGTTTCGATGGGGTATTCCGGTATTCCTAGTAATGCCTCTTCCATTATCCATATTCACAACTGTAACCGTGTAATTCTTTGCCATCTATCTAAATCCCTTTCTATGTCTTTAGCCATTACCTTCTGTACACCCCTTTAGGCCAAATGGTTTTCTTCCTTCCCTACCGTTCGTCACCAGCCTATGGTTTGGAAGAAGACTATCCAATAAGCATAATGGGTGTACTGTCCTAATCCTAGGAGCACTCGCAATGCGAGAGAAGGTGAAGATAAAAGACAACCGAATAAACCTTATTCCTATTTCTCCTGAACCAGAATCCATCCTCGAACTGGAACAAGTTCCTTTCGAGTTCGTATATAACCATACGATGGAGTATCCAATAAACTGTGGATCTTCGTAGTGATACGGAGTGTTCTGGAGAAATACAAAGGTGATTTAGGATTGGCGAATAGATACTTGGTTTGGTCGTGAATAGCAGTCGCAATTTACTTTGCCTTCTTACTAATCCCTTGTTATGTCTTTACTTAATACCTTCTGCACACCATCGTTATGCTAATTAGTTTTCTTCATTCCCTACCTGTCGGCACCTGCCTATGGTTTGGAAGAAGACTATCCAATTTGCGTAATAGGTGTACTATCTCCTAAACCAAGGAGTACTCGCAACCTGAGAGATGGTAAAAGGAAAAGACAACTGAATAATCCTATCCGTTTTCTCCAGAACCGGAAACCATCCTCGAATAAGTTCCTTCGAGTTCGTATCTAACCATACGATGGTTTTGTCCAATGGAAGTGGACGTTCGTAGTAATACGGGGTGTCCTGGAGAAAAGGGTAAAAGTAGGAGTGGCAATGAGGTTTGCAACTCTGACAATCCAAAAGCCAGTGTTTAAGAAGGTTCAGTCAACTTGGTCACTGAGTCATAGTCTTAGGGTCGGGTCAATGGTCACTGCCAAAGAGAGAGAGAAAAGAAACACTCAGCGTGCACTCTATCCTAGATCCGAATGGTTACCAATTTATCTAATCTGGAAACCTCCCACTGTATCGTTAAATTCTCCTCTAAACCTGAAAAAAGAATTAGTCGGGATCACCCGAGGAGTAAACCAACTCATCAGTGGGAATCGGGATCCAACTATCATCGCATGATAATGTGACGGAATCCGCTCACATCATCACACTCCATAAGGTATGCGCATAGTTGACAAGTTTCAGTTTCTTTAGAAACTCCCGATGTGATTTCTGCCCCATGCTCTTATGACCTTGGCGTGAGGTCAAAATATCATAAGTCACATATCAAGTTCTTCCCATCATTATCCAGGTTAATTTGAACCCACCCTTACATACCCTTGACGTAGGCCAAAATAGTAGTACGACTGTCCCAAACCAACGCATCTATCTATGCTACAGATAAATATCCGGCAGCTACCAATCACTATGCCTTGGCGTGAGGTCAAAATACATTGCTTGAATACTACCGAATATTTAACCGAAATGATGGAGGGCTACGAATGGTTTCTGGCGAAAACCTTTAACGTAATGAACTTGATATCGTTGAAGGAACTGGATAGCTTTTATGAAAATATAGTGACGAAAACCTTTGCTAAAGAGGTCACTCCCGGTGAAGGGATCTCGGCCCTTTCCCCGTAGAATGAGGTGCAGGATATTCCAACTGAATACCACGATGCAAAGCAAAAGTAATCGGCTATAGTGAAGTTATTGCCCTGACGCAAACTTTTTGTCCAAGGGGTCACTCCCGGTGAAGGGATCTCGGCCCTTGCCTCGTCGACTGAGAAGCAGGATATTCCAACTGAATACCACGATGCAAAACAAAAGAGAACGTCCTTACAATAACAGCTTTTTGAAAAGTGTTCCAACAAAATCAGAATAGGTTTGTTTTTAACTTGCATTGATCCGAATCAACGCAGTCCCATCAATTGATCACACCACAAAGAACGAAAATAATGACGTACGTATATGCCATCCGCATTCGCCACTGGGTCCCGTCATTACCCGTTAGGTTAGTTAACTAACGACGGAGCGGGGACTGGACTAGCGCGGATGCAAAACATATACAACATCTACTAGTATATATATCAATATATAATATTTCGCTCAAGGCGTGATAAAATGCAACATCACAGAAATGTACAGCATCACAGAACAATACAGATATCTGGGATCCCCAGGTTTCACAGAGCCACTACTGAAACCCGACGTTCCACTGGTCGTGTGGATAGCCTGTGCAATGAAATCCTAGACCCCTACGGGCGCGGCAAGTTACCCGCCAAAACCTGAAGCGAGGCAGCCCCCTTCAACAACGTGAATGGACCACCCGGCACTTCACGGAATCCGGTAACTTGGGCACCCCTCCTGGGTCAACCTGTACCCCCTACGAGTGCGGCGAATATCCCGCCAATTCTAGAGTGAGGCCCCCTCCGTCTCAATGCCATGAGATGCGGGCTCGTTGCCCTCTAGAACCCGGCTATTCGTGCACCCCACCGTGGGGTAATCCTAGTACAGAAAGTAAAATATACATACAACGGGTACATCGACCTTGACCTGGTCATGCCCCAAAAGAATAATATACAATCAGGCAGTGACGGCAGTCCACATGTCGGACGCTCACCCCGCAATATCAAATGTACATAATACAACCAAATCTGTACTAGCATTGCATCCAGGCTATCCCCCACGACCAATCCGCAACATCACAGCAATACACAGAACATCAACGTGAATGTCACGTTCGCAAATCCGTCTAACCGGGCTATAGCAGTTAGACAGGATTTACCGATCAAGTGACATTCACGGTCGCAGATATAATGTAAATACTGTGAACTAATGTGTTTAAAATATTTGATCGATCAAATTTTACCAAGTGGGCCCCAAGAAATACTGTAGCACTCAAAGAAATCTGGGCCCAAAAAATAATATTCCAAAAACCCTATTTTCCATTCAGGTGCTCTCTATAAAATTTTGGTGCCATGAACAGTCAAGATTGTGGCGGAACCGCGGCCCAAGCATGGGTTTGGCCGCGGTTCCGCGGTGGAAAAGTGGGATCATGCAACTAAAATTTCACAGAATGCTTAGAACTCACTGCACATCATTCTGCAACATACTGAAAAATTTTTGGAGCCAAAAAAATTTCGACAGAAAACCGATATGCATGAAAAACGCGGTTTTGGGATTTTTGCTCGATCGAAACTCTAAACACGTTAAACAAAGCTAGAATAGTTTAATGGCGAGGCTCTGATACCACTGTAAGTGCACGGCGGCGGCCCGGCCGTCAATCCGACGCCGGAATGCGGAAGCGATCATTTACTTTAACTTTTAAAACCGGCACCACCGCGCACTATAAACCCGGATCGTGCCATTAAACCAGTCCTTGCTATCAAGAGAGGGAGGTAGAGAGATATACCGAGCGATCCGTGTCCTTCGGTCTTCTCGACGTCGTCCCGATCTCCCCGCGGAATCTCCGGTCTCCACCTCGTCGCCGGAAGGGCACCACATCGCCGGCTTCTTTTACGGGCTTCCACCTCTGGACCGAGGCAATTCGGGCACGAAGTTGGCGAGTCGACGTGCCCAAGATTTGCTGTAGAATATGTGTAGTGCTCTATGTCTCATTTGGGGTTGTGGAAGTTGCCTTTTTGTGGAGGGATGAAGTAGTGAACCTTTTTCATGGCTTCGGGAATTTTTAGCATGCAAATGAGAAGAAAACGAACCCCTTGCAAAATTTGGACATCCCCCTGAGGGAGTGGCCGGCCCTTGCATGGTCAAGAATGAGAGGAGAGTGTTTGTTGCCCATTGAGAAAAGAGTGAGCCCCCCATATCAAACAAGAGAAGGAAAAAGTGATGATGAAAAGAAATAATCACCAACTAAAACCCACACTCCACCAACTAATCAACAACCATGATTGCTTCAAAAAGTCAAGCAATCATGAACTCAAGATAGTCAAGGGAGGCAAAACCATCATGATCCAACAATATGCAAAGACCCCCTTCCAAAATGCTTATTTGCACAAATGCAAATAAGCCCTCCTCCACCAATCTTCAGCCAATGAAAGATACAAAGAAATATGGCTGAAACGGAAAACAAACTGGCAACTCCAAAAAACTGATCCCGTAATAAATTACAGGAAAACCCCGCTACTGTATATACATACCCGCATTTGTATTCCGACCGAAATACAAATGCAATGAGACAAAATCTACACTGTGCTATACTAGGATCCGGCTTAAACCAAAGACGGCTAGTATTATCCGTCCGATCCTGATCCGTGCAATACCGCACGTATCTGATCGAACCCTGCCATATCTCCATTCGGCCTCTAGTACTAACCGTCCGATCCTGATCCGTGCAATACCGCACGTATCTGATCGAACTCTGCCATATCTCTATACGGCCTCTACAGCGTTTCGCCTGAAACTTGAGTAACTGAATGTGGGGGACTCTAAAGACTCGTCAATACTATGGCTGTGGATTTAACCACTAGCACGTCAGAGGTATTAGCCATACGTGACGGGCTACCAGCTATTGACCAAAAGGGACGTCGATGAGAGAACTCATCCTGACACCCTACTAAGCCTGTCAGTGACAATATCCGTACATTCCGGTCCGTTCGTCTATGAGTATCGCATGGCGGGCCTAGGGGGTTGGTAAAAGTCAGACCCCCAAAAGCGGTACAAGTCGTGTCGGAGTGAAGCCCAGAACACCCTGAGATACTACTGGAATACCTACCAGTAAATCTCCTGCCTTGGCCAAGGACTTCGTGTAAGGGCTCTCCTAGACACAACACGACCTCACCCCCAATACCGGGAGAGGCGAACCCCAAAAGATCCGCTCACTGCCTCCATGTGGCTCGGGACTGTACCCAACTAAAACCTGTTTGCACGTTTCCTTTGAGCGTGGTAGGGTAGTAATCAAAGTACAGTGGGAACTTACAAGAGACAAATGACGATCCTCAGGTCAATGAACTAACCTGTACACATGTCACCAGGGAACTGCTATCTGACGTCAGGTATAAGACCAACTAGCATGTTCCCGGCGAGTCCTGTCCGGTGTACTCATAACCCAATGAGCACCTGTATACATCTTAGGTGAACCAACTGACACCAGTGGCTTGTGAGACCGGCCACCACCCCTCATCAGGGTCTTGACTGTATACACTAGTCTACTCTGGAGTATCGATGCCCTGTCTCGAAACTCCCACGACTAGGGACCTTTTGAGGATATGCTTATAGAATACAAGCTCCCACGTATATGATCGCCCTCATACTGCTGATAGTCAAACAAGAATCCAAGGGGCTCTATCAACGTGCAATAGTGACCTGTCAGGTCACCTAAAGCAGTACACGATGATAAAGATAAACCAGATAGCATACTATCATCTTAAGTAAGACTGTCCTACCGGGATAGGTCCTCCCTCAATCATTGCAATCACGTGCCTGTGATCCAATAATTGACTCAGAGTGCACTATCTCCAACATTCTTGACTCAGGCAAAATGGAGTAGGGGCACATATGTGATATGTGCACGACCGAGGATAATGCGATATGAGATACCGTATTATATTCTCGCGATATTTAGATATGAGCCGGGTCATCGGATCAAGTGTTTATTTGATGAATCGGTACATAATATATTACTCGGTTATATTCGATATAGCCGGATTGTCGGATCAAGTGTTGATTCGATAATTTAATGTATAATAATATATATGATATATTGTATTGCATTATCTAATTTTGGCTCGCTTTATTATTTCATTTTCTCACCGGATAATGCATTGATATATATGCGATATATATTAATTGTATTATTTTCTTTTGTTATAATTATATAATATATATGTGATATATATTATTGTAACATGATATGATTACTAATGCAACATGTTTAGGGGAGATTAAACAAGGTTAGTGTCACGTCCCGAAAGTACGGAACGCGACTGGCACTTAGATTACGAGACGTCTAAAGGCGTATCGTAACCTAAGTCAGCCAAAGCCCAGAAGAATCTAAACCAAAATCAAAAGAGAGTGAAGGAAAAGCTTTAATGAAAATGGTTTTTTAAAATCATTTAGGTTGCATAGAATCCCAAAAAAAAACATCATAAATTTCTGAAAATTCCGGCAGAGTCTCTCCTGTATTTTCTATCCCCTAAAATGGGTACAACAAGATAATAACCCTGTAATCATAAAAATGGCATCCCCAAGCGGGAGCTAGCTCTTCGCCCAAGGCGGATCACAACCACATGTAATATAATAGTAATATCAAGAAAAAGAGCATAAAAGAAGTGCAAAATACCAGAAAACACACGTCGGCTCAAGTGAGCTCGACCCAAAAGAAACCACAAATATACAAATCTCTCAGTCTCATCACTAGGTCGCATATACAATATAAAGTGGTAGATGGAGAATACTAGATACAATGATAAAGCAAAAAGAATTAAAGTGTGCTCGCAACCCACCTACGGGCGATGTCGCGAGTCTGAGCAAAAGAAGCTGATGATAAGATAGCCCGCCGCTACAAGACTGACGGGTCTGACCTGCAAGACACTGTGGCACAACGGGGGTCAGTTGCCAGCTCGTGAGTAAATATAACATCTAATAATGCAATCGTAAGAATGCACGCAATGCACCACAACATGCATGTCCATATGTGATATAATATCTCTAGTATGCATGCACCGGTATGCAATGTCATTATTAAGTCTTTAAGTGTTTTAAATACTAAAGGTATTGAATTCTTAACTTTAGAAAATAAATATCTGTATAATAGCTAAGTACCATCAAGAAATCATCTGAAAACCCGTGTCAAGCATCGACACCAAATAGAAATCATATCTGTCTCAATATCGGGCTCCGTCAGTCCGGATCGGCCCATATCATAAATCTCACGACAACGGTCGGTATCCTCCGGATATCCGCCGCGCCGGACATCACCGGTAGGTAGTCTTCCCCTGCCAGGCTCATCGTCTACAACTCGATCTTCTTGCCCCGGAGTACCATACCGGGCCCACCATGTACCCGAGACGGTTCATCCACTCCTCGAATCGGGTCTCGAAATCCAACAGAAAACATGAAAACTCATGGTGGACGACACATACATCACGAGAAAACCACAACTTTGTTTTAAAAAAAAATGATAAATACAAGCTTTTGTTAAATTCTTGCGGTTTTCCCCAAAAATCCAGAAATCACAGAAAAACTGAAATCCTCAAGAAAATCATAGTGTTCGCATGTTATATATGATAAATGTCTATGATCTCAATGTATATGATGTGAGTTTTGGCTAGAAATCTATGTAGATATGATGGTAATGCGAGGTATATGCATGCTATGCAATTCCATATATCATGTATGAATGCAAATGGCGTTACTAAGTTAAACAGGTTCTTTAGTGCACGTGGCATGGCAATTACCAAAGGCGTGTGTGTCACATGAATAGTGCGCGTGCAGCAGATGCCAGTGGTAATGGTGTTCGTGTCCTATGAATTGATATCGCATAAGTATAGATGAATGTCCATGCAATTTAATATACTGTACGCTATAAGGGTATGCAGTGTACATGAATGGATAAGCTAGCTAACAAAATAAATCTTGCAAAAAGTAGGGTAATCCTAACTACGGGGCGCCTCGCGCCATCCAGACGTTTCCCCCATAGATGAATACATCTACTCACCTGAAATCCCCGCTAATCCGATCCGACCACCGCCTTGCCTTTACGCGCCGTGCCCGATGTTTCCCCGACCGATCCTATATTTGCACAATACCAAGCATAAGATTACAAAACCTAAAACGATGCAAGTCACAATATACAATTATCAACGCTCTCGAATTAAACATAACATACACTCAGTGCGCGGGAAAACGCACGAAAATCGCTAATCGTTAACTAGAATCGTCATTTCGGGGAAATCGGCAAAACTAAAACCCGACTAGACAAAACCCCGCGTTCGCGCACTCTAATAGTCCTATACGAAGCTAATTATATCGTTAACATAACGCAATTTGATCGCATTCCAATTTGCAAAAATCTAGTAAGCAATTTTCTTACCGATTCGATACAAACATCGCAAATTTGTCGATTTAGCGAGCATAACACTACACAATTAACCACTCCAATCAATTAGATAACAAAACCCTAACTTAAATCCAACCACCATGCTACAAACCCTAATTTAAAATCAAATCCTTCTCTTGATTTTCCTAAACAAACATTTACTACTAAACTAATACTTCAAATTTCAATTCTAACATATTTAAACTACAAGTTAACAAAAAGATTAGAATCTTCACCTCACAAGCTTGAACCCTAGCTTGATCAAGTCACCAAGAAGCCTCCTTTCATCAAGTTTTTGAACTAATTTGGGTTGAAGAGAGATTGGATTAGGGTTAGGCTTTGAATGGAGATGGAAATTTGTGAATTTATTGAATTTTTAGCAAGAAAAAGAAGCAAGAAATGAAGTGAGAAATGAAGGGGGAGCTGCTGAAATTCGACCAGCAGGAAGAGGAGGAGGGTGTGGGGAAATTTGGAGAAGTTTCTAGGTCAATAAACACCCCATGTTATCATTTAATACTTTCATGTCAACCTTTTTACAAAAAAACCCATTTTTACTTCATTTTACACCATTTTTCCATTAAATTTTCCACCCTAAAACCAAAAGTTTGCAAGACATGATATAATTTTATCAACACCATATTTTAGCTTATAAAGACTCCTAATTATGAAATTTACCTAATTAAAGTTGTATTTATCCCTAATTTAATGTATTTAAAAAGGCTTAAAATAATAAAAAATAATTAATTACGAAGAAAATTTTATTTAACTAGAAAATTATAAGTGACATTTTAGTGACAAAATTATAGTAATATCTTATCTAAATTTTGTATAATTAGGTCTACAATGAAAAATACCTATTTTGACTTTTTACGGAAAAAGCCGAAAAATTAGCCGATTACCGAAAAACGGCCTAAACGATTTTCGAAGGGTTACAGTTAGGTTTTGATTTGGGTTAGTTCATTCATGAACATTCTAGAAGCTTTTCTTTTGTCATTAGAAAGATATTATGGTTGATATTTTCTTATGACTCATTTTTTAACTCAACCCAAACCCTAGCCCTAGTTAATTCTCTACATGTGTTATCCTTGTAATTCTTGACCATCGTTGCATTATTAATGATATATCATTTCATTATTAATCACAAAAGGATTAATGCATTTTTTCTTCTTCTTCTTCAACCTTGAGCTTTGAAAAAGCTTACTAGATTTTCATTTTGTGATGATTAAGAGTGAGAATTTGATATAAAAAGAAAGCATAAATACTACTCCATCATCCTCATCTAATCTAGCCAATTATATTTGGGTGTTCACCTAATTAGAGTGAGAGAGCTTGAGTTATAGAAACGTCGAGGTAGATCATCGGAGAAAAGGATGACTACAAACTAGCATGGATCGTTCGAGTTGTGGAGCCTCTCTTGAGTCTGGGAGATCGTGGATTGCGGCGAAGAGACTTCTACTCGGAGCTTATGAAGCGAAGGAGTGGACTAAAAAGGTTGTAATCCCTCACTCTTAGTTGTAAAGATGTTTACTTTCATGTGTAACCCTAATAATCTTGCAAAGATCCCGGCTTTGGGTTGTTCGGCACGTCTAAATTTTTATTCGGGCATGGTTGATGCCTTATGAACCCTTGTAAGAGTGCCTAGGAACCCTACAGTGGTATCAAAGCCTAGCTAGAGCATTAGGCGACGTGTATACGAAATTAAAACTCCGATCGAACCCCGAAATATACATAATGACTCCCTCTCTCGACACTTTTTAAAAATGTGTTTTTTTCTGTATTAAAAATACTCAAAAAATTCAGCAGGGAATTATAAGCATTACTTTGGAAAACGAGCAGGTAATTCGTACCGACCGCCGCGGAACCACGACAATACCTTGCTTGCGCCGCGGAACCGCGGCCTTACAGTCGAATTGTGTTTTGGTTTTGGCACAGTAATAACCATAGCTGTTATTGCATATTTCTGGGTATTTTTAATCTGACTCAAGTGTTGAGTGTTCTGGGGATTATTTTGAATTCGTTGATTCGATCGGAAAATTTAATTTCGTTATGTTTTTCGGATATTTTAGAAACTGTTAAAATGTTCGAACGGATATCATTAACTCACTTTTTCCCGGCATGGAAAACTTTCAAGTGTTGAATTTTTCTTGAGTTTAAATCTTTCGGAAAAACGTGAAAGTAACGTGATGGACCCTCTAGAAGAACACAAACCTTAACTCGATTATGTGACCGTCTGAACCGCCTCTAAACCTTAGGGTTTGGGGCAGTACGGCGTGCCACATGTGAGGCGTTGGCTTGACCCTTCTACGGCTGGACCATCGGTACTGTGACGTATTCTGGGATTTTTTGGACTCCGCTCAAGTGTTGAGCTATTTAGGAAATCATGGGTATTTTATTATTCGATCGGAAAGTTTAATATTGTCTATTTATCTGGAATGTGATACAATATGTGGAATTCATATAGTTAGGCATGAAATGCGAAGTATGTGATATTTCGGATATACGATGTCTAAAGTGATTGTGGATTCCAAATGCTGTAGTTTTACACTTTCTTTTCTATGACCGTAAGCGTAGTATGTGGGGTATCGCCGGCTTCGTTGCTATACATCAACGACAATCGGGATACGCATACTTGCTTACGTTGATGATATGAGATGTTATGTGTTGCTGTGATATGTTATATTGGATTGTTGTGTTCTGAATAGCCGGGGGTTTTATGTGAGATGAGGGTTTTTATTTTCATTCATGTAAAATTCATTTGTATGTAATATTCTTTTATTGGGGCACTTCCAGGATGAGGTTGATGTCACCAGTGTATATTATTTATTTTTCCGCATTAGGTAGATCCAAGGAGGGGAGCACAAGTAACCGGGTTCTAGGGTATAGTGGGAGGCCATCTCGAGGAGTCGAGACCGGGTCTCCTAACCCTAAAATTGGCAGAGTTACTTGCAACTCTCGTAGGGGTCTAGGGATGTGGGTTTGGCTATTCATCGCGACCGTGGAATCCGTGTTTTATACAGGCTCGTATTAAAACATGGACATCCTAGTATATCCAATATTTCATATATGTTCTTCTGCTGCAATGTTCTGTGATGAGATCATATTACTGCCTTAGACGAATGCTTATATTATATATATATATGCCGATATATAAATATTACTGCTTTTGTTTCTTCTGTGATGCTTAGGAAGCATAAGCTGATGGGTTTTATTAATGAGATTAATAAAAGAAAAGAAACCTAAAAGATGTTGTAGAATCAAGACTTTATAAAAAGGGTAGCTACAGTTTTTGCTTTGAATAGCGGTATATATGATATACCCTGCACCTTATTCGATGAGGAAAGAGCCGAGATCCCTACACCGGGAGTGACCTCTTTAGCAAAACTGACAGATGCTACAAACTCACGGTTTAGTTTTTGACAGCTTATATAGTTCTTGCTTTGCACAGTGGTATATATGATATACCCTGCACCTTATTCGACGGGGAAAGAGCTGAGATCCCTTCACCGGGAGTGACCTCTTTAGCGAAACTAGAAAAGCCTCAAAAACACTCCTTTTCAAAAATCACATGATTCTACGACGATATCAAGTTCATTACGCTCATGGTTTTCTGAAAAACCTGCGTAGCCCTCCGTCATTTCAGATAGAGACTAGTTAGTATTCGTGCTGCGTTTGTTGACCTTAGCCAAGGCGTGGTGTACGGTAGCTAATTAGTATTTATCTGCTAAAACATGAAATGTGATTGAGTTAGGGTAGTCGTACGACTTTGTTGACCTTAGCCAAGGGTCGTACGGGTGGGTTTAATTCAATTGGGAAATGACGGGTTGAACTTGGCTAGCACTTATGATTTGTTGACCTTAGCCAAGGTCATGAGTTGCTAGGGGCAAAAGCATTATTGGGAATTTCAAGTGTTGAAATTTGCAATGAGATTGCATACCTCCTATGAGATAGTTGGATCCTGATACCCACTGCGAGTAAGAGTTATTCCTGGGAGAGTTTTACACAGGACAATTAGCCGATCAAGTAGGTGTCCAGAAAGGTGTTAACGGGGTTATGCCTCTGGGAAAACGAGGTTTATTTTAATTAAGTCCGTGCGAAAGCACGGGGAACCTCCCTCAAGTACCGACATTGATCTGGCTGAAAGGTTGACGAAATTGTAGGGTGTAATTAATCCCGGCTAATCTTGCCTTTTTAGGGTTTGAAGGAAGGTTTGATAAAACCAGTGAGAGACATCCTGATTAGATAAGATAATAACCAATCTAATCTTGCAAGAGCATACGCTAAAGTGTTTTCTTCTCTCTCTCTCTCTCCAGATAGCGACCATGTCAGGCCATAATCAAGATAATAATATGGATGTATTGACTGAACCCTCTTATTATACTGAGCAGGGGAACGTTGGACCCATTCTATCTTATAAGTGTTATAAGACTGTGTAAGTCCACGTTGCCCACCCCGGTGCTTGCGGGGAGGCGGAAAACGGAATAAAAATCGGATTTTTATCAACTATAGGCAACATGGACTATGCTTTAAGGATCTTTGCTAAACAAAAACTTGCTAAAGCTAACTAATAACTAGCTAAGTGCTAGAAAGGTTATACCTTGGGCTCTAAGTCCTTCTCTCCTTGCTCCTTGGAGTGGTGGATGGAGGTCACCTTGCTCGTCTTCTTACGCCGAAGAAAGATCCACCTGAAAGCCTCAATCTTTGGCTTCAACTCCAAGCTAGAAGTAACTAGGGTTCAAGAAGTGCTAGTCCTTCAACCCTAGATGAGAGTAGAGAAGATCAAGAGAGGGTTTTTCTCAAGCTCAAGTATTTCTCAACACATGAGAGGGAGAGAGCTTGAGAGAGAGGAAGAACAAGAGAGAGAAAAGATATGATAGAATGAGAATAATGTGAGCCATTCTCACTAATATGTATGAATTATTGTAAATAGAAAATTAGCTAGATAATTGTCATGGTTAATCAAGACATGACCATTATCATTTCAATTTGCAAGATCAAAAAGCATCTTCCAAAAGAAATGATGATGGTCAAAGTGTCAACCATAGTCAACAAGTCAAGGAGGTCAAAGGGTCAACAACTATAACCATGCACAATTATTAAACTAATTATCAATTAACAATAATACACACATAAGCATTAGGGTTAATAAAATGATAATAGCCATTAACCCTAATCAAGGTCCTCTCCCTCTGTCTCAAGCAACTGTGCATACGCACCCGCATTCGTGATCCGAGGAACACGAATACAATGAGAAAAACCAATCTCAAATCATATACTAGGATCTCGCTTAAACCAAAGCCCTCTAGTATAAACGGTCCGGACAGCAAACGTGCACAAGTGCACGAATGTGAACGAACCCTGTCGTAAAACCATGCGACCTCTGCTCATTTTGCCTAAAGGCGAATAGCTCTCTGTGTGGGACTCTAAAGACTCGACACTACGCTGGCAGTGGGTTTAACCACAGACCGCAAGCGGCACTAGTTATACGTAACGGTCCCCAGGTAGATGTCGATAAGAAGACTGACGAGGTGAACCCTATCTGAACTCCTACTGAGCCTGTATATCACAATCACCATACAGTCCGGTCTGTTCGTCTGATACATCGCATGGCGGGCCTAAGGGGGCGGTGAACGTCAGTCCCCTAATAGCGGTACAAGTCGTGTCGGAGTGAAGCCCAGAACATCCTGAGATAACACTGGAAACCTACCAGTATATCTCGCTTGCCCTGGCCAGGGACTACTCATGTAATGGCTCTCCTGGACACAGCGCGATGTCAACCCCCAATACCGGAAGAGACGAATCCTGTCTAACCGTCACTGCCTCCAAGTGCTTCGGGACTGCACCCAAAAACTACCTGTTTGCACGACTCCTTTGAGCCGTGGTAGGGTAGTAATCAAAGTGCAGTGGGAACACACTCGAGGCGAAGTGACAGTGTCAAGTCAACGGACTAAGCTGCACTCATGTCACCTGGGAACTGATAACTGACGATAGGTATAATACCAACCAACAGTCCCCGACGAGTCCTGTCCAGTGTACTCGTAACCCAACGAGCACCCGTATACTATCTCAAGTACGACGTACTGACGGCTGTGGGACAGACCGTCTCCCACACTGGGATGAGAAGCGCATACGCTAGTCTACTCCGGAGTATCGATGCCCTGTCTCGATAGTCCAACGACTAGCGACCTGTATAAGGATGTGCTTATAGATCACCCAGCTCCCACGAGTGCGAGCGCCATCACAATGCTGGTGATCAAGCAAAGATCCTAAGGGCTCTACTAATATGTATATTAGAAATTTGCTAAAAGAAACACATGCACATATTAAAGCAGAGACAAACCAAGTAGCATACTACCATTTCGAGCAAGATTGTATATACAACTGTGAATATTCCAAGCTTCCATCAAGTAATATACAAACTAGTATGATACAGTAATGGCCTCTAGGGCATATACACTAACAATCTCCCACTTGCACTAAGGCCATGTACTGGCGTATCGAAGACCTATCATCTCGATCAGCCGCTCGAATTGAGTCTGGGGTAGGGCCTTCGTGAGTGGATCTGCAGTGTTGTTCTCCGTATTTTCTCTCTTTACCTCGATCTCCTGGCAATCTATGATCTCCCTGATCAGGTGATACCGCCTCAAAATGTGCCTGGACTTCTGATAGGACCTGGGTTCCTTCGCTAAAGTTATAGCTCCGTTGTTGTCGCAATATAGCGGTATTGGATCAACAATGGTAGGAACCACCTGAAGCTCCGTGAGGAGCTTCTTCATCCAGACAGCTTCCTTTGCGGCATCGCAAGCAGCTATGTACTCCGCTTCCATAGTTGAGTCAGCAACGGTCTCCTGCTTGGAACTCTTCCAGCAAACCGCCCCTCCATTGAGGGTAAAGACATGACCCGACATGGACTTGGAGTCATCCTTGTCACTCTGGAAGCTGGAGTAAGCAAAGGCCTCAAGCTGGAGGTCTTTTCCGCCATACACCAAGAACATCTCCTTAGTCCTTCTCAGATACTTGAGAATGTTCTTTACCGCTATCCAGTGTTTCTCCCCTGGGTTCGACTGATACCGGCTTACAACGCTCAATGCGTTTGCTACATCTGGTCTGGTACACAACATCGCATACATTATAGAGCCTACCGCAGAAGCGTAGGGTATAATAGACATGCGATCCCTTTCCAAATCAGTCTTGGGAGACATCTCTTTGGAGAGGGTGATCCCGTGACAACCCGGTAGATTACCGCGCTTGGAATCTTCCATACTGAATCTTTTCAGTATGGTGTCGATGTACCTTGACTGTGAAAGTCCCAACATCCTCTTAGATCTATCACGATAGATCTGGATCCCCAGAATGTAGTTGGCATCGCCCAGGTCCTTCATGGAGAACCTCTGCGACAAGAATCCTTTGACTGACTGTAGCATAGGAATATCATTTCCTATTAGGAGAATGTCATCCACGTACAAGACGGGGACTACTACAGTTCTCCCTACAATCTTACTGTAAATGCATGGTTCATCTGGGTTTTTGATAAAGTCGAATTCTTTGACAGTATCATCAAAGCAGATGTTCCAACTCCGCGATGCTTGCTTAAGTCCATAGATGGACTTTAGCCACTTGCACACTCTACCGCTGCTCCCACTCTGAATGAATCCCTCCGGCTGATCCATATAGACACACTCTTCCAAATTTCCATTTAGGAAAGCCGTCTTTACGTCCATCTGCCAGATTTCATAATCGTGGAAGGCAGCAATGGCAAGAAGGATCCGAATGGATTTCAGCATAGCCACTGGAGAAAAGGTCTTGTCATAGTCCAAACCAGGTCTTTGACGAAAACCCTTTGCTACAAGTCTAGTTTTATAGGTCTCAACCTGCCCATCTACACCAATCTTCTTTCTGAAGATCCATTTGCATACTACGGGTTTTACCCCTTCTGGAGCAAAGTCCAAAGTCCAAACTTTGTTGGTGTACATAGACACCATCTCGGCCCGAATTGTATCCAGCCATTTTGCCGAGTCGCCACTCTGGATGGCTTGCTGGAAGCTAGTAGGCTCACCATAATCCATGGTGCAATCCTCTCTATCCCCGTCAATGAGAAAACCGTAGTATCTCTCTGGTGGATGAGACTGCCTACTACTCTTGCGGAGTGGCGCTGGGATGTCCGGTTCTCTTGAAACTTCTGGTTCTTCCAAGCTTTCAGTAATAGCTTGTGGTTCTGGAATTTCTTCCAGTTCTATTGCGCTCCTACTTATCTGATTTTCTAAAAATTCAGTTTCCAAGAAGTGGGCATGCTGAGAAACAAAAACCTTTTGTTCCTCTGCGGAATAGAAAAGATACCCTCTGGAGTTCTTTGGGTATCCCACAAACTTACACAGTACTGAGCGTGCCTCGAGCTTGTCCGCATGCTGCTTTTTTACAAAAGATGGACATCCCCATGTCTTAAGGTACTTGAGACAGGGTTTCTTCCCACTCCATATCTGATATGGGGTGGTAGGCACAGTCTTGGTTGGAGCCTTGTTCAAGAGATATGCTGTTGTTTCTAGCGCATAACCCCAGAAGGATCGCGGTAACTCAGACTTACTCATCATGGAACGAACCATATCCAATAGGGTTCGATTCCGTCTTTCCGATACACCGTTGTGTTGTGGTGTGTATGGGGGAGTAAGCTGAGAGAGAATTCCATTCTCTTTTAAGTAGCCCAGAAACTCGGCACTCAAGTATTCACCACCTCGATTAGATCTTAGTGTCTTGATACTTTTGCCTGTTTGTTTTTCAACTTCATTCTTGTATTCTTGAAATTTCTCAAAGGCCTCGGATTTGTGCTTCATCAAGAAGACATGCCCATACCTAGAGAAATCATCTGTGAAAGTAATGAAGTGTGAATAACCATTTCGCGCATGTGTAGACATTGGACCACACACATCACTGTGTATGAGTCCCAAGAGCTCGCTTGCTCTTTCTCCGTGTCCAGTGAACGGAGTCTTTGTCATCTTTCCCATTAGACAGGATTCACAAGTGGCATAAGACTGATACTCAAACGGATTCAAGTATCCCTCTTTATGTAACTTTGTCAACCGTGTCTCATTAATGTGACCCAGTCTACAATGCCATAAGAAAGCCTGATTTGTTTCCGGAGACTTTCTTTTAAGTGTGTTCTGGACACTGAAGATCTGAGCTTGATTCAATACGTATATACCGTTTTGTAATGTACCTGACCCAATCAGAACTTGATTTAGGTGGATGTTAACTACATCGCTTACAAAAGTAAAATCTTATCCTTCCTTAGAAATTAAGGATACAGATATGATATTACAAGTCGCACCAGGTACATAAAAACAGTTACGCAGAATCAATATCTGCCCAGTTGTTAGTCCTAGATGATATTCCCCTACGGATTCAGCATACATGCTCATTCCGTTAGCAACCCTGAGAGTCATATCACCTTTCCTGATAACCCTACGGTTTCTCAAAGCCTGTAACGAATTACAGATATGAGATCCTGATCCGGTATCTAATACCCAGGAAGTAGGGTTAACTGACATACAGTTCTCTATCACAAACACACCCGAAGCCGAAGCCACAACATGCTTCGAACTCTGGCTACTGGCTTTACAAGCCCTGCAATCCTTCTGCCCATGTTCATTCCCGTAACAATAGGAACATCCCTCTTTTACTACATCTGTTCCTGAAACTTCTGCCTTTCCCTTTCTTTCTACTTCCCTAGTTTCCTTTAGGGTAGTAGGTAGAGACTGATGAACTGAGTCAGCATCTGACCCGTTCTTCAACGTGGTCTTCAGGTCTGAGAGCTCAAAAGAGCTGGTCTCTGTAAGGACGTTGCCCCTTATAGATGACCCAATAGCCAACCTCGCTGGAATCAATTCGTTCGAGGTCTCATATCTTGCGATACGAGATTGCTCTCTATATAAAACTTTGTTATGGAGGAAGATAGAAGCTGAGTCCATATTCTCGTGCTGCCTCTGGTATATACCATCAACTGAGGCTAACACGAGGCACTTGGCTTTCGCACAGTCTTCTTCCGATGTCCTATGGATATTAATATCCGTGACAGGGGAAACTGGAACTGAGACGGCAGGGGTTGGATCAGTCAAGAGGTGTTCAAGCTTGTCCTGGGCAATGGACATCTGGACAGACCTTTGCCAGTCAAAACAGTCAGATTCAGTCATCTTATTATCTAGATGTAACCTAGGTGCGGTCATCTGGTCGCTGCAATTAAGAGAGAGAGAAGAAAATACTTAGCATGATGCTCTTGCAAGTTTAGATTGGTTTTTAATTTATCTAAACAGGATGGCTCCCACTGTCTCTCGAATCCCTCCTGATTGGTCTCGAAAGAGTGTGTTTGTAATTTAACCGCAATCAATAACGGTGTCGCACGTAGCTAGACCGAGATGAGTACGGGTCGTCCTCTGGGAAACGTGGAACCTTTTACTCTTACTTTAGATGTGTTGAAAGAGAGGAGGAAATAAGAATTTTATGAAAAGTTTCTAGATCTACGTTAAGCAAGAATGCAAAAATATAGATCTAGATTATTTTAGAGATTTAGATAATATAATAAGAAGGCTTGTAGGGTTCGTTAGGATTTAGTAGTCATGGACGATTAATTAAAAGTTACCCTTTTTATCCATTAATAGATTTAAAACTAGAACGATGGTGATGCGTGTAGATTAGGGTTTCTGGAGGGAAAAGGAATCCCACTCTTAACCCTTATCTCGACACGGAACTCCGTTCATATCTAGCCTTTACCAAAATAATCATTAATCTAATCTCTAATCACGGTCGGAACTAATAAAGAATTGTTAGCGCGCCCAATTAGGATGTTAATAATTCTTTTGATAATGTTCATAAACTTTATAGGACTTAAAAAGGGTTTAGAGATGTTCATCATCTATTAGCCTACCCTAATCCTACGAACCCTAACAAGCGGAGAATTACTCGCGCATGTTGGGAGAAAAAAAGAAGGAGAGAAAATGCATAATTAAACTACGAAGAAATAGAATAAGAAGAAGAAAGCTACCTTTATTAATCAACAATATCAAGTACACTTTGATTCCTTAGAAAATGATTACAAAAACCTAGTTTGCTTCTCGATCTCTTCTAAGGAGGTAGATGAACCGTTGATGATCAGCCTGGATGCGTGAGCCGTCTGGGACTTCGTGATCTCGTCGGCTTGATACCTTTTCCAAGAGGCTCTCGGTGCCCTTTTATAGTGCAAAGCCAGAATCTTATTGTTGAAAACTTGCTAAAATATAGCATAGATTTACCCCAAAAAATCTTTTTCTCTAATTCCATAATATTGCGGCGGATCCGCGGCAAATGGGGGCTAAGGCCGCGGATCCGCGGCCAATGGGTGAGATCTCTTGATCAAAATTCTTGTGCTTGCATCTTGTGACATGTGGCAATCCTAGGCACCTTCATAATTCAGAAATCTTCTCTCGGTTGCTTCCAGACTTGGTCTCCAAGTTTTGCTTCTTAATTTGGCAAGATTTCTTCAACAGCTTGATTTCTTTGATATATTCTGCATAACAACTTGGAAAATTCTGCACAACAACTCAAATAAGATTTTAGTAGACTTTGTTCTACTAGGATTAGGTCAATAATATTTGCATACATTTTCCTACCAAATGATAATTAAAATATATTAACACATGGAAAATAATGTTTTTACACATAAACCCTCATATGTATAATATATTATAATAAAGTCCTTTTTTAATATGAAAATGGTAGGAAAAATGTAATACAAATGTGCAGTTTTATCAACTGAACAAATACCCCCAAACTTATCTTTGATCGTCCCGAGAAAACTAGTTTATTTAAGAGGAGAAAAAGAAAAAGAGAAAACTAAGCACACTTTCGTAGGCAGACACGATTGCACTGAGCACGTGCAACAAGCCGTTAAACCTCTAGGTGTCCCTAGTAGGAGGAGTGTTGTCTCCTGAGGGTTTTCAGCGGATTACACCCACAAAATCCAATAATAAAAGAAAGATGGTGAAATTTACATATAAAGACAAGAACCATAAAAGAAAGGCCTTGAAAAGAAGAGTTTCCAACTATACTGGCTTTTCAGTTGTCATGAACTCTATCTTAATAGTCATCAAAAAAATGTTAGAAATCAAATCATCCCTCAATAAAACATCGTCTTTATTCTTCATTCCTATCTTTCATCCAAACATTGATCATATAACCCCACGTGTGTGTAAATAACATCCCTACACTTGAAGAATTCAATTCAAGCTATCATACTCTTGTCCATCTACCTTAGTACTTTTTAATTTGATGAATATTAAAGATTTGCTCACACATTTTCATGCGACCGTTAATACTTCTTGAGGTACTAACCGACCGATTACTCATGCGCTTGCTGATTTGGTGATAATATTTTCCTCGTCTTGCACCACCTAAGGCTTAGCAGTGACTCCCAGACCAGTTGGCCTTAGGGCACTAGGTGAAGAGGCACCCTCGCTATATTTTTTTATTGCTGCCTTGGCGATAACAAAACCAGTGTTCATTTTTCTTTTCACCATTTTTATATTTTCTTCATTTTTTTTTCATTTCCTTCATACTTTGGCTTTTAGACAAGAGCATTTCAAGGTATCCTCTACTATCCCGAGTTTCAAGACGTGTGTAAGTGCGTATAGTAGGGTATCAACGTTCAAAATGTTTGGCTTCCAGAATAGAAACTATTTTTCAGACTTATTTTTATCCTCAGATTAGTGACTTCCTTCATCTTACTAACCCTTGGGACAACAGCTCATAACTAATTATTATTAGTTCGTTTAAGAAAACTTCTAATTTTCTTGGTTTTCTTAAATTATTCCTATCTTTTGGATGTAATTTTTCACTTTCTACTCTTTTGTTATAAAAAAAAAAATTTAAAATTTTTGAAATGTTGTGCTTATGCAAAATATGATGCAAATTGATGTGTAAATAAGCACAAACCTCCCCCAAACCTGTTTACAGCAGTGTCCTCACTGATGTCATCCGTTAAGCTCAAAAAAAACCTGTAGACTTGGGAGGAAATTATTGATGGGGACAAGAATATATGAAAGTGAAAATCCTCTCCCAAACTTATTTTAGGCTCACAATTTTGTAAAAATCATTTTCTTTCAAGAGCCAAAATATACCACCCCTCCCCCAAACTTGAGTTAAACATTTTTAATCTTTTAAAATCACATGAGGGGGTCAAGGTTATTGGTCAATGCCAAGCTTTGCAAAGACCGAAGGTCAACACCAACCATTCAAAAATTTTATCGATGAAGCACCAAGGTTGGTGGAAGAACATGTCACCTATTGACGTGGAGAAGTGGGGAGGTGACAAGAGGTGTATTGGAAAAGGATTGCGTCTCAATTTGGAGAAACGACACAGTGATAGTAATGATGGATTACTTGCATTGTCATGATTGTCCAAAAGAGGGGGTGGAGGTCCAATTTCTTCATCTTGGAGTTGATTCATCTCAACACCCGTGTCTTGTAAAAATGCGAGTTCATCAGCGAAAATTTCCTCAAAGCTTTTATCGATACCCCGAAAAATAATGTCATCAGAAAAAATGGGGTGATCGTCAGACTCAATATAAAGTTCCTCATTAGATGTTGACCCGGACAACTCGGTGGAAGAGTAAATGGTTGGGTCAAACAACAACATATGAAAAGAGTCTGTATCATGAGGTTGATCAAATTCGCTGCTGTCGACATCCATTAATTCGACAGAACACACATGAGCATAGGGTTCGGAGGGTTCACTTCCCAACTTGTAAATGTTAAGCTCAATTGACTTCTTTCCAAAGGATAGGGTCATAGAGTCGTTTCTACAATTAATTACTGCGTTGGAAGTGGCCAAAAAGGGTCGACCGAGTATCACCGGAATTTGATTGCGTGGGTTTGCTACAGCTTGTGTATCTATAATGATAAAGTCTACAGGGAATATGAATTCCCCGACTTTGATTAACACATCCTCTAGCTCACCCCTTGGTTGTGTGATAGATCGATCGGCCATCTGAAGAATGCAATGCACAGGTTTTAACTCTCCGATCCCTAATTGCTCATACACAGAATACGGAAGCAAGTTAACACTAGCACCTAGATCGAGTAGAGCACGATTGATATTTTTACCCTCAATAGAGATTGAAATTGTAGGACTTCCGGGGTCCTTTCGTTTCTTGGGAAGTTGTTGTGTAAAAGTTGTGCTCACATTACTCGCAAGGAAAACTTTTTTAGGTACTTGAACTTTTCTCTACCTAGTGCACAAGTCCTTTAGGATTTTCGCATATGACGGAACTTGTTGAATAGCATCTAGGAGAGGAATGTTTATGTTAACTTGCTTAAAAATTTCCACAATCTTCTCCATTTGTGGACTTGGTCTGTTGCCCCTCAACCTGTTTGGATAAAGTGCTTGATCAATAAGTTTTGGGTCCAACGTTTGTGGAGAAGACTGTGGCGACGGATTCGATCCCAAAATTGGAGTGGGCATCGACTTAGATAGATTTGGCGAAATGTTCGAGCCTTGGGGAAAACGGATAATAGACTCGGATGAAGGTGGGAGACTAGACGAATTAGGGGAAGAAGAAGAAGAAGAAGGGGTATCAAATGTGTCGCTATCATCAAATTGCTCACCCACTTGGTTATTCAGCACTCTCCCCGATCTCAACGTAGTAATGGCATTCACATTATGACTTTGTGAATGGCCAGGATTCGGTAGGGGTTGAGATGGGAGTTTTCCTTTCTCTTTCGCACTCATTGCGGCGCTTAACTGTGCGATTTGGTTTTCTATTGATTTAATACTCTCACCATGGGAGGAGGAGTTTTTCGTTAGGGTATCAATAGAAGACCTTATCTCAGACGAATTTTGCATGGATTGTTTCATGAACATATCCAAAGTTTGTGCAAGTGAGTTGTCAGTACCGGCCACTTGTGGTGTAGAAATGTTGGCCGGATTTTGGAAATTTTGTGACTGAACGGGGGGCTGATTCTGTGGTTGTGGTTACTGTGGAGGAGGTCTTTGATAATTACTTTGTTGGTTTTGATTCCAAGCAAAGTTAGGATGATTCCTCCATCCTTGATTATATGTGGAAGAATAAGGATCATTCTAGGTCGCTGCTGAAAAGCAGCATTAGCTTGAAACGATGCATTCATAGGACATTCTTCCGTTAAGTGTGAAGGATCCGAACAGCAACCACAGACAGTCTTAGGAAGCGTGACCTGATTTAGGGAAAAAGATGAGAACTTGTTTTCAATAGCATCGAGTTTCTTCTGTATCGCTGCCATTTCGGCTTTCACTGCGATAGAAACATCGAGCTGGTGAATACCTCCCTTAGTTGAAGGTGGTCTTACGCTTTCCCACTGCAACGTGTGTTCAGCAAGGTCTTCCAGATATTTCCATGCTTCACCGTCATCTTTAGACATGAAATTGCATTGACACATTGTTTCAAGCATCTGCTTTGTCGCTGGATTAATGCCCTCATATATAATCCGACATAAATCCCATCTTTGTATTCCGTGATGGGGGCATTGGACAAGCAGATCTTCGAAACGTTCAAAGCACTTCCAAAATGGTTCATTGGGAAGCTGGGTGAACTGGTTGATCTCGCTCCTAACATGTGCTGTCTTATGATTTGGGTAAAACTTCTTAAGAAATGCTACGACGAATTCATCCCAATTAGCGATAGAGTGTGCGGCAGTATTATAAAGCCATTTTTCTGCCAAGTCGCACAGTGTGAATGGGAGAAGACGTAAGCGCATAGCATCTAAGGTCAATTGTGAAGTACCCATCATTGCGCATACGTTTTCGAATTTGGTGATGAAAACGTACGCGTCTTCCGATTCAAGCCCGTGAAATTTGGGCAGCAGATTGATGTAGTGGGGTTTAATCTCGAAATTATCCCCGTTAGGTGGTGGAAGAGATAGACAGGTAGGAAGAGGACCACGAATAGAATAGCATCTCTCTTGGAGAGAGATGCGCGGTGGATTCTGCTCACCTGCGGGCGGTGGCAGCGTGGTGTTATAATTAGATGGAGTGCCGTCCATCACGGTCATGGTGTGTGGTGGGGGAAAAGAAGATGAAGAAGTACCGACTTCGGCGTCGATAGCAGGAACGCGGACAAGACGGGCACTAGGATCCCGTGTCCAGCCAAGCATGCACTAAGCGGGTTTAGTGCAAGTGGCAGCGTGTGTGTGATTTAAAATTGGCTTGTTTTGAAAAAGTGGGACTCAAGACAAATCTCCCTAATATGCACAAGCAACCCTAGAACTAAGGTTACCTAGGTCAGTCTCTAGACCGCTCCTAGACTTCCAAAGGACAAGCCGAAGGATCAATCCTCTACCGCCTCCGTACTACCCTTGTAGCCAGATAAGTGCCAGGTAAGTGGGAAGGAACCACGTCGTGGGCCTAATTAAAAACCACTAGCCTTTGTCACACTTGCCTAGGCACTACAAAAGTAATGTGGATAAACGATAGATTACCCACGACCTTCCTCTGTCCTTAATGAGCGCGACAGTCCTTAGAGTCTGGTCTAGATATTTTTTTAATTAATGAAGGGTTGATCTATATGCTTGGTTTGTGATTTGTGGGGCTTATGAAGGGTGATGAAATCCCCACCTAATCTTGATTTGGTCCTTGCCCCTTAAAGATCCGTATTAAAATATGCAAAAACAAACCGAAAAACAAAACTTTGCAAAAAGATTTTTGAGCGGTGATATTTTGCAAAGAATCCTGCAGAAAATAGATTTTATTGGATTTTAGAGGGGAGAGAAGGGAGTTAGAATCTTACCAGAGAAGTGTGAACCCTATATCTCCTATTTCCTCAAGTCCGTGACTCCAGATTTCCTCGCAAAAATTCACACAATAATCGTTAAATATACAATTTGCAGTTTTGTTTTAATAATGATATGACTCGTCTAAGAATTCAACACAAATAGTAAAAATAAAAAATTACGCACGTTTCCCCGGTAACGGCGCCATTTGATTGGTCTCGAAAGAGTGTGTTTGTAGTTTAACCGCAATCAATAACGGTGTCGCACGTAGCTAGACCGAGATGAGTACGGGTCGTCCTCTGGGAAACGTGGAACCTTTTACTCTTACTTTAGATGTGTTGAAAGAGAGGAGGAAATAAGAATTTTATGAAAAGTTTCTAGATCTACGTTAAGCAAGAATGCAAAAATATAGATCTAGATTATTTTAGAGATTTAAATAATATAATAAGAAGGCTTGTAGGGTTCGTTAGGATTTAGTAGTCATGGACGATTAATTAAAAGTTACCCTTTTTATCCATTAATAGATTTAAAACTAGAACGACGGTGATGCGTGTAGATTAGGGTTTCTGGAGGGAAAAGGAATCCCACTCTTAACCCTTATCTCGACACGGAACTCCGTTCATATCTAGCCTTTACCAAAATAATCATTAATCTAATCTCTAATCGCGGTCGGAACTAACAAAGAATTGTTAGCGCGCCCAATTAGGATGTTAATGATTCTTTTGATAAAGTTCATAAAGTTTATAGGACTTAAAAAGGGTTTAGAGATGTTCATCATCCATTAGCCTACCTTAATCCTACGAGCCCTGACAAGCGGAGAATTACTCGCACATGTTGGGAGAAAAAGAGATGGAGAGAAAATGCATAATTAAACTACGAAGAAATAGAATAAGAAGAAGAAAGCTACCTTTATTAATCAACAATATCAAGTACACTTTGATTCTTTAGAAAATGATTACAAAAACCTAGTTTGCTTCTCGATCTCTTCTAAGGAGGTAGATGAACCGTTGATGATCAGCCTGGATGCGTGAGCCGTCTGGGACTTCGTGATCTCGTCGGCTTGATACCTTTTCCAAGAGGCTCTCGGTGCCCTTTTATAGTGCAAAGCCAGAATCTTATTGTTGAAAACTTGCTAAAATATAGCATAGATTTACCCCAAAAAATCTTTTTCTCTAATTCCATAATATTGCGGCGGATCCGCGGCAAATGGGGGCTAAGGCCGCGGATCCGCGGCCAACGGGTGAGATCTCTTGATCAAAATTCTTGTGCTTGCATCTTGTGACATGTGGCAATCCTAGGCACCTTCATAATTCAGAAATCTTCTCTCGGTTGCTTCCAGACTTGGTCTCCAAGTTTTGCTTCTTAATTTGGCAAGATTTCTTCAACAGCTTGATTTCTTTGATATATTCTGCATAACAACTTGGAAAATTCTGCACAACAACTCAAATAAGATTTTAGTAGACTTTGTTCTACTAGGATTAGGTCAATAATATTTGCATACATTTTCCTACCAAATGATAATTAAAATATATTAACACATGGAAAATAATGTTTTTACACATAAACCCTCATATGTATAATATATTATAATAAAGTCCTTTTTTAATATGAAAATGGTAGGAAAAATGTAATACAAATGTGCAGTTTTATCAACTGAACACCTCCTCAAACCACAAAGGAAGAATTAGTCGGGATCAATCCCACCGTACAATACTTGCTTAACCGTTCAGCCAGGCCAGTGTCGGTACTTCGAGGGAGGTTTTCCAACGCTTTCGCGAAGTTCCTTAATTATGTAACCTCTTTTCCCTGTGGGCGTAGCCCCGCTAACACCTTTCTAGACACCTACTTGGTTTATAGCATTGATCGTTAAGTGAGAAAGTCCCCGAGGAGTAGCATATACTCACAGTAGGATCGGGATCCAAATATCATCGCATGATGAAACCGAAGGAATCCTACCAGAATCATCACACTCCAAATGGTATGCAGCGCTAGCAAGTTTCAGTACTTTTGAAACTCCCGATGTGGATTTTTGCCCAATGCTCTTATGACCTTGTCGAAGGTCAACAAATCATAAGTCACATGTCAAGTTCTACCCGTCATTATCCAGGTTAATTTGAACCCACCCGCACATACCCTTGACGAAGGTCAACAAGGTAGTACGACTGTCCCAAACCAACGCATCTATCTATGCTACATATGAACACCCAACAGCTACCAATCACTATGCCTTGACGAAGGTCAACAAACATAGCTTGAATACTATTGAATATCCATACGAAATGACGGAGGGCTACGAATGGTTTTGGCGAAACCGTGAACGTAGTGAACTTCATATAATCGATGGAACGAGATAGCTTTTAAAAGGAGTGGTTCAAGCTCCGCGTTTAAAAGTTTAGTTTTGAAAAGAACCGAGTGGTTTTCAAAGTGTTCCAATCGATTTATACTTGGTTTATTTTCTTGCATTAGTTCTTTTAATGCGTCCCATCATTTAATCCTACCATTGCAGAAAACAACCAAAATATGACGTACGCTTATGCCATTCGCATTAGCCACGGGGCCCGTCATCACCCGTTAGGTTACTTAACTAACGACAGAGCGGGGGCTGGGCTAGCGTGGCTGTAAAACATAAGCAACGCCTAAATAGTTATCATATATAAATATATAGCAATGATAGACATTACAGATCACAGATGAATACATTGGATATACTAGGAATCCGCAATCCGTTCGAGCGTGCAACGAAAAGCGGATTACACGGTCGCGGTGAATAGCCAATACCCCACCCAAGACCCCTACGGGTGCGGCAAACTACCCGCCAAGTACCCGAAGCGAAGCAACCTCCCTCACCACCGTGAGTAGGCCACTCGGCACTTCGAGATACCCGGTAGTTTGTGCACCCCTCCATGGGTCTATCCTAGGAGCAAAAACAGTAAAAAGAATTATACAATGACGGCTACAACCCCGACCCGGTTGTGCGGCCAAACAAATAATAATATTACATCAATTTACATATTACAAATGAATGAAAGAAAAGCAACACTCATCTCACGTCCATCCCGGCTATTCACCCGCGACAATCCAACCCATTCATATACACAAACCAGTATCAAACACAGATCACAGAGATGTATAACCCCGACTAATCGACATATAGCGATTAGCCGACGTTCAATACATGCAAACATTACAGATATAACCTTTATAGTCAAAGTGTATTGAAGTTCGAAAAAAATACGGATTTATAGGCCCCCAAAAGTAAATTTCTATTCTGGAAAATCTGGGCACAAATGAACCATCTGAAAAATCCTAAAACCAAGCCAGAAATACACTGCACCAAACTCGACCCAGTGACTCACCAAGACGGCCGCGGTTGCGCGGCAATAGCTTGCTATTGCCGCAGAACCGCGGCACGTTGGTCGATCCACTTGCTCGTTTTTGGTGGCAATCTTTAAAAAACCCTGAGACGATTTTAGGAGTATAACAAATTTTGTTTTGACCAGAAAAAATTTTAACAGAAAACTAGGGTTTTGAAATTTTGGTTTTTCGATTTTTCGGTTTCGAACTTCGACACACTTCACTGCTTAGCTAGTTTATGTTTAGTTAGGCTCTGATACCACTGTAAGTCCACGTTGCCCACCCCGGTGCTTGCGGGAAGGCGGAAAACGGAATAAAAATCGGATTTTTATCAACTATAGGCAACATGGACTATGCTTTAAGGATCTTTGCTAAACAAAAACTTGCTAAAGCTAACTAATAACTAGCTAAGTGCTAGAAAGGTTATACCTTAGGCTCTAAGTCCTTCTCTCCTTGCTCCTTGGAGTGGTGGAAGGAGGTCACCTTGCTCGTCTTCTCACGCCGAAGAAAGATCCACCCGAAAGCCTCAACCTTTGGCTTCAACTCCAAGCTAGAAGTAACTAGGGTTCAAGAAGTGCTAGTCCTTCAACCCTAGATGAGAGTAGAGAAGATCAAGAGAGGGTTTTTCTTAAGCTCAAGTGTTTCTCAACACATGAGAGGGAGAGAGCTTGAGAGAGAGGAAGAACAAGAGAGAGAAAAGATATGATAGAATGAGAATAATGTGAGCCATTCTCACTAATATGTGTGAATTATTGTAAATAGAAAATTAGCTAGATAATTGTCATGGTTAATCAAGACATGACCATTATCATTTCAATTTGCAAGGATCAAAAAGCATCTTCCAAAAGAAATGATGATGGTCAAAGTGTCAACCATAGTCAACAAGTCAAGGAGGTCAAAGGGTCAACAACTATAACCATGCACAATTATTAAACTAATTATCAATTAACAATAATACACACATAAGCATTAGGGTTAATAAAATGATAATAGCCATTAACCTTAATCAAGGTCCTCTCCCTCTGTCTCAAGCAACTGTGCATACGCACCAGCATTCGTGATCCGAGGAACACGAATACAATGAGAAAAACAATCTCAAATCATATACTAGGATCCGGCTTAAACCAAAGCCCGCTAGTATAAACTGTCCGGACAGCAAACGTGCACAAGTGAGCGAATGTGAACGAACCCTGTCGCAAAACCATGCGACCTCTACTCATTTTTCCTAAAGGCGAATAGCTCTCTGTGTGGGACTCTAAAGACTCGACACTACACTGGCAGTGGGTTTAACTACAGACCGCAAGCGGCACTAGCTGTACGTAACGGTTCCTAGGTAGATGTCGATAAGAAGACTGACGAGGTGAACCCCATCTGAACTCCTACTGAGCCTGTATATGACAATCTCCGTACAGTCCGGTCTGTTCGTCTGATACATCTCATGGCGGGCCTAGGGGGGCGGTGAACGTCAGTCCCCTAATAGCGGTACAAGTCGTGTCGGAGTGAAGCCCAGAACACCCTGAGATAACACTGGAAACCTACCAGTATATCTCTCTTGCCCTGGCCAGGGACTACTCGTGTAATGGCTCTCATGGACACAGCGCGATGTCAACCCCCAATACCGGGAGAGACGAATCCTGTCTAACCGTCACTGCCTCCAAGTGCTTCGGGACTGCACCCAAAAACTACCGGTTTGCACGACTCCTGTGAGCCGTGGTAGGGTAGTAATCAAAGTGCAGTGGGAACACACTCGAGGCGAAGTGACAGTGTCAAGTCAACGGACTAAGCTGCACTCATGTCACCTGGGAACTGATAACTGACGATAAGTATAATACCAACCAACAGTCCCCGACGAGTCCTGTCCAGTGTACTCGTAACCCAACGAGCACCCGTATACTATCTCAAGTACGACGTACTGACGGCTGTGGGACAGACCGTCTCCCACACTGGGATGAGAAGCGCATACGCTAGTCTACTCCGGAGTATCGATGCCCTGTCTCGATAGTCCAACGACTAGGGACCTGTATAAGGATGTGCTTATAGATCACCCAGCTCCTACGAGTGCGAGCGCCATCACAACGCTGGTGATCAAGCAAAGATCCTAAGGGCTCTACTAATATGTATATCTGCAATATGCTAAAAGAAACACATGCACATATTAAAGCAGAGACAAACCAAGTAGCATACTACCATTTCGAGCAAGATTGTATATACAACTGTGAATATCCCAAGCTTCCATCAAGTAATATACAAACTAGTATGATACAGTAATGGACTCTAGGGCATATACACTAACAGACTGAACAGAAAATATGAGAATATCCGGATTCTCACGCCGCCCAAACGGAGAACATGCATTTTGATGCACCTTCTTCGGGTGTGTTAGTTTTTGAGAACTGTTTCTCAGTTCAACCTACGTCCTGGGTATTAGATACCGGATCAGGATCCTACATATGTAAATTGTTATATGGGCTATGGAAAGGTAGAGAACTGGGAAAAGGTAATCATTCCATTCAAGTAGGGAATGGTGCAAGTATCGCAGCCAAAACAGTTGGTGAATATCACCTAGTATTACCAAGCAGTAGTACACTGATTCTGAATGAGTGCTATTATATACCGAACATGATGTGCAACATTATATCAATTTCTTTATTAAGTAAAGAAGGATATAATTTTGTAGTACATGATAATGTTATGAACATATTCCTAAATCAAAAGTTGATTGAATCAGGCTCGTTACATAATGGCATATTCGTTCTCAATCAAAATACAGTCCTTAATATACAAAACACACACAAGAGGAAGAGTTCAGAAATGAACGAATTCTTCTTATGGCATTGTAGACTTGGTCATATCAATGCGACATAGCTAGCTAAGTTACATAAGGATGGATATTTGAATCCGTTCGAATTATCATCTTATGATACTTGTCATTCATGTCTCAAAGGCAAAATAACCAAAACTCCATTTAGTGGACACGGAGAAAGAGTTACGGAACTCTTAGGACTAGTACATAGTGATGTATGCGGTCCTTTGTCTATGCATGCCAGGAATGGTTCTTCCTACTTCATTACATTCACTGACGATCTCTCTAGATACGGACATGTGTTCCTGATGAAACACAAGTCTGAAGCTTTTAAGAAATTCAGAGAATATAAGCACGAAGTAGAGAACCAAACGGGCAAAAGTATTATGATCCTTCGATTTGATCGAGGAGGAGAATACTTGAGCAATGAGTTCCTAGATTATCTAAAAGAGAATGGGATTCTCTCTCAGCTTACTCCTCCTTATACACCACAGCACAACGGTGTATCGGAACGGAGGAATCGCACCCTATTAGATATGCTACGCTCTATGATGAGTACAGCTGAGTTACCTATTTCCTTCTGGGGTATGCGCTGGAGACAGCCATATAACTATTTAATAGAGTTCCAACTAAATCTGTGCCTACCACTCCATATGAGATATGGAATGGGAAGAGACCATCTCTTAAAAGAGTTAAGATATGGGGTTGTCCGGCCAATGTTAAAAAGCAAAATCCGGACAAGCTCGAGGCACGATCAGTTCTTTGTAAGTTTGTAGGATATCCAAGCAATTCATATGGATATCTATTCTACCACAGTGAACAACAAAAGGTGTTTGTTTCTCAACATGACACCTTTTTAGAAAAGGAATTTCTCGCAAAAGAAATTAGTGGCAAAGAGGTAGAGCTGGAAGAGGTTCCAGCACCACAAACTACAACTGATGATTTATTGGAGCCAGAGGATTCAGTAGAACCCGACGAACCCCGGCCTCTCCGCCGATCAAGCAGGGTTTCTTATCCACCTGAGAGATACTACGGTTTTCTCATTGATGGTGGGAGCGAGGATTGCATCATGGAAGATGATGACCCGACTAGTTTCGAGCAGGCCATCACGAGTGGTGACTCTGTGAACTGGCTTGATGCAATGCGATCTGAGATGGAATCCATGTACACCAACAAAGTATGGACTTTGGAAAATGCTCCTGAAGGGGTAAAACCCATTGGGAGCAAGTAGATCTTTAAAAAGAAAATTGGTGTAGATGGAAAAGTTGAGACTTTCAAAGATAGACTTGTTGCAAAGGGTTTTCGTCAATGACCAGGTGTGGAATATGACGAAACCTTTTCTCCAGTGGCTATGCTTAAGTCCATCCGGATCTTACCTGCCATTGCTGCATACCATGACTACGAAATCTGGCAAATGGATGTTAAGACCGCCTTTCTAAACGGTGATTTAGAAGAGTGCGTGTACATGACTCAGGCAGAAGGCTTCGTAGATAGTGGGAGCAGTGGAAAGGTGTGCAAGCTGCTTAAATCCATTTATGGGTTAAAGCAAGCATCGCGGAGCTGGAACATCTGTTTTGATGTTGTAGTCAAAGAGTTTGACTTCATCAAAAATATAGATGAACCTTGTATTTATAAGAAGGTTGCAGAGACTAAGGTTGTATTCCTTGTATTGTACGTGGATGACATACTCTTGATAGGAAATGATGTTACTATGCTACAATCAGTCAAGCTCTTCTTATCACAAAGATTCTCAATGAAAGATCTAGGTGATGCCTCCTGCATATTGGGAATTATAATATATAGAGATAGATCTAAACGGATACTGTGATTGTCCCAATCCAGGTACATTGACACCATACTAAAAAGGTTTAGTATGGAAGAATCCAAGCGTAGGAACCAACCCACGATCTCTGGACCCACTTTCTCCAAAGAGATGTCTCCCAAGACAGATTTGGAGAGAGCTCACATGCAAGGAATACCCTATGCTTCGGCAGTAGGATCTATCATGTATGCGATGCTATGTACCAGACCCGATGTAGCATACTCACTAAGTGTAGTGAGTAGGTATCAAGCAGATCCTGGAGAGAGTCACTGGATAGCAGTGAAGAACATTCTCAATTACTTGAGAAGAACTAAAGAGATGTTCTTGGTGTATGGTAACGGAGAACTCCAGGTGGAGTCCTTTATCGATTCAAGCTTCCAAAGTGATAAGGACGACTCTAAGTCGCACTCGGGATTTGTCTTTACCCTCAATGGATGGGCGGTATGTTGGAAGAGTTCCAATCAGGATACCGTTGCAGACTCGACGATGGAGGCTGAATACATCGCTGCCAACGATGCTGCCAAAGATGTTGTCTCGATAAAGAAGTTCATTAGTGAACTTGGTGTGGTTCCATCCATTGAGCATCCAATACCTCTGTATTGTGATAACAATGGAGCTGTGGCTTTGGCCAAGGAACCCAGGTCCCATCAAAAGTCCAGACATATTCTGAGGTGGTATCACCTGATCAGGAGATAGTTGAACGCCGGGAGATCGAGGTCAGGAGAGTAGATACGAAGGACAACACTGCGGATCCACTCACGAAGGCCATTCCCCAGATACAGTTTGAGAGATTATTCGGGATGCTAGGTATGAGATACTACAGCAGCTGGCCTTAGTGCAAGTGGGAGATTGTTAGTTATGTATATGCCCTAGAGGCCATTGTTGTACATATGATGTATATTATAATGGATGCTTGGATATATATATATATAGAGGACTTTCTTGCTCGTCATGATAGTATGCTATTTGGTTTTCCTTTATCTTAACATGTTGAATTATATTAGTTTACTGTCTTACTCTCACAAGTTGATAAAGCCCTTAGGATCTGTACTCGACTACTGGGACTATGATGAGATCATACTAGTGGGGCCACGGTAGTCGATGAGTACATCCTATAACAGTTCCTAGTCGAGGGTGTGTCGAGACAGGGCATCGATACACCAGAGTAGACTAGCGTATACGCATCTTAACCCATATGATGGGCGATGGATGATCCCATATCCATCGGTGTTTTGACATCAGAGATGGTGTACGGGTGCTCAGTGGAGACTGGGTACACTGGACGGACTCGCCGAGAACTCCCAGATGGTGATATACCACACGTCAGATGGCAGTTCTCCGACGACACTGGTACAGGGTAGTCTATAGACCTGAGATCGTCATAGAGTCTTGTGTGATTCCCACTGTGCTTTGATTTCCACCTTACCACGTCCAAGAGGGCGTGCAAAACGGTGGCTTTTGGGTGCAGTCCCGAATCACATGGAGGCAATGAGCGATAGGAAGGGATTCGACTCTCCCGGTATAGGGAGTTGATGTTGTGCTGTGTTCGATTGGCTATAACTCGAAGTCCCTGGCCAGGGATGATATAGAGATTTACTGGTAAGTGTTACCAGTAGTTTCTCGACCCGTTATGATCCTCACATCGACACGACTTATCGGTTACTAGGGTCTGACGTATACCACCCCTAGACCAGATATGCAACATATCAGACGAAGAGACCGGACTATACGGGAGTGTTACTGATTGGATCACAGGAGAATGTACAGGCTAGCTTGTTGATCTTCTGATCGCTCGATACCTTGGTGGCTGTTACGTTTAGCTGACCACTTGCATCTTGTGGGTGTTTGATATGATCATCACCTGCTACCGGCGTATTGACGATTCTTTAGAGTCCTACACAGAGGTTTCTTGACTCAGGCAAAACGGAGTAGGGGCACATATGTGATATGTGCACGACCGAGGATAATGTGATATGAGATATCGTATTATATTCTCGCGATATTTAGATATGAGCCGGGTCATCGGATCAAGTGTTGATTCGATGAATCGGTACATAATATATTAGTCGGTTATTTTCGATATAGCCGGATTGTCAGATCAAGTGTTGATTCGATAATTTAATGTATAATAATATATATGATATATTGTATTACATTATCTAATATTGGCTCGCTTTATTATTCTAAGTCTACGCTAGCGCCCCGGCAGTCTACAGACGCCAAATGCGGAACAAAAAACTTTTAACTGGCGCTATCGTATACATTAACCCGGATCTGCCATTATTGCTAAACTAACAAACTGTAAAGAGTGTAGAAAGGTTATACCGAACGATCCGAGTCCTTCGTTCTTTAACCATCATCCCACGCTCCGTTGCGGCTGCTCCGATCTCGTTGATCTCCGATATCCTCGTCGAGTTGGCACCACGTCGACGATTCTTTAAACGGGCTCCCGCCTCTGACTTGAGGCAACTCGATCGTCAAGTTTGCTAAAAGAGACGACCAAGAATGTGTAGAAAATGAGTAGATGACTTTGTCTCACTTCGTCCAAGTCTGTGGACGATTGGTTAATGAAGTTGCCGAGGGAATCGGGTGATGGAATGAAATGAACTGTAAAATTCCATGCACCCCAAATACTATCATATCTTTTACAAATGAAATCAACAACCAAGTGACAGTGAGAGAGAGGAGAGGGGGCCGGCCTCTTATAGCAAAGAGGGAGGTGATCGTAGGAGAGGGGGGGTGACCACAAGAAAAATATCATGTGTGAACACATGAAAATATCAAGCATAAAGATCTTAAGGAAAACAAGAATGTTTAGAAATCAAAGCATGAGTCACAAGACACCTCTCCATTTCTAGAACCTTCTAGAAGCTTCTAGAAGCATGACTCACTCTCATCCAAGAAAAGATAAATCCGTCTTTAACCGAATGTTAAAAGACGGCTGATAGAAAACTGGAAACTGGCAACTTCCAAAAGTGATCCTGAAACGACTTTCAGGATAACCCCGAAACTGTATAAATATACCCGCATTTGTATTACGACCGAATACAAATGCAACTGAGACAAAGATATTATACCTACTCAATATAATACTCGGATCCGGCTTAAACCAAAGCCGACCAGTATCATCTGCCCGAAAAATAACACGTGCGTAAACGCACGTGCATTTTCCGAACCCTGCCATAAAACCATACGGCCTCTACAACGTTTCGCCCGAACTTGGGAAACTGTCTGTGGGGGACCCTAATGACTCGTCAGTACCCTGGCAGTGGGTTTAACCACAAACCGTCAGCGGCACTAGCAATGCGTAACGGCTGCCCATGGACTGACCTCAAGGGATGTCGATGAGCGCACTCATCCGGAAAACCCTACTGAGCCTAACAGTGACAATGTATATACAGTCCGGTCCGTTCGTCTATGAGTATCGCATATCTGCCTAGGGGGCTAGTAACGTCAGACCCCCAATAGCAGTATAAGTCGTGTCGGAGTGAAGCCCAATCACACCCTGAGATACTACTGGAGTACCTACCAGTAAATCTCCTGCCATGGCCATGGACTTTGTGTAATGGCTCTCCTAGACACAGCACGACCTCACCCCCAATACCGGGAGAGACGAATCCCCTGCCGATCCGCTCACGTGCCTCCATATGGCTCGGGACAGTACCCAAAAACTACCTGTTTGCACGACTCCTTTGAGCCGTGGTAGGGTAGAAATCAAAGCACAGTAGGAACTCACACGAGACAAATGACGACCTCAGGTCGATGAACTAACCTGTACACATGTCACCAGGGAACTGCTATCTGACGATATGTATAATACCAACTAGCAGGTTCCCGGCGAGTCCTGTCCGGTGTACTCATAACCCAATGAGCACCTGTATACATCTTAGGTGATCCAACTGACACCAGTGGCTTGTGAGACCGGCCACCGCCTCTCGTCGGGGTCTCGACTGTACACACTAGTCTACTCCGGAGTATCGATACCCTGTCTCGAAACTCCCACGACTAGGGACCACAATTAAGGATATGCGTATAAACCACCCAACTCTCACGTATATGATCTCCATCATACTGTTGGTGGTAAAGCAAGATCCTAAGGGCTCTATCAAAGTGTAACATGTAATCAGTCACCTGATCATGTACACGACTGATAAAGGCAAACCAGATAGCATACTATCATCTTGAGTAAGACTGTCCTACCGGTATAGGTCCTCCGCAATCATTGCAATCACGTACCTGTGATCCAATAATTGACTATGAGGGCACTATCTCCAACAATCTTCCACTTGCACTCAAGGCTAATTATTGCGATGTCGACTACTCACAGCCCGTGTGAAACCGAACATCCAACTCCTCTACTAATCAGTATCACAAAGCCCGTTTGTAAAACTATTGTATTCGAGAAATAGCCTTAGTGAGTGGATCCGCCTAGAAGTTTCTTTCTATATCTCTCTTAATCTCAAGTTCGTGGAGAAAGCCATCTCCCGAAACGAGTAATACCCGTCTTAGAATATGTCTGGGTATCTGATGGGACCTAGTTCTTAAATGAACTCCAAATCCAAACTTCTTAGACTGTATCGATCACTGAACCTAATCAGTATCCGGCACCATGCCACCCACAGTATCCTCTTGGACCACCTGTCCACAATACTGTCCCTCTTCGTCAGAGGGAAAACTATAACTCTGACAATCACTCTGTCAACCATGTCACCTTTGAAGCTTGGAATGATAACCGTCTCCCGAAGGAGGCTGCCGTCATCAAATCCGTAGAACATGTACTTATGTTCTAAAACTGCTTCCTTATGTTTCTCCAGGATTGGATTAATACAAACTTATTGCATTTAGTGCAAAATCAACATTTGGTGTGGTACTTGACATCTCATGATTGACTCAATTGCCTAAGCAAGTGATCTGCCAATCATGCACATCCCTCTCCCCTTTAGTCTGTAAGACACCTTTAGAGAGGGTGACTCCATCACCGGCAGGTACACCACCATGCTAGGAGTCAACTATTCCAAAAACCATTAGAATATCTGTCAAAGTACCCACATTGGGAAACTACCCAAATCCTGATCTAAAACCATAGATCTAGAAACCAGAATGTCAAATATTATATCCATATCCTGTCTGGAGAAACAACTGTGTGACGACCACAGTACAACCGATCGTAGTATAGGAATTTTACTTCCTACTCTGTGTATGTCATCCAGATACCATGACATCACACCCTACTACCTTCTTAACAGATCCATCCCCTATTCTGATTGAAGTCAAACCCATGACTGTCACATCAAAATTAGATGATCTATCTCCGCTATTACTGCTCAAGTCTATAAATAGACATAAGCTACTTGCCCACTATGCTTCCGCTGCTCCCACTGACTACGACAACCCTTCTACCGGGTCTCATAGCCTGGAACAACAGTAGTGTCAAGTCTTGGTAGATAAGAACCTCCCTGTCACCGTCCTTGAGGCTACCGAAGTACCTCTCGGGTGTCTGAGGTTACCTATCATATCTGCGGAGTGGCTATTGGAATGTCAAACCTGATTGAATATATAGGTCGTATTAAATTTTCCGTAATCGTTCGCGGTTCTGGAATAACTTCCAGTTCTACCATACTCCCACTATTGTTTTCTGAAAAAGATCCATTTTACTAAAACTGTGGCGAGTCAAGAACAATATCACTATTGATCTTCCAAATGGTAGAATATCAACCCTCGTCATAACCAGGGTCAACCCACAAACAGCCATTACAGAACTGTGCCCTGAGTTATCCAGAGTCTGGTTTTAAGCATAAGCTGGATAGCTCCCCGTACCTTAATATCTTTTAAGGTACGATCTATTCTATATCCAATATAGAAACTTTGGCACTAATTTAATTGGAACCAGATTCAAATCATGCAACTGTCTCCAGTGCATATCAACTTAATGGAAAAAGGCTAATCAGCATTACTCAACTTAGGAATCCATCCAATTATGAGTAACCTGAAAGAGAAACACGTTTCTCAAAACCATCACTATCATCTGAATACCAATCACAAGAATCTACATCTTCGATCTCTTTGAAGAATCCCGATACTTGTGATACCTGGTTCTCTACTTTATTCTTATACCCACAACTTCTCAAAACTTAGACCTTGTATTTCTACGAAACACTCGTCTAAATACTAGAGAAGTTATAAATAAACAGAACATAGTACGAGGACCTACCCCTTTGTCCTGATGGACACTGGACAACATACAATACTCTGTATAAGTCCGCTGAGTTAAACAAATCAAAACCTGTGCGTCGTAGGTTGAAAACTGTACCCTGGTGATTTCCTCAAATATCACAAATTACAACGAATTCCGATATAATGAGGATGATCACCTAATTCCCAATATCTTACTCCCACTCATCATCTGTAAAACCATACAGATATGAGAATGAAACCTGGTAAATACATACCCCTGGAGTAAGTGTCTAATCGGGAAAACAGGTTTTCTTTAACAATGCACTGAAACATGAAAATGTTTCGTAGGGGTATCCTGGTATTCATAGCAATGCCTCTTCCATAATCGAATTCATGACTTCAACCGTATATTTTATTGCCATCTCTCCAAATCCCTTTATTTGTTTTTAGTCGTTACCTTCTGTACACCATCGTTAGGCTAAATGGTTTTCTTCCTTCCCTACCGTTCGGCACCAGCCTATGGTTTGGAAGAAGACTATCCAGTAAGCATAATAGGTGTACCCTCCTAAACCAAGGAGTACTCGCATCTTGAGAGAAGGTGATGATAAAAGACAACTGAATAATACCTTATTCTTTTAAAGGTGAAATAGGAGTGGCGATGAAGTACGTGGTTTTGGTCGTGAATGATATCAGTCGCAATTTACTTTGCCCTCTTTCTAATCCCTTTATTTTGTCTTTACATATTACCTTCTGCACACCCTACTTAGGCTAATTGGTTTTCTTCATTCCCTACCTTTCGGTACCAGCCTATGGTTTGGAATAAGACTATCCAATAAGCGTAATAGGTGTACTCTCCTAAACCAAGGAGCCCTCGCAACCTGAGAGAAGGTGATAATAAAAGACAACTGAATAAACCAATTCTATTTCTCCTGAACCTGGATCCATCCTCGAAGAAGTCCCTTCGAGTTCGCATATAACCATACGATGGATCTATCCAATGGAAGTGGATATCCGTAGTAATACGGGTGTTCTGAGAAATTCAAAGGGTAAAAGAAGGAGTGGCAATGACTTATGCAATATAGACAATCCAAAAGCCAGTATTTTAAGAAGGTTCGGTCAACCTGGTCACTGAGTCATAGTCTAGGGTCGGTCAAAGGTCGCTGCCAAAGAGAGAGAGAAAAGAAACACTCTGCGTGCACTCTAACCTAGATCAGAATGGTTATCACTTTATCTAATCCGGAAACCTCCCACTGTCCTGTCAAATTCTCCTCCAAACCTAAAGAAGAATCAATCGGGATCACCCGAAGAGTAAATCAACTCATCAGTGGGAATCGGGATCCAACTCTCATCGCATGATAACGTGATGGAATGCATCCACATTACTCATACTCCAGAAGGTATGCGCATACTTGGCAAGTTTCAGTTTCATTAGAAACTCCCGATATTATTTATGTCCCATGCTCTTATGATCGTGACTAAGGGCCAACCCATCATAAGTCACATGTCAAGTTCTTCCCGTCATTATCTTGTTAATTTGAACCCACCCGTACTCGCCCTTGACTAAGGGCCAACAAGGCTGTACGACTGTCCCAAACCAACGCAGCTATCTATGCAACATGTGAACACCCCAGCAGCTACCAATCACTATGTCCTAGCTAAGGGCTAGACAAACATAGCTTGAATACTACTGACCATTCATATGAAATGACGGAGGGCTACGGCTGGTTTTTGGCGAAAAACCTTTAACGTAGTGAACTTGATATCGCTGAAGGAACCTGATAGCTTTTTAAAATATAGTGGCGAAAACCTGTGCTAAAGAGGTCACTCCCGGTAAAGGGATCTCGGCTCTTTCCTCGTGGAATGAGGTGCAGGATATTCCACTGAATACCGCTATTCAAAGCAACTTGTAATCGACTATAGTGAAGTTATTACTCTGACGCAAACTTCTGCCCAAGGGGTCAGTCCCGGTGAAGGGATATCGGCCCTTGCCCCGTCGAATGAGGTGCAGGATATTCCACTGAATACCGCTATGCATAACAAAAGGAAACGTCTTTGTAACAACACTTTTTAAATTTGTTCCAACAACAGCAAACAAGTTTGCTTTACTTTGCATTGATCAGAATCAACGCAGTCCCATCATTAATCACACCAGAAAAGAACGAAAATAAAATGTACGTATATGCCATCCGCATTCGTCACTGGGTCCCGTCATCACCCGTTAGGTTACTTAACTAACGACAGAGCGAGGACTGGACTAGCGCGGGTGTAAAACATATACAACATCTAATAGTATATAAACCAATATACAATAATCGCTCCAGGCGTGATAGTATGCAACATTACAGAAAAGTAATAAGCATCACAGAACAATACAGATAATCTGGGATCCCCGGGTTTCACAGAGCCGCTGCCGAAACCCGACGTTCCCCTGTCGTGTGGATAGCCTGTGCAATGAAACCTAGACCCCTACGGGTGCGGCAAGTTACCCGCCAAAACCTGAAGCGAGGCAGCCCCTTACAGCATAGTGAATGGACCACCCAGCACTCCACGGAATCCGGTAATCTTGGGCACCCCTCCTTGGGTCAACCTGTACCCCCTACGAGTGCGGCGAATAGTCTGCCAATTCTAGAGTGGGACCCCTCTGCCTCTCAAAGCCATGAGATGCGGACCCGTTGCTTCTCAGAACCCGGCTATCCGTGCACTCCGTCTCGGGGCAAAACCTAGTACAGTAATGAAAAATAGTACAATAGGTACATCGACCGCAACCTGGTCGTGCCCCAAAAGAATATTATACAACAGGCAATGACGGCTGTCCACAAGTTGGACGCTCGCCCCGCAATATCAAATGTACAAATAAACTCAAACTGTACTACCATTGCACACTGCTATCCACCACGACAAATCCGCAACATCACAGCACAAAACAGAACATCAACGCGAATGTCACGTTCGCAAACCCGTCTAAAAGAACTATAGCAATCAAACGCGGTTTACCGATCAAATGACATTCCCGGTCGGAGATATAATGTAAGCACTGTAAACTAACATGTTTAAATTTCGATCGACCAAATATCAAGAAGTGGGCCCCACGACTTACTGGTGAACAGTAACAAAACCTGGGCCCAAAATATATATACCAAAAACCCCAAAATCCAACAGAGAACCCACTGTACAAATTTGGGAGCATGAGCTCACCAAGTGGCCGCGGATGCGCGGTCAAACCATGGGTTTGACCGCGTTTCCGCGGCGGTTTGGTGGAGTCACGTGCCCAAATTTGGTGGGGGTTCTTAGAAAAGCCTGCACACATTTCTGAGACATGTAGAATAATTTTACGAGATCATTTGAAATCGACAGAAAATGTGAGCATGGAATTTTGTAGTTTTCGATTTCCGGTTCGATCGATGTTTTTAACGCGTTAGCACAAGTTAGCATAGCAAAATGGTTAGGCTCTGATACCACTGTAAGTCTACGCTAGCGCCCCGGCAGTCTATGTTGCGCCACGGCAGCGCCACGGCCTCTTGCTCGAGGCCAAAATGCGGAATCAAAAATTTTCCTTACTCGGAAACCGGCGCTACCGCGGACAAAGAAAACCCAGATCGTTTACCATTAACCTAAGCTAGCTAACAAGAGAGGGGAAGAGAAGTATACCGACTGATCCGAGTCCTCCGGTCTTCATCTCCATCGTCCCGATCTCCCGCGGAAAGTGTTGCCTCCACATCGTCGCCTCCTCGCCGGAAAGGGCACCACATCGCCTTCTTCTTTTACGGGCTCCCGCCTCAATACCGAGGCAACTCGCGCATGAAGCCGGCAACTCGACATGCTCAAGATGTGCTGTAGAATGTAGTGTAGAAGATGCTTGTCTCTTTTTAGGGTTTGTAGTTGCCTTGATGGAGGAATGGGATTAGGAAAAATGGTGCTTTCATTTTTCCAAAACAAGAAGAAGAAGGAGATGAAGAATTCCTCCCAAAACTAAGATGAACTCTCTCATTCTTTTTCTTTCTCTCTTTTCTTTTTCTTCTTTTCTCTTTTCTAATGAAAAAACTTATCATCTCTAATGAGAATGGTGGAGGAGAGGTTATGAAGCATGAAGGGAGGTGAGTGTAGGAAGTGAAAAGAGGTGACCACATCCTAGACATAAAAACATCAACCATGCTTTTCTTTCCATCAAAACCATACCCTTTCCAATCTCATTTAATGCAAGAATCATGGATGAAAAGATGCTACACATATCATAATGAATAAGTGCAAGAAACCCCCTCCACAAAAGTTATTTGCACAATTGCAAATAACCCCCTCCATCGGAAAAGTCCGGCCGGGAAAGAACAAAGGAAAACCGGCCGGAACGGAATGCAAACTGGCAACTCCAGAAAACTGGTCCCGTAATAAATTACAGGAAAACCCCGATACTGTGCATACACACCCGCATCTGTATTCCGTCCGGATACAAATGCAATGAGACAAAATCTACACTGTACTATACTAGGATCCGGCTTAAACCAAAGCCGGCTAGTAATATCCGTCCGATCCTGATCCGTGCAATACCGCACGTATCTGATCGAACGCTGCCATATAACCATACGGCCACTAGTACAAAACTGTCCGATCCTGATCCGTGCAATACCGCATGTATCTGATCGGACCCTGCCATATCTCCATACGGCCTCTACAGCGTTTCGCCCGAAAGCTTGAGTAACTGTAAGTGTGGTGGACTCTAAAGAATCGTCAATACTATGGCTGTGGATTTAACCACTAGCAGGTCAGAGGTATAAGCCAATACGTGACGGGCCACCAGCTATTGACCAAAAGGGATGTCGATGAGGAAGCTCACCCCGACACCCTACTGAGCCTGTCAGTGACAATATCCGTACAGTCCGGTCCGTTCGTCTATGAGTATCGCATGTCGGGCCTAGGGGGTTGGTAAAAGTCAGACCCCCAAAAGCGGTACAAGTCGTGTCGGAGTGTAGCCCAGAACGCCCTGAGATACTACTGGAATACCTACCAGTAAATCTCCTGCCTCGGCCGAGGGCTTTGCGTAATGGCTCTCCTAGACACAGCGCGACCTCACCCCCAATACCGGGAGAGACGAACCCCTGAAGATCCGCTCACTGCCTCCATGTGGCTCGGGACTGTACCCAACTAAAACCTGTTTGCACGACTCCTTTGAGCCGTGGTAGGGTAGTAATCAAAGCACAGTGGGAACTCACACGAGACAAATGACGATCCTCAGGTCGATGAACTAACCTGTACACATGTCACCAGGGAACTGCTATCTGACGTCTGGTATAAGACCAACTAGCAGGTTCCCGGCGAGTCCTGTCCGGTGTACTCATAACCCAATGAGCACCTGTATACATCTTAGGTGAACCAACTGACACCAGTGGCTTGTGAGACCGGCCACCGCCCCTCGTCAGGGTCTCGACTGTATACACTAGTCTACTAATGGAGTATCGATGCCCTGTCTCGAAACTCCTACGACTAGGGACCATTTAAGGATGTGCTTATAGACTACCATCTCCCACGTATATGATCGCCATCATACTGCTGGCAGTCAAGCAAGAATCCTAAGGGCTCTATCAACATGTAATAGCGACATGCCAGGTCACCTAAAACAGTACACGATGATAAAGGTAAACCAGATAGCATACTATCATCTCGAGTAAGACTGTCCTACCGGGATAGGTCCTCCCTCAATCATTGCAATCACGTGCCTGTGATCCAATAATTGACTCTGAGGGCACTAACTCCAACAATCTCCCACTTGCACTCAAGGCTAATTATTGCGATGTCGCATACTCACAGCCCGTGTGATACCGAACACCCAACTCCTCTACCAGTCAGTCTCACAAAACTCGTTTGCGAAACTATTGCGTTCGAGGAATAGCCTCAGTGAGTGGATCCGCTGTGATGTTTCTTTCTATGTCTCTCTATATCTCAAGTTCGCGGAGAAAGCCATCTCCCGAAAAGAGCAATACCTGTCTTAGAATGTCTGGATGTCTGATGGGACCTAGCTCATAAATGAACTCCAAATCCAAACTTCTTAGACTGTATCGTCAACTGAACTTAATCAGTATCCTGCGCCATGCCACCCTCAGTATTGCCTTGGACCACCTGTCCAAAATACTGCCCCTTGTCAGAAGGAAAACTATAACTCTGACAACCTCCTTGTCGTCCATGTCACCTTGGAAGCCTGGAATGATAACTGTCTCCCAAATGAGGCTGTCGTTATCATATCCCTAGAACATCCACTTATGTTCTAAGACTGCTTCCGACTGTTTCTCCAGGATTGGATCAATATCAACTTATTGCATCTAGTGCAAGAACAACATCTGGTGTGGTACTTGACATCTCATGATTGACTCAATTGCCTAAGCAAGTGATCTGCCAATCGTGAGTATCCCTCTCCCCTTTAGTCTATAAGACACCTTTAGAGAGGGTGACTCCATCAACTGCAGGTACACTACCATGCCAGGAGTCGTCCATTCTAAATACTCATAGAATGCTTTCAAGGTACCCAGATTGGGAAACCACCCAAATCTAGATCTAAAACCATAGATCTAGTAACCATTATGTCTGATATAATATCCAAGTCCTATGTGGAGAAAACACTGTGTGAAGACCAAAGTATAACCGATCGTAGTATAGGAATATCACATCCTACTACCTTCTCAACAGATCCACCCCCTATTCTGATGACGTCAAACCTATGACTGTCACATCAGAAATAGATGATCTATCTCCGCTACATCTGCTTTAGTCTATAAATAGACATAAGCCTGATGACCACCAATGCTTCCGCTGCTCCCACTGACTACGACAATCCTCTGCCAGAGTCATATAGACGTGCACTTCCAAAGCTAGTTTAGAACGACGCTATACTCATCCTCCTGTCGGGTCTCGCAGCCTGGAACAACAGCAATGGCAAGTGTGGGTAAACAAGAACTTCCCTGTCACTGTCCTTGAGGCAACCGGAGTACCTCTCGGGTGCCTGAAATTACCCACCGTATCTGCGGAGTGGCCAATGGAATGTCAAATCAGATTGAATCTTTAGGTTCCTTATCAAATCTTCAGTAATCGTTTGCGGTTCTGGAATCACTTCCAGTTCTACCATACTCCCACTACTGTTTTTGAAAAAACCATTTTTAATAAAACTGTGGCGAGTCTAGAACAATATTTCTATTGATCTGCCAGATGGTAGAAAGTCAACCCTCGTCATAGCCGGGTCAACCCACAAACTGCCATTACAGAAACGTGCCTTGAGTTGTCCAGTGTCTGGTTTTAATCATAAGCCGGACAACTCCCCGTACCTTAACATCGTTAAGATATGAACTGTTCTATATCCAATATAGAACCAGAGGCACTGATTTAATTGAACCAGATTCAAATCATGCAGCTATCTCCAGTGCATGTAAACTAAATGGAAGGAGGCCGATCAGCGTTACTCAACTTAGGAATGCTTCCAATTATGAGTAACCTGAAAGAGAAGCAATTTCTCTTTATCATTACTATCAACTGAATACCATACACAAGTATCTACATCTTCGATCACTTTGAAGAATCCCGATACTTGCTATACCTGGTTCTCTACTCTATTCAAATACCTATAACTCCTCAAAACTTAGACCCTGTGTTTCCACGAAACACATGTCTAAGAACTAGAGAAGTCATAAGTAAACCGAATATAGTACGAGGACCTACCCCTCCATCCTAATGGACCTTGGACAACATACAATACTCTGTATAAGTCCGCTGAGTCTAACAACTCTTTCACTGTGTGTCGTAGGTTGAAAACTGTACTTATGGTTAAGAAGAATTACACCGCTGTTTAATGCTCCTTACCTAACCATCCACTGATATAGGTAAATGTCATCGACATAATATCAAAAGGTATATCTCACTCTATGAAAATAGACGTACAGATATAACAATTTGAAATTGGTGCACAACAGCGGATATTCAAAACCAAATATTTGCCGACCGGCAAACAACCCAGGTGACTTCCTCAAATAATGAGGATGATCACCTAATTCCCAATAACTTACTCCCACCCATCATCTGTAAAACCATACAGATGTGAGAATCATACCTGGTAAATACATACCCTGGAGTAAGTGTCTAATCGGGAAATCAGTTTTCCATTAACAGTACACAGTGAAACTGAAACATTGAAATGTTTCGGTGGGGTATTCCGGTATTCTTAGTAATGCCTCATCCATTATCCAGATTCACAACTGTAACCGTATATCTCTTTGCCATCTGTCCAAATCCCTTTATATGTCTTTAGTCATTACCTTCTGTACACCCCATTAGGCCAAATGGTTTTCTTCCTTCCCTACCGTTCGGCACCAGCCTATGGTTTGGAAGAAGACTATCCAATAAGCATAAAAGGTGTACTGTCCTAATCCTAGGAACACTCGCAATGCGAGAGAAGGTGAAGATAAAAGACACCTGAATGTACTTTATTCCTATTTCTCCTGAACCAGAATCCATCCCCGAACTGGAACAAGTTCCTTTCGAGTTCGTATATAACCATACGATGGAGTATCCAATAAAATGGGATCTTCGTAGTGATACGGAGTGTCCTGGAGAAATACAAAGGTGATTTAGGATTGGCGAAGAAATACTTGGTTTGGTCGTGAATATCAGTCGCAATTTACTTTGCCCTCTTACTAATCCCTTGCTTTGTCTTAATCTTAATACCTTCTGTACACCGTTTAGGCTAACTGGTTTTCTTCATTCCCTACCCGTCGGCACCAGCCTATGGTTTGGAAGAAGACTATCCAATTTGCGTAATAGGTGTACTACTCCTAAACCAAGGAGTACTCGCAACCTGAGAGAAGGTGAAAAGAAAAAGACAACTGAATAATCCTATTCGTTTTCTCCAGAACCAAAAACCATCCTCGAAGTCCTTCGAGTTCGTATATAACCATACGATGGTTTTGTCCAATGGAAGTGGACGTTCGCAGTAATGCGGGGTGTCCTGGAGAAAAAGGGTAAAAGTAGGAGTGGCAATAAGGTCTGCAACTCTGACAATCCAAAAGCCTGTGTTAAGAAGGTTCGGTCAACTTGGTCACTGAGTCATAGTCTTAGGGTCGGGTCAATGGTCGCTGCCAAAGAGAGAGAGAAAAGAAACACTCAGCGTGCACTCTAACCTAGATCAGAATGGTTATCACTTTGTCTAATCTGGAAACCTCCCACTGTACCTCAAATTCTCCTCCAAACCTGAAAGAAGAACTAGTCGGGGTCACCCGAGGAGTAAACTAACTCATCAGTGGGAATCGGGATCCAACTATCATCGCATGATAACTTGACGGAATCCACTCAAGTCACCACACTCCAGAAGGTATGCGCATGCCTGGCAAGTTTCAGTTCTTTTGAAACTCCCGATGTTTGTTTTTACCCCTAGGACCCAAGTGACCTTGACAATGCCAACAAATCAAAGAGTCCTAGTCAAGTTCTACCCGTCATTATCTTGATTGCGTTAAACCCACCCGTACGAGTCCTTGACAATGCAAACAAGACCGTACGACTGTCCTAACCAATCCACTTATCCATGTGACAGAAAAGCATTACATAGCTACCGAACACTACGCCACGGCAATGCACGACAAACGCAGCACGAATACTAAGTAACACTAATCTGAAATGACGGAGGGCTACGACTGGTTTTTGGCGAAAAACCTTTAACGTAATGAACTTAATATCGTTGAAGGAACTGGATAACCTTTTAGAAAATATAGTGACGAAAACCTTTACTAAAGAGGTCACTCCCGGTGAAGGGATCTCGGCTCTTTCCCCGTAGAATGAGGTGCAGGATATTCCAACTGAATACCACGATGCAAAGCAAAAGTAATCGGCTATAGTGAAGTTAATGCCCTGACGCAAACTTCTGTCCAAGGGGTCACTCCCGGTGAAGGGATCTCGGCCCTTGCCTCGTCGACTGAGGAGCAGGATATTCCAAATGAATACCACGATGCAAAACAAAAGTGAACGTCCTTGCAATAACAACTTTTTGAAAAGTGTTCCAACAACATCAGAATAGGTTTGTTTATCTTGCATTGATCCGAATCAACGCAGTCCCATCAAATGATCACACCAATAAAGAACGAAAATAATGATGTACGTATATGCCATCCGCATTCGCCACTGGGTCCCGTCATCACCCGTTAGGTTACTTAACTAACGACAGAGCGGGGACTGGACTAGCGCGGATGCAAAACATATACAACATCTACTAATATATATACCAATATATTATATTTCGCTCAAGGCGTGATAAAATGCAACATCACAGAAATGTACAGCATCACAGAACAATACAGATATCTGGAAGCCTCGGGTTTCACAGAGCCGCTGCTGAAACCCGACGTTCCCCTGGTCGTGTGGATAGCCTGTGCAATGAAAACCTAGACCCCTACGGGCGCGGCAAGTCACCCGCCAAAACCTGAAGCGAGGCAGCCCCCCTCCAGCACCGTGAATGGACCACCCAGCACTTCACGGAATCCGGTAACTTGGGCACCCCTCCTGGGTCAACCTGTACCCCCTACGAGTGCGGCGAATAGCCCGCCAATCCTAGAGTGAAGCCCCCTCCGTCTCAATGCCATGAGATGCAGGCCCGTTGCCCTCTAGAACCCGGCTATCCGTACACCCCTCCGCGGGGTAATCCTAGTACAGAAAGTAAAATATACATACAACCGGGTACATCGACCGCAACCAGGTCATGCGCCAAAAGAATAATACAAACAGGCAGTGACGGCAGTCCACATGTCGGACGCTCGCCCCGCAATATCAAATGTACATAATACAACAAAACTGTACTAGCATTGCATCCAGGCTATCCCCCACGACCGATCCGCAACAACACAGCATAAACATAGAACATCAACGTGAAAGTCACGTTCGCAAATCCGTCTAACCGGGCTATAGCAGTTAGACCGGATTTACCGATCGAGTGACATTCACGGTCGCAGATATAATGTAAATACTGTGAAAAAATGTGTTTAAAAATATCCGATCGATCAAACAATTAACAAGTGGGCCCCCAAGAAAAACTGTAGCACTCACAGAAGACCTGGGCTCAATTTTAATATTCCAAAACCCCTAATTATAGCCCAGAAGCCCACTGGAGAAATTCGAAGCAGTGACCCCACCAACCTGCGGCGGAAGGGCGGCACAAATGGGGTTCTTGCCGCGCTTCCGCGCTCCTGTTGAGTGATCACTGTCTCGAATTTTTCCAGAGTTCTTAGAACTCCCTGCACATCATTCTGAGACCACCTGAAAAATTTTTAGACTTCAAAAAATTTCAACAGAAACTGATGTGAAGGAAAAATACGGTTTTTGGAATTTCGGTCGATCGGAACTGAAAAACACATTAGAACAAGCTAGGAAAGGTTAATGGCGTGGCTCTGATACCATGTTGCGCCACGGCAGCGCCACGGCCTCTTGCTCGAGGCCAAAATGCGGAATCAAAAATTTTCCTTACTCGGAAACCGGCGCTACCGCGGACAAAGAAAACCCGGATCGTTTACCATTAACCTAAGCTAGCTAACAAGAGAGGGGAAGAGAAGTATACCGACTGATCCGAGTCCTCCGGTCTTCATCTCCATCGTCCCGATCTCCCGCGGAAAGTGTTGCCTCCACATCGTCGCCTCCTCGCCGGAAAGGGCACCACATCGCCTTCTTCTTTTACGGGCTCCCGCCTCAATACCGAGGCAACTCGCGCATGAAGCCGGCAACTCGACATGCTCAAGATGTGCTGTAGAATGTAGTGTAGAAGATGCTTGTCTCTTTTTAGGGTTTGTAGTTGCCTTGATGGAGGAATGGGATTAGGAAAAATGGTGCTTTCATTTTTCCAAAACAAGAAGAAGAAGGAGATGAAGAATTCCTCCCAAAACTAAGATGAACTCTCTCATTCTTTTTCTTTCTCTCTTTTCTTTTTCTTCTTTTCTCTTTTCTAATGAAAAAACTTATCATCTCTAATGAGAATGGTGGAGGAGAGGTTATGAAGCATGAAGGGAGGTGAGTGTAGGAAGTGAAAAGAGGTGACCACATCCTAGACATAAAAACATCAACCATGCTTTTCTTTCCATCAAAACCATACCCTTTCCAATCTCATTTAATGCAAGAATCATGGATGAAAAGATGCTACACATATCATAATGAATAAGTGCAAGAAACCCCCTCCACAAAAGTTATTTGCACAATTGCAAATAACCCCCTCCATCGGAAAAGTCCGGCCGGGAAAGAACAAAGGAAAACCGGCCGGAACGGAATGCAAACTGGCAACTCCAGAAAACTGGTCCCGTAATAAATTACAGGAAAACCCCGATACTGTGCATACACACCCGCATCTGTATTCCATCCGGATACAAATGCAATGAGACAAAATCTACACTGTACTATACTAGGATCCGGCTTAAACCAAAGCCGGCTAGTAATATCCGTCCGATCCTGATCCGTGCAATACCGCACGTATCTGATCGAACGCTGCCATATAACCATACGGCCACTAGTACAAAACTGTCCGATCCTGATCCGTGCAATACCGCACGTATCTGATCGGACCCTGCCATATCTCCATACGGCCTCTACAACGTTTCGCCCGAAAGCTTGAGTAACTGTAAGTGTGGTGGACTCTAAAGACTCGTCAATACTATGGCTGTGGATTTAACCACTAGCAGGTCAGAGGTATAAGCCAATACGTGACGGGCCACCAGCTATTGACCAAAAGGGATGTTGATGAGGAAGCTCACCCCGACACCCTACTGAGCCTGTCAGTTACAATATCCGTACAGTCCGGTCCGTTCGTCTATGAGTATCGCATGTCGGGCCTAGGGGGTTGGTAAAAGTCAGACCCCCAAAAGCGGTACAAGTCGTATCGGAGTGTAGCCCAGAACGCCCTGAGATACTACTGGAATACCTACCAGTAAATCTCCTGCCTCGGCCGAGGGCTTTGCGTAATGGCTCTCCTAGACACAGCGCGACCTCACCCCCAATACCGGGAGAGACGAACCCCTGAAGATCCGCTCACTGCCTCCATGTGGCTCGGGACTGTACCCAACTAAAACCTGTTTGTACGACTCCTTTGAGCCGTGGTAGGGTAGTAATCAAAGCACAGTGGGAACTCACACGAGACAAATGACGATCCTCAGGTCGATGAACTAACCTGTACACATGTCACCAGGGAACTGCTATCTGACGTCTGGTATAAGACCAACTAGCAGGTTCCCGGCGAGTCCTGTCCGGTGTACTCATAACCCAATGAGCACCTGTATACATCTTAGGTGAACCAACTGACACCAGTGGCTTGTGAGACCGGCCACCGCCCCTCGTCGGGGTCTCGACTGTATACACTAGTCTACTAATGGAGTATCGATGCCCTGTCTCGAAACTCCTACGACTAGGGACCATTTAAGGATGTGCTTATAGACTACCATCTCCCACGTATATGATCGCCATCATACTGCTGGCAGTCAAGCAAGAATCCTAAGGGCTCTATCAACATGTAATAGCGACATGCCAGGTCACCTAAAACAGTACACGATGATAAAGGTAAACCAGATAGCATACTATCATCTCGAGTAAGACTGTCCTACCGGGATAGGTCCTCCCTCAATCATTGCAATCACGTGCCTGTGATCCAATAATTGACTCTGAGGGCACTAACTCCAACAGTCTACAGACGCCAAATGCGGAACAAAAAACTTTTAACTGGCGCTATCGTATACTTTAACCCGGATCTGCCATTATTGCTAAACTAACAAACTATAAAGAGTGTAGAAAGGTTATACCGAACGATCCGAGTCCTTCGTTCTTTAACCATAATCCCACGCTCCGTTGCGGCTGCTCCGATCTCGTTGATCTTCGATATCCTCGTCGAGGTGGCACCACGTCGACGATTCTTTAAACGGGCTCCCGCCTCTGACTTGAGGCAACTCGATCGTCAAGTTTTCTAAAAGAGACGACCAAGAATGATGTAGAAAATGAGTAGATGACTTTGTCTCACTTCGTCCAAGTCCGTGGACGATTGGTTAATGAAGTTGTCGAGGGAATCGGGTGATGGAATGAAATGAACTATAAAATTCCATGCACCCCAAATACTATCATATCTTTTACAAATGAAATCAACAACCAAGTGAGAGTGAGAGAGAGGAGAGGGGGCCGGCCTCTTATAGCAAAGAGGGAGGTGATCGTAGGAGAGGGGGGGTGACCACAAGAAAAATATCATGTGTGAACACATGAAAATATCAAGCATAAAGATCTTAAGGAAAACAAGAATGTTTAGAAATCAAAGCATGAGTCACAAGACACCTCTCCATTTCTAGAACCTTCTAGAAGCTTCTAGAAGCATGACTCACTCTCATCCAAGAAAAGATAAATCCGTCTTTAACCGAATGTTAAAAGACGGCTGATAGAAAACTGGAAACTGGCAACTTCCAAAAGTGATCTTGAAACGACTTTCAGGATAACCCCGAAACTGTATAAATATACCCGCATTTGTATTACGACCGAATACAAATGCAACTGAGACAAAGATATTATACCTACTCAATATAATACTCGGATCCGGCTTAAACCAAAGCCGACCAGTATCATCTGCCTAAAAAATAACACGTGCGTAAACGCATGTGCATTTTCCGAACCCTGCCATAAAACCATACGGCCTCTACAACGTTTCGCCCGAACTTGGGAAACTGTCTGTGGGGGACCCTAATGACTCGTCAGTACCCTGGCAGCGGGTTTAACCACAAACCGTCAGCGGCACTAGCAATGCGTAACGGCTGCCCATGGACTGACCTCAAGGGATGTCGATGAGCGCACTCATCCGGAAAACCCTACTGAGCCTAAAAGTGACAATGTATATACAGTCCGGTCCGTTCGTCTATGAGTATCGCATATCTGCCTAGGGGGCTAGTAACGTCAGACCCCCAATAGCAGTATAAGTCGTGTCGGAGTGAAGCCCAATCACACCCTGAGATACTACTGGAGTACCTACCAGTAAATCTCCTGCCATGGCCATGGACTTTGTGTAATGGCTCTCCTAGACACAGCACGACCTTACCCCTAATACCGGGAGAGACGAATCCCCTGCCGATCCGCTCACGTGCTTCCATATGGCTCGGGACTGTACCCAAAAACTACCTGTTTGCATGACTCCTTTGAGCCGTGGTAGGATAGAAATCAAAGCACAGTGGGAACTCACACGAGACAAATGACGACGTCAGGTCGATGAACTAACCTGTACACATGTCACCAGGGAACTGCTATCTGACGATATGTATAATACCAACTAGCAGGTTCCCGGCGAGTCCTGTCCGGTGTACTCATAACCCAATGAGCACATGTATACATCTTAGGTGATCCAACTGACACCAGTGGCTTGTGAGACCGGCCACCGCCCCTCGTCGGGGTCTCGACTGTACACACTAGTCTACTCCGGAGTATCGATGCCCTGTCTCGAAACTCCCACGACTAGGGACCACAATTAAGGATATGCGTATAAACCACCCAACTCTCATGTATATGATCGCCAACATACTGTTGGTGGTAAAGTAAGATCCTAAGGGCTCTATCAAAGTGTAACATGTAATCAGTCACCTGATCATGTACACGACTGATAAAGGCAAACCAGATAGCATACTATCATCTTGAGTAAGACTGTCCTACCGGTATAGGTCCTCTGCAATCATTGCAATCACGTACCTGTGATCCAATAATTGACTATGAGGGCACTATCTCCAACAATTATTTCATTTTCTCACCGGATAATGCATTGATATATATGCGATATATATTAATTGTATTATTTTCTTTTTTTACAAATATATAATATATATGTGATATATGTTATTGTAACATGATATGATTACTAATGCAACATGTTTAGTGGAGATTAAACAAGGTTAGGGTTTGATTTGGGTTAGTTCATTCATGAACATTCTAGAAGCTTTTCTTTTGTCATGAGAAAGATATTATGGTTGATATTTTCTTATGACTCATTATTTAACTCAACCCAAACCCTAGCCCTAGTTAATTCTCTACATGAGTTATCCTTATCATCCTTGACCATGGTTGCATTATTAATGATATATCATTTCATTATTCTTCAGAAAAGGATTAATGCATTTTTTTGTCTTCTTCTTCAACCTTGAGCTTTGAAAAAGCTTACTAGGTTTTCATTTTGTGATGATTAAGAGTTAGAATTCGATATAAAAACAAAGCATAAATACTACTCCATCATCCTCATCTAATCTAGCCAATTAGATTAGGGTGTTCACCTCATTAGAGTGAGAGAGCTTGAGTTATAGAAACATCGAGGTAGATCATCGGAGAAAAGGAAGACTACAAGCTAGCATAGATCGTTCGAGTTGTGGAGCCTCTCTTGAGTCCGGGAGATCGTGGATCGCGGCGAAGGGACTTCTACTCATAGCTTATGAAGCGAAGGAGCAGACTACAAAGGTTGCAATCTCTCACTCTTAGTTGTAAAGATGTTTACTTTCATGTGTAACCCTAATAATCTAGCAAAGATCCCGGCTTTGGGTTGTTCGGCACGTCTAAATTTTTATTCGGGCATGGTTGATGCCTTGTGAACCCTTGTAAGAGTGCCTAGGAACCCTACAATATACACTTGACCGATCGTGTCTCGAGTTTGTCTGGATTATGATTTATAACAAAAGCCGGACAACCCCAAATCTTAACTCGTTTAAGAGATGGTCTCTTCCCATACCATATCTCATATGGAGTGGTTGACACGGTCTTGGTTGGAACTTTGTTCAACAGAAAAGCTGCAGTCTCTAATGCATGCACCCCAAAGGAGAGGGGAAACTCGGCATCACTCATCATGGAACGTACCATATCTAATAGGGTTCGATTCCATCGCTCTGACACACCGTTGTGCTGTGGTGTGTAAGGGGAAGTGAGCTGAGAGAGAATCCCATTCTCTTTTAGGAAGTTCGAAAACTGAGTACTAAGGTACTCTCCACCTCAATCTGATTGAATTATCTTGATGCTCATTCTAGTTTGTTTTTCTACTTCAAGTTTGTACTTCTTGAATTTCTCAAAAGCTTCAGACTTATGCTTTAACAAAAACACATGACCGAATCTTGAGAAATCATCAGTAAAAATTATGAAGTAAGAAAAACCGCCTCTTGTATATGTAGAAATTGTCACACATACATCACTATGTATGAGGCCCAAGAGCTCAGTAGCTCTTTTTCCGTGTCCAGTAAACGGAGTTTTGGTCATTTTCCTTTTGATACAAGACTGACAAGTCGTATAAGATTTATACTCAAAAGATTTAAATATCCATCTATATGAAGCTTGATTCGTCTTGTTTCATTAATATGACCAAGTCTACAATGCCAAAGAAAAGCTTCATTTATATCTGATAATTTTCTTTTATTTGTGTGTTGTATGTTGAAAACTGTGTGTTGATTCAGGACATATATCCCATTATTAAGTGTACCATAACCAATCAACTCTTGATTCAGTTTAATGTTCATAACATTGTGCTGCAATATAAAATGATATCCTTCATTGTCTAACAAAGAAACAGATACAATATTACAAAGCATATTAGGTACAAAATAATATGGGTTCAAAACAAATATACAACCCGATGACAACCCCAGATGATACTCTATAACTGAAAATGCATGTACATTGGAACCATTTCCAACCCGGAGAGTATGATCACCTGTCTTCAAAACTCTGCTATTTCTCAGCCCCTGCACATAATTGCAGATATGAGTACCCGAACCGGTATCCAATACCCAGGAAGCAGAGTTTATAGAAAAACAATTTTCAGTTACGAACACACCTGAAGCTGAAGCATCACCATGCTTCCCTTTCTTGAGACCAAGGTACTCAGTACAGTTCCGCTTCCAGTATCCCATTTTCTTGCAGTAGAAACATTCTCCTTTTGCCGACTCCGCAGCTTTGGATTTGTCTTTCCCCTTTACCTTTTTTATTCCACCTCTCGGCTTGGTGGATTTCTTCTTGTTCTTTTCCTTGGCCTTGGCTTTTGGGACGGAAGAAGAAGATTTTCCAACAAGCAGGGAGGGAGACTTCGCCTTAAGCGTGCTCTCTGCATTTCTTAACATATTGAGAAGTTCGGGTAGTGACTTCTCCATGTTGTGCATGTTGAAGTTCACTATGAAAGGAGCAAAGGCAGAGGGAAGAGACTGTAGAACAATATCCGTGTATTGTTCGTTATCCATTGTCCATCCGAGGCCCTCAAGCTCTTCAATAAGATCTATCATCTTCAGAACGTGGTCATCTACTGATGTACCAGGAGCCATCCGCATCTGAAACAGCTTTCGAGACGCTTCGTATCGTAAGATACGAGATTGCTCTCCATACAACTCCTTTGTATGGAGAAAGATGGATTGAACATCCATCTCATCGTGCTACTTTTGATGTGTATTGTCCATCGATGCAAGCGTGAGGCATTTGGCGGTGGCACAGTCAATATCCCAGGATTTGCGGATTTTCCTATCCGCAACAGAAGATTTAGGGCCTGGTTTGGGCGTGGCAGTGGCAGTGAGGACATATGATACTTTATCATATGTGAGAGCAATGTTAATGTTCTTCAGCCAATCTTTATAATTCGGTCCGGTAAATTTATTTTTCTCTAATAGTAGCTTAAGTCCAGTAATGGTTATCTGCCATTAGGAGAGAGAAAAGAATACACTCAGCGAAAGCTCTTGCAAAGTTTAGATTGGTTTATTATCTTATCTAATCGATGTCTCCCACCGCTTTTATCAAATTTTCCTTCAAACCATAAAAGGAAAAAATTAGCCAGGATTAATTACATTATACAACTTTGCTAACCGTTCAGCCAGTCCAGTGCCGGTACTTCTGAGGGAGGTTCCCCGTGCTTTCGCATGGACCTAATTAAAATAAACCTCATTTTTCCAGAGGCGTAGCCCCGTTGACACCTTTCTAGACACCTAATGAGTTAGCTAATTGTAAAGTGCAAAACTCTCCCGGGAGCAACCATTGCTCACAGTGGGATCGGGATCTTACTATCATATAAAAGGTATGCAATCTCATTGCAAATTTCAACACTTGAAACTCCCGATATGGGTTTTACCCCTAGTACTTATGACTTTAACTATAGTCAACATATCATAAGTATTAGTCAAGTTCTTCCCGTCATTTCGTGATTAACTAGACCCACCCATATGACCCTTAACTAAAGTCAACATAATCATATGAATGTCCTAACTAATCGCATCATATGCGGTGTAGGAAGACATCACTTAGCTACCGTAGATTGCGCCTTAACTATAGTCAAAATACGCAGCACGAATACTAAGTACTCTACTTCCTAAAATGACGGAGGGTTGCGAATAGTTTTTAAGAAAACCTGTAACGCTTCGAACTTGATATCGTTGTAGAATCTAATGGTTTAAAATGGAGTGGCTTAAGCTCCGCCTTTTGAAATCTTGCTTTTTCATAAAAGCCGAGTAGGTTTCAAATTTTATTCTACAACATCTTTTTAGGTTTCTTTTGTTTACATTAATCTTATTAATGTAGTCCCATCATTTAAGTTCTAAACTATTATAGAAAAGAAACGAAAATAGAACGTACGCTTATGCCATCCACATTCGCCACAATGTCCTGTTATGTACGGTTAGGTTACTTAACTAACGGCATAGCGGGGCGGGAATAGCACGGATGCAAAACATAAGCAATGTTTATTAAATATCATATATATAATACATCATTCTTCTCAACTTATAAAGTGATCACATCACAGAATATCAACAGCAGAAGCACATATATGAAAATACAGGATGTACTAGGAGGTCCGTATTTTGTATTTAGCCAACAATAGAAAATAAAGATTCCACGGTCGCAATGAACAGCCAAGCCCACACCCCTAGACCCCTATGAGAGAGGCAAGTGACCCTTCCAATTCTAGAGTTTAGGAGACCCAGTCTCGATTCCTCGAGATGGCCTCCCACTGAACCCTACAACCCGGTCACTTGTGCTCCCCTCCCTGGGTCTATCATAATGCGGAAAAGTAAATAATATAAAACAATGGTGACATCATCCTCAATCCGGAAGTGCCCCAATAAAATAATATTACATACAATTAATTTTACATGAATGAAAAGAAAAACTCTCATCTCACAAAAAAAACCCGGCTATTCATTCGCGATGATCCTGTACATCATATCTCAGCAACACATAATATCACATATCATCAATATAAGTAAGTATGCGTACCCCAATTGTTGTTGATATATAACAACGAAACCAGCGATACACCACATACTACACTTACGGTCGCAGAAAAGAAAGTGAAAAACTACAACAATTGGAATTGACACTGCCTTTAGACATCATAAACCCGGAATATCACATATTCAAAATTTCATGCCTAACAATGCAAATCTTATATTTAGGTCTCAACCATGAAAACACCTTTTCAAAAGAAGCCGGGTAATTCAACAAGATTCCCGATTCTACCGAGACCGAAATATCAGACTTACACGCAACTAATTACTTTTCACAAAACTAATTAGTGTAGATTCCAATTATTGTATCACATCATAAAAATCTAGACAATGTTAAACATTTCGATCGAGTCAACAAACACCCTCAAATTACCCCGAGAGCCCAACACTTGAGCAAAAGCTAAAATATCCAAAAACGTGCCACAGTGTCTATAGACCAGCCGTAGAAGGGTCAACCCCTGCCTCACCTATGGCGCCACAGAACTACGGTAAACCCTAAGGTTCGGCCGCGGTTCCATGGTCATAGAATTGAGTTAGAGTTTTGTTCCTCTAGAGGGTCCATAGGGTCACTTGCACGAACAATCAAATATATTTAACTTGGAAAATTCCAACACTTGGAATTTTTAGCGAGGGTAATGGGGGTTGGTTGATGTTCGCTCGAACTGTTAAACATCATCGAAGTTACCAATACAATATTAAAATATATGACTACGAAACACTCAGAATAAGCCCTAAGAAAAATTAGCATCACATGAAATTTTGGCTTAAACAAATAATACCTGAAACCCCAAAACCTAGACACCAGAACACAGGAAAAATTCGAGGGGATATGGGGTTAAAGGGGCCGGCGACGCCGGATTTTGGGGTCGGGTGCTCGGCCAAAAACCGGTGGGTGAGCCTCAAATTTGTTCTGTGTTCTCAGTGCATTACCAGTAAGCTTCTGCAGTTGTTTGAAAATTTTTCGGGCACTTTTAAAAATCGACAGAGAAGCTTTATTTGTGGGTTGCAGTTTTTGTTAATTCGGAGTTGTTTCGTTTCCGTATTGTTTCTAACATTGTCTAAGTTTCTAGCTTGGCTCTGATACCACTGTAGGGATTCTCTAGTACCATCCTAGGTTTAGGGTTGCATCACACATGCTATAACAAAAATTTCGAGGGTGCTAAACAATTCCAAACATGAATCGAACTAGAAAAATAGAGTAACAAACTATAGTATCATATACTAAGTGTCTAACACTAAGTGGGGGAGAGAATACAACCTTTGTAGACCTTCTCCTAGACTCCTTGGATCGGTTGAGGTTTGAACCGGTTGGCTTGTGTCCTTCCAAGTCCACGATGATCCACCATGAAGTCCCTTTGCACCAAGCTCCAAGAATCACTTGATCAAGGATGAAGATGAAGAAAACACTCCACACTAGTAGGCTAGACTAAAGTGGAATGGTGATGTGGGTTTAGATCTCACTACAAAACCTTTTCTTTTTAATCCTTTCTCTTTCTTTTAAAATCCTAGTGAGCTTTTAGGAGAGAGAGGAAGAAGGAGATGGCTCAAAACAAACTCACGAGAATAATATGATAACCCCTTCTAAACTCAAGAGAGTAAATGAAGTCTTCCATGCTAAACCATGATATTTTGTAACTTGAGTTTAAGAAAAACCATGGGCTAAAACTATGGGCAATGAAACTATTGACTTTGTCAACTCAAGAGAGTTGAATAGTCAACCATGATTTTAATCCCATTTTGCTTTTCTCAAATAATCAAAATATCTAAATATGTTACCATGTGAGTCTTGCATTGCCACCACCAATGTATCATCAACCATAACACATGTATGCTTGCATGTGTGCATGCATATCAACATATACATACACTCATGCATGCTGTCAGTTATATATATGCCCTAGAGGCCATTGTTGTACATATGATGTATATTATAGTGGATGCTTGGATATATATAGAGAGGAATTTCTTGCTCGACATGATTGTATGCTATTTGATTTCACTTTGTCTTAACATGTTGACTTGTATTAGTTTACTGTCTTGCTCTCACATGTTGATAAAGCCCTTAGGATATATGTACTCGACTACTAGGAATATGATGAGATCATACTAGTGGGGCCAGGGTAGTCAACGAGTACATCCTATAACTGTTCCTAGTCGAGGGTGTATCGAGACAGGGCATCGATGCAACAGTGTAGACTGGCGTATACGCATCTTGACCCATATGATGGGCGATGGATGATCCCATTTCCATTGGTGTTTGACATCAGAGATGGTGTACAGGTGATCAGTGGAGACTGGGAACACTGGACGGACTCTCCGAGAACTCCCAGATGGTATTATACCTCACGTCAGATGGCAGTTCTCTGGTGACACTGGTACAGGTTAGTCTGTAGACCCGAGATCGTCTTAGAGTCTTGTGTGATTCCCACTGTGCTTTGATTTCCATCATACCACATCCAAGAGGGCGTGCAAAACGGTGGCTTTTGGGTACAGTCCCGAATCACATGGAGGCAATGAGCGATAGGAGGGGTTTCGTCTCTCCTGGTATAGGGAGTTGATGTTGTGCTGTGTTCGATTGGCTATAACTGGAAGTCCCTAGCCAGGGATGATATAGAGTGCTACTGGTAAGTGTTATCAGTAGTTTCTCGACCTATTATGAGCCTCACATCGACACGACTTATCGGTTACTGGGGTCTGACGTTTACCACCCCTAGACTAGATATGCGACATATCAAACAAAGAGACCGGACTGTACGGTAGTGTTAATGATTGGATTCACAGAAGAATGTAAAGGCTTGCTTGTTCATCTTCTGATTACTCAATACCTGGGTGGCTGTTACGTTTAGCTGACCGCTTGCAGCTTGTGGGTGTTTGATATGATCATCACCCACTGCCGGCGTATTGACGATTCTTAAGAGTCCTACACAGAGGTTTCTTGGCTCAGGCAAAACGGAGTAGGAGCACATATGTGATATGTGCGGGACCGAGGATAATACGATATGAGATACCGTATTCTATTCTCGCGATATATGATATCGGCCGGGTATATGTGATATAGTCGGGTCATCGGATCAAGTGTTGATTCGATGAATTAATGTATAATTATATATGTGATATATTAGATTACTTATCTAATATAAGATCGCTTTATTGATTCATTTTCTCACCGGATAATTCATTGATACATATGCGATATATGTTAATTGTATTATTTTCTTTTGTTACAAATATATATTATATATGTGATATATAATATTGTAACAAGTTATGATTACCAATGCAACATGATTTGTGGAGATTAAACATGGTCAGGGTTTGATTTGGGTTAGCATTTTCATGAAGCTTCTAGAAGCTTTACTTTTGTTTTATGCTTAGATATTTTGGATTGATATTTTGTGTTGATATTTTCTAACCCAACCCAAACCCTTTACCAAGGTTAATTCTCTACATGGGTTAAGCCTTTCTTACTTAACCAAGGCTTGATTTGTAACCATAGATAATAATTCATTATTCATCACAAAAGACTTCATCTTCTTCTTCCTCCTTGAAAAGCTTACTAGCTTTTGTTTTTGTGATGATGGTGTGTGAGAAATTGATGATAAAAGAGAGCATAATTCCTACATCATCATCCTTATCAATTCTAGCCACTTAGATTAGGGTGTTCACTTCATTAATACTTGATTAGAGAAGTGAGAGCTTGAGTTAAAAATTCTTCAAGGTAGATCATCTTCGAAAAGGAAGACTAGAAGCAAGCATGGATCGTTCGGCTTGTGGAGCCTCTCTAGAGTCCGGATGTTCATGGATCAAGGCGAAGGGACTATTACTCGGAGCTTATGAAGCGAAGGAATGGACTACAAAGGTTGTGATCCCTTTCTCTTAGATATAAAGATGTTTACATGCTTTATTAACCCTAATTATCTAGCAAAGATCCTCGCTTTAGCTTGTTCAACACTTGTAAATTTTAAATCCGGCATGGTTGATGCCTTATAGACCCTTGTGACAGTGCCTATTAACCCTACAGTGGTATCAGATCCTAGCTAGAGCATTAGGCGACGTGTATACGAAGTTAAAATTCCGATCGAACCCCGAAACGTCGATTTTGACCCCCTCTCTGGAAATTTTCTAAAAAGTTGGTTTTTTCCGTATTAAAAATACTTACAAAATTAAGCAGGGAATTCTAAGGATTACTGTGAAGTACGAGCTCCTAATTCCCTTAAGTCGCCGCAGAACCGCGGCAATACCATGCTTTGTGCGGCAGTTCCGCGGCCGTACTTGGGTATTAGGGATAGATACTTCTAGGTTACATCTGTAGGTATTACTACATGCTGCTGGGAATTTTTAATATTACTCAAGTGTTGAGTTTTCTGGAGATCTTTGGAATTCGTTGATTCGATCGGAAAGTTTAACTTCGTTTAGTTTTTCCGGATAATTTAGAACGTGTTAAAATGTTCGAACGGATATCAATAACTCACTTTTTCCCGACACGACAAACTTTCAAGTGTTGAATTTTTCTTGAGTTTGAATCTTTCGGAAAAACATGCAAGCATATCTGTGGGCCGTCTAGAAAAACGTAACCTTAACTCGATTATGTGACCGTCAAAACTGCCACTGAACCCTAGGGTTTGTGGTAGTTTAGCGTTGCCACATGTGAGGCGTTGGTTTGACCCTTCTATGGCTGGTTCATTGGGGCTGTGACATGTTCTGGGATTTTTGAACTCCACTCAAGTGTTGAGCTATTTGGGAAATCTTGGGTGTTTGATTATTCGATCAGAAAGTTTAACTTTGTCTATTTATCTGGAATGTGATACAATATGTGGAATTCATATAGTTAGGCATGAAATGTGAAGTATGTGATATTTCGGATTTATGATGTCTAAAGTGATTGTGGATTCCAAATGTTGTAGTTTTACACTTTCTTTTCTGTGACCGTAAGCGTAGTATATGGTGTATCGCCGGCTTCGTTGCTATACATCAACGACAATCGGGATACGCATACTTGTTTACGTTGATGATATGAGATATTATGTGTTGCTGTGATATGTTATATTGGATCGTCGTGTTCTGAATAGCCGGGGGTTTTATGTGAGAAGAGGGTTTTTATTTTCATTCATGTAAAATTCATTGTATGTAATATTCTTTTATTGGGGCACTTCCAGGTTGAGGTTGATGTCACCATTGTATATTATTTACTTTTCCGCATTAGGTAGACCCGAGAAGGGGAGCACAAATAACCGGGTTCTAGGGTCCAGTGGGAGGCCATCTCGAGGAGTCGAGACCGAGTCTCCTAACCCTAGAATTGGCAGTGTTACTTGCTGCTCTCGTAGGGGTCTAGAGATGTGGGTTTGGCTATTCATCGTGACCGTGGAATCCGTGTTTTATACAGGCTCGAAATAAAACACGGACGTCCTAGTATATCTAATATTTCATATGTTATCTTCTGCTGCGATGTTCTGTGATGAGATCATATTACTTCCTGAGACGAATGCTTATACTATATATATATGATGATATATAAATATTACTGCTTTCGTTTCTCTGTGATGCTTAGGAAGCATAACTGATGGGATTTATTAATGAGATTAATAAAAGAAAAGAAACCTAAATGATGTTGTAGAATCAAAACTTTATAAAAAGGGTAGCTACAGTTTTGCTTTGCATAGCGGTATATATGATATACCCTGCACCTTATTCGATGAGGAAAGAGCCGAGATCCCTTCACCGGGAGTGACCTCTTTAGCAAAACTGGCAGATGCTACAAACTCACGGTTTAGTTTTTGATTGCTTCTATAGTTCTTGCTTTGCACCGCGGTATATATGATATACCCTGCACCTTATTCGATGAGGAAAGAGCCGAGATCCCTTCACCGGGAGTGACCTCTTTAGCGAAACTAGAAACGCCTCAAAAACACTCCTTTTCAAAATCACTTGTTTCTATAACGATATCAAGTTCATTACGCAATAGTTTTTCAGAAAAACCTGTCGTAGCCCTTCGTCATTTCAGATAAGTCCTACTTAGTATTCGTGCTACGTTTGTTGACCTCCGTCAAGGCGTAGTGTGCGGTAGCTAACTAATATTTACCTGTTTATGCATATGTTGCAGATTGGATTAGGGTAGTCGTGCGGCCTTGTTGACCTCCGTCAAGGGTCGTGCGGGTGGGTTTGATTCAATCAAGAAATGACGGGTTGAACTTGACTAGCACCCTATGATTTGTTGACCTCCGTTAAGGTCATGGGATGCTTGGGGCAAAATATTATCGGGAATTTCAAGTGTTCAAATTTGCAATGAGATTGCATACCTTCTATGAGATAGTTGGATCCCGATACCCACTGAGAGTAAGAGTTACTCCTTGGAGAATTTTGCATAGGACAATTAGCCGATCAAGTAGGTGTATAGAAAGGTGTTAACAGGGTTATGCCTCTGGGAAAACGAGGTTTATTTTAATTAGGTCCGTGTGAAAGCACGGGGAACCTCCCTCAAAGTACCAACACTGATCTGGCTGAAAGATTAGCGAACTTGTAAGGTGTAATTAATCCCGGCTAGTCTTTCCTTTTAGGGTTTGAAGGAAGATTTGATTAAAACAGTAGGAGACATCCTGATTAGATTAGATAATAACCAATCTAATCTTTCAAGAGCATACGCTAAAGTGTTTTCTTCTCTCTCTCTCTCCAGGTAGCGACCATGTCAGGCCTTAACCAAGATAATAATATGGATGTATTGTCTGAACCCGCTTATTATACTGAGCAGGGGAATGTTGGTCCCTCATTTTCTTATAAGTTTTATAAGACCGAACAGGAAATAGGAGAATATCTGGATTCTCACGCCGCCCAAATGAAGAACAAGCATGCTGATGCATCTTCTTCGGGTATGTTAGTCATCGAGAACTGTTTCTCAGTTCACTCTACGTTCTTGGTATTAGATACTGGATCGGGATCCCACATATGTAATATGTTACATGGGCTACGTAAAGGTAGAGAACTGGGAATGGGTGATCATTCCGTAACAGTAGGGAATGGTGCAAATGTTGCAGCCAAGGCTGTTGGCGTATATCACCTTGTGTTACCAAAAAGTAATACATTGATTCTGAGCGAATGCTATTACATTCCGACCATGATATGCAATATTATATCAGTTTCTTTATTGAATAAAGAAGGATATAATTTTGTAATACAGGATAATGTTATGAACATATTCCAGAATCAAAAGTTGATAGGATCAGGATCGTTAAATAATGGCATGTACATTCTAAATCAAACTATAATTCTTAGTGTACATAATACAAACAAGAGGAAAAGTTCAGAAATGAACGAATCCTTCTTGTGGCATTAAAGACTAGGTCATATCAATGCGACACGGCTAGCTAAATTGCATAAGGATGGATATTTGAATCCATTTGAATTATCATTTTATGACACTTGCCGGTCATATCTCAAAAGCAAAATGACCAAAACTCCATTTAGTGGACACAGAGTAAGAGTTACATAACTCTTAGGGCTGATACATAGTGATGTATGTGGTCCTATGTCTACACATGCCAGGAACGGTTCTTCCTACTTCGTTACATTCACTAACGATCTCTCAAGATACGGACATGTGTTCCTGATGAAACACAAGTCTGAAGCTTTTGAGAAATTCAGGGAAAATAAGCACGAAGTAGAGAACCAAACGGGCAAAAGTATTAAGATCCTTCGATCTGATCGAGGAGGAGAATACTTAATCAATGAGTTCCTGGACTATCTAAAAGAGAATGGGATTCTCTCTCAGCTTACTCCTCCTTATACACCACAGCACAACAGTGTATCGGAGCGGAGGAATCGCACCCTATTAGATATGGTGCGCTCTATGATGAGCAATGCTGAGTTGCCTATTTCCTTCTGGGGATATGCACTGGAGACAGCTGCATACCTACTGAATAAAGTTCCTACCAAATCTGTGCCTACCACCCCATATGAGATATGGGAAGGGAAGAGACCATATCTTAATTTTTTTTAAGATATGAGGTTGCCCGGCCTATGTCAAAAGACAAAAACCGGACAAACTCGAGGCAAGGTCTGTTTTATGTAAGTTTGTTGGATATCCCAAGAATTTGCAAGGGTATATCTTTTCCCACAGTGAGGAACAAAGAGTATTTGTTGCTCAACATGCCACCTTTTTAGAAAAGGAATTTCTTGCAAAAGAGATTTGTGGCTCTAAGGTAGAACTGGAAGAAGTTCCAGCAGAACAAACTACAACAGAAGATTTGATGGAACCAGCGGATTCAGTAGTTCTTGACGAACCCCAGCCTCTCCGCCGATCTAGTAGGGTTTCTTATCCACCTGAAAGATACTACGATTTTCTCATTGATGGTGGGAGCGAGGAATGCATCATGGAAGATGATGACCCGACTAGTTTCGAGCAGGCCATCACGAGTGGGGACCCTGTGAAGTGGCTGGATGCAATGCGATCTGAGATGGAATCCATGTACACCAACAAAGTATAGACTTTGTAAGTTGCTCCTGAAAGGGTAAAACCCATTGAGAGCAAATAGATCTTTAATAAGAAACTTGGTGTAGATGGAAAAGTTGGGACTTTCAAAGCTAGACTTGTTGCAAAGGGTTTTCGTCAGCGACCAGGTGTGGATTATGACGAAACCTTTTCTCCAGTGGCTATGCTTAAGTCCATCCGGATCTTACTTTCCATTGCTGCATAGCATGACTACGAAATCTGGCAAATGGATGTTAAGACCGCCTTTCTAAATGGTGATTTAGAAGAGTGCGTGTAGATGACTCAACCAGAGGGCTTCGTAGATAGTGGGAGCAGCGGAAAGGTGTGCAAGCTGCTTAAATCCATCTACGGGTTAAAGCAGGCATCGCGGAGTTGGAACATCTGCTTTGATGTTGTAGTCAAAGAGTTTGAGTTCATTAAAAATGTAGATGAACCTTGTATATATAAAAAGGTTGCCGAGAGTAAGGTTGTTTTCCTCGTATTGTACATTGATGACATACTCTTGATAGGAAATGATGTTCCTATGCTGTAATCGGTCAAGCTCTTCTTATCACAAAGATTCTCAATGAAAGATCTTGGTGATGCCTCCTGCATACTGGGAATTAAGATCTATAGAGATAGATCAAAACGGATACTGGGATTGTCCCAATCCAGGTACATTGACACCATACTAAAGAGGTTTAGTATGGAAGAATCCAAGCGTGGGAACCAACCCATGATCTCTGGACTCACTCTCTCCAAAGAGATGTCTCCCAAGACTGATTTGGAGAGAGCTCGCATGTAAGGGATACCCTATGCTTCGGCAGTAGGCTCTATCATGTATGCGATGCTATGTACCAGACCCAATATAGCATACTCACTAAGTGTAGTGAGGCGGTATCAAGCAGATCCTGGAGAGAGTCACTGGATAGCTGTGAAGAACATTCTCAAGTACTTGAGAAGAACTAAAGAGATGTTCTTGGTGTATGGTAACGGAGAACTCCAGGTAGAGTCCTTTACCGATTCGAGCTTCCAAAGTGATAAGGACGACTCTAAGTCGCACTCAGGATTTGTCTTTACCCTCAATAGAGGTGTGGTGAGTTAGAAGAGTTCCAAACAAGAAACCGTTGCAGACTCGACGATGGAGGCTGAATACATCGCTGCCAACGATGCTGCCAAAGAGGCTGTCTGGATGAAGAAGTTCATCACTGAATTTGGTGTGGTTCCGTCCATTGATCATCCAAAACCTTTGTATTATGATAACTGTTAGTTGTATGTATGCCCTAGAGGCCATTATTGTGCATAAGATGTATATTACAGTGGATCCTGGTTCATATATAAAGACTTTCTTGCTCGACATGATAGTACGCTATCTGGTTGCTCTTCATCTTAACATGTGTTGTGTTGTGTTTCATATCTTTATATGCATGTTGATGAAGCCTTTAGGATTATGCTTGACTACCAGGATTATAATGAGATCATACTAGTGGGGCCTAGACAGTCTATAAGCATATCCTTTAATGGTTCCTACTCGAAGGTATATCGAGACAGGGCATCGGCATTACGAGATTAAACTAGTGTGTGCGTTTCTTGACCCTTGGCGCGATGGTTGATTCCACAACCATTGGTGTTTGACATCAAAGATTATACACAGGTGCTCATTGGAGAATGGGTACACCGAACAGGACTCGCCGAGAACTCCTAGATGGTATATATATACCTATTGTCAGATAGCAGTTCTTTGGTGACACTTTTACAGGTTAGTCTTTAGACCCGAGATCGTCATGGATTCTTATGTGGTTCCAACTGTACTTTGATTTCCACCCTACCACGGCTCTATTGAGTCGTGCAAACAGGTAGGATTTGGGTACAGTCCCAAATCACATGGAGGCAGTGAGCGATATGAGGGGTTTCGTCTCTCCCGGTATAGGGAGTTGATGTCGCGCTATGTTTGATCGGCTATAACACCTAAATCCCTGGCCAGGGTTCTCAAGGTTTACTGATAAGTGTTATCAGTAGTTCCTCAAACTGTTTAGAGCCGTAAATCAGCATGACTTATAAAGTTACTAGGGTCTGACATTCACCACCCCTAGACTTCATATGCGATGTATCAGACGAAGAGACCGGACTGTACGGTAAGTGTTGCTTGCAGGCTCGTTGGGGTTGTGATGAGTTCGCTCGTCGGCCACCTTTTCGTCATGTACCTGGGTAGCCGTTACGCACAGCTAGTGCCGCTGACGTGCTTGTGGTTAAACCTACTGCCAGCATACTGTCGAGTCTTTATAGTCCCACACAGTGGGTTCCCTCGTTCAAGCGAAAGATGTAGAGGCCGTAAGTTGTTACGGCAGCCGTAAGGTGTTGCGGCAGGGTTTCGATTATGTTCGTGTAATTGTTACAGGAATAATAATCGGAATGATAATACTGGTAGGCTTTGGTTTAAGCCGGATACCGGTATTATATTATTGGATTATTGGTATTCGTATTTTTCGGAATTCGGATACGGGTATACGGTATACGGGATACGGTATTCTTGTAATTGTTATAAGAATACCTTCTAGAAGATGCCACCTCATAATACATTATTTATTTTATGAAAATAAATAAATGAGGTGGAAATTAGAGTGTCCAAGCATGGTTGATAGAATAGGTTGTTTTATTTTATGTTGTTTTGGAGTTACTATTGAAGCATGGTGCTAATTTTATAATGCATGCTTCAATTATTTCATTTGAGCCATATCTAATTTCCATGCTGGAATTTTCTCATTATCAAAAACTCTTTCTCTCTCCTTCTTCTCTCTTCCGTCTTCTTCATTGCTTTAACACTCACATGAGATGTGAATCGAAAGCCAAGGATCAAAGATAATCCAATACACTAATCTCTACATCATCCAGTGACCATTTTTAGCAAACTTGATCTTTAGGTTTAGCTCTTGAGAAGAGTTTATAGCTTGCATGATAGCTTTCGCGTAGATCATCTAGGTCTTGAGGTGGCCGGAGATCGAGGACATCGGCAACATCCAAAGGAGCTAAGGAGTTCATCAAAAGAGAAGGCAAGGAGAAAAGGAGTTGCACCAAAGAGAAGACCCGATGGAACGTATCATCAAGGTATAATCCCTAACATAGTAGATAAGATCTCTAGTTAGGGTTTTCTAATTATGGTTTAGACAATATCTTTGGAAAAGTGCGTGTTGTATGCAAAGAAATTTTCGTTTACCGCTTCCGCCGCCTCACAAGAGTTGTGGGAGCATGCAACATGCACTAACATGGTATCAGAGCCTAACTAAACCATAATTAGATTGTTAGCCAAAAGTTAGAACATCGATCGACAATTTTTTCTCCCGAAAACATGTTTTCTGCCCCTGCTGCTGTCAATTTTTTAAAGTGCTCAAAAAATCTTTTCAGAGGCCTTAAAAACACATGCAGGGTTTTCTAAGAACACTGTAGAAAAACGAGACGCTAACTCGCCAGTAACGCCGCGGATCCGCAGCCAAACTCTTTGTTTGGCCGCCGATCCGCGGCCGAGTCGTGGCCGAGTTGACTCGTTTTTCAGCAGTTTGCTTAGATTAAGGAAATAGTGTTTCTGGGACATCTTTAATTTTCACAAAGTTGTTTGTGCACTGGAAGATGACAAGTGTTGTCATGGTTTAAAATTATCGATCGAAATTCTAAAGTGCTTGGCTAATCGGGTTTTCAATTATTTGTTATGTTTGTTTGAAACGTCGACTATTTGCTATAATTCAATTAGTCGGGGTTGCACACTTCTATAATGATATCATGAGATGGTATGTGTATATGAATATGTTGGATCGTCATGATGAATGGCCGTGGGGATGTGAGAAGAGCGGTTTTCTTTTCTTTCATTCAATGTAATTTGTGAAAAGCAATGTAATATTATTTTGCAGGGCGCATCCGGGTTGAGGTTGTTGACACCGTTGTATAATTTCTTTTTACTGGTTTTGCACCTAGGATAGACCCAAGGTGGGGTGCACAAACTACCGGGTTTTCGAAGTGTCGAGTGGCCTACTCACTTTGTTGAGGGAGGTTGCTTCACTTCGGGAATTTGGCGGGTAGTTTGCCACACCCGTAGGGGTCTGGGGGGGGTTTGGCTATTCATCACGACCGTAGAACCCGTCTCTCATTATGGCTTGAATGAAATGCGAATTCCTAGAATATCCAATGTATTCATCTATGATCTGTAATGGCTATATTTATATATGAGATATATAATAAACGTTGCTTATGTTTTGCACCCGCACTAGTCCAGCCCCCGCTCCGCCGTTAGCTAAGTAACCTAACGGTGCATGACGTGGCCCAGCAGCGAATGAGGATGGCATAAGCGTACGCTCTATTTTCATTTCTTTTCTGTGATGTTTAGGAAACGTAAATGATAGGACAGCATTAATGTGATTAATGTGAAGAAAAAGGAACCTGAAGATGTTGTAGAATCAAAAATTTTAAAATAGGTAACTTTAGTTTTTTCTTTGCATAGTGGTATTCTTGAATATCCTGCACCTCATTCGATGAGGAAAGGGCCGAGATCCCTTCACCGGGAATGACCCCTTTAGCGAAACTAGCAAATGTTACAAAGAACTCTATTGTTTTTATAGTTGATCTAACTTTTGTTTTGCATCGTGGTATTCATGAATATCCTGCACCTCATTCGATGAGGAAAGAGCCGAGATCCCTTCACCGGGAGTGACCTCTTTAGCAAAATTAGAAAGATACTACAAAACCATTCGATTTTTAAAACTGGAGCTTAAACCACTCCTTTCACTCGATTCTACAACGATATCAAGTTCAAAACGTTAAAGGTTTTCATATAAACCATCCGTTGCCCTCCGCCATTTTAGGAAGCAGAGTACTTAGTATCCGTGCCACGTTTGTTAACCATAGTTAAGGCATGGTGTACGGTAGCTAAGTGATGCCTTCTTACAAAGCACTCGATGTGATCGATTAGGACATTCACATGACTTTGTTGACCATAGTTAAGGGTCATGCGGGTGGGTCTAAATCAATCACGAAATGACGGGTAGAACTTGACTAGTGCTTATGATTTGTTGACCATAGTTAAGGTCATAAGTCACTAGGGGTAAAAACCATTATCGGGAGTTTCAAGTGTTGAAATTTGCAATGAGATTGCATACCTTCTATGAGATAATTGGATCCTGATATCCACTGCAAGTAATTGTTACTCCTGGGAGAGTTTTGCACTTTACAATTAGCCAATCAAGTAGGTGTCTAGAAAGGTGTCAACGGGGTTACACCCCTGGGAAAATGAGGTTTATTTTAATTAGGTCCGTGCGAAAGCACGAGGAACCTCCCTCAAAGTACCGGCAGTAGCCTGGCTGAAAGATTGGCGAACTTGTAGGGTGTAATTAATCCCGGCTAGTCATTCCTTTTAAGGTTTGAAGGAAGATTTGATAAAAACAGTGGGAGCTATCCTGATTAGATAAAATACATATCCAATCTAATCTTGCAAGAGCGCACGCAGAGTGTTTTCTTCTCTCTCTCTCTCTAGGTAGCGACCATGTCACGCCTTAATCAAGATAATAATATGGATGTATTGACCGAACCCGCTTGTTATACTGTGCTAGGGAACGTTACTCCCGCTCCAACTTATAATTGTTATAAGACCGAGCAGGAAATTGGGGATTGCCAGGATTCCCGTGCCGCCCAAACGAAGAAAGTGTATGTTGATACATTTTCTTCGGGTGTGTTCATTACCGAGAACTCTTTTCAGTGTCCTCTACGTCCTGGGTATGTGATACCAGATCAGAATCCCGTTATTGTAATCTCTTACATGGGCTATAGAAAGGAAGAAAACTGAGAACGGGTGATAAGTTTTAAGAGTTGGAAACGGTGCAATTGTTGCAAGCCAAGCGGCTGGCAGATATCACCCTGTATTACCAGAATACATTGATTCTGAATGAATGTTATTAGATACCGAACCTGATATACAACATCATATCAGTCTCTTTATTGAGATAAAGAAGGATATAATTTTGTATTGAACATTTCCTATATCAAAAGTTGATCGGTTCATGCACATTATCTAAAAGTATATACGTTCTAAATCAAATCACAGTTGTTAACGTATAGAACACACACAAGGGGAAGAGTTCAGAAATGGACGAATCCTTCTTGAGGCATTGTAGACTAGGTCATATCGATGCGACCCGACTAGCTAAGTTACATAAAGATGCATATTTAAATCAGTTTGAATTTACATCTTGTGAAACTTGCCAGTCATGTCACAAAGATAAGATGACCATAGCTCCGTTTATTGGAAACAGAGAAAGAGTTACCAAACTCTTGGGATTGTTACATGCAGATGTATGAATGTCCTTTGTCTACACATGCCAGGACTGGTTCTTTGTACTTCATTACATTCATTGATAGTCTCTCAAGATTCGCACATGTGTTCCTATTGAAACACAAGTCTGAAGCTTTTAAGAAATTCAAAGAATATAAGTTGGAAGTAGAGAACCAAAACGGGTATAAGTATTATGTCCTTTGATGTGATCAAGGAGGAGAATACTTGAGCACGGAATTCCTGGACTATTCTAAAGGAGAATGAGATTCTTTTTCAGCATTACTCCTCCGTATTTACCACAGCACGTCGGTGTATCGGGGAGGAGCAATCACACCCTATTAGATATGGTGCGCTCTAGGATGAGTACTACTGAGTTTCCTATTTTCTTTTGGGAGTTATGCACTTGAGAAGTTGCATACCTATTGAATTGGGTTCTAACCAAATCAGGTGCCTACCACTCCATATAAGATATGGTATGGGAAGAGCCTATCTCTTAGTTAGTTAAGATTTAGGGGTTGTCCGGCCTATGTCGAAAGAAAAATCCGGACAAGCTCGAGGCAAGGTCAGATCTGTGAAAGTTTGTTGGATATCCCAACCATTCGTAAGGGAATATCTTCTACCGCACCGAGGAACAAAAGATGTTTTCTCAGCATGCCATTTTTTTAGAAAAAGGATTTTTCTTATGAAGAAATTAATGTTCATATGGTAGAACTAGAAGGAGTTCCAGCTATACAAACTACAGCTGATGATGTGGTAGAACCGGAGGATTCATTAGTTCCCGACGAACCTTAGCTTCTCCGCCGATCTGGTAGGGTTCCTCATCCGCCTGAGAGATATTTAGGTTTCTCGATAACAGTAGGAGCGAGGATTCCATCATGGAGATAATGACCCAACTAGTATCAAGCAGACCATCAAGAGTAAGGACTCTGTAAGAATGGTTGGATGCTTAGCGATCTGAGATGCTAATCTATATACACCAACAAAGTATGGACTTTGGTTGCTATATCTGAACGGTTAAATCCCCATCAGGAGCAAGTATATCTTGAGAAGATTACTTGGTGTAGATGGAAAAGTTGAGACTTTCAATGATAGACTTGTTACAAAAGGTTCTCGTCATTGGCCAGGCGTGGATAATGATGAAACCTTTTTCTCCAGAGGCTATGCTTAAGTCCATCCGGATCCTACCTGCCATTGCTACATACCATGACTATGATATCTGGTGGTTGGGTGTCACGATTCAGAAAAGAGCGTCTATAAGTACACATCCAGAGGGTTTCGTAGATAGTGGGAGCAGCGGAAACGTGTGCAAGTTGCTTTTACAGGATAAAGCAGGCATCGTGGAGATGGAACATCTATTTTGAGTGATAGTCAAAACGTTTGACTTCATCAAAATGGTAGATGAACCTCGTATATATAAAAAGGGTAGTAGAGAGTAAGGTGGTCTTCCTCATAATATATGTGGATGCCATACTCTTGATAGGAAAGGAGTTTCCTATGTTACGCTTGGTCAATCTCTTCTTATCACATTGATTCTCCATGTAGGATCAAGGTGATACCTCCTAAATCTTGTTTCTGGATCTATGAGATAGATCTATGTAGATGTAGGGATTCTCACTAGGTGTAGTAAGAGGGTATCAATCGATCCTGGGGAGAATCACTGGATAGCTTCCAGGGTGGTAAGGACGACTGAATGTCAGTCACAGGTATTGTCTTTACCCTCAGTGGAAGGACGGTATGTTCCAAGCTAGATACCATGACAAACTAGACGATAAAGGCTGGATACATCGCTACCAATGATGCTACCAAAGAGGAAGTCTGGGTGTATATTTGTTCATGAGATGAACAAGGTTCCTACCATTGTGTGACAATGGAGGTGTGACTTTTGGCCTAGGAACCCCGGTCCCATCAGTGACCCCGGCATATTCTAAGGAACTATCACCTGATCATGGAGATGGTTGATCTCTAAGAGATCGAGGTTAGGAGAGCAGACTCAGAGATTAACACGGCGGATCCACTCACTGAGGCCTTTCTTAGGAGAGACTTTTATAGGGTGTTGGGTATGCTATACTAAAACAAATGGCCTTAGTGCAAGTGGGAGATTGTTAGTTGTATGTATACCCTAGAGGCCATTATTGTGCATAAGATGTATATTACAGTGGATCCTGGGGCATATATAGGGAGGACTTTCTTGCTCGACATGATAGTACGCTATCTGGTTGCTCTTCTTCTTAACATGTGTTGTGGTGTGTTTCATATCTTTATATGCATGTTGATGAAGCCCTTAGGATTATGCTTGACTACCAGGATTATGATGAGATCATACTAGTGGGGCGTAGACAGTCTATAAGCATATCGTTTAATGGTTCCTAGTCGAGGGTATATCGAGACAGGGTATCAGTATTACCATATTAGACTAGTGTGTACGTTTCTTGACTCTGGGGGCGATGGTTGATTCCACAATCATTGGTGTTTGACATCAAAGATTGTACACAGGTGCTCATTGGAGAATGGGTACACCGAACAGGACTCGCCGAGAACTCCTAGATGGTATATATATACCTATTATCAGATAGCATTTCTCTGGTGATACTTTTACAGGTTAGTTTATAGACCTGAGATCGTCAAGGAGTCTTGTGTGGTTCCTACTGTACTTTGATTTCCACCCTACCACGGCTCTATTGAGTCATGCAAACAGGCAGGCTTTGGGTACAGTCCCGAATCACATGGAGATAGTGAGCGATAGGAGGGGTTTCGTCTCTCCCGGTATAGGGAGTTGATGTCGTGCCATGTTTGATCGGTTATAACACCTAAATCCCTGGCCAGGGTTCTCGAGGTTTACTGATAAGTGTTATCAGTAGTTCCTCGAACTATTATGAGCCGTAAATCATCATGACTTATAAAGTTACTGGGTCTGACATTCACCCCCCCTAGACTTCATATGCGACGTATCAGACAAAGAGACCGGACTGTACGGTAAGAGTTGCTTGCATGCTCGTTGGGGTTGTGATGAATCGCTCGTCGGCCACCTTTTCGTCATGCGCCTGGGTAGCCGTTACGTACTGCTAGTGCCGCTGACGTGCTTGTGGTTAAACTCACTGCCAGCGTACTGTCGAGTCTTTAGAGTCCCACACAGAGGGTTCCCTCATTCGGGCAAAAGATGTAGAGGCCGTAAGTTGTTACGGCAACCGTAAGGTGTTGCGGCAGGGTTTCGATTATGTTCGTGTAATTGTTACAGGAATAATAATCGGAACGATAATACTGGTAGGCTTTGGTTTATGCTGGATACCGGTATTATATTATTGGATTATTGGTATTCGTATTTTTCGGAATTCGGACGGTATACGGGATACGGTATACGGAGGAGGGGTATTCTTGTAATTGTTACAAGAACACCTTCTAGAAGATGCCACCTGATAATACATTATTTATTTTATAAAAATAAATAAATGAGGTGGAAATTAGAGTATCCAAGCATGGTTGATAGAATGAGTTGTTTTATTTTATATTGTTTTGGAGTTACTATTGAAGCATGGTGCTAATTTTATAATGCATGCTTCAATTATTTCATTTGAGCCATATCTAATTTCCATGCTGGAATTTTCTCATTATCAAAAACACTTTCTCTCTCCTTCTTCTCTCCTCCTTCTTCTTCCTTGCTTTAACACTCATATGAGATGTGAATCAAAAGCCAAGGATCAAAGATAATCCAATACACTAATCTCTACATCATCCTAGTGACCATTTTTAGCAAACTTGATCTCTAGGTTTAGCTCTTGAGAAGAGTTTGTAGCTTGCATGATAGCTCTCGCGTGGATCATCTAGGTCTTAAGGTGGCCGAAGATCGAGGACATCGGCAATATCCAAAGGAGTTAAGGAGTTCATCAAAAAAGAAGGCAAGGAGTAAAGGAGTTGCACCAAAGAGAAGACCCGAAAGACCATATCATCAAGGTATAATCCCTAACATAGTAGATAAGATCTCTAGTTAGGGTTTTCTAGTTATGGTTTAGACAAGATCTTTGGAAAAGTGCGTGTTGTATGCAAAGAAATTTTCGTTTACCGCTTCCGCCGCCACAAGAGTTGTGGGAGCATGCAACATGCACTAAAAATAACATTGGAGATGTGGCTTTTGCCAAGGAACCCAGGTCCTATCAGATGTCCAGACATATTCTGAGACGGTATTACCTGATCCGGGAGATAGTTGATCGCCGGGAGATCGAGGTCAGGAGAGTAGATATGAAGGGCAACACTGCAGATCCACTCACGAAGGCCATACCCCAAATACATTTTGAGAGACTCTTCAGGATGCTGGGTATGAGATACTACAACAGCTGGCCTTAGTTCAAGTGGGAGATTGTTAGTTATATATATTCCCTAGAGGCCATTGTTGTACATATGATGTATTTTATAGTGGATGTTTGGATATATATAGAGAGGATTTTCTTGCTCGACATGATAGTAAACTATTTGGTTTCACTTTGTCTTAACATGTTGACTTGTATTACTTTAATGTCTTGCTCTCACATGTTGATAAAGCCCTTAGGATATGTACTCGACTACTGGGACTATGATGAGATCATACAAGTGGGGCCAGGGTAGTCAACGAGTACATCCTATAACTGTTCCTAGTCGAGGGTGTATCGAGACAGGGCATCGATGCACCAGTGTAGACTAGCGTGTACGCATCTTGACCCATATGATGAGCGATGGATGATCCCATATCCATTGGTGTTTCATATCAGAGATGGTGTACGGGTGCTCAGTGGAGACTGGGTACACTGGACGGACTCGCCGAGAACTCCCGGATGGTATTATACCTCATGTCAGATTGCAGTTCTCTGGTGACACTGGTACAGATTAGTCTGTAGACCCGAGATCGTCATAGAGACTTGTGTGATTCCCACCGTGCTTTGATTTCCATCATAACACGTCCCAGAGGGCAAGCAAAACGGTGGCTTTTGGGTACATTCCTGAATCACAAGGAGGCAATGAGCGATAGGAGGGGTTTCGTCTCTCCCGATATAGGGAGTTGATGTTGTGCTGTGTTCGATTGGCTATATCTGGAAGTCCCTGTCCAGGGCTGATATAGAGTGCTACTGGTATGTGTTATCAGTAGTTTCTCGACCTGTTATGAGCCTCATATAGACACGACTTATCGGTTACTGGGGTCTGACGTTTACCACCCCTAGACTAGATATGCGATATATCAGACGAAGAGACCGGACTGTACGGTAGTGTTACTGATTGGATTCACAGAAGAATGTACAGGCTTGCATGTTGATCTTCCGATCGCTCAATACCTGGGTGGCTGTTATGTTTAGCTGACCGCTTGCAGCTTGTGGGTTTTTGATATGATCATCACCCACTGCCGGCGTATTGACGATTCTTAAGAGTCCTACACAGAGGTTTCTTGGCTCAGGCAAAACGGAGTAGGAGCACATATGTGATATGTGCGGGACCGAGGATAATACGATATGAGATACCGTATTCTATTCTCACTATATATGATATCGGCTGGGAATATGTGATATAGCCGGGTCATCGGATCAAGTGTTGATTCGATAAATCGGTACATGTTATATTAGTCGGTAATATGCGATATAGCCGGATTGTCGGATCAAGTGTTGATTCGATGATTTAATGTATAATTATATATGTGATATATTACATTACGTTATCTAATATAAGCTCGCTTTATTGATTCATTTTCTCACCGGATAATACATTGATACATATGCGATATATGTTAATTGTATTATTTTCTTTTGTTACAAATATATATTATATATGTGATATATAATATTGTAACAAGTTATGATTACAAATGAAACATGATTTGTGGAGATTAAACATGGTTAGGGTTTGCTTTGGGTTAGCATTTTCATGAAGTTTCTAGAAGCTTTACTTTTGTTTTATGCTTAGATATTTTGGATTGATATTTTGTGTTGATATTTTCTAACCCAACCCAAACCATTTACCAAGGTTAATTCTCTACATGGGTTAAGCCCTTCTTACTTAACCAAGGCTTGATTTGTAACCATAGATAATAATTCATTATTCATCACAAAAGACTTCATCTTCTTCTTCCTCCTTGAAAAGCTTACTTGCTTTTGTGTTTGTGATGATGGTGTGTGAGAAATTGATGATAAAAGACAGCATAATTCCTACATCATCATCCTTATCTATTCTAGCCACTTAGATTAGGGTGTTCACTTCATTAATACTTGATTAGAGAAGTGAGAGCTTGAGTTAAAGATTCTTCAAGGTAGATCAACTTCGAAAAGGAAGACTAGAAGCAAACATGGATCGTTCGGTTTATGGAGCCTCTGTTGGAGATAGTGCCCTCAGAGTCAATTATTGGATCACAGGCACGTGATTGCAATGATTGAAAGGGGACCTATACCAGTAGGACAGTCTTACTAAAGATGATAGTATGCTATCTGGTTTATCTTTATCATCGTGTACTGTTTTAGGTGACCTTATCGGTCGCTATTACACGTTGATAGAGCACCTAGGATTCTTGCTTGACTGCCAGCAGTATGAGGGCGATCATATACGTGGGAGCTGGGGTCTATAAGCACATCTTTAAAAGGTCCCTAGTCGTGGGAGTTTCGAGACAGGGCATCGATACTCCAGAGTAGACTAGTGTATACAGTCGAGACCCCGAAGAGGGGCGGTAGACGGTCTCACAAGCCACTGGTGTCAGTTGGTACACCGAAGATGTATACAGGTGCTCATTGGGTTATAAGTACACCGGACAGGACTCGCCGAGAACATGCTAGTTGGTCTTATACCTAACGTCAAATAGCAGTTCCCTGGTGACATGTGTAAAGGTTAGTTCATCGACCTGAGATCGTCATTTGTCTCGTGTGAGTTCCCACTGTACTTTGATTACTATCCTACCACGCTCAAAGGAGACGTGCAAACAGGTTTTAGTTGGGTACAGTCCCGAGCCACATGGAGGCGGTGAGCGGATCTGCAGGGGTTCGTCTCTCCCGGTATTGGGGGTGAGGTCGCGCTGTGTCTAGGAGAGCCATTACACGATGTCCTTGGCCAAGGCAGGAGATTTACTGGTAGGTATTCCAGTAGTATCTCAGGGTGTTCTGGGCTACACTCCGACACGACTTGTACCGCTTTTGGGGGTCTGACTTTTACCAACCCTCTAGGCCCGCCATGCGATGCTCATAGACGAACGGACCGGACTGTACGGATATTGTCACTGACAGGCTCAGTAGGGTGTCAGGATGTGTTCGCTCATCGACGTCCCTTTTGGTCAATACCTGGTGGCCCGTCACGTATGGCTAATACCTCTAACGTGCTAGTGGTTAAATCTACAACCAAAGTATTGACGAGTCTTTAGAGTCCCCTACAGACCGTTTTCTCAAGTTTTGGGCGAAACGCTGTAGAGGTCGTATGGAGATATGGCAGGGTTCGATCAGATACGTGCGGTATTGCACGGATCATGATCGGACGGATAATACTAGCGGGCTTTTGTTTAAGCCGGATCCTAGTATTGTACAGTGTAAATTTTGTCTCATTGCATTTGTATTCGGTCGGAATACAAATGCGGGTATGTATATACAGTTGCTGGGTTTTCCTGTAATTTATTACGGGATCATTTTCTGAAGTTGCCAGTTTGTATTCTGTCTCGGCCAGTTTTCCTTTGTTCCTTCATAGCCGAACTTTTGTGATGAGAGGGGTTTTCTTGCAAAGTGGCATTTAGCTAGTTGCAAGGGTGTTATTTGTAAATGGAGGCATCATGATGGTTCTAGCATCTTTAGATTCTCTTTGCATCTTTTCCTTTGCATTTATTGTGATGGAATTTTGAAAGGATTGATTTGGAAAATTGGTGTGACCAAAATTTCTCATTATCATACAATTTCTCCTCTTGCTTTATTCCATTGATTTTTCCCTCCTCATTCTTGAGATTGGCCGGCCACTTTTGGGCAAGGGGGTATTTTTGTGAATGGGGAAAAAGATTCATTCATATATGCTTGCATCAAAATTCCAAAGCCAATCTCCACTTCTTCTCCTCCTCAATTCAAAAGGCAACTTCAATTACCCCATTGAGACTAACCTTACTACACTAAGCCTACAGCATCCTTGGGCACGTCGACTCGCTAATTTCGTGCCCGAGTTGCCTCGGTCCAGAGGTGGGAGCCCGTAAAAGAACCCGGCGATGTGGTGCATGTTCCGACGAGGAGGTGAATATCGGAGATTCCGCGATGAGATCGGAGTGGAGGCCGAAGACCGAAGGACACGGATCGCTCGGTATAGCTTTCTACCCATTCTCGTATTTGCTAGGAGTAGTTTAATGGCCCGATCCGGGTTTTATAGTGAGTGGTAGTGCCGGTTTATAAGTTACAGAAAAGTTTCATTTCCGCATTCCGGCGTCGGATTGACGGCCGGGGCTCTGCCGTACACTTACACTGGTATCAGAGCCAGGCCATTAACCTAGTCTAGCTTGCTCTAACATGTTTATAAGTTCGTTCGAACAGATTTTCAAAAAACCGCGTTTCCGTGTCAAGTTTCTGTCCAATTTTTCCAGTGCTTTAAAAATTATTTGGTACATTGTAAAAATACGTGCAGGGTTTTTTATGCATTATGTGAAAATTTGGTAGGCTTAAGTTACTGTAGCGCGGCGGATCAGCGGCCAAAACCATGTTTGGGCCGCGGATCCGCCGCCGAATTTTGGCTTCACTGCATCAAATTTTTACAGTGGCTCTCTGACTTGGAAATAAGGTTTCAGGTATATTCTTTTTTGGCCCAGATGTTTTTGAGTGCTACAGTTGTGTTTGGGGCCCACTTCGGAAAATTCAGTCGATCGAAAATTTTAAACATATTAGTTCACAGTATTTACATTATATCTGCGACCGTGAATGTCATTTGATCGGTAAATCCTGTCTAACAGCTATAGCCATTTTAGACTGATTTGCGAACGTGACATTCACGTTGATGTTCTGTGTTGTGCTGTGATGTTGCGGATTGGTCGTGGGGGATAGCCTGGATGCAAGCGTCTGACATGTGGACTGCCGTCACTGCCTGTTTATATATTATTCTTTAGGGGCACGACCGGGCTGAGGTCGATGCACCCATTGTATGTATATTTTACTTTCTGTACTAGGATTACCCCAAGGTGGGGTGCACGGATAGCCGGGTTCTAGAGGGCAACAGGCCCGCATCTCATGGTGTTGAGACGGAGGGGGCTTCACTCTAGAATTGGCGGGCTATTCGCCGCACCCGTAGGGGGTACAGGTTGACCCAAGGAGGGGTGCCCAAGTTACCGGATTCCATGAAGTGATGGGTGGTCCATTCACGTTGCTGAAGGGGGCTTCCTCGCTTCAGGTTTTGGCGGGTAACTTGTCGTGCCCGTAGGGGTCTAGGATTTCATTGCACAGGCTATCCACACGACCAGGGGAACGTCGGGTTTCAGTAGCGGCTCTATGAAACCCGGGGATCCCAGATATCTGTATTGTTCTGTGATGCTTATTATATTTTTGTGATGTTGCATTTTATCATGCCTTGAGCGAATACTATATATTGATATATATACTAGTAGATGTTGTATATGTTTTGCATCCGCGCTAGTCCAGTCCCCGCTCTGTCGTTAGTTAAGTAACCTAACGGGTAATGATGGGACCCGGTGGCGAATGCGGATGGCATATACGTACATCATTATTTTCGTTCTTTATTGGTGTGATCAATTCATGGGACTGCGTTGATTCGGATCAATGCAAGCTAAACAAACCTATTTTGATGTTGTTGGAACAATTTTTCAAAAAGCTGTTATTGCAAGGACGTTCTCTTTTGTTTTGCATAGTGGTATTCGGTTATGAATATCCAGCACTTCAGTCGACGAGGCAAGGGCCGAGATCCCTTCACCGGTAGTGACCCCTTGGACAGAAGTTTGCGTCAGGGCAATAACTTCACTATAGTCGTTTACATTTGCTTTGCATCATGGTATTCAGTTGGAATATCCTGCACCTCATTCTACGGGAAAAGAGTCGAGATCCCTTCACCCGGAGTGACCTCTTTAGCAAAGGTTTTCGTCACTATATTTTTATAAAAGCTATCTGGTTCCTTCAACGTTATCAAGTTCATTACGTTAAAGGTTTTTCGCCAAAAACCATTCGTAGCCCTCCGTCGATTCATATGGATAGTCAATAGTATTCAAGCTGTGTTTGTTAGCCAAAGTCAAGGCACAGTGATTGGTAGCTATTGGATATTCATATGCAGCATAGATAGATGCGTTGGTTTGGGACAGTCGTACCGCCTTGTTGGCCAAAGTCAAGGGTAGGTACGGGTGGGTTCAAATTAACCTGGAGAATGACGGGTATAACTTGACTTGTGACTTATGATTTGTTGGCCAAAGTCAAGGTCATAAGAGCATGGGGTAAAAATCACATCGGGAGTTTCTAAAGAAACTGGAACTTGCCAGATATGCGCATACTTTCTGGAGTGTGATAACGTGAGCGGATTCCGTCACGTTATCATGCGATGATAGTTGGATCCTGATTCCCACTGATGAGTTGGTTTACTCCTCGGGTGATCCCGACTAATTCTTCTTTGAGGTTTGGAGGAGAATTTGACGTTACAGTGGGAGGTTTCCAGATTAGATAAATTGGTAACCATTCTAATCTAGGTTAGAGTGCACGCTGAGTGTTTCTTTTCTCTCTCTCTTTGGCAGCGACCATGACCCGACCCTAAGACTATGACTCAGTGACCAAAATTAACCGAACCTTCTTAAACACTGGCTTTTGGATTGTCTGAGTTGCAAACCTCTTTGCCACTCATACTTTTACCCTTTTCTCCAGAACACCCCGTATTACTACGAACGCCCACTTCCATTGGATAAAACCATCGTATGGTTATATACGAACTCGAAGGAATTTATTCGAGGATGGTTTCTGGTTCTGGAGAAAACGAATAGGACTATTTAGTTGTCTTTTCCTTTTACCTTCTCTCAGGTTTCGAGTGCTCCTTGGATTAGGGCAGTACACCCATACGCAAATTGGATAGTCTTCTTCCAAACCATAAGCAGGTGCCGACTGGTAGGGAATGAAGAAAACCAATTAGCCTAACGATGGTGTACAGAAGGTATTATGTAAAGACAAATAAAGGGATTAGAAGGAGGGCAAAGTAAATTGCGACTGCTATTCACGACCGAACCAAGTTTTTCTTCGCCAATCCTACATCACCTTTGTATTTCTCTAGAACACTCTGTATCACTACGAAGATCCACAGTTTATTGGATACTCCATCGTATGGTTATATACGAACTCGAAAGGAACTTGTTCCAGTTCGGGGATGGACTCTGGTTCAGGAGAAATAGGAATAAGGTTTATTCAGGTGTCTTTTATCTTTACCTTCTCTCGTGTTGCGAGTGCTCCTAAGATTAGGACAGTACACCCATTATTCTTATTGGATAGTCTTCTTCCAAACCATAGGCTGGTGCCGAACGGTAGGGAAGGAAGAAAACCATTTAGCCTAAGAGGGTGTACAGAAGGTAATGACTAAAGACATATGAAGGGATGTTGAGAGATGGCAAAGAAATATACGGTTACAGTTTTGAATTTGGATAATGAAAGAGGCATTACTAGGAATACCCGGATACCCCTACGAAACATTTCAATGTTTCAGTTTCACTGTGTACTGTTAAAAGAAAACTGATTTCCCAATTAACACTTGCTCCAGGGTATGTATTTACCAGGTATGATTCTCACATCTGTATGGTTTTACAGATGATGAGTGGGAGTAAGTTATTAGGAATTAGGTGATCATCCTCATTATATCGGAATTCGTTGTAATTGGTGATATTTGAGGAAATCGCCTGGGTTGTTTGCCAGACGGCAAATATTTGGTTTTGAATATCCGTAATTGTGCACCAATTTCTAATTGATATATCTGTACGTCTATTTTTATAGAGCGAGATATAACTTTTTGAAATTATGTCTATGACATTTACCTATATCAGTGGATGGTTAGGTAAGAAGTATTGAACAGCGGTGTAATTCTTGTTAACCATAAGTACAGTTTTCAACCTACGACACACAGGGAATGAGTTATTAGACTCAAAGGACTTATACAGATTATTGTATGTTGTCCAGTGTCCATTAGGACAGAGGGGTTGGTCCTCGCACTATATTCTGTTTACTTATGACTTCTCTAGTTCTTAGACATGTGTTTCATGGAAACACAAGGTCTGAGTTTTGAGAAGTTATAAGTATAAGATTAAAGTAGAGAACCAGGTATTGCAAGTATCGGGATTCTTCAAGGTGATCGAAGATGTAGATACTTGTGTATGGAATTCAGTTGATAGTAATGATTAAGAGAACTTGCTTCTCTTTCAGGTTACTCATATCTGGACGCATTCCTAAGTTGAGTAACGCTGATCGGCCTCCTTCCATTTAGCTAACATGCACTGGAGATAGATGCATGATTTGAATCTGGTTCAATTAAATCAGTGTCTCTGGTTCTATATTGGATATAGAACATTTCATATCTTAACGATGTTAAGGTACGGAGAGTTGTCCGGCTTATGCTTAAAACCAGACTCTGGATAACTCAAAGCACATTTCTGTAATGACTGTTTGTGGGTTGACCCAGGCTATGACGAGGGTTGACTTTCTACCATCTGGAAGATCAATAGTGATATTGTTCTTGACTCGCCACAGTTTTAACAAAAATGGATTTTTTCAGAAAATAGTAGTGGCTGTATGGTAGAACTGGAAGTGATTCCAGAACCGCAGACGATTACTGAAAATTTGATAAGAACCTAAAGATTCAATTTGGTTTGACATTCCATTGGCCACTCCGCAAATATGGTGGGTAACCTCAGACACCTGAGAGGTACTCCGGTAGCCTCAAGGACGGTGACAGGGAGGTTCTTGTTTACCCAGACTTGACATTGCTGTTGTTCCAAGCTATGAGACCCGACAGGAGAATGAGTATAGCGTCGTTCTAAACTAGCTTTGGAAGTGCACGTGTATATGACTCTGCCAGAGGGTTGTCGTAGTCAGTGGGAGCAGCGGAAGCATTGGTGGACAAGTAGCTTATGTCTATTTATAGACTAAAGCAGATGTAGCGGAGATAGATCATCTATTTCTGATATGACAGCCATAGGTTTGACTTTATCATAATAGGGGATGGATCTGTTAAGAAGGTAGTAGGGTGTGATGTCCTCGTGTTTGGATGACATACACAGAGTAGAAAGTGAAGTTCCTATACTACAATCGGTTATATTTTGGTTGTCATACAGTGGTTTCTCCAAATAGGATATAGATATAATATCAGACATTCTGGTAACTGGATCTATGGTTTTAGATCTAGATTTGGGTAGTTTCCCAATCTGGGTACTTAGACAGCATTCTAAAGGTGTTTTAGAATGGACGACTCCTGGAACGGTAGTGTACCTGCAGGTGATGGAGTCACCCTCGCTAAAGGTTTCTTACAGACTAAAGGGGAGAAGGATGTGCATGATTGGCAGATCACTTGCTTAGGCAATTGAGTCAATCATGAGATATCAAGTACTACACCAGATATTGTTTTTGCATTAGATGCAATAAGTAGATATTGATCCAATCCTGGGGAAACATTCGGAAGCAGTTTTAGAACATAAGTGCATGTTCTAGGGATATGATAACGACAGCCTCCTTTGGGAGACGGTTATCATTCCAGGCTTCCAAGGTGACCTGGATGACAGAGTGACTGTCAGAGTTATAGTTTTCCCTCTGACGAGGGGCAGTGTTTTGGACAGGTGATCCAAGCAGACACTGAGGGAGGCATTACGCAGGATACTGATTGGTTTCAGTTGACGATATAGTCTAAGAAGTTTGGATTTGGAGTTCATTTATGAGCTAGCTCCCATCAGATATCCAGACATATTCTAAGACAGGTATTGCTCATTTCGGGAGATGGCTTTCTCCGCGAACTTGAGATAAAGAGAGACATAGAAAGAAACATCAAAGCGGATCCACTCACTGAGGCTATTCCTCGAACACATTAGGTTTGCAAACGAGCTTTGTAAGACTGACTAGTAGAGGAGTTGGATGTTCGGTATCACACGGGCTGTGAGTATGCGACATTGCAATAATTAGCCTTGAGTGCAAGTGGGAGATTGTTGGAGATAGTGCCCTCAGAGTCAATTATTGGATCATAGGCACGTGATTGCAATGATTGAAAGGGGACCTATACCGGTAGGACAGTCTTACTCAAGATGATAGTATGCTATCTGGTTTATCTTTATCATCATGTACTGTTTTAGGTGACCTTACAGGTCGCTATTACACGTTGATAGAGCCCCTAGGATTCTTGCTTGACTGCCAGCAGTATGAGGGCGATCATATAGGTGGGAGCTGGGGTCTATAAGCACATCCTTAAAAGGTCCCTAGTGGTGGGAGTTTCGAGACAGGGCATCGATACTCCAGAGTAGACTAGTGTATACAGTCGAAACCCCGACAATGGGCGGTGGACGGTCTCATAAGCCACTGGTATCAGTTGGTTCACCTAAGATGTATACAGGTGCTCATTGGGTTATGAGTACACCGGACAGGACTCGCCAGGAACATGCTAGTTGGTCTTATACCTAACGTCAGATAGCAGTTCCCTGGTGACATGTGTACAGGTTAGTTCATCGACCTGAGATCATCATTTATCTCGTGTGACTTCCCACTGTACTTTGATTACTACCCTACCACGCTCAAAGGAGACGTGCAAACAGGTTTTAGTTGGGTACAGTCCCGAGCCACATGGAGGCAGTGAGCGGATCTGCAGGGGTTCGTCTCTCCCGGTATTAGGGGTGAGGTCGCGCTGTGTCTAGGAGAGCCATTACACGAAGTCCTTGGCCAAGGCAGGAGATTTACTGGTAGGTATTCCAGTAGTATCTCAGGGTGTTCTGGGCTACACTCCGACACGACTTGTACCGCTTTTGGGGGTCTGACTTTTACCAACCCCCTAGGCCTGCCATGCGATGCTCATAGACGAACGGACCGGACTGTATGGATATTGTCACTGACAGGCTCAGTAGGGTGTCAGGATGAGTTCGCTCATTGACGTCCCTTTTGGTCAATACCTGGTGGTCCGTCACGTATGGCTAATACCTCTAATGTGCTAGTGGTTAAATCCACAGCCAAAGTATTGATGAGTCTTTAGAGTCCCCCACAGACCGTTTTCTCAAGTTTAGGGCGAAACACTGTAGAGGCCGTATGGAAATATGGCAAGGTTCGATTAGATACGTGCGGTATTGCACGGATCCTGATCGGACGGATAATACTAGCGGGCTTTGGTTTAAGCCGGATCCTAGTATTATACAGTGTAGATTTTGTCTCATTGCATTTGTATTCGGTCGGAATACAAATGCGGGTATGTATATACAGTTGCGGGGTTTTCCTGTAATTTATTACGGGATCAATTTTCTGAAGTTGCCAGTTTGTATTCCGTCTCGGCCAGTTTTCCTTTGTTCCTTCATAGTCGAACTTTTGTGATGAGAGGGGTTTTCTTGCAAAGTGGCATTTATCTAGTTGCAAGGGTGTTATTTGTAAATGGAGGCATCATGATGGTTCTAGCATCTTTAGATTCTCTTTGCATATTTTCCTTTGCATATATTGTGATGGAATTTTGAAAGGATTGATTTGGAAAATTGGTGTGGCCAAAATTTCTTATTATCATACAATTTCTCCTCTTGCTTTATTCCATTGATTTTTCCCTCCTCATTCTTGAGCTTGGCCGACCACTTTTGGGCAAGGGGGTATTTTTGTGTGTGGGGAAAAAGATTCATTCATATATGCTTGCATCAAAATTCCAAAGCCAATCTCCACATCTTCTTCTCCTCCTCAATTCAAAAGGAAACTTCAATTACCCCATTGAGACAAACCTTACTACACTAAGCCTACAGCATCCTTGGGCACGTCGACTCGCCAACTTCATGCCCGAGTTGCCTCGGTCCAGAGGTGGGAGCCCGTAAAAGAACCCGACGATGTGGTGCCCGTTCCGACGAGGATGTGAAGATCGGAGATTCCGCGATGAGATCGGAGTGGAGGCCGAAGACCGAAGGACACGGATCGCTCGGTATAGCTTTCTACCCATTCTCGTATTTGCTAGGAGTAGGTTAATGGCCCCACCGAGTTTTATAGTGCGTGGTAGTGTCGGTTTACAAGTAAAAGAAAAGTTTCGTTTCCGCATTCCGGCGTCGGATTGACGGCCGTGGCGCTGCCGTGCACTTACAACATCTCTAGAGTCCGGAAGTTCATGGATCTCGGCGAAGGGACTACTACTCGGAGCTTATGAAGCGAAGGAACGGACTACAAAGGTTGTAATCCCTTTCTCTTAGATGTAAAGATGTTTACATGCTTTATTAACCCTAATTATCTAGCAAAGATCCTCGCTTTAGGTTGTTCGGCACTTGTAAATTTTAAATCGGGCATGGTTGATGCCTTATAGACCCTTGTGACAGTGCCTAGTAACCCTACACATGCATCATAAAGAAATAAGTTTTAATAAATGAGCTAATGGACTTAATATTAAATCAACACTTGATTTAATAACCCGGTCATATCTCATCTGACCCGTCTAATAGTAATGCCCGATTAAAATACGGTATCCAATACACACATTTAATTGAGCTCCCGCACATATCACATATGCACCCTACATCTTTTCGTCTGAGCTAGGAGACCCCTTTGTGGGACTCTGAGACTCGTCAATATGCTAACAGTAGGAAGTGATCACATCACATGCCCACAACAAGCTGTAAGTAACGGCTCTCAAGTATTGAGCGATCAGAAGAAACACAAGCAAACCTAAACTCCCGTCGAGCCAACTGGTAACACTTACCGTATAGTCCGGTCTCTTCGTCAAATTGTTGGATGTATATGCCCTAGAGGCCAGTATTGTATATGTATACATATGGATACTAGGGATATGTATGTACAGAACAATCTTGCTCAGTTTTATAGTATATTATTTGACTTTTCTTTGTCGGGATATGTGTATTTATTTGTATTGTTGTTATATCTGGTTTGCACATATTGATAAAGACTCGATACAGTAGTATACTATTGTGGTTTGTCTTTATCTTAACATGGCATATGTCATACTCGTTATTACATATTGCGGTTACATGTTGATAAAGCCCCTAGGATCTTGCTTGACTACTTGCGTTGTGATGGCGATCATACTTGTGGGAGCAGGGTAGTCCATAGGCACATCCTTAAATGGCCCATAGTCGCGTGAGTATCGAGACTGGGCACTGATACTCCAGAGTAGACTAGTGTGTACGTTTCTAGCCCCGTCGGTGGATGGTTGGTCCCGCGGCCATTGGTCTGATTCACCTAAGATCGTACACAGGTGCTCACTGGGTGTGAGTACACTGGACGGACTCGCCGAGAACTTCCATGTGGTACTATACCTATCGTCAGATGGAAGTTCTCAGGTGACATGTGTACAGGTTAGTCTTTGGACCCACGATCGGCATTTGTCTCGTGTGAGTTCCTACTGAACTTTGATCACTACCCTACCACGGGTCTACTGAGTCGTGTAAACAGGTTTTAGTTGGGTTCAGTCCAGAGCCACATGGAGGCAGGGAGAGATTTTCGGGGATTCGTCTCTCCCAGTATAGGGAGTCGATATCGCACTGTGATTCCATTGGTTAGGACCATAAGACCTTGGACAAGGCACTTGGGATTTACTGATAGGTTGATCAGTAGTTTTCCCGGATTGGTCCTTAGCCACATTGGCACGACTTATCAGGCTGTTAGGATATGACGTTCACCATCCCCTAGACCCGGTATGCGATACACTTTGACGAAGAGACCGGACTATGCGGATATTGTCACGGATAGGCTCAGTAGGAGATCCGGATGAGTTTGCTCATCGGCCTTCTTTTCGACATGTACCTGCGTAGCCGTTACGTACAGCTAGTGCAATTGACGTGCTTGTGGTTAAACCCACTGCCAGAGTACTGTCAGGTCTTTAGAGTCCCATACAGAGGGTTTCCCTGATTCAGGTGAAATGATGTAATAGCCGTATTGGATACATGCAGGGTTCGATCGATTGATGTACTTGGTACTCGGAATTTCGATCGGACAGTTTGTAATACTACCCGGCTCGGGTTTGAGCCGGATTATTAAATCAGGTATTGATTTGATAATTTACGTATATGTATTTCGATATATATATTCTAGTATTACGCTCTTCGTGTTATTCTATCTCTTTTGGGCGTTCGGATTTTTATCTGATTGCCGGTATATTTGTACAGTAGACTGAAATCCGTATTTACTACAGATTTTCTTATAGAAGGTGGCCACCTCATTATGGATTTTCCATTTATTCAATAAATGGAAATGAGGTGTAAAGTGTAAGGAATGGGAGGAATGGGCATGACCATGCTTTAATAATCAACAAATGAATTTTCAATTCATTTGTGGTTACTATTGAAGCATGGTTGTCATTTGTTTATTGAAAGAATTCATACACAAAACCAAGGTGTGTGATTTTCTCTTTCATGCTTCATTCATTTTCTCTTGAGCTCTCATTCCTCTCCTTCCTCACCAGAAATGCTTCATTCATTTCTGGTGTGATAGGTTACAAATTGATGGGACCGCATTAATTTTGATTAATGCAAGATAATAAACCTAAAAGATTTTGTTGGAACCAAGCTTTAAAAACTGACATTACAGACGTTCTCTTTTGCTTTGCACAGTGGTATTCATTTTGGAATATCCAGCACCTCATTCGACGAGGCAAGGGCCGAGATCCCTTCAACGGAAGTGACCCCTTGAGCAAAATTTTGCGTCAGGGTAATAACTTCACTATAGCCGATTATTTTTGCTTTGCACAGCGGTATTCAGTTTGGAATATCCTGCACCTCATTCGACGTGGAAAGAGACGAGATCCCTTCATAGGGAGTGACCTCTTTAGCAAAGGTTTTCGCCACTATATATTTATAAAATCACCCAGGTTCCTTCAACAATATCAAGTTCATTACGTTAACGGGTTTTTCGCCAAAAACCAGCCGTAGCCCTCCATCATTTCGGATTGGTATTGCTTAGTATTCGTGCTACGCATTTCAATCTTTAGTCAAGGCATAGTGTTCGGTAGCGATGTAATGCTTTTCCGTTGCTTATGCTATTGGTTAGGACAGTCGTGCGATCATTTTGATCTTTACTCAAGGCTCGTACGGGTGGGTCTAATGCAATCCAGATAATGACGGGTAGAACTTGACTAAGGATTTTTGACGTTTTGATCTTTAGTCAAGGTCACTTGGGTCCTAAGGGCAGAAACCACATCGGGGGTCTCAAATATGCAGGAAACTTGCAGATTTAGCATACCTTCTGGAGTGTGGTGACTAGAGTAGATTCCATCTAGTGCATCACACAATGATAGTTGGATCCCGATCCCATTGATGAGTAGGATTACTCTCGGGAGATTATCACACTTAACAATCAATGCTATAAACCAAGTAGGTGTCTAGAAAGGTGTTAGTGGGGCTACGCCTCCAGGGAAAAGAGGTTATGTAATTAAGAAACTTCGCGAAAGCGTTGGAAAACCTCCCTCGAAGTACCAACACCGGCCTGGCTAAAGGTTAAGCAAGTATTGTGACGTGCGATTAATCCTGACTAGTTCTTCTTTTAGGGTTTGAAGAATAATTTGAGGAAACAGTGGGAGCCATCTTGATTAGATAAATTAATAAACCAATCTAATCTTGCAAGAGCGCACGCTGAGTGTTTTCCCTCTCTCTCTCCAGGTAGCAACCATTTCACGCCCTAATCAAGATAATAAAATGTATCGCTTGACCGATCCGAATTCTTATTCGGGGCTGGGGAACATCGGTTCGGCTCTAACTTACGACAACTGTCATAAGTATGATCAAGGGAAAGAGGAAAGTTTGAATTCCTTGATAAACCCATCGAAGAAGAAACATACTGTTGCGTCTTCTTCAGGTGTTCTTGTTATTGAGAACTATTTTTCGGTCAGTCCTACCTCCTGGGTACTAGATACCTGATCAGGATCTCATATCTGTAATTTATTACAGGGATTGAGAAAAAGTAGGTTAGTTGGACCTGGTGATATGTCCCTCAGAGTAGGGAACAGAGCACAAGTTAATGCTCCAGCCGTCGGTGAATATCACCTGGTATTGCCAAATGGCAATACTATGATTTTGAACAATTGCTACTATGTGCCTTCCATGCTTTGCAACATTATATCAGTTTCTTTATTGATAAAGATGGATATAACTTTGTTCTTGATAGAAATATCATGAACATTTACCTTGATAAGGTACTGGTTGCAGAAGGTACACTCTGTAATGGTATCTATGTTCTAAATCAGAACACAGTTCATAATGTACAAAACACACGCAAGAGGAAGAGTTCAGATACGAACAAATCCTACTTGTGGCATTGTAGACTTGGTCATATCGGAGAGAAAAGACTAAGTATGTTGCATAAAGATGGACTCTTGAATACGTTCAAATTTTCATCTTATGAAACTTGTCAGCCTTGTCTCAAAGGAAAGATTACCAAATCTCCGTTCACCGGACTTGGAGAAAGAGCAGCAGAGCTCTTAGGACTCATACACAGTGATGTGTGTGGTCCGATGTCTATACATGCAAGGGGTAGGTTCTCACACTTCATCACATTCACTGACGATCTCTTTAGGTTCGGATATGTGTATCTCATGAAACACAAATCTGAAGCTTTTGAGAAATTCAAAGAATTCAGAAAGGAAGTAGAGAACAAGATTGGCAAAAGTATTAAGATCCTCCGATCTGATAGAGGGGGGAGTACTTAAGTACGGAATTCAGGGACTTTCTAAAAGAGAATAGTATTCTCTCTCAGCTTACTCCTCCATATACTCCACAGCACAACGGTGTATCGGAGCGGAGGAATTGTACCCTATTGGATATGGTTCGCTCCATGATGAGTAGTGCTGAGTTGCTTCTTTCATTTTAGGGATTTGCGCTTGAAACGGCAGCCTACTTATTGAATCAGGTTCCGTCTAAATCTGTGCCTAAGACTCCATATGAAGTATGGAGTGGAAAGAAACCATGAATTAAATTCATTAAGATATGGGGTTGTCCGGCCTACGTGAAAAAACAGAAGCCGAACAAACTAGAGGCATGATCAGTTTTATGTAAGTTTATAGGATATCCAAAACATTCAAAGGGATATTTGTTCTACCACACCGAGGAACAGAAGGTGTTAGTCACTCGCCACGCCAACTTTTTAGAATGACAATTTCTTGCAAAAGAAACAAGTGGGAGCGTGGTAGAACTGGAAGAAATTCCAGAGGAACAAACTATAACTGAAGATTTAGTCGAACCTCAGGATTCAATAATCCCGGACGATCCTCAGACACTACGCAGATCTAGTAGGATTTCTCATCCGCCCAAGAGATACTATGGTTTTCTCATAGACGGGGATCGAGAGGATTTCATCTTGGAAGAAGATGATCCTACTAGTTTCAGATAGGCCATTATCAGTAGGGACTCTGATAAGTGGCTGGATGCTATGCAATCTGAAATGGAGTCCATGTACACCAATAAAGTGTGGACCCTGGAAGTTGCTCCACCTGGGGTAAAACCCGTTGGATGTAAATGGATCTACAAGAAGAAACTTGGTGTAGATGGGCAGGTGGAAAGCTATAAGGCTAGACTCGTTGCAAAAGGTTTTCGTCAAAGACCAGGAGTAGACTATGACGAAACCTTTTCGCTAGTGGCTATGCTCAAATCCATTAGGATCCTGCTTGCTATTGCTGCCTTCCATGACTATGAGATCTGGCAGATGGACGTAAAAACGACTTTTCTAAACGGAAGTTTAGAAGAGTGCGTTTACATGGATCAACCAGAAGGTTTTGTAGATAGTGGGAGCAGCGGAAAGGTGTGCAAGCTGCTCAAATCCATTTATGGATTGAAGCAAGCATCGCGGAGCTGGAACATCTGTTTTGATGAGACAGTCAAGGAGTTTGACTTCATCAAGAACGAAGATGAGCCATGTATTTACAAGAAGATTGTAGGACGAACTGTCGTATTCCTAGTCTTGTACGTGGACGACATTCTTTTGATAGGAAATGACATTCCTATGCTACAATCGGTCAAACTATTCTTATCTCAAAGGTTCTCTATGAAAGACCTAGGTGATGCCTCGTACATTCTGGGGATCAAGATCTACAGAGATAGATCCAAGAGACTACTAGGACTTTCACAGTCCAGGTACACAGAGACCGTACTAAAGAGATTTATTATGGAAGATTCCAAGTGCGGTAACATACCCGCATTGCACGGAATCACCCTCTCCAAGGAGATGTCTCCCAAGACTGACGAGGAGAGGGTTCGCATGAGCACTATACCCTACACTTCGGCGGTAGGATCTATAATGTATGTGATGCTATGTATAAGACCAGATGTAGCTTACGCGCTAAGCGTAGTGAGACGGTATCAGTCGGACGCTGGTGAGGACCACTGGACAGCAGTAAAGAACATTCTCAAGTACCTGAGAAGGACGAAGGAGATGTTCCTGATTTACGGTAATGGAGACCTCAGGGTCGAGTCCTTTACCGACTCAAGCTTGCAGAGTGACAAGGATGACAACAAGTCTGTCTCGGGTTTTGTGTTTACACTCAACGGAGTGGCGGTATATTGGAAGAGTTCCAAACAGGATACCATCGCAGACTCGACGATGGAGGCTGAATACATTGCTGCAAGCGATGCCGCAAAAGAAGCGGTCTGGATGAAGAAGTTCATAGCTGAACTTCAGGTAGTTCTGTCCATTGTGGACCCAATAACTGTGTATTGCGATAACAATGGGGCTATAGCTTTAGCGAAGGAACCACGGTCCCATCAGAAATCCAGGCACATCTTAAGGCGGTATCACCTGATCAGGGAGATAGTAGATCGCCAGGAGATCGAGGTCCGGAGAGTGGATACGAAGGACAACACGGCGTATCCATTTACGAAGGCCCTCCCTCAAGCACAGTTCGAGCGACTTTTTGGGATGTTGGGTATGCGGTACGCCAGCAGCTGGCCTTAGAGCAGACGTTGGGTATTCGGTACGCCAATCACCGGCCTTTAGTGCAAGTGGGAGATTGTTGGATGTATATGCCCTAGAGGTCAGTATTGTATATGTATGCATATGGATACTAGGGATATGTATGTATAAACAATCTTGCTCGGTTTTATAGTATATTATTTGACTTGTCTTTGTCGGGATATCTGTATTTATTTGTATTGTTGTTATATCTGGTTTGCACATATTGATAAAGACTCGATACGGTAGTATACTATTGTGGTTTGTCTTTATCTTAACATGGCATATGTCATACTCGTTATTACATATTGCGGTTACATGTTGATAAAGACCCTAGGATCTTGCTTGACTACCTACGTTGTGATGGCGATCATACTTGTGGGAGCAAGGTAGTCCATAAGCACATCCTTAAATGGTCCCTAGTCACGTGAGTATCGAGACTGGGCACTGATACTCCAGAGTAGACTAGTGTGTACGTTTCTAGCCCCGTCGGGGGATGGTTGGTCCCGCAGCCATTGGTCTGATGCACCTAAGATCGTACACAGGTGCTCACTGGGTGTGAGTACACTGGACGGACTCGCCGAGAACTTCCATGTGGTACTATACCTATCGTCAGATGGAAGTTCTCAGGTGACATGTGTACAGGTTAGTCTTTGGACCCAAGATCGGCATTTGTCTCGTGTGAGCTCCCACTGAACTTTGATCTACCCTACCACGGCTCTAATGAGTCGTGCAAACAGGTTTTGGTTGGGTTCAGTCCTGAGCCACATGGAGGCAGTGTGCGATTTTCGGGTATTCGTCTCTCCCAGTATAGGGAGTCGATATCGCACTGTGATTCGATTGGTCAGGACCATAAGACCTTGGCCAAGGCACTTGGGATTTACTGATAGGTTGATCAGTAGTTTTCCCGGATTGGTCCTGAGCCACATCGGCACGACTTATCAGGCTGTTAGGGTATGAAGTTCACCATCCCTTAGACCCGGTATGCGATACTCTTTGATGAAGAGACCGAACTGTGTGGATATTGTCATGGATAGGCTCAGTAGGAGATCCGGATGAGTTTTCTCATCGGCCTTCTTTTCGACAGGTACCTGGGTAGCCGTTACGTACAGCTAGTCCCGCTGACGTGCTTGTGGCTAAACCCACTGCCAGAGTACTGTCGGGTCTTTAGAGTCCCACACAGAGGGTTTCCCTGATTCAGGTGAAATGATGTAGTAGCCATATTGGATACGTGCAGGGTTCGATCGATTGATGTACTTGGTACTCGGATTTTCGATCGGACAGTTTGTAATACTAGCCGGCTCGGGTTTGAGCCGGATTATTAAATCAGGTATTGATTTAATAATTTACGTATATGTATTTCGATATATATATTCTAGTATTACGTTCTTCGTGTTATTCTATCTCTTTTGGGCGTTCGGATTTTTATCTGATTGCCGGTATATTTGAACAGTAGACTGAAATCCGTATTTACTATAGATTTCCTTCTAGAAGGTGGCCGCCTCATTATGCATTTTCCATTTATTCAATAAATGGAAATGAGGTGTAAAGTGTAAGGAATGGGAGGAATGGGCATGACCATGCTTTAATAATCAACAAATGAATTTTCAATTCATTTGTGGTTACTATTGAAGCATGGTTGTCATTTGTTTATTGAAAGAATTCATACACAAAACCAAGGTGTGTGATTTTCTCTTTCATGCTTCATTCATTTTCTCTTGAGCTCTCATTCCTCTCCTTCCTCACTAGCTTCCTCCACCTTCATCTTCTTCCTCTTCACTACCTTCTCATGTATTGAGAATCAAGTGAAGAGGCAAGAAAGAGATAGCTTTACACTTAGAAATCCAAACTACATCCTAGACTATTTGGTTTTGCAAACCAAGTTCTCTAGTTGCTCCTTTAGTTACATAGTTAGGAGCTAGAGCCATGGATCATACTCCCCGGATGGATCTTCTACGACAAAAGGAGGACGGAGAACAAGCTCGATCCCGGAGGACTGATGGAGCCGGAGTTGGAGTTCAAACATGTTCAAGGTGGATGAAAGGAGCAAAGGATGAAGAACGAAGACCGAAGGGCTCGATTCTTTTGGTATACCATCTTTCATAGTAGTTAGCATCTCATTGTTTGCTAGTTGGTTTTATGGTAAAGATCCGGATTTTGAGTTATCTTTGCGCCCCTTTTAAAGCTTTAGAAAATTTTTGTTCCGTAAACCACCTCGTTTGGAGGCTCGGGCGTGAATATAACCCAACACAAATATGTTGCATATGTGAGTCTAGGGATGGTATCGTCGACCCCAATAACCCAATAAGTCATGCCGGTATATAGCTCATAATAGATCGAGAAACTAATGATGACACTTATCAGAAAATCTCAGCAGCCCTGGCCAGGGACTTCCTGTTATAGCCAATCGTACATGGTGCAACATCAACCCCCATACCGGGAGAGAAGAAACCCCTCCTATCGCTCATTGCCTCCATGTGCCTCGGGACTGTACCCAAAATCCACCTGTTGGCACGACTCAGTAGAGCCGTGGTAGAGTGGAGATCAAAGTACAGTAGGAGGCACACAAGACTCTATAACGATCACGGGTCTATAGACTAACCTGCACCAGTGTCACCTGAGAACTGCTATCCGACGATAGATATAATACCACATAGGAGTTCTCGGCGAGTCCGTTCAGTGTACCCAGTCTCACTGAGCACCCGTATACGGTCTTTGGTGTCACCACACCAATGGATATAGGATCATCCATTGCCCATCATATGGGACAAGCAACGTATACGCTAGTCTACTCTGGTGATATCGATGCCCCGTCTTGACATACCCACGACTAGGAATATTTCAAGGATATGCTCATAGACTACACATGTCCCACTAGTATAATCCGCATCAAAATCTCAATAGTCCTGCAAATCCTAAGGGCTATATCAACATGTACCAAATGAATGAAAGCACGATCATATGAACATGTCAAGATAAAAGGTGCAACCAAACAACATATTATCATGTCGAGCAAGAATGTCCCCTGAATACACACACACACACATACATATACATATATACATATATACATATATATACACACACATACCAATACATACATTATCATATAATGGCCTCTAGGGCATACATATATCCAACAACAATAATGGCCTCTAGGGCACATATCACTAACAATCTCCCACTTGCACTAAGGCCATGTATTGACATATCGAAGACCTATCATCTCGACTAGCCTCTCGAACTGCGTCTGAGAGATGTCCTTTGTGAGTGGATCGGCAGTGTTGTTCTCCGAGTCTACTCTCCACAACTCGATCTCCTGGTGATCAAGTTGGATACATATGCCATAGAGGCCAGTATTGTATATGTATACATATGGATGCTAGGGATATGCATGTACAGGACAATCTTGCTCTGTTTTATAGTATATTATTTGACTTGTCTTTGTCAGGATATGTTTTTTTATTTATATTGTTGTTATATCTAGCTTCCACATATTGATAAAGACTCGATATGGTAGTATACTATTGTGGTTTGTATTTATCTTAACATGGCATATGTTATACTCGTTATTGCATATTGCGGTTACATATTGATAAAGCCCGCAGGATCTTGCTTGACTACTTGCGTTGTGATGGAGTTCATACTTATGGGAGCAAGGTAGTCCATAACTACATCCTTAAATGGTCCCTAGTCGCGTGAGTATCGAGTCTGGGCATTGATACTCCAGAGTAGACTAGTGTATATGTTTCTAGCCCGGTCGGGGGATGGTTGGTCCCGCAGTCATTGGTCTGATGCACCTAAGATCGTATACAGGTACTCACTGGGTATGAGTACACTGGACGGACTCGCCGAGAACATCCAGATGGTACTATACCTATCATCAGATGGAAGTTCTCAGGTGACATGTGTACATGTTAGTCTTTGGACCTGAGATCGGCATTTGTCTCGTGTAAGTTCCCACTGAGCTTTGATAACTACCCTACCACGACTGTCACGACCCGAAAGTACGGAACGTGACTGGCACTTAAATTACGAAACGTCTCAAGGCGTACGTAATTTAAGTAAGCCAAAGCCCAGAAATCAAAAACCCATTTAAGAAATAGAGTGAAGTAAAACCAATTTATTGAAAACGATTTTAACCAAATAAGGCACATCAATCTTTTTAAAAGCAACATCCATTTTTCCGAAAATTTCGGCAGAGTCTCCTTTGTAAATACTGGCCCCCAAACGGGTACAAAATGGGAATATATGAATAACATGATATAAGGCATCCCCAAGCGGGAGCTAGCTCTTCGCCAAAGCGGACTCAAATCCCACGCAATATAAATCATCAATGTGTAAAATAAGCATAAAAGGCACAAGTAATAAACATCATGTCACCTCAAGTGAGCTCGACCCCGAGAAATAACATAAAGTCCACAAATCTCACTGGCTCGTCTCTAGGTCAATATACATCGATACAATAACAAGTATAGTAGATGGAGTACACTAGATACAATGAATATACAAGGTGGAAAAAAATAATATCACAACCCACCTACGAGCAAAATCCTCACGTCCGGGGAAAAGGAGCAAGTGCGTCCACCGCTACTGTGCTGACGGAGCGGACCTGCAAAAAGGCTGTGGCACAACGGGGGTGAGTTGCCAACTCATGAGTAATAAAGAACATCTATAGAGGCTATCGTAAGCATGCACGCAAGTGTCATAATATCAACAATATTGATATGGCATGATATACTAGCAGATATATATGGAACACGAATCAATTTACAATACTAATCTGGCATGATGTACTAGCAGGTATGTATGCAACATGAATCAATTTCAACTCGTGATCTGAATATGTTGATATAAGAAATCATTATTTTCTTCTTAGAAAACTCTTTTGAAATATCAGTATAATATCAATAGAATCAACAAAAATCTGTGTCCAGCATCGACACCTTAAACAACTATCTCAAATCTAATGTATCCATATCACAGTATCTCTGGCCCCAGTCGTCCGGCTGACCCATCTCAAAGTATCAATATCTCACGGCCATGGTCGGTATCCTATGGATATCCGTCGCGCCAACAATCATCAGTAGGTAGTCTGCCCTTGCCAGGCTCATTGTTTACACCTCGATCTTTTTGCCCCGGGGTACCTTACCGGGCCCACCATGTACCCGAGACGGTTCATCCAACTCCTCGAAATGGGTCTCGAAAACCAACAGAAAACTCATGGTGGACGACACGTGTATCATATCACGAGAAAAAACACAACTTTCAATGTTTAAAATAATTTTCGGTTTATTAAATCCTTGCGGCTTTCCCCCCAAAATCTCATAAATCTCAAGTGCTGAAATCCTCAAGAAAATCATTATAAGTGCACATGTCAATGATAATGAATTCCTATAGTATCAACAAGTCGAACTGCAATGTGTGACAATAGGCTAGGCATGAACGAATGATGTAATGAGGTACATGAAATGACTAGAAATCCTACATGTTCATCCTGAGGAATTTAAATGCATTAGCACAGGTTTAAGCATCATATATGGTGAAATTGTTCTAGATTTTAGGTTATACAAGTTATCTATTGTTGTGGCATAGCAATTACCAAGGCGTGTGTGTTCGCATGAATAGTGCTCGTGCTGCATAAAAACCCTGGCAATGGTGCAAGCGTCCTATGAAATGAGTTCGCACATGTATGTAAATATATAGGATCATGAATGCAGCAAGATGTTTAAGTAGGCACTATACTCATAATTACTAGTACCACTAGAACTCTTTTAAATTTTCCAAACTATCGGTCGTCTTGCGCCATCCAAACGATTGTCCCCCGTAGATGTTACATCTACTTACCCGTGATCTCGTGCTAGCCGGGTCTAACCACCGCTTTTCCCTTCCGCGCCGCGTCCGACGTCTTCGCGATCGACCCTAAAAACACAGAAGCAATACACATAAGGCTAAATCCTGCCGAAAAAGCGATATCATGATCAAAGGAGAAACTCGCATTGGGAACTAAACGCGTGTGCACTCGATACGTCAAAACGTGTGTAACCTCACCAGAAACCACCCCGACTAGCTGTGTCGCTTAGTGCACTACAGACCCAACACACAAAACACACGTGTCGCACAAGTTAAAAGTATCGAAAAGTGGTTTTAAGTTCCAGATTTTAACTCGAGTGAAAATATAAAAAGTTGCATATACCAAAACCCTTAAATATACAGCAGACTCCCACAGCCCAAACCCCAACTCCATACACCATCATCTGGCCGCAAATTGCGGCCAGAATGAATAAATTTGCTGCCAAAAAGAGGGCAGGGGGTCTCGTGCTCTGTGTGTGTGATCTAAGTCTAGTGAGCATGCTCCAGTTAACTCAGATTTTACCTGAAGCATTCGGGTCAACAGCAGATCTCAAAAAGGCTCACAATTTACATTAAAACGTTAAATAACCTTAATTTTAAACAATATGGTATTTTTATGAAATCTGGTGCAAAACTTGGTTTAAATGGCCTTAAAAACACTTAGTCTAGTTACCTTAGCCATAAAAATCCTCACTTGGCCAAATCTCCACTTAAATCACAATTCAAGCACTAAAATCACATTAAACACTAATTTAAGCTTAAATAACAATATTCTAGCAAAGAAAGAAGTTAAGTTTAAAATTTATACCTCACTTGATCGTAGGGTGCAAGAAGAAGGAGAAGAAGAAGAGGAGGAGGAGAAGGGGGTGGGGTTTGTGTGCTGCTGCAGGTGCTGCAGGTGCTGCTGCTGCTGCTGCTGCTGAAGCGGCTGCTGTTGCTGGGGCTGAAGCCGATGCTGCTGCTGGGGCTGAAGCCGATGCTGCTGCTGCTGTTGCTTCAGCTGCTGCTGCTATTGCTTCAGCTGCTGCTGGTGGTGGCTATGGGTGTGTGTGTGAGTGAGAGGGAAATAATTGGTTTGAAACAAAAGAAAAGAAATGAGAGTCAACCCTTCTCTCTCTCTCTCTCTCGTCATGATGATCAAGCATGGCTCATGCCATCATGCTCCCTCTCTCTTCAACCCAAGTCAACCCTTAACAGAAATCATATTTAAACAAAAAGACTAATACACTTAATTAATTCATATTAACCTAATTAAATGGGTTAGTCCACCATGGTTATCTAAACATGGTTTAACCCCAAACTTAACCCTAGTTAACATGCACATGTGTATGCAGTCCATATTAAATTCTAATAAAATATTCATAAATCCTGATAAAATATTTGAAAACCATTTTGGTAAACTTTTTACTAAAACCCCCACATTAAAGCATAATAACCCCTAATTACAATCTAAGGTGTTACAATCTTCCCCCTTAAAGAAAATTCGTCCCCGAATTTAAAATATAGCTACGCGTACCTTTAAAGAGATGAGGGAATTTCTTCAGCATCTCGCCCTCGGCCTCCCAAGTGATCTCTTCACCATTCGGGCTGCGCCAAAGAACCTTCACAGATGGCAAGACCATTGATCGAAGTTTCTTCACCTGCCGATCCAATATCACTACCGGCTGTGCGGTGAACGAAAGATCGCGCTCAAGCTGAACGGTCTGATGCTGAATCATGTGAGAAGGGTCATGAAGATATCTGCGAAGTATCGACACGTGGAAGACGGGGTAAACATCCGGAAAGCTGGGTGGAAGAGCCAAACGATATGCAACTACGCCAACATGCTCGAGGATCTCGAAGGGACCCACAAATCTGGGACTAAGCTTTCCTTTTCGCCCAAATCTCATCACGCCCTTCATCGGAGAGACCCTTAGAAAAACGTGATCGCCAAATGCGAACTCTAGTCTGCGACAACGTCTGTCCGCATACGATTTCTGTCTGCTCTGAGCCGCTCTCATCCGATCTCTAATCAACTGTACTTTCTCGGTTGTCTCCTGCACGATCTGCGGCCCCAAAATACTGCTCTCACTGAGCTCTTTCCAACAGACGGGCGATCTACATCTCCTCCCATACAAGCCATCTGAATATTATCCTGGAAGCTATTATTCTAGGAGAACTCCACCAAGGGTAAATGATGATCCCAGCTACCACCGAAGTCTAAAACGCATGCTCGGAGCATGTCCTCGAGAGTCTGAATAGTCTGCTCTGACTGGCCGTCGGTCTGCGGATGAAATGCTGTGCTGAAACTCAAACGGATGCCCAACGCCTCCTGAAGTCTCTGCCATAGTCGGCTGGTAAACTGGGTGCCTTGGTCTAACATGATACAAGTTGGGACGCCATGCAACCGTACGATCTCGTCGATGTAAATCTGGGCATACTAAGCAAAACCGAAAGTGGTCTTCACTGGTAGGAAGTGAGCCGCTTTCTTCAATCGATCCACGATCACCTAAATGGAGTCATACCCACGACTAGTCCTGGGTAGACCCGCAATGAAGTCCATAGAAATCTGCTCCCATTTCCACTCCGGAATAGGCAAAGGCTGCAACTCTCCAACGGGCCTCTGGTGCTCGGCCTTAACTTGCTGACAAGTCAGGCATCTCGACACGAAGTCTGTGACGCTCTCTTCATTCCGTCCTACCAATAAACATCTCTCAGATTGCGGTACATCTTGGTGGAACCTGGATGAACGCTATACATCGATTTATGCGCCTCTTCAAGAATCTCACGCCGTAGTCCCTCAGAATCTGGTATGCACAATCGAGTCCCAAATAGAAGTACCCCCTGATCATCGATCACGAACTTGAAATCTCTGCCCTGCCTAATCTGCCCCATGATCTCTGAAAGACGGTCATCACTAGGCTGTGCCTCGCGAATACGGTCAAGCAACCGCGGACGTGCACGAATATGCGCAAGCTGTCCCTCGGTCGGAGTGAACTCGAACTCAACTCGGCTATCGCATAAAATCTGCTAAACTGCTGACGACTGCCTCTACACGGCGCTCATACAAGATAAACTATCTCCAGGCCTCCTACTCAAAGCATCTACCACCACATTCGCCTTGCCCGGATGGTAAAAAATTTCGCAATCATAGTCTTTCACCAGTTCCACCTAACAGCGCCGCCTCAGATTCAGGTCTCACTGCTGAAATATGTACTTCAAGCTCTTGTGGTCCGTAAATATCTGGCATGACTCGCTGTATAGGTAGTGTCTCCAGATCTTTAGTGCAAACACCACTGCAGCCATCTCTAAATCGTGCGTAGGATAGTTCTGTTCATATGTCTCCAGCTGCCGAGAAGCATACGCGATAAATCTGTCGTGCTGCATCAACACGCAAACTAGTCCCACTCGCGAAGCGTCGCAATAAACCATGAATCTGCCCAATCCCGAAGGCAATGACAACACTGGTGCAGTAGTCAGACGAGTCTTCAACTGCTGGAAGTTATGCCCGCACGCCTCGGTCCAAACAAAAGGAACTTCCTTCCGGGTCAATCCGGTCAACAGTGCAGCAATACGGGAGAAGTCCTGAACAAATCGTCGGTAGTAGCCAGCCAGGCCTAGGAAACTGCGGATCTCCGTAACTGATGTCGGTCTGGGCTAATGCTGAACGGCCTCGATCTTCTTCGGGTCCACACATATGCCATCTCTCGTAATCACGTGACCCAAGAAATCAACGCTGTCAAAACAAAATGCGCACTTGGACAATTTCGCGAAGAGTTGGTGCTCCCTCAAAGTCTGCAATGTGATTCACAGGTGCTGCTCGTGCTCCCCTCGGCTCCGGGAATACACCAAAATGTCGTCAATAAACACGATGATGAACCGATCTAGATACGGCCTGAAAATGCGGTTCATCAATTCCATAAATGCGGCTAGCGCATTGGTGAGTCTGAACGACATTACCAAAAACTCATAGTGCCCGTAACGTGTGCAAAAAGCAGTCCTCGGAATATCCTCCTGCCGCACCCGCAACTGATGGTAACCCGATCGCAAGTCAAACCTCGAAAAGTATCCCGCACCCTAAAGCTGGTCGAACAAATCATCGATACGTGGTAAGGGATATCTGTTACGTATGGTAACCCTGTTCAGCTGGCGGTAATCAATGTACTAGCGCAAACTGCCTTCTTTCTTCTTGACGAACAGGACAGGAGCACCCCACGGAGAAACACTAGGTCGAATAAGCTATTTATCTAAAAAATCCTGCAACTGATCCTTCATCTCTCTAAGCTCCGCCAGGGCCATCCGATAAGGCGGTATGGAAATAGGCCCCGAGCCGGGAATCAAGTCAATGCAGAACTCAACATCGCGCTCAGGTGATAACCCAGGCAGCTCGTCAGGGATGACATCAGGGAACTCACACACAATCGGGACCTGGTCCAAAGGAACCTCTATAACTCGAGTATCACAAACAGAAGCTAAGAATCCCTGACATCCCTTCCAAAAGAGCTGACCGGCGCGAAGAGATGAAATCAAGCTGGGATGGGTGACACCGCGGTCTCCCTGAATAACAAGGACTGGCTCCCCCGGAAAGTTAAATCTGACTTCCTTCTCGCGGCAGTCCACAAATGCATAACAAGTGGCTAGCCAGTCCATGCCCAGAAGCACATCAAAGTCCAACATATCGAGGGGGACCAAATCAACCGATGAATCCCTCTCCCCGATACGAACGGAACACAAAACGAGCAAAAAACGACTCGCCTACCAGAGTAATGACAACAAGCGGCTGATCTAACGACGATGACTCTCGGCCCAACATCGGTGCAAAGTGTGTAGATACATACGAATGTATGGAACCTGGGTCGAATAATACTCGCGTGTCGAAAGAACATACCGGCAAGGTACCTGTTACAACGGCATTGGATGCCTACTCATCCTGCGGTGTCAAAGCGAATACTCGGGCGTATCCCCCACCAATAGCTGGCTGACCTCTGCCTCGGCATCTGCCTCCCCGTCCTCTTTGAACAGGACCGCCGCGTCCACGACCTCTGAGAGCATCTAACTGACGTGGAGCATCACCGGGGGTAGGAAGTAGAGCTCTCTGAGGAGGTGGTGAAGGTGGTAAAGTCACGTATGGAACTGTCGCCGCTCCCAATCATCACACTATATAGTCTCTGACATAATAGTACGGACTCCCGCACCCAAAACATCCTGGCGACGCCAGCTGGCCTTGTGGATAAGAACCAAATAGCTGACCCCGTCCAACTCCTTTGCCGCCACCGGCCCTCGGAAAGAATCTCTCACGATGCCTCTGAGCTGGCACATCGGTACGAATCCTCTTCGGCCTAGAAACGGACGAAGTCTCTGAAATGCGCGCCTCCATCCGTAAGGCCGTGTCCATAATAGCTGCATAAGTGTCGAAGTGTTGGGCGCCGATGGCAAGAAATAACTAGGTGTCGAGTCCTTGCATAAACCTCTTTACCCTCTTCTCTTCAGTATCAACCAAATACGGAGCATATCTGGACAACTGTGTAAACTGGACATCATACTCGGACACTGTCTCCCCGGAGTCATTCGTAAAGCCTCAAAACTACGAACTCTAGCATCACGAACGCTCTCGGGAAGGAAACGGGCTAGAAATACTGCTGTGAACTCATCCCAAGTCATAGGAGGTAGACCTGCAGCTCGACCTCTCTCGATCGACTCACACCATGTCTGCACAAGGCCCTCTAGACGGAAACTCGTAAGCTCTACCCATCTGTCGTCGGAACATCTGAGCGAACGGAAAATCCTACCTAATTTGTCAAAGAATGTCTGCGGATCCTCCGCTGGATCTGTTCCTGTGAAGACTGGGAGTCTCAACCTCATGAAATCCTGTAGTGATACTGGAATAGCCACGGTAGTAGTAGGAGTAACTATCTGGGCAGCAGGTACTATCGTATTCTATTCTGTGGTAGGTGCGTCCTCCGATCTCGGTGCACGACTGGCCTCTACTCAGGACCCCATAATCTGTCGTAACTCCTGCATACCTCCTATTATCTGTCGTAACTCCTCCATACCAGACTCTAGTCTATCCATGCGGCCTGGGGAAGGCGGATCAGTCTGTCCCTGGGGAGTAGGTACACCGTCCTGCTCGGTCCTCGTCTCGGACGAGCCTGCTCGGATCTCATCTCGGGCGGCCGCCCTCTGCGCCCTCGTAGCCTTCAACGACATAGTGGCTGGTACAGGAAACAGGATAATAAGAACCGTGCAATAGAATCATAGGATACACGGAATTGAAGAAGGAATTTCAAGCAAGTATATCCTAAAGTCGCTTAGGCGGAGTACCGTATCGCAAGTATGCCGCGGACATACACACGCTACGTTACCCTGCTTAGGTCAGTTACTCCATCTACCAAGGGTCATCCTACACTCAGAAAGGTAAAACCTAACGCTCTGATACCAACTTTGTCACGACCCGAAGGTACGGAACGTGACTGGCACTTAAATTACGAAACGTCTCAAGGCGTAAGTAATCTAAGTAAGCCAAAGCCCAGAAATCAAAACCCATTTAAGAAATAGACTGAAGAAAAACCATTTTATTGAAAGCGAATTTAACCAAATAAGTCACATCTAGCTTTTTAAAAGCAACATCCATTTTTCCGAAAATTTCGGTAGAGTCTCCTTTGTAAATACTGGCCCCCAAGCGGGTACAAAACAGGAATATATGAATAACATGATATAAGGCATCCCCAAGTGGGAGCTAGCTCTTTTCCAAAGCGGACTCAAATCCCACGCAATATAAATCATCAATGTGCGAAATAAGCATAAAAGGCATAAGTAATAAACATCATGTCGGCTCAAGTGAGCTTGACCCAGAGAAATAACATAAAAGTCCACGAATCTCACTGCCTCGTCTCTAGGTCAATATACATCAATATAATAACAGGTACAGTAGATGGAGTACTCTAAATACAATGATATACAAGGTGGAACAAAAAAATATAACAACCCACCTACGAGAAAAATCCTCAAGTCCAGGAAAAAGGAGCAAAAGGTGTAAGTGCGTCCACCGCTACTGTGCTGACGGAGCAAACATGCAAAAAGGCTGTGGCACAACAGGGGTGAGTTGCCAACTCGTGAGTAATAAATAACATCTATAGAGGCTTGATTGGTCGTTCTGTTTTGTACGTGCGTTTTTAAAATCAAAGTTAAGTCCTATTTTTGGTAGGTTTTGATTTTTATAAAAACTAAGATTGAATTTAATTTGGATTAAAACCTTGCTAGGGTTAGATTAGGTTAGTTTGGAAAGAGAATTCTACTCACTACTTCCTTTGCCCTAATTAAGAACTTAGGTGTTAGGGTAATAGTTAACAAAGGGGATTATCACGACTAGGAAGAAACATAGTTTCTTCCTTTTGGTACTTGTCCGTCCTTTCTTAACTCTTAGCCTTAACCTCTATATAAATCAACCACAACCGGTCTAATTAGGGAATCACCGCTATCTCGTAGGTTAGGGTGCCGTAGTGAGCGGTGTGTGTTTGATTCACATAGAGTCCTAATTTAAAATATTATACGGGCAAGAAAGGAGGAAGTGATGTTCATCTCTCAAACCTACCCAATCCTAACCCTAACAAGTGAGGAATTACTCACTCATTAGGGTATTAACAATGGAATTCATTTTTTTGTTTTATTTTAAAAATTATCTAAGTTGCAAATAATAAAAGACAAAATAAAATAGCAGATATTAAAAGAACAGATAAAAATGCAAGAATTAAATTCAGATAAAAAGTCTTACTTTATTGATGCACTCTTGACTATTACAAAGGAATTGAAATTTTAGACTAGAAAAATAAAAAGAGGCATGCCCCAAAAGAGGCTGTAGGCTTTTCTATTTATAGATAGAAGAAACCCTAGGGTTTACATCTGATCCACATTTAAAATTACAAGACCACCCTAAGAAAGCCGGGTCAAAGCACCGACACGTGCACCGATACGTGCGCAGCACGGCCGCGGATCCACGGCGGAATGCCATGTTTGGCCGCGGTTCCGCGGCCGTTTGGTGGGCTCTTGGGCTAAATTCTTCTGTGATGCTTCAAGTTGCTTTTTCCTTCTGTTTTCTTCACTTGGTTCCTCAGAATCTTTTCTACATTCTTACAGATTTTCAACAGTGCAGAATTTGTGGACTTTTACCGTTAGCTTCACGTTGAATTCTTGAATCTTGTGCTGCCTTTGTAATTTTTGCAATCGAACTGTTCATTGATCTTCATTTATTCCTTAAACTGGTAGGCAGAATCTTGCAGATTCATCTATTTGTTGGTCGTAGTCTCACATTTGTAGCATCTTTTTCTGAATTTCACTATATTGTTTTGAGAATCTGTAACCTACAACTATTTAGCAGACATGGATCAAAAGCACCTAGTTATTTGCAATATGATTAAGAATGGTGAATTTAATAATGCAAAATTCTGATATGAACAAATACCCCAAAACTTATCTTTTGCTTGTCCCGAGCAAAGACAATTTTATTCTCGAAAAAAAATCCTAACCTCACTTTCGCTGGGAATCGCAATTGCACTGAGCTCGTGCAACAAGCCGTTAAACCTCTAGGTGTCCCTAGTAGGAGAAGTGTTGTCTCCTGAGGGTTTTCAGCGGATACTACCCACAAAATACGATCAATTTTGCCCATTGACTTTCATTCTTCAATTCGGTATTCTAACAAGAAATTCTATTAACTTCAACTTAGAAATCATCAACCCGTATTTTTCACACTCACTTATCATTTAACTTAAGATCGTATATGTTCTGTAAATTTATTTAGCTTTTAGCATCTTTTGAGTTTTCCTTCTAAGGTTCCATCTCAACTTAGGAATTTTTATCATCTTTACTGAAGATATAAGTCCTATTTTCATTCTTATCTCTCATCCAAACCCCAATCATATACCTCTACGTGTGTGTATTTATCACCCCTACACTTGGAAATTCAATTCAAGCTATCATATTCTTGTCCATTGTTCAAAGCACTTTTAGTTGGTGAATTTTAGATGAAATTGCTCACATATCCTTCATGCAACCGTTAATACTTCTTGAGATACTAACGACCGATTACAAAATGTGATTGCGCATTAAGGCGTAATTCATCTTCTTGTAATAACTAAGGATTTAGCAGTGACTCCCAAACCAGTTGGTCTAAGGCACTAGGTGATAAAGCACCCTCGCTATATATTTTTTATTTTACTCAGCCTTAAGTAATTACAAAAACCAGTGTTCATTTTTTTATATCCCTTTATTCACATTAATACTTTTATTTAATTTTTTTTCATACTAAGGATTTTAGACAAAAGCAATTCAAGGTATCCTCTACTATTCTAAGTTTCAAGGTGCGTGTATGTGCGAGTTGTAAGGTATATATTTTCAGAATTTAGACTAAAGGTTCGGAATTATTTTTCAGACTTACACTTCAATAAAAATTTCAATACTCTTCCCTTATTTTGACTTAGCCGAAGAACTGAACTCAAAATTTGCCTATTTCTAAATAAACTACAAAGACATATATTTTCTACCGTTAAACTTTAAGAAAGGTTATTTTTAGGGTTTTAATTTACTAAGTTTAGGATCTAGTTTTTCCTAGCTAGTTAACCGTCTTGTCAAACTTAAGTCAAATATGGCCAAGTTGAATTTTATTTTAATCTTTTTAGTTTTTCAATTTTTTATTTGATTTTATATATTTTTTTATATTATATTTTTTTATTTTATTTTATTTTTAATTTTTATAATTTTTTTATAAAGATGCAATGCAGAATTAAACATGCAAAGAAAGAAAAAGAAAAAATATGTACAAAAACTAAAATATGCAATACAATGATAACTATTTACAAACCACCTCCTCCCCCAAACTTACCAAAAGCAGTGCCCTCACTGCTCATGTCCTCACCGTCCCCTTGAACGTGAACGGGAATGCTCCTCTCACGCCAGCAGCGTAGATACGCCATGTTCAATCTCTGTCACCCGGTGATCTAAGTTTGTCACCATCCCCACCAACATATCAATCCCCCTAATGGCTCTTCTAAGCAGACGTGCATGTTCTGCTGGGGTAAGCTCTTCCTCGCTCGCGGTCGAGCTGGAGCTGGGTGTCCTGGCGGGTACATATTCGGCCGGTTCTCTTCGCGACCATACATCAGTTAGGCAGGTATAGGACGTGGATACGCCCTCAATAAGAGTCCTAATTGGTATACCTCCATGCGTGTAAAACTCAAATTCCTCCACATGGAGGAAATAGCGACACAGTTGTGTCACTAACATAGAACATGGGAAATTTGCAACCCTTTTTCCAGCACCAATTGAATTAAGTAAAACCGTGCACATGTCAAATCTAGGTTCCTAGTCATTAAGGTGTGCACGATATAAAGAGATGGGGTGAAAAATGTTGTGTTATGTGAACTGCCAAAAATGTTGTTTTGTGCCCAACGACACACAGTTAATACAATGGCGAAAAGGGTTCTAGCCTATATGCCCTTCCTATGTTCCCTCGAACAGTCATTACCCATTAAGGGTAAGTAGTCTTCAAATTGAAGGGGTTGGTCGTGAACAGGTAATCTAGGAATTAAGGTGACTTCATGGATGAAGTCCCTATCAATGATTATTTCCCTATCGCCCCAAAGTAATTTAACAAAACCGTATTGTGCTAGGAAACCTTCCTCCATGCACTCGTAAAAACGAGTGACTAAATCTGGAAGAGCGTAGGCATTGGGATGATTGAAAATTAAAAAGTTCCACCCTCGCCGTGTGATCTCATCACCAAAATAACTCCCGTAAATTGTGTGTGAAAAGATTTGTGAAAAATCTCGTTCTAATTACATGGTTGGTGCCATTCAGAAAGTTCACAGATTTATAAAAAAATTAATAGAGAGGGAGAGATGATACAAACCTCCTCTGAAAAAAAAATCAAAGGGTGACGACACAGAGGCACGGAGGAAGGGCGGCAATAAGCAGGGTTTGGCGGCGGAAGGGCGACGCGATGGGGCGATCTCGGCTAGGGTTTGCAGAGAGAAAAATATTAGGGTTTGTTAAAAAACAGAGAGGGGTCGGGTTTTATTTATAGGGAGAATTTGTTGGTTATTTGCAAAAAACTCCTCCTGAAAAGAGGAAATTATTTGTAAATAAATTTTTAATTTTTTTATTAAAACTGGAAATTTACTAAAATACCCCCAAAAAAATTTATTTTCAAAAAAAATTTATTTTTTATTTTTTTTATATAATTACAAGTGATACATACCCCCAAACTTGTTTGAAACAGTGTTTTGGCTAGATAATCGAAATTTTGGGGTAGATGGAGGAAGATCAGTCAATGTAGATCGGCTCCTGCAAAAACAGGAGCTCCTCCGAAGGATTCATAGTGAGGAACGGTTTAAGTCTATGTCCGTTCACTTTAAATAGTGAACCGTCCTCAGGATTTTCTAAATCGACCGCACCGTGCGGATATACGGTGCGCATCAAAAATGGCCCTTTCCATCGAGATCTGAGCTTGCCGGGATGGAAATGTAACCGAGTGTCGTAAAGTAAAACCTGTTGACCAGGTTTGAAAGTTTTGCGTATTAGGTGTTTATCGTGGAACACCTTCATTCGGTTTTTGACGATTACAACATTCTCGTAAGCTTCATCCCAAAGCTCATTTAATTCGTTCAACTGCAGCTTTCTATTGCTGCCCGTATCTCTTAGAGATAGATTCAACTCTTTTATTGCCCAAAATTGTTTATGCTCAATTTCAATTGGAAGGTGGCAAGCCTTTCCATAAACAAGCCTATATGGAGACATGCCAAGATCGGTCTTGTAGGCAGTTCGAAATGCCCAAAGGGCATCAATGAGTTTTGACGACTAATCTTTACGGCTTTTGGAAATCGTTTTCTCCAATATTTGTTTAATCTGCCGATTCGAAATCTCGGCTTGCCCACAAGTTTGGGGATGATAGGGCATTGACAGCTTGTGAGTAATGGAGTATTTCCGCATTAAGGACTCGAAAGTCCTATTACAAAAGTGAGATCCATTATCGCTGATAATCGCGCGAGGATACCCAAAACGAGAAAAAATGTTTTCTTTGAGAAATATAACGACAACCTTGTTGTCATTAGTTCGGCTGGGCACAGCCTCAACCCATTTAGAAACATAGTCAACAACGAATAGAATATATATGCTTCCAAAGGAATTGGGAAATGGTCCCATAAAATCAATCCCCCAAACATCAAAAATTTCAACAACCAATATTGGTTGGAGCGCCATTTCATTTCTCCTAGATATCCGGCCCAAGTGTTGGCACCGGGAGCATGTCTTGTAGTACTCATGCGCGTCTTTAAAAAGTTGTGGCCAGTAGAAGCCACACTGCAAGATCTTTTCTGCTGTCTTTTTGGGGCCAAAATGCCCGCCACACGCTTGATCGTGGCAAACTGACAGCACGCTCTTAAACTCATTATCAGGGACACGCCGACGAATAATTTGGTCGGGACAGTATTTGAATAGATATGGTTCATCCCAGTAAAAATGTTTTACCTGAGATAGAAATCTGAGTCTGTCCTGATTCGACCATTCGTTTGGTATAAGTCCGGTGGCCAAATAATTTACGATATCTGCAAACCAAGGTTCGCATGACACAGTTAAGAGCTGCTCATCTGGAAAAACGCCTTTAACAGGAATTTGAAGTGTGGGTGAAGAAGGAAGGCGTGAAAGATGGTCGGCGACTACGTTTTCGCATCCTCTCTTGTCACTGATGACAAGGTCAAACTCTTGTAGTAAGAGGATCCAACGAATCAGCCGATATTTAGCATCCTTCTTCGTGAAAAGATGGCGAAGAGCTGAGTGGTCACTATAAACGATGACTGGAGAGCCGATTAAATAGAGCCTAAACTTTTCTAGTGCAAACACAACTTCTAAGAATTCTTTTTCAGTTGTTATGTAATTTAATCGGGCCTCGTTCAAGGTTCGGCTAGCGTAATAAATTACATGTGGCATCTTATTTACGTGCTGTCCAAGGACAACACCAATGGCGAAATCAGATGCATCGCACATAATTTCAAATGGATGCGTCCAGTCAGGAGATGAAAGAATGGAAGCGGAAGTAAGTGAGTTTTTCAATGACTCGAACACCTTTATACAGTTTGAGTCGAAATCAATAGTAGTGTCCTTGGCCAACAAAAGAGTCAAGGGTCTAGCTATCTTGCTAAAATCCTTGATGAACCGTCTATAGAAACCGGCATGGCCAAGAAAGGCTCGAATGTCTCGGACGCATTTGGGAGGAGGAAGATTGGAAATGACTTCAATCTTAGCTTTATCTACCTCAATACCATTTTGCGAGATAATATGTCCTAAGACAATACCTTCTCGTACCATAAAGTGGCATTTCTCCAAATTTAAAGTGAGATTCTTATCCCTACACCGGGTAAGAACTGCGTCTAAATGTAGCAAACACTCATCAAAGTAGTCGCCGAAAATGGAGAAATCATCCATAAAAATCTCCAAGAATTTTTCTACCATGTTGATTGATTGTGATTTTATGCGTGTGTGCGCTTTTAAAAGATGAATCTAAAAATATTAACCGCAATCAAGAACAGCGTCGCTTGGTAGCTAGCCGGTTGAGTACGGGTCGGTCCACAGGGATTTTGTGTATTTTCTAATTATTCTAACGAGTTAATTCCAATTGTGGTGGATTGGATTATCAATAAAAACTAAGGTTGATTTAGATTAGGATTAAAACCTTGCTAAGGTTAGGTTTAGGTTAAGTTTGGAAATTCAATATTTCTCACCGCTTTCAATGCCCTAATTAAGGTCTATTTAGGTGCTAAGGTAATAATTAACAAAGGAGATTAGCACGATCGGGAAGAAACTATGTTTCTTCCTCTAGGTTCTTTTCCGTCCTTTCTTAATTCTTACCCTAACCTCCATGGAAAACATACACAAACGGTATCACCACTACCTCGTGGGATAGGGTGCCGTAGTGAGCGATGTGTGTATGTATGCATAGAGTCCTATTAAAACGTATGATGGGCAAGAAAGGGGTGAGAGATTTTCATCTATCAAACCTTTCCTATTCCTAATCCTAACAAGTGAGGAACTACTCACTCATTAGGGAATTGATAAAAAGAGACATTTTTTGTTTGGTTTTAATTCAATAACCTAATTATCTAAACTACGACAAATGAATAAAATTTCTAACTAATTAAGTAGGGCAGATAAATAAAATTATAAACTACGGCAGAAAAGAAATTAACTAAGGCACAGAAAGGAAAAACTTACTTTATTTGATGCACTCAATAAAACATTACAGTGAATAGAATTCTGAAATTGATAAACAAAAAGAGGCATGCTCCAAAAAGAGCTGTAGGGTTCCTATTTATAGATTATAGAAACCCTAGGGTTATATCTGATCCCTATCTGCATTTACAAAATTGGCCTAAGAAGCCTAGTCAACGCACCGCCACCACTGTTAAAGTTTGCACCGACACGTGCTTAGCACGGCCGCGGATCCGCGGCCATATGCCCTGTTTGGCCATAGATCCGCGGCCATATGGTGGAGTCATTGGCTCTGTTGTTCTGTGCTGCTTCCTGTTGCATTTGGCTTCTGGTTTCTTCACTTGGTTTCTCAGATTGACTTCTAGTTTTTTTTCCAGATTCCCATAGTGCAGAATATTGTGGAATTTTACCGTTCGCTTCGTGTTGAAGTCTTGAATCTTGCGCTGCCTTTGTACTTTGTGAAATTGTTCATTGATCTTCATTTATTCTTCAAACTGTAGGCATGGTAAAGATTCTCTATTTCTTGGTCGTAGTCTCACTTTTGTAGCGTCTTTTCACCATTTTCACTGTATTGTTCTGAGAACCTATAACCTGCAACTATTCAACAGACATGGATCAAAAGCACCTATTTATTTATAAAATGAATAAGAATGGAGAATATAATAATGCAAAATTATGATATGAACAAATACCCCCAAACTTATCTTTTACTCGTCCTCGAGCAAAACTAGTTTTATTCTCGAAAAAGACCTAACCTCACTTTCGCAGGGAAAGCAATTGCACTGAGCTCGTGCAACAATCCGTTAAACCTCTAGGTGTCCATAGTATGAGGAGTGTTGTCTCCTGAGGGTTTTCAGCGGATACTACCCACAAAATCCTATCAATTCGGCCTATTGACTTTCATTTTTCAATTCGGTTTTCTCAGCAAGAAATTCTATTATCTTCAACTCAGAAATTATCAACCCATATTTTTCATGCTACTTTATCATTTAACTTAAGATTATATATGTTCTTGTAAATTTACTTAGCTTTTAGCATCTTTTAAGTTTTCCTTCTAAGGTTCCATCCCAATTTAGGAATTTCTATCATCTCTACTAAAGATATAAGTCCTATTTTTCATTCCTATCTCTCATCCAAACCCCAATCATATACCTCTATGTAGGTGTATGTATCACCCCTACACTTGGAAATTCAATTCAAGCTCTTATACTCTTGTCCATTATCCAAAGTACTTTTAGTTGGTGAATTTTTAGATGAAATTTCTCACATATCCTTCATGCGACCGTTAATACTTCTTGAGGTACTAACGACCGATTACAAAATGTGTTTGCAAATTAAAGCGTAATTCCTAGTCTTGTAACACCTAAGCCTTTAGCAGTGACTCCCAAACCAGTTGGTCTAAGGCACTAGGTGATAAAGCACCCTCGCTAAATATTTTTTTTCTGTTTATGCAGTCTTAAGTAATTACAAAAACTATTGTTCATTTTTTTATCTCTTTATTCACACTTGTATTTTTATTTTATTTTCCTTCATACTAAGGACTTTAGACAAGAGTATTTCAAGGTCTCTTCTACTATTCCAAGTTTCAAGGTTCGTGTCTGTGCAAGTTGTAAGGTATATATTTTCAAAATTTAGACTTAAGCTTAGGGATTATTTTTCAGACTTATACTTTAATAAAAATATAAATACTTTTCCCTTATTTTGACTTAACCCAAAAAGTGAACTCAAAATTTGCCTATTTCTAAGTAAACTACAAAGACATATATTTTTCTACCGCTAAATTTTAAGAAAGGTTATTTTTAGGGTTTTTAATTTACTAAGTCTAGGATCTAGTTTTTCCTAGCTAGTTAACCTTCTTGTCAAATTCAAGTCAATTATGGTCAAAATTGATTTTTTCAATTTTTATAATTTTAAATTTTTTTAGTTTTTATTTGATATTACTTTTTATAATTTTTTATTTTCAATTTTTTTATTTTTATGATTTTTTATAAAGATGCAATGCAGAATTTAAACATGCAAAAGAAAAAGAAAAATATATTTACAAAAATTTAAAAAAAATATGCAATGCAAATGATAACTATTTACAACCACCAACTCCCCCAAACTTACCACAAGCAGTGCCTTCACTGCTCGGCCCCACTCCGCGCCCTTGAGCGTGAACGGGAATGCTCCTCCCTACCTAGCAGGGTTCGGATCCCCTGCTCTACTTCAGTCAACCGCCTATCCCCCTCAACTCATCTATCCCCCTAACAACTCCTCGCATTAAATTTTCATGTTCTAATGGAGTGAGTTCTCCCTCGCTCGCGGTAGAGCTGGTGCTAGGTGTTCGGGAGGGCTCGTGTTCTGCCGGTTCAGTTCTTGACCACACATCCGTCAATCGTGTATAGGACGTAGAAATGCCCTCAATGAGAGGCCTGTCGGGTATGCCTCCAAGCATGTAAAATTCAAACTCCTCCACGGGCAGGAAATATCGACACAGTTGTGTCACAAACATAGGACAAGGATAGTTTGCGGCTCTTTTGCCCGCACCAATTGAGTTCAGTAAAACTGTGCACATGTCGAAATAAGGGTTCCTTGTTATGAGTGTGTGCACGATATGCAGCGAGGGTGTGAAAAATGTGGTGTTGTGGTAACTCCAAAAAATATTGTTTTGTGCCCACCGGCACACAGTTAAAACATTAGCGAAAAGGGTTCTCGCTTGGATCCCCTTCCGCGGTTCCCTCGAGCAATTATTGCCCATTAAGGGCATGTAATCCTCAAACTGTAATGGTTGATCATGAGCGGGTATCCTAGGGATTAATGTGACTTCATGTACGAAGTCTCTATCAATTATAAACTCCCTATCACCCCCACTGTAATTTGATAAAGCCGTATTGGGCGAGACAGCCGTCTTCCATGCACTCGTAAAAACGAGTGACTAATTCCGGAAGGGCGTAAGCGTTTGGGTGATTATATATCAGAAAATTCCATCCCCTACGTGCTATTTCATTCGCAAAGTAACTCCCATACACAACGTGTGAAAATTTTTGTGAAAAGTCACGCTCTAGTTACATATTGGGTGCCATCAGATAAGCTACAGATCTTAAAATTTAAAAACAGAGAGGAGTTCAGGATGCAAACCGCCTCTGAAAATTTCAGAGGGTGACGGCACTGAGGAGCGGCAGAAGCGCGGTCGAAAGGGGCTCTGGGCGGCTGTTCCGCGGCGGCACAGAGGGAACTCCCAGAAAAAATTTCAGGCGGCGGCTAGGGTTTTTTAGAAGATGAAATTAGGGTTTGTGAGCACAAAGAGGATCGAGTCTATATATATATTGGAAAGTGTTGGCTATTTATAAATAAACCCCTCTAAAAAGAGGAAATTATTTGGATTTTTTTTATTTTAAAATCTGGAAATTTACAAAAATACCAAATTTACATATATATATTTTTGATTTTTATATTATTTTGTATTTATATAATTACAAAATACATACCCCCAAACTTGTTTGAAACAATGTTCTGGCTGGATATTCGAAAATTTGGGGGCAAAAGGAGGAGGATTAGTCAGTGTAGATCGGCTCCTGCAAAAACAGGAGCTCCTCCGACGGGTCCGCAGTGAGGAACGGTTTGAGTCGATGTCCGTTTACTTTAAACAGTGTACCGTCCTCCGGGTTTTCTAGATCTACTGCATCGTGCGGATATACGGTGCGTATCAAAAACGGCCATTTCCATCTAGATTTGAGCTTGCCGGGATGGTAGTGTAACCGAGTGTCATAAAGCAAAACCTGTTGACCAGGTTTGAAAGTTTTGCGCATAAGGTGTTTTTCATGGAACACCTTCGTTCGGTTTTTAACAATTACCGCATTTTCATAGGCCTCATCCCGCAGCTCATCTAGTTCATTCAATTGCAGCCTTATATTGCTGCCCGCATCTCCCATAGATAAGTTCAACTCTTTAATCGCCCAAAATGCCTTGTGCTCAATTTCAACAGGAAGGTGGCAAGCTTTCCCATAAATAAGCCGGTATGGAGACATGCCAAGATCGGTCTTGTAGGCAGTACGGAATGCCCAAAGTGCATCAATCAGTTTTGGTGACCAATCTTTACTGTTTTTGGAAACTGTTTTCTCCAAAATTTGTTTAATCTGCCGATTCGAAATCTCGGCTTGCCCACAAGTTTGGGGGTGATATGGTGTTGACAATTTGTGAGTAATGGAGTATTTGCGCATTAAGGACTCAAAAGTCCTATTACAGAAGTGAGATCCATTATCACTTATAATCGCTCGAGGGTGCCCAAACCGAGAAAAGATGTTTTCTTTAAGAAATCTAACAACAACCCTGTTGTCATTCGTTCGGATGGGCACAGCCTCGACCCATTTTGACACATAGTCAACAGCCAATAAAATATACATATTCCCAAAGGAATTGGGAAATGGTCCTATGAAGTCTATTCCCCAAACATCAAAAATATCAACAACCAAAATTGGTTGGAGCGGCATTTCATTTCTCCGCGATATTCGGCTCAAGTGTTGGCACCGGGAGCATGTCTTGCAGTATTCGTATGCATCTTTAAAGATTCGTGGCCAGTAGAAACCACACTGCAAGATTTTTTCTCCTGTCTTCTTAGGGCCAAAATGCCCGCCACACGCTTGATCGTGGCAAAAAGACAGGACACACCTACGAATGATTTGGTCGAAACAGTATTTATAGAGATACGATTCATCCCAGTAAAAATGTTTTACTTGGGACAGGAATCGGAGTTTGTCCTGTTTCAACCAATCTTTTGGTATCAGTCCGGTAGCCAAGTAATTTACTATATCAGCGAACCAAGGTTCGGATGACACGGTTAAGAGCTGCTCATCGGGAAAAATATCTTTAATAGGAATTTCGAGTGTAGGCGAAGAAGGAAGTCGTGAAAGGTGGTCGGCAACTAGATTTTCACATCCTCTTTTGTCCCTTATGACAAGATCAAACTCTTGTAGCAAGAGGATCCAACGTATTAGCCGAGATTTAGCATCCTTCTTCGCGAAAAGATGGCGAAGAGCTGAGTGGTCCGTGTAAACAATCACTGGAGAGCCGATTAAATAGGGCCTGAATTTTTCAAGTGCAAACACAACGGCTAAAAATTCTTTTTCTGTTGTTGTGTAATTCAATTAGGCCTCATTTAATGTTCGGATAGCGTAATAAATTACTTGAGGCATCTTGTTAACGTGCTATCTAAGGACAGCACCAATGGAGAAATCAGATGCTTCGCACATAATTTCACATGAATGCGTCCAGTAGGGAGATGAAAGAATGGGCGCATAAATAAGTGAGTGTTTCAATGACTCGAACGCTTTCATGCAAGTTGAGTCAAAATCAAAAGTTTTGTCCTTGGCCAATAAAGAGTCAAGGGTCTAGCTATCTTGCTAAAATCCTTGATGAACCGTCTATAAAAACCGGCATGGCCAAGGAAGGCTCGGATGTCTTTGACGCATTTAGGAGGAGGAAGATTGGAAATGACTTCAATCTTGGCTTTATCAACCTCAATGCCGTTTTGCGAGATGACATGTCCTAAGACAATACCCTCTCGTACCATAAAGTGGCATTTCTCCCAATTTAAAGTGAGGTTCTTATCCCTACAGCGGGTAAGAACTGCGTCTAAGTGTAGAAAACACTCATCGAAGGAGTCGCCGAAAATGGAGAAATCATCCATAAAAATTTCCTAGAATTTCTCCACCATGTCTGAAAAGATCCCCATCATACACCGCTGGAAAGTAGCGGGTGCATTGCATAACCCAAAGGGCATGCGACGGTAAACGAATGTACCGAAAGGACAAGTAAATGTGGTCTTGTCTTGATCCTTTTCGGCGATGGGAACTTGATTATAGCCGGAGTAGCCATCCAAAAAGCAGTAAAATTCGTGCCCAGCCAATCGTTCTAGCATTTGGTCAATAAAAGATAAAGGAAAGTGGTCTTTCCTTGTCACGGCGTTGAGTTTTCTATAGTCGATACAAACTCGCCACCCAGTTTGGGTGCGAGTAGGTATTAACTCATTCGCCTCATTGGTTATGACCGTTATGCCCGATTTCTTTGGAACAAGATGAATGGGGCTAACCCACTGGCTATCTGAGATAGGGTAAATGATACCATTATCAAGACATTTTACAATCTTCTTTTTGACAGCCTCCTTCATTATGGTGTTGAGGCGTCATTGTGGATCCCTTACTGGCTTGGCATCATCCATCATATGTATATGATGTTCAACTATGAGGGGACTAATCCCCTTAATGTCCGCCATAGTCCAGCCAAAAGTTTGCCGGTTATTTTGTAAGACCATTAAAAAGGCTTTCTCTTGCTCAAGATCTAGAGATGCCGATATGATAACAGGAAGGGTCTCATTCTCACCTAGGTAAGCGTATTTAAGGTGAGACGGCAAAAGCTTGAGTTCGAGTTTTGGAAGTGAAACAATTGATGGTCTAATTGGTGAAACTGTCTCGAACTCGAAGGATTCCAACAATGGTTCAAAGCGAGTGTAAGAAACCGAGTCGGATGGTTCAACTAACTCATCTGAAAAATCAAAGGACTCAAACTCGGGTGGTGAGTCTTCAAAATCGTCCAAAAAAGTGAAACACTCATAATCGTTATCCAGTGTGAAAGCTGTGTCAGATTCTAGGAGGAACGCACTAGTGACGTCAAAACTGCTGTGATCGAACAGAAATTTTTCGAGCTCACAGTCCTCCTGCGTGATCTCGTGGATTGAGAAAATATCAAGTATACTAGTACTAGGCTCAGAGGGCTGATTCCCCAACATAAAAATGTTGGGTTCAATTGTCATGTTTCCAAAAGATAGGTTCATCGAACCATTTCGACAATTGATCACAGCATTAGAAGTCGCAATGAATGGTCGACCGAGTATCACCGGAATTTGACTCCGGGGGTTAGCTACAGGCCGTGTATCCATAACAATGAAATCAACGGGGAAAATGAAGTCCCCTACTTTAATTAACACATCCTCTAACTCACCCCTAGGATCGGTAATGGATCGGTCAGCCATTTGGAGAGTACAATGAGTGGGTTTAAGCTCTCCAACGCCTAATTGTTTTTATACTGAATAGGGTAGCAAATTAACACTAGCACCAAGATCTAAAAGTGATCGATTGATGTTCTTATCCCCAATTGTTATTGAAATTGTAGGACAACCGGGGTCCTTATGTTTTTGGGGTAAAATTTAGATAAGAGCATCACTTACAGCACTAGCCACGAAAACTTTTTTCGGTACTTGTGACTTCCTCTTCTTAGTGCATAAGTCCTTTAAGATTTTAGCATCAGAAGTGACTTGTTGGATTGCATCCAAGAGAAGTATGTTAATGCTAACCTGTTTGAACAACTCCACAATCTTCTCTATTTGGGGAGTTGGTTTATTAGATCTCAACCTGTTTGGAATTGGAACATTTTGAAAATTTGTTGAGTTCAATGTTTGTGGAGTAGATTGCGGAGTTGGAACGGATTCCAGTGTTGGGTGTTCGTGAAGTGAAATATGGGTCCGTTCGAATTAGAAGAAGTAGAGCCCTGTGAAGAATGAAGAATAGGCTCTAAAGAAGATGAAGAAGAAGAAGAAGATGAAGATGAAGAAGAAGAAGATGAAGAAGAAGCACCGGCAGAGGTGTCATCACTATTACCTACGTTATTGTGCAACACCCTTCCAGATCTCAATGTGGTCACAGCATTTACATTATGATTTTGTTGTTCATAAGCAACATGTGCGTTGTGTGTGTGACCGGTATTTGGCAATGGTTGAGATGGAAGCTTTCCCTTTTCTCTCTCACTCAACGCAATATTTAGTTATGCAATTTGGGCCTCAATTGATTTGATGCTTTGATCATGTGAAGCACTGTTTTGCACCAAAGACTGAATGGATGTTTCCAACCTTGCTGCAGAATGTGTAGATTGTTTTAAAAACGCATCTAGACTTTGTTCTAGCGAGGAAACCTTATCATTATTTGGCTGAACAAAATTTTTTTGAGGATAAAAGTTGTTGGGCACAAAATTGTTCATTTGGTTTGGGTAAGGTTGGGGTTGGAAAGGTTGCTGGTATTGAGTTTGTTGAGGTGCTTGTTGTTGTGGAGGAGGAGGCCTTTGAAAGTTGTTATTGTTTTGGAATTGTTGATTTTGATTCCAAGCAAAATTTGTGTGGCTCCTCCAACCAGGATTATAAGTCGAAGAGTATGGATCATTTCTTTGTCTTTGCTGAAAGGCAGCATTGACTTGATCTTGTCCTTGAATGGGTGGATTGTAAGGACACTCTTCAGTAAGATGGGACGGATCCGAACAACAAGCGCAAACTGTGCGTGGGGGTAAAGCAGGAGCAGGAGAAGGCGATGAGAATTTGCTCTCAATTGCTTCTAGCTTTTTTGTAAGTGCAGCCATTTTGGCCTTCATTGCAATCGACATGTCTAGTTGATGTATGCTTGCCCTAGACTGACCTGATGAAGTAGATGAGGTGGTCTTAGTGCTTTCCTACTGAAGTTTTTGTTCAGAAAGATCGTCGAGAAACTGCCAAGCTTCCTCGCTAGACTTTGTAAGAAAGTGACCTTGACAAATGGTTTCCAACAACTGCTTAGTTGCTGGGTTCAATCCTTCGTATAAAGTTTGGCAAAGTTGCCAATTCTCGATACCGTGGTGAGGGCATTGAACAAGTAGGTCTTTAAATCTTTCAAAACACTTCCAAAAAGGTTCGGAAGGAAGCTGGGAAAATTGAGTAATTTCGTTGCGAATTATCGCGGTCTTGTGGTGTGGGTAAAACTTTTTTAGAAAAGTTTTAACAAACTCTTCCTAATTTTTTATCGAGTGTGATGTTGTGCTATATAACCATTTCTCGGCTAGGTCAAATAAGGTGAATGGAATGACACGTTGCCTTATAGCATCATCAGAAAGTTGTTTAGTCTTCATCATTGCGCAAACATTCTGGAATTTGTTTATGAAGATGTATGCATCTTCGGATTCCAGCCTGTGAAATTTGGGCAACATGTTGATGAAGTGGGGTTTAATCTCAAAGTTATCCCCATTAGCCGGTGGAAGTGAAAGACAAGTGGGTAAAGCAGTGCGGATATGGTAGAAAAGATCCTGGAGAGCAATTCGTTGGGGTGCTTCGACTGATGGGTGTTGTGGGTTATTCGCACCTAGCGAAGGTGGAATCAGTCCCGCGGGTAAGGGGTTGTTGGGATTGAATCCCGACATCTCCTTAGAAGACAGAGAATATGAAGGTGAAGGTAAAGAAGAGGAAGGAATTTCGACTTCGGAGTTGAAAGCATCGTCAGTCGGTACTAACGAGACACGGACTAAACGGGCACTAGTGTCCCTAGTCCAACCGGACATACACTAAAGAGGTGTCGTGTAGTCGAAAAAAGTGAAAACAGAAGGTGGGGGTAAGAAAACGTCAATGGAAGGAAGTGGGTGTGAGTGGGGTGCAATAGATTTCTTAGCGACAACTGGCAAGTTTTTTTTGTAAAATTTTATGTTTTGTGTTTTTTTTATAAGGAGCTTTTTTTTTGCAAAAAGATTTTTAATTAGACACGCGTTCAATCAATCACAATATGCACAATCAAGCCTAGATCTAGGGTCACCTAGGTCAACTAGACTGCTCCTAACTGTTCCAAAAGGCAAGTTATGAGGACTTCAAATCGCCTCTTCACCGCCAATTGTGGCCAGGTAAGTACAAGTAGACAAAAAGAGGGATCCGCTCACGAATCACCGTGAGACGGGCCTTTTAAAGTTACCTTTCCCCACTTGTCTAGCCTAGGCACCACAAAGTCTGGTTTAGATAAACGATCGATGCCTACAACTATTCATTTTTCCTATTGAGCGCGACAGTCCTTAAGGCTGAGTCTAATCTTTTTTTAATTAACTCGATGGTCAATGCATTATGCTTTTTGTGATTTTTGGGGTCCTAGAAAGGGTAATGAAATCCCCACCTAATCTGGATTGGTGTTCAAGACCCTTAAAGTCAATTTTAAAGATGCAAAGCAGTAAACACACAAATCACACTTGCAAAATTTTTTTATTGCGGCGCAAAGAATCCTGCACAAGATCAAGTTATTGGAGAAGGGAGAGAAGTTTTTGCGCAAAGAACCCTGCAGGAAAATTTTTCAGAGGAGATCAGGGGGTTCAGAAGAGAAAAGAAAGCTTATAGAGAAAATTTCAGATGATGACGTCAACAGTGCACCGCGGATGCGCGGCCGAAAGCGGGTTAATGCGGCGGTTCCACGGTCAGTCGGTCTGTTCAGATCTCCAAACCTTTTCTGTTTCTCTGTTGTGCTTCTCCTCTGTAGGTTCAGATCTGCTGTTTACTGTTTCGCTCTCTAGAATTTTCCAGATCTGAATCCGTTCGTCGATCCTGCACAATTCAAACAAAACACCCCTCAAAAAATAACAAGATGATAAATTTTTATATTTTTATATTTTTCAGTTTTTTATGATTTTTTTTTATATTAACCCGAAATTTCAAAAAGAAAATAACTACGCCATCCCCGACAACGGCGCCATTTGATTGATTGTGATTTTATGCGTGCGTGCTCTTTTAAAAGATGAATCCAAGAATATTAACCGCAATCAAGAACGGCGTCGCTTGGTAGCTAGCCGGTTGAGTACGGGTCAGTCCACAGGGATTTTGTGTATTTTCTAATTGTTCTAACGAGTTAATTCCAATTGTGGTGGATTGGATTATCAATAAAAACTAAGGTTGATTTAGTTTTGGATTAAAACCTTGCTAAGGTTAGGTTTAGATTAAGTTTGGAAATTCAATATTTCTCACCGCTTTCAATGCCCTAATTAAGATCTATTTAGGTGCTAAGGTAATAATTAACAAAGGGGATTAGCACGATCGGGAAGAAACTATGTTTCTTCCTTAGGTCATTGTCCGTCCTTTCTTAATTCTTACCCCAACCTCCATGGAAAACATACACAACCGGTCTTTTAAACTACGGTATCACCGCTACCTCGTGGGATAGGGTGCCGTAGTGAGCGGTGTGTGTATGTATGCATAGAGTCCTATTAAAACGTATGATGGACAAGAAAGGGATGAGGGATTTTCATCTCTCAAACTTTTCCTATTCCTAACCCTAATAAGTGAGGAACTACTCACTCATTAGGGAATTGATAAAAAGAGACATTTTTTGTTTGGTTTTAATTCAATAACCTAATTATCTAAACTACGGCAAATGAATAAAATTTCTAACTAATTAACTAGGGCAGACAAATAAAATTATAAACTACGGCAGAAAAGAAATTAACTAGGGCACAGAAAGGAAAAACTTACTTTATTTGATGCAGTCTTCAAAACATTACAGTGAATAGAATTCTGAATTTGATAAACAAAAAGAGGCATGCTCCAAAAAGAGCAGTAGGGTTCCTATTAATAGATTATAGAAACCCTAGGGTTACATCTGATCCCTATCTGCATTTACAAAATTACCCTAAGAAGCCTAGTCAACGCACCGCCGCCGCCGTCAAAGTTTGCACCGACATATGCTTAGCACGGCTGCGGATCCATGGCCATATACCATGTTTGGCCACGGATCCGCGGCCATATGGTGGAGTCATTGGCAACGTTCTTTTGGGCTGCTTCCTGTTGCATTTGGCTTCTGGTTTCTTCACTTGGTTTCTCAGTTTGTCTTCTAGTTTTTTTCCAGATTCCCACAATGCAAAATATTGTGGACTTTTACTGTTCGCTTCGTGTTGAAGTCTTGAACCTTGCGCTGCCTTTATACTTTGTGAAATTGTTCATTGATCTTCGTTTATTCTTCAAACTGTAGGCATGGTAAAGATTCTCTATTTGTTGTTCGTAGTCTCACTTTTGTAGCGTCTTTTCACCGTTTTCACTATATTGTTCTGAGAACCTGTAACATGCAACTATTCAACAAACATGGATCAAAAGCACCTATTTATTTGTAAAATGAATAAGAATGGGGAATATAATAATGCAAAATTATGATATGAACATATGTCTGAAAAAATGCCCATCATACACCGCTGGAAAGTAGCGGGTACATTGCATAACCCAAAGGGCATGCGACGGTAAGCAAACGTACCGAAAGGATAAGTGAATGTGGTCTTGTCTTGGTCCTTTTCGGCGATGGGAACTTGATTATAGCCGGAGTAGCCATCCAAAAAGCAGTAAAATTCATGCCCAGCCAATCGTTCTATCATTTGGTCAATAAAAGGTAATGGAAAGTGGTCTTTCCGTGTCGCGGCGTTGAGTTTTCTATAATCGATGCAAACTCGCCACCTAGTTTGGGTGCGAGTTGGTATTAACTCATTCGCCTCACTAGTTATGACCGTTATGCCTGATTTCTTTAGGACTACATGAATGGGGCTAACCCACTGGCTATTAGAGATAGGGTAAATGATACCACTATCAAGACATTTTACAATCTCCTTTTTTAACAGCCTCCTTCATGATAGGGTTTAGTTGTCTCTGTGGATCCCTTACTGGCTTAGCATCATCCATCATATAAATATGATGTTCAACTATCAGGGGACTAATCCCCTTGATGTCTGCCATAGTCCAGCCAAAAGCTTGCCGATTGTTTTGTAAGACCATTAAAAGGGCTTTCTCTTGCTCGGGGGCTAAAGAGACCGAGATGATAACGGGAAGGGTCTCATTCTCACCTAAGTAAGCGTATTTAAGGTGAGACGGCAATAGCTTGAGTTCTAGTTTCGGAGGCGAAACAATTGAAGGTAAAATTGGTGAAACTGTCTCAAACTCGAAGGATTCCAATAGAGGTTTGAAGCCTGTGTAAGCAACTGAGTTGGATGGTTCAGCTAACTCATCCGAAAATTCAAATGACTCAAACTCGGGTGGTGATTCTTCAAAATCGTTCGAAAAAGTGAAACACTCGTAATCATTATCGGGTGTGAAAGCTGTGTCAGATTCAAGGAGGAACGTACTATTGGCGTTAAAATTGCTGTGATCGAACAGAAATTTTTCGAGCTCACAGTCCTCCTGAGTGATCTCTTGGATCGAGCAAACATCAAGTATATTCGCATTAGGTTCGGAGGGCTGATTCCCCAACTTAAAAACGTTGACCTCAATTGTCATGTTTCCAAAAAATAGGTTCATCGAACCATTTCGACATTTGATCACCGCATTGGAAGTTGCAAGGAATGGTCGACCAAGTATCACCGGAATTTGACTCCGGGGGTTAGCTACAGGCTGTGTGTCCATAACAATGAAATCAACGGGGAATATGAAGTCCCCTACTTTAATCAACACATCCACTAACTCACCCCTAGGATGGGTAATAGATCGGTCGGCTATTTGGGGAGTACAATATGTGGGTTTCAGCTCTCCAACGCCTAATTGTTCATATACTGAATAAGGAAGCAAATTAACACTGGCACCAAGATCTAAAAGTGCGTGGTTGATGTTCTTATCCCCAATTGTTATTGAAATTGTAGGACAGCCAGGGTCCTTTCGTTTTTGAGGTAAAGGTTGGGTAAGAGCATCACTTACTGCACTAGCCAAGAAAACTTTCTTGGGTACCTGTGATTTCCTCTTCTTGGTGCATAAGTCCTTCAAGATTTTAGCGTAAGAAGGGACTTGTTGGATTGCATCCAAGAGAGGTATGTTAATGCTAACCTGTTTAAATAACTCCACAATCTTCTCTTTTTGTGGAGTTTGTTTATTGGATCTCAATCTGTTTGGAAATGGAATATTTTGAAAATTTGTTGAGTCTAATATTTGTGGAGTAAATTGCGGAGTTGGAACGGATCCCAGTGTTGGTGTTTTCGTGAAGTGAGATGTGGGTCCGTTTGAATTAGTAGAAGAAGTAGAGCCTTGTGAAGAATGAAGAACATGCTCTGAAGAAGGTGAAGAAGGTGAAGAAGAGGAAGCGGCGGCCGGGGTGTCATTATTATTGCCAACGTTGTTGTACAATACCTTTCCAGATCTCAATGTAGTCACTACACTCACATTATGATTTTTTTGTTCATGAGCAACATGTGCATTTTGTGTGTGACCAGGATTTGGCAGTGGTTGAGATGGAAGTTTCCCCTTCTCTCGCTCGTTTAGAGCAGCATTCAGTTGTGCAATTTGAGCTTCAATGGTTTTGATGCTTTGCTCATGTGATACAGTGTGTTGCACTAAAGACTGAATGGAAGACTGGATGTTGGCTGAGAATTGCGTAGATTTTTTTAAAAACGCATCCATACTTCGTTCTAGCGAGAAAACCTTATCGTTATTTGGCTAAACAAAATTGTTTTGAGGAAAAGAGTTGTTTGGTGCAAAATTGTTCATTTGATTTTGGTAAGGTTGGGGTTGGAAAGATTGCTGATATTGAGTTTGTTGAGGGGCTTGTTGTTGAGGAGGAGGCCTCTGAAAATTGTTATTGCCTAGGAATTGCTGTTGATTTTGATTCCAAGAAAAATTGGGGTGGTTCCTCCAACCAGGATTATAAGTTGAAGAGTATGGATCATTTCTTTGTCTCTGCTAAAAGGCAGCAATGACTTGATCCTGTCCTTAAGCAGGTGGGTTGTAAGGACACTCTTCGGTCTAATGGAATGGATCCGAACAACAAGCGCAAATAGTGTGAGGGGGTAAAGCGGGGACAGGAGAAGGCGATGAGAATTTGCTTTCAATTGCTTCTAATTTACGTGTAATTGCAGCCATTTCGGCTTTCATTGCAATTGACATGTCAAGTTGGTGAACACCTGTCCTAGACTGACCGGATGAAGTAGATGAAGTGGATGAAGCGTTCTGTCTAGTGCTTTCCCACTGAAGCGTTTGTTCAGCAAGATCTTCGAGAAATTGCCAAGCTTCCTCGTTAGATTTTGTAAGAAAGTGACCTTGACAAATAGTGTCCAACAACTGCTTAGTTGCTGGGTTCAGTCCTTCGTATAAAGTTTGGCAAAGTTGCCATCTCTCGATACCGTGGTGAGGGCACTGAACAAGAAGGTCCTTAAATCGTTCGAAACACTTCCAAAAAGGTTCGGAAAGAAGCTGGGAAAATTGATTAATTTCATTTCGAATTCTCGCGGTCTTGTGGTGTGGGTAAAACTTTTTTAGAAAAGCCTTAACAAACTCTTCCCAACTTTTTATGGAATGCGATGTTGTACTATATAGCCACTTTTCAGCTAGGTCACATAAAGTGAAAGGAATGATACGTAGCCTTATATCATCATCGGAAAGTTGGGTTGTCTTCATCATTGCGCAAACATTCTTGAATTTGTTAATGAAGATATAGGCATCTTCAGATTCTAGCCCGTGAAATTTGGGCAACATATTGATGAAGTCGGGTTTAATTTCGAAGTTATCCCTATTAGCCGGAGGAAGTGAAAGACAAGTGGGAAGTGCGGTGCGGGTTGGATAGAAAAGATCCTGGAGCGCGATTCGCTGGGGCGCATCAACAGGAGGGTGTTGTAGGTTATTCGCACCCAGTTGAGGTGGAATCAGTCCCGAAGTAGGTAAGGGATTGTTAGGATTAAATCCTGACATCTCCTTAGAAGATGATGGATTTGAAGATGAAGGTAAAGAAGTGGAGGGAATTTCGACTTCGGAGTCGAAAGCGTCGTCAGTAGGAACTAACGAGACACGGACTAAACGGGCGCTAGTGTCTCTAGTCCAACCGGACATACACTAAATGAGGTGTAGTGTAGTCAAAAAGTAGAAGGTGGGGGTAAGAAAACATCAATGAGAGAATGTGGGTGAAAGTTGGGTGCAATGGATTTCTAGCGACAAAATGACAAGCTTTTGTAAAAATTTTGTTTTGTGGTTTTTTTTCTTTTTTTTCTTTTAGAGTCTTTGCAAAAGATTTTTATAAGGAACTAAGACACACTTTCAAGCAATCACAATTTAAGCATGCACAATCAAGCCTAGAGCTAGGGTCTTTTAAGTCAACTAGACTGCTCCTAACTGGTCCAAAGGGCAAGTTGTGAGATATCTCTCGAATTGTCTCTTCACCGCCAATTGTGGCCAGATAAGAACAAGTAAAGAAAGGAGGGATCCGCTCACGAATCACCGCGAGATGGGCCTTTTAAAATTACCTTTCCCACTTGTCTAGCCTAGGCACCACAAAGTCAGGTTTAGATAAACGACCGATTGCTCACAACCTTCCTCTGTCCTAATGAGCGCGACAGTCCTTAATTGGATGAGTCTAAATATTTTTTAATTAACTCGAGGGTTAATGAATATGCTTTTTGTGATTTTTAGGGTCCTAGGAAGGTTAATGAAATCCCCACCCAATCTGGATTGGTGTTATAGCCCCTTAAAAGTCCGTTTTAAAAATGCAAAGCAGTAAACACACAAAAATCTAAAACACTTGCCCAATTTTTTTATATTTGCGGCCCAAAGAATCTTGCACAAAATTGATTTATTGGAGAGGGAGAAGAAGTTTTGCACAAATAACCCTGCAGGAAAATTTTTCAGTGGAGTTTAGGGGGTTACAGAGGAGAAATGGAATGCTTACCGAGCAAAATGGACTGCTGACGTTAGCGGTTGACCGCGGTTCCGCAATCAAACCTTCACTTGTGCCGCGGTTCCGCGGTGGAACAACTGGTTCAGATCTCCAAATTTTTTCTGTTTTCTGTTGTGTCTTTCCTCTGTCTTTTCAGATCTTCTGTTTCTGGATTTGTTCACCGAGCTTGCTCCAGATCTGAATCTGTCCTTCTTCCTTTACTGCGCAATTCACACAAAAACCCTTCAAAAAATAACAAGATGATATTCTTATGTTTTTATATTTTTCAGTTTTTATAATTTTTTTCAAATTCAATTAACTCGAAATTATAAAAAGAAAATAACTACCGTTTCCCCGGCAGTGGCGCCATTTGATTGGTCGTTCTGTTTTGTACATACGTTTTTAAAATCAAAGTTAAGAATACCGCAATCAATAACGGTGTCGCTGGGTAGCTAGCCGATTGAGTATGGGTCGGTCCACAGGGAAAACGTGTTCTTTTCTTTATGTTCTTACGAGTTAAGTCCTATTTTTGGTAGGTTTTGGTTTTTATAAAAACTAAGATTGAATTTAATTTGGATTAAAATCTTGCTAGGGTTAGGATTAGGTTAGTTTGGAAAGAGAATTCTACTCACTGCTTCCTTTGCCCTAATTAAGAACTTAAGCGTTAGGGTAATAGTTAACAAAGGGGATTGGCACGACTAGGAAGAAACATAGTTTATTCCTTTTGGTCCTTGTCCTTCTTTTCTTAACTCTTAGCCCTAACCTCTATGTAAATCAACCACAACCGGTCTAACTACGGAATCACTGCTATCTCATAGGTTAGGATGCCGTAGTGAGCGGTGTTTGTTTGATTCACATAGAGTCTTAATTTAAAATATTATACGGGCAAGAAAGGAGTGAGAGATGTTCATCTCTCAAACCTATCCAATCATAACCCTAACAAGTGAGGAATTACTCACTCATTAAGGTATTAACAATGGAATTCATTTTTATGTTTTATTTTAGAAACTATCTAAGTTGCAAATAATTAAAGACAAAATAAATTAGCAGATATTAAAAGAACAGATAAAAATGCAAGAATTAAATTAAGATAAAAAGTCTTACTTTATTGATGCACTCTTGACTATTACAAAGGAATTGAAATTTTAGACTAGAAAAATAAAAAGAGGCATGCCCCAAAAGAGCCTGTAGGCTTTCCTATTTATAGATAGGAGAAACCCTAGGGTTTACATCTGATCTACATTTAAAATTACAAGACTACCCTAAGAAAGCCGGGTCAAAGCACCGACACCCACCGACACGTGCACCGACACGTGCACAGCACGGCCGCGGATCCGCGGCCGTTTGGTGGGCTCTTGGACTCAATTCTTCTGCGATGCATCAAATTGCTTTTTCCTTTTGTTTTCTTCACTTGGTTCCTTAGAATCTTTTCTACTTTTTTCCAGATTTCCAACAGTGCAGAATTTGTGGACTTTTACCGTTAGCTTCGCGTTGAAGTCTTGAATCTTGTGCTGCCCTTGTAATTTTTGCAATCGAACTGTTCATTGATCTTTCTTTGTTCCTTAAACTTGGAGGCGGCATCTTGCAGATTCATCTATTTGTTGGTCGTAGTCTCACATTTGTAGCGTCTTTTCCTGAATTTCACTGTATTGTTATGAGAATCTATAACCTGCGACTATTTAGCAAACATTGATCAAAACACATATTTATTTGCCATATGATTAAGTATGGGGAATATAATAATGCAAAATTCTGATATGAATGCCGGTATATGGCTCATAACAGATCGAGAAACTACTGATGACACTTATCAGTAAATCTCAGCAGCCCTGGCCAGGGACTTCCTGTTATAGCCAATTGTACATGGTGCAACATCAACCCCCAATACCGGGAGAGACGAAACCCCTCCTATCGCTCATTGCCTCCAAGTGCCTCGGGACTGTACCCAAAATCCACCTGTATGCACTACTCAGTAGATCCGTGGTAGAGTGGAGATCAAAGTACAGTGGGAGGCACACAAGACTCTATAATCATCACGGATATATAGACTAACCTGTACCAGTATCACCTGAGAACTGCTATCCGACGATAGATATAATACCACATAGGAGTTCTCGGCAAGTCCGTTCAGTGTACCCAGTCTCACTAAGCACCCATATACGGTCTTTGGTGTCACCACACCAAAGGATATGGGATCATCCATCGCCCATCATATGGGACAAGCAACGTATACGCTAGTCTACTCTGGTGATATCGATGCCCCGTCTTGATACACTCACGACTAGGAACATTTCAAGGATATGCTCATAGACTACACATGTCCCACTAGTATGATATGCATCAAAATCTCAGTAGTCCTGCATATCCTAAGGGCTATATCAACATGTACCAAATTAATGAAAGCACGATCAAATAAACATGTCAAGATAAATGGTGCAACCAAACATCATACTATCATGTCGAGCAAGAATTTCCCCTGAATACACACGCGTGCGCGCGCGCGCACACACACACACACATATATATATATACATAAATACACATACATATATATACACACACACATACCAGTACATACACTATCATATAATGGCCTCTAGGGCATACATATATCCAACAACAATAATGGCCTCTAGGGCACATTTCATTAACAATCTCCCACTTGCACTAAGGCCATGTATTAACATATCGCAGACCTATCATCTCGACTAGCCTCTCGAACTGCGTCTGAGGGATGGCCTTTGTGAGTGGATCAACGGTGTTGTTTTCCGAGTCTACTCTCCGCAACTCGATCTCCTGGCGATCATGTTGGATATATATGCCCTAGAGGCCAGTATTGTATATGTATACATATGGATGCTAGGGATATGTATGTACAGGACAATCTTGCTCAGTTTTATAGTATATTATTTGACTTGTCTTTGTCAGGATATGTGTATTTATTTCTATTGTTATTATATCTAGCTTGCACATATTGATAAAGACTCGATACGGTAGTATACTATTGTGGTTTTTTTAATCTTAACATGGCATATGTTATACTCGTTATTGAATATTGCGGTTACATGTTGATAAAGCCCGTAGGATCTTGCTTGACTACTTGCGTTGTGATGGCGATCATACTTGTGGGAGCAGGGTAGTCCATAAGCGCATCCTTGAATGGTCCCTAGTCGCGTGAGTATCGAGACTGGGCATTAATACTCCAGAGTATACTAGTGTATACGTTTCTAGCCCAGTCGGGGGATGGTTGGTCCAACAGTCATTGGTCTGATGCACCTAAGATCGTATACAGGTGATCACTGGGTATGAGTACACTGGACGGACTCGCCGAGAACTTCCAGATGGTACTATACCTATCGTCAGATGGAAGTTCTCAGGTGACATGTGTACAGGTTAGTCTTTGGACCTGAGATCGGCATTTGTCTCGTGTGAGTTCCCACTGAGCTTTGATAACTACCCTACCACGACTGTCACGACCCGAAGGTACGGAACGTGACTGGCACTTAAATTACGAAACTTCTCAAGGCGTACGTGATCTAAGTAAGCCAAAGCCCAGAAATCAAAACCCATTTAAGCAATAGAGTGAAGGAAAACCAATTTAGATTTTTAAAAGCAACATCCATTTTTCCGAAATTTTTGGCAGAGTCTCCTTTGTAAATATTGGCCCCCAAACGGGTACAAAATAGGAATATATGAATAAAATGATATAAGGCATCCCCAAGAGCGAGCTAGCTCTTCGCCGAAGCGTACTCAAATCCCACGCAATATAAATCATCAATGTGCGAAATTAGCATAAAAGGCACAAGTAATAAACATCATGTCGGCTCAAGTGAGCTCGACCCAGAGAAATAACATAAAAGTTCACAAATCTCACTGCCTCGTCTCTAGGTCAATATACATCAATACAATAACATGTACAGTAGATGGAGTACTCTAGATACAATGAATATACAAGGAGGAACAAAATAATATCACAACCCACCTATGAGCAAAATCCTCAAGTCCAGGCAAAAGGAGCAAAAGGAGCAAGTGTGTCTGCCGCTACTGTGCTGACGGAGCAGACCTGCAAAAATGATGTGGCACAACGGGGGTGAGTTGCCAACTCGTGAGTAATAAATAACATCTATAGAGGCTATCATAAGCATGCACGCAAGTGTTATAACATCAACAATACTGATATGGCATGATATACTAGCAGATATATATGCAACACGAATCAATTTACAATACTAATCTGGCATGATGTACTAGCAGGTATGTATGCAACATGAATCAATTTCAACTCGTGATCAGAATATGTTGATATAAGAAATCATTATTTTCTTCTTAGAAAACACTTTTGAAATATCAGCATAATATCAATAGAATCAACAGAAATCCGTGTCCAGCATCGACACCTCAAACAACTATCTCAAATCTCATGTATCCATATCACAGTGTCTCCGGCCCCAGCTGTCCGACTGACCCATCTCAAAGTATCAATATCTCAATATCTCACGGCCACGGTCGGTATCTTCTGGATATCCACCGCGCCAACAATCACCGGTAGGTAGTCTGCCCCTGCCATGCTCATCGTCTACACCTCGATCTTCTTGCCCCGGGGTACCTTACCGGCCCAGCATGTACCCGAGACAGTTCATCCAACTCTTCGAAACGGGTCTCGAAAACCAAAAAAACTCATGGTGGACGACATATGTATCATATCACGAGAAAAACCGCAACTTTCAATGTTTAAAATAATTTCCGGTTTATTAAATCCTTGCGGCTTTTCCCCAAAATCTCATAAATCTCAAGTGCTGAAATCCTCAAGAAAATCATCATAAGTGAACATATCAATGAAAATGAATGCCTATAGTATCAACAAGTCGAACTTCAATGTGTGACAATAGGCTAGGCATGAATGAATGATGTAAAGAAGTACATGCAATGACTAGCAATCTTACATGTTCATCCTGAGGAATTTAAATGCATTAGCACAGGTTTAAGCATCATATATGGTGAAATTGTTCTAGATTTCAGGTTATACAAGTTATCTAGTGTTGTGGCATAGCAATTACCAAGGCGTGTGTGTCCGCATGAATAGTGCTGATGCTGCATAAAAACCCTAGCAATGGTGCAAGTGTCCTATGAAATAAGTTCGCACATGTATTTAAATATATAGGATCATGAATGCAGCAAGATGTTTAAGTAGGCACTATACTCATAATTACTAGTACCACTAGAAGTCTTTTAAATTTTCCAAACTATCGGGCGTCTTGCGCCATCCAAACGATTGTCTCTCGTAGATGTTACATCTACTGACCCGTGATCTCGTGCTAGCCGGGTCCAACCACCGTTTTTCCTTTCCGTGCCGCGTCCGACGTCTCCGCGATCGGCCCAAAAAACACAGAAGAAATATACATAAGGCTAAATCCTGCCGAAAAAGCGATATCGAGATCAAAGGAGAAACTCGCGTTGGGAACTAAACGCATGTACACTCGATACATCAAAATGTGTGTAACCTCACAAGAAACCACCCCGACTCGCTGTGTCGCGTAGTGCACTATAGACCCAACACACAAAACGCACGTGTCGCACGAGTTAAAAGTATCGAAAAGAGGTTTTAAATTCTAGATTTTGACTCGAGTGAAAATAAAAAAAGTTGCATATACCAAAACCCTTAACTATACAGCAGACTCCCACAGCCCAAACCCCAACTCCATACACCATCATCTGGCCGCAAATTGCGGCCAGAATGAATAAATTTGTGGCCAAAAAGAGGGCAGGGGGTCTCGTGCTCTGTGTGTATGATCTAGGTCTAGTGAGCATGCTCCAGTTAACTCAGATTTTATCTGAAGCACTCGGGTCAACAGCAGATCTCAAAAAGGCTCACAGTTTACATTAAAATGTTAAATAACCTTAATTTGAAACAATATGGTATTTTTGTGAAATCTGGTGCAAAACATGGTTTATATGGCCTTAAAAACACTTAGTCAAGTTACCTTAGCCATAAAAATCCTTACTTGGCTAAATCTCCACTTAAATCACAATTCTAGCACTAAAATCATATTAAACACTAATTTAAGCTTAAATAACCATATTCTAGCAAAGAAAGAAGTTAAGTTTAAAATTTATACCTCACTTGATCCTAGGGTGCAAGAAGAAGGAGAAGAAGAAGAGGAGGAGGAGAAGGGGGTGGGGTGTGTGTGCTGCTGCAGCTGCTGCTGCTGCTGCTGTTGCCTACTGTTGCTGCTGCTGATGCTGAAGCTGTTGCTGCTGCTGAGGCTGAAGCTGATGCTGCTGCTGTTGTTGCTTCAGTTGCTGCTGCTGCTGGCTATGGGTGTGTGTGTGTGTGAGTGAGAGGGAAATATTTGGTTTGAAACAAAAGAAAAGAAATGAGAGTCAACCCCTCTCTCTCTCTTATCATAATGATCAAGCATGGCTCATGCCATCATGCTCTCTCTCTCTCCAGCCCAAGTCAACCCTTAACACAAATCATGTTTAAACAAAAAGACTAATACACCTAATTAATTCATATTAACCTAATTGAATGGGTTAGTCCACCACGGTTATCTAAACATGGTTTAACCCCAAACATAACCCAAGTTAACATGCACATGTGTGTACAGTCCATATTAAATTCTAATAAAATATTCATAAATCCTGATAAAATATTTGAAAACCGTTTTGGTAAACTTTTTACTAAAAACCCCACATTAAAGCATAATAACCCCTAATCACAATCTAAGGTGTTACAACGACTCTACTGAGTCATGCAAACATGTTTTGGTTGGGTACAGTCCCGAGCCACATGGAGGCAATGGGCGATTGTTAGGGATTCGTCTCTCCTGGTATTGGGAGTTGATATCGCACAGTGATCGATTGGTCAGGACCATAAGACCTTGGCCGAGACAGTTGGGATTTACTGATAGGTTGATCAGTAGTTTCCTAGATTGGTCCTGAGCCACATCAACATGACTTATCAGGTTATTAGGGTCTGACGTTCACCACCCCCTAGACCCGGCATGCGATACTCTTTGACGAAGAGACCGGACTGTACGGATATTGTCACGGATAGGCTCAGTAGGAGTTCGGACGAGTTTGCTCGTCGGCCTTCCTTTTCAATAGGTACCTAGGTAGCCGTTATGTATAGCTAGTGCCGCTGACGTCCTTATTGTTAAACCCACTGCCAGAGTACTGTCGATTCTTTAGAGTCCCACACAGAGGGTTTCCCAGCTTCGGGCGAAACGAGTAGAGGTCGTATGGTTTTACGACAGGGTTCGATCACATACGTGTACTTGTGCGCGTGTGGTGTTAGAGCGGACAATACTAGCGGGATTTGGTTTAAGCCGGATCCTAGTATTTGATTATTGGATTAGCTTCGTCTCATAGTATTCGTGTTTCTCGGAACACGGATGTGGGTATGTATATACGGATGAGAGGAGGTATAGAAGGAGACACCTCATTAGGGTTTTGACCATTGACTTGGTCAAACCAAAAATGAGGTGGAGAAAATAATTTGTTATTTTTGGTAAATGATAATTTTATATGGCATGGCTAGTTGGGTTGACCTTTTGACCTGGCTTGACTTGTTGACCTTAGATATTTTGATGAGATATTTTTGACCTAGATATTTAGGTAAGATATTTTCCATGCCATGCTTGAGGTCATATATAAGTTAACCATTCTATTTTTTATTATCATTATCACAAATACTTTCCCTTTCCTCAAGCTTGCTCTCCCCTTCTTCCTCTCAAAAGCCTAAGTGTATCATGTGTTGATAATCAAGGGTTAATGAGACTTAGCCATTCTAAATCACACTCTACTCACTCTAGTCTACTTAGATTAGCAAGCTAAGTATTCTAGTTACCTCAACTTGGAGGTTTAGCTCAAGGTTGGAACTCTCGGATGGATCATTCGTTGACACAAGAAGGCCGAAGTTCAAGCACGATCCATACTTCCATCGAGGAGATTAAGGAGAGGATCGAAGACCCGAAGGACTTGGTTTCTTTAGGTATACTTTCTATCATAGTAGATAGAACACTAACATGCTAATTAGGTTTATGGTTAAAGATCCGGTTTTGGTTTATTCTAGCGCCAAGTTTTTAATCATAGTAAAATTTTTGTTCCGCATTTGGCCACGGAAGATGGCCGGGGCGCTAGCGTAACCCTTCAGATCAACGATCTCCCTGATCAGGTGGTACTGCCTCAAGATGTGTCTGGACTTCTGATGGGACCTTGGTTCCTTCACTAAAGCTATAGCCGCGTTGTTGTCATAATACAGAGGTATTGGATCAACAATGGACGGAACCACCTGATGTTCTGTCACGAACATCTTGATCCAGACTGCTTCTTTGACGACATCACATGCAGTGATATACTCCGCTTCTATGGTCAAGTCAGCAATGGTGTCCTGCTTGGAGCTCTTCCAACAGATCGTGCCTCCAATGAGGGTAAATACATAACCCGATATGGACCTGGAGACATCCTTGTCACTCTGGAAGATAGAGTCGGTGAAGGCCTCGATATGGAGGTCTTCTCTTCCGTACACCAAGAACATCTCCATAGTCTTTCTCAGGTACTTGATAATGTTCTTCACTGCTTTCCAGTGCTTCTCCCCTGGGTTTGACTGATACCTGCTTACAACGCTCAGGGCGTAAGCTACATCTGGTCTGGTACACAACATCGCATACATTATAGAGCTTACCGCAGAAGCGTAGGGTATAATAGATATGCGATCCCTTTCTAAATCAGTCTTGGGAGACATCTCTTTGGAAAGGGTGATTCCGTGACAAGCCGGTAGATTACCGTGCTTTGAATCTTCCATACTGGATCTTTTCAGTATGGGGTCGATGTACCTTGACTGTGAAAGTCCCAACATCCATTTAGATCTATCACGATAGATCTGGATCCCCAGAATGTAGGAGGCATCACTGTAACATTTGGAATATTTAGAAATAAATAAAATAAATTAAATTAATAATAAATTGATAAATCACAAAACGGTTAAAATCAAATATGTCAATCTTCATAAGTTATATGTAATACAAATTAAATTAAAATTATCATATGCAAATTAAATAAGTTATAAGGGTTCTAATGATAAATTTAGCTTCATTTTACTAAAATGTGTGTTTTATAATAAGTTAAGTTGTGAGGGGTTAATTTGTAAAGTTTATGTTTTTATGCTAAATAGGATATTGTTGAGGGTATAAGTGAAAGTAGATGAAATCATTTCAGTTCTGAAATCTAATTCAAATTAAAACATATTATGAAGATAAATCAAAAACACCTCATGCTTGCATGCAACCTCTCATTTCACACCTCCTCCTTGCATGAAACATACACACTTCAACCCTTGACATCTCCTCCTTCACCCTTCCTCCTCTCATATATATAACTCATTCTCAGTTCAAAACTGAGATTAAAACTCAAAGAAATTAAAAGAAAAAGGAAATTTAAAAGAGAAAAGAAAGAACAAGAGGATGAAGAAGATGAATGAAGCTATGTTCTAAGTTTTGATCACCATCAACCTAGGAAGGACTTAGCATCTTGGAGGATTATTCCTACAACTAATTGGAGGGTAAATTCTTAAACTCTTTAGGTAATTTAAGTTCTGTAGATTAGTTAGATAAATTGAATAAGTCACATAATATTGTATTTTAGTTAAAGTTAAGCTCTGTTAAAATCTGCTAATGTTTGGAAGATAATTAACTTAACTAAACAGAGTTAAAATGATGTAAGTAACAATTAGAATAAACCACAAGACCACGACACCAAGGGACCGGTTTTGGGCCGGCGGCCATACAAGAAAATCCGGCGTCGCCGGCCATGTAAGGAGATAGGTGGGTTTGCTCTGTTGGGTAGGTTGCAGTGTGTAATTTTGCCTATTTTGGTGTTATTTAATTAAATTAGTTTCACTGTAAAATGAATCTGGAAACATATATCGGAAAGGGTAATTCAAAACGCTAAATACGACACGGTTAAAATACGTCGTGATTTAGTTTCTGTAACAATACAGATTAGGGTTAAAATCCATTAAGATTAAGTGTTTAATAACTTGATATAATCAAATAGTATATAACTTGTAAGTGGGAAAGGGTGTTTTTCATTTCCGTCATATCGGAATAGCCGTTTTTCTTATATGCGTTAAATTGTAAATTTAGATTCGAGTACGAGAATTACGGAAGCAGCGAGAAAAGGAAAAGGATTAGCAATTCCGTAGTAGATTCGACCTTTCCGGTGAGTAGACTAAACATCTACCGGGGAATTTTGTAAAGATAGCGTGTTTCGCCCGTAATTTTCATTAACTTAATGTTATATATTGTTATGCCCAATTGATAATTTACATTCATTATATACACATATAAATTGCTTAGTTGTTAGAACACTTCATAATTATCGATGAGTCCTGCCACGTGCACATCTTATATGCTACACACACCTCGTCGATATTGCTATGTCACTTACACTTAAACATCATACTTGTTAACAAGAATTTATATCGTATTTCACATATCAATAATAGTAGTAAATTGCATCGTTTACATCATGTTACCATATGCGTATTTCTGTGTTATATATGAGGTAAATGCAGAATTGAGGATTTTTGGTTTTGAGTTTTGAATACTATTACATAAATCCAGTGTTTTCATGATTGATGTGTCATGTGCACCATGAGATGATTTCTGTTTTGGTTTTATTCCGGACCGAGTGGGGGAGATATACGGTCGCGGATTTTACGTTATCCATACTGAGTGGGGGAGATATACAGTTGGATACATGATGGACCCGGTCGAGACCGAGGGGCAGGATAGCCGTATTGAGACGGGGGAGCCTAGCGAGGTTACTCGATACCGGAGTTAGTGATAAGAATACGGCATGTATCTAGATGATAACGACCGGTATTATTGATTCAGGATCATTCGGGGAATGATGCCTATAAGAATTGGAAGTTTTGTGTCGTTGATGGACACTGAGAAATGATTTTATTGATTTGAGATTTCCGTAGTATCATGAGATTTATTGTTGAACTTCACCTATACTCATACCTCATATTGATTCATATTTCAGTAGTATGATTGTCATATTTACTTTATTCACCGTTATATGTTAGTCATATTCACTGAGTTGGCAACTCACCCCCGTTGTGCCACAGTTCCTTGCAGGGGTGGAGTGGACGGTTAGCTGCGAGGCAGAGCTACTTTTGCAGTTGTATTTCATCCTTTGATAGGTAGGTTACATGTGTAGTAACCTTCCTTTTTGATTTTGTATTTTGTATCTAGAAAGTCTCCATCAAACCTGTATTTTGACTTAGAATGAGAGATGGTATATATATGTTGACAGTTGAGATCATTTGGTCATTATATCATAGTTTCTTTCTTTATGTGATTCATAGTGATGTTCTGTTGTTGAGAATTATGTTCATTGTTAATATTGTTGATCCCAACTAGGGATACAACTAAACCCAACACTTTATACTTGTTAATAAATTAATTTCATAAATGGGGATTTTTACTTAAAAACTAAAATTTTCATAAATAATTCCGCAATAAGGTATTTTGATCTTGTCTTCGGCTTACTTAGACTTTGTGCATATCTTTAGATATTATACAATCTAAGTGCCGGTCACATCCAAACTTGGGTCGTGACAAAGTTGGTATCGGAGCTTAGGAGTAATCTTACGGAATTATGTAAGGGATTTCAATAAGTTGATGTGAGTCCGTGAGTTAGGATGACCTTTGGTTTGATGGAGTAGGTGAATTAGGATGAATGCAGTACCGTACGTATGTTCCGCGGCATATTTACGTTATCGTATTCAGCCTAAATAACCTTAGGATTTTTATCTTGATCTATTCTTCCGTTGATTCTCCTTTATTGATTGCTTCTGTTCCTACAACTTATCAACTCTTGTTCTTGTTCCAGTTTCTATGGCTACGCGGGCTAGGCGAGCCGCAGCCAGAGATGCAGCTAGGGCGAGTCCGCCTGTGACGATGACTGGTACACCGGACGTTCCGGCGGTGCATGAGCATGTTGATCCTCCTCCTCCAGATCGCATGACTAGGATTGAGGAGGGTATGTTGGGATTACAGCGAGTGGTAGGACAGTTAGCTGAGGCCACTCGAGTACTGAGACCAGATCCAGCACCGACCGTAGCAGAGTCCGAGGTACAGCCTACACAGACGGTGGCGCTAGTAGATACGAGAGTGATGGAGGTATCACTTGCAGAGTTTATGAGATTGAGACCCCCGGTATTTACAGGGACCGATGTGGCGGAAGATCCTCAGTCTTTTCTTGATAGGATGGCAGGATTGGCAGATCATTGCGATGTTCTGATGCGAGGTCAGTGGAGCTGACTAGCTTTCGTTTGGAGGGACTTGCACAGGAGTGGTGTGAGTCGATGGAGAGAGGGCGAGCTACGAATCTTCCTCCGATGACGTGGACCGAGTTTTCTACGGTTTTTCTTGCTAGATTTCTTCCCCAGAGTGTGAGGGACGCTAGTGCTAGCAGTTTCGAAGCGTTGAGGAAATCAGCAAGTATGTCAGTAGCAGATTATGACTTACGATTCACCCAGCTGTCGCGATATGCCCCATACTTAGTACCTACGGAGGAGCTTCGGGTGAAGAGGTTCCTAAGGAGTTTGGACACACGGTTGTATCTGGCGATAGGCTCCCAGCATTTTGATACATATGCACAGGCCCTGGATGCGGCGATTCGAGTAGAGGAGCGTTTGAGCGAGTCAGTGGTCGTTCCGGAGCCAAAGAGGAGTAGACCGATCGTGCCGACGAATAGACAGTTTGGCAGAGGTAGAGGGTCATATCCAGGCAGATATACTCCAGGCCGCAGTGTCGGACGAGGTGGGACACAGGGCCAGATGTTCAGTTCTTATCCTGATGATCAGAGACCACCATCTACCTGTTTTAGTTGTGGACTTCCCGGACACTTTGCGCGGGATTGTAGATCTCAGGGAGGGACTGTTGCTTCACAGGTTGCTTTACCCCTTCCACCTCCTACACCGATGGCTTTACTTCCTCCCCCAGTTGGCGCTACACGCCAGGCAGTTGCACCACGAGGTCGAGGCTTTGCAGGACGTGCTCAGAGTGGTCGAGGAGATCGAGGTAGAGGACGACAGGATGCGGGCAGGGGCCAGGCACGAGTATTTGCGCTGACTCCACAGGATGCCCAGGCATCAAATGCAGTCGTGACAGGTACTCTTACAGTATGCTCATTAGAGGCACATGTTTTATTTGATCCCGGTTCTACACATTCTTATGTATCTTCACGATTCGCACTTTTGTTGGGGAAAGAGTCGTCATTACTAGAGTTTCCATTGGTAGTGATTACCCCCGTTGGAGATTCCTTTTTAGCTCGGCACGTATTCAGATCGTGTTCGGTGCGCATTGGTGATAGAGATTCGCTAGTTGATCTGATTCTCCTAGACATGTTAGATTTTGACATACTTCTTGGTATGGATTGGTTAGCCGCTTCTCATGCCTATGTAGATTATCGAGGAAAAGCGGTTAGATTTTGTTTTCCAGGTGAACCGGTGTTTGTTGTGCAGGGGGATTGCAAGTTAACCCCTGTCAACATGATTTCTGCTCTTTGTGCGGGGCGGCTCTTGAAGAAGGGTTGTCATGGGTTCTTGGCTTTCGTTCAGGACTTAGGGGTCGCTGAAGTTCCATTGGACCAGATTCCGATCGCACGAGAATTTCTTGAGGTATTTCCTGCTGAGTTACCAGGATTGCCACCAGATCGCGACATCGAATTTTGTATCGACTTGATTCCGGGTGCGGGGCCTATTTCTATTCCACCCTATCGAATGGCACCGACGGAATTGAAGGAACTCAAAAGCCAGTTGCAAGAGTTGTTAGATAGAGGACTTGTTCGTCCCAGTGTTTCACCGTGGGGAGCTCCTGTCTTATTTGTAAAGAAAAAGGACGGTAGTATGAGAATGTGCATTGATTACCGACAGCTGAATCGCGTCACTGTACGGAACAGGTATCCATTACCACGTATAGATGACTTGTTCGATCAGTTGCAAGGAGCTGGGTTTCTCTCGAAGATTGACTTGAGGTCAGGGTATCATCAGTTGAGGGTTCGGAAGGACGATATTCCGAAGACGGCGTTTCGTACGAGATATGGGCATTATGAATTTCTGGTGATGTCGTTCGGACTCACCAATGCCCCAGCAGCGTTTATGGATATGATGAACCGTATCTTTAGACCATTTATCGATCGGTTTATTATAGTATTCATAGATGATATTCTTGTATATCCTCGGAGTCAGACGGAGCACGAGCAGCATTTACGTATCACATTGCAGACCTTGAAGGAGCATCAGCTGTATGCAAAATTTTCTAAATGTGCTTTTTAGCTCGATAGTGTGGAGTTCTTGGGTCATATAGTTACGAGAGAAGGTATATGTGTGGACCCAAAGAAGATTGAAGCAGTACAACACTGGCCCAGGTCTATGTCAGTTACGGAGGTTCGGAGTTTCTTAGGTCTGGCAGATTATTACAGACGCTTCGTATAGGATTTCTCATGGATAGCGGCACCTTTGACAGGATTGACTAGGAAGGAAGTTCCATTTCAGTGGACAGATGCGTGTGAGCAGAGTTTCCAACAGTTGAAGACGCGTTTGACGACTGCGCCTGTATTATCTTTACCTTCCGAGTCAGGGGGTTTCGTCGTGTATTGCGATGCTTCTAGAGTGGGTCTAGGCTGTGTGTTGATGCAACACGGCAGAGTTATAGCCTATGCTTCTCGACAGTTGAAGAGGCATGAACAAAACTACCCCACTCATGATCTAGAGATGGCTGCTGTAGTATTCGCATTGAAGATTTGGAGACATTACTTGTATGAAGAATCGTGTCAAATCTTCACAGATCATAAAAGCTTAAGGTATATCTTTCAGCAGAGAGATCTGAACCTCAGGCAGCGTAGATGGATGGAACTGGTGAAAGATTACGATTGTGAGATCTTGTACCATCCAGGCAAGGCGAATGTTGTAGCAGATGCCTTGAGTCGGAGGCCTGGAGGTAATTTATCTCATTTGAACAATTTGCAGAGACAGTCTTCTACAGACTGGCAAATCTTATGTGATAGTCGTATAGAGTTTGAGTTCACGTCAGCAGGAGGCCAGCTAGCACATGTTCGCACCAGACCTCGGTTATTGGATCGCATTCGAGAGGCGCAGCCCACAGATACTCGTATGATGGAGATTATGGATCTGGTTAGGCAGGGCGGGGAGACGGAGTTCGTGATTGATGATCATGGAGTATTACGTTTTAGGACTCGTCTCTGTATGCCAGATTCTGACGGATTGAGGCATGAGATTTTGGAGGATGCCCACAGATCAGCATACAGTATTCATCCTGGTTCCACCAAAATGTATCGTGATTTGAAAGATATTTATTGGTGGGAAGGAATGAAGAAGGATGTTATAGATTATGTTTCACGATGCTTGATTTGTCAGCAAGTCAAAGCAGAACATCAGAGGCCAGCCGGGGAGCTGCAACCCTAACCCATTCCAGAGTGGAAATGGGAACAGATTTCCATGGATTTTGTGGTGGGTCTACCCAGGACTAGCAGAGGGTATGATTCCATTTGGGTGATTGTAGATAGATTGACAAAGGCCGCTCATTTTCTTCCAGTAAAGACGACGTATGGATTTGCTCAGTATGCACAGGTTTATATCGATGAGATTGTACGTCTACATGGAGTGCCGACATGCATAGTATCAGATCGAGGTACCCAGTTCACTAGCAGGCTATGGCAGAAACTTCAGGACGCTCTTGGTACACGGCTGAGTTTTAGTACGGCTTTCCACCCCCAGACAGATGGTCAGTCGAAGCGGACCATTCAGATACTAGAGGATATGCTTCGGGCTTGTAGCCTAGATTTCGGTGGTAGTTGGGATCGTCACCTACCTTTGGTAGAATTCTCGTACAACAACAGTTTTCAAGAGACGATCCAGATGGCACCCTTTGAAGCTTTGTATGGAAGGAAATGTCGATCACCCGTTTGCTGGACGGAACTTAGTGAGAGTTGCATATTGGGACCGCAGATAGTACAGGAAATTACAGAGAAGATTCAATTGATACGAGATAGAATGAAAGCGGCTCAATGTAGACAGAAGTCATACGCAGATCGACGACGACGTAAACTCGAGTTTGATATGGGAGATCATGTATTCCTTCGAGTATCTCCAATGAAAGGCGTGATACGCTTCGGGAAGAAAGGGAAGCTCAGCCCCAGATATGTTGGACCTTACGAGATTTTAGAGAGGGTGGGCGCTGTAGCTTACCGATTAGCACTTCCACCTAGTTTTCCCGACGTGCATCCGGTGTTCCACGTTTCGATGCTTCGCAGATATCTTCACGATCCATCTCACGCGATACAGCATCAGACCCTACAGCTTGAGCCAGATTTATCCTACACAGTGCAGCCAGTCGCTATTCTTGACAGGCAGGCAAAGCAACTACGATCGAGGATACTTCCGTCTGTAAAGGTTCTCTGGTAAGGAAAGAATCGCGAGGAGATTACTTGGGAGACGGAGGACGCAATGCGAAAGAAATTTCCCCGTCTTTTCGTAGGTACGTCTAATAATTATTTAAATTCGGGGACCGAATTTTCTTAAGGGGGGATATTGTAACATTTGGAATATTTAGAAATAAATAAAATAAATTAAATTAATAATAAATTGATAAATCACAAAACGGTTAAAATCAAATATGTCAATCTTCATAAGTTATATGTAATACAAATTAAATTTAAATTATCATACGCAAATTAAATAAGTTATAAGGGTTCTAATGATAAATTTAGCTTCATTTTAATAAAATGTGTGTTCTATAATAAGTTAAGTTGTGAGGGGTTAATTTGTAAAGTTTATGTTTTTATGCAAAATAGGATATTGTTGAGGGTATAAGTGAAAGTAGATGAAATCATTTCAGTTCTGAAATCTAATTCAAATTAAAACATATTATGAAGATAAATCAAAAACACCTCATGCTTGCATGCAACCTTTCATCTCACACCTCCTCCTTGCATGAAACATGCACACTTCAACCCTTGACACCTCCTCCTTCACCCTATCCCTTCCTCCTCTCATATATATAGCTCATTCACAGTTCAAAACTGAGATTAAAACTCAAAGAAATTAAAAGAAAAAGGAAATTTAAATGAGAAAAGAAAGAACAAGAGGAAGAAGAAGATGAAGAAGCTATGTTCTAAGTTTTGATCACCATCAACCTCGGAAGGACTTAGCATCTTGGAGGGTTATTCCTACAACTAATTGGAGGGTAAATTCTTAAACTCTTTAGGTAATTTAAGTTCTGTAGATTAGTTAGATAAATTGAATAAGTCACATAATATTGTATTTTAGTTAAACTTAAGCTCTGTTAAAATCTGCTAATGTTTGAAAGATAATTAATTTAACTAAACAGAGTTAAAATGATGTAGGTAACAATTAGAATAAACCACAGGACCACGACACCAAGGGACCGGTTTTGGGCCGGCGGCCATACAAGAAAATCCGGCGTCGCCGGCCATGTAAGGAGCTAGGTGGGTTTGCTCTGTTGGGTGGGTTCCAGTGTGTAATTTTGGCTATTTTCGTGTTATTTAATTAAATTAGTTTCACTGTAAAACGAATCTGGAAACATATATCGGAAAGGGTAATTCAAAACGCTAAATACGACACGGTTAAAATACGTCGTGATTTAGTTTCTGTAACAATACAGATTAGGTTAAAATCCAGTAAGATTAAGTGTTTAATAACTTGATATAATCAAATAGTATATAACTTGTAAGTGGGAAAGGGTGTTTTTCATTTCCGTCTTATCGGAATAGCCGTTTTTCTTATATGCGTTAAATTTTAAAATTAGATTCGAGTACGAGAATTACGGAAGCAGCGAGAAAAGGAAAAGGATTAGCAATTCCGGAGTAGATTCGACCTTTCCGGTGAGTAGACTAAACATCTACCGGGGAATTTTGTAAAGATGGCGTGTTTCGCCCGTAATTTTACTTAACTTAATGTTATATATTGTTATGCCCAATTGATAATTTACATTCATTATATACACATATAAATTGCTTAGTTGATAAAACACTTCACAATTATCGATGAGTCATGCCACGTGCACATCTTATATGCTACACACACCTCGTCGATATTGCTATGTCACTTACACTTAAACATCATACTTGTTAACATGAATTTATATCGTATTTCACATATCAATAATAGTAGTAAATTGCATCGTTTACATCATGTTACCATATGCGTATTTCTGTGTTATATATGAGGTAAATGCAGAATTGAGGATTTTTGGTTTTGAGTTTTGAATACTATTACATAAATCCAGTGTTTTCATGATTGATGTGTCATGTCCACCATGAGATAATTTCTGTTTTGGTTTTATTCCGGACCGAGTGGGGGAGATATACGGTCGCGGATTTTACGTTATCCATACTGAGTGGGGGAGATATACAGTTGGATACATGGTGGACCCGGTCGAGACCGAGGGGCAGGATAGCCGTATTGAGACGGGGGAGCCTAGCGAGGTTACTCGATACCGGAGTTAGTGATAAGAATACGGCGTGTATCTAGATGATAACGACCGGTATTATTGATTCAGGATCATTCGGGGAATGATGCCTATAAGAATTGGAAGTTTTGTGTCGTTGATGGACACTGAGAAATGATTTTATTGAGTTGAGATTTCCGTAGTATCATGAGATTTATTGTTGAACTTCACCTATACTCATACCTCATATTGATTCATATTTCAGTAGTATGATTGTCATATTTACTTTATTCACCGTTATATGTTAGTCATATTCACTGAGTTAGCAATTCACCCCCGTTGTGCCACAGTTCCTTGCAGGGATAGAGTAGACGGTTAGCTGCGAGGCAGAGCTACTTTTGCAGTTGTATTTCATCCTTTGATATGTAGGTTACATGTGTAGTAACCTTCTTTTTTGATTTTGTATTTTGTATCTAGAAAGTCTCCATCAAACCTGTAGTTTGACTTAGAATGAGAGATGGTATATATATGTTGACAGTTGAGATCATTTGGTCATTATATCATAGTTTCTTTCTTTATGAGATTCATAGTGATGTTCTATTGTTGAGAATTATGTTTATTGTTAATATTGTTGATCCCAACTAGGGATACAACTAAACCCAATACTTTATACTTGTTAATAAATTAATTTCATAAATGGGGATTTTTACTTAAAAACTAAAATTTTCATAAATAATTCCGCAATAAGGTATTTTGATCTTGGCTTCGGCTTACTTGGACTTTGTGCATATCTTTAGATATGATACAATCTAAGTGCCGGTCACATCCAAACTTGGGTCGTGACAATCACCCAGGTCCTTCATGGAGAACCTTTGTGACAAGAATCCCTTGACTGATTGTAGCATAGGAATGCCATTTCTTATCAAGAGAATGTCATCCACGTACAAGACGAGGAATACCACAGTTCTCGCTACAATATTACTATAGATGCATAGTTCATCTGGATTTTTGATATAAAGTCAAATTCCTTGACCACCTTATCAAAACAGATGTTCCAACTCCGCGATGCCTGCTTTAATCCATAAATAGACTTAAGCAACTTGCACACTCTTCCGCTACTCCCACTCTCTATGAAACCCTCCGGCTAATCCATATAGACACACTCTTCAAAATTTCCGTTTAGAAAAGCGGTCTTTACGTCCATCTGCAAAATCGCATAATCGTGGAAGGAAGCAATGGCAAGAATGATCCGAATGGATTTGAGCATATCCACTGGAGAAAAGGTTTCATCATAGTCCAAAACAGGTCTTTGACGAAAACCTTTTGCAATAAGTCTAGCCATATAGGTTTCAACCTGTCCACCTACACCAATCTTCTTTCTGAAGATCCATCTGCAGCCTACGGGTTTAACCTCTTCTGGAGCAATGTCCAAAGTCCATACTTTGTTGGTGTACATGGACTCCATTTCGGTCCGCATTGCATCCAGCCATTTTACCGAGTCTCTACTCTGAATGACTTGCTAGAATCTAGTTGGCTCATCATCGTCGATGATGCAATCCTCTTTATCCCCGTGTATGAGAAAATCATAGTATCTCTCGGAAGGATGAGACTGCCTACTAGTCCTGCAGAGTGGTGCAAGGATGTTTGGTTCTTTCGAAACTTCTGGTTCCACCATGCTTTCAGTAATAGCTTGTGGTTCTAGAATTTCTTCCAGTTCTATTGTGCTCCCACTTATCTCTTTTTCTAAAAACCGAGTTTCCAAAAAGTGGGCATGCCGAGAAACAAAGACTTTTTGTTCCTCTGCGTAATAGAAAAGATACCCCTAGAGTTCTTTGGGTATCCCACAAACTTACACAGTAGTTGTTGGATATAGTGCCCTCAAAGTCAATTATTAGATCGCAAGCTCGTGATTATGATGATTGAGTGGGGACCTATACCGGTAGAACAGTCTTACTCGAGATGATAGTATGCTATCTGGTTTGTCTTTATCATCATGAACGTGGTGATAGAGCCCATAGGATTCTTGCTTGACTACCAGCATTATGATGGAGATCATATAAGTGGGAGCTGGGGCTCTATAAGCACATCCTTAAATGTCCTTAGTCATGGGAGTACCGAGACTGGACATCGATACTCCAGTGTCGACTGGTGTATACTTATCTAGACCCTGACGAGGGGTGGTGGCCGGTCTCACAAGCCATTGGTGTTACTTGTTCACCTAAGATAGTATACAGGTGCTCATTGGGTTATGAGTACACTGGACGGACTTTCCGGGAACATGCTAGTTGGTATTATACCTATTTTCAGATAGCAGTTCCCTGGTGACATGTGTACAGGTTAGTCTGTCGACCTGAGATCGTCATTTGTCTCGTGTGAGTTCCCACTGTGCTTTGATTACTACCCTATCACGGCTCAAAGGAGTCGTGCAAACAGGTTTTAGTTAGGTACAGTCCCGAGCCACATGGATGCAGTGAGCGGATCGTCAGAGATTTGTCTCTCTTGGTATTAGGGGTTGATGTCGCGCAGTGCACGGGTGGCCATCACTAGAAATCCTCGGCCGGGGTATGTGAGAATTACCGATCCAGGATCGATAGTTTCTCAGGTAGTGATGGGTTCTCATACCAACACGAATTATCGTGTTATTAGGGGTCTGACTTTATCCACCCCCTAGACTCGATATGCGATACTCTCAGATGAACAGACCGAACTGTACGAATATTATCACTGTCAGGTTCAGCAGGGTTTCAGGATGAGTTTGCTCGTCGGCCTTCCTTTCGTTCAATACCCGGTAGCCGTTACGTACAGCTAGTACCATTGACGTGCTTGTGGTTAAACCCACTGCCAGCGTATTGACGAGTCTTTAGAGTCCCACACAGAGGGTTTCCCTACTTTGGGCGAAACATTGTAGAAGCTGTATGGTTTTATGGCAGGGTTCCAACGTACACATGCACTTGTGCACGTGTCGTGATTCGGACGGATAATACTAGTGGGCTTTGGTTTAAGCCGGATCCTAGTATTATATTGTGTAGGAATAGTTTTGTCTCATTGCATTCATATTCGGTCGGAATACGGATGCGGGTATGTATATAGGGATAAGGGGTAATCTTGTAATTCGTTATGGGATTACTTTTGAAGTTGCCAATTTTCTTTCCCTTGATTAAACATTTGGTTTAATGTTTAATTAATGAAAATTTATGAGCATTGATTTTGGACAAATTCCTTCTTTGATTTTTAGCCAAATTCCTTCTTCAATTTTTGGCCAAATTTCATTCTTTTATTTCCTTTGTGGAAATTTCGAAATTGGCAGTGGACTTTTTGGTGTGCTGGCTTTGTGAGGATGGGCATTTTCATGGGCATGTGTTGTGTCATACTTTGGCATTAAATGAGTGTTGAATTTTTATGAGGGGGTATGGCACAATTTATTGGGCATGGCTGAGGTTAAGAAGTGGGTGGGTGCTAGGAATTTATTGGAGAGAGGGATTAATTTATTTGGATTGATTTTTGTGAGGTGGTGGCTGTGATTATTGGTGAAGGATTATTTTTTATTGTGTTGCTTTTTTATCACTACAATTTTCCTTACCTCTTCACACACAACAACAGAGAGGATTTTTTACTTGGCCGAGCCCCATTCCTCCTTGATTCTCTACCTTGCTAAAAATTCTCATGCTCACAATCTCACACTTGGCAACTTCATTTTTCCTCCACCCAAATGCTTGGGTGTTTTGAGACAAAAAATTCTACACTCTCTCTACTTCAATCTTGGACATGTCGGCTAGCAAACTTCATGCCCGAGTTTCCTCGGTTTTGAGGCGGGAGCCCGTATTAAGAATCCTCGAGGTGGATCATTTTCGACGAGGGAGACCGGAAAGCGAGCTTGTTCGGAGCAGCCGTGATGAGCTTGGGAAGAGGTTAAAGACCGAAAGACACGGATCGATCGGTATTATCTCTCCAAACTCTTTTACAGTTTTCTAGTTTACGGTTAATGGAACGATCCGGGTTTTAAGCTGATGATAGCGCCGTTTTGAAAAGTTTTTATTCCGCATTTGGCATCGGATTGACGGTCGGGGCGCTACCGTAGACTTACAGTACTGAGCATGCCTCGAACTTGTCCGCATGCTGCTTTTTTACAAAATCTGGACATCACCATATCTTCAAATACTGAAGAGAGGGTTTCTTCCCACTCCACATTTGATATGGTGTGGTAGGCACAGTCTTGGTAGGAAACTTGTTCAAAAGATATGCAGCTGATTCTAATGCATAGCCCCAAAAGGATTGCGGTAACTCAGCATTACTCATCATGGAATATACGATATCCAATAAGGTTCTGTTCCGTCTTTCTGATACACCGTTGTGCTGTGGTGTGTATGGAGGATTAAACTGAGAGAGAATTCCATTCTCTTTTAAGTAGTCCAGGAACTCGGCACTTAAGTATTCACCACCTCGATCAGATCTAAATATCTTGATACTTTTGCCGGTTTGTTTTTCCACTTCATTCTTATATTCCCGGAATTTCTTAAACGCCTCGGATTTATGTTTCATCAAGAATACATGTCCATACCTTGAGAAATTATCCATAAAAGTAATGAAGTGGATGTGTAGACATTGGACCACACACGTCGCTGTGTATAAGTCCCAAGAGCTCTCTCACTCTTTCTCCGTGTTCAGTGAACGGAGTCTTTGTCATCTTTCCTTGAGACATGATTGAAAAGTTGTATAGGACTGATATTCGAACGGATCCAAATATCCTTCTTTATGTAACTTCGTCAATCGTGTTTCATTATTGTGACCCAGTTTACAATACCATAAGAAAGCCTGATTTAATTCTGGAGACTTTCTTTTAAGTGTGTTCTGAGCGTTGAAAACCCGAGCTTGATTTAATACGTACATACCGTTATCTATTGTACCTCACCCAATCAAAACTTGATTTAGGTGGATATTTACAACATCGCTTACAAATGTAAAATCATAATCTTCTTTAGAAAGTAAAAATACAGAGATGATGTTACATGTACAAACAGTTACATAAAATCAAAATCTACCCACTTGTCAATTCTAGGCGATATTCCCCAACGGATATAGAAACCATGCTCATTCCGTTAGCAAACCTGAGAGTCATATCACTTGCCTTGATAACTCTACGATTTCTCAAAGACTGCAATGAATTAAAGATATGAGATCTTGATCCGGTATGTAGTACCAAGAAAGTAGAGTTAATTGACAGACAATTTTCAATTATAAACACACCCTGTTCCCGCCAAACTTTTTGACCAAGAGCTATTTGTTTCCTTATAACTCTTATAAAAAAAGGAGAGAACAAAGAGGAAAAGAATTCACGTTTGGCCTCACGTGTTAAACACGTGGGCACTCATATGCAAAGCATATGAGCGCTGAAAACAAACAACTGAGGGCCAAACATGGCTCACGTGTTAAACACGTGAGCGCTCATATGCAAAGCATGTGACCGCTGAACATAAACAACTAATGGACAAACAGGCTTCACGTGCTAAACACGTGAGCGCTCATATGCAAGCATATGAGAGCTAAAAATAAACTAAATAAAACAACTAAGGACCAAATATGCCTCACGTGTTAAACACGTGAGCGCTCATATGCAAAGCATATGAGCGTTGAATATAAATAACTAATGGCCAAATAGGCCTCACGTGCTAAACACGTGAGCGCTCATATGTAAAGCATATGAGCGCCGAAAATAAACTAAATAAAACAACTAATGTCCAAACATACCTCACATGTAAAACATGTGAGCGCTCCTATGCAAAGCATACGAGCGCGGAAAATAAACATGCTAAAACCCACAGCAGGGGTCACGTGTTAAACATGTGAGTTCTCTTGCCACTCACATGCAAAGTATGTGAGTCCCTCAATTTAAAATGTTCCTATCAAATTCTAGAATTAAATTCTATTTGGGAAATATTTTCCTGATTTTTCTCAAACTAGAAAGATCTTCTCTGTTAAACAGAGGACTTTTGGATCAAAAATCCAATGGTGATCATCTGGAAGAATAAAATTCTATCATAGGAAAATATTTTCGTAATCTTGTTAAAATAACAAGGTATTCATAATAAGAATAAAATTCTATGTTAAACTAACGAGATTCCATATGATATAATTAAATTATATATTAAGAAAATATATTTCCGATCTTGTTAAACTAAAAAGATATTCTAATTTTGTTAAAACTAACAAGATATTCATAATTTTGTTAAACAAACAAGAAATCTTCTCTGTTACACAGAGAGCCTTTGGATTAAAAATCCAACGGTGAATAAAATTCACCGATTGATCTAAAAGATCATGGAAGCAATCATGGCCTCTAAATGAGGGATTTCTTAACAAATTGATTCTTATTCTTCTAGTATAAATAAGAGTGATGAGAGGAGGAGAAATAGAGAGAGAGGGGAGGAAAAATACAGAGAGAATTTAATTCTCTATAAGCAGAGGAACCCCCCATAAGCTTTGAAAAAAAAGAGAGAGACAACTGCAGAAAGAGAAAACTCCCCAGACACTTAAAGAATATACAGTGATCAGAGAATTTAATTCTCAAAAAGAAAAGCCTTGTTCTTTTGAAACACTAGTAAAAAAACAAAAGAATGTTCTTGGCATCTCTAATGGTTTAACCCTCCATCGAAGAACTTAGTTCTTCCTCTGGTTGAGATCTGCAGAGGCAGATCTTCCCACAAGTTGAGAATTTAATTCTCATCGGGAGATTCTGTCATGCAGATTTGAAACTTAAGGAAAAGAACTGAGTTCAAAAGAGTTTAACTCTTACAAAACATATGGGAATTTAATTCCTCAAAAAAAATTAGGGAGAATTAAACTCTTGCGAAGAAATAAAAGGAGAACTTGATTTCTAAGAACTACAGAAGAATAGCCTGGTGATACACACTAGAACTAGACCTCGTGTGTTTTCCACGTAAGTGTTTCTAATGAACAAAAGAAACCTGAGACTACCTCACGTGTTTCCCACGCGAGTGAAGAAAGGAAAATTTCTTAGGACAATCACATGTTTTGCACGTTGCCCTCTTTAAGTGCTTAGTACTTCTGTGAAAAGAACTGGAAAGAAAATAAAGGGGCATCACCCCATTTGAGGCGTCTCACGTATTTTACACGTGAGCGCTAGGGGAACCAAGTGTTTAACACTTACATAAGGGGAAGGCAATAAAGCCAAAAGGTAGAACCCAACATTGGAGCGCCTCACGTGTTTCGCACGTGAGCACTGCAAGAATCAAGTTCTTAACACTCACGTAAGAGGGAGAAATAATTGGGCAGCATCCATATTTGAGCACCTCACGTGTGTCACGTGAGCGTCATACAACCCTAGTATTTAACACTAATCAGGTTTTAACATTGTTTCAGTGCCCACGTGAAATGCACGCGAGCATTGTATGCCTCAACACTTTAGCACTATTGGGTAATTATGGAGACCCAAACCTAACCCAACTTGACTAAGTTCCTCCAAAGTCAAGACCCTTCTGTGCTCATCATCCCCTCAAATTGATCTTAGTCCCCAACATGACTAATGGTCTGTCAACTGATGACATCCAAAATGATGTTCATCCCACACCTCCTGAGTTAATCTTAGTCTCCAAACCGACTACTAATTCTTAGATGATTCACCATGACCTTCTCCCTAAAATATGGAATTTTGGTTCAAAGGTACATCTCTCTACACCTCTGATACATGTCATTGTAATTCCTCAACGTCTTCAGAGAGATGGTGGGTCCCGACAACCAACTGCTTTTGGGTGCACTTCCCAAAATGGCGATAACAAACCGTAACGTTCTTAAACTAAAATCTCACCTCAAAAATGGTGATCTACAGACCGAAACGTCCTTAAACTAATAACGGACCGAAACGTCCTTAAACTAAAGTAATAGAGCCCAAATACTCTTTTGTTGGGTCTGAATGATCCCAAAATCCTGTTGGGTAGATCTTAGTCTCAAATTGGACTAACGCATTCTCAACAAACATTAAAGTTAATGTTAATCTCAAAAGAGATTAGCGATCTTTAAATCAAACCAAACCCAAATCTAAAAATATACGGATTTGGACTAGTCCACGCCTTACGGGCGACAACATAGATTAGTCTCCGTATACAATCCACGGGCAACCAAAAATAAAACAAACACACACGACACGAAGTGAACTTCCGGAGTAGGAGAAAGTGGTTATCACTATGCAGTAACGTAATTAACTGCAGGGGCTTGCGCCTGCAGGGAAGAGCGTCCCGACAATTAAAAAATCCCTCACAAACAAGTGGGAATCTGACGAAGTCTGCTACAACGGCCGCATCCGTCCAAACCTCCGATACACGGTGCCATAAATCAACTTGGAATCTTCGAAGAGGTGGACGGATAAAATCCAGTAGCATCTGCCCCCACATTCAGGAAAAACGACCCGTCCCGGTTTCGTCTCCGTTTTCGGCAGTAAACAGATTCTTGCACGCCCAGTGGGACCTTTTCCTCTTTCCACTCTACACTTCGTGCGTCGTGTTCGTGAACAAATCGCGGTTTACTATGGTTTCCCCTGGATTCGAGATACTAAGATTTGGTGTCTTGCTCCGTGCAAAGAAAAGAAGATCAATGGCTTCTAAGTGTACCTTCAAGAGCAACTCCCACTCTGCCCTGACTGGAGGAGTGACTTATGGGCCCCAAGAGGCCTCCATCTTTGCAATGCCATTGGAACAGGTGACTCAGGCCACCACTGGACTGTTCTTTGGGACCATGTTCCCGCCAGCAAGCTTCAGTGCCCCAGTGCCATAACAGGAAGCTCCCAAGAAGTCGGTCTTCGATCGACTTGGAACCACCACGGCCCCTCTCAACGGGTTTTCCAAGTCTTCCACCTCAGTCTTCAACAGGTCGAGCCAAAGCTCAAGTGTGCCAATAAAAAGGATCGCAATACCTGAAGGGCTTATCCCGGAACGGATAGCCATTCCAGCTCCGGCAGGTGAAGTCGTCAAAGGGGCTTCTCCTACTAAGGGATCAGTCTTCGCAAAATTGACCGTTCCCACTCCTGCTATGGGTGAGGTCATCAAAAGTGCTTCCCCTACCAGAAAATCGGCCTTCGAAAGATTGGACATCCCCTCTCAACGGACGTCAGTCTTCAATAGGCTTGCACTAGCAGTAGCGCTTTACCAAAGCAGGGGGCACGACGGAGCCGCTTCCACAACTGAGGTGGCCCCATCTGCAAGGCACGCTTGATGTCGCCATTGGCGCCAAGTGAGAAGAGCTGGGGGAAACTCCCCCTCTGGGCTTACTCCACTAGCTCCAATGGTGGAAGTTAACGCTGCTGTTCTAACTGGGAATAGATTTGAACCGCTAGGGAGGGTGTGAAAGAACTCTCCGACCATGGTACTGAATAAATCTCTCCCACATGTTGAAAACATGGTACAGGCGAAGCCGGAGCATCCCCCTCAGCGGCTGTCCTCCCGAATCCACAGAGTTTGGCAGAAAGTCCAGGATTCTGTGATCAATAAGAACTACTCTTGTCGACCGGAGAAAATGAAGGTTCGACAATAGGGAAGTCATCCCTTTAGCATGTAGCAAGGGACTTCTCAGGCGCCTATTACAATAGCTCCTTCGACGTTGACTTCTCACAAAAAGAAAAGGCCAAAGAATCTACCACCACCGGCTGCAAATCCCAAGGGTGATGGATCCAAACTCCCCAAGTCTGGGGGCATGATCATGCATACGGTATACATAGCTTTCGAGAAAGAGGAAAGCCGTACTTTCATGGTTCATCGACCACTTACGCGGTCGGTGACAAAAGCTCAAGAGCAACAACAAAATCTCTAGGAGATACTGACGAAAATAGCCATACTCACTGGGCAAAAAAGAAAGCCCGGAATTGACGTCTGAACAATGCCAGGAGCAGGAGACTGATACAGAATTTCTGCGTATGGTTCTCGAAAAGAAGGATAAGGAGGCCACGAAACAGGCTGCTAATATAAAGCAGATGGCGCTTCTGTTCCAAATATGGTTGGGATGATGGTCTAGCCGGAACCTCCAGCCAAAGACCCTCCGATAATCATCGAAGACGACAGAGGGAAAATGTCAAACCCTCCACCGGCTTTCTCAGCAGCCAAGGAAGAAACGATCTCCAAGGCTGCTCTTGATGACTACATAGCTCAAAAAATACGAGCTCATCAAGCGAGTGAAGCGGCTGGCCAAGTCGTCAGAACTGGGCGACCTTATCCAGGATAGTATGATCAAATCAAGTACCCGCTAGGATATACGATCCCTAAATTTCATATGTATAATGGGACGGGCAATCCACACCAGCACGTTGCTCAATTCAGAGCTCTGTGCAGTAATACTGGAGGTGATGACAAACTGCTACTTCACCAGTTTGTTGGCAGCTTGTCGGAGACGACATTTGAATGGTACTCTGATCACCCAAATGACTCTGTCAAAACAATCACGGAGATGGAATTACTATTCACATAGCGGTTCGCATGCGCACCCCGAGCACGGCATTAACAAATGCTAGGGTGAAGTTAGGAGAGACCTGGGTTCAATACACAATTCGGTGGCGGAACTTATAGTCAAAATGCGAACAACGCATAGAAGAAGCTCCTGCCATGGGCATGTTCGTAGAGACCCTTGATCCTCAGGCGACTATATCCAAATTTATGATGTTCTTCAAACCGACCACCTTCCAGGCCTTGATTGATAAGCTGGCCTAATTGGACCAGATGGGCCATAGGTCGTCCTCTTCAAAAAAAGATCCCCGGCATGAAAAGGGCAAAGGGAAAGCGAACTACATTGCAAACGCTCAACATCAACCGATTGACCCGAAACCGGTTGCTCGCCAAACCAACACACGCCCACTCCGATCCCTTGAAGAGAAGCTAGGAGGTCTTGTAACGTTTTGAAAATCGTTTCGGTGAAATTTCGGAAAAATCGGTAAAATAAGGGGGTTTTCTGTAGAAAGTCAAAATGCAAATATCTTTATTTTAAAATTAAATAAACATATTATAACTATGTAATTGCTAGTGTTTGGTGTTTATTGAGCCACTGGTGAAATTTCAAATTTTCTGAATTTTTTTCCGAAATTAATTATTTTAATATTTTTTTTGCTGTTAAAAATACATTAAATTAGCGATAAATACAAATTTGAATGAGCTAATTATATACTTTAGAATCATGAAAACTAAAATCTAGTTCATAATATAAATATTTAGCAATTTATTTCAACTTCTAGTTGGTTATAATGAAGGGAAATTAAAATTTAAATAAATTGAACTAAAACTTGCAATTTGGTAACTTGAGGGGTTCTTTTTGCATGTAATTTTCTTTGTAACCTCACACACATCCTCACCCACTCACATGGCCGGCCCTACCACCACCTTGGAAGCATGACACTCCCTCCCCCCTCCTTTGCCTTCAATTCATGTGAAGGAAATGGTGTAAAAAGGGTTTTTTTATATATATTAAAAGGGTAGGGGTATTAAGGTAATTTGTGAGGGCATTGACCTTGGAATTTCCACACAAATCCCCTCACCTCTCCCTCTCCTCTCCTCTGGCCGAAATTCTGCACCTCATTCCCCCCATTTCACCACCTTATCTCATCTCCAAAATCCTTCAAAAACTTCTTCAAAAATCAAGTAAAATCTCACCGAAATCAAAATCCAACTCCTATCCATTTCTCATTTGCCTATCTAGCATGGATCTAGGGAACAAGATTTCAATTTAGGAGGCTATGGGTGCTTATGGATCTTCAAATGTTTTGGGTATAATTTCTAAACCTTTTGCTTAATTTGTTAGTTAATTCCTTAAAGCTAATTTATTTAAGTGTAAATTAGGCTTTTGTTGCAAGTTTGGAAATTCTAGAAAGGGATTGAATGCAAGTTAGGATTTTGTGAATTTGGTGTATGGTTGTGTGTTGTAATTAGGCCCTTATGACATGTTAAAACAAAGTTTGTAGCTAGTTGTTAATTGTTAGTTTAAAAATTTTGATAATTACGCTAATTTGCTAACTAGGTTTTTAAAATTGGTTAAATAACTGGGTTTAAAAATGTAATTAGTTTTTTCATGACTTCATTAACATTATATAGTGTAGTTTAATACTTTAGTTCATGGAAATCCAAGCTAAATTGTTGTTGTGCATTTTTGCTATAAAATTGTTAAAATTGGGTATATTGTAAACTAGAATTTTGGGGTTAATGAAATTTAATGAGATTAAATTGTGGAAATTATTTTTATGACTTATTTGAGATGTTTAATAAGTATTATGGCCGCTAGATTTGTTTAAACGTCGGGTTTTGTACTAAAACGGGAAATATTTGCTTGCTAGATTTTCGGAAAAATGGCTTTTAAAGTGAGTTTGGGGTTTTTGTGAATTTTAACCTATTTTATAGTATAATTAGTGCTTGTGATCGTGCAAATGAGTGTGTTTGGGTTTTTCACGATGGTTTGGCGTTTGTACGCCGACGTCGAGCGTTTTTGGGTTGATTTGTGAAAGCAGCCATAGGTTTTGACCTATATGGGATTCGTGTGTTGTTTTAGTCATGAGTCGGATTTTAATGCGATGCGATGCGTTATGATATGTAGGTACCCTTACGAAGACTTCAAGACGACAAGCAAGCGCGTGGCGACGTCGGCACCGGCGAGCGAGGACCAGGTGAGTAGATTTATATCTACGGGGAGAAGTCGGGTGGATGGCGTATAGCACCCCCGCAGTTCGTGGTGATGTATACGAATACGTATACAAACATATATATTGATTATATATTGTTGAGTTTATTGGTTAAAGAAAGATTTTAGGTGTGATTGGATAGGTTTAGTGTTGCGGGACCCTAGAGTAGAGGTTGCACCACATTTACACATACACCCATACTTGCATACATTCTTCTTTCATATGTGCTTATATGGGGTTATATTGTTATATGTTCACATGGGTATGAGACTATGTGTTCACATACTGGATTTGAGGATGATACTTGGGATTGAGATGAGTCGATGAGATTTGATTTGAGATTATGATATCGGTGATATGGCAGGATTCGTACTTGAGATACGTCCTGATGTTTATAGCGGATCTTTGGACGACGATACCATGCGAATAGTGATATGCATAGAATGGTTGAGTATGATATTGGCCCGTACCCAGATTTGGGGATGCCGTACGATGGATTTACGTACGAGCTATATATTGATGTTTGATACACACTTTTGACTTGGGATGTCTGATTATAGATATGGTATCGGATATGATGTTATTGAGGCGGTATCACCGACTAATATATATACAGGTATGTATATGTATCGACTCAGATGTTAGGCGGTTTCCTTACCTGTAGTTCAGCTTGTTAGTTCAGCCGTATAGTTTAGTCTAGTTATTAAACTAGATTAGACTACTACCTATTTCAAAACTAACGGATCGTGGGTATTTTAAAAGACAGGTCAAGGGATTCTACGGATATTTCAAAAGAAGTATCTTTTCTTAAAAACACCGTAGCCCTTATTTTCAAAACACCGCGATTCTTGTTATTTCAAAAGGCACTACTGTTGACTTATAGTATCATTTTGTTTAGTATTCAGCTCCCGCTCATTATTGCTGTTCACTCCGCTTCGCATACTTATATTATAATTTCTTATTGCATTATTGATATCATACTGTTAGGACACCAGCACCATTACCGATGATGCGTATGTACCACGTACACTTACTTGCCGGCTCACACACATCTTCATCGGTAATTGCCATGTCACGTACACCTTAGAAAATATTATTGCTTGATTTAGCTTGTTAGTAAGTAATTTGACATGATATCAGTGTACATGCCTTACATATGCCAGCTTAACATTGTAGTTATTACTTGTCACTTCATGCATACTGTTATTCATTATTATGCCGCATTCATGGTTTTACATGCTATTGATGATTTGGATTCGGATTTCCATGAGATTTTCTGGATTTGGGGGGGGGGGGGGAACCGCAAAACTTATATAAACTGATTTCTCTTTTTTTAAATAAAAAGTGCGGTTTTTTCCCATGGTGTATGAATCGTCCACCATGAGTTTGCTGATGGATTTCGAGACCCGATTCGGGGAGTGGAGGAACCATTTCGGTTACATGGTGGGCCCGGTGCGGTACCCCGGGGAAAGATGATCATGTTGTTGACATTGAGCTTGGCAGGGGAGCAATACCGACCGGTGATTTTACCCGACACGTCGGATATCCGGAGGATACCGTCATGGTCTTGAGATTGATGGTAGGGGCCGGTCTGGACTGACGGCGCCCTAGATAGTGAGATGGAGATATTGAGGTATATAGATTGCGACACAGAGATATCGAGATATTTGGATATTTGTTTTGTGTCAATGCTAGGCACTGTTTATGCTGATTATATTATGATACCTCGTTTTAAAAAGATACAGAAATCTCACTAATTTATGAAAGCAGTTTTCTTCAGTACATGCATTCTGTTTCATGCATTCATACATCATCCATATGATATATTGCTACCTGAGGCACTGACACGGGCACATGGGATTACACTCGAGTTAGATATGTACCCTAGCCTTTGTTATAGGCTGCATGTTATATATTTGAGGATATATTATGATCGTTGACCTAGGATTGCGTTGTTCATGCGGTTTCTGTTTGTAGATGTTTTTCTACTGACGAGTTGGCAACTCACCCCCGTTGTGCCACAGTTTCTTGCAGGTTTTGCCGTACAGGTTTCATTACGGTTTTGCTGGCACTGCTTCTTTCGGTGACTTGCTAGTAGGTGGGTTTATTGGTATCGTACCTATCATATTAATTTGTATAATATTATTCAGTTGTATCTAGTAAATTCCATCAACCAAACATGTATTTATTTCTGAGATAGAGACCAGTGATGTTATTCTTTCGACCCTAGAGTCGCGCATTGTATTTCTGTGGATTTCTTGTTGCTTTGAGTTTTGATCCTCGCCCTTGGCGTTGTATATTATATTGCTTGTGTGGTTGTGACCGTCGATTGACGAAGAGCTAGCTCCCGCTTGGGGATGCCTTTTATTGATTTCGTATACTATTCATGTTGTATCCCGTTTGGGGGCCAGTATTTACAAAGGAGACTCTGCCGAAATTTTCAGTAAATATTTGATGTTTTTTAAAAACGTATAATTCGGCTTATGCTATTAAAACTACTTGATTTAAATTGGTTTTCCTTCACTCTACTACTTTTCTTGCTTTGAATTTCTGGGTTTTCGGTTTACTTAGATTACGTACGCCTCGAGACGTTTCGTAGTTTAAGTGCCGGTCATGTTCCGTACTTTCGGGACGTGACAAACTTGGTATCAGAGCGTTAGGTTTTACCTTCGGAGCGTAGGATGACCCTTGGTTGATGGAATAGGTGACTAAAGTAGAGTGACGTACCGTGGGTATGTTCCGCGGCATACTTACGACACGGCACTCCACTTAAGGAGCCTTAGGATGTACATTTCTTTGCTCAGTATTATATTCATTCCGATCTAGCCTCATCAGTACCAGTTATGGTTTTGCTGCCACGATTACGGGCAGGGAGAGCTACGGCTAGAGTTGCGGTCATCACGAGCTCGTTACGAACGAGGACTGACCAGAGCATAATTCCAGCGACACACGATTGTAGAGATGTGTCTTTTGATTGTGCTGGATCGCAATATGAGATTACTTGGACGTGCCGATCAGCACTAGAGGATTGAGCCACTGACAGAGGCCAGCCAGATTTTGATGACCGTTGGTGTATTGCTTACTCATGATGATTGAGGCACTATTCAGCGTGCAGACGAGTGAGCCAGTTGTTGCTGCGGACGACGGGATATCGCCCCAGATGTTGGAGCTATTGCAGTACGAGATTGTACTAAGAGATGATAGAAGGTCGCTAGTCACCGAGGATGAATGACTAGGACATGTGGTTCGTTCGCTACCCCGATGCGAGGTCATCAGACAGATTGATTCTAGCTAGAGACGGCTTCACACGGAGGCGTTGAGAGTCGACAGAGACGATCGAATGTCGGCAACCTATTATTCCAAGTTTAAAGTATTCGTAAAGACATGCATGCAATTCTATGGACCCTCTAGAAGAATGAAACCCTAACTTGACTTAATGACCGTGTGAAATCCTTTGAACTTAGGGTTTGCGGCGGTTCCGCGGCGCCATTAGTGAGGCTTGGGTTTTCCCTTCTACGGCTGGACCATCGATGCTGTGGTACGTACTCGATACTGTTAAACTATACCTAAGATGTTGAGCTCTTGGGGGATTATGAGGTTTTGACAGATCGATCGAATGGTTCGACTTCATTCGGATGCTAGGTGGTGAGATGCATTCTTGGGAGACTCCAGATACGAGGGTAACCGTTGGAGCTCACTCCATGCAGCCACGACGAGACGAGTCCGAAGCAGTCGACATCAGAGAAAAGTGGAGTAAGAGGTTCGTACGAGGTCTTGATGATACGACGTTCCACTCCGCCGGCATCAGAGATACGATATGCATGCCGAGGCATTGTACTTGGATATACCTTCCAGAAGGAGTCGCGATGAGTATGTAGCCGTTCCGGAACGAGAACAGATCTAGTAAGGGATGATGACTTTCGGACAGTTCGGCAGATACGAGATTTGGGAGAGATCTTGACAGGACCTTTCTGGGATGAATTACGAGAAGACTTGGACCCAGGAGTGGTCATGTTACGCACACCGGCAGGCCAGAGTTCAGGATCGTCGACGAGACATGCTATGAGTGACCACAACAGTTGGCCAGAAATTCTTGGAGGATGTGCTTGAGCGGGACTATTCCGCCATACTTGATTTCGATGTTTTGGGCGATCTATTCACATGATTGATTTTGATGATTGAGTTTCGTGATATTTGTTTTCATGGACCATGGTTGTACCTACTGGGTATTTACGGTTTTTGCACAGTCGTTGCACTTGAGATAGTTTTCGTGCCTTGGTTTCTCATGCTTGTGATCATATGGATTTCATACAGTGGAGTTGATTTATGCGTATGTACGCATACGATTTGGTTTTTGCACTCGGTATAGTTCACATATGCTTGCAGTGCAGTGATACGCATTTTGTGTACTTAGGTGCACTGGACTTCGATTTCGATTGTGATGCTCGATATTGGTTTTGTGCACCTTGTGAACCTGATTGGATTTTGCGCATGTTCGGCGCTTGATATTGGATTTCATGATTTCGTGCATGATAGATGCACCTGGCTTGGATTTTCGCGCATGTTGAGCGCATGTTTTGTGATGTGATTTTGGTGCACACCAGATGCACTAAATCGAGCTTTTTCGTGCATGTCAGATGCACCTGATTTTGCTGTCAGGCACACACGTTGCCTACGACAGATGCTTTGTGCACACCCGATGCACTTAGGTCTTGTTTCTGTGCACTTGTATGGCACGTATATGGATTTTGATTTCCATGCGCACCAGACGCACGTAGTATTCATACGCGTATTTTGGGATTGATTTTTTTATAGAGCAGTACGTTTTTATGATATTTGTTATGTGTTTTCGTACTGAGCAGGACTAGTCAGAGGACAGTACCTGAATGTATTTTGTATGCATTGATAACTTTCGAAGGGAATTCAAAAAAGCGAGCTATAGTCTCAGTATTTACCTACGTGTCTGATATGACACGAAATGTTTAAAACAAGGAGACCCTTCTAAATTATTTCCAAAACGGCGGAACGTACATATTAAACAAAGGATATATATATATATATATATATGTAGTTATTTTCTTACAAAAGACGTCCGCCATTGTGCAGTGCTGCGAGCATCGCACAACGATTTGAAGAAGATTTGGCATGCATTGCTTCCAGATGTTTTAATGATGTATATCATATTGATTTTCATTTTGGATTTAGACATTGTGTCTTCACCATGACTCCGATGATTGCGGGATGCTTGACGGAGTTTTGATTTTGAGTTATATGCTCATTTTTCATGCGCATGCGCTGCGCTACGATTTTTTTTCTGTATTTATGATTTCGGAGCCCCGACGACTTGATGGTTTTGCTGAGATGTTTTAGTATTTGGGGGGAGTTTTAATTTAAATTCGGGGACCGAATTTCTTTAAGGAGGGAAGATTGTAACGTTTTGAAAATCGTTTCGGTGAAATTTCGGAAAAATCGGTAAAATAAGGGGGTTTTCTGTAGAAAGTCAAAATGCAAATATCTATAGTTTAAAATTAAATATACATATTCTAACTTTGTAATTGCTAGTGTTTGGTATTTATTGAGCCACTGGTGAAATTTCAAATTTTCTGAAAATTTTTCCGAAATTAATTATTTTAATATTTTTTTAGCTGTTAAAAATACATTAAATTAGCGATAAATACAAATTTGAATGAGCTAATTATATACTTTAGAATCATGAAAACTAAAATCTAGTTCGTAATATAAATATTTAGCAATTTATTTCAACTTCTAGTTGGTTATAATCAAGGGAAATTAAAATTTAAATAAATTGAACTAAAACTTGCAATTTGGTAACTTGAGGGGTTCTTTTTGCATGGAATTTTCTTTGCAACCTCACACACATCCTCACACACTCACATGGCCGGCCCTACCACTACCTTGGCAGCATGACTCTCCCTCCCCCTCCTTTGCCTTCAATTCATGTGAAGGAAATGGTGTAAAAAGGTTTTTTTTATATATATTAAAAGGGTAGTGGTATTAAGGTAATTTTTGAGGGCGTTGACCTTGGAATTTCCACACAAATCCCCTCAATCTCCCTCTCCTCTGGCCGAAATTCTGCACCTCATTCCCCCCATTTCACCACCTTATCTCATCTCCAAAATCCTTCAAAAAATTCTTCAAAAATCAAGTAAAACCTCACCGAAATCAAAATCCAACTCCTACCCATTTCTCATTTGCCTATCTAGCATGGATCTAGGGAACAAGATTTCAATTTGGGAGGCTATGAGTGCTTCTGGATCTTCAAATGTTTTGGGTATAATTTCTAAACCTTTTTCTTAATTTGTTAGTTAATTCCTTAAAGCTAATTTATTTAAGTGTAAATTAGGCTTTTGTTGCAAGTTTGGAAATTCTAGAAAGGGATTGAATGCAAGTTAGGGTTTTGTGAATTTGGTGTATGGTTGTGTGTTGTAATTAGGCCCTTATGACATGTTAAAACAAAGTTTGTAGCTAGTTGTTAATTGTTAGTTTAAAATTTTTGATAATTACGCTAATTTGCTAACTAGGTTTTTAAAATTGGTTAAATAATTGGGTTTAAAAATGTAATTAGGTTTTTCATGACTTCATTAACATTATAAAGTGTAGTTTAATACTTTAGTTCATGGAAATCCAAGCTAAATTGTTGTTGTGCATTTTTGCTATAAAATTGTTAAAATTGGGTATAGTGTAAACTGGAATTTTGGGGTTAATGAAATTTAATGAGATTAAATTGTGGATTATATGAGATGTTTAATAAGTATTATGGCCGCTAGATTTTTTTAAACGTCGGGTTTTGTACTAAAACGGGTAATATTTGCTTGCTAGATTTTCGGAAAAATGGCTTTTAAAGTGAGTTTGGGGTTTTTGTGAATTTTAACCTATTTTATAGTATAATTAGTGCTTGTGATCGTGCAAATGAGTGTGTTTGGGTTTTTCTCGATGGTTTGGCGTTTGTACGCCGACATCGAGCGTTTTTAGGTTGATTTGTGAAAGCAGCTATAGGTTTTGACCTATATGGGATTCGTGTGTCGTTTTAGTCATGAGTCGGATTTTAATGCGATACGGTGTGTTATGATATGTAGGTACCCTTATGAAGACTTCGAGACGACAAGCAAGCGCGTGGCGACGTCGGCACTGGCGAGCGAGGACCAGGTGAGTAGATTTATATCTACGGGGAGAAGTCGGGTGGATGGCGTATAGCACCCCCGCAGTTCGTGGTGATGTATACGAATACGTATACACACATATATATTGATTATATATTGTTGAGTTTATTGGTTAAAGATAGATTTTAGGTGTGATTGGATAGGTTTAGTGTTGCGAGATCCTAGAGTAGAGGTTTCACCACATTTACACACACACACACCCATACTTGCATACATTCTTCTTTCATATGTGCTTATATGGGGTTATATTGTTATGTGTTCACATGGGTATGGGACTATGTGTTCACATACTAGATTTGAGGATGATACTTGGGATTGAGATGAGTCGATGAGATTTGATTTGAGATTATGATATCGGTGATATGGCAGGATTCATACTTGAGATACGTCCTGATGTTTATAGCGGATCTTTGGACGACGATACCATGTGAATAGTGATATGCATAGAATGGTTAAGTATGATATTGACCCGTACCCAGATTTGGGGATGCCGTACGACGGATTTACGTACGAGCTATATATTGATGTTTGATCCGCACTCTTGACTTGGGATGTCTGATTAAAGATATGGTATCGGATATGATGTTATTGAGGCGGGATCACCGACTAATATATATACAGGTATGTATATGTATCGACTCAGATGTTAGGCGGTTTCCTTACCTGTAGTTCAGCTTGTTAGTTCAGCCGTATAGTTTAGTGTAGTTATTAGACTAGATTAGACTCCTACCTATTTCAAAACTAACAGATCGTGGGTATTTTAAAAGACAGGTCAAGGGATTCTACGGATATTTCAAAAGAAGTATCTTTTCTTAAAAACGCCGTAGCCCTTATTTTCAAAACACCGCGATTCGTGTTATTTCAAAAGGCACTATTGTTGACTTATAGTATCATTGTGTTTAGTATTTAGCTCCCGGTCATTATTGTTGTTCGCTCCGCATCGCATACTTATATTATAATTTCTTATTGCATTGTTGATATCATACTGTTAGGACACCAGCACCATTACCGATGATGCGTATGTACCACATACACTTACTTGCCGGCTCACACAGATCTTCATCGGTAATTGCCATGTCGCGTACACCTTAGAAAATATTATTGCTTGACTTATCTTGTTAGTTAGTAATTTGACATGATATCAGTGTACATGCCTTACATATGCCAGCTTAACATTGTAGTTATTACTTGTCACTTCATGCATACTGTTACTCATTGTTATGCCGCATTCATGGTTTTAGATGCTATTGATGATTTGGATTCGGATTTCCATGAGATTTTCTGGATTTGGGGGGGGGGGACCGCAAAACTGATATAAACTGCTTTCTCTCTTTTTAAATAGAAAGTGCGGTTTTTTCCCATGATGTATGAGTCGTCCACCATGAGTTTGCTGATGGATTTCGAGTCCCGATTCGAGGAGTGGAGGAACCGTTTCGGGTACATGGTGGGCCCGGTGCGGTACCCCGGGGCAAGAGGATCGTGTTGTTGACGTTGAGCCTGGCAGGGGAGCACTACCGACCGGTGATTTTACCCGACGCGTCGGATATCCGGAGGATACCGTCGTGGTCTTGAGATTGATAGCAGGGGCCGGTCTGGATTGACGGCGCCCTAGACAGTGAGATTGAGATATTGAGGTACATAGATTGTGACACAGAGATATCGAGATATTTAGATATTTGTTTTGTGTCGATGCTAGGAACTGTTTATGCTGATTATATTATGATACCTCATTTTAAAAAGATACAGAAATCTCACTAATTTATGAAAGCAGTTTTCTTCAGTACATGCATTCTGTTTCATGCATTCATACATCATCCATATGATATATTGCTACCTGAGGCACTGACACGGGCACATGGGATTACACTCAAGTTAAATATGTACCCTAGCCTTTGTTATAGGCTGCATGTTATATATTTGAGGATATATTATGATCGTTGACCTAGGACTGTGTTGTTCATGCGGTTTCTGTTCGTAGATGTTTGTCTACTCACGAGTTGGCAACTCACTCCCGTTCTGCCACAGTTTCTTGCAGGTTTTGCCGTACAGGTTTCATTACGGCTTTTCTGGCACTGCTTCTTTCGGTGACTTGCTAGTAGGTGGGTTTATTGGTATCGTACCCATCATATTACTTTGTATAATATTATTCAGTTGTATCTAGTAAATTCCATCAACCAAACATGTATTTATTTCTGAGATAGAGACCAGTGATGTTATTCTTTTGACCCTAGAGTCGCGCATTGTATTTCTGTAGATTTCTTGTTGCTTTGAGTTTTGATCCTCGCCCTTGGCGTTGTATATTATATTACTTGTGTGGTTGTGACTGTCGATTGACGAAGAGCTACCTCATGCTCGGGGATGCCTTTTATTGATTTCGTATACTATTCATGTTGTATCCCGTTTGGGGGCCAGTATTTACAAAGGAGACTCTGCCGAAATTTTCAGTAAATATTTGATGTTTTTTAAAAACGTATAATTCGGCTTATGCTATTAAAACTACTTGATTTAAATTGGTTTTCCTTCACTCTACTACTTTTCTTGGTTTGGATTTCTGGGTTTTCGGTTTACTTAGATTATGTACGCCTCTAGACGTTTCGTAGTTTAAGTGCCGGTCATGTTCCGTACTTTCGGGACGTGTCACGTCCTTACTCATTTCCATGGGATAAAACGAGGAGACTGTTCGAACTGGCAGTGCACAACAGACTTATCACTCTGCCAGATCCAATACGTCCTCTGTAGCCTGGTGACGTCAACAGTCCCAACTACTGCTCCTACCACAGAGTATTAGGACAACCAATTAAGGATTGCTACGTCTTCAAAAATCGGGTCGAGGACCAGTACCAACAAGGCAAGTTTGCGTTGTCCGAAAATTGGAGGGTGAACCCGCCACAGAAGCACGCTCTTAAAAAGGTGGACACGCCAGGGGCATCATGCTCGTTTGTAGACGAAGCTCCGTGGGAAGTTCTCCTTTCAGCTAAAACTAAAAGAATGCAGAAGGATCTTCAAGCATGTCCAGTGATCAGGTCGAAAAGCCCGCTGGAGCCTGAGATCATTGAAAGGATTCTGAAACCTCATCCCACATCGAAAACAGCTAATGACGGGTGTTCAGTCGAAAATAGTGCATTTTTAACATGACAATTTTCTTACTTTTCTTAATCATCTAAATGTATTTTTAATATATGTAACATATATTAGAAGTTCATCTACAAAATATCATTTACCATGTGTTTATATATTACAATCAACATTATGAAGGAAATTGTATGTTTAATATTTTACGCATAATATTTTGTATCTCAAATATAACTAACAATGTTCATTGAAGATATTCTGCAAAATTAGCTCAGGTCAGATATCCGGAATCAAGAATCTGCCGATAAAGTAAAGAAAGTTGAAGAATCAAATACTGGCAGAGACTCAGAAAAGATAAGAAGGTTCCAGACATCAAAGAAATACCCAAATACCAACAGGAGAAGACTCCAGAAGTTTGAAGCCACGATCTCACCAAGACGCCGCAGAACCGCGGCCGAGTCAGGCCGAGTCGCCGCGGATCCACGGCCGATTCAGGGAGTTAGGAGGCGAGAGTTTTCTGGAATCTTCTTCGTAACAAACTTAGTTTGTTCGGGTTTCTGTTACTTGTTTTGGGGATATAAAAATGACCGAGGGCTATGTCACGAACCGAAAGTACGGAACTTGACCGGCACTTAGATTACGAAGCGTCTAGAGGCGCAACGTAACCTAAGTAAGCCGAAGCCTAGAAATCTAAACCATAAAAAGAAGAAGAAGTAAAGGAAAACATGTAGAAAACAAGTTTAAAAGCAACATCCAATTTTCTCAAAAATTTCGGCAGAGTCTCCTTTGTAAAAACTGGCCCCAAACGGTTACAAACAAGAATAATATATATACAAACATTAAAAAGCATCCCCAAACGGGAGCTAGCTCTACGCTAAAAGGCGGAAACAACCACATCAATGCACAATAGTATACAACGCCAAAGGGCGAGGCTCAAAACTTAAAAGAAAACAAATCCACCAGATACCATAATAATACAAGCGCGACTTTAAGGTCGAAGTAAATAACCGGTCCAGTAAACTATCAAATAATACAAGTTTGGTTGATGGAGTTTTCTAGATACAAATGAAATAATAAAAGTACAATGGCGGTCCAGATACAAATGAACCAACCTACCGTGCAAATCACCCTGAATGAAAAAATGTGCCAGCAAGCTGCCAGGAAAACCTGTACATCGAACCTGTAATAAAATTTGGCACAACGGGGGTGAGTTGCCAACTCGTTAGTAGAAGATATCTGCGAAAAGAAATCGAATGCACGACGCTATCCTAGGTCATAATAATATACTAATATACTACTAGTCATCAAGTAAGACAGGATAATAAGCTACGTGTAAGTGCAAAAGCTCCGTGCTCGTGTCAGTGCCTCATATAGTACTATGTCATGTGAATGAGTATGCATGCACCATGAATGTAAAATAACCAATCCTGAAATCTAGATATATGTGTATAAGAAATCTTTATCTTTTATCATGTTAAAATGTGTATAGAAAACTGAAATATCAACGATGAAATCCATGGAAATCCATGTCAAGCATCGACACAAAACATGTAAATCCCAAGTCTCAATACCTCATAATCTCAATGTCTCATAGTCTCAATATCTCGGGCTCCGTCAGTCCAGATCGGCCCATATCATCAAATCTCACGACAACGGTCGGTATCCTCCGGATATCCGTCGCGCCAGACATCACCGGTAGGTAGTCCTCCCCTTCCAGGCTCATCGTCTACAACTCGATCTTCTTGCCCCAGGGTACCATACCGGGCCCACCATGTACCCGAGACGGTTCATCCACTCCTCGAATCGGGTCTCGAAATCCAACAGAAAACATGAAATCTCATGGTGGACGACACATACATCACGAGAAAACCGCATATTATGTTTTTTAAAAAGAGAGGAGGAGGAGAGAGAGAGAAGTTTTATATATTCTTGGGGTTCCAGAAATCTCATAGAAATCCAAAATCCCAAAATCATGAGTAAGTATATGATAAGTGTCGGCATATGCCCCATAATACTGCATGATAACATGAAAATGCGAATGCATGAAATGTCTAAGTAATAAATACCATGTCTATACTAACACTAGAGAGTAATCACAATATTATATCGATCTAGTTGTTAGCCGATTGTATCAATAAAAGATAATATGATCTAAAGTGTACGTGACATAGCAATTACCGATGATGATGTGTGTGAGCCGGCAAATAAGTGTGCGTGGAATATGCGCATCATCGGTAATGGTGCTGGTGTCCTAACAGGCAAAGTTTTATTCTGATTATAGAAACATATGAATGAATATGCACCATTATAATTACTGTATGAATGTAAAGACGGATGTGTAATAACCACTCATCTGTGATATACAAGTATAACTGCAACTATATGACTCGAGCCTAAACTAGTGTCCATCTAACCTCCTAAGGAACTAAACCTAAGAAACTAGTCAATAAGAAATAAGAGTCCACCTAAGATATGAATCCATATCTCTAATAGTCGGCGATCCAGCCTCAATAGCGTCACGTACGTAGTAAGGCTTCCTCGAATCAAGAGTGCGGATCAATTATCATATCTATGCCTCGTACGGTAAAATCCATCGTACGACATCCCAATATCGGGGTACGGGTCAAGTATCACCTACGTGTCTCATCATTCTTATAATATCATCATCAACACATGTCAAGATCAAGGTGCTATACTGTAATCGCATACATCAATCATATATCATTGTCAGCATAAATATACATCGTTAATTTATCCTCAGAAATATCTTGTCATATGTATCATATTGTGATTAAGTCACACTTAGATCATATCGTAATCAAGTCACACCTATATGATATCGTAATCAAGTCACATATATATGATATCGAAATCAAGTCACACCTATATGATATCGAAATCAAGTCACACCTATATGATATCATATCAGAATTTCAGGCACAGGTTAAGGTCCGGGTTCTATTTTAGAGTCCCATATACTTCAATATCATCACCACCCTTTATTATTGTTCAAGTATACAAATCCATTATCTCATTTTCTAATGATCCGCTAACATCATAACACGACTGTATAGCCAAGAATCACGGCATCAGCCAAGTTATATTGTTTCATCCCCGTGTATCATATCACATCCTTGTATCACATATACGTATTGTGTATATATATATACCTACACCTACACCTAGTCCTATATATATATATATATATGTATATATATATATATATACACATACATACACGTATACCCCACGTCGAATCTCAGTGTGTGCGTGTGTGTATCTACCTGAAACCTATGAATCTCTCCCAAGGTATTCATCCTCTGGTATGGTCTTTCTAAATCAGTCTAGTCCAACCTAGGATCATTACTAGGGTCCTACTCATCAAGAATCTAAGGTCTCGTCTGGCTTCCTAATGCCAATAAGTACTATCCCTATTCTACGTTTGCGGGGGTGCTAAACGCCATCCACCCGACTTCCCCCCGTAGATATACATCCACTCACCTGGTCCTTTTCTGCCGAAAATGATGTCGCCTCCTCCTCTTTATCGCCCGCAGTCTACGTGAGGGGTACCTATACACAAACATATATAGTATCGTAAACTGAATCACGGACAAAAGTCAAAACGACGCACGAAACGCGCATAGGTTAAAACCTATGTCCCGCTCATGCAAAAGGACCAAATATCGCTCGATATCGGCGTACAAACGCCGATTGATCGAGATAAACATCAACAAACAACTTGTAGTTTAAAACTCGTTACTTATAATATAAAACATGATTTAATCCATCAAAACCCTAAAAATCAATCAAATCGTCCGATTTCGAAAAACCCGAAAACGCCAATTTACCGTTTTACTTCAAAACTTGACATTTAAATGAAACTAATGGTCATAAAACTCATTAAATAGCATAACTAGATTATAGAAACCATTACCATATTTTTAACGCCCCAATTGTATTAATTGGAAAATTCTAGTTTGCAAACTTGCCCGATTTCGATATTTTTAAGCAAAATTTCACAATATCACAACTAAACTTTATTTTGCATGAATTAATGTATTAAACTACAATTCATGATGATAATAATATAATGAAATCATAATTTAGATTTTAAATCTTATTTATTTAAGAATTTCCAAAATCTAGTTAGCAAAAATAGCATTTTTATTACTATTTTTCAATTATCAAAAGAAACTAGTAACCAATTTAAGTTTTTCATTCCACTAACAAGTTAATAACTCTTTAAAACCACAATCTAGTGTTACAAACATTAATTGGAATTTTATCTCACCAATATATACAATATATAGAAATCTAGTTTGCAAAATGGATTAATTTAAACAATTTTGGATAAACAATTTACAATATATCATCCATACAAGATTTTCCACTTCTAAAAATGTTAAACTAGTTATTATAACCCTACTTAATTAATAAAAACCATAACTTAATTTTATAAACCCTAACTTGAATTTTAAAACTTGTAGATATAAATTATTTATTAAATCTAATTATGCTTAAATGAAACATCTAATAACAATAAATCAAAAGAAGAAGATTTATACCTCCACAACATGAAATCCAAACATGAAAATAAGCCTCCAAAATGATTGCTTTCCATCTCCAAAATCCATGTAAAGATGAGCAAAGAATAGAGGGTAGGAATTTATTAGGATTTTGTGGATTTTTTATTGAATTTTTTGATGAATTTTGATGATTTTTAATGCAAAAATGATGGGGGAAAAGTTTTGGGGCTTCCCATGGTGGTGAGGCCGACCATGAGGTGAGGAAAGGAGAGGAGAGTGAGAAAAGTGAAGAAAAATGTAGAAAGTTCACCCAAAACATCAACTTCTTTAAGTCTTTTCATGAAATTAATAAAAATTCTTTATTTTCCTCACTTAATTTAACCTAGAATGGTCTAGAACCATGGATAAATTTGAAAATAAATTTTGCATGAAACACACTAGATTCTAATATGCAATGGTTCATTTTTTGCAAATTAAACCCATTCGAATTTGTAATTTACACTAATTTAGTGTATAAATAAAGTTTATGTTAATATTTAAAATAATTAATTTAGGAAAAATATTTAATTGAACTAAAAATTTATAAGTGACTAAATAAACACCATTTACTAGTAATTATATAATTAAAATAGGCAATTTTAAATTTATAGTGAAAAATAATTACGGTTTAGTTTTATGAAAACTACGTTTTACTTTACCGAAAATTATAAAATTGACTTAAACAATTTAATTTATTTAATTAATTTTTTAATTACTTTTAAAATGTTACAATCTTCCCCTCTTTAAGAAATTCGGTCACCGAATTTAAATTAAAACTCTCCCCAATTACTTAAACATTCAGCCAAAACACTCAAATCGTCGGGGCTCCGAAATCATCAATACATAACTAAAATCAACTCCGTCAAGCATAACACAATCATCGGAGTTATGACGAAAATAAAATACCAAAACCCAATACGAAAACCAACATAATATACATCAAAACTACAACTTATATATTGTGCGCATCATAGTAAAATCGTCCAAACATCTGGATAAAGAAGCATGCAAGAACCCCTTTTGAAAATCGCCGTGTGATGCACGTGTCACGGCATAAGTAGCGGACGTTTATTTAAAAAAAATAGCTATATATATGTATATATCTTTTATTTAATATACACGTCCCGCCTGGTTACTAAATCAAATAGTAATGATTATAAAAACATACTGCTCAAACTGAAATCAATCCCAATCACATCATAAAAATATCATGTGCGTCAGGTGCGCACTGAAATCGAAACCAAATACAGATGCCACGAATACACACAAAAACAAAACTTAGTGCAACAGGTGTGAACCAAAAACATCTGTTAAGTGCAACGGGCGTGCATGACTCTAATATTAGGTGCATCAAGTCTGCACAAAACCCCGATTTAGTGCATCTGGTATGCACAAAATCGCATCAAGTGCGCCAAGTGTGCGCAAGAATCTCAATCAGATGCACATGGTGCACGAAAACATACACCGAATATCAAAATCTAAATCACAGTATGAAAATGCATGAAAACTAGGTCGAAGCATATGTCAAAATCATGTGTAACCATATGCATGAAATCAAATCAAAATCTCAAAATGTATTAAAACCAAACCAAGTGCACTGGGTATGTACAAAAGAACATCAATACAACTGGTATATGTAACACAAATAGAATGTAATGAAGGTGCACATAAGAAATACCAATCGTAGAACAAAGTCCTCAAAATACCAAAATCCAATCAACGAAAATATGAAATTCAAATCACCAAATCACAATCGTAAACACTATCGTCAATGTGCGCCTCTTTCCCTATTTCCTCTGGTGTCGACTGCTTCGAACTCGTCTCTTCATAGGTGTGCTGACTGCGCTACCAATGGCAATACTCATATCTAAAGTCTCCCATGTAGTCGATCCCTTCACCTGATATCCGGACTACATTAAACTTTTCGATCGATCCATCAAAATCCCATAATTCCCCGAGAGCTCAACACTCAAGTACAGTTTAAAAAATATCCAGTACATACCCCAACATCGATGGTCCAGCCGTAGAAGGGCAAACCCAAGCCTCACTAATGGCACCGCGGAACTGCCGTAAACCCTAAGGTTCAAGGGCGTTCTCGTGGTCATTATGTCGAGTTAGGGTTTCATTCTTCTAGAGGGTCCATAGAAATACCTGCATGTTCTTCCGAATACTCTAAACTTGGTAAAATGGGTTTCTGACAATCGTTCGAATCCTTTAACTTCGTCTGGACGGCATGTGAATACCCTTCGTCTGCACGCTAAACAATGCTTCACTCCTCAAGAATAACCAACATGCTAATGGTTATCGCATTCGAGCCGCAGCTTCTTCTGCCCGTGCGCCCATGGTAAGAGAAACCACCCTCCGATATCGACGAAGATAGATCAAAGGAACGAATGAAATGCGGTGCAAACAAATGTACATCCTAAGGCTACTTAAGAAGAGTAGCGTATCGTAAGTATGCCGCGGATCATACCCACGGTACGTCACTCTACCTAAGTCACCTACTCCATCAACCAAGGGTCACCCTAGATATATACAAGGTTAAACCTAGCGCTCTGATACCAACTTTGTCACGAACCGAAAGTACGGAACGTGACCGGCACTTAGATTACGAAGCGTCTAGAGGCGCAACGTAACCTAAGTAAGTCGAAGCCCAGAAATCTAAACCATAAAAAGAAGAAGAAGTAAAGGAAAACATGTAGAAAACAAGTTTAAAAGCAACATCCAATTTTCTCAAAAATTTCGGCAGAGTCTCCTTTGTAAAAACTGGCCCCAAACGGTTACAAACAAGAATAATATATATACAAACAATAAAAAGCATCCCCAAACAGGAGCTAGCTCTACGCCAAAAGGCGGAAACAACCACATCAATGCACAATAGTATACAACGCCAAAGGGTGAGGCTCAAAACTTAAAAGAAAACAAATCCACCAGATACCATAATAATACAAGCACGACTCTAAGGTCGAAGTAAATAACTGGTCCAGTAAACTATCAAATAATACAAGTTTGGTTGATGGAGTTTTCTAGATACAAATGAAATAATAAAAGTACAATGGCGGTCCAGATACAAGTGATCCAACCTACCGTGCAAATCACCCTGAATGAAAAGATGTGCCAGCAAGATGCCAGGAAAACCTGTACATCGAACCTGTAATAAAATTTGGCACAACGGGGGTGAGTTGCCAACTCGTGAGTAGAAGATATCTGCGAAAAGAAATCGAATGCACGACGCTATACTAGGTCATAATAATATACTGATATACTACTAGTCATCAAGTAAGACAGGATAATAAGCTACGTGTAAGTGCTAAAGCTCCGTGCTCGTGTCAGTGCCTCATATAGTACTATGTCATGTGAATGAGTATGCATGCACCATGAATGTAAAATAACCAATCCTGAAATCTAGATATATCTGTATAAGAAATCTTTAGCTTTTATCATGGTAAATGTGTATAGAAAACTGAAATATCAACGATGAAATCCATGGAAATCCGTGTCAAGCATCGACACAAAACATGTAAATCCCAAGTCTCAATACCTCATAATCTCAATGTCTCATAGTCTCAATATCTCGGGCTCCGTCAGTCCGGATCGGCCCATATCATCAAATCTCACGACAACGGTCGGTATCCTCCGGATATCCTCCGCGCCAGACATCACCGGCAGGTAGTCCTTCCCTGCCAAGCTCATCGTCTACAACTCGATCTTCTTGTCCCGGGGTACCATACCGGGCCCACCATGTACCCGAGACGGTTCATCCACTCCTCGAATTGGGTCTTGAAATCCTACAGAAAACATGAAATCTTATGGTGGACGACACATACATCACGAGAAAACCGCATCTTATGTTTTTTAAAAAGAGAGGAGGAGAGAGAGAGAAGTTTTTATATATTCTTGCGGTTTTCCCCAAAAATCCAGAAATCTCATAGAAATCCAAAATCCTAAAATCATGAGTAAGTATATGATAAGTGTCGGCATATGCCCCATAATACTGCATGATAACATGAAAATGCGAATGCATGAAATGTCTAAGTAATAAATACCATGTCTATACTAACACCAGAGAGTAATCACAATATTATATCGATCTAGTTGTTAGCTGATTGTATCAATAAAAGATAATATGATCTAAAGTGTACGTGACATAGCAATTACCGATGATGATGTATGTGAGCCGGCAAATAAGTGTGCGTGGAATATGCGCATCATCGGTAATGGTGCTGGTGTCCTAACAGGCAAAGTTTTATTCTGATTATAGAAACATATGAATGAACATGCACCATTATGATTACGGTATGAATGTAAAGACGGATGTGTAATAACCACTCATCTGTGATATACAAGTATAACTGCAACTATATGACTCGAGCCTAAACTAGTGTCCATCTAACCTCCTAAGGAACTAAACCTAAGAAACTAGTCAATAAGAAATAAGAGTCCACCTAAGATCTGAATCCATATATCTAATAGTCGGCGATCCAGCCTCAATAGCGTCACGTACATAGTACGGCTTTCTCGAATCAAGAGTGCGGATCAATTATCATATCTATGCCTCGTACGGTAAAATCCATCGTACTGCATCCCAATATCGGGGTACGGGTCAAGTATCACCTACGTATCTCATCATTCGTATAATATCATCATCAACACATGTCAAGATCAAGGTGCTATACTGTAATCGCATACATCAATCATACATCATTGTCAGCATAAATATACATCGTTAATTTATCCTCAGAAATATCATGTCATATGTATCATATTGTGATTAAGTCACACTTAGATCATATCGTAATCAAGTCACACCTATATGATATCGTAATCAAGTCACACATATATGATATCGAAATCAAGTCACACCTATATGATATCGAAATCAAGTTACACCTATATGATATCATATCAGAATTTCAGGCACAGGTTAAGGTCCGGGTTCTATTTTAGAGTCCCCTATACTTCAATATCATCACCATCCTTTATTATTGTTCAAGTATACAAATCCATTATCTCATTTTCCAATGATCCACTAACATCATAACACGACTGTATAGCCAAGAATCACGGCATCAGCCCAGTTATATTGTTTCATCCCCGTGTATCATATCACATCCTTGTATCGTATATATGTATTGTGTATATATATATATATATACCTACACCTACACCTAGTCCTATATATATATATATATATATATATATATAGACACACACACACATACACGTATACCCCACGTCGAATCTCAGTGTGTGCGTGTGTGTATCTACCTGAAACCTACGAATCTCTCCCAAGGTATTCATCCTCTGGTATGGTCTTTCTAAATCAGTCTAGTCCAACCTAGGGTCATTACTAGGGTCTTACTCATCAAGAATCTAAGGTCACGTCTGGCTTTCTAATAACAATAAGTACTATCCCTATTCTACGTTTGCGGGGGTGCTAAACGCCATCCACCCGTCTTCCCCCCGTAGATATACATCTACTCACCTGGTCCTTTTCTGCCGAAAATAATGTCGCCATCCTCCTCTTTATCGCCCGCAGTCTACGTGAGGGGTACCTATACACAAACATATATAGTATCGTAAACTGAATCACGGACAAAAGTCAAAACGACGCACGAAACGCGCATAGGTTAAAACCTATGTCCCGCTCATGCAAAAGGACCAAATATCGCTCGATATCGGCGTACAAACGCCGATTGATCGAGATAAATATCAACAAACAACTTGTAGTTTAAAACTCGTTACTTAAAATATAAAACATGATTTAATCCATCAAAACCCTAAAAATCAATCAAATCGTCCAATTTCGAAAAACCCGAAAACGCCAATTTACCGTTTTACTTCAAAACTTGACATTTAAATGAAACTAATTGTCATAAAACTCATTAAATAGCATAACTAGATTATAGAAACCATTACCATATTTTTAACGCCCCAATTGTATTAATTGGAAAATTCTAGTTTGCAAACTTGCCCGATTTCGATATTTTTAAGCAAAATTTCACAATATCACAACTAAACTTGATTTTGCATGAATTAATGTATTAAACTACAATTCATGATGATAATAATATAATGAAATCATAATTTAGATTTTAAATCTCATTTATTTAAGAATTTCCAAAATCTAGTTAGCAAAAATAGCATTTTTATTACTATTTTTCAATTATCAAAAGAAACTAGTAACCAATTTAAGTTTTTCATTCCACTAACAAGTTAATATACTCATTAAAACCACAATCTAGTGTTAAAAACATTAATTGGAATTTTATCTCACCAATATATACAATATATAGAAATCTAGTTTGCAAAATGGATTAATTTAAATAATTTTGGATAAGCAATTTACAATATATCATCCATACAAGATTTTCCACTTCTAAAAATGTTAAACTAGTTATTATAACCCTACTTGATTAATAAAAACCATAACTTAATTTTATAAACCCTAACTTGCATTTTAAAACTTGTAGATAGAAATTATTTATTAAATCTAATTATGCTTAAATGAAACATCTAATAACAATAAATCAAAAGAAGAAGATTTATACCTCCACAACATGAAATCCAAACATGAAAATAAGCCTCCAAAATGAATGCTTTCCATCTCCAAAATCCATGTAAAGATGAGCAAAGAATAGAGGGTAGGAATTTATTAGGATTTTTTATTGAATTTTTTGATGAATTTTGATGATTTTTAATGCAAAAATGATGGGGGAAAAGTTTTGGGGCTGTCCATGGTGGTGAGGCTGGCCATGAGGTGAGGAAAGGAGAGGAGAGTGAGAAAAGTGAAGAAAAATGTAGAAAGTTCACCCAAAACATCAACTTCTTTAAGTCTTTTCATGAAATTAATAAAAATTCTTTATTTTCCTCACTTAATTTAACCTAGAATTGTCTAGAACCATGGATAAATTTGAAAATCAATTTTGCTTGAAACACACTAGATTCTAATATGCAATGGTTCATTTTTTGCAAATTAAACCCATTCGAATTTGTGATTTACACTAATTTCGTGTATAAATAAAGTTTATGTTAATATTTAAAATAATTAATTTAGGAAAAATATTTAATTGAACTAAAAATTTATAAGTGACTAAATAAACACAATTTACTAGTATTTACATAATTAAAATAGATATTTTTAAATTTGTAGTGAAAAATAATTACGGTTTAGTTTTCTGAAAACTATGTTTTACTTTACCGAAAATTATAAAATTCACTTAAACGATTTTATTTATTTAATTAATTATTTAATTATTTTTAAAATGTTACAGGCTACATCATTTGGGATCCAATTTTTCATCCAATTCAAAAGGCAAAAAGATCAAGAACAACATCAAATCATCATCCTAAATCCAAGATCAAAAGGGGATCTAAGATCTAAGATCAAGAATCTTCGATCTTGAGATCCAAGATCAAGAAATCCATCGAGAAATCAATCAAGCGATCAATCAAGCAAGTCTCCTTTACGCAAATCCAATCACCGTCAACGAGCAAGTGATCCATGACAGGTCTAAGACTCGAGGTGATCAAGCGACGTGAAGATCGACGAAACATTTACTTCTTCGTGGCAGAGATCGAGAGCAAATTCTTCTTTCTTTTGTAATCTAAACTCGAAGAAATGTATTGTGAGGTCGAGTAATAAAGGTGATCATTAGTTTTAATTTTGCTTTCTTTTAATTTCCGCATTATGAATTCTTTCTCTATTTCTTGTTTTATTTTCATGATGTGCGAGTAATTTTCCGTTTGATAGGACTCGTAGGTTTAAGGTAGATCAATGGGTGAGAAAATTCTATACTCCTTTTATGTCTTATGAAGTTTATAAACTTTTGCAAAAGAATCGTCAACATTCTTATCGTACGTGACATCAATTTCTTGGTAATCGCGACTATGATTGGAGATAAGATTGACGTTCCTTTTGTGTCATGACCCAAAATATTAGCTCACGACCAGCACTTAAATCACGCGATGTCTACAGGCGTAACGTAATTCAAGTAAGCTGAAACCCAAAAATCTAAACCTTTTTAAGAAATAAAGAGGTGAAGCTTTGAAATAAAGGTATAGTAAATCATGTTTTGTCTTTTTAAAAAATTGGGCAGCACCTCTCTTGTAAAAACTAACCCCGAAAAACGGGTACAACACAGAATATAATAAAGCATCCCCAAACGGGAGCAAATCACGCCCAACGGCGGAAACAACCACCACAAGTATAAAAACAAGTATACGACGCCCAACGGCGAAGATCCACACAAGGAAATAAAGTAAAGCAAGACGTCAACCCCAAAAGCGAACATAAAACCCATCTCTCAAGTCTCGCAACTACAAGTCTTCTAAATCTTCAACATATACAATTACTACTTTGATTGATGGAGTAGACTAGATACAATATGAATAATGAATACAAGAGAGGCACGATCCAACATATACCACCTACCACAAGCAAGTCACCCGAAAACTGATGTGTGCCAGCGATGCCGCAACTGATCCATGCAGTCAACCTGCAAGAACTGTGGCACAACGGGGGTGAGTTGCCAACTCGTGAGTAGAAAACATCAATAGGTAGAAATCGAAATAAATAACGATTCCTAGGTCAACTATATCATAAAGGTAATATTATGATATCTAGGGTGACTGTATCTGCATATGTGCCAACACATAATAAATGCCTATTAGCAAGTGGATAACATCCAACAATATAATCAATGCATGTATGCAGGTGGATCTTGTCCAACAATAAAATCAATGCATGTATGCAGTGGATCTCGTCCAAGTGTCAACAACTGACACAACAACTCCTGCATGTAAATATAATAAAAAAATATGCAGGTAAATATGAGGATATCAAAGAATATGTGTCCATCAATGACACAACAAAATCATGGAAACCTGAGTGTCTAACCTCGACACTTGAAACATCATGAAACCCGTGTCTAGTATCGACATGTAAATCCTCATGCCTCAGGCGTCGTCCCCACGACTGGCACTGATGTCATGTCTATACATCACTCCGGTCGGTATCCCCACGATAACCGTCGAGTCCAAATACTATCACCGGTAGGTACTTGCCCAACCTTCCAGGCTCATCACCTATCATCTGCGAACTTCTTGACGAGGGGAACCGTACCGGTCTCGACCATGTACCAACACACGGCCCACTACACTCCTCGCATAGGGTATATATCACAAATATCAGAACCGAGAAATCTCATGGTGGATGCACTGAAATATCATATAAAGAGAAACCGGGTTTTCAAACAATAAATAGTTTCTTGAAACACCCCCACGGTTCTCAAATCCATAAATCACATGAAATCCATATCTAAATGCGTAAATCCATGAGAACTGATATATGCAACATAAAACAGCAAAATGAGCATATTAATGGAAAACCGCTCTTTTAAATGAACCCAGCTTTTAAAATACATCATGCATTTCCCAAATCCTCCGAAATCAAGTGCAGCATCATATGAAGTGTACATGTAACTATAGTAAGATATAAGTATCCACATGTAAGCAAGTATGATGCATTTCATAAGCGCAATAGCACAATAACCAATGTGTCAATATCACATGTCAATACAGTACCACTTAGGGGTATATGCACCTATAGCAAGATATGCGGGTATACATGTCAGTATGTATGCATGAAGTACATGTAGCCATAACCAAGTATGTGGGTGTACATGTTAGTATGTATGCAACATATAACAGGATGCAAGCATGTCCGTATATCTCATGCAACCTGGAACAGTGATATGAACATAGCAAATATATCATGGCATGATGTAGCAATTCTACTGTGTAGTCACAAGGCAATTATCGATGAAGAAGGTGTGTGAACCGGCAAATCTGTGTAAGTGTAACATATGCATCATCGATAATGGTGTAGGTGTACTAGTACATGTATATTTAATGCAACGAGAATAACATGAATGCAGCATCAAGTAACTCGTGAACTAAATGATATAAGGTATACGTGTTTACAATATATCCGAGTCGGTGAATCTAACAATCGGCATCCAGCCTCACAACATCACGTACGGTACAAACCATCATACGGCATTCTCTAAACAAGGGTATAGATAAATCAACAGGTAAAACTCATCACGTACGGTAAACCACGTACGGCGGCAATAAACAAATAGGGATTCTATCAACCTATACAATATCGGGGTACGAAGCTAAGTCTCGTATGGCATATCACTCAAAATGCGACACATTATCCATATAAAAATATACCTATCTCTCAGGTCACATCCATGTCCATCTCGTATCTAGGGACCTACAAAGGTATCGACAATCCCATATCGACTCGAATCCATAAAATAACTTATCACACTAAGTCACCATATCACATCGTATACTCGTTCATCACATTTATATCGTGCAATCACATTATATAAACGTCGCACTTGTTCTCTTTCAATTTGTAGCCATCATGATTCACTTATCATACCATATTCTCTCATATGTCAATATGTCCATTAGCATCAACTTTTATCATATTATCGTTTGTAAATCCTACAATCATGTCCGTTGCATATCATTATCAGGATAAAATAATCAAACGATATTTTATATCAATGTTTGCGGGGGTGCTATACGCCGTCCACCCGACTTCCCCCGTAGAAATAAATCTACTCACTTGCTAAACTCCTCACTTAGCCGTAGTCGATGCACTTCGTCGTCTCGGAATCCATGTGAATGTACCTACAATCAATATGAATTCGCAAGGCAATTAATATTAAGTTCCGAAATCCAAAACGGCACGCGGTGCGCTCATAGGTTAGAACCTATAGCCTGCGCATGCAAAACAACCAAACAACTCTCTTCGTTGACGTACAAACATCCATCGACCAAATACAATACCGTAACTCAAAACCAAGAATCCAAATACCGGAAAAACATAGCCAAAACCCTAAATTGGGTCTCTATACATGAAAACCGCTACGCCAAAAACCCAATAGTACCAATACTCATTTACAATACAATAATTATAATATATAGTAATATTCACGTCATGTCCACTTCCATTAAAACCCACATCAAATTTTGCCGAAAAACTAGTAAGCAACCTTATCGAAAATTTAGCACAAGTCTAGATATTTAACAATTCTAGCCATTTCCAGCAACACAAAGTAGCTTAATTTAATGATCCAAATCAATTCCATAATTTTAATCTTACCCAAAAATGATTTAGAAAAACCTAGTTTGCGATTAAACTTAAAAGACAATTAGGAAAAATAACAAATATTATTCTCACAATTTACTTAACTTTTCCAAGTTTACACATCTTGCTTAACCACTTAAACACATCAAAACCCTAACTTGATTTCATAATAATTATCATGAATTAACTAAACATGAACTTTAAAGCTATAATAACCACTTGAATATCTAGCTTAAACAATTAAGCAACAAATTAAAAGATTAGGGTTAGGATTTATACCTCACAAACAAGATCACAAACTAGTAAAAACCTTCAAATTTAACCCTCCAAAATGATGCTTTTCTTGAAGATCCATGCTAGTTTAGAGATGAAGAATAATGGGTAATGAATTATTTATGAATTTTTTGGATTATTTGAGGATTTTTGGTGATTTTATGAGCTTGGAAAATGATGAATTTGGGCAAAGCAAATGAAGGGGCAGAACCTAGGAGGGGCTCGGCTAAGATGAAGTGGAGGGATTTTGTGCAATGTGTGTGGAAAATTCTAGCTACAATTCGCAATAAATGATAATAAATGCAAAGTGCCATCTTTTCATTTCTTTTCCTTTTAAAAAAAAACAACTAAACTACCCACAAATATCTAGATATTTTCTATGGTTGGATTCAGCTAAACCTAGTGATTAGATTAGCATAGATTCACATTAGATGTAATTAACCCAAACCAAAATTGTAATTACCACTAATTAAGTGAATAATTAACAACTTAAAATAATACTTTAATTAGGGAACATTTCAAAGTGAACCAAAACTTCCAAGTGATCCACAAAACCCGCAAACTAGCTTCATTCTAGTAAAACTAGTTGCAAACAAGTCTATACAAAAGTTTGATCACTATCGGGTTAAAACTGAAAATACCGACTATTTTACCCTAAAAACGGAAAATTCATATAACGATTTCAGAAACGTAACAATCTTCCCCTTTAAAGAAATTCGGTCCCCGAATTTCAATTTAAACCCCCAAATGCTAAAACATTTCAAAATCCAACTCAATCAACAGGGATCCGAAATAACGGAAGATACAGAAAACCACAACGCATCCTGTGCGCCGGAAAATGAGTACGAAAACTCAAAAACCGAACTCCGTCAAGCGTCACGCAAATCATCAGACTTGCACGCATATCATCGGAGTCACAAAGAAGATACAGATCTCGAAATCCACATCTGAAATCCAATATACATTAAGCAAATGCTATAATATGTATATAGTACACATCCTTTTTGAAAAATCTCCAAAAACTGAAATAACATATATAGAATCTTTTTCTGAATCGCCGTGTGATGTGTAACTCACGGCACAAATGGCGGACGCTCATTTGTAAAGTAATAATATACTAGAATATATGTTTTGCTCAAATATACGTTCCTCCCTTTTAAAATATCCCAAAAGGTTTTCTTTTATAAACGTTCGTGTCACTCGCAGACACGTAAGAAATAACGAGACTATAGCTTCTTTTTGAAAACCTCTTGATAAACTTTTAATGCATGCAAAGTACACAGGTACTGTCATCCGATCAGTCCTGTTAGGCTACTACATAATATAGTGCCCATCATGACAACAAAGGGCTCAAGAGCAAAATCAGCCTCAAAAGGCGTGTCCAATAATCTGGTGCGTCTTTTGCGCACGGAAATCAAATCCAAGTACCGGTGCCACAATATGCACAAAAGCAAGACTAAGTGCAACGGGTGTGCACGAAAGCATCTGTCCAATGCAACTGGCGTGCACGACAATAACAACTAGTGCATCAAAAGTGCCCGAAAATCTCAAACCAGTGCAACTAACATGCACGAACGAAAACCCCAATCGAGTGCATCAGGTATGCACAAAAATCATATCACGCGCCCAACGTGCGTGAAAGTCCAAATCAAGTGCATCCGTCATGCACGAACGAAACCGAAATCAAGTGCATCCCACATGCACGAAAACGAACATCAAGTACACACGCGTACGAAAACACAAATCTGGTAAATGAATGCTCAAAGACGTAAATCGGGTTTAACAAATGCACGGAGTATAAACATAGTACAACCAATGCACGAAATCCGAATCCGGTGCATCCAGTCCACGAAATATCAAATCCTGTGCATCCACTGCATGAAATATCAAATCCTGTGCATATAGTGCACGAAATATCAAATCTTGTGCATCCACTGCACGAAATATCAAATCCTGTTCATCTAGTGCACAAAATATCAAATCCTGTGCATCTAGTGCACGAAATATCAAATCCTGTGCATCCACTGCACGAAATATCAATCATGTGCATCTAGTGCACGAAATATCATAACCACTGTAGGAAATACAGGAAATCATAAACATATGCAGTTAAGGCACAAAATCGACATCAATACAACGGTGTATAAATATATATCTTAAGTGCAATAACTATGCACAAAAATGTAAATACCCAGTAGGTGCAGCCATGGTGCACGAAAACCATATCCTGAAACTCGATCATCAAAACTAAAATCCAAGCGATATAAGCGTGATACTCAGATCACAAACGCAAATCGCAACAAATGACATTGAGGTACACCTCCTACAATGTCGATGAAAAATTCGGTGCGCCAAAACTGGCAGAGCAAGAACATCCGCTTGCCTCCTGCTCATAGTCTGGCGTCTTCTGTCTCTGGGTCCTTATTTCTCTGTGTATTACCAATCTCGCACTCTTTCGGCTCATCTGCCCGGTAAGGTGTGCTAACGGAAATAATTCCGCTCTGGCACTCCTCAGGTCATCTCTCGGCCAAAAAGTATGATCACTCATAAAGCATCACGTCACTGGCGTTGGCCTCTGGCCCTCTGAATACACGTGACCCAACTGATCCTTGGTGCAAACTCATCGCAGCAGTGTCCTGGAAGGAACTGGCTCAAGGTCTCTTCCGATCTCGCCTATACTGAACTATACGGAGGCTGGTACACTTATAAATATTTTCTCGCTATCTGGACATCTACGTTCTCAGTACAACATTTTCTTAGGAACTGGCCGTATCCCAACGCCTCTGCATACATATCAGATGTCTAATCTCGACGGGGAGTAACAACAACTCGTTAGCATCACGCACGAACCTCTTGTTCTACTCGTCTTTATTATCGTCCACTTTGACATCATGTCAAGCTATTTGCGTACTGCAAATGTTCTCGGCGACAATCAATCCGGAATCACTCGCACAGACTCGAAATCACAAACTCGGTATCTTCATCACTCTGTAGAAGATCTTTAGCCGAACACGTCCTTGGGAACTTGTCCCAACCATCTGAGGAATACTCAATGCTCATCCGTTTCTCGATCAACTCACAACACATCTGGATGAGGTCCTCTATCTGAAATTGGCCAGCTTACCGATCTCACATCGGAACGTCCAACGAACAACGTCATCTCTGGATCGATCTACTCTAGATCTGAGTAAGATTCTCCACACTGGAAATCTTTCACTCAACTGGGCCTGTGTCGGCGCATCAAAACTGACGAATCACCTCCGTCTCTCAACTCAAGATAGACTAGCTATCACCTGTCACATCTCTACCTGAAGCTCCAGCGATCTCAGCTCGTAAGCTCTGGAAGCGACATCACATCATCCTCAGCAACAGATGGGTCATCTGTCTGCACGGTCGATGACATCAAAAATCTCGGTGGTATGCTGCACATCAACAGTCCTCTCACAGCAGGCAGCCACTAACAATGGCCCGATCATCCGGTACATAACCGCACGCTCGCCTCAAACGAGAGGTCACAACACCACACTACATCGATACGTTCCCATGTCACCAGAAAACACGATGGTCAGTCCTCGTCCACGACGAGCTCGCCCTGGCTGCATCACTAGCAGCAGCTCAAACTGCGCTCAAACCTTGGTGACAGGAACCTCAATCAAGTATCGACGAAAAAAGATCAAGTGATGAAATGAATCAAAAGATCCAGATCATAAGGAGGAACAGAATCAGTGAGAGCATGATCATGTAAACGAATAGAATTAAGGATCTCAAATGAATGTATAATCAAGGAAAACAAAGAGAATCACCAGTCTCAAAATATGTACATCCTAAGGTTTCTTAAGTGGAGTATCGTATCGTAAATATGCCGCGGAACATACGTACGGTACGTCACTCTACTCAAGCTACCTACTCCATCTCAGGGTCATCCTATGAAACGAAAGTTCGGGTCTAACACCCCCTTGTTCAAGTCTAAGTTCCACAAGGTCAAGCCTAGGTTCCAAAATATATACGCCCTAGACCCCACATAGTCAAACCTAAACTCGAACCAAGGTTAAACCTAGCGCTCTGATACCAACTTTGTCATGACCCAAAATATTAGCTCGCGACCAGCACTTATATCACGCGACGTCTACGGGCGTAACGTGATTCATGTAAGCTGAAACCCAGAAATTTAAAACTTTTTAAGAAATAAAGAGGTGAAGCTTTGAAATGAAGGTATAGTAAATCATGTTTTGTCTTTTGAAAAAATTGGGCAGCACCTCCCTTGTAAAAACTAACCCCGAAATGGGTACAACACAGAATATAATAAAGCATCCCCAAACGGGCGCAAATCACGCCCAACGGCGGAAACAACCACCACAAGTATAAAAACAAGTATACGACGCCCAACGGCGAAGATCCACATAAGGAAATAAAGTAAAGAAAGACATCAACCCCAAAAGCGAACATAAAACCCATCTTTCAAGTCTCGCAACTACAAGTCTTCTAAGTCTTCAACATATACAATTACTAGTTTTATTGATGGAGTAGACTAGATACAATATGAATAATGAATACAAGTGGGGCACGATCCAACATGTATCACCTACCACAAGCAAGTCACCCGAAAACAGCTGTGTGCCAGCGATGCCGCAACTGATCCATGCGGTCAACCTGCAAGAACTGTGGCACAACGAGGGTGAGTTGCCAACTCGTGAGTAGAAAACATCATCAGGTAGAAATAGAAATAAACAACGATTCCTAGGTCAACTATATCATAAATGTAATACTATGATATCTAGGATGACCGTATCTGCATATGTGCCAACACATAATAAATGCCTATCAGTAAGTGGATAACATCCAACAATATAACCAATGCATGTATGCAGGTGGATATCGTCCAACAATGAAATCAATGCATGTATACAGTGGATCTTGTCCACGTGTAAAACACTGACACAACTAAATATCATAAAAACATATGCATGTAAATATGAGGATATCAAAGAATGTGTGTCCATCAATGACACAACAAAATCATGGAAACCTGAGTGTCTAATCTCGACACTCGAAACATCATGAAACCCGTGTCTAGCATCGACACGTAAATCCTCATGCCTCAGGCGCCGTCCCTACGACTGGCCCTGATGTCATGTCTATACATCACTCCGGTCGGTATCCCCACGATAACCGCCGAGTCCAAATACTATCACCGGTAGGTACTTGCCCAGCCTTCCAGGCTCATCGCTTATCATCTGCGAACTTCTTGCCGAGGGGAACCGTACCGGGCTCCACCATGTACCCGCACACGACCCACTACACTCCTCGCATTGGGTATATATCACAAATCTCAGAACCGAGAAATCTTATGGTGGACTCACTTAAATATCATATCAAGAGAAACCGGATTTTTAAACAATAAATAGTTTCTTGAAACACCCCCACGGTTCTAAAATCCATATATCACATGAAATCCATATTTAAATGCGTAAATCCATGAAACTGATATATGCAACATAAAACAGCAATATGAGCATATTAAGGGAAAACCGCTCTTTTAAATGAACCCAGCTTTTAAAATACGTCATGTGGTTCCCAAATCCGCCGAAATCAAGTGCAGCATCATATGAGGAGTACATGTAACTATAGCAAGATATAGGTATCCACATGTAAGCAAGTATGTATGATGCATTTCATAAGCGCAATAGCACAATAACCAATGTCTCAATATCACATGTCAATACAGTACCACTGGGGTATATGCACCTATAGCAAGATATGTGGGTATACATGTCAGTATGTATGCAAGAAGTACATGTAGCTGTTACCAAGTATGTGGGTGTACATGTTAGTATGTATGCAACATATAACAGGATGCAAGAATGTCCGTATATCTCATGCAACGTGGAACAGTGATATGAACATAGCAAATATACCATGGCATGATGTAGCAATTCTACTGTGTAGTGACATGGCAATTATCGATGATGAAGGTGTGTGAACCGGCAAATCTGTATAAGTGTAACATAAACATCATCGATAATGGTGTAGGTATACTAGCACAGGTATATTAAATGCAATGATAATAACATGAATGCAGTATAAAGTACCTCGTGAACTAAATGCTATAAGGTATACGTGTCTACAATATGTATCCGAGTCGGTGAATCTAACAATCGGCATCCAGCCTCACAAAATCACGTATGGTTCAAACCATCGTACGACATCCTCTAAACAAGGTTATGGATAAATCAACAGGTAGACCTCATCGTGTACGGTAAACCACGTATGGCGGCAATAAACAAATAGGGATTCTATTAACCTATACAACATCGGGGTACGGAGCTAAGTCTCATACGGCATATCACTCAAAATGCAACACATTATCCATATAAAAATATACCTATCTCTCAGGTCACATCCATGTCGATCTCGTATCAGGGGACCTACAAAGGTATCAACAATCCCATATCGACTTGAATCCATAAAATGACATATCACACTAAGTCATCATATCACATATTATACTCATTCATCACATTTATATCACGCAATCACATTATATAAACGTCACACTTGTTCTCTTTCAATTTGCAGCCATCATGATTCACTTATCATACCATATTCTCATATGTCAATATGTCCATTAGCATCAACTTCTGTCATATTATCGTTTATGAATCCTACAATCATGTCCGTCACATATCATTATCAAGATAAAATAATCAAACGATATTCCATATCAATTTTTATGGGGGTGCTATACGCCATCCACCCGATTCTCCCATAGATATAAATCTACTCACCTGATAAACTCCTCGTTTAGCCGTAGTCGATACACTTCGTCGTCTCGGAATCCACGCGAATGTACCTACAATCAATATGAATTCGCAAGGTAATTAACATCAAGTTCCGAAATCCAAAACGGCACGCGGTGCGCTCATAGGTTAGAACCTATAGCCTGTGCATACAAAACAACTAAACATCTCTCGTCGTTGACATACAAACATCCAACGACCAAATACAATACCATAACTCAAAACCAAGAATCCAAATGCTGGAAAAACATAGCCAAAACCCTAAATTGGGTCGCTATACATGAAAACCGCTACGCCAAAAATCCAATAGTACCAATACTCATTTACAACACAATAATTATCGTATATAGTAATATTCACGTCATCTCCACTTCCATTAAAACTCACATCAAATTTTGCCGAAAACCTAGTAAGCAGCCTTATCGAAAATTTAGCACAAATCTAGACATTTAATAATTCTAGCCATTTCCAATAACACAAAATAGCTTAATTTAGTGATCCAAATCAATTCCAAAATTTTAATATTACCCAAAAATGATTTAGAAAAACCTAGTTTGCGATTAAGCTTAAAATACATTTAGGAAAAATAACATATATCATTCTCACAATTTGCTTAACTTTTCCAAGTCTACACATCTTGCTTAACCACTTAAACACATCAAAACCCTAACTTGATTTCATAATAATTATCATGAATTAACTAAACATGAACTTTAAAGCTATAATAACCACTAAAATGTAAGTCTACGTTACCCTTCCTGGTTCTTTCGGGCTTGCAGAAATGGTGAAAAACAATTTTTACTTTGGGGGTAACATGGGCTCTAGAAACGGATCTTTGCTAAACAAACTATCTAACAACCTAACTAAGAGTTTAGCTACTAGGTTAAGGGTTATACCTAAACTTGAACTCCTTCTCTTCAACTCCTTATTGTGGTCGGATCGGCCTCACCTCGTCGTCTCCTTGTGCCGAAGACGGATCCACCCGAAATCTTCTACCTTTGGCTCCAACCTCAATCTAGAGGAAACTGGAACACTTGGCTTGCTAGACCTTGTATACTAGGATGAGTAGAGAAGTGTTTTGGGTTTTATCTCTATGGTTCTTGTTTCTCAACACATGAGACAATAGAACCATGAACTAGAGAGAGAGAAAGAGGAAGAGGGAGAGCTTGAGGATGAGAGAGAATACAAATGATAGAATGAGCAAGACTTTTTCCACCCATGCTCTCATAACACAAAATAATCATAATAATAATAGTAATTGAGTATTTTTGTGATGGTTCTTATCATATCAAATGGCAATATCATTTCATGCATTAAATGCAATTTGTGAACAAAACAAGCAAGCAAAGGTCAATGCCATGAAATGATAGCCATTGTCATGATGATGGTCAACAAGTCCAACCTAGTCAACCGGTCAACAAAGTCAACCAATCAACATAGTCAACCTTTCAACCCAACCATGGCACAACAATACTTAATTAATATTATTATTAATCATATTTCTAATTCTCATTAGGGTTTAGCAAAAGTCAACAGTCAACAACCCTAATGAGAATCCTCTGCCTATGTCTCCGTCAACCGTGCATACACACCCGCATCCGCGTTCCAAGGAACACGAATACAAACGAGATAAAACCAATCCCAAAACGTATACTAGGATCTGGCTTAAACCAAAGCCCGCTAGTAATAACTGCCCGGACACTAAATGTGCACAAGTGCACGGATGTGACCGAACCCTGTCGCAAAACCATGCGACCTATACTCTTTTGCCTAAAGGCGAATAGCTCTCTGTATGGGACTCTAAAGACTCGACACTATGCTGGCAGTGGGTTTAACCAAAGACCGCAAGCGGCACTAGCTGTGCGTAACGGCCCCCAGGTAGATGCCGATAAGAAGACTTACGAGGTGAACTCATCCGAACTCCTACTGAGCCTGAATGTGACAGTCTCCGTACAGTCCGGTCTGTTCGTCTAAGAATATGGCATGGCGGGCCTAGTGGGGCGGTAAACATCAGTCCCCTAATAGCGGTACAAGTCGTGTCGGAGTGTAGCCCAGAACACCCTGAGATAACACTGGAAACCCACCAGTATATCTCGCTTGCCCTGTCCAGGGACTTTGTGTAATGGCTCTCCTAGACACAGCACGATATCAACTCCCAATACCGGGAGAGACGAATCCTGTCTAACCGTCACTGCCTCCAATTGCTTCGGGACTGCACCCAACTACTACCTGTTTGCACGACTCCTTTGAGCAGTGGTAGGGTAGTAATCAAAGTACAGTGGGAACACACTCGAGGCGAAGTGACAGTGTCAAGTCAGCGGACTAAGCTGTACTCATGTCACCTGGGAACTGATAACTGACGATAGGTATAGTACCAACCAACAGTTCCCGACGAGTCCTGTCCAGTGTACTCGTAACCTAACGAGCACTCGCATACTATCTCAAGTACAACGTACCGACGGCTGTGGGACAGACCGTCTCCCATGCTGGGATGAGAAGCGCATACGCTAGTCTACTCCGGAGTATCGATGCCCTGTCTCGTTAGTCCTACGATTAGGGACCTGTATAAGGATGTGACCCAGCCCCCACGAGTGTGACTGCCATCACAACGCTGGTAATGAAGCAAAGATCCTAAGGGCTCCACTAATGTGTATAGGTGATATACTAAAAGAAACACATGTACACATTAAAGTAGAAACAAACCAAGTAGCATACTACTATTTTGATCAAGATTGTCTATATAACTGTGAATGTCCCAAGCTTCCATTAAGTAATATACAAACTAGTATGATACAGTAATGGCCTCTAGGGCATATACGCTAACAATCTCCCACTTGCACTAAGGCCATGTACTGGCGTATCGAAGACCTATCATCTCGATCAGCCGCTCGAACTGAGTCTGGGGTAAGGCCTTCGTGAGCGGATCAGCAGTGTTATCTTCCGTAGCAACTCTCTGAATCTCGATCTCCTGGTGACCCACGATCTCCCTGATCAGGTGATACCGCCTCAAGATGTGTCTGGAATTCTGATGGGACCTGGGTTCCTTCGCTAAAGCTATAGCCCCGTTGTTGTCGCAATACAGTGGTATTGGATCAACAATGGACGGAACCACCTGAAGTTCCGTTAAGAACTTCCTCATTCAGACGGCTTCTTTTACGGCATCAGCAGCAGCGATATATTCCGCTTCCATTGTTGAGTCAGCAACGGTTTCCTGTTTGGAACTCTTCCAACACACCGCCCCTCCATTGAGGGTAAAGACATAACCCGACATGGACTTGGAATCATCCTTGTCACTTTGGAAGCTGGAGTCAGCAAAGGCGTCGATCTGGAGGTCTTTTCCACCATACACCAAGAACATCTCCTTAGTCCTTCTCAGGTACTTGAGAATGTTCTTTACCGCTATCCAGTGCTTCTCCCCAGGGTTTGACTGATACCGGCTTACCACACTCAGTGCATAAGCTACATCTGGTCTGGTACACAACATCGCATACATTATAGAGCCTATCGCAGAAACGTAGGGTATAATAGACATGCGATCCCTTTCCAAATCAGTCTTGGGAGACATCTCTTGGAGAGGGTGATCCCGTGACAAGCCGGTAGATTACCGCGCTTGGAATCTTCCATACTAAATCTTTTCAGTATGGTGTCGATGTACCTGGACTGTGAAATTCCTAATATCCTCTTGGATCTTTCATGATAGATCCGGATCCCCAGAATGTAAGAGGAATCACCCAGGTCTTTCATGGAGAACCTGTGTGACAAGAACCCTTTGACAGATTGTAGCATAGGAATGTCATTTCCTATCAAGAGAATGTCATCCACGTATAAAACGAGGAATACGACAGTTCTTGCTACAAATTTACTATAGATGCACGGTTCATCTGGATTTTTGATAAAGCCAAAATCTTTGACTGTTTCATCAAAACAGATGTTCCAACTCCGCGATGCCTGCTTTAGTCCATAGATGTACTGAAGCAACTTACACACCTTTCCGCTGCTCCCACTCTGAATGAAACCCTATGGCTGGTACATATAGACACACTCCTCTAAATTTCCATTTAGAAAAGCGGTCTTTACGTCCATCTGCCAAATCTCATAATCGTGGAAGGCAACAATGGCAAGAAGGATCCGAATGGATTTCAGCATAGCCACTGGAGAAAAGGTTTCGTCATAGTCCAAACCAGGTATTTGACGAAAACTCTTTGCAACAAGTCTAGCCTTATAGGTATCAACCTGTCCATCTACACCAATCTTCTTTTTGAAGATCCACTTGCATCCTACAGGTTTTACCCCATCTGGAGCAACGTCCAAAGTCTATACTTTGTTGGTGTACATAGACTCCATTTCGGTCCGCATTGCATCCAGCCATTTTACCGAGTCAACGCTTTGAATGGCCTGCTGGAAGGTAGTCGGCTCATCACTATCAATGATGCAATTCTCTCTATCCCCGTCTATGAGAAAACCGTAGTATCTCTCGGGCGGATGAGACTGACTACTACTCCTACGGAGCGGTGTAGGAATGTCCTGATCTTTCGAACCCTCTGGTTCTACTAATCATTCAGTAATAGCTCATGGTTCTGGAATTTCTTCCAGTTCTATTGCGCTCCCACTTATCTGATTTTCCAAAAATTCAGTTTCCAAGAAGTTGGCCTGACGAGAAACAAAAACCTTTTGTTCCTCTTCGCAATAGAAGAAATATCCCTTGGAGTTCTTTGGATATCCCACAAGCTTGCACTGTACTGAGCGTGCCTCGAGTTTGTCCGCATGCTGCTTTTTGACAAAAGCTGGACATCCCCATGTTAATGTGCTTAAGATAGGGTTTCTTCCCACTCCACATCTGATATGGTGTGGTAGGCACAGTCTTAGTTGGAACTCGGTTCAAAAGGTATGCAGCTGATTCTAGTGCATATCCCCAGAATGATCGCGGTAACTCAGCGTTACTCATCATGGAACGTACCATATACAATAGGGTCCGGTTCCGTCTCTACGATACACCGTTATGTTGCGGAGTGTATGGAGGAGTAAGCTGAGGGAGAATTCCATTCTCTTTTAGGTAATCCAGGAACTCGGCACTCAAGTATTCACCACCTCGATCAGATCTCAGTGTCTTGATACTTTTGCCGGTTTGTTTTTCTACTTCATTCTTATATTCCTGGAATTTTCCAATAGCTTCGGATTTATGTTTCATTAAAAAGACATATCCGTACCTTGAAAAGTCATCCGTAAAAGTAATGAAGTAAGAATAACCGCTTCGCGCATGTGTAGACATTGGACCGCACACATCGCTGTGTACGAGTCCCAAGAGCTCGCTCGCTCTTACTCCGTGTCCAGTGAATGGAGTATTTGTCATCTTTCCTTTGAGAAAGGATTGACAAGTTGCATATGATTGATATTCGAATGGATCCAAATATCCATCTGTATGTAACTTCGTCAACCTTCTCTCATTGACGTGACCCAGTCTACAATGCCATAAGAAAGCTTGATTTGTTTCCGGAGACTTTCTTTTGTGTGTATTCTGGACATTGAAAATCTGTGGTTGGTTAATTACGTATATACCATTGCTTAATGTACCTGACCCAATCAAAACTTGATTAAGGTGAATGTTTACAACATTGCTTACAAATGCAAATTCATAACCTTCTTTAGATAATAAAGATACTGATATGATATTACAAGTTGCATTGGGTACAAAATAACAAACATGTAAAACTAAAACATGTCCATCTGACATTCCCAAGTGATAGTCCCCCACGGACTCAGCATCCATGCTAGCTCCGTTTTCAACTCTGAGGGTCATATCACCTGCCTTCAAAACCCTACGCTTTCTTAGTGCCTGCATGGAATTACAGATATGAGATCCTGATCCGGTATCCAATACCCAGGAAATAGAGTTTATTGATAGACAGTTTTCAATAACATACACACCTGAAGCCGAAGCCGCAACTTGCTTTGGGTTCTGGTTTCTGGCCTTCCAAGCCCTGCAATCCTCTTTCTAGTGTCCACTCTTGTGACAGTAAAAGCACTCTTCCTTCCCCACAAGCTTTCCCGCTACCTTTGTTGCCTTTTCCTTTCCCTTCGTATCCACTTTACTTACACCGCCCCTTGGTTTGGTGGGGGGTTTTCTTCTTCTTTTCCTTGGCTTTCGTCTTGGACCTAGAAGAGGAAGATTCTCCTACAAACAAAGTGGATGTTTCCCTACCTTTCTATAGGGTTCCCTCTGCACTCCTCAGCCTGTTGAGAAGTTCTGAAAGTTCAACTTCTTTTTCTTGCAAGTTGAAGTTCAGGATAAACTGGGCATAAGTGGAAGGAAGGGACTGGAGAATCAAGTCCGTGTAGAGCTCGTTCTCTAACATGGTCCCAAGGTCCGTGAGCTCCTCAATGAAGCCAATCATCGTAAGCACGTGTTCCGCTACCGATGATCCGACGGCCAATCTCGCCGAAAACATCTTTTTCGAGACTTCGTATCTGGCGATACGGGATTGCTCTCCATACAGTTCTTTTGTATGGAGAAATATGGATTCAAGGTCCATATTCTCGTGCCTCCTCTGATGTTCATTGTCCATAGAGGCAAGCACGAGGCACTTGGCCTTCGCGCAGTTGATTTCCCAGGTCTTACGGATTTCCTTATCCGCGACGCTGGTTTTGGGACCTGGGACAGGGGGGCTTTGGTGGTAAGGAGATACCCCAACTTGGCACAAGTGATTGCCATTTTGACATTCCTGAGCCAATCTTTGTAGTTTGGCCCTGTCAGTATGTTTTTATCTAGTAGTAACTTAAGTTCGGTCATGATGTTTGGTCGCTGCAATTAGGAAAGAGAGAAGAAACACTTTAGCATGGTGCTCTTGCAAGTTTAGAGTGGTTTTTAGTTTGTCTAAACGGGATGGCTCCCACTGTCTCTCGAATCCCTCCTCAAACCAAAAAGGAAAAATTAGTCGGGATCAATCTCACCGTACAATACTTGCTTAACCGTTCAGCCAGGCCAGTGTTTGTACTTCGAGAGAGGTTTTCCAACACTTTCGTGAAGTTCCTTAATTAAATAACCTCTTTTCCCTGTGGGCGTAGCCCCGGTAACACCTTTTTAGACACCTACTTGGTTTATAGCATTGATCGTTAAGTGAGAAAGTTCCGGAGGAGTAGCATATACTCACAGTAGGACCGGGATCCAAATATCATCGCATGACAAAACTGAAGGAATCCTACCAGAATCATCACACTCTAAATGGTATGCAACGCTAGCAAGTTTCAGTTTCTTTAGAAACTCCCGATGTGGATTTTTGCCCCATGCTCTTATGACCTTGACTTTGGCCAACAAATCATAAATTACATGTCTAGTTCTACCCGTCATTCTCCAGATTAATTTGAACCCACCCGTACCTACCCTTGACTTTGGCCAACAAGGCAGTACGACTGTCCCAAACCAACGCATCTATCTATGCTGCACATGAATACCCAATAGCTACCAATCACCATGCCTTGACTTTGGCCAACAAACATAGCTTGAATACTATTGACTATCCATGTGAAATGACGGAGGGGTACGAATGGTTTTGGCGAAACCGTGAACGTAGTGAACTTGATATGATCGATGGATCGACATAGCTTTTAAAAGGAGTGGCTTAAGCTCCGCGTTTAAAAGTTGTTTTTGAAAAGAAACCGAGTGGTTTTGAAAGTGTTCCAACGACTTTACTTTGGTTTATTTTCTTGCATTAATTTAATGCGTCCCATCATTTAATCCTACCATTGCAGAAAACAACGAAAATATGACGTATGCTTATGCCATCCGCAATCGCCACGGGTCCCCGTCATTACCCGTTAGGTTACTTAACTAACGACAGAGCGGGGGATGGACTAGCGCGGATGCAAAACGTAAGCAACGCCTAAATAGATATCATATATAGATATATATATTCATCAGATGCAATGATAGCCATTCCAGATCATAGATGAACACATTGGATATACTAGGAATCCGCATTCCGTACGAGCCTGTAACGAAAAGCGGATTACACGGTCGCGATGAATAGCCAATACCCTACCCTGGACCCCTACGGGTGCGGCAAACTACCCGCCAAATACCCGAAGTGAAGCAACCTCCCTCAACAACGTTAGTAGGCCACTCGGCACTTCGAGGTACCCGGTAGTTTATGCACCCCCTCTTTGGGTTTATCCTAGGAGCAAAAATAGTAAAATGAAATTATACAATGGCGGCTACAACCTCATCCCGGATGTGCGGCCATACAAATAATATTACATCAATTTACATATTACATGAATTGAAAGATAAAGAAAACTCTAATCTCACAACCCCCTGGCTATTCATCCGCGACAATCCAACGAATTCATATACACATACCATCAACATTACAGACCACAGATATGTATAACCCCCACTAATCGACGTATAGCGATTAGCAGACGTTCTAACAACCTAACTAAGAGTTTAGCTACTAGGTTAAGGGTTATACCTAAACTTGAACTACTTCTCTTCAACTCCTTGTGGTGGTCGGATTGGCCTCACCTCGTCGTCTCCTTGTGCCGAAGATGGATCCACCCGAAAGCTTCTACTTTTGGCTCCAACCTCAATCTAGAGGAAACTGGAACACTTGGCTTGCTTGACCTTGTATACTAGGATGAGTAGAGAAGTGTTTTGGGTTTTATCTCTATGGTTCTTGTTTCTCAACACATGAGACAATAGAATCATGAACTAGAGAGAGAGAAAGAGGAAGAGGGAGAGCTTGAGGATGAGAGAGAATACAAATGATAGAATGAGCAAGACTTTTTCCACACATGCTCTCATAACACAAAATAATCATAATAATAATAGTAATTGAGTATTTTTGTGATGGTTCTTATCATATCAAATGGAAATATCATTTCATGCATTAAATGCAATTTGTGAAAAAAACAAGCAAGCAAAGGTCAATGCCAGGAAATGATAGCCATTGTCATGATGATGGTCAACAAGTCGAACCTAGTCAGCCGGTCAACAAAGTCAACCAGTCAACAAAGTTAACCTTTCAACCCAACCATGGCACAATAATACTTAATTAATATTATTATTAATCATATTTCTAATTCTCATTAGGGTTTAGCAAAAGTCAACAGTCAACAACCCTAATGAGAATCCTCTGCCTCTGTCTCCGTCAACCGTGCATACACACCCGCATCCGCGTTCCAAGGAACACGAATACAAACGAGATAAAAACAATTCCAAAATGTATACTAGGATCTGGCTTAAACCAAAGCCCGCTACTAATAACTGCCCGGACACTATACGTGCACAAGTGCACGGATGTGACCGAACCCTGTCGCAATACCATGCGACCTCTACTCTTTTGCCTAAAGCCGAACAGCTCTCTGTATGGGACTCTAAAGACTCGACACTACGCTGGCAGTGGGTTTAACCACAGACCTCAAGCGGCACTAGCTGTGCGTAACGGCCCCCAGGTAGATGCCGATAAGAAAACTGACGAGGTGAACTCATCCGAACTCCTACCGAGCCTGAATGTGACAGTCTCCTGGCCAGGGACTTTGTGTAATGGCTCTCCTAGACACAGCGCGATATCAACTCCCAATACATAGAGAGGCGAATCCTGTCTAACCGTCACTACCTCCAAGTGCTTCGGGACTGCACCCAACTACTACCTGTTTGCACGACTCCTTTGAGCCGTGGTAGGGTAGTAATCAAAGTATAGTGGGAACACACTCGAGGCGAAGCGACAATGTCAAGTCAGCGGACTAAGCTGTACTCATGTCACCTGGGAACTGATAACTGACGATAGGTATAGTACCAACCAACAGTTCCCGACGAGTCCTGTCCAGTGTACTCGTAACCTAACAAGCACCCGCATACTATCTCAAGTACGACGTACTGACGGCCGTGGGACAGACCGTCTCCCATGCTGGGATGAGAAGCGCATACGCTAGTCTACTCCGGAGTATCGATGCCCTGTCTCGATATTCCTACGACTAGGGACCTGTATAAGGATGTGCTCGTGGATTACCCAGCCCCCATGTGTGTGACTGCCATCACAACGCTGGTAATCAAGCAAAGATCCTAAGGGCTCCACTAATGTGTATAGGTGATTTACTAAAAGAAACACATGTACACATTAAAGTAGAAATAAACCAAGTAGCATACTACTATTTTGAGCAAGATTTTCTATACAACTGTGAATATCCCAAGCTTCCATTAAGTAATATACAAACTAGTATGATACAGTAATGGCCTCTAGGGCATATACACTAACATTAAATAGCTAGCTTAAACAATTAAGCAACAAATTAAAAGATTAAGGTTAGGATTTATACTTCACAAACAAGATCACAAACTAGCAAAAACCTCCAAATTTCACCCTCCAAAATGATGCTTTTCTTGAATGTAACGTTTTAGAAATCGTTATGCGAATTTGTCCGTTTTAGGGTAAGTTTGTCTGTATTTTCCGTTTTAACCCGACTGTGAACGAACGACCATATAGACTTTCCAGCACCTAGTTTAGCTAAAATAAAGCTAGTGCGCAAGCTTTCGGGGTATATGGGACGTTTTGGTTCAGATAGAATTTTTCCCAATTTTAATGTTATTTTAATGCGGTATTCGCATTTTGGGAAATTTCTGTTAAGTGAACTTCTCATCAATTAAGTTTGAGTTATACCAAAACCTTCTCACATATCTAGATATTTGTGTGGACCAGGATTAATGGTTTAAAGAAAAGAAAAGAAATGAATGTAGATGCATGCATGTGTGCTTAGGTGTGTATGAATGCATTTATGGCATTTATTGTTTGTAATTGGTAGGAAACCCTCACCAAACTCCCACCTCACTCTCTTGGCCAAGATTCCTTCTTTCCCTACTGCCCTTGCTCTTTTCCTGTTCATTTTACATCAATCTAAACTCATAAATCCTCAAAATCTCAAAACATATCACAAAAATACCAAAAAGTCTTGATTTTTGCTCTTGGATCACTTGGAGCTGGGGAAAGCTTGAATCTTGTGAGCAAGATTGTTAGGTATAATCCCTAAACTAATAATTAAAAGTTTTTATGTGGTTTAGCTCATTGGTCGTAGCGTAGAACCCTTTGTATATCGATTAGTGTGATATCGGTTTTTTAGTGTCTTTTTAAAGACTTTGTATCTGCTGTGACCTGGAAACTGTAGTAAGCGACGAAACAAAATTATAGAGATATACTAGTGAACCCGAGACACCACCTGAGGGACGGGGACCACCTCACCGGCCGGGGCCGGCGACCCTAGGATGAAATCCAGCGACGCCGGCTAGGTAGGAGAGGGATGGGGTTGGTCTTCTGTGGGTTGTTGTCTGTTGTTGGCTAGGGGTGTTTGGTACTGTTTAATTTTCTAGTAAATTTAGTATGCAAAATCTGGGATCGATTACCTATAATCTAGAGTTTTGAGTCCGCGTGATACGTATTGCGACACGAGTCGCGAGCTTGTGCTGCTGCTGTACTCAGTTAGGTTTTGAGGTATCGTTGCGCACGTTAGCCACTAGACGTACACTCGCAAGTTAGTTTAGTGTGTTGGTACATTTTTGAATATGTAGTTTTGCGTTATATTGATCGATTCTGAGATGTTCGCATTATTTCTTGTGTTTGTGAAAATATAGCGTCGCAAGCGGGGACTTCGGACGCTGCGAACAAAGGGAAGCAGGTGGTCGGATTTTCATAGCTGGAGACCATTTGTGAGTAGATTTAACATCTACGGAGAAATCGCTCTTATGGCGTTATGCGTCGGGGCTAATATGATATGTTAGCTGCATAGTATTTGCATATTAGTTACTTTTATATGAATGTCATTGCATAGCATTATCTGTTGTACCTGACTAGAACCTTTAGATATAACACATTACTGACGGTTCATATTGCACGAGCACTAAATATTATGCTACACCCACATCGTCAGTAATTGCCATGACACGCACAAACCACCTACATACGTGATACGGTAGTGGATATGGATAGTTGAGGTAGTAGCCCTTATCCCATTGTGCATAAGATATATTGTTGACACCTACATACGTGATACGGTAGTGGATAGGGATAGTTGTGGTATTAGCCCTTATTCCATTGTGCATATGAGATATTGTTGATACTTACATACGTGACATTGCATTGGGCAGGAATAGTTGAGGTAGTAACCCTTATTCCATTTCACGTATACCTTACTATAGCTATATTGTACATCTTGCATACATATTGACATGTACACCTACATAGTCTATTATAGTTACATGTATATCATGCACTCATATTGACATGTACACCGCATATTTTTGCTATAGTTGTATGTACCCCAAGTGGTATTGTTTTGATATGTGGTATTGAGTTGTTGAGCATTGAGCTTATGAAATGCATCATAACCACTTGCTTACATGTAGATACTTAAACCTTTCTACACTTACATGTACACTTCATATGATGCTGTATTTTTTTTCGGAGGATTTTGGGAACCGCAAGATATATTTTAAAAGCTGGATTCATTTAAAGAGCGATTTTCCCTTTATATGCTCATATTGATGTTTTATGTTATGTTGCATATATCAGTTTTATATGAATTTTACGCATTGAGATATGGATTTCATATGATTTATAGATTTGAGAACCGTGAGGGTATTTCAAGAAAACTATGTATTGTTTGAAAACCTGGTTTCTCTTGATATGATATTTCAGTGCGTCCACCATGTGTTTTCTCGGTTCTGAGATTTGGCTTGTGATACCCGATTCGAGGAGCGGGGGGCACCATCTGCGGGTAGATGGTAGACCCGGTATGGTATCCCGGGGCGAGTGGAGATTTCGTGGTGTAGACGATAAGCCTGGCGGTGGGACCACTACCTACCGGTGATTGTATTTGGACTCGGCGGTTATCGTGGGGATACCGACCGGAGTGATGTATGACATATCGTCAGGGCCAGTCATGGTGACAGCGCCTGCGTTATGGGGATTTACGTGTCGATACTAGACACGGGTTTCATGATGTTTCGAGTGTCGGTGTTAGACACTCAGGTTTCCATGATTTTTACGTATCGTCGGTGGACATACGTGGTTGATATCCTTATATATATATATATAGTTACAGGTATATGTTTTCATGATGTTTCAGGTGTCGATGATAGACACTTAGGTTCCATGAGACTTACAGGATGTGAGGGCCGATCTGTGGATGCGGTGGCTGAGGATTTGGGATTTGATGTGTCAGTGAGGGACACTGGTGTTTTTCCATGCTGATGATTTTGCATGAGATTTTATTATACCATCCCACACACTCAGGTTTATTGTTGATATGCATTGCTTCATGTAGTTGTAGTAACCTGATGATGTACCTTTACATGATTGTTGCATATTCACTTACCATACTTATGCTATCGGATTACATGTGATAGATAGATCGCTGTTCGTGCATACCTGTGATTACAGTATGATGTTATTTACTATTCACGAGTTGGCAACTCACCCCCGTTGTATCACAGTGTTTTGCAGGACTTACCCTCAGAGTAGTCGCGGCAAGGCGTCTTATCATCTATACTTTTGCGGATACCGCTACATTAGGCAGTGAGGCCTTTGCTTTTAGGTAGGTTTGCGGTTATCTGTTTGTACATTGTATATCCTTTTGTTAGATCTAGTATTCTTCATCTACCACTAGTTGTATATGACTTAGAGACGACTTGTGAGGATTCGGTGTTGTATTATATTGGTGATTTTGGGTGTCGTGCTTGTGGGAGCCTGTTATGTTGGAAAGTTTACTTCTTATTATAGTCGTTTCTTTGATATTTCTTCGCTTCGGCGCCATATACTTGATGTGGTGATTGTCTCCGCCGTTGGGCATGATTTTGCTCCCATTTGGGATGCTTTATATATTATCTGTGTTGTACCCGTTTTCGGGGCTAGTTTTTACAAAGGTGGTGCTGCCGAAATTTTTAAGAAGGAAAACTAGTGTTAGAGATTTTACTTGTAATTTTTCCAAATGATAAAACTATGTTTTTCTCCGTTGATCCAGATTTGGGTGGTTTAGATTTATGGGTTTCGGCTTACCTGAGTTGCGTACGCCTATAGACATTACGTAGTTTAAGTTCCGGTTACGGGCCAAATTTTGGGTAGTGACAAAGTTAGTATCAGAGCGTTAGGTTTTACCTTTCGAAGTATAGGATGACCTTGGTATGATGGAGTAGGTAGCTTAAGCATAGTGACGTAGCGTGTGTATGTTCCGCGGCATACTTACGATACGGTACTCCGCCTAAGTGACCTTAGGACTTATTGATTGATATTCCTCCGTGATGATATACATCTTTGTGATTCGATTTCCGTTTCCTTATCGAATCTTGTTTCAATTTCCATCCCATATGCCGCCGAAGACTACAAGGGCACAGAGAGCGACTGCGAGGGCCGAGGTCAGAGTTGACTCGTCTGATGCGAGGACTGACCAGGGCGGTACGCCTGTTGTACCGGAGCACATCGCTATGATTTGAGCTGGTATGCAGGATCTGTGCTAGATAGTGGGGACTTTAGTAGAGACCATCCGAGCACAGGGGCAGGCAGTTGTTCCACCCATTGCGGGGACCACGATGGTAACTACTGTTCCGGTAGTCGCAGTTGCAGCTCCGGAGGTTATTACTGTGTCGCTGACAGATTTTATGAGGCTGAGGCCTCCGGTGTTTACTGGCACAGATGTTACTGAGGATCCGCAGTCGTTCATTGACCGGATAGCCAGAATTTGTCGTTCACTCCGATGCTCTGATGAGAGATGGGTGGAGTTTGCCAGTTTTCGTCTGGAGGGTCTGGCCCAGAAGTGGTGTGAGTCGTTGGAGAGGGGCAGAGCCGCTGGTCTTGCTCCTATGACCTGGGCTGAGTTTGTGATGGTGTTTCTCACCCGTTTTCTTCCATCGAGCGCCAGGGATGCGTGAGCGCGCAAATTTGAGTCGTTACGTCAGACTCCGGGGATGACGGTGTCTGAATATGATGTGTTGTTTACCGAGCTTTCAGTGTATGCTCCGTACCTGGTGGTGACTGAGGAGATGAGGGTGAAGAGGTTTGTTCAAGGCCTTCTTACCCAGTTGTTCCTAGCCATCAGCAATCAACATTGAGACACGTATGCGGTAGCTGTCGATGCGACTCTATTGGTGGAGGAGCGTCTAGCTGAGTCATCGGTTGTTCTGGAATCGAGGAGGACTCGCACGGCTGTACCAACACGGAGACCGAGGTTTGCACGCCGAGGCAGAGTTCCTTCAGACTCGGGGAGTAGCAGAGACGTGGGACGTGGCCACTTATTCAGTTCTTATTCCTAGGAGGGCCAGCGACCGTCTTATGGATGCTTCGGGTGTGGCAGTCTATATCACCTTGTTCGGGATTGTACCGTGGTGCGTCAGAGAGGGCCAGCAGTACCCCAGGTTACCTTACCATCTTCCCCGCCTCAGAGAGCGTTGCCTCTTATTCCAGTTGTTGCGCCACATCAGACTCCTGCTCAGAGAGGTCATGGTCGTGGTGGTTTTGTGCCGAGAGGACGAGGTGGCAGAGGCAGGGGACAGCCAGTAGTCGGTAGAGGACAGGCTAGGGTTTTTTCCTTGACTCACCAGGACGCTCAGGCGTCCCATGCTGTGGTTTCAGGTACCCTTTCTGTATGTTCTTATGATGCACATGTTCTTTTTGATCCGGGATCTACGCATTCGTATGTTTCTACGCACTTCGTGCCGAGGTTAGGCCGAGAGTCGTGTTTGCTGGATCAGCCACTTGTCGTGACTACTCCTGTGGGAGAGTCGTTTGTTGCGCGACACGTGTTCCAGTAGCGTGCTGTCCGTTTAGGAGACAGAGATATGTCCGTCGACTTGATCCTTCTTGAGATGTTGGACTTTGATGTTCTGTTGGGCATGGACTGGCTAACTACTTGCTATGCGTCCGTGGACTGCCGTGAGAAGACAGTTATATTTTGTTTTCTCGGCGAGTCAGTGTTTGTTGTGCAGGGGAACCGTGGTGCCGTCCCTCACAGTTTTATTTCTGTTCTGTGCGCTAGTCGACTTTTGAGGAGGGGATGTCGGGGATTCTTGGCTTTCATTCATGATACTGGAGCCATAGTGGAGTCGTTGGACCAGGTTTCTACCGTGCGAGAGTTTCCCGATGTCTTTCCCGATGAGTTACCTGGGTTGCCGCCAGAGCGCGATATTGAGTTTTGCATTGATCTGATTCCTGGCACGGAGCCTATTTCTATACCGCCTTATCGGATGGCTCCGGCAGAGCTTAGAGAGCTTAAAAATCAATTGCAAGAGTTGCTTGATTTAGGACTTGTGCGTCCGAGTTTTTCGCCGTGGGGAGCTCCTGTTCTGTTCGTTAAGAAGAAAGACGGCAGTTTGAGGTTATGTGTGGATTATCGTCAGTTGAGCTGAGTTACGGTGCGGAACATGTATCCTTTACCCCGCATTGACAGTTTATTTGATCAGCTCCAGGGTGCGAAACATTTTTCTAAGATTGATTTGCGTTCGGGTTATCATCAGTTGCGGGTTCGGAATGATGACATTCCGAAGACTGCTTTTCGTACGCGCTATGTGCATTATGAGTTTTTGGTGATGTCGTTCGGACTCACCAATGCGCCAGCAGCGTTCATGGATCTGATGAACCGGATTTTCAGGCCGTTCCTCGACCAGTTTATTATAGTGTTTATTGATAACATACTGGTCTACTTTAGATGTCATGAGGAGCATGAGCAGCACTTCAAGATTACTTTGCAGATATTGAGAGAGCACCAGCTGTATGCTAAATTCTAAAAGTGTGCGTTTTGGCTTGATAGAGTTGACTTCCTGGGTCATGTGGTGACTGGTGATGGTATTCTTGTGGACTCGAGGAAGATCGAGGCTGTACAGCTTTGGCCCAGACCTGTATCAGTGACTGAGGTCCGCAGCTTTTTGGGATTAGCGGGTTATTATCGCCGTTTTGTGCAGGATTTCTCGAGTATCGCTGCACCGCTGACGGGACTGACCCGGAAGGGAGTTCCTTTTCTCTGGACTGATGCGTGCGAGCAGAGTTTTCAGCAGTTGAAGACTCGGTTGACGACAGCACCAGTTCTTTCTTTACCTTCTGGATCGGGCGGCTACGTTGTTTATTGTGATGCTTCTAGAGTGGGGCTCGACTGTGTTTTGATGCAGCATGATAGAGTGATTGCTTATGCTTCTAGGAAGCTGAAGAAGCATGAACAGAATTACCCCACTCACGATCTTGAGATGGACGTGGTAGTCCTTGCGTTGAAGATTTGGAGACACTACTTGTATGGAGAGTCGTGTCAGATCTTCACGGATCACAAGAGTTTGAAGTATATTTTCCAGCAGCGGGATCTGAACCTGATACAGCGCCGATGGATGGAGCTAGTGAAGGATTATGATTGTGAGATCCTTTATCTCCCAGGCAAGGCGAATGTGGTAGCTGATGCTTTGAGTCATAGGCCCGAGGGTAGCTTATCCCAGTTGAGCGCAGTTCAGCGTCAGTCGTCTAAAGATTGGAAGCTCTTGTGTGATGGTAGAGTGCAGTTCAAATTTACTTCCACTGGGGGCAGTTTACTCATGTCCGCGCCCGTCCACTGTTATTTGATCGTATCCGTGAGGCACAACCCAGTGATGCCCGTTTGTCCAAGATTCTTGAGCTTGTTCGACAGGGTACAGTTACGGAGTTCGTGATTGATGACTAGGGTGGGCTACGATGCGGGACTTGCTTTTTTGTACCAGATGCTGATGAGTTGAGACGCGAGATCCTTGAGCAGGCACATCAGTCGGCCTTTAGCGTTCATCCAGGTTTCACCAAGATGTACCGTGATCTGAGAGATTTTTACTGGTGGGAAGGGATGAAACGCGATATTTCGAACTTCGTTTCGAGGTGCCTGACTTATCAGCAAGTCAAGACTGGGCATCAGAGACCGGTTGGAGAGTTGCAGGGTTTACCCATTCCAGAGTGGAAATGGGAGCAGATTTCCATGGACTTCATTGTGGGTCTACCCAGGACCAGTAGAGGGTATGACTCTATTTGGGTGATTGTTGACCGGTTGACGAAAGCGGCTCACTTCCTTCCAGTGAAGGCCACTTTCGGGTATGCTCAGTATGCGCAGCTATATATAGATGAGATTGTGTGTTTGCATGGTGTTCCCACATGCATAGTATCCGACAGAGGCACCCAGTTTACTAGCCGTCTTTGGCAGAAACTTCAGGAAGCTTTGGGTACCCGGTTGAGTTTTAGCACCGCTTTTCATCCGCAGACCGATGGTCAGTCGGAGCAGACTATACAGACTCTGGAGGATATGCTCCGTGCATGTGTGCTTGATTTTAGTGGCAGTTGGGATCGTCACTTGCCGTTGATTGAGTTCTTCTACAACAACAGCTTTCAGGAGACTACTCAGATGGCACCTTTTGAGGCTTTATATGGTAGGAAGTGTCGATCGCCAGTCTGTTGGACCGAGCTTAGTGAGAGTCTAGTTTTAGGACCCCAGCTAGTTCAGGATACTATGAAGAATATCCAGCTGATTCAGGACAGGATGAGAGCAGCCCAGTGCAGGTAGAAGTCTTGTGCCGACCGTCGTCGTCGCAGACTTGAGTTCGCAGTGGGGGATCATGTATTCCTGAGGATTTCTCCGATTAAGGGCGTTATGCGATTTGGGAAGAGGGGGAAGCTCAGTCCCAGATTTGTAGGTCCTTTCGAGATCCTTGAGCGAGTGGATTCTGTTGCTTATCGTTTAGCGCTCCCGCCTAGTTTTCCGGATGTTCACCTTGTATTCCATGTGTCGATACTTCGTAGATACCTTCATGATCCTTATTGTTAGTGTATATGCTCTAGGGGCCATTATTGTATCATACTAGCTTGTATATTACTTAATGTAAGCTTGGGATATTCACAGTTATATATCAGTCTTGCTAAAAATGGTAGTATGCTACTTGGTTTATTTCTACTTTAATATGTGCATATGTTTCTTATAACGTATCATTTATACATATTAGTAGAGCCCATAGGATCTTTGCTTGATTACCAGCGTTGTGATGGCAGTCACACTAGTGGGGGCTGGGTAGTCTATAAGCAACATCCTATACAGGTCCCTGGTCGTTGGATTATCGAGACAGGGCATCGATATTCCGGAGTAGACTAGTGTGTACGCTTCTCATCCCAGTTAGGGAGATGGTCTGTCCCACAGCCATCAGTACGTCGTATTGGAGATAGTATACAGGTGCTCGTTGGGTTACGGATACACCGGACAGGACTCGCAGGGAACTGTTGTTTGGTATTATACCCGTCGTCAGTTAACAGTTCCCAGGTGACATGAGTACATCAAAGTCCGCAGACTTGACACTGCTACTTCCCCTCGAGTGTGTCCCACTGTTCTTAGATTGCTACCCTACCACGGCTCAAAGGAGTCATGCAAACAGGTAGCAGTTGGGTGCAGTCCCGACCACTTGGAGGCAATGGCGGTTAGACAGGATTCGTCTCTCCCGTTATTGGGAGTTGGTATCGCGCTGTGTCAGAGAGCCATTACGCAAAGTCCCTGGCCAGGGCAAGCGATATTTACTGGTAGGTTCCAGTAGTTTCTAAGGGTGTAATGGGCTATGCTCCGACATGACTTATACCGCTATTAGGGGACCGACGCTTGCCTCCCCATAGGCTCGATATGCGATAGTCTTAGACGAACAGACCGGACTGTACGGAGATTGTCACATTAGGCTCAGTAGGAGTTCGAATGGGTTTCCTCATCGGCCTTCTTATCGACATCTACCGGGGGACCGTTACGTACAGCTAGTGCCGCTTGCGGTCTGTGGTTAAACCTACTGCCAGCGTAGTGTCGAGTCTTTAGAGTCCCACACAGAGAGTTTCCCTGCTCCAGGAGAAACTATATAGAGGTCGTATGGTTTTTACGACAAGGGTTTGGACGCATACGTGTTTAAACGCACACACGACGTTCGGACAGTTTTTACTAGTCGGCTTTGGTTTAAGCCAGATTCTAGTATCAGGTTATTGGATTTATACAGTCTAAAGTTTTTCCGTGTTTTCACGGATAGGAGGGGCGTTCTTGTAATTTTGCGGGAAGCTTCTAGAAGGGTGATGATTTGGGGTTAAGGTGGCATAAGCATTTAATGATCTAATGACTCATTTGTGTGATTCATTCATATCATTTAATGTTGCATTAAATGGTTAATGACTCATGTAATGAATCACACAATGAATAAATGAAGCATGATGATAAATCACTTAATTTATTTATTTGATAAATGATTATGCTTCATATATATCAAGAAGGATTCATTATTTCATTATCATTATTATCCTCACCTTCTCTCTCTCCAAGCTCTCTCACTCTTCAAACCCTAATACTCCCCTCTCATGTGTTGAGATCAAGAATTAGATAGACTAATTAATCCATAACCTCACTCTATATCACCTAGGTGACTTTGATTAGCAACTAAAGAAACCTACTTACCTCAAGCTTAGAGGTGAAGCTTGAAGTAGAAGCTCTCGAGTGGATCGTCTTTGACTCGAGGAGGCCGTTGAGGTGCCGACGTTCCGAAGATCCTACGAGGAGTGGAGGAAAGCAAAGAAGACCAGAAGGACAAGTAACGTGAGGTATAACTTCGAATCCGACTAGTTAAACCTCTCGTAGTTTGCTAGTAATGGTTTAGATACGATCCGTATGCTCAAGTCCGTGTTACGAAGCTTTGATAATCGTTTTTCATATATTCCGCCTCTCCGCAAGCTCGTGGGGTGCGTAACATGGACTTACTGTGGTATCAGAGCCAACTAAACCTTTACTAGCTTGTTAGCAACTAATTAGAACTTCGACCGTCTGAATAAAAACGCGAAAACTTAACCCGGACCCCTATCAGTTTCTGTTAATTTTAAACGTGTAAAAAAAATTTATTTGATATGCGTTAAAATTCACAGCAGGGAAATATAAGAATTCTGGGAAAATACGAGATTGCAACTCAGTTAGATGGCTGCGGATCCATGGAAAAATAGTGCTTTTGGCCGCGGATCCGCCGCCGAGTCAACTTCGAGTTGACTCGGATTTGCGCAGTAATTCATATTTTTTGGTGTTTTGTTTTCCAGTATATTCTGTTTCTGCCCAGGTTACTTCTGTGCAGGCTTGCTTTTGGGGTAGACACGGAAAGAGGTTGTCGATCGATATTCTAAGTTATTTGCTAATCGGGTTTTTATCTGTAATGTTTAATATGTTCGTAAACCTCCCCTAACTGCTAGTATGTCGGTTGGCAGGGGGTTGCACATTTCTGTAATGTTTACTGTTTGTGTATATGAACTTGATTGGATCGTTGTGATGATTAGCCGGGGTTTGAGATGGGTTTTATATTCATTCATTCGATGTAAATTGTAATATGATGTAATATTCTTTTGCGGGGAACATCCAGATTGCGGTTGTAGCCACCGTTGTAATATTCCTTTTTACTGTTTTTGCTCCTAGGATAGACCCATGGTGGGGTGCACAAACTAAGTGTTTAGTGGCCTACTCACATTGTTGAGGGAGACTGCTTCACTTCGGGTACTTGGCGGGTAGTTTGTCGTACCCGTAGGGGTCTAGGGTGGGGTAATGGCTATTCATCACAACTGTGTAATCCGTCTTTTGTTGCAGGCTCAAAGCAACGCGGATTGCTTGTATATCCAATAATTTCATCTGTGATCTGGAATGCCTATTATTGCATCTGACGAATGTACAATATCTATATATGATAGCTATTAGACGTCACTTATGTTTTGCACCCGTGCTAGCCCAGCCCCCGCTCTGTCGTTAGTTAAGTAACCTAGCGGGTGATGACGGGACCCCGTGGCGAATGCGGATGGCATAAGAGGACGTGGTATTTTCGTTGTTTTCTGCAATGATAGGATAAATGATGGGACACATTATTATAGTGCAAAGAAAATAAACCAAAGTTAAGTCGTTGGAACAAATTTAAAAGAAACCACTCGGTTATTTTAAAAAGAGCAGAATTTTTAATTGCAGAGCTTTAAACCACTCCTTTTAAAAAGCTATCAGGTTCCTTCGATTATATCAAGTTCACTACGTTCACGGTTTCGCCAAAACCAGTCGTAGCCCTCCGTCATTTCTTATGGATGGTCAGTAGTATTCAAGCTATGTTTGTTGGCCTTCGTCAAGGCATAGTGCTTGGTAGCTGCTGGGGAATTCATTTGCTGCATAGATAGATGTGTTGGTTTGGGACAGTCGTATTACCTTGTTGGCCTTCGTCAAGGGTATGTATGGGTGGGTTCAAATTAACAAGATAATGATGGGCAGAACTTGACATGTGACTTATGATTTGTTGGCCTTCGTCAAGGTCATAAGAACATGAGGCAAAAATCCACATCGGGAGTTTCTAAAGAAACTGAAACTTGCTAGTGTTGCATACCATTTGGAGTTTGATGAATGTTGGTAGGATTCCTTCAACATTATCATACGATGATATTTGGATCCTGTTCCTACTGTGAGTACATGCTACTTATCAGGAGATTCGTCACTTAACGATCAATGCTATAAACCAAGTAGGTGCCTAGAAAGGTGTCGGCGGGGCTACGCCCCCAGAGAAAAGAGGTTCTTTAATTAAGGAACTTCACGAAAGCGTTGGAAAACCTCCCTCGAAGTATCGACACTGGCCTGGCTGAACGGTTAAGCAAGTATTGTACGGTGAGAATAGTCCTGGCTAATTCTTCTTTTATGGTTTGAGGAAGGATTCGAGAAACAGTGGGAGCCATACAGTTTAGATAAATAAAAAACCACTCTAAACTTTCAAGAGCATCATGCTAAAGTGTTTTCTTCTCTATCTCTCATTGCAGCGACCTTGTGACCACACATAGGTTACATCTAGATAACAATTTGACTGAATTTGACTGGCAAAGGTCTGTCCAGATGTCCATTGCCTATGACAAGCTGGACCACCCTATTACTACTCAAGATCCCACCGTCCCAGGTCCAGTTTCCACCATCGCAGATATAGATAACCGTCGGACAAGGGAAATGTTTAAAGCGAACACCAAGTGCCTCGTGTTGGCTTCAGTAGATGGTAGATACCAGAAGCAGCACGAGAAGATGGACTCAGTTTCCATCTTTCTCCATAACAAAGATTTATATGGAGAGCAATCTCGTATCGCAAGATATGAGACCTCGAACGAATTATTTCCAGTGAGGTTGGCTGTCGGGTCATCTGTAGGAGACAACGTCCTTACAATGACTAGCTATATTGATAAGCTCCAGGACCTGGAGACTACATTGGGAAACATGTCATATGTTGACTTATTTCAACAGAACCTACCCTCTACTTACACCAGTAAAGTAGGAGGAAAGGGAAGATCAAAAGTTTCGGGACTTGGTATAGCTAAAGAGGGATGTTCCTATTGTTATTAGATTGGGCATTGGCAGAAAGATTGCAGGGCTTTGGAAGCCAGTAGCCAGGATATGAAGCATGTTGTGGCTTCGGCCTCAAGTGCGTTTGTTATTAAGAACTGTTTGTCAATTAACTCTACTTCCTGGGTACTAGATACCGGAGCAGGATATCATATCTGTAATTCATTACATATTTTGAGAAACCGTAGAGTTATAAAGGTAGGTGATTTGTCTCTCAGAGTTGCAAACGGAATGAGCGTGGACGCTGAATCCGTGGGAGAATATCGCCTAGGTTTGACAAGTGGGCAGATATTGATTCTACGTAACTGTTTGTATGTACCTAGTTTGACTTGTAATATCATATCGGTATCCTCACTTTCGAAATAGGGATATGATTTTACATTCGTAGGCGATGTAGTTCACATCCACCTAAATCAAGTTCTGATTGGGTCCGGTACATTAGATGACGGTATATATGTAAGTCGATGTACAACACCCCACGACTTGTGGGGAGGAGGAAATATGAAAAACGATCTTGTTCTTTGCTTAAACATCGACTAACCGCATGAATCGAAGCTAAACGATAACTAACAACTAACATAGGAGTTCTAAACTACTATGTGAAGTGATTATACCTGTAGAACCGTGTCCTTCGTCTTTACGAACTCCACCTCCTCCTCGACCTTCTCCAAGTAGTAGACGATCCACCACGAGAGCTTTACTCCAAGCTTTGCCTATAAACTTGAGGCAACTAGGTTTCTTTAAGTGCTAATCAAAGTACCTAGATGATATAGAGTGAGGGTTATGGATTAAGTAGTCTAACTAATCCTTGTACTCAACATATGAGAAGGGAGGATTAGGGTTTGAAGAGAGAGAGCTTGAGGAGAGAGAAGGTGAGAAGAAAAATTTATATGTGAAAATGAGTTATCATAATATATATGAAGCATTAAGATTTATCAAGAAAAGAAAATCAAATGATGAATAATCATGCTTCATAAATATCTAATGGTGATTCATTACCATGATTCATTAAGCATTTATGATGCATTTAATGACATGGATGAATCACTCATATGACTCACTAATCTCATTCAATGTATATGCCACCTTAACCTCCTTAGTCACTATCTTCTAGAAGCTTCCCGCGCAATTACGAGAACGCCCCTCCTATCCGTGAAAACACGGAAAAACTTTAGACTGTATAAATCCAATAACCGGATACTAGTAACTGGCTTAAACCAAAGCCGACTAGTAAAAACTGTCCGAAAGTCGTACGTGCGTAAACACACGTATGCGTCCGAACCTTTGTCGTAAAACCATATGACCTCTATATCGTTTCGCCTGAAGTAGGGAAACTCTCTTTGTGGGACTCTAGAGACTCGACTACTACGCTGGCAGTGGGTTTAACCACAGACTGCAAGCGGCACTAGCTGTACGTAACGGTCCCCAGGTAGATGTCGATAAGAAGGCCGATGAGGGAACCCATCCGAACTCCTACAAAGTCTGATGTGACAATCTCCATACAGTCTGGTCTGTTCGTCTAAGACTATCGCATATCGGGCCTAGGGGGCGGCAAGCGTCAGTCCCCTAATAGCGGTATAAGTCGTGTCGGAGCGAAGCCCATTACACCCTGAGAAACTACTGGAACCTACCAGCAAATCTCGCTTGCCCTGGCCAGGGACTTTGCGTAATGGCTCTCTGACACAGCGCGATATCAAACCCCAATACCGGGAGAGATGAATCCTGTCTAACCACCACTGCCTCCAAGTGCTCGGGACTGCACCCAACTGCTACCTATTTGCACGACTCCTTTGAGCCGTGGTAGGGTAGCAATCTAAGAACAGTGGGACACACTCGAGGCGAAGTAACAGTGTCAAGTCTGCGGACTATGCTGTACCCATGTCACCTGGGAACTGTTCACTGACGACTGGTATAAAACCAACCAACAGTCCCCTGTGAGTCCTGTCCGGTGTACCCGTAATCTAACGAGCACCTGCATACTATCTCCAGTACGACGTACTGACGGCTGTGGGACAGACCATCTCCCCAACTGGGATGAGAAGCGCACACACTAGTCTACTCCGGAGTATCGATGCCCTGTCTCGATAATCCAACGACTAGGGACCTGAATAAGGATGTGCTTGTAGACTACCCAGCCCCCACTAGTGTGACTGCCATCACAACACTGGTAGTCAAGCAAGATCCTAAGAGCTCTATCAATACGTATACTCACATATTAAGATAGAAAAACCAAGTAGCATACTACCATGTTTAGCAAGACTGTTATATACATGTGAATATCCCAAGCTTCCATTAAGTAATATACAAACTAGTATGATACAGTAATGGCCTTCTAGGGCATAAACACTAACAATTTCCCACTTGCACTAGGGACATGTACTGGCGTATCGAAGACCGATGATCTCGAGTAGCCTCTCGAACTGAATCTGAGGTAGGGCCTTAGTGAATGGATCAGCAATGTTATCCTATGTATTTACTCTCTTTACCTCGATCTCCCGGCGATCTACGATCTCCCTGATCAGGTGATACCGCCTTAAGATGTGTCTGGACTTCTGATGGGACCTGGGTTCCTTCGCTAAAGCTATAGCGCCGTTGTTGTCGCAATACAGAGGTATTGGACCAACACTGGTAGGAACCACCTGAAGTTCTGTGAGGAACTTCTTCATCCACACAGCTTCTTTTGCGGCATCGCAAGCAGCTATGTACTCCGCTTCCATCGTTGAGTCAGCAACGGTGTCCTGCTTGGAACTCTTCCAACAGACTGCCCCTCCATTGAGGGTAAAGACATAACCCGACATGGACTTGGAGTCATCCTTGTCACTCTGGAAGCCGGAATCAGCATAGGCCTCCATCCTGAGGTCTTTTCCGCCGTAAACCAAGAACATCTCCTTAGTCCTTCTCAGGTACTTGAGAATGTTCTTTACTGCTATCCAGTGATTCTCCCTCGGGTTTGCCTGATACCGGCTTACAACGCTCAATGCGTATGCTACATCTGGTCTGGTACATAACATCGCATACATTATAGAGCCTACTGCAGAAGCGTAGGGTATAATCGACATGCGTTCCCTTTCCAAATCAGTCTTGGGAGACATCTCTTTGGAGAGGGTGATTCCATGACAAGCCGGTAGGTTACCGCGCTTAGAATCTTCCATACTGAATCTTTTCAATATGGTGTCTATGTACCTGGACTGTGAAAGTCCCAACATCCTCTTTGATCTATCACGATAGATCTGGATCCCCAGAATGTAGGTGGCATCACCCCGGTCCTTCATGGAGAATTTCTGTGACAAGAATCTTTTGACTGACTGTAGCATAGGAATATCATTTCCTATTAGGAGAATGTCATCCACGTACAAGACGAGGAATATAACAACTCTCCCTACAATCTTGCTGTATATGCATGGTTCATCTGGATTTTTGATAAAGTCGAATTCTTTGACAGTATCATCAAAACAGATGTCCCAACTCCACGATGCCTGCTTTAGTCCATAAATGGATTTAAGCAGCTTGCATACTTTACCGCTGCTCCCACTCTGAATGAATCCCTCAGGCTGATCCATATAGACGCTCTCTTCTAAATTTCCATTTAGAAAGGCCGTCTTTACGTCCATCTGCCAGATCTCATAATCGTGGAAGGCAGCAATAGCAAGAAGGACCCGAATGGATTTCAGCATAGCCACTGGAGAAAAGGTTTCGTCATAGTCCAAACCAGGTCTTTGACGGAAACCCTTTGCAACAAGTCTAGCCTTATAGGTTTCAACCTGTCCATCTACACCAATTTTCTTTCTGAAGATCCACTTGCATCCTACGGGTTTCACCCCATCTGGAGCAGTGTCCAAAGTCCATACTTTGTTAGTGTACATGGACTCCATTTCGGTCCGCATTGCATCCAGCCATTTTACCGAGTCACCGCTCTGAATGGCTTGCTGGAAGCTAGTAGGGTCGTCATTATCAATGACGCAATCTTCTCTATCCCCGTCTATGAGAAAACCGTAATATCTCTCGGGCGGATGTGACTGCCTACTACTTCTGCGGATAGGCGCCGGTATGTCCCTTTCTTCTGAAACTTCTTGTTCCACCAAACTTTCAGTAACAGCTTGTGGTTCTGGAATTTCTTCCAGTTCTACTGCGCTCCCACTCTTCTGATTTTCTAAAAATTCAGTTTTTAAGAAGTGGGAATGACGAGAAACAAAAACCTTTGTTCCTCTGCGTAATAGAAATAATATCCCTTGGAGTTCTTTGGATATCCCACAAGCTTACACTGTACTGAGCGTGCCTCGAGCTTTTCCGGATGCTGCTTTTTTACAAAAGCTGGACACCCCCATGTCCTAAAATGTTTTAGACAGGGTTTCTTCCCACTCAACATCTGATATGGTGTGGTAGGCACAGTCTTGGTTGGAACCTGGTTCAAAAGATATGCAGCTGATTCTAGTGCATAACCCCAGAAAGATCGCGGTAACTCAGCCTTACTCATCATGGAACGAACCATATCCAGTAGGGGTCGATTCCTCCTTTCCAATACACCATTGTGTTGTGGTGTGTATGGAGGAGTAAGCTGAGAGAGAATTCCATTCTCTTTTAAGTAACCCAGGAATTCGGCACTTAAGTATTCACCACCTCGATCAGATCTCAGTGTCTTTATACTTTTGCATGTCTGTTTTTCCACTTCATTCTTGTATTCTTGGAATTTCTCAAAGGCCTCGGATTTATGCTTCATTAAGAAGATATATCCATACCTAGAGAAATCATCCGTAAAAGTAATGAAGTAGGAATAACCACCTCGCACATGTGTAGACATTGGACCGCACACGTCACTGTGTACGAGTCCTAAGAGATCGCTCGCTCTTACTCCGTATCCAGTAAACGGAGTCTTTGTCATCTTTCCCATGAGACAAGATTCACAAGTGGCATAAGATTGATATTCGAACGGATTCAAATATCCTTCTCTATGTAACTTCGTTAATCGTGTTTCATTGATGTGACCTAGTCTACAATGCCATAAGAAAGCCTGATTCATTTCTGGAGACTTTCTTTTAAGTGTGTTCTGGATATTGAAAACCTGAGCTTGATTCAATACGTATATACCGTCATCTAATGTACCGGACCCAATCAGAACTTGATTTAGGTGGATGTGAACAACATCGTTTACGAATGTAAAGTCATATCCCTCTCTTGAAAGTGAGGACACTGATATGATATTACAAGTCAAACTAGGTACATACAGACAGTTACGGAGAATCAATATCTGCCCACTTGTCAAACCTAGGCGATATTCTCCCACGGATTCAGCGTTCACGCTCATTCCATTTGCAACTCTGAGAGACAAATCACCTATCCTTATAACTTAACGGTTTCTCAAAGCATGTAACGAATTACAGATATGAGATCCTGCTCCGGTATCTAGTACCCAGGAAGTAGAGTTAATTGACAAACAGTTCTCAATTACAAACACACTTGAGGCTGAAGCCACAACATGCTTCGTATCCTGACTACTGGCTTCCAAAGCCCTGCAATCCTTCTGCCAATGTCCATTCCCATAACAATAGGAATATCCCTCCTTACCTAAACCAAGTCCCGAAACTTTTTCTCTTCCCTTTCTTCCTACTTCGCTGACACCGTATATCGGCTTTGTAGAGGTCTTCTTCCTTTCACCCTTTGCTTTCGCTTTGGATGAAGAAGAAGAAGGTCCCCTATTAAGCAGAGCTTGTGTCTCCCTGGTTTCTTTCAGGGTGTAAGTAGAGGGTAGGGACTATGGAAATAAGTCAGCATTTGACCTATTTCCTAACGTAGTCTCCAGGTCCTTGAGCTCATCAATATAGCTAGTCATCGTAAGGACGTCGTCCCTTACAGATGACCCGTCAGCCGACCTCGCTTGAATTAATTCGTTCGAGGCCTCATATCTTGCGATATGAGATTGCTCTCCATATAAATCTTTGTTATGGAGAAAGATGGAAATAGAGTCCATCTTCTCGTGCTGCTTCTGGTATATACCATCAACTGAAGCCAACACGAGGCACTTGGCTTTCGCTTTATTCTTTTCCTTTGTCTGACGGATATCCATATCCGCGACGGTGGAAACTGGACCTGGGACGGTGGGATCTTGAGTAGTAATAGGGTGGTCCAGCTTGTCATAGGCAATGGTCATCTGGACAGACCTTTGCCAGTCATATAAGTTAGATTCAGTCAACTTGTTATCTAGATGTAACCTAGTCATGGTCACAAGGTCGCTGCAATGAGAGAGAGAGAAGAAAAAACTTTAGCATGATGCTCTTGCAAGTTTAGATTGGTTTTTAATTTATCTAAACTGGATGGCTCACACTGTTTCTCGAATCCTTCCTCAAACCATAAAAGAAGAATTAGCCAGGACTATTCTCACTGTACAATTCTTGCTTAACCGTTCAGCCAGGCTAGTGTCGATACTTCGAGGGAGGTTTTCCAACGCTTTCGCGAAGTTCCTTAATTAAAGAACCTCTTTTCTCTGGGGGCGTAACCCCGCTGACACCTTTCTTGACACCTACTTGGTTTATAGCATTGATCGTTAAGTGACGAATATCCTGATAAGTAGCATATACTCACAGTAGGATCATGATCCAAATATCATCGTATGATAATGTTGAAGGAATCCTACCAACATTCATCAAACTCCAAATTGTATGCATCTCTTTGCAAATTTCAGTTTCTTTAGAAATTCCCGATATAGATTTTTGCCCCATGTTCTTATGATCTTGACTAAGGGCCAACAAATCATAAGTCACATGTCAAGTTCTGCCCATCATTATCCTGTTGATTTGAACCCATCCGTATATACTCTTGACTAAGGGCCAAACAAAGTAATACGACTGTCCCAAACCAACTCATCTATCTATGCAACAAATGAATACCCCAGCAGCTACCAATCACTATGTCTTGACTAAGGGCCAAACAAACATAGCTTGAATACTACTGACCATTCTTAAGAAATGACAGAGGGCTACGACTGGTTTTGGCGAAACCGTGAACGTAGTGAACTTGATATAATCGAAAGAACCTGATAGCTTTTAAAAAAGGAGTGGTTAAAGCTCCGCAATTAAAAATTCTGCTATTTAAAAATGACCTAGTGGTTTCTTTTAAATTGTTCCAACGATTCAACTTTTGGTTTATTTTCTTTGCATTATAAATAATGCGTCCCATCATTAACCTATCATTGCAGAAAACAACGAAAATACAACGTCCTCTTATGCCATCCGCATTCGCCACGGGGTCCCGTCATTACCCGTTAGGTTACTTAACTAACGACAGAGCGGGGGCTGGGCTAGCGCGGGTGTAAAACATAAGTGACGTCTAAATAGCTATCATATATAGATATTGTACATTCGTCAGACACAATAATAGGCATTCCAGATCACAGATGAACTTTAATTGGATTTGCAAGCAATCCGTGTTTGTTTTAAGCCTGCAACAAAAGACGGATTACACAGTTGTGATGAATAGCCATTACCCCACCCAAGACCCCAACGGGTACGGCAAACTACCCACCCGGCAGTTTGTGCACCCCACCTTGGGTCTGTCCTAGGAGCAAAAACAATAAAATGAAATAATACAACGGTGGCTACAACCACAACCTGGATGTGCCCCGCAAAATAATATTACAACAAATTACATTTACTTCAAATGAATTAAATAATAACCCATCACATAACTCCGGCTATACATCACAACAGTCCAATACAGTTCATATACACAAACAGATAAAATCCATTACAAAAATATGCAACCCCCTGCCAACCGACATACTAGCAGTTAGGGGAGGTTTACGAACACATAATACAAACACAGATATAATCCAACAAGAAAATACCGTATAATTTCGATCGATTAAACACATTTAATTTTGCTCCAATACTTCTCTGTAAATATGAAACCTGAGCAAAAATTAAAAACTTCCAGAAAACTCCAAATATCAAAGAGAACCAACACAGGAAATTTGGGATGATGAATCGGCAACTCGGCGGTGGAATCGCGGCGGATCGGTGGGATCCGCGGCGCTTTAGCCGATTCATGATCCCAATTTTCTTGGGTGTTCTTCTACTATCATTTAAGGCTTTCTGAAGGTCCCTGAAAAATTTTTGGACCTCATTTGAAAATCGACAGAAACTCATGATTTCGGGGTTTTCCGGTTTTGTTTTTTCCGTTCGAAATTCATACAATTTTGCAAGGGAGTGAATTATTATTTAGCGAGGCTTTGATACCACTGTAAGTCGATGTACAACACCCCACGACTTGCGGGGAGGCGGAAATATGAAAAACGATCTTGTTCTTTTCTTAAACATCGACTAACCGCATGAATCGAAGCTAAACGAAAACTAACAACTAACATAGGAGTTCTAAACTACTATGTGAAGTGATTATACCTGTAGAACCGTGTCCTTCGTCTTTACGAACTCCACCTCCTCCTCGACCTTCTCCAAGTAGTAGACGATCCACCACGAGAGCTTTATTCCAAGCTTTGCCTCTAAACTTGAGGCAACTAGGTTTCTTTAAGTGCTAATCAAAGTACCTAGATGATATAGAGTGAGGGTTATGGATTAAGTAGTCTAACTAATCCTTATACTCAACACATGAGAGGGGAGGATTAGGGTTTGAAGAGAGAGAGCTTGAGGAGAGAGAAGGAGAGAAGAAAAAGTGATATGAGAAAATGAGTTATCATAATATATATGAAGCATTAAGATTTATCAAGAAAAGAAAATCAAATGATGAATAATCATGCTTCAGAAATATCTAATGGTGATTCATTACCATGAGTCATTAAACATTTATGATGCATTAATGACATAGATGAATCACTCATATGACTCACTAATCTCATTCAACGTATATGCCACCTTAAACTCCTTAGTCACAATCTTCTAGAAGCTTCTCGCGCAATTATGAGAACGCCCCTCCTATCCGTGAAAACACGGAAAAACTTTAGACTGTATAAATCCAATAACCGGATACTAGTAACTGGCTTAAACCAAAGCCGACTAGTAAAAACTGTCTGAAAGTCGTACGTGCGTAAACACACGTATGCGTCCGAACCCTTGTCGTAAAACCATACGACCTCTATATCGTTTCGCCTGAAGTAGGGAAACTCTCTATGTGGGACTCTAGAGACTCGACTACTACGCTGGCAGTGGGTTTAACCACAGACCGCAAGCGGCACTAGCTGTACGTAATGGTCCCCAGGTAGATGTCGATAAAAAAGCCGATGAGGGAACCCATCCGAACTCCTACTGAGTCTGATGTGACAATCTCCGTACAGTCCGGTCTGTTCGTCTAAGACTATCGGATATCGGGCCTAGGGGGCGGCAAGCGTCAGTCCCCTAATAGCGGTATAAGTCGTGTCGGAGTGAAGCCCATTACACCCTGAGAAACTACTGGAACTTACCAGCAAATCTCGCTTGCCCTGGCCAGGGACTTTGCGTAATGGCTCTCTGACACAGCGCGATATCAACCCCCAATACCGGGAGAGACGAATCCTGTCTAACCACCACAGCCTCCAAGTGCTCGGGACTGCACCCAACTGCTACCTGTTTGCACGACTCCTTTGAGCCGTGGTAGGGTAGCAATCTAAGAACAGTGGGACACACTCGAAGCGAAGTAGCAGTGTCAAGTCTGCGGATTATGCTGTACTCATGTCACCTGGGAACTGTTCACTGACGACTGGTATAAAACCAACCAACAGTTCCCTGTGAGTCCTGTCCGGTGTACCCGTAACCTAACGAGCACCTGCATACTATCTCCAGTACGACGTACTGACGGCTGTGGGACAGACCATCTCCCCAACTGGGATGAGAAGCGTACACACTAGTCTACTCCGGAGTATCGATGCCCTGTTTCGATAATCCAACGACTAGGGACCTGAATAAGGATGTGCTTGTAGACTACCCAGCCCCCACTAGTGTGACTGCCATCACAACGCTGGTAGTCAAGCAAGATCCTAAGAGCTCTATCAATATGTATACTCACATATTAAGATAGAAAAACCAAGTAGCATACTACCATGTTTAGCAAGACTGTTATATACTTGTGAATATCCCAAGCTTCCATTAAGTAATATACAAACTAGTATGATACAGTAATGGCCTTCTAGGGCATAAACACTAACAATATACGTATTGAGTCAAGCTCAGGTTTTCAATGTCCAGAACACACTTAAAAGAAAGTCTCCAGAAATAAATCAGGCTTTCTTATGGCATTGTAGACTAGGTCACATAAATGAAACACGATTAACTAAGTTACATAGAGAAGGATATTTGAATCCGTTCGAATATCAATCTTATGCTACTTGTGAATCTTGTCTCATGGGAAAGATGACAAAGACTCCGTTCACTGGACACGTAGTAAGAGCGAACGAGCTCTTGGGACTCGTACACACTGACGTGTGCGGTCCAATGTCTACACATGCGCGAGGAGGTTATTCCTACTTCATTACTTTTACGGATGATTTCTCTAGGTATGGACATGTGTTCTTAATGAAGCATAAATCTGAGGCCTTTGAGAAATTCCAGGAATACAAGAATGAAGTGGAAAACCAAACAAGCAAAAGTATCAAGACACTGAGATCTGATCGAGGTGGTGAATACTTAAGTGCCGAGTTCCTGTGTTACTAAAAAGAGAATGGAATTCTCTCTCAGCTTACTCCTCCACACACACCACAACACAAAGGTGTATCAGAAAGGAGGAATCGAACCCTATTGGATATGGTCCGTTCCATGATGAGTAAGGCTGAGTTACCACGATCTTTCTGGGGTTATGCGCTAGAATCAGCTGCATATCTTTTGAACAAGATTCCAACCAAGACTGTTCCTACCACACCATATCGGATGTGGAGTGGGAAGAAACCCTATCTTCAGTACCTGAAGACATGGGGATGTCCGGCTTTTGTAAAGAAGCAGCATGCGGACAAGCTCGAGGCACGCTCAGTACAGTGCAAGTTTGTGGGATATCCAAAGAACTCCAAAGGATATTATTTCTATTACACAGAGGAACAAAAGGTTTTTGTTTCTCGTCATGCCCACTTCTTAGAAGATGAATTTTTAGAAAATCAAAAGAGTGGGAGCGCAGTAGAACTGGAAGAAATTCCAGAACCACAAGCCGTTACTGAAAGTATGGTAGAACCAGAGGTTTAAGAAGAAAGGGACATACCAGCACCTATCCGCAGAAGTAGTAGGCAGTCTCATCCTCCCGAGAGATACTACGGTTTTCTCGTAGACGGGGATAGAGAGGATTGCGTCATTGATGATGATGACCCTACTAGCTTCCAACAAGCCATTCAGAGCGGCGACTCGGTAAAATGGCTGGATGCAATGCGGACCGAAATGGAGTCCATGTACACAAACAAAGTATGGACTTTGGACGTTGCTCCAGATGGGGTAAAACCCGTAGAATGCAAATGGATCTTCAAAAAGAAGATTGGTGTATATAGACAGGTTGAAACTTATAAGGCTAGACTTATTGCAAAGGGTTTCTGTCAAAGACCTGGTTTGGACTATGAAGAAACCTTTTCTCCAGTGGCTATGCTCAAATCCATTCAGGTCCTTCTTTCTATTGCTGCCTTCCACGATTATGAGATCTGGCAGATGGACGTAAAGTCGGCCTTTCTAAATGGTAATTTGGAAGAGTGCATCTATATGGATCAGCCAGAGGGATTCATTGAGAGTAGGAGCAGCGGTAAAGTATTCAAGTTTCTTAAGTCCATTTATGGACTAAAGCAGGCATCACGGAGTTGGAACATCTGTTTTGATGATGCTGTCAAAGAATTCGACTTTATCAAAAATCCAGATGAACCATGCATATACAGTAAGATTGTAGGGAGAGCTGTAGTATTCCTCGTCTTGTACGTGGATGACATTCTCCTAATAGGAAATGATATTCCTATGTTACAGTCAGTCAAAAGATTCTTATCACAGAAATTCTCCATGAAAGACCTGGGTGATGCCACCTACATTCTGGGGATCCGGATCTATCATGATAGATCAAAAAGGATGTTGGGACTTTCGCAGTCCAGGTACATAGACACCATATTGAAGAGATTTAGTATAGATAATTCTAAGCGCGGTAACCTACCGGCTTGTCATGGAATCACCCTCTCCAAAGAGATGTCTCCCTAGACTGATTTGGAAAGGGATCGCATGTCGATTATACCCTACGCTTCTGCGGTAGGCTCTATAATGTATGCGATGTTATGTACAAGACTAGATGTAGCATACGCATTGAGCGTTGTAAGCCGGTATCAAGAAAACCCAGGGGAAAAGCACTGGATAGCAGTAAAGAACATTCTCAAGTACCTGAGAAGGACTAAGGAGATGTTCTTGGTGTATGGCGGAAAAGATCTCCAGATCGAGGCCTTTGCCGACTCCAGCTTCCAGAGTGACAAGGATGACTCCAAGTCCATGTCGGGTTATGTCTTTAGCCTCAATGGAAGGGCTGTCTGTTGGAAGAGTTCCAAGCAGGAGACCGTTGCTGACTCAACGATGGAAGCGGAGTACATAGCTACTTGCGATGCCGCAAAAGAAGCTGTCTGGATGAAGAAGTTCCTCACAGAACTTCAGGTGGTTCCTACCAATGTTGGTCCAATACCTCTGTATTGCGACAACAACGGCGCTATAGCTTTAGCGAAGGAACCCAGGTCCCATCAGAAGTCCAGACACATCTTAAGGCGGTATCACTTGATCAGGGAGATCGTAGATCGCCGGGAGATCGAGGTAAAGAGAGTAGATACAGAGAATAACACTGCTGATCCATTCACAAAGGCCATTCCTCAGACGCAGTTCGAGAGGCTATTTGAGATGATAGGTCTGCGATATGCCAGCACATGGCCCTAGTGCAAGTGGGAGATTGTTAGTGTATATGCCCTAGGGGCCATTATTGTATCATACTAGCTTGTATATTACTTAATGGAAGCTTGGGATATTCACAGTTATATATCAGTCTTGCTAAAAATGGTAGTATGCTACTTGGTTTATTTCTACTTTAATATGTGCATATGTTTCTTGTAACGTATCATTTATACATATTAGTAGAGCACATAGGATCTTTGCTTGATTAACAGCGTTGTGATGGCAGTCACACTAGTGGGGGCTGGGAAGTCTATAAGCAACATCCTATACAGGTCCCTGGTCATTGGATATGGAGACAGGGCATCGATATTCCGGAGTAGACTAGTGAGTACGCTTCTCATCCCAGTTAGGGAGATGGTCTGTCCCACAGCCATCAGTACGTCGTACTGGAGATATTATACAGGTGCTCGTTGGGTTACGGGTACACCGGACAGGACATGCAGGGAACTGTTGGTTGGTATTATACCCGTCGTCAGTTAACAATTCCCAGGTGACATGAGTACAGCATAGTCCGCAGACTTGACACTGCTACTTCCCCTCGAGTGTGTCCCACTGTTCTTAGATTGCTACCCTACCACGACTCAAAGGAGTCGTGCAAACAGGTAGCAGTTGGGTGCAGTCCTGAGCACTTGGAGGAAGTGGCGGTTAGACAGGATTTGTCTCTCTCGGTATTGGGAGTTGGTATCGCGCTGTGTCAGAGAGCCATTATGCAAAGTCCCTGGCTAGGGCAAGCGAGATTTACTGGTAGGTTCCAGTAGTTTCTCAGGGTGTAATGGGCTACGCTCCGACACGACTTATACCTCTATTAGGGGACTGACGCTTGCTTCCCCCTAGGCTCGATATGCGATAGTCTTAGACGAACAGACCGGACTGTACGGAGATTATCACATCAGGCTCAGTAGGAGTTCGGATGGGTTTCCTCATCGCCCTTATTATCGACATCTACCTGGGGACCGTTAGGTACAGCTAATGCCGCTTGTGGTCTGTGGTTAAACCCACTGCCAGCGTAGTGTCGAGTCTTTAGTGTAAGTCCATGCTACCTCTCCCGGTACTTACGTGCTTGCGGAATTTGATGAAAAACGATTTTCTAGAGGCGGTAACATGGACTCAAAACCGGATCTTTGTTAAACATCTAACTAACAACCTAACTAGGAGTTGTTAACTACTCGGTTAGGGGGCTATACCTTTCTTGAACTCCTTCGTCTTCGACTCCTCCCGGTGTATGGATCGGCCTCACCTCGTCGTCTCCTTGCGCCGAAGATCGATCCACCCGAAAGCTTCTACCTTTGGCTTTTTCTTCGAACTTTGAAGAAACTAGTTCACTCGGTTTGCTAAACCTTGTGAACTAGAGTGAGTAGAGGAGAGTGTGTTGGGATTTTTTTTATCACTAAGGCAATGAGTCTCAACACATGAGAATGGTTTGCCTTGAGGTAGAGAGAGCAAGAGGAAGAGGGAGATCTTGAGAATGAGAGAGCTCAAGAGAGAGAAAGCAATTGATAGAATGAACCATACTCATCTCATTCTCACCTCTCATAATCCAAAAGCCATCATAACAAAAATAGTAATCAAGTATTGTGTAAATGGTTTAAGTCAAAATGGCTATATCATTTCATGCACTCATTTTGCATAAATAAACAAGCAAGCAAAAGTCTTTGCCATGGAATGATGATGGTCAACTAGTCCAACCTAGTCAACCGGTCAACAAAGTCAACAAGTCAACAAAGTCAACCCCTCAACAACCATGTCACTATAATACTTAATTAATATTAATGTTAATCATATATCTTATTCGCATTAGGGTTAAGCAAAAAGTCAATAGTCAACATTCAACAGTCAACAACCCTAATAAGAATTCTCTGCCTCTGTCTCTCCGTCAATTATGCATACCCACCCGCATCCGCGTTCCGAGGAACACGAATACAAACTAGAAAAAACCAATCCAAAAACGTACACTAGGATCTGGCTTAAACCAAAGCCCACTAGTGTTAACTTTCCGGACACTGTACGTGCACAAATGCACGGATGTGACTGAACCCTGTCGCAAAACCATGCGACCTGCCGCAAAACCATGCGACCTCAACTCTTGTGCCTAAAGGCGAATAGATTTCTATATGGGACTCTAAAGACTCGACACTAAGCTGGCAGTGGGTTTAACCACAGACCGCAAGCGGCACTAGCTGTGCGTAACGGTCCCCAGGTAGATGCCGACAAGAAGACTGACGAGGTGAAACCCATCTGAACTCCTACTGAGTCTGACTGTGACAATCTCCATACAGTCCGATCTGTTCGTCTGATACATCGCATGGCGGGCCTAGGGGGCGGTAAACGTCAGTCCCCTAATAGCGGTACAAGTCGTGTCGGAGTGAAGCCCAGAACATCCTGAGATAACACTGGAAACCTACCAGTATATCTCGCTTGCCCTGGCCAGGGACTACTCGTGTAATGGCTCTCCTAGACACAGCGCGATGTCAACCCCCAATACCGGGAGAGACGAATCCTGTCTAACCGTCACTGCCTCCAAGTGCTTCGGGACTGCACCCAAAAACTACCTGTTTGCACGACTCCTTTGAGCCGTGGTAGGGTAGTAATCAAAGTACAGTGGGAACACACTCGTGGAGAAGTGACAGTGTCAAGTCAGCGGACTAAGCTGTACTCATGTCACCTGGGAACTGATAACTGACGATAGGTATAGTACCAACCAATCAGTTCCCGACGAGTCCTGTCCAGTGTACTCATAACCTAACGAGCACCCATATACTTTCTCCAGTACGACGTACTGATGGCTGTGGGACAGACCATCTCCCACTCTGGGATGAGAAGCGCATACGCTAGTCTACTCCGGAGTATCGATGCCCTGTGTCGATAGTCCTACGACTAGGGACCTGCATAAGGATGTGCTTATAGATTACCCAGCCCCCACTAGTGTGACTGCCATCACAACGCTGGTAATCAAGCAAAGATCCTAAGGGCTCCATTAATGTTTATAGGTGATATACTAAAATAAACACATGTACACATTGAAGTAGAAACAAACCAAGTAGCATACTACTATTTTGAGCAAGATTGTTTATACAAGGTGAATATCCCAAGCTTCCATTAAGTAATATACAAAATAGTATGATACAGTAATGGCCTCTAGGGCATATACACTAACAATCTCCCACTTGCACTAAGGCCATGTACTGGCGTATCGAAGACCTATCATCTCGATCAGCCGCTCGAACTGAGTCTGGGGCAAGGCCTTGGTGAATGGATCTGCAGTGTTATCTTCCATAGAAACTCTCCGAACCTCGATCTCCTGGCGACCCACGATCTCCCTGATTAGGTGATACCGCCTCAAGATGTGTCTGGACTTTTGATGGGACCTTGGTTCCTTTGCTAAAGCTATAGCCCCATTGTTGTCGCAATACAGAGGTATTGGATCAACAATGGACGGAACCACCTGAAGTTCAGTTAAGAACTTCCTTACCCAGACAGCTTCTTTTGCGGCATCTGCAGCAGCGATATATTCCGCTTCCATTGTCGAGTCAGCAACGGTTTCCTGTTTGGAACTCTTCCAACACACCGCCCCTCCATAAAGGGTAAATACATAACCCGACATGGACTTGGAATCATCCTTGTCACATTGGAAGCTGGAGTCAGCAAAGGCCTCGATCTGGAGGTCTTTTCCGCCATACACCAAGAACATCTCCTTAGTCCTTCTCAGGTACTTGAGAATGTTCTTTACTGCTATCCAATGTTTCTCCCCAGGGTTTGACTGATACCGGCTTACCACACTCAGTGCATAAGCTACATCTGGTCTGGTACACAACATCACATACATTATAGAGCCTACCGCAGAAGCGTAGGGTATAATAGACATGCGATCCCTTACCAAATCAGTCTTGGGAGACATCTCTTTGGAGAGGGTGATCTCGTGACAAGCCGGTAGATTACCGCGCTTGGAATTTTCCATACTGAATCATTTCAGCATGGTGTCGATGTACCTGGACTGTGAGAGTCCCAGTATCCTCTTGGATCTGTCACGATAGATCCGGATCCCCAGAATGTATGAGGCATCACCCAGGTCTTTCATGGAGAACCTGTGTGACAAGAACCCCTTGACAGATTGTATCATAGGAATGTCACTTCCTATTAAGAGAATGTCATCCACGTATAAAACGAGGAATACTACAGTTCTCGCTACAAATCTACTATAGATGCATGGTTCATCTGGATTTTTGATAAAGCCAAATTCCTTGACCGTCTCATCAAAACAGATGTTCCAACTCCGCGATGCCTGCTTTAGTCCATAGATGGACTTAAGCAACTTGCACACCTTTCCACTGCTCCCACTCTGAATGAAACCCTCTGGCTGGTCCATATAAACACACTCCTCTAAATTTCCATTTAGAAAAGCGGTCTTTACGTCCATCTTCCAAATCTCATAATCGTGGAAGGCAGCAATGGCAAGAAGGATTCGAATGGATTTCAGCATAGCTACTGGAGAAAAGGTCTCGTCATAGTCCAAACCAGGTCTTTGACGAAAACCCTTTGCAACCAATCTAGCTTTATAGGTCTCAACCTGTCCATCTACACCAATCTTCCTTTTGAAGAGCCACTTGCATCCTACGGGTTTTACCCCATCTGGAGCAACGTCCAACGTCCATACTTTGTTGGTGTACTTGGACCCCATTTCGGTCCGCATTGCATCCAGCCATTTTAACGAGTCAACGCTCTGAATGGCCTGCTGGAAGCTAGTCGGCTCATCATAATCTATGATGCAATCCTCTCTATCCCCGTCTATGAGAAAACCGTAGTATCTCTCGGGCGGATGAGACTGCCTACTACTTCTGCGGAGCGGCGTTGGAATGTCCTGATCCTTCGAACCCTCTGGTTCTACTAAGCTTTCAGTAATAGCTCGTGGTTCTGGAATTTCTTCCAGTTCTATTGCGTTCCCACTTATCTGATTTTCCAAAAATTCAGTTTCCAAGTAGTAGGCATGACGAGAAACATAAATCTTTTGTTCCTCTTCGCAATAGAAAAAATATCCCTTGGAGTTCTTTGGATATCCCACAAACTTGCACTGTACTGAGCGTGCCTCGAGCTTGACCGCATGCTGCTTTTTGACAAAAGCTGGACATCCCCATGTCTTAATGTGATTAAGATAGGGTCTCTTCCCACACCACATCTCATATGGTGTAGTAGGCACAGTCTTAGTTGGAACTCGGTTCAAAAGGTATGCAGCTGATTCTAGTGCATATCCCCAAAATGATCGCGGTAACTCAGCGTTACTCATCATGGACCGTACCATATCCAATAGGGTTCGGTTCCGTCTTTCCGATACACCGTTATGTTGCAGAGTGTATGGAGGAGTAAGCTGAGAGAGAATTCCGTTCTCTTTTAAATAGTCCAGGAACTCGGCACTCAAGTATTCACCACCTCGATCCGATCTTAGAATCTTGATACTTTTGCCGGTTTGTTTTTCTACTTCATTTTTATATTCCTGGAATTTTCCAAAAGCTTCGGACTTATGTTTCATTAAGAAGACATAACCGTACCTTGAAAAGTCATCCGTAAAAATAATGAAATAAGAATAACCGCTTCGCGCATGTGTAGACATTGGACCGCACACGTCGCTGTGTACGAGTCCCAAGAGCTCGCTCGCTCTTACTCCGTGTTCAGTGAACGGAGTCTTTGTCATCTTTCCTTTGAGACAAGATTGACAAGTGTCATACGATTGATATTCGAACGGATTCAAATATCCTTCTGTATGTAACCTCGTCAACCTTCTCTCATTGATGTGACCCAGTCTACAATGCCATAAGAAAGTCTGATTTATTTCCGGAGACTTTCTTTTGTGTGTATTCTGGACATTGAAAATCTGTGGTTGGTTTAATACGTATATACCATAGCTTAATGTACCTGACCCAATCAGAACTTGATTAAGGTGAATGTTTACAACATTACTTACAAACGCAAATTCATAACCTTCTTTAGAAATCAAAGATACAGAAATGATATTACAAGTTGCGTTGGGTACAAAAAAGCAATTACGTAAAACCAAAACATGTCCATCTGACATTCCCAGGTGATAGTCCCCCACAGCCTTTGCATCCATGCTAGCTCCGTTTGCAACTTTGAAGGTCATGTCACCTGCCTTTAAAACCCTACGGTTTCTCAACACCTGCAAAGAATTACAGATATGAGATCCTGATCCGGTATCCAATACCCAGGAAGTAGAGTTTATTGATAGACAGTTTTCAATAACATACACACCTGAAGCTGAAGCCGCAACTTGCTTCAGTTCCTTTGTCCTGGCTTTCCAAGCCCTGCAATCTTTCTTCCAGTGACCACTCTTATGACAGAAAAATCACTCTTCCTTCCCTATAAGCTTCCCCGCTATCTTTGTTGCTTTTGCTTTTCCCTTCGTATCCACTTTACTAACACCGCCCCTTGGTTTGGCGGAGGCTTTCTTCTTCTTTCCCTTGGCTTTCGCCTTGGACCTAGAAGATGAAGATCCTCCTACAAACAAAGTGGATATTTCCCTACCTTTCTGTAGAGTTCCCTCTGCACTCCTCAGCATGTTGAGGAGTTCTGAAAGTTCAACTTCTTTTTCTTGTAAGTTGAAGTTCAGGATAAATTGGGCGTAAGTGGAAGGAAGGGACTGGAGAATCAAGTCCGTTTAGAGCTCGTTCTCTAACGTGGTCCCAAGTTCCGCGAGCTCCTCAATGAAGCCAATCATCTTAAGCACGTGTTCCGCTACCGATGATCCGATGGCCAACCTTTCCGAAAATAACTTCTTCGACACTTCGTATCTTGCGATACGAGATTGCTCTCCATACAGTTCTTTTGTATGGAGAAATATGGATTCGAGGTCCATATTCTCGTGCCTCCTCTGATGTTCGTTGTCCATAGAGGCAAGCACGAGGCACCTGGCCTTCGCGCAATCGATCTCCCAAGTCTTACGGATTTCCTTATCCGCGACGCTGGAGGTGGGACCTGGGACAGGGGGAGCTTTGGTGGTAAGGAGATACCCCAACTTGTCATAAGTGATTGCCATTTTGACATTCCTGAGCCAATCTTTATAATTTGGCCCTGTCAGTATGTTTTTATCTAGAAGTAACTTAAGTCCAGTCATGTCGATTGGTCGCTGCAATTAGGAGAGAGAGAAGAAACACTCAGCATGATGCTCTTGCTAGTTTAGAGTGGTTTTTAGTTTGTCTAAACAGGATGGCTCCCACTGTCTCTCGAATCCCTCCTCAAACCAAAAAGGAAGAATTAGTCAGGATCAATCTCACCGTACAATTCTTGCTTAACCGTTCGGCCAGGCTGGTGTCGGTACTTCGAGGGAGGTTTTCCAACGCTTTCGCGAAGTTCCTTAATTAAATAACCTCTTTTCCCTGTGGGCGTAGCCCTGCTAATTGTTAGTGTATATGCCCTAGAGGCCATTACTGTATCATACTAGTTTGTATATTACTTAATGGAAGCTTGGGATATTCACCTTGTATATACAATCTTGCTCAAAATAGTAGTATGCTACTTGGTTTGTTTCTACTTCAATGTGTACATGTGTTTATCTTTGTATATCGCCTATACACATTAGTGGAGCCCTTAGGATCTTTGCTTGATTACCAGCGATGTGATGGCCGTCACACTAGTGGGGCTGGGTAATCTATAAGCACATCCTTATGCAGGTCCCTGGTCGCAGGACTATCGAGACAGGGCATCGATACTCCGGAGTAGACCAGCGCATGCGCTTCTCATCCCAGTGTGGGAGACGGTCTGTCCCACAGCCGTCAGTACGTCGTACTTGAGATAGTATGCGGGTGCCCGTTAGGTTACGGGTACACTAGACAGGACTCGTCGGGAACTGACTAGTTGGTATTATACCTATCGTCAGTTATCAGTTCCCAGGTGACATGAGTACAGCTTAGTCCGCTGACTTGACACTGTCACTTCGCCTCGGGTGTGTTCCCACTGTACTTTGATCACTACCCTACCACGGCTCAAAGGAGTCGTGCAAACAGGTGGTGGTTGGGTGCAGTCCCGAAGCACTTGGAGGCAGTGACGGTTAGACAGGATTCGTCTCTCCCGGTATTGGGGGTTGACATCGCGCTGTGTCTAGGAGAGCCATTACACGAGTAGTCCCTGGCCAGGGCAAACGAGATATACTGGTAGGTTTCCAGTGTTATCTAAGGGTGTTTTGGGCTTCGCTCCGGCACGACTTGTACCGCTATTGGGGGACTGACGTTTACCGCCCCCTAGCCCGCCATGCGATGTATCAGACGAACAGACCGGACTGTACGAAGAATGTCACACTCAGGCTCAGTAGGAGTTCAGATGGGTTTCGCCTCGTCGGTCTTCTTATCGGCATTACCTGGGGACCGTTACGCACAGCTAGTGCCGCTTGCGGTCTGTGGTTAAACCCACTGCCAGCGTAATGTCGAGTCTTTAGAGTCCCACACAGAAAGCTTTTCGCCTTTAGGCAAAAGAGTAGAGGTCGCATGGTATTGCGACAGGTCGCATGGTTTTGCGACAGGGTTCGGTCACATCCGTGCACTTGTGCACGTACAGTGTCCGGACAGTTTACACTAGTGGGCTTTGGTTTAAGCCAGATCCTAGTGTACCTTATGGGATTGGATTTATCCAGTTTGCATTCGTGTTCCTCGGAACGCGGATGCGGGTGTGTATGCACAGTTGACAGGGAGGCACAGACAGCGGATTCTCATTAGGGTTGTTGACAGTTGACCGTTGACTTTTTGACTTTTTGCTCAACCCTAATGAGAATATGATATGTGATTAACTATTATATTAATTAAGTATTATGGTGACTTGGTTGTTGACTTTTGTTGACTTTGTTGACTTGTTGACTTTGTTGACCGGTTGACTAGGCTTGACTAGTTGACCATCATGATAACCATGGCTATCATTTCATGCCAAAGACTTTTACTTGCTTGCTCATTTGAGTAAAATGAGTGCATGACATGATAAGGTTATGGTTGCTTCAACCATCACATAAGACTTTTATTGATATGATGAGTTATGATTACTTTGGATTATGAGAGGGTGAGAGACAAAAGAGAGCCTCATTCTTTCTTGCTCATTCTCTCTCTTTTTCTTGAGCTCTCCATTTTGCTCTCACCCTCTTGCTCTTGCTCCCTCTCTTTAATCTATGGTTCATATCTCTCATGAGTTGAGAATCAAGAACCATAGATAAAATCCCATTCTAAATCTTCTCTACTCATTCTAGTTCAATAGGTTTAGCAAACCAAGTGAACTAGTTTCTTCAAAGAACGAAGAAGGAGCTAAAGGTTGGAGCTTTCAAGTGGATCTATCTTCGGCGTACGGAGACGACGAGAAGGAGCCATCGGACCACCACCGGAGCTTTAAGACGAAGGAGTTCAAGACAAGCTAGGTATAACCCCCTAACCGAGTAGCTAGAAACTCTTAGTTAGGATGTTAGATAGAAGTTTAACCAAGATCCGGGTTATAGGTCCATGTTACCACCTCCGTAAAAATTATTATTTACCAAATTCCGCATTCCCGAAAGTACCGGGAGAGGTAGCATGGACTTACAGTGGTATCAGAGCCTAGTTAAACTCTATCTAGCATGTTAGCAAGTAACTAGAAGATCGATCAACGAAAAAGTCCCGAAACAAACCCCAAGAATTTCAAGTTTCTGTCAAATTTTTTACTGTTCAAAAGTTGATTATTTTAACACCTAAAATCGGCTCAGGCTTTTCTGTGAATAACCACCAAAGATGGACCCACGACCAAGTCAAAGCGCCGCGGAAGCGCGGCGGGAGCACTCTCCCGCCGCGGATCCGCGGCCGAGTTGACTCGGCCGTGGTCAATCTTTGGTGCAGTGTTATTCTGGGGGTATTTAGGGATTTTTGGAATATATATTTTCTGCCCAGATTTTCCAGAACGAAAATTTCCTTTTTGGGGTCCCGAAAATCCGTATTTTTGATCGAACTTCTAAAAGACTTAAGCTAACAGGTTTTTCTGTAATGTGATATTTGTATTGAACGTCTACTAATCGCTATATGTCGATTAGTGGGGGTTATACAAATCTGTGATCTGTAATGTGCTGGAATGTGTATATAAATATGTTGGATTGTCGCGGGTGAATAGCCGGGGGTTGTGAGACAAGAGTTTTCTTTTCTTTCAATTCATGTACAATTTGTAAATTGATGTAATAATTATTTGTATGGCCGCACAACCGGGTCGGGGTTGTAGCCGTCATTGTATAATTTCTTTTTACTGTTTTTGCTCCTAGGATAGACCCATGGAGGGGGTGCACAAACTACCGGGTATGCCGAAGTGTCGAGTGGCCTACTCATGGAGATGAGGGAGGTTACTACGCTTCGGGTACTTGGCGGGTAGTTTGCCGCACCCGTAGGGGTCTTGGGTGGGGTATTGGCTATTCACCGCGACCGTGTAATCTGTTTTTGTTACAGGCTCGTACAAATTACAGATTCCTAGTATATCCAATGTATTTATCTGTGATCTGAAATGTTTATCATTGCAGTATATCTATATATGATATTATTTAGGCGTTGCTTATGTTTTACAGACGCGCTAGCCCAGCCCCCGCTCTGTCGTTAGTTAAGTAACCTAACGGGTAATGACGGGGCCCAGTGGCGAATGCGAATGGCATAAGCGTACGTCATATTTTGGTTGTTTTCTGCAATGGTAGGATTAAATGATGGGACGCATTAAAAGAACTAATGCAAGAATATCACGCATTAAAAGAACTAATGCAAGAAAATAAACCAAGTAAAAGTCGTTGGAACACTTTCGAAAACCACTCGGTTCTTTTCAAAACAAACTTTTAAAATACGGAGTTTGAGCCACTCCATTTAAAAGCTATCTCGTTCCATCGACTAAATCAAGTTCACTACGTTCACGGTTTCGCCAAAACCATTCGTAGCCCTCCGTCGTTTCATATAAATATTCAACAGTATTCAAGCTGTGTTTGTTGGCCTTAGTCAAGGCACAGTGATTGGTAGCTGGTGGATACTCATATGTTGCATAGATAGATGCGTTGGTTTGGGACAGCCGTATTACTTTGTTGGCCATAGTCAAGGGTATATACGGATGGGTTCAAATTAACCTGGACAACGACGGGTAGAACTTGACATGTGACTTATGATTTGTTGGCCTTAGTCAAGGTCATAAGAGCATGGGGCAAAAATCCACATCGGGAGTTTCAAAAGAACTGAAACTTGCTAGCATTGCATACCATTTGGAGTGTGATGATTCTGGTAGGATTCCTTCAGTTTCGTCACACGATGATATTTGGATCCCGATCCTACTGTGAGTATATGCTACTCCTCGGGAAATTTCTCACTAAACGATCAATGCTATAAACCTAGTAGGTACCGAGAAAGGTGTTAGCGGGGCTACGCCCCCAGGGAAAAGAGGTTCTTTAATTAAGGAACTTCGCGAAAGCGTTGGAAAACCTCCCTCGAAGTACCGACACCGGCCTGGCTGAACGGTTAAGCAAGTATTGTGCGGTGGGATTAATCCCGACTAATTCTTCCTTTGTGGTTTGAGGAGGGATTCGAGAAACAGTGGGAGCCATCCTGTTTAGACAAATTAAAAACCACTCTAAACTTGCAAGAGCATCATGCTGAGTGTCTTCTTCTATCTCTCTTAAATTGCAGCGACCCTGTGACCGCACCTAGGTTACATCTAGATAAAAATATGACTGAACCTGGCTGTTATGACTGGGAAAGGTCTGTCCAGATGTCCATTGCCCATGACAAGCTGGGACACCTCTTAACTAATCAAATCCCTGCTGTCTCAGGTCCAGTTTCCCCTGTCACGGATGTTCACATCCGCAGGACATCGGAAAAGGATTGTGCGAAAGCCAAGTGCCTCGTGTTAGCCTCAGTTAATGGTGCAAACCAGAGGCAGCACGAGAAGATGGACTCAGTTTCTATCTTCCTCCATAACAAAGTTTTATATGGAGAGCAATCTCGTATCGCAAGATATGAGACCTCGAACGAATTGCTTCAAGCGAGGTTGGCTGTCGGGTCATCTGTAGGGGGCAACGTCCTTACAGAGACCAGCTATTTTAAGCTCACGGACCTGGAGACCACGTTGAAGAATGGGTCAAGTACTGACCTACTTCTACAGTCCCTGCCCTCCGCTTATACCCTGAAAGAAACCAGGGAAGAAGAAGGAAAAGGAAGGGCAGAAGTTTCGGGACTGGATATGATTAAAGAGGGATGTTCCTATTGTAACGGGAATGAACTATGGCAGAGAGATTGCAGGGCTTGTATAGCCAGTAGCCAGAATTCGAAGCATGTTGTGGCTTCAGCTTCGAGTGTGTTTGTAATTGAGAACTGTTTGTCAGTTAACCCTACTTCCTGGGTATTGGATACCGGATCAGGATCTCATATCTGTAATTCGTTACAGGGTTTGAGAAACCGTAGGGTTATCAGGAAAGGTGATATGACTCTCAGGGTTGCTAACGGAATGAGCATGGATGCTGTATCCGTAGGGGAATATCACCTAGGACTGACAACTGGGCAGATATTGATTCTGCGTGACTGTTTGTATGTACCAGGTGCGACTTGTAATATCATATCTGTATCCTTACTTTCTAAGGAAGGATATGATTTTGCTTTTGTAAGCGATGTAGTAAACATCCACCTAAATCAAGCATTGATTGGGTCAGGTACATTAAATAACGGTATATACGTATTGAATCAAGCTCAGATATTCAGTGTCCAGAACACACTTAAAAGAAAGTCTCCAGAATTAAATCAGGCTTTCTTATGGCATTGTAGACTGGGTCACATCAATGAGACACGGTTGACTAAGTTACATAAAGAAGGATACTTGGATCCGTTCGAGTACCAGTCTTATGCCACTTGTGAATCTTGTCTCATGGGAAAGATGACAAAGACTCCGTTCACTGGACACGGAGTAAGAGCGAGCGAGCTCTTGGGACTTATACACAGTGACGTGTGTGGTCCAATGTCTACACATGCGCGAAGCGGTTATTCATACTTCATTACTTTCACAGATGATTTCTCTAGGTTTGGACATGTCTTCTTAATGAAGCACAAATCCGAGGCCTTTGAGAAATTTCGAGAATATAAGAATGAAGTAGAAAAAAAAACAGGCAAAAGTATCAAGATCCTAAGATCGGATCGAGGTGGTGAATACTTGAGTGCCGAGTTTCTGGACTACTTAAAAGAGAATGGAATTCTCTCTCAGCGTACTCCTCCATACACACCACAACACAACGGTGTATCGGAAAGAAGGAATCGAACCCTATTAGACATGGTTCGTTCCATGATGAGTAAGGCTGAGTTACCGCGATCTTTCTGGGGTTATGCACTGGAAACAGCTGCACATCTCTTGAACCAAGTTCCTACTAAGACAGTGCCTACCACACCATATCAGATGTGGAGTGGGAAGAAACCCTGTCTTAAATCCTTTAAGACATGGGGATGTCCGGCTTTTGTAAAAAAGCAGCATGCGGACAAGCTCGAGGCACGCTCAGTACAGTGCAAGTTAGTGGGATACCCAAAGAACTCCAAGGGGTATCTTTTCTATTACGCAGAGGAGCAAAAAGTCCTTGTTTCTCGTCATGCCCGCTTCTTGGAAACTGAGTTTTTAGAAAATCAGATAAGTGGGAGCGCAATAGAACTGGAAGAAATTCCAGAGCCACAAGCTGTTACTGAAACCTTAGTAGAACCAGAAGGTTCAGGGGAACCGGACATTCCTACGCCGCTCCGCAGGAGTAGTAGGCAGTCTCATCCGCCCGAGAGATACTACGGTTTTCTCATAGACGGGGATAGAGAGGATTGCATCATATATTATGATGAGCCTGCTAGCTTCCAGCAAGCCATTCAGAGCGGTGACTCGGTAAAATGGCTGGATGCAATGCGGACCGAGATGGAGTCCATGTACACCAACAAAGTTTGGACTTTGGACTTTGCTCCAGAAGGGGTAAAACCCGTAGGCTGCAAATGGATCTTCAGAAAGAAGATTGGTGTAGATGGGCAGGTTGAAACCTATAAAGCTAGGCTCGTTGCAAAGGGCTTTCGTCAAAGACCTGGTTTGGACTATGACGAGACCTTTTCTCCGGTAGCCATGCTTAAATCCATTCGGATCCTTCTTGCCATTGCTGCCTTCCACGATTATGAGATCTGGCAGATGGACGTAAAGACGGCTTTCCTAAATGGAAATTTGGAAGAGTGCGTCTATATGGATCAGCCAGAAGGATTCAATCAGAGTGGGAGCAGCAGTAAAGTGTGCAAGTTGCTCAAGTCCATCTATGGACTTAAGCAGGCATCGCGGAGTTGGAACATCTGCTTTGATGATACTGTCAAAGAATTCGACTTTGTCAAATACCCAGATGAACCATGCATTTACAGTAAGATTGTAGGGAGAAATGTGGTATTCCTCGTCTTGTACGTCGATGACATTCTCCTAATAGGAAATGATATTCCTATGCTACAGTCAGTCAAAGGATTCTTGTCACAGAGGTTCTCCATGAAGGACCTGGGCGATGCCAACTACATTCTGGGGATCCAGATCTATCGTGATAGATCTAAGAGGATGTTGGGACTTTCACAGTCAAGGTACATCGACACCATACTGAAACGATTCAGTATGGAAGATTCCAAGCGCGGTAATCTACCGGCTTGTCACGGAATCACCCTCTCCAAAGAGATGTCTCCCAAGACTGATTTGGAAAGGGCTCGCATGTCATCAATACCCTACGCATCTGCGGTAGGCTCTATTATGTATGCGATGTTATGTACCAGACCAGATGTAGCATACGCATTGAGCGTTGTAAGCAGGTATCAGTCGGACCCAGGGGAGAAACACTGGATAGCAGTAAAGAACATTCTCAAGTACCCGAGAAGGACTAAGGAGATGTTCTTGGTGTATGGCGGAAAAGACCTCCAGATTGAGGCCTTTGCTGACTCCAGCTTCCAGAGTGACAAGGATGACTCCAAGTCCATGTCGGGTTATGTCTTTACCCTCAATGGAGGGGCGGTTTGCTGGAAGAGTTCCAAGCAGGAAACCGTTGCTGACTCAACCATGGAAGCGGAGTACATAGCTGCTTGCGATGCCGCAAAGGAAGCTGTCTGGATGAAGAAGTTCCTCACGGAACTTCAGGTGGTTCCTACCAGTGTTGATCCAATACCGCTGTATTGTGATAGCAACGGCGCTATAGCTTTAGCGAAGGAACCCAGGTCCCATCAGAAGTCCAGGCGCATTTTGAGGCGGTTCCACCTGATCAGGGAGATCATTGATCGCCAGGAGATCGAGGTAAAGAGAGTAAAATCAGAAGATAACACTGCAGATCCATTCACCAAGGCCCTGCCCCAGACTCAGTTCGAGCGGCTGATCGAGATGATAGGTCTTCGATACGCCAGTACATGGCCTTAGTGCAAGTGGGAGATTGCTAGTGTATATGCCCTAGAGGTCATTACTGTATCATACTAGTTTGTATATTACTTAATGGAAGCTTGGGATATTCACCTTGTATATACAATCTTGCTCAAAATAGTAGTATGCTACTTGGTTTGTTTCTACTTCAATGTGTACATGTGTTTATCTTTGTATATCGCCTATACACATTAGTGGAGCCCTTAGGATCTTTGCTTGATTACCAGCGATGTGATGGCCGTCACACTAGTGGGGCTGGGTAATCTATAAGCACATCCTTATGCAGGTCCCTGGTCGCAGGACTATCGAGACAGGGCATCGATACTCCGGAGTAGACCAGCGCATGCGCTTCTCATCCCAGTATGGGAGACGGTCTGTCCCACAGCCGTCAGTACGTCGTACTTGAGATAGTATGCGGGTGCCCGTTAGGTTACGGGTACACTGGACAGGACTCGTCGGGAACTGACTAGTTGGTATTATACCTATCGTCAGTTATCAGTTCCCAGGTGACATGAGTACAGCTTAGTCCGCTGACTTGATACTGTCACTTCGCCTCGGGTGTGTTCCTACTGTACTTTGATCACTACCCTACCACGGCTCAAAGGAGTCGTGCAAACAGGTGGTGGTTGGGTGCAGTCCCGAATCACTTGGAGGCAGTGACGGTTAGACAGGATTCGTCTCTCCCGGTATTGGGGGTTGACATCGCGCTGTGTCTAGGAGAGCCATTACACGAGTAGTCCCTGGCCAGGGCAAACGAGATATACTGGTAGGTTTCCAGTGTTATCTCAGGGTGTTTTGGGCTTCGCTCCGGCACGACTTGTACCGCTATTGGGGGACTGACGTTTACCGCCCCCTAGGCCCGCCATGCGATGTATCAGACGAACAGACCGGACTGTACGGAGAATGTCACACTCAGGCTCAGTAGGAGTTCAGATGGTTTTCGCCTCGTCGGTCTTCTTATCGGCATTACCTGGGGACCGTTACGCACAGCTAGTGCCGCTTGCGGTCTGTGGTTAAACCCACTGCCAGCGTAATGTCGAGTCTTTAGAGTCCCACACAGAAAGCTTTTCGCCTTTAGGCAAAAGAGTAGAGGTCGCATGGTATTGCGACAGGTCGCATGGTTTTGCGACAGGGTTCGGTCACATCCGTGCACTTGTGCACGTACAGTGTCCGGAAAGTTTACACTAGTGGGCTTTGGTTTAAGCCAGATCCTAGTGTACCTTATGGGATTGGATTTATCCAGGTTGCATTCGTGTTCCTCGGAACGCGGATGCGGGTGTGTATGCACAGTTGACAGGGAGGCACAGACAACGGATTCTCATTAGGGTTGTTGACAGTTGACCGTTGACTTTTTGACTTTTTGCTCAACCCTAATGAGAATATGATATGTGATTAACTATTATATTAATTAAGTATTATGGTGACTTGGTTGTTGACTTTTGTTGACTTGTTGACTTTTGTTGACTTGTTGACTTTTGTTGACTTGTTGACTTTTGTTGACTTGTTGACTTTTGTTGACTTGTTGACCGGTTGACTAGGCTTGACTAGTTGACCATCATGATAACCATGGCTATCATTTCATGCCAAAGACTTTTACTTGCTTGCTCATTTGAGTAAAATGAGTGCATGACATGATAAGGTTATGGTTGCTTCAACAATCACATAAGACTTTTATTGATATGATGAGTTATGATTACTTTGGATTATGAGAGGGTGAGAGACAAAAGAGAGCCTCATTCTTTCTTGCTCATTCTCTCTCTTGTTCTTGAGCTCTCCATTTTGCTCTCACCCTCTTGCTCTTGCTCCCTCTCTTTAATCTATGGTTCATATCTCTCATGAGTTGAGAATCAAGAACCATAGATAAAATCCCATTCTAAATCTTCCCTACTCATTCTAGTTCAATAGGTTTAGCAAACCAAGTGAACTAGTTTCTTCAAAGAACGAAGAAGGAGTTAAAGGTTGGAGCTTTCAAGTGGATCTATCTTCGGCGTACGGAGACGACGAGAAGGAGCCATCGGACCACCACCGGAGCTTGAAGACGAAGGAGTTCACGACAAGCTAGGTATAACCCCCTAACCGAGTAGCTAGAAACTCTTAGTTAGGATGTTAGATAGAAGTTTAACCAAGATCCGGGTTATAGGTCCATGTTACCACCTCCGTAAAAATTGTTATTTACCAAATTCCGCATTCCCGAAAGTACCGGGAGAGTTAGCATGGACTTACACTAATACCTTTCTAGACACCTACTTGGTTTATAGCATTGATCGTTAAGTGAGAAATTTCCCGAGGAGTAGCATATACTCACAGTAGGATCGGGATCCAAATATCATCGCATGACGAAACTGAAGGAATCCTACCAGAATCATCACACTCCAAATGGTATGCAACACTAGCAAGTTTCAGTTCTTTTGAAACTCCCGATGTGGATTTTTGCCCCATGCTCTTATGACCTTGACTTTGGCCGACAAATCATAAGTCACATGTCAAGTTCTACCCGTCATTCTCCAGGTTAATTTGAGCCCACCCGCACATACCCTTGACTTTGGCCAACAAGGTAGAACGACTGCCCTAAACCAACACATTTATCTATGCTGCACATGAATAGCCAATAGCTACCAATCACTATGCCTTGACTTTGGACAACAAACATAGATTGAATACTATTGACCATCCATGTGAAACGACGGAGGGCTACGAATGGTTTTGGCGGAATCGTGAACGTAGTGAACTTGATATAATCGATGGAACGAGAAAGCTTTCAAAAGGAGTGGTTCATGCTCCGCATTTAAAAGTTTGGTTTTGAAAAGAACCGAGTGGTTTTCAAAGTGTTCCAACGACTTTTACTTGGTTTATTTTTCTTTGCATTAGTTCTTTTAATGCGTATTTTTCTTGCATTAGTTCTTTTAATGCGTCCCATCATTTAATCCTACCATTGCAGAAAACAACCAAAATATGACGTACGCTTATGCCATTCGCATTCGCCACGGGGCCCCGTCATTACCCGTTAGGTTACTTAACTAACGACAGAGCGGGGGATAGGCTAGCGCGGCTGTAAAACATAAGCAACGCCTAAATAATATCATATATAGATATATTGCAATGATAGCCATTTCAGATCACAGATGAACACATTGGATATACTAGGAACCCACAATTCGTACGAGCCTGTAACGAAAAGCAGATTACACGGTCGCGGTGAATAGCCAATACCCCACCCAAGACCCCTACGGGTGCGGCAAACTACCCGCCAAGTACCCGAAGCGCAGCAACCTCCCTCAACACCGTGAGTAGGCCACTCGGCACTTCGGGATACCCGGTAGTTTGTGCACCCCCTCCATGGGTCTATCCTAGGAGCACAAACAGTAAAAAGAAATTATACAATGACGGCTACAACCCCGACCCGGTTGTGCGGCCATATAAATAATATTACATCAATTTACAAATTTACATGAATTGAAAGAAAAGAAAACTCTCATCTCACAACCCCCGGCTATTCACCCGCGACAATCCAATGAATTCATATACACATACCAGCAACATTATGTTAGTTATATGTATGCCCTAGAGGCCATTACTGTACATTGGATGTATATTGTAGTGGATGCTGGGACGTATATAGGGAGGACTTTCTTGCTCGACATGATAGTATGCTATCTGGTTGATCTTTACCTTAACGTGTACGTTGATTGTCTCTCTGTTACATGTTGGTAAAGCCCTTAGGATGTGTACTTGACTACCTGGACTATGATGCGGATCATACAAGTGGGGACATGGTAGTCCATAAGTACATCCTTCAAAGTCCCTAGTCGTGGGTGTATCGAGACGGGGCATCGATATACCAGAGTAGACTAGCGTATACCTTCTCGACCCATACAGATGGGCGATGGATGATCCTATATCCATTGGTGTTTGACATCAGAGATGATATACGGGTGCTCAGTAGAGACTGGGTACACTGGACGGACTCGCCGAGAACTCCCAGATGGTAATATACCTCACGTCAGATGGCAGTTCTCTGGTGACACTGGTACAGAGTAGTCTGTTGACTCGAGATCGTCATAGAGTCTTGTGTGGTTCCCACTGTGCTTTGATTTCCACCTTACCACGTCCAAGAGGGCGTGCAAAACGGTGGTTTTTGGGTACAGTCCCGAATCACATGGAGGCGATGAGCGATAGGAGGGGATTCGTCTCTCCCGGTATAGGGAGTTGATGTTGCGCTGTGTTCGATTGGCTATAACAGGAAATCCCTGGCCAGGGTTGCTGAGATTTACTGGTAAGTGTTACGTGTAGTTTCTCGAATTGTTATAGACCTCATATCGACACGACTTATCGAGCTATTGGGGTCTGACGTTTACCACCCCTAGGGAAGATATGCGACATATCAGACGATCAGATCGGACTGTACGGTAGTGTTACTGGTTGGATTCACTGGAGTGTGAGCGGGCTTGCTCGTCGATCTTCAGATCGCTCAATACCCGGGTGGCCGTTACGTTTAGCAGACCGCTTGCGGCTTGTGGGTGCTTGATATGATCATCATCTGCTGCCGGCGTATTGACGAGTCTTTAGAGTCCTACACAGAGGTTTCCTGGCTCAAGCGAAATGAAATAGGAGCGCATATGAGATATGTGCGGGACCGAGAATAATGCGTGTATGTGATACCGTATTCTATTCTCGCGATGAATGTGTCGAATGGTTGTATGCGATATAACCTAGTTATCGAATCAAGGATTGATTCGATAAATCGATACATTGTATACTAGTCGGTTGTGTGCGACATGACCGGATCATTGTGTCAAGTGTTGATTTAATGATTTAATGCATAATTATATATTTGATATATTACTTTGCATTAACTAGTATTGGTTCACTTAAGATGGATTTTCTCACTCGGATGTGCACATTGTATATACGATATAATATTGTGCACTAGTTTGTATCATGTTTGATGATGCATGCTAAATTGGCTAAGTGTAAAGATTAAACCATGGTTGTGTAATGGTTAAGGTTTTGTTTTTACTTATTCATTTATTTATTTCATTTATTCTTTTTGGAAAATAAAATGCATAAAGAGAAAATGGTGGCTTTCATTTGTTTCTTTCATGAAGATTCATGAAGGTTTGACTAAGTCACCATTTTGTCTCATGCTTAACCCTAACCACTCCATTTAACCATAGTCCACTCTCTACACCTAACTATGGTTTTGTTTATGATAAGTTGTGATTTTCTATTCTAATTTAATTAACTTATCATATTCATTATCTTCTTCTTCTTCTTCATCTTCAATGAAGAAACCTCCACTTCATCAATGGTGATTGATGAAAATGAGTGAGAAATCCAATTCTAAAGTCTACCCAATTCCTATTTCTTCATCCTCTACCTCTTGCCAAGTAGTAGAGTGTGTTTCCTTCACAAGTTTTCAAGGCTCGGTGAAGGTGGAGCTTGATCTAGTGATGCCTCGACGTAGATCAGCTTCGGCACGTTGTCGATGACCTAGCCCGGTCTTTTCTCCGATGAAACCACCGTGAGAGTCATGGTTCGATTTGGACAGCTGAGAGAACTTCATTGCGGAGCCGTGGAGGTGGAGCACCGGATCTACAAAGGTTGTATTTCCGTTTAACTTATAGTTAAGTGTTAACTAGTTCTTTTTCGCCTAGACATCTAGCTAACGATCCGTAGTCTAGGGTTTTTCGGCACCGTAATTTTTGAAACGGGCATGGTTGATGCCTTGTGAGACCCCTTGAGTGTGCTTAGGAACCCTACAGTGGTATCAGAGCCAAGCTAGAGCCTTAGGCGATGTTTGGACGGAGTTTGAAGTCCGATCGACCAGAAACCCCAACTCAAAATGGCTCTCTGGACTTTTTCTAAAAACATGGATTTTTCAGTATTAAAAATATGTAGAAATATCAGCAGGAATATCTAAGAGTTACTGTAAATTTCGATACCCTAATTCCATTAAAGCGCCGCGTTTCCGCGGCACGAGCATGGCTCGTGCGGCGGATCCACGGCCTGTTTGTCGTGTTATGAGTTGAAGTTCGCACAGTAACTCCTATTTACCAGTGCTGGTTTTCCTGGGTATTTTTAATATTTTTTTCCAGAGTTTTAATTTTCAGGGTTGTTTTGGGGATTCGAATGTTCGATCGGATTATCAAATCTTGTCTGTGTGGCTTTCCGGATAATTTTTTGAATATGTTAAAAAGTTCGACCGGATATAAATACCCAATTTTTCCCCTGTCGGGAAATTTCCAAGTGTTGGATCTTTCCGTAGTTTAACGACGTTCTAAGTAGTGCAAGTAACGCAATGGACCCTCTAGAAGACAACAAACCTTAACTCGATTATGTGACCGTCTTGAACTGCCCTTTGAACCTTCGGGTTTGGGGCAGTACGGCGTGCCACATGTGAGGCGTTGGCTTGACCCTTCTACGGCTGGACCGTTGGTACTGAGGTACGAACTGAATGTTTTTAGACTTATTTCATGTGTTGATCTGTATCGGGAAAACTTGGATGTTTGACTGTTCGATCGGAAAGTTTAACATTTTCTATTTATCCGGAATGTGATATAATAATTGGAATTCACAAATAGTTATTAGATAACTGAATGAATGTTATAAACATAGCAGTTTAGTCTCACTTGATCGGTTGCCACGGAATTTTGATGTGATCAAAAGTCCGTCGCAATCACGTAGTGTACGCGGATACTCGCCGGGTAAACTTAATAGACAACCTCACTCCATAACCCCGACCAAGTGACTGTAGGAGAACCCCGTCGCCGAAAGCATCCGTTCGGGTGCTCGCGGTGGCGGTGTTCCGCCTTGGTGCACTTCGTCGACGGTATCGGGGGTGCGGCCGTCTACTGAAGTTTGCGACGAGCATTCGATCAGGATGTCGGGAATCCTGTTGAATTGCCCGACTTAATGTTGAAAAGAGTTTTCGATAATGAGACTAAAATGCGGGGTTTATAATTGTTAGGCATGCGATGTCTAAGTAATTCATTTGGTCAGGCATGCGATGTCTGAGGTGGTTGCGGATTCCAACTGTTGTAGTTTTACACTTTCTTTTCTGTGACCGTAAGTGTAATATGTGATATCGCCGGTTTCGTTGCTATATGTCAACGACAATTGGGATGCGCATATTTACTTACGTTGATGACATGTGATGTTATGTGTTGCTGGATATGTTATATTGGATCGTCGTGTTTGAATAGCCGGGTTTTTTTTATGTGAGATGAGTGTTTTTCATTTTCATTCATGTAAAAACTTATATGTAATATTCTTTTATTGGGGCACTTCCAGGTTGCGGAAGTTGTCACCCTTTGTATATTATTTACTTTTCCGCACTAGGATAGACCCAAGGAGGAGAGCACAAGTAACCGGGTTCTGGGGTCCAGTGGGAGACCAACTCGAGGAGTCGAGTCCGGGTCTCCTAACTCCAGAATTGGTAGGGTTTCTTGCCGCTCTCGTAGGGGTCTAGGGGTGTGGGTTTGGCTATTCATCACGACCGTGGAATCCGTGTTTTATACTGGCTCGTATTAAAAACACGGACGTCCTAGTATATCCAATATTTCATATGTTTCTTCTGCTGCGATATCTATGATGTGATCATGTGATGTTCTGTGATAGATACAGTATATAGTATATATGATACATTATATAGACGTTACTTATGTTTTACACCCGCGCTAGCCCTGCCCCGCTCTGCCGTTAGTTTCCTAACCTAACGGTGCACGAGGGGACATCGAGGCGAATGCGGATGGCATAAGTGTACGTCGTATTTATCTGTGATGTTTAGGTACTTAAATGATGGGACTTCATTAATATGATTAATGAAATAAAAGAAACCTAAGATGTTGTAGAATCGAATTTCAAAATAAAACAGGTAGCTACAGTTCTTGCTCTGCACAGCGGTATATATGATATATCCTGCACCTTATTCGATGAGGAAAGGACCGAGATCCCTTTCACCGGGAGTGACTCCTTTAGCAATAACTAGCAGATGCTACACACTCGGTTTGTCTTTTGATTGCTTTTAAGTGTTTTTTGCTTTGCACAGCGATATATATGATATATCCCGCACCTCATTCGACGAGGAAAGGACCGACGATCCCTTCACCGGGAGTGACTCCTTTAGCAAAATTGGAAAAGCCTAAAAAACACTCCATTTTAAAATTCATTCGATCCTACAACGATATCAAGTTCATTACACAATAGGTTTTCAGAAAAACCTGTCGTAGCCCTCCGTCATTTCAGATAAGTAGTAGTTAGTATTCGTGCTGCGTTTGTTGGCCTTTGTCAAGGCGTAGTGTGCGGTAGCTGACTGGTGCTTATCTGCTTATGCATATGATGCCGATTGAGTTAGGGTAGTCGTGCGACCTTGTTGGCCTTTGTCAAGGGCCGTGCGGGTGGATTTAATTCAATCAGGAAATGACGGGTTGAACTTGACTAGCATCCTATGGTTTGTTGGCCTTTGTCAAGGTCATAGGAGGTTAGGGACAAAATATTATCGGGAATTTCAAGTGTTGAAATTTGCAATGAGATTGCATACCTTCTATGAGATAATTGGATCCCGATACCCGCTGCGAGTAATTGTTACTCCTGGGAGAGTTTTACACATTACAATTAGCCGATCAAGTAGGTGTCTAGAAAGGTGTCAACGGGGTTACGCCTCTGGGAAAACGAGGTTTACATTAATTAGGTCCGTGCGAAAGCACGGGGCACCTCCCTCAAAGTACCGACACTGGCCTGGCTGAAAGATTGGCGAACTTGTTGTGTGTAATTAATCCCGACTAGTCTTTCCTTTTAGGGTTTGAAGGAAGATTTGATAAAAAGCAGTGGGAGCCATCCTGATTAGATAAAATAATAACCAATCTATTCTTGTAAGAGCGCACGCTGAGTGTTTTCTTCTCTCTCTCTCCAGGTAGCGACCAAATCACGCCTTAATCAAGATAATAATACGGATTATTTACCGAACCCGCTTGTTATTCTGAGCTGTGGAACGTTGGTCCCGCTCCAACTTATAAGTGTTATAAGATCGAGCAGGAAATTGGGGAATACCAGATTTCCCATGCCGCCCAAACGAAGAGAGTGCATGCTGATGCATCATCTTCGGGTGTGTTCGTTACACAGAACTGTTTCTCAGTATCCTCTGAATCCTAGGTATATGATACCGGATCAGGATCCCAGATATGTAATCTGTTACATAGGGCTACAAAAGGGTAGAAAAACTGAGAACGGGTGATAAGTTTCATAAGGCAGAAAACGGGGCAAGTGTTGCAGCCAAGTCTGTTGGTCACTGTCACCCTGTATTGTAATACATTGATTCTGAACGTATGTTATTAGATACCGAACCTGATATACAAAATCATATCTGTCTCTTTATTAGTAAAGAAACGATAATATTTTGTATTGTTGGATAATGTTTTGAACATTTCCTATATCAAAAGTTGATCGGTTCAGGCACATTATCTAAAAGCATTGATGTTCTAAATCAAACTACAGTTCTTAGTATATGGAACACACACAAGAGGAAGAGTTCAGAAATGAACGAATTCTTCTTGAGGTATTGTAGACTAGGTTATATCAATGCGACCCGACTAGCTGAGTTACATTTAGATGCATATTTAAATCAGTTTGAATTTACATCTTGTGAAACTCGCCAGTCATGTCACAAAGATAAGATGACCATAGCTCTGTTTATTGGAAACAGAGAAAGAGTTAGTGAACTCTTGGGACTGATACATGATGATGTATGTATGGTCTCCTGTCTACACATGCCAGGACTGATTCTTTATACTTCATTATATTCTCTGATAATCTCTCAAGATTCAGTCATATGTTCCTGTTGAAACATTTGTCCGAACCTTTTGAGATATTCACAGAATATAAGCGAGAAGTAGAGAACCAAAATACGGGTAAAAGTATTATGTCCTTTAATGAGATCAAGGAGGAGAATACTTGTGCATAGAATTTCTGGACTATTCTAAAGGAGAATGAGATTCTCTCTCAGCAATACTCCTCCGTATACACCATTGCACGATGGTATGTCGGGGCGGAGCAGATACACCCTATTTGATATGGTGTGCTCTATGATGAGTAATACTGAGTTACCTTTTTCCTTAGGGGGTTATGCACTTGAGAAGTTGCATACCTATTGAATAGGGTTCCAATCAAATCAGTTGCCTACCGCTTCATATGTGATATGGAATGGGAAGAGCCCATATCTTAAGTTAGTTAAGATTTGGGGTTTTCCGGCCTATGTCTAAAAGCATAATCCGGACAAGCTCGAGGCAAATACTGTTATGTAGAACTGGAAAGGTTCCAGCTATACAAAATACAGCAGATAATTTGGAAGAACCAAAGGATTCAGTAGATGCCAACGAACCTCAGCCTCTCCGCCGATCTAGTAGGGTTCCTCACCCACCTGAAAGATACTTCGGTTTCTCTATGACAGTGGGAGCGAGGATTACATCATGAGATGATGACCCAACTAGCTTCGAACTGGCCATCAAGAGTAGGGACTCTGTAAGAATGGCTGGATGTTTAGCGATCTGAGATGGAATCCTTATACACCAACAAAGTATGGACTTTAGTTGACATATCTGAAGGGTTAAATCCCCATCAGGAGCAAGTATATCTTGAGAAGATTACTTGGTGTAGATGGAAAAGTTGAGACTTTCAAAGCTAGACTTGTTAAAGGTTTTCATCATCAACCAGGCGTGGATAGTGGTGAAACCTCTTCAAGTAGCTATTCTTAAGTCCATCCAGATCCTACTTGCCACGGCTACATACCATGACTACGATATCTGGTGGTTGGGTGTCATGACTGCTTTTCTAAATGATGATTTAGAAGAGAACGTCTATAAGTACACAGCCAGAGGGCCTCGTAGACAGTGGGAGCAGCGGAAACGTATGCAAGATGCTTTATAGGATAAAGCAGGCATCGCGGAGTAGGAACATCTGTTTTGATGGATTAGTTAAAGAGTTTGACATCATCAAAATGGTAGATGAACCTTGTATAAACAAAAAGGTAGTAGGGAGTATGGTGGTGATCCTCGTAGAGTACGTAGATGACATACTCTTGATAGGGAAAGAGTTTCCTATGCTACGCTCGATCAATCTCCGCATATCACAATGATTCTCCATAAAAGATCAAAGTGATACCTACAAAATCCTAAGCTTTGGATCTATGAGATAGATCTAATTAGATGTTAGGATACTCACTAGTTGTAGTGAGATGGTATCAATCGATCCTTGGGAGAATCACTGGAAGTGTTCCAGGGTGATTAAGACGATTGAATGTCAGTCGCAGGTATTGTCTTTACCCTCTGTATAGGGACGGTATGTTGGAAGAGTTCCAAGCTAGATACCGTGACATACTAGACGATAAAGGCAGGATACATCGCTACTTAAGATGCTACCAAAGAGGCTGTTTGGATGTATAATAGTTCATGATATGAACTTAGTTCCTACCATTGTGTGACAATGGAGTTGTGGCTTATGCCAGGAACCCCCGGCCCATCAGTGATCCAGACATATTCTGAGGCAGTATCACCTGATCATGGAGATGGTTGATCTCTAAGGGATCGAGGTTAGGAGAGTAGACTCAGAGGACAACACGGCGGATCCACTCACGAAGGCCTATTCCCAAAGAGAGACTTTTATGGGATGGTTGAGTATGAGATACTACAACCACTGCTACAGATGGCCCTAATGCAAGTGGGAGATTGTTAGTTATATGTATGCCCTAGAGGCCATTACTGTACATTGGATGTATATTGTAGTGGATGCTGGGACGTATATAGGGAGGACTTTCTTGCTCGACATGATAGTATGCTATCTGGTTGATCTTTACCTTAACGTGTACGTTGATTGTCTCTCTGTTACATGTTGGTAAAGCCCTTAGGATGTGTACTTGACTACCTGGACTATGATGCGGATCATACAAGTGGGGACATGGTAGTCCATAAGTACATCCTTCAAAGTCCCTAGTCGTGGGTGTATCGAGATGGGGCATCGATATACCAGAGTAGACTAGCGTATACCTTCTCGACCCATACAGATGGGCGATGGATGATCCCATATCCATTGGTGTTTGACATCAGAGATGATATACGGGTGCTCAGTAGAGACTGGGTACACTGGACGGACTCGCCGAGAACTCCCAGATAGTAATATACCTCACGTCAGATGGCAGTTCTCTGGTGACACTGGTACAGAGTAGTCTGTTGACCCGAGATCGTCATAGAGTCTTGTGTGGTTCCCACTGTGCTTTGATTTCCACCTTACCACGTCCAAGAGGGCGTGCAAAACGGTGGTTTTTGGGTACAGTCCCGAATCACATATAGGCGATGAGCGATAGGAGGGGATTCGTCTCTCCCGGTATAGGGAGTTGATGTTGCGCTGTGTTCGATAGGCTATAACAGGAAATCCCTGGCCAGGGTTGCTGAGATTTACTGGTAAGTGTTACCAGTAGTTTCTCGAATTGTTATAGACCTCATAACAACACGACTTATCGAGCTATTGGGGTCTGACGTTTACCACCCCTAGGCAAGATATGCGACATATCAGACGATCAGACCGGACTGTACAGTAGTGTTACTTGTTGGATTCACTGGAGTGTGAGCGGGCTTGCTCGTCGATCTTCAGATCGCTCAATACCCGGGTGGCCGTTACGTTTAGCAGACCGCTTGCGGCTTGTGGGTGCTCGATATGATCATCATCTGCTGTCGGCGTATTGACGAGTCTTTAGAGTCCTACACAGAGGTTTCCTGGCTCAAGCGAAACGAAATAGGAGCGCATATGAGATATGTGCGGGACCGAGAATAATGCGTGTATGTGATACCGTATTCTATTCTCGCGATGAATGTGTCGAATGGTTGTATGCGATATAACCTAGTTATCGAATCAAGGATTGATTCGATAAATCGATACATTGTATACTAGTCGGTTGTGTGCGACATGACCGGATCATTGTGTCAAGTGTTGATTTAATGATTTAATGCATAATTATATATTTGATATATTACTTTGCATTAACTAGTATTGGTTCACTTAAGATGGATTTTCTCACTCGGATGTGCACATTGTATATACGATATAATATTATGCACTAGTTTGTATCATGTTTGATGATGCATGCTAAATTGGCTAAGTGTAAAGATTAAACCATGGTTGTGTAATGGTTAGGGTTTTGTTTTTACTTATTCATTTATTTATTTCATTTATTCTTTTTGGAAAATAAAATGCATAAAGAGAAAAAGGTGGCTTTCATTTGTTTCTTTCATGAAGATTCATGAATGTTTGACTAAGTCACCATTTTGTCTCATGCTTAACCCTAACCACTCCATTTAACCATAGTCCACTCTCTACACCTAACTATGGTTTTGTTTATGATAAGTTTTGATTTTCTATTCTAATTTAATTAACTTATCATATTCATTATCTTCTTCTTCTTCTTCATCTTCAATGAAGAAACCTCCACTTCATCAATGGTGATTGATGAAAATGAGTGAGAAATCCAATTCTAAAGTCTACCCAATTCCTATTTCTTCATCCTCTACCTCTTGCCAAGTAGTAGAGTGTGTTTCCTTCACAAGTTTTCAAGGCTCGGTGAAGGTGGAGCTTGATCTAGTGATGCCTCGACGTAGATCATCTTCGGCACGTTGTCAACGACCTAGCCCGGTCTTTTCTCCGATGAAACCACCGTGAGAGTCATGGTTCGATTTGGACAGCTGAGAGGACTTCATTGCGGAGCCGTGGAGGTGGAGCACCAGATCTACAAAGGTTGTATTTCCGTTTAACTTATAGTTAAGTGTTAACTAGTTCTTTTTCTCCTAGACATCTAGCTAACGATCCGTAGTCTAGGGTTTCTCGGCACCGTAATTTTTGAAACGGGCATGGTTGATGCCTTGTGAGACCCCTTGAGAGTGCCTAGGAACCCTACACATTACGGATCACAGATTTGTATATCCCCCACTAATCGACATATAGCGATTAGCAGACGTTCAATAAAAATATCACATCACAGAAATAAACCCGTCAGCCTTAGTCTTTAGAAACTCGATCAAAATACGGTTTTTAAAGCCCCCAAAACAAATTTTTCTTTCTGGAAAATCTGGGCTGAAAAAACATTTACCAAAAATCCCAAAATACCCCATAGAACAAACTGCAGTGAAGACGATCCAGAGAGGAGCTTTATCGGCCGCGGAACCGCGGCAATAGCAAGTTATTGCCGCGTTTCCGCGGTGGTTTCATGGGATCTCTGGACCGTTTTTCTACAGTAGACTATAAAAACCCTGAGTCGATTTTTAAAGCATGATTTATTACTTTTACAGCACTTTGAAAATCGACAGCAAGTTTGATATCCGGGTGTATTTCGCGACATTTTCTTCGATCGAATTTCTAGTTACTATGCTAACATGTTAGGTAGTGTTTAACCAGGCTCTGATACCACTGTAAGTCCATGCTACCTCTCCCGGTACTTACGGGCTTGCGGAATTTGATGAAAAACGATTTTCTAGAGGCGATAACATGGACTCAAAACCGGATCTTTGTTAAACATCTAACTAACAACCTAACTAGGAGTTGTTAACTACTCGGTTAGGGGGCTATACCTTTCTTGAACTCCTTCGTCTTCGACTCCTCCCGGTGTACGGATCGGCCTCACCTCGTCGTCTCCTTGCGCCGAAGATCGATCCACCCGAAAGCTTCTACCTTTGGCTTCTTCTTCGAACTTTGAAGAAACTAGTTCACTCGGTTTGCTAAACCTTGTGAACTAGAGTGAGTAGAGGAGAGTGTGTTGGGATTTTTTTATCTCTAAGGCAATGAGTCTCAACACATGAGAATGGTTTGCCTTGAGGTAGAGAGAGCAAGAGGAAGAGGGAGAGATTGAGAATGAGAGAGCTCAAGAGAGAGAAAGCAATTGATAGAATGAACCATACTCATCTCATTCTCACTTCTCATAATCCAAAAGCCATCATAACAAAAATAGTAATCAAGTATTGTGTAAATGGTTTAAGTCAAAATGGCTATATCATTTCATGCACTCATTTTGCATAAATAAACAAGCAAGTAAAAGTCTTTGCCATGGAATGATAGCCATTGTCAGGATGATGGTCAACTATTCCAACCTAGTCAACCGGTCAACAAAGTCAACAAGTCAACAAAGTCAACCCCTCAACAACCATGTCACTATAATACTTAATTAATATTAACGTTAATCATATATCTTATTCTCATTAGGGTTAAGTAAAAAGTCAATAGTCAACAATCAACAGTCAACAACCCTAATGAGAATCCTCTGCCTCTGTCTCTCCGTCAATTGTGCATACACACCCGCATCCGCGTTCCGAGGAACACGAATACATACTAGAAAAAACCAATCCCAAACCGTACACTAGGATCTGGCTTAAACCAAAGCCCGCTAGTGTTAACTGTCCGGACACTGTACGTGCACAAGTGCACGGATGTGACTGAACCCAGTCGCAAAACCATGCGACCTGTCGCAAAACCATGCGACCTCAACTCTTTTGCCTAAAGGCGAATAGCTTTCTGTGTGGGACTCTAAAGACTCGACACTACGCTGGCAGTGGTTTTAACCACAGACCGCAAGCGGCACTAGCTGTGTGTAACGGTCCCCAGGTAGATGCCGACAAGAAGACTGACGAGGTGAAACCCATCTGAACTCCTACTGAGTCTGACTGTGACAATCTCCATACAGTCCGGTCTGTTCGTCTGATACATCGCATGGCGGGCCTAGGGGGCGGTAAACGTCAGTCCCCTAATAGCGGTACAAGTCGTGTCGGAGTGAAGCCCAGAACACCCTGAGATAACACTGGAAACCTATCAGTATATCTCGCTTGCCCTGTCCAGGGACTACTCGTGTAATGGCTCTCCTAGACACAGCGCGATGTCAACCCCCATTACCGGGAGAGACGAATCCTGTCTAACCGTCACTGCCTCCAAGTGCTTCGGGACTGCACCTAAGAACTACCTGTTTGCACGACTCCTTTGAGCCGTGGTAGGGTAGTAATCAAAGTACAGTGGGAACACACTCGAGGCGAAGTGACAGTGTCAAGTCAGCGGACTAAGCTGTACTCATGTCACCTGGGAACTGATAACTGACGATAGGTATAGTACCAACCAATCAGTTCCTGACGAGTCCTGTCCAGTGTACTCGTAACCTAACGAGCACCCGTATACTATCTCCAGTACGATGTACTGATGGCTGTGGGACAGACCATCTCCCACTCTGGGATAAGAAGCGCATACGCTAGTCTACTCCGGAGTATCGATGCCCTGTCTCGATAGTCCTACGACTAGGGACCTGCATAAGGATGTGCTTATAGATTACCCAGCCCCCACTAGTGTGACTGCCATCACAACGCTGGTAATCAAGCAAAGATCCTAAGGGCTCCACTAATGTGTATATGTGATATACTAAAATAAACACATGTACACATTGAAGTAGAAACAAACCAAGTAGCATACTATTATTTTGAGCAAGATTGTTTATACTAGGTGAATATCCCAAGCTTCCATTAAGTAATATACAAACTAGTATGATACAGTAATGGCCTCTAGGGCATATACACTAACATTTAGAGTCCCATACAGAGAGTTTCCCTGCTCCAGGCGAAACGATATAGAGGTCGTATGGTTTTTACGACAAGGGTTTGGATGCATACGTGTTTAAACGCACGCACGACGTTCAGACAGTTTTTACTAGTCGGCTTTAGTTTAAGCCAGATTCTAGTATCAGGTTATTGGATTTATACAGTCTAATGTTTTTCCATGTTTTCACGGATATGAGGGGCGTTCTTGTAATTTGGCGGGAAGCTTCTAGAAGGGTGATGATTTGGGGTTAAGGTCGCATAAGCATTTAATGATCTAATGACTCATTTGTGTGATTCCTTCATATCATTTAATGTTGCATTAAATGGTTAATGACTCATGTAATGAATCACACAATGAATAAATGAAGCATGATGATAAATCACTTAATTTATTTATTTGATAAATGATTATGCTTCATATATATCAAGAAGGATTCATTATTTCATTATCATTATTATCCTCACCTTCTCTCTCCTCAAGCTCTCTCACTATTCAAACCCTAATCCTCCCCTCTCATTTGTTGAGATCAAGGATTAGATAGACTAATTAATCCATAACCTCACTCTATATCACCTAGGTGACTTTGATTAGCAACTAAAGAAACCTAGTTACCTCAAGCTTAGAGGTGAAGCTTGAAGTAGAAGCTCTCGGGTGGATCGTCTTTGACTCGAGGAGGCCGTTGAGGTGCCGACGTTCCAAAGATCCTACGAGGAGTGGAGGACAACGATGAACACCCGAAGGACAAGTAATGTGCGGTATAACTTCGAATCCGACTAGTTAAACCTCTCGTAGTTTGCTAGTAATGGTTTAGATACGATCCGTATGCTCAAGTCCGTGTTACGAAGCTTTGATAATCATTTTTCATATATTCCGCCTCCCCGCAAGCTCGTGGGGTGCGTGACATGGACTTACACTTCTCACATGATTCAGCACGAGACCGTTCAGCTTGAACGCGATCTTTCTTTCACCGATCAGCCGATAATTATTTTGGATCGGCAGGTGAAGAAACTGCGGTCAAGGGTCTTGTCGTCTGTGAAGGTTCTATGGCGTAGCCCTACCGGTGAGGAGATCACTTGGGAGGCCGAGAGAGAGATGCGGAAGAAATTCTCTCATCCCTTTGAAGGTATGCTTAGTATGAAATTTTAATTCCGGTAACGAATTTCTATAAGGGCGGGGGGGGGGGGGGAGATTGTAACGTTTTAGAAATCGTTATGCGAATTTGTCCGTTTTAGGGTAAGTTTGTCGGTATTTTCCGTTTTAACCCGACTGTGAACGAATGACCATATAGACTTGCCAGCACCCAGTTTAGCTAAAATAAAGCTAGTGCGCAAGTTTTGGGGGTATATGGGACGTTTTGGTTCAGATAGAATTTTTCCCAATTTTAATGTTATTTTAATGCGGTATTCGCATTTTGGGAAATTTCTGTTAGGTGAACTTCTCATCAATTAAGTTTGAGTTAAACCAAAACCTTCTCACATATCTAGATATTTGTGTGGACCATGATTAATGGTTTGAAGAAAAGAAAAGAAATGAATGTAGATGCATGCATGTGTGCTTAGGTGTGTATGAATGCATTTATGGCATTTATTGTTGGTAATTGCTAGGAAACCCTCACCAAACTCCCACCTTACTCTCTTGGCCGAGATTCCTTCTTTTCCTACTGCCCTTGCTCTTTTCCTTTTCATTTTAAATCAATCTAAACTCATATATCCTCAAAATCTCAAAACATATCACAAAAATACCAAAAAGTCTTGATTTTTGCTCTTGGATCACTTGGAGCTGGGGAAAGCTTGAATCTTGTGAGCAAGATTGTTAGGTATAATCCCTACACTGATAATTAGAAGTTTTTATGTGGTTTAGCTCGTTGGTCGCAGCGTAGAACCCTTTGTATATCGATTAGTGCGATATCGGTCTTTAGTGTCTTTTTTGAGACTTTGTATCTGTTGTTGTTGTGCCACGGCAGCGCCCCGGCCGTCTACTCGAGGCCAAAATGCGGAATCAAAAATTTTCTTAACTTTAAACCGGCGCTACTGCGGACAATATACCCAGATCGTAACCATTAACCTAATCCTAGCAAACAAGAGAAAGGATGAGAGATATACCGAGTGATTCGTGTCCTCCGGTCTTCTCGTCGTCGTCCCGATCTCCCGCGGAATCTCCGGTCTTCATCTCCTCGCCGGAAAGGGGCACCACATAGCCGGATTCTTTTATGGGCTCCCACCTCTGGGCCGAGGCAACTCGGGCGCGAAGTTGGCTAGCCGACGCGTCCAAGGGCACTGTAGGTGTAGTGTAGAAAGCATGTCTCGATGCGGGTCTGAAGTTGCCTTGATGGTGTGGAGGAATCAAAAGAACTATGGGAGAAGAATGGTGTATATTTTTCAAGCATGAAAAATGAGAGATGTATATTTCCTCACACTCAAAAATAAACCTCTCATCTCCTCATCTCCTCAAAGTGGCCGGCCAATACAATATGGGGAAAGCAAGAACAAAAGGGAGGTGAGTGTAGTAGAAGAATAATGGTGACCACACCCAAAAAACATGATAACAATATCATATCAATTCAAATCCATTCTAATCACCATAAATGCAAGTGAGGCGACTAGAAAAGGATCTCATGATGAGGAAGCCACAAATGCAAGAAACCCCTCCACAATAAGTTATTTGCAAACTTGCAAATAACCCCCTCCATCAGAAAAGTCCGGCCGCGAAGGAACAAAGGAAAACTGGCCGGAACGGAATACAAACTGGCAACTTCAGAAAACTGATCCCGTATTAAATTACAGGAAAATCACGCGACTGTATATACATACCCGCATTTGTATTCCCGCTGAATACAAATGCAAAAAGACAAAATCTACACTGTCTAATACTAGGATCCGGCTTAAGCCAAAACCGGCTAGTAAAATCCGTCCGATCACGATCCGTGCAATACCGTACGTATCTGATCGAACCCTGCCATATCTCCATACGGTCTCTACAGCGTTTCGCCCGAAACTTTAGTAACTGAGTGAGTGGTGGACTCTAAAGACTCGTCAATACTATGGCTGTGGATTTAACCACTAGCACGTCAGAGGTATTAGCCATACGTGACGGGCTACCAGCTATTGACCAAAAAGGGACGTCGATGAGTGAACTCATCCTGACACCCTACTGAGCCTGTCAGTGACATTATCCGTACAGTCCGGTCCGTTCATCTATGAGTATCGCATGGCGGGCCTAGGGGGTTGGTAAAAGTCAGACCCCCAAAAGCGGTACAAGTCGTGTCGGAGTGAAGCCCAGAACACCATGAGATACTACTGGAATACCTACCAGTAAATCTCCTGCCTCGGCCGAGGGCTTTGTGTAATGGCTTCCCTAGACACAGCGCGACCTCACCACCAATACCAGGAGAGACGAACCCCTGCAGATCCGCTCACTGCCTCCATGTGGCTCGGGACTGTACCCAATTAAAACCTGTTTGCACGACTCCTTTGAGCCGTGGTAGGGTAGTAATCAAAGTACAGTGGGAACTCACACGAGACAAATGACGATCTCAGGTCGATGAACTAACCTGTACACATGTCACCAGGGAACTGCCATCTGACGTCTGGTATTAGACCAACTAGCATATTCCCGGCGAGTCCTTTCCGGTGTACTCATAACCACATGAGCACCTGTATACATCTTAGGTGAACCAACTGACACCAGTGGCTTGTGAGACCGGCCACCTCCCCTCATCGGGGTCTCGACTATATACACTAGTCTACTAATGGAGTATCGATGCCCAGTCTCGAAACTCCCATGACTAGGGACCTTTTAAGGATGTGCTTATAGACCCCAACTCCCACGTATATGATCGCCCTCATACTGCTGGCAGTCAAGCAAGAATCCTAGGGGCTCTATCAATGTGTAATAGCGACCTGTCAGGTCACCTAAAGCAGTACACGATGATAAAGATAAACCAGATAGCATACTATCATCTTGAGTAAGACTGTCTTACTGGGATAGGTCTTCCCTCAATCATTGCAATCTCGTGCCTTTGATCCATTAATTGACTCTGAGGGCACTATCTCCAACAATCTCCCACTTGCACTCAAGGCTAATTATTGCGATGTCGCATACTCACAGCCCGTGTGATACCGAACACCCAACTCCTCTACTAGTCAGTCTCACAAAACTCGTTTACGAAACTATTGCGTTCGAGGAATAGCCTCAGTGAGTGGATCCGCTATGATATTTCTTTCTATGTCTCTCTTTATCTCAAGTTCGCAGAGAAAGCCATCTCCCGAAATGAGCAATACCTGTCTTAGAATATGTCTGGATATCTGATGGGACCTTACTCATAAATGAACTCCAAATCCAAACTTCTTAGACTGTATCGTCAACTGAACTTAATCAGTATCCTGCGCCATGCCTTCCCTCGGTATCTTCCTGGACCATCTGTCTAAAATACTGCCCCTCGTCAGAGGGAAAACTATAACTCTGACAGCCACTCTGCCATCCAGGTCACCTTGGAAGCCTGGAATGATAACCGTCTCCTAAAGGAGGCTGCCATTATCATATCCCTAGAACATCAACTTATGTTCTAAAACTGCTTCCTAATGTTTCCCCAGGATTGGATCAATATCAACTTATTGCATCTACTGCAAGAGCAACATCTGGTGTGGTACTTGATATCTTATGATTGACTCAATTGCCTAAGCAAGTGATCTGCCAATCATGCGCATCCCTCTCCCCTTTAGTCTGTAAGACATCTTTAGAGAGGGTGACTCCATTACCTGCAGTTACATCACCATGCCAGGAGTCGTCCATTCTAAATACTCATAGAATGCTGTCTAAGTACCCTGATTGGGAAACCACCCAAATCTAGATCTAAAACCATAGATCTAGTAACCAAAATGTCTGATATAAGATCCAATTCCTATGTGGAGAAACTACTGTGTGACAACCAAAGTATAACCGATAGTAGTATAGGAACATCACTTCCTACTCCGTGTATGTCATCAAATACCAGGACATCCCACCCTACCACCTTCTTAACAGATCCATCCCCTTATTCTGATGAAGTCAAACCTATGACTATCACATCAGAAACATATGATCTATCTCTGCCATATCTGCTTTAGTCTATAAATAGACACAAGCCTATTATCCACCAATGCTTCCGCTGCTCCCACTGACTATGACAACCCTCTGGCAGAGTCATATACACGTACAGTTCTAAAGCAAGTTTAGAACGACGATATACTCATCCTCCTGCCGGGTCTCACAGTCTGGAACAACAGCAATGGCAAGTCGGGTAAACAAGAACCTCCCTGTCACCGTCCTTGAGGCTACCGGAGTACCTCTCGGGTGCCTGAGGTTACCCACTATATCTGCGGAGTGGCCAATGGAATGTCAAATCAGATTGAAACTTTAGGTTCTCATCAAATCTTCAGTAATCGTTTGCGATTCTGGAATCACTTCCAGTTCTACCATACTCCCACTACTGTTTTCTGAAAAAATCCATTTTTGTTAAAACTGTGGCGAGTTAAGAACAATATCACTATTGATCTTCCAGATGGTAGAAAGTCAGCCCTCGTCATAGCCTGGGTCAACCCACAAACAGCCATTACAGAAACGTGCCTTAAGTTATCCAAAGTCTGGTTTTAAGCATAAGCCGGACAACTCCCCGTACCTTAACATCGTTAAGATATGAACTGTTCTATATCCAATACAGAAACATAGGCACTGATTTGATTGAACCAGATTCAAATCATGCAGCTATCTCCAGTGCATGTTAACAAATGGAAAGAGGCCGATCAGCATTACTCAACTCAGGAATGCTTCCAATTATGAGTAACCTGAAAGAGAAGCAAGTTCTCTTAATCATTACTATCATCTGAATACCATACACAAGTATTTATATCTTCGATCACCTTGAAGAATCCCGATACTTGCAACACCTGGTTCTCTACTTTATTCATATACCTATAACTTCTTAAAACTTTAGACCCTGTGTTTCTACGAAACACCTGTCTAAGAACTAGAGAAGTAATAAGTAAACCGAATATAGTACGAGGACCAACCCCTCTGTCCTAATAGACACTGGACAATATACAATACTCTGTATAAGTCCCCTGAGTGTAATAACCCATTCCCTGTGTGTTGTAGGTCGAAAACTGTACTTATGGTAAAGAAGAATTACACCGCTGTTCAATGCTCCTTACCTAACCACCCACTGATATAGGTAAATGTCATAGACATAATTTCAAAAAGGTGTATCTCACTCTATAAAAATAGACGTACAGATATATCAATTTGAAATTGGTGCATAACAACGGATATTCAAAACCAAATATTTTCCATCCGGCAAACAGCCCAGGTGACTTCCTCAGATATCACCAATTACAATGAATCCCGATATAATGAGGATGATCACCCAATTCCCAATAACTTACTCCCACTCATCATCTGTAAAACATACAGATATGAGAATCATACCTGATAAATACATACCCTGGAGCAAGTGTCTAATCGGGAAATCAGTTTTCTTTTATCAGTATACAGTGAAACTGAAACATTTGAAATGTTTCAATGGGGTATTCTGGTATTCCTACTAATGCCTCTTCCATTATCAGATTCACAATTGTAACCGCATATTTCTATACCATCTCTCCACATCCCTTCATATGTCTTTAGTCATTACCTTCTGCACTCCCCTTTAGGCCAATTGGTTTTCTTCCTTCCCTACCGTTCGGCACCAGCCTATGGTTTGGAAGAAGACTATCCAATAAGCATAATGGGTGTACTGTCCTAATCCTAGGAGCACTCGCAATGCGAGAGAAGGTGAAGATAAAAGACAACCGAATAAACCTTAATCCTATTTCTCCTGAACCAGAATCCATCCCCGAACTGGAACAAGTTCCTTTCCAGTTCGTATATAACCATACGATGGAGTATCCAATAAACTGTGGATCTTCATAGTGATACGGAGTATCCTGGAGAAATACAAAGGTGAAGCGGGAGTGGTAATGAAATACCTGGTTTGGTCATGAATATCAGTCGCAATTTACTTTGCCCTCTTACTAATCCCTTTCTTTGTCTTAACTTAATACCTTCTGCACACCATCGTTATGCTAATTGGTTTTCATCATTCCCCACCGTTCCGCACCAGCCTAAGGTTTGGAAGAAGACTATCCAATTTGCGTAATAGATGTACTATCTCCTAAACCAAGGAGTACTCGCAACGTGAGAGAAGGTAAAAAGGAAAAGACAACCGAATAGTCTTATTCGTTTTCTCCAGAACCGGAAACCATCCTCGAATAAATTCCTTCGAGTTCATATATAACCATACGATGGTTTTGTCCAATGGAAGTGGACGTTCGTAGTAATACGGGGTGTCCCGGAGAAAAAGGGTAAAAGTAGGAGTGGCAATAAGGTTTGCAACTCTGACAATCCAAAAGCCAGTGTTTTAGAAGGTTCGGTTAATTTTGGTCACTGAGTCATAGTCTAGGGTAGGGTCAATGGTCGATGCCAAAGAGAGAGAAAAAAGAAACACCCAGCGTGCACTCTAACCTAGATCAGAATGGTTATCACTTTATCTAATCTGGAAACCTCCCACTGTAACGTCAAATTCTTCCCCAAGCCTGAAAGAAGAATTAGCCGGGATCACCCGAGGAGTAAACCAACTCATCAGTGGGAATCGGGATCCAACTATCATCGCATGATAACGTGACGGAATCCACTCACGTCACCACACTCCACAAGGTATGCGCATGCCTGGCAAGTTTCAGCTTCTTTAGAAACTCCCGATATGACTTTCACCCCTAGGACCCTAGTGACCTTGACAATGCCAACATATCAAAAGAGTCCTAGTCAAGTTCAACCCATCATTATCTTGATTGCGTTAAACCCATCCGTACGAGTCCTTGATAATGCCAACATAACCGTACGACTGTCCTAACCAATCCACTTATCCATGAGACAGAAAAGCATTACATAGCTACCGAACACTACGCCTCGGCAATGCACGACATACGTAGCATGAATACTAAGCAATACTAATCTGAAATGACGGAGGGCTACGGCTGGTATTTGGCGAAAAACCTTTAACGTAATGAACTTGATATCGTTGAAGGAACCGATAGCTTTTATAAAAATATAGTGGCAAAAACCTTTACTAAAGAGATCACTCCCGGTGAAGGGATCTCGGCTCTTTCCCCGTACAATGAGGTGCAGGATATTCCAACTGAATACCACGATGCAAAGCAAAAGTAATCGGCTATAGTAAAGTTATTGCCCTGACGCAAACTTCTGTCCAACGGGTCACTCCCGGTGAAGGGATCTCGGCCCTTGCCTCGTCGACTGAGGTGCTGGATATTCATAACCGAATACCACTTTGCAAAACAAAAGGGAACGTCCTTGCAATAACAGATTTTTGAAAAATTGTTCCAACAACATCAGAATAGGTTTGTTTAGCTTGCATTGATCCGAATCAACGCAGTCCCATCAATTGATCACACCACAAAGAACGAAAATAATGATGTACGTATATGCCATCCGCATTCGCCACTGGGTCCCGTCATCACCCATTAGATTACTTAACTAACGACAGAGCGGGGACTGGACTAGCGCGGATGCAAAACATATGCAACATCTACTAGTATATATATCAATATATAATATTTCACTTAAGGCGTGATAAAATGCAACATCACAGAAATGTACAGCATCACAGAACAATACAGATATCTGGGATCCCCGGGTTTCACAGAGCCGCTGCTGAAACCCGACGTTCCCGTGGTCGTGTGGATAGCCTGTGCAATGAAATCCTAAACCCCTACGGGCGCGGCAAGTTACCCGCCAAAACCTGAAGCGAGGCAGCCCCCTTCAGCAACGTGAATGGACCACCCAGCACTTCACGGAATCCGGTAACTTGGGCACCCCTCCTGGATCAACCTGTACCCTCTACGAGTGCGGCGAATAGCCCGCCAATTCTAGAGTGAAGCCCCCTCCGTCTCAATGCCATGAGATGCGGGCCCGTTGCCCTCTAGAACCTGGCTATCCGTGCACCCCACCTTGGGTAATCCTAGTACAGAAAGTAAAATATACATACAACGGGTACATCGACCTCGACCTGGTCGTGCCCCAAAAGAATAATACAAACAGGCAGTGACGGCAGTCCACATGTCAGACGCTCGACTCGCAATATCAAATGTACATATAAAATCAAAACTGTACTATCACTGCAACCAGGCTATCCCCACGACCGATCCACAACATCACAGCACAACACAGAACATCAACGTGAATGTCACGTTCGCAAATCCGTCCAACCGGGCTATAGCAGTTAGACAGGATTTACCGATCAAGTGACATTCACGGTCGCAGATATAATGTAAAAACTGTGAACTAGCATGTTTAAAATATCCGATCGAGAAAATTTTACCAAGCGGGCCCCAAGCACTACTGTAGCACACACAGAAAAACTGGGCCCAAAAAGAATATCCCAAAACCCATATTTTTAAGTCCAAGAGCCTCTGAAAAAATTTGGCGCCACGTGGACATATTATGGCCGCGGAACCGCGGCCAATGCATGGGTTTGGCCGCGGTTCAGCGGTGGAAAAGTGGAATCAGGTCAACAAATTTTTTCAGAATTCTTAGAACACCCTGCACATCATTCTGAAACAACCTGAAAAATTTTTAGAGCCCAAAAAATTTCGACAGAAACCTGATGCAAAGGAAATCGGGTTTTCGGAAAATCCGTTCGATCGAACTTGTAAACACGTTAGAGCAAGCTAGACTATGTTAATGGCGTGGCTCTGATACCATGTTGCGCCACGGTAGCGCCCCGGTCGTCTACTCGAGGCCAAAATGCGGAATCAAAAATTTTCTTAACTTTAAACCGGCGCTACCGCGGACAATATACCCGGATCGTAACCATTAACCTAATCCTAGCAAACAAGAGAAAGGGTGAGAGATATACCGTGTGATCCGTGTCCTCCGGTCTTCTCGTCGTCGTCCCGATCTCTCGCGGAATCTCCGGTCTTCATCACCTCGCCGGAAAGGGAAACCACGTAGCCGGATTCTTTTACGGGCTCCTACCTCTGGACCGAGGCAACTCGGGCGCGAAGTTGGCTAGCCGACGCGTCCAAGGGCACTGTAGGTGTAGTGTAGAAAGCATGTATCGATGCGGGTATGAAGTTGCCTTGATGGTGTGGAGGAATCAAAAAAACTTCGGGAGAAGAATGGTGTATATTTTTCAAGCATGAAAAATGAGAGATGTATATTTCCTCACACTCAAAAATAAACCTCTCATCTCCTCAAAGTGGCCGGCCAATACAATATGGAGCAAGCAAGAACAAAAGGGAGGTGAGTGTAGTAGAAGAATAATGGTGACCACACCCAAATAACATGATAACAATATCATATCAATTCAAATCCATTATAATCACCATAAATGCAAGTGAGGTGACTAGAAAAGGATCTCATGATGAGGAAGCCACAAATGCAAGAAATCTCTCCACAATAAGTTATTTGCAAACTTGCAAATAACCCCTCCATCAGAAAAGTCCGGCCGCGAAGGAACAAAGGAAAACTGGCCAGAACGAAATACAAACTGGCAACTTCAGAAAACTGATCCCGTAATAAATTACAGGAAAATCCCATGACTGTATATACATACCACATTTGTATTCCCACTGAATACAAATACAAAGAGACAAAATCTACACTGTCTAATACTAGGATCCGGCTTATGCTAAAACCGGCCAGTAAAATCCGTCCGATCACGATCTGTGCAATACCGCACGTATCTGATCGAACTCTGCCATATCTCCATACGGCCTCTACAGCGTTTCGCCCGAAACTTGAGTAACTGAGTGAGTGGTGGACTCTAAAGACTCGTCAATACTATGGCTGTGGATTTAACCACTAGCACGTCAGAGTTATTATCCATACGTGACGGGCTACCAGCTATGAGCGAACTCATCCTGACACCCTACTGAGCCTGTCAGTGACAATATTCGTACAGTCCGGTCCGTTTGTCTATGAGTATCGCATGGCGGGCCTAGAGGGTGTTAGTGTATATGCCCTAGAGGTCATTACTGTATCATACTAGTTTGTATATTACTTAATGGAAGCTTGGGATATTCACCTTGTATATACAATCTTGCTCAAAATAGTAGTATGCTACTTGGTTTGTTTCTACTTCAATGTGTACATGTGTTTATTTTAGTATATCACCTATACACATTAGTGGAGCCCTTAGGATCTTTGCTTGATTACCAGCGTTGTGATGGCAGTCACACTAGTGGGGGCTGGGTAATCTATAGGCACATCCTTATGCAGGTCCCTAGTCGCAGGACTATCGAGACAGGGCATCGATACTCGGAGTAGACTAGCGTATGCGCTTCTCATCCCGGAGTGGGAGATGGTCTGTCCCACAGCCATCAGTACGTCGTACTGGAGATAGTATGCGGGTGCTCGTTAGGTTACGAGTACACTGGACAGGACTCGCCGCGAACTGACCGGTTGGTACTATACCTATCGTCAGTTATCAGTTCCCAGGTGACATGAGTACAGCTTAGTCCGCTGACTTGACACTGTCACTTCGCCTCGAGTGTGTTCCCACTGTACTTTGATTACTATCCTACCACGGCTCAAAGGAGTCATGCAAAAAGGTAGTAGTTGGTTGCAGTCCCGAAGCACTTGGCGGCAGTGACGGTTAGACAGGATTCGTCTCTCCCGGTATTGGGGGTTGACATCGCGCTGTGTCTAGGAGAGCCATTACACGAGTAGTCCCTGGCCAGGGCAAGCGAGATATACTGGTAGGCTTCCGGTGTTATCTCAGGGTGTTTTGGGCTTCACTCCGACACGACTTGTACCGCTATTAGGGGATTGACGTTTACCGCCCTCCTAGGCCCGCCATGCGATGTATCAGACGAACAGACCGGACTGTACGAAGACTGTCACATTCAGGCTCAGTAGGAGTTCAGATGGGTTTCACCTCGTCAGTCTTCTTGTCGGCATCTACCTGGGGACCGTTACGCACAGCTAGTGCCGCTTGCGGTCTGTGGTTAAACCCACTGCCAGCGTAGTTTCGAGTCTTTAGAGTCCCACACAGAAAGCTATTCGCCTTTAGGCAAAAGAGTAGAGGTCGCATGGTTTTGCGACTGGTCGCATGGTTTTGCGACAGGGTTCGGTCACATCCGTGCACTTATGCACGTACAGTGTCCGGACAGTTAACACTAGCGGGCTTTGGTTTAAGCCAGATCCTAGTGTACGTTTTTGGATTGGTTTTATCCAGTATGTATTCGTGTTCCTCGGAACGCGGATGCGGGTGTGTATGCACAGTTGACGGAGAGACAGAGGCAGAGGATTCTCATTAGGGTTGTTGACTGTTGACTGTTGACTATTGACTTTTTGCTCAACCCTAATGAGAATATGATATGTAATTAACAATAATATTAATTAAGTATTATAGTGACATGGTTATTGAGGGGTTGACTTTGTTGACTTGTTGACTTTGTTGACCGGTTGACTAGGTTGGACTAGTTGACCATCATGATGACAATGGCTATCATTTCATGGCAAAGACTTTTGCTTGCTTGTTCTCTTGTGCAAAATGAGTGCATGAAATGATATGGCTATTGTAGCTTAAACCATCACTAATACTTGATTGCTATTATTGGTTATGATGGATTTGGATTATGAGAGCCAAGAGAGAAAAGTCTTGCTCATTCTTTTCATTTCCTTTCTCTCTCTTGTGTTCTTGAGCTCTCATCTTCTTCCTCTTGCTCTCCCTCTCTTTAGTCTATGGTTCCCTTGTCTCATATGTTGAGAATCAAGAACCATAGAGAAAATCCCAACACACTCTCCTCTACTCACTCTAGTTCACAAGGTTTAGCAAACCGAGTGAACTAGTTTCTTCAAAGATCGAAGAAGAAGCCAAAGGTGGAAGCTTTCAGGTGGATCGATCTTCGGCGCAAGGAGACGACGGGGTGAAGCCGATCCGGAAAACCATCGAGGATTGAAGACGAAGGAGTTCAAGAAAGAAAGGTATAATCCCCTAACCGAGTAGTTAACAACTCCTAGTTAGGTTGTTAGTTAGATGTTTAACAAAGATCCGGTTTTGAATCCATGTTACCGCCTCTAGAAAATTGTTTTTCATCAAATTCCGCATGCCCGAAAGTACCGGGAGAGGTAGCATGGACTTACAGTGGTATCAGAGCCTAGTTAAACTCTATCTAACATGTTAGCAAAGTAACTAGAAGATCGATCAAAGAAAAAGTCCCGAAATGTACCCGGAATTCATGCTTGCTGTTGATTTTCAAAGTACTGTAAAAGTAATAAATCATGCTTTAAAAATCGACTCAGGGTTTTTATAGTCTACTGTAGAAAAACGGTCCAGAGATCTCACCAAACCACCGCGGAAACGCGGCAATAGCTTGCTATTGCCGCGGTTCCGCGGCCGATTGAGCTCCTCTCTGGATCGTCTTCACTGCAGTTTGTTCTATGGGGTATTTTGGGAATTTTGGTATATGTTTTTTCAGCCCAGATTTTCTAGAAAGAAAAATTTGTTTTTGGGGCTCTAATAACCGTATTTTGATCGAGTTTCTAAAGACTTAAGCTGACGGGTATTTCTGTGATGTGATATTTGTATTGAACGTCTGCTAATCGCTATATGTCGATTTGTGGGGGTTATACAAATCTGTGATCTGTAATGTTGCTGGAATGTGTATATGAATTCATTGGATTGTCGCGGGTGAATAGCCGGGGGTTGTGAGACGAGAGTTTTCTTTTCTTTCAATTCATGTAAATTTGTAAATTGATGTAATAATTATTTATATAGCCGCACAGCCGGGTCGGGGTTGTAGCCGTCATTGTATAATTTCTTTTTACTGTTTTTGCTCCTAGGATAGACCCATGGAGGGGGTGCACAAACTACCGGGTATCCCGAAGTGCCGAGTGGCCTGCTCACGGAGTTGAGGGAGGTTGCTTCGCTTCGGGTACTTGGCGGGTATTTTGCCGCACCCGTAGGGGTCTTGGGTGGGGTATTGGCTATTCACCACGACCGTGTAATCTGCTTTTCGTTACAGGCTCGTACGAATTGCGGGTTCCTAGTATATCCAATGTGTTCATCTGTGATCTGAAATGGCTATCATTGCAATGTATATCTATATATGATATTATTTAGGCGTTGCTTATGTTTTACAGCCGCGCTAGCCCAGCCCCCGCTCTGTCGTTAGTTAAGTAACCTAACAGGTAATGACGGGGCCCCGTGGCGAATGCGAATGGCATAAGCGTACGTCATATTTTGGTTGTTTTCTGCAATGGTAGTATTAAATGATGGGACGCATTAAAAGAACTAATGCAAGAATAACACGCATTAAAGTAACTAATGCAAGAAAATAAACCAAGTAAAGGTCGTTGGAACACTTTCGAAAAACCACTCGGTTCTTTTCAAAACCAACTTTTAAATGCGGAGCTTGAGCCACTCTTTTTAAAAGCTATCTCGTTCCTTCGATTATATCAAGTTCACTACGTTCACGGTTTTGCCAAAACCATCCGTAGCCCTCCATCATTTCAGTTAAATATTCGGTAGTATTCAAGCTATGTATTTTGACCTCACACCAAGGCATAGTGATTGGTAGCTGCCGGATATTTATCTGTTGCATAGATAGACTGCGTTGGTTTGAGACAGTCGTACTGCCATTTTGGCCTACGTTAAGGGTATGTACAGGTGGGTTCAAATTAACCTGGATAATGATGGGAAGAACTTGACATGCGACTTATGACATTTTGACCTCACGCCAAGGTCATAAGAGCATGGGGCAAAAGTCCACATCGGGAGTTTCATAAGTACTGAAACTTTCTAGTGTTGCATACCATTTGGAGTGTGATGATTCTGGTAGGATTCCTTCAGTTTTGTCACGCGATGATATTTGGATCCCGATCCTACTGTGAGTATATGCTACTCCTCGGGAAATTTCTCACTTAACGATCAATGCTATAAACCTAGTAGGTGTCTAGAAAGGTGTTAGCAGGGCTACGCCCCCAGGGAAAAGAGGTTCTTAAATTAAGGAACTTCACGAAAGCGTTGGAAAACCTCCCTCGAAGTACCGACACCAGCCTGGCCGAACGGTTAAGCAAGAATTGTACGGTGAGATTGATCCTGACTAATTCTTCCTTTTTGGTTTGAGGAGGTATTCGAGAGACAGTGGGAGCCATCCTGTTTAGACAAACTAAAAACCACTCTAAACTTGCAAGAGCGTCATGCTGAGTGTTTCTTCTCTCTCCTAATTGCAGCGACCAATCGACATGACTGGACTTAAGTTACTTCTAGATAAAAACATACTGACAGGGCTAAACTACAAAGATTGGCTCAGGAATGTCAAAATGGCAATCACTTACGACAAGCTGGGGTATCTTCTTACCACCAAAGCTCCCCCCGTCCCAGGTCCCACCTCCAGCGTCGCGGATAAGGAAATCCGTAAAACTTGGGAGATTGATTGCGCGAAGGCCAGGTGCCTCGTGCTTGCCTCTATGGACAACGAACATCAGAGGAGGCACGAGAATATGGACCTCGAATCTATATTTCTCCATACAAAAGAACTGTATGGAGAGCAGTCTCGTATCGCAAGATACGAAGTGTCGAAGAAGTTATTTTCGGCAAGGTTGGCCGTCGGATCATCGGTAGCAGAACACGTGCTTAAGATGATTGGCTACATAGAAGAGCTCGCGGACCTTGGGACCACGTTGGAGAATGAGCTCTATACGGACTTGATTCTCCAGTCCCTTCCTTCCACTTACGCCCAGTTTATCCTGAACTTCAACTTACAAGAAAAGGAAGTTGAACTTTCAGAACTCCTCAACATGCTGAGGAGCGCAGAGGGCACCCTACAGAAAGGTAGGGAAACATCCACTTTGTTTGTAGAAGGATCTTCCTCTTCTATGTCCAAGGCGAAAGCCATGGGAAAGAAGAAGAAAGCCCCCGCCAAACCAAGGGGCGGTGTTAGTAAAGTGGATACGAAGGGAAAGGCAAAGGCAACAAAGAAAGCGGGGCAGCTTGTGGATAAAGAAGAATGCTTCTATTGTCATAAGAAGGGACACTAGAAGAATGATTGCAGGGCTTGGAAAGCTAGGACACAGGAACTGAAGCAAGTTGCGGCTTCAGCTTCAGGTGTGTATGTTATTGAAAACTGTCTTTCAATAAACCCTACTTCCTGGGTATTGGATACCGGATCAGGATCTCATATCTGTAATTCTTTGCAGGCACTGAGAAAGCCTAGGGTTTTGAAGGCAGGTGATATGACCCTCAGAGTTGCAAACGGAGCTGGCATGGATGCTGAGTCTGTGGGGGACTATCACCTGGGCTTGTCGGATGGACATGTTTTGGTTTTGCGTAATTGCTATTTTGTACCCAATGCAACTTGTAATATCATTTCTGTATCTTTATTATCTAAAGAAGGTTATGAATTTGCATTTGTAAGTAATGTTGTGAACATTCACCTTAATCAAGTTCTGATTGGGTCAGGTACATTAAGCAATGGTATATACGTATTAAACCAACCACAGATTTTCAATGTCCAGAATACACACAAAAGAAAGTCTCCGGAAATAAATCAGACTTTCTTATGGCATTGTAGACTGGGTCACATCAATGAGAGAAGGTTGACGAAGTTACATACAGAAGGATATTTGAATCCGTTCGAATATCAATCGTATGCCACTTGCCAATCCTGTCTCAAAGGAAAGATGACAAAGACTCCGTTCACTGGACACGGAGTAAGAGCGAGCGAGCTCTTGGGACTCGTACACAGCGACGTGTGCGGTCCAATGTCTACACATGCGCGAAGCGGTTATTCTTACTTCATTACTTTTACGGATGACTTTTCAAGGTACGGTTATGTCTTCTTAATGAAACATAAATCCGAAGCTTTTGGAAAGTTCCAGGAATATAAGAATGAAGTAGAAAAACAAAACGGCAAAAGTATCAAGATTCTAAGATCGGATCGAGGTGGAGAATACTTAAGTGCCGAGTTCCTGGATTATTTAAAAGAGAACGGAATTCTCTCTCAGCTTACTCCTCCATACACTCCGCAACATAACGGTGTATCGGAGAGACGGAACCGAACCCTATTAGATATGGTAGGTCCATGATGAGTAACACTGAGTTACCACGATCATTCTGGGGGTATGCGCTAGAATCAGCTGCATACCTTTTGAACCGAGTTCCAACTAAGACTGTGCCTATCACACCATATGAGATATGGAGTGGGAAGAAACCCTATCTTCAATATCTGAAGATCTGGGGATGTCCGGCTTTTGTCAAAAAGCAGCATGCGGACAAGCTCGAGGCACGCTCAGTACTGTGCAAGTTTGTGGGATACCCAAAGAACTCCAGGGGGTATCTCTTCTATTACGCAGATGAACAAAAGATCAAAGTTTCTCGTAATGCCCATTTTCTGGAACACCAGTTCTTAGGAAAGGAAACAAGTGGGAGCGAAATAGAACTAGAAGAGATTCCAGAACCACAGACTATTACTGAAAGCTTAGTAGAACCAGAGGGTTCAAAAGAATAGGACATTCCTACGCCGCTCCGCAGGAGTATTAGGCAGTCTCATCCGCCCGAGAGATACTACGGTTTTCTCATAGACGGGGATAGAGAGGATTGCATCATAGATTATGATGAGCCTACTAGCTTCCAGCAGGCCGTTCAGAGCGTTGACTCGGTAAAATGGCTGGATGCAATGCGGACCGAAATGGAGTCCATGTACACCAACAAAGTATGGACGTTGGACATTGCTCCAGACGGGGTAAAACCCGTAGGATGCAAGTGGATCTTCAAAAGGAAGATTGGTGTAGATGGACAGGTTGAGACCTATAAAGCTAGACTGGTAGCAAAGGGTTTTCGTCAAAGACCTGGTTTGGATTATGACGAGACCTTTTCTCCAGTAGCTATGCTGAAATCCATTCGGATCCTTCTTGCCATTGCTGCCTTCCACGATTATGAGATTTGGCAGATGGACGTAAAGACTGCTTTTCTAAATGGAAATTTAGAGGAGTGTGTTTATATGGATCAGCCAGAGGGTTTCATTCAGTGTGGGAGCAGCGGAAAGGTGTGCAAGTTGCTTAAGTCCATCTATGGACTAAAGCAGGCATCGCGGAGTTGGAACATCTGTTTTGATGAGACGGTCAAGGAATTTGGCTTTATCAAAAATCCAGATGAACCATGCATCTATAGTAGATTTGTTGCGAGAACTGTAGTATTCCTCGTTTTATACGTGGATGACATTCTCTTAATAGGAAATGACATTCCTATGCTACAATCTGTCAAGGGGTTCTTGTCACACAGGTTCTCCATGAAAGACCTGGGTGATGCCTCATACATCCTGGGGATCCGGATCCATCGTGATAGATCCAAGAGGATATTAGGACTTTTACAGTCCAGGTACATCGACACCATACTGAAAAGATTCAGTATGGAAGATTCCAAGCGCGGTAACCTACCGGCTTGTCACGGGATCACCCTCTCTAAAGAGATGTCTCCCAAGACTGATTTGGAGAGGGATCGCATGTCTATTATACCCTACGCTTCTGCGGTAGGCTCTATAATGTATGCAATGTTGTGTACCAGACCGGATGTAGCTTATGCACTGAGTGTAGTAAGCCGGTATCAGTCAAACCCTGGGGAGAAACACTGGATAGCGGTGAAGAACATTCTCAAGTACCTGAGATGGACTAAGGAGATGTTCTTGGTGTATGGCGGAAAAGACCTCCAGATCGAGGCCTCTGCTGACTCCAGCTTCCAGAGTGACAAGGATGATTCTAAGTCCATGTCGGGTTTTGTCTTTACCCTCAATGGAGCGGCGGTGTGTTGGAAAAGTTCCAAACAGGAAACCGTTGCAGACTCGACGATGGAAGCGGAATACATCGCTGCATCTGATGCCGCAAAAGAAGCTGTCTGGATGAGGAAGTTCTTGAAAGAACTTTAGGTGGTTCCGTCCATTGTTGATCTAATACCTCAGTATTGCGACAACAACGGGGCTATAGCTTTAGCGAAGGAACCCAGGTCCCATCAGAGATCCAGACACATCTTGAGGCGGTATCACCTGATCAGGGAGATCGTGGATCGCCAGGAGATCGAGGTTCGGAGGGTTGCGTCAGAAGATAACACTGCAGATCCATTCACCAAGGCCTTGCCCCAGACTCAGTTCAAGCGGCTGATCGAGATGATAGGTCTTCGATACGCCAGTACATGGCCTTAGTGCAAGTGGGAGATTGTTAGTGTATATGCCCTAGAGGCCATTACTGTATCATACTAGTTTGTATATTACTTAATGGAAGCTTGGGATATTCACCTTGTATATACAATCTTGCTCAAAATAGTAGTATGCTACTTGGTTTGTTTCTACTTCAATGTGTACATGTGTTTATTTTAGTATATCGCCTATACACATTAGTGGAGCCCTTAGGATCTTTGCTTGATTACCAGCGTTGTGATGGCAGTCACACTAGTGGGGGTTGGGTAATCTATAAGCACATCCTTATGCAGGTCCCTAGTCGCAGGACTATCGAGACAGGGCATCGATACTCCGTAGTGGACTAGCGTATGCGCTTCTTATCCCAGAGTGGGAGATGGTCTGTCCCACAGCCATCAGTACGTCGTACTGGAGATAGTATGCGGGTGCTCGTTAGGTTATGAGTACACTGGACAGGACTCGTCGGGAACTGACCGGTTGGTACTATACCTATCGTCAGTTATCAGTTCCCAGGTGACATGAGTACAGCTTAGTCCGCTGACTTGACACTGTCACTTCGCCTCGAGTGTGTTCCCACTGTACTTTGATTACTACCCTACAACGGCTCAAAGGAGTCGTGCAAACAGGTGGTAGTTGGGTGCAGTCCCGAAGCACTTGGAGGCAGTGACGGTTAGACTGGATTCGTCTCTCCCGGTATTGGGGGTAGACATCGTGCTGTGTCTAGGAGAGACATTACACGAGTAGTCCCTGGCCAGGGCAAGCGAGATATACTGGTAGGCTTCCGGTGTTATCTCAGGGTGTTTTGGGCTTCACTCCGACACGACATGTACCGCTATTAGGGGACTGACGTTTACCGCCCCCTAGGCCCTCCATGCGATGTATCAGACGAACAGACCGGACTGTACGGAGACTGTCATATTCAGGCTCAGTAGGAGTTCAGATGGGTTTCACCTCGTCAGTCTTCTTGTCGGCACCTACCTGGGGACCGTTACGCACAGCTAGTGCCGCTTGCGGTCTGTGGTTAAACCCACTGCCAGCGTAGTGTCGAGTCTTTAGAGTCCCACACAGAAAGCTATTCGCCTTTAGGCAAAAGAGTAGAGGTCGCATGGTTTTGCGACAGGTCGCATTGTTTTGCGACAGGGTTCGGTCACATCCGTGCACTTATGCACGTACAGTGTCCGGACAGTTAACACTAGCGGGCTTTGGTTTAAGCTAGATCCTAGTGTACGTTTTGGGATTGGTTTTATCCAGTATGTATTCGTGTTCCTCGGAACGCGGATGCGGGTGTGTATGCACAGTTGACGGAGAGACAGAGGCAGAGGATTCTCATTAGGGTTGTTGACAGTTGACTGTTGACTATTGACATTTTGCTCAACCCTAATGAGAATATGATATGTAATTAACAATAATATTAATTAAGTATTATAGTGACATGGTTATTGAGGGGTTGACTTTGTTGACTTGTTTACTTTATTGACTGGTTGACTAGGTTGGACTAGTTGTCACGACCCGAGAATTCGACTCGTGACCGGCACTTAACCACGCAACGTCTACAGGCGCAACGCGGCTAAGTAAGCCGAACCCAGAAATCAAAACCAATAAATATAGAGTGATTTAAAACATTTTGTAAAAGCAATAGTAAATGTCTGAAAAACTTCCATTTATTTAGTAGAAATCCCTTTCAAGTTCAAAAGTTATGAGTTTTATAATTTTGGTAACATTTCCTCTTTAAAACATTAGCCCCGAAAGTCGGGTAAAAGTAAGATGTAGCGGAAATAACAAGTGACATGAATAAGGCATCACAATATGATATACGACGCCGTAGCGAAGAATACACAGTAAAACAAGGACAATATCATAAAAGATAAAACTGCATAAGGTAACGTCGGCTCACATGCGAGCTCGACACCAGAATATAAAGTCATACATATCGTCCTCACAACTGTCTCTAAGTCAATACATAAGGTAGATGGAGAGTACTAGATACATCAATATACAACTGAAAGATAACAGATACCGTACAAAACCCACCTAAACAGCAAAAGAGCTATCTCTGCTCAAAAGGGGTATCTGTGCCAAAAGATGAGGAAACAGCCAGCCGTGACTACTCCCAAGGGCAACCTGCAAACACTGTGGCACAACGGGGGTGAGTTGCCAACTCGTGAATAGAGATAACATATAAAGGTGATCGCAGGCATGCACATATAGCGTGGCTCTACTAATGCCAGCAGATGATATCAATGCATGTCAACAGTGGATACAGTAGTAATGCATGTACTCTAACAGGTAAATGCCACAGGATGAGATGTATAGTAATCAATACTGAGTATGGGATAAATAATATCTACATGGACTATGTCAACATGGAAAGCAATGATCGGTGCCTCAAACTGCACCCAAATCCCACATATACTCAGACGCCGGCACACCCATCGGCCCTCAAATCCTGTATATCTCGGAGGAATCACGAGTGCCCAACATCGGCACCCAAAACATCATAAAATACCCGTGTCCAGCATCGACACGTAAATCCTCAAATATCGGGCGCCGTCAATCTGGACCGGCCCCACGGGGTCCACCTGCGGTATCGGCCCTCGGCCCCGGCAGTACGGATCCTCCCGCATCCATCACTCGACTCTGGTCAGTATCCTCCGGACAACTGCCAGGTCCAACCAATCACCGGTCGGTACTCGCCCGCCTCCAGGCTCAATCGGCAAATCCCATCGATCGTCTCGCCGAGGGGAACCATACCGGGCCCACCACGAACCCGCAAACGGAACATCCACTCCTCGAATCGGGTTTCAAGCACACGTCTCAGCACCGAGAAAACGCGTGGTGGACACACCAAAATATCATATCACGAGATACCGGGTTTTCAAAATAGCATATCTTTCCTTAAATAATTCCACGGTCCTCAAAACAGAAATCGCATGAAAATCATATCAATCACATGTAAGATGCACTACAGCAACAATACAACAGTATAATCATGGCAGTTCTACAGTGAGTGTAGCATGGCAATTACTAACGGTGTGTGTGTAGCATGTAAATAGTGCTCGTGCAACATAAACCGTTAGTAATAGTGTGGTGTTCTATCAGTTCTAGCATATATCAATAACACATAGCAGGGAAATGCAATATGAGATGACAGTCCATAGGTAAATGCAATATGTAATACTAAGATCCTATCAGCCCTGACGCATAACGCCATGCGGGCGATATCCCCGTAGATGTGAAATCTACTCACCGTGTCTCGCGCTAAGTGTATCCAACCACTTGCTTGCCCTTCTTCGCAGCGTCCGTCTCACTGGCCTGCGAACCTAGAATCACATATACATATCACACATAAGCTTAAGTCACAAAACGCGACATTATAATCCAACAAGAAACCTGTGTCGCAAACCAATCGCGCGTGTGCGCGATACGCTAAAACGTGTAAACACGCGCCACGAAACTACCCCGACGCGCCGCGATACGCAGAACCCAAACCTACTCACGTATCACGCGTGTCGCGAAGGTTTAGAAAACGGCAAAACAGGTATTTGGTCCCAGATTTTCCCACAGAATTGATCTTAAAAATATATATATACCAAAACACTACCCACAGTAGCAGACACCCACTGGACCAAACCCCAACCCAAACCCTACCCATCTGGCCGCAATTGGCGGCCAGAATGAGGAAATTGGCGGCCTACTGTAGCTGTATGGGGGTCGGGTTTCACCTGGTGCATCATCTCTACTCCACTACACTACAGTCTTCCCAAAATCAATCTGCACTCACCGAGTTGATAGCAGTTCCAGAAAACTCACATTTTGCCCAAATACGATATTTGCATCAAACATGAAACTGGTGGTATTTTAGTGTAATCGGGGTTCGACTAAGTTACCATGGCCTCAACAGACCACAATCATCCTACTGGAACTAATCTACACCTCACTAGCACAAAGTTCACACTAAACACCCCATATCTCACTAAAACACACTAAAATCCTTTAACCGATGCAAAACTACACTAACTAGGCAAACTAGTGAAGCAAGATAGGGATTATACCTCACTCTCGACCCTAGGGAGCTGCAGGAAGGAGAAGAAGTGGAGGGAAGAGGCTGCACTAGGAGCTGGAGCTGCTACTGCTCACTGCTGCTGCTGCCAATGCTTGCTGCTGTTGCTGCTGAGTGCTTGCTGCTGCTGCTGAGTGCTTGCTGCTGCTGCTTCAGTTGCTTCTGCTGCTGCTTCAGTTGCTTCAAGAGGTAAGTGTGTGTGTGTGAGTGTGTTGGTGTGTTGTGAGAGTGTGAGAGAAAAACACAAAAAGAAATGAGAGGCTACCTCAATCATCACACACAAAAGTCACCCCTCACTCTCTCTCACCTCATTAATGGCAAGCATGGCTTGAGCCATGATGCCCTCTCTCTCTCTCTCACAAGTCAACACTTAACCCTAAAATTCAAATTAAAGTAATCTTTTAGTTTAACTAATTAATTAAACCCATTTAAGAATCCAAAAGAATTAATCCTACAATTAACCCACCATGGTTAATAATTATGGTATTTCCTTGATTTAAAAACCCTAGTTTACATGCACATGTGTGTGCAAGCCTAGGAAAATTTTGGAAAAATGTTTATTAAATTAAGAAAAATATTTAAAACACAGTTTGGTAAACTTTTTATTAAAAATCATTATTTAATTATAATTATACACTAACCCTTATCCTAAGGTGTTACAATCTCTCTCCCTTAAAGAAATTCGTCCCCGAATTTCAAAAATCTATCTAAGGTTACCTTCAAAAAGATGGGGGTACGTCTTCATCATCTCGCTTTCGGTCTCCCAAGTGATCTCTTCACGGTTCTGACCACGCCAAAGTACTTTAACTGATGGAATCTCCTTCGATCTCAATTTCTTCACTTGTCGATCTAAGATCATCACTGGCTGCTCTGCATAGGAAAGATCACGCTCAAGCTGGATCGTCGGATGCTGAATCGCGTGCGAAGGATCATGTAGATATCTGCGGAGCATCGAAACATGGAATACGGGGTGCACGTCTGGAAAGCTGGGCGGAAGGGCTAACTGGTAAGCTACTGCACCAACACGCTCGAGGATCTCGAAGGGGCCCACATATCGGGGGCTAAGCTTCCCCTTCTTCCCAAACCTCATCACACCTTTCATTGGGGAGACCCTCAAGAAAACATGATCACCAACAGAAAACTCAAGTCTGCGTCGTCGACGGTCTGCATAAGCCCTCTGCCTACTCTGCGCTGCTCTCATCCTATCGCGAATCAACTGGATCTTCGCGGTCGTCTCCTCAACGATCTGTGGCCCTAAGATACTGCTCTCACTGAGCTCTGTCCAACAAGTAGGTGACCTGCATCTCCTCCCGTAAAGAGCCTCAAACGGTGCCATCTGAATAGTCTCCTGGTAGCTGTTATTGTAGGAAAACTCTACCAAGGGCAAATGATGATCCCAGCTACCTCCGAAATCTAATACACAAGCTCTGAGCATGTCCTCGAGAGTCTGAATGGTCCGCTCTGACTGTCCGTCGGTCTGCGGATGAAAAGCCGTGCTGAAACTCAAACGAGTGCCCAAAGCCTCCTGAAGCCTCTGCCATAGTCTACTAGTAAACTGGGTGCCTCTGTCGGACACAATGCACGTCGGGACTCCGTGTAGTCGCACTATCTCGTCAATATAGATCTGGGCATACTGAGTAAATCCGAAAGTCGTCTTCACCGGTAGGAAGTGAGCCGCTTTCGTCAAACGATCCACGATCACCCAGATGGAGTCATACCCCCTACTAGTCCTGGGTAGACCCACCACGAAATCCATCGAAATCTGTTCCCATTTCCACTCCGGAATGGGCAATGGCTGTAGCTCTCCCGCGGGCCTCTGGTGCTCAGCCTTGACTTGCTGACAAGTCAAGCATCTCGATACCAAATCTGCAATGTCCCTCTTCATTCCGTCCCACCAGTAAACATCTCTCATATCATGATACATCTTGGTGGAACCGGGATGTACGCTATACACCGATCGATGTGCCTCCTCAAGAATCTCACGCCTCAGTCCCTCAGCATCAGGTACGCACAGTCTGACTCCAAACCGTAGTATCCCCTGATCATCGATCACGAACTCGGAAAATCGGTCCTGTCCCATCTGTGCCATGATCTCTGAACACTGGTCATCACTGAGCTGTGCCTCACGTATACGATCAATCAACTGTGGGCGTGCACGGACGTGCGCTATCTGTCCTCCAATCGGCGTGAACTCGAACTGTACTCGACTGTCGCATAATATCTGCCAATCCGCCGATGACTGCTCCTGCACTGCGCGCAAACATGATAAACTACTCCCGGGCCTCCTGCTCAAAGCATCCGCTACCACATTTGCCTTGCCCGGGTGATATAAGATCTCGCAGTCGTAATCCTTCACTAACTCCATCCATCGACGCTGTCGAAGGTTCAGGTCCCGCTGCTGGAATATGTATTTCAGACTCTTGTGATCCGTAAATATCTGGCACGACTCACCGTATAAGTAATGTCGCCAGATCTTAAGTGCGAAGACCACTGCTGCCATCTCCAAATCATGAGTGGGGTAGTTCTGCTCGTGCTTCTTCAATTGTCGCGAGGCATACGCGATCACCCTATCATGCTGCATCAGAACGCATCCCAATCCCACTCGAGAAGCATCACAAAAGACCACAAATCCACCCGGTCCGGAAGGTAAAGATAACACCGGTGCCGTCGTCAGCCGAGTCCGTAACTGCTGAAAACTGTGCTCGCACTCCTCCGTCCAATCGAAGGGAACTCCCTTCCGGGTCAACCCGGTCAACGGTGTAGCAATATGTGAGAAGTCCTGCACAAAACGCCTGTAGTAACCGGCCAATCCCAAAAAGCTGCGAATCTCCGTCACCGATGTGGGTCTGGGCCAACGCTGAACGGCCTCGATCTTCCTCGGGTCAACACATATACCGTCTCGTGAAATCACGTGACCCAAGAAGTCCACGCTGTCTAGCCAAAAAGCACACTTGGAGAATTTCGCATAAAGCTGGTGCTCCCTCAATGTCTGCAATGTAACCCGCAGGTGCTGCTCGTGCTCCTCACTACTCCGGGAATACACCAAGATATCGTCGATGAAGACTATGATGAACAGATCCAAATAAGGTCGGAAAATACGGTTCATCAAATCCATGAAGGCTGCTGGCGCATTGGTGAGTCCGAACGACATCACCAAAAACTCGTAATGGCCATAGCGCGTACGGAAAGCTGTCCGGGGAATGTCCTCCTGTCGAACCCGCAGCTGATGATAGCCCGATCGTAAATCGATCCTCGAAAAGTACCCTGCCCCCTGAAGCTGGTCGAACAAATCGTCGATACGCGGCAAAGGATACCTGTTCCGCACTGTCACCCTGTTCAGCTGGCGGTAGTCGATACAAAGACGCAAACTGCCATCCTTCTTCTTGACGAACAGGACTGGAGCACCCCAAGGAGAAACACTGGGTCGAATAAGTCCTTTGTCCAGCAAATCTTGCAACTGACCCTTCAGCTCACGAAGTTCCGCCGGGGCCATCCGATAGGGCGGTATAGAAATAGGCCCCGAACCAGGAACCAAATCAATACAGAAAGAAATGTCGCGCTCGGGCGGCAACCCAGGAAGCTCGTCAGGGAACACATCAGGAAACTCGCTAACTACCGGAACCTGATCCAATGGAACCTCCGTAGCGCGAGAATCGCGAACATATGCAAGAAATCCCTGACATCCCTTCCTCAAAAGCTGTCCAGCGCGAAAAGAAGAAATCACACTGTGAGGGGCGGCACTACGGTCCCCCAACACAACAAAAACCGACTCACCGGGGAAACAGAATCTAACTGTCTTCTCGCGGCAGTCCAAAGAAGCATAGCATGTGGCTAACCAATCCATGCCCAAAAGAACGTCGAAGTCCAACATCTCCAGAAGGATCAAGTCGACAGGCAACTCTCTCTCGCCAATACAGACGATACAGGATCGGAACACGTGCCTAGCAACAAACGACTCTCCCACAGGAGTAGTCACCACAAGCGGCTGATCAAGTAAGCCGGACTCTCTACCCAACCTCGGCACGAAGTGTGTGGATACGTACGAGTGTGTGGATCCGGGATCAAACAATACATGTGCATCAACTGAACATACAGGGAGGATACCTGAAACCACTGCATTGGACGCCTGCGCGTCCTGATGTGTCAAAGCAAAGACCCTCGCCTGTCCACCACCTGTAACTGACTGACCTCTGCCTCGGTCATCCCGTCCTCTCTGAGCAACTCCTCCACGCCCATGACCTCTCTGAGCATAAGTCTGGCGCGGAGCAACGGTAGGCGCAACGGGCAACGCCCTCTGGGGTGGTGAAGGTGGTAAGGTAACATGCGGTGCTGCCGCCTCCCTCCGGTGTGTCTCTGGACAATCTCGAACGAGGTGAAGTAGGCTGCCATATCTGTAGCAACCCCGCGGCGACTGCTGACCGTCCTGGGGATACGAACTAAACATCCGACCCCGTCCCGAATCTCTGCTACCCCTCGTACCGGAACGATACCTGTCGCGGCGTCTGAATGACTGCCTCCGTGCGGAAATACTGGTACGAACTCTCTTCGGCTCTGGAAATACCGAAGTCTCAACAAGGTGCTCCTCGACCACTAGGGCTGCGTCTACAGCTGCTGCATAGGTCTCGTAGTGCTGCGCGCTGATCGCGAGGAACACTGGTGAAATCAAGCCTCGAACAAATCTCCGGACTCGCAACTCCTCGGTGGCCACTAGATGTGGGGCGTAGACTGCTAGCTCTGTAAACAGTACGTCATACTCTGCCACTGTCATCCCTGGCGTCTGGCGCAAAGACTCAAACCTGCGTGCTCGGGCATCTCTAACACTCCGGGGAAGGAAACGGGCTAGAAATATAGTCACGAACTCCGTCCAGGTCATAGGAGGAAGACCTGCTGCTCTGCCCTTCTCCACTGAATCACACCATTTCTGCGCAAGACCTTCCAGGCGAAAGCTCGCGAACTCAACCCATCTCGCATCTGCACATCTGAGGGAACGACATATCCTGGCCATCCTGTCTATGAAAGACTGTGGGTCCTCGGCTGTATCGGTGCCTGTGAAAACTGGAGGCTTCAGCCTCATGAACTCTGATAGCGATACGGTAATCACCTCCGTGGCTGCAGGGGCGACTGGCTGTGCGGTAGGCACCATCGCGGTCTCTGGAACTGGTGGAGCTACCTCTGGTCGCTGCGCTCGAAGCGTCTCTACTAGCGATCCTATCATCTGGCGCATCTCCTGCATACCAGCCCCTAACGATGCGATCTGCTCTGTCACGGCAGGAACAGCCTGCTCAGGTACGACCGGCGTACTGCCCGGATCAGTCCTCGTCTCGGACGAGTCAACACGAATCTCGGCCCTCGCGGCCGCTCTCTGTGCCCTCGTAGTCTTAGGCGGCATATTGGCTGAAAGAAAATTTGGATTCGATAAGAACACGGAAATCGAATCACGAGAATATAAGGAGGAATCAAATCAACAAGTCCTAAGGTCGCGTAAGCGGAGTACCGTGTCGTGAGTATGCCGCGGAACATACGCACGCTACGCTACCCTGCTGCAGCTACCTACTCCATCATACCAGGGTCATCCTGCACTCCGAAGGTAAAACCTACGCTCTGATACCAACTTTGTCACGACCCGAGAATTCGACTCGTGACCGGCACTTAACCACGCAACGTCTACAGGCGCAACGCGGCTAAGTAAGCCGAACCCAGAAATCAAAACCAATAAATATAGAGTGATTTAAAACATTTTGTAAAAGCAATAGTAAATGTCTGAAAAACTTCCATTTATTTAGTAGAAATCCCTTTCAAGTTCAAAAGTTATGAGTTTTATAATTTTGGTAACATTTCCTCTTTAAAACATTAGCCCCGAAAGTCGGGTAAAAGTAAGATGTAGCGGAAATAACAAGTGACATGAATAAGGCATCACAATATGATATACGACGCCGTAGCGAAGAATACACAGTAAAACAAGGACAATATCATAAAAGATAAAACTGCATAAGGTAACGTCGGCTCACATGCGAGCTCGACACCAGAATATAAAGTCATACATATCGTCCTCACAACTGTCTCTAAGTCAATACATAAGGTAGATGGAGAGTACTAGATACATCAATATACAACTGAAAGATAACAGATACCGTACAAAACCCACCTAAACAGCAAAAGAGCTATCTCTGCTCAAAAGGGGTATCTGTGCCAAAAGATGAGGAAACAGCCAGCCGTGACTACTCCCAAGGGCAACCTGCAAACACTGTGGCACAACGGGGGTGAGTTGCCAACTCGTGAATAGAGATAACATATAAAGGTGATCGCAGGCATGCACATATAGCGTGGCTCTACTAATGCCAGCAGATGATATCAATGCATGTCAACAGTGGATACAGTAGTAATGCATGTACTCTAACAGGTAAATGCCACAGGATGAGATGTATAGTAATCAATACTGAGTATGGGATAAATAATATCTACATGGACTATGTCAACATGGAAAGCAATGATCGGTGCCTCAAACTGCACCCAAATCCCACATATACTCAGACGCCGGCACACCCATCGGCCCTCAAATCCTGTATATCTCGGAGGAATCACGAGTGCCCAACATCGGCACCCAAAACATCATAAAATACCCGTGTCCAGCATCGACACGTAAATCCTCAAATATCGGGCGCCGTCAATCTGGACCGGCCCCACGGGGTCCACCTGCGGTATCGGCCCTCAGCCCCGGCAGTACGGATCCTCCCGCATCCATCACTCGACTCTGGTCAGTATCCTCCGGACAACTGCCAGGTCCAACCAATCACCGGTAGGTACTCGCCCGCCTCCAGGCTCAATCGGCAAATCCCATCGATCGTCTCGCCGAGGGGAACCATACCGGGCCCACCACGAACCCGCAAACGGAACATCCACTCCTCGAATCGGGTTTCAAGCACACGTCTCAGCACCGAGAAAACGCGTGGTGGACACACCAAAATATCATATCACGAGGTACCGGGTTTTCAAAATAGCATATCTTTCCTTAAATAATTCCACGGTCCTCAAAACAGAAATCGCATGAAAATCATATCAATCACATGTAAGATGCACTACAGCAACAATACAACAGTATAATCATGGCAGTTCTACAGTGAGTGTAGCATGGCAATTACTAACGGTGTGTGTGTAGCATGTAAATAGTGCTCGTGCAACATAAACCGTTAGTAATAGTGTGGTGTTCTATCAGTTCTAGCATATATCAATAACACATAGCAGGGAAATGCAATATGAGATGACAGTCCATAGGTAAATGCAATATGTAATACTAAGATCCTATCAGCCCTGACGCATAACGCCATGCGGGCGATATCCCCGTAGATGTGAAATCTACTCACCGTGTCTCGCGCTAAGTGTATCCAACCACTTGCTTGCCCTTCTTCGCAGCGTCCGTCTCACTGGCCTGCGAACCTAGAATCACATATACATATCACACATAAGCTTAAGTCACAAAACGCGACATTATAATCCAACAAGAAACCTGTGTCGCAAACCAATCGCGCGTGTGCGCGATACGCTAAAACGTGTAAACACGCGCCACGAAACTACCCCGACGCGCCGCGATACGCAGAACCCAAACCTACTCACGTATCACGCGTGTCGCGAAGGTTTAGAAAACGGCAAAACAGGTATTTGGTCCCAGATTTTCCCACAGAATTGATCTTAAAAATATATATATACCAAAACACTACCCACAGTAGCAGACACCCACTGGACCAAACCCCAACCCAAACCCTACCCATCTGGCCGCAATTGGCGGCCAGAATGAGGAAATTGGCGGCCTACTGTAGCTGTATGGGGGTCGGGTTTCACCTGGTGCATCATCTCTACTCCACTACACTACAGTCTTCCCAAAATCAATCTGCACTCACCGAGTTGATAGCAGTTCCAGAAAACTCACATTTTGCCCAAATACGATATTTGCATCAAACATGAAACTGGTGGTATTTTAGTGTAATCGGGGTTCGACTAAGTTACCATGGCCTCAACAGACCACAATCATCCTACTGGAACTAATCTACACCTCACTAGCACAAAGTTCACACTAAACACCCCATATCTCACTAAAACACACTAAAATCCTTTAACCGATGCAAAACTACACTAACTAGGCAAACTAGTGAAGCAAGATAGGGATTATACCTCACTCTCGACCCTAGGGAGCTGCAGGAAGGAGAAGAAGTGGAGGGAAGAGGCTGCACTAGGAGCTGGAGCTGCTACTGCTCACTGCTGCTGCTGCCAATGCTTGCTGCTGTTGCTGCTGAGTGCTTGCTGCTGCTGCTGAGTGCTTGCTGCTGCTGCTTCAGTTGCTTCTGCTGCTGCTTCAGTTGCTTCAAGAGGTAAGTGTGTGTGTGTGAGTGTGTTGGTGTGTTGTGAGAGTGTGAGAGAAAAACACAAAAAGAAATGAGAGGCTACCTCAATCATCACACACAAAAGTCACCCCTCACTCTCTCTCACCTCATTAATGGCAAGCATGGCTTGAGCCATGATGCCCTCTCTCTCTCTCTCACAAGTCAACACTTAACCCTAAAATTCAAATTAAAGTAATCTTTTAGTTTAACTAATTAATTAAACCCATTTAAGAATCCAAAAGAATTAATCCTACAATTAACCCACCATGGTTAATAATTATGGTATTTCCTTGATTTAAAAACCCTAGTTTACATGCACATGTGTGTGCAAGCCTAGGAAAATTTTGGAAAAATGTTTATTAAATTAAGAAAAATATTTAAAACACAGTTTGGTAAACTTTTTATTAAAAATCATTATTTAATTATAATTATACACTAACCCTTATCCTAAGGTGTTACACTAGTTGACCATCATGATGACAATGGCTATCATTTCATGGCAAAGACTTTTGCTTGCTTGTTCTCTTGTGCAAAATGAGTGCATGAAATGATATGGCTATTGTATCTTAAACCATCACTAATACTTGAATGCTATTATTGGTTATGATGGATTTGGATTATGAGAGCCAAGAGAGAAAAATCTTGCTCATTCTTTTCATTTCCTTTCTCTCTCTTGTGTTTTTGAGCTCTCATCTTCTTCCTCTTGCTCTCCCTCTCTTTAGTCTATGGTTCACTTGTCTCATGTGTTGAGAACCAAGAACCATAGAGAAAATCCCAACACACTCTTCTCTACTCACTCTAGTTCACAAGGTTTAGCAAACCGAGTGAACTAGTTTCTTCAAAGATCGAAGAAGAAGCCAAAGGTGGAAGCTTTCAGGTGGATCGATCTTCGGCGCAAGGAGACGACGGGGTGAAGCCGATCCGGACAACCATCGAGGCTTGAAGTCGAAGGAGTTCAAGAAAGAAAGGTATAACCCCCAAACCGAGTAGTTAACAACTCCTAGTTAGGTTGTTAGTTAGATGTTTAACAAAGATCCGGTTTTGAGTCCATGTTACCGCCTCTGGAAAATTGTTTTTCATCAAATTCCGCATGCCCGAAAGTACCGGGAGAGGTAGCATGGACTTCAGGGGGTTGGTAAAAGTCAGACCCCCAAAAGCGGTACAAGTTGTGTCGGAGTGAAGCCCAGAACACCCTGAGATACTACTGGAATACCTACAAGTAAATCTCCTGCCTCGGCCGAGGGCTTTGTGTAATGGCTCTCCTAGACACAGCGCGACCTCACCCCCAATACCGGGAGAGACGAACCCCTGCAGATCCACTCGCTGCCTCCATGTGGCTCGGGACTGTACGCAACTAAAACCTGTTTGCACGACTCCTTTGAGCCGTGGTAGGGTAGTAATCAAAGTACAGTGGGAACTCACACGTGACAAATGACGATCTCTGGTCGATGAACTAACCTGTACACATGTCACCAGGGAACTGCCATCTGACGTCTGGTATTAGACCAACTAGCATGTTCCCGGCGAATCCTGTCCGGTGTACTCATAACCCAATGAGCACCTGTATACATCTTAGGTGAACCAACTGACACCAGTGGCTTGTGAGACCGGCCACCGCCCCTCGTCGGGGTCTCGACTGTATACACTAGTCTACTAATGGAGTATCGATGCCCAGTCTCGAAACTCCCACGACTAGGGACCTTTTAAGGATGTGCTTATAGACCCCAGCTCCCACGTATATGATCGCCCTCATACTGCTGGCAGTCAAGCAAGAATCCTAGGGGCTCTATCAACGTGTAATAGCGACCTGTCAGGTCACCTAAAGCAGTACACGATGATAAAGATAAACCAGATAGCATACTATCATCTTGAGTAAGACTGTCCTACTGGGATAGGTCCTCCCTCAATTATTGCAATCTCATGCCTGTGATCCAATAATTGACTCTGAGGGCACTATCTCCAACAGTTGTGACCTGGAAACTATAGTAAGTGACGGAACAAAATTATAGAGATGTACTAGTGAACCTGATGTTAGTGTATATGCCCTAGAGGCCATTACTGTATCATACTAGTTTGTATATTACTTGATGGAAGCTTGGGATATTCACCTTGTATAAACAATCTTGCTCAATATAGTAGTATGCTACTTGGTTTGTTTCTACTTCAATGTGTACATGTGTTTATTTCAGTATATCACTTATACGCATTAGTGGAGCCCTTAGGATCTTTGCTTGATTACCAGCGTTGTGATGGCAGTCACACTAGTGGGGGCTGGGTGATCTATAAGCACATCCTTATACAGGTCCCTAGTCGCAGGACTATCGAGACAGGGCATCGATACTCCGGAGTAGACTAGCGTATGCGCTTCTCATCCCAGTGTGGGAGATGGTCTGTCCCACAGCCATCAGTACGTCGTACTGGAGATAGTATACGGGTGCTCGTTGGGTTACGAGTATACTGGACAGGACTCGTCAGGAACTGACAGGTTGGTATTATACCTATCGTCAGTTATCAGTTCCCAGGTGACATGAGTACAGCTTAGTCCGCTGACTTGACACTGGCACTTCGCCTCGAGTGTGTTCCCACTGCACTTTGATCACTACCCTACCACGGCTCAAAGGAGTCGTGCAAACAGGTGGTGGTTGGGTGCAGTCCCGAAGCACTTGGAGGCAGTGACGGTTAGACAGGATTCGTCTCTCCCGGTATTGGGGGTTGACATCGCGCTGTGTCTAGGAGAGCCATTACACGAGTAGTCCCTGGCCAGGGAAAGCGAGGTATACTGGTAGGCTTCCAGTGTTATCTCAGGGTGTTTTGGGCTTCACTCCGACACGACTTGTACCGCTATTGGGGGACTGACGTTTTACCGCCCCCTAGGCCCGACATGCGATGTATCAGACGAACAGACCGGACTGTACGGAGACTGTCACATTCAGACTCAGTAGGAGTACCGATGGGGTTTCACCTCGTCAGCCTTCTTGTCGACATCTACCTGGGGACCGTTACGCACAGCTAGTGCCGCTTGCGGTCTGTGGTTAAATCCACTGCCAGCGTAGTGTCGAGTCTTTAGAGTCCCACACAGAGGGTATTCGCCTCTGGGCAAAACAGAGTAGAGGTCGCATGGTTTTGCGACAGGGTTCGTTCTCATCCGCGCACTTGTGCACGTTTGGAGTCCGGACGGATATTGCCAGCGGGCTTTGGTTTGAGCCGGATACTGGTATATGTTTTGGGGTTACTTTTATCTCTCAGTATTCATGTTCCTCGGAACAAGAATGCAGGTGTGTATGCACAGTTATTTGAGGAGGAGGAAGATGACTTTCATTAGGGTTTCGGAACGGGTGCGTATGCACAGTTGACAGTCGTCTTTTTCCAAACCCTAATGGATTTGTATTATATCAATTAATAATATATATAATAAAATGAAATTGTGTCATGGTTGGTTTTTGTTGACTTGTTGACCATGGTTGACTTGTTGACCATGGTTGAAAGTTTGACCATCATCATTACAAAAGCAAGATGCTTTTTGATTCTTGCAAAACATTTAATGTTTGAAATGATAATGGTCATTCCTAAACCTTCCATCAACCTTTTTCATTTTCATTATTATTATTATTTGATAATTCTTTTGCTTTATGTTATGGTTGCAAAAGAAAAAGAGCTCATGATCTCATTTAGCTTCTCTCTCCTCACTTCATCTTCTTCTTCCTCTAGCAAAAGAGAACCCTTTTCATGTGTTGAGAATCCCTCTCTTTAAAAAGAAAAGCACCCCTTTGACACTCTCTACTCACTTTAGGATCAAGGGTTTAGCAAGCCGGAGATTCTAGTTCACTCCAAGTTCGAGAAAGAGCCCAAAGGTTGAACCCTCGAGGTGGATCCATCTTCGACGGAAGAAGGCGACAAGAAGAGAACCATCAACCTCTACAAAAGTTTGAAGAAGAAGGAGTTCAAGTTTAGGTATAACCATCTTCATCCGAGTAGCTAAATCTCTTTAGCAAGTTTGCTAGTTTTAGTTTAGGAAAAGATCCCGACTTTGTTTAGTCCATGTTGCCCCTTGCGCTAAAAATTTGATTTTTATACCGTTTCCGCCTTCCCGTAAGAACCGGGGGTCGCAACGTGGACTTACAGTGGTATCAGAGCCTAACTAAACTTAAACTAGCTTGGTAGTGAAGTGTAACGAAGTTCGGAACCGAAAAATCACAAAACCAGAAAAACTAAAACCCTAAGTTTCTGTTGAATTTTTTTCTGCTCTAAATGAAAAACTTTATACTTGTAAATTCGGCTCAGGGTTTTGTGTGTACACCCAAGAAAAACGATGCCCTAATTCATTCAAACCGCCGCGGTTCCGCGGCACGAGGTAGGCATGTGCCGCGGAACCGCCGCCGTTTGTCGTCTTCTCTGCATCGTTTTTCGTGCAGTGTGTGTCTGTGATGGTTTTGGGATTTTTAAAATATATTATATGTGCCCAGATTTTCCAGAACAGAAATTTACTTTTGGGGTCCTATAATTCCGTATTTTTTCCGAACTTCACTGCACTTTGACTATGATGGTTATATCTGTGATGCTTGCATGTATTGAACGTCGGCTAATCGCTATAAGTCGATTGGTCGGGGTTATACATGATCTGTGTTTGATATTGGAATGTGTATATGAATGTGTTGGACTGTCGCGGGTGAATAGCCGGGGTGGATGTGAGATGAGCTTTTGTTTTTCTTTCATTCATTGTAAATGTAAATTGATGTAATAATTATTATTTGTTTGGCCGCACAACCGGGTCGGGGTTGTAGCCGTCATTGTATAATTCTTTTTACTGTTTTTGCTCCTAGGATAGACCCATGGAGGGGTGCACAAACTGCCAAGTACTTGGCGGGTAGTTTGCCGCACCCGTAGGGGTCTTGGGTGGGGTATTTGCTATTCACCGCGACCGTGTAATCCGCTTTTCGTTGCAGGCCCGAAAGGATTGCGGATTGCTAGAATATCCAATGTATTCATCTGTGATCTGTAATGTCTATCATTGCTTTCTATTTAGGCGTTACTTATGTTTTACAGCCGCGCTAGCCCAGCCCCCGCTCTGTCGTTACTTAAGTAACCTAACGGGTGATGACGGGACCCCGTGGCGAATGCGAATGGCATAAGCGTACGTCATATTTTGGTTGTTTTCTGCAATGGTAGGATTAAATGATGGGACGCATTAAAAGTACTAATGCAAGAATATCACGCATTAAAAGAACTAATGCAAGATAATAAACCAAGCTAAAGTCGTTGGAACACTTTCGAAAAACCACTCGGTTCTTTTCAAAACTAACTTTTAAATGCGGAGCTTGAGCCACTCCTTCTAAAAGCTATCTCGTTCCATCGACTATATCAAGTTCACTACATTCACGGTTTCGCCAAAACCATCCGTAGCCCTCCGTCGTTTCATATGAATATTCAACAGTATTCAAGCTGTGTTTGTTGGCCTTAGTCAAGGCACAGTGTTTGGTAGCTGGTGGTTATTCATATGTTGCATAGATAGAATGCGTTGGTTTGGGACAGTCGTATTGCCTTGTTGGCCATAGTCAAGGGTAGATACGGGTGGGTTCAAATTAACCTGGATAACGACGGGTAGAACTTGACATGTGACTTATGATTTGTTGGCCTTAGTCAAGGTCATAAGAGCATGGGGCAGAAATCCACATCGGCAGTTTCATAAGTACTGAAACTTGCTAGATTTGCATACCATTTGGAGTGTGGTGATTCTGGTAGGATTCCTTCAGTTTCGTCACGCGATGATATTTGGATCCCGATCCTACTGTGAGTATATGCTACTCCTCGGGAAATTTCTCACTAAACGATCAATGCTATAAACCTAGTAGGTGCCTAGAAAGGTGTTAGCGGGGCTACGCCCCCAGGGAAAAGAGGTTATTTAATTAAGGAACTTCGCGAAAGCGTTGGAAAACCTCCCTCGAAGTACCGACACTGGCCTGGCTGAACGGTTAAGCAAGTATTGTGCGGTGGGATTGATTCCGACTAATTCTTCCTTTATGGTTTGAGGAGGGATTCGAGAGACAGTGGGAGCCATCCTGTTTAGACAAATTAAAAACCATTCTAAACTTGCAAGAGCATCGTGCTAAAGTGTTTTCTTCTCTCCCCCCTGCAGCGACCAAATCGAAATGACTGGACTTAAGTTACTTCTAGATAAAAACATATTGACAGGGCCAAACTACAAAGATTGGCTCAGGAATGTCAAGTTGGCAATCACTTACGACAAGCTGGGGTATCTTCTTACCACCAAAGCTCCCCCCGTCCCAGGTCCCACCTCCAGCGTCGCGGATAAGGAAATCCGTAAGACTTGGGAGATTGACAGCGCGAAGGCCAGGTGCCTCGTACTTGCCTCGATGGACAACGAACATCAGAGGAGGCACGAGAATATGGATTTGGAATCCATATTTCTTCATACAAAAGAACTGTATGGAGAGCAGTCTCGTAACGCAAGATACGAAGTGTCGAAGAAGTTATTTTCGACAAAGTTGGCCGTCGGATCATCGGTAGCGGACCACGTGCTTAAGATGATTGGCTACACTGAGGAGCTCGCGGAACTTGGGACCACGTTGGACAGTGAACTCTATACGGATTTAATTCTCCAGTCCCTTCCATCCACTTACGCCCAGTTCATACTGAATTTCAACTTGCAAGAAAAGGAAGTTGAACTTTCAGAACTCCTCAACCTACTGAGGAGCGCAGAGGGCACCCTACAGAAGGGTAGGGAAACACCCGCTTTGTTTGTAGGAGGATCTTCTTCCTCTAGGTCCAAGGCGAAAGCCAAGGGAAAGAGGAGGAAAGCCCCCGCCAAACCAAGAGGCGGTGTTAGTAAAGTGGGTACGAAGGGAAAAGAATTGGCAACAAAGGTTGTGGGGAAGCTTGTGGGAAAGGAGGAATGCTTCTATTGTCATAAGAGTGGACACTGGAAGAAAGATTGCAGGGCTTGGAAAGCCAGGACACAGGAACTGAAGCAGGTTGCGGCTTCAGCTTCAGGTGTGTATGTTATTGAAAACTGTCTTTCTATAAACTCTACTTCCTGGGTATTGGATACCGGATCAGGATCTCATATCTGTAATTCATTGCAGGCGTTGAGAAATCGTAGGTTTTTGAAGGAAGGTGACATGACCCTCAGAGTTGCAAACGGAGCTAGCATGGATGCTAAAGCCGTGGGGGACTATCACCTGGGAATGTCAGATGGGCATGTTTTGGTTTTGCGTAATTGCTTTTTTGTACCCAAAGCAACTTGTAATATCATTTCTGTATCTTTAGTTTCAAAAGAAGGTTATGAATTTGCGTTTGTATGTAATGTTGTAAACATTCACCTTAATCAAGTTCTGATTGGGTCAGGTACACTGAGCAATGGTATATACGTATTGAACCAACCACAGATTTTCAATGTCCAGAATACACACAAAAGAAAGTCTCCAGATATCAATCAGGCTTTCTTATGGCATTGTAGACTGGGTCACATCAATGAGACACGGTTGACTAAGTTACATAAAGAAGGATACTTGGATCCGTTCGAGTATCAGTCTTATGCCACTTGTGAATCATGTCTCATGGGAAAGATGACAAAGACTCCGTTCACTGGAAACGGAGTAAGAGCGAGCGAGCTCTTGGGACTCATACACAGCGACGTGTGCGGTCCAATGTCTACACATGCGCGAAGCGGTTACTCTTACTTCATTACTTTTACGGATGATTTTTCAAGGTACGGTTATGTCTTCTTAATGAAACATAAGTCCGAGGCCTTTGAGAAGTTCCAGGAATATAAGAATGAAGTAGAGAAACAGACCGGCAAAAGTATCAAGATTCTAAGATCGGATCGAGGTGGAGAATACTTGAGTGCCGAGTTCCTGAATTATTTAAAAGAGAATGGAATTCTCTCTCAGCGTACTCCTCCATACACTCCGCAACATAACGGTGTATCGGAAAGGAGGAACCGAACCCTATTGGATATGGTACGGTCCATGATGAGTAAGGCTGAGTTACCGCGATCTTTCTGGGGTTATGCACTGGAAACAGCTGCACATCTCTTGAACCAAGTTTCTACTAAAACAGTGCCTACCACACCATATCAGATGTGGAGTGGGAAGAAACCCAGTCTTAAATCCTTTAAGACATGGGGATGTCCGGCTTTTGTAAAAAAGCAGCATGCGGACAAGCTCGAGGCACGCTCAGTACAGTGCAAGTTTGTGGGATACCCAAAGAACTCCAAGGGGTATCTGTTCTATTACGCAGAGGAGCAAAAAGTCCTTGTTTCTCGTCATGCCCGCTTCTTGGAAACTGAATTTTTAGAAAATCAGATAAGCGGGAGCGCAGTAGAACTGGAAGAAATTCCAGAACCACAAACCATTACTGAAAGTTTAGAGGAACCAGAGGGTTCGAAAGAACAGGACATTCCTACGCCGCTCCGCAGGAGTAGTAGGCAGTCTCATCCGCCCGAGAGATACTACGATTTTCTCATAGACGGGGATCGAGAGGATTGCATCATAGATTATGATGAGCCTACTAGCTTCCAGCAGGCCGTTCAGAGGTTTGACTCGGTAAAATGGCTGGATGCAATGCGGACCGAAATGGAGTCCATGTACACCAACAAAGTATGGACGTTGTACATTGCTCCAGACGGGGTAAAACCGGTAGGATGCAAGTGGATCTTCAAAAGGAAGATTGGTGTAGATGGACAGGTTGAGACCTATAAAGCTAGACTTGTAGCAAAGGGTTTCCGTCAAAGACCTGGCTTGGACTATGACAAAACCTTTTCTCCAGTGGCTATGCTGAAATCCATTCGGATCCTTCTTGCTATTGCTGCCTTCCACGATTATGAGATTTGGCAGATGGACGTAAAAACCGCTTTTCTAAATGGAAATTTAGAGGAGTGTGTCTATATGGATCAGCCAGAGGGTTTCATTCAGAGTGGGAGCAGCGGAAAGGTGTGCAAGTTGCTTAAGTCCATCTATGGACTAAAGCAGGCATCGCGGAGTTGGAACATCTGTTTTGATGAGACGGTCAAGGAATTTGGCTTTATCAAAAATCCAGATGAACCATCCATCTATAGTAGATTTGTTGCGAGAACTGTAGCATTCCTCGTTTTATACGTGGATGACATTCTCTTAATAGGAAATGACATTCCTATGCTACAATCTGTCAAGGGGTTCTTGTCACACAGGTTCTCCATGAAAGACCTGGGTGATGCCTCATACATCCTGGGGATCCGGATCCATCGTGATAGATCCAAGAGGATATTAGGACTTTCTCAGTCCAGGTACATCGACACCATAGTGAAGAGATTCAGTATGGAAGATTCCAAGCGCGGTAACCTACCGGCTTGTCACGGGATCACCCTCTCTAAAGAGATGTCTCCCAAGACTGATTTGGAGAGGGATCGCATGTCTATTATACCCTACGCTTCTGCGGTAGGCTCTATAATATATGCGATGTTGTGTACCAGACCGGATGTAGCTTATGCACTGAGTGTGGTAAGCCGGTATCAGTCAAACCCTGGGGAGAAACACTGGATAGCGGTAAAGAACATTCTCAAGTACCTGAGAAGGACTAAGGAGATGTTCTTGGTGTATGGCGGAAAAGACCTCCAGATCGAGGCCTTTGCTGACTCCAGCTTCCAGAGTGACAAGGATGATTCCAAGTCCATGTCGGGTTTTGTCTTTATCCTCAATGGAGGGGCGGTGTGTTGGAAGAGCTCCAAACAGGAAACCGTTGCAGACTCGACTATGGAAGCGGAATACATTGCTGCATCTGATGCCGCAAAAGAAGCTGTCTGGATGAGGAAGTTCTTAAAAGAACTTCAGGTGGTTCCGTCCATTGTTGACCCAATACCTCTGTATTGCGACAACAACGGGGCTATAGCTTTAGCAAAGGAACCCAGGTTCCATCAGAGATCCAGGCACATCTTGAGGCGGTATCACCTGATCAGGGAGATCGTGGATCGCAAGGAGATCGAGGTTCGGAGGGTTGCTTCAGAAGAGAACACTGCATATCCATTCACCAAGGCCTTACCCCAGACTCAGTTCGAGCGGCTGATCGAGATGATAGGTCTTCGATACGCCAGTTCATGGCCTTAGTATAAGTGGGAGATTGTTAGTGTATATGCCCTAGAGGCCATTACTGTATCATACTAGTTTGTATATTACTTGATGGAAGCTTGGGATATTAACCTTGTATAAACAATCTTGCTCAATATAGTAGTATGCTACTTGGTTTATTTCTACTTCAATGTGTACTTGTGTTTATTTCAGTATATCACTTATACGCATTAGTGGAGCCCTTAGGATCTTTGCTTGATTACCAGCGTTGTGATGGCAGTCATACTAGTGGGGGATGGGTGATCTATAAGCACATCCTTATACAGGTCCCTAGTCGCAGGACTATCGAGACAGGGCATCGATACTCCGGAGTAGACTAGCGTATGCGCTTCTCATCCCAGTGTGGGAGATGGTCTGTCCCACAGCCATCAGTACGTCGTACTGGAGATAGTATACGGGTGCTCGTTGGGTTACGAGTATACTGGACAGGACTCGTCGGGAATTGACAGGTTGGTATTATACCTATCGTCAGTTATCAGTTCCCAGGTGACATGAGTACAGCTTAGTCCGCTGACTTGACACTGGCACTTCTCCTCGAGTTTGTTCCCACTGCACTTTGATCACTACCCTACCACGGCTCAAAGGAGTCGTGCAAACAGGTGGTGGTTGGGTGCAGTCCCGAAGCACTTGGAGGCAGTGACGGTTAGACAGGATTCGTCTCTCCCGGTATTGGGGGTTGACATCGCGCTGTGTCGAGGAGAGCCATTACACGAGTAGTCCCTGGCCAGGGCAAGCGAGGTATACTGGTAGGCTTCCAGTGTTATCTCAGGGTGTTTTGGGCTTCACTACGACACGACTTGTACCGCTATTGGGGGACTAACGTTTTACCGCCCCCTAGGCCCGACATGCGATGTATCAGACGAACAGACCGGACTGTACGGAGACTGTCACATTCAGACTCAGTAGGAGTACCGATGGGGTTTCACCTCGTCATCCTTCTTGTCGACATCTACCTGGGGACCGTTACGCACAGCTAGTTCCGCTTGCGGTCTGTGGTTAAATCCACTGCCAGCGTAGTGTCGAGTCTTTAGAGTCCCACACAGAGGGTATTCGCCTCTGGGCAAAATAGAGTAGAGGTCGCATGGTTTTGCGACAGGGTTCGTTCTCATCCGCGCACTTGTGCACGTTTGGAGTCCGGACGGATATTGCCAGCGGGCTCTGGTTTGAGCCGGATACTGGTATATGTTTTGGGGTTGCTTTTATCTCTCAGTATTCATGTTCCTCGGAACAAGAATGCAGGTGTGTATGCACAGTTATTTGAGGAGGAGGAAGATGACTTTCATTAGGGTTTCGGAACGGGTGCGTATGCACAGTTGACAGTCGTCTTTTTCCAAACCCTAATGGATTTGTATTATATCAATTAATAATATATATAATAAAATGAAATTGTGTCATGGTTGGTTTTTGTTGACTTGTTGACCATGGTTGACTTGTTGACCATGGTTGAAGGTTTGACCATCATCATTACAAAAGCAAGATGCTTTTTGATTCTTGCAAAACATTTAATGTTTGAAATGATAATGGTCATTCCTAAACCTTCCATCAACCTTTTTCATTTTCATTATTATTATTATTTGATAATTCTTTTGCTTTATGTTATGGTTGCAAAAGAAAAAGAGCTCATGATCTCATTTAGCTTCTCTCTCCTCACTTCATCTTCTTCTTCCTCTAGCAAAAGAGAACCCTTCTCATGTGTTGAGAATCCCTCTCTTTAAAAAGAAAAGCACCCCTTTGACACTCTCTACTCACTCTAGGATCAAGGGTTTAGCAAGCCGGAGATTCTAGTTCACTCCAAGTTCGAGAAAGAGCCCAAAGGTTGAACCCTCGAGGTGGATCCATCTTCGACGGAAGAAGGCGACAAGAAGAGAACCATCAACCTCTACAAAAGTTTGAAGAAGAAGGAGTTCAAGTTTAGGTATAACCATCTTCATCCGAGTAGCTAAATCTCTTTAGCAAGTTTGCTAGTTTTAGTTTAGGAAAAGATCCCGACTTTGTTTAGTCCATGTTGCCCCTTGCGCTAAAAATTTGATTTTTATACCGTTTCCGCCTCCCCGTAAGAACCGGGGGTCGCAACGTGGACTTACACCTGAGACAGCACCCGGAAAACCCGATAAAACCCACTTTCTGGAATTTTTTTCAAAACTGTGATTTTTCCATATTAAAAATATCCAAAAATTACAACAGGTAATTACAAGAATTACTGTGAAGCACGTGAGCGCAATTCGACCAAAGAGACGTGGAACCGCGGTCCCACCCCAGCTTGTGCGGCGGTTCCACGGCCACATGGTCGATTCTTGGCACGTGCGTTTCACAGTAACTCCTATTTTTTAATGTTGTATTTTCTGGGAATATTTAATATTTATTCAACTGTTGAATTATCTGGGTTGTATTGGGGACTTAAAGATTCGATCGAATATTTTAACTTTGTTTAGTTTTTTCCGGATAACTTTTAGAAACTGTTAAAAAGTTCGAACGGATATCAATAACTCACTTTTTCCCCTGTCGGAAAACTTTTCAAAAGTTGGATTTTTCCTCGTGTTTAAGAACGTTCTAAGTCGTGCAAGTAACGCGATGGACCCTCTAGAAGACAACAAACCTTAACTCGATTATGTGACCGTCTTGAACTGCCTTTTGAACCTTAGGGTTTGGGGCAGTACGGCGTGCCACATGTGAAGCGTTGGCTTGACCCTTCTACGGCTGGACCATTGGTACTGTGGCATGTGCTGGATGTTTTTAAACTGATTTCAAGTGTTGAGATATATTGGGGAAATCTTGGGTGCTTGATGATTCGATCGGAAAGTTTAACTTTTTCTATTTATCTGGAATGTGATACAATATTTGGAATCCACAGATAGTTATGAGATAACTAATTTGAATATTATAAACATAGCAGTTTAGTCTCAGTTGATCGGTTGCTACGGAATTTTGATGTGATCAAAACTCCGTCGCAATCACGTAGAGTACGCGAATACTCGCCGGGTAAACTTAATAGACAGCTACACCCCAAAGCCCCGACTAAGTGACTGTAGGAGAACCCCGTCGCCGAAAGCATCCGTTCGGGTGCTCGCGGCAGCGGTGTTCCGCCTTGGTGCACTTCGTCGACGGTATCGGGGGTGCGGCCGTCTACTAAAGTTTGCGACGAGCATTCGATCAGGACGTCGGGAATCTTGTTGAATTGCCCGACTTGATATTAAAAAGAGTTTTCGATAATGAGACTAAAATGCGGGGTTTATAATTGTTAGGCATGAGATGTCTAAGGAATTCATCTGGTTAGGCATGCGATGTCTAAGGAGGTTGCGGATTCCAACTGTTGTAGTTTTACACTTTCTTTTCTGTGACCGTAAGCGTATTATGTAGTGTATCGCCGGCTTCGTTGCTATACATCAACGACAATCGGGATAAGCATACTTGCTTACGTTGATGATATGAGATATTATGTGTTGCTGTAATATGTTGTATTGGATCGTCGCGTTTGAATAGCCGGGGGTTTTATGTGAGATGAGAGTTTTTTCTTTTTCATTCATGTAAAATTCATTTGTATGTAATATTCTTTTATTGGGGCACTTCCAGGTAGTGGAGGATGTCACCGTTGTATATTATTTACTTTTCCGCATTAGGTAGACCCAAGGCGGGGAGCACAAGTAACCGGGTTCTAGGGTCCAGTGGGAGACCATCTCGAGGAGTCGAGACCGGGTCTCTTAACCCTAGAATTGGCAGTGTTGCTTGCCACTCTCGTAGGGGTCTAGGGATGTGGGTTTGGCTATTCATCGCGACCGTGGAATCCGTGTTTTATACAGGCTCGTATTGAAAACACGGACGTCCTAGTATATCCAATATTTCATATATGTTCTTCTGCTGCAATGTTCTGTGATGAGATCATATTACTGCCTGTGACGAATGTTTATATTATATATATGAGATATATGTTATATTGCAGATTTCGTTTCAAAAGTGATGCTTGTGAAGCATAATAAAATGGGACTTCATTAATGAGATTAATGAAAATAAAAGAAACCTAAGATGTTGTAGAAACTTGTTTATAAAAACTGGTAGCTACAGTTCTTGCTTTGCATAGCGGTGTTCCTTGTAGAACATCCAGCACCTTATTCGATAAGGAAAGGACCGAGATCCCTTCACCGGGAGTGACTCCTTTAGCAATAACTGGCAGATGCTACAACCCTCGGTTTGTCTTTTGATTGCTTCTATAGTTTCTGCTTTGCACAGCGGTATATATGATATATCCTGCACCTTATTCGATGAGGAAAGGGCCGACGATCCCTTCACCGGGAGTGACCCCTTTAGCAAAACTAGAAAAGCCTCAAAAGCATTCCATTTAAAATCACTCGATTCTACAACGATATCAAGTTCATTACGCAAAGGGTTTTCTGAAAAACCCGTCGTAGCCCTCCGTCATTTCAGATAAGTTGTATATAGTATTCGTGCTGCATTTGTTGGCTTTCGTCAAGGTGCAGTGTGCGGTAGCTATATGCTGCTTATCTGCTAGCATACGATGTGATTGGATTAGGGTAGTCGTGCGGCTTTGTTGGCTTTCGTCAAGGGTCGTGCGGGTGGGTTTAATTCAATCAAGAAATGTACGGGTTGAACTTGACTAGCGGGCTATGGTTTGTTGGCTTTCGTCAAGGTCATAGCACGTTAGGGGCAAAATATTATTGGGAATTTCAAGTGTTGAAATTTGCAATGAGATTGCATACCTTCTATGAGATAGTTGGATCCCGATACCCGCTGCGAGTAAGAGTTACTCCTGGGAGAGTTTTACACATTACAATTAGCCGATCAAGTAGGTGTCTAGAAAGGTGTTAACGGGGTTACGCCTCTGGGAAAACGAGGTTTACATTAATTAGGTTCGTGCGAAAGCACGGGGGACCTCCCTCAAAGTACCGACACTGGCCTGGCTGAAAGATTGGCGAACTTGTAGCGTGTGATTAATCCCGGCTAGTCTTTCCTTTTAGGGTTTGAAGGAAGATTTGATTAAAATAGTGGGAGACATCCTGATTAGATATATTATATAACCAATCTAATCTTGCAAGAGCATACGCTGAGTGTTTTCTTCTCTCTCTCTCCAGGTAACGACCATATCACGCCTTAATCAAGATAATAAAACGGATATATTGACCGAACCCGCTTGTTATACTGAGCTGGGGAACGTTGGTCCCGCTCCAACTTATAATAGTTATAAGACAGAGCAGGAAATTGGGGAATACCAGATTTCCCGTGCCGCCCAAACGAAGAAAGTGCATGTTGATGCATCATCTTCAGGTGTGTTCATTACACAGAACTGTTTCTCAGTATCCTTTACATCCTGGGTATGTGATACCGGATCAGGATCCCGTATATGTAATCTGTTACATGGGCTACAGATAGGTAGAGAACTGAGAACGGGTGATAAGTTTCATGAGACAGAAAACGGTACAAGTGTTGCAGCCAAGTCTGTTGGTCACTATCACCCTGTATTACCAGAATACATTGATTCTGAACAAATGTTATTAGATACCGAACCTGATATAAAAAATCATATCAGTCTCTTTATTAGTAAAGAAAGGATATAATTTTGTATTGTTGGATAATGTTTTGAACATTTCCTATATCAAGAGTTGATCAGTTCAGGCACGTTATCTAAAAGCATTGACGTTCTAAATCAAACTACAGTTCTTAGTATACCGAACACACACAAGAGGAAGAGTTCAGAAATGAACGAATCCTTCTTGAGGTATTGTAGACTAGGTCATATCAATGCGACCCGACTGGCTGAAGTTACATATAGATGCATATTTAAATTAGTTTGAATTTACATCTTGTGAAACTTGCCGGTCATGTCACAAAGATAAGATGATCACGGCTCTGTTTATTGGAAACAGAGAAAGAGAAAGAGTTAGTGAACTCTTGGGATTGATACATGCTGATGTATGAAAGTCCCCTGTCTACATATGCCAGGACAGGTTCTTTTTTACTTCATTACGTTCTCTGATAATCTCTCAAGATTCAGACATGTGTTCCTGTTGAAACATAAGTCCGAACCTTTTGAGATATTCACAGAATATAAGTTAGAAGTAGAGAACCAAAATACGGGTAAAAGTATTACGTCCTTTGATGTGATCAAGGAGGAGAATACTTGAGCACGGAATTCCGGGACTAATTCTAAAGGAGAATAAGATTCTCTCTCAGCATTACTCCTCCGTATACACCACAGCACGTCGGTGTATCGGGGCGGAGAAATAGCACCATATGTGATATGGTTTGCTCTATGATGAGTACTACTGAGTTTCTTATTTCCTTTTGGATGTTATGCGCTTGAGAAGCTGCATACCTATTGAATAGGGTTCAAATCAAATCTGTTGCCTACCACTTCATATGTGATATGGAAAGGGAAGAGCCCATATCTTAAGTTTGTTAAGATTTGGGGTTGTCCGGCCTATGTCTAAAAGCAAAATCCGGACAAGCTCGAGGCAAGATCTGTTATGTAGAACTGGAAATGTTCCAGTGGTAGAACCAAAGGATTCAATAGTTTCCAACGAACCTCAGCCTCTCCGCCGATCTAGCTGGGTTCCTCATCTACCTGAGAGATACTTTGGTTTCTCTATGACAGTGGGAGCGAGGATTGCATCATGAGATGATGACCCAACTAGTTTCGAGCTGGCCATCAGGAGTAGGACTCTGTAAGAATGGCTGGATGCTTAGCGATCTGAGATGGAATCCTTATACACCAACAAAGTATGGACTTTGGTTGCTTTATCTGAAGGGTTAAATCCCCATCAGGAGCAAGTACATCTTGAGAAGATTACTTGGTGTACATGGAAAAGTTGAGACTTTCAAAGCTAGACTTGTTAAAGGATTGCATCATTGACCAGGTATGGATTATGTTGAAACCTTTTCTAAGGATCTATGCTTAAGTCCATCCAGATCCTACTTGCCACGGCTACATACCATGACTACGATATCCGGTGGTTGGGTGTCATGACTGCTTTTCTAAATGATGTTTTAGAAATGAGCGTCTATAAGTACACAGCCAGAGGGCTTCGTAGACAGTGGGTGCAGCGGAAACGTGTGCAAGATGTTTTATATGATAAAACAGGCATCGCGGAGTTGGAACATATGTTTTGATGTGGTAGTCAAAGAGTTTGACTTCATCAAAATGGTAGATGAACCTTGTATATACAAAAAGGGTAGTAGAGAGTATGGTGGTGATCCTCGTAGAGTACGTGGATGACATACTCTTGATAGGGAAGGAGTTTCCTATGCTACGCTCGGTCAATCTCCGCTTATCACAAGGATTCTCCATATAGGATCAAAGTGATACCTCCTATATCTTGGGTTCTTGGATCTATAAGATAGATCTAATTGGATGTTAGGATACTCACTAGTTGTAGTGATATGGTATCAATCGATCCTGGGGAGAATCACTGGAAAGGTTCCAGAGTGATAAGGACGACTGAATGTCAGTCGCAGGCATTGTCTTTACCCTCAGTGGAGGGACGGTATGTTGGAAGAGTTCCCAGCTAGATACCGTGACATACTAGACGATTAAAGGCAAGATACATCGTTACCAATGATACTGCAAAAGAGGCAGTCTGGATATTTATAAGTTCATAAGATGAACTTCGTTCCTACCATTGTGTGACAATGGAGTTGTGGCTTTAGTTAAGGAACTTCCGTCCCATCAGAAATCCAGATATAATTCTTAGGCAGTATCACCTGATCATGGAGATGGTTGATCTCCAGGGAGATCGAGGTTAGGAGAGTAGACACAGCGGACGACAGCGCGGATCCACTCACAAAGGCATTTTTCCCAGTAGAGACTTTTATGGGATGGTTGAGTATGAGATACTTCAACCACAGCTAATTGTTGGGTATGCGATACCATAACAGATGGCCCTAGTGCAAGTGGGAGATTGTTAGTTATATGTATGCCCTAAAGGCCATTACTGTACATGCGATGTATATTGTAGTGGATGCTAGGACATATATAGGGAGGACTTTCTTGCTCGACATGATAGTATGCTATCTGGTTGTAATTTATCTTAACGTGTACTCTGATTGTCTCTATGTTACATGTTGATAAAGCCCTTAGGATATGTACTCGACTACTGGGACTATGATGAGATCATACTAGTGTGGCCACGGTAGTCGACGAGTACATCCTATAATTGTTCCTAGTCGTGGGTGTATCGAGACAGGGCATCGATGCACCAGAGTAGACTAGCGTATACGCATCTTGACCCATATGATGGGCGATGGATGATCCCATATCCATCGATGTTTGACATCAAGGATGGTGTACGGGTGCTCAGTAGAGACTGGGTACACTGGACGGACTCGCCGAGAACTCCCAGATGGTATTATACCATACGTCAGATGGCAGTTCTCCGGTGACACTGGTACAGAGTAGTCTGTTGACCCGAGATCGTCATAGAGTCTTGTGTGGTTCCCACTGTGCTTTGATTTCCATCATACCACGTCCAAGAGGGCGTGCAAAAAGGTGGCTTTTGGGTACAGTCCCGAATCACATGGAGGCAATGAGCGATAGGAGGGGATTCGTCTCGCCCGGTATAGGGAGTTGATGTTGTGCTTTGTTCGATTGGCTATAACCGGAAATCCCTGGCCAGGGTTGCTGAGATTTACTGGTAAGTGTTATCGGTAGTTTCTCGAACTGTTATAGACCTCATATCGACACGACTTATCGAGCTACTGGGGTCTGACGTTTACCACCCCTAGGCGAGATATGCGACATATCAGACGACGAGACCGAACTGTACGGGAGTGTTACTGTTTGGATTCACAGGAGAATGTACAGGCTTGCTTGTTGATCTTCTGAGCGCTCAATACCTGGGTAGCTGTTACGTTTAGCCGACCGCTTGCAGCTTGTGGTTATTTGATATGATCATCACCTACTGCCGGCGTATTGACGATTCTTTAGAGTCCTACACAGAGGTTTCTTGACTCAGGAAAAACGGAGTAGGGGCACATATGTGATATGTGCGGGACCGAGGATAATACGATATGAGATACCGTATTCTATTCTCGCGATATTTGATATCAGCCGGGTCATCGGATCAAGTGTTGATTCGATGAATCGGTACGGATTAATATTAGTCGGTTATATGCGATATAGCCGGATTGTCGGATCAAGTGTTGATTCGATAATTTAATGTATAATAATATATATATGATATATTAAATTGCATTAACTAATATTTGCTCACTAAAAGATTCTTTTTCTCACCCGGATTAATACATTGATATATATGCGATATATGTTAATTGTATTATTTTCTTTTGTTGCAAATATATAATATATATGTGATATATATTTTTGTGACATGATATGATTTATTATAAAACATGTTTAAGGATGATATAATGGGATTAGGGTTTGATTAGGGTTAGCACCTTCTTGTTCATTCTAGAAGGTTTTTTATTTTGTCATGATAAAGATATTTTGTTATGACTCATGCTTTGAACTAACCAAACCCTAACTCTAGTTTATTCTCTACATTGGTTTAGCCTCTCATCCTTGACCATGGTTGGATAATCAATCATATATTCTTGATTACTATTCATCACAAAAGGATTGATCAATATTGTTCATCTTCTTCTTCATTCTCTTTTCAAGAAAAAGCTTGCTTGATTTTTCAAAGGTGATGAATAATTGTGAGAAAAATATAAATAAAGAGAGCAAAAATCCTATTTCATCATCCTCATCTTCCCTTGCCATTTAGATGAGGGTGTTCACATCATTTCATGAGTGTTAGCTTGTGTTAAAGAAACTTCAAGGTAGATCATCTTAGTATCGAAGATCGGAAGCAAAGGTTGCGTCTTTCTCTTCGTGGAACCTCTCGAGAGTCCGGATCCTGATGATCGCAGCGAAGGGACCACAACACGGAGCATATGAAGTGAAGGACCGGATCTACAAAGGTTGTAATCCCTCTCACTTAGTGTTAAAGTGTTTAGCATGCTTGTTTTCGCCTAATCTCTAGTTTAAAGTTCCGTATTCGGGTTGTTCGGCACAGCTAATTTTTTAATCGGGCATGGTTGATGCCTCGTAGACTTGTGCGCGTGCCTAGCAACCCAACAATGTCCAACGTCCATTCCTTGTTGGTGTACATAGACTCCATTTCGGTCCGTATTGCATCCAGCCATTTTACCGAGTCAACGCTCTGAATGGCTTGCTGGAAGCTAGTAGGCTCATCACTATCAATGATGCAGTCCTCTCTAACCCCGTCTATAAGAAAACCGTAGTATCTCTCGGGCGGATGAGACTGCCTACTACTCCTGCGGAGCGGCGTAGGAATGTCCTGATCTTTCGAACCCTCTGGTTCTACTAAGATTTCAGTAATATCTTGTGGTTCTGGAATTTCTTCCAGTTCTACTGCGCTCCCACTTATCTGATTTTCCAAAAACTCAGTTTCCAAGAAGTAGGCATGACGAGAAACAAAAACCTTTTGTTCCTCTTCGAAATAGAAGAAATATCCCTTGGAATTCTTCGGATATCCCACAAACTTACACTGTACTGAGCGTGCCTCGAGTTTGTCTGCATGCTGCTTTTTCACAAAAGCCGGATATCCCCATGTCTTGATGTGATTAAGATAGGGTCTCTTCCCACACCACATCTGATATGGTGTAGTAGGCACAGTCTTAGTAGGAACTCGGTTCAAAAGGTATGCAGCTGATTCTAGCGCATATCCCCAGAATGATCGCGGTAACTCAGCGTTACTCATCATGGATCTTACCATATCCAATAGGGTTCGATTCCGTTTCTCCGATACACCGTTATGTTGTGGAGTGTATGGAGGAGTAAGCTGAGAGAGAATTCCATTCTCTTTTAAGTAATTCAGGAACTCGGCACTTAAGTATTCACCACCTCGATCAGATCTTAGTGTCTTGATACTTTTGCCTGTTTGTTTTTCTACTTCATTCTTATATTCCTGGAATTTTTCAAAAGCTTCGGATTTATGTTTCATCAAGAAGATATATCTGTACCTTGAAAAGTCATCCGTAAAAGTAATGAAGTAAGAAAAACCGCTTCGTGCATGCGTAGACATTGGACCGCATACGTCGCTGTGTACGAGTCCTAAGAGCTCGCTCGCTCTTTCTCCGTGTCCAGTGAACGGAGTCTTTGTCATCTTTCCTTTGAGACAGGATTGACAAGTTGCATAAGATTGATATTCGAACGGATCCAAATATCCTTCTGTATGTAACTTAGTCAACCTTCTCTCATTGATGTGACCTAGTCTACAATGCCACAAGAAAGCCTGATTGATATCAGGTGACTTCCTTTTGTGTGTATTCTGGACGTTGAAAATCTGTGGTTGGTTTAATACGTATATACCGTTGCTTAATGTACCTGACCCAATCAGAACTTGATTAAGGTGAATGTTCACAACATTACTTACAAATGCAAATTCATAACCTTCTTTAGATAATAAAGATACAGAAATGATAATACAAGTTGCATTTGGTACAAAATAACAACCACGCAAAACCAAAAAATGTCCATCTGACAAACCTAGGTGATAGTCCCCCACGGCCTCAGCATCCATGCTAGCTCCGTTTGCAACTCTGAGGGTCATGTCACCTGCTTTCAAAAACCTACGCTTTCTCAACGCCTGCAAAGAATTACAGATATGAGATCCTGATCCGGTATCCAATACCCAGGAAGTAGAGTTTATTGATAGACAGTTTTCAATAACATACACACCTGAAGCTGAAGCCGCAACCTGCTTCAGATCCCGTGTCCTGGCTTTCCAAGCCCTGCAATCCTTTTTCCAGTGTCCACTCTTGTGACAGTAAAAGCACTCTTCTTTCCCCACAAGCTTCCCTGCTATCTTTGTTGCTTTTGTCTTTCCCTTCGTATCCACTTTACTGACACCGCCCCTTGGTTTGGCAGGGGCTTTCCTCTTCTTTCCCTTGGCTTTCTCCTTGGATTTAGAAGAGGAAGATCCTCCTACAAATAAAGTGGATGTCTCCCTACCCTTTTGTAGGGTGCCCTCAGCAGTCCTCAACATGTTCAGAAGCTCGGGAAGTTCAACGTCCTTTCCGTGCATGTTGAAGTTCAGGATGAACTGGGGGTAAGTGGAAGGAAGGGACTGGAGAATCAAGTCCGTATAGAGTTCATTCTCCAACGTGGTCCCAAGGTCCGCGAGCTACTTAATGTAGCCAATCATCTTAAGCACTTGTTCCGCTACCGATGATCCGACGACCAATCTTGCCGAAAGTATCTTCTTCGACACTTCGTATCTTGCGATACGAGATTGCTCTCCATACAGTTCTTTTGTATGGAGAAATATGGATTCAAGGTCCATATTCTCATGCCTCCTCTGATGTTTGTTGTCCATCGAGGCAAGCATGAGGCACTTGGCCTTCGCGCAGTCTAGTTCCCAGGTCTTATAGATTTCCTTATCTACGACACTGGTTTTGGGACCTGGGACAGGGGGAGCTTTGGTGGTAAGAAGATACCCCAACTTGTCATAAGTGATTGCCATCTTGACATTCCTGAGCCAATCTTTGTAGTTTGGCCCTGTCAGTATGTTTTTATCTAGTAATGACTTAAGTCCGGTCATCTTGAATGGTCGTTGCAATTAGGAGAGAGAAAAGAAACACTCAGCATGACTCTCTTGCAAGTTTAGAGTGGTTTTTAGTTTGTTTAAACAGGATGGCTCCCACTGTCTCTCGAATCCTTCCTCAAACCATAAAGGAAGAATTAGTCGGGATCAATCCCACCGCACAATACTTGCTTAACCGTTCAGCCAGGCTAGTGTCGGTACTTCGAGGGAGGTTTTCCAACGCTTTCGCGAAGTTCCTTAATTTAATAACCTCTTTTCCCTAGGGGCGTAGCCCCGCTAACACCTTTCTAGACACCTACTAGGTTTATAGCATTGATCGTTTGGTGAGAAATTTCCCGAGGAGTAGCATATACTCACAGTAGGATCGGGATCCAAATATCATTGCGTGACAAAACTGAGGGAATCCTACCAGAATCATCACACTCCAAATGGTATGCAGTGCTGGCAAGTTTCAGTACTTATGAAACTCCCGATGTCATTTTTGTCGCTCTTATGACCTTGACTTTGGCCAACAAATCATAAGTCACATGTCAAGTTCTACCCGTCATTATCCAGGTTAATTTGAACCCACCCGTACCCATCCTTGACTTTGGCCAACAAGGCAGTACGACTGTTCCAAATCAACGCATCTATCTATGCTACACATGAATATCCAATAGCTACCAATCACTGTGCCTTGACTTTGGCCAACAAACATAGCTTGAATACTATTGACTATTCATGTGAAACGACGGAGGGCTACGAATGGTTTTGGCTAAACCGTGAACGTAGTGAACTTGATATAATCGATGGAACGAGATAGCTTTTAAAAGGAGTGGCTCAATCTTCGCATTTAAAAGTTTAGTTTTGAAAAGAACCGAGTGGTTTTCAAAGTGTTCCAATCGACTTTTGCTTGGTTTATTTTCTTGCATTAGTTCTTTTAATGCGTCCCATCAATTAATCCTACCATTGCAGAAAACAACCAAAATATGACGTACGCTTATGCCATTCGCATTCGCCACGGGGCCCCGTCATCACCCGTTAGGTTACTTAACTAACGACAGAGCGGGGGCTGGGCTAGCGCGGCTGTAAAACATAAGCAATGCCTAAATAGTTATTATATATAAATATATAGCAATGATAGACATTACAGATCACAGATGAATACATTGGATATACTAGGAATCCGCAATCCGTTCGAGCCTGCAACGAAAAGCGGATTACACGGTCGCGGTGAATAGCCAATACCCCACCCAAGACCCCTACGGGTGCGGCAAACTACCCGCCAAGTACCCGAAGCGAAGCAACCTCCCTCAACACCGTGAGTAGGCCACTAGGCACTTCGAGATACCCGGTAGTTTATGCACCCTCTCCATGGGTCTATCCTAGGAGCAAAAACAGTAAAAAGAATTATACAATGACGGCTACAACCCCGACCCGGTTGTGCGGCCAAACAAATAATATTACATCAATTTACATATTACATGAATGAAAGAAAAAGAAACACTCATCTCACATCCACCCCGGCTATTCACCCGCGACAATCTAACGCATTCATATACACATACCATCATCAAACACAGATCACAGATATGTACAACCCCCACAAATCGACATATAGCGATTAGCCAACGTTCAATGCATATAAACATTACAGATATAACCGATTAATCAAAGTATAGTGAAGTTCGATCAAAAATACGGATTTATAGGCCCCCAAATACAAATTTCTTTTCTGGAAAATCTGGGCTGAAATAAACCATCTTAAAAATCCCAAAACCACAACCTAAAAACACTGCACCAAACTCGGTCATGATCCGAGTCAAGACGGTGGCGGTTCCGTGGCAAATGTATACCCATTGCCGCGGAACTGCGGCTCTTTGAAGGGATCATTTGACCGTTTTTGGTGTGCTTCTTCACAAAACCCTGAGATGATTTTTGGAGTATGACTTTTTATATTTAGAGCAGAAAAAATTTTAACAGCAACTTAGGGTTTTGCATGTCGTATTTTTTTGCGATTTTCCGATCGAACTTCTATACACTTTACTACCTAGCTAGTTTATGTTTAGTTAGGCTCTGATACCACTGTAAGTCCACGTTGCCGACCCCGGTTCTTGCGGGGAGGCGGAAACAATATAAAAATCAAATTTTTAGTGCACTAGGCAACATGGACTAACAAAAGTCAGGATCTTTTCTAAACAAAACTAGCTACCAAGCTAAAGAGAGTTAGCTACTCGGAAAAGATGTTATACCTCACTTGAACTCCTTCTTCTTGAAACCTTTGTAGAGCTTGGATGGTGCTTTCCTCATCGCCTTCTTTCGTCAAAGATGGATCCACCTGAGGGTTCAACCTTAGGCTCCTATCTCGAACTTTGAGAGAACTAAGGTCTTTGGCTTGCTAGACCTTCAACCCTAGAGTGAGTAGAGAGTGGTTTAGGGTATTTTTATCTCAAGGAGAGGTTTCTCAACACATGAGAATGAATCTCCTTGAACTAGAGGAGGAGGAAGAAGAAGAGAGGAGAGAGAGTGAATATGATAGAATGAAAATGGTTTTTTACAACCATAACAATATCTAGTGAATTATCAAATTAATAAAAATTAATCGAAATGAAAAGTTGATGGATGGTTTGATAAGACTATTATCATTTCACATTAAATGGTTTTGCTAGAATCAAAGAGCATCTTTGATGTGTAATGATGATAGTCAATGTTTCAACCATGGTCAACAAGTCAACCTTGGTCAACAAGTCAACAAACCCAACCATGACACATTTTCATTTAATTAATATTATTAATTGATAATTCACAAATTTATTAGGGTTTGGAAAAAGACGACTGTCAATTGTGCATACACACCCGTTCCGAAACCCCAATGAAAATCCTCTTCCTCCGCCTCAATCATCTGTGCATACACACCCGCATTCGTGTTCCGAGGAATATGAATACTATGAGATAAAAGTAACCCCAAAACATATACTAGGATCTGGCTCAAACCAGAGCCCGCTAGTAATATCCGTCCGGACTCCAAACGTGCACAAGTGCACGGATGAGAACGAACCCTGTCGCAAAACCATGCGACATCTACTCATTTTTCCCAAAGGCGAATAGCCCTCTGTGTGGGACTCTAAAGACTCGACACTACGCTGGCAGTGGGTTTAACCACAGACCGCAAGCGATACTAGCTGTACGTAACGGTCCCCAGGTAGATGCCGATAAGAAGACTGACGAGGTGAACCCCATCTGAACTCCTACTGAGCCTGAATGTGACAGTCTCCGTACAGTCCGGTCTGTTCGTCTGATACATCGCATTGCGGGCCTAGGGGGGCGGTAAACGTCAGTCCCCTAATAGCGGTACAAGTCGTGTCGGAGTGAAGCCCAGAACACCCTGAGATAACACAGGAAACCTACCGGTATATCTCGCTTGCCCTGGCCAGGGACTACTCGTGTAATGGCTCTCCTAGACACAGCGCGATGTCAACCCCCAATACCGGGAGAGACGAATCCTGTCTAACCGTCACTGCCTCCAAGTGCTTCGGGACTGCACCCAACTACTACCTGTTTGCATGACTCCTTTGAGCCGTGGTAGGGTAGTAGTCAAAGTACAGTGGGAACACACTTGAGGCGAAGTGACAGTGTCAAGTCAGCGGACTAAGCTGTACTCATGTCACCTGGGAACTGATAACTGACGATAGGTATAATACCAACCATCAGTTCCCAACGAGTCCTGTCCAGTGTACTCGTAGCCTAACGAGCACCCGCATACTATCTCAAGTACGACGTACTGACGGCTGTGGGACAGACCGCCTCCCGCACTGGGATGAGAAGCGCATACGCTAGTCTACTCCGGAGTATCGATGCCATGTCTCGATAATCCCACGACTAGGGACGTGTATAAGGATGTGCTTGTAGATTACCCAGCCCCCACGAGTGTGACTGCCATCACAACGCTGGTAATCAAGCGAAGATCCTAAGGGCTCTACTAATGTGTATAGATAATATGCAAAAAGAAACACATGTACACATTAAAGCAGAAACAAACCAAGTAGCATACTACCATTTTGAGCAAGATTGTATATACAACTGTGAATATCCCAAGCTTCCATTAAGTAATATACAAACTAGTATGATACAGTAATGGTCTCTAGGGCATATACACTAACAGTACGTTTACATGATTGTTGCATATTCACTTATCATACTTATTCTATCGGATTACATGTGATTGATAGATCGTTGTTCGTGCATACCCGCGATTACAGTATGATGTTATTTACTATTCACGAGTTGGGAACTCACCCCCGTTGTGCCACAGTGTTTTGCAGGACTTACCCTCAGAGTAGTCGCGGCAGGGCGTCTTATCATCTATAATTTTGCATATACCGCTACATTAGGCTGTGAGGCCTTTGCTTTTAGGTGGGTTTGCGGTTATCTGTTTGTACATTGTATATCCTTTTGTTGGATCTAGTATTCTGCATCTACCACTGGTTGTATATGACTTAGACACGACTTGTGAGGATTCGGTGTTGTATTATATTGGTGACTTTGGGTGCCGTGCTCGTGGGAGCCGGTTATGTTGGAAAGTTTACTTCTTATTATAGTCGTTTCTTTGATATTTCTTCGCTTTGGCGTCGTATACTTGATGTGGTGATTGTCTCCGCCGTTGGGCGTGATTTTTCTCCCATTTAGGATGCTTTATATATTATCTGTGTTGTACCCATTTTCGGGGCTAGTTTTTACAAAAGAGGTGCTGCCGAAATTTTTAAGAAGGAAAACTTGAGTTAGAGATTTTACTTGTAATTTTTCCAAATGATAAAACTATGTTTTTCTCCGTTGATCCAGATTTTGGTGGTTTAGATATCTGGGTTTCGGCTTACTTGAGTTGCGTACGCCCATAGACGTTACGTAGTTTAAGTGCCGGTTACGGGCCAAATTTTGGGTCGTGACATTGAAGATTCATGCTAGTTTAGAGATGAAGAATAATGGGTAATGAATTATTTATGAATTTTTGGGATTGTTTGAGGGCTTTTGGAGATTTTATGAGCTTGGAAAATGATGAATTTGGGCAAAGCAAATGAAGGGGCAGAACCTAGGAAGGGCTCGGCCAAGATGAAAAGGGGGGGTTGTGCAAAGTGTGTGGAAAATTCTAGCTACAATTAGAAATAAATGGTAATAAATGCAAAATGCCACCTTTTCATTTCTTTTTGTTTAAAAAAAACCCCTAAATTACCCACAAATATCTAGATATTTTCTATAGTTGAATTAAGCTAAATCTAGTGATTAGATTTGCATAGATTCACATTAGAAGTAATTAACCCAAGACAAAATTGTAATTACAACTAATTAAGTGCATAATTAACAACTTAAAATAATACTTTAATTAGGGAAAATTTCAAAGTGAACCAAAACTTCCAAGTGACCCACTGTAGCGTTTTGAAAATCGTTTCGGTGAAATTTCGGAAAATCGGTAAAATGAGGGGGTTTTCTATAAAAAGTCAAAATACAAATATCTTATTATAAAATTTAAATATACATATTCTAGCTATGTAATTGCTATTATTTGGTGTTTATTGAGCCGCTGGTGAAATTTCAAATTTTCTGAAAAAAATATTATTTTATTATTATTTTAAGCCGTCACTAATACATTTAATTAGGGAAAATTACAAATTGGAATGAGTTGAAACAAATTTTGTGCATCATAAAACATTAAATAAAAATTTATCACGTGGTTTTTGGAACGAAATCATTTGCCAAAACGGTTTAGAAATTATTGAAGAAAAAAGGCTTTTTTTTAGCGTAAATGGATGTTTGGGGTATTGTATTTATCATTTTTCATCACCCCACACCCGTGCCCACACCCACACACCCCCACTTACTCCTCCCCTTAGCCAAATTCAGCAGCCCTCACTTTTTCCCCACTTGGTTTGCAAAGGAAAAAGAAATGAAAAGAAATAAAAGAAAAGATTAGAAAATAGATAAAGTAGTTAGACTTTGACCTTACCTTGACCTTGACTTTCCTCCCTTGCATTTTCCTCACCTCCCTCTCTCTCCCCTCACCCACTTCTGGCCGAAATTCTCAGCCCCCAACAGCAGCCCCTCCCTCCCTCTTCTCCTCTCATTTTCCATCAAAAAATTCACCCATTTCCATCAAAAATCAAAGCTAAAATGCAAATCAAAGCCCTACACATTTTCTCTTATCTCTTTAAGCATGGATCTTGGTGCAAAGATTTCAATTTGGAGGTCTAGTTTCATGTTGATCTCAAGATGGTTTTAAGGTATAAATCCTAACCTATTGTTCAATTGTTGGGTTAAATTCCTTAATGTATCTTATTAGGTGCTTAAATATGGTTTAATTGCAAGTTTGGAAATCTAAAGAGAAGGAGTTTGAATTGAAAAGTTAGGGTTTTAAATTCAATAGGGTTGTTGTCACTTGTTTAAGGTTGCATGGTGTAGTTAGCATGTTAAGACATGTTAAACCTAATCTAGAAAATAATTTGTAAATTGTTGCATCTAAAAGTCCAAATTTAGTTATTTAAGCAAACTAGGTTTTAGTTTTAGTTGCAAATGGGTGATTTAAAATCTAACTAAGAATTTTATGACTTTATTAACATTATAAAATGTAGTTTAATGCTTTAGATCATGCAAATCCAAACTAGATTGTTGTATGTGCATTTTGCTATAAAATGGTCCAAATTGGTTAAAATTGCAAACTAGTTTTTGTAAATATTGTGTTAAATCGAGAATTAAAAAATGGTTAGGGTTTTTATCATATTATTAACTTTATTAAGTGTAGTTTAACACTTTAGTTCATGGAAATCCAACCTAAATTGTAGTTTGTGCATTTTTGCTATGAAATTGTAAAAAGAGTATTTTGTAAACTAGAATATTAGGGTTTTTGGAATTTAATGAGATTAAATTCCGGAAATTGTTTCTATGACTTATTTAAGATATTTAATAAGTATATTGGCCGCTACATTCATTTAAACATCATGTTTTGTATGAACGGCGAATTGTGCTTGCTAGATTTTCGGAAAAACGACTTTTTAAGTGAAATTGGGGTTTTTGGGAATTTTAAGCTATTTTATATTATAATTAGTGCTTGTAATTGTGCAAATGAGTGTGATTGGGTTTTTCTCGATGGTTTGGCGTTTGTACGCCGACGTCGAGGGTTTTTGGGTTGATTTGTGAAAGCAACCATATGTTTTGACCTATGTGGGATTCGTGCATCGTTTTGATCATGAGTCGGATTTTAATGAGATATGGTGCGTTATGATATGTAGGTACCCCCATGTGGACTTCGAGACGACAAGCAAGCGCGTGGCGACGTCGGCACCGGCTAGCGAGGACCAGGTGAGTAGATTTATATCTACGGGGAGAAGTCGGGTGGATGGCGTATAGCACCCCCGCAGTCCGTGGTGGTGTATACGGATGCGTATACACACCAACAATTATTATATGTTATTTGGGATTAATAACGATTCTTAGGATGGATATTGGTGTGTTGGATTACTTTAGTGTTGCGAACCCTAGGGTAGTGTTACACACACATACACACATACATACTTGCATACATTCCTATTGATATGTGCTCATGGGCTTCTTTATAGTTATGTGTTCACATGGGTATGGGACTATGTGTTCACATACGGATTGAGAATGATACTTGGGATTGAGCTGAGTCGATGAGATTTGATTTGAGGCCGTGAGATCGGTGATATAGCAGGGTTCGTATCTTAGATACGACATGACGTTGTAGCGGGTCTTTGACGTAGTGTTTCACACACGTCCATGCATACGTAGGCGGTATCAGTATGGTACTAGACGTAGATCAGTACCCCGATCATGATATTTGATAAAGAGGATACCAGGTGATTAGTATGATGAATGTGATATTGACCCGTACCCAGATTGGGATGCCGTACGACGGATTTACGTACGAGCTATATTGATGATTGATCCGCACTCTTGACTTGGGATGCCTGATTATAGATATGGTATCGGATATGATATTATTGAGGCGGGATCACCGACTATACATATACATGTATGTATATGTATCGACTCAGATGATAGGCGGTTTCCTTACCTGTAGTTCAGCTTGTTAGTTCAGCCGTATAGTTTAGTGTAGTTGTTAGATTAGATTAGACTTCTTACCTATTTCAAAAACAAACGAATCGTGGGCATTTTTAAAGACAGCTCAAGGGAATCTACGGATATTTCAAAAACGACGTATCTTTTCATAAAAACACCGTAGCCCCTATTTTCAAAACCCCATGATTCGTGTTATTTCAAAAGGCACCATTCGTAGGACTTATATTAGATTATTGCAGATTAGTTATCGTTGTGTCTAGTATTCAGCTCCCGCACATTATTGCTGTTCGCTCTGCCTCGCATATTTATTTTGCTGCATATTCCATTATTGATATCATGCTGTTAGGACACCAGCACCATTACCGATGATGCGTATGTACCACGTACACCTACTTGCCGCTCACACACATCTTCACCGGTAATTGCCATGTCACGTACACTTTAGAGAATATAATTGCTTGACTTAGATTGTTAGCTGGTAGTTTTGACATGATATTAGTGTACTTCCCTTATATGCCATATTAGGCATTGTAGTTATTACCTACCACTTCATGCATACTGTTATTCAGTTGTTCATGCCTAGTTCATTATCACTGACATATGCACTTGTGATGATTTCTTGAGATTTATGATATTTCTGGATTTCGGGGAAAGCCGCAAAATTTACAACTTATGATCTTTTAAAATATAAAATGTTGCGGTTTTCTAGTGATGTAAAGTGTCGTCCACCATGAGTTTGCTGTGGTTTTGGAGATCCGTGTCGAGGAGTGGAGGAACCGTCACGGGTACATGGTGGGCCCGGTATGGTACCCCGGGGCAAGAGGAATGTGGTGTTGACGTTGAGCCTGGCTGGGGAGCACTACCTACCGGTGATATTACCCGACGCGTCGGATATCCGGAGAATACCGTCGTGGTCTTGAGATGGATGGTAGAGGCCGGTCCGGACTGACGGTGCCCTAGATATTGAGCTTGAGACATTGATATTTCGAGACAGTGAGATTTATGTTTTGTGTCGATGCTAGACACTGTTGATACTGATTTCATTATGATACCTCAGTTTAAAAATACGAAGAAAATCTCACTAATTTATGAAAACAGTTTCTTCATTTACATGTATTCTGTTTCATGCATTCATACCTCATTCATATGATATATTGCTACCTGAGGCACTGACACGGGCACATGAAATTATACTCGGGTTAGATATTACCCTAGTCATTGTTATAGGCTGCCTGTTATACTTATATTTGAGGATATATTATGATCATTGACCTAGGTTGCGTTATTTATGCGATTTCTGTGCGTAGATGTTTTTCTATTCACGAGTTGGCAACTCACCCCAGTTGTGCCCCAGTTTCTTGCAGATTTGCCGTACAGGTTTCATTACGGCTTGCGGGCTCAGTTTCATTCGGGTGATTTGCTAGTAGGTGGGTTTACTTGTATCATACCCCCATTATATATCTTGTATATCATTATTCTGTTGTATCTAGAAGTTCCATCAACCAAACATGTATCTTTTGAGATAGAGACCAGTGTTGTTTATTCTTTCGACCTTAGAGTCGCTCGTTATATTTCTGGTGGTTTTGAGTTCCCTTTTGAGTTTTTGATCCTCGCCGTTGGCGTTGTATATTATATTGCTTGTGTGGTTGTGACCGTCGATTGACGAAGAGCTAGCTCCCGCTTGGGGATGCCTTTTTCTTGATTTCGTATACTATTCATGTTGTATCCCGTTTGGGGGCCAGTATTTACAAAGGAGACTCTGCCGAAATTTTCAGTAAATTTTTGATGTTTTAAAAAAAACCGCATAATTCGGCTTATGCTATTGAAATTACTTGTTTTAAGTTGGTTTTTCCTGCACTCTACTACTTTTCTTGGTTTGGATTTCTGGGTTTTCGGTTTACTTAGATTACGTACGCCTCGAGACGTTCGTAGTTTAAGTGCCGGTCATGTTCCGTTCTTTCGGGTCGTGACACCCACAAAACCCGCAAACTAGCGTCATTCTAGTAAAACTAGTTGCAAACAAGTCTATACAGAAGTTTGATCATTATCGGGTTAAAACGGAAAATACCGACTATTTTACCCTAAAAACGGAAAATTCATATAACGATTTCAGAAACGTTACATTTTCTTAAGGGCTAGACAAGAATGGAGATCAATGAAAGGATAAGGGTCAATAGAGGAGAAACCCTAGTTACTTCCAAAGAACCCTAATCCTCATTCTTCGCCATCAATCTAGTTTTAAATCTATCAATAGATAAGAGGAGCAATCTTTATTATTCATCCATGGCTACTAAATCCTAAAGAATCCTACAAGCCTTTTTCATATAAAATTTTCTTGATAACTCAATTAGATCTTGAACCATTTTCTTAATAATTCAATTAGATCTTGAAACTATTTTCTTGATTTTCTTGAAACTATTTTCTTGATTTTCTTGATACTATCTTCTTGATTTTATTTATTTTCTCTTTTCTATTTCTTTCAACCGACCTAAAGCAAGAACTATAAAATTCCACGAATCCCAGAGGACGATCCGTATTCACCACAACTAGCTACAAGGGACGCCGTGTTGATTGCGGTTACTAAAACTTCTAAACAAAACTTCTTTTTTTTCTTTTCTTTAATTCAAAGAAATTGACTCAATCAAATGGCGCCGTTGCCGGGGATCCATGCGTAATTTTTTCTTTCTTGCTATTTTGGGTTTGAAATATTATTGTTCCATCAAAATATAAATCAAGAACGCATTTTGTGCTTAACGTTTAGTGTGTGAATTTTGCGAGAGAATCTGGAATCACTGTAGCAGAGAGATAAAGATTAAGAAGCATTCATCAAGACCATAGGAGCAAGAGAAGCAACTGTAGAAAAAATAATTTCAAGAACCATCAAGTTGGCCGCGGAACCGCGGCAAGATGGCTATTCTCGCTGCGGAACCGTGGTGGATTCTATGATTTAGGGCTTCAAGTCTCTTTGGTATATTTTCTATCTCCTTCTCTCTTCTCTGCAATGTCCAATAACAATTTTTCTGCAGGATTCTTTGCAAAAATTTGCTGCTTCAAAAAATTCTTGTTGTGTGTTTTGTTTTTGGGTTGTTTTTGCATATTGTAATACGGAAAATAAAGGGGCAAAGACAAAATTCAGATTAGGTGGGGATTTTATTACCTTTCCTAAGTCCCACAAATCACAAAACTAGCATCCGCATCACCCTTCATTAATTAAAAAATATCTAGACCAAGACTCTAAGGACTGTCGCGCTCATTAAGGACAGAGGTGGGTCTTAGGTAAACTACTGCTTATCCGCATTTCTTTTGTGGTGTCTAGGCAAGTGTGTCTAAGGCAAGTGGTTACTTAACTAAGCCTGATATTTCGGTGATTCGTATAGCGGATACCTCCCACATACCTGGTACATATCTTGCCACAAGAGGGATAAAGAGGTAGTAGAGGATTGATCCTGCGATTTGTTTTCTGGAAGTCTAGGAGCGGTCTAGTGACTTGACCTAGGTGGCCTTAAATCTAGGGTTGATTGTGCAGTTTTGTGATTTGTCTAAATCAATTTTTTTAAAAACAAACTTTTCTTCTTACATAATTTTCACAAACGCTGCCACTTGCGCTAAACCCCATTAGTGCATGCTCGGCTGGACACGGGATTGTAGTGCACGTCTTATCCGCGTTTCTTCTATCGACTCCGAAGTCGGTACTACTTCTTCATCTTTTTTTCCTCCCCACCCACAACAACGACCGAGATGGATGGTTCTCCATCAAATTTTAATAACACCACTCTGCCACCACCCGCAGGTGTGCAGAATTCACCGTGAATCTCTTTCCAAGAGAGATGCTACCTTATACGTGGTCTCCTTTCTACTTGTCTATCTATCCCACCAGCCAATGGGGATAATTTTGAAATCAAAGCCCACTTTATCAATTTTTTGCCTAAATTTCACGGTCTTGAGTCTGAAGACGCATACGTTTTTATCACCAAATTTGAAAACGTATGTGCTATGATGGGCACTTCACAACTTTCTGTGGATGCTATGCGTTTACGTCTTCTCCCGTTTACTTTGTGCGATTTAGCCGAAAAGTGGCTTTATAACACAACTTCACACTCTATTTCCAATTGGGATGAATTCGTTATAGCATTCCTTAAGAAATTTTATCCCAATCATAAGATCGCCCGCGTTTGAAGCAAAATCAACAAGTTTACCCAGCTTCCTGTCACGACCCACCCTTAAACACAGATGGTATTGTCCGCTCTGGCCGAAGCCGCATGGTTTTCGTTATAGCATTCATTAAGAAATTTTATCCCAATCATAAGATCGCCCGCGTTTGAAGCAAAATCAACAAGTTTACCCAGCTTCCTGTCACGACCCACCCTTAAACACAGATGGTATTGTCCGCTCTGGCCGAAGCCGCATGGTTTTGTCCCTTTGAATGAACCCGGGCTTATTTCCTAGTAGGTGACCCATCCCAGAATTTCTCTGTCTCAAGCACGCTTAACTACAGAGTTTTTTCAAACTCCGGAGTTCCGATTCATCCAAAAGGCGCCTCTGTGTTATAAGAGTGGTATCATTTCATTTATAGTTCAAATGGTGCCCTCGTTCGGAATGAAATTCGATACTCCCTATTGTTCGGGTGGGTTCCTATGTGCATCCGTATCGGTTACATCCCCACCTCGACACCGGATAACATCTCACTTCTCACGGGGTCGGTGGTATTCAGCCCTAACTCCACCTGGGGTATTACATCCCCCCACATAGAACAATGGTTCATCCTCGAACCACAGACCTACTTTTGAGGGACCGGCTCTGATACCATATTTGTCACGACCCACCCCCAAACACAGATGGTATTGTTCGCTCTAGCCAAAGCCACACGGTTTTGTCCCTTTAAATGAATCCGGGGCTACTTCCTGGCAGGTCACCCATCCCAGAATTTCTCTGGCTCAAGCACGCTTAACTACGGAGTTTTCTCAAACTCCGAAGTTCTGATTCATCCAAAAGGAGCCTATGTGTTATAAGAGTGGTATCATTTCATTTATAGTTCAGATCGTGCCCACTTTCGGAATGGAATTCGATACTCCCCATTGTTCTGGTAGGTCCCTATGTGCATCCGTATCGGTTACATCCCCACCACGATACCGGATAACATCTCACTTCTTACGGGGTAGGTGGTATTCAGCCCCAACTCCACCTGGGGTACTTTGTCACGACCGAAAATTTAGCACGTGACGGCCCTTAAACTACGTAACGTCTCCAGGCGTAACGTAATTCAAGTAAGCCAAAAACCTAGAAATCTAAACCATCAAAAGTAGTAAGTGATAATAACATGGTTAAAACTTTTGAAATCTCAATCAAATTCTTTAAAGTCCAAATTTATTTCCTTTAAAAATTTGGCAGCACCTCCTTTGTAAAACAAGCCCCCAAAAAGAGTACAACATAAAGATATAAGTAAAGCATCTCCAAACGGGAGCAAATCCACGCCCAAAGGTGGAAAACAACCACTAACAAAAGATATATGACGCCGTAGCGAAGAAAAAGACGATATAAAATGAACATCATGAAAATCGCTAAGTCACAAATAATATACAATATCGTCCTCACAACTCGTCTCTAAGTCAATACATGAAAATGGTAGATGGAGAGTACTGGATACAACGAATATACAATGAGCATTATCGGATAACCGCAAAACCCACGTATAGAAAAACTGCACCAAGTCAGCCGTAGCGGTATCCGCTGCAAAAGATGATACGATGTGAAGAAGATAGCTCTACCTCTGACTGCTCTGAGGGACAACCTGTACAACCCTGTGGCACAACGAGGGTGAGTTGCCAACTCATGAATAGTAAATAACATATGCAGGTAATCGTAAGTATGCACGTACTGTGCTAATCTATCACATGCAAGCTGATAGAAATAAATAGCAATATATATACAACAGTCATGAAAAGTACTCTATCAGGTTCAACGAATACATGAAGCAAGTCATATCAAATAAATGCGGAGTATGGAATAAAATATATCATCCTCACATCGGCTACATAGGCCCCTCATATCGGGCACATATGTAACACCTTAGAACATGGTTAGTGGTAATTGTGTTTTATGTGGGGGTTTTGGTAAAACGTTTACCAAAACGGGTTTTAAATAATTTATCTGGTTTTATGAATATTTTATTAGAATTTTATTTGGACTGCACACACTTGTGCATGTTAACTAGGGTTAAGTCTAAGGTTAAACCATGTTTAGATAAGCATGGTCGGTTAACCTTTTAGTAAAGTTAATTTGTTTTTAATTAAGGGTTTTAGTTTTCAAATTGAGTTAGGGTAGGGGTTGACTAGTTTAGGGTGAGAGAGAGGCCATGATGGCTTGAGCATGCTTGGCATTTAATGAGGAGAGGGGGTGAGGGGTTGAATCCCATTTTATTTTCAAAAAAACTTTGTATTTTCTCTTACACTCATTTTCACTCATATCTCTCCCTCTCACTCTCACACAACACCACCCAACAACAACAGCCACAACAGCAGTATCCTTGGCGGCAGCAGCAACAAAAACAACAACAATAGCAGCAGCATCAACATCAGCAGCAGCTGCAACAACAACAGCAGCAGCAGCCCAGCAGTAGCAGCAACACTTCAGCAGCAGCAACACCTTCTTCTCCTTCTCCTTCTTCTCTTTTCCTACATCCTAGGATCTCTAGAGGTATAATCTCTTAACTTGACCTTTTTCTTGCTAAGTTTTGGGTTCTAAGCTTAAGTTTAGGGTTTATTATATGATTTGGTGCTAGTTTTGGGTAACTTGAGTGAGTTTTGGCAAAGTGATGGTTTTAATTGTTAGTGTAGCCTTACTAAGTGCTATTAAGACCAGTTAACCCAAGATTTATCCCAGATTTCAGTAAAATACCAGATTGTTTCGAATTGGTGTAACTTGGCGTTTTATTTAGACTTTTTAGCCTTTCTGGAATCTGCTCTTGACCTGGGCCATTCAGGAAAAAGTTGTGAATACTGTAGCATGGTGACCATGTCAGAAACACACACACAAACCACGGGGGCCCCTCTACCTTTCCCGGCCGCAGATTTAATAGGTTTGGCCGCAAATTGCGGCCAGAGGGTGGGCTTGGGTTCTGGGGTTTTGTCTATAGGTGTCTGCTGGGTAGCTAGGGTTTTTGGTTTGTGTAACTTTTTCTGTTTTGACTCGAGTCAAAATATGGTGCATTAAACGTTGTTTCGATGTTTTTAAACTTGTGCGACACGTGTGTGATCTGTGTGATTCTGTGGTGCGCTGCGCGACACAGCGCATCGGGGTGGTTTCTGGTGAGGATACGCACGTCACGTCGTATCGAGTGCACGCGCGTTTAGTTTCACACACGAGTTATTCTTTTGATCGATATATCACGTTTTCGCAGGATTTGCCTTATGTGTGTGACTTTTCGTAAATTCTAGGTTTGCCGGCGGGAACTTCAAGCGCCGCGGAGAAAGGAAAGCAGGTGGTCAGACACACCTAGCGCGAGATCACGGGTGAGTAGATGTAACATCTACGGGGGACAATCGTTTGGATGGTGCAAGTCGCCCGATAGTTTTAGTAATTTAAAAGATTCATAGTGATGTTAGTAATTAGGAGTATAATACTTGCATGTTATCTGCTACATTCATGATCTATGCCTTACCTACATATGTGAACTCATTCCATAGGACACCTGCACCATTGCCAGGGTTTTTATATGCAGCACGAGAACTATTCTTGTGTACACACATGCCCCGGTAATTGCCATCCCACGATACTAGATAACTTATAATCTAGAACATTGTCACCATATTTGATGCTTAAACCTGTGCTATTGCATTAAATCCTTAAAATAAAATTGTAGAATTGCTATTCATGTGCATGTACCTTATTACCTCATTTGTTCATGCCTAGTCTATTAATCATACATTGCAACTTGATTAGTGATACAATATGCATTCATTATCATTGACATATGCACTTATGATGATTTCTTGAGATTTACGATATTTCAGGATTTCGGGGGAAAGCCGTAAGAATTTCTAAACTTATTACCCTTTTAAAATATGCAAAGTTGCGGTTTTCTAGTGATGTAAGTGTCGTCCACCATGAGTTTGATGTGGTTTTCGAAACCCTTTTCGAGGAGTTGGATAAACCGCCTCGATTACATGGTGGGCCCGGTAAGGTACCCCAGGGAAAGAAGTTCGAGTAGTAGACGATGAGCCTGGCAGGGGATAGACTACCTACCGGTGACTTTTTGGCACGGCGGATATCCAGAGGATACCGACCGTGGCCACGAGATGTTGAGATATGGATATTTGAGATGGGTCAGCCGGACGGCTGAGGCCAGAGATACTGTGATATGGATACATGAGATTGAGACAGTTTTGAGGTGTCGATACTGGACACGGATTCTTGTTGATTCTATTGGTATTGTGCTGTTTTTTTCAAAAGAGATTCCTAAAAGAAAAATATGAATTCTTATACTTACATATTCAGATCACGAGTTGATTCATATTGCATACATACCTGCTAGTATATTCATGTTGCATACATACCTGCTAGTATATCATGCCATATCTGTATTGTAGATGCTAGGATGCTTGTGTGCATGCTTGCGATAGCCTCTATAGATGTTATTTATTACTCACGAGTTGGAAACTCACCCCCGTTGTGCCACAGCCTTTTTGCAGGTCCGCTCTGTCAGCACAGTAGCGGCGGGCGCACTAGCTTCTTTTACCTCTTTTGCTTGGACTCGAGGCTTTTGCTCGTAGGTCGGTTGTGTTATTATTTTGTACCACCTTGTATATTCATTGTATCTAGAGTACTCCATCTACTATATCGGCTGCACCTGTTATTGTATTGTTGTATATTGTCCTAGAGACGAGACGGTGAGATTTGTGGACTTTTTATGCTGTATTTTGGGGTCGAGCTCACTTGAGTCGACATGATATTTTACTTGTGCTTCTTATGCTTATTTATGCACATTGTTGTTTTACATTGCGTGGGATTTGTGACCTCCTTGGGGCGAAGAGCTAGCTCCCGCTTGGGGATGCCATATTTCATGATTATTCATTTATACTCCTGTTTTGTACCCGCTTGGGGGCCTGTTTTTACAAAGGAGACTCTGCCGGAATTTTTGGAAAAAGGGATTTTGCTTTTAAAAAGCTTGATGTGACTTATGGATTAAATCGCTTTCAATAAATTGGTTCTTCCTTCACTCTATTTTTCTTAATCGGGTTTGATTGCTGGGCTTTGGTTTACTTATTTTACGGACACCTTGAGACGTTTCGTAACTTAAGTGCCAGTCACATTCCGTACCCTGCGGGTCGTGACAAAGTTGGTATCAAAGCGATAGGTTTACCTTTTTGAGTGTAGGATGACCTTTGGTAGATAGAGTAAGTGACTTAAGCAGGGTAACGTAGCGTACGTATGTCCGTGGCATACTTGCGATACGGTACTTCGCCTAGGTGACTTTAGGATATACTTGCTTGAAATTCCTTCTTCAATTTCGTGTATCCTATGATTCTATTGCCCTGTTCTTACTATCCTTTTTCCTGTACCAGCCACCATGCCGCCGAAGGCTACGAGAGCGTAGAGGGCTGCCGCCCGAGATGAGATCCGAGCAGGCTCGTCCGAGATGAGGACCAAGCAGGGTGGTATACCTACGCCTCAGGGACAGACTGATCCTCCTTCTCTAGCCCGCATTGATAGGCTAGAGTCAGGTATAAAAGATCTACGGCAGATGATGGGAGGTCTGCAGGAGATACAACAGATGGTGGGATCCTTAGTAGAGGCTAGTCATGCGCCGAGGTCGGAGAACGTACCTACCACATTAAAGACTACCATGGTACCTTCTGCCTAGACAGTTGCTCCTCCTACTACTACCGTGGCTATCCCAGTATCGCTACAGGATTTCATGAGGCTGAGACCTCCGGTCTTCACCGGCACAGATGCAGCGGAGGATCCACAGACATTCCTTGACAGATTAGCCAGGATTTGCCGTTCGCTCAGATGTTCTGACGATCGATGGGTGGAGCTTGCGAGTTTCCGTCTAGAGGGCCTTGCGCAGACGTGGTGTGAGTCCGTCGAGAGAGGTCGAGCTGCAGGTCTACCTCCTATGACTTGGGCCGAGTTTACAGCAGTCTTTCTAGCTTGTTTCCTTCCAGAGAGCGTTCGTGAACCTAGAGCTCGTAGTTTTGAAGATTTGATCAAGATACTGGGATGACGGTGTCTGAGTATGATGTCCAGTTCACGCAGTTGTCCAGATATGCTCCGTATTTGGTGGATACTGAAGAAAAGAGAGTGAAGAGGTTCGTGCAGAGACTTGACACCCAGCTATTTCTTTCCATCGGCGCCCAGCACTTCGACACTTATTCAGCTGCTATGGACACGGCATTACGGATGGAGGCACGCATTTCAGCGACTTCGGCCGTTTCTGGGCCGAAGAGGATTCGTACCGATGTGCCCGCTCAGAGGTATCATGCCCGATTCTGTCCGAGAGATGGTGCCGGCAAAGGAGTTGGACGAGGTCAGCTGTATGGTTCATATCCGCAGGGACAGAAGGCATCGCCAGGATGTTATGGGTGCGGGAGAACGCACCATCTTATCAGAGACTGTCCGGTGAGACGGCAGGGAGCGGTGACAGTTCCATATGTGACCTTACCACCTTCACCACCTCCTCCTCAGAGAGCTCTACTTCCTACCCAGGCGATGCTCCACGACAGTTTGATGCACCCAGAGGCCGTAAACATGGCGGTCCGATCCAGAGAGGACGAGGAGGCCGAGGCCGAGGACAGCCAGCTATTGGTCGGGGGCAGGCCCGAGTATTTTCTTTGACACTGCAGGATGCACAGGCATCCAACACCGTAGTGACAAGTACCTTTCCAGTTTGTTCTTTCGACGCACGAGTATTATTTGACCCAGGTTCCACACATTCGTATGTCTCTATACACTTTGCACCGATGTTGGGCCGTAAGTCGTTGTCGTTAGATCTGCCGCTTGTGGTTATTACTCTGGTAGGCGAGTCGTTTGTCGCTCGTTTTGTGTTTCGTTCGTATCGGGGAGAGGGATTCATCGGTTGATTTGATTCTCCTAGATATGTTAGACTTTGACGTGCTTCTGGGCATGGATTGGCTAGCCACTTGTTATGCTTCCGTGGACTGCCGTGAGAAGGCAGTCAGATTTAGCTTTCCGGGAGAGCCAATCCTTGTTATTCAGGGAGACCGCAGTGTCACCCTTCCCAGCTTGATTTCGTCTCTTCGCGCTGGTCAGCTCTTGCGGAAGGGATATCAGGGATTCTTAGCTTATGTTTATGATACTCGAGCTGCAGAGGTTCCTTTGGACCGGGTTCTGATTGTTAGTGAGTTCCCTGATGTTTACCCTGATGAGCCGCCTGGGATACCACCTGAGCGTGATGTGGAGTTCTGCATTGACTTGATTCCTGGCTCGGGGCCTATTTCCATACCGCCTTATCGGATGGCCCCGGCGGAGCTTAGAGAGCTGAAGGATTAGTTGCAGGATTTGTTGGATAAAGGGCTTATTCGACCTTGCGTTTCTCCGTGGGGTGCTCCTGTCTTGTTCGTCAAGAAGAAAGACGGAAGTTTGCGTTTGTGTATCGACTACCGCCAGCTGAACAAAGTTACCGTATAGAACAGGTATCCCTTACCACGTATCGACGATTTGTTCGACCATCTTCACGGGGTAGGAAATTTTTCGAGGATCGACTTGCGATAAGGATACCATCAGCTGTGAGTTCGACAGGAGGATATACCGAGGACAGCTTTCCGTACGCGCTACGGCCACTATTAGTTTTTGGTGATGTCGTTCGGACTCACAAACGCCCCAGCAGCATTCATGGATTTGATGAACCGTATATTCAGGCCGTATCTTGACTTGTTCAACATCGTGTTTATTGACGATATTTTGGTGTATTCCCGGAGCCGAGAGGAGCACGAGCAGCACTTGCGGATCACATTACAAACTTTGAGGGAGCACCAGTTGTTCACGAAGTTCTCCAAGTGTGCGTTTTGGCTTGACAACGTTGGTTTCTTGGGCCACGTGATTACGAGAGATGGCATATGTGTGGACCCGAAGAAGATCGAGGCCGTTCAGCAGTGGCCCAGACCGACATCAGTTACGGAGATCCGCAGTTTCCTAGGCCTGGCTGGCTACTACAGGCGATTCGTTCAGGATTTCTCCCGTATTGCTGCACCTTTTACCGGATTAACCCGGAAGGGAGTTCCTTTCGATTGGATGGAGGAGTGCGAGCAAAGTTTTCAGCAGCTACGGACTTGTTTGACTACGGCGCCGGTGTTATCTTTGCCTTCAGGATCAGGAGGATTTATGGTCTATTGTGACGCTTCACAAGTAGGGCTAGGATGCGTATTGATGCAGCATGATAGGGTGATCGTGTATGCTTCACGGCAGTTGAAGAAACATGAACAGAACTACCCCACTCACGATTTGGAGATGGCTGCAGTGGTCTTTGCACTTAAGATCTGGCGACATTACCTATACGGCGAGTCGTGACAGATATTCACTGATCACAAGAGCTTGAAGTACATATTTCAGCAGCGAGACCTGAATCTCAGACAGCGCCGTTGGATGGAACTAGTAAAGGACTACGATTGCGAGATCTTGTATCACCCGGGCAAGGCTAATGTAGTGGCGGATTCTTTGAGTAGGAAGATCGGGGGTAGTCTATCTTGTTTGAGCGCAGTACAGAGGCAGTCGTCAGCTGATTGGCAGAGTTTATGCGACAGCCGAGTTGAGTTCGAGTTCACTCCGACAGGGGGACAGCTTGTGCATGTTCATGCACGTTTGCAGTTACTTGACCGCATTCGAGAGGCACAGCCCAGTGATGACCGACTTTCAAAGATCATGGAGCAGATTAGGCAGGGCAGAGATGTTAGTTATATGTATGCCCTAGAGGCCATTACTGTACATACGATGTATATTGTAATGGATGCTTGTACATATATAGGGAGGACTTTCTTGCTCGACATGATAGTATGCTATCTGGTTGTACTTTATCTTAACATGTACTCTGATTGTCTCTATGTTACATGTTGATAAAGCCCTTAGGATATGTACACGACTACTGGGACAATGATGTGATCATACTAGTAGGGCAACAGTAGTTGACGGGTACATCCTATAACTGTTCCTAGTCGAGGGTGTATCGAGACAGGGCATCGATACACTAGAGTAGACTAGCGTATACGCATCTTGACCCATATGATGGGCGATGGATGATCCCATATCCATCGGTGTTTGACATCAAGGATGGTGTACGGGTGCTCAGTGGAGACTGGGTAGACTGGACGGACTCGCCGAGAACTCCCAGATGGTATTATACCTCACGTCAGATGGCAGTTCTCCGGTGACACTGGTACAGAGTAGTCTGTTGACCCGAGATCGTCATAGAGTCTTGTGTGATTCCCACTGTGCTTTGATTTCCATCATACCACGTCCAAGAGGGCGTGCAAAAAGGTGGCTTTTGGGTACTGTCCCGAATCACATGGAGGCAATGAGCGATAGGAGGGGATTCGTCTCTCCCGGTATAGGGAGTTGATGTTGTGCTGTGTTCGATTGCCTATAACCGGAAATCCCTGGCCAGGGTTGCTGAGATTTACTGGTAAGTGTTATCAGTAGTTTATCGAACTGTTATAGACCTCATATCGACACGACTTATCAAGCTACTTGGGTCTGACGTTTACCACCCCTAGGCGAGATATGCAACATATCAGACGACGAGACCGGACTGTACGGGAGTGTTACTGTTTGGATTCACAGGAGAATGTACAGGCTTGCTTGTTGATCTTCTGAGCGCTCAATACCTGGGTAGCTGTTACGTTTAGCTGACCGCTTGCAGCTTGTGGGTGTTTGATATGATCATCACCTACTACCGGCGTATTGACGATTCTTTAGAGTCCTACACAGAGGTTTCTTGGCTCAGGCGAAACGGAGTAGGAGCACATATGTGATATGTGCGGGACCGAGGATAATGCGGTATATGATACCGTATTAGATTCTCGCGATATGAGATATCGGCCGGGTATATGTGATATAGCCGGGTCATACTATTAGTCGGTTATTTATGTAATAGACGGATTATCGGATCAAGTGTTGATTCGATAATTTAATGTATAATAATATATATGATATATTAAATTACATTAACTAATATTTGCTCACTAAAAGATTCATTTTCTCACGGGATAATACATTGATATATATATGCGATATATGTTAATTGTATTATTATCTTTTGTTACAAAATATATTGTATATGTGATATATAATATTGTAACATGTTAGGGTTACAAATTTAACATTGGATTAGGGTTTAATCTTGGTTAGGGTTTGGATTAGGGTTAGCTTTTGCATGAAGCTTCCATGAAGCTTCATGAAGCTTTGACATTATGGTTGCTTGATATTTTTGTGAGATATTATGTTAACCCAATCCAAACCATTAACCCTAGTTAACTCTCTACAAGGTTTAACTCTTCTCATGCTTAACCCTTGGTTAGATTTGTAACCACTACAATAATTCATTGTTCATCACAAAAGGATTAAGATTATCTTCTTCATTCTTCTTCTTCATGCTTAAGTTCTTTGATGAAAAAGCTTTCTTTTGTGATGAAAGTGAGTGAGAAAAAGATGATAAATGAGAGAAAAATTCCTACTTCATCATCCTCATCTATCCTTGCCATTTAGATGAGGGTGTTCACTTCATATTATGAGTGTTAGCTTGTGTTATCGAAACTTTAAGGTAGATCATCTTGGTATCGAAGATCGGAAGCAAAGGTTGCATCATTCTCTTCGTGAACCCTCTCGAAAGTCCACAACACGATGATCGCAGCGAAGGGACCTCAACACGGAGCTTAAGAAGTGAAGGACCGGATCTACAATGGTTGTAATCCCTCTCACTTAGTGTTAAAGTGTTTAACACGCATGTTTTCGCCTAAACCCTAGTTTAAAGATCCGTATTCGGGTTGTTCGGCACGGCTAAAATTTTAATCGGGCATGGTTGATGCCTCGTAGACCCTTGTGCGCATTCCTAGCAACCCTACAGTGGTATCAGAGCCAAGCTAGAGCTTTGGGCGAAGTCTAGCCGAAGTTTAAAGTCCGATCGAACGCCGAAACCCCGACACGGAACCCTCTCTGTATATTTTTCAAAAATGTGGTTTTTTCTGAATTAAAAATTATCAAAAATTAAGTAGGAAAAACTAAGAATTACTGTGAAGTACGGACCTCTAACTCGAAAATTTGACCGCGGAACCGCGGCGAAACCATGGGTTTTGCGGCGGTTCCGCGGCCAAAATTTGGACTTAGTCCCTGAAATTTCACTTAATTATTCTTAGGCCCTTTCTTGTTAATTGTTTCTGTGAATATTTTAATTCCACTCAAGTGTTGAGTTTTCAAGGGTTGAATTAGGGAATCGTTGATTCGATCGGATAATTTAATTTTGTTTAGTTTGTCCGGATAATTTTCGAAACTGTTAAAAAGTTCGGGCGGATATCAATAACTCACTTTTTCCCCTGTCGGAAAATTTTTCAAAAGTTGGATTTTTCCTCGTGTTTAAGAACGTTCTAAGTCGTGCAAGTAACGCTGTGGACCCTCTAGAAGACAACAAACCTTAACTCGATTATGTGACCGTCTTGAACTGCTTCTGAACCTTAGGGTTTGGGGCAGTACGGCGTGCCACATGTGAGGCGTTGGCTTGACCCTTCTACGGCTGGACCATTGGTACTGTGGCATGTGATGGATGTTTTTAAACTGATTTCAAGTGTTGAGATAAATTGGGGAAATCTTGGGTGTTTGATTGTTCGATCGGAAAGTTTAACATTTTCTGTTTTATCTGGAATGTGATACAATATTTGGAATCCACATATAGTTATGAGATAACTAATTTGAATATTATAAATCTAGCAGTTCAGTCTCAGATGATCGGTTGCCACGGAATTTTGATGTGATCAAAAGTCCATCGCAATCACGTAGCGTACGCGGATACTCGCCGGGTAAACTTAATAGACAGCCACGCCCCATAGCCCCGACCAAGTGACTGTAGGAGAACCCCGTCGCCGAAAGCATCCGTTCGGGTGCTCGCGGAGCGATGTTCCGCCTTGGTGCACTTCGTCGACGGCATCCGGGGGTGCGGCCGTCTACTAAAGTTTGCGACGAGCATTCGATCAGGATGTCGGGAATCTTGTTGAATTGTCTGACTTGATATTGAAAAGTGTTTTCGATAATGAGACTAAAATGCGGGGTTTACAATTGTTAGGCATGCGATGTCTAAGGAATTCATTTGGTTAAGCATGCGATGTCTAAGAAGGTTGCGGATTCCAACTGTTGTAGTTTTACACTTTCTTTTCTGTGACCGTAAGCGTAGTATGTGGTGTATCGCCGGCTTCGTTGCTATACATCAACGACTATCGGGATACGCATACTTGCTTACGTTGATGATATAAGATATTATGTGTTGCTGTGATATGTTATATTGGATCGTCGTGTTCTGAATAGCCAGGGGTTTTTATGTGAGATGAGTGTTTTTCTTTTACATTCATGTAAAATTCATTTGTATGTAATATTCTTTTATTGGGGCACTTCTAGGTTGCGGAAGATGTCACCGTTGTATATTATTTACTTTTCCGCATTAGGTAGACCCAAGGCGGGGAGCACAAGTAACCGGGTTCTAGGGTCCAGTGGGAGACCATCTCGAGGAGTCGGGACCGGGTCTCCTAACCCTAGAATTGGCAGTGTTGCTTGCCGCTCTCGTAGGGGTCTAGGGGTGTGGGTTTGGCTATTCATCGCGACCGTGGAATCCGTGTTTTATACAGGCTCGTACTAAAACACGGACGTCCTAGTATATCCAATATTTCATATATGTTCTTCTGCTGCAATGTTCTATGATGAGATCATATTACTGCATGAGATGAATGTTTATATTATATATATGAGATATATGTTATATTGCAGATTTCGTTTCAAAAGAGATGCTTGTGAAGCATAATAAAATGGGACTTCATTAATGAGATTAATGAAATAAAAGAAACCTAAGATGTTGTAGAAACTTGTTTATAAAAACTGGTAGCTCTAGTTCTTGCTTTGCATAGTGGTGTTCCTTGTAGAACATCCAGCACCTTATTCGATAAGGAAAGGACCGAGATCCCTTCACCGGGAGTGACTCCTTTAGCAATAACTGGCAGATGCTACAAACTCGGTTTGTCTTTTGATTGCTTCTATAGTTCTTGCTTTGTACAGTGGTATATGTGATATATCCTGCACCTTATTCGATGAGGAAAGGGCTGACGATCCCTTCACCGGGAGTGACCCCTTTAGCAAAACTAGAAAATCCTCAAAAACACTCCATTTCAAATCACTCGATTCTACAACGATATCAAGTTCATTACGTAAAAGGTTTTCTTAAAAACTTGTCGTAGCCCTCCGTCATTTCAGATAAGTACTGGTTAGTATTCGTGCTACGTTTGTTGACCTTAGCCAAGGCGTAGTGTGCGGTAGCTGATTAGTGCTTATCTGTATAAGCATATGATGCGATTGAGTTAGGGTAGTCGTGCGACTTTGTTGACCTTAGCCAAGGGTCGTGCAGGTGGGTTTAATTCAATCGGGAAATGACGGGTTGAACTTAGCTAGCACTTATGATTTGTTGACCTTAGCCAAGGTCATAAGCTGCTAGGGGTAAAATATTATCGGGAATTTCAAGTGTTGAAATTTGCAATGAGATTGTATACCTTCTATGAGATAGTTGGATCCCGATACCCGCTGCGAGTAAGAGTTACTCCTGGGAGAGTTTTACACATTACAATTAGCCGATCAAGTAGGTGTCTAGAAAGGTGTTAACGGGGTTACGCCCCTGGGAAAACGAGGTTTACTTTAATTAGGTTCGTGCGAAAGCACGGGGGACCTCTCTCAAAGTACCGACACTGGCCTGGCTGAAAGATTGGCGAACTTGTAGCGTGTAATTAATCCCGGCTAGTCTTTCCTTTTAGGGTTTGAAGGAAGATTTGATTAAAACAGTGGGAGACATCCTGATTAGATATATTAGATTACCAATCTAATCTTGCAAGAGCATACGCTGAGTGTTTTCTTCTCTCTCTCTCTCTCCAGTTAGCGACCATATCACGCCTTAATCAAGATAATAATACGGATATATTGACCGAACCCGCTTGTTATAATAAGCTGGGGAACGTTGGTCCCGCTCCAACTTATAATTGTTATAAGACAGAGCAGGAAATTGGGGAATACCAGATTTCCCGTGCCGCCCAAACAAAGAAAGTGCATGATGATGCATCATCTTCGGGTGTGTTCATTACAGAGAACTGTTTCTCAGTATCCTTTACGTCCTGGGTATGTGATACCGGATCAGGATCCCGCATATGTAATCTGTTACATGGGCTACAGAAAGGTAGAGAACTGAGAACGGGTGATAAGTTTCATGAGACAGAAAACGATGCAAGTGTTGCAGCCAAGTCTGTTGGTCACTATCACCCTGTATTATTAGAATACATTGATTCTGAACGAATGTTATTAGATACCGAACCGGATATACAACATCATATCTTTTTCTTTATTAGTAAAGAAGGATATAATTTTGTATTGTTGGATAATGTTTTGAACATTTCCTATATCAAGAGTTGATCGGTTCAGGCACGTTATCTAAAAGCATTGTCGTTCTAAATCAAACTACAGTTCTTAGTATACAGAACACATACGAGAGGAAGAGTTCAGAAATGAACGAATCCTTCTTGAGGTATTGTAGACTAGGTCATATCAATGCGACCCGACTGGCTGAAGTTACATTTAGATGCATATTTAAATTAGTTTGAATTTACATCTTATGAAACTTGTCGGTCATGTCACAAAGATAAGATGACCACAGCTCTGTTTATTGGAAACAGAGAAAGAGTTAGTGAACTCTTGGGATTGATACAGGCTGATGTATGAAAGTCCCCTGTCTACATATGCCAGGACCGGTTCTTTGTACTTCATTACATTCTCTGATGATCTCTCAAGATTCAGACATATGTTCCTGTTGAAACACAAGTCCGAAGCTTTTGAGGTATTCACAAAATATAAGTTAGAAGTAGAGAACCAAAATACGGGTAAAATTATTATGTCCTTTGATGTGATCAAGGAGGAGAATACTTGAGCACGGAATTCCTGGACTATTCTAAAGGAGAATGGGATTCTCTCTCAGCATTACTCCTCCGTATACACCACAGCACGTCGGTGTATCGGGGCGGAGCAATAGCACCCTATGTGATATGGTGTGCTCTATGATGAGTACTACTGAGTTTCCTATTTTCTTTAGGGAGTTATGCACTTGTGAAGTTGCATACCTATTGAATAGGGTTCAAATCAAATCAGTTGCCTACCACTTCATATGTGATATGGAAAGGGAAGAGCCCATATCTTAAGTTTGTTAAGATTTGGGGTTGTCCGGCCTATGTCTAAAAGCAAAATCTGGACAAGCTCGAGGCAAGGTCTGTTATGTAGAACTGGAATGGTTCCAGCTATACAAACTGCAGCTGATGATTTGGTAGAACCAAAGGATTCAATAGTTTCCAACGAACCTCAGCCTCTCCGCCGATCTAGCAGGGTTCCTCACCCAACTGAGAGATACTTTGGTTTCTCTATGACAGTGGGAGCGAGGATTGCATCATGAGATGTTGACCCAACTAGTTTCGGGCTGGCCATCAGGAGTGGGACTCTGTAAGAATGGCTGGATGCTTATCGATCTGAGATGGAATCCTTATACACCAACAAAGTATGGACTTTGGTTGCTTTATCTGAAGGGTTAAATCCCCATAAGGAGCAAGTATATCTTGAGAAGATTACTAGGTGTACATGGAAAAGTTGAGACTTTCAAAGCTATGCTTAAGTCCATCCAGATCCTACTTGCCACGGCTAAATACCATGACTACGATATCTGGCGGTTGGGTGTCATAACTGCTTTTCTAAATGATGTTTTAGAAAAGAGCGTCTATAAGTACACAGCCAGAGGGCTTCGTAGACAATGGGAGCAGCGGAAACGTGTGCAAGATGTTTTATGTGATAAAACAGGCATCGCGGAGTTGGAACATCTGTTTTGATGTGGTAGTCAAAGAGTTTGACTTCATCAAAATGGTAGATGAACCTAGTATATACAAAAAGGTAGTAGGGAGTATGGTGGTGATCCTCGTAGAGTACGTGGATGACATACTCTTGATAGGGAAGGAGTTTCCTATGCTACGCTCGATCAATCTCCGCTTATCACAAGGATTCTCTATATAGGATCAAAGTGATACCTCCTAAATCCTGGGTTTTGGATCTATGAGATAGATCTAATTGGATGTTAGGATTCTCACTAGTTGTAGTAAGATGGTATCAATCGATCCTGGGGAGAATCACTGGAAAGGTTCCAGCGTGATAAGGACGACTGAATGTCAGTCACAGGCATTTTCTTTACCCTTAGTGGAGGGACGGTATGTTGGAAGAGTTCCAAGCTAGATACCATGACATACTAGACGATTGAAGGAAAGATACATCGTTACCAAGGATGCTACCAAAGAGGCAGTCTGGATATATATATATATATATATAAGTTCATAAGATGAACTTCGTTCCTACCATTGTGTGACAATGGAGTTGTGGCTTTAGCCAAGAAACTATCGTCCCATCAGAAATCCAGATATAATTCTTAGGCAGTATCACCTGATCAAGGAGATGGTTGATCTCCAGGGAGATCGAGGTTAGGAGAGTAGATACAGAGGACAACATCACGGATCCACTCACAAAGGCCTTTTTCCCAGTAGAGACATTTTTTTTTGGGATGGTTGAGTATGAGATACTTCAACCACAGCTAATTGTTGGGTATGCGATACCATAACAGATGGCCCTAGTGCAAGTGGGAGATTGTTAGTTATATGTATGCCCTAGAGGCCATTACTGTACATACGATATATATTGTAATGGATGCTTGGACATATATAAGGAGGACTTTCTTGCTCGACATGATAGTATGTTATCTGGTTGTACTTTATCTTAACATGTACTCTGATTGTCTCTATGTTACATGTTGATAAAGCCCTTAGGATATGTACTCGACTATTGGGACAATGATGAGATCATACTAGTGGGGCCACGGTAGTTGACGAGTACATCCTATAACTGTTCCTAGTCGAGGGTGTATCGAGACAGGGCATCGATACACTAGAGTAGACTAGCGTATACGCATCTTGACCCATATGATGGGCGATGGATGATCCCATATCCATCGGTGATTGACATCAAGGATGGTGTACGGGTGCTCAGTGGAGACTGGGTACACTGGACGGACTAGCCGAGAACTCCCAGATGGTATTATACCTCACGTCAGATGGCAGTTCTCCGGTGACACTGGTACAGAGTAGTCTGTTGACCCGAGATCTTCATAGAGTCTTGTGTGATTCCCACTGTGCTTTGATTTCCATCATACCACGTCCAAGAGGGCGTGCAAAAAGGTGGCTTTTGGGTACTGTCCCGAATCACATGGAGGCAATGAGCGATAGGAGGGGATTCGTCTCTCCCGGTATAGGGAGTTGATGTTGTGCTGTGTTCGATTGCCTATAACCGGAAATCCCTGGCCAGGGTTGCTGAGATTTACTGGTAAGTGTTATCAGTAGTTTCTCGAACTGTTATAGACCTCATATCGACACGACTTATCAAGCTACTGGGGTCTGACGTTTACCACCCCTAGGCGAGATATGCAACATATCAGACGACGAGACCGGACTGTACGGGAGTGTTACTGTTTGGATTCACAGGAGAATGTACAGGCTTGCTTGTTGATCTTCTGAGCGCTCAATACCTGGGTAGCTGTTACGTTTAGCTGACCGCTTGCAGCTTGTGGGTGTTTGATATGATCATCACCTACTGCCGGCGTATTGACGATTCTTTAGAGTCCTACACAGAGGTTTCTTGGCTCAGCCGAAACGGAGTAGGAGCACATATGTGATATGTGCGGGACCAAGGATAATGCGGTATATGATACCGTATTAGATTCTCGCGATATGAGATATCGGCCGGGTATATGTTATATAGCCGGGTCATACTATTAGTCGGTTATTTATGTAATAGCCGGATTATCGGATCAAGTGTTGATTCGATAATTTAATGTATAATAATATATATGATATATTAAATTACATTAACTAATATTTGCTCACTAAAAGATTCATTTTCTCACGGGATAATACATTGATATATATATGCGATATATGTTAATTGTATTATTATCTTTTGTTATAAAATATATTGTATATGTGATATATAATATTGTAACATGTTAGGGTTACAAATTTAACATTGGATTAGGGTTTAATCTTGGTTAGGGTTTGGATTAGGGTTAGCTTTTGTATGAAGCTTCCATGAAGCTTCATGAAGCTTTGACTTTGTGGTTGCTTGATATTTTTGTGAGATATTATGTTAATCCAATCCAAACCATTAACCCTAGTTAACTCTCTACAAGGGTTAACTCTTCTCATGCTTAACCCTTGGTTAGATTTGTAACCACTACAATAATTCATTGTTCAACACAAAAGGATTAAGATTATCTTCTTCATTCTTCTTCTTCCTGCTTAAGTTCTTTGATGAAAAAGCTTTCTTTTGTGATGAAAGTGAGTGAGAAAAAGATGATAAATGAGAGCAAAAATCCTACTTCATCATCCTCATCTATCCTTGCCATTTAGATGAGGGTGTTCACTTCATATTATGAGTGTTAGCTTGTGTTATCGAAACTTTAAGGCAGATCATCTTGGTATCGAAGATCGGAAGCAAATGTTGCATCATTCTTTTCGTGAACCCTCTCGAGAGTCCACAACACGATGATCGCAGCGAAGGGACCTCAACACGGAGCTTAATAAGTGAAGGACCGGATCTACAAAGGTTGTAATCCTTCTCATTTAGTGTTAAAGTGTTTAACACGCATGTTTTCGCCTAAACCCTAGTTTAAAGATCCGTATTCGGGTTGTTCGGCACGGCTAAAATTTTAATCGGGCATGGTTGATGCCTCGTAGACCCTTTTGCGCGTGCCTAGCAACCCTACAAGAGATTACGAGTTCGTGATCGATGATCAGGGAGTACTGCGATTTGGGACTCGATTATGCGTACCAGATTCGAAGGGACTGCGACGTGAGATTCTTGAGGAGGAGCATAAATCGACATACAACGTTCATACGGGTTCCACCAAGATGTACCGCGACTTGAGAGATGTATTTTGGTGGGACGGGATGAAGAGGGACGTCACAGATTTCGTGTCGAGATGCCTTACTTGTCAGCAAGTCATGGCCGAGAACCAGAGGCCAGCAGGAGAGTTGCAGCCTTTGCCCATTCCGGAATGGAAATGGGAGCTGATTTCTATGGATTTTGTTATGGGTCTACCCAGGACCAGTCAAGGGTACGACTCCATTTAGGTGATCGTGGATCGATTGACGAAAGCGGCTCACTTCCTGCCAGTGCAGACCACTTTCAGTTTTGCTCAGTATGCCCAGATTTACATCGACGAGATCGTACGGTTGCATGGCGTTTCGACTTGTATCGTGTTAGACCGAGACACCCAGTTTACCAGCCGACTATGGCTGCGACTTCAGGAGTCATTGGACACCCGTTTGAGTTTCAGCACAACATTTTATCCGCAGACGGACGGCCAGTCAGAGCGAACTATTCAGACTCTCGAGGACATGCTCCGAGCGTGCGTTTTGGACTTTGGTGGTAGCTGGGATCATCATTTACCTTTAGTGGAGTTCTCCTATAACAACAACTTCCAGGATACTATTCAGTTGGCACCTTTCGAGGCTTTGTATGGGAGGAGATGTAGATCGCCCGTCTGTTGGACTGAGCTGTGCGAGAGCAGTATTTTGGGGCCGCAGATCGTGCAGGAGACGACCGAGAAAGTACAGTTGATTCGAAATCGGACGAGAGCGGCTCAGAGTTGGCAGAAATCGTATGCAGACAGACGCCGTCGCAAACTAGAGTTCGCAGTTGGCGATCATGTTTTTCTGAGGGTCTCTCCGATGAAGGGCGTGATGCGATTTGGGGGAAAAGGAAAGCTTAGTCCCAGATTTGTGGGTCCCTTCTAGATCCTCGAGCGTGTCCGTGCAGTTACGTATCGTTTGGCTCTTCCACCCAGCTTTCCAGATGTTCACCCCGTCTTCCACGTGTCGATGCTATGCAGAAATCTTCATGACCCTTCTCACACGATTTAGCATCAGACCGTTCAGCTTGAGCGCGATCTTTCATTCACCGTGTAGCCAGTAGTGATATTGGATCGGCAGGTGAATAAACCTTGATCAAAGGTCCTGCCATCTGTGAAGGTTCTTTGGCGCAGCCCGAATGGTGAAGAGATCACTTGGGAGGCCGAAGGAGAGATGCGGAAGAAATTCCCTCATCTCTTTGAAGGTACGCGTAGCTATATATTTAAATTCGGGGACGAATTTTCTTAAGGTGGGAACATTGTAACACTTTAGAACGTGGTTAGTGGTAATTGTTTTTTAATGTGGGGTTTTTGGTAAAATGTTTACCAAAATGGGTTTTAAATAATTTATCTGGTTTTATGAATATTTTATTAGAATTTTATTTGGACTGCACTGTCACGACCCGAGAATTCGACTCGTGACCGGCACTTAACCACGCAACGTCTACAGGCGCAACGCGGCTAAGTAAGCCGAACCCAGAAATCAAAACCAATAAATATAGAGTGATTTAAAACATTTTGTAAAAGCAATAGTAAATGTCCGAAAAACTCTCATTTATTTAGTAGCAATCCCTTTCAAGTTCAAAAGTTATGAGTTTTATAATTTTGGTAACATTTCCCCTTTAAAACATTAGCCCCGAAAGTCGGGTAAAAGTAAGATGTAGCGGAAATAACAAGTGACATGAATAAAGCATCACAATATGATATACGACGCCGTAGCGAAGAATACACAGTAAAACAAGGACAATATCATAAAAGATAAAACTGCAGAAGGTAACGTCGGCTCACAGGCGAGCTCGACACCAGAATATAAAATCATACATATCGTCCTCACAACTGTCTCTAAGTCAATACATAAGGTAGATGGAGAGTACTAGATACATCAATATACAACTGAAAGATAACAGATACCGTACAAAACCCACCTAAACAGCAAAAGGGCTATCTCTGCTCAAAAGGGGTATCTGTGCCAAAAGATGAGGAAACAGCCAGCCGTGACTACTCCCAAGGGCAACCTGCAAACACTGTGGCACAACGGGGGTGAGTTGCCAACTCGTGAATAGAGATAACATATAAAGGTGATCGCAGGCATGCACATATAGCGTGGCTCTACTAATGCCAGCAGATGATATCAATGCATGTCAACAGTGGATACAGTAGTAATGCATGTACTCTAACAGGTAAATGCCACAGGATGAGATGTATAGTAATCAATACTGAGTATGGGATAAATAATATCTACATGGACTATGTCAACATGGAAAGCAATGATCGGTGCCTCAAACTGCACCCAAATCCCACATATACTCAGACGCCGGTACACCCATCGGCCCTCAAATCCTGTATATCTCGGAGGAATCCCGAGTGCCCAACATCGGCACCCAAAACATCATAAAATACCCGTGTCCAGCATCGACACGTAAATCCTCAAATATCGGGCGCCGTCAATCTGGACCGGCCCCACGGGGTCCGTCTGCGGTATCGGCCCTCGGCCCCGGCAGCACGGTCATCCCGCATCCATCACTCGACTCTGGTCAGTATCCTCCGGACAACTGCCAGGTCCAACCAATCACCGGTAGGTACTCGCCCGCCTCCAGACTCAATCGGCAAATCCCATCGATCATCTCGCCGAGGGGAACCATACCGGGCCCACCACGAACCCGCAAACGGAACATCCACTCCTCGAATCGGGTTTCAAGCACACGTCTCAGCACCGAGAAAACGCGTGGTGGACACACCAAAATATCATATCACGAGGTACCGGGTTTTCAAAATAGCATGTCTTTCCTTAAATAATTCCACGGTCCTCAAAACAGAAATCACATGAAAAATCCATCATCAATAAGTCAATCCAATGTATGGTGAACTATAGCAATAACACAACAGTATAATCATGGCAGTTCTACAGTGAGTGTGGCATGGCAATTACTAACGGTGTGTGTGTAGCATGTAAATAGTGCTCGTGCAACATAAACCGTTAGTAATAGTGTGGTGTTCTATCAGTTCTAGCATATATCAATAACACATAGCAGGGAAATGCAATATGAGATGACAGTCCATAGGTAAATGCAATATGTAATACTAAGATCCTATCAGCCCTGACGCATAACGCCATGCGGGCGATATCCCCGTAGATGTGAAATCTACTCACCGTGTCTCGCGCTAAGTGTATCCAACCACTTGCTTGCCCTTCTTCGCAGCGTCCGTCTCACTGGCCTGCGAACCTAGAATCACGTATACATATCACACATAAGCTTAAGTCACAAAACGCGATATAATAATCCAACAAGAAACCTGTGTCGCAAACCAATCGCGCGTGTGCGCGATACGCTAAAACGTGTAAACACGCGCCACGAAACTACCCCGACGCGCCGCGATACGCAGAAACCCAAACCTACTCACGTATCGCGCGTGTCGCGAAGGTTTAGAAAACGGCAAAAATAGGTATTTGGTCCCAGATTTTCCTACAGAATTGATATTAAAAATATAAATATACCAAAACACTACCCACAGTAGCAGACACCCACTGGACCAAACCCCAACCCAAACCCTACCCATATGGCCGCAATTGGCGGCCAGAATGAGGAAATTGGCGGCCTACTGTAGCTGTATGGGGGTCGGGTTTCACCTGGTGCATTATCTCTACTCCACTACACTACAGTCTTCCCAAAATCAATCTGCACTCACCGAGTTGATAGCAGTCCAGAAAACTCACATTTTGCCCAAATACGACATTTTGCATCAAATATGAAATCTGGTGGTATTTTAGTGTAATAGGGTTTCGACTAAGTTACAATGGCCTCAACAGACCACAATCATCCTACTGAAACCAAATCTCGCCTCATCAGCACAAAGTTCTCACTAAACACCCCATATCGCACTAAAACGCACCAATATCCAATAACCGATGCAAAACTACACTAACAAGGCAAACTAGTGAAGCAAGCTAGGGATTATACCTCACTCTCGACCCTAGGGAGCTGCAGGAAGGAGAAGAAGTGAAGGGAAGTCGCTGCACAGGGATCTGGGGCTGCTGCTGCTGCTCACTGCCTCTGCTGCTGCTGAATGTTGCTGCTGCTGCTTGTGCTTCTGCTGCTGCTTCTGTTGCTTTTGCTGCTGCTTCAGTTGCTGAAGGTAAGTGTGTGTGTGAGTGTTGGTGTGTTGTGAGAGTATGAGAGAAAAACATAAAAAGAAATGAGAGGCTACCTCAATCATCACACACAAAAGTCACCCCTCACTCTCTCTCACCTCATTTAATGCAAGCATGGCTTGAGCCATGATGCCCTCTCTCTCTCTCTCACAAGTCAACACTTAACCCTAAATTCAAATTAAAGTAACCTTTTAGTTTAACTAATTAATTAAACCCATTTAAGAATCCAAAAGAATTAATCCTACAATTAACCCACCATGGTTAATAATTATGGTATTTCCTTGATTTTAAAAACCCTAGTTTACATGCACATGTGTGTGCAAGCCTAGGAAAATTTTGGAAAAAAGTTTATTAAATTAGGAAAAATATTTAAAACACGGTTTGGTAAACTTTTTATTAAAAATCATTATTTAATTATAATTATACACTAACCCTTATCCTAAGGTGTTACAATCTCTCCCCCTTAAAGAAATTCGTCCCCGAATTTCAAAAATCTATCTAAGGTTACCTTCAAAAAGATGGGGGTACGTCTTCATCATCTCGCTTTCGGTCTCCCAAGTGACTTCTTCACGGTTCTGACCACGCCAAAGCACTTTAACTGATGGAATCTCCTTCGATCTCAATTTCTTCACTTGTCGATCCAAGATCATCACTGGCTGTTCTGCATAGGAAAGATCACGCTCAAGCTGGATCGTCGGATGCTGAATCGCGTGCGAAGGATCATGTAGATATCTGCGGAGCATCGAAACATGGAATACGGGGTGCACGTCTGGAAAGCTGGGCGGAAGGGCTAACCGGTAAGCTACTGCACCAACACGCTCGAGGATCTCGAAGGGGCCCACATACCTGGGACTGAGCTTCCCCTTCTTCCCAAACCTCATCACACCTTTCATTGGGGAGACCCTCAAGAAAACATGATCACCAACAGAAAACTCAAGTCTGCGTCGTCGACGGTCTGCATAAGCCCTCTGCCTACTCTGCGCTGCTCTCATCCTATCGCGAATCAACTGGATCTTCGCGGTCGTCTCCTCGACGATCTGGGGCCCTAAGATACTGCTCTCACTGAGCTCTGTCCAACAAGTAGGTGACCTGCATCTCCTCCCGTAAAGAGCCTCAAACGGTGCCATCTGAAAAGTCTCCTGGTAGCTGTTATTGTAGGAAAACTCTACCAAGGGCAGATGATGATCCCAGCTACCTCCGAAATCTAGTACACAAGCTCTGAGCATGTCCTCGAGAGTCTGGATGGTCCGCTCTGACTGTCCGTCGGTCTGCGGATGAAATGCCGTGCTGAAACTCAAGCGAGTGCCCAAAGCCTCCTGAAGCCTCTGCCATAGTCTACTGGTAAACTGGGTGCCTCTGTCGGACACAATGCACGTCGGGACTCCGTGTAGTCGCACTATCTCGTCAATATAGATCTGGGCATACTGAGTAAATCCGAAAGTCGTCTTCACCGGTAGGAAGTGAGCCGCTTTCGTCAAACGATCCACGATCACCCAGATGGAGTCATACCCCCTACTAGTCCTGGGTAGACCCACCACAAAGTCCATCGAAATCTGTTCCCATTTCCACTCCGGAATGGGTAACGGCTGTAGCTCTCCCGCGGGCCTCTGGTGCTCAGCCTTGACTTGCTGACAAGTCAGGCATCTCGATACAAAATCTGCAATGTCCCTCTTCATTCCGTCCCACCAGTAAACATCTCTCATATCATGATACATCTTGGTGGAACCGGGATGTACGCTATACACCGATCGATGTGCCTCCTCAAGAATCTCACGCCTCAGTCCCTCAGCATCAGGTACGCACAGTCTGACTCCAAACCGTAGTATCCCCTGATCATCGATCACGAACTCGGAAAATCGGTCCTGTCCCATCTGTGCCATGATCTCTGAACATCGGTCATCACTGAGCTGTGCCTCACGTATACGATCAATCAACTGTGGGCGTGCACGGACATGCGCTATCTGTCCTCCAATCGGCGTGAACTCGAACTGTACTCGACTGTCGCATAATATCTGCCAATCTGCGGATGACTGCTCCTGTACTGCGCTCAAACAAGATAAACTACTCCCGGGCCTCCTGCTCAAAGCATCCGCCACCACATTTGCCTTGCCCGGGTGATATAAGATCTCGCAGTCGTAATCCTTCACTAACTCCATCCATCGACGCTGTCGAAGGTTCAGGTCCCGCTGCTGGAATATGTATTTCAGACTCTTGTGATCCGTAAATATCTGGCACGACTCACCGTATAAGTAATGTCGCCAGATCTTAAGTGCGAAGACCACTGCTGCCATCTCCAAATCATGAGTGGGGTAGTTCTGCTCGTGCTTCTTCAATTGTCGCGAGGCATACGCGATCACCCTATCATGCTGCATCAGAACACATCCCAATCCCACTCGAGAAGCATCACAAAAGACCACAAATCCGCCCGATCCAGAAGGTAAAGATAACACCGGTGCCGTCGTCAGCCGTGTCCGTAACTGCTGAAAACTGTGCTCGCACTCCTCCGTCCAATCGAAGGGAACTCCCTTCCGGGTCAACCCGGTCAACGGTGTAGCAATACGTGAGAAGTCCTGCACAAAACGCCTGTAATAACCGGCCAATCCCAAAAAGCTGCGAATCTCCATCACCGATATGGGTCTGGGCCAACGCTGAACGGCCTCGATCTTCCTCGGGTCAACACATATACCGTCTCGTGAAATCACGTGACCCAAGAAGTCCACGCTGTCTAGCCAAAAAGCACACTTGGAGAATTTCGCATAAAGCTGGTGCTCCCTCAATGTCTGCAATGTAACCCGCAGGTGCTGCTCGTGCTCCTCACTACTCCGGGAATACACCAAGATATCGTCGATGAAGACTATGATGAACAGATCCAAATAAGGCCGGAAAATACGGTTCATCAAATCCATGAAGGCTGCTGGCGCATTGGTGAGTCCGAACGACATCACCAAAAACTCGTAATGGCCATAGCGCGTACGGAAAGCTGTCCGGGGAATGTCCTCCTGTCGAACCCGCAGCTGATGATAGCCCGATCGCAAATCGATCCTCGAAAAGTACCCTGCCCCCTGAAGCTGGTCGAACAAATCGTCGATACGCGGCAAAGGATACCTGTTCCGCACTGTCACCCTGTTCAGCTGGCGATAGTCGATACAAAGACGCAAACTGCCATCCTTCTTCTTGACGAACAGGACTGGAGCACCCCAAGGAGAAACACTGGGTCGAATAAGTCCCTTGTCCAGCAAATCCTGTAACTGACCCTTCAGCTCACGAAGTTCCGCCGGGGCCATCCGATAGGGCGGTATAGAAATAGGCCCCGTACCAGGAACCAAATCAATACAGAAAGAAATGTCGCGCTCGGGCGGCAACCCAGGAAGCTCGTCAGGGAACACATCAGGAAACTCGCTAACTACCGGAACCTGATCCAATGGAACCTCTGTAGCGCGAGCATCGCGAACATAGGCGAGAAATCCCTGACATCCCTTCCTCAAAAGCTGTCCAGCGCGAAAAGAAGAAATCACGCTGTGAGGGGCGGCACTACGGTCCCCCAACACAACAAAAACCGACTCACCGGGGAAACAGAATCTCACTGTCTTCTCACGGCAGTCCAAAGAAGCATAGCACGTGGCTAACCAATCCATGCCCAAAAGAACGTCGAAGTCCAACATCTCCAGAAGGATCAAGTCGACTGGCAACTCTCTCTCGCCAATACAGACGATACAGGATCGGAACACGTGCCTAGCAACAAACGACTCTCCCACAGGAGTAGTCACCACAAGCGGCTGATCAAGTAAGCCAGACTCTCTACCCAAACTCGGCACAAAGTGCGTGGATACGTACGAGTGTGTGGATCCGGGATCAAACAATACATGTGCGTCAACTGAACATACAGGGAGGATACCTGAAACCACTGCATTGGACGCCTGCGCGTCCTGATGTGTCAAAGCAAAGACCCTCGCCTGTCCACCACCTGTAACTGACTGACCTCTGCCTCGGTCATCTCGTCCTCTCTGAGCAACTCCTCCACGCCCATGACCTCTCTGAGCATAAGTCTGGCGCGGAGCAACGGTAGGCGCAACGGGCAACGCCCTCTGGGGTGGTGAAGGTGGTAAGGTAACATGCGGTGCTGCCGCCTCCCTCCGGTGTGTCTCTGGACAATCTCGAACGAGGTGAAGTAGGCTGCCACATCTGTAGCAACCCCGCGGCGACTGCTGACCGTCCTGGGGATACGAACTAAACATCCGACCCCGTCCCGAATCTCTGCTACCCCTCGTACCGGAACGATACCTGTCGCGGCGTCTGAATGACTGCCTCCGTGCGGAAATACTGGTACGAACTCTCTTCGGCTCTGGAAATACCGAAGTCTCAACAAGGTGCTCCTCGACCACTAGGGCTGCGTCTACAGGTGCTGCATAGGTCTCGTAGTGCTGCGCGCTGATCGCGAGGAACACTGGTGAAATCAAGCCTCGAACAAATCTCCGGACTCGCAACTCCTCGGTGGCCACTAGATGTGGGGCGTAGACTGCTAGCTCTGTAAACAGTACGTCATACTCTGCCACTGTCATCCCTGGCGTCTGGCGCAAAGACTCAAACCTGCGTGCTCGGGCATCTCTAACACTCCGGGGAAGGAAACGGGCTAGAAATATAGTCACGAACTCCGTCCAGGTCATAGGAGGAAGACCTGCTGCTCTGCCCTTCTCCACTGAATCACACCACTTCTGCGCAAGACCTTCCAGGCGAAAGCTCGCGAACTCGACCCATCTCGCATCTGCACATCTGAGGGAACGGCATATCCTGGCCATCCTGTCGATGAAAGATTGTGGGTCCTCGGCTGTATCGGTGCCTGTGAAAACTGGAGGCTTCAGCCTCATGAACTCTGATAGCGATACTGTAATCACCTCCGTGGCTGCAGGGGCAACTGGCTGTGCGGTAGGCACCATCGCGGTCTCTGGAACTGGTGGAGCTACCTCTGGTCGCTGCGCTCGAAGCGTCTCTACTAGCGATCCTATCATCTGGCGCATCTCCTGCATACCAGCCCCTAACGATGCGATCTGCTCTGTCACGGCAGGAACAGCCTGCTCAGGTACGACCGGCGTACTGCCCGGATCAGTCCTCGTCTCGGACGAGTCAACACGAATCTCGGCCCTCGCGGCCGCTCTCTGTGCCCTCGTAGTCTTAGGCGGCATATTGGCTGAAAGAAAATTTGGATTCGATAAGAACACGGAAATCGAATCACAAGAATATAAGGAGGAATCAAATCAACAAGTCCTAAGGTCGCGTAAGCGGAGTACCGTGTCGTGAGTATGCCGCGGAACATACGCACGCTACGCTACCCTGCTGCAGCTACCTACTCCATCATACCAGGGTCATCCTACACTCCGAAGGTAAAACCTACGCTCTGATACCAACTTTGTCACGACCCGAGAATTCGACTCGTGACCGGCACTTAACCACGCAACGTCTACAGGCGCAACGCGGCTAAGTAAGCCGAACCCAGAAATCAAAACCAATAAATATAGAGTGATTTAAAACATTTTGTAAAAGCAATAGTAAATGTCCGAAAAACTCTCATTTATTTAGTAGCAATCCCTTTCAAGTTCAAAAGTTATGAGTTTTATAATTTTGGTAACATTTCCCCTTTAAAACATTAGCCCCGAAAGTCGGGTAAAAGTAAGATGTAGCGGAAATAACAAGTGACATGAATAAAGCATCACAATATGATATACGACGCCGTAGCAAAGAATACACAGTAAAACAAGGACAATATCATAAAAGATAAAACTGCAGAAGGTAACGTCGGCTCACAGGCGAGCTCGACACCAGAATATAAAATCATACATATCGTCCTCACAACTGTCTCTAAGTCAATACATAAGGTAGATGGAGAGTACTAGATACATCAATATACAACTGAAAGATAACAGATACCGTACAAAACCCACCTAAACAGCAAAAGGGCTATCTCTGCTCAAAAGGGGTATCTGTGCCAAAAGATGAGGAAACAGCCAGCCGTGACTACTCCCAAGGGCAACCTGCAAACACTGTGGCACAACGGGGGTGAGTTGCCAACTCGTGAATAGAGATAACATATAAAGGTGATCGCAGGCATGCACATATAGCGTGGCTCTACTAATGCCAGCAGATGATATCAATGCATGTCAACAGTGGATACAGTAGTAATGCATGTACTCTAACAGGTAAATGCCACAGGATGAGATGTATAGTAATCAATACTGAGTATGGGATAAATAATATCTACATGGACTATGTCAACATGGAAAGCAATGATCGGTGCCTCAAACTGCACCCAAATCCCACATATACTCAGACGCCGGTACACCCATCGGCCCTCAAATCCTGTATATCTCGGAGGAATCCCGAGTGCCCAACATCGGCACCCAAAACATCATAAAATACCCGTGTCCAGCATCGACACGTAAATCCTCAAATATCGGGCGCCGTCAATCTGGACCGGCCCCACGGGGTCCGTCTGCGGTATCGGCCCTCGGCCCCGGCAGCACGGTCATCCCGCATCCATCACTCGACTCTGGTCAGTATCCTCCGGACAACTGCCAGGTCCAACCAATCACCGGTAGGTACTCGCCCGCCTCCAGACTCAATCGGCAAATCCCATCGATCATCTCGCCGAGGGGAACCATACCGGGCCCACCACGAACCCGCAAACGGAACATCCACTCCTCGAATCGGGTTTCAAGCACACGTCTCAGCACCGAGAAAACGCGTGGTGGACACACCAAAATATCATATCACGAGGTACCGGGTTTTCAAAATAGCATGTCTTTCCTTAAATAATTCCACGGTCCTCAAAACAGAAATCACATGAAAAATCCATCATCAATAAGTCAATCCAATGTATGGTGAACTATAGCAATAACACAACAGTATAATCATGGCAGTTCTACAGTGAGTGTGGCATGGCAATTACTAACGGTGTGTGTGTAGCATGTAAATAGTGCTCGTGCAACATAAACCGTTAGTAATAGTGTGGTGTTCTATCAGTTCTAGCATATATCAATAACACATAGCAGGGAAATGCAATATGAGATGACAGTCCATAGGTAAATGCAATATGTAATACTAAGATCCTATCAGCCCTGACGCATAACGCCATGCGGGCGATATCCCCGTAGATGTGAAATCTACTCACCGTGTTTCGCGCTAAGTGTATCCAACCACTTGCTTGCCCTTCTTCGCAGCGTCCGTCTCACTGGCCTGCGAACCTAGAATCACGTATACATATCACACATAAGCTTAAGTCACAAAACGCGACATAATAATCCAACAAGAAACCTGTGTCGCAAACCAATCGCGTGTGTGCGCGATACGCTAAAACGTGTAAACACGCGCCACGAAACTACCCCGACGCGCCGCGATACGCAGAAACCCAAACCTACTCACGTATCGCGCGTGTCGCGAAGGTTTAGAAAACGGCAAAAATAGGTATTTGGTCCCAGATTTTCCTACAGAATTGATATTAAAAATATAAATATACCAAAACACTACCCACAGTAGCAGACACCCACTGGACCAAACCCCAACCCAAACCCTACCCATATGGCCGCAATTGGCGGCCAGAATGAGGAAATTGGCGGCCTACTGTAGCTGTATGGGGGTCGGGTTTCACCTGGTGCATTATCTCTACTCCACTACACTACAGTCTTCCCAAAATCAATCTGCACTCACCGAGTTGATAGCAGTCCAGAAAACTCACATTTTGCCCAAATACGACATTTTGCATCAAATATGAAATCTGGTGGTATTTTAGTGTAATAGGGTTTCGACTAAGTTACAATGGCCTCAACAGACCACAATCATCCTACTGAAACCAAATCTCGCCTCATCAGCACAAAGTTCTCACTAAACACCCCATATCGCACTAAAACGCACCAATATCCAATAACCGATGCAAAACTACACTAACAAGGCAAACTAGTGAAGCAAGCTAGGGATTATACCTCACTCTCGACCCTAGGGAGCTGCAGGAAGGAGAAGAAGTGAAGGGAAGTCGCTGCACAGGGATCTGGGGCTGCTGCTGCTGCTCACTGCCTCTGCTGCTGCTGAATGTTGCTGCTGCTGCTTGTGCTTCTGCTGCTGCTTCAGTTGCTGAAGGTAAGTGTGTGTGTGAGTGTTGGTGTGTTGTGAGAGTATGAGAGAAAAACACAAAAAGAAATGAGAGGCTACCTCAATCATCACACACAAAAGTCACCCCTCACTCTCTCTCACCTCATTTAATGCAAGCATGGCTTGAGCCATGATGCCCTCTCTCTCTCTCTCACAAGTCAACACTTAACCCTAAATTCAAATTAAAGTAACCTTTTAGTTTAACTAATTAATTAAACCCATTTAAGAATCCAAAAGAATTAATCCTACAATTAACCCACCATGGTTAATAATTATGGTATTTCCTTGATTTTAAAAACCCTAGTTTACATGCACATGTGTGTGCAAGCCTAGGAAAATTTTGGAAAAAAGTTTATTAAATTAGGAAAAATATTTAAAACACGGTTTGGTAAACTTTTTATTAAAAATCATTATTTAATTATAATTATACACTAACCCTTATCCTAAGGTGTTACATGCACACACTTGTGCATGTTAACTAGGGTTAAGTCTAGGGTTAAACCATGTTTAGATAAGCATGGTGGGTTAACCTTATTGTTAAGTTAATTTGTTTTTAATTAAGGGTTTTAGTTTTTAAATTGAGTTAGGGTAGGGGTTGACTAGTTTAGGGTGAGAGAGAGAGAGGCCATGATGGCTTGAGCATGCTTGGCATTTAATGAGGAGAGAAGGTGAGGGGTTGACTCCCATTTTATTTTTAAAAAAGCTTTGTATTTTCTCTCACACTCATTCTCACTCATATCTCTCCCTCTCACTCTCACACAACACCACCCAACAACAACAGCCACAACAGCAGCAACCTTGGCAGCAACAACAAAATCAGCAACAATAGCAGTAGCATCAGCATCAGCAGCTGCTGCAACACCAACTGCAGCAGCAGCTCAGCAGTAGCAGCAGCACTTCAGCAGCATCAACACCTTCATCTCCTTCTCCTTCTTCTTTTTTCCTACATCCTAGGATCTCTAGATGTATAATCTCTTAGCTTGACCTCTTTCTTGCTAAGTTTTGGGTTCTAAGCTTAAGTTTAAGGTTTATTATATGATTTGGTGCTAGTTTTGGGTAACTTGAGTGAGTTTTGGCAAAGTGATGGTTTTAATTGTTAGTGCAGCCTTACTAAGTGCTGTTAAGACCAGTTAACCCAAGATTTATCCCAGATTTCAGTAAAATACCGTATTGTTTCGAATTGGTGTAACTTGGCGTTTTATTTAGACTTTTTAGCCTTTCTGGAATCTGCTCTTGACCCGGGTCATTCAGGAAAAAGTTGTGAATACTGTAGCATGGTGACCATATCAGACACATACACACAAAGCACGGTGACCCCTCTCCCCTTCCCGGCCGCAAATTTAATAGGTCTGGCCAGAGGGTGGGCTTAGGTTCTGGGGTTTTGTCTGTAGATGTCTGCTGGGTAGCTAGGGTTTTTGGTTTGTGCAACTTTGTCTGTCTTGACTCGAGTCAAAATCTGGAGGATTAAACTTTGTTTCGATATTTTTAAACTTGTGTGACACGTGTGTGATCTGTGTGATTCGGTTGTGTGCTGCGCGACACAGCGCGTCGGGATGGTTTCTGGTGAGGATACGCACGTCGCGACGTATCGAGTGCATGCGCGTTTATTTTCATACATGAGTTATTCTTTTGATCGATATATCACGTTTTCGCAGGATTCACCTTATTTGTGTGACTTTTCGTAAATTCTAGGTTTGCCGGCGGAAACTTTGAGCGCCGCGAAGAAAGGAAAGCAGGTGGTCGGACACACTTAGCGCGAGATCACGGGTGAGTAGATGTAACATCTACGGGGGACAATCGTTTGGATGGCGCAAATCGCCCGATAGTTTTAGTAATTTAAAAGATTCATAGTGATGTTAGTAATTAGAAGTATAATACTTGCATGTTATCTGCTACATTCATGATCTATGCTTTACCTACATATGTGAACTCATTCCATAGGACACCTGCACCATTGCCAGGGTTTTTATATGCAGCACGAGCACTATTCATCTGTACACACACGCCCCGGTAATTGCCATGCCACTACACTAGATAACTTATAATCTAGAACATTGTCACCATATTTGATGCTTAAACCTGTGCTATTGCATTAAATCCTTAAAATAAAATTGTAGAATTGCTATTCATGTGCATGTACCTCATTACCTCATTTTATCATGCCTAGTCTATTAATCATACATTGCAACTTGATTAGTGATACCGTATGTATTCATCATCATTGACATATGCACTTATGATGATTTCTTGAGATTTATGATATTTCTGGATTTCGGGGGGGAGCCGTAAGAATTTCTAAACTTATTACCCTTTTAAAATATGCAAAGTTGCGGTTTTCTAGTGATTTAAGTATCGTCCACCATGAGTTTTTTTTGGTTTTCAATACCCGTTTCGAGGAGTTGGATGAACTGCCTCGGGTACATGGTGGGCCCGGTAAGGTACCCGGGGCAAGAAGTTCGAGTAGTAGACGATGAGCCTGGCAGGGGATAGACTATATACCGGTGACTTTTTGGCACGGCGGATATCCAGCGGATACCGACCGTGGCCACGAGATGTTGAGATATGGATATTTGAGATGGGTCATCCGGACGGCTGAGGCCAGAGATACTGTGATATAGATACATGAGATTGAGACAGTTTTGAGGTGTCGATACTGGACATGGATTCTCGTTGATTCTATTGGTATTGTGCTGTTTTTTTTCAAAAGAGATTCCTAAAAGAAAAATATGAATTCTTATACTTACATATTCAGATCACGAGTTGATTCATATTGCATACATACCTGCTAGTATATTCATGTTGCATACATACCTGCTAGTATATCCTGCCATATCTGTATTGTAGATGCTAGGATGCTTGTGTGCATGCTTGCGATAGCCTCTATAGATGTTATTTATTACTCACAAGTTGGCAACTCACCCACGTTGTGCGACAGCCTTTTTGCAGGTCCGCTCCGTCAGCACAGTAGCGGCGGGCGCACTAGCTTCTTTTGCCTCTTTTGCCTCTTTTGCCTGGACTCGAGGCTTTTGCTCGTAGGTGGGTTGTGTTATTATTTTGTACCACCTTATATATTCATTGTATCAAGAGTACTCCATCTACTGTATCAGCTGCACCTGTTATTATATTGTTGTATATTGGCCTAGAGACGAGACTGTGAGATTTGTGGACTTTTTTTCCTGTATTTTTGTCACGACCCGAAAGTACGGAACATGACCGGCACTTAGACTACGAACGTCTCAAGGCGTACGTAAGCTAAGTAAGCCGAAACCCAGAAATCCAAACCAAGTGAAGTAGTAGAGAATAGGAAGAACCAAATCAAACAACCTGTATGCAACATAATATACAACGCCTAAAGGCGAGGATCTCAACAGAAATGAAACTCAACCAGCAAGAACCCATCCAAATATAACACGCGACTCTAAGGTCGAAATAATAAACATCACTGGTCTCTATCTCAAATAAGTACATGTTTTGGGTTGATGGAATTCTAGATACAATGTATAATGATGGGTACGATACAAATAACCCACCTACTAGCAAGTCACCCAAAAGGTACAGTGCCCGCAAAGCCGTAATGAAATCCGTACGGCAACACCTGCAAGAAACTGGGGCACAACGTGGGTGAGTTGCCAACTCGTGAGTAGAAAAAGATCTACGAACAGTAAATCGCATGTATGACGCAACCTAGGTCATACGATCATAATATAAATAATCCTCAAATATATAACCAGTAATCTCTAACCATGTCTAGGGTAAATATCTAACCCAAGTGTAATCCCATATGTCCATGTCAGTGCATCAGGTGGCAATATATCATATGAATGATGTATGAATGCATGAAACAGAATGCATGTACTGAAGAAAACTGCTTTTGTAACTTTGTGAGATTTCTGTATTTTTAAAATGAGGTATCACGATGAAATCAGTATAAAACAGTGCCTAGCATTGGCACAAAACATAAGTCTCAGTATCTCGATACCTCTGTATCACAATCTCTGTACCTCAATATCTCGAAATCTCAATGTCTCAATCATAAAATCTAGGGCGCCGTCAGTCCAGATCGGCCCCTACCATCCATCTCATGACTACGACGGTATCCTCCGGATATCCGACGTGTCGGGTAATATCACCGGTAGGCAGTGCTCCCCTGCACAGGCTCAACGCCATCATCTGCGATCTTCTTGCCCCGGGGTACCGTACCGGGTCCACCATGTACCCGCAATCGGTCTCATCTGCCTCCTCGATTCGGGTTTCACATGTCACTCTCAGCACCGAGAAAACACATGGTGAACGCACTGAAATATCATATCAAGGGTAACCGGGTTTTTAAAACATTTACATAATCTCTTTGAAATACCCACGGTTCCCAAATCCAGAATAACATAGAAACAACATATCTCAATGCGTATAATCAGGAAGCATGATGTATGTGACATATAAATAGAATGCAAGTGTAACTGTATGTCCTGCAACATGGAATAATAGTATGCACATACAAGGGTCATATCCTGATGCAATAATACTACTGTGTAGTGACATGGCAATTACCGATGAAGATGTGTGTGAGCTGGCAAGTAAGTGTATGTGGAACATACGCATCATCGGTAATGGTGCTGGTGTCCTAACAGCAAGATATCAATAATAGAATATGAATCATAACAGTATGCGATACAGAGCAACAATAATAATATGCGGGAGCTGAAATACTGAACACCATGATCGCTAAACTGCATCTAATGTCATAAAGGTCATACAGCTATGCCAACAATAAGGCTGAGCTAATAAGCTAACTGCATGTAAGGGAAACCGCCTAACCTCTGAGTTGATACATATAAATATATTTATATAGTCGGTGATCCCGCCTCAATAATATCACATCCGATATCATATCTCTAGAATCAGTTATTCACAAGTCAAGAGTGCGGATCAAAACATCAAATTATAGCTCGTATGTAAATCCGTCGTACGGCATCCCCAATCTGGGTACGGTTCAATATCACATTTGTCATATTAATCATCAAGTATTCTCTTTATCAATATCATCATCGGGTACTAACCTATGTCTGGTACAATTCTAACATCATTACTATAATCAAGATCTAGCTACCGGTCGACAATCCCGTATAAATCGATATCATCAGCACATATCATCTCAAGGAGTATACCCCGCCCAAGGCGGCTTATTATAAATATCCTGTCATATCATATCACATGTCAATCACATAATATATATGTCGCCATTACTATGGCATCATCATCCCCAAAATCCGTAATAAACACAAAGCCTCATACCCAAGTGAACACATGTCCATAACGAATCCCATAAGCATCTATGAAGTGAGGATGTATGCAAGTATGTAGATGTGTGCATGAATGTGTAGTGCACCCACTTCCCTATGGTTTCGTAACTTTTCACCAATCCAATATACCAATATCCATCTTAAATCATCAATAATTTCCCGAACAATATATAATAATAATTGCAGGTGTGTATACGCATCCGTATACATCACCACGGACTGCGGGGGTGCTATACGCCATCCACCCGACTTCTCCCCGTAGATATAAATCTACTCACCTAGTTATGTGTTCCGGTGCCGATGTCGCCATTTGCATCTCCAACGCTTCGACGTCACGTGAGTACCTACAAGGTTATCACATGCTAAAACTCATAAAAATCACATCGGAAACCAAAATGGTGCACACTACGCCCATAGGTAAAAACCCGTGACCTTGTGTGCAAAAACAGCCAATATCCTCTGTCGTCGACGTCCGAAAGCCACCCGACAGATACGAATCATCGAATGTCAAAATCCATACGAAAACACGTCGTAAATCATACGCCAACTCACGAAAATGAACCCAGATTTTACCCTAACAGGTAACAGTCAAAACTGGACATGCCGGGGGTCAATTTTACATGAAAAGGGGCTGTGCACGCAAAACGAGGCATTTTTATACAGGTCTGGCCGCAAATTGCGGCCAGAATGAGGTAATTTGCGGCCGGGATTTTGAATTGGTGGCTAAGGCTTTTGGTAGGGGTTCCAGGGTGCCTGCACAGCTCACTGACATGCGTACTTTTCTCTAGGAGGCCCCGGGTGAAAGCAGATCTCAGAAAGGCCTCAAAATCGACAAAAACGGTAAAATACGCCAAGTCGAATAACTCTGGTAAATACTTGGATTCTAGAGTAATATTGGTTACAATGGTCTCAAAAACATTTAATATGGTTATACTAACGATCAAACCAATACTAGGTCAAGTTTCACTCAAATTCACTAAAACTAGCACCATATCATAAAACTAATACTAAACTTCAACTAACATCAGAATTTGGCAACTTAGGAGTTGGGTTGTAAGATTATACCTCAAAGAAACTCCTAGAATGCATGAGAAAAGAGGATGAAGGAAAGAGGAGTATTGTGCTGTTGCTGGACTACTTCTGTTGCTCCTGAGGTTGCTAGTGCAGCTGATGCTACTGCTGTTTTTCAACAGCAGTTTGGTGCTGTTGCTATAGTTTCAGTAGCTTGCTGTTGTTGTGGTTGTTTGATGTTAGGGTGATGTTGTAGTATAATGATGGTGTGGGTTTGTTTTGAAATGGAGTTGCTGCTGAGGCTGTTCTTTTTCTTATTGCTGGTTTGGAGCTGAAAATGGTGGCATATGGCTGAGTCTTGGGGCTGATGCAGCTGAGGTATATTGGTGGCTGATATGGTGATAAATGGGGCTGCTGCTTTGTCGATACCATGGGCTGAAGTGCATGGTTTCAGCTGCTGGTGTGAGGGGTTTGGGGTGTAGGTGTAGGGGGCTGTTCTGGTGGATGAAGTTAGGCAGAATTTGGGCTGATTGGTAGCAAAAGTCAGCCATTGGGGGCTGAAAATTGATGATGGGAGAGTGTTATCAGCTAGGGGGCTGATAAGTCTCCATGGAGGGGTTGAAGTTTGACATTGGGGGCTGATGTTTACATCAGCTGCTGTTGCAGCTCATGTATTTTTTTTGGAATGTTACAGTCTTCCCTCCTTAAAGAAATTCGGTCCCCGAATTTAAATTTAAACCTCCCAATTCTAAAACATTTCAATAAAATGTCCAAACCAATGGGGCTCCGAAATCATCAATCCATAAATGGCATCATAGCGCAATACATGCGCATGAGTGACAAGCAGATAACTCGAAACAAAACTCCGTCAAGCGTCTCGCAATCATCGGGGTCAATATAAAAACACGAATGCCAAATCCAAAGAAAAACCGATATGCTAGAAATCGGAATTATACATGTAAATACCAAATCCGTACATGTAAATATCTGAAAGGAATGCATGCCAAATTCTTTAAAGTCGATGTGAAATACACATAACACTGCACAGCGGCGGACGTCTCTATAAGAAAATAATCATATATGTATATCTCTTTTGTTTAATATGCACGTCCCATCGTTTTGAAATTAATTTTAGAAGGGTTTTCCTTGTTTTAAACGTTTCGTGTCATGTCAGACACGTATGCAAATAGTGAGACTATAGATCGCTTTTGGAAATCCCCTTGAAATCTATTATGCATGAAAAATATACCCAGGCACTGTCATCTGATCAGTCCTGCTCAGTACGAAAACACATAGCAAATATCATATAAACGTACTGCTCCATAGAAATCAATCCCAAAATGTGCATATAAAAACTCTGTGCGTCCGGTGCGCACGGAAATCAAAATCCATGAATGTGCCAAAAAGGTGCACAAAACGACATCAAGGTGCAACGGGTGTGCACGCAACATCTATCATAGGCAACACGTGTGCCTGACCGCAAAATCGGGTGCATCTGACATGCCCGAAAAATCTCAATTTAGTGCATCTGGTGTGCACCAAATCTCATCTCATAACAGGCGCCCAACATGTGCTAAAAATCCAAATCCGGTGCATCCATCATGCACGAAACAAATATCGAGCATCACCATCGAAATAGAAGTCCAGTGCATCCAAGTGCACAAAATATATGTCACTGCACTGCAAGCATATGTAAACTATACAGAGTGCAGGAACCAAGTCGTGTGTGTGCATACGCACAAAATCAACTCAAATGTCTAAGACCCATAAAATCACAAACATGTGAAACCAAGGCTCGAAAATGATATCAAATGCAACAACTGTGCAAAAATCGTAAATCCTCAATCATCAAAATCAAATCATGCGAATAGATCGCCTAAAACATCGAAATCAAGTATGGCGGAATAGTTCCGCTCCAGCGCATCCTCCAAGAATCTCTGGCCAACTGTCGTAGTCACTCATAGCATGTCTCGTCGACGATCCTGAAATCTGGCCTGCTGGTGTGCATAACATGACCACTCCTGGGTCCAAGTCTCCTCTGTGAATTATCAATCTCTCGATCCATCCGCTCATCAGCCCTGTCAAGTGTGCTAACGGGATCGATTCCGTTCTGACACTTCTCTGGTCATTTCTCGGTCAGTCATCGCGGTCACTCGTAAAGAAACATGTCGCTGGCGTCGGCCTCTGGCTCTCTGAATGTACGTGACACATCCGATCCTGGTTGCGAAACTCATTGCAGCAGTGTCCTGGAAGGAATCCTGCTCAAGGTCTCTTCCAAGTCTCATCTCTGCCAAATGTCCGGGAGTCATCGTCCTTTACCATGTCTGCTTCTTGTTTCGAAACGGCTGCATACTCATTGCGACTCCTTCTGGAAGGTATATCCAGTTACAATGCATCAGTATGCGCATCGCATCTCTGGTGTCGGCGGAGTGGAACGTCATCTCATCAAGACCTCGTACGAATCTCTTACTCCACTATCCTCTAATGTCGACTGCTTCGGACTCGTTTCGTCGTGGCTGCATGGACTGAGCTCCAACGGCTATCCTCGTATCTGGAGTCTCCCAAGAACTGCATCTCACCACCTAGCCTCCGAATTAGGTCGAGCCATCCGATCGAGTCGTTAAAACCTCATAATCCCCCAAGAACTCAACATCTCGGGTATAGTATAATAGTATCGCGTACATACCACAGCATCGGTGGTCCAGCCGTAGAAGGGCAAACCCAAGCCTCACTAATGGCGCCGCAGAACTTCCGCAAACCCGAAGGTTCAAAGGCTTTCACACGGTCATTAAGTCGAGTTAGGGTTTCATTCTTCTAGAGGGATCATAGAATTGCCTGCATGTCTTTCCGAATACTTTAAACTTGGAATAATAGTTTCCTGACATTTGATCGCCTCTGAAGACTCTCAAAGTCTCCGCGTGAAGTCGTCTCTAGCTGGAATCAATCTATCTGATGATCTCGCATCGGGGTAGCGAATGATCCACATGTCCTAGTCATTCATTCTTGGTGACTAGTGATCTTCTATCATCTCTTAGTACGATCTCGTACTGCAATAGCTCTAACATCTGGGACAATATCTCGTCGTTCGCAGCAAAAATTGGCTCGCTCGTCTGCACGCTGAACTGTGCCTCAGTCATCATGAATAAGCCATACATCAACGGTCATCAAAATCTGGCTGGCCTCTATCAGAGGCTCAATCCTCTGGTGCCAATCCGGACGTCCGAGTAATCTCATACAGCGATCCATCCATCGCTCGTGGTGCGGAAACACAATAAAAAGACACATCTCTACTATCGTGTGTCGCCAGAATCACGCCCCGGTCAGTCCTCGTTCGTGACGAGCTCAAGCTGACCGCAACTCTAGCCGTAGCTCTCCCTGCCCGTAATCGTGGCAGCAAAACCAAACTGGTACTAATGAGGCTAAATCAGGAATGAATATGATACTGAATAAGGAAATGTACATCCTAAGGCTCCTTAAGTGGAGTGGCGTGTCGTAAATATTCCGCGGAACATACCAACGGTATGTCACTCTACTTTAGTCACCTATTCCATCAACCAAGGGTCATCCTATACTCCGATGGTAAAACCTAACGCTCTGATACCAACTTTGTCACGACCCGAAAGTACGGAACATGACCGGCACTTAGACTACGAACGTCTCAAGGCGTACGTAAGCTAAGTAAGCCGAAACCCAGAAATCCAAACCAAGTGAAGTAGTAGAGAATAGGAAGAACCAAATCAAACAACCTGTATGCAACATAATATACAACGCCTAAAGGCGAGGATCTCAACAGAAATGAAACTCAACCAGCAAGAACCCATCCAAATATAACACACGACTCTAAGGTCGAAATAATAAACATCACTGGTCTCTATCTCAAATAAGTACATGTTTTGGGTTGATGGAATTCTAGATACAATGTATAATGATGGGTACGATACAAATAACCCACCTACTAGCAAGTCACCTGTAACCCTTCGAAAATCGTTTAGGCAGTTTTTCGGTAATCGGCAAGTTTTTCGGCTTTTTCCGTAAAAAGTCAAAATTGATATTTTTCATTGTAGACCTAATTATACAAAATTTAAATAAGATATTACTATAATTTTGTCACTAAAATTTCATTTATAATTTTCTAGTTAAATAAAAAAAAATTCGTAATTAATTATTTTTTTTATTATTTTAAGCCTTTTTAAATACATTTAATTAGGGATAAATACAAATTTAATTAGGTAAATTTCTTAATTAGGAGTCTTTATAAGCTAATATATGGTGTTAATAAAATTGTGTCATGACTTTCACATTTTTAGTTTTTGGGTTGGAAATTTAATGAGAAAATGATGTGAAATGGGGTTTTTTTGTAAAAAGCTTGATGTGAAATGCATTAATTGAGACTTGAGGGGTCTTATTGACCTAGAAACATCTACACAACACCCCCATTCCTTTTCCCCACCTGCTGGCCGAGAGCAACCTGCAGGAACTCCATTTTTCCCCATCTCCTTTCTTGCTACAATTTCATCTCAAAAATCAACATAAAATCAACAAAAATCCACAAAATCCTTCTCACTTTCAAACCAAATTCCTATTCTACCTTCTCTCAAACCCTAATTTGTTTAAAAAGAGGAGAAAAGAGGTGTCTTGGAGGCAAGTGCAAGTGAGGAATCAACTCTTGTAAGGTATAAATTCTAAACAAGTTGTTTAAGTTGCTAGATTAAATAGTTCAAGTGTGAATTTTAGTTATAAATTAGTGTTTGTGAAATTCCAAGAAATGGGGTGATGTTGTGGATTAGGGTTTGATGCTTGGGGTTAGAGTTAAATTAGGGCTTTGGGTTTCTAATTGGTTGTAGTGGTTAATGGTGTATTTATATGCTCGCTAAATCGACAGAATATCGGTGTTTGCATCGAATCGGTGTTGGAATCGCTTACTTGATTTTTACGAAAAATAGTATGCGTTCAAATTGCGCTAGGTTAGCAATATTACTAGCTTCGTATAGGATTATTAGAGTGCGCGAACGTGGGGTTTCGTCTAGTCGGGTTGTAGTTTTGTCGATTTCCCCGAAATGGCGATTTTAGCTAAAAAAATTAGCGATTTTCGTGTGTTTTCCCGCGCACCGAGGGCGTGCTATGATTAATTTGTGAGCGTTGATATTTGTATAATGTGACTTGCATCGTTTAGGGTTTTGTAATCTTATACTTGGTGTTGTGCAAATTTAGGATCGGTCGGGGAAACTTCGGATACGGCGCGAAAAGGCAAAGCGGTGGCCGGATCAGATTAGCGGGGATTTCTGGTGAGTAGATATATTCATCTATGGGGGAATCGTCTGGATGGCGTGAGGCCCCCCTCCCTAGTTCGGATTACTCTACTTTATGCAATAATTATATTGTTAGCTAGCTTATCCATTTATGTACATTGCATACCCTTGCAGCTAACCCTATACTAGATTGCATGGACATTCATATGACATTCATATATACATATGCGATATCATTTCGTAGGACACGAACACCTTACCATTGGCATCTATTGCACGCGCACTATTCATGTGACACACACGCCTTTGGTATTTGCCATGCCACGTGCACTATAAAAACCTGTTTAGCTTAGTAACGCCATTGCATTCAAGCATGATATTTGAGATTGTATCGCACGCATATACCTCGCATTACTATCATATTTACATAGATTTCTAGCCAAACTCTCACATCATATACATTGATATCATAGACACTTAGCATATATAACATATGGACATTATGATTTCTTGAGGATTTCAGTTTGCTGCGATTTCTGGATTTTTGGGGAAAACCGCAAGAATTTAACAAAACCTTATATTTATCATTTTCAAAACGAAGTTGCGGTTTTCTCGTGATGTATGTGTCGTCCACCATGAGTTTTCATGTTTTCTGTTGGATTTCGAGACCCGATTCGAGGAGTGGATGAACCGTCTCGGGTACATGGTGGGCCCGGTATGGTACCCCGGGGCAAGAAGATCGAGTTGTAGACGATGAGCCTGGCAGGGGAAGACTACCTACCGGTGATGTCTGGCGCGGCGGATATCCGGAGGATACCGACCGTTGTCGTGAGATTTATGATATGGGCCGATCCGGACTGACGGAGCCCGATATTGAGACAGATATGACTCCTTTTTGGTGTCGATGCTTGACACGGGTTTTCAGATGATTTCTTGATGATATTTAGCTATTATACAGATATTCATGTTTTCTAGTTAGGAATTCAATAACCTTAGCATTTAAAACACTTAAAGACTTAATAATGACATTGCATACCTGTGCATGCATACTAGAGATATTATAGCACATATGGTCATGCATGTTGTGGTGCATTGCGTGCATTCTTACGATTGCCTTATTAGATGTTATATTTACTCACGAGCTGGCAACTCACCCCCGTTGTGCCACAGTGTCTTGCAGGTCGGACCCGTCAGTCCTGTAGCGGCGGGCTATCTTGTCATCAGTTCCTTTTGCTCAGACTCGCGACATCGCCCGTAGGTGGGTTGCGAGTATACTTTATTTCTTTTGCTTTATCATTGTATCTAGTATTCTCCATCTACCACTTGTATTGTATATGCGACCTAGTGATGAGAATGAGAGATATGTGTATTTGTGGTTTCTTTTGGGTCGAGCTCACTTGAGCCGGCGTTGCGTTTTCTGATATTTTTGGGTTTCTTCTGCTCTTTTCTTGGTATTGCTTATATATTGCATGTGGTTGTGATCCGCCTTGGGCGAAGAGCTAGCTCCCGCTTGGGGATGCCACTTTTATGATTTCATATGTATTATCTGGTTGTACCCATTTTTGGGGATAGAAAATACAGGGGAGACTCTGCCGAAATTTTCAGAAATTTTTGATGTTTTAAAAAGGGATTCTATGCAACTTAATTGATTTAAAAACCGTTTTCGTTTAAGGTTTTCCTTCACTCTCTTTTGATTTTGGGTTAGATTTCTGGGCTTTGGCTGACTTAGGTTACGGTACGCCTTTAGACGTCTCGTAATCTAAGTGCCAGTCACGTTCCGTACTTTCGGGTCGTGACAAAGTTGGTATCAGAGCGTAGGTTTTACCTTTCTGAGTGTAGGACGACCTTGGTAGATGGAGTAGGTGACTTAAGCAGAGTGGCGTAGCGTGGGTATGATCCGCGGCATACTTACGATACGGTACTCCGCCTAAGTGACCTTAGGACATAATTGCTTGTATTTCCTTTCTTGATTCTTTGCATTCCTTGATTCAATTGCAATGTCCTTATCGGTCCTGTTTCTTATTCCAGCTTCGATGCCGCCAAAGACTACGAGAGCTCAGCGGGCTGCCGCTAGGGATGAGATTCGGGCGGGCCCGTCTGAGGCGAGGACCGAGCGGGAGGATACACCTACCCCTCAGGGTCCTACTGATCCGCCTTATCCTGACCGTATTGCCAGATTAGAGGCCGGCATGCAAGAGTTGCGGCAGATGATGGGATCTTTAGTTGAGTCCAGCCGGGCACAGAGATCCGAGGACGTTCCTTCCACCCCACAGACCACGATCGTACCTGCTGCACAGATGGTCACTCCTGCTGCTGCTACGGAGACTATTCCTGTTTCACTACAGGAGTTCATGAGATTGAGACCTCCAGCTTTTACCGGCACAGATGCGACAGAGGACCCACAGACATTTCTCGATAGGATGGCACGGATTGGCTGTTCGTTGAGGTGTTCTAAGGATAGATTGGTGGAGTTTGCGAGTTTTCGTCTGGAGGGTCTTGCCCAGACATGGTACGACTCAGTAGAGAGAGGCCGAGCTGCAGGTCTGCCTTCTATGACCTGGGATGAGTTTACCGCTGCATTTCTTGCCCGTTTTCTTCCGGAGAGTGTCCGAGATGCTCGAGCCCATAGTTTTGAGTCTTTGCGCAAGACTCCGGGGATGACAGTGTCGGTGTATGATATACAGTTCACCCAGTTGTCTCGATATGCTCCGTACCTAGTCGACACGGAAGAGAAGAGAATAAAGAGGTTTGTGCGAGGGCTTGATACACAGCTATTCCTTGCCATCGGAACCCAGCACTTTGATACATACGCAGCCGCGATGGATGCAGCCTTACTTTTGGAGGAGCGTATTTCTGAGACTCCGGTCGCTTCTGGGCCGAAGAGGATCCGTACTGATACGCCAGCTCAACGGCAGATGGGCAGACATCGTGATAGATTATTTCCGGGAGATGGCGGAGGCAGAGGATTGAGACGAGGTCAGTTATTTGGTTCATATCCACAGGCCCAGCAGTCGTCTCCAGGATGTTTTCGGTGCGGGAGTCAGTACCACCGTATCAGAGACTGTACCATGGGACGTCCGGGCGCGGCGACAGTCCCGCATGTGACTTTACCACCTTCACCACCATCGCAGAGAGCTTTACTTCCTACTCCTGATGATGCTTCACGCCAGCCAGATGCTTCTAGAGGCCGTGGGCGTGGCGGTCTGGTTCAGAGAGGACGAGGCGACAGAGGCAGAGGCAGAGGCCGAGGTAGAGGCAGAGGACAGCCAGCTATTAGTGGTGGACAGACCCGAGTGTTCGCGTTGACTCCTCAGGATGCACAGGCATCCAATGCCGTCGTGACAGGTACTCTACCAGTATGTTCCTTTGATGCACGGGTATTATTTGATCCAGGCTCCACACATTCCTATGTTTCCACGTATTTTGCACCGAGGTTGGGCCGAGAGTCTTCTCCGTTAGATCAGCGGCTTGTCGTTATTACCCCGGTAGGCGAGTCTTTTGTTGCCCGTTTTGTGTACCGATCTTGTTCCGTTCGTATCGAGGAGAGAGATTCTTCAGTAGATTTGATTCTTCTCGATATGCTAGACTTTGACGTTCTTCTTGGTATGGACTGGCTAGCCACCTGTTATGCATCCGTGGACTGCCGTGAAAAGGCAGTCAGATTCAGTTTTCCTGGTGAGCCGGTTCTTATTATTCAGGGAGATCGTAGCGCTACCCTTCCCAGCTTGATTTCATCTCTTCGCGCTGGTCAGCTCTTAAGGAAAGGGTGTCAGGGATTCTTAGCCTATATTTGTGATACTAGCTCCACAGAGGTTCCGTTGGACCAGGTCCCTGTTGTGAGAGAGTTTCCTGATGTATTCCCTGACGAGCTGCCTGGTCTGCCACCAGAGCGCGAGATTGAGTTCTGTATTGACTTGATCCCTGGCACGGGGCCTATTTCTATACCTCCTTATCGGATGGCCCCGGCGGAGCTGAGAGAGCTAAAGGATCAGTTACAGGACTTGCTGGACAAGGGGCTTATCCGACCGAGTGTGTCACCTTGGGGTGCTCCCGTCCTGTTTGTTAAGAAGAAGGACGGAAGTATGCGTTTATGCATTGATTATCGTCAGCTGAACCGGGTTACTATGCGGAACAAATATCCCCTACCCCGCATTGATGACTTATTTGATCAGCTCCAGGGTGCAAGGTTTTTCTCGAAGGTTGATTTACGGTCAGGTTATCACCAGTTGCGGGTTCGGAAGGAGGATATTCCGAAGACAGCTTTCCGTACTCGATATGGTCATTATGAGTTCTTGGTGATGTCGTTCGGGCTCACCAATGCCCCGGCAGCTTTTATGGATTTGATGAATCGCGTATTCAGGCCGTATCTCGATCAGTTCATCATTGTGTTCATTGACGATATCTTGGTTTATTCTCGGAGCCGGGAGGAGCATGAGCAGCACTTACGTATCACATTGCAGACTTTGAGGGAGCATCAGCTGTTTGCCAAATTTTCCAAGTGCGCATTCTGGTTAGACAGTGTCGACTTCTTGGGTCATGTGGTGACGAGAGATGGTATTTGCGTGGACCCGAAGAAGATCGAGGCAGTTCAGCGCTGGCCTAGACCAGTATCAGTTACAGAGGTTCGCAGTTTTCTAGGTCTGGCCGGCTATTATCGACGTTTTGTCCAGGATTTCTCCCGCATTGCTGCACCGTTGACCGGGTTGACCCGGAAGGGGGTTCCTTTCGATTGGACCCAGGCATGTGAGGATAGCTTCCAGCAGTTGAAGACTCGTCTGACTACTGCACCAGTGTTAGCATTGCCTTCAGGATCAGGCGGGTTCGTGGTATATTGTGATGCTTCTAGAGTGGGGCTGGGCTGTGTATTGATGCAGCACGATAGAGTTATCGCGTATGCTTCTCGGCAGCTGAGGAAACACGAGCAAAACTACCCCACCCATGATTTAGAGATGGCTGCAGTGGTATTTGCACTCAAGATCTGGAGACATTACCTATACGGTGAGTCGTGCCAGATATTCACTGACCACAAGAGTTTGAAGTATATCTTCCAGCAGCGAGACCTGAACCTGAGACAGCGCCGTTGGATGGAGTTGGTGAAGGATTATGACTGCGAGATTTTATACCATCCGGGCAAGGCGAATGTGGTGGCAGATGCTTTGAGCAGGAGGCCCGGAGGTAGCCTATCTTGTTTGAGCGCAGTACAGATGCAGTCGACGGCGGATTGGCAGGTGTTATGTGATAGCAGATTGCAGTTCGAGTTTACTCCTACAGGGGGACAGCTGGCCCATTTCAGAGCACGCCCACAGTTACTTGACCGTATTCGCGAGGCACAGTCCGGCGATGCCCGTATCTTGGAGGTTATTGAGCAGATTCGGCAGGGAAGAGTTTCTGAGTTCGTGATTGATGATCAGGGGATACTTCGATTTGGGACTCGACTGTGTGTGCCAGATTCAGAGGGACTGAGGCGTGATATTCTCGAGGAGGCACATAGATCCGTATACAGTGTGCATCCAGGTTCTACCAAGATGTACCGTGATTTGAGAGAGGTTTACTGGTGGGACGGGATGAAGAAGGATATTACAGATTTTGTGTCGAGATGCCTGACTTGTCAGCAAGTCAAGGCCGAGCACCAGAGGCCAGCTGGCGAGTTACAGCCTTTGCCCATTCCTGAGTGGAAGTGGGAGCAGGTCTCCATGGACTTCGTTGTGGGTCTACCCAGGACCAGTCGAGGGTATGACTCTATTTGGGTGATTGTGGATCGACTGACGAAAGCGGCTCACTTTCTGCCAGTGAAGACCACTTTTGGATTTTCTCAGTACGCCCAGGTTTATATTGATGAGATAGTGCGACTGCATGGCATTCCGACTTGCATCGTATCCGACCGTGGCACCCAGTTTACCAGCCGATTGTGGCAGAAACTCCAGGAAGCTTTGGGCACCCGATTGAGTTTTAGCACAGCCTTTCATCCTCAGACTGACGGTCAGTCGGAGCGTACGATTCAGACTCTTGAGGACATGCTCAGAGCTTGTGTTTTAGATTTCGGTGGTAGCTGGGATCGTCATTTGCCTTTGATCGAGTTTTCCTACAATAATAGCTTCCAGGAGACGATTCAGATGGCACCTTTTGAGGCCTTATATGGGAGGAGATGTCGATCGCCAGTATGTTGGACAGAGCTCAGGGAGAGCAGTATTTTGGGGCCGCAGATTGTACAGGAGACGACCGAAAAGATACAGCTGATTCGGAACAGGATGAGAGCGGCACAGAGCAGGCAGAAATCTTATGCTGATAGGCGTCGTCGCCGACTCGAGTTCGCTGTTGGCGATCATGTTTTCCTGAAGGTCTCTCCGATGAAGGGTGTGATGAGATTTGGGCGGAAAGGGAAGCTGAGTCCTAGATATGTTGGTCCTTTCGAGATCCTAGAGCGTGTTGGTCCAGTCGCTTATCGGTTAGCTCTTCCGCCCAGCTTCCCCGATGTTCACCCCGTATTCCATGTCTCGATGCTCCGCAAGTACCTTCATGATCCTTCCCAGGCGATTCAGCACCAGACGATCCAGTTAGAGCGTGATCTTTCTTTCACCGAGCAGCCGGTGGTCATTTTGGATCGGCAGGTGAAGAAATTGAGGTCGAAGGTCATATCGTCTGTCAAGGTTCTTTGGCGTGGCCCGAACAGCGAGGAGGTCACCTGGGAGACCGAGGTCGAGATGAAGAAGAGATATCCTCATCTTTTTGAAGGTACGCGTAGTTAAATTCTAAATTCGGGGACCGAATTTCTTTAAGGGGGGAAGATTGTAACCCTTCGAAAATCGTTTAGGCAGTTTTTCGGTAATCGGCAAGTTTTTCGGCTTTTTCCGTAAAAAGTCAAAATTGATATTTTTCATTGTAGACCTAATTATACAAAATTTAAATAAGATATTACTATAATTTTGTCACTAAAATTTCATTTATAATTTTCTAGTTAAATAAAAAAAAATTCGTAATTAATTATTTTTTTTATTATTTTAAGCCTTTTTAAATACATTTAATTAGGGATAAATACAAATTTAATTAGGTAAATTTCTTAATTAGGAGTCTTTATAAGCTAATATATGGTGTTAATAAAATTGTGTCATGACTTTCACATTTTTAGTTTTTGGGTTGGAAATTTAATGAGAAAATGATGTGAAATGGGGTTTTTTTGTAAAAAGCTTGATGTGAAATGCATTAATTGAGACTTGAGGGGTCTTATTGACCTAGAAACATCTACACAACACCCCCATTCCCTTTCCCCACCTGCTGGCCGAGAGCAACCTGCAGGAACTCCATTTTTCCCCATCTCCTTTCTTGCTACAATTTCATCTCAAAAATCAACATAAAATCAACAAAAATCCACAAAATCCTTCTCACTTTCAAACCAAATTCCTATTCTACCTTCTCTCAAACCCTAATTTGTTTAAGAAGAGGAGAAAAGAGGTGTCTTGGAGGCAAGTGCAAGTGAGGAATCAACTCTTGTAAGGTATAGATTCTAAACAAGTTGTTTAAGTTGCTAGATTAAATAGTTCAAGTGTGAATTTTAGTTATAAATTAGTGTTTGTGAAATTCCAAGAAATGGGGTGATGTTGTGGATTAGGGTTTGATGCTTGGGGTTAGAGTTAAATTAGGGCTTTGGGTTTCTAATTGGTTGTAGTGGTTAATGGTGTATTTATATGCTCGCTAAATCGACAGAATATCGGTGTTTGCATCGAATCGGTGTTGGAATCGCTTACTAGATTTTTACGAAAAATAGTATGCGTTCAAATTGCGCTAGGTTAGCAATATTACTAGCTTCGTATAGGATTATTAGAGTGCGCGAACGTGGGGTTTCGTCTAGTCGGGTTGTAGTTTTGTCGATTTCCCCGAAATGGCGATTTTAGCTAAAAAAATTAGCGATTTTCGTGTGTTTTCCCGCGCACCGAGGGCGTGCTATGATTAATTTGTGAGCGTTGATATTTGTATAATGTGACTTGCATCGTTTAGGGTTTTGTAATCTTATACTTGGTGTTGTGCAAATTTAGGATCGGTCGGGGAAACTTCGGATACGGCGCGAAAAGGCAAAGCGGTGGCCGGATCAGATTAGCGGGGATTTCTGGTGAGTAGATATATTCATCTATGGGGGAATCGTCTGGATGGCGTGAGGCCCCCCTCCCTAGTTCGGATTACTCTACTTTATGCAATAATTATATTGTTAGCTAGCTTATCCATTTATGTACATTGCATACCCTTGCAGCTAACCCTATACTAGATTGCATGGACATTCATATGACATTCATATATACATATGCGATATCATTTCGTAGGACACGAACACCTTACCATTGGCATCTATTGCACGCGCACTATTCATGTGACACACACGCCTTTGGTATTTGCCATGCCACGTGCACTATAAAAACCTGTTTAGCTTAGTAACGCCATTGCATTCAAGCATGATATTTGAGATTGTATCGCACGCATATACCTCGCATTACTATCATATTTACATAGATTTCTAGCCAAACTCTCACATCATATACATTGATATCATAGACACTTAGCATATATAACATATGGACATTATGATTTCTTGAGGATTTCAGTTTGCTGCGATTTCTGGATTTTTGGGGAAAACCGCAAGAATTTAACAAAACCTTATATTTATCATTTTCAAAACAAAGTTGCGGTTTTCTCGTGATGTATGTGTCGTCCACCATGAGTTTTCATGTTTTCTGTTGGATTTCGAGACCCGATTCGAGGAGTGGATGAACCGTCTCGGGTACATGGTGGGCCCGGTATGGTACCCCGGGGCAAGAAGATCGAGTTGTAGACGATGAGCCTGGCAGGGGAAGACTACCTACCGGTGATGTCTGGCGCGGCGGATATCCGGAGGATACCGACCGTTGTCGTGAGATTTATGATATGGGCCGATCCGGACTGACGGAGCCCGATATTGAGACAGATATGACTCCTTTTTGGTGTCGATGCTTGACACGGGTTTTCAGATGATTTCTTGATGATATTTAGCTATTATACAGATATTCATGTTTTCTAGTTAGGAATTCAATAACCTTAGCATTTAAAACACTTAAAGACTTAATAATGACATTGCATACCTGTGCATGCATACTAGAGATATTATAGCACATATGGTCATGCATGTTGTGGTGCATTGCGTGCATTCTTACGATTGCCTTATTAGATGTTATATTTACTCACGAGCTGGCAACTCACCCCCGTTGTGCCACAGTGTCTTGCAGGTCGGACCCGTCAGTCCTGTAGCGGCGGGCTATCTTGTCATCAGTTCCTTTTGCTCAGACTCGCGACATCGCCCGTAGGTGGGTTGCGAGTATACTTTATTTCTTTTGCTTTATCATTGTATCTAGTATTCTCCATCTACCACTTGTATTGTATATGCGACCTAGTGATGAGAATGAGAGATATGTGTATTTTTGGTTTCTTTTGGGTCGAGCTCACTTGAGCCGGCGTTGCGTTTTCTGATATTTTTGGGTTTCTTCTGCTCTTTTCTTGGTATTGCTTATATATTGCATGTGGTTGTGATCCGCCTTGGGCGAAGAGCTAGCTCCCGCTTGGGGATGCCACTTTTATGATTTCATATGTATTATCTGGTTGTACCCATTTTTGGGGATAGAAAATACAGGGGAGACTCTGCCGAAATTTTCAGAAATTTTTGATGTTTTAAAAAGGGATTCTATGCAACTTAATTGATTTAAAAACCGTTTTCGTTTAAGGTTTTCCTTCACTCTCTTTTGATTTTGGGTTAGATTTCTGGGCTTTGGCTGACTTAGGTTACGGTACGCCTTTAGACGTCTCGTAATCTAAGTGCCAGTCACGTTCCGTACTTTCGGGTCGTGACATCACCCAAAAGGTACAGTGCCCGCAAAGCCGTAATGAAATCCGTACGACAACACCTGCAAGAAACTGGGGCACAACGGGGGTGAGTTGCCAACTCGTGAGTAGAAAAAGATCTACGAACAGTAAATCGCATGTATGACGCAACCTAGGTCATACGATCATAATATAAATAATCCTCAAATATATAACCAGTAATCTCTAACCATGTCTAGGGTAAATATCTAACCCAAGTGTAATCCCATATGTCCATGTCAGTGCATCAGGTGGCAATATATCATATGAATGATGTATGAATGCATGAAACAGAATGCATGTACTGAAGAAAACTGCTTTTGTAACTTTGTGAGATTTCTGTATTTTTAAAATGAGGTATCACGATGAAATCAGTATAAAACAGTGCCTAGCATTGGCACAAAACATAAGTCTCAGTATCTCGATACCTCTGTATCACAATCTCTGTACCTCAATATCTCAAAATCTCAATGTCTCAATCATAAAATCTAGGGCGCCGTCAGTCCAGATCGGCCCCTACCATCCATCTCATGACTACGACGGTATCCTCCGGATATCCGACGTGTCGGGTAATATCACCGGTAGGCAGTGCTCCCCTGCACAGGCTCAACGCCATCATCTGCGATCTTCTTGCCCCGGGGTACCGTACCGGGTCCACCATGTACCCGCAATCGGTCTCATCCGCCTCCTCGATTCGGGTTTCACATGTCACTCTCAGCACCGAGAAAACACATGGTGAACGCACTGAAATATCATATCAAGGGTAACCGGGTTTTTAAAACATTTATATAATCTCTTTGAAATACCCACGGTTTCCAAATCCAGAATAACATAGAAACAACATATCTCAATGCGTATAATCAGGAAGCATGATGTATGTGACATATAAATGGAATGCAAGTGTAACTGTATGTCCTGCAACATGGAATAGTAGTATGCACATACAAGGGTCATATCCTGATGCAATAATACTACTGTGTAGTGACATGGCAATTACCGATGAAGATGTGTGTGAGCTGGCAAGTAAGTGTATGTGGAACATACGCATGATCGGTAATGGTGCTGGTGTCCTAACAGCAAGATATCAATAATAGAATATGAATCATAACAGTATGCGATACAGAGCAACAATAATAATATGCGGGAGCTGAAATACTGAACACCATGATCGCTAAACTGCATCTAATGTCATAAAGGTCATACAGCTATGCCAACAATAAGGCTGAGCTAATAAGCTAACTGCATGTAAGGGAAACCGCCTAACCTCTGAGTTGATACATATAAATATATTTATATAGTCGGTGATCCCGCCTCAATAATATCACATCCGATATCATATCTCTAGAATCAGTTATTCACAAGTCAAGAGTGCGGATCAAAACATCAAATTATAGCTCGTACGTAAATCCGTCGTACGGCATCCCCAATCTGGGTACGGTTCAATATCACATTTGTCATATTAATCATCAAGTATTCTCTTTATCAATATCATCATCGGGTACTAACCTATGTCTGGTACAATTCTAACATCATTACTATAATCAAGATCTAGCTACCGGTCGACAATCCCGTATAAATCGATATCATCAGCACATATCATCTCAAGGAGTATACCCCGCCCAAGGCGGCTTATTATAAATATCCTGTCATATCATATCACATGTCAATCACATAATATATATGTCGCCATTACTATGGCATCATCATCCCCAAAATCCGTAATAAACACAAAGCCTCATACCCAAGTGAACACATGTCCATAACGAATCCCATAACCATCTATGAAGTGAGGATGTATGCAAGTATGTAGATGTGTGCATGAATGTGTAGTGCACCCACTTCCCTATGGTTTCGTAACTTTTCACCAATCCAATATACCAATATCCATCTTAAATCATCAATAATTTCCCGAACAACATATAATAATAATTGCAGGTGTGTATACGCATCCGTATACATCACCACGGACTGCGGGGGTGCTATACGCCATCCACCCGACTTCTCCCCGTAGATATAAATCTACTCACCTAGTTATGTGTTCCGGTGCCGATGTCGCCATTTGCATCTCCAACGCTTCGACGTCACGTGAGTACCTACAAGGATATCACATGCTAAAACTCATAAAAATCACATCGGAAACCAAAATGGTGCACACTACGCCCATAGGTAAAAACCCGTGACCTTGTGTGCAAAAACAGCCAATATCCTCTGTCGTCGACGTCCGAACGCCACCCGACAGATACGAATCATCGAATATCAAAATCCATACGAAAACACATCGTAAATCATACGCCAACTCACGAAAATGAACCCAGATTTTACCCTAACAGGTAACAGTCAAAACTGGACATGCCGGGGGTCAATTTTACATGAAAAGGGGCTGTGCACGCAAAACGAGGCATTTTTATACAGGTCTGGCCGCAAATTGCGGCCAGAATGAGGTAATTTGCGGCCGGGATTTTGAATTGGTGGCTAAGGCTTTTGGTAGGGGTTCCAGGGTGCCTGCACAGCTCACTGACATGCGTACTTTTCTCTAGGAGGCCCCGGGTGAAAGCAGATCTCAGAAAGGCCTCAAAATCGACAAAAACGGTAAAATACGCCAAGTCGAATAACTCTGGTAAATACTTGGATTCTAGAGTAATATTGGTTACAATGATCTCAAAAACATCTAATATGGTTATACTAACGATCAAAACCAATACTAGGTCAAGTTTCACTCAAATTCACTAAAACTAGCACCATATCATAAAACTAATACTAAACTTCAACTAACATCAGAATTTGGCAACTTAGGAGTTGGGTTGTAAGATTATACCTCAAAGAAACTCCTAGAATGCATGAGAAAAGAGGATGAAGGAAAGAGGAGTATTGTGCTGTTGCTGGACTACTTCTGTTGCTCCTGAGGTTGCTAGTGCAGCTGATGCTACTGCTGTTTTTCAACAGCAGTTTGGTGCTGTTGCTATAGTTTCAGTAGCTTGCTGTTGTTGTGGTTGTTTGATGTTAGGGTGATGTTGTAGTATAATGATGGTGTGGGTTTGTTTTGAAATGGAGTTGCTGCTGAGGCTGTTCTTTTTCTTATTGCTGGTTTGGAGCTGAAAATGGTGGCATATGGCTGAGTCTTGGGGCTGATGCAGCTGAGGTATATTGGTGGCTGATATGGTGATAAATGGGGCTGCTGCTTTGTCGATACCATGGGCTGAAGTGCATGGTTTCAGCTGCTGGTGTGAGGGGTTTGGGGTGTAGGTGTAGGGGGCTGTTCTGGTGGATGAAGTTAGGCAGAATTTGGGCTGATTGGTAGCAAAAGTCAGCCGTTGGGGGCTGAAAAATGATGATGGGAGAGTGTTATCAGCTAGGGGGCTGATAAGTCTCCATGGAGGGGTTGAAGTTTGACATTGGGGGATGATGTTTACATCAGCTGCTGTTGCAGCTCATGTATTTTTTTTGGAATGTTACAATTTTGGGGTCGAGCTCACTTGAGTCGATATTATATTTTACTTGTGCTTCTTATGATTATTTATGCACATTGTTGTTTTACATTGCGTGGGATTTGTGACCGCCTTGGGGCGAAGAGCTAGCTCCCGCTTGGGGATACCATTTTTCATGATTATTCATTTATACTCCTGTTTTGTACTCGCTTAGGGGCCTTTTTTTTACAAAGGAGACCCTGCCGGAATTTTTTGAAAAAAGGATGTTGCTTTTAAAAACCTTGATGTGAATTATAGATTAAATCGTTTTCAATAAATTGGTTCTTCCTTCACTCTATTTTTCTTAATCAGGTTTGATTGCTGGGCTTTGGCTTACTTATTTTACAGACCACTTGAGACGTTTCGGGGGGATATAATACCCCAGGTGGAGTTGGGGCTGAATACCACCTACCCAATGAGAAGTGAAGTGTTATCCGGTATCGAGGTGGGGATGTAACCGATACGGATGCACATGGGGACCCACCAGAACAATGGGGCGTATCGAATTCCATTCCGAAAGAAGGCACGATCTGAACTATAAATGGAATGATACCACTCTTATAATACAGAGGCGCCTTTTGGATGAATCAGAACTCCGGAGTTTGAAAAATTCCGTAGTTAAGCGTGCTTTAGCCAGAGAAATTCTGAGATGGGTGACCTACTAGGAAGTAGCCCCGGGTTCATTCAAAAGGACAAAACCGTGTGGTTTCGGCCAGAGCGGATAATACCATCTGTGTTTGGGGGTGGGTCGTGAAAAATGTGGTATCAGAGCCGGTCCCTCAAAAGTAGGTTTGTGGTTCGAGGACGAACCATTGTTCTAAGTGGGGGGGATATAATACCCCAGGTGGAGTTGGGGCTGAATACCACCTACCTAGTGAGAAGTGAAGTGTTATCCGGTATCGAGGTGGGGATGTAACCGATACGGATGCACACGGGGACCCACCAGAACAATGAGGAGTATCGAATTCCATTCCGAAAGAAGGCACGATCTGAACTATAAATGGAATGATACCACTCTTATAATACAGAGGCGCCTTTTGGATGAATCAGAACTCCGGAGTTTGAAAAACTCCGTAATTAAGTGTGGTTGAGCTAGAAAAATTCTGAGATGGGTGACCTACTGGGAAGTAGCCCCGGGTTCATTCAAAAGGACAAAACCGTGCGGTTTCGGCCAGAGCGGATAATACCATCTGTGTTTGGGGGTGGGTCGTGAAAACATAGGCCCCTCACATCGGGCACATAGGCCCCTCAAATCTCGACCTTAATATCGGCCCCTAATTTCGACCATAATATCGGCCCTCATATCGACCATAATATCGGCCCTCACATATAATGAATAAGAATACTTGCACAGATCATTATGATGATATATATATATATATATATATATATATATTATAGGTATACATATATAACAGCGTCCCATACCACTGATATATATATATATATATTAGGTGTACATATATAACAGCGTCCCATACCACTTATATGTATATATATATATATATACATGTATATATATATCAGCGTCTCATACCACTGATATATATATATACACAGGAGTAAAACATCCAGAAAATATCATATAAAATCTATATATCAATGCGAAATCCATGAAATATAATATATGCAACATGAAACAGTAATATGAGCATATAAAGGAAAAACCGCTATTTAACTGCAACAAGTTATTAAATATATCATGCGGATCCTAATTTCTCCGAAACCCAATGCAACATCATATAAAGGTGAACATGTAGCTATAGCCAGGTATGCATAACCATATCAGTATAGCAAGATATGTGTATCTACCTATCAATAATGATGTAATACCCTCCAGGTATGTGTGTAGCTACCTATCAATAATGATGTAATACTCTCCAGGTATGTGTGTAGCTATATCAAGGTATACGGGTGTACATGTAAGTATGTAAGCAAGATGTACATGTAGCTATGTCTCAAATGTGTATATACCTATCTCTAATGGTACAATACCATATAGGTATATTGGTAGGTAGCATGTAGTCATGGCAAGGCATATGTGTAATACTATATGTCATATGCACAATGGAATATGAATCGCTATCTCCATTATCCCTATCCAATACAATATCACGTATGTATAGGTGTTGTGCGTGTCATGGTAAATATCGATGGTGTGTGTGGCATACAATCAGTTCTCGGGCAACATGAATCGTCAATAACAGTGCAGTGTCCAAAGGGTACAAGTCCAAGCACAACAAGTAATAATATGCAATGAAGTTTTATGCACAATCTCTATATGTGCGATATAAACATGCGGCTAATATCATATCATATCTGGCCATGACGCATAACGCCATGCGGGTGATTCCACTGTAGATGTTAAATCTACTCACAGATGATAATGGGGCTAAGTAAATCCAACCACTCGCTTTCCCTTCTTCGCAGCATCCGAAGTCCCCGATTGCGTCCCTAAGATAATAAAACAACATAACAAGTGTATATTAACAATCGATCACTAAAACGTAACCACTACGTTTGATCGAAGCACCAACTCCAAGCAAACTCTCAAGTGTTCTTCTAGTAGCTAACATGCATAGCGATACTACGAAACCAACTCAAGAGAAAAAACTACACAAGGTGCACGCACCGTGTCGGATAACGTAACACACGTATTCGTAACACTAGAAACTAGCCAAGTGATCCCAGATTTTGTATACAGTAAAAACATAAAAATCCAGCAAGACCAAACACACTTAAACCACAGCAGACAACTACCTGAAAAACCCAAACCCTAACTCCTCGACATGGCCGAGGTAGCCGGAATTTCACCCCATGTCGCCGGCCAAATCCGAGCTCTAAGGTCCGAGCTTCAGGTGAAGGCTTAGGGTCTCTGGTACAACACAACTACATTGCTAGATTTTCTAGTACACACACTGGGTCACAGCAGATCACAGATATCATATATTGACAATAAAAATACGATATGTGCACGAAACATGACTTTAAGCGTTCTAAACTGAAACGAATAAGCTACGCAACACTAAAACATCCTATTTAACAGATAGAGTGTTGTGTATATGCCCTAGAGGCCATTACTGTATCATACTAGTATGTATATTACTTAATGGAAGCTTGGGATATTCATAGTTGTACAGACAATCTTTCTCAATATAGTAGTATGCTACATGGTTTGTCTCTGCTTTAATGTGTACATGTGTGTTTCTTTATTATATCACCTATACGCATTAGTAGAGCCCTTAGGATCTTTGCTTGATAACCGGCATTGTGATGGCGATCACATTCGTGGGGGCTGGGTAATCCACAAGCACATCCTTATACACGTCCTTAGTCGTGGGATTATCGAGATGGGGCATCGATACTCCTGAGTAGACTAGCGTATGCGCTTCTTATCCCAGCAAGGGAGACGGTCTATCCCACAGCCGTCAGTACGTCGTACTTGAGATAGTATGCGGGTGCTCGTTAGGTTACGAGTACACTGGACAGGACTCATCGGGAACTGATGGTTGGTATTATACCTATCGTCAGTTATCAGTTCCCAGGTGACATGAGTACAGCTTAGTCCGCTGACTTGACACTGTCACTTCGCCTCGAGTGTGTTCCCACTGTTCTTTGATTACTACCCTACCACGGCACTACTGAGTCGTGCAAACAGGTAGTAGTTGGGTGCAGTCCCGAAGCACTTGGAGGCAGTGACGGTTAGAAAGGATTCGTCTCTCCCGGTATTGGGGGTTGACATCGAGCTGTGTCTAGGAGAGCCATTACACGAGTAGTCCCTGGCCAGGGCAAACGAGATATACTGGTAGGTTTCCAGTGTTATCTCAGGGTGTTCTGGGCTTCACTCCGACACGACTTGTACCGCTATTAGGGGACTGGCGTTTACCGCCCCCCTAGGCCCGCCATGCGATGTATCAGACGAACAGACCGGAATGTACGGAGATTATCACATACAGGCTCAGTAGGAGTTCGGATGGGTTTACCTCATCGGCCTTCTTATCTGCATCTACCTGGGGACCGTTACGTACAGCTAGTGCCGCTTGCGGTCTGTGGTTAAACCCACTGCCAGCGTAGTGTCGAGTCTTTAGAGTCCCACACAGAGAGTTTCCCTGCACTGAGCGAAACGTGTAGAGGCCGTATGGTTTTACGGCAGGGCTGCGATCACTTACGTACACTTGTGTGCGTGTGGTGTTCGGGCAGGCAATACTAGTGGGCTTTGGTTTAAGCCGGATCCTAGTACTGCACGGATGGATTTGTTTTGTCTTCTGCGCATCCGCATTCTACGGAATGCGGATGCAGGTGTGTATGCACAGTTTTTCAGAGCGATGAAGGAGGAGGTGCCTCATCAGGGTTTTGGCAGTTGGTTCGGCCAAAACCGTTATGTGGCAGGCTCATTAGGGTTTTGACAGTTGATTCGGTCAAAACCATCTTGAGGCGGACTCATTAGGGTTTTGACAGTTCGTTTGGTCAAAACCATTATGAGCCGTGTACATCATTTATTAATCCTTTTAGTGATAATTTTATGATGGCTAATTGCATTGACCATTTGACCCCATTGACCTCTCTTGACTTTGTTGACTGGTTGACCGTGTTGACCATTGACCTTCAAGAGAGGTCTACACTCTTCTTTTCTTTTTCTTTTTCTTTTTTGATTATGATAATGGTCATTTCAATATAGCCATCAAACTTTATCTTGATAGGATTGGTAATGATGGTTTAGTGCATTATTGAACCATGGTTCATTTTCTTTAGCTCATAATTCATTCTCATTTCACTCTCTTGCTCTTTCTCATGAGAAGAGAAGAAATGTTCCATGATTGCTAGCTTCTCCTTCTTCCTCCTCTTGATTCATCTTTTGATCTCATGTGTTGAGAGATAAAGATCCCACAAAGACAAAACCATCCCTCTACCACTTCTATATAACCTAGGGCTTCTAGACTGGCAATCTCTTTGCCCTAGTTACCTCGGCTCGAGTTGGAGCTCGGTGTACATCTCTCGGGCGGATCGTCTTCGACTCAAGGAGGCCGCGGAGGTGACCAAAGTCCGGATCAACCCTTGGAGCAAGCAAGGAGAAGAACAACAAGGAGAGAAGGAGTTCAAGTTGAGGTACCCCTAACAGAGTAGATAAATCTCTAGTTAGGATGCTAGTGTGTTATTTAGCAAAGATCCGGCTTTTACGGTCCATGTTACCAAGTCTAGAATTTTTTTTTGTTTTACCGTTTCCGTAACCCCGAAAGTACCGGGAGAGGTAACGTGGACCTAACAGTGGTATCAGAGCCTAACTAAACACACCCTAGCTTGTTAGCAAAGTATTTAGAATATCGACCGAACGAAAAAACCGCAAAACACCCCGGAAACCCTAAGTTTCTGCCGATTTTTTTTCTGCTCAAAAAATAATAAATCATTTCTTAAAAATCGGCTTAGGCTTTTGTTAGAACACTGGAGAAAAACGATCCCCTAACTCGGCTAAAGCACCGCGGAACCGCGGCATAAGCTTGCTTATGCCGCGGAACCGCGGCCGAGTTAGCTCGGTTGTGAATCGGGTTTCCTGCAGTGTTCTTATATGGGTATTTTGGGATTTTTGGAATATGATTTTTCTGCCCAGATTTTCCATAAAGCAAAATTTGTTTTTGGGGCTCAAAAATCCGTATTTTTTGGTCGATGTTCTGTAGACTTTGGCTAATGGTTATATCTGTAATGTTATATATGTATTGAACGTCTACTAATCGCTATACGTCGATTAGTGGGGGTTATACATATCTGTGATCTGTGTTATTGATGGTATGTGTATATGAACTCGTTGGATTGTCGCGGATGAATAGCTGGGGTGGATGTGAGATGAGAGTTTCTTTTTCTTTCATTCATGTAATAAATTTGTAAATTGATGTAATATTATTTGTATGGCCGCACAACCGGGTCGGGGTTGTAGCTGTCATTGTATAATTCTTTTTACTGTTTTTGCTCCTAGGATAGACCCATAGAGGGGGTGCACAAACTACCAGGTATCTCGAAGTGCCGAGTGGCCTGCTAACGGTGTTGAGGGAGGTTGCTTCGCTTCGGGTACTTGGCGGGTAGTTTGCCGCACCCGTAGGGGTCTTGGGTGGGGTATTGGCTATTCATTGCGACAGTGTAATCCGCTTTTCGTTGCAGGCTCAAACGAATCGTGGGTTCCTAGTATATCCAAAGTGTTCATCTGTGATCTGGATTGGCTACCATTGCTATATATCTATATATATAATAACTATTTTGGCGTTGCTTATGTTTTTCAGCCGCGCTAGCCCAGCCCCCGCTCTGTCGTTAGTTAAGTAACCTAACGGGTGATGGCGGGGCCCCGTGGCGAATGCGAATGGCATAAGCGTACGTCATATTTTGGTTGTTTTCTGCAATGGTAGGATTTAAATGATGGGACACATTAAAAGAACTAATGCAAGAAAATAAACCTAAAAGACGTTGTTGGAACAATTTTTCAAAAAGCTGTTATTGCAAGGACGTTCACTTTTGTTTTGCATCGAGGTATTCGGTTATGAATGCCCAGCACCACATTCGACGAGGCAAGGGCCGAGATCCCCTCATCGGGAGTGACCCCTTGGACAAAAGTTTGCGTCAGGGTGATAACTTCACTATAGTCGATTATTCTTGCTTTGCATCGAGGTATTCATCTTATGAATGCCCAGCACCTCACTCGACGAGGAAAGAGCCGAGATCCCTTCACAGGGAGTGACCTCTTTAGCAAAAGTTTTCGTCACTATATTTTCAAAAAGTGTATCATGTTCCTTCAACGATATCAAGTTCATTACGTTAACGGGTTTTCGCCAAAACCCAGTCGTAGCCCTCTGTCGTTTCGGATTGATATTGCTTAGTATTCGTGCTACGTATTTCTTGCTCAGCCGAGGCGTAGTGTACGGTAGCTATGTAATATTTTTCCGTAGGATACAAAGTGATTGGTTAGGACAGTCGTGCGGTCATTTTGGCTCAGTCAAGGACTCGTACGGGTGGGTCTAATGCAGTCAAGATAATGACGGGTTGAACTTGACTAGGATCCTTTGATATGTTGGCTCAGTCAAGGTCACTTGGGTCCTAGGGGCAAAAACCACATCGGGAGTTTCAAAAGTACTAAAACTTGCTAGTGTTGCATACCACTTGGAGTGTGATGATTCTGGTAGGATTCCTTCAGTTTTGTCACGCGATGATATTTGGATCCCGATCCTACTGTGAGTATATGCTACTCCTCGGGAACTTTCTCGCTTAACGATCAATACTTTAAACCAAGTAGGTGTCTAGAAAGGTGTTAGCGGGGCTACGCCCACAGGGAAAAGAGGTTACATAATTAAGGAACTTTGCGAAAGCGTTGGAAAACCTCCCTCGAAGTACCGACACTGGCCTGGCTGAACGGTTAAGCAAGTATTGTACGGTGAGATTGATCCCGACTAATTCTTCCTTTATGGTTTGAGGAGGGATTCGAGAGACAGTGGGAGCCATCCTGTTTAGATAAATTAAAAACCAATCTAAACTTGCAAGAGCGCACGCTGAGTGTTTCTTTTCTCTCTCTCCAGGTAGCAACCATTTCACGCCCTAATCAAGATAATAAAATGTATCACTTGACCGATCCGAATTCTTATTCGGGGCTGGGGAACGTTGGTTCGGCTCTAACTTGTGACAACAGTCATAAGTATGAGCAAGGGAAAAGGGATTGTATGGATTCCCAGGATACCCAGTTGAAGAAGAAGCGTGGTTTTGCATCTACTTCAGGTGTTCTTGTAATTGAGAACTGTTTTACGGTCAGCCCTACCTCCTGGGTACTTGATACCGGATCAGCATCTCATATCTGTAATTTATTGCAGGGACTGAGAAAAAGTAGGAAAGTTGCACCGGGTGATATGTCGCTTAGAGTAGCGAATGGAGCACAAGTTAATGCCGCAGCCGTCGGTGAATATCACCTAGTATTGCCAAATGGCAAGACTATGATTTTGAACGATTGCTACTATGTACCTTCTATGGTTTGCAACATCATATCAGTTTCTTTACTCGATAAAGATGGATATAACTTTGTTCTTGATAGAAATATCATGAACATTTACCTTCATAAGGTACTGGTTGCAGAAGGTACACTGTGTAATGGAATCTACGTTCTAAATCAGAATACAGTTCTCAATATACAAAACACACGCAAGAGGAAGAATTCAGATACGAATGAATCCTACTTGTGGCATTGTAGACTTGGTCATATCGGAGAGAAAAGACTGAGTAAGTTGCATAAAAATAGACTCTTGGATGCGTTCGAGTTTTCATCTTATGAAACTTGTCAGTCTTGTCTCAAAGGGAAGATGACCAAATTTCCGTTCACCGGACATGGAGAAAGAGCAGCAGAGCTCTTGGGACTCGTACATAGTGATGTATGTGGTCCGATGTCTATACATGCAAGGGGTGGGTTCTCATACTTCATCACATTCACTGACGATCTCTCTAGGTTCGGATATGTGTATCTGATGAAACACAAATCTGAAGCTTTTGAGAAATTAAAGGAATTCAGAAACGAAGTAGAGAACCAGACTGGCAAAAGTATCAAGATCCTCCGGTCTGATAGAGGAGGGGAGTACTTAAGCACGAAATTCCTAGATTACTTAAAAGAGAATGGTATTCTCTCTCAGCTTACTCCTCCTTATACACCACAGAACAACGGTGTATCGGAGCGGAGGAATCGTACCCTACTGGATATGGTTCGCTCCATGATGAGTAATGCCAAGTTACCTCTTTCATTTTGGGGACATGCGCTGTTGACAGCAGCATATCTATTGAACGATGTTCCGTCTAAATCTGTGCCTAAGACACCGTTCGAGATATGGAATGGTAAAAAGCCGTATCTTAAACGTATTAAGATATGGGGTTGTCCGGCCTATGTAAAAGTACAAAATCCGGACAAACTTCAGGCACGTTCAGTTCTATGTAAATTTGTGGGATATCCTAAGAACTCTACAGGATATCTGTTCTACCACACCGAGGAACAGAAGGTGTTTGTATCTCGCCACGCCACCTTTTTAGAGTGGCAATTTCTTGCAAAAGAAACAAGTGGGAGTTCGGTAGAACTGGAAGAAATTCAGCGACCACAAAATGAAACTGAAGATTTGACAGAACCTCAGAATTCAATAACCCCAGATGAACCTCAGCCACTCCGCAGGTCTGGTAGGATTTCTCATCCGCCCGAGAGATACTACGGTTTTCTCATAGACGGGGATCGAGAGTATTGCATCTTGGAAGAAGATGACCCTACCAGTTTCAGGCAGGCCATTATCAGTAGGGACTCTGATAAGTGGCAGGAAGCAATGCAATCCGAAATGGAGTCCATGTACGCCAATAAGGTGTGGACCTTGGATATTGCTCCACCTGGGGTAAAACCCGTTGGATGCAAATGGATCTACAAAAGGAAACTTAATGTAGATGGGCAGGTGGAAACCTATAAGGCTAGACTCGTTGCAAAAGGTTTTCGTCAAAGACCTGGTTTGGACTATGACGAAACTTTTTCTCCGGTGGCTATGCTCAAATCCATTCGGATCCTACTTGCCATTGCGGCCTTCCATGACTATGAAATCTGGCAGATGGATGTTAAAACGGCTTTCCTAAACGGTTGTTTGGAAGAGTGCGTTTACATGGATCAGCCAGAAGGTTTCGTAGACAGTGGGAGCAGAGGGAAAGTGTGCAAGTTGCTTAAATCCATTTATGGATTAAAGCAGGCATCGCGGAGCTGGAACATTTGTTTTGATGAGGCAATCAAGGAATTTGATTTCATCAAGAATGAAGATTAACCTTGTGTCTATAAGAAGATTGTAGGACGAACTGTCGTATTCCTAGTCTTGTACGTGGACGGCATTCTTTTGATAGGAAATGACATTCCTATGCTACTATCGGTCAAGCTATTTTTGTCACAACGGTTCTCCATGAAGGACCTGGGTGATGCCTCGTACATTCTGGGGATCAAGATCTATAGAGATAGATCCAAGAGACTACTGGGACTTTCGCAGTCCAGGTACATAGAGACCGTACTAAAGAGATTTAGTATGGAGGATTCCAAGCGCGGTAACATACCCGCATTGCACGGAATTACCCTCTCCAAGAAGATGTCTCCTAAGACTGACGAGGAGAGGGTTCGCATGAGCACTATACCCTACGCTTCGGCGGTAGGATCTATAATATATGTGATGCTATGTACAAGACCAGATGTAGCTTACGCGCTGAGCGCAGTAAGCCGGTATCAGTCAGACCCAGGTGAGGACCACTGGATAGCAGTGAAGAACATTCTCAAGTACCTGAGAAGGACTAAGGACATGTTCCTAGTTTACGGTAATGGAGACTTCAGGGTCGAGTCCTTTACCGATTCAAGCTTCCAGAGTGACAAAGATGACAGCAAGTCTGTTTCGGGTTTTGTGTTTACCCTCAACGGAGGGACAGTATGTTGGAGGAGTTCCAAACAGGATACCGCCGCAGACTCGACGATGGAGGCTGAATACATTGCTGCAAGCGATGCTGCAAAAGAGGCGGTCTGGATGAAGAAGTTCATTAGTGAACTTCAGGTGGTTCCGTCCATTGTTGACCCAATACCTTTGTATTGCGATAACAACGGGGCTATAGCTTTAGCGAAGGTACCAAGGTCCCATCAGAAATCCATGCACATCTTAAGGAGGTATCACCTGATCAGGGAGATCATTGATCGCCAGGAGATCGAGGTGCGGAGAGTGGACACAAAGGACAACACAGCGGACCCATTCACGAAGGCATTGCCCCAGACTCAGTTCGAGCGGCTGATCGAGATGATAGGTCTTCGATACGCCAGTACATGGCCTTAGTGCAAGTGGGAGATTGTTAGTGTATATGCCCTAGAGGCCATTACTGTATCATACTAGTATGTATATTACTTAATGGAAGCTTGGGATATTCACAGTTGTACAGACAATCTTGCTCAATATAGTAGTATGCTACTTGGTTTGTCTCTGCTTTAATGTGTACATGTGTGTTTCTTTATTATATCACCTATACGCATTAGTAGACCCCTTAGGATCTTTGCTTGATTACCGGCGTTGTGATGGCGATCACACTCGTGGGGGCTGGGTAATCCACAAGCACATCCTTATACACGTCCCTAGTCGTAGGATTATCGAGATATGGCATCGATACTCCGGAGTAGACTAGCGTATGCGCTTCTCATCCCAGCACGGGAGACGGTCTGTGCCACAGCCGTCAGTATATCGTACTTAAGATAGTATGCGGGTGCTCGTTAGGTTACGAGTACACTGGACAGGACTCGTTGGGAACTGATGGTTGGTATTATACCTATCGTCAGTTATCAGTTCCCAGGTGACATGCGTACAGCTTAGTCCGCTGACTTGACACTGTCACTTCGCCTCGAGTGTGTTCCCACTGTTCTTTGATTACTACCCTACCATGGCTCTACTGAGTCGTGCAAACAGGTAGTAGTTGGGTGCAGTCCCGAAGCACTTGGAGGCAGTGACGGTTAGACAGGATTCGTCTCTCCTGGTATTAGGGGTTGACATCGCGCTGTGTCTAGGAGAGCCATTACACAGTAGTCCCTGGCCAGGGCAAGCGAGATATACTGGTAGGTTTCCAATGTTATCTCAGGGTGTTCTGGGCTTCACTCCGACACGACTTGTACCGCTATTATGGGACTGACGTTTACCGCCCCCATAGGACCGCCATGCGATGTATCAGATGAACAGACCGGACTGTACGGAGATTGTCACATACAGGCTCGGTAGGAGTTCGGATGGGTTTACCTCATCGGCCTTCTTATCGGCATCTACCTGGGGACCGTTACGTACAGCTAGTGCTGCTTGCGGTCTGTGGTTAAACCCACTGCCAGCGTAGTGTCGAGTCTTTAGAGTCCCACACAGAGAGTTTCCCTGCACTGAGCGAAACGTGTAGAGGCCGTATGGTTTTACGGCAGGGCTGCGATCACCTACGTACACTTGTGTGCGTGTGGTGTTCGGGCAGGAAATACCAGTGGGCATTGGTTTAATCCGGATCCTAGTATTGCACGGATGGATTTGTTTTTCTCTTCTGTGCATCTGCATTCTATGGAATGCGGATGCAGGTGTGTATGCACAATTTTCCGGAGCGATGATGGAGGAGGTGACTCATCAGGGATTTGGCAGTTGGTTCGGCCAAAACCGTTATGTGGCTGGCTCATTAGGGTTTTGACAGTTGATTTGGTCAAAACCATTTTGAGGCGGACTCATTAGGGTTTTGATAGTTCGTTTGTTCAAAACCATTATGATCCGCGGACATCATTTACTAATCCTTTTAGTGATAATTTTATGATGGCTAATTGTATTGACCATTTGACCCCATTGACCTCTCTTGACTTTGTTGACAGGTTGACCGTGTTGACCATTGACCTTCAAGAGAGGTCTACACTCTTCTTTTCTTTTTCTTTTTCTTTTTTGATTATAATAATGGTCATTTCAATATAGCCATCAAACTTTATCTTGATAGGATTGGTAATGATGGTTTAGTGCATTATTGAACCATGGTTCATTTTCTTTAGCTCATAATTCATTCTCATTTCTCTCTCTTGCTCTTTCTCATGAGAAGAGAAGAAATGTTCCATGGTTGCTAGCTCCTCCTTCTTCCTCCTCTTGATTCATCTTTTGATCTCATGTGTTGAGAGATAAAGATCCCACAAAGACAAAACCATCCCTTTACCACTTCTACATAACCTAGGGCTTCTAGACAAGCAATCTCTTTGCCCTAGTTACCTTGGCTCGAGGTGGAGCTCGGTGTACATCTCTCGGGTGGATCGTCTTCGACTCAAGGAGGCCGCGGAGGTGACCAAAGTCCGGATCAACCCTTGGAGAAAGTAAGGAGAAGAACAACAAGGAGAGAAGGAGTTCAAGTTGAGGTATAACCCCTAACCGAGTAGATAAATCTCTAGTTAGGATGCTTGTGTGTTGTTTAGCAAAGATCCGGCTTTTACGGTCCATGTTACCAAGTTTAGAAAATTTTTTTTGTTTTACCGTTTCCGCAACCCCGAAAGTACCGGGAGAGGTAACGTAGACCTAACATAGAGATCATTACCTACTCCCACAAGCTCAAAGATTCGAGCTTTCCACGCTCCAAGGCATCTAAGAGGCAAATAAGGTTTATGAAGTGATTTGGTGATGTTTTGTGAAGATTAGTGAAGGTTTTGTGATGAAATGGGCAAGTGTTCAGTGGAGAGTTGAGGAATGAAGGGAGATAATGATAAAGTGGTGAAGTGAGTGATAATGAGAGATGGTGTGATGAAAAGAGAGAGAGATGTGAGTGTAGGGTGAGAGGGTAAGTGCACCATGCATTAATTCACTCATTAATGCAAGCATGGCTCTCATGACTCACTATTGCCACCTCTTCCCAAATCCAAAACAAAGCAAGGAAACATCTTCTCACCACAAAAATCAATGGTTTAGGGTTAAGCAAGGATAGGATTAGCTTAAGGTTGTCATGGTTACAAAACACGATTAACACAAACACATCCTCACATTAACATACACATGTATGTGCAAGCCATAACAAATAATAATAAATTATTAATTAAATGTTATAAAATGTGAGGAAACCGAATTGGTAAACTTTTTACAGAAAACACGCATTATCATCTAATTAACACTAATCGAAATCTATTGTGTTACAATCTCACCCTTATAGAAATTCGTCCCCGAATTTAAAATTCGTCCCCGAATTTAAAATTCTTACTAAGGGTACCTTGAAAGAGATGAGTGCAAAACTCCCAAATCTCGCTCGCAGCCTCCCAAGTGATCTTCTCATGTAACGTTTCAAAATAATAAAATATTATTTTTTGGGAATTTTTATAATTTAATATTATTTTAATGAATATTTTAATTTTCCGGTATAGTTAAATACAAATAAATGGGGGGAAATTATGGAAAATTCTAAAATGGGGTATTTATTGGAATTATACCATTTTTAAGTTTTTGTGATCATTTATATGCTAATTTAGTGCTAATCGCGATTAAAAATCGCTAATCGGATTTTTAGCATTTTTGTGCAAAAATGCGCACATATCATTTTCTACACTTGTGTTACATTTTGTTACCATGGCTTTGCTTTGGGTTTACTATTTGAGTGAGAAGGTTTTAGAAAAAGAAAAGTAAAGAATTTGAATTAGAATAATGGGGTAGTAGGTGGGTGAGAGAGAGAGTGAGGTGAGGAGTCTCTTGACTTAGTCTCCCTTACATTTTCTCCTTCATTTTCTCTCCCTCTCCTCTCCCTCTTCTGCTCTGCAGCTCCCCCTCTTTCTCCCCCTCTTCAAGCCCCAAATCACCATGAAAAGAACACCAAAACACCACTCTCATTTTATTGAAAGTGTGCACGAGCTCAAGATCAACACATTGGACCAAGGAAGCATGGATTTTGGCCACTATGGGCAACTCAAGAATTTTCTTGAGTTGCCAAATGAGCTAATTACTGAACCATTAGTTGAGTTTTAGCATTACTTATACCCCATGTTTAGTTTAGAACCGATATTATGTGTTTTGGTGGACTTAAGGAAAACCTAGTTAGGGTTTAGTGTGGATCTGAAATCAAAAGTGGAATTGAGGCTTGTGATGACCTTAGAACTCCTGGGGTGATATTATTTTGGACCCAAACCTGAACTACAAACCAGAATACGGATTTACCGAATCGATATCGGGGAAAACTGTAAATCTGGGAGTGTATTTTGTAATCTGCTATCACCCGAGACATCCTAAAATAAATTTGGTTGGACAGTGAGATGTGCAGGCACCCTAGGACCACCACACAAAACCCCAGCCACCAACTCCTTCTTCAGGCCGCAGATTTATCCTGTTTGGTGGCAAATTGCGGCCTGGACCCCACCATTTTGCCTCGATCTGGTTCTGTATCTCCTACATATATAGATTAGACCCCTGGCATGTATAGATTTGTCCAATTTGACCTCGGGTGAAATCTAGAGCCTATTTCCTTAGTTGTTGTTTTGGATTCGTGTTTCCGTATTCCGTATTTCTAATTCTGAATTTGCGTATTGTGTTTTACCTCGCCTACTTGGCGTTTATACGACGATATCGAGGGTTGTTGATGGTTTTGGAAGGCGTTGTCCATAGGTTCTAACCTATAGACCATAGCGTATCGTTTTGGGGTTTCGTATGCCGTTTAGTTTTGAATTGGTTTTGATACGCATTTGCGATACGTTAATGTGTAGGTACCCCATGAAGACTTCGGGACGACAAGCAAAAGCGTGGTGACGTCGACAGATAAAGACGCAAAGTGAGTAGATTATATCTACGGGGGAAGTCGGGTGGATGGCGTATAGCACCCCCGCAGTCCGTGGTGATGTATACGAATACATATACACACGTATATTTATTATGTGTTGTTTAAGATTATTGATGGTAATAATGGAATTATTGATGATAAGGATGTATTGGTTTAGTATAGTGCGAAGCCCTAGAGTAGTGGTTGCACCCCCACATACACGTACACATATACTTGCATACATTCTTTATTTTACCTGTGTGCACATGGAGGTATGTGTATCTACACATGGGTATGGGACTATGTGTTCATATACGGGATTTGAGGATGATACGTGGGATTGAGATGAGTCGATGAGGTTTGATTGAAGCCGTGAGATTCGGCGATATGACAGAGTTCGTATTCGATACGACATGATGACTTAGCGTGTCCTTTGACGAAGTGTTTCATACTCATGCATGCATATATATTGATGATGTCGTTTGTACTAGGCTTAGGTCAGTACCCCAGATTTGGGATGCCATACGCCGATTTACCGTACGAGCTTTGTATTGATGTTAGATCCGCACTCATGACTCGAGAATGTTATATGATATACTGTATCGTACGTGATACTATTGAGGCAGGATCACCGACTATTGTATATATATGTATATATTGACTCAGATTTAGGTGGTTTTCATACCCCTCCCGATTGACTTGATTGTTGTGTTCGTAATTCGCATAATAGGCGTTAGACTAGACCCGAGTCATACCTATTTCAAAACTAACGAATCGGGATATTTTAAAGATAGGCAAAGGGATTTTACGGATATTTTCAAACGACACATCTTTTCTTAAAAACCGTAGCCCTTAATTTACCAAAAACCCTGATTCGTCTTATTTCAAATGGCAAAGCTGCATGATATATTTATTGAGGTAGATTCTTCACTGTAGCGTTGATTATTTGATTCCGCATATTAATGCTATTTGTATTGCATTGCTTGTGTTTATTGATATATTACAATCATGCTGCTAGGACACCAGCACCATTACCGATGATGCGTATGTACCACATACACTTACTTGCCGGCTCACACACATCTTCATCGGTAATTGCCATGTCACTACACAGTAGTATTATTGCATCAGGATATGACCCTTGTATGTGCATACTATTATTCCATGCTGCATGATATACCGTTATACTTGCACTTCATTTATATGTCATATATATCATGCTTTCTGATTATGCGCATTGAGATATGTTGTTTCCATGGTATTTCTGGATTTGGGAACCGCGGGTATTTCAAAAGAGAATATGTAATCGTTTTAAAAACCCGGTTACCCTTGATATGATATTTCAGTGCGTCCACCATGTGTTTTCTCGGTGCTGAGAGCGACATATGAAACCCGATTCGAGAAGGCGGATGAGGCCGATTGCGGGTACAAGGTGGACCCGGTATGGTACCCCGGGACGAGAACGGATTCACTGTGTAGTAGACGGTGAGCCTGGCAGAGGGACCACTACCTACCGGTGATTGGTTGGACCTGGCGGTTATCCGGAGGATACCGACCAGAGTCGATAGATGGATATGGGCGTACTGCTGGGGCCGAGGGCCGATTCCGCAGATAGAGCCCGTGGGCTGATCCGGACTGACGGAGCCTGATATATGAGGATTTACGTGCCGATGATGGGCACGGCTTTCATGATGTTTTCGAGTGTCGATGCTGGGCACTCCGGTTCCATGATTTTGACGTGTCGCGAGGGACACAGATGGTTTATATCCTCATATTTTTTCCATGCATATACTTTATGATATTTACATGCATGATTCTTATTGTCATTAGGTGACGAGTGGATGGGGTCCACGTACATGCAGATTGATTACATTGATCATATCTCACATTTACGATATGCTATTACCTGAGGCACTGGCACGAGCACTTGGCATTACACTCATGTATGGAGATTACATTGCCACTTTAGCATGCTTCAGACTTATTCATATTGAGGTTCATTTATATCTGATCGTATTGACCTAGGATGGGTCATACATTCGATCTTTGCTTGTAGATATTTTCTATTCACGAGTTGTCAATTCACCCCCATTGTGCCACAGTTCTTGCAGGTTTTTTCCGTACAGATTCCATAGCGGCATTTCTGGCACAGTACTTCTATATGGGTGACTTGCTTTGGTAGGTGGGTTCTTTTTTATCAGAACCGCCATTGTACATTATTATTCATTGTATCTAGAAATTCCATCAAACAAAACTTGTATATTGTTTCAGACTTAGAAAACAGTGATGTATTATCTCGACCTTAGAGTCGCGCTTGTAGTATTATGGTTTTCTGGCTGTTTTGAGTTTCTTTCTAAGTTTCGATCCTCGCCCTTAGGCGTTGTATATTATATTGCTTGCGTGGTTGTGACCGTCGATTGACGAAGAGCTAGCTCCCGCTTAGGGATGCATTTTTCCTTGCATATATATATATTACTATTGTTGTACCCCATTCGGGGCCAGTTTTTACAAAGGAAAATCTGCCGAAATTTTCAGGAAAGATTACACATTTTAAAAATGCATATTCGGCTTGTTATTTAAAAACTTTGATTTTCAAGACATGTTTTCTTTACTTCTTAAAACCAGTTTTCCTTATTTACTCCTCAAAATGGTTTTATATTTCTGGGCTTTTGGCTTACTTCGATCAAATGGGGTCCTATAGACATCATATGGTTCAAGGGCCAGTCACGTGATCTTTCGGGTCGTGACAAAGTTGGTATCAGAGCGCTAGGTTAAACTTGGTTCAAGTCTAAGTTTGACTATGTGGAGCCTAGGGCGTTTATATATATACGGAACTTAGGTTTGACCTTACGGAACTTAGACTTAGTCGAGGGGGTATTATACTCGAACTTTCGTTGCATAGGATGACCCTTGGTTGATGGAGTAGGTAGCTTGAGTAGAGGGATGTACCGTACGTATGTTCCGCGGCATACTTACGACACGCCACTCTGCTTATGAAACCTTAGGATGTACATTTCCTAGAACAGTATTATATTCATTCCTATGATCTATCCTCATCGATTCTGGTTATGATTTTGCTGCCACGATTGCACGGGCAGAGCGAGCTACGGCTCGAGTTGCGTCAGCATGAGCTCGTCGTGGACGAGGATTGACCAGGGTGTGATTCCAGAGACATACGATTGCATATAGAGGCGTCGTCTTATTGTGTTTTCGCGCCATGAGCGTTTGACTGATCGCTTTTACGAGATTCTCGGGCGTACCGATCGGTACCAGAGGATTGAGCCACTGATAGAGGCCAGCCAGGATGTGATGACCATTGATATATCGCTTATTCATGATGATTGAGGCACTGTTCAGCGTACCGACGAATGAGCCAATTGTTGCTGCAAATGACGAGATATTGCCCCAGATGTTGGAGCTACTGCAGCTTGAACATATACTTAGAGATATGACGGTGAGTCGCTAGTCACCGAGGATGAATGATTAGGACATGTGGTTCGTTCGCTTACCCCGATACGAGGTCATCAGGTAGATTGATACCCTCTAGAGACGACTTCACGCAAATTCGTTGAGAGTCGATTGAGACAATCGAATGTCAGGAACCTATTTTCCAAGATTAAAGTATTCGGAAAGACATGCAAGCGATTCTATAGACCCTCTAGAAGAATGAAACCCTAACTCGACATAATGACCGTGTGAAAGCCTTTGAACCTTATGGTTTGCGGCAGTTCCGCGGCGCCATTAGTGAGTCTTGGGTTTGCCCTTCTACGGCTGGACCACCAATGCTGTGGTATGTACTCGATACTATTAAACTATACCCAAGGTGTTGAGCTCTTGGGGGATTATGAGGTTCTGACGAGTCGATCGGATGGTTCGACATCTTTTGGATATTGTGATGGGACACTGCTTGGGAGACTCCAGATACGAGTATAGCCATTGGAGCGTAGTCCATGCAGCCACGAGTAGACGAGTCCGAATCAGTCGACATTGGAGAAAGTGGAGTAAATAGTTCGCACGAGATTTCGACGAGATGACGTACCACTCCGCTGACATCAGAGATGCGATATGCACGCTGAGGACGTGTTTGGCTAGATATCTTCTACTGAGTGATGAAGATACCGAGTTCGTGATTTCAAGTCCGTGTGAGAGACTTCGGATGGACCGTAGCCGAGAACATTGCAGTGCGCAGATAGAGACGTGACGTCGAAGTGGACGACGATACAGACAAGCGGGATGAGAAGTACGTGCGAGACGCCGCTGAGCTGTTGTTACTCCCCGTTAAGATTAAAGATCGGATATGTCTACAGAAGCGTTGGGACGCGACCAGCTCCCGAGGAGATGCTGTGCCGAGGACGCGAATGTCCAGAGAGCGAGAAAGGATTGTGTAAGAGTGCCAGCCTCCGTACAGTTCGGCGTAGGCGAGATTGGAAGAGACCTTGAGCAGGATTCCTTCCAGGACACTGCTGCAATAAGATTTGCACCAGGAGCATATGTGTGATGTGCATTCAGAGGACTAGAGGTCGGCGCCAGAGATGTACTGCCTTACGAGTAGTCGTGAGGATTGACCGAGAGATGACCAGAGAAGTGCCAGAACGGAATTGTTTCCGTTAGCACACCTGACAGAGCCGATGAGCCGATGGATTGCGGGATTGGTAATTCATAGGGAAGATAAGGAACCAGAGGCAGAGAACGCCAGCCGCGAGCAAAAGGCAAGTAGATATCTTGCGCCGCTAGCATTGGATGTACCGACACCTTCTCGACTTCGAAGGAGGATATACCGACGGCGGTATTTATGATTTGTGATTTTGTGCATAGTTATTACGCTTGAGGTATTGATGGTGATTTCATGCCTATAGTATGCCTGTGATTTGATTTATGCTTCCAACATCGTTTTCATGCACTTTTAGTGTTTTGAGTTGATTTGTGCATGCTGATGCACATGGTTGTGAGCTAATACACCGCAGTATACCTGATTTGGATTGAGCCGTATTGTATACCGTCGACTTCGATTCTGATTTTGATGATTGATTCATGATTTCGTGCATGATGGATGCACCGATTTGGATTTTCGCGCGTGTTGGGCGCATGTTTTGATATACGATTTAGGTGCACACCAGATGCACCAAATCGGGATTCTTCATGCATGTCAGATGCACCTGATTTTGCTGTCAGGCACACACGTTGCCTATGACAGATGCTTCGTGCACACCCGTTGCACCTAGATGTTGTTTCTGTGCACATGTATGGCACATACATGGATTTTGATTTCGTGCGCACCAGACGCATAGGGTATTCCTATATATATTTTGGGATTGATTTTATGGAGCAGTACGTTTTATAATATTTGCTATGTGTTTTCGGACTGAGCAGGACAAGTCAGAGGACAGTACCTGGATATATTTGGCATGCATTTACTTCAGCTATTTACATGTATAGATTCGATATTTACATGTATAGTTCTGATTTATATCGAATTTGGTTTTGTATTGTATTTGACATATGTGTCTTTATCATGACTCTGATGATTGCGGGATGCTTGACGGAGTTTCGATTTTGAGCTATCTACTCATTACTCATGCGCATGCATTGCGCTATGATGCGTTTTGTGTATTGATGATTTTGGAGCCCCGACGATTAGGACTTTGTATCGAAATGTTTTAGCACTTTGGGGTTTAAATTTAAATTCTGGGACCGAATTTATTTAAGGGGGTAGATTGTAACGTTTCAAAATAATAAAATATTATTTTTGGGAATTTTTATAATTTAATATTATTTTAATGAATATTTTAATATTCCGGTATAGTTAAATACAAATAAATGGGGAAAAATTATGGAAAATTCTAAAATGGGGGTATTTATTGGAATTATGCTATTTTAAAGTTTTTGTGATCATTTATATGCTAATTTAGTGCTAACCGCGATTAAAAATCGATAATCGGATTTTTAGCATTTTTGTGCAAAAATGTGCACATATCATTTTCTATACTTGTGTTACATTTTGTTACCATGGCTTTGCTTTGGGTTTACTATTTGAGTGAGAATGTTTTAGAAAAAGAACAGAATTTGAATTAGAATAATGGGGTAGTAGGTGGGTGAGAGAGAGAGTGAGGTGAGGGGTCTTTTGACTTAGTCTCCCTTTCATTTTCTCCTTCATTTTCTCTCCCTCTCCTCTCCCTCTTCTGCTACTGCAGCTCCCCCTCTTCAAGGCGCAAATCATCATGAAAACAACACTAAAACACCACTCTCATTTCATTAAAAGTGTGCACGAGCTCAAGATCTACACATTGGACGAAGGAAGTAAGGATTTTGGCCACTAGGGGCAACTCAAGAATTTTCTTGAGTTGCCAAATAAGCTAATTACTGAACCATTAGTTGAGTTTTAGCATTACTTATACCCCATATTTAGTTTAGAACCGATATTATGTGTTTTGGTGGACTTAAGGAAAACCTAGTTAGGGTTTAGGGTGGATCTGAAATTAAAAGTGGAATTGAGGCTTGTGATGACCTTAGAACTCCTGGGGTGATGTTATTTTGGACCCAAACCTGAACTAGAAACCAGAATACGGATTTACGGAATCGATATCGGGGAAAACTGTAAATCTGGGAGTGTATTTTGTAATCTGCTATCACCCGAGACATCCTAAAATAAATTTGGTTGGACAGTGAGATGTGCAGGCACCCTAGGACCACCACACAAAACCCCAGCCCCCAACTCCTTCTTCAGGCCGCAGATTTATCCTGTTTGGATGCAAATTATGGCCTGGACCCCACCATTTTGCCTCGTTCTGGTTCTGTAGCTCCTACATATATAGATTAGACCCCTGGCATGTATAGATTTGTCTAATTTGACCTAGGGTGAAATCTGGAGCCTATTTCCTTAGTTGTTGTTTTGGATTCGTGCTTCCGTATTCCGTATTTCTAATTCTGAATTTGCGTATGGTGTTTTACCTCGACTACTTGGCGCTTATACGATGATATCAGGGTTGTTGATGGTTTTGGAAGGCGTTGTCCATAGGTTCTAACCTATAGACCATAGCGTATCGTTTTGGGGTTTCGTATGCCGTTTAGTTTTGAATTGGTTTTGATACGCATTTGCGATACGTTAATGTGTAGGTACCCCATGAAGACTTCGGGACGACAAGCAAAAGCGTGGTGACGTCGACAGATAAAGACGCAAAGTGAGTAGATTATATCTACGGGGGAAGTCGGGTGGATGGCGTATAGCACCCCCGCAGTCCGTGGTGATGTATACGAATACGTATACACACGTATATTTATTATGTGTTGTTTAAGATTATTGATGGTAATAATGGAATTATTGATGATAAGGATGTATTGGTTTAGTATAGTGTGAAGCCCTAGAGTAGTGGTTGCACCCCCACATACACGTACATATATACTTGCATACATTCTTTATTTTACCTGTGTGCACATGGAGGTGTGTATATCTACACATGGGTATGTGACTATGTGTTCATATACGGGATTTGAGGATGATACGTGGGATTGAGATGAGTCGATGAGGTTTGATTGAGGCCGTGAGATTCGGCGATATGACAGAGTTCATATTCGATACGACATGATGACTTAGCGGGTCCTTTGACGAAGTGTTTCATACTCGTGCATGCATATATATTGATGATGTCGTTTGTACTAGGCTTAGGTCAGTACCCCAGATTTGGGATGTCGTACGACGATTTACCGTACGAGCTTTGTATTGATGTTAGATCCGCACTCATGACTCGAGAATGTTAAATGATATATTGTATCGTACGTGATACTATTGAGGCGGGATAACCGACTATTGTATATATATGTATATATTGACTCAGATTTAGGTGGTTTTCATACCTCTCCCGATTGACTTGATTGTTGGGTCCGTAGTTCGCATAGTAGGCGTTAGACTAGACCCGAGTCATACCTATTTCAAAACTAACGAATCGGGATATTTTAAAGATAGGCAAAAGGGATTCTACGGATATTTTCAAACGACGCATCTTTTCTTAAAAACCATAGCCCTTATTTTACCAAAAACCCTGATTCGTTTTATTTCAAATTGTAGGGTTCCTAGGCACACTAATGAGGTCTCACAAGGCATCAACCATGCCAATTTCAAATTTTTACGGTGCCGAGAAACCCTAATACGGATCGTTAACTAGAATTTTAGGCGAAAACTATAGCTAGTTAACATCTTAACTAAGAGTTGAACGAAAATACAACCTTTGTAGATTCGGTCCTCCACCTCCATAGCTCCGTGATGAAGTCCCCTCGCTGCGATCATCGGATCTCGGGCTCTAGCGTTGGCTTCATCGGAGAAATGGGCGGGCTAGGTCGTCGACTTCGATGCCGAAGATGATCTACGTCGAGGCAACACAAGATCAAGCTCCAACTTCACCAAGCCATGAAACTTGTGAAGAAAACACCCTATACTACTTGGCAAGTGGTAGAGGATGAAGAAATAGGAAGTGGGTTCACTTTAGAATTGGATTTCTCACTCTTTTGCTCAAGTTGCCATTGATGGAGGCAAGCTTTCTTCATTGTTGAAGATGAAGAAGAAGATGAAAGAATATGATATGTGTTTCTCAAAAAGAAAAATAATATGAATACTTATCATATCCTAACCTTGGTTAGGTGTAGAGAATGGACCATGGTTAGTTTTAATGGTTTAGGGTTAAGCATGATACAAAAATGGTCACTTAGTCAAAGCTTCATGAAGCTTCAACAACAAACAAAGAAAGCCACCATTTTCTCTTTTATCTTTTCCAAAATATATAAATAAATAAATAAGTAAGAAAAAGAAAACCCTAACCATTACACAACCATGGATTAATCGTTACACAAACTCAAGTTAGCATGTATCATCAAACATGATACAATCAAGTGCACACAAAAATATATCACATATACAATGTGCACATCAAGTGAGAAAATCCTTTTAAATGAACCTATATTAGTTAATGTAAAGTGATATATCAAATATATAATTATACATTAAATCATTAAATCAACACTTGACTTAATGATCCGGTCATATCACATATAACCGACTAATATCAATAGTAACAACTTATCGAATCAACACTTGATCCGATAACCCGGCTATATCGCATATAACCGATCAATGTCACAAGTCGCGAGAATCGAATACAGTATCACATACTGGTATTATTATCGGTCCCGCACATATCTCATATGCGCTCCTATTTCGTTTCGCTTGAGCCAGGAAACCTCTGTGTAGGACTCTAAAGACTCGTCAATACGCCGGCAGCAGGTGATGATCATATCAAACACCCACAAGCCGCAAGCGGTCTGCTAAACGTAACGGCCACCCGGGTATTGAGCGATCAGAAGATCGACGAGCAAGCCCGCTCACATTCCTGTGAATCTAACCAGTAACACTTACCGTATAGTCCGGTCTCGTCGTCTGATATGTCGCATATCTCGCCTAGGGGTGGTAAACGTCAGACCCCAATAGCTCGATAAGTCGTGTCGATATGAGGTCTATAACAGTTTGAGAAACTACTGGTAACACTTACCAGTATATCTAAGCAACCCTGGCCAGGGATTTCCGGTTATAGCCAATCGAACACAGCGCAACATCAACTCCCTATACCGGGAGAGACGAATCCCCTCCTATCGCTCGTTGCCTCCATGTGATTCGGGACTGTACCCAAAAACCACCGTTTTGCATGCCCTCTTGGACGTGGTAAGGTGGAAATCAAAGCCCAGTGGGAATCACACAAGACTCTATGACGATCTCGGGTCAACAGACTACTCTGTACCAGTGTCACCAGAGAACTGCCATCTGACGTAAGGTATAATACCATCTGGGAGTTCTCGGCGAGTCCGTACAGTGTACCCAGTCTCCACTGAGCACCCGTATATCATCTCTGATGTCAAACACCAATGGATATGGGATCATCCATCGCCCATCTGTATGGGTCGAGAAGGTACACGCTAGTCTACTCTGGTATATCGATGCACCGTCTCGATACACCTACGAGTAGGGACCTTGAAGGACGTACTTGTGGACTACTATGTCCCCACTAGTATGATCCACATCACAGTCCAGGTAGTCAAGTACACATCCTAAGGGCTTTACCATCATGTAACGGAGAGACAATCAGTGTACACGTTAAGGTAAAGATCAACCAGATAGCATACTATAATGTCGAGCAAGAAAGTCCTCCCTATATATGTCCAAGCATCCACTACAATATACATCCTATGTATAGTAATGGCCTCTAGGGCATACATATAACTAACAATCTCCCACTTGCACTAGGGCCATCTGATAGCAGTGGTTGTAGTATCTCATACTCAATCATCCCATAAAAGTCTCTCTCTGGGAAAAGGCCTTTGTGAGTGGATCCGCCGTGTTTTCCTCTGAGTCTACTCTCCTAACCTCGATCACCCTGGAGATCAACCATCTCCATGATCAGGTGATACTACCTTAGAATATGTCTGGATCACTGATGGGACGGCCGTTCCTTGGCATAAGCCACAACTCCATTGTCACACAATGGGAGGAACTAAGTTCATCTCATGAACTAATATACACCCAGACAGCCTCTTTGGTAGTATCTTAAGTAGCGATGTATCCAGCCTTAATCGTCTAGTATGTCACGGTATCTAGCTTGGAACTCTTCCAACATACCGTCCCTTTACTGAGGGTAAAGACAATGCCTGTGACTGACATTCAGTCGTTCTCATCACCCTGGAACACTTCCAGTGATTCTCCCCAGGATCATTTGATACCATCTCACTTCAACAAGTGAGAATCCTAACATCCATTTAGATTTATCTCATAGATCCAAAACCCAGGATTTAGTAGGTATCACTTTGATCCTTTGTAGAGAATCATTGTGATAAGCGGAGATTGATCGAGCGTAGCATAGGAAACTCCTTCCCTATCAAGAGTATGTCATCCACGTACTTTACGAGGATCACCACCATACTCCCTACTACCTTTTTTTATATACAAGGTTCATCTACCATTTTGATGAAGTCAAACTTTTTGACTACGACATCAAAACAGACATTCCAACTCCGCGATGCCTGCTTTATCCTATAAAGCAACTTGTACACGTTTCCGCTGCTCCCACTGTCTACGAAGACCTCTGGCTGTGTACTTATAGACGCACTCTTCTAAAACATCATTTAGAAAAGTAGTCATGGCACCCAACCGCCAGATATCGTAGTCATGGAATGTAGCCGTGGTAAGTAGGATTTGGATAGACTTAAGCATAGCCACTGGAAAAGGTTTCATCATTATCTACGCCTGGTCGATGACGAAAACCTTTAACAAGTCTAGCTTTGAAAGTCTCAACTTTTCCATGTACACCAAGTAATCTTCCCAAGATATACTTGCTCCTGATGGGGATTTAACCCTTCAGATAAAGCAACCAAAGTCCATACTTTGTTGGTGTATAAGGATTCCATCTCAGATCGATAAACATCCAGCCATTCTTACAGAGTCTCACTCCAGATGGCCAGCTCGAAACTAGTTGGGTCATCATCTCATGATGCATTCCTCACTCCCACTGTCATAGAGAAACCAAAGTATCTCTCAGGCGGGTGAGAAACCCTACTAGATCGGCAGAGAGGCTGAGGTTCGTTGGAATCTACTGAATCCTTTGGTTCTGTCAAATCATCAGCTGCAGTTTGTATAGATGGAACATTTCCAGTTCTACATAACAGACCTTGCCTCGAGCTTGTCCGGATTTTGCTTTTAGACATAGGCCGGACAACCCCAAATCTCAACTAACTTAAGATATGGGCTCTTCCCTTTCCATATCTCATATGGAGTGGTAGGCAACTGATTTGATTTGAACCCTATTCAATAGGTATGCAGCTACTCAAGTGCATAACTCCCAAAAGGAAAAAGGTAACTCAGTAGTACTCATCATAGAGCACACCATATCAAATAGGGTGTATCTGCTCCGCCCCGATATACCATCATGCTATGGTGTATACGGAGTAGTAATTCTGAGAGAGAATCTCATTCTCCTTTAGAAAAGTCCAAGAATTCCGTGCTCAAGTATTCTCCTCCTTGATCTCATCAAAGGACATAATACTTATATCCGTATTGGTTCTCTACTTCAAACTTATATTCTGTGAATATCTCAAAAGGTTCGAACTTGTGTTTCAACAGGAACATATGTCTGAATCTTGAGAGATCATCAGAGAATGCGATGAAGTACAAAGAACCGGTCTTGGCATGTGTAGACAGGGGACCTTTATACATCAACATGTATCATCCCAAGAGTTCACTAACTCTTTCTCTGTTTCCAATAAACAGAGCTGGTGTCATTATATTTTTGTGACATGACTGGCAAGTTTCACAAGATGGAAATTCAAACTGATTTAAATATGCATCTACATGTAACTTCAGCTAGTCGGGTCGCATTGATATGACCTAGTCTACAATGCCTCAAGAAGGATTCGTTCATTTCTGAACTCTTCCTCTTGTGTGTGTTCTGTATACTTAAAAACTGTAGTTTGATTTAGAACATCAATGCTTTTAGATAACGTTCCTGAACCGATCAACTTTTGATATAGGAAATGTTCAAAACATTATCCAACAATACAAAATTTTATCATTTCTTTACTAATAAAGAGACTGATATGATTTTGTATATCAGGTTCGGTATCTAATAACATTCGTTCAGAATCAATGTATTGAAAATACAGGGTGACGGTGACCAACAGACTTGGCTGCAACACTTGCCCCGTTTTCTGTCTCATGAAACTTATCACCCGTTCTTAGTTCTCTACCTATCTGTAGCCCTATGTAACAGATTACATATCTGGGATCCTGATGCGGTATCAAATACCCAGGACGTAGAGGATACATAGAAACAGTTCTTTATAACGAACACACCCGAAGATGATGCATCAACATGCACTTTCTTTGTTTGGGCGGCACGGGAAATCTGGTATTTCCCAATTTCCTGCTCTGTCTTATAACAATTATAAGCTGGAGTGGGACCAACGTTCCCCAGCTCAGTATAACAAGCGGGTTTGGTCAATAATCCGTTTTATTATCTTGATTAAGGCGTGATATGGTCGCTACCTGGAGAGAGAGAGAAGAAAACACTCAGCGTATGCTCTTGCAAGATTAGACTGGTTATATATTTTATCTAATCAGGATGTCTCCCACTGTTTTAATCAAATCTTCCTTCAAACCCTAAAAGGAAATACTAGCCGGGATTAATTACACACTACAAGTTCGCCAATCTTTCAGCCAGGCCAGTGTCGGTACTTTGAGGGAGGTGCCCCGTGCTTTCGCACGGACCTAATTAATGTAAACCTCGTTTTCCCAGAGGCGTAACCACGTTGACACCTTTCTAGACACCTACTTGATCGGCTAATTGTAATGTGTAAAACTCTCCCAGGAGTAACAATTACTCATAGCGGGTATCGGGATCCAACTATCTCATAGAAGGTATGCAATCTCATTTCAAATTTCAACACTTGAAATTCCCGATAATTTTGCCCCTAGCGTCCTATGACCTTGACGCAGGCCAACAAACCATAGTGCGCTAGTCAAGTTCAACCCGTCATTTCCTGATTGAATTAAACCCACCCGCACGACCCTTGACGCAGGCCAACAAAGTCGCACAACTACACTAATCCAATCTGCATCATATGCATAAGCAGATAAATACTAGTTAGCTACCGCACACTACGCCTTGACGCATGCCAACAAACGTAGCACGAATACTAACCACTACTTATCTGAAATGACGGAGGGCTACGACAGGTTTTTCTTAAAACCTATTTCGTAATGAACTTGATATCGTTGTAGGATCGAATGAATTTTAAAATGGAGTGTCTTTGAGGCTTTTCTAGTTTTGCTAAAGGAGTCACTCCCGATGAAGGGATCGTCGGTCCTTTCCTCGTCGAATGAGGTGCGGGATATATCATATATATCACTGTGCAAAGAAGAACTCTTAAAAGCAATCAAAAGACAAACTGAGGGTTGTAGCATCTGCCAGTTATTGCTAAAGGAGCCACTCCCGGTGAAGGGATCTCGGTCCTTTCTTTATCGAATAAGGTGCAGGATGTTCTACAAGGAACACCGCGATGCAAAGCAAGAACTGTAGCTACCTGTTTTATTTAGAAATTTGATTCCACAACAGCTTAGGTTTCTTTTACTTTCATTAATCATATTAATGAAGTCCCATCATTTAAGTACCTAAACATCACAGAAAAATACGACGTACACTTATGCCATCCGCATTCGCCTCGATGTCCCCTCGTGCACCGTTAGGTTAGGTAACTAACGGCAGAGCAGGGCAGGGCTAGCGCGGGTGTAAAATATAAGTAACTCCTATATAATATATCATATATACTATATAAAGTATCCATCACAGAACATATCACATGATCACATCACAGATATCACAGCAGAAAGTATCATATGAAATATTGGATATACTAGGACGTCCGTGTTTTCAATACGAGCCAGTATAAAACACGGATTCCACGGTCGTGATGAACAGCCAATCCCACACCCCTAGACCCCTACGAGAGCGGCAAGCAACCCTACCAATTCTAGGGTTAGGAGACCCGGACTCGACTCCTCGAGTTGGTCTCCCACTGGACCCCAGAACCCGGTTACTTGTGCCCTCCTCCTTGGGTCTATACTAGTGCGGAAAAGTAAATAATATACAAAGGGTGACATCTTCCGCAACCTGGAAGTGCCCCAATAAAAGAATTTACATACAAGTTTTTACATGAATGAAAATGAAAAACACTCATCTCACAAAAAACCCCCGGCTATTCAAACACGACGATCCAATATAACATATCCAGCAACTCATAACATCACATGTCATCAACGTAAGTAAATATGCACATCCCAATTGTCGTTGACATATAGCAACGAAACCGGCGATATCACATATTACACTTACGGTCACAGAAAAGAAAGTGTAAAACTACAACAGTTGGAATCCGCAATCTTCTCAGACATCGCATGCCTGACCAAATGAATTTCTTAGACATCGCATGCCTAACAATTATAAACCACGCATTTTAGTCTCATTATTGAAAACACTTTTCAATATCATGTCGGGTAATTCAACAGGATTCCCGACATTTTGATCGAATGCTCATCGCAAACTTTAGTAGGCGACTGCACCCCCGATACCGTCGACGAAGTGCACCAAGGCGGAACACCGCTACCGCGAGCACCCAAACGGATGCTTTCGGCGACGGGGTTCTCCTACAGTCACTTAGTCGGGGCTATGGGGTGAGGCTGTCTATTAAGTTTACCCGGCGAGTATCCGCGTACGCTACGTGATTGCGACGGACTTTTGATCTCATCAAAATTCCGTAGCAACCGATCAAGTGAGACTAAACTGCTATGTTTATAACATTCATTCAGTTATCTCATAACTATTTGTGAATTCCAAGTATTGTATCACATTCCAGATAAATAGAAAATGTTAAACTTTCCGATCGAACAATCGAACACCCAAGTTTTCCCGATACAGCTCAACACATGAAATAAGTCTAAAAACATTCAGTTCATGCCTCAGCACCAACGGTCCAGCCGTAGAAGGGTCAAGCCAACGCCTCACATGTGGCACGCCGTACTGCCCCAAACCCGAAGGTTCAAAGGGCAGTTCAAGACGGTCACATAATCGAGTTAAGGTTTGTTGTCTTCTAGAGGGACCATCGCGTTACTTGCACTACTCAGAACGTCTTTAAACCACGGAAAAATCCAACACTTGGAAATTTCCCGACAGGGAAAAAATTGGGTATTTATATCCGGTCGAACTTTTTAACATATTCAAAAATTATCCGGAAAACACATAGACAAAATTAGAAAATCCGATCGAATAATCGAATCCCCAAAACAACCCCAGAAAAACTCAACTGTTGAGTAAAAATTAAAAATTTCCAGAAGACTCAGAACTTCAAGACAAGAATTACTGTGCAAGCCACGTGGTCTAACTCACCAAAATGGCCGCAGAACCGCCGTGAAACCCAGGGTTAGGCCGCGGTTCCGCGGCGCTTTGGTCGAGTTAGCATCACGTGCTTCACAGTAACTCATATAATTCCCTGCTGAATTTTTTGGCAATTTTTAATTCACAAAAATCCAAATTTTCAGAAAATTTTCAGAGAGCAATTTGAGTTAGGGTTTCGATGTTCATTCGGATTTCAAACGTCGTCTACGCATCGCCTAAGGCTCTAGCTAGGCTCTGATACCACTGTTGGTTAGGCAGCCATTTTATCCAATAGGGTTGCCATGGCACCAACGGGTCCCTCAACCGCTACTTTGTACGCATGCCTCCTCGCGAGGACTACAACCCGCCGGAACACCTTCCGGTCTCGGGACACCCTGAGGGTAAGAGCCTATGCTTCGCCACACTGTCACACAGTGAGTGTTAGTGTATATGCCCTAGAGGCCATTACTGTATCATACTAGTTTGTATATTACTTGATGGAAGCTTGGGATATTCACCTTGTATAAACAATCTTGCTCAATATAGTAGTATGCTACTTAGTTTGTCTCTACTTCAATGTGTACTTGTGTTTATTTTAGTATATCACTTATACGCATTAGTGGAGCCCTTAGGATCTTTGCTTGATTACCAGCGTTGTGATGGCAGTCACACTAGTGGGGGCTGGGTAATCTATAAGCACATCCTTATACAGGTCCCTAGTCGCAGGACTATCGAGACAGGGCATCGATACTCCGGAGTAGACTAGCGTATGCGCTTCTCATCCCAGTGTGGGAGATGGTCTGTCCCACAGCCATTAGTACGTCGTACTGGAGATAGTATACGGGTGCTCGTTGGGTTACGAGTACACTGGACAGGACTCGTCGGGAACTGACAGGTTGGTATTATACCTATCGTCAGTTATCAGTTCCCAGGTGACATGAGTACAGCTTAGTCCGCTGACTTGACACTGGCACTTCGCCTCAAGTGTGTTCCCACTGCACTTTGATCACTACCCTACCACGGCTCAAAGGAGTCATGCAAACAGGTGGTGGTTGGGTGCAGTCCCGAAGCACTTGGAGGCAGTGACGGTTAGACAGGATTCGTCTCTCCCGGTATTGGGGGTTGACATCGCGCTGTGTCTAGGAGAGCCATTACACGAGTAGTCCCTGGCCAGGGCAAGCGAGATATACTGGTAGGTTCCAGTGTTATCTCAGGGTGTTTTGGGCTTCACTCCGACACGACTTGTACCGCTATTGGGGGACTGACGTTTTACCGCCCCCTAGGCCCGACATGCGATGTATCAGACGAACAGACCGGACTGTACGGAGACTGTCACATTCAGACTCAGTAGGAGTACCGATGGGGTTTCACCTCGTCAGCCTTCTTGTCGACATCTACCTGGGGACCGTTACGCACAGCTAGTGCCGCTTGCGGTCTGTGGTTAAACCCACTGCCAGCGTAGTGTCGAGTCTTTAGAGTCCCACACAGAGGGTATTCGCCTCTGGGCAAAACAGAGTAGAGGTCGCATGGTTTTGCGACAGGGTTCGTTCTCATCCGCGCACTTGTGCACGTTTGGAGTCCGGACGGATATTACTGGCTGGCTCTGGTTTGAGTCAGATACCGGTATATTTTTTGGGGTTGCTTTTATCTCTCAGTATTCATGTTCCTCGGAACAAGGATGCAGGTGTGTATGCACAGCTTTTGAGGAAGAGGAGGAGGACTTTCATTAGGGTTTCGGAACGGGTGCGTATGCACAGTTGACAGTCGTCTTTTTCCAAACCCTAATGAATTTATATTATATCAATTAATAATAGATAATAAAATGAAATTGTGTCATGGTTGGTTTTTGTTGACTTGTTGACCATGGTTGACTTGTTGACCATGGTTGAACTTTTGACCATCATCATTACAAAAGAAAGATGCTCTTTGATTCTAGCAAATTCATTTAATGTTTGAAATGATAATGGTCATTCTAAAACTTTCCATCAACCTTTTTCATTTTCATTATTATTATTATTTGATAATTTCTTTTGCTTTATGTTATGGTTGCAAAAGAAAAGAGCTCATTCTATCATATTGATTCTCTCTCTTCACTTCATCTTCTTCTTCCTCTAGCTAAAGAGAACCCTTCTCATGTGTTGAGAATCCTTCTCTTTAAAAAGAAAAGCACCCCTTAGACACTCTCTACTCATTCTAGGTTCAAGGTTTAGCAAGCCGGAAACCCTAGTTCACTCAAAGCACGAGGAAGAGCCCAAAGGTTGAACTCTCGAGGTGGATCCATCTTCGACGGAAGAAGGCGACAAGAAGAGAACCATCAATCTCTACAAAGTTTGAAGAAGAAGGAGTTCAAGTTTAGGTATAACCATCTTCATCCGAGTAGCTAACTCTCTTTAGCAAAGTATGCTAGTTTTAGTTTAGTTAAAGATCCCGATTTTGCTTAGTCCATGTTGCCTCTTGCGCTTAAAATTTGTTTTTTATACCGTTTCCGCCTCCCCGTAAGAACCGGGGGTCGCAACGTGGACTTACAGTGGTATCAGAGACTAACTAAACTTAAACTAGCTTGGTAGTGAAGTGTAACGAAGTTCGGAACCGAAAAAATCCAAAAACCAAACTTTTTCAAAATCCAAGTTTCTGTTAAAATTTTTTCTGGTCAAAACAAGATTTGTTATACACCTAAATTCGGCTCAGGGTTTTGTGTGAACACCCAAGAAAAATGATCCTCTAATTCGTTCAAACCGCCGAGGATCCGCCGCCTCACCTATTCATTGAGCCGCGGATCCGCCGCCGTTTGTCGTCTTCTGTGCATCGTTTTTCGTGCAGTGTGTGTCTGTGTTGGTTTTGGGATTTTTAAAATATGTTATATGTGCCCAGATTCTACAGAATAGAAATTTACTTTTGGGGGCCTATAATTCCGTATTTTTTCCGAACTTCACTACACTTTGACTATGATGGTTATATCTGTGTTGTTTGCATGTATTGAACGTCGGCTAATCGCTATAAGTCGATTGGTCGGGGTTATACATGATCTGTGTTTGATATTGGAATGTGTATATGAATGTGTTGGACTGTCGCGGGTGAATAGCCGGGGTGGATGTGAGATGAGCTCTTGTTTTTCTTTCATTCATTGTAAATGTAAATTGATGTAATAATTATTATTTGTTTGGCCGCACAACCGGGTCGGGGTTGTAGCCGTCATTGTATAATTCTTTTTACTGTTTTTGCTCCTAGGATAGACCCATGGAGGGGTGCACAAACTGCCGAGTACTTGGCGGGTAGTTTGCCGCACCCGTAGGGGTCTTGGGTGGGGTATTTGGCTATTCACCGCGACCGTGTAATCCGCTTTTCGTTGCAGGCTCGAAAGGATTGCGGATTGCTAGTATATCCAATGTATTCATCTGTGATCTGTAATGTCTATCATTGCTTTCTATTTAGACGTTGCTTATGTTTTACAGCCGCGCTAGCCCAGCCCCCGCTCTGTCGTTAGTTAAGTAACCTAACGGGTGATGACGGGGCCCCGTGGCGAATGCATATGGCATAAGCGTACGTCATATTTTGGTTGTTTTCTGCAATGGTAGGATTAAATGATGGGACGCATTAAAAGTACTAATGCAAGAATATCACGCATTAAAATAACTAATGCAAGATAATAAACCAAGCTAAAGTCGTTGGAACACTTTCGAAAAACCACTCGGTTCTTTTCAAAACTAACTTTTAAATGCGGAGATTGAGCCACTCCTTCTAAAAGCTATCTCGTTCCATCGATTAAATCAAGTTCACTACGTTCACGGTTTCGCCAAAACCATTCGTAGCCCTCCGTCGTTTCGTATGAATATTCAATAGTATTCAAGCTATGTTTGTTGACCTTCGTCAAGGCATAGAGTTTGGTAGCTGTTGGGTGTTCATATGTAGCATAGATAGATGCGTTGGTTTGGGACAGTCGTGTTGCCTTGTTGACCTTCGTCAAGGGTACATACGGGTGGGTTCAAATTAACCTGGATAATGACGGGCAGAACTTGACATGTGACTTATGATTTGTTGACCTTCGTCAAGGTCATAAGAGCATAGGGCAAAAATCAACATCGGGAGTTTCATAAGTACTGAAACTTGCTAGATTTGCATACCATCTGGAGTGTGGTGATTCTGGTAGGATTCCTTCAGTTTCGTCACGCGATGATATTTGGATCCCGATCCTACTGTGAGTATATGCTACTCCTCGGGAAATTTTTCACTAAACGATCAATGCTATAAACCTAGTAGGTGCCTAGAAATGTGTTAGCGGGGCTACGCCCCCAGGGAAAAGAGGTTATTTAATTAAGGAACTTCGCGAAAGCGTTGGAAAACCTCCCTTGAAGTACCGACACTGGCCTGGCTGAACGGTTAAGCAAGTATTGTACGGTGGGATTGATCCTGACTAATTCTTCCTTTATGGTTTGAGGAGGGATTCGAGAGACAGTGGGAGCCATCCTGTTTAGACAAATTAAAAACCATTCTAAACTTGCAAGAGCATCGTGCTAAAGTGTTTCTTCTTTCCCCCCTGGAGCGACCAAATCGAAATGACTGGACTTAAGTTGATTCTAGATAAAAACATATTGACAGGGCCAAACTACAAAGATTGGCTCAGGAATGTCAAGTTGGCAATCACTTACGACAAGCTGGGGTATCTTCTTACCACCAAAGCTCCCCCCGTCCCAGGTCCCACCTCCAGCGTCGCGGATAAGGAAATCCGTAAGACTTGGGAGATTGACAGCGCGAAGGCCAGGTGCCTCGTACTTGCCTCGATGGACAACGAACATCAGAGGAGGCACGAGAATATGGATTTGGAATCCATATTTCTTCATACAAAAGAACTGTATGGAGAGCAGTCTCGTATCGCAAGATACGAAGTATCGAAGAAGTTATTTTCGACAAAGTTGGCCGTCGGATCATCGGTAGCGGACCACGTGCTTAAGATGATTGGCTACACTGAGGAGCTCGCGGAACTTGGGACCACGTTGGACAGTGAACTCTATACGGATATAATTCTCCAGTCCCTTCCATCCACTTACGCCCAGTTCATACTGAATTTCAACTTGCAAGAAAAGGAAGTTGAACTTTCAGAACTCCTCAACATGCTGAGGAGCGCAGAGGGCACCCTACAGAAGGGTAGGGAAACACCCGCTTTGTTTGTAGGAGGATCTTCTTCCTCTAGGTCCAAGGCGAAAGCCAAGGGAAAGAGGAAGAAAGCCCCCGCCAAACCAAGAGGCGGTGTTAGTAAAGTGGGTACGAAGGGAAAAGAAATGGCAACAAAGATCGCGGGGAAGCTTGTGGGTAAAGAGGAATGCTTCTATTGTCACAAGAGTGGACACTGGAAGAAAGATTGCAGGGCTTGGAAGGCCAGGACACAGGAACTGAAGCAGGTTGCGGCTTCAGCTTCAGGTGTGTATGTTATTGAAAACTGTCTTTCTATAAACTCTACTTCCTGGGTATTGGATACCGGATCAGGATCTCATATCTGTAATTCTTTGCAGGCGTTGAGAAACCGTAGGTTTTTGAAGGTAGGTGACATGACCCTCAGAGTTGCGAACGGAGCTAGCATGGATGCTAAAGCCGTGGGGGACTATCACCTGGGAATGACAGATCGGCATGTTTTGGTTTTGCGTAATTGCTTTTTTGTACCCAACGCAACTTGTAATATCATTTCTGTATCTTTGGTTTCTAAAGAAGGTTATGAATTTGCGTTTGTAAGTAATGTTGTAAACATTCACCTTAATCAAGTGCTGATTGGGTCAGGTACACTGAGCAATGGTATATACGTATTGAACCAACCACAGATTTTCAATGTCCAGAATACACACAAAAGAAAGTCTCCAGATATTAATCAGGCTTTCTTGTGGCATTGTAGACTGGGTCACATCAATGAGACACGGTTGACTAAGTTACATAAAGAAGGAAACTTGGATCCGTTCGAGTATCAGTCTTATGCCACTTGTGAATCTTGTCTCATGGGAAAGATGACAAAGACTCCGTTCACTGGACACGGAGAAAGAGCGAGCGAGCTCTTGGGACTTATACACAGTGACGTGTGTGGTCCAATGTCTACACATGCGCGAAGCGGTTATTCATACTTCATTACTTTCACAGACGATTTCTCTAGGTATGGACATGTCTTCTTAATGAAGTACAAATCCGAGGCCTTTGAGAAATTTCGGGATTACAAGAATGAAGTTGAAAAACAAACAGGCAAAAGTATTAAGATTCTAAGATCGGATCGAGGTGGAGAATACTTGAGTGCCGAGTTCCTGGACTATTTAAAAGGGAATGGAATTCTCTCTCAGCGTACTCCTCCATACACTCCGCAACATAACGGTGTATCGGAAAGGAGGAATCGAACCCTATTGGATATGGTTCGTTCCATGATGAGTAAGGCTGAGTTACCGCGATCTTTCTGGGGCTATGCACTAGAAGCAGCTGCATATCTCTTGAACAAGGCTCCCACCAAGACTGTGCCTACCACTCCATATCAGATGTGGAGTGGGAAGAAACCCTGTCTTAAGTACCTTAAGATATGGGGATGTCCAGCTTTTGTAAAAAAGCAGCAAGCGGACAAGCTCGAGGCACGATCAGTACAGTGCAAGTTTGTGGGATACCCAAAGAACTCCAGGGGGTATCTGTTCTATTCCGCTGAGGAACAAAAGGTTTTTGTTTCTCAACATGCCCGCTTCTTAGAAACTGAGTTTTTGGAAACTCAGATAAGTGGGAACGCAATAGAACTGGAAGAAATTCCAGAACCACAAGCTATTACTGAAAGCTTGGAAGAGCCAGTAAGTTCAAAAGAACAGGACATTCCTATGCCGCTCCGCAGGAGTAGTAGGCAGTCTCATCCGCCCGAGAGATACTACGGTTTTCTCATAGACGGGGATCGAGAGGATTGCATCATAGAATATGATGAGCCTACTAGCTTCCAGCAGGCCGTTCAGAGCGTTGACTCGGTAAAATGGCTCGATGCAATGCGGACCGAAATGGAGTCCATGTACACCAACAAAGTATGGACGTTGGACATTGCTCCAGACGGGGTAAAACCCGTAGGATGCAAGTGGATCTTCAAAAGGAAGATTGGTGTAGATGGACAGGTTGAGACCTATAAAGCTAGACTTGTAGCAAAGGGTTTCCGTCAAAGACCTGGCTTAGACTATGACGAAACCTTTTCTCCAGTGGCTATGCTGAAATCCATTCGGATCCTTCTTGCCATTGCTGCCTTCCACGATTATGAGATTTGGCAGATGGACGTAAAGACCGCTTCTCTAAATGGAAATTTAGAGGAGTGTGTCTATATGGATCAGCCAGAGGGTTTCATTCAGAGTGGGAGCAGCGGAAAGGTGTGCAAGTTGCTTAATTCCATCTATGGACTAAACCAGGCATCGCGGAGTTGGAACATCTGTTTTGATGAGACGGTCAAGGAATTTGGCTTTATCAAAAATCCAGATGAACCATGCATCTATAGTAGATTTGTAGCGAGAACTGTAGTATTCCTCGTTTTGTACGTGGATGACATTCTCTTAATAGGAAATGACATTCCTATGCTACAATCTGTCAAGGGGTTCTTGTCACATAGGTTCTCCATGAAAGACCTGGGTGATGCCTCATACATCCTGGGGATCCGGATCCATCGTGATAGATCCAAGAGGATATTAGGACTTTCTCAGTCCAGGTACATCGACACCATAGTGAAGAGATTCAGTATGGAAGATTCCAAGCGCGGTAACCTACCGGCTTGTCACGGGATCACCCTCTCTAAAGAGATGTCTCCCAAGACTGATTTGGAGAGGGATCGCATGTCTATTATACCCTACACTTTTGCGGTAGGCTCTATAATGTATGCGATGTTGTGTACCAGACCGGATGTAGCTTATGCACTGAGTGTGGTAAGCCGGTATCAGTCAAACCCTGGGGAGAAACACTGGATAGCGGTAAAGAACATTCTCAAGTACCTGAGAAGGACTAAGGAGATGTTCTTGGTGTATGGCGGAAAAGACCTCCAGATCGAGGCCTTTGCTGACTCCAGCTTCCAGAGTGACAAGGATGATTCCAAGTCCATGTCGGGTTTTGTCTTCACCCTCAATGGAGGGGCGGTGTGTTGGAAGAGCTCCAAACAGGAAACCGTTGCAGACTCGACTATGGAAGCGGAATACATTGCTGCATCTGATGCCGCAAAAGAAGCTGTCTGGATGAGGAAGTTCTTAAAAGAACTTCAGGTGGTTCCGTCCATTGTTGACCCAATACCTCTGTATTGCGACAACAACGGGGCTATAGCTTTAGCAAAGGAACCCAGGTCCCATCAGAGATCCAGGCACATCTTGAGGCGGTATCACCTGATCAGGGAGATCGTGGATCGCAAGGAGATCGAGGTTCGGAGGGTTGCTTCAGAAGAAAACACTGCAGATCCATTCACCAAGGCCTTACCCCAGACTCAGTTCGAGCGGCTGATCGAGATGATAGGTCTTCGATACGCCAGTTCATGGCCTTAGTGCAAGTGGGAGATTGTTAGTGTATATGCCCTAGAGGCCATTACTGTATCATACTAGTTTGTATATTACTTGATGGAAGCTTGGGATATTCACCTTGTATAAACAATCTTGCTCAATATAGTAGTATGCTACTTGGTTTGTCTCTACTTCAATGTGTACCTGTGTTTATTTTAGTATATCACTTATACGCATTAGTGGAGCCCTTAGGATCTTTGCTTGATTACCAGCGTTGTGATGGCAGTCACACTAGTGGGGGCTGGGTAATCTATAAGCACATCCTTATACAGGTCCCTAGTCGCAGGACTATCGAGACAGGGCATCGATACTCCGGAGTAGACTAGCGTATGCGCTTCTCATCCCAGTGTGGGAGATGGTCTGTCCCACAGCCATCAATACGTCGTACTGGAGATAGTATACGGGTGCTCGTTGGGTTACGAGTACACTGGACAGGACTCGTCGGGAACTGACAGGTTGGTATTATACCTATCGTCAGTTATCAGTTCCCAGGTGACAAGAGTACAGCTTAGTCCGCTGACTTGACACTGGCACTTCGCCTCAAGTGTGTTCCCACTGCACTTTGATCACTACCCTACCACGGCTCAAAGGAGTCATGCAAACAGGTGGTGGTTGGGTGCAGTCCCGAAGCACTTGGAGGCAGTGACGGTTAGACAGGATTCGTCTCTCCCGGTATTGGGGGTTGACATCGCGCTGTGTCTAGGAGAGCCATTACACGAGTAGTCCTTGGCCAGGGCAAGCGAGATATACTGGTAGGTTCCAGTGTTATCTCAGGGTGTTTTGGGCTTCACTCCAACACGACTTGTACCGCTATTGGGGGACTGACGTTTTACCGCCCCCTAGGCCCTACATGCGATGTATCAGACGAACAGACCGGACTGTACGGAGACTGTCACATTCAGACTCAGTAGGAGTACCGATGGGGTTTCACCTCGTCAGCCTTCTTGTCGACATCTACCTGGGGACCGTTACGCACAGCTAGTGCCGCTTGCGGTCTGTGGTTAAACCCACTGCCAGCGTAGTGTCGAGTCTTTAGAGTCCCACACAGAGGGTATTCGCCTCTGGGCAAAACAGAGTAGAGGTCGCATGGTTTTGCGACAGGGTTCGTTCTCATCCGTGCACTTGTGCACGTTTGGAGTCCGGACGGATATTACTGGCTGGCTCTTGTTTGAGTCAGATACCGGTATATGTTTTGGGGTTGCTTTTATCTCTCAGTATTCATGTTCCTCGGAACAAGGATGCAGGTGTGTATGCACAGTTTTTGAGGAAGAGGAGGAGGACTTTCATTAGGGTTTCGGAACGGGTGCGTATGCACAGTTGACAGTCGTCTTTTTCCAAACCCTAATGGATTTATATTATATCAATTAATAATAGATAATAAAATGAAATTGTGTCATGGTTGGTTTTTGTTGACTTGTTGACCATGGTTGACTTGTTGACCATGGATGAACTTTTGACCATCATCATTACAAAAGAAAGATGCTCTTTGATTCTAGCAAATTCATTTAATGTTTGAAATGATAATGGTCATTCTAAAACTTTCCATCAACCTTTTTCATTTTCATTATTATTATTATTTGATAATTTCTTTTGCTTTATGTTATGGTTGCAAAAGAAAAGAGCTCATTCTATCATATTGATTCTCTCTCTTCACTTCATCTTCTTCTTCCTCTAGCTAAAGAGAACCCTTCTCATGTGTTGAGAATCCTTCTCTTTAAAAAGAAAAGCACCCCTTAGACACTCTCTACTCATTCTAGGTTCAAGGTTTAGCAAGCCGGAAACCCTAGTTCACTCAAAGCACGAGGAAGAGCCCAAAGGTTGAACTCTCGAGGTGGATCCATCTTCGACGGAAGAAGGCGACAAGAAGAGAACCATCAACCTCTACAAAGTTTGAAGAAGAAGGAGTTCAAGTTTAGGTATAACCATCTTCATCCGAGTAGCTAACTCTCTTTAGCAAAGTATGCTAGTTTTAGTTTAGTTAAAGATCCCGATTTTGCTTAGTCCATGTTGCCTCTTGCGCTTAAAATTTGTTTTTTATACCGTTTCCGCTTCCCCGTAAGAACCGGGGGTCGCAACGTGGACTTACAGTGAGAACCCCCCATAGGTCGACATCCAATGCCTAGTAGCTCTGATACCAATTTTGGTCAGGCAGCCACCCCATCCAATGGGGTCACCGTGGCACCAACCGGTCCCTCAGCAGCTACTTTTTACGCATGGCCCCTCGCGAGGACTACAACCCGCCGGAACACCTTCCGGTCTCGGGACACCCTGGGGGTAAGAGCCTATGCTTCGCCACACTGTCACACAGTGAGAACCCCCCATAGGTCGACATCCAATGTCTAGTAGCTCTGATACCACTGTAGGGTTCCTAGGCACACTAATGAGGTCTCACAAGGCATCAACCATGCCAATTTCAAATTTTTACGGTGCCGAGAAACCCTAATACGGATCGTTAACTAGAATTTTAGGCGAAAACTATAGCTAGTTAACATCTTAACTAAGAGTTGAACGGAAATACAACCTTTGTAGATCCGGTCCTCCACCTCCATAGCTCCGTGATGAAGTCCCCTCGCTGTGATCATCGGATCTCGGGCTCTAGCGTCGGCTTCATCGGAGAAATGGGCGGGCTAGGTCATCGACTTCGATGCCGAAGATGATCTACATCGAGACAACACAAGATCAAGCTCCAACTTCACCAAGCCATGAAACTTGTGAAGAAAACACTCTATACTACTTGGCAAGTGGTAGAGGATGAAGAAATTGGAAGTGGGTTCACTTTAGAATTGGATTTCTCACTCTTTTGCTCAAGTTGTCATTGATGGAGGCAAGCTTTCTTCATTGTTGAAGATGAAGAAGAAGAAGAAAGAATAAGATAAGTGTTTCTCAAAAAGAAAAATAATATGAATACTTATCATATCCTAACCTTGGTTAGGTGTAGAGAATTGACCATGGTTAGTTTTAATGGTTTAGGGTTAAGCATGAGACAAAAATGGTCACTTAGTCAAAGCTTCATGAAGCTTCAACAACAAACAAAGAAAGCCACCATTTTCTCTTTTATCTTTTCCAAAATATATAAATAAATAAATAAGTAAGAAAAAGAAAACCCTAACCATTACACAACCATGGTTTAATCTTTACACAAACTCAAGTTAGCATGTATCATCAAACATGATACAATCAAGTGCACACAAAAATATATCACATATACAATGTGCACATCAAGTGAGAAAATCCTTTTAAATGAACCTATATTAGTTAATGTAAAGTGATATATCAAATATATAATTATACATTAAATCATTAAATCAACACTTGACTTAATGATCCGGTCATATCACATATAACCGACTAATATCAATAGTAACAACTTATCGAATCAACACTTGATCCGATAACCCGGCTATATTGCATATAACCGATCAATGTCACAAGTCACGAGAATCGAATACAGTATCATATACTAGTATTATTCTCGGTCCCGCACATATCTCATATGCGCTCCTATTTCGTTTCGCTTGAGCCAGGAAACCTCTGTGTAGGACTCTAAAGACTCGTCAATACGCCGGCAACATGTGATGATCATATCAAACACCCACAAGCCGCAAGCGGTCTACTAAACGTAACAGCCACCCGGGTATTGAGCGATCATAAGATCGACGAACAAGCCCGCTCACATTCCTGTGAATCCAACCAGTAACACTTACCGTACAGTCCGGTCTCGTCGTCTGATCTGTCGCATATCTCGCCTAGGGGTGGTAAACGTCAGACCCCAATTGCTCGATAAGTCGTGTCGATATGAGGTCTATAACAGTTTGAGAAACTACTGGTAACACTTACCAGTATATCTCAGCAACCCTGGCCAGGGATTTCCGGTTATAGCCAATCGAACACAGCGCAACATCAACTCCCTATACCGGAAGAGACGAATCCCCTCCTATCGCTCATTGCCTCCATGTGATTCAGGACTGTACCCAAAAACCACCGTTTTGCACGCCCTCTTGGACGTGGTAAGGTGGAAATCAAAGCATAGTGGGAATCACACATGACTCTATGACGATCTCGGGTCAACAGACTACTCTGTACCAGTGTCACCAGAGAACTGCCATCTGACGTAAGGTATAATACCATCTGGGAGTTCTCGGCGAGTCCGTCCAGTGTACCCAGTCTCCACTAAGCACCCGTATATCATCTCTGATGTCAAACACCAATGTATATGGGATCATCGATCGCCCATCTGTATGGGTCGAGAAGGTACACGCTAGTCTACTCTGGTATATCGATGCCCCGTCTCGATACACCCACGACTAGGGACCTTGAAGGATGTACTTATGGACTACCATGTCCCCACTAGTATGATCCGCATCACAGTCCAGGTAGTCAAGTACACATCCTAAGGGCTTTACCAACATATAACGGAGAGACAATCAGTGTACACGTTAAGGTAAAGATCAACCAGATAGCATACTATCATGTCGAACAAGAAAGTCCTCCCTATATATGTCCAAGCTTCCACTACAATATACATCTTATGTATAGTAATGGCCTCTAGGGCATACATATAACTAACACAAATGGGAAAGCTGCATGATATATTTATTGTGATAGATTCTTCACTGTTGCGTTGATTATTTGATTCCGCATATTCATGCTATTTGCATTGCATTGCTTGTGTTTATTGATATATTACAATCATGCTGCTAGGACACCAGCACCATTACCGATGATGCGTATGTACCACGTACACTTACTTGCCGGCTCACACACATCTTCATCGGTAATTGCCATGTCACTACACAGTAGTATTATTGCATCAGGATATGACCCTTGTATGTGTATACTATTATTCCATGCTGCATGATATACCGTTATACTTGCACTTCATTTATATGTCACATATATCATGCTTTCTGATTATGCGCATTGAGATATGTTGTTTCCATGGTATTTCTGGATTTGGGAACCGCGGGTATTTCAAAAGAGAATATGTAATCGTTTTAAAAACCCGGTTACCCTTGATATGATATTTCAGTGCGTCCACCATGTGTTTTCTCGGTGCTGAGACCGACATGTGAAACCCGATTCGAGGAGGCGGATGAGGCCGATTGCGGGTACATGGTGGACCCGGTATGGTACCCCGGGGCGAGAACGGATTTGCTGTGTAGTAGACGGTGAGCCTGGCAGAGGGACAACTACCTACCGGTGATTGGTTGGACCTAGCGGTTATCCGGTGGATACCGACCCGAGTCGATAGATGGATATGGGCGTACTGCTGGGGCCGAGGGCCGATTCCGTAGACGGAGCCCGTGGGCTGATCCGGACTGATGGAGCCCGATATATGAGGATTTACGTGCCGATGATGGGCATAGCTTTCATGATTTTTTCGAGTGTCGATGCTTGGCACTCCGGTTCCATGATTTTGACGTGTCGCGAGGGACACAGATGGTTTATATCCTGATATTTTTTTCATGCATATACTTTATGATATTTACATGCATGATGCTTATTGTCATTGGGTGGAGAGTGGATGGGATGCACGTACATGCAGATTGATTACATTGATCATACCTCACATTTACGATATGCTATTACCTGAGGCACTGGCATGAGCACTTGGCATTACACTCATGTATGGAGATTACATTGCCAGTTTTGTATGCTTCAGACTTATTCATATTGAGGTTCATTTATATCTGATCGTATTGACCTAGGATGGGTCATACATTCGATCTTTGCTTGTAGATATTTTCTATAATCTAGTTGGCAATTCACCGCCGTTGTGCCACAGTTCTTGCAGGTTTTTGCCGTACAGATTCCATAGCGGCATTTCTGGCACAGTACTTCTATATGGATGACTTGCTTTGGTAGGTGGGTTCTTTTGTATCAGAACCACCATTTTACATTATTATTCTTTGTATCTAGAAATTCCATCAACCAAAACTTGTATATTGTTTCAGACTTAGAAAACAGTGATGTATTATCTCGACCTTAGAGTCGCGCTTGTAGTATTATGGTTTTCTGGCTGTTTTGAGTTTCTTTCTGAGTTTCGATCCTCACCCTTTGGCGTTGTATATTATATTGCTTGCGTGGTTGTGACCGTCGATTGACGAAGAGCTAGCTCCCGCTTGGGGATGCCTTTTTCCTTGCATATATATATATATATATATATATATATATATTACTATTGTTGTACCCCATTCGGGGCCAGTTTTTACAAAGGAAACTCTGCCGAAATTTTCAGGAAAGATTACACATTTTAAAAATGCATATTCGGCTTGTTATTTAAAAACTTTGATTTTCAAGACATGTTTTCTTTACTTCTTAAAACCAGTTTTCCTTATTTACTCCTCAAAATGGTTTTAGATTTCTGGGCTTTTGGCTTACTTGGATCAGATGGGGTCCTATAGACTTCATATGGTTCAAGGGCCAGTCACGTGCTCTTTCGGGTCGTGACACCTCACCATACAGCTACGCCAAAGAAACCTCCATGGATGGCAAGACCCTTGACCGATGTTTCTCCTCCTGCCAATCCACTGACACTATCGGCTGCCGGTGAATGAAAAGATCGCGTCCAAGCTAAACGGTCTGATGCTGAATCATGTGAGAAGGGTCATGAAGATATATACAAAGCATCAATACAAGGAATACGGGATGAATACTCAAAAATCTGGGCGGAAGTGCCAAATTATAGGCAATGGTACTAACTCGCTAAAGGATTTCAAAAGGACCTACAATCTGGGACTACTTCCCAAAACTCAACACGCCAATCGTCGGAAAAATCCGTAGGAATACATGATCTCCCACCGCGTACTCAAATCTGCGAAAACTACGGTCGGCATAAGACTTCTATCTGCACTGGGCTGCTCTCATCCTGACCTGAATCAACTGGATCTTCTCCGAAGCCTCTCGACTAGCTGGGGTCCAAAAATCCTGCTCTCGCGGAGTCAGTAAAATAGACTGGCGATCACACAACCTATCACACCAGGACTGAAAGTTGCCAATTGAAATGTCTCCTAGTTACTGTCGTCATAGGAGAACCCCATCAATGTCACGTGACGATCCTAACTGCCAACAAATAATTATTACGTATGCACAAGCAAATCCTTTGACCATCGGCCTACAGACGGAAAGCGGAGCTAAAGCTCAACCAGTATCCAAGGCTTCCTAAAGTTTCTGCCAAAGTCGGCTAGCGAACTGGGTGCCTCTATCAGATACAATGCATGAAGGAACTCCGTGCAAACGTACAAACTTAGCGAAGAACAACTGAGCGAACTGAGCATAGCCGGACAACAATCACCCAAATGGAGTCACACCCTGTCTAATCCTGGGTAAACACCACAACGAAATTCATGGAGATCTTCTCCCATTCCCACTCTGGAACGGTTAACAGTTTCAACTCTCCTGCCGGTCTCACATGCTCAACCTTAGTTCGAAACTAGCCAGACACCTCAAAACGAAATCCGAAACTTCACCCTTCATCCCTGCCCACCCATAACTATCTCAACAGTCACATTACATCTTGGTGGCACTTGGGGTGAACACAGAAAGCTGACTTATGTGCCTGCTCTAGGACCTCGTGTCTCTACCAATCAGTTTGGGCACACGCCATCGAGTCCCTAACACATCTCACCCTGGTCATAAATCCAGAACTCTGAATCTTTATCCTGCCGAACATGCTCAAGAATCTCCGACAACCGAGCATCGACGGGCTGTGCCACATGAAAACGATTAAGTAAAAGTGGATGGGCACGAACATGAGCATGCTATCCCCTAGTAGAGGTGAACTTAAACTATACTCATCTGTCACACAAGAACTGTAAATCTGCAGAAAACTGTCTCTAAACTGTACACAACTGGAATAACTACCCCCGGGCCTATGACTCAAGCATCAGCTACCACAATCGTCTTGCCACGGGTAATAAAGGATCTTACAATCACAATCCTTCACAAGCTCTATCCAACGGCGCTGTCTCAACAATCAAAACCCGCTGCAGGAAGATGTACACTAAGCTCTGGTCTGTGAAAATTTGACACGACTCTCCGTACAAGTAGTGTCCCTAAATCTCCAGCACAAAACCACCGCGGCCATCTCCAGATCATGAGTGGGATAATCCTGCTCGTACTTCCTCCAACTATCGGTAAGCATAAACGATAACTCTATCATGCTACATCAGTACACCATCGAGCCGCACTCGTGAAACATCACAATAAACGACAAAGTTTCCCGATCCAGAAAGCAAAGATAGATTTGGTGCAGTCGTCAATCGAGTCTTCAACTGCTGAAAACTCTGCACACATGCCTCGGTCAAAAGAAAAGAACCCCATTCCTTGTCAATACGGTCAAAGGTGCAGCGATACTCAAGAAATCCTGCACGAAACGGCGGTAAAAATTTGGCTAAGCCTAAAAATCTGCGGACCTCTGTCCCTGATACAAGTCTAGGCCAAAGCTGTATGGCCTCGATCTTCCTCGGGTCCATACGAATACCGTCTCCCGTAACCCCATGACCTAGGAAGTCAACACTATCAAGCCTGAAGGAAACACTTCGAGGATTTAGCAACCAGCTGGTACTCTCCCAATGTCTGCAAAGCAATCCTCAAGTGCTGCCCATGTTCCTCACGACTCTTGGAAAAGACCAGAATGTCATATATAACACAACAATCCACTGGTCGAGGAACGACATGAAGAATCCGGTTCATCACATCACGAATGCTGCTAGGGCATTAGTGAGTCCAACGACAACACCTAAAAGTCATAAAGCCCGTAGCGCGCACAAAAGCAGTCTTCGGAATGTCATCACTCCGAACCCACAATTAATGATGTCCTGATCCTAAAGCAAACTTAGAAAAAAGTCCCACACCCTGGAGCTGATCAAAGAAATCGTCAATGCGAAGTAAAGAATGCTTAACCCGCACCGTAACTCGGTTCGATTAACGATCAATCAATACACAAGCTCAAACTGCCGTCTTTCCCCTTGACGAACAGAGTAGGAGCTCCCCAAAGCAAAACACTCGGATGCACAAATCCCCCTATCTAGCAACTCTGCAGCAGATCCTTAAGCTCCCCAAGCTCTGCCGGCTCATCTGGAACAACGTCGAAAAATCTCGCCCAAAAGAAACCCGGTCCAACGAGCCCACTGTGGCTCCGGTATCACGAATGGAAGCCAAGAATCCTCGACATCCTCTCCTCAAAAGACGACTAGCGAAAAAGTCTGAAATCAAGCTGTGAGGGGCGGCACCACAGTCCCCCCTGCACATCAAGAACTGACTCGCCGGGAAATCAAAACCCGACTGTCTTCTCGCGGAAGTCCACATACGCATAGTACGTACCTAACCAGTCCGTGCCCAGGTGAACGTCAAAGTCCAACATCTCTAGAAGGATTAAATCGATGGACGAATCTCTATCTCCTACCCAATTGGCACATGGCCGAAACACGTGTCGCGCAACCAAGGGATCGCTAACAAAAGTATACACAACAAACGACTAATCTAGCATACACGACTCTCGGCCCAACGACGGCACAAAGTGTGTAGAACAAACGAGTGCATAGATCCCGAATTAAACAAATATGTGCACCAAAAGAACATACGAATTATGAATACCTGAAAACTCTGCATTGGACGCCCGAGCGTCCCGATGAGTAGAAGAAAATGCTCGTGTCTGCCTTCTACCCGCAACTGGCTGAACTCCTCCCCCACCATCCTGTACTCTCGGAACAACCCCTCTGCGACCACGACCTCTCTGAACATAATTCTGACGCGGATCAACAACAGGAGACTCTCCCTGAGGTGAAGGTGGTAAGGTATCATGTGGTACAGCTGTCCTCCTTTGGCGTACCAATGTACAATCTCTGACGAGGTGATGGAAACTCCCTCACTGGAAACATCCATACGATGGCTGCTGATCCTCCTGGGGATAAGAGCTAAACGACTGTCCTCGTCAAAAGCCTCTGCTACTGCCACGACATAAACGAAATCTGTCGCGGCGACTAAGCCTCTGTCTCTGGGCTGATACACCTGTACGAGCCCTCCTCGGTCTCGGAACTCGCAAAGTCTCGAGAAGACGCTCCGCAGCTAAACGGGTTGCATCGACTATTGCTGTATACGTGACACAATGCTGTATGCTGATAGCAAGGAATAACTGGGTAACAGGGGTGGCAACCTCCTGTCGCGGCGCTCAACTGGCCTCAACCAACGACCTCATCATCTGGTGCAAGTCCTGCATATCTGCCTCAAGCTTAGCGTTACGATCTATCGAAGACGGATCAATCTGCTCTTGCACAGCGAGCGTACCGTCCTGGTCAGTCCTTGTACCAAACGAGTCCACTCTGACCTCGGCTCTCGCTGCCTCTCTCTGAGCCCTCAAAGTCATCAGTGGCAAAAGGCTATAATTGGAAATAAGATTCGATAAGAATACGGAAATCGAATCACAAGGATATGTATCATCAAGAGGAATTTCAAGCAATTAGTACTTAGGTCACTTAGGCGGAGTACCGTGTCGTAAGTATGCCACGAACATACACACGCTGCATTACTCTGCTTAAGCTACCTACTCCATCATACCAAGGTCATCCTATACTCCGAAAGGTAAAACCTAGCGCTCTGATACCAACTTTGTCATGACCCAAAATTTAGCACGTAACGGCCCTTAAACTACGTAACGTGTCCAGGCGTAACGTAATTCAAGTGAGCCAAAAACCCAGCAATCTAAACCATAAAAAGTATTAAGTGATAATAACATGGTTAAAACTTTTGAAATCTCAATCAAATACTTTAAAGTCCAAATTTATTTCCTTTACAAATTTGGCAGCACCTCTTTTGTAAAACAAGCCCCCAAAACGGGTACAACCTAAAGATATAAGTAAAGCATCCCCAAACCGGAGAAAATCCATGCCCAAAGGCGGAAAACAACCACTAACAGCAGATATACGACGCCGTAGTGAAGAAAAAGACGATATAAAATGAACATCATGAAAATCTCTAAGTCACAAATAATATACAATATCGTCCTCACAACGCGTCTCTAAGTCAATACATGAAAATGGTAGATGGAGAGTACTGGATACAACAAATATACAATGAGCAATATCGGATAACCGCAAAACCCACGTATAGAAAAACTGCACCCAGTCAGCCGTAGCGGTATCCGCTGCAAAAGATGATACGATGTGAAGAAGATAGCCCTGCCTCTGACTGCTCTGAGGGACAACCTGTACAACCCTGTGGCACAACGAGGATGAGTTTCCAACTCATGAATAGTAAATAACATATGCAGGTAATCGCAAGTATGCACGTACTGTGCTAATCTATCGCATGCAAGCTGATAGAAATAAATAGCAATATGTATATACAACAATCATGAAAGGTACTCTATCAGGTACTACGAATACATGAAGCAAGGTATATCAAATAAATGCGGAGTATGGAATAAAACATATCATCCTCACGTCGGGCACATAGGCCCCTCATATCGGGCACATATGCCCCTCATATCTCGACCATAATATCGGCCCCTAATCTCGACCATAACATCGGCCCTCATATCGACCATAATATCGGCCCTAACATCGACCATAATATCGGCACTCACATATAATGAATAAGAATACTTGCATAGATCATTATGATGATATATATTATAGGTATACATACATAACAGCGTCCCATACCATTGATATATATATAATATATATATATATATATATATATATATTAGGTGTACATATATAACAGCGTCCCATACCACTGATATATATATACATGTATATATATCAGCGTCCGACACCACTGATATATATACATGTATATATATCAGCGTCCGACACCACTGATATATATACACAGGAGTAAAACATCCAGAAAATATCATATGAAATCCATATATCAATGCGTAATCCATGAAATATAATATATGCAACATGAAACAATAATATGAGCATAGAAAGGAAAAACCGCTATTTAACTGCATAAAGTTATTAAATATATCATGCGGTTCCTAATTTCTCCGAAATCCAACGCAACATCATATAAAGGTGAACATGTAGCTATATCCAGGTATGCGTAACCATGTCGGTATATCAAGATATGTGTATCTACCTATCAATAATGATGTAATACCCTCCAGGTATGTGTGTAGCTACCTATCAATAATGATGTAATACCCTCCAGGTACGTGTGTAGCTATATCAAGGTATACGGGTGTACATGTAAGTATGTATGCAAGATGTACATGTATCTATGTCTCAAATGTGTATATACATATCTCTAATGGTACAATACCATATAGGTATATGGGTTGCTAGCATGTAGTCATGGATGGCAAGGCATATGTGTAAGCATGTAGGTATACAGGTATGCTATATGTCATATGCACAATGGAATATGAATCGCTATCTCCATTATCCCTATCCAATACAATATCACGTATGTATAGGTGTTGTGCGTGTCATGGCAATTATCGATGGTGTGTGTGGCATACAATCAGTGCTCATGCAATACGAACCGTCAATAATAGTGCAATGTCCAAAGGGTACAAGTCTAAGCACAACAAGTAATAACATGCAATGAAGTTTTATGCACAATCTCTATATGTGTAATATAAACATGCGGCTAATATCATATCATATCTACCCTGGCGCATAACGCCATGCGGTCAATTCCCCTGTATATGTTAAATCTACTAACAGATGATCCTGGGGTAAGTAAAGCCAACCACTCGCTTTCCCTTCTTCGCAGCGTCTGAAGTCCCCGTCTGCGTCCCTAAGATCATAAAACAACATAACAAGTGTATATTATCAATAGACCACTAACACGTAACCACTACGTTTGACCGATACACCAACTCCAAACAAACTTTTAAGTGTTCGTCTAGTGGCTAACATGCTTAGCGACACTACGAAACCAACTTAAGAGCAAAAACTACACAAAGTACACGCACCGTGTCGGATAACATAACACACGTATTCGTAACACTAGAAACTAGCCCAGTGATCCCAGATTTTGTACACAGTAAAAAGATAAAAATCCAGCAAGACCAAACACACTTAAACCACAGCAGACAACTATCCTGAAAAACCCAAACCCTAACTCCTCTACATGGCCGGGGTCACCGGAATTTCACCCTATGTCGCTGGCCAAATCCGAGCTCCAAGGGTCCGTGCTTCAGGTGAAGGCTTAGGGTCTCTGGTACAACACAACTACATTGCTAGATTTTCTAGTACACACACTGGGTCACGGCAGATCACCGATATCATATATTGACACTAAAAATACGATATGTGCACGAAACATGATTTTAAGCGTTCTAAACTGAAACGAATAAGCTACGCAACACTAAAACATCCTATTTAATAGATAGAGATCATTACATACTCTCACAAGCTCAAAGATCCTAGCTTTTCAAGCTCCAAGGCATGTAAGAGGAAAAACAAGGTTTATGAAGTGATTTGGTGATGTTTTGTGAAGATTAGTGAAGGTTTTGTGATGAAATGGGCAAGTGTTCAGTTGAGAGTTGAGGAATGCAGAGAGATAATGATAAAGATGTGAAGTGAGTGAGAATGAGAAAGGGTGTGATGAAAAGAGAGAGAGGTGAGTGTTGGGTGAGAGGGTAAGTGCACCATGCATTAATTCACTCATTAATGCAAGCATATCTCTCATGACTCGCCATTGCCACCTCCTCCCAAATCCAAAACAAAGCAAGGAAATATCTTCTCACCACAAAAATCAAGGGTTTAGGGTTAAGTAAGGATAGGATTGGCTTAAGGTTGTCATGGTTACAAAACACGATTAACACAAACACACCATCACATTAACATGCACATGTGTGTGCAAGCCATAACAAATAATAATAAATTATTAATTAAATGTTCTAAAATGTGAGGAAACCGAATTGGTAAACATTTTACAGAAAACCCGCTTTATCTTCTAATTAACACTAATCGAAATCTAAGGTGTTACACTTCCAAATGAACCATTTTGGAAATTCTTCGAACTGTTTAAGGATCTTCTTGTCCAATGTCCTCATCACGGAATTCATAGATAGGATCTGTGCCGAATTATATATGAGGGCATTACTCCAGCGACAAAGCAGATGCTTGAAACCATGTGTCAATGCAATTTCATGTCCAAAGACGATGGTGATGCTTGGAAATTTCTGGAAGATCTTGCAGAACACACTTTGCAATGGGAAAGCGTTAGACCACCATCATCTACGAGAGGTATCCATCAGCTCAATGTTTCCATCGCAGTAAAAGCCGAAATGGCAACGATGCAAATGAAACTCGAAGCTATGGAAAACAAATTTTTATTAGCCTCCCTAAACCAGGTGACGCTCCCTAAAACCATGTGTGGATGCTGTTCCGATCCATCACATCTGATGGAAGAATGTCCTTTGAATTCTCCGTTTCAAGGTCAAGAACACACTAATGCTTCTTTTCAGTAGCAAGCTAGAAACGATCCTTTTTCTTCCACATATAATCAGGGTGGAGGAATCACCCTAATTTTGCTTGGAACCAACACCAAACTCAAACTCAAAATACATTTCCAAACTAAAATAACTATCAAAGGGTTCCTACATAGCAACAGCAACCACCACAGAGTCAGTACCCCTTCCAACCACAAACCTTTTGAAATCCTGCCAACAATTCTGCATCTTATAATAATTCTTCCAAACGGCTGGTACCGAAAACTCCTCTACACTTAAACGAATCTTGGAAATGTTTATAAAACAATTCTATAAAAATTTCGGCTGATATAAAGTCTTCTATTAAAACCTTAACGAAGGACTCCGCCTCCCACGGTGAGAGTATAAAATCAATAGAAGCACAAATTGCACAGTTAAATGCCGCGATGAGTGCTAGAGAGAAAGGGAAACATCCATCTCAACCCCTATCGAATCCTGGCCACTCACAACATCATAATGTGAATTCCATTACCACGTTGAGATCAAGAAGAGTGTTGAACAACCAAGTCGGTGAACAGGTTGATAATGAGGAATCAATCAATGATACCCGGCTTCCACTTCTAACCCTATTTCGTCTAATCTACCATCTTCTTCTGAGCCTATTCTTCGTTTTCCCCTAGGCTCGAACCCTCCTCCTACCTTTTTGAGTCAACCGAACACGATCCCAACTCCAATTCTGGGATCCGTTCCACCCCCTCGATCTTCTCCAATATTAGACCCAACTCTTATTGATAAAGCTCCTTATCTAAATAGGTTAAGGGGAAACAAACCAAGTCCACAAATGGAGAAGATTATGGAAATTTTTAAAAAAGTTAACATAAATATCCCTCTTCTAAATGCTATATAATAAGTTCCGACTTATGCGAAAATACTTAAGGAATTGTGCACTAGGAAGAGAAAAACTCAAGTGCCGAAAAAGTATTCATGATGAGTATTGTAAGCACAACTTTTACCCAGTAATTACCTAAGAAACGTAAGGACCCCGACTTTCCTACAATCTCTATTTCTATTGGGGGGAAAAATATCAATCGTGCTCTACTCGACCTTGGCGCTAGTGTTAACTTGCTTCCTTACTCTGTCTATGAGCAGCTAGGTATAGAAGAGTTGAAACCTGCCCACTACACTCTCTAGATAGCAGATCGATCTATCATCCAACCTAGGGGTGAGCTTGTGGATGTGTTGATAAAAGCCGGGGAATTTATATTCCCTGTGGACTTTATTGTTCTAGATACACATCCTGTAGCGAATCCACGAAACCGAATTCCAGTGATTCTCGGTCGACCCTTATTAGCCACTTCCAATGCTGTCATTAATTGTCGTAACGGTTCTATGAACTTAACTTTTGGGAAGATGACAATTGAGCTTAACATTTATAATCTAGGAAGTCAACCATCTGAACCTTCTGCTCATCTAATTGATGTCTGTTCTGTCAATGAGATAGCTTCCGACAGCAGGAGGGTTGAGGAATTTTGCTATAATGATCTCGACGACACTAGTACATCATTGTTTGAACTAGCAAATTATTATAGTGAGGACACCTTTGACGAGTCCACCCTCAAGTTCGAACCTTTTGACTCATCGTAAAAGTCAGTAGCACTTTTCAAGTCAATATCCTACGCATGTTATGAACTTCTTAGGGAGTCCGAGTATCATTTGTTAGTTATATGTATGCCCTAGAGGCCATTATTATACATGTGATGTATATTATAGTGGATGCTTGGACATATATAGGGAGGACTTTCATGCTCGACATGATAGTATGCTATCTAGTTGCTATTTATCTTAACATTTACACTTATTGTCTCTCTATTACATGTTGATAAAGCCCTTAGGATGAGTACTGGACTACCAGGATTATGATGCAGATCATATTAGTGGGGCAGAGGTAGTTGGTAAGTACATCCTTCAATTGTTCATAGTCGTGGGAGTATCGAGACGGGGCATCGATATTCTAGAGTAGACTAACGTACATGCTTCTTGACCCATATGATGGGCGATGGATGATCCCACATCCATTGGTGTTTGACATCAGAGAAGGTATACGGGTGCTCAGTGGAGACTGGGTACACTGGACGGACTCACCGAGAACTCCAAGATGGTATTATACCTATCGTTAGATAGCAGTTCTCTGGTGACACTGGTACAGGTTAGTCTGTCGACCCGAGATCGTTATAGAGTCTTGTGTGATTCCCACTGTGCTTTGATTTTCACCTTAACACATTCAGGAGATCGTGCAAAACGGTGGTTTTTGGGTACAGTCCCGAGTCACATGTAGGCAATGAGAAATAGGAGGGGATTTCGTCTCTCTCGGTATTGGGGGTTGATGTTGCGCTATGCTCAATTGGCCATAACAGGAAATACCTGGCCAGGATTGCTGAGATCTACTGGTAAGTGTTATCAGTAGTTTCTCGAACCATTATGGACCTTGCATCGGCATGACTTATCAGGCTATTGGGCTCTAACATTATACAACCCCCTGGCAGTGGTATGCGACATATCAGACGAAGAGACCAGACTGTACGGTAGTGTTACCGATTGGATTCGCAAGAGTATGAGCAGGCTTGCTTGTTGATATTCTGATCGCTCAATAGCCGGGTGGTCATTACATTTAGCAGACCACTTGCGGTTTGTGGGTGATTGATATGATCACCATCTACTGCTGGCGTATTGACGAGTCTTTAGAGTCTTACACAGAGGTTTCCTGGCTCAAGCGAAATGAAGTAAGAGCACATATGTAATATGTGCGGGACCGAGATTAATGCGCGTAGGTGATACCGCATTCTATTCTCGCAATATTTGATATCGGTCGGTTATATGTGATATAGCCGGGTTATCGGATCAAGTTTTGATTCGATAAATTGTTGCATTTGATATTAGCCGGTTGTATGTGATATAGCCGGATTATTAAATCAAGTGTTGATTTAATAATTTTATGTATAATTATATATTTGATATATTGAATTACATTAACTAATATTAGCCCACTTCAACATTTCTTTTTCCCACTTTTGTGCATATAGTATATATATGTGATATATATATTAAGGTACATTTTTTGTATCTTGCTTGATGACACATGCTACATGGGTGTATGAGACTCACACCATGCTTGATATAATGAAGGGTTTTATTTATTTAAAGTTAATCAAAATTAGATGGAAATTGGTTCAATGGTTGAAGCTTGGAGAAGCTTGTGGAACCATTGACTAAGTCCACTAATTTATTTTACTTATGATATTTATTAACCTAACCATTATCCTTAACCATAGTTTAGTCTCTACATGAGTTAGTATATGATATAAACTCACCCATGGTTGCTATTCTCACCTCATGAGTTTCATTCTTTTCTCTACTTCATCTTCTTCCTCATCTCCAAAAATCTTTCTAGGGTTCGAGAGATGAAGAAATAGTGTGAGAAAAATAAATCTAAAGTGTGCAAAATTCCTACTTCTTCATCCTCTACTATACTGGCCATTTAGTTTAGGGTGTTTGCTTCACTAATTCCACATTAGTGAAGAGGTAGCTTGAGTTGGTGTCTTCTCGACGTAGATAATCTTCGGCCTCGAAGACTTCAAGCAAGTGTGTTCTGTTCATCTTGTGAAGCCTTTCTAGAGTCCGAGAGTTCACTAGTTGGAGCGAAGGGACTACTACACGGAGCTATTGAAGTGAAGGGCCGGTCTACAAAGGTTGTATTCCTTATTCACTTAAATGTAAAGATGTTTACATGCTTGTTCGTCTAATTCTCTAGTTTAGGTTCTAGGTTTGGGTTCTTTAGTGTGTCATTTTTTTTAAAAATGGCATGGTCGATACCTCCCGAAACCCAATGGCCGCCTAGGGAACCCATCAGTGGTATCAGAGCCATGCTAGAGAATTAAACGTCATTTGTTAGATTACGAAACCGAAACTACTCCGAAACACCCGATACAAAAACACAGTTTCTGTTGAAATTTTTAAGGTGTCTAAAATTTTTTAAGCAATTGCAGAATGTTATTTGAGATGTAACATGAACACCACAGAATACTTAGCCCCCCTCGCCAGATTTTGGCCGGCCACATGAAGCTTAAAACTGGCCTGCTCGGTTTTTTAACTGAGTTTTGGGTTACATTTTTTATGGTGTTCCAGTCTCTAGGTTTTGGTGTTTAGGTGTTGCTTTTTTTTGCTAAAATTGCATGTGATATTATATTTGTGCAAAGGCAATTCAGAGTGTTTCGTAGTCATAATTCTAACATCATTTCAGGTTATTTTAGATGACGTTAAGAAGTTCGAACGGATATCAATAACCCATTTTTTCCCTCTCTGGAAATTTTCAAAGTGTTGGATTTTTCCAAGTTTAAGATCTTTAGAAAATCATGCAGTTGATTCTGTGGACCCTCTAGAAGAACGAAACTCTAACTCGATTCTGTGACCGTCGGAACCGCCACTAAAGCTTAGGGTTTGTGTTAGTTCCGCGGCGCCATAAGTGAGGCAAGGGTTGACCCTTCTACGGTTGGTCCATAGGTGCTGTGGCATGTTCTGGGTATTTATTAAACTCCGCCCAAGTGTTGAGCACTTTGGGATATTTTGGGTGTTTATTGATTCGATCGAAAAGTTTAACATTGTCTAGCTATCCGTGATTGTGATACAATACTTGGAATCCACAATAATTAGTTATGTGATAACTAGTTTGAATTTTATAAATCTAGCAATTTAGTCTAATTTGATCGGTTGCCACGGAATTTTGATGTGGATAAAAAGTCCGTCACAATCACGTAGCGTACGCGGATACTCGCCGGGTAACCTTACTAGATAGCCACGCCCCATAGCCCTGACCAAGTGACCGTAGGAGAACCCCGTCGCCAAAAGCATTCGTTCGGGTGCTCACGGCCGCGACGTTCCGTCTTAGTGCACTTCGTCGACGGCATCGGGGGTGCGGCCGTCTACTAAAGTTTCCGACGAGCATTCGATCGAGTTGTCGGGAATCTTGTTGAATTACCCGACTAGTTATTGAAAAGTGTTTTCAATATTGAGACTAAAATACTGCGTTTATAATTGTTAGGCATGCGATTTCTAAGGAATTCATTTGGTAAGGCATGAAATCCAAAGTATGTGATACATTGGGTTTATGATGTCTAATGTGGTTGTGGATTCCAATTGTTGTAGTTTTTCACTTTCTTCTCTGCGACCATAAGTGTAATATGTGATGTATCGCCGGTTTCGTTGCTATATGTCAACGACAATTGGGATACGCATATTTACTTACATTGATGACATGTGATGTTATGTGTTGCTGTGATATGCTATATTGGATCATCGCATTTTGAATAGCCGAGGTTTTTTTTATATGAGATGAGAGTTTTTCATTTTCTTTCATGTAAAATATTGCATGTAATATTCTTTCATTGGGGAACTTCTGGGTTGAGGATGATGTCTCCATTGATGTATATTATTTACTTTTCCGCATTAGGATAGATCCAAGGAGGAGAGCACTAGTAACTGGGTTCTACAGTCCAGAGGGAGACCATCTCAAGGAGTCGAGACCGGGTCTCCTAACTCTAGAATTAGTTGGGTTGCTTGCCGCTCTCGTAGGGGTCTAGGGATGTGGATTTGGCTATTCATCGTGACCGTGGAATCTGCGTTTTTTACTAGCTTAATTTAAAACACGGAATTCCTAGTATATCCAATATTTCATATGCGTTCTTCTGCTGCTGATATTTTATGATGTGATCACTTGATATGTTGTGATGAATGCTTATATTATATATATGATATATAATTAATATTGCTGCTTTCGTTTCTTATATGATGCTTAGGAAACATAATTGATGGGACTTCATTAATGAGATTAATGAAATAAAAGAAACCTAAAGATATTGTGGAATCTTGTTTTAAAAACTGGTAGCTATAGTTCTTGCTTTGCATAGCGGTATTCCTTGTAGAATATCCAGCACCTTATTCGATAAGGAAAGAGCCGAGATCCCTTCACCGAGAGTGACCTCTTTAGAGAAACTGGCAGATGCTACAACCCACTCGGTTTTGTCTTTTGATTGCTTTTTTAGTTCATGCTTTGCATAGTGGTATTTGTGAAATATCCAGCACCTCATTCTATGAGGAAAGAGCCGAGATCCCTTCACCGGGAGTGATCTCTTTAGCAAAACTACTAAAAGCCTAAAAAACACTCTTTTTCAAAATCACTCGATTCTACAACGATATCAAGCTCATTACGCAAAAGGTTTTCTTAAAAACTTGTCGTAGCCCTCCGTCATTTCAGATAAGTACTATTTAGTATTCGTGCTACGTTTGTTGCTATGTTAAGGCATAGTGTACGGTAACTGATTAGTGCTTATCTGCTAAAGCATATGATGTGATTGGATTAGGGTAGTCGTACGATTTTGTTGACTATGTTAAGGGTCGTACGGGTGGGTTTAATTCAATCAGGAAATGACGGGTTGAACTTGGCTAGCGCTTATGATTTGTTGACCTTGTTAAGGTCATAAGTTGCTAGGGGCAAAATATTATTGAGGATTTCATGTGTTGAAATTTGCAATGAGATTGCATACCTTCTATGAGATAGTAGGATCCCGATACCCACTGCGAGTAAGAGTTACTCCTTGAAGAGTTTTACACATTACAATTAGTCGATCAAGTAGGTGTCTAGAAAGGTGTTAATAGGGTTACACCCCTGAGAAAATGAGGTTTATTTTAATTAGGTCCGTGTGAAAGCACGTGGAACCTCCCTCAAAGTACCGATACTAGCCTTGCCGAAAGATTGGTGAACTTATAGGGTGTAATTAATCCTGGCTAGTCTTACCTTTTAGGGTTTGAAGGAAGATTTGATAGAAACAGTAGGAGCCATCCTGATTAGATAAAATAATAACCAATCAGATCTTGAAGGAGCGCACGCAGAGTGTTTTCTTCTCTCTCTCTCCTGCTAGCGACCATGTCACGTCTTAATCAACATAATAATATGGATGTTTTGACCGAACCTGCTTATTATACTGAGCTAGGGAATGTTGGTTCCACTCTATCATATAATTGTAATAAGTCTAAGCAGGAAATAGGGGAATATCCGGATTTCCACGCGACCCAATCAAGGAATAAGCATGTTGATGCATATTCTTCAGGTGTGTTCGCTGCCGAGAACTGTTTCTCAGTATCCTCTACGTCCTAGGTATGAGATACCGGATAAGGATCCCACATATGTTATAGGGTTACTAGGCACTCTAATAAGGTTCTACAATGCATCAACCATGCCCGTTTAAAATTTTTAGCCGTGCCGAATAATCCTAAGCAAGATCGTTGCTAGAAAATTAGGGTTTCATATGCTAGTAAACTACGTTTACGACTAAGTGAATACGAAATACAACCTTTGTAGATCGGTCCTTCACTTCTATAGCTCCTTGTTGAAGTCCCTTCGCTGCGATCATGGTTCTCCCGGACCCTTGCATGGCTTCACGAGGCGAAAGACGCGTCCTTGCTTGAAGTCTTCGAGGCCGAAGATGATCTACGTCGAGGGGATGCCAACTCAAACTTCTACTTCACTAACTTGAGAATTAGTGAAGCAAACACCCTAAACTAAAGTGCTAGTCTAGTAGAGGATGGAGAAATAGGAAGTGGGTTCTCTTTAGAATTTTATTTCTCACAATCTTTCTCACTTTGGATCAAACCCTAACAAGCTTTTTCTTTATCACAAATGAAGAAGAAGATGAACAAAAGAAAGAGATGAGGATAATGATCAAGTGAGAAAGCTAACCATGATGAGTGAGTATCATATACTAACTCATGTAGAGACATAACCATGGCTAATACTTATGGTTGGGTTAAGAAATATCCATAGTAAAAACAAATTTAGTAGAATTAGTCAATGCATCCACAAGCTTCATGCATTGTGCTAATCCTCCACTAATTTTGTAATTACTTAAAATATAACAACGCAACATAATAGATCGCATGGTGTAAGTCTCATACACCCAAGTCATGTGTATCATCAACCATGATACAAAAAGAAAACACAATTTTAATATATATCACATATATATCAAAGTTGTGTACATGTGAGAAAAAACCTAAAGTGAACAAGTGTTAGTTAATGTAAACTAGTATATCAAATATAAAATTATAAAATAAATTATTAAATCAACACTTGACTTAATAATCCGGTCATATCACATATAACCGACTAACATCCAATGTATCAATTTATCGAATCAATACTTGATTCGATAACCCGGCTATATCACATACAACCGACCGATACAAAAAGTTGCGAGAATAGAATACGGTATCACATACACGCATCATTCTCGGTCTCGCACATATCAAATATGCGCTCCTATTTCGTTTTGCCTGAGCCAGTAAAACCTCTATGTAGGACTTTAAAGACTCGTCAATACGCCGGCAGTAGGTGATGATCACATCAAGCACCCACAAGCCGTCAGCGGAACTAGCTGGACATAACGGCTACCCGAGTATTGAGCGATCAGAAGTTCAGCAAGCAAGCCCGCTCCAACTCCTGTAAAAGCCTGCCGGTAACACTTCCCGTACAGTCTGGTCTCCTCGTCTGATATATGTCGCATATCTAGGGGTGGTAAACAACAGACCCTAATAACCGATAAGTCGTGCCGATGTGAGGCTCATAACGGGTCGAGAAACTACTGGTAACACTTACCAGTAAATCTCTAATCAGCCCTGGCCAGGGACTTCCCTGTTACGGCCAATCGAGCACAGCGCAACATCAACCCCTAATACCAGGAGAGACGAAACCCCTCATATCGCTCATTGCCTCCATGTGACTCGGGACTGTACCCAAAAACAACCGTTTTTCATGCCCTCATGGATGTGGTAAGGTGGAAATCAAAGCACAGTGGGAACCACACAAGACTCTATGACGATCTTGGGTTACAGACTAACCTGCACAAGTGTCACCAGAGAACTGCCATCTGACGTGAGGTATAATACCATCTGGGAGTTCTCGGCGAGTCCGTCTAGTGTACCCAGTCTCCACTGAGCACCCGCATACGATCTCTGATGTCAAACACCAATGGATATGGGATCATCCATCGCCCATCTCATGGGTCGAGAAGCGTACACGCTAGTCTACTCTGGTATATCGATACCCTGTCTTGATACACCTATGACTAGGGACCTTGAAGGATGTACTTATGGACAACCATGTCCCCACTAGTATGATCTGCATCATAATCCAGGTAGTCAAGTACACATCCTAAGGGCTTTACCAACGTGTAACCATAAGACGGTATCAAGAGACTAGTATACATGTTAAGATAAAGAGCAACCAGATAGCATACTATCATATCGAGCAAGAAAGTCCTCTCTTTATATATCCAAGCATCCAATATAATATACATCTTCTGTACAATACTGGCCTCTAGGGCATACATACAACTAACAATCTCCCACTTGCACTAGGGCCAGCTGCTATAGTATCGCATACCTAGCATCCCGAAGAGCCTCTCAAACTGTATCTGGGGAATGGCCTTCGTGTGTGGATCCGCAGTGTTGTTCTTCGTGTCAATCCTCCTGACCTCGATCTCCCGGCGATCAACTATCTCCCGGAACAGGTGATACCGCCTCAGAATATGCCTGGATCGCTGATGGGACCTGGGTTCCTTGGCCAAAGCCACCGCTCCATTGTTATCGCAATACAAAGGTATTGGATGCTCAATGGATGGAACCACTCCAAGTTCAGTAATGAACTTCTTGATCCAGACAGCCTCTTTGGCAGCATCACTGGCAGCGATGTATTCAGCCCCCATCGTCGAGTCTGCCACGGTTTCCTGCTTGGAACTCTTCCAGCTAACCGCCCCTCCGTAAAGAGTAAAGATAAATCCCGACTGCGACTTAGAGTCGTCCTTATCACTCTGGAAGCTCGAATCGGTAAAGGACTCCACTTGGAGTTCTCCGTTACCATACACCAAGAGTATCTCTTTAGTCCTTCGTAAGTACTTGAGAATGCTCTTCACAGCTGTCCAGTGACTCTCTCCAGGATCAGCTTGATACCTACTCACTACACTTAGTGAGTATGCTACATCGGGTCTGGTACATAGCATCGCGTACATGATAGAGCCTACAGCCGAAGCATAGGGTATCCCTTGCATGCGAACTCTCTCTAAATCAGTCTTGGGAGACATCTCTTTGGAGAGAGTGAGCCATGAGATCGTGGGTAAAAACCCATGTTTGGACTCTTCCATACTAAACCTTTTTAGTATAGTGTCAATGTACCTGGATTTGGACAATCCAAATATCCTTTTAGATCTATCTCTATAGATCATAATTCCCAATACGCAGGAAGCATCACCAAGATCTTTCATTGAGAATCTTTGTGATAAGAAGAGCTTGACCGATTGCAGCATAGGAATGTCATTTCCTATCAAGAGTATGTCGTCGACGTACAATACGAGGAAGACAAGCTTATTCTCTGCCACCTTCTTGTAAATACAAGGTTCATCTACATTTTTGACGAAATCAAACTCTTTGATAACGACGTCAAAGAAGATGTTCCAACTCCGCGATACTTGCTTTAATCCATAAATGGATTTAAGCAGCTTGCACACTTTCCCGCTGCTCCCACTATCTACGAAGCCCTTTGGCCGAGTCATGTACACGCACTCTTCTAAATCACCATTTAGAAAGGCGGTCTTAACATCAATTTGCCAGATTTCGTAGTCATGATATGCAGCGATGGCAAGCATGATCCGGATGGATTTAAGCATAGCCACTGGAGAAAAGGTTTCGTCATAGTCCACACCTGGTCTTTGACGAAAACCCTTTGCAACAAGTCTAGCTTTGAAAGTCTCCACTTTCCCATCTGCACCAAGTTTTTTCTTGAAGATCCACTTGCTCCCAATGGGTTTTACCCCTTCAGGAGCAACTTCCAAAGTCCACACTTTGTTGGTGTACATGGATTCCATCTCGGACCGCATTGCATCCAGCCATTTCACCGAGTCCCCACTCGTGATGGCCTGCTCGAAGCTAGTTGGGTCATCATCAGCCATGATGCAATCCTCGCTCCCACCGTCCATGAGAAAACCGTAGTATCTCTCAGGTGGGTGAGAAACCCTACTAGATCGGTGGGGAGGCTGAGGTTTGTTGGGAACAACTGAATCCTCCGGTTCCACTAAATCTTCAGTTTGAGTTTGTGTAGCCGGAATTTCTTCCAGTTCTACCTCGTCGCCACTAATTTTTTTTGCAAGAAATTCCTTTTCTAAAAAGGTGGCATGTCGAGAAACAAACACTTTTTGTTCCTCGGTATGGTAGAAAAGATATCCATGTGAATGTTTGGGATATCCCACAAACTTGCATAAAATTGACCGTGCCTCGAGTTTGTTCGGATTTTGCCTTTTGACATAGGCCGGACAACCCCATATCTTAACACGTTTAAGACATGGTCTCTTCCCACTCCATATCTCATATGGTGTGGTAGGTACAGATTTAGATGGAACTTGATTCAATAGGTATGCTGCTTGTTCATACCAAAATATTGCATTATATACCGCCCATTCTTACGCTCGGTTGTTTATAGGTAGGTGCTTTTAATCCGTGTTTGTTACATATTTACAGAGTACAGGTTTCCAGTACAAATATTGCAAATCAAGATAAAATCTCCACAGTTACGCCAAAAGCAGAACATCTGTTGACAGCAGATAAAAGCCGGGTTCCGGTCATCCATATCCGTCCAGTGCCGAGTACCAGTTCCAGAAACAAGACATGTGACAGTGGTCATTCGTGTCTGGGACAAGCACAGAGCACGAGGGGGGCTGCACAAGAATCAATGGGTGCGCGGAGCTCGAGGGAGATAAAGTCAAAAGTAAAGAAAAGAGTGCAATCTTGGACTAAGAATTCTGAAGATATTCTGGAAGACTTTTGTGCAGTTTTAAGATTTCAAACACGAGGAAAAGCCAAACCAGGGAAGCACCCAAAATACGATCACCCAAATCACCAAGATGGCCGCGGATCCGCGGCCAATAGGGGGTATTGGCCGTGGTTCCGCGGCCATGTGAGCTCTTCTTCTGATGATTTTTCAGGGGTTGTTTGGTCTTTTCCTGTAGGGGCAGATTGTTGCCCTAGGTTTCCATTTCCCCTCCTATAAATACCCCGGATCTGAGCCAAACCAAGGGAGCACTTCTTTAGCCTCTTTTTGTTAGGTTTTAGTTTCTTTCTTCTTCTTCTTCTTCATTCTTCCTCCATGAAATTGTAGTGAGAGCTTTTTGAGTGGATGATGAAATGAAGATGAGGGTTTTTGTATCTTTCTTGTTAGTTTAGCTCCCCCTTGAGATTCTTGCTTTCTCTTGATCTTTCAACCTCTTCATTGAGCTTGAAAGGTTAAGGGTTAGTTATTGATCTCAAGGGTCGTATTTTCTTATGGAATTGGTTCTTCACTTCACATGAGTTCTTTACCCTTCTCTTGATCTTGCAACCTCTTGATTGAGCTTGCAAGTTTAAGGGTTGGCTATTGATCCCATACTTGTCTTGAGTTCTAGTTTCTTGTTCTTTTTATTGCTTATTTATTACTTGCTTTTTATTACCTTGCTTTACTTTCTTGTAATTTAATTCCATGCACTTACTTTCTTGTAATCTTCTCTTTTCTTTGTTCTTTTCTTTTGCTGTTTGTTGTTCATTTTTTGAATGTTGTAATTATCTTTGTTGTTAAGAATAAATACGGTATTGTAAGTTAATGTTTCTTTGCTCATTTCCTTTTCCCGTTATTTTCCATTGAACTCCGCCCAAACATTACGCAAGCGCTCCGTTAGGCACCCTACCCTAACAAGGTAACGGTGATTCCTAACCGCGACCGGTTGCGTTCGGTTTGGCCGGAGGCGAAAACAAGAGACAAGAACGGAAGGACAAGGCTAAATAAGCCGGATTCCACGAATACCGTGCTTAAATCCCCTAATCCACGTTGTTGCCGATTGCTCTAGCTTCAATTGGTCAAGACACGGCTCAAAGGTTTTGAGTACGGATTTCTTTAGCTTACAATCTCTTATTTTCTTCTTAACAACTTTATACTTGCAAATAATACACATAGGTTAGAATCAAACAAACATATACTCATTCTTTATTGACTCGTCTAAGACAAGAAATGACATACAACCATCTCCCTGTGGATCGACCCGTGCTCAACCGGCTAGCTACATAGCGACACCGTCCTGATCGCGGTTATACTTTAGAACTTTGAACATCCGACACGCTCTCGGCGTGCGATCAAATGGCGCCGTTGCCGGGGAGACGGTAGCGTATTTTCTTTCTTGTTATTCGGGTTAATATTCTTTTTGTATATATTTATAAAAAAAAATTGTTTTTTTTTGATAATTTTTGTGGGCAAGTGTGCAGATTTTTGCAGATTTGCAAACGGCAATTATGAGGAGCAAAGTGTGCATTCAAGGCTAAGGTGATTGCAAAGTACAGTGCCAAACATCCGGGTAGTTTGACCCGCGCAAGCGAACTTTTCAAGCTTACCGGATTTGATTCAACGGGGGTTTCCTAACCCAAAAACTTAACGGTACGTACTTTACTAACACCTTCTTCTCAAATCCGACGCATCCAATATACTATTCTTTGCAGGATTCTTTGCAAGTTCGCTAGCAAACGCTAAAAATTGACTAACCCGTATTTTTTGCAGTGCCGTGCTTAAAATAAAAAACGATTGTTTGATTCTTTATAGAATTTTTATTGAATTGCGCATTGCATACATTAATACGGACTTAAGGGCAAGCGAACCCCACAACATACGGTAAAGGATTTCATCACCTTTTCCGTGGCCCACAAATCACGAACTTGCGCATAACGTTTACCCGCACAAATTTAAAAGAAACTATACTTTAAGCCTTAAGGACTTCGCGCTCACTAGGAGAAGTCGACTGTGTTTAGAACCTCGCTTAACGGTATATTGTTTACGGGGTGTCTAGGAAAGTGTTAACGGCGAAACCGCCAAAAGAGAAAGGGTTATTTAATTAAGGAATTTCGCGAAAGCGTTAGAAAACCTCCCCTTATCTCTGCACTTACCTGGCCTCGTGATCAGTGTATCTTGAGCCCGTTTCTCGACACAGTTTAACTTCGACAATCAAGTTCTGGAGCAGGTCTAGTTGACCTAGGTGAACCCTAGAACGATTAGGTGTGTGGTATTTTTGTGTCGTGATTGTTTTTGTCCATATTCTTTTTGTGTGTATATTTCATTCTTCTGTTAATATATAAACTATAAAAAAAAATATCACATTCTTTTTCCCCTCCTTTTCTCTGCCTTTCTCTCTTTCTCTCTTCATATCATGGGTACTCCACCTTGCAAAACTCTTGCGGAACTTTGGTACCCACAACCAGACATTACTTCTTACGGTTCTTGCTTTGGCCGAACATCGAACGACCCCTCCATGCCCAAAGTTTCACTGAAAGATCGCATCGCACCGGCTAGGACAAACACTTGCACTCCTCATTCCACTTTGTATCAACCTTGTCAACCTCCCGCACCCGCTTATGTTGATACCCCTTTTGCAAGTCGTCCTTTGTCCATCGCTGAACGTATTAAACAATCCCGTAGCCGATCTTTCACTCCTTTCACCACTTCAAATTCTTGGGATCAACAATTCCATTCACCTTCCTATCCAGATGTTGATCCTGCTCCTGTCCAACCATTCAATTCCTACCAGTCCTACCCAACTTTTGCAACTTCCCTAGACATTGCTTCTCCACAGCCTTTTGGGAGTTTTCAGTATCCAAACAACTTTGAATCTTTTACTGAAACCTCTTCACAACCCATGTCTAGTCTGGAACAGTCGTTAGAAGACTTTAGGGTAGCGTCAAGCCAGCAGATGATGGATTTGAATGCGTCCATGGCCGCTCTCATACAACCTACTGACTCGGTAGCTAGTTTCCAACTAGCTCCTAATTCTCCAATGTATGATGAGGCGGCAGGACATGCTGAGAATTTGAGTGGAGAGAGTGAGATGTACCCCCTTCCGAATTAAGCCTACCCGTTTCAACTTGAATCCCACAACTCCAGTTTTGAATATCTATCTAGTGTTCCCAATGATTCACCAATTGAAGATAGAATGATTAATGAGTTGTGCGACTTTGTAGTGTTTGATTTGCCAGATTGTGAAGGGATCTTGCCAAGTGAAACCACACCCAATCCTTTTGACCTCTACACCTCCACTTTAGAACCTGAATTGATTGATATCCATGCTTTTGTTGAGGTGTCTGAGAATATAGATTTTCACTTGATCGAGGATATTGACGCTGGGAACATTTTGGATGATGAACCCGTAGATTTGGCTGAGTTTGTCTCTTCAAATCATCATCCTGAGTCATTAAATGTTTTTCCCGAACCCCATATGCGTCTGGATTTTGAAGAGAAGTGCATGGATGTGCTAAATTTTGAGGAGAATATTGAGGATAGTTTTGAGGATGAACCAGTTTTAATTAATGAGTCGGATTTTCCCATTCATCCTGTCCCTGTCATTGACTGTGTACACCCTCCCGAAACCTTAACCGATACCCTTCCTCAATCACCTACCTCCACCCTTTCCATCGTTCCGACCATGCAAGAAACCGTATCACTTTCATTTCATATGTCTGGTTTACCAAATTCGGCTTACCCATGGTTTCATACGAATCTTGAAATATTTGACCCAATCTCTCGACGGGTTAATAGATTAGCACAATCGCTTTTTACACATCGCTCATCACAAATTGTGCTAATTTATTCACTCCATTTGCACCCTCAAGTTCGTACCACTTCTTTTTCCCTTCCGCCATTCTTCTTCTGATATACCGAGACCCTATCCCGCTTCTATCTCCATACGGTCTCGCGTATTCTCCATTTCTTTTCTCTACGCCTTCTTTGACCAACCACTGCTTTTTCACGATAAGATCTTTGAATGGTTGGTGTTAACTTTTGGCATGTGTAAGGCCTTGTATAGCTTGACACTGTTCTTTCCCCCCTAATCCTGAACTTCATCGCTTAACAGTGGAAACACTGTTTCACTTGAGTTTGGGGGGGACTTCTTTTTTTTGTATATATTTTTTGTTTTCTTTGTTGTATATAATTTGTTTTTAGGGAACGCCGGCAATTTTGGCCCTCTTGGTATAGCCTGACAGTGAGGGCACTGTCAAGTTTAAGTTTGGGGGTGTGCTCGGTAAGTTTTCTTCCTTCGCATTCATTTGTATATTTTGCATTTGCATACCTTATTAAAAACCAACAAAAATCGAAAATTTTCCAAAAAAATATAAAACTTTGTCGTCAAGTTAGCTAATAGGGTAATTTAGATTTTTATTCTGAAGGTTTAGTTGATATGTTAGAAATAACTAAATTCTAGGCTTAGGAATTGAAAACCCTAAAAATAACCCTCATTCTGTCTAACTTTGGTAAGTATACGTCCTTACAGTTTTTTTTTGAGAAATAGGTAATCTTGAGTTCAGTTCTTGAGTTAAGTCAAGATGAAGGGAATGTATTGAAGCTTTACTGAAGGATAAGTCTGAAAAATAGTTTCTTTTCTTCAGTTCAAATTTAGAAAGTATATACCCTACAAACTGCACTTACATGCACCTTGAAACTTGGGATAGTAGAGGATACCTAGAAATACTCTTGCCTGAAAGCCTAGTATGAAAGAAAAAACGGTATTTAAAGCTAAACACCAAAAGAGCATATTGAAAAAATATCCGGTCTTGAAAAAGAAAAAGAAAAAGAAAAATAGAATAAAGTCAAGACCTGGAAACTGCTATTTACGCTTTAAAGTTCACACATTCAGTAATCGGTCGTTAGTGCCTCAAGAAGGATTAATAGTCGCATGAAAGGTGTGTGAGCAAATCCGTCCATCCTTAATGAAAAGAAGTAGTATTATGTATTAGGGCAAGGGTACTATAACTTGAATTGAATTCTCGAGTGTAGGGGTGTAAATTTACACACACGTAGGGGTATACAATCGATGTTTGAATAAAAGATAGAAATGAAGGATAAGACTTATGTCTTCTGTAAAGTTGATAAAAATCCCTGATTTGAGGCCTCACTTTAGAAGGAAAACTCAGGAGAACCAACATCTTTCTAAACTTTTTTTGGAACGTATAGGACCTAAGGTTAAATAGATAAGAGGTGTGAAAAATAAGGGTTGAATATTTCTAATTTAGGATAATAGAGTTTCTAACGTAAATACTAAACTATAGGAGTAGAATCAATGTTAACTTATAACACTAGCTTGACGGGATTTTGTGGGTGTAATCCGCTGAAAACCCTCAGGAGACAACACTCCTCCTACTAGGGACACCTAGAGGTTTAATGGCTTGTTGCACGCGCTCAGTGCAATCGCGTTCCCTGCGAAAGTGCGGTTAGGATTTTATTTTTGTGAATAATTGGTTTTGCTCGGGAAAAGCAAAAGTTATGTTTGGGGGTATTTGTTCATACCAGAATATTGCATTTTATACCGCCCATTCTTACGTTCGGTTGTTTATAGGTAGGTGCTTTTAATCCGTGTTTGTTATATATTTACAGAGTACAGGTTTCCAGTACAAATATTACAAATCAAGATAAAATCTCCACAGTTACGCCAAAAGCAGAACATCTGTTGACAGCAGATAAAAGCCGGGTTCCGGTCATCCATATCCGTCCAGTGCCGAGTACCAGTTCCAGAAACAAGACATGTGACAGTGGTCATTCGTGTCTGGGACAAGCACAGAGCACGAGGGGGGCTGCACAAGAATCAATGGGTGCGCGGAGCTCGAGGGAGATAAAGTCAAAAGTAAAGAAAAGAGTGCAATCTTGGACTAAGAATTCTGAAGATATTCTGGAAGACTTTTGTGCAGTTTTAAGATTTCAAACACGAGGAAAAGCCAAACCAGGGAAGCACCCAAAATACGATCACCCAAATCACCAAGATGGCCGCGGATCCGCGGCTAATAGGGGGTATTGGCCGCGGTTTCGCGGCCATGTGGGCTCTTCTTCTGATGATTTTTCAGGGGGTGTTTGGTCTTTTCCTGTAGGGGCAGATTGTTGCCCTAGGTTTCCATTTCCCCTCCTATAAATACCCCGGATCTGAGCTAAACCAAGGGAGCACTTCTTTAGCCTCTTTTTGTTAGGTTTTAGTTTCTTTCTTCTTCTTCTTCTTCATTCTTCCGCTATGAAATTGTAGTGAGAGCTTTTTGAGTGGATGATGAAATGAAGATGAGGGTTTTTGTATCTTTCTTGTTAGTTTAGCTCCCCCTTGAGATTCTTGCTTTCTCTTGATCTTTCAACCTCTTCATTGAGCTTGAAAGGTTAAGGGTTAGTTATTGATCTCAAGGGTTATATTTTCTTATGGAATTGGTTCTTCACTTCACATGAGTTCTTTACCCTTCTCTTGATCTTGCAACCTCTTGATTGAGCTTGCAAGTTTAAGGGTTGGCTATTGATCCCATGCTTGTCTTGAGTTCTAGTTTCTTATTCTTTTTATTGCTTATTTATTACTTGCTTTTTATTACCTTGCTTTACTTTCTTGCAATTTAATTCCATGCACTTACTTTCTTGTAATCTTCTCTTTTCTTTGTTCTTTTCTTTTGCTCTTTGTTGTTCATTTTTTGAATGTTGTAATTATCTTTGTTGTTAAGAATAAATACGGTATTGTAAGTTAATGTTTCTTTGCTCATTTCCTTTTCCCGTTATTTTCCATTGAACTCCGCCCAAACATTACGCAAGCGCTCCGTTAGGCACCCTACCCTAACAAGGTAACGGTGATTCCTAACCGCGACCGGTTGCGTTCGGTTTGGCCGGAGGCGAAAACAAGAGACAAGAACGGAAAGACAAGGGTAAATAAGCCGGATTCCACGAATACCGTGCTTAAATCCCCTAATCCACGTTGTTGCCGATTGCTCTAGCTTCAATTGGTCAAGACTCGGCTCAAAGGTTTTGAGTACGGATTTCTTTAGCTTACAATCTCGTATTTTCTTCTTAACAATTTTATACTTGCAAATAATACACATAGGTTAGAATCAAACAAACATATACTCATTCTTTATTGACTCGTCTAAGACAAGAAAGGACATACAACCATCTCCCTGTGGATCGACCCGTGCTCAACCGGCTAGCTACATAGCGACACCGTCCTGATCGCGGTTAGACTTTAGAACTTTGAACATCCGACACGCTCTCGGCGTGCGATCACTGCTGTCTCCAGCGCATGCCCCCAGAAGGAAATAGGTAACTCAGATGTGCTCATCATAGAGCGCACCATATCTAATAGGGTGCGGTTCCTCCGTTCAGATACACCGTTGTGCTATGGTGTATATGGAGGAGTCAGCTGAGAGAGAATCCCATTCTCTTTTTGGAAGTCCAGGAATTCATTGCTCAAGTATTCACCTCTTCGATCAGATCGAAGGATTTTAATATTTTTCCCGGTTTGGTTCTCGACTTCTTGTTTATATTCTCTAAATTTCTCAAAAGCTTCTGATTTGTGTTTCATCAGGAACACATATCCGAACCTAGAAAGATCGTCAATGAATGTAATGAAGTACGAAGAACCATTCCTGGCATGTGTAGCATGGGGCCGCATACATCACTATGTACCAGTCCCAAGAGTTCTGTAACCCTTTCTCCGTGTCCCGTAAACGGATTTTTGGTCATCTTGCCTTTGAGACATGACTGGCAGGTGTCATAAGATAAAAATTCAAACGGATTCAAATATCCATCCTTATGCAACTTAGCTAGTCGTGTCGTATTGATGTGACCCAGTCTACAATGCCACAAGAAGGATTCGTTCATTTCTGAACTCTTCCTCTTGTGTGTGTTTGTTATGCTCAAAACTGTTGATTGATTTAGAACATAAATGCCATTGCACAACGTGCCTGATCCAACCAACTTTTGGTTTAGGAAAATGTTCATAACATTATCCTGTAATACAAAATTATATCCTTCTTTACTCAACAAAGAAACCGATATAATGTTGCATATCAGGTTCATCATGTAATAGCATTCGTTCAGAATCAATGTATTACCAGTTGGCAATACAAGGTGATATTCCCCGACGGTTTTAGCTGCAACAATTGCACCATTTCCAACCCTTATGTCTTTATCACATTCTCCAAGTTCTCTACCTTTTCTAAGCCCATGTAACTGATTACATATATGGGATCCTGACCCGGTATCTAATACCCAGAACGTAGAGCAAATGGAGAAATAGTTCTCTGTAACAAACACACCCGAAGAAAATGCATCAACATGTACTTTCTTCATTCGGGTGGCATGGGAATCCTGGTATTCTCCTATATCCTGTTCAGTCTTATAACTTTTATAAGAAAGAACGGAACCAACGTTCCCCAGCACAGTATAACATGCGGGTTTGGTCAATACATCCATATTATTATCTTGATTAAGGCATGATATGGTCGCTACCTGGAGAGAGAGAGAAGAAAACACTTTAGCGTATGCTCTTGCAAGATCAGATTGGTTATTATTTTATCTAATCAGGATGGCTACCACTATTTTTATCAAATCTTCCTTCATACCCTAAAAGGAAAGACTAGCCGGGATTAATTACACCCTACAACTTCGCCAATCTTTCAGCCAGGCCAGTGTCGATACTTTGAGGGAGGTTCCCAGTGCTTTCGTACGGACCTACTTAAAGTAAACCTCATTTTCCTAGAGGCGTAACCCCGTTGACACCTTTCTAGACACCTACTTGATCGGCTAATTGTCCTGTGTAAGACTCTCCCGGGAGTAACTATTACCCGCAGTGGGTATCGGGATCCAACTATCTCATAGAAGGTATGCAATCTCATTGCAAATTTCAACACTTGAAATTCCCGATAATATTTTGCCCCTAACCCCTATGACCTCGACAAAGGCCAACAAATCATAGGATGCTAGTCAAGTTCAACCCGTCATTTCTTGATTGAATCAAAACCACCCGCACGACCCTTGACAAAGGCCAACAAGGTCGTACAACTACCCCAAAACAATCTGCATCATATGCATAGGCAGATAAGCACCATTTAGCTACCACACACTACGCCTTGACAAAGGCCAACAAACGCAGCACGAATACTAAACAGTTCCTATCTGAAATGACGGAGGGCGACAACAGGTTTTTCTGAAAACCTATTGCGTAATGAACTTGATATCGTTGTAGAATCGTGTGAATTTTTTGAAATGGAGTGATTTTGAGGCTTTTATTAGTTTTGCTAAAGAGGCCACTCTCGGTGAAGGGATCTCGGCTCTTTCCTCATCGAATAAGGTGCAGGACATATCATATACATCACTATGCAAAGCAAAAACTGTAGCTACCCTTTTTGATTTTGAAAATTTGATTTTACAACATCTTTTTAGGTTTCTTTTCTTTCATTAATCACATTAATGAAGTCCCATCATTTAAGTCATTTAACATCACAGATAAATACGACGTACACTTATGCCATCCGCATTCGCCTCGATGTCTCCTCGTGCACCGTTAGGTTAGGTGACTAACGGCAGAGCGGGGCAGGGCTAGCGTGGGTGTAAAACATAAGTAACGTCTATATAATAAATCATGTATACTATATACAATATTTACCACATCACATCACATGATCACATCACAGATATCGCAGCAGAAGAAACATATGAAACATTGGATATACTAGGACGTCCGTGTTTTATTTTGAGCCTCTATAAAACACGGATTCCACGGTCGCGATGAATAGCCAAACCCACACCTCTAGACCCCTACGAGAGAGGCAACCAACCCTACCAATTTTAGAGTTAGGAGACCCGGACTCGACTTCTCGAGTTGGTCTCCCACTGGACTCTAGAACCCGGTTACTTGTGCTCTCCTCCTTGGGTCTATCCTAGTGCGGAAAATTAAATAATATACAAATGGTGATATCAACCTCATCCCGGAAGTGCCCCAATAAAAGAATATTACATACATTTAATTTTACATGAATGAAAATAAAAACTCTCATCTCACATAAAAAAAAACCCGGCTATTCAGAACGCGACGATCCAATATAACATATCCAGCAACACAGAACATCACATGTCATCAACGTAAGTAAATATGCGCATCCCAATTATCGTTGACATATAGCAACGAAACCGGTGATATCACATATTACACATACGGTCGCAGAAAAGAAAGTGTAAAACTACAACATTTGGAATCCACAATCTCTTTAGACATCGTAAATCCGAAATATCACATACTTCGCATTTCATGCCTAACTATATGAATTGCACATATTGTATCACATTCCAGATAAATAGACAGTATTAAACTTTCCGATCGAATAATTAAATACCCAAGATTTCCTAAATAGCTCAACACTTGAGCGGAGTTCAAAAATTCCAGAATACGTCACAATAGCAACGGTCCAGCCGTAGAAGGGTCAAGCCAACGCCTCACATGTGGCACGCCGTACTGCCTCAAACCCTAAGGTTCAAAAGGCAGTTCAAGACGGTCACATAATCGAGTTAAGGTTTGTTGTCTTCTAGAGGATCCATCGCATTACTTCACGTTTTTCCGAAAGATTTAAACCCGAGAAAAATTCAACACTTTAATGTTTTTCGTGCTGGGAAAAATTGAGTTAATGATATCCGTTCGAACATTTTAATACTTTCTAAATTATCCGGAATAACAAAACAAAATTAAATTCTCCGATCGAATCGACGATTATAAAATAAACCCCAAAATACTCAACACTTGAGTCGGTTTCAAACATACCCAGAAAAATTCAGGAACAGTTAAGGATGTTACAGCACAAAGAACCGTCCATAATTCCTTTTTCTTGCCGCGGAACCGCCGCTAAAAGTGGCTTATTGCCGCGGTTCCGCGGCCACTTGGAGGACTTAGGGGCACGTTTTTCATGGTAATTCTTAGAAAACCCTGCTGAATTTTTTTGGTATTTTTAATACTGAAAATACACAGTTTTGAAAAAATGTACAGAGAGGGGGTTAACTTTGACATATCGGGGTTCGTTCGGAGTTTTAACTTCGTTAACACATCGCCTAATGTTCTAGCTAGGCTCTGATACCACTGTAGGGTTACTAAGCACTCTAATAAGGTTCTACAATGCATCAACCATCCCCGTTTAAAATTTTTAGCCGTGCCGAATAACCCCAAGCAAGATCGTTGCTAGAAAATTAGGGTTTCATATGCTAGTAAACTACGTTTACGACTAAGTGAATACGAAATACAACCTTTGTAGATCGGTCCTTCACTTCTATAGCTCTTTGTTGAAGTCCCTTCGCTGCGATCGTGGTTCTCCCGGACCCTTGCATGGCTTCACGAGGCGAAAGACGCGTCCTTGCTTGAAGTCTTCAAGGCCGAAGATGATCTACGTCGAGGGGATGCCAACTAAAGCTTCTACTTCACTAACTTGAGAATTAGTGAAGCAAACACCCTAAACTAAAGTGCTAGTCTACTAGAGGATGGATAAATAGGAAGTGGGTTCTCTTTAGAATTTTATTTCTCAATATCTTTCTCACTTTGGATCAAACCATAACAAGTATTTTCTTTTTCACAAATGAAGAAGAAGATGAACAAAAGAAAGAGATGAGGATAATGATCAAGTGAGGAAGCTAACCATGGTGAGTGAGTATTATATACTAACTCATGTAGAGACATAACCATGGCTAATACATATGGTTGGGTTAAGAAATATTCATAGTAAAAACAAATTTAGTGGAATTAGTCAATGCATCCACAAGCCTCCACAAGCTTCATGCATTGTGCTAATCCTCAACTAATTTTGTAATTACTTAAAATATAAAAACCCAACATAATAGATAACATGGTGTAAGTCTCATACACCCAAGTTATGTGTATCATCAACCATGATACAAAAAGAAAACACAATTTTAATATATATCACATATATATCAAAGTTGTGTACATGTGAGAAAAAACCTAAAGTGAACAAGTGTTAGTTAATGTAAACTAGTATATCAAATATACAATTATACAATAAATTATTAAATCAACACCTGACTTAATATTCCGGTCATATCACATATAACCGACTAATATCCAATGTATCGATTAATCGAATCAACACTTGATTCGATAACCCGGCTATATCACATACAACCGACCGATACAAAAAGCCGCGAGAATAGAATACGGTATCATATACACGCATCATTCTCAGTCTTGCACATATCACATATGCGCTCCTATTTCGTTTTGCCTGAGCCAGTAAAACCTCTATGTAGGACTCTAATGACTCGTCAATACGCCGGTAGTAGGTGATGATCACATCAAGCACCCACATGCCGTCGGCGGTACTAGCTGGACGTAATGGCTACCCGGGTATTGATCGATCAGAGGATCAGCAAGCAAGCCCGCTCCAACTCTTGTAAAAGCCTGCCAGTAACACTTCCCGTACAGTCCGGTCTCCTCGTCTGATATGTCGCATATCGAATATAGGGGTGGTAAACGTCAGACCCCAATAATCGATAAGTCGTGCCGATGTGAGGCTCATAACGGGTCAAGAAACTACTGGTAACACTTACCAGTAAATCTCTAATCAGCCCTGGCTAGGGACATCCCTGTTACGGCCAATCGAGCACAGCGCAACATCAACCCTCAATACCGGGAGAGACGAAACCCCTCCTATCGCTCATTGCCTCCATGTGACTCGGGACTATACCCAAAAACCACCGTTTTGCATGCCCTCATGGACGTGGTAAGGTGGAAATCAAAGCATAGTGGGAACCACACAAGACTCTATGACGATCTCGGGTCTACAGACTAACCTGCACAAGTGTCACCAGAGAACTGCCATCTGACGTGAGGTATAATACCATCTGGGAGTTCTCGGTGAGTCCGTCCAGTGTACCCAGTCTCCACTAAGCACCCGCATACCATCTCTGATGTCAAACACCAATGGATATGGGATCATCCATCGCCCATCTCATGGGTCGAGAAGCATACACGCTAGTCTACTCTGGTATATCGATGCCCTGTCTCGATACACCTACGACTAGGGACCTTGAAGGATGTACTTATGGACTACCATGTCCCCACTAGTATGATCTGCATCATAATCCATGTAGTCAAGTACACATCCTAAGGGCTTTACCAACATGTAACCATAAGACAGTATCAAGAGACTAGTATACATGTTAAGATAAAGAGCAACCAGATAGCATACTATCATATCAACCAAGAAAGTCCTCTCTATATATGTCCAAGCATCCAATATAATATACATCTTCTGTACAATAAGTGGCCTCTAGAGCATACATACAACTAACATATGTAATCTGTTACATGGGCTATGGATAGATAGAGAACTGGAATTGGGTGATATGTCTCTAAGTGTTAGAGAATGGTGCAATTGTTGCAGCCAAATCAGTTGGCAAATATCATCTTGTATTACCAAATGGTAAATACATTGATTCTGAATAAATGTTATTAGATACCGAACCTGATATAAAACATTACATCAGATTCTTTATTAAGTTAAAGAAGGATATAATTCGGTATTGGAGGATAATATTGTGAACATTTTCCTGAATTAAGAGTTGATTAGATCAGGCACGTTTTATAATAGCATATACGTTCTAAATCAAACCACAGTTCAAAGTATATAGAACACATACAAGAGGAGTAGTTCAGAAATGAACGAATCCTTCTTGTGGTATTGTAGACTAGGTCATATCAATACGACACAACTATCTAAGTTACATAAGGATGAATATTTGAATCTGTTCGAATTTTCATCTTATGATACTTGCCAGTATTGTCTCAAAGGTAAAATGACCAATACTCCATTTACTGGAAACAGAGAAAGAGTTACTGAACACTTGGGACGGATACATGATGATGTATACGGTCCTATGTCTACAAATGCTAAGATTAGTTCTTCGTACTTCATTATATTCATTGATCATCTTTCAGGATTCGGACATATCTTCCTGTTGAAACGCAAGTTTGAAACTTTTGAGAAATTCAAGGAATATAAGCTTGAAGTTGAGAACCGGACGGGTGGAAGTATTAAAGTCCTACGATGTGATCGAGGAGGCGAATACTTGGGCATGGAGTTCCTGGATTTTCTAAATAGAGAATGGGATTCTCTTTCATCTTACTCCTTCGAGTAAACCACAACACAACGGTGTATCGGGGCGGAGGTATCACACCCTATGAGATATGGTGCACTCTATGATGAGTACTGCTGAGTCACCTATTTCCTTTTGGAGTTATGCACTTGAGAAGCTGCATACCTATTGAATGGGGTTCCGTCCAAATCAGTGCCTGCCACTACATATGAGATATGCAATGGGAAGAGACCATGTCTTAAACGAGTTAAGATATGAGGTTGTCCGGCCTATGTTGAAAAGAAAAATCCGAAAAAACTCGAGGCAAGGTCAGTTCTTTTTAAGTTTGTCGGATATCCCGAACATTCGCGACGGTATATCTTCTACCACACTGAGGAGCAAAAGGTGTTTTGTTTCGCAGCATGCCACCTTTTTAGAAAAGGATTTTCTTATGAAGAAATTAGTGGTCATGAGGTAGAACTGGAAGGAGTTCCAGCTGGACAAACTAACAGCTGATGATTTGGTGAAGCAAAAGAATTCAATAGTCTCCAACGAACCTCATCCTCTCCGTGAATCCGGTAGGGTTCCTCATCCACATGAGAGATCCTACGGTTTTCTCATTGACAGTGGGAGCGAGAATTGCGTCATGGTAGATGATGGCCCAACTAGGTTCAGGCAGGCCATCACGAGTAAGGACTCTGTGAAATGGATGGATGCTATGCGATCAAAGATGGAATCCATGTACACCAACAAAGTATGACTTTGAATGTTGCACCTGAAGGGGTAAAACTCATTGGGAGCAAATGGATCTTAAGAAGATTCTTGGTGTAAATAAAAAAGTTGAGACTTTCAAAGCTAGACTTGTTGTAAAAGGTTATTGTCAATAACCAGGTGTGGTTTATGATGAAACCTTTTCTCCAGTGCCTATGGTTAACTCCATCAGGATTAAAGCGCGCATCATGGAGTTGAAACATCTGTTTTGATGTGGCAGTCAAAGAGTTTGACTTCATCAATAAGGTAGATGAACCTTGTATATACAAGAAGGTTGTAGAGAATAAGGTTGTCTTCCACATATTGTACGTAGATGACATACTCTTGATAGGAAATGGTTTCCTATGCTACACTCGGTCAAGCTCCTCTTATCATGAGGATTCTCCATGGAAGATCTAAATGATACCTACTACATCTTGTGGTTTATGATCTATAGTAATAGATCTAAGTGGATGTTGGGAGTGTCCCAAATCCAGGTACATTAACACCGTACTAAAGGGGTTTAGTATGGAAGATTCTAAGCGGGGTTGCTCGCCCACTTACTCAGGAATCACTCTCTCCAAAAAGATGTCTTCAAAGACTGATATGGAGAGAGCTCGCGTGCAAGGGATACCCTATGCTTCGGCAGTAGGCTCTATCATGCATGCGATGTTATGTACCAGACCAGATGTAGCTGATTCACTAGGTGTAGTGATTAGGAATCAATCGGATCTTGGAAGAATCAATGGATAGCTGTGTAGGACATTCTTAAGTACTTGAGAAGCACTAAAGAAATGTTCTTGGTGTTTGGTAACGGTGAACTCCAGTGGGAGTCCTTTACCAATTCGAGCTTCCAGAGTGATAAGGTCGACTGAAAGTCAGTCATGGGCTTTGTCTTTACCCTCAGTAGAGGGACGATATGTTGGAAAAGTTCCAATCTATATACCATAGCAAACTAGACGATAAAGGCTGAATACATCGCTACCAATGATGCTACTAAAGTGGATGTCTGGATAATTCTTGTTCATGAGATGAAGATGGTTCCTACCATTGAGCGTCCAATAACTGTTATTGTAACAACTGTAAGTCGATGTACAACACCCCAATACTTGCGGGGAGGCGGAATTTTCAAAAACGAACTTGTTTAGTGAACAAACATCGACTAACCGCTTGAATCGAAGCTAAACGATAACTAACTTAAAACATAGAGTTTCTATGCTACTATGTTTAGGGATTATACCTAACGAATCGTGTCCTTCGTCTTTGCGAACTCCACCTCCTCCTCGGCCTTCTCGAAGTAGTAGACGGTCCACCCGAGAGCTTTACTCCAAGCTTAGCCTCTAAACTTGAGGCAACTAAACTTCTTTAAGTGCTAATCAAAGAAGCTAGGTGAAATATAGAGTAAGGGTTATGGTTTAATTAGTCTTGCTAATCCTTGTACTCAACACATGAGAGGGGAGGATTAGGGTTTGAAGAGGGAGAGCTTGAGGAGAGAGAAGGTGAGGATAATAATGAAGTGAGAATAATGAGTTATGATAATATATATCAAGCATTTCTTTTTATCAAGAAAAGAATAAGAAATGAATTTAGCAACCATGCTTGATAATATCTAGTGATGATTCACTCCATGAGTCATTAAGCATTTATCATGCATTAATGACATGGATGAATCATCCATATGACTCACTAATCACATTCATTGCATATGCCACCTAAACCTCCTTAGTCACCACCTTCTAGAAGCTTCTCGCGCAATTACGAGAACACCCCTCCTTTCCGCAAAAATACGAAAAAACTTTAGACTGTATAAATCCAATAACCGGATACCAGTAACTGGCTTAAACCAAAGCCGACTGGTAAAAACTGTCCGAAAGTCGTACGCGCGTAAACGCACGTATGCGTCCGAACCCTTGTCGTAAAACCATACGACCTCTATATCATTTCGCCTAGAGTAGGGAAACTCTCTGTGTGGGACTCTAGAGACTCGACTACTACGCTGGCAGTGGGTTTAACCACAGACCGCAAGCGGCACTAGCTGTACGTAACGGTCCCCAGGTAGATGTCGATAAGAAGGCCGATGAGGGAACCCATCCGAACTCCTACTGAGTCTGATGTGACAATCTCCATACAGTCCGGTCCGTTCGTCCAAGACTATCGCATATCGGGCCTAGGGAGTGGCAAGCGTTAGTCCCCTAATAGTGGTATAAGTCGTGTCGGAGGGAAGCCCATTACACCCTGAGAAACTACTGGAACCTACCAGCAAATCTCGCTTGCCCTGGCCAGGGACTTTGCGTAATGGCTCTCTGACACAGCGCGATATCAACTCCCAATACCGGGAGAGACGAATCCTGTCTAACCGCCACTGCCTCCAAGTGCTCGGGACTGCACCCAACTGCTACCTGTTTGCACGACTCCTTTGAGTCGTGGTAGGGTAGCAATCTAAGAACAGTGGGACACACTCGAGGCGAAGTAGCAGTGTTAAGTCTGCGGACTATGCTGTACTCATGTCACCTAGGAACTGTTCACTGACGACTGGTATAAAACCAACCAACAGTTCCCTGTAAGTCCTGTCCGGTGTATCCGTAACCTAACGAGCACCTGTATACTATCTCCAGTACGACGTACTGACGGCTGTGGGACAGACCATCTCCCCAACTGGGATGAGAAGCGTACACACTAGTCTACTCCGGAGTATCGATGCTCTGTCTCGATAATCCAACGACTAGGTACCTGAATAAGGATGTGCTTGTAGACTACCCAGCCCCCACTAGTGTGACTGCCATCACAACGCAGGTAGTCAAGCAAGATCCTAAGAGCTCTATCAATACGTACACTCATATATTAAGATAGAAAAACCAAGTAGCATACTACCATGTTTAGCAAGACTGTTATATACATGTGAATATCCCAAGCTTCCATTAAGTAATATACAAACTAGTATGATACAGTAATGTCCTTCTAGGGCATAAACACTAACAATCTCCCACTTGCACTAGGGCCATGTACTGGCATATCGAAGACCAATGATCTCGAGCAGCCTCTCGAACTGAATCTGAGGTAGGGCCTTCGTGAATGGATCAGCAATGTTCTCTTCAGAAGCAACTCTCCGAACCTCGATCTCCTGACGATCAATGATCTCCCTGATCAGGTGATACCGCCTCAAGATGTGTCTGGACTTCTGATGGGACCTTGGTTCCTTCGCTAAAGCTATAGCTCCGTTGTTGTCGCAATACAGAGGTATTGGATCAACTATGGTTGGAATCACCTGAAGTTCTGTTAGGAACTTCTTCATCCAGACTGCTTCTTTTGCGGCATCGCAAGCAGCTATATACTCCGCTTCCATCATCGAGTCAGCAACGGTGTCCTGCTTGGAGCTCTTCCAGTACACCGCCCCTCCATTGAGGGTAAAGACATAACCTGACATGGACTTGGAATTGTCCTTATCACTCTGGAAGCCGGAATCAGCAAAGGCCTCCAACCTGAGGTCTTTTCCGCCGTAAACCAAGAACATCTCCTAAGTCCTTCTCAGGTACTTGAGAATGTTCTTTACTGCTATCTAGTGCTTCTCCCCTGGGTCTGACTGATACCGGCTTACCACGCTCAGTGCGTAAGCTACATCTGGTCTGGTACACAACATCGCATACATTATAGAGCCTACCGCAGAAGCGTAGGGTATAATAGACATGCGTTCCCTTTCCAAATCAGTCTTGGGAGACATCTCTTTGGAGAGGGTGATTCCGTGACAAGCCGGTAGATTACCGCGCTTAGAATCTTCCATACTGAATCTTTTCAGTACAGTGTCGATATACCTGGACTGCGAAAGTCCCAACATCCTCTTGGATCTATCACGATAGATCCGGATCCCCAAAATGTAAGGGGCATCACCCAGGTCTTTCATGGAGAACCTGTGTGACAAGAATCCTTTGACAGATTGTAGCATAGGAATGACATTTCCTATCAATAGAATGTCATCCACGTACAAGACGAGGAATACGACACTTCTGGCTACAACTTTACTATATATACACGGTTCATCTGGATTTTTGATAAAGTCATATTCTTTGACTGTCTCATCAAAACAGATGTTCCAACTCCGCGATGCCTGCTTTAGTCCATAAATGGACTTAAGCAGCTTGCATACTTTCCCGCTGCTCCCACTCTGATTGAAACCCTCTGGCTGATCCATATAGACGCTCTCTTCTAAATTTCCATTCAGAAAAGTCGTCTTTACGTCCATCTGCCAGATTTCATAATCATGGAAGGCAGCAATAGCAAGAAGGACCCGAATGGATTTGAGCATAGCCACTGGAGAAAAAGTTTCGTCATAGTCCAAACCAGGTCTTTGACGAAAACCCTTTGCAACAAGTCTAGCCTTATAGGTTTCCACCTGTCCATCTACACCAATCTTTTTCTTGAAGATCCATTTGCATCCTATGGGTTTTACCCCATCTGGAGCAAAGTCCAAAGTCCATACTTTGTTGGTGTACATGGACTCCATTTCGGTCCGCATTGCATCTAGCCATCGTACCGAGTCGCCGCTCTGGATAGCCTGTTGGAAGTCAGTAGGTTCATCATCATCTATGATGCAATCCTCTCTATCCCCATCTATGAGAAAACCGTAGAATCTCTCAGGCGGATGAGACAGCCTACTACTTCTGCGGAGGGGTGCGGGAATGTCCTGTACTTCTTGAACTTCCGGTTCTACCAAACTTTCAGTAGCAGTTTGTGGTTCTGGAATTTCTTCCAGTTCTACTACGCTCCCACTCTTCTGATTTTCTAAAAATTCAGTTTCTAAGAAGCAGGCATGACGAGAAACAAAACCTTTTGTTCCTCTGCGTAATAGAAACAATATCCCATAGAGTTCTTTGGATATCCCAAAAACTTACACTTTACTGATCGTGCCTCGAGCTTGTCCACATGCTGCTTTTTAACGAAAGCTGGACATCCCCAAATCTTTATATACTGTAGATGGGGTTTCTTCCCACTCCACATCTGATATGGAGTGGTAGGCACAGTCTTGGTAGGTACCATGTTCAAAAGATATGCCGCTGATTCTAGCGCATAACCCCAGAAAGATCGCGGTAACTCAGCATTACTCATCATGGATCGTACCATATCTAATAGGGTTCGATTCCGTCTCTCCGATACACCATTATGCTGTGGAGTTTATGGAGGAGTAAGCTGAGAGAGAATTCCTTTCTCTTTTAGGTAACCTAGGAACTCGGCACTCAAGTATTCACCACCTCGATCAGATCTAAGTGTCTTGATACTTTTGCCGGTTTGGTTTTCTACTTCATTCTTATATTCTTGGAATTTCTCAAAAGCCTCGGATTTATGTTTCATCAGATAAATGAATCCGTATCTTGAGTAATCATCCGTGAAAGTAATGAAATAGGAAAAACCACCTCTTGCATGTGTAGACATTGGACCGCATACATCGCTGTGTATGAGTCCTAAGAGCTCGCTCGCTCTTACTCCTTGTCCAGTAAATGGAGTCTTTGTCATCTTTCCTTTGAGACAAGATTGACAAGTGTCATAGGTTTGATATTCGAACGAGTCCAAATATCCTTCTCTATGCAACTTAGTCAACCTTCTCTCATTGATGTGACCCAGTCTACAATGCCATAAGAAAGCTTTATTTAAATTTGGAGACTTTCTTTTTAGTGTGTTCTGGACATTGAAAATTTGGAGTTGGTTTAAAACATATATACCGTTATTTAGTGTACCGGACCCAATCAAACCATGATTAAGGTGGATGTTAATAACATATCTTACAAACGTGAAATCATAACCTTTATTTGATAACAAGGAAACTGATATGATATTACACGTTAAGCTTGGTACAAAATAACAGTTATGTAAAACCAAAATGTGTCCACTCGTCAATCCTAGATGATAATCCCCGACGGACGCAGCTCCCACGCTAGCTCCGTTAGCAACCTTTAGGGTCATATCACCTTCCTTCAGCACTCTACGGTTTCTCAGTGCCTGTAATGAATTGCAAATATGAGATCCTGATCCGGTATCCAATACCCAGGAAGTAGAGTTGATCGACAAACAATTCTCAATTACAAACACACCTGAAGTCGAAGCCACAGCTTGCTTCGGTTCCTGGTTCTTGGCGTTCCACGCCTTGCAATCCTTCTTCCAGTGCCCTTTCCTGTGATAATGGAAGTACTCATCCTGGCCAACTACCGGTACTGCAAACTTTTTCTTTCCCTTCCCTCCCACCTTACTTACACCTCCTCTAGGTCTGGGTGCGGCCTTCTTCTTCCTTCCTTTGGCCCTAGCCTTGGACCCGGAAGAAGATGAACCGCCAACAAACATAGCGGGTTTTTCCCTTGCTTTCTGCAAGGTGCCCTCTGCACTCCTTAACATGTTCAGGAGTTCCGGAAGTTCAACTTCTTTTCTTTGAATGTTGAAGTTCAGGATAAACTGGGCGTAGGTGGAAGGAAGGGACTGGAGAATAAGGTCTGTATAGAGCTCATTATCCAAAGTCGTCCCAAGGTCTGCGAGCTCTTCTATATAGCCGATCATCTTTAGGACATGTTCTCCTACCGATGACCCGACAGCCAACCTCGCTCGAAACAAGTTCTTTGAGGTCTCGTATCTTGCTATACGAGATTGCTCTCCATAAAGTTCCTTTGTATGGAGAAATATGGCGTCTAGTTCCATATCCTCGTGCCTCCTCTGATGTTCATTGTTCATAGAGGCAAGCACGATGCACTTGGCTTTCACGCAATCTAAATCCCAGGTTTGGCGGATTTCCTTATCCGCATTGCTGGATTTGGGACCAGGGACAGCAGGTGCCGTAGCGGTGAAGACGTACCCCAATTTGTCATAGGTCAAAGTCATTTTGACATTCCGCAGCCAATCTTTATAGTTTGGCCCTGTCAGTATATTTTTCTCTAAAAGTAACTTAAGTCCAGTCATTTTCAGGGTCGCTGCAATTAGGAGAGAGAGAAGAAAACTCTTTAGCATGATGCTCTTGCAAGTTTAGAGTGGTTTTTAGTTTATCTAAACTGGATGGCTCCCACTGTTTCTCGAATCCTTCCTCAAACCATAAAAGAAGAATTAGCCAGGACTATTCTCACTGTACAATTCTTGCTTAACCGTTCAACCAGGCCAGTGTCGATACTTCGAGGGAGGTTTTCCAACGCTTTCGCGAAGTTCCTTAATTAAATAACCTCTTTTCTCTGGGGGCGTAACCCCGCTGACACCTTTCTGGACACCTACTAGGTTTATAGCATTGATCGTTAAGTGACGAATATCCTGATAAGTAGCATATACTCACAGTAGGATCGGGATCCAAATATCATCGTATGATAATGTTGAAGGAATTCTACCAACATTCAACAAACTCCAAATGGTATGCATCTCTTTGCAAATTTCAGTTTCTTTAGAAATTCCCGATATAAGTTTTTTCCCCAAGCTCTTATGACCTTGGCGTTAGGTCAAAATGTCATAAGTCACATGTCAAGTTCTACCCATCATTATCTTGTCAATTTGAACCCATCCGTATATATCCTTGACGTTCGGCCAAAATGATAATACGACTGTCCCAAACTAACTCATCTATCTATGCAACAAATGAATATCCAGTAGCTACCAAACACTATGCCTTGGCGTTAGGTCAAAATACATAGCTTGAATACTACTGAATACCCAGATGAAATGACGGAGGGCTACGAATGGTTTTGGCGAAACCGTGAACGTAGTGAACTTGATATAACCGAAGGAACCTGATAGCTTTTAAAAGGAGTGGTTAAAGCTCCGCATTTAAAAATATCTGTTTTAAAATTAACCGATTGGTTTCTTTTAAATTGTTCCAACGATTAAACTTTTGGTTTATTTTCTTTGCATTACAGATAATGCGTCCCATCATTAACCTATCATTGCAGAAAACAACGAAAATACAACGTCCTCTTATGCCATCCGCATTCGCCACGGGGTCCCGTCATTACCCGTTAGGTTACTTAACTAACAACAGAGCGGGGGCTGGGCTAGCACGGGTGTAAAACATAAGTGACGTCTAAATAGCTATCATATATATAGATATTTTACATTCGTCTGACGCAATGATATTCATTCCAGATCACAGATGAACTTAATTGGATTTGCAAGCAATCCGTGTTTCTTTTGAGCCTGCAAGAAAAGACGGATTACACAGTTGTGATGAATAGCCATTACCCCACCCACGACCCCTACGGGTGCGGCAAACTACCCGCCCGGCAGTTTGTGCACCCCACCTTGGGTCTGTCCTAGGAGCAAAAACAGTAAAATGAAATAATACAACGGTGGCTACAACCGCAACCTGGATGTGCCCCGCAAAATAATATTACAACAAATTACATTTATATCAAATGAATTAAATAATAACCCATCACATAACCCCGGCTATACATCACAACAGTCCAACACAGTTCATATGCACAAACAGATAAAATCCATTTCAGAAATGTGCAACCCCCTGCCAACTGACATACTAGCAGTTAGGGGAGGTTTACGAACACATTAAACAATCACAGATATAATCCAACAAGCATATACTGTATAATTTCGATCGATTAAACACTTTTAATTTTGCTCCAATACTGCTCTGCAAATCTGAAACCTGAGCAAAAATTAAATATTCCAGAAAATACCAAATATCACAGAGAAGCAACACAGGAAAATTGGGTTCCTGAATCGCCAACTCGGCGGCGGAAGCGCGGCGGACCAGTGGGATCCGCCGCGGTTCCGCGACACTTTAGGCGATTCAGGGGCCCAATTTTCTTGGGTGTTCTTCTGGTGTCATTTAAAGCTTTCTGAACATCCCTGAAAAATTTTTGGACTTCATTTAAAAAACGATAGAAACTTGTGATTTCGGGGTTTTCCGGTTTCGTTTTTTCCGTTCGAAATTCATACAAATTTGCAAGTAACTTATTTATTGTTTAGGGAGGCTCTGATACCACTGTAAGTCGATGTACAACACCCCAATACTTGTGGGGAGGCGGAATTTTCAAAAACGAACTTGTTTAGTGAACAAACATCGACTAACCGCTTGAATCGAAGCTAAACGATAACTAACTTAAAACATAGAGTTTCTATGCTACTATGTTTAGGGATTATACCTAACGAATCGTGTCCTTCGTCTTTGCGAACTCTACCTCCTCCTCGGCCTTCTCGAAGTAGTAGACGATCCACCTGAGAGCTTTACTCCAAGCTTAGCCTCTAAACTTGAGGCAACTAAACTTCTTTAAGTGCTAATCAAAGAAGCTAGGTGAAATATAGAGTAAGGGTTATGGTTTAATTAGTCTTGCTAATCCTTGTACTCAACACATGAGAGGGGAGGATTCGGGTTTGAAGAGGGAGAGCTTAAGGAGAGAGAAGGTGAGGATAATAATGAAGTGAGAATAATGAGTTATGATAATATATATCAAGCATTTCTTTTTATCAAGAAAAGAATAAGAAATGAATTTAGCAACCATGCTTGATAATATCTAGTGATGGTTCACTCCATGAGTCATTAAGCATTTATCATGCATTAATGACATGGATGAATCATCCATATGACTCACTAATCACATTCATTGCATATGCCACCTAAACCTCCTTAGTCACCACCTTCTAGAAGCTTCTCGCACAATTACGAGAACGCCCCTCCTTTCCGCAAAAATACGGAAAAACTTTAGACTGTATAAATCCAATAACCGGATACCAGTAACTGGCTTAAACCAAAGCCGACTGGTAAAAACTGTCCGAAAGTCGTACGCGCGTAAACGCACGTATGCGTCCGAACCCTTGTCGTAAAACCATACGACCTCTATATCGTTTTGCCTGGAGTAGGGAAACTCTCTGTGTGGGACTCTAGAGACTCGACTACTACGCTGGCAGTGGGTTTAACCACAGACCGCAAGCGGCACTAGCTGTACGTAACGGTCCCCAGGTAGATGTCGATAAGAAGGCCGATGAGGGAACCCATTCGAACTCCTACTGAGTCTGATGTGACAATCTCCATACAGTCCGGTCCGTTCGTCCAAGACTATCGCATATCGGGCCTAGGGGGTGGCAAGCGTCAGTCCCCTAATAGAGGTATAAGTCGTGTCAGAGGGAAGCCCATTACACCCTGAGAAACTACTGGAACCTACCAGCAAATCTCGCTTGCCCTGGCCAGGGACTTTGCGTAATGGCTCTCTGACACAGCGCGATATCAACTCCCAATACCGGGAGAGACGAATCCTGTCTAACCGCCACTGCCTCCAAGTGCTCGGGGCTGCACCCAACTGCTACATGTTTGCACGACTCCTTTGAGCCGTGGTAGGGTAGCAATCTAAGAACAGTGGGACACACTCGAGGCGAAGTAGCAGTGTCAAGTCTGCGGACTATGCTGTACTCATGTCACCTGGGAACTGTTCACTGACGACTAGTATAAAACCAACCAACAGTTCCCTGTGAGTCCTGTCCGGTGTACCCGTAACCTAACGAGCACCTGTATACTATCTCCAGTACGACGTACTGACGGCTGTGGGACAGACCATCTCCCCAACTGGGATGAGAAAAGTACACACTAGTCTACTCCGGAGTATCGATGCTCTGTCTCGATAATCCAACGACTAGGGACCTGAATAAGGATGTGCTTGTAGACTACCCAGCCCCCACTAGTGTGACTGCCATCACAACGCTGGTAGTCAAGCAAGATCTTAAGAGCTCTATCAATACGTACACTCACATATTAAGATAGAAAAACCAAGTAGCATACTACCATGTTTAGCAAGACTGTTATATACATGTGAATATCCCAAGCTTCCATTAAGTAATATACAAACTAGTATGATACAGTAATGGCCTTCTAGGGCATAAACACTAACAACAACAATGGAGTTGTGGCTTTGGCCTAGAAATACCGGTCCTATCAGCGATCCAGACATATTCTGAGGACAGTTTCTCCTGATCTGGGAGATGGTTGATTTCCAAGGGATCGAGGTAAGGAGAGCTGACGCGAAGGATAACACGACGGATCCACTCACAGAGGCCATTCCATAGAGAGACTTTTATAGGACGTTGGGTATGAGATACTACAACAAATGGCCTTAGTGCAAGTGGGAGATTGTTAGTTATATGTATGCCCTAGAGGCCATTATTATACATGTGATGTATATTATAGTGGATACTTGGACATATATAGGGAGGACTTTCTTGCTCAACATGATAGTATGCTATCTGGTTGCTCATTATCTTAACATGTACACTTATTGTCTCTCTATTACATGTTGATAAAGCCCTTAGGATGAGTAATTGACTACTAGGATTATGACGCATATCATACTAGTATGGCAGAGGTAGTTGGTAAGTACATCCTTCGATTGTTCCTAGTCATAGGATTATCGAGACAGGGCATTGATATTCCAGAGTAGACTAGCGTATACGCTTCTTGACCCATATGATGGGCAATGGATGATCCTACATCCATTGGTGTTTGACATCAGAGAAGGTATACAGGTGCTCAGTGAAGACTGGGTACACTGAACAGACTCGCCGAGATCTCCTAGATGGTATTATACCTATCGTCAGATAGCATTTCTCTGGTGACACTGGTACAGGTTAGTCTGTTGACCCGAGATCGTCATAGAGCCTTGTGTGATTCCTTCTGTGCTTTGATTTCCACCTTACCACGTTCAAGAGATCATGCAAAACGGAGGTTTTTGGGTACAGTCCCGAGTCACATGGAGGCAATGAGCGATAGGAGGGGATTTCGTCTCTCCCGGTATTAGGGGTTGATGTTCTGCTATGCTCGATTGGCCATAATAGGAAATCCCTGGTCAGGGTTGCTAAGATCTATTGGTAAGTGTTATCAGTAGTTTCTCGAACCGTTATGGTCCTTGCATCGGCATGACTTATCAGGCTATTGGGGTTTGACATTATACCACCCCAGGCAGTGATATGCGACATATCAGACGAAGAGACCGGACTGTACGGTAGTGTTACTGATTGGATTCGCAGGAGTATGAGCAGGCTTCCTTGTTGATCTTCTGATCGCTCAATACCCGGGTGGCCGTTATGTTTAGCAGACCGCTTGCAGCTTGTGGGTGACTGATATGCTCCCCACCTACTGCCGGCATATTGACGAGTCTTTAGAGTCCTACACAGAGGTTTCCTGGCTCAAGCGAAACGATGTAGGAGCACATATGTGATATGTGCGGGACCGAGATTAATGCATGTATATGATACCACATTTTATTCTCATGATATGTGATATCGGTCGGTTATATGTGATATAGCCGGGTTGTCGGATCAAGTGTTGATTCGATAATTGTTACATTTGATATTAGCTGGTTGTATGTGATATAGCTGGATTATTAAATCAAGTGTTGATTTAATAATATCAAGTATAATTAAATATTTGATATATTGAATTACATTAACTAATATTAGCTCATATAAACATTTCTTTTTCTCACTTGTGTGCATATAGTATATATGTGATATATATTAATGTACATTTTTTTGTGTCATGCTTGATACCACATGCAACATGGGTGTATGAGATTCACACCATGCTTGATATAATGAAGGGTTTTATTTATTTAAAGTTAATCAAAATTAGATGGAAATTGGTTTAATGGTTGAAGCTTGGAGAAGCTTATGGAACCATTGACTAAGTCCACTAATTTGTTTTACTTAAGATATTTATTAAGCTAACCATTATCCTTAGCCATAGTTTAGTCTCTATATGAGTTAGTATATGATACAAACTCACCCATGGTTTCTATTCTCACCTCATTTGTTTCATTCTCTTCTCCACTTCATCTTCTTCCTCATCTCCAAAAAGCTTTCTATGTTTGGAGAAATGATGAAATATTGTGAGAAAAATAAATATAAAGTGAGCAAAATTCCTACTTTATCATCCTCTACTATACTGGCCATTTAGTTTAGGGTGTTTGCATGCTTCACTAATTCCACATTAGTGAATAGGTAGCTTGAGTTGGTGTCTCCTCGACGTAGATCATCTTCGGCCTCAAAGATTTCAAGCAAGCATGTTCCGTTCATTTTGTGGAGCCTTTCTAGAGTCCGGGAGTTCACTACATAGAGCGAAGGGAGTACTACACGGAGCTATTGAAGTGAAGGACCGGTCTACAAAAGTTGTATTCCTTGTTCACTTAGATGTAAAGATGTTTACATGCTTGTTCTTCTAATTCTCTAGTTTAGATTCTAGGTTTGGGTTCTTTAGTGCGCTATTTTTTTAAAAAAATGGCATGGTCGATGCCTCCCGAAACCCAGCAGCCGCCCAGGGAACCCAACATCATTCCCTTATCCCATCTTCTATCGTCTTTACGCCGACATTAGATCTCAAATTACTACTTTCTCATCGTAAATATGCATATTTAGGTGAGAATGAGTCTTTGCCCGTGATCATATCCGCTTCTCTAGCGTTAGAGCAAGGAACACTCTTTTGATGGTCTTGAGATCAAATCGGCAAGCATTTGGTTGGACAATGGCAGACATCAAAGGGATTAGTCCCTTGATTGTTGAACATCAAATACATTTGATGGATGAAGCCAAACCAACCCGAGACCCACAAAGACGGTTAAATCCCTCATGAAGGAGGAGGTAAAAAAAAATCGTCAAGTGCCTAAATAGTGGTATAATTTACCCAATCTCTGATATCCAATGGGTAAGTCCTATTCATGTAGTCCCTAAAAAATCTGGCATCACGGTCATAACTAATGAGTCTAATGAGTTGATCCAAACACGCACCCAAACTAGGTAGTGTGTATGTATTGATTATAGGAAACTCAATGCTGCAACGAGGAAAGATCACTTCCCTCTACCTTTCATTGACCAGATATTGGAACGATTAACTGGACATGAATATTATTGTTTCTTAGATGGATTCTCTGGCTATAACCAGGTCCCCATCGCCGAAAAGGATCAAGATAAAACAAAATTTACTTGTCCTTTTGGTAACTTTGCTTATAGACGCATACCCTTTGGGTTATGAAATGCTCCCGCTACATCTCAGCGGTGTATGATGGGGATATTCTCAGACATGGTCGAGAATTTTCTGGAGTTATTTATGGACGATTTCTCTATATTTCAGGACTCCTTTGAGGATTTCCTACGTCGTCTTGACACGGTTCTTACCTGCTGTAAGGATAAGAACTTAACTTTGAATTGGAAAAAATGCCATTTCATGGTCCAAGAAGGTATCGTGCTTGGACATGTCATTTCATGAAAAGGCATTGAGGTAGACAGAGCTAAAATAGATGTCATCCATAACCTTCCTTATCTTAAATGCATCAAAGATATACGATCCTTTCTTGGTCATGCAGGATTGTATAGGAGATTCATTAAGTATTTTAGCAAAATTGCTAGGGCCTTAACTCTTCTCTTGGCCAAGTATACAACATTTCACTTCAATTCGGATTGCGAGGCTGCTTTTGAATCGCTTAAAAGATCTCTCACTACAGCCCCCGTTCTATCATCTCCTGATTGGAACCCCCTGTTCGAGCTTATGTATGATGCATCAGATTTTGCTATTGGTGCAGTCTTAGGACAACACATTGATAAGATGCTACATACAATTTAATATGCAAGTAAGACCTTGAATGATGCCCAAATTAATTATACAAATATCGAGAAAGAACTCTTAGCAGTTGTATTTGCATTAGAAAAATTCAGGCCCTACTTGATTGGCTCACAGATATTGGTTTACACCAATCACGCCACCCTTAAACATCTTTTATCGAAGAAGGATGCTAATGCCAGGTTAATACGTTGGATCCTGTTATTACAAGAATTTTATCTTGTCATACGAGATAAGAGTGGATGTGAAAACGTAGTAGCTGAACATCTTTCACGCATCTCTTCTTCACCTACAATGACCTTGCCAATAAACGACTTTTTCCCTGACAAACAGCTCTTGACCGTATCCTGCGAACCTTGGTTCGTGGATATTGTGAATTATCTAGGAACGAGACTTATTCCCAGCGAATGGTCTAAACAAGACAATCATCGATTTCTATCCTGAGTAAAGCACTTTTACTGGGATGAACCTTATTTTTTTAAGTATTGTCCCGACCAAATCATTCGCAGATGTGTCCCTAATGATGAATTCAAGAGTGTATTGTCTTTCTGTCATGATCAGGCATGTGGCGGTCACTTTGGTCCATGTAAAACGGCGGAGAAAGTTTTGCAATGTGGTTTTTACTGTCCTACATTATTTAAAGATGCATATGATCATTGTAAAACTTGTCCACGGTGTCAACATACGGGTCGGATTTCTCAAAAAAATGAGATGCCACTTCAACCAATCTTGGTTGTGGAAATTTTTGACGTTTGGGGTATTGATTTTATGGGCCCTTTTCCCAACTCTTTTAGGAATTTATATATCTTGTTAGCGGTTGATTACTTCTCGAAATGGGTAGAAGCGATAACATGTCGCACTAATAACAACAAAGTTGCTATTAAGTTCCTTAAAGAAAATATCTGTTCGCGATTCGGACACCCTTGCGCTATAATTAGCGACAACGAGACACATTTCTGTAATCAGTGTTTCGAGTCTTTGATGCGGAAGTATTCAATCAACCATAAACTGTCTACGCCCTATCATCACCAAACGAGCGGGCAAGCTAAGATTTCCAATAGGCAGATAAATTTTTTTTTGGAGAAGACAGTTTCTAAAAATCGTAAAGATTGGACGACCAAATTGACGGATGCTCTTTGGGCATTTCATACTGCTTATAAGACTGATCTTGGTATGTCTCCTTACCGCCTAGTATTTGTAAATGCTTTCCATCTTCATGTCGAGATCGAACATAAAGCAATGTGGGTCATTAAAGAACTTAACTTCGATTTCAATCAAGTCTGCAAATTTCGGAAGCTGCAATTAAATGAGCTAAGTGAACTCCATTATAAAGCTTATGATAATGCGGTTATAGTAATGATCCGGACTAAAGTATTCCACGATAAAAATATTTTTAGAAAAACTTTTACCCCGGGACAACAAGTCCTTCTTTACGATTCCCGTCTCCATCTTCATGCGGGTAAGCTAAGATCTCGTTGGAAAGGACCATTTGTGGTGTGGTATGTATACCCGCACGGGGCAGTTGAAGTTGAAAATATTAAAAACAGTTATATTTTTAAAGTGAATGTGCATAGATTAAAACTGTATTTTTCTATTGACTCCACGGAGGAGCTCCTGTTTTTAACGGAGCCACTTTCTCATAACTAGATTTCCTCCGCCTCACCTCCATGTCTCGATAATATTGTCTCATCCTAAGAATGGAGGTGAGTGAAAAATCACTTAACTGAATATCCATATGATCAAAAAATAAGTTTGGTGGAGGTTTTCACTTTTCATTTATTTTTTTCCCCGTTAATAACTTTTCCTCGTAAGTCTACAGCTTTTGAGATTTAAAAGATGACAACAGTGAGGACACTACTGTAAATAGGTTTGGGGGAGGTTTATGCTTATTTACGCATTACTTTGCATTACACTTTGCATAAGCACAAATTTTGTTCTTTGATAATGAAAAATTAGAAAGTGAAAAATTATTAATGGGGACATCTAATGACGGGCAAGACACCAAGGTCAAACCTTCAAAGTCTTCGAAGGGAAAGAAAAAGATCAAGAAGCCCGTACAGCTTGATGACAAGTGCACCGACCTACAAAAATACATCGACGCGCTGGAAGAGTACAACTAGAAGGCATGAACCCCAGTCACTCTCAAAGGGTTTCTCGACCATATCCTCGAGAACGGAGACAGTGACAATCATGAGGAGAACGACTCGTCAGAAGAACCCGAGGATTATGTAGCGAGTCGCCACATAGTCTCTCTTTCATCATTAAAAAATGAAGAGACCCCCTCAGAGTCAGAAAACGGCGCAGAGAAGCTGGGGGCAAGACCAGTGCAAAAAATCCCTAGAGCCGTCAGACGACTTGATTGACAAGCTGCTAAACGAAGCCCTTCAAAAGGGCAAAGCTAACCGAGAGCCTGAAACGGCCATATGTTGGATGTAGTGCCCTCAAAGTCAATTATTGGATCGCAGTTACGTGATTGCAATGATTGAGGGAGGACCTATACCGGTAGGACAGTCTTACTCGAGATGATAGTATGCTATCTGCTTTGCCTTTATCAGTCGTGTACAGCTTTAGGTGACATTACCGTTCACTATTACACATTGATAGAGCCCTTAAGATCCTGCTTGATGATTGATCTTATTTTCCGTTGTCGGTTTAGAAAAATTATGTCGAAATCACAACCAAAAATATTTGACCGCAATCAATAACGGTGTCGGATGTAGCGCGTTAGTAAGTGCGGATCGTCCATAGGGATTGTGCGATTCATTCGTATTTTGATTTGTTTGAATCGAAAATTTAATGAAAAGAAAACAAACAGTTCATGATTTGTAATTGAAGTTCAAGAATTAGAAAATCTAGATCTAATAACAAGAAAACGATAGAATCAAGAATTGAGAATTTGTTGATTTTCCAAACCAAATATCAAGAATCAAAATGAGGCTCGTAGGAGTCAATCGGATCTATAGATGTGATGAAATCTTGCGATGACGTATTCTTATCCATCGATGAATTGATACTAGATCGATGATGATCGACGAGAATTAGGGATTTCTAGTGAAACTAGGGTTTCATCATTTATCCCTTGTTCCTTCGTCGATATCATTCTCATTCTAGCCTCTAGTAAATTCAAGAATCGATCGTGAATCCCTAATTTCGAGCGATAACAATCAAGAAAGCATCGCAACGAAACTAGGTCATCGATTCTTCAATTTTCTACGGTTTACAAAACTCGAAGGACTTAAGAATCGTTTTAAGATTTGTTACATCATCATTCTATTGATCGTTTCGACTCTTTTACGAGCGGAGTTTTACTCGAACATCACAACAAGAACCAAAATTACAAATTGAGATCGAATCATGATGCAAGAATTTAAAGAAAGCAAGATTAAAGAATTTCACCTTTTATTTATATCAACAATTTCGTTACAATCGCTCAAGAACTTCAAGAGGAAGAACTCGATCGTCGATTTGGCTTCGCTCGTCTCCTTAAGTCGCGGATCGGCTTGGATCACTTGCTCGATTGAAGATCGGCTCCACTCCTAAAAGGTTGAAGGCTTCTCGCTTGATTTGATACTCGGGATCTTGAATTTGGATTGGAATTAGGGTTAGGGTTTCGCACAAGTCGTGTCACTCAACTTGTGGATGGAAGAAGATGGAGATTAATGAACAACCATTAACCCTAGATCTAGGATCCTTCTTATAGACCTCAAAACTCTAGATCTAGGATTTCAAATTTGAGTTTTCCCTCCAAAAGTTTGTTAAAGAGAGCCTTCTAGAAATAGTTTGTTAAGCCGAGCCTTCTAGATGAGCCGCATGGAGAATCGGGAGTCTTCTGGAAGCTTGAGTAGTTACATAGGAAACGTGTAAGAAATCTGGAGGACGGATGACGTCATCATGCCGCGGATCCGTGTCGCAAGCGGGCTCCCGCCGTAGATCCGCGGCGCTCTGTAGGCCATAGTGCTTGGGATTTCTGGTAAATGTTTGGGATGGCATTTGGGCCTGCTTCTGATATGTTGAATTTTGTTTGGCCTTCTGTATCACTACCAGATCTTACATCTTGGAGTTGGCGTATCTTTTATCAGCTCTTTTCCCAATTTTGGGCTTTTCTTCTGGAATTTCGTGCATAGACTCCAAGACAAGAGTTGCGCTATACAAGAATGATGCGATGCCATGATAAACACACAATTTCCCTAAAAGTGCCGGTTTTAAAGTCTAACACATGCAATCTGGTATTTCAGAGATGTTTTGCTAATAAGTGCAATATGAATACCGAACACTTCTAGATGAGTGCAAATGATAGGGAAATTGTCGTGTTAAAAATGCAGTATTTTCGACTGATCAAATTCCCCCAAACTTATTTTCAATCGTCTCGAGCGAACTTTATTAAAAGAGAAGGAGAAAATAAAGAAATAGAAAAACTAACTAGCACACTTTCGTAGGCAACACGATTGCACTGAGCACGTGCAACAAGCCTTTAAACCTTTAGGTGTCCCTAGTAGGAGGAGTGTTGTCTCCTGAGGGTTTTTAGCGGATTGCACCCACAAAATCCAATAATAAAAGGAAGATCATGAAATTTACATTTAAAGAAGAGAATTGTAAAAGAAAGACTTTGAAAATTAGGGTTTCCAACTAAGCTAGCTTTTCGGTTGTCATGAGCCCTATCTTAATAGTCATGAAAAGATGTCAGAAATCACGTCCTCCCTCAATAAAACATTGTCTTATTCTTCATTCCTATCTTTCTTCCAAACATCGATCATATCACCCTACGTGTGTGTAAAGACATCCCTACACCCGGAGAATTCAATTCAAGCTATCATACTCTTGCCCATCAGCCTCGGTACTTTTTAATTAACGAATATTTAGATGAGATTGCTCACACACTTTCATGCGGCCGTTAATACTTCTTGAGGTACTAACCGACCGATTACTCCTGTGCTTGCTTATTTGGTGTATTTTCCTCGTTTTGCACCACTTAAGGCTTAGCAGTGACTCCCAGACCAGTTGGCCTTAGGGCACTAGGTGAAGAGGCACACTCGCTATATTTTTTTATTGCTGCCTTGGCGATAACAAAACAAGTGTTCATTTTTCTCACCATTTTATATTTTCTTCATTTTTTTATTTCCTTCATACATCGGCTTTAAGACAAGAGCATTTCAAGGTATCCTCTACTATCCCAGGCTTTAAGACGTGTGTAAATGCGAATAGCAGGGTATCAACGTTCAAAATGTTTGGCTTCCAGAATAGGAACTATTTTTCAAACTTATTTTTATTCTCAGATTAGTGACTTCTTTCATCTTACTAACACTTGGGACAACGGCTCATAACTACTTATTACTAGTTCGTATAAGAAAACTTCTAATTTTCTTGGTTTTCTTAAATTTTTCTAATCTCATGGATGTAATTTTTCACTATCTAAACTTTTATTATCTTATTTATGTACAAAAATGTTTTTATTTATTTTGAAATTTTGAAATTTTTATAGGTTTTCAAAAAATGTTTTGTGCTTATGCAAAGTATGATGCAAATGATGCGAAAATAAGCACAAACCTCCCCCAAACTTGTTTTCAACAGTGTCCTCACTATTGCCATCAGCTAAATCTCGAAAAACCTGTAAACTTGGGAGGAATTTATTAGTGGGGGAAAAATATTTAAGTGAAGATCCTCCCCCAAACTTATTCTTTGCTCATCATTTTGTAAAAAATTTCTTTTCAAGAGCCAGAAAAAATGCCCTCCCACCAAATTTGAGTTATGCAATGTTAATCTTTGAAAATCACATGAGGGGGTCAAAAATCAGTGGTTGATGCCAAGCTTTGCAAAGACCGTAGGTCAACACCAACCATTCGAAGATTTTATCAATGCAGTGCTCTGGTTGGTGGAAGAAGAAGTGGGGAAAGGTTAAGTGGTGGAATAGAATGTGGGTGCGTCTCATTTTGGAGAGACGATGCAGTGAATGTGATGGATTACTCACATTCTTTTTACAGTTCAGAAGAAGGGGAGGAGGTTCAATTTCATTGATTGGGAGATAACTCATCTCAACACCCGTGTCATTCAAAAATGCGAGTTCATCAGCGAAGATCTCCTCAAAAGTTCCATCTATACCCCGATGAATAATGTCATCACAAAGTGCGGGGTGATCTTCAGACTCTAAAAATAGTTCATAATCGGTGTTAATTGTTGACCCGGACATCTCGGTGGAAGAGTCCATATGTGTTTGATACATAGTTGGGTCAAACAATAACGTATGAAAAAAGTCTAGATCAGTATCAAGAGGATCATCAAATTCGCTGCTGTCGACATACATTAAGTCGACAGAACAGACCTGAGATGTAGGTTCGGAGGGTACACTTCCCAACTTGTAAATGTTCAGTTCAATTGACCTATTCCCGAAAGATAGGGTCATAGGGCCATTACGACAGTTGATGATAGCGTTGGAAGTGGCCAAAAAGGGGCGACCTAAAATCACCGGAATTTGATTCTGTAGGTTCGCTACAGGCTGTGTATCAATTACAATAAAGTCCACAGGGAATATAAATTCCCCGATTTTTATTAACACATCCTCCAGTTCACCCCTAGGTTTGGTGATTGATCGGTCAGCCATCTGGAGAGTTATGCTCGAGGGATTTAACACTCCGATCCCTAGTTGCTCGTAAACCGAATATGGAAGCAAGTTAACACTAGCGCCAAGGTCAAGTAAAGCATGGTTGATGTGTTTTTCCCCAATAGAAATGGAAATAGTAGGACAGCCAGGGTCCTTACGTTTCTTCGGTACTTGTTGGGGGAAAGCCGTGTCTATAGTCTTTGCCATGAATATCTTCTTGGGCACTTGAGTCTTTCTCTTCCTAGTGCACAAGTTCTTAAGGGTTTTCGCATAGGACGGAACTTGTTGGATGGCATCTAGGAGAAGGATGTTGATGTTAACTTGCTTAAACATGTCCATAATCTTCTCCATATGTGGACTCGATTTGTTAGCCCTTAACCGATTAGGATAAGGTGCATTAGCAATAAGCGCTCGGTCCATCATAGAAGAAGGAAGTGTGTGTAGACCCGATCCCAGAATAGAGTTAGGGATCGTTGGTGGAGAACTAGAAGAGATGGGCTGAGGTGGCGAGCCTTGTGGGAAACGAAGAATAGGCTCGCAAGAAGGTGGTGGGGTAGAAGAACTCGGGTCAGAATTAGAAGTAGAAGTTGAAGGAAAGGTTTCAGCCGGGGTATTATTGATAGATCTATCAGTATCATCAAACTCTTCCCCAACGTGGTTGTCAAGCACTCTTCTAGATCTCAACGTGATTGCATTCACAAGATGTGAATAGCCAGGATTGGGTAAAGGTTGAGCAGGAAGTTTCCCTTCCTCTCTTGCACTCATTTCGGCTTTTATTTGTACAATTTGTGCTTCCATCGATTTGATATTCTCATTTTGAGAGACAATGATCTTCATCACATTCTCGATGGAAAATTGCAAACTTGCCGTCCCTTGGATGGATTGTTTCATGAAAGTATCCAAGATTTGTGCTAGTGCAGAGGTATTATCTGTACCGGTCAATTGCAAAGAGTTTACATGTGGTGCAAAAGTGTTGGCCGGATTTTGGAAGTTTTGTGATTGGTAGGGGTGCTGACTCAATTGAAGTGGTGGTTGCTGTTGTAGTGGAGGGACCCTTTGGAAATTGTTTTGGGTTGGAACCGTGTTTTGAGATTGTGATTGGTTCCAAGCAAAGTTAGGGTGATTCCTCCAACCCTGATTATATGTGGAAGAAAATGGATCGTTTCTAGGTCTTTGAAATGCGGCATTGGTATGCTCATGACCTTGAAACAGAGAATTTCGTGGACATTCTTCCGTCAAATGAGAAGGATCAGAACAGCAGCCACATACAGTTTTGGAGAGTGATATTTGACTTAGGGCGGCTAAAAATTTGTTTTTCATAGTCTCGAGTTTCTTTTGCATAGCTGAAATGTCAGCTCTAACTCCTATGGAAATATTATTGCCATCCCTAGACGATTGACTCACACCCTCCCACTGTAAAGATTTTTCAGCGAAATCTTCTAGAAATTTCAGCGAAATCTTCTAGAAATTTCCAGGCTTCCCCATCATCTTTAGTCATGAAGTTTCCTTGACACATGGATTCAAGGGTCTGTCTTGTGTTAGGATTAATGCCCTCATAAACGATTCTGCACAGTTCCCATCTAGGGATTCCGTGATGTGGATATTGGACTAACAGATCCTTGAAGCGTTCAAGACATTTTGAAAATGGTTCATTTGGAAGCTGGGTGAATTGATTTATTTCGCTACGGACTCGAGCTGTTTTATGATGTGGGTAGAATTTCTTAAGGAATGCTTTGACAAATTCTCCCCAGTTTGACATGGAATGTGCGGTAGTGTTATACAACCACTTCTCGGCTATATCGCACAATGTGAATGGGAGAAGACGTAGACGCATAGCATCCATAGAAAGCTGTGAGGTACCCATCATTGCGCATACATTTTCAAATTTGGTGATAAAGGCATATGCGTCTTCAGTCTCGAGAGCGTGAAATTTTGGTAGAAGGTTGATGTATTGAGGTTTAATTTCAAAATTTTCCCCGTTGGCTGGTGGAATGGAAAGACAGGTGGAAAGGGGACCTCGTGTAGGATAACACCTTTCTTGGAGAGAGATGCGAGGTGGATTCTGCGCACCAACGGACGGCGGCAGAGTAGTGGTAAAGAAATTCGATGGAGACGGATCCATCGAAGTGGGTGTGGTGGTGGGTAAAGAAAAGGTAAATGTAGAAATACCGACTTTTAGGTCGATCAAGGGAACGCGGACTAAACGGGCACTAGAATCCCATGTCCAGCCTATCTTGCACTAAAAAGGGTTAATACAAGTGGCAGCGTGACTTATAATTAGGGGAAAGAAAGAATGTGATTGGTGTTTGTTTTGAAAAGTGGATGGATTTTTGAAAATATGATGCAACACAATAAATGCAACACACAAAAACCTAAAATCTAGGGGTCACCTAGGTCAAATCTCTAGACCGCTCCTAACTGCCAAAAGACAAGTCGCAGGATAAATCCTCTACTGCCTCTTTGTCTCTCATGTGGCCAGGTAAGTGCCAGGTAAGTGGGAGGTTCTCCATTATGTAAGTAGTGGGCCTAATTAAGTAACCACTAGCCTTCGACACACTTGCCTTAGACACCACAAAAGAAACGCGGATAAGCAATGAATTACCCACGGCCTTCTCTTGTCCTAAGTGAGCGCGACGGTCCTTAGAGTCATCTCTAGATCTTTTTTAGTTAATGAGGGTAATGCGGATGCAAGTTTGTGATTTTTAGGGCTTAGGAAGGGTAATGAACTCCCCACATAATCTGGATTTGGTCTTTTCCCATTAATGTCCGTATTAATTATGCAAACAACCACAAAAATCAAAACACGCACAATTTAATTTTGGCTTTTGCGTCGCTGCGATTTATTTGCAAAGAAACCTGCATAAATTGTTAATTGGAGCAGATTTAGGAAGAGATAAGAAAGTAAGAGAGTTACAGAGGAATTTTGGTGCAGCAAATCCTTGAGGAGACCGCGGAACCGCCGCAGTAGAGGACTGGGGCCGTGGAATCGCGGTGAGGAAGTGGCTTCGCTGCACAAAAATTTCACAGAAGGCTAATTTTCACCTCCTGAGTCCACTGGAATTCTCCGAAAATTGTTCCAATTGCACAGCAAGCTCCAGATTCCCTCGCAACAAATCACAACAACTCGTATTAGTGTTTGCGCGAATTTTGATCAAAAATAAATTATAATGGAATAAATCTTTCAATTCAAATTTAAATATAGAACGAATTAGCGCGCGATCCCCGGCAACGGCGCCATTTGATTGATCTTATTTTCCGTTGTCGGTTTAGAAAAATTAATTAGAAATCATAACCAAAAATATTTAACCGCAATCAATAACGGTGTCGGATGTAGCACGTTAGTAAGTGCGGATCGTCTACAGGGATTGTGCAATTCGTTCGTATTTTGATTTGTTTGAATCGAAAATTTAATGAAAAGATAACAAACAATTCATGATTTGTAATTGAAGTTCAAGAATTAGAAAATCTAGATCTAGTAATAAGAAAACGATAGAATCAAGAATTGAGAATTTGTTGATTTTCCAAACCAAATATCAAGAATCAAAATGAGGCTCGTAGGAATCGATCGGATCTATAGATGTGATGAAATCTTGCGATGACGTATTCTTATCCATCGATGAATTGATACTAGATTGATGATGACCGACGAGAATTAGGGATTTCTAGTGAAACTAGGGTTTCATCATTTATCCCTTGTTCCTACGTCGATATCATTCCCATTCTAGCCTCTAGTAAATTCAAGAATCGATCGTGAATCCCTAATTTCGAGCGATAACAATCAAGAAAGCATCGCAACGAAACAAGGTCATCGATTCTTCAATTTGTTAGGGTTAACAAAACTCGAAGGACTTAAGAATCGTTTTAAGATTTGTTACATCATCATTCTATTGATCGTCTCGACTCCTTTATGAGAGGAGTTTTACTCGAACATCACAACAAGAACCACAATTATAAATTGAGATCGAATCATGATGCAAGAATTTAAAGAAAGCAAGATTAAAGAATTTCACCTTTTATTTATATCAACAATTTCGTTACAATCGCTCAAGAACTACAAGAGGAAGAACTCGATCGTCGATTTGGCTTCGCTTGTATCCTTGAGTCGCGGATCGGCTTGGATCACTTGCTCGATTGAAGATCGGCTCCGCTCCTAAAAGGTTGAAGGCTTCACTCTTGATTTGGTACTCGGGATCTTGAATTTGGATTGGAATTAGGGTTAGGGTTTCGCACAAGTCGTGTCACTCAACTTGTGGATGGAAGAAGATGGAGATTAATGAACAAACATTAACCCTAGATCTAGGATCCTTTTTATAGACCTCAAAACCCTAGATCTAGGATTTCAAATTTGAGTTTTCCTTCCAAAAGTTTGTTAAAGAGAGCCTTCTAGAAATAGTTTGTTAAGCCGAGCCTTCTAGATGAGCCGCATGGAGAATCGGGAGTCTTCTGGAAGCTTGAGTAGTTACATAGGACACGTGTAAGAAATTTGGAGGACGGATGACGTCATCACGCCGCGGATCCGCGTCGCAAGCGGGCTCCCGCCGCGGATCCGCGGCGCTCTGTGGGCCATAGTGCTTGGAATTTCTGGTAAATGTTTGGGCTGACATTTGGGCCTGCTTCTGATATGTTGAATTTTGTTTGGCCTTCTGTATCACTACCAGATCTTACATCTTGGAGTTGGCGTATCATTTATCAGCTCTTTTCCCAATTTTGGGCTTTTCTTCTGGAATTTCCTGCATAGACTCTAAGACAAGAGTTGCGTTATACAAGAATGATGCGATGCCATGATAAACACATAATTTCCCTAAAAGTGCCGGTTTTAAAGTCTAACACATGCAATCTGGTATTTCAGAGATGTTTTGCTAATATGTTCAATATGAATACCGAACACTTCTAGATGAGTGCAAATGATAGGGAAATTGCCGTGTTAAAAATGCAGTATTTTTGACTGATTATTTGACTACCAACAGTATGATGGCGATCATATACATGAGAGTTGGGTAGTCTATAAGCACATCCTTAAAAGTGGTCCCTAGTCATGGGAGTTTCAAGACAGGGCATCGATACTCCGGAGTAGACTAGTGTATACAGTCGAGTCCCCGACGAGGGGCGGCGGCCGGTCTCACAAGCCATTGGTGTCAGTTGGTTCACCTAAGATGTATACAGGTGCTCATTGGGTTATGAGTGCACCGGGAAGGACTCGCCGGCAACCTGCTAGTTGGTATTATACTTAGCGTCAGATAGCAGTTCCCTGGTAACATGTGTACAGGTTAGTTCATCGACCTGAGTTCGTCATTTGTCCCGTGTGAGTTCCCACTGTGCTTAGATTACTACCCTACCATGGCTCAAAGGAGTCGTGCAAACAGGTTTTAGTTGGGTACAGTCCCGAGCCACATAGAGGCAGTGAGCAGATCGGCAGGGGATTCGTCTCCTCCGGTATTGGGGATGAGATCGCGCTGTGTCTAGGAGAGCCATTACACCAAGTCCTTGGCCAAGGCAGGTGAGAATTACTGGTAGGTATTCCAGTAGTTTCTCAGGGTGTTCAGGGCTACCCTCCGACACGACTTATACCGCTTTTGGGGGTCTAACGTTACCAGCCCCCTAGGCCCGATATGCGATGCTCATAGACGAATCGACCGGACTGTACATATATTATCACTGATAGGCTTAGTAGGGTTTCAGGATGAGTTCGCATATCGGCTTCCCTTTCAGTCAGTACATGGGCAGCCGTTACGCACAGCTAGTGCCGCTGACGTGCTTGTGGTTAAACCCACTACCAGGTTACCGACGAGTCTTTAGAGTCCCCACAGATAGTTTCCCAAGTTTGGGCGAAACATTGTAGAGGCCGTATGGTTTTATGGCAGGGTTCAAACATGCACGTGCACTTGTGCACGTGTCATGATTCGGACAGATAATACTGGTGGGCTTTGGTTTAAGCCGGATCCATGCATTAAATTGAGTTGGAATATTTTAGTCTCATCGTATTCAGTCGGAATACGAATACAGGTATGTATTTACAGGTGAGGGGTATTCTCTTAATCCGTTACGAGATTACTTAAAAAGATGCATTTCTTTTTGGTTAATCATTTTAGTTTAAATGATTAATAGATTTGGAAAGTGTGACTCATTGTTATGACACATTTATTCTAGAATGTTCACTAATGACTCATGTAATGAGTCATTTAGTGAGTCATTAAAGAATTAATGGTGTTTGTTTTGGGTAGGATATTTTTAGGGTTTGTGGAGATATTTTGGTAAGATATTTTCCTTGATATTTCAACAAAAAACCTAATATATATCACACCCAAAATTAGTGCACGGCCAAGGGTTGATTTTGAGACTTGATTTTTTGCTCACTTGATTATCTTGAGCTCACACTCTTCATCCCTCTTGCATCTTCTTCAACCTCCACCCTAACCCTCTCATGTGATGAGAACCATAGGGTGTTTGAGACAAAATATTCACACTCATTCTCTACTTCACCTTGGACATGTCGGTTAGCATACTTCATGTCCGAGTTGCCTCGATATAGAGGCGGGAGCCCGTATAAAGAATCGATGACGTGGTGCCACCGGAGAACGGGCGAGTTTGGAGCAGCCGCAAGGAGATAGCCGCAAGGAGATGGTGATGGTAGCTAAAGACCGAAGGAAACGAATCGATCGGTATAGCATTTCTACCTCTTTACAGTTTGTTAGTTTAGCATTTATGGCAAGATCCGGGTTATAGTATGCGATAGCGCTAGTTGTAAAAGTTTTTATTCTGCATCTGGCCTCAGATTATTGGCCGGGGCGCTACCGTACACTTACATGGTATCAGAGCCACGCCATTAACCATTACTAGCTTGTTCTAACATGTTTAAAACATCGATCGAACGGAATTTCCAAAACCGCATTTTCAATGTTAAAGTTTCTGTCGAATTTTTAAACTGGTCTATAAATTATTTTGGGTATGTCAGAAAATCGTGCAGGCTTTTCTAAGATTACAGTAGAAATTTGGTCGACTGAACCTTCAAGAACGTCGCGGAACCGCCGCACAAGCCTTGTATTGGTCGCGGTTTCGCCGCCATTTTGGGGCTTCAGTGCACCATTTTTCTTGGGTGTCATTCATGCGGAATTGTGGTTTCTGGAATATTTTGTTTGGGCCCAGATTTTTTTTGAGTACTGGATATGTACTTGGGGCCCACTTCGGGATGTTTTGTCAATCAGAATTTTAAATATGTTAGTTTACAGTACATACATTATATCTCCGACCGTGAATGTCATTCGAGCGGGAAATCGTGTCTAATTGCTATAGTCCTTTTAGAAGGGTTTGCGAACGTGACATTCACGTTGATGTTCTGTGTTGTGCTGTGATGTTGCGGATTTGTCATGGTGGATAGTTGCGTGCAATGGTAGTGCAGTTTGGATTTATTTGTATATTTGATATTGCGGGGAGAGCGTCCAACATGTGGACTGCCGTCGCTTCCTGTTTGTATATTATTCTTTTGGGACACGACCGGGTTGAGGTCGATGTACCTGTTGTACATATTTTCATTTCTGTACAAGGTTTACCCCATGACGGAGTGCACGGATAGCCGGGTTCTGGAGGGCAACGGGTCCGCATCTTATGGCTTCGAGAGGCAGGGGGCCTCACTCTAGAATTGGCAGACTATTCGCCGCACTCGTAGGGGGTACAGGTTGACCCAAGATGGAGTGCCCAGGTTACCGGATTCCGTGAAGTGCTGGGTGGTCCATTCACTTTGCTGTAGGGGGCTGCCTCGCTTCAAGTTTTGGTGGGTAAATTGCCGCACTCGTAGTGGTCTAGGTTTCATTGCACAGGCTATCGACGCGACCAGGGGAACGTCGGGTTTCAGTTGCAGCTCTGTGAAACCCGGGGATCCCAGATTATCTGTATTGTTCTGTGATGCTTATTACTTTTCTGTGATGTTGCATTTATCATGCCTTGAGTGATTATTGTATATTGGTATATATACTAGTAGATGTTGTATATGTTTTACACCAGCGCTAGTCCAGTCCCCGCTCTGTCGTTAGTTAAGTAACCAAACGGCTGATGACGGGGCCCAGTGATGAATGCGGATGGCATATACGTACATTTTATTTTCGTTCTTTTCTGGTGTGATTAATTGATGGGACTGCGTTGATTCTGATCAATGCAAAGCAAAAACAAACCTGTTTGATGTTGTTGGAACAGTTTTCAAAAGGTGTTATTACAAGGACGTTTTCTTTTATTATGCACAGTGGTATTCAGTTGGAATATCCAGCACCTCATTCGACGAGGCAATGACCGAGATCCCTTCACCGGTAGTGACCCCTTGGGCAGAAGTTGCATCAGGGTAATAACTTCACTATAATTGATTACTTGTTGCTTTGCATCGCGGTATTCAGTTGGAATATCCTGTACCTCATTACACGAGGAAAGAGCCGAGATCCCTTCGCCGGGAGTGACCTCTTTACCAAAGGTTTTCACCACTATATTTTTGTAAAAAGCTATCTGGTTCCTTCAGCGATATCAAGTTCGTTATGTTAAAGGTTTTTCGCCAAAAACCAGTCGTAGCCCTCCGTCATTTCAGTTGGGTATTCAGTAGTATTCAAGCTATGTATTTTGACCAACGCCAAGGCATAGTGTTTGGTAGCTGCTGGGTATTCATCTGTTGCATAGATAGATGAGTTGGTTTGGGACAGTCGTTCTGCCATTTGGCCAACGTTAGGGGTATGTACGGGTGGGTTCAAATTAACAAGATAATGATGGGTAGAACTTGACATGTGACTTATGACATTTTGGCCAACGTCAAGGTCATAAGAGCATGGGGCAAAAATCCACATCGGGAGTTTCTAAAGAAACTGAAACTTGCCAGGCATGCGCATACCTTCTGGAGTGTGATAACGTGAGTGGATTCCTTCACGTTATCATGCGATGAGAGTTGGATCTTGATTCCCACTGATGAGTTGGTTTACTCTTCGGGTGATCCCGACTAATTCTTCTTTAAGGTTTGGAGGAGAATTTTACGGTACAGTGGGAGGTTTCCTGATTAGATAAAGTGATATCCATTCTGATCTAGGTTAGAGTGCACGCAGAGTATTTCTTTTCTCTCTCTCTTTGGCAGTGACCTTTGACCGACCCTAGACTATGACTCAGTGACCAAGTTGACCGAACCTTCTTAAAATACTGGCTTTTGGATTATCTGAGTTGCATAAGTCATTGTCGCTCCTTCTTTTACCCTTTGCATTTCTCCAGAACACCTCGTATTACTACGAACATCCACTTCCATTGGATAAATCCATCGTATGGTTATATACGAACTCGAAGGGGCTTCTTCGAGGATGGATCCTGGTTCAGGAGAAATTGAATTGTTTTATTCAGTTGTCTTTTATCATCACCTTCTCTCAGGTTGTGAGGGCTCCTTGGTTTAGGAGAGTACACCTATTACGCTTATTAGATAGTCTTCTTCCAAACCATAGGCAGGTGCCGAAAGGTAGGGAATGAAGAAAACCAATTAGCCTAAGTAGGATGTACAGAAGGTAATAAGTAAAGACAAAATAAAGAGATTAGAAAGAGGGCAAAGTAAATTGCGACTGCAATCATTCACGACCAAACCGCGTAGTTTATCGCCACTCCTATTTCACCTTTACTTTTCTCCAGTTGAGGAGGAATAGAATAAGGTTTATTCAGTTGTCTTTGATCATCAGCTTCTTTCAAGTTGCGAGTACTCCTAAGATTAGGAGAGTACACCTATTACGCTTATTGGATAGTCTTCTTCCAAACCATAGGCTGGTACCGAACGGTAGGGAAAGAAGAAAACTGTTAAGCCTAACGAAGGTGTACAGAAGGTAATAACTAAAGACAAATAAAGGGATTTGGAGAGATGGCAACGAAATATACGGTTAAAGTCATGAATCTGGATAATGGAAGAGGCATTACTATGAATACCAGGATACCCCTTCGAAACATTTTCATGTTTCAGTTTCACTATGCATTGTTAAAGGAAAACTGTTTTCCCGATTAGATACTTACTCTGGGGTATGTATTTACCAGGTATGATTCTCACATCTGTTTGGTTTTATAGATGATGAGTGGGAGTAAGTTATTGGGAATTAGGCGATCATCCTCATTATATCGGAATTCGTTGTAATTGGTAATATTTGAGGAAATCGCCTGGGTTTTTGCCGGACGGCAAGTATTTGGTTTTGAGTATCAGTTGTTGTGCACCAATTTCAAACTGATATATCTGTACGTTTATTTTTATAAAGTGAGATATAACTTTTTGAAATTATGTCCATGACATTTACCTATATCAGTTGACGATTGGGTAAGGAGCATTGAACAGCGGAGTAGTTCTTAACCATAAGTACAGTTTTCAACCTATGATGCACAGGTTTTTGAGTTATTCAACTTAGGGGACTCATACAGAGTATTGTATGTTTTCCAGTGTCCATCAGGACAAATGGGTTGGTCCTCGTACGATGTTCTGTTTACTTGTGACTTCTCTAGTTTTTAGACAAGTGTTTCGTAGAAATACAAGGTCTAAGTTTTGAGAAGTTGTGGGTATAAGAATAAAGTAGAGAACCAGGTGTCGCAAGTATCGGGATTCTTCAAGGAGATCGAAGATGTAGATACTTGTGATTGGTATTCAGTTGATAGTAATAGTTTTGAGAAATTTGTTTCTCTTTCAGGTTACTCATAATTGGATGCACTCATAAGTTGAGTAATGCAGATCGAACTCTTTCCATTTTGTTGACATGCACTGGAGACAGCTGCATGATTTGAATCTGGTTCCAATTAAATCAGTGCCAAAGTTTATATATTGGATATAGAATGGTTCATATCTTAACGATGTTAAGGTACGGGGAGTTCTCCGGCTTATGCTTAAAACCAGACTCTGGATAACTCAAGACACGTTTCTGTAATGGCAGTTTGTGGGTTGACCCGGGCTATGACGAGGGTTGATATTCTACCATCTGGAAGATCAATAGTGATATTGTTCTTGACTCGCCACAGTTTTAGTAAAATGGATTTTTTCAGAAAACAGTAATGGGAGTATGGTAGAACTGGATGAGATTCCAGAACCGTAAACGATTACGGAAAATTTAATAGGACCTAAAGATTCAATCAGGTTTGACATTCCATTAGACACTCCACAGATATGGTGGGTAACCTCAGGCACCCGAAAGGTACTTCGGTAGCCTCAAGGACGGTGACAGGGAGGTTCTTGTTTACCCAGACTTGACACTACTGTTGTTCCAGGCTATGAGACCCGGCAGGAGGATGAGTATAGCGTCGTTCTAAACTAGCTTTTGAAGTGCACGTATTTATTATTCTGCCAGAGGGTTGTTGTGGTCAGTGGGAGCAGCGGAAGCATAATGGACAAGTAGCTTATGTCTATTTATAGACTAGAGTAGACATAGCGGAGATAGATCATCTATTTTTGATGTGGCTGTCATGGTTTTGACATCATCAGAATAGGGGATGGATCTGTTAAGAAGGTAGTAGGGTGTGATGTCCTGGTATTTGGATGACATACACAGAGTAGGAAGTAAAATTCCTATACTACAATTGGTTATACTATGGTTGTCACACAGTTGTTTCTCCATAATTATATGGATATAATATCTGACATTTTGGTTATTGGATCTATGGTTTTAGATCTAAATTTGGGTAGTTTCCCAATCTGGGTACTTAGACAGTATTCTAAAAAGTATTTTAGAATGGACGAATCCTGGCATGGTGGTGTACCTGCAGGTGATGGAGACTCCCTCTCTAAAGGTGTCTTACAGACTAAAGGGGAGAGGGATGTGCATGATTAACATATCACTTGCTTAGGCAATAGAGTTGATCATGAGATGTCAAGTACCACACCAGATATTTTTTTTGCACTAGCTGTAATAAGTTTATATTAATCCAATCCTGAAGAAACATTTGGAAGCAGTTTTAGAACATAAGTGGATGTTTTACGGATTTGATGACGGCTGCCTCCTTCGGAGATGGTTATCATTCGAGGCATCCAAGGTGACATGGATAACAGAGTGATTGTCAGAGTTATAGTTTTCCCTCTGTCGAAGGGGGCATTAGTTTGGACAGGTGGTCCAAGAGGATACTGTGGGAGGCATGGTGCAGGATACTGATTAGGATCAGTTGACGATACATTTTGAGAAGTATGGATTTGGAGTTCATTTATGAACTAGGTCCCATCAGATATCCAGACATATTCTAAGACAGGTATTACTTAATTCGGGAGATGGCTTTCTCCATGAACTTAAGATTAAGAGAGACATAGAAAGAAACATCAGGGAGGATCCACTCACTGAGGCTATCTCTCGAACACAAGGGTTTTACAAACGAGCTTTGTGAAACTGGACAGTAGAGGAGTTGGGTGTTCGGTATCACACGAGCTGTGAGTATGCGACTTCGCAATAATTAGCCTTAAGTGCAAGTGGGAGATTGTTGGATGAAGTGCCCTTAAAGTCAATTATTGGATCACAGGTACGTGATTGCAATGATTGAGGGAGGACCTATACCGGTAGGACAGTCTTACTCAAGATGATAATATGCTATCTGGTTTGCCTTTATCAGTCATGTACAGCTTTAGGTGACATTACTGTTCACTATTAGACGTTGATAGAGCCCTTAGGATTCTGCTTGACTACCAATAGTATGATGACGATCATATACGTGAGAGTTGGGTAGTATATAAGCACATCCTTAAAAGTGGTCCCTAGTTATGGGAGTTTCGAGACAGGGCATCGATACTCCGTAGTAGACTAGTGTATACAGTCGAGACCCCGATGAGGGGCGGTGGACGGTCTCACAAGCCATTGGTGTTAGTTGGTTCACCTAAGATGTATACAGGTGCTCATTGGGTTATGAGTGCACCGGACAGGACTCGCCGGGAACCTACTAGTTGGTATTATACCTAGCGTCAGATAGCAGTTCCCTGGTGACATGTATACAGGTTTGTTCATCGACCTGAGGTCGTCATTTGTCTCGTGTGAGTTCCCACTGTGCTTAGATTACTACCCTACCACGGCTCAAAGGAGTCGTGCAAACATGTTTTAGTTAGGTACAATCCCGAGCCACATAGAGGCAGTGAGCAGATCGACAGGGGATTCGTATCTCCCGGTATTGGGGGTGAGATCGCGTTGTGTCTAGGAGAGCCATTACACCAAGTCCTTGGCCAAGGCTGGTGAGAATTACTGGTAGGTATTCCAGTAGTTTCTCAGGGTGTTCAGGGCTACCCTCCGACACGACTTATACCGCTTTTGGGGGTCTGACGTTACCAGCCCCCTAGGCCCGATATACGATGCTCATAGACGAACGGACCGGACTGTACAAATATTGTCACTGATAGGCTCAGTAGTGATTCAGGATGAGTTAGCTCATCGGCTTCCCTTTCGGTAAGTACATGGGCAGCCGTTACGCACAACTAGTGCCGCTGACTTGCTTGTGGTTAAACCCACTGCCTGGGTACTGACGAGTCTTTAGAGACCACCACAGATAGTTTCCCAAGTTCGGGAGAAACGTTGTAGAGGCCGTATGGTTTTATGGAAGGGTTCGAACATGCGAGTGCACTTGTGTTCGTGTCATGATTCGGACAGATAATACTGGTGGGCTTTGGTTTAAGCCGGATCCAAGTATTATATTGAGTCAGAATATTTTAGTCTCATTGTATTCGTATATGGTAGGAATACGGATACAGGTATGTATTTATAGGTGAGGGGTATTCTCGTAATCCGTTACGAGATTACTTTAGAAGATGCATTTCTTTTTGGTTAATCATTTTAGTTTAAATGATTAATGGATTTGGAAAGTGTGACTCATTGTTATGACACATTTATTCTAGAATGTTCACTAATGACTCATGTAATGGGTCATCTAGTGAGTCATTAAAGAATTAATGGTGTTTGTTTTGGGTACGGTATTTTTAGGGTTCGTGGAGATATTTTGGTGAGAAATTTTCCTGGATATTTCAACAAAAAAACCTAATATATATCACACCCAAAATTAGTGGACAGCCAAGGGTTATTTTGGGACTTGCTTTTTTGCTCACTTGATTATCTTGAGCTCACACTCTTCATCCCTCTTGCATCTTCTTCAACCTCCACCCTAACCGTCTCATGTGTTGAGAACCATAGGGTGTTTGAGACAAAGTATTCACACTCATTCTCTATTTCACCTTGGACATGTCGGTTAGCATGCTTCATGTCCGAGTTGCCTCGGTATAGAGGCGGGAGCCCGTATAAAGAATCGATGACGTGGTGCCACCGGAGAACGAGCGAGTTCAGAGTAGCCGCAAGGAGATGGTGATGGTGGCTAAAGACCGAAGGACACGGATCGATCGGTATAGCCTTTCTACCTCTTTACAGTTTGTTAGTTTAGTGTTAATGGCAAGATCCGGGTTATAGTATGCGATAGAGCCAGTTGTAAAAGTTTTTATTCCGCGTTTGGCCTCAGATTATTGGTCGGGGCGCTACCATACACTTACACCATATACTAAAAGGCCAAGCTTCGGTGTCAGGATGAAGAAGCTGCGATGAGGAAGAGTCACAAAGTACTCCAACAAGATCAAAGTCCACCCGCGGCAGAAAAAAGCAGGTTTAAGATGGGGAAATGGTTCGCCAAATCCCTGTCAATGGGAATGAAGTTGGCACCTTTCAAAGGAAATACTCCCTGGAGTACATGCCTCGACGAAGTGGATGTACATCCGAACTACTGATTATACCATCGGAGGGTCACACACCCCACCGAAGAGTGCAATGCATTCAAGAAGTGGTGGCAAGGATACGTTGCCCACCGAAAACACTTCAAATGGATAAAACGCGAAGCCCATCGACAACAAAGAAGCGCGATAGACGAGCGTGAAATAATAGCTAGCAACTGTCATATGATTGATACTATTTCGACAAAACAAAAATCTCAAGTTCTTAAATTCAGGAGCAATTCTGAGGAAGAAATAATCCTCGACCCCCTCTTCAAAGAATCCACCTCTGGAAAAGAAGAAGGGTAGAAGAACTGCGAGAACATTCAGCCACGTAACCGTACATTGCCAGAAAAGAACCTCGGTCCTACAAACAAGGGTTCGAACAAAAGAGACAAGGGGAAGGAAAAAGTCCCTGAGGAAATTTCCCTCGATGATAGAGTTGTCAAAGAGCTTGCGACCAAGGACCCGCCTAAGAAAAACAAGGTGGATTATAATTTCCTGGAACATCTGCGGAAGATACCCTCGCAATTGAGCATACTGGATGCTCTCTTCCTGTCCAAAGAGGCATGAGATTCTCTAATCAAGGCGTTGCAAGAGCCTGATCGGTTCTAATCTTTCTTTGCAGAAGAAAAGATGACGGACGAGCTGGCAGAGGTTCATACAGCTGACATCACATTCGGCGATGAAGATCTCCTCCTCAGAATGTGCGAGCACAACTGTCCTCTATATATCACCGGGTATTGCCACGACATCAGGATAGGAAATAACCTGGTCGACAACGGGTTCTCCGTCAACCTCCTCAATGTAAAGGTGCTGAAGGAGATTTGCATGAACGTTCAGCACATGGCTCGGGAAAAAATTAACATCTCCGGGTTTGACACGCAGTCATCACGGATACTTGGGTTCGTGATATTGACATTATGCTTTGGGATGCTCATCACTGATATCAAATTTCATGTCATCTACGCCAAGACTTGATATAACGCCCTGCTTGGCCGGCCTTGGTTACACAAGTACAACATCATCCCTTCTACACAACATCAGTGTATGAAATACTTCAAAGATATCCTCGAGTACACAATTACAGGGGAGCTAAACCCATTCTCCGTAAATGAAGTCCACAAATATGAAGACGCCAAGTACTTCCTACCAGACTTCGAAGAAACAGAAAGATGTTGTAAACCGGAGAACCAACAAAAAGCCGTCGTCACTATCCTGGTTTTTTAGAGTGATACCGAGGAAGATGAAGAGATACTCTACTCGGGGCAATCCCAAGGAAACAGGCCCGGACCATCTACCCCTATTTTGGTCTTCGGCAGTGACTCTGAGAACGAGACCAACGCAGTATTCTCTGTCCACTCGTCAGCACAAACCTTCACTAGATCTGATCAGAGTTAACAAATCACCATGGTTCCGCGTCAGCATGTCAACACCCAAAATTTGGCACATGACGGCCCTTAAACTACGCAACGTCTCCAGTTGTAACGTAATTCAAGTAAGCCGAAAAGCCAACAATCTAAACCATCAAAAGTAGTAAGTGATAATAACATTGTTAAAACTTTTGAAATCTCAAGTAAAAATCTTTAAAGTCCAAATTTACTTCCTTTAAAATTTGGCAGCACCTCCTTTGTAAAACAAGCCCCCAAAAGGGTACAACAAAAGATATAAGTAAAGCATCCCCACACGGGAGAAAATCCACGCCCAAAGGCGGGAAATAACCACGACAATAGATATACGACGCCGTAGCGAAGAAAAAGACGATATAAATAAAAATTGCATAAAAGACCTCCAGAGTCATAAAAAATATACAATATCGTCCTCACAACTAGTCTCTAGGTCAATACATGAAAATGGTAGATGGAGAGTACTGGATACAACGAATATAAAAATGAGCATCATCGGATAACCGCAAAACCCACCTAGCAAAACTGCACGCAGTCAGCCGTAGCGGTATCCGCTGCAAAAGATGATACGATGTGATGAAGAAGCCCTGCCGTGACTGCTCTGAGGGACACCTGCAAACACTGTAGCACAACGGGGGTGAGTTGCTAACTCGTGAATAGTAAATAACATATGCAGGTAATCGCAGGTATGCAAGTACTCCGGTAATCTAACACATGCAAGCTGAGAGCAATAAACAACAATATATATATATATATATATGCAACAGTCATGGAAGGCACTCTATCAGGTACTACTAATACAGGATGCAATGCATATCAAATAAATATGGAGTATGGAATAAAACATGCCATCCTTACTGAATCCTCATCGAGGCGGGACCAGGGTCCATCAAGACAATCAAAATCCCAAATTCCTCATATCGGCCCCCATATCGGCCCTCACATCGGGCACATCGGTCCCTCACATCGGGCACATCGGCCCTTCATATCGACCATAATATCGGCCCTCATATCGGCCCTCATATATAATGAATAAGTATATTTGCTTAGATCATTATGATGATATATTATGTAGGTGTACATATATAACAGCGTCCCATACCACTGATATATATACGTATATATACATATGTATATCAGCGTCCCATACCATTGATATATATACGCAGGATTAAAACATCCATAAAACATCATATGAAAACCATATCTCAATGCGAAAATCCATGAAGTATAATATATACAACATAAATAGTAACATGAGCATATAAAGGAAAACCGCTATTTAACTGCAACAAGTCATTAAATATATCATGCGGTTCCTAATTTCTCCAATGTTTAATGCAACATCATATAAGGTGAACATGTAGCTATAGTCAGGTATGCGTAACCATGTCGGTATAGAAAGATATGTGTATCTACCTATCAATAATGATGTAATACCCTTCAGGTATATGTGTAGTTATATCAAGGTATACGGGTGTACATGTAAGTATGTATGCAATATGTACATGTAGCTATGTCTCATATGTGTTTATACCTATAACTAATGGTACAATACCATATAGGTATATGGGTAGCTAGCATGTAGTCATGGCAAGGCATACGTGTAAGCATGTAGGTATAAAGGTATGCTATATGACATATGCACAATGGAATAAGGATCGTGTCTCAAGTCCCTAGCCAATACAATATCACATATGTATAGGTGTTGTGCGTGTCATGGCAATTATTGACGGTGTGGGTGTAGCATACAATCAGTGCTCGTGCAACATGAACCGTCAATAATAGTGCAGTGTCCAAAGGGTACAAGTCCAAGCACAACAAGTAATAATATGCAATGAAGTTTTATGCACAATCTCTATATGTGCAATATAAACATGCGGCTAATATCATATCATATTTAGCCCTGACGCATAACGCCATGCGGGAGATTCCCCTGTAGATGTTAAATTTACTCACTGATGATCTTAGGCTAAGTAAAGTCAACCACTCGCTTTCCCTTCTTCGCAGCGTCCGAAGTCCTCGCCTGTGTCCCTAAGATCATAAAACAACAATATAACAAGTTCATATTAGCAATCGACCAATAACACGTACAAACTACATTTGACCGACGCACCAACTCCAAACAAACTCTCAAGTGTTCGTTGGGTGGCAAACATGCATAGCGACACTGCGAAACCAACCCAAGAGCAAAAACTACACAAAATACGCGCACCGTGTCGGATAACGTAACACACGTATTCGTAACACTAGAAACTAGCAAAGTGATCCGAGATTTTGTATACAGAGAAAACATAAAAATCAAGCAGGACCAAACACACCAAAACCATAGCAGACAGCTACCCTGAAAAACCCAAACCCCAACTCCCTGAGATGGCCGAGGTCGCCGGAATTCTCTTTCCTGTCGCCGGCCAAATCCGAACAGATGGGTCTCGTGCTTCAGGTGAAAGCTTAGGGTCTCAGGTACAACACAACTACACTGCTAGATTTTTGAGTACACACACTGGATCATAGCAGATCACAGATATCACAAAATCACACTAAAAATACGATATGTGCACGAAACATTACTTTAAGCGTTCTAAACTAAAACGAATAAGCTACACAACTATAAAAAGACCTACTTAACAGATAGAGATCATTACCTACTCCCACAAGCTCAAAGATCCTAGCTTTCCAAGCTCCAAGGCATCTAAGAGACAAAACAATGCAAGATAAGTGATTTGGTGAAGATTTTGTGAATTTTTAGCAAGGTTTAGTGAAGAAAATTGCAAGGGTTCAGTTGAGGTAATGAGGATATGAGAATAATGCGAAGGGATAGAAGAATGAGAGAGAATGAGAGAGGGTGAGATGAAAAGAGAGAGAGGTGAGTGTAGGGTGAGATAAGTCCTTATTCTTACTCTCTCCCCCTCACCTCCATTAATGCCCACATAAATGCCTCCATGACTCACAAGCCACCTCTCTCAATCAAAAACAAATATCTCACACAAATATCTAGGGTTTAGGGTTAAAGCAAAGCAAGGATTTGATTAAAGTGTCATGGTTGCTAAACTAGATTAACACAACAAACCCTCACATTTACATGCACAAGTGTGTGCAAGCCATAACAAATAATAATAAATTATTAATTAAATGTTATAAAATATGAGGAAACAGAATTGGTAAACTTTTTATAGAAAACCCGCATTATCGCTTAATTAACAGTAATCGCAATCCAAGGTGTTACAATCTCCCCCTATAGAAAATTCGTCCCCGAATTTAAAATTCTTACTATGCATACCTTCAAAGAGATGAGCGCAAATCATCCACTTCTTTCTCGTAGCCTCCCAAGTGATCCCCTCACTAGACGGGCTACGCCAAAGGAAACCTCCACTGATTGCAAGACCCTTGACCGAAGTTTCTCCACCTGCCGATCCACTGACACCATCGGCTGCCGGTGAACGAAAAAAAATTGCGTCAAAGCTAAATGGTCTGATGCCGAATCATGTGAGAAAGGTCATGAAGGTATTTGCAAAGTATCAACACCAGGAATACGGGGTGAATACTAAAAAATTTGGGCGGAAGTGCCAAATTATAGGCAACAGTACTAACTCGCTAAAGGATTTCAAAAGGACCTACAATCTGGGACTAAGCATCCCAAAACTCAACACGCCATTTCATCTGAAAAATCCATAGGAATACATGATCTCCCACCGTGAACTCAAGTCTGCGACAACTACGGTCGGCATAAGACTTCTGTCTGCACTGGGCTGCTCTCATCCTGACATGAATCAACTGGATCTTCTCCGAAGCCTCTCGACTAGCTGGGGTCCAAAAATCCTGCTCTCGCGGAGTCAGTAAAACAGACTGGCGATCGACACAACCTACCACACAAGGCCTAAAAGTTGCCGTTAGAAATGTCTTCTGATAACCGTTATCGTAGGAGAACCCTATAAATGGCAAGTGACGATCCCAACTGCCAACAAACATTAAGCACACACGCACAAGCATTTCCTCCAGAGTCTGTATAGTCCGCTCTGTCTGACCATCGGCCTACCGATGGAAAACCAGAGCTAAAGCTCAACCAGTACCCAAGGCTTCCTGAAGATTCTGCCAACGACGGCTAGCGAACTGGATGCCTCTATTGGATACAAAGCATGAAGGAACACCGTGCAAACGCACAACTTATCGATGAACCACTGAGCAAACTGAGAATAACCGGATAACAAACACCCAAATGGAGTCATACCCTATGTAGACCTGGGTAGACACCATAACGAAATTCATGGAGATCTGCTCCCATTCCCACTTCGGAACGGTTAAAGGTTGCAACTCTCTAGCTGGGCTCCAATGCTCAACCTTAGCTCACTGACAAGCCAAGCACCTCAAAAAGAAATCCTAAACTTCACTCTTCACCCCTGCCCACCAGTAACCATCTCTCAAGTCACATTACATCTCGGTGGCACTTGGATGAACACAGAAAGCTGACTGATGTGCTTGCTCTAGGATCTTGCGTCTCTACCCATCAATATCCGGTACATACTAACGAGTCCTTAAACTTAGCACACCCTGGTCATAAAATCAAGAACTCCGAATCTTTACCCAGCCGAACATGCTCAAGAACCACCGGCAACGAGCATCGGCGGGCTGTGCCTCACGAAAACGATTAATTAAAAGTGGACGGGCACGGACATGAGCATGTTGTCCCCTCAGTAGAGGTGAACTTAAAATATACTCATCTGTCGCATAAGAACTGTAAATCTGCAGAAGACTGTCTCTGAACTGCGCACAACTGGAACAAGCTACCCCCGGGCCTACGACTCAAGCATCATCTACCACAATCGCCTTGCCACGGGTAATAAAGGATCTCACAATCACAATCCTTCAAAAGCTCCATCCAACGGCGCTGTCTCAACAATCAAAACCCGCTGCAGGAAGATGCACACAAAGCTATGGTTGTCCGTGAAAATCTGACATGACACTCCGTACAAGTAGTGTCCCCAAATCTCCAGCGCAAGACCACCACGGCCATCTCCAGATCATGAGTGGGATAATCCTGCTCATACTTTCTCCAACTGTCGGGAAGCATAAGCGATAACTCAATCATGCTACATCAGTACGCAATCGAGCTCCACTCGCGAAACATCACAATAAACGAACAAGTCGCCCGATCCAGAAAGCAAAGATAGAACTGGTGCAGTTGTCACCCGAGTCTTCAACTGCTGAAAACTCAGCACGCATGCCCCTGTCCAAAGAAAAGGAACTCCCTTCCTTGTCAGTACGGTCAACGGTGCAGCGATACACAAAAATCCTACACGAAACGGCGGTAAAAACCGGCTATGCCCAAAAATTTGCGGACGTCTGTCCCTGATACAAGTCTGGGCCAAAGCTGTATGGCCTCGATCTCCCTCGGGTCCATACAAATACTGTCTCCCGTAACCCCATGACCTAGGAAGTCAACACTATCAAGCCTGAAGGAACACTTCAAGAATTTAGCAAACAGCTGATACTCTCCCAATGTCTGCAAAGAAAATCCTCAAGTGCTGCTCATGTTCCTCACGACTCTTGGAAAAGACCAGAATGTCATCTATAACACAAAAATAAACTGGTCGAGGAACGTCCTGAAGAATCCGGTTCATTACATCCATGAATGCTGGTAGGGCATTGGTGAGTCCAACGACACCACCAAAAAATCATAAAGCCCGTAGCGCGCACAAAAACAGTCTTCGGAATGTCATCACTCCGAACCCGCAACTAATGATGACCCGATCCCAAAACAAACTTAGAAAAATGTCTCGCACCATGGAGCTAATCAAAGAAATCGTCAATGAGAGGTAAAGGATACCTATCCACACCATAACTCGGTTCAATTGACGAAAATCAGTGCACAACCTCAAACTGCCGTCCTTCTTCTTGATGAACAGAGTAGGAGCTCCCCAAAGCGAAACACTCGGACGTACAAGTCCCCATATCTAGCAACTCTGCAGCTGATCCTTAAGCTCCCTATGCTCCGCCGGCTCACCTTAAACAACGTCGGAAAACCCTCTCACGATAGGAACCCGGTCCAACGAACCCACTGTGGCTTCGGTATCACAAATGAAAGATGAGAATCCTCGACATCCTCTCCTCAAAAACTGACTAGCGAAAAGGCTGAAATCAAGCTGTGAGGGGCGGCACCACAGTCCCCCTGCACAACATGAACTGACTCGCCAGAAAAACAAAACCTGACTGTTTTCTCACGGAAGCCCACATACGCATAGCACGTAGCTAACCAGTCTGTGCCCAGGAGAACGTCAAAGTCCAACATCTCTAGAAGGATCAAATCGACGGACGAATCACTATCTCCTATTCGATTGGCACATGAACGAAATACGTGTCGCGTAACCAAAAGATCACTAACAGGAGTAAACACAACAAACGGCTGATCTAGCATACACGACTCTCGGCCCAAGCTCGGCACGAAGTGTGTAGAACAAACGAGTGCTTAGATCCCGAATTAAAAAACATACGAATTAGGTTACCTAAAAACTCAGCATTGGATGCCCGCGCGTCCCGATGAGTAGAAGCAAACGCTCGTGCCTGTCCTCTACCCGCAACTGGCTGTCCTCTTCCTCTACAATCTTGTACTCTCAAAACAAACCCTCCGTGACCACGACCTCTCTGAACATAAGTCTGCCGCGGTGCGACAACAGGCGCAAGGGGCAACGCTCCATTAGGTGAAGGTGTTAAGGTATCATATGGTACTGCTGCCCTCCTCTGGCATCCCAAGGAACAATCTCTGACGTGGCGATGAAGGCTCCTGCATCGAAAACATCTATACGATGACTGCAGATCCTCCAAGGGATCTGAGCTAAATAGTTGTCCTCGTCCAAAGCTTTTTCTACTCCCGCGACGTGCACGAAATTTGTCCCGGGGACGAAGCCTCTGTCTCTGGGCTGATACAACTGTACGAGCCCTCCTCTGTCCTGAAACTCCCAAAGTCTCGGGAAGACGTGCCTTATCAACTAGGGCTGCATCCACTGCTATATACATGACACAATGTTGTGTGCTGATAGTAAGGAATAACTGGGTAACAGGGGTGGCAACCTCCTGTCGCTGCGCTCGACCGGCCTCAACCAATGACCTCATCATCTGGCGCAAGTCCTGCATATCTGCCTCAAGCCTAGCGATACGATCTATCGAAGGCGGATCAATCTGCTCCTGTGCAACGAGCGTACCGTCCTAGTTAGTCCTCATCCCAAACGAGTCAACTTTGACCTCGGCCCTCGCTGCCTCTCGCTGAGCCCTCATAGTCATCAGCGGAAAAAGGCTATAAATGGAAATATAATTCGATATGAACACGGAAATCGAATCACAAGGATATGTATCATCATGGAAGGAATTTCAAGCAATTAGTACTTATGTCACTTAGGCGGAGTACCGTGTTGTAAGTACGCCGCGGACATACACACGCTACATCACTCTGCTTAAGCTACATACTCCATCATACCAAGGTCATCCTACACTCCGAAAGGTAAAACCTAGCGCTCTGATACCAACTTTGTCACGACCCAAAATTTGGCACGTGACGGCCCTTAAACTACGCAACGTCTCCAGGCGTAACGTAATTCAAGTAAGCCGAAAACCCAGAATCTAAACCATCAAAAGTAGTAAATGATAATAACATTGTTAAAACTTTTGAAATCTTAAGTAAAAATCTTTAAAGTCCAAATTTACTTCCTTTAAAATTTGGCAGCACCTCCTTTATAAAACAAGCCCCAAAAAGAGTATAACAAAAGATATAAGTAAAGCATCCCCACACGGGAGCAAATCCACGCCCAAAGGCGGAAAACAATCACCACAACAGATATACGACACCGTAGCGAAGAAAAAGACGATATAAATAAAAACAGAATAAAAGATCTCCAGAGTCACAAAAAATATACAATATCGTCCTCATAACTCATCTCTAAGTCAAAACATGAAAATGGTAGATGGAGAGTACTGGATACAACGAATATACAAATGAGCATCATCGGATAACCGCAAAACCCACCTAGAAAAACTGCACGCAGTCAGCCGTAGCGGTATCCGCTGCAAAAGATGATACGATGTGATGAAGAAGCCCTGCCGTGACTGCTCTGAGGGACACATGCAAACACTGTAGCACAACGGGAGTGAGTTGCCAACTCGTGAATATTAAATAACATATGCAGGTAATCGTAGGTATGCACGTACTGTGGTAATCTAACACATGCAAGTTGAGAGCAAAAAACAGCTATATATATATATATATATATATATATATATGCAACAGTCATGGAAGGTACTCTATCAGGTACTACTAATACATGAAGAAATGCATATCAAATAAATATGGAGTATGGAATAAAACATGTCATCCTCACTAAATCGTCATCGAGGCAGGACCAATGTCCATCAAGACAATCAAAATCCCAAATTCCTCATATCGGCCCCCACATCGGGCACATTGGCCCCTCACATCAACCATAACATCGGCCCTCATATCGACCATAATATCGGCTCTCATATCGACCATAATATCGGCCATCATATATAATGAATAAGTATATTTGCATAGATCATTATGATGATATATTATGTAGGTGTACATATATAACATCGTCATATACCACTGATATATATATATATACGTATATATATATATGTATATCAGCGTCCCATACCACTGATATATATACGCAGGATTAAAACATCCAGAAAACATTATATGAAAACCATATCTCAATGCGAAAATCCATGAAGTATAATATATACAACATAAACTGTAACATGAGCATATAAAGGAAAACCGCTATTTAACCGCAACAAGTCATTAAATATATCATGCGGTTCCTAATTTCTCCAAAGTCCAACGCAACATCATATAAGGTGAACATGTAACTATATCCAGGTTTGCGTAACCATGTCGGTATAGCAAGATATGTGTATCTACCTATCAATATTGATGTAATACCCTCCAGGTATATGTGTAGCTATATCAAGGTATACGGGTGTACATGTAAGTATGTATGCAAGATGTACATGTAGCTATGTCTCATATGTGTTAATACCTATCACTAATGGTACAATACCATATAGGTATATGGGTAGCTAGCATGTAGTCATGGCAAAGCATATGTGTTAGCTTGTAGGTATACGGGTATGCTATATGTCATATGCACAATGGAATATGGATCATGTCTCAAGTCCCTAGCCAATACAATATCACGTATGTATAGGTGTTGTGCGTGTCATGGCAATTATCGATGGTGTGGGTGTAGCATACAATCAGTGCTCGTGCAACATGAACCGTCAATAATAGTGCAGTGTCCAAAGGGTAAAAGTCCAAGCACAACAAGTAATAATATGCAATGAAGTTTTATGCACAATCTCTATTTGTGCAATATAAACATGATGCTAATATCATATCATATCTAGCCCTGACGTATAACGCCATGCGGGAGATTCCCTTGTAGATGTTAAATCTACCCACTGATGATCTTAGGCTAAGTAAAGCCAACCACTCTCTTTCCCTTCTTCGCAGCGTCCGAAGTCCTCGCCTGTGTCCCTAAGATCATAAAACAACAATAGAACAAGTTCATATTAGCGACCAATAACACGTACAAACTACGTTTGACCGATGCACCAACTCCAAACAAACTCTCAAGTGTTCTTCTAGTGGCTAACATGCATACCGACACTACGAAACCAACCCAAGAGCAAAAACTACACAAAGTACACGCACTGTGTCGGATAACGTAACACACGTATTCATAACACTAGAAACTAGCAAAGTGATCCCAGATTTTGTATACAGAGAAAACATAAAAATAAAGCAGGACCAAACAAACCAAAACCATAGCAAACGGCTACCCTGAAAAACCCAAACCCCAACTCTCTGAGATGGCAGAGATCGCCGGAATTCTCTTACCTGTCGCCGGCCAAATCCGAGCAGATGGGTCTCGTGCTTCAGGTGAAAGCTTAGGGTCTCAGGTACAACACAACTACACTGATAGATTTTCTAGTACACACACTGGGTCACAACAGATCACAAATATCACAAAATGACACTAAAAATACGATATGTGCATGAAACATTACTTTATGTGTTCTAAACTGAAACGAATAAGCTACGCAACTCTAAAAAGACCTACTTAACAGATAGAGATCATTACCTACTCCCACAAGCTCAAAGATCCTAGCTTTCCAAGCTCCAAGGCATCTAAGAGGCAAAACAAGGCAAGATAAGTGATTTGGTGAAGATTTTGTGAAGTTTTAGCAAGATTTAGTGAAGAAACTTGCAAGGGTTCAGTTGAGGTAATGAGGAGATGAGAATAATGAGAAGAGATAGAAGAATGAGAGAGAATGAGAGAGGGTGAGATGAAAAGAGAGAGATGTGAGTGTACGATGAGATAAGTCCTTATTCTTACTCTCTCCCCCTCACCTCCATTAATGCCCATATAAATGCCTCCATGACTCATAAAACACCTCTCTCAATCCAAAACAAATATCTCACATAACTATCTAGGGTTTAAGGTTAAAGCAAATCAAGGATTTGATTAAAGTGTCATGGTTGCTAAACTAGATTAACACAACAAACTCTCACATTAACATGCACAAGTGTGTGCATGACATAAAAAATAATAATAAATTATTAATTAAATGTTATAAAATGTGAGGAAACCGAATTGGTAAACTTTTTACAAAAAACCCGCATTATCGCTTAATTAACACTAATCGTAATCCAAGGTGTTACACAGCATTACAGGGAACTTGATGCACTCGATACATATGACATGCAAGAGTTGCAGACCTTTTCCTTCCTCCTAGGAGAAGAGGCGAAAAGGCGATCCTCTTCTACCAATCTACGGAGACTAAAGTGGAAAAAGAAGTCTGGCATGGTGCCGAACTTACGCTTGACAGGCTTCAACCGATTCGTCTGCCCAGATATTACGCAGAGGGATCGAAAAGGTTATTAAGATGCCAAGACGTACCCTTCGAACAAACCGCTCGACAAACCCTATTCTACAACAAGATTTGGGATGCTCCCGGGACTCAGCGAAAGATGCCCAACGGGAGGATGGAGACGACTGGGCTCAGATATGTTCATTCTAAGAAACAGGAGCGATTCCATGGCTGCAATGTCATAAATAACTCCGGTGGAGAAGCGAATGCTTTTCCAGATAGCGCTGATTTCGAACCAGAGCGAGATCCCGCCGTAAGAATGCCAAGTGCGTCATTCGAAGAACAAATTGACAAGCTAATAAGAGAAGCCAGTCAAAAGGTTCGGGATGACCACAGTTGCGAAATGGCCATTTACGCGAAAGCCAGGACGCAACGTCTCGCTCAGCAGTCTACGGAGAGAAAAGACTACAATGCCCTTCACCCTCAGCCCGCTGTGCGCTCTCGTGGCAATGGAAAATTCCGACGCAAAGGCAAAAACATGGTGGAGAATGAGAAAGATGATCTAGAACAGCGAAGCGGATCCAAGAAGCCACGCAGTCGAGAACGAGTCAGTTGGAATCCGTCCTTTATGAAGAAGATGGGTTGGGAATACTCTTTCCCCTAAGATAAGACAAGAAAAATATTTGACCTTGTCATCAAGCATTAAATGATGACGCTCCCAGAGCTTCGGCATCCCGAACAAATAAATGTGGTCCATCATCCGGCTTATTGCTCCTACCACCGAGCAGTAGGACATCCTCTTGAAGACCGCTTCACCTTCAAAGACTGGGTCGAAGACCAGTATCAGCAAGGCAGGTTTGCTCTATCCGACAGTTGGTGGGTATCCCTACCACGAAAGCATAAGCCAAAAGCAACCTACACTGCGAGGGTAAGTCTATATCAGATCGAGCTTGGAAACGAGCTCGTACCTTCCACGTGATAACTCTAGCAAAAGAAAACGAGCAAAAAAATATGGACGACCTCTCCCTGTGCTTCGCAAATGAGGATCAGGACGAGGTGGTTTTACAATTTCCACCGGCGCCAAAAGAGCTGGAAGATGGGATACACACCACAGCGGACAACCTGAGAAAAATCGACTTGAGGACGGAAAATGAGCCGATGCCAACGTTTGTCAGTGAGCTGCTGTCTGAAAAGCAGGTGGACATGCTAAAGGATGTGCTTATGCAGTATAAAGACTGCTTCGCGTGGAACTATTCCGAGATGCCGGGACTAGATCCAGAAATAGCTGTGCATAAACTAGCGATATCACCGAATGTCAAAACATTCAAACAGGCGCCAAGAAGAATGCAGCTCGAACTCGAGATGAGAATCAATGCCGAAGTCAAGAAACTAATCGACTCCGATTTCATTCAAGAAGTTCAATATCCTGACTGGATCGCCAACATTGTCCTAATGATGAAGAAAAATGGGACGGTACGCATCTGCATGAACATTCAGGACCTTAACAAGGCTTGTCCGAAAGATGACTTCCCAGTACCTGTTACCGAGATGATGATCGATAACACATCCACTCATGATGTCTTCTCCTTCATGGATGGATCTTCAGGCTACAATCAAATAAAAATGCATCCTGAAGACCAAAAGCACACCGGCTTCCGAACTTCGCTAGGCATATTCTGCTATAAGGTGATGCCCTTCGTCTTAAAGAACGCAGGTGCTACCTACCTGAGGGCCATGATGAAAATCTTCGATGACCTCATACAAGAAATTGTCGAATGTTATATCGACGACCTTGTGGTGAAAAGAAAATCGTACGAGGAGTACTGGGAGCATTTGAAAATACTATTCCAGCGTCTTCGGAAATATAATCTGAAGATGAACCCTCTGAAATGCGCTGTCGCGCCCAGCTTCGCAGTGTACGGGCAGAGGACGTGATGGGCCTGCAACGTATTTACTTAGAAGTAAACACGTTAAGCGTATCTAAGCAATATAAAGTAAAATGTACAAAAGAGACATGAATATAAATGAACAACAACTTTATTTATTAACATTTTTTCTACAATTCAATGAAAAGTAAATACATGGAATGAAAGCAATGCCTAAGAAATGGCATAACAGAAATGAACATGAAATAAGTACAAGTGGCTACAGCTCTGGGTCTTCGGTCTACTGCTCAGTGGCCTTCTCCAAATGCTCCTGACTGGTCTTGTACTACTCAGCGTCGGGTCCTCTTGACAACATTCCAAAGAAGAAGAGAAATAGGAATGTCGTAGCGAACAATCGCTCAGTAAGTCCCAATGAGGGAGAAGCACAGAGAGAGAGAGAGAGATAGATAGTATAGTTTTATTATAATGTTAGCACAGTAGTTTGTGGCTTGGTACAGAAAATACCAGTGTATACGAGAGGAGTCCCACTTACACCGGAGACTTTGGTAACCCGCAGTATAAGGCTCCGTCGATAATACCACGGAATAACGGCATGGATGTAATTACGTCTTAAGTGACCACCTCGTGCCACCTTTAACATGTTCTGTACCAGTCTACCCCTTTATAACCCCGTAGTGTATATGTATTGATTGTATTGATTATATGGATTGTATTGTCTTGTCTTTTATTATAAATTGTATAGATGGATGATCTGCCGAAACCATGATATCAGTAAATGGAATAAATAAAATGGATAGTCATATAATCAGAGTATATTCATGGTTCGGTTCAGTCAGATTGAATAGATTGAATATATAGATTCATATTGAATTGTGGTTTTATACTTAAATCACATTCAAGTCAGATTGATTATATTTAGACTCTTTCTGAGTCAGACAATTAGAAAATAAATTGATGTCCTGAATTAGGTTTTGATGTTATCGGTAACCGCTGTACATGGACGGCAGGATTTATGTCTTTTTCCAAGACAACTACCATATTGATAACATTGTTTGTTAGGTTGTCTACCTTATATAGGCAAGCACCCATATCTCCGGCTCCTTGAGGCTCAAGAAACCAGTCCCGCTTAAACCTATGTTTACTAGGGTCCTTATTGTAATTTAATATAACTTGAGGGGGTTTTATATAAAAATAGTTTTGGCATAATTTCAAAATACACCTCAAGCATTTAATTATCGTCTTTAGGGTTTTCATAGATGTATATTTTGTAAATGTGAAATTCCTAGTGAATAAAACCTAGTTTCAAAGTAGATTGTATTTTATTGATATATTGAACTTATTTTGTATTGAATGGTATTTTCATGTAAAAGTGATTCCTTCGATTTAGAAAAACTTGAAATATTGTATAATATATTTAAAATAGATCTTTTGATAATACATACATATATATATTTATATAAAAATAATTTTAATTTATTATTTTCTAGAAATCTCATTTTCTAAAGAAAAATGTATAAAAATTCCATCGAGATCGAATGCTCCTTGCGGAGCTTTGCATCTCGCTCTACTAAGCCCGAGAATGTGTGATAATCCGCACTATCCCAAATAGGGTCCCAAAAATAGGTTGTAGAGGCGCAATTGCATGGAAATGTTTAATACACATTTTTATTGAAAACAGTTTTATAAGTTTAGGGTATTTATTTGTAAAGTCGTATTTTCCCGTATTCTATTGTCCTAAACTTCATCGTGCTATGATAGAGATGTGTGTTGTGATGAGGTAGGTCGTTACTTCATGAGTTATCTAAAGGTAAAGCAAGGAACATGTTAATTATATCGAAATGTAAAGTATGCGGTAATTTTCTGTAAAAGTGCGATAAAAGACATAAAAATAATTCTTTTGAGGTGAAACTTACTTTAATAAGTTTACTAATGTTTTCTATTCAATATGTGAGAGTATGGTATTTTCTCGATTAAGAAAAGTATAGTTTTAAAGGAAAATCGAATCGGAAGTCGGACTAACTCCGCTTCCGTCGGGTTTTGGAAATGAAACTTTTTAAAGAAAAAGATGAGAGAGGAGATGAGACTTACTAGTTTGTTGGACTAGAGGAGAGAGATGGGGGTCTTAAATATGGCTTCGGGGCATCGATTCATCGCCGGAATCTCGTCGGAAGTTCGTCGGAGCTTCGTCCTTCACTAACTCCACTTGTACACTAAAAGACTTGGGAATTTTGTATAGTTTTTACAAGAAAATTCTGAGTAAGAGGGGTGTAAGATGGAGTGGGTATTTATAGGATAATTTAGGGTTTTGGGTGTGATGAATAATGCATTAAAATGGAATTTGAAGGGTTTTATTATTCTCTGTAAATGTGCGGAGTAAATAAGCAATACTGGAGTTAAGGAGGGAGTCCAAGGGTCTAGGGTTTAAAAACAATTTTGGGTTTGGGTTCAACAGAACCGTCGGCGTCGGCCCATGGCGAATTCTCGCCAGTCGGATCATGGAGGTGGGGGCTCGGATTCTTGCCACGTGTCCAAGTCGGTCTGAATACTAATTTGCACCTGTTTGTTTTAAGTGTGGCCCCTTCAGTTTACGTGCAGTGCTAATGCAAACTCTTGGGCTTCTAAAAGGTTAAAAGAAAATTAAATAAAAATATAATGTGGCTGATGGAATTTGAACTCGGGTGCTTTGTCTCAGCAGTGCAAGGATTTACCAGTGAGCTACAAGCTTTTTCTTACTATTTAAAAGCAAATCAAACTTATAACTTGTGCTCAGGCTAAGGTACCCCTTTCTGTATTTTGAAAAAAATTCGTACAGAAAGTTAGGGTTGTTACATTCTACCCTCCTTATAAAAATTTCTTCCTCGAAATTTATAGAAAGAAAGTGTAACAGATTCAGAGCAATTTAGTGATGGAACTATTGATAGTGTATGAAAAATATTTGGAAGAACGACAGAATGAAAAAGTTTTGTAAGGAGGTGAGGGAAATACCAGGGTTACTTTGGTCAACAATCTTAGCTTCTACGGCTGCTAAAGTGAAAGCCTGATGCCGGGGTACATTCCTCCTAGCTGGAGGTACATTCCTTTGTCCTTGGGGCATATTCCTCTGCCCTCGAGGCATGTTTCTCAGTGCTTGTTAGAATTGGCGATTAGGCTGAGCAGGAGGTAGAGCTGGGAATGCAAGACGAGGTGCAGGAGCCTAGATAGCTGGCCGCTGCGGGTAGTTGGTGGGTGTGTGAGTTGAGTTGCGTTTATAAGGACAGGTTCCAATTCCATGATTGGATGTGCCACAAACTAAGCACATGCCTTTTACGTGCCTACAATCCTTCAACAAGTGTCCATCCCTGTTGCAATACAAGCAAAAATCTAGACTTGGCTGGTTATTAGTTTCTTCCGGTCTCCTGGGTTCAACAGTTGGCCTTGAAGAGTCTCCTCCTGCCATATGAGTGGCAGGGCGCTTAACTACGGCCGATTGGGGTCTGCCCTTCCTCTTCTCTACTGCCTCGTATCTTCGGGCAGACTTCAAAGCCAAATCATAGGTTTGGAAATCCCCTGTAGCTAAGGCAGCTTGGATCTTCGGATCTATCCCTTGGTGAAATCGTCTAAACCTGATCTCAACAGTCGGTAACAAGTGTGCCGCGAATCTGTTGTAGTCTAGTGTTAGCTGTGTAGTATGTGATATTTGAAAATAGAAATATTGAGACATATCTTACCTACTGAGCATGGTAAACTCAGCATCATACTCATCCACTGATTTGGACCACATTGAACCTGTTGTAAATGAATGAACTGCTATTCCATGTCGAATTTGGCAGTCTCAGGGATGTACTTCGCGTCAAACATATCGTGAAAAGTCCTCCATTTGATCGGTTTGTCAAGACGGCTTTCTTCTGCCTTCCACCAGACCCGTGCATTGTCAGTGAGCTGCAGCTTCACAACTCGAACCCAAGCTATCTCTGGCACTAGTGTTGCTGCCGGGTCATCTTCAATACTTTGAGCCCATTCCTCAGCTTCCATAGGGCTCTCTTTTTCTGAGAATTGCTTGGGGTTCAAGGCCCTGAATTGTTTCACCCCAGGTGCTTCCGCCTCTGGCAGCCTGCTGCTGCTGTCCTTGCAAGGGTCCGCGCATCGCCTCACCGTCTGCTCATTGATTAGAACAGCTACGACCGGTGTAATTGGTAGGGGTGTGTCACGACTCGAAGGTACAGAACGTGACTAGCACTTAAATTACGAAACGTCTAAAGGTGTAACGTAATCTAAGTAAGCCAAAGCCCAGATATCTAAACCAAATAAGAAATATAGTGGAGGAAAACTTATTTAAAGAAAGCGATTTTAACTAAAACAAGCCGCATTAAACATTTTTAAAGAAACATCAAAATTCCCGAAAATTTCAACAGAGTCTCCTTTGTAAATACTGGCCCCCAAACGGGTACAAGACATGAAAATACATATAAATCAATAAAGGCATCCCCAAGAGGGAGCTAGCTCTTCTCCAAAGACGGAATCACAACCACATGCAATGAATATATCATAATAATGCGAAATAAGTATAAAAGCATCACGTCGGCTCAAGTGAGCATCGACACCAAACCATAAATACAAGTCTCACCGTTTAGTCCAATATACAAGAGTACATGGAGTGTACTAGATACAAAGTGAAAACAAGATATCCTCGCAACCCACCATGAACAAGACGCAAGTCTAAGCAAACAAAGAAAGTACGCCCGCCACTACTGTGCTGATGGGTCAGTCCTGCAAGATACTGTGGCACAACGGGGGTGAGTTGCCAACTCGTGAGTAGTAAGTAACATCTAATAAGGCCATCGTAAGCATGCACGCAAATGCGTCATACTCTACATATACCAATATAATACAATGCACTAGCATAAATGCAACATGAATGCATAATCGATACCCGAAACCTGAACATATCTAGTATGAGAAAATCTTTATTTTTATCTTAGAAAATCTCCTGTGAAATAACTGAAGTAATATCAATGAAATCCATAGAAATCCGTGTCAAGTATCGACACAAAATCAGAATATCTCAATGTCTCGATACCTCAATATCTCAATAACTCGATGTCTCAACATCTCAATATCTTAATATCTCAATATCTCAATGTCTAGGGCTCCGTCAGTCCGGATCTCACGACCATGTCGGTATCCTCCGGATATCCGCCGCGTCAGACATCACCGGTAGATAGTGCTCCCCTGCCGGGCTCATCATCATCCCCACGAAATCTCTATCTCGCCCCGGAGTACCATACCGGGCCCACCATGTACTAGAAACGGTTCATCCTCCTGCTCGAATCGGGTCTCAAAAACCAACAACAATCATGAAAACTCATGGTGGACGACACATACATCATAAGAAAACTGCAATGATAATAAGTTTATAAAATCCTTGCGGTTTTCCCCAAAATCCAGAAATCTCATATATACTGAAATCCTCGAGAAGAATCACAATATATAAGTACGCCGGTGATGATGGAAGTCTATGATACGGTAGTATATATCTTACGAAATACGGCCAGAAGCAATACATGAATCATGATGCAATGAGGTATGTATATATGACTAACGATCCTATGTATCCATTTAAAGAAATGAAATATACAAGTATAAATCTACGAATTATATATGATGCAAATGCACGATTACCGATTCTAATCCAGTTCTATAGTGTTCGTGACATAGCAATTACCAAAGGCGTGTGTATTCACATAAATAGTGCATGTGCGGCAGGAACCAATGGTAATGGTACAAGTGTCCTATGAGATGATATCACGTATATCTCTTTCTATATATATATATGTCTATATATATATGTGTGTGTGTGTATGTGTGTGTGTGTGTATAACGATGCGATGCCTTAAGATGGCTAACTAGGAAACTACGCATATAATGCAAATAATATAAGTAATACTAAACCATCGGGCGCCTCGCGCCATCCAGACGATCCCCCTATAGATGTATACATCTACTCACCGGGACGCCTCGGCTAATCCGATCTAATCTCGGCCATGTCTCTTCCGCGCCACATCCGACGCCTCTGCACCCGATCCTCATAATTTGAGATCAAACTAGCAAATCTTAGCCTCCAAAATGCTAACTTTTCTCCAAGTTCCAAGCTTGATTGAACGAGGAATAATGGGTAAGGGTTGAATGAAGAATTAGTGAGGTTTTGTATTGATTTTTTGATATATTTTTAGAGATTTTTGAAGTGGAAAGAAGTGGAGAAGTGAGGGGATTTGCTGCTGGAAATTTCGGCCAGCATCAGGGGATGGGAGAGAGTGTGGTGTGTGTGTGGGTGTGTATGGAAACTTCTCCAATAATTACATCTTTCAACTCTTTTCTTAATTGTTTTGTTTTATTTTATTTTCTAGTTTAATTTATCCAAGAATTTTCTAGAACTATGGAGACACATTTGAGAAAAGAGTGAGCATGTTATAAACTTGTTTTAAATTGTTATGGTTCACTAATAAACACTTAACCCATTCTCATTTTGTAATTATCACTAATTAAATGTATAAGTAAAAGCTTATAATAATATTTAAAATAATTAATTAAGAAAATATTTAATTAAACAAGCAATTTATAAGTGACCAAATAAATATCAAATACTAGCATTTACATAGTTAAAATAGGGGTTTTCAAGTCTATGCTGAAAAATAATTATAGTTACGTTTTATGGAAAATACAATTTATTTACCGATTATTAGAAAATTCTCCTAAACGACTTATTTATTTATTTATTTATTTTTAAAACGTTTCAATCTTCCCCCTTAAAGAAATTTGGTCCCAGAATTTAAAATCTAACTATACGTACCCTCGAAGAGATGGGAACATTTCTTCCGCATCTCGACATCGGCTTCCTACGTGACCTCTTCGCCGCTCGGGCCACGCCAAAGAACAAAACGGTCGGTTTGTCCTCGGACCTCGGTTTCTTCATCTGCCAATCTAGAATAACTATCTGCTGCTTGGTGAAAGAAGGTTTGCGCTCCAGCTGAATCATCTGATGCTATATCGCGTAAGAGGGGTCATGAAGGTACTTGCGGAGCATCGATACATGAAATATGGGTGTACATCTGGAAATCTGGGTGGAAGAGCCAATGATAAACAACTGTGCTGATATGCTCGAAAATCTCTGAGGGACCCACATATCTGGAACTAAGCTTTCCTTCCCTCTTGAATCTCAACACGCCCTTCATCGGAGAAACCTTTAAGGAAAACATGATCGCCAACAGTAAACTTAAGTCTATGCCGACGTCGGTCTACATAAGATTTCTGTCCCCTCTGGGCCGCTCTAAACCTATCCTGAATCACTGAATTCTTTCGGTCATTTCTTATACCATTTGTGGCCCCAAAATACTGCTCTCACTGAGCTTTGTCCAACATACTGCTTAACTTACAGGTAATCGACGTTTCCTCCCATATAACGCCTCGAAGGGTGACATTTAAATCTTCTCCTGGAAGCTATTATTGTAGGAGAACTGTTTCTAGGGTAAATAACGATTCCACTGCCATCAATATCTTGAACGCAAGCTGGGAGCATGTCTTCAATAATCTGAATAGTCCATTCTGATTGACCATCGGTCTGTGGAGAGAAAACTGTAATGAAACTCAATTGGTGTCCAAGGGCTCCAGAAGTTCCTGCCCTTGTCGGCTGGTGAACTGGGTGTCCCGGTCGGACACAAGACAAGTCGAAACTCCATGCAGTCACACAATCTCATTACATGTGTCTGAGCATACTGAACGAATCCGAAAGTGATCTAACTGGCAGAAAGTGAGTTGCTTTCGTTAATCGGTCTAATATCCCCTAAATAGATTCATCCCCTTGACTGGTCCTAGGTAGATCCATGATAAGATCTATATAAGTCTGTTCCTGTTTCCACTTCAGAATGGCCAATGATTGTAATTCTCCTATCGGCCTCTGATGCTCAACCTTGACTTGCTGACAAGTCAGCATCTCGAAGCAAAATCTGCGATATCTCTTTTCATCCCTTCACACTATTAGACTTCTTTTAAGTCATAATACATCTTGGTGGAAACTGGATAAACACTATATGTCGATTGGAATGCCTCCTTTAAACTTTCGCATCACAGTCCCTCAGAATCTGGCACGCACTGTCATATCCCAACTCTTAGCATTCCTAGTTCATCAATCACGAACTTTGAATCTCTGCCCCGTCGAACCTGCTCCATGATTTCTGACCAACAAACGTCATCGGACTATACCTCACGGATACGGTCAAATCTCTGTGGACGTGCACGGGCACGAGCAAGTTGTCCCCCGGTCGACGTAATTTGAACTGTACTCGGCTGTCACAAAGAATCTGCTAATCTGTCGTTGATTGATCGTATTCTTGCGTACGTGCGTTTTAAAATCAAAGTTAAGAATATACCGCAATCAATAACGGTGTCACTTGGTAGCTAGCCGGTTGAGTACAGGTCGGTTCACAGGGAGAAGAATTCCTTTTCTTTATATTTTAACGAGTTAAGTCCTATTTTTGGTAGGTTTTGTTTTAAGATCTAAGAATGAGATAAAAGTTGATAAAAAGCTTGCTAGGGTTAGAATTAGGTTAGTTTGAGATAGGGATCTTCTCGCTTCTATCAATGCCTTAGTTGTGAATAAAGGTGTTAGGGTAATCGATAACAACGGGGATTAGCACGACTGGGAAGAAACAAAGTTTCTTCCTTTTGTTCATTCTCCGTCCGTTCTTGGCTCTTAGCCCTAACCTCCAGTTAATTCAATCACACCCGGTCTAACTAAGGAATCACCGCTATCACGTAGGATAGGGTGCCGTAGTGAGCGGTGTATGGTTGATTTAAAAGGAGTCCTTTTAATAAAATTATATGGGCAAAGAAAGGAGAGAGAGAGATTTCCATCTCTCAAACCTTCCCTATCCTAACCCTAACAAGTGAGGGATTACTCACTCATTAGGAAAGTTGTGATCAATGAAATTCATTTTTTTATAATTTTTATATTAGAAAACTAAATTGCAGATATTAAAAGAACATATAAAAATTGCAAGAATTAAATTCAGATAATAAAAGAATGCGAGATAAAAAAAACTCTTACTTTATTGATGACCTCAAAAACGCATTACAATTGAATTTAGATCTAGAAAAAAGGAAAAAAGAGGCATCCTAAGAAAGGCACCCTAGAAGAGGCACCCTTTATTTGGCTTTGATCCCTCCTATTTATAGATGGGAAAAACCCTTGGTTTACATTCTGATCCATACATGAAATTACAAAACAACCCCAAAGACCGAGTCAAAACACCGACACCCTACCGACACGTGCATTGCACGGCCGCGGAACCGCGGCAGAATAGCCTGTTTGGCCGCGGATCCGCGGCTATTTGGTGGGCTCATGGGCCCAACTCTTCAGGGTTTCTCTGTGTTGCTTTTATCTTCTGTTTTCTTTACTTTGTTTCTCAGAATCTCTTCTGTTTTCTTTCAGATTTCCAACAATGCAGATGATGTGGACTTTTTACCGTGAGCATCGCGTTTGAAGTCGTGAATCTTGTATTGCCCTTGGGCTTTGTGTATCGAACTGTCTCATGATTTTCATTTGTTCCTTAAATTGGTAGGCGGCATCATACGGATTCATCTTATTGTTGGTCGTAGTCTCACTTTTGTAGCGTCTTTACATGAATTTCATGGTAACGATCTGAGAACTTGTAACCTGCAACTATTTAGCAGACATGGATCAAAAACACCTATTTATTTGTAATATGAATAAGAATGGGTGTCATGCCACGCTTTCCAGTATATGGCGAAGGGGACGCGACTGGTCCGCTATGTATTTACTCTGAAGTAAATACGCTAAGCGTATCTAAGCAATATAAAAGCAAAATCACAAGAGACAAGATATAATAAAACAACAACTTATTTATTCACATTCTTTCTGTACAATCAATGGAAAGTAAATACATCTGATAAAAAGCACTGGCTAAACAATGGCATAACAGAAATGAAAATACTAAATGGAAAGTGTACAATGACTAGAGCTCGTGGTCTTCACTGAACTGGTCCAAGTCTTCAGTAGTGGGCTCGATCTCTGACGGGTCCAAATCACCTGACGACATTCAAAGAAGAAAGAAATAGAATGTCGTCAGCGAACAGATCGCTCGGTAAGTCCCAAAGATAAGAGGAGAAAAAGAATAGACAGAGAGTAATAGAGAGAGAGTAGCTTTGACAGTTGTATTATATTGTTATATTGTTGTATTTAGTGTTAACGCTGTTGTTTGTAGCTTAGTACAGAAGGATGCCAGTGTATACGAGAGGAGACTCACTTGCCCCGGAGACTAAGGTATTAGAAACTCAAGGAACCGTTATGCCACGGTACTACAGCAACAGAATATAGGTTAGGTGTCTTAATCTTGCCGTCTCGTGCCATTTTTAAAACCTTCCGTACCAATCTACCCCTTAATCCCCACGATATCTTGTTTGTATTGTTGTATTGTGTTGGATAGATTGTATAGTTGAATGACTGACCAAAACCATGATATCAGTAAACAGATGTAACTGTATAATCATGTAAATGGAAATTCTGGAGACTCATGTAAATGGATGTATATCCATGGTTCTGTTCGGTCAATATATATTGAATGTATTAAATTGATTGAATATATGGATTCATGTTGAATCAGAATATTGTAAACTGTAAATTGTAGATTATATATTGTAGATTGTACTTGAATCATATTCAAGTCAGATTATAATGAAACTCAAAGTAAATTGAAGTCCTGATTGTTTTGATGTTTTCGGTAACCGCTGCACATGGGCGGCAGGATTTATGTCTTTTTCAAAGACGATTACCGTATTGATAACACCATTATTAAGTTGTCTATCTTGAGTAGGCAAGCACCCACTTCTCCGGCTCCCTGAGGCTCAAGAGATTGGTCCCGCTTAAACCTATATTTACTAGGGTCCTTATGGTAATTTATAGAACTTGAGAGAGTTTTATGTAAAAATACTTTTATATACTTTTCAAAATACACCCCAAGTATTTATTAATCGTCTTTAGAGTTTAATGAATGTAGATTTTATATTGTGATATTTCTAGTGAAAATATCCCATTTTCATAATAACTGGTATTTATTTGTAATATTGGTTTTGTATGGAATTCATGGTATTTTAGTGTAAAATTGATTCTTGTGACTTTTAGAAAAAGGTGGAATATTTATATCATAACAAAATAGGTATTTTAATGACAAATATACATATATTTATACAAAAATAATTTTAATATATATATTTTTTATTCTAAAAATCTCATTTTCTTAAGATGTCGTATTTTAAATCTTTCGAGACCGAATGCTCCTTGCGGAGGTCTGAATCTCACACTACTAAGCCCGAGGATGTGCGATAATCCACACCATACCGAACGGGTTCCCTAAAATGGGTTGTAGCGGAGCTTTGCAAAGATTGTATAAATACTAAATCCTTTAGAAAACGGTTTTATTAAGTAAATGGTATTTATTTGTAAAGATGTCAATTTCCTGTATTCTATGTTCTAGGGTGTTCTAAGTCAACTAGACTGCTCCTAACTGGTCCAAGGCGACAAGTTGTGAGATATTCCTCAATTCGCCTCTTCACTGCTAATTGTGGCCAGGTAAGTACAAGTGCAAAAAGGAGAGGTCCGCTCACGAATCACCGTGAGACGGGCCTTTTAAAGTTACATTTCTCACTTGTCTAGCCTAGACACCACAAAGTCAGGTTTAGATAAACAACTGAATGTCCACAACCTTCCTCTGTCCTAATGAGTGCGACAGTCCTTAATTTGCTGAGTCTAGATATTTTTTATTATTAGCTCAAAGGTTATTTATTTGTAAAGATATATTAATACTAAATCTTTTAGAAATGGTTTTAATAAGTAAAGGGTATTTAAATGAAAATGTTTGTTTTCCCGTATTCTAAGTTCTCGGGGGTATCGTGTTATGTTCATATGAGTGTGTGAGGAGGTAGGTCATTACCTCGTGGTCTACTTAAAGGTATAACAAGTTAATGAAGTTAAATGTAGAATTGAAACAATGTGGTATTTAGGTGAAAAATACGATAAATTGAAATAGCCATCATTTTATGAAATGAAACTTGATCAATTTGGTTGATTAGTGTTTAACAGTCAACATGAGAGAGTTTAAGCATAATTGTATTAACGAGATGTGATATTTTATAAGAAACCGAATTGGAAATCGGATCTGTTCCGATTCCGTCGGGTTTGTAAATCCGTATTTTTAGAATAGAAAAGAGAGACAGAAAATAGGACTTACGGGTTTTGGACAATAACGAGAGTGAGATGGAAGGAGAGGAATCGCCGGTGCGTCGCTTCGTCACCGAGAGCTCCTAGAACGATCGCCGGAAGTTCGCCGGGAATTTCGCCGTAGCTTCTCTTCGTGCTCGTTTTCAAAGTACACAAGTTTTGTTGGAATTTTTTTTTGAGAGTTGGCTCAGAGTTTAGGGTGAGAGGGTAGAGGGTAGGGGTGGTATTTATAGGGTTAGGCTAGGGTTAGGATAGATGAAAAGTTTAAATGAAAAAAATGTAAAAAATATATTAAAATTCATTAAAATATGGAGTAAATAGGGATTTCAAAGGTCTCTGCAACCAATCTGGGAAAATGAAGTGTGCAGTGGAGTATGGAGTGGAAGAGCCCCAACTTTTCAGTTGGGGTCTCGGCCGTCCGGCCGAGTCCGGCCGGCGGACCGGCCGACTCGACCGAGTCAGGGCATGGGGAGGTAGGGGGTCATCAGGTGTAGGCACTAGTATATTTAATTTTGGGGGTATAGTGGGAAAATCTAAAGTTATCACGTGTTGACTGTTGGGCTCTATAAAATTTAAAACAAAATAAATATTAAAAATAATGTGGGCATGAGATTTGAACTCTGGTAGCTTGGTTCAGCAGTGCAAGGTATTACCAATGAGCTACAAGCTTCTTCTTGTAATTAAATTGCTAATTAATTACTTAAGTCTTGTGCTCAGACAATAAATACACCTTTATGGAATTTTTTTGAATTTTTTTTTTGTAAAAACTTGTAGGAATTTTAGGTTTGTTAGATTCTTCCTTCCTTATAAAAATTTCGTCCTCGAAATTTGTAAAAGGAAAGTGTAACAAATCCAAGAAAAGTTTGGTGCTGGTGTACTGACAGTATGTGAAAAATAACAAGGTGGTGCAAGGGTTTTAAAAATGTGAAGAATGTGTGAAGGAATGAAAGAATGCGAAGGTTTTGGTAAAATTGTAAAAGAGGTGAGGGAATTTTGGGTTAGGACTGATTCAAGGTATATGATTCAAAGAACATGAAATTGTAAGATTCAAGGAAAATGATTGTAAAGAATGTTTTAGTTACTGGTTCTTGTGTTATATTGCTTAGGTTGTTCAAGCAGAACAGAACTGCATGATAGAGTTTCATACAGCTCTGACCTGCATGGGCCACCAACAAAACCTGTCACGCCCCGCTTCCCAGTATACGGCGAAGGGGACACGACTGGTCCGCTACGTATTTACTCTGAAGTAAATACGCTAACCGTATCTAAGCAATATAAAAGCAAAATCACAAGAGACAAGATATAATAAAACAACAACTTATTTATTCACATTCTTTCTGTACAATACATAGAAAGTAAATACAACTGATAAAAAGCAATGGCTAAACAATGGCATAACAGAAATGAAAACACTGAATGGAAAGTGTACAACGACTAGAGCTCGGGGTCTTCACTGAACTGGACCAATTTTTCAGTAGTGGGCTCGATCTCTGATGTGTCCAAATCACCTGACGACATTCAAAGAAGAAAGAAATAGAATTTCGTCAGCGAACAGATCGCTCGGTAAGTCCCAAAGATAAGAGGAGAAATAGAATAGAGAGAGAGAGTAGATTTTAAAGTTATATTATATTGTTATATTGTTGTATTTATTGTTAACGCTGTTGTTTGTAGCTTGGTACAGAAGGATGCCAGTGTATACGAGAGGAGTCTCACTTGCCCCGGAGACTAAGTTATCAGGAACTCAAGGAACATTTATGCCATGGTACAACAGTAACGAAATATAGGTTAGGTGTCTTAGTCTTACCGTCTCGTGCCACTTTTAACACCTTCCGTACCAATCTATCACTTAAACCCCGCGATATCTTGTTTGTATTGTTGTATTGTGTTGGATAGATTGTATAGTTGAATGACTGACCAAAACCATGATATCAGTAAACGGATGTAACTGTATAATCATGTAAATGGAATATCTGGAGGTTCATGTAAATGGATGTATATCCGTGGTTCGGTTCAGTCAATATATATTGAATGTGTTGAATAGATTGAATATAGGGATTCATGTTGAATCAGAATATTGTAGATTGTACTTGAATCATATTCAAGTCAGATTATAATAAAACTCAAAGTAAATTGAAGTCCTGATTGTTTTGATATTTTCGGTAACCGCTGCACATGGGCGGCAGGATTTGTGTCTTTTTCAAAGACGATTACCGTATTGATAACACCATTATTAAGTTGTCTACCTTAAGTAGGCAAGCACCCACTTCTCTGGCTCCCTGAGGCTCAAGAGATTGGTCCCGCTTAAACCAATATTTACTAGGGTCCTTATGGTAATTTATAGAATTATGGTAATTTATAGAACTTGAGGGAGTTTTATGTAAAAATACTTTTATATACTTTTCAAAATACACCCCAAGTATTTATTAATGGTCTTTAGAGTTGTAATGAATATAGATTTTATATTATCATATTTCTAGTGAAAATATCCTATTTTCATAATAACTGGTATTTATTTGTAATATTGGTTTTGTATGGAATGGTATTTTAGTGTAAAATTGATTCTTGCGATTTTTACAAAAAGGTGGAATATTTATATCATAACAAAATAGGTATTTTAATGATAAATATACATATATTTATACAAAAATAATTTTAATATATATATTTTATATTCTAAATATCATATTTTCTTAAGATGTCGTATTTTAAATCTTTCGAGACCGAATGCTCCTTGCGGAGGTCTGAATCTCGCACTATTAAGCCCGAGGATGTGCGATAATTCGCACCATCACGAACGGGTTCCCCAAAATGGGTTGTAGCGGTACTTTGCAAAGATTGTATAAATACTAAATCCTTTAGAAAACGGTTTTATTAAGTGAATGGTATTTATTTGTAAAGATGTCAATTTCCCGTATTCTATGTTCAAGGTTCTCCTAAGTCAACTAGACTGCTCCTAACCGGTCCAAAGCGACAAGTTGTGAGATATTCCTCAATTCGCCTCTTCACCGCCAATTATGGCCAGGTAAGTACAAGTGAAGAAAGGAGGGATCCGCTCACGAATCACCGTGAGACGGGCCTTTTAAAGTTACATTTCTCACTTGTCTAGCCTAGACACCACAAAGTCAGGTTTAGATAAACGACTGAATGCCCACAACCTTCCTCTGTCCTAATGAGTGCGACTGTCCTTAATTGGCTGAGTCTAGATATTTTTTATTATTAGCTCAAAGGTTATTTATTTGTAAAGATATATTAATACTAAATCTTTTAGAAATGGTTTTATTAAGTAAAGGGTATTTAATTGAAAATGTTTGTTTTCCCGTATTCAATGTTCTCGAGGGTATCGTGTTATGTTGCATATGAGTGTGTGAGGAGGTAGGTCATTACCTCGTGGTCTACTTAAAGGTATAATAAGTTTAATGAAATTAAATGTAGAATTGAAACAATGTGGTATTTAAGAGAAAAATACGATAAATTGAAATAGCCATCATTTTATGAAATGAAACTGATCAATTTGGTTGATTAGTGTTTAATAGTCAACATGAGAGAGTTTAAGCATAATTGTATTAACGAGATGTGAAGTTTTATAAGAAAACCGAATCGGAAATCGGATTTGTTCCGATTCCGTTGGGTTTGTAAATCCGTATTTTTAGAATAGAAAAGAGAGATAGAAAATGGGACTTACGGGTTTTGGACAATAACGAGAGTGAGATGGAAGGAGAGGAATCGCCGGTGCGTCACTTCGTCGCCGAGAGCTCCTAGAACGATCGCCGGAAGTTCGCCGGGAATTTCGCCGTAGCTTCGCTTCGTGCTCGTTTTCAAAGTACACAAGTTTTGTTGGAAATTTTTGTTTGAGAGTTGGCTCAGAGTTTAGGGTGAGCGGGTATGGGGTAAGGGTGGTATTTATTGGGTTAGGCTAGGGTTAGGGTAGATGAAGAGTTTAAATGAAAAAAATGTAAAAAATATATTAATATTCATTAAAATATGGACTAAATGGGGATTTCAAAGGTCTCTGCAACCGATCTGGGAAAATGAAGTGTGCGGGGGAGTAAGGGAGTGGAAGAGCCCCAACTTTTCAGTTGGGGACTCGGCTGTTGGGCCGAGTCCGGCCGGCGGCACCGGCCCGAGTCGGGATCTGTCAGGGCATGGGGAGGTGGGGGGCGTCAGGTGTAGGCTCTGATATATTTAGTTTTGTGGGTGTAGTGGGAAAATCTGGAGTTATCACGTGTTGACTGTTGGGCTTCTATAAAATTTAAAACAAAATAAATATGAAAAATAATGCGGGGCATGGGATTTGAACTCTGGTGGCTTAGTTCAGCAGTGCAAGGTATTACCAATGAGCTACAAGCTCCTTCTTGTAATTAAATTGCTAATTAATTTCTTAAGTCTTGTGCTCAGGAAATAAATACCCCTTTATGGATTTTTTTTTTGTAAAAACTTGTATAGGAATTTTAGGGTTGTTACAATGGGCGATATAATAATTCAAAATTCTGATATGAACAAATACCCCCAAACTTATCTTTTGCTCATCCCGAGCAAAGCCATTTTTATTCTCAACAAAATCCTAATATCACTTTCGCAGGGAATCGCGATTGCACTGAGCTCATGTAACAAGCCGTTAAACCCCTAGGTGTCCCTAGTAGGAGGACTGTTGTCTCCTGAGGGTTTTCAGCGGATACTACCCACAAAATCCGATCAATTTGGCCTGTTGACTTTCATTCTTCAATTTGGTGTTCTAGCAAGAAATTCTATTATCTTCAACTTAGAAATCATCAGCCCATATTTTTCACACTCACTTATCATTTAACTTAAGATCGTATATGTTCTGCAAATTTATTAAGCTTTCAGCATCTTTTGAATTTTCCTTCTAAGGTTCCATCTCAACTTAGGAATTTTTATCATCTCTACTGAAGGTGTAAGCTCTATCTTTCATTCCTATCTCTCATCCAAACCCCAATCATATACCCCCACGTGTGTGTAATTTTTACCCCTACACTTGGAAATTGAATTCTAGCCATCATACTCTTGTCCATGTCCAAAGTACTTTTAGTTAATGAATTTTAGATGAAATTGCTCACACATTCTTCATGCGTCCGTTAATACTTCTTGAGGTACTAGACGACCGATTACAAAATGTGCTTGCGCCTTTAGGCGTAATTCCTCATCTTGTAATACCTAAGGCTTAGCAGTGACTCCCGAACTAGTTGGTCTAAGGCATTAGGTAACAAAGCACCCTCGCTATATTTTTTTTTATTTATGCAGCCTTAAGTAATTACAAAACCAGTGTTCATTTTTTTTATTCACACTTGTACTTTTATTCTATTTTCCTTCATACCAAGGATTTTAGATAAGAGCATTTCAAGGTATCCTCTACTATCCTAAGTTTCAAGGTACGTGTATGTGCGAGTTATAGGGTATATATTTTCAGAATTTACACTTAAGATTCGGAATTATTTTTCAGACTTACACTTCAAATAAAAATTCAATATTCTTCCCTTATTTTAACTTAGCCTAAGAACTGAACTCAAAATTTTGCCTATTTCTAAATAAACTATAATGACATATATTTTCTATAATTAAACTTTAAGAAAGGTTATTTTTAGGGTTTTTAATTAACTAAGTTTAGAATCTAGTTTTTCCTAACTAGTCAACCGTCATGTTAAACTTAAGTCAAATATGGCCAAAATTGAACTTTTCAATTTTTATAATTTTTAAAAAAATTTCAATTTTTATGGGTTTTAAAATAAGTATGCAAATGCAAAAATATACATATGAATGCGAAGGAAGAAAGCTTACTGAGCACACCCCCAAACTTAAACTTGACAGTTCCCTCACTGTCAGACTACACCAAGAGGGTCAAAATTGTCGGCACTCCCCTTTTTTTTAATTTTAATTTTTATTATTAACAGAAAAGGAAAACAATATATATATACACAAAAAGGTCCCTCCCAAACTTAAGTGAAACAGTGTTTCCACTGTTGCCATATAATTTTTTTTTAAATCTCATAAACCTGTAAAGTTGGGAGGAAAAATTTATTAACAGGGACATGAAATATGATCGTGAAAATCTCCACCAAACTTATTTTTGGCTCACCACTTTTAGTTTAAAAATTATTTTCAAGAGCCAAATTATACCCCCCAAACTTAAGTTAAATAATGCTAAGCTTTTAAAGAGGGGGGTCAAAGTTACCGGTCAATCCCAAGCTTTGCAAAGACCAAAAGTCAACACCAACTATTCGAAGAATTTATCGGTGAAACGCACTGGTTGGTGGAAGAACATGTTGTATGGAGCCATGAAGAAGTGGGGAAGAGATAAGTGGTGTAATATAAAAGGTTTACGTCTCGATTTGTAGAGACGAAACAATAATGGGGAACAGAAACGAGAATGTGGATGATCAAAAATGAGTGGAATATTGGCATTCTCGTATTTTATAAGAATAAAGGGTGGTGGTTCAACTTCTTAAGGTGAAGGTTGATTAATCACAAAATACGTATCGTTTAGGAATGCGAGTTCGTCGGCGAAAATATCCTCGAAACTTTCATCGATGGTCTGATTGAACATTTCAATGTCAATAAGTATCGCGCCAGAATTCAACACACTTGATTTTTCAAAAATTACGGAGGTAGGAGACTCGTAAGGCTCATCTACCTTATTCTCAAAAGAATCCAAATCAAGTTGTTTTTCTAGAATTATCGAACTCAAAATATCGGATTGTGATTCATTAACACTCGCTATCATTAAAGGAAGATTAGAAGAAGAACCAGAGAAAGTGGGAGAAAGAAGTTGAATACGAACTTGAGGGTGGAAATGGAGTGTATAAATTAGCACAATTTGTAATGACCGATGTGTAAAAAGCGATTGGCTAATCTATCAACCCACTGAGAAATGAGGTCAAATCCCTCAAGATTCGTGAGAAAATATGGGTACGTCGAACTTGGTAAACCAGACATTAAAAATGAAAGTGTAACGGTTTCTTATAAGGTCGGAACGGGGATGGAGGGAAGTAATTGAGAAAGGGTATCGGTTAAAGGTTCAGGACGGTGTGCACAGTCAATGAAAGAGATAGAATGAATTGGAAAATCCGACTCCTCAGGTAAAACTTCTTCATCCTCAATAATTTCCTCAATACTCTCCTCAAAATTTAGCTTATCCATGCAATTCTCATCAAAATCAAGACGCATATGAAGTTCGGGAAAAATAGTTAATGACTCGGGATGATGAATTGGAGAGAAAAACTCATCCAAATTTGTGGGTTCATCATCCAAAATATTCCCAGCGTCTGTATTCTCAATCAAGTGAAAATTAATTTTTTCGGACACCTCATCAAAAGCATGGATATTAATCAATTCAGGTTCTAGAGTGGAGGTGTAGAGGACAAAAGGATTGGTGATGGTTTCACTCGAAAGGGACCCTTCACAATCGGGTAAATATGTAAGTGTACGGTAGCGCCCCGGCCGTCAATCTGAGGCCAAACGCGGAATAAAAACTTTTACAACTGGCGCTATCGCATACTATAACCCGGATCTTGCCATTAATGCTAAACTAGCAAACTGTAAAGAGGTAGAAAAGATATACCGATCGATCCGTGTCCTTCGGTCTTTAGCCATCATCCCACGCTCCTCATTGCGACACCGATCTTCTCGTCGAGGTGGCACCACATTAACGAGTCTTTATATGGGCTCCCGCCTCTATACCGAGGCAACTCGGACATGAAGTATACTAACCTACATATCCAAGATAAAGTAGAGAATGAGTGGAATACTTTGTCTCACTACACCCTAGGTTTCTCATCACATGAGAGGGTTAGGGTGGAGGTAGAAGAAGATGCAAAGAGTTGAAGAGTGTGAGCTCAAGAAAACTCTAGTGAGAAAAAATAACCAAGAACCAAAAATTGTGATGGCTGTCCAAATATTTTGTGTGTGATATATATGAGGTTTTGTGATGAAATATCAAGGAAAAAATCTTTCAAAAATATCTCCACAAATCCCTTATAATATCTCACCCAAAACAAACTCCATTAATTCATTATGAGTCACTAGATGACTCATTAGTGAACATGCTAGAATTAATGAGCAACCAAAAATGAGTCACACTTTCCAAATCCAATAATCATTTAAACCAAAATCATTAATCCAAAAAGAAATGCATCTTCTAAAGTAATCTCGTAATGGATTACGAGAATATCCCTCACCTGTAAATACATACCTGTATCTGTATTCCGACCGAATACGAATACGATGAGACAAAAATATTCTGACTCAATATAATACTTGGATCCGGCTTAAACCAAAGCCCACCAGTATTATCTGTCTGAACCATGACACGTGCACAAGTGCACGTGCATGTTCGAATCCTGCCATAAAACCATATGGCCCTACAACGTTTCGCCCGAACTTGGGAACTATCTATGGGGGACTCTAAAGACTCGTCAATACCCTGGCAGTGGGTTTAACCACAAGCACGTCAGAGGCACTAGCTGTACGTAACGGCTGCCCATGTATTGACCGATAGGGAAGTCGATGAGCGAACTCATCCTGGAACCCTACTGAGCCTATCAGTGACAAAATCCGTACAGTCTGGTCCGTTCGTCTATGAGCATCGCATATCGGGCCTAGGGGCGGGTAACGTCAGACCCCAAATAGAGGTATAAGTCGTGTCAGAGTGTAGCCCAGAACACCATGAGATACTACTGGAGTACCTACCAGTAAATCTCCTGCCTCGGCCGAGGGCTTTGTGTAATGGCTCTCCTAGACACAGCGCGATCTCACCCCCAATACCGGGAGAGACGAATCCTCTGCCGATCTGCTCACTGCCTCCATGTGGCTTGGGACTGTACCCAACTAAAACATGTTTGCATGACTCCTTTGAACCGTGGTAGGATGATAATCAAAGCACAGTGGGAAGTCACACGCGACAAATGACGATCTCAGGTCGATGAACTAACCTGTACACATGTCACCACGGAACTGCTATCTGACGCTAGGTATAATACCAACTAGTAGGTTCCCGGTGAGTCCTGTCCGGTGCACTCATAACCCAATGAGCACCTGTATACATCTTAGGTGAACCAACTGACACCAGTGGCTTGTGAGACCGGACACTGCCCCTCGTCGGGGTCTCTACTCTATACACTAGTCTACTCCGGAGTATCGATGCCCTGTCTTGAAACTCCTACGACTAGGGACCACTTTTAAGGATGTGCTTATAGACTACCCAACTCTCACGTATATGATCGCCATCATACTGTTGGTAGTCAAGCCGGAACCTAAGGGCTCTATCAACATGAAATAGTGATCATGTCATATAAAGCTGTACACGATGATAAAGTTAAACCGGATAGCATACTATCATCTCGAGTAAGACTGTCCTACCGGTATAGGTCCTCCTCAATCATTGCAATCATGTGCATGCGATCCAATAATTGACTTTGATGACACTACATCCAACAATCTCCCACTTGCACTTAAGGCTAATTATTGCGATGTCGCATACTCACAGCCCGTGTGACACCGAACACCCAATTCCTCTACTAATCAGTTTCACAAAGCCCGTTTGTAAAACTATTGTGTTCGATAAATAGCCTCAATAAGTGGATCCGCCCTAATGTTTCTTTCTATGTCTCTCTTAATCTCAAGTTCGCGGAGAAAGCCATCTCCCGAAATGAGTAATACCAGTCTTAGAATATGTCTGGATATCTGATGGGACCTAGTTCATAAATGAACTCCAAATCCAAACTTCTTAGACTGTATCGTCAACTGAACCTAATCAGTATCCTGCGCCATGCCTTCCTCAGTATCCGCCTGGACCACCTGTCCAAACTACTGCCCCTCGTTAGGGGTAAAACTATAACTCTGACAATCACTCTGTCATCCATGTCACCTTGGAAGCCTGGATCAATAACCGTCCCCCGAAGGAGGCTGCCGTCATCAAATCCCTAGAACATCCACTTATGTTCTAAATCTGCTTCCGAATGTTTCTCCAGGATTGGACTAATATCAACATATTGCATCTAGTGCAAAAACAACATCTGGTATGGTACTTGACATCTGATGATCAACTCAATTGCCTAAGCAAGTGATATGTTAATCATGCACATCCCTCTCCCCTTTAGTCTGTAAGACACCTTTAGAGAGGTTGACTCCATCACCTGCAAGTACACCACCATGCCAGGAGTCATCTATTCTAAATACCTTTAGAATACTGTCTAAGTACCTAGATTGGGAAACTACCCAAATCTAGATCTAAAACCATAGATCTAGTAACCGGAATGTCTGATATTATATCCATATCCTTTGTGGAGAAACAACTGTGTGACAACCACAGTACAACCGATCGTAGTGTAGGAATTTCACTTCATACTCTGTGTGTGTCATCCAAATACCGGGACATCACACTCTACTACCTTCTTAACAGATCCATCCCCTATTCTGATGAAGTCAAACCCATGACTGTTACATCAAAAATAAATGATCTATCTCCGCTATATCTGCTTTAGTCTATAAATAGACATAAGCTACTTTTCCACTATGCTTCCGCTGCTCCCACTGACCACAACAACCCTCTGGCAGAGTCATATACACGTGCACTTCTAAAGCTAGTTTAGAACGACGCTATACCCATCCTCCTGCTGGGTCTCATAGCCTGGAACAACAGTAGTGTCAAGTCTGGGTAAACAAAAATCTCCCTGTCACCGTCCTTGACGCTACCGGAGTACCTCTCAGGTGTCTGAGGTTACCCACCATATCTGCGGAGTGGCTAATGGAATGTCAAACCTGATTGAATCTTTAGGTTCTATTAAATTTTCTGTAATCGTTTGCGGTTCTGGAATCTCTTCCAGTTCTACCATACTCCTACTACTGTTTTCTGGAAAAATCCATTTTACTAAAACTGTGGTGAGTCAAGAACAATATCACCATTGATCTTCCAGATGGAAGAAAGTCAACCCTCGTCATAGCCTGGGTCAACCCATAAAAACAGCCATTATAGAAACGTGTTTTGAGTTATCCAGAGTCTGGTTTTAAGCATAAAACCGACAACTCCCCGTACCTTAACATCGTTAAGATATGAACCATTCTATATCCAATATAGAAACTTTGGCACTGATTTAATTGGAACCAGATTCAAATCATGCAGCTGTCTCCAGTGCATGTCAACAAAATGGAGAAAGGCTAATCAGCATTACTCAACTTAGGAGTTCATCCAATTATGAGTAACCTGAAAGAGAAACAAGTTTATCAAAACAATTACTATCAACTGAATACCATTCACAAGTATACACATCTTCGATCACCTTGAAGAATCCCGATACTTGCTACACCTGGTTCTCTACTTTATTCTTTTACCTATAACTTCTCAAAACATAGACCTTGTATTTCTACGAAACACTTGTCTAAAAACTAGAGAAGTCACAAGTAAACAGAATATAGTACGAGGACCAACCCCTTTGTCCTAATGGACACTGGACATCATGCAATACTCTGTATAAGTCCGCTGAGTTGAATAACTCAAAACCTGTGCATCGTAGGTTTAAAACTGTACTAATGGTTATGAACTACTCCGCTATTCAATGCTTCTTACCCAATCGTCAACTGATATAGGTAAATGTCACAGACATAATATCAAAAGATATATCTCACTTTATGAAAATAAACGTACAGATATATCAATTTGAAATTGGTGCATAACAACGGATATTCAAAACCAAATACTTTCCATCAGGCAAAAACCCAGGTGATTTCCTCAAATATTACCAATTACAACGAATTCCGATATAATGAGGATAATCACCTAATTCCCAATAACTTACTCCTACTCATCATCTGTAAAACCATACGGATGTGAGAATCATACATGGTAAATACATACCCTGAAGTAAGTATCTAATCGGGAAAACAATTTTCCTTTAACAACGCATAGTGAAACTGAAATATGAAAATGTTTCGTAGGGGAATCATGGTATTCCTAGTAATGCCTCTTCCATAATCCAATTCATCACTGTAACCGTATATTTCTTTGACATCTCTCCAAATCCCTTTATTTGTCTTTAGTCGTTACTTTTTGTACACCATCATTAGGCTAAATGGTTTTCTTCCTTCCCTACCGTTCGGCACCAGCCTATGGTTTGGAAGAAGACTATCCAGTAAGTATAATAGGTGTACTCTCCTAATCCTAGGAGTACTCGCAACCAGATAGAAGGTGATGATAAAAGACAACTGAATAAAATATTATTCTATTCCTCCTCAACTGGAGAAAAGCAAAGGTGAAATAGGAATGGCGATGAACTACGCGGTTTGGTCGTGAATAATAGCAGTCGCAATTTACTTTGCGCTCTTTCTAATCCCTTTATTTTGTCTTTACTTATTACCTTCTGTACACCCTATTTAGGCTAATTGGTTTTCTTCATTCCCTACCTTTTGGCACCTGCCTATGGTTTGGAAGAAGACTATCCAATAATCGTAATAGGTGTACCGTCTCCTAAACCAAGGAGTACTCTCAACCTGAGAGAAGGTGATGATAAAAGACAACTGAATAAGCCAATTCAATTTCTCCTGAACCTGAATCCATCCCCGAAGATGTCCCTTCGAGTTCGTATATAACCATACGATGGATTTATCCAATGGAAGTGGATGTTCGTAGTAATACGAGGTTTTCCGGAGAAATGCAAAGGGCAAAAGAAGGAGCGGCAATGACTAATGAAACTCAGATAATCCAAAAGCCAGTGTTTTAAGAAAGTTCGGTCAACTTGGTCACTGAGTCATAGTCTAGGGTCGGCCAAATGTCGCTGCCAAAAATAGTGAGAAAAGAAACACTCTGCATGCACTCTAATCTAGATCAGAATGGTTATCACTTTATCTAATCAGGAAACCTCCCACTGTACCGTCAAATTCTCCTCCAAACCTGAAAGAAGAATTAGTCAGGATCACCCGAAGAGTAAACCAACTCATCAGTGGGAATCGGGATCCAACTCTCATCGCATGATAACGTGAAGGAATCCACTCACGTTCTCACATTCCAGAAGGTATGCGCATGCCTGGCAAGTTTCTGTTTCTTTAGAAACTCCCAATGTGGATTTTTTCCCCATGCTCTTATGACCTTGACTAAGGGCCAACAAATCATAAGTCACATGTCAAGTTCTTCCCGTCATTATCAAGGTTGATTTGAACCCACCCGTACATACTCTTGACTAAGGGCCAACAAAGTAATACAACTGTCCCAAAACAATGCATCTATCAATGCAACATGTGAACACCCCAGCACCTACCAATCACTATGTCTTGACTAAGGGCCAAAAAAACATAGCTTGAATACTACTGACTATTCATATGAAATGACGGAGGGCTACGGCTGGTTTTTGGCGAAAACTTTTAACGTAATAAACTTGATCTCATTGAAGGAACCTGATAGCTTTTTAAAAATATAGTGGTAAAAACCTTTGCTAAAAGGTCACTCCTGGTGAAGGGATCTCGGCCCTTGCCTCGTCGAATGAGGTGCAGGACATTCCAACTGAATGCAACTATGCAAAACAAAAGAAAACATCCTTGTAATAACACCTTTTGAAAACTGTTCCAACAACGTCAAACAGGTTTGTTTTTTCTTTGCAATGATCAGAATCAACGCAGTCCCATCAATTAATCACACCAAAAAAGAACGGAAATAAAATGTACGTATATGCCATCCGCATTCGCCACTGGGTCCCGTCATCACCCGTTAGGTTACTTAACTAACGACAGAGTGGGGACTGGACTAGCGCGGGTGTAAAACATATACAACATCTACTAGTATATATAGCAATATACAATAATCTCTCCAGGCGCGATAAATGCAACATCACAGAAAAGTAATAAGCATCACAGAACAATACAGATAATCTGGGATCCCCGGGTTTCACAGAGCCGCAACTGAAAGCCGACGTTCCCCTGGTCGTGTGGATAGCCTGTGCAATGAAAACCTAGACCTCTACGGGTGCAGGAAGTTACCTGCTAAAACCTGAAGCGAGGCAGCCCCTACAGCAAAGTGAATGGACCACCAAGCACTTCACGGAATCCGGTAACTTGGGCGCTCCACCTTGGGTCAACCTGTACCCCCTAAGAGTGCGGCGAATAGTCTGCCAATTCTAGAGTGAGGCCCCTTCTTTCTCAAATCCATGAGATGCGGACCCGTTGCCCTCTAGAACCCGGCTATCTATGCACTCCGTCACGGGGTAAACTTAGTACAGAAATGAAAATATGTACAATGGGTACATCGACCTCAACCCGGTCATGTCCCAAAAGAATAATATACAAACAGGCAGTGACGGCAGTCCACATGTTGGACGCTCACCCCGTAATATCAAATGTAGAAATAAATCCAAACTGCACTAGCATTGCACACAGCTATCCACCACGACAAATCCTCAACATCACAGCACAACAAAGAACATCAACGCGAATGTCACGTTCGCAATCCCGTCTAAAAGGACTATAGCAATTAGACACGATTTACCGGTCGAATGACATTCACGTTCGGAGATATAATGTAAGTATTGTAAACTAACATATTTAAAATCTCGATCGACAAAACTTCCCGAAGTGGGCCCCAAGTATATATCCAGTACTTAAACAAAGTCTGGGCCCAAACAAAATATTCCAGAAACCACAATTCTACATGAAAGACACCCAGAAGAAAAATGGTACACCGTTGCTCCAAAACGGCGGTGGAATCGCGGCCAATACAAGGCTTGTGCGGCGGTTCCACGGCGGTCTTGAAGATTCAGTCGACCAAATTTCTACAGGAGTCTTAAAAAAGCATGCACGATTTTCTGACATACCCAAAATAATTTTTTTAGACTGGTTTAAAAATTCGAAAGAAACTTTAACATTGAAAATGCGGTTTTCGAAATTTCGTTCGATCGATGTTTTAAACATGTTAGAACAAGCTAGTAAAGGTTAATGGCATGTATCTGATACCATGTAAGTATACGGTAGCGCCCCGGCCGTCAATCTGAGGCCAAACGCGGAACAAAAACTTTTACAACTGGCGCTATCGCATACTATAACTCGGATCTTGCCATTAACGCAAAACTAACAAACTGTAAAGAGGTAGAAAGGATATACCGATCGATCCGTGTCCTTCGGTCTTTATCCATCATCCGACGCTCCTCACTGCGCCTCCGATCTTCTCGTCGAGGTGGCACCATGTCAACGAGTCTTTATACAGGCTCCCGCCTCTATACCGAGGCAACTCGGACATGAAGTATACAAACCGACATGTCCAAGATGAAGTAGAGAATGAGTGGAATATTTTGTCTCAATACACCCTAGGGTTCTCATCATATGAGAGGGTTAGGGCGGAGGATGAAGAAGATGCAAAGAGTTGAAGAGTGTGAGCTCAAGAAAACTCTAGTGAGCAAAAATAACCAAGCACCAAAAATTGTGATGGATGTCCAAATATTTTGTATGTGTTATATATGAGGTTTTGTGATGAAATATCAAGGAAAAAATCTTTCCAAAATATCTCCACAAAGCCCTTATAATATCTCACCTAAAACAAACTCCATTAATTCATTATGAGTCACTAGATGACTCATTAGCATGAGTCATTAGTGAACATGCTAGAATTAATGAGTCACCAAAAATGAGTCACACTTTCCAAATCCAATAATCATTTAAACCAAAATGATTAATCCAAAAAGAAATGCATCTTCTAAACTAATTTCGTAACGGATTACGAGAATACCCCTCACCTATAAATACATACCTGTATCCGTATTCGGACTGAATACGAATACGATGAGACAAAAATATTCCGACTCAATATAATACTTAGATCCAGCTTAAACCAAAGCCCACCAGTATTATCTGTCCGAACCATGACACGTGCACAAGTGCACGTGCATGTTTGAATCCTGCCATAAAACCATACAGCCCTACAACATTTCACCCGAACTTGGGAAACTATCTGTGGGGAACTCTAAAGACTCGTCAATACCCTGGCAGTGGGTTTAACCACAAGCACATCAGAGGCACTAGCTGTGCATAACGGCTGCCCATGTATTGACCGAAAGGGAAGTTGATGAGCGAACTCATCCTGGAACCCTACTGAGCCTATCAACGACAATATCCATACAGTCCGGTTCGTTCGTCTATGAGCATCGCATATCGGGCATAGGGGGCTGGTAACGTCAGACCCCCAATAGCGGTATAAGTCGTGTCAGAGTGTAGCCCAGAACATTATGAGATACTACTGGAGTACCTACCAGTAAATTTCCTGCCTCGGCCGAGGTCTTTGTGTAATGGCTCTCCTAGACACAGCGCGATCTCACCCCTAATACCGGGAGAGACAAATCCCCTGCCGATCCGCTCACTGCCTCCATGTGGCTCGGGACTGTACCCAACTAAAACCTGCTTGCATGACTCCTTTGAACCGTGGTAGGGTGATAATCAAAGCACTGTGGGAACTCACACGCGACAAATGACGATCTCAGGTCGATGAACTAACCTGTACACATGTCATCAGGGAACTGCTATCTGACGCTAGGTATAATACCAACTAGCAGGTTCTCGGTGAGTCCTGTCCGGTGCACTCATAACCCAATGAGCACCTGTATACATCTTAGGTGAACCAACTGACACCAGTGGCTTGTGAGACCGGCCACGGCCCCTCGTTGGGGTCTCGACTGTATACACCAGTCTACTCCGGAGTATCGATGTCCTGTCTCGAAACTCCCACGACTAGGGACCACTTTTAAGGATATGCTTATAGACTACCCAACTCTCACGTATATGATCTCCATCATACTGTTGGTAGTCAAGCAGGATCCTAAGGGATCTATCAACGAGTAATAGTGATCATGTCAGCTAAAGCTGTACACGATGATAAAGTTAAACCAGATAGCATACTATCATCTCGAGTAAGACTGTCCTACCGGTATAGGTCCTCAATCATTGCAATCACGTGCCTACGATCCAATAATTGACTTTGAGGGCACCACATCCAACAAATCAAATACTACAAAATCGCATAACTCATTAAGTGTTTTATTTTCAACTGGTGAATCATTTGGAACACTTGATAGACATTCAAAACCGGAATTGTGGGATTCAATTGGGGATGGGTAGGTTTGATTTGGAAGGGTGCACAGCCCACTCTCTCCACTCAAATTATCAATCTATCCAACCGCCTCATCATACATTGGAAAATTTGGAGCCGGTTGGAAACTAGCTACCGGGTCACTAGGTTGTATAAGGGCGGCCATGGACGGATTCAAATCACTCATCTGTTGGCATGACGCTACCATAAAATCTTCCAACGACTGTTCCAGACTAGACATGGGTTGTGACGGGGTTTCAGTAAAAGATTCAAAGTTGTTTGGATACGTGAAACTCCCAAATGGCTGTGTAGAAGCAATGTCTAGGGAAGGTGCAAAAGTCGGGTAGGACTGGTAGGAATTGAATGGTTGGACAGGAGTAGGATAAATATTTGGATAAGAAGGTGAATAGAATTGTTGATCCACAGAATTCACAGTGGTGAAAGGAGTGAAAGATTGGTTACGAGATTGTTCAATATGTTCAGCAATAGACATGGGTTTCGGAGTTACAACAGGACTCGAAAAAAGGGTATCAACGTAAGAAGGTAGTGAGGGTTGAAATGGTTTATATAAGGTGGATTGCGGAGTCCAACTGGTTGTCCTAGACGCGTCTATTTGATCTTTCAAAAAAAAATTGGGCATGGAGGGGTCGTTCGAAATTCGACCAAAACAAGAAGCGTAGGAAGTAATGTCTGGTTGTGGGTACCAAAGTTCGGCAAGAGTTTTGCGAGGTGGGGTACCCATGATGTGATGAGAGAAAGGAGAAGAAAAAGAATGTGATTTTATTTTATTTTATATTTTTTTTGTTTTTTAAAAAAAATTGTTTGTTTTTAGAGTTTTGAAATTTTTGAAAGTGTTTTTTTAGAAAGAGTTTTGCAAAAATTTGTATGGAACTACGGCACAATCACAATTTAAGCATGCACAATCAAGCCTAGAGCCAGGGTCTCCTAAGTCAACTAGATTTCTCCTAACTGTTCCAAAGCGATAAGTTGTGAGATATCCCTCAAATCGCCTCTTCACCACCAATTGTGGCCAGGTAAGCACAAATGAAGAAAGGAGGGATCAGCTCATGAATCACCGTGAGACGGGCCTTTTAAAATTACCTTTCTCACTTGTCTAGCCTAGGCACCACAAAATCAGGTTTAGATAAATGACAGAATGCCCACAACCTTCCTTTGTCCTATTGAGCGCGACAGTCCTTAATTGGCTGAGTCTAGATATTTTTTTAATTAGCTCAAGGGTGATGCATATGCTTTTAGTGATTTTTGGGGTCCTAGGAAGGGTAATGAAATCCCCATCCAATCTTGATTGGTGTTATAGCCCCTTAGATCCCGTATTAATTATGCAAAGCAGTTAACACACCAAAAATTTAAAACACTTGCAAATTTTTTTTTATTTGGCAACACAAAGAATCCAGCACAAAAACAATTTATTGGATAGAAAGAAGAAGTTACTGTCCAAAGAATACCTGCAGGAAAATTTTTAGTGGAGTTCAGGGGGTAGGAGATAGAAAAAAATATACTCACAGAGAAATTTGGGGTGCTGACGTCACAGGTTGACCGCGGTCAACTGCTTAAATCTGCCGCGGTTCCGCGGCAGTTTAGTTGGTTTTGATCTCCAAAATTTTTCTCTGTGTTGTTTTGATTCTTCCCTGTCTATTCAGATCCTCTGTTTCTTGATTTGTTTACTGGGCTTGCTCCAGATCTGAAACAGAGTTTGCTCCAAGCCTGCATACTTGCACAAAAACCTTTCAAAAAGAACAAGATGATTTTTATTTTTATTTTATTTTAATTTTTTTGTTTTAAATTTTTTTTAATTTTTATAAAAAAAAATTTAAATTTTTTTTAGCCGATATTACACAAAGAAAGAGACAACCGTCTCTCCGGTAACGGCAACATTTGATTGATCATCTTTTTGCGTACGTGCATTTTAAAATCAAAGTTAAGAATATACCGCAATCAATAACGGTGTCACTTGGTAGCTAGCCGGTTGAGTACGGGTCGGTCCACAGGGAGAAGGATTTCTTTTCTTTATGTTTTAACGAGTTAAGTCCTATTTTTGGTAGGTTTTGTTTTAAGATCTAAGAATGAGATAAAAGTTGATAAAAAGCTTGCTAGGGTTAGGATTAGGTTAATTTGAGATAGGGATCTTCTCGCTTCTATAAATGCCTTAGTTGTGAATAAAGGTGTTAGGGTAATCGGCAACAGCGGGGATTAGCATGACTGGGAAGAAACTAAGTTTCTTCCTTTTGGTCCTTGTCCGTCCGTTCTTGGCTCTTAGCCCTAACCTCCAGTTAATTCAATCACACCAGGTCTTACTAGGGAATCACCGCTATCATGTAGGATAGGGTATCGTAGTGAGCGGTGTGTGGTTGATTTAAAAAGAGTCCTTTTAATAAAATTATATGGGCAAAGAAAGGAGTGAGAGAGATTTCCATCTCTCAAACCTTCCCTATCCTAACCCTAACAAGTGAGGGATTACTCACTCATTAGGAAAGTTATGATCAATAAAATTCATTTTTTTAAATTTTTATATTAGAAAATTAAATTGCAGATATTAAAAGAACATATAAAAATTGCAAGAATTAAATTCAGATAATAAAAGAATGCGAGATAAAAATAAAAACTCTTACCTTATTGACGACCTCAAGAACGCATTACAATTGAATTTAGATCTAGAAAAAAGGCAAAGAGAGGCATCCTAAGAAAGGCACCCTAGAAGAGGCATACATTATTTGGCTTTGAGCCCTCATATTTATAGATGGGAAAAACCCTAGGTTTACATTCTGATCCATACATGAAATTACAAAACAACCCCAAAGACTGAGTTGAAGCACCGACACCCCACCGACACGTGCATTGCACGGCCGCGGAACCGCGGCAGAATAGCCTGTTTGGCCGTGGATCCGCGGCCAATTGGTGGGCTCATGGGCCTATCTCTTCGGGGTTTCTCTGTGTTGCTTTTATCTTCTGTTTTCTTTACTTGGTTTCTCAGAATCTCTTCTATTTTCTTTCAGATTTCCAACAGTGCAGATGATGTGGACTTTTTACCGTGAACTTCGCGTTTGAAGTCTTGAATCTTGTATTGCCCTTGTGCTTTGTGCATTGAACTTTCTCATGATTTTCATTTGTTCCTTTAACTAGTAGGCGGCATCATACGGATTCATCTTATTGTTGGTCGTAGTCTCACATTTGTAGCGTCTTTACATGAATTTCACTGTAACGATTTGAGAACCTGTAACCTGCAACTATTTAGCAGACATGGATCAAAAGTACCTATTTATTTGTAATATGATTAAGAATGGGCGATATAATAATGCAAAATTCTGATATGAACAGCCGTCGACTGTCTCTGAACTGTGCTCAAACAACAAAGCTATCTCCGGGCCTCCAACTCAAAGCATCTACCACAACATTTGCCTTGCCTGGACGATAAAGGATCTCACAGTCATAATATTTCACTAGCTCCATTCAACTATGCTATCTAAAAATTCAGATCTTGCCGCTGAAGAAAATGTACCTTAAACTCTTGTGGTCCGTAAATATCTGGCACGACTCGTCTCCAAATCTTAAGTGTAAAAATCACTGCGGCCATCTCTAAATCATGTATGAAATAGTTCTGCTCATGCTTCTTCAACTGTCGAGAAGCATTACAATAAACAATGAAACCGCCTGATTCTGAAGGCAACGATAAAACTGGCGCCGAAGTCGAACAAGTCTTTAACTGCTGAAAGCACTGCTTGCATGCCTCAGTGCAAAGAAAAGAAACTCCCTACCGGGCCAAATCCAAAATGCTGTGAACTTCCGTCACTGATACAGGTCTGGGCCAGTGCTGAACGGCCTCGATCTTCTTCGGTTCCATACTTACCATCTCTCGTCACTACGTGACCCAAGAAGTCAACACTATCCAACCAGAACACACACTTGCATAATTTTAGCAAATAAAAGGCGCTCCCTCAAAATCTGCAACAAAATCCTCAATCACTGCTGATTGGTAGAGTTTTTGCGTGCTAAGTTTGTTACCGCAATCAAGAAGGTTTCGCTTGTAGCTAGCCGGTTGAGTACGGGTCGTCCGCAGGGAGATGTGAATCTTTTTCTATGTGCTTTAACGAGTTAAGTCCAAATGTTCAGGTTTGTTTTTAGATTAACTATGTGCTAAAATGATATAGATAGAGAGCTTGTTAGGGTTAGGATTAGGTTAGTTTGAGTTAGGAGTCGCTCACTTCTTTCGTTGCCACTCTTAATATCGGTGTTACGGTAATCGGCAACAACGGGGATTAGCACGACTAGGAAGGAACTTGCGAGTATAAGCTAGGCATTCCAACGCATAAGTTCTTCCTTTTGGTGCTTGTCCGTCCGTTCTTGGCTCTTAGCCTTAACCTCCGGTTAATTCAACCACAATCGGTCTCACTAAGGAATCACCGCTATCATGTAGGATAGGGTGCCGTAGGGAGCGGATTGTGCTTCAATTAACGGGAGTCCGAATTAAGTTGTTGGGCAAGAAAAGAGTCAGAGAGATTTCCTTCTCTCAAACTTTCCTTATCCTACCCTAACAAGTATGAAAACTTCTCACCCATTATAAGGAAACGAAAATAAAACAAAGGAGGAAGATAGAAAGAAAGAGGTTAGAAGATTACAACTAGCTATTTGAGACCTCACCTTGGCAAGGATCAAGCTTAAGCATCATAGTTGTTTTAAGGATAAAGAAAAGGAGAACAAGAAAGAAACAAACAACAAATAACAACAACTAGATTAGCAAATGAAAAATATAAGCAAATATAATTAACAATTACAACAAGATAAGCATGGTAAGAACAAGAACTCCTTTATTCATTCTTCACTCACAAAAGCTCACTACAAGTTTTTAATGGAGAAGAGATGAGAGGAGGAAGAAGAACAACACATGTATTCTAAAATCTAAATACAAGAATATGGACCCTTGGCTTTGGCAAGTTCTGGACTATTTATAGGCAGGAAACAGAAATTCTAGGGCAACATTCTGGATCAAAATGAGAAGACCAAACACCCCTTAAAAACTCATCATCTGTGGCGCCTGTACGGCCGTGGATCCGCGGCCTATACCCCCTATTGGCCGCGGATCCGCGGCCCTATAGGGGAGTTGGGTCATGGGCTCTTTTGTACTTCCCTGATCTGCTGTGCCCATGAGTCTGGTATATGTTTTTTCTCATATTTTCTTCACGATTTTTCCAGAATTTCTGTTGATCAAAAAGGTGATGTGATGTGGATCTTTTGCCATGATTTCCTCGAGCTCCGCGTAGATTTCTTGGACTTTGTGTTGCCATTGAGCTTTATGCATGAAAATGACATTGATTTGCCATTTTGTCTCTTAAACTGGTGTGTGGCAATATACGGATAGTGAGCGGAGACCCGTGTTTTATCTGTGGTTGGCAGTAATCCGGAATTTATCGTGTTTTTCCATGAATTTCACCGTTTAGAGCCGAGAACCTGTATCCTGCAATTGACTAGCAAACATGGCTCAAGAGTACCTACCGATAAGCAATGTGATAAAAATTGGGCGGTATAAAAATGCAAAAATCTGATATGAACAAATACCCCCAAACTTATCATTTGCTCGTCCCGACCAAAGGCAATTTATTCACAAAAAAATTCCTAACCTCACTTTCACAGGGAACGCGATTGCACTGAGCATGTGCAACAAGCCATTAAACCTCTAGGTATCCCTAGTTGGAGGAGTGTTGTCTCCTGAGGGTTTTCAGCGGATACTACCCACAAAATCCGGTCAAGCTAGTTTTGCAAAATAACTATGATTCACACCCTAAAGTTTTGTTTCAGAAAATAACAATTCTATTATCTTAAGTCTAGACTATCGAACCCTTATTTTTCACACTTCGCTTCTTATTTAACTAAAGATTTTATATGTCTTTACGTGCAGTGCAAATAGTGTCGTTAAGTTCCAGAAGGATCGATTAAAGTCATCATGTCACACAATAAAGCCCAGATAAATTTTTTAAAAGGATCACATAAATTTTATAAAGAGTAAAGCATTTTTCAAGTTTCGTTTTCCAGTAAAGTTTCAACTTTAGAATTTCTATCTTCCTTAACAGAAAACTAGGTCTTATTTTTCACCCCATCTTTTTCTTGTTTTCATTTCATACACACCTCTGTGAACGTGCAATAGTCTTTATCATAGAATAAAACCTTCATATCTCCGCTAGAATTTTTTTTTATAAAAGCCTGTCTTTTATCAAGATTATTCTCACACAAAAAACCGTTAGGAATTTTAACTCGGAGAGAACACTTGCTTGACGTTGTTTTAATCTGGACTTTCTAGGCTTCTTAACGAGCTTTGGGCCAATGCACCCAAACCAGTTGGCTTTAGGGCATTAGGTGTAGAAACACCCCAGCGGACTTAATTGCTCAAGTTACCTAGGTCCAAAAACAAAAGACAATTTGGCGTGAAAATCATGATGATTCAATACGAACGGAGATATAACCGGCCGTTCAATTATTTTTTGGATAAAAGACGTGTTTAGTGGGTTCGGTGTGTAATCATTCCAATCAAGTTCCAGATGGTTTTTTTTTCAGACTTAGTTCCAATTAAGGCATCAATAATATTCCTTCATATTCGCTTCACTTCATAAACTATTCTTTGTATTACTTATTTCAGAACAAACCTATTTGATCCTCACAAAATCATTGATCCATTTAAAAGTTTTTAGACATAAAAGACTCGTCATCTAATTTCAAAAACTCACGACAAGTGTAGTGTGATGTAAAGACGTATATCAGCTATAGTTAACTTCAAAGGAGAGTTATCTTTCAGGTTTTCAAAATCTAAAAATAAGATTTAGTTATTCTTATCTTATCAAACAAAACCGTAGAAATGCTGAATCAGAGTTCTCCCACTAGCTAACTTGACAGAAAAGTTTTTATGTTTTTAGAAAATTTTCTGATTTTTATGGATTTTATGGATTTTAGTATGCAGATGCAAAATATACATATGAATGCGAAGGTTAGAAATGCGTACCGAGCGTACCCCCAAACTTAAACTGGACAGTGTCCTCACTGTCATTGCATGAAGAGATCATTGAAGGGTCAAAATTGTCAGTTAGATATACACAATTTTTTTTTTGTTTTTGTTTTTGTTTTTAAAGAAAAGAAAAATAGCAAAAATGGAAAAGAATATCCACAAATATATACAAAATGGTATATACATACCCCCAAACTTATTTGGAACAGTGTCCACTGTTCTTGGCTGGATAACCGAAGTTTGGTGGTAGGCAGAGGAAGATTATGCAGGGTAAACCGGCTCCTGTAAGACCAGGAGATCCTCTGTAGGTTCGGCGCTAAGGTACGGTTTAAGTCGATGTCCATTTACTTTGAAAAATGAACCGTCCTTTGGATTCTCCAAATCCACAGCGCCATGCGGATACACATTCCGCACAAAATACAGCCCTTTCCAGCGAGATCTGAGCTTTCCTGGATGGAAGTGTAGCCGGCTGTCGTAAAGCAGTACCTATTGACCAGGTACAAAAGTTTTGCGCAAAAGGTATTTATCGTGAAACACCTTCGTTCGGTTCTTAACGACAACCGCGTTATCTTAAGCCTCATCCCTAAGCTCGCTCAATTCGTTCAACTGCAGCTTCCGATGGCTGCCCGCATCTTTGAGAGATAGATTCAGCTCTTTTATCGCCCAAAATGCGCGATGCTCTATTTCGACAGGGAGGTGGCAAGCCTTTCCGTACACAAGCCGATAGGGAGACATGCCAAGATCGGTCTTATAAGCGGTTCGAAATGCCCAAAGGGCATCAGTGAGTTTTAGCGACCAATCCTTACGGTTCTTGGAAACCGTCTTCTCCAGTATCTGCTTGATTTTCCGATTTGAAACTTCGGCCTGCCCACAGGTTTGGGGGTGGTAGGGCGTAGATAGCTTATGATTAATGGAATATTTCCGCATCAAGGCCTCGAAAGTCTTATTGCAGAAATGAGTTCCATTGTCGCTAATGATCGCTCGGGGGTGCCCAAACCGGGAGAAAATGTTTTCTTTAAGAAACCTAGTCCGGCTGGGCACAGCCTCGACCCACTTAGAGACGTAATCAACAGCGAGAAGGATGTACAAGTTCCCGAAAGAGCTGGGAAACGGCCCCATGAAATCTATCCCCCAAACGTCGAAAATCTCCACAACCAAGATTGGTTGGAGCGGCATCTCGTTCCTCCGGGATATCCGGCCCAAGTGTTGGCACCGGGAGCAAGTCTTGCACTAGTCATGAGCGTCTTTGAAGAGTTGTGGCCAGTAGAAACCACATTGCAAGATCTTCTCAGCTGTCTTTCTGGGGCCAAAATGCCCGCCACATGCTTGATCGTGGCAAAATGACAGCACACTCTTGAATTCCTCGTCAGGGACACACCGACGAATAATCTGGTCGGGACAGTACTTGAACAGATAGGGTTCGTCCCAGTAAAAGTGTTTTACTTGGGATAAGAATCGAAGTCTGTCCTGACTTGACCATTCAGTCGGTAGTAGCCCTGTGGCCAAATAGTTCACAATTTCTGCGAACCAGGGTTCGCGAGATACTGTCAAGAGCTGTTCATCCGGGAAAACGTCGTCGATCGGAAGTTGAGGCGACGACGAAGAAGGAAGTCGTGAGAGATGGTCGGCGACTAAATTTTCACATCCTCTTTTGTCCTTAATGACAAGGTCGAACTCTTGAAGCAAGAGGATCCAACTTATTAGCCGAGATTTTGCATCTTTCTTCGCAAAAAGATGGCGCAGAGCAGAATGGTTTGTGTAGACAATGACTGGAGAGCCGATGAGGTAGGGCCTGAACTTTTCTAAAGCAAATACAACAGCTAAGAATTCCTTCTCAGTTGTTGTATAATTAAGTTGGGCATCGTTCAGGGTTCTGCTAGAATAATAGATTACGTGCGGTATCTTGTTGATGTGTTGTCCAAGGACAGCACCAATGCCAAAGTCGAATGCATCGCACATAATCTCAAATGGGTGCGTCCAGTCAGGTGAAGAAAGAATGGGAGCAGAAGTGAGTGAGCTTTTTAATGACTCGAACGCAGTCACACAGCTCGAGTTGAAGTCGAATGGCGTATCCTTGGCCAGTAGAAGAGTCAAGGGCCTAGCAATCTTGCTTAAGTCCTTGATGAACCGTCTATAGAAACCGGCATGGCCAAGGAAGGCTCGAATGTCTCTGACGCATCTGGGAGGAGGGAGATTGGAAATGACCTCAATCTTCGCTTTGTCAACCTCTATGCCATTTTGCGAAATGATATGTCCTAAGACAATACCTTTGCGCACCATGAAGTGGCACTTCTCCCAATTCAAGGTGAGGTTCTTGTCCTTACATCGGGTAAGGACAGCGTCAAGATGCAGCAAACACTCGTTGAAGGAATCGCCGAAGATGGAGAAATCGTCCATGAAGATCTCCAGGAATTTCTCCACCATGTCTGAGAAGATTCCCATCATACACCGCTGGAAGGTAGCGGGCGCATTGCATAACCCAAAGGGCATGCGACGATATGCGAACGTGCCGAAAGGACAAGTGAATGTGGTCTTGTCCTGGTCTTTTTCGGCGATGGGAATCTGATTATAGCCGGAGTAGCCATCAAGAAAGCAGTAGTACTCGTGTCCGGCCAAACGTTCAAGCATTTGGTCAATGAAAGGTAGCGGAAAGTGGTCTTTCCGCGTTGCGGCGTTGAGTTTTCTGTAATCGATGCAGACTCGCCACCCAGTTTGGGTGCGAGTAGGGATTAACTCATTCGTCTCGTTAGTAATGACCGTTATGCCTGATTTCTTGGGGACAACGTGAATGGGGCTAATCCACTGGCTATCATAGATAGGGTAAATGATACCACTATCCAGACACTTCACGATTTCCTTTTTCACAGCCTCCTTCATGACTAGATTGAGTCGCCTTTGTGGATCTCTGGTTGGTTTGGCATCATCCATCATATGAATGTGATGTTCAACGATCAGGGGACTAATCCCCTTGATGTCCGCCATGGACCAGCCAAAAGCTTGCCTATTGCTGTGCAAGACCGTAAGAAGGGCTTTCTCTTGCTCTGGAGCTAGAGAAGCCGAGATGATAACAGGAAGGGTCTCGTTCTCACCCAAGTAAGCGTACTTAAGGTGAGACGGCAAAGGCTTGAGTTCGAGCGTTGGAGGTGAAACGATTAAAGGCAAGATTGGTGAAAAGTTCTCGAACTCAAAGGATTCCAGCAAAGGTTCAAAACGAGTGTAAGCGACCGAGTTGGATGGTTCAGGTTACTCATTCGGAAATTCGAAGGATTCAAACTCGGGCGGTGAGTGGCTAAGATCGTTCGAGAAAGTGAAACACTCGTTGTCATTGTCGGGCGCAGAAACAGCAGCAGGTTCGAAGAGGAACGCACTAGTGGCGTTAAGGTTATCGTGATCGAACAAAAACTCCTTGAATTCACACTCTTCAGGGGTGATCTCCTGGATTGAGCAAACGTCTAGTATATGAGCATTAGGTTCGGAGGGCTGATTCCCCAACCTAAAAATGTTGAGTTCAATTGTCAAGTTTCCAAAAGACAGGTTCATCGAACCATTGCGACAATTGATCACAGCATTTGAGGTTGCAAGGAATGGGCGACCGAGTATCACCGAAATTTGATTCCGGGAGTTAGCTACAGGCTGTGTGTCTAATACAATGAAGTCAACGGGGAATATGAAGTCCCCAACCTTGATTAACACATCCTCTAGCTCACCCCTAGGATGGGTGATTGATCGGTCGGCTATTTAGAGAGTACAGTGTGTGGATTTCAGCTCTCCTACACCTAGTTGCTCATATACTGAGTAAGGAAGCAGGTTAACACTGGCACCAAGATCTAATAGTTCGCAGTTGATGTTCTTATCCCCAATGGTAATAGAAATCGTAGGACAGCCAGGGTCCTTCCGTTTTTGCGGTAAAGATTGGGTAAGAGCATCACTCACAGCACTAGCCAAGAAAATTTTCTTGGGTACCTGGGACTTCCTCTTTTTCATGCACAAGTCCTTCAAGATTTTCGCGTAGGACGGGACTTGTTGGACAACATCTAAAAGGGGAATGTTAATGTTAACCTGCTTAAACAACTCCAGAATCTTCTCCATTTGTGGATTTTGTTTATTGGACCTCAACCGGTTTGGAAATGGAACGTTTTTAAAATTGGTTGAGTCCAATTCTTGTGGAGGAGATTGTGGAGCTGTAACGGATCCCAGAGCTGTTGTTTTCGTGGAGTGAGAAGTGAGTCCGTTCAGAGCAGAAGAAGAAGAAGAAGAGCCTTTTGAAGAATGGAGAATAGGCTCAGAAGACGAAGAAGAAGAAGAAGAAGAAGCGGTCGGGCTGTCATTATTCTCAATTTATGTGCCGATGTTGTTGTGCAGCATCCTTCCCGATCTCAATGTAGTCACGGCACTCACATTATGGTTCTGTTGTTCAAGAGCAACATGTACATTATGTGGGTGACCGGGATTTGGGAGTGGTTGAGATGGAATCTTCCCCTTTTCTCGCTCGCTTAACGCCGCATTCAGCTGTGCAATCTGGGCTTCGATGGTCTTGATGCTTTGCCCATGTGCAGCAGTGTGTTGCACCAAAGACTGAATAGACGACTGAATGTTGGCGGTGGATTGTGTCGATTGTTTAACGAACGCCTCCAGACTTCGTTCTAGCGAGGAAACCTTATCGTTGTTTGACGGAACAAAGTTGTTTGGTGGAAAAGAATTGTTGGGTGCAAAGTTGTTCGTCTGATTTTGAAAAGGTTGGGGTTGGAAGGGCTGCTGAAACTGATGTTGAGTTTGTTGTTGCGCTTGTTGTTGCGGAGGAGGGGGCCTCTAGAAATTGTTGCCTTGGAATTGTTGCTGATTCTGATTCCAGGCGAAATTGGGGTGGTTCCTCCAACCGGGATTGTAGGTGGAAGAGTATGGATCATTCCTCGATCTTTGCTGAAATGCAGCATTAACCTGATCCTGTCCTTCAGATGGTGGATTGTAAGGACACTCTTCGGTTAAGTGAGAAGGATCGGAACAACAACCACAAATGGTACGAAGGGGAAGAACAGAGGCAGGAGCAGGAGATGAAAATTTGCTCTCTATCGCTTCAAGTTTTCTCGTTATTGCAGCCATTTCAGCTTTCATTGCAATAGAGACATCGAGTTGGTGAATTCCTACCCTAGACTGACCAGTAGAAGTGGAGGAGGAAGAAGAAGAAGTTGGTCTAGTGCTCTCCCATTGAAGCGTTTGTTCCGCAAGGTCGTCGAAGAATTGCCACGCTTCCTCGTCAGATTTCGATAGGAAGTGGCCCTGACAAATGGTTTCCAACAACTATTTGGTTGCTGGGTTCAGGCCCTCGTATAAGGCTTGCCAAAGTTGCCATTTCTCGATACCATGGTGAGGACACTGAACAAGAAGGTCTTTATACCGGTCAAAGCACTTCCAGAAGGGTTCAGTAGGAAGCTGAGAGAATTGGTTGTTTTCGTTACGGATCCTTGTGGTTTTATGATTCGGATAGAATTTCTTGAGAAACGCTTTCACAAACACGTCCCAACTGGTTATGGAGTGGGAAGCGGTGCTATACAGCCATTTTTCAGCAAGATCGCATAAAGTGAACGGAATGACCCGTAGCCGTATAGCATCGTCCGACAGCTGGGTAGTTTTCATCATGGCACAAACATTTTGGAACTTGTTGATGAAGATATAGGCATCTTCAGATTCAAGCCCATGAAATTTCGGAAGCATGTTAATGAAGTGGGGCTTAATTTCAAAATTATCCCCATTGGCCGGTGGAAGAGAAAGACAGGTGGGAAGTGCAGAACGGGTGGGATAGAAACGATCGTGGAGCGCGATTCGCTGCGGCGCTACAACAGGCGGTGGTGGTGGGTTAGTTTCCTCCATAGGAGGTGGAGTAAATCCCGGGGGAGTCAAAGAGATGTCTGGATTAAATCCTGACATCGCGGAAGAAGAGGTTGGTGATGGTGAAGGTGAAGATGTATGAACAGAATTCCGGTCAACGTCGGAGTTGGCCGGCAAAGGTAAGGGTGAAAGAGGCGTGGACGGAGTTTCGACGTCTGAGTCGATCGCGTAGTCGGTAGCGACTAACGTAACGCGGACTAGGTGGGCGCTAGTGTCCCGAGTCCAAGCGGACATACACTAAACGAGTTTAGTATAGTCAAAGCGGAGAAGGTGAGGGTAAGAAAACGTCAATGGAGAAATACGATGGGTGGTGGGCGAAAAAATGGATTCTGGCGACAAAGGGCAAGTTTTTATAAAAGTTTTTGGTTTTGTGTTTTTTTTCTTTTTTTTTTAGAAATAGCTTTACAGAAATATGTACGGGCTTACGGCTTCAAGCAATCACAAACAAGATATTCACAATCACACCTAGATCTAGGGTCACCTAGGTCAGCTAGACAGCTCCTAACTGTTCTAAAGGGCTAGAAATAGGACCTCAAACCGCCTCTTCTCTAACAATTGCTGCCAGGTAAGTGCCAGGTAAGTGGGAGGCTCCCCACTACATAAGTAGTGGTCCTAATTAAGTAACCACTTGCCTTGAACACACTTGCCTAGACACCGCAAAAGTCAGGATAGGATAAACGGCCGATGCCTGTAACTAGTCCTCTGTCCTATTTGAGCGCGAAGTCCTTAGGGCTGAGTCTAGTATTTTTTAATTTAAGCAATGGTCAATGCATATGCTTTTTGTGATTTCTGGGGTCCTAGGAAGGGTGATGAAATCCCCACCCAATCTGAATTGGTTTCAAGCCCCTTAAAGTCCGTATTAATATATGCAAAACAGTAACAATCAACTGCAAACAATTTTTATTTTAGCGCGGTGCAAAGAATCCTGCACAAAAACAATTTATTGGAAGGGGAAGAGAATTTGCGCAAAGAATGCTGCAGAAAACACAGTTCAGTGGAGTTCAGAGGAGTGGAGGAGAGGTCAGAAAAACTCACAAAAATTTTGAAACCATGAAGGCCCCAAATAGCCGCGGTTCCGCGGCCAAACACGTGCTCATGCCGCGGTTCCGCGGCAGAAAAGAGAGATTGGGCTTCTAATTTTTTTTTTGTGCCTTATGGGGTGTCCTCTTCTTGTCTGGACCTCCTGAATCTGGATTTGCTTACTGGATCTGCTCCACAATTTTTCAGTAGACCGTTTTTTCCGTCTTGAATCTGTCACGGTGTAGCCGCGAGATATGGGTCTATCTTCCCACGTCTTTGGCACTGAACTCGAACTTCGTATTATCCTGCACACTTGCACAAAAACTAATCAAAAATAACAAGATGATTTTTTTTACAATGTATATATTTTTTTTGGTTATATTTATATTCACAAATCAACCCGAAATTACACAAAGAAATTAACTACCGTCTCCCCGGCAACGGCGCCATTTGATTGGTAGAGTTTTTGCGTGCTAAGTTTGTTACCGCAATCAAGACGGTTTCGCTTGTAGCTAGCCGGTTGAGTACGGGTCGTCCGCAGAGAGATGGGAATCTTTTTCTATGTGCTTTAACGAGTTAAGTCCAAATGTTCAGGTTTGTTTTTAGATTAACTATGTGCTAAAATGATATAGATAGAGAGCTTGTTAGGGTTAGCATTAGGTTAATTTGAGTTAGGAGTCGCTCACTTCTTTCGTTGCCACTCTTAATATCGGTGTTACGGTAATCGGCAACAACGGGGATTGGCACAACTCGGAAGGAACTTGCGAGTATAAGCTAGGCTTTCCAACGCATAAGTTCTTCCTTTTGGTGCTTGTCTGTCCGTTCTTGGCTCTTAGCCCTAACCTCCGGTTAATTCAACCACAACCGGTCTCACTAAGGAATCACCGCTATCATGTGGATAGGGTGCCGTAGGGAGCGGATTGTGGTTCAATTAACGGGAGTCCGAATTAAGATGTTGGGCAACAAAAGAGTGAGAGAGATTTCCTTCTCTCAAACTGTCCTTATCCTACCCTAACAAGTATGAAAACTACTCACCCATTATAAGGAAAAGAAAATAAAACAAAGGAGGAAGATAGAAAGAAAGAGGTTAGAAGATTACAACTAGCTATTTGAGGCCTTACCTTGGCAAGGATCAGGCTTAAGCATCATAGTTGTTTTAAGGATAAAGAAAAAGAGAACAAGAAAGAAACAAACAACAAATAACAACAACTAGATTAGCAAATGAAAAATACAAGCAAATATAATTAACAATTACAATAAGATAAGAATGGTAAGAACAAGAACTCCTTTATTCATTCTTCACTCACAAAAGCTCACTACAAGTTTTTAATGGAGAAGAGATGAGAGGAGGAAGAAGAACAACACATGTATTCTAAAATCTAAATACAAGAATATGGACCCTTGGCTTTGGCAAGTTCTGGACTATTTATAGGCAGGAAACAGAAATTCTAAGGCAACATTCGGGATCAAAATGAAAAGACCAAACACCCCTTAAAAACTCATCATCTGCGGTGCCTGTACGGCCGCGGATCCACGGCCTATACCCCCTATTGGCCGTGGATCCGCGGCCCTATAGGGGAGTTGGGTCATGGGCTCTTTTGTACTTCCCTGGTCTACTGTGCCCATGAGTCTGGTATATGTTTTTTCTCAGATTTTCTTCACGATTTTTCCAGAATTTCTGTTGATCAAAAAGGTGATATGATGTGGATCTTTTGCCATGATTTCCTCGAGCTCCGTGTAGATTTCTTGGACTTTGTGTTGCCATTGAGCTTTGTGCATGAAAATGACATTGATTTGCCATTTTGTCTCTTAAACTGGTGTGTGGCAACATACGGATAGAGAGCGGAGACCTGTGTTTTATCTGTGGTTGGCAGTAATCCGGAATTTGTCGTGTTTTTCCATGAATTTCACCGTTTAGAGCCGAGAACCTATATCCTGCAATTGACTAGCAAACACGGCTCAAGAGTACCTACCGATAAGCAATGTGATAAAAATTGGGCGGTATAAAAATGCAAAAATCTGATATGAACAACTGCCCAGGCTCCACTCGGCTACAAAAGTACACTAAGATATCCTCAATGCGCATGATGATAAACTGATTAAGAACGGCCTGGATATTCGGTCCATCCAATACATAAATGTTGCTGGGGCATTAGTGAGCTCAAACGACATCATCAAAACTCATAATGCCCGTAGCGTGAGAAAAACAGTCTTCGGAATATCATCCTCTCGAACCCGCAACTAGTGGTAATCTGATCGCAAGTTCATCTTCGAGAAAACATCCCGCACAGTAACCCTATTCAACTGACGATAACCAATTCATAGACGCAAACGACCGTCCTTTTGACGAACAGGACAGGAGCTCCCCAAGGTGACACACTCGGACGAACAAGCCCTTTTTCCAACAATCTTGCAACTGTTCCTTCAGTTCTCAGCTCTACCGAGTCCATCCGATATGGCGGTAAAGGAAAAGACTCCGTGCCGGTAATCAAGTCAAAACATAACTCAACATCTCGCTCTGATGACAAACCAAGCAACTTGTCAGGAAAAGACATCTTGAATTCCCTTACAATCGGGACCTGGTTCAACGGGACCTCTACGGCTCCAATATCGCAACCATACGCCAAGAATTCCTGACATCCTTTCCTCAGGAGTTGACTAACGCAAAGAGAAGAAATCAAATCGGGAATGGTGGAACTACGGTCTCCCCAAAGGACAAGAACTGGCCTACCCAGGAAACTAAATCCGACCACCTTCTCGCAGCAGTTCATGGACGCATAAACACGTGGCTAACCACTCCATGCTCAGAAGAACTTTGAAGTCAAACATATCGGGAAGAATCAAATCGACAAAAGAATCCTTGTCTCTGATGCGAACGAATCATGAACGTACAACATATCAAGCGACCAAAAGATTAGCATGTCACAACGGCGTCTATCTAACCGCCTCTGAGCTGGCATACTGGTATAGATCCTCTTGGTCCAGAAATGACCGAAGTCTCAGAAATGCGCTCCTATAGCAGTAAGGTTGCATCCATCGTGGCTGCATAAGTGTCAAAAGGATGGGTGTCGACAGCAAGAAATAACTGCATGTCCAATCTCCATACGAACCTCTTTCCGTTTCTCTTCAGTGTCCACCAGGTAAGGAGCATATCAGACCGCTAAGAAATCTGAATGTTGTACTCGAACACTATCATCCCTGAAGTCTTACGCAACGGCTCGAAATTACGAGCTCGGACATCTCGAATGCTCTCCGGAAGAAAACGAGCAAGAATTACGACTATGAACTCATCCCAGGTCATAGGAAGTGGATCTGCAGCTCGGCCTTTCTCGACTGACTCGCACCATGTCTGAACAAGACCTTCTAGACAAAAATTCGCAAGCTCAACTTATATCTCGTCAGAACATCTTTGTGAACGACAATCCAAGCCGTCCTGTCGAGGAATGTCTGGGGATCCTCCGCTGCATCTGTGCCTATAAAAACTAGAGGCTTCAGCCTCAAAAAATCCTGTAACGAAACGGAAAAATCCCGGTAACAACAGAAATAACTTCCTGAGCAGCAGGTACAAACACAATCCCTGAAATAGGAGGGACATCATCGGCTCTCGGAGCTCAGCTAATCACCACTAACAATCCAACATCAGTCGCAAGTCCTGAATGCTCGACTCCAGCCTAACCATTTTTCCTGGAAAAGGCGTACCACCTTATCCCTGAGGGATAAGTGTACTGCCCTGGTCAGTCCTCGTCTCAAACGAGTCTACTCTAATCTCATCCCCGGCGGCAGCCCTCTGGCCCTCATAGTCTATGAAGGCATAGTAGCTGGAACGAGGAACAGGATTGATAGGAACATTGCGATCGAATCAAAGGATTTCCGGAATCAAGAAGGGAAATACAAATACAAATATATATGTATATATATATATGTATGTATATATATATATATATATCCTAAGGTCACTTAGGCGGAGTACCGTATCGTAAGTATGTCGCGGAACATACACACGCTACATCACTCTGCTTAAATCACCTACTCCATCTATCAAAGGTCATCCTACACTCAGAAAGGTAAAACCCTATGCTCTGATACCAACTTTGTCACGAGCCGAAGGTACGAAACGTGACTGGCACTTAAATTACGAAACGTCTAAAGGTGTAACATAATCTAAGTAAGCCAAATCCCAGAAAACTAAACCAAATTAGAAATAGAATGAAGGAAAACTTATTAAAAGAAAGCGATTTTAACTAAAACAAGCCGCATTAAACATTTTTTAAAAAAATATCAAAATTCCCGAAAATTTTAGCAGAGTCTCCTTTGTAAATACTGGCCCCCAAATGGGAACAACACATGAAAATACATATAAATCAAAAGGCATCCCCAAGCAGGAGCTAGCACTTCGCCAAAGGCGGAATCACAACCAAATGCAATGAATATATCATAGTAATGCGAAATAAGTATAAAAGCATCAAGCATCACGTCGGCTCAAGTGAGAATCGACACCAAACCACAAATACAAGTCTCACCGTCTAGTCCAATATACAAGGGTAGATGGATTGTACTAGATAAAAAGTAATATACAAAGTGAAAACAAGATATCCTCGCAACCCACCATGAGCAAGCCGCAAGTCCAAGCAAACGAAGAAAGTACGCCCGTCGGTACTGTGCTGATGGGTCAGTCCTGCAAGATACTGTGGTACAATGGGGGTGAGTTGCCAACTCGTGAGAAGTAAGTAACATCTAATAAGGCTATCGTAAGCATGCACACAAATGTGTCACACCCTACATATACCGATATGATACAATGCACTAGCATGAATGCAACATGAATGTATAATCAATACCCGAAACCTGAACATATCTGGTTTGTGAAAATCTTTATTTTTATCTTAGAAAAGCTCCTGCGAAATAATTGAAGTAATATCAATGAAATCCATATAAATCCGTGTCAAGAATCGACACAAAATCAGAATATCTCAATGTCTCGATACCTCAATATCTCAATAACTCGATGTCTTAACATCTCAATGTCTCAATGTCTCAATTCTAGGGCTCCGTCAATACGGATCGACCTACATCATCAAATCTCACAAACACGTTGGTATCCTCCGGATATTCGCCACGTCAGACATCACCGGTAGGTAGTGCTCCCCTGCCGGGCTCATCGTCATCCCCACGAAATCTCTATCTCGTCCTGGGGTACCATCCCGGGCCCACCATGTACCCGAAACGGTTCATCCTCCTCCTCGAATCGGGCCTCGAAAACCAACAGCAATCATGAAAACTCATGGTGGACGACACATACATCATAAGAAAACCGCAACTTGCATTTTAAAATGATAATAAGTTTATAAAATCCTTGCGGTTTTCCCCAAAATCCAGAAATCTCATATATACTGAAATCCTCAAGAAGAATCACAATATATAAGTATGATGATGATGATGGAAGTCTATGATACGGTTGTATATACCTTACGAAATACGGCCAGAAGCTATGCATGAATCATGATGCAATGAGGTATGTATATATTACTAACGATCCTACGTATCCATTTAAAGAAATGAAATATACAAGTATAAATATACGGATCATATATGATGCAAATGCACGATTACCGATTCTAATCCAGTTCTATAGTATTCGTGACATAGCAAGTACCAAAGGCGTGTGTGTTCGCAAAAATGGTGCACGTGCAGAAGGAACCAATGGTAATGGTGCAAGTGTCTTATGAGATGATAGCACGTGTGTGTGTGTGTGTGTGTGTGTGTGTGTGTGTGTGTGTATTTATATATAACGATGCGATGCAATGAGATGGCTAACTAGGAAACTACGCTTATAATGCAAATACTATAAGTAATACTAAACCATCGGGTGCCTCGCGCCATCCAGACGATCCCCACATAGATGTATGCATCTACTCACCGGGACGCCTCGGCTAATCTGATCCAATCTCGGTCATGTCTCTTCAGCGCCACATCCGACGCCTCTGCACCCGATCCTCACAATTTGAGATCAAACTAGCAAATCTTAGCCTCTAAAATGCTAACTTTGATCCAAGATCCAAGCTTGATTGAACAAGGAATAATGGGTAATGGTTGAATGAAGAATTAGTGAGGTTTTGTATTATTTTTTGATGGATTTTTGGAGATTTTTGAAGTGGAAAGAAATGGAGAAGTGAGGGGGTTTGCTGCTGGAAATTTCGGCCAGCATTAGGGTTGGAAGAGAGAGAGAGTGTGGTGTGTGTGTGGGTGTGTGTGGAAACTTCTCCAATAATTACATCTTTCAACTCTTTTCTTAATTGTTTTATTTTATTTTATTTTCTAGTTTAATTTATCAAAGAATTTTCTAGAACTATGGAGACACATTTGAGAAAAGAGTGAGCATGTTACAAACTTGTTTTAAATTGTTATGATTTACTAATATACACTTAACCCATTCTCATTTTGTAATTATCACTAATTAAATGTATAAGTAAAAGTTTATAATAATATTTAAAATAATTAATTAAGAAAAATATTTAATTAAACAAGAAATTTATAAGTGACCAAATAAATATCAAATACTAGCATTTACATAGTTAAAATGGGCATTTTCAAGTCTATGCTGAAAAATAATTATAGTTACGTTTTATGGAAAATACAATTTATTTACTGATTATCAGAAAATTCACCTAAACGACTTATTTATTTATTTATTTTTAAAACGTTACAGGGTGGTGGAGTGTTGTTGAAGTTGGTGCTGATGTTGTTTGGGGAATCCATAACCTTGGAAGAAAAATTTTGGTTAGGACAGATTCAAAATATATGAAATTGGAAGATTCAAGGAATTTGAATTGTAAAGAATATTTTCAGTTGCCGGTTCTTGTGTTCTATTGCTTAGGTTGTCCACGCAGAACGGAACTGCATGTCCATACAGAGCCGACCTGTATGTCCACACAGAGCTAACCTGCATGGGCCACCAACAAAACCTGTCATGCCCCGCTTCCTAGTGTACGGGAAGAGGACGCGACGAGCCCGCTACGTATTACTCAGAAGTAAACACGCTAAGCGTATCAAAGCAATATAAAGTAAAATGTACACAAGTGACATGAATATAAATGAACAGCAACTTTATCTATTAACATTCTTTTTACAATACAATGAAAAGTAAATACATGGAATGAAAGCAATGCCTAAACAATGGCATAACAGAAATGAACATGGAATAAGTACAAGTGGCTACAGATCTGGGTCTTCAATGTACTGCTCAGGGGCCTGCTCCAAATGCTCCTAACTGGTCATATACTCCTTAGCGTCGTGTCCTCCTGAAAACACTCCAAAGAAGAAGAGAAATAAGAATGTTGTAGCGAACAATCGCTCGGTAAGTCCCAAAGATGAGGGAGAAGTAGAAAAGACAGAGAGAGAGTATAGTTTTATAATGTTTTATTATAATGTTAGCATAGTTGTTTGTAGCTTGGTACAGAAAATGCCAGTGTATACGAGAGGAGTCCAACTTACACCGAAGACTTTGGTAACCCGTAGTACAAAGCTCCGTCGATAATACCACGGAACAACGGCATGGATGTAATTACATCTTAATTGACCACCTCGTGCCACCTTTAACATGTTCCGTACCAGTCTCCCCTTTATAACCCCGTAGTGTTTATGTATTGATTATATTGATTTTATGGATTGTATTGTCTTGTCTTGTATTATAAATTGCATAGATGGATGACCTGCCGAAACCATGATACTAGTAAATGGAATGGATATAAATGGATAGTCGTGTAATCAAAGTATATCCATGGTTCGGTTTAGTCATGTTGTATAGATTGAATAGATTGAATATATAGATTCATATTGCATTGTGGTTTTATACTTGAATCGCATTCAAGTCAGATTGATTATATTTAGACTCAGTCCAAGTCAGACAATTAGAAAAGAAATTGAAGTCCTGAATTGGGTTTTGATATTATCGGTAACTGCTGCACATGGACGTTAGGATTTGTGTCTTTTTCCAAGACAATTACCGTATTGATAACACCGTTTATTAGGTTGTCTACCTTAAATAGGAAAGCACCCATATCTCCGGCTCCTTGAGGCTCAAGAGGCCGATCCCGCTTAAACCTATATTTACTAGGGTCCTTATTGTAATTTAATATAACTTGAGGAGGTTTTATGTAAAAATAGTTTTTGCATAATTTCAAAATACACCTCAAACATTTAATTATCTTCTTTAGTGTTGTCATAAATGTATATTTTGTAAATGTGAAATTCCTAATGAATAGAACCTAGTTTAATAGTACATGGTATTTTATTGATATATTGAACTTGTTTTGTATTGAATGGTATTTTCACTTGGAATATTGTATAATATATTTAAAATAGATCTTTTGATAATATATATATATATATAAATAATTTTAATTTATTATTTTCTAGAAATATCATTTTCTAAAGAAAAATGTATAAAAATTTCATCGAGATCGAATGCTCCTTCCGGAGGTCTGCATCTCGCTCTACTAAGTCCGAGGATGTGCGATAATCCACACCATCCCGAACGGGATCCCCAAAATGGGTTGTAGAGACGCAATTGCATGGAAATGTTTAATACACCTTTTTATAGAAAACGGTTTTGTAAGTTTAGGGTATTTATTTGTAAAGTCGTATTTTCCTGTATTCTATCGTTACAAACTTCATCTTGCTATGATAGAGATGTATGTTGGGATGAGGTAGGTCATTACCTCGTGAGTTATCTAAAGGTAGAGCAAGGAACATGTTAATTATGTCGAAATGTAAAGTATGTGGTATTTTTCTGTAAAAGTGCGATAAAAGACACAAAAATAATTCTTTTGAGGTGAAACTTGTTTTAATAGTTTTATTAATGTTTTCTATTCAATATGTGAGAGTATGGTATTTTCTTGATTAATAAAGGTATAGTTTTAAAGGAAAACTGAATCGGAAGTCGGACTAACTCCGCTTCCGTCGGGTTTTGGAAATGAAACTTTTTAAAGAAAAAGATGAGATAGGAGATGGGACTTACTGGCTTGTTGGACAAGAGGAGAAAGAGGGGGTCCTAAAGAAGGCTCCGGGGCATCGATTCGTCACCGGAATCTCCTCGGATGTTCGTTGGAGCTTCGCCCTTCACTAACTCCACTTGTACACTAAAAGACTTGGGAATTTATAGTTTTTGCAAGTGAATTCTGAGTGAGAGGGGTGTAAGATGGAGTGGGTATTTATAGGAAAATTTAGGGTTTAGGGGGTGATGAATAATGCATTAAAATGGAATTTGAAGGGTTTTATTATTCTCTGTAAATATGCAGAGTAAATAAGCAATACTGGAGTTAGGGGGTCCAAGGGTCTAGGGTTTAAAAAAAATTTTGGGTTGGGTTCAACAGAACTGGCGGTGCCTGCCCGTGGCGAATTCTCGCCGGTCGGATCATGGAGGTGGGGGCTCGAATTCTCGCCACATGTCCAAGTTGGTCTGAATACTAATTTGCACCTGTTTGTTTTAAGTGTGACCTTTCAGTTTACGTACAGTGCTCGTGCAAAATCTTTTTCTTCTAAAAGGATAAAAGAAAATTAAATAAAAAGATAATATAGCTGATGAGATTTGAACTCGGTTGCTTTGTCTCAGCAGTGCAAGGATTTACCAGTGAGCGACAAGCTCTTTCTTGCTGTTCAAAAGAAAATCAAACTTATAACTTATGCTCAGGCTAAGGTACCCCTTTCTGTATTTTGAAAAAAAATTCGTACAGAAAGTTAGGGTTGTTACATGCGCGTTTGGAGTCTCTTCAGGAAAATTCCTTGGATTCATCGTACGACACCGATGCATCAAAATAGACCCATCAAAGACCAAAGTGATTATGGAAATGCCCACGCCAAGAACTCTCAAACAATTGCGGTCTCTCCAAGGAAAGCACGCGTTTATCCGACGGTTCATAGCCAATCTCTCCAGAAAATGCTGCCCCTACAGCCATCTAATGAAGAAGGGGACCCCGTTCGTTTGGGATCGTAAATACCAAAGTGCATTGGAAGAAATCAAGCAATATCTGCAGAATCCACCGGTACTAACCGCTCCGGTCAAGGGAAAGTCCCTCATCCTATATACAACAGCCCTTGAAGATTCTCTAGGCGTATTATGGGCACACAAGAATGATCAAGGGAAGGAGAGAGCTCTCTACTATTTGAGTCGAGTTCTCCTGGGGGCAGAAAATAACTACTCCCCCATTGAATAGCATTGCCTGGCACTGATCTTCGCGATAACAAAGCTTCGGCATTATGCCTTGGCACATGAGGTCCATCTTATATCAAAGGTGGACCCTCTCAAATATTTGATGTCAAGAGCCATACTAACAGGAAAGCATGCCAAATGGGCCATCCTCTTGATGGAGTTCTCGATAATCTATTGGCCCCTCAGGGCATTGAAGGGCCAGGCCATCGCCGACTTCCTCGCTGAACATCCAATACCAGCTGACTCTCCCTTAAATTGCGAATTACTGGACGAACACGCGTTCGACACAAAGGACAAAGAAAATGACTCTCGATGGGAACTTTACTTTGATCGGGTATCTTCTATGAAAAAGCGAAAGCACAACACCCCATAATCAAAGCTGGGGTGGGCCTTATCTTCGTGACTCTGCAAGGAGGGATAATGCATTTCACCCTTTTATTAACAGAGCCGAGAACAAACAACGAGGCTGAATATGAAGCTTTGATAGCGGGTCTTGAGATTGCTGTCGATATGGGAATCGAAAACCTCCTTATATATGGATACTCCCAGCTGGTCATTAGCCAAGTAAATGGTGACTATCAGACGTGCAAGCCAGAACTGATCAGGTATGGTGAAAAACTGCAGCAATTGCTGACACAAATCCCCTCCAACAACCTAGAATGCATACCGTGTGCGAAAAATAGCAAGGCGGATACATTTGCCAAGCTTGCTAAGGAACTGGCTCACGAAAACCTCAATGACGTAAGGATCGTTGTGCAAAGTCGTCGGGTTCTCGCACCAGCAGAAATATCTTCGGAATATATAACAGAGTCGTCTGAAGGAAAGGAAGTGACTGAACAAGCTGTATTCTAAATAGAGGGCAATGAAAAGGTCGAGGATTGGAGGAAAGTTTTCATAGACTACTTCAAATCCCATAGAACGCACGAAAATGCGTCGTCAAGACATCAGCTCATGAAACGGGCTCTGTCTTTTGCTTTCGTCAATGATACTCTATATAAGAGATCATTTGATTATCTGTGGCTGAGATGCCTAGGATCAAAAGAAGAAAGGAGAGTCGTCCAAGAAATCTACGATGGACTCTGCGGTTCTCATCAAGCCGGACTAAAAATGAAGCTGAAGATCAAAAGAATGGGTTACTACTGGACCACAATGATTCAGGACTGCCTCGAATATGCGAAGCAGTGTCACTAGTTCCAAATTCATGGGGACATCACCCACCAGCATCTAAATTCGCTACACCCAACAGTAGCTAGCTGGCCGTTTGAAATGTGGGGAACCGATATAATCGGGCCCATCGAGCCAGCGTCGTCTAAGGGACATCGGTTCATATTGGCAACAACCGATTACTTCTCTAAGTGGGCAGAGGCAGTGCTACTAAGAGATGTGAAGACGGAGATGTAGGGTTCCTAGGCACTCTTGTGAGGGTTCATAAGGCATCAACCATGCCCGAATAAAATTTTAGACGTGCCGAACAACCCAAAGCCGGGATCTTTGCTAGATTATTAGGGTTTAACATGCAAGTAAACATCTTTACTACTAAGTGTGAGGGATTACAACCTTTGTAGTCCGCTCCTTCGCTTCATAAGCTTAGAGTAGAATTCCCTTTGCCGTGATCCACGATCTCCCGGACTTAAGAGAGGCTCCACGACTCGAACGATCCATGCTAGCTTGTAGTGTTTCGTTTCTCCGATGATCTACGTCGAAGTTGCAATAACTCAAGCTCTCTCACTCTAATGAGGTGAACACCCTAATCCAATGGGCTAGATTAGATGAGGATGATGGAGTAGTATTTATGCTATCTTTTTATATCAATTTCTCACAAGAAATCATCACAAAATGAATAACTAGTAAGCTTTCTCAAAGCTCTAGAGAGAAGAAGATGATGAAAAAGAGTTAATCCTTTTGTGATGAATAGTAGAAATGAATATATGATTGATTATGGAACCATGGTCAAGGATGACAAGGATAACCTTTGTAGAGAATAAACTAGGGCTAGGGTTTGGTTAGGTTAAAGAATGAGTCATAAGATAATATCAACCATAATATCTTACACTTGACAAAAGGAAAGCTTCTAGATGGTGCAAGAAGGAGTTAACCCTAATCAAACCCTAACCTTGCTTAATCTCTACTAAATATGTTCCATTATTAATCATATCATGTTGCAATAATATATATCACATATATATTATATATTTGCAACAAAAGAAAAATAATACAATTAACATATATCGCATATATATCAGTGTATTATCCTGTGAGAAAATGAAATAATAAAGTGAGCCAATATTAGATAATTTAATACAATATATCATATATATTATTATACATTAAATCATCGAATCAACACTTGATCCGACAATCCGGCAATATCGAATATAACCGACTAATATATCATGTACCGATTAATCGAATCAACACTTGATCCGATGACCCGATTCATATCTAAATATCGCGAGAATATAATACGGTATCTCATATCGCATTATCCTCGGTCCTGCACATATAACATATGTGCCTCTACTCCGTTTTGGCTGAGCCAAGAAACCTATATGTAGGACTCTAAAGCATCGTCAATACGCCGGTAGCAGGTGATGATCATATCAAACACCCACAAGCTGCAAGCGGTCAGCTAAACGTAACAGCCACCCAGGTATTGAGTGATCAGAAGATCAACAAGCTATCCTGTACGGTCTCCTGTGAATCCAATCAGTAACACTCCCGTACAGTCCGGTCTGTTCGTCTTATATCGCATATCTAGTCTAGGAGAGGTATACGTCAGACCCCAGTAACCAATAAAACGTGTCGATGTGAGGCTCATAACGGGTCGAGAAACTACTGGTAACACATACCAGTAAATCTCTATATCAGCCCTGGCCAGGGACTTCCAGTTATAGCCAATCGAACACAGCACAACATCAACTCCCTATACCAGGAGAGACGAATCCCCTCCTATCGCTCATTGCCTCCATGTGATTCGGGACTGTACCCAAAAGCCACCGTTTTGCACGCCCTCTTGGACGTGGTAAGGTGGAAATCAAAGCACAGTGGGAATCACACAAGACTCTATGACGATCTCGGGTCTACAGACTACCCTATAGCAGTGTCACCGGAGAACTGCCATCTGACATGTGGTATATCACCATCTGGGAGTTCTCGGCGAGTCCGTCCAGTGTACCCAGTCTCCACTGAGCACCCGTACACCATCTCTGATGTCAAACACCGATGGATATGGGATCATCCATCGCCCATCATATGGGTCAAGATGCATATACGCTAGTCTACTCTGGTGTATCGATGCCCTGTCTCGATATACCCTCGACTAGGAACAGTTATAGGATGTACTCATCGACTACCGTGGCCCTACTAGTATGATCTCATCATAGTCCCAGTAGTCGAGTATAGATCCTAAGGGCTTTATCAAAATGTGAGAGTAAGACAGTAAACCAGTACAAGTCAACATGTTAAGATAAAGTGAAACCAAATAGCATACTATCATGATGAGCAAGAAAGCCCTCTCTATATATATCCAAGCATCCATTATAATATACATCATATGTATAACAATGGCCTCTAGGGCATATACATAACTAACAATCTCCCACTTGCACTAAGGCCAGCTGCTGTAGTATCTCATACCTAGCATCCCGAATAATCTCCCAAACTGTATATGGGGAATGGCCTTCATGAGTGGATCCGCAGTGTTGTCCTTCGTATCTACTCTCCTGACCTCGATCTCCCGGCGATCAACTATCTCCCTGTTCAGGTGATACCGCCTCAGAATATGTCTGGACTTTTGATGGGACATGGGTTCCTTGGCCAACGCCACAGCTCCATTGTTATCGCAATACAAAGGTATTGGATGTTCAATGGATGGAACCACACCAAGTTCACTAAAGAACTTCTTTATCCAGACAGCCTCTTTGGCAGCATCGTTGGCAGCGATGTATTCAGCCTCCATCGTCGAGTCTGCAACGGTATCCTGTTTGGAACTCTTCCAACATACCGCCCCTCCATTGAGGGTAAAGACAAATCCCGAGTGTGACTTAGAGTCGTCCTTATCACTTTGGAAGCTGGAACCGGTAAAGGAATCCACCCGGAGTTCTCCGTTACCATACACCAAGAACATCTCCTTAGTCCTTCGTAAGTACTTGAGAATGTTCTTCACAGCTGTCGAGTGACTCTCTCCAGGATCTGCTTGATACCGACTCACTACACTTACTAAGTATGCTACATCGGGTTTGGTACATAGCATCGCATACATTATAGAGCCTACTGCCGAAGCATAGGGTATCCCTTGCACGCGAGCTCTCTCTAAATCAGTCTTGGGAGACATCTCTTTGGAGAGAGAGAGTCCAGAGATCGTGAGTTGGTTCCCACGCTTGGATTCTTCCATACTAAACCTCTTTAGTATGGTGTCAATGTACCTGGATTGGGACAATCCCAGTATCCGTTTAGATCTATCTCTATAGATCATGATTCCCAATATGCAGGAGGCATCACCAAGATCTTTCATTGAGAATCTTTGTGATAAGAAGAGCTTGACTGATTGCAGCATAAGAATATCATTTCCTATCAAGAGTATGTCATCCACATACAATACGAGGAAGACAACCTTACTCCCTGCTACCTTCTTATAGATACAAGGTTCATCTATATTTTTTATGAAGTCAAACTCTTTGACTACAACATCAAAACAGATGTTCCAACTCCGCGATGTTTGCTTTAACCCATAAATGGATTTAAGCAGCTTGCACACCTTTCCGTTGCTCCCATTATCTACGAAGCCCTCTGGCTGAGTCATGTACACACACTCTTCTAAATCACCGTTTAGAAAGGCGGTCTTAACATCCATTTGCCAGATTTCGTAGTCATGGTATGCAGAAATGGCAAGTAAGATCCGGATGGACTTAAGCATAGCCACTGGAGAAAAGGTTTCGTCATAATCCACACCTGGTCATTGACGAAAACCCTTTGCAACAAGTCTAGCTTTGAAAGTCTCAACTTTTCCATCTACACCAAATTTCTTTTTAAAGATCCACTTGCTCCCAATGGGATTTACCCCTTCAGGAGCATTTTCCAAAGTCCATACTTTGTTGGTGTTGTAGGGTTGCTGGGCACGCGCACAAGGGTCTACGAGGCATCAACCATGCCCGATTCAAAAATTAGCCGTGCCGAACAACCCGAATACGGATCTTTAAACTAGAGATTAGGCGAAAACTAACATGCTAAACAGTTTAACACTAAGTGATAGGGATTACAACCTTTGTAGATCCGGTCCTTCACTTCATATGCTCCGTGTTGTGGTCCCTTCGCTGCGATCATCGGGTTCCGGACTCTCGAGAGGTTCCACGAAGAGAAAGATGCAACCTTTGCTTCCGATCTTCGATACTAAGATGATCTACCTTGAAGTTTCGTTAACACAAGCTAACACTCATGAAATGATGTGAACACCCTCATCTAAATGGCAAGGGAAGATGAGGATGATAAAGTAGGATTTTTTCTCTCTTTATTTATCTTTTTCTCATATTTATTCATCACTTTTGAAAAACTAGTAAAGCTTTTTCATGAAGAGAATGAAGGAAGAAGATGAAGAAGAAGAATGAATTTTTTATTTGTGATGAATAATAAAAAGTTATCATAATCATTTATGCAACCATGGTTTTAGTAACCAATGTAGAGAGTTTACTAGGGTTAGGGTTTGGGTTGGGTTAAAAGGTGAGTCACAAAGAAATATCTATCATAATATCTTAACAAAGACAAAGTAAAGCTTCTAGAATCAACTAGAAGGTTTAACCCTAATCCAACCCCTAATCATGTTTAAACTCCTCTAAACATGTTGCATTAATAATTATAATATGTTACAATATTATATATCACATATACAATATTTATTGTAACAAAATAAAATAATACATTTAACATATATCGCATATATATCAATGTATTACCTGAGTGAGAAAAAGAATCTTTTAGTGAGCAAATATTAGTTAATGCAATTTAATATATCATATATATTATTATACATTAAATTATCGAATCAACACTTGATCCGACAATCCGTCTATATCGCATATAACCGACTAATATTTATCCGTACCGATTCATCGAATCAACACTTGATCCGATGACCCGGCTGATATCATATATCGCGAGAATAGAATACGGTATCTCATATCGCATTATCCTCGGTCCCGCACATATTACAGACGTGCTCCTACTCCGTTTTGCCTGAGCCAAGAAACCTCTGTGTAGGACTCTAAAGAATCGTCAATACGCCGGCAGTAGGTGATGATCATATCAAACACCCACAAGATGCAAGCGGTCAGCTAAACGTAACAGCCGCGGACTAAGCTGCCGTTAATTACCCCTTGCCTTTAGAGCGAGGGAACCTCCGATTGACGGGTAAAACTAGTCATGCGAACTCAATGCGATGTGTTGGTGTGTGTGTGTGTGTTTAACATATAACAATAGAGACGTGTTCATTTTTTTTGTTCCATTTGTAAATAAATAAAAAAGGATATATATATATATATATATATTTATTTATTTTAAAAAAATAACAAAAATAAAAAAGTAAATAAATATTTAAAGAAACGTTTTTTTAATTTTAATATTATTAATAATTTATTTATCATTTTTTATAAAAAAAAAAGGAAAAGAAGGAAGAAAAAAAGTTAAAAAGAAAAGGGAGGGGGGCTTCGCCCACTCACGTGAAGGGGGGGGGGAAAGAGGCTCCCATTTAATGGGGCCTCACATGCCCTTACGTGAAGGGGGCCAGAGGGCTCCCATTAAATAGGAGCCTTCCCCCTCACGTGCCCTCACGCGAGGGGGGCCAAAGGGCTCCCATTAAATGGGAGCCGGGGAGGGGAGGGATCCCATTTGATGGGAGCTTCCCCCACACGTGGGGGCCCCAATTTAGTTAAATAATAATTTTTTTATTTTCTTATTTTTTTTATTTATTATTATTTTTTTACATGGAGTTCAACTCCAAAAGAAAGAATTTTATTGTGGAGTTAAACTCCAAATTTTTTTTAATGGAGTTAAACTCCAAAAGAATTTTAAATGGAGTTCAACTCCAAAAAGATTTTTATCGTGGAGTTAAACTCCAAAAGAATTTTAAATGGAGTAAAACTCCTAAAAAAAATTTAATGTGGAGTTAAACTCCAAAATAATTTTAAATGGAGTTCAACTCCAAAAAGATTTTTATTATGGAGTTAAACTCCAAAAGAATTTTAAAAGGAGTTGAACTCCGAAAGAATTTTTATTGTGGAGTTGAACTCCGAAAGAATTTTTGTTTGTGGAGTTAAACTCCAAAAGAATTTAAATGTAGTTAAACTCCGAAAGGATTTTAAATGGAGTTAAACTCCTAAAAGGATTTAATGTGGAGTTAAACTCCAAAAGAAATTTAAATGGAGTAAAACTCCTAAAAAAATTTAATGTGGAGTTAAACTCCAAAATAATTTTAAATAGAGTAAAACTTTAAAAAGATCTTTATTTGGTGTGGATTTAAACTCCACTAAATGGGGAGCCTCCCCCTCACGTGAGAGGGGAGAAAGCTCTTACTTGGTGGGAGTTCCCTCTTCCTCACATGAGAGAGAGCAGGGGCTCCCAAAAGATATTTTTTTTTTTGTGATGGAGTTAAACATAAAAAATATTATTTGGAGTTAAACTCCCAAAACAATTTTATTCGGAGTTACACTCCAAAAAAAGGGTTTTATTATAGAGTTAAACTCCAAAAGAATTTTATTTGTGGAGTTAAACTCCAAAAGATTTTCTCTTTTCTCTTTTGAGAAGAAACCCAAAATGGGTTCTCTTGAAACTCCAAGATTTAGATCTTGGATGATAAAAAAGAGACCCTTTTTCTTCTCTAGATGAAGTCTTGGGAGGTGGGTTTATAGTGAAACTTTATTTAGTTTTTAAAAAAAAGAGTGCTATTCTCTTGATTCAATTGGAAAATAAAAAGGAAGAGGAAGAACATGGGAGAGAGACGACGGAGGCACAAACCCTAGTTTTTGGGGAGAATGAATTGTATGCTTTATTTCATTATCATGGTGCCTTTTATAGGCTTACACATTTACATATAGTCCCTTGGGTTTTACAAAATGGCATTTTGCCCATCTCATGTCTCATGTGCTCATTTCTTTTGCACATGAGCCATAGGCTTTATAAAAATTTGGTTTTATGCTCATAAAGATTACATCAAAATTATTTATTACATGATTTTCATTTTGGCATCGGGGAGACTGGCTGAGGGGCTCGACTTGGGCTTGGGCCTACTTGCTTGGGCTTGGACACTCTTACTTGTGTTGACTTTGACCTTGACCCGGTCAACTGGGGTGCAAATTTTGACCCCAACAATATGCAAAGCATATGAGCGCTGAACATAAATAAATAATGGCCAAACATGCCTCACATGCTAAACGCGTGAGCGCTCATATGTAAAGTATATGAGCGCTGAAAATAAGCTAAATAAACAACTAAGGGTCATACATGCCTCACGCGTTAAACACGTGAGCGCTCATATGCAAAGCATATGAGCGCTGAACATAAATAACTAATGGTCAAACAGGCCTCACGTGCTAAACACGTGAGCGCTCATATATAATGCATATGAGCGCTGAAAATAAACTAAAGAAAACAACTAATGGCCAAACAGGCCTCACGTGTAAAACACGTGAGCGCTCATATGTAAATCATATGAGCGCTAAACATAAACAGTCTAAAACCCACAACAGGGGTCACATGTTAAACACGTGAGTTCTCTTGCCACTCACATGCAAAGCATGTGAGCGTCCCAATTTCAAATGCTCCTATCAAATTCTAAAATTAAATTCTATTTGGAAAATATTTTCCGATCTTCCTCAAACTAGAAAGATCTTCTCTGTTAAACAGAGGACCTTTGGATCAAAGATCCAACGGTGATCATCTGGTTTCATAAAATTCTATCATAGGAAAATATTTTCCTAATCTTGTTAAACTAACAAAATATTCATATGATAAGAATAAAATTCTATGTTAAACTAACGAGATATCCATATGATAGAATTAAATTATATATTAAGAAAATATATTTCCGATCTTGTTAAACTAAAAAGATATTCTAATCTTGTTAAAACTAACAAGATATTCATAATCTTGTTAAATAAACAAGAAATCTTCTATGTTACACAGAAAGCCTTTGGATTAAAAATCCAACGGTGAATAAAATTCACCGATTGATGTAAAAGATCATGGAAGCAATCATGATCTCTCAATGAGGGATTTTCTTAACAAATTGGTTCTTGTTTTTCTCGTATAAATATGTGCGAGAGAGGAGGAGAAACATATAGAGAGGGGGGAAGAAAAATACAGAGAGAATTTAATTCTCTATAAGCAGAGGAACCCCCCCATAAACTTTGAAAAAAAAAGAGAGACAACTGTAGAGAGATAAAACTTTCAAGAGACTTAAAGAATATACAGTGATCATTGAATTTAATTCTAAAAAAGAAAAGCCTTATTCCTTTGAAACACTAGCTAAAAAAACAAAAGATCGTTCTTGGCATCTCTGAGCGTTTATCCCTTCATCGAAGAACTTAGTTCTTCCTCTGGTTGAGATCTGCAGAGGAAGATCTCCCCACAAGTTGAGTATTTAATTCTCAACGGGGAGATTCTGTCATGCAGATTCAAAACCTACGGGAAAGAACTGTTGGTTATATGTATGCCCTAGATGCCATTATTATACATGTGATGTATATTATAGTGGATGCTGGGATATATATAGAGAGGACTTTCTTGCTCAACATGATAGTATGCTATCAGGTTTCATTTTATCTTAACATGTTCACTTGTATATGTGATGTTGTCTTGCTCTCATATGTTGATAAAGCCCTTAGGTTGTGTACTTGACTACCAGGACTATGATGGAGATCATACTAGTGGGGCCAAGGGCAGTCCACAAGTACACCCTAAAATAGTTCCTAGTCGAGAGTGTATCGAGACAGGACATCGATATTCCGGAGTAGACTAGCGTATACGCATCTTGACCCATATGTTGGGCGATGGATGATCCCACATTCATTGGTGTTTGATATCAAAGATGGTATGCAGGTGCTCAGTGGAGACTGGGTACACTGAACGAACTGGCCGAGAACTCCTTATTGGTATTATACCTATCGTCAGATAGCAGTTCTCCGGTAACACTGGTACAGGTTAGTCTGTAGACCCGAGATCGTCATAGAGTCTTGTGTGATTCCCACTGTGCTTTGATTTCCACCTTACCACGTTCAATAGAACGTGCAAAACGGTGGCTTTTAGATACAGTCCCGAATCACATGGAGGCAATGAGAGATATGAGGGGATTCGTCTCTCCCGGTATTGGGGGTTGATGTTGCGCTGTGCTCGATTGGCCATAACGACAATCCCCTGGCCAGGGCTGCTACGGAGATTTACTGATAAGTGTTATCAGTAGTTTCTCGACCCGTTATGAGCCTCACATCGGCACGACTTATCAGTTATTGAGGTATGACGTTTACCACCCCTAGACTAGATATACGACATATCAGACGAAGAGACCGGACTGTACGGTAGTGTTACCGACAGGCTTTTGCAGGAGTTAGAGCGGGCTAGCTTGCTGATCTTCTGATCGTTCAACACTCGGGTAGCCGTTACGTTCAGATAGTACCGCTGACGGCTTGTAGGTTCTTGATGTGATCATCACCTACTGCCGGCGTATTGATGAGTCTTTAGATTCCTACACAGAGGTTTCACTGGCTCATGCAAAACGATGTAGGAGCACATATGTGATATGTGCGGGACCGAGATTAATACGAGCATATGATACCGTATTCTATTCTCGCGATATAAAGTATCAATCGGTTATATGAGATATAGCCAAGCTATCGAATCAAGTGTTGATTCGATAAGTCGATACAGTATCGGTCGGTTATATGAGAGATGGACGGGTTATCGAATCAAGTGTTGGTTCGATAAGTTGATACAAATTATATTAGTCGGTTATATGAGATATAACCGGATTATTAAATCAAGTGTTGATTTAATGATTTAATCTATAATTATATATATATGATATATTAATTTACATTAACTAATATTAGCTCACTTAAGCAATTCTTTTTCTCACGTGTGCACACTTGATATATATGTGATATATATTAATTGTGTTTTATTTATGTGTCATGGTTGATGATACATGCAACATGTGTGTATGAGACCTACACCATGATAATGATAATGAAGGGTTTATTTATTTAGAATAAAACAATTATTAGTTGGAAATTTGTCACGTGGCATGAAGCTTCATGAAGCATGGAGACCCATTGACTTAGTCCACTAGTTTTGCCTTATACTAGATATTTGTTAACCCAACCATTATCTAAACTCATGGTTAAGACTCTACATGAGATATATTAGATATTTTCTCACCCATGGTTGCCATTCTCTCTCACGTCTATTATTTGCTTCTTCTTCCTCAAAGCTCAAGAGAGCTCTTTAGGTTTTGAGAGAAGCTTAAAAACAAGTGAGAAAAGTAATTCTAAACTGAGCAAAAATCCTACTTCATCATCCTTTACTAGATTAGCACTTTAGTATATGGTGTTAGCTTCACTAATCCCACATTAGTGAAGAGGGTAGCTTGAGTTTGTGACTCCTCGACGTAGATCATCTTCGGCTTGGAAGACTTCATGAAAGCATGCATCTTTCTTCTTGTGGAGCCGTTCGAGAGTCCGCAAGATCACAACTTGGAGCGAAGGGAATACTACAAGGAGCTAAAGAAGTGAAAGACCGGACTAAAAATGTTGTAAACCCTAATCACTTAGTTGTAAAGTAGTTTACACATTGTATTGTCTAAATCTTTAGTTAAGATTCTTGGGTTAGGATTGTTTTCTACAACAAATTTTTGAAAATGGCATGGAGATGCCTCCCGAAACCTTGCTGTCATGCCAAACAATCCTACAAGAACTGAGTTCAAAAGAGTTTAACTCTTACAAAACACATGGGAATTTAATTTCTCTAAAAAAACTAGGGAGAATTCAACTCTTGCGAAGATATAAAAGGAGAACTTGATTCCTAAGAACTACAGAAGAATAGCCTGGTGATACAGACTAGAACTAGACCTCGCGTGTTTTCCACGTGAGTGTTTCTAATGAACAAAAGAAAGATGCGACCGCCTCACGTGTTTCCCACACGAGTGAAGCAAGAAAAATTTCTTAGGACAGTCACATGTTTTTAACGCTACCCACTTTAAGTGCTTTGCACTTCTGTGAAAAAATAGGAAAGAAAATAAAGGGGCATCGCCCCATTGGAGGTGTCTCACGTGTTTTACACGTGAGCGCTAGGGGAACTAAGTTCATAACACTTACTTAAGGGGAAGGAAATAAAGCCAAAAGGTAGAACCTAACTTTGGATCGCCTCATGTGTTTCGCACGTGAACGCTGCAAGAATCAAGTGCTTAACACTCACGTAAGAGGGAGAAATAATTGGGCAACACCCATATTTAAGCACATCACGTGTGTCACGTGAGCTTCATACAACCCTAGTGTTTAACACTAATCAGGTGCCTCACGTGCACCACGTGAGTGCCAGAAATTTAGTGTTTAACATTGTTTCAGTGCCCACGTGAAATGCACGCGAGCATTGTATACCTCAGCACTTTAGCACTGTTGGGTAATTATGAAGATCCGGACCTAGCCCAACTTGACTAAGTTCCTCCAAAGTCAAGACCCCTCTGTGCTCATCATCCCCTCAAATTGATCTTAGTCCCCAACATGACTAATGGTCTGTCAACTGATGACATCCAAAATGATGTTCATCTCACACCTCCTGAGTTAATCTTAGTCTCCAAATTGACTAGTGATTCTTAGATGATCCACCATGACCTTCTCCTTAAAATATGGGATTTTGGTTCAAGGGTACATCTCTCTACACCTCTGATACATGTCGTTGTAATTCCTCAACGTCTTCAGAGAGGTGGCGGGTCCCGACAACCAACTGCTTTTGGGTGCACTTCTCAAAATGGCGACAACGGACCATAACGTCCTTAAACTAAAATCTCACGTCAAAAATGATGATCTATGGACCGAAACGTTCTTAAACTAACAACAGACTTAAACGTCCATAACCAAAAGCAATAGAGCCCAAATGCTCTTTTGTTAGGTCTGAATGATCCCAAAATCCTGTTGAGTAGATCTTAGTCTCAAATTGGACTAACGCATCCTCAACAAACATTAAAGTTGATGTTAATCTCAAACGAGATTAACAATCCTTAAATAAAACCAAACCCAAATCTAAGAATATACCGATTTGGACTAATCAACACCCTACGGGCGATAACATAGATTAGTCTCCATATACAATCTATGGGAAACCAAAAATAAAACAAACACACACGACACGAAGTGAACTTCCAGAGCAGGAGAAAGTGGTTATCGCTACGCGGTAACGTAATTCACTATAGGGGCTTGCTGCTGCAGGGAAGAGCGTCCCCACAATCAAAAAACCCCTCGCAAACGAGGGGGAATCTGACGAAGTCTGCTACAACGGTCGCATCCGTCCAAACCTCCGATACACGGTGCCATAAATCAACTTGGAATCTTTGGAGAGGTGGACGGATAAAACCAAATGACATCTGCACCCAAATTCAGGAAAGACGACCCGTCCCGATTTCATCTCCGTTTTCGGCGGTAAACACACCCGAAGCCGAAACCACAACATACTTCGAATCCTGGTTTCTGGGTTTCCAAGCCCTGCAGTCTTTCTGATAGTGCTCTTTCCTGTGACAACAGAAACATCCTTCCTTCCCTATTGTTAGCCCAAAAACTTTTGCCATGTCCTTTCCCTCTACCACAACGCTCCTCGATATACTGAGGAGTCCTGGAAGTGTAACTTTCTTCCCTTGAATTTTGAAATTCAAGATAAACTTGGCATAGGTTGAAGGGAGAGACTGTAGAATCAAGTTAGTACATAACTCGTTCTCAAACGTGGTCCCATGGTCCGTGAACTGTTCAATATAGCTAATCATCGTAAGGACGTGGTCCCCTACAGATGACCCGATAGCCAACCTCGCCTGAAGCAATATTTTCGAGGTCTCATATCTTGTGATACGAGATTGCTCTCCAAATAAAACTTTGGTATGGAGGAAGATAGAAGCTAAGTCCATCTTCTTGTGCTGCCTCTGGTGTTTACTATCCATTGAGGCTAACACGAGCCACTTGGCTCTCGCGCAATTGTTTTCCCATGTCTTACAGATATCAACATCCGCGACGGTAGAATCTGGACCTGGGACGGTGGGGGTTTTAGTAGTAAGGAGGTAGTCCAGTTTTTTATGGGTAAGTGCCATCCGGACATTCCTTAGTTGATCATTATAGTTTGGCCCAGTCAATTTATTATTATCTAGTAACCTAAGTCTGGTCATTGTGGTCGCTACAATTTAGGAGAGAGAAAAGAAACACTTAGAATGATACTCTTGCAAGTTTAAATTGGTTATTAGTTTATCTAAACATGATGGCTCCCACTGTTTCCTCGACCCCTTCCTCAAACCATAAAAAAAGAATTAGTCAGGATTAATCATACTATACAATTCTTGCTTAACCTTTCGGCCAGGCTAGTGTTGGTACTTCGAGGGAGGTTTTCCAACGCTTTTAAGAAATTCCTTAATTACATAACCGCTTCTCCCTGGAGGCGTACCCCCTCTAACACCGTTCTAGAAACCTACTTAGGTTATAGCATAGATTGTTTAGTGAAAATCTCCCGAAGAGTAATCCTACTCCTCAGTGGTATCGGGATCCAACTATCATTGTGTGATGACCTAGATGGAATCCATTCTAGTCACCACACTCCAAAAGGTATGCTCAAACTGCAAGTTTCCTTTATATTTGAAATTCCCGATGTGGATTTTTGCCCCATTCTCTTATGACTTTGACGAAGGACAACATATCATAAGTCACATGTCAAGTTCTACCCGTCATTGTCCAGGTTAATTTGATCCCCCCCCGTACATACCCTTGACGAAGGCCAATATAGTAGTACGTGTCATGACCCGGAACATGCACGTGACTGTCACTTGAATCATGTGAAGTCTATAGGACCCCACCTAATTCAAGTATGCCAAAAGCCCAGAAATCTAAACCTTTTAGGAATAAATAGTGGAGGTGAAGTTTTGAAAACAACGGTATAATGAAAACAACTTCTTTCTTTAAAAAAAAGTAATAGTATACGAAAACACAATGTTTTGTAGCTATCTTGAAAACATGTTTCGTCATTTAAAATTTCGGCAGCATCTCCTTTGTATATTTTAACCCGAAAAACGGTACAAGCAATAAATATAGGCATCCCCAAGCGGAAGCTAGCTCTTCGCCAATTGACGGAAACAACCACGCAAGTAAAGCAAATATACAACGCCAAAGGCGAGGATCAAAACTCAGGAAGAAAGTAAAGAAAACAGGCATCATCAAGAGAACCAGGAATAAGGAATAATACATAATCGCAACTCTAAGACCGAAAGAATATACAAACTGTGGTTTCTAAGTCTACTAAATATACATAGTATGGTTGATGGAGTTTTTAACTAGATACAACTGGAATAAATATACAAATATAAAATGGCGGTCAAGAGGAAATATGTCTGACCAACCAAAGCAATCACCCGGAAAAAAAATGGTGTGCCAACGAAGCCGCTATGGCTAAACCTGCAAGAAACTGTGGCATAACGGGGATGAGTTGCCAACTCGTGAGTAGAAAACATCACCGAGTAGAAACTGAATGTTTGACGATCTTCTAAGTCATAGTACAATACAATAATAATAGTAGCACGATAACACCGAGTAACAGTAGGGGTGATAATATAGACATATGTGTAAAGACAAGTACACGTGTCCGTGTCATAAAATAACTACATGTCATGTATGCTATGCATGAATGCATCATCAATGGGTATGTCAAACATAGACATACAAAATTCATGATAAACCTGAGTGATAAACATCGACACTCGAAAACGTTAAGAAAACCGTTTCTATCAGCGACACATAAATCTCATATCTCGATCTCCGTCTGTCTAGATCGACCCATATCATCAAATCACACGACTGCGGTTGATATCCTCCGGATGTCCACCGAGACAATATTCACCGGTCGGTAGTGCTCCCCTGCCGAGCTCAACGTCTCTCTATACGGCCTTCATGCCCTGGGGTACCGCACCGGGTCTACCATGTACCCGCATACGGTGTCTCTCTCTCTCCTCGAATCGGTTCTTGAGCCGCACCGGGTCAACGGCTCAAGAACCGAGAAAACTCATGGTGGACGCCACACACATCATATCACGATAAAACTGCAATTTCTATTTTGAAATGATAATAAGTTTATAAAATTCCTTTGCGGTTTTCCCCAAATTCCGAAATCTCATGAAAATCGAAATCTCAAAATCATGAGCTTATAATGGATAATGGATATCGGCATATAGCCCAACTGCAGTATAAAATAAGAATATAGGTAAACTATGCATGTGGCATCCAAATACAAAATGCAATGTTATAATTAGCATATGATATCAGAAATGCTACTTAGCTACAACAATCAGTGTATACAAGGTAAATAATGGCGCCTACAGTATGCATGACATGGCAATTACCGATGATATGTGTGTGAGCTGACAAGCAAGTGTATGTGAACATACACATCATCGGTAATGGTGTTGGTGTCCTAACAGACAAGATCATAACAGAAAGTAAACAACAAAAGCAACAATAAGGTATATATGACTATATACGAGCCATACCGTTTATCGTATTTAAATAGCACAAATCATTGTTTTAAGAAAAGTAGGGACTACGGTATTTTGAGAAAAGAGATGTCGTCTGAAAAGACGTAGCTCCCCTCGTATTATTCTTTGAAAAAGCCCACGATTCGTCGGTTTTGAAAATAGGTATGACTCGAGCCTAAGTTAACCTATATCTACGCAACTAAAGACTAAACTAATAACCTAGTCGAAAGTGATAAGAAATCTATAATATTCCAAGCCGATATATTTAATAGTTGGCGATCCAGCTGTCATGACCCGAAAGAGCACGTGACTGGCCCTTGAACCATATGAAGTCTATAGGACTCCATCTGATCCAAGTAAGCCAAAAGCCCAGAAATCTAAAACCATTTTAAGAGTAAAGAAACATATATTGTAAACTATTTTCCCTTGAGGCATTTTATCTAACACTTACTATGCATAAACAAAGAGCACAACCCACACAAGCAATATAATATACAACGCCGAAGGGAGAGGATCAAACTCAAAAGAAACTCACAATAACATGAAAACCTTAACACTACTAAGCGCGACTCTAAGGTCGAAATAATACATCACTAGGGTCTGAGTCTGAAACAATATACAAGTTTTGGTTGATGGAATTTCTAGATACAAAAAATAATACATATACAAGGATGGTTCTGATGCAAAGAACCCACCTACCAAGAAAATCACCCGCAAAGGAAGCAATGTGCCGGAAATGCCGCTATGGAACCTGTACGGCAAAACCTGCAAGAACTGTGGCACAACGGGGGTGAGTTGCCAACTCGTAAATAAAAAATATCTACAAGCAGAAATTGGAAGCATGACATAAACCTAAGTCAAAACGATCAGATATAATATAAACCTCAAATGAATAAGTTTGAAGCATAGTAAAATGGCAATATAACATCTGAACATAAGTGTAGTGCCAAGTACTCGTGCCAGTGCCTCACGTAACAATATATCATAAATATGATGTACGTATGCGGTAAAATGAAAACAGGAGATATCATTAATGAAATCATCAGAAAATCAACGTCGAGTATTGACACAAACTATATATCTCAATATCAAGTGAAACCCATAAATCATGTATCCGACATGTATGCAGCATTCATGAAGGTACTCTATCAGGTACTACTAATATGTGATGCAATGCATATACAATAAATGTGGGGTAGGGGAGATATAATATACCATCGACCATAAAGGCCCCGAGCACATAGGCTCCTCTCAAATCGAGCTCATAGGCTCCGAGCACATAGGCTCCTCTCACATCGAGCTCATAGGCTCCGAACACATAGGCTCCTCTCACAATGCATATGTAAATTTGCATAGATCATCATGATGATATATTAAGTATGCGTATATATATCAGCATCCCATACCACTGATATATATACGCAGGAGTAAAACAATCCAGAATCATCATATGCAACCATATCACAGTGCGAAATCCATGAATTATAATACATGCAACAAGAACACTAATATAAGCATGCAACTATGTAAAGGCATATGCACAAGGAATATGAATCAATAACATATGAGCATGCAATGCAATGCGAGCCGTAGAATAAATGGTAAATGAATAATAATGTAGCTTGCCATTTGAAATAAGACAAATCGGGGTTTTTGTAATAGGTATGACTTGGGTCTAGTCTAACATCTATTATGCAAACCACAGATCTAAGTATCAAGTCAACCGGGAGGGGTATGGAATCCACTTAAATCTAAGTCGATATAAATATATATACATATAATAGTCGGTGATCCCGCCTCAATAGTATCGCGTATAATACAGTATATCATATGACAATCCTCAAGTTATGAGTGCGGATCTATCATCAATATAAAGCTCGTACGGTAAATCGTCGTACGACATCCCAATAGCTGGGTACGGGTCAATATCACATTATCTCATCAAGTACCTGGTATTCTTATCATCATAACACATAATCTGGGATACTGAATCTAAGTCTAGTACAAATCGGTACCATCTATATAATTATGAATGCGGGGGTAAAACACATGCCCAAAGGCCCGCTAAGAATCACATATCATATCCCAAATACGAATCATATCAAATCACCGATCTCACGGCACCAAGCCCAATATCATCGACTCATCTCCAAAGTCATCCAATATCATCATCAACACAGTGTAAGTATAGTGAATATGCAAGGGTGTGCGTGTGGGTGTAAACCTATTCTAGGGTTCGTGGCTATGGACTACACTAGTTTACTTCTAAGCCTAAACTATCCATAAAACACCTAACATAATATCCATGACACATTATAACTATTATATAGTATATCAACTACGGACTGCGGGGGTGCTATACGTCATCCCCCGACTTCCCCCTGTAGATATAATCTACTCACTTTGCGTCTTCATTGTCGACGTCACCACGCATTTGCTTGTCGTCCCGAAGTCTTCATGGGGTACCTACACATTAACGTATCACAAATGCGTATCAAAACCAATTCTGAACTAAAACGGCATATGAATCTCAAAACGATACGCTAAGATCTATAGGTTAGAACCTATGGACAGCGCCTTCCAAACCCATCAAAAATCCTCAATATCGTCGTATAAACGCCAAATAGTCGAGGTAAAACACAATACAAAAATTCAGAATTAAAAAATACGGAATACGGAAACACGAATCCAAAACAGCAATTAAGGAAATAGGCTCCAGATTTCACCCTAGGTCAAATTAGACAAATCTATACATGCCAGGGGCCTAAACTACAGATGTAGGAGCAGCAGAACCAAAACGACCCAAATTGGTGCAGGTCTGGCCGCAATTTGTGGCCAGAGAGAATTAATTGGCGGACGGGTCATGGAGTTAGGGGCTAGGGTCTTGGTGGTAGCTTTCTGGGTGCCTGCACATGTCACTGTCCATTCAATTTTATTTTAGGATGTCTCGGGTGATAGCAGATCTCATAAAAGCTTCCCAGATTTCATAACTTTTCAGATATCGGTTTCTAAATCCGTATTTCGGGTTTCAACTCTCAGGTTGGGGTCTCAATTCATGCACTAGGGTATTTATCTAACCTCAACTGAGCTCAATTTCACATTACAACCCAAAATTCCCTCAAACCCGAACTAGGTTTTTCTCCAATCCATAAAAACACACAATATCGGTTCTAAACTAAACATGGGGTATAAGTAATACTAAAACTAAGCTAAGGGTTCAGTAAATATCTCATTTGGCAACTCAAGAATTTTCTTGAGTTGCCCTAGTGGCCAAAATCTTTGCTTTCTTGGTCCTATGTGTAGATCTCGAGCTTGTGCACATTTTTTGTGAAATGAAGATGGGGTGTTGGTGTAGTTTTCATGGTGATTTGGGGCTAATGAAGAGTGGAAGGAGATGAGGGGCAGCAGCATCAGCTGAAGGGGAAGAGGGAGAGAGAAAGTGAGTTAAGAAAGTGAAGGGAAATGGCTAAGTCAAAGCTACCCCCTCTTTTTTCTCTCTCTCATCCACCTACCACCATATTATAATCCTTTTCCTTTTTCCTTTCTTTTCTTTTCCCTCAAATTCCTTCTCACTCAAATAGTGAACCCCAAAATAAAACAATGACAAGAAAAATGCAACACAAGTGTAGGAAATGATATGTGCATGTTTTGCACAGAATTGCCAGAAAACCCGATTAGCGATTTTTTTAATCGTGCTTAGCACTCAATTAGCATATAACTAATCATAACAACTTTAAAATGGTATAATTCTCTAAATTACCCTATTTTAGAATTTTCCATAATTTTTTCCAAATTTTTCTCTATTTATCTGTATTTAATTATACCGAATTATTAAAATATTCAATAAAGTAATATTAATTTATAAATTTCCCAAAAATAATATTTTTATTATTTCAAAATGTTACACCAGCCTATCATCACGTATGGTAATAATACATCGTACGACATCCTCGAGTCAAGAGTGCGGATCAATCATCATATACATCTCGTACGGTAATATCCATCATACGACATCCTTAAAATTGAGAGTACGGGTCAAATAACATAATAAATCATCATTCGTACGGTATCATCATCGTACAATATCATGATCAGGGGTACGGTTCTAACGTCTCGTACATTCTAAAATCATTAAAACACATGTTATCGCATATTTGAATATATATCGCCCAACGATTCTTTATGAATTCATCATACACGATATCACGACTCAATCGCATATCAAAATCTCACGGCATCATGGCCGATCATATTGACTCCTCTCCATATAACATATACTATCCACATCTTACGTGTATATGTATGTGTGTGTGTGTGTGTGTGTATAAACAAACACACGCACACACACCCCCACATACACACACACACACACATATACACAACAACATATAAACCAAGTGTGTGTGTGCGTGACTAAGTAAACCAATGACTCACGACTAAAGAAGTAAACTAAGAGTAAGCTATCCTACAAGTACGCCAATCTAATCTATAGTCTCCTAGTAACCCTATTTACTAGGTATCCAAGTCCCACATAAACATATATAATATATATATAACCTATTCTACGGTTGCGGGGGTGCTATACGCCATCCTGTTAATGTATATGACGTAGGGGCCATTATTGTATCAGACTAGTTTGTATATTACTTAATAGAAACTTAGGATATTCACAGTTGTATTAACAGTATTGCTCAACATAGTAGTATGCTACTTGGTTTATATCTATCATAATATGTGTATATGTTTCTTTTAGCATATCGCGAATACATATTGATAGAGCCCATAGGATCTTGCTTGTCTACCAGCGTTGTGATGGCAGTCACACTAGTGGGGGCTGGGTAGTCTACAAGCACATCCTTTTTCAGGTCCCTAGTCGTAGGATTATCGAGACAGGGCATCGATACTCCAGAGTAGACTAGTGTATACGCTTCTCATCCCAGCAGGGGAAATGGTCTGTCCCACAGCCATTAGTACGCTGTACTGGAGATAGTATGCAGGTGCTCGTTGGGTTACGGTTACACCGAACAGGACTCACAGGGAACTGTTGGTTGGTATTATACCCGTCGTCAGTTAACAGTTCCCAGGTGACATGAGTACAGCATAGTCCGTAGATTAGACGCTGCTGCTTCGCCTCGAGTGTGTTCCCACTGTTCTTAGATTGCTACCCTACTACGGCTCGACTGAGTCGTGCAAACAGGTAGCAGTTGGGTACAGTCCCGAAGCACTTGGAGGCAGTGGCGGTTAGATAGGATTCGTCTCTCCCGGTGTTGGGGGTTGATATCGCGCTGTGTTTGGAAAGCCATTACGCAAGGTCCCTGGCCAGGGCAAGCGAGATTTACTGGTAGGTTTTCCAGTAGCTTCTCAAGGTGTAATGGGCTTCACTCCAACACGACTTATACTGCTTTTAGGGGAATGACACTTGTCGCCCCCTAGGACCGATATACGATAGTCTTAGACGAACAGACCGGACTGTATGGAGATTGTCACATCAGGCTCAGTAGGAGTTCGGATGGGTTTCCTCATCGGCCTTCTTATCGACATCTACCCGGGGACCGTTACATACAGCTAGTACCGCTTGCGGCCTATGGTTAAACTCACTTCCAGCGTAAGGTCGAGTCTTTAGAGTCCCACACAAAGAGTTTCTCTGCTTCAGGCGAAACGATATAGAGATCATATGGTTTTACGACAGAGTTCGGACATATACGTATACTTGTGCACGTATGATGTTCGGACAGATTTTACTAGCGGGCTTTGGTTTAAGCCAGATTCTAGTATTGGATTATTGGATTTATGCAGTCTCAGTATATCCGTGTTTTTCGTGAATACAGATGGGAGGGGAAATCTCGTAATTACTCGAGAATCTTCTAGAAGAAAGGTGACTCATTTAGTTTTAATTCATTTATGAATTAAACTAAACGAGGTGGAGAGGTGATGTGTTATTTGTATTAAATGTTTTAATGACTCATGAGATGATTCATCCAAAGTGAGTTAATGAAGCATGGTTGTTATTATTGTATATTATTATTTGGATAATTATCATGCTTCATATATTCACAAATGAGTAATAATTCATTCCATTCTCACATACACACTCTCTCCTCAAGCTCTCATCTTCTTCAACCTAACCCTAATCCTATCATGTGTTGAGATCCCAAGGGTTAGAAACACTAATAGATCCTTAATCCATCTCTATATCTTCTAGGTCACTTGGATTAGCAATCCTAGCCACTTAGTTACCTCAAGTTAGAGGTTAAATCTTGAAGAAGGAACACTCGGGTGGATCTTCTATTACATTGAGGAGGACGAAGAGGAGGTGAACTATAAGAAAAGGAAGGGCTAGTATCTTGAGGTATAATCATCTATCATAGCAGTTAATCACTTCTAGATAGTTGTTAGTTAGGGTTTAGCAAAGATCCGTTTGATAGTCGATGTTACTTTGAACAAAATGATTGTTTTACCTATTCTGCCTTCCCGCATCTTGTGGGGTGTGTAACGTTGACTTATAGTGGTATCAGAGCCTAGCTAAACCATAACTAACATGTTAGCAAAGTCTTTAGAAATTCGATCGCGATTTAATCCCGAAAAAATGACATTTTCACCAAGTTTATGCCGATTTTAAATTGGGGTCTAAAATTTTTTCAGGGAACCTTAAAAATACAAGCAGGGTTTTTTAAGAATTATGAAGAAATTTGGGATCATGACTCGTCCAAACCACAGCGGAACCGCGGCCGATCGAAGCGATCCGCCGCGGATCCGCGGCCGAGTTGACACTGAGTCAACCCAAATTTGCTCAGTTATTCTTCTTTGTTGATATTGGGTTTTCTGGGATATTTTGTTTCTGCTCAGGTTTTATGTGCACAGAGAATTATTCGGAGTAGATTCATATGTGATGCTTGATCAAAATTCTAAGAACTTTGTCTAACTGAATTATATCTGTGTTGTGTTTAATGTGTTCATAAACCTCCCCTAACTGCTAGTATGTCGGTTAGCAGGAGGTTGCACATTTTTGTAATGGTTACTTTATGTTTTTGGATATGAACTTGTTGGATTGTCGTGAATGGATAGCCAGGGATGTGAGACGAGTGTTTCTTTCATTCAAATGTAAGTTGTAATTTGTTGTAATATTCTTTTGCGGGGCACATCCGGGTTTATGTTGTAGCCACCGTTGTATTATTTCATTTATCGTTTTCTGCTCCTAGGATAGACCCAAGATGGGGTGCACAAACTACCGGGTACTTTGAAGTGTTTAGTGGCCTACTCACGTCGTTGAGGGAGACCGCTTCACAGTCCGGGTAAAGAAGTTCTTAACAGAACTTCAAGTGGTTCCATCCATTATGATCCAATACCTCTGTATTATGACAACAACGGGGCTATAGCTTTAGCGAAGGAACCCGGGTCCCATCAAAAGTCCAGACACATCTTGAGGCGGTAACACCTGATCAGGGAGTTCATAGATCGCCGGGAGATCGAGGTCCGGAGAGTTGCTACATAGGAGAAGACTGCAGATCCATTCACAAAGGCCTTACCTCAGACACAGTTCGAGAGGCTATTCGAGATGATATGTCTTCGATACGCCAGTACATGGCCCTAGTGCAAGTGGGAGATTGTTAATGTAAATGCCCTAGGGGCCATTATTGTATCATACTAGTTTGTATATTACTCAATGGAAGCTTGGGATATGTTAGTGATATGTATGCCCTAGAGGCCATTACTGTACATGCGATGTATATTGTAGTGGATGCTTGAACATATATATGGAGGACTTTCTTGCTCGACATGATAGTATGCTATATGGTTGCTCTTTATCATAACATGTACTCTGATAGTCTCTATGTTACATGTTGATAAAGCCCTTAGGATGAGTACTTTACTACCAGGACTATGATGCAGATCATACTAGTGGGGATAGTGTAGTCTCTAAGTACATCCTTCAAATGTTTCTAGTCGTAGGTGTATCGAGACAGGGCATCGATATACCAAAGTAGACAAGCATATGCTTCTTGACCCATGTAGATGGGCGATGGATGATCCCATATCCACTGATGTTTGACATCAGAGATAGTATACGGGTGCTCAGTGGAGACTGGGTACACTGGACGGACTCGCCGAGAACTCCCAGATGTTATTATACCTCACGTCAGATGGCAGTTCTCTGGTGACATTGGTACATGTTAGTCTGTAGATCCGAGATCGTCATAGAGTCTTGTGTGATTCCCACTGTGCTTTGATTTCCATCATACCACATCCAAGAGGGCGTGCAAAACAGTGGCTTTTGGGTACAGTCCCAAATCACACGGAGGCAATGAGCGATAGGAGGGGTTTCGTCTCTCCCGGTATAGGGAGTTGATGTTGCGCTGTGTTCGATTGGCTATAACTGGAAATCCCTGGACAGGGTTGCTGAGATTTACTGGTAAAAGTTATCAGTAGTTTCTCGAACTATTATGGACCTCATATCGACACGACTTATCGGTTACTGGGGTCTGACGTTAACCACCCCTAGACTAGATATGTGACATATCAGACGAAGAAACCGGACTGTACGGGAGTGTTACTGATTCGATTCGCAGGAGAATGTACATGCTTGCTTGTTGATCTTCTGATTGCTCAATACCAGGGTAGCTGTTACGTTTAGCTGACCGCTTGCAGCTTGTGGGTGTTTGATATGATCATCACCTACTGTCGGCGTATTAACGATTCTTTAGAGTCCTACACAGTGGTTTCCTGGCTCAGGCAAAATGGAGTAGGAGCACATATGTGATGTGTGCGGGACCGAGAATAATACGATATGAGATACCGTATTCTATTCTCGTGATATATGATATCGGGCGGGTATATGTGATATAGCCGGGTCATCGGATTAAGCGTTTTCGATTAATTGGTACATGTTATATTAGTCGGTTATATGCAATATAGTCGGATTGTCGGATCAAGTGTTGATTCGATAATTTAATTTATAATTATATATGTGATATATTACATTACGTTAACTAATATAAGCTCGCTTTATTGATTCATTTTCTCACCGGATAATACATTGATATATATGCGATATATGTTAATCGTATTATTTTTTTTTGTTGCAAAATATATTATATATGTGATATATAATATTGTAACAAGTTATGATTACAAATACAAAATGATTTGTGGAGATTAAACATGTTAGGGTTTGATTTGGGTTAGCTTTTTCTTGAAGCTTCTAGAAGCTTTATTTTGTTTTAAACATAGACATTTTGTTATGATATTTTGAGTAGATATTTTCTTAATCCAACCCAAACCCATTACCCTAGTTAATTCTCTACAAGGGTTAAGCCTTCATTCTTAACCCATGGTTGATTTGTAACCATCACAATTAATTCATTATTCATCACAAATAGATTTCTTCTTCTTCTTCCTCCTTGAAAAAGCTTTCTAGCTTTTTGACTTGTGATGATTTAAAGTGAGAAAATGAAAACAAAAGAGAGCAAAATTCCTACTTCATCATCCTCATCCATTCTAGACACTTAGATTAGGGTGTTCACTTCACTAATACTTGATTAGAGAAGTAAAAGCTTGATCTTGAGATTCTTCAAGGTAGATCATCTTCGAAAAGGAAGACTTCAAGCAAAAATGGATCATTCGACTTGTGGAGCCTCTCTTGAGTCCGGGAGATCATGGATCGCGGAAAAGGGACTACTACTCGGAGCTTATGAAGCGAAGGAATGGACTACAAAGGTTGTAATCCCTCTCTCTTAGATGTAAAGTTGTTTACATGAATGTTAAACCCAATTCTTTAGTTAAGATCTTGGTTAAGGTTTTTCTAGAACCCCAAAAATTTCAATATGGCATGTGTGATGCCTTCCTAAACCTTGCTAAGGTTCTATACTAACCCCACAGTGGTATCATAGCTAAGTTAGAGCTTTAGGCATTGTCTAGACGAAGTTAAAAGTCCGATCGAACCCCGAAACCCCGAAACAACCCCTTCTCTGGAAATTTTTCAAAAAGTTGAAATTTTTCATATTAAAAATTCTCAGAAAATCATGAAGAGAATTCTAAGAATTATTGTGAAGTACGAAGCCATAACTCCCTCAAGGGACCACGGAACCGCGGTCAAACCATGCGTTTGGCGGCGGTTTCGCGGCCAACTTTGGGAGTTAGGGGCTGATACTTCAGGGGTTTATTCTTGGGTACTTTTTCATGCTTCTGGGAATTTTTAATTCTACTCAAGTGTTGAGCTTTCTGGGAAATATTGGGAATTCGTTGATTCGATCGGAAAGTTTAACATCGTTTAGTTTTTCGGATAATTTAGAACGTGTTAAAAGGTTCGAAGGATATCAATAACTCACTTTTTCAACTTTCGGAAAACTTTCAAGTGTTGGATTTTTCCTGAGTTTAAAACTTTCGGGAAATCACGCAAGCGTATCTGTGGACCCTCTAGAAGCACGTAACCTTAAGTCGATTATGTGACCGTCAAAACCGCCACTGAACGCTATGGTTTGTAGTAGTTTAGCGTTGCCACATGTGAGGCGTTGGTTTGACCCTTCTACAGCTGGTTCATTGGGGCTGTGACATGTTCTGGGATTTTTGAACTCCACTCAAGTGTTGAGATATTTGGGAAATCTTGGGTGTTTGATTATTCGATCGGAAAGTTTAACATTGTCTATTTATCTGGAATGTGATACAATATGTGGAATTCATGTAGTTAGGCATGAAATGTGAAGTATGTGATATTTCGAATTTAAGATGTCTAAAGTGATTGTGGATTCCAAATGTTGTAGTTTTACACTTTCTTTTCTTTGACCGTAAGCATAGTATGTGGGGTATTGCCGGCTTCGTTGCTATACATCAATGACAATCGGGATACGCATACTTGCTTATGTTGATGATATGAGATATTATGTGTTGCTGTGATATGTTATATTGGATCGTCGTGTTCTGAATAGCCGGGGGTTTATATGAGATGAGGGTTTCTTTTTATTCATTCATGTAAAATTCATTGTATGTAATATTCTTTTATTAGGGCACTTCCGGGTTGAGGATGATGTCACCATTGTATATTATTTACTTTTCCGCCTTAGGATAGACCCAAGGCGGGGAGCGCAAGTAACCGGGTTCTAGGGTCCAGTGGGAGACCATCTCGAGGAGTTGAGACCGGGTCTCCTAACTCTAGAACTGGCAGGGTTACTTTCCGCTTTTGTAGGGGTCTAGGGATGTGGGTTTGGCTATTCATCACGACCGTAGAATCCGTGTTTTATACAGGCTCGCAATAAAACACGGACAACCTAGTATATCCAATATTTCATATATGTTCTTCTGCTACAATGTTCTGTGATGAGATCATATTACTGCCTGAGACGAATGTTTATATTATATATATGAGATATATGTTATATTGCTGATTTCTTTTCAAATATGATGCTTAGGAAGCATAAATAAATGGGACTTCATTAATGAGATTAATGAAAGAAAAAGAAACATAAAGATGTTGTAGAAACTTGTTTTAAAAACTAGTAGCTCTGGTTCTTGCTTTGTGCAGCGGTATTCCTTGTAAAATATACAACACCTTATTCGATAAGGAAAGAGCCGAGATCCCTTCACCGGGAGTGACCTCTTTAGCAAAACTGGCAGATGCTACAAACTCACGGTTTAGTTTTTGATTACTTCTATAGTTCTTTCTTTGCACAGTGGTATTTATGAAATATCCTGCACCTTATTCGATGAGGAAAGAGCCGAGATCCCTTCACCGGGAGTGACCTCTTTAGCGAAACTAGAAAAGCCTCAAAAGCACTCCATTTAAAATCACTCGATTCTACGACGATATCAAGTTCACTACGCAAAGGGTTTTCTTAAAACCTGTCGTAGCCCTCTGTCATTTCAGATAAGTACTACTTAGTATTCGTGCTACGTTTGTTGACCTTAGCCAAGGCGTAGTGTGCGGTAGCTAATTAATGCTTATCTGTATAAGCATATGATGCGATTGAGTTAGGGTAGTTGTGCGACTTTGTTGACCTTAGCCAAGGGTCGTGCGGGTGGGTTTAATTCAATCGGAAAATGACGGGTTGAACTTGGCTACCGCTTATGATTTGTTGAACTTAGCCAAGGTCATAAGTTGCTAGGGGCAAAATATTATTGGGAATTTCAAGTGTTGAAATTTGCAATGAGATTGCATACCTTCTATGAGATAGTTGGATCCCGATACCTACTGCGAGTAAGAGTTACTCCTGGGAGAGTTTTACACATTACAATTAGCCGATCAAGTAGGTGTCTAGAAAGGTGTCAACAGAGTTACGCCCATGGGAAAACGAGGTTTATTTTAATTAGGTCCGTGCGAAAGCACGGGGACCCTCCCCCAAAGTACCTGCACTAGCCTGGCTGAAAGATTGTCGAACTTGTAGCGTGTAATTAATCCCGGCTAGTATTTCCTTTTAGGGTTTGAAGGAAGATTTGACTAAAACAGTGGGAGCCATCCTGATTAGATAAAATAATAACCAAATCTAATCTTGCAAAAGTGCACGCAGAGTGTTTTCTTCTCTCTCTCTCTCTCCTGGTTGCGACTATGTCACGCCTTAATAAAGTTAAAAATACGGATGTATTGATCGAACCCGCTTGTTATACTGCGCTAGGGAACGTTGGTCCTGCTCCAACTTGTAAATGTTATAAGACCGAGCAGGAAATTGGGGATTACTAAAATTCCCGTACCACCCAAACAAAGAAAGTGCATGCTGATACATCTTCTTCGGGTGTGTTCATTATCGAGAACTGTTTCTCGGTATCCTTTACGTCCTTGGTATGAGATACCAGATCAGGATCCCGCAAATGTAATATGTTACTGTTGGTGATAGTGCCCTCAGAGTCAATTATTGGATCGCAGGTACGTGATTGCAATGATTGTGGAGGATCTATACCGGTAGGACAGTCTTACTCGAGATGATAGTATGCTATCTGGTTTGCCTTTATCAGTCGTGTACATGTTCAGGTGACTGATTACATGTTACACTTTGATAGAGCCCTTAGGATCTTGCTTTACTACCAACAGTATGATGGCGATCATATACGTGAGAGTTCGGTAGTTTATATGCATATCCTTAATTGTGGTCCCTAGTCGTGGGAGTTTCGAGAAAGGGCATCGATACTCCGGAGTAGACTAGTGTATACAGTAGAGACCCCGACGAGGGGCGGTGGCCGGTCTCACAAGCCACTGGTGTCAGTTGGATCACCTAAGATGTATATAGGTGCTCATTGGGTTATGAGTACACCGGACAGGACTCGCCGGGAACCTGCTAGTTGGTATTATACATATCGTCAGATAGCAGTTCCCTGGTGACATGTGTACAGGTTAGTTCATCGACCTGAGGTTGTCATTTGTCTCGTGTGAGTTCCCACTGTGCTTTGATTTCTACCCTACCACGGCTCAAAGGAGTCGTGCAAACAGGTAGTTTTTGGGTATAGTCCCGAGCCATATGGAGGCACGTGAGCGGATCGGCAGGGGATTCGTCTCTCCCGGTATTGGGGGCGAGGTCGTGCTGTGTCTAGGAGAGCCATTACACAAAGTTCATGGCCATGGCAGGAGATTTACTGGTAGGTACTCCAGTAGTATCTCAGGGTGTTATTGGGCTACACTCCGACACGACTTATACTGCTATTGGGGGTCTGACGTTACTAGCCCCCTAGGCAGATATGCGATACTCATAGACGAACGGACCAGACTGTATATACATTGTCACTGTTAGGCTTAGTACGGTTTCCGGATGAGTTCGCTCATCGGCCTCCCTTGAGGTCAGTCCATGGGCAGCCGTTACGCATTGCTAGTGCCACTGACGGTTTGTGGTTAAACCCACTGCCAGGGTACTGACGAGTCATTAGAGTCCCCCACAGACAGTTTCCCAAGTTCGGGCGAAACGTTGTAGAGGACGTATGGTTTTATGGCAGGGTTCGGAAAATGCACGTGCGTTTACGCACGTGTTATTTTTCGGGCAGATGATACTGGTCGGCTTTGGTTTAAGCCGAATCCGAGTATTGTATTGAGCGGATATAATATCTTTGTCTCAGTTGCATTTGTATTCGGTCGTAATACAAATGCGGGTATATTTATACAGTTACGGGGTTATCCTGAAAGTCGTTTCAGGATCACTTTTGGAAGTTGCCAGTTTCCAGTTTTCTATCAGCCGTCTTTTAACATTCGGTTAAAGACGGATTTATCTTTTCTTGAGATGAGGTGAGTCAGTGTTCTAAAAGTTTCTAGAAGTGATGACAAGGATGGTGACTAGGTTCATGAACCTTTAATTGCATTTATTATGTGATGACTAGGTTTAAGTGAGTCATGGTTTACATTAATGCATTTTGTTCTTGTTAAGATTTTTTCTTCATGATAAGCTTTATGTTATGGTAACCACTAGGTTCCTACACTCACCCCCCTCCTTTAAGTGGCCGGCCCCCATCTCCTCCTCTTTTTCTTGACATGAAAAAGATTATGGTTGTTAAAAAGAAAAGACTAAAGTTTTGGATGCATGGAAATTTCATAGTTCATATCTCATTCCATTTCATTTCTATCGGCAACTTCATTAACCGATCGTCCACGGATTTGGACGAAGTGAGACAAAGTCATCTACTCATTCTCTACATCATTCTTGGTCGTCTCTTTTAGCAAACTTGACGACTGAGTTGCCTCAAGTCAGAGGCGGGAGCCCGTTTAAAGAATCAGTGACGTGGTGCCACCTGGACGAGCAGATTGGAGATCGACGAGATCGGAGCAGCCGCAACGGTGTGTGGGATGATGGTTAAAGAACGTAGGACTCGGATCGTTCGGTATAACCTTTCTACACTCTTTACAGTTTGTTAGTTTAGCAATAATGGCAGATCCGGGTTAAAGTACACGATAGCGCCAGTTAAAAGTTTTTGTTCCGCATTTGGCGTCTGTAGACGGCCGGGGCGCTACCGTAGACTGACAGTGGTATCAGAGCCTCACCATTTTGCTATACTAACTTGTGCTAACGCGTTTAAAACATCGATCGAACCGGATATCGAAAAACAAATTTTTCAATTTCACAGTTTCTGTAGATTTTAAATGATGTCCTAAAATTATTCTACATATCTCAGAAAACTGTGCAGGGTTTTTTTAGAACACCGTCCAAATTTGGGTTCATGATTCGACAAGACTGCCGCGGAAACGCGGCCAAACTCATGGTTTGGCCGCGGATCCGCGGCCATTCTGTGTCATCATGTCCCCAAATTTGCTCAGTGGGTTCTTCTCTGGAATTTGTGGTTTTTGGTATATATCTTTTGGGCCCAGGTTTTTTTACTGTTCACCAGTTGTTCGTGGGGCCCACTTAGTGATATTTGGTCGATCGAAATTTAAACATGTTAGTTTACAGTGCTTACATTATATCTCCGACCGGGAATGTCATTTGATCGGTAAACCGCGTCTGATTGCTATAGTTCTTTTAGACGGGTTTGCGAACGTGACATTCGCGTTGATGTTCTGTGTTGTGCTGTGATATTGCGGATTTGTCGTGGTGGATAGCAGTGTGCAATGATAGTGCAGTTTGGATTTATTTGTACATTTGATATTGCGGGTCGAGCGTCCAACATGTGGACTGTCGTCACTGCCTGTTGTATAATATTCTTTTGGGGCACGACCAGGTTGCGGTCGATGTACCTGTTGTACTATTTTTCATTACTGTACTAGGTTTTGCCCCACGACGGAGTGCACGGATAGCCGGGTTCTGGAGGGCAACGGGTCTGCATCTCATGGCTTTGAGAGGCAGAAGGGCCCCACTCTAGAATTGGCTGACTATTCGCCGCACTCGTAAGGGGTACAGGTTGACCTAAGAAGGGGTGCTCAAGCTACCGGATTCCGTGAAGTGAAGGGTGGTCCATTCACTTTGCTGTAGGGGGCTGCCTCGCTTCAGGTTTTGGCGGGTAACTTGCCGCACCCGTAGGGGTCTAGGTTTCATTGCACAGGCTATCCACACGACAGGGGAACGTCGGGTTTCAGCAGCGGCTCTGTGAAACCCGGGGATCCCAGATTATCTGTATTGTTCTGTGATGCTTATTACTTTTCTGTAATGTTGCATATTATCACGCCTGGAGCGATTATTGTATATTGGTTTATATACTATTAGATGTTGTATATGTTTTACCCCCGCGCTAGTCCAGTCCCCACTCTGTCGTTAGTTAAGTAACCTAACGGGTGATGACGGGACCCAGTGACGAATGCGGATGGCATATACGTACATTTTATTTTCGTTCTTTTCTGGTGTGATTATTGACGGGACTGCGTTGATTCTGATCAATGCAAAGTAAAGCAAACCTGTTTACAGTTGTTGGAACAAATTTAAAAGGTGTTATTGCAAAGACGTTTCCTTTTGTTTTGCATAGCGGTATTCAGTGAAATATCCTGCACCTCATTCGACGGGGCAAGGGCCGATATCCCTTCACCGGGACTGACCCCTTGGGCAGAAGTTTGCATCAGGGTAATAACTTCACTATAGTCGATTATGAGTTGCTTTGCATTGCAGTATTCAGTGGAATATCCTGCACCTCATTCCACGAGGAAAGAGCCGAGATCCCTTTACCGGGAGTGACCTCTTTAGAAAAAGGTTTTCGCCACTATATTTAAAAAAAAAAGCTATCAGGTTCCTTCAGCGATATCAAGTTCACTACGTTAAAGGTTTTTCGCCAAAAACCAGCCGTAGCCCTCCGTCACTTCTTTTGGGTATTCAGTAGTATTCAAGCTATGCATTTTAGCCAAAGTTAAGGCATAGTGTTTGGTAGCTGCTGGGTATTCATTTGTTGCATAGATAGATGAGTTGGTTTGGGATAGTCGTTCTGCCGATTGGCCAAAGTCAGGGGCATGTGCGGGTGGGTTCAAATTGACAAGATAGTGACGGGTAGAACTTGGCATGTGACTTATGACATTTTGACCAAAGCCAAGGTTATAAGAGAATGGGGCAAAAATCATATCGGGAGTTTCTAAAGAAACTGAAACTTGCCAAGTATGCGCATACCTTCTGGAGTATGAGTAACGTGGATGCATTCCATCACGTTATCATGCGATGAGAGTTGGATCCCGATTCCCACTGATGAGTTGGTTTACTCTTCGGGCGATCCCGATTAATTCTTCTTTCAGGTTTGGAGGAGAATTTGACAGGACAGTGGGAGGTTTCCGGATTAGATAAGGTGAGAACCATTCTGATCTAGGTTAGAGTGCACGCAGAGTGTTTTCTTTTCTCTCTCTCTTTGGCAGCGACCTTTGACCGACCCTAGACTATGACTCAGTGACCAAGTTGACCGAACCTTCTTAAAATACTGGCTTTTGGATTGTCTGAGTTGCATAAGTCATTGCCATTCCTTCTTTTACCCTTTGTATTTCTCAGAACACCCGTTTTACTACGGATATCCACTTCCATTGGATAGATCCATCGTATGGTTATATACAAACTCGGAGGGACTTCTTCGAGGATGGATCCAGGTTCAGGAGAAATAGAATTGGTTTATTCAGTTGTCTTTTATTATCACCTTCTCTCAGGTTGCGAGGGCTCCTTGGTTTAGGAGAGTACACCTATTACGCTTATTGGATAGTCTTATTCCAAACCATAGGCAGGTGCCGAAAGGTAGGGAATGAAGAAAACCAATTAGCCTAAGTAGGGTGTGCAGAAGGTAATATGTAAAGACAAAATAAAGGGATTGGAAAGAGGGCAAAGTAAATTGCGACTGATTTCATTCAGGACCAAAACCGCGTACTTCATCGCCACTCCTATTTCACCTTTAAAGGAATAAGGTATTATTCAGTTGTCTTTTATCATCACCTTCTCTCAAGATACGAGTACTCCTTGGTTTAGGAGGGTACACCTATTATGCTTATTGGATAGTCTTCTTCCAAACCATAGGCTGGTGCCGAAGGGTAGGGAAGGAAGAAAACCATTTAGCCTAACGATGGTGTACAGAAGGTAATGACTAAAGACAAATAAAGGGATTTGGAGAGATGGCAATTAAATATACGGTTAAAGTCATGAATTGGATTATGGAAGAGGCATTACTATGAATACCAGGATACCCCTACGAAACATTTTCATGTTTCAGTGCATTGTTAAAAGAAGACTGTTTTCCCGATTAGATACTTACTCCAAGGGTATGTATTTACCAGGTTTCATTATCATATCTGTATGGTTTTACAGATGATGAGTGGGAGTAAGATATTGGGAATTAGGTGACCATCCTCATTATATCGGAATTCGTTGTAATTGGTGATATTTGAGAAAATCGCCTGGGTACAGTTTTCCACCTACGACGCACAGGATTTGAGTTATTCAACTCAGAGGACTTATACAGAGTATTGTATGTTGTCCAGTGTCCATCAGGACAAAGGGGTAGGTCCTCGTACTATGTTCTGTTTACTTATAACTTCTCTAGTATTTAGACAAGTGTTTCGTAGAAATACAAGGTCTAAGTTTTGAGAAGTTGTGGGTATAAGAATAAAGTAGACAACCAGGTGTCACAAGTATCGGGATTCTTCAAAGAGATCGAAGATGTAGATTCTTGTGATTGGTATTCAGATAATAGTGATGGTTTTGAGAAACGTGTTTTCTCTTTCAGGTTGCTCATAATTGGATGGATTCCTAAGTTGAGTAATGCTGATTAGCCTCTTTTCCATTAAGTTGATATGCACTGGAGACAGCTGCATGATTTGAATATGGATCCAATTAAATAAGTGTCAAAGTTTCTATATTGGATATAGAATTGTTCGTACCTTAAAAGATGTTAAGGTACGGGGAGTTGTCCAGCTTATGCTTAAAACCAGACTCTGGATAACTCAGGGCACGTTTCTGTAATGGATGTTTGTGGGTTGACCCTGGCTATGACGAGGGTTGATATTCTACCATTTGGAAGATCAATAGTGATATTGTTCTTGACTCGCCATAGTTTTAGTAAAATGGATTTTTTCAGAAAACAGTAGTGGGAGTATGGTAGAACTGGAAGTGATTCCAGAACCGCGAACGATTACGGAAAATTTAATAGGACCTATATATTCAATCAGGTTTGACATTCCAATAGCCACTCCGCAGATATGGTGGGTAACCTCAGACACCCGAGAGGTACTCTGGTAGCCTCAAGGACGGTGACAGGGAGGTTCTTATCTACCCAGACTTGACACTACTGTTGTTTCAGGCTATGAGACCCGGTAGGAGGTTTGTCGTAGTCAGTGGGAGCAGCAGAAGTCAAGTGGGCAAGTAGCTTATGTCTATTTATAGACTTGAGCAGTTATAGCGGAGATAGATCATCTAATTTTGATGTGACAGTCATGGGTTTGACTTCAATCAGGATAGGGGATGGATCTGTTAAGAAGGTAGTAGGGTGTGATTACATGGTATTTGGATGACATACACAGAGTAGGAAGTAAAATTCCTATACTACGATCGGTTGTACTGTGGTCGTCACACAGTTGTTTCTCCAGACAGGATGTGGATATAATATTTGACATTCTGGTTTCTAGATCTATGGTTTTAGATCTGGATTTGGGTAGTTTCCCAATGTGGGTACTTTGACAGTATTCTAGTGGTTTTTAGAATAGATGACTCCTAGAATGGTGGTGTACCTGCAGGTGATGGAGTCACCCTCTCTAAAGGTGTCTTATAGACTAAAGGGGAGAGGGATGGGCATGATTGGCAGATCACCTGCTTAGGCAATTGAGTCAATCATGAGATGTCAAGTACCACACCAGATGTTGTTTTTTCACTAGATGCAATAAGTTTGTATTAATCCAATCCTGGAGAAACATAAGGAAGCAGTTTTAGAACATAAGTACATGTTCTACGGATTTGATGACGGCAGCCTCTTTCGGGAGACGGTTATCATTCCAGACTTCAAAGGTGACATAGATGACAGAGTGATTGTCAGAATTACAGTTTTCCCTCTGAAGAGGGACAGTATTATGGACAGGTGGTCCAAGAGGATACTGTGGGAGGCATGGTGCCGGATACTGATTAGGTTCAGTGATCGATACAGTCTAAGAAGTTTGGATTTGGAGTTCATTTATGAACTAGGTCCCATCAGATATCCATACATATTCTAAGACAGGTATTACTCAGTTCGGGAGATGGCTTTCTCCGCGAACTTGAGATTAAGAGAGATATAGAAAGAAACATCTAGGCGGATCCACTCACTGAGGCTATTTCTCGAACACAATAGTTTTACAAACGGGCTTTGTGAAACTGATTAGTAGAGGAGTTGGTTGTTCGGTTTCACGCGGGCTGTGAGTAGTCAACATCGCAATAATTAGCCTTAAGTGCAAGTGGGAGATTGTTGGTGATAGTGCCCTCAGAGTCAATTATTGGATCGCAGGTACGTGATTGCAATGATTGCGGAGGATCTATACCGGTAGGACAGTCTTACTCGAGATGATAGTATGCTATCTGGTTTGCCTTTATCAGTCGTGTACATGTTCAGGTGACTGATTACATGTTACACTTTGATAGAGCCCTTAGGATCTTGCTTTACTACCAACAGTATGATGGCGATCATATACGTGAGAGTTGGGTAGTTTATATGCATATCCTTAATTGTGGTCCCTAGTCGTGGGAGTTTCGAGACAGGGCATCGATACTCCGGAGTAGACTAGTGTATACAGTCGAGACCCCGACGAGGGGCGGTGGCCGGTCTCACAAGCCACTGGTGTCAGTTGGATCACCTAAGATGTATACAGGTGCTCATTGGGTTATGAGTACACCGGACAGGACTCGCCGGGAACCTGCTAGTTGGTATTATACATATCGTCAGATAGCAGTTCCCTGGTGACATGTGTACAGGTTAGTTCATCGACCTGAGGTAGTCATTTTTCTCGTGTGAGTTCCCACTGTGCTTTGATTTCTACCCTACCACGGCTCAAAGGAGTCGTGCAAACAGGTAGTTTTGGGGTACAGTCCCGAGGCATATGGAGGCACGTGAGCGGATCGGCAGGGGATTCGTCTCTCCCGGTATTGGGGGCGAGGTCGTGCTGTGTCTAGGAGAGCCATTACACAAAGTCCATGGCCATGGCAGGAGATTTACTGGTAGGTACTCCAGTAGTATCTCAGGGTGTTATTGGGCTACACTCCGACACGACTTATACTGCTATTGGGGGTCTGACGTTACTAGCCCCCTAGGCAGATATGCGATACTCATAGACGAACGGACCGGACTGTATATACATTGTCACTGTTAGGCTCAGTAGGGTTTCCGGATGAGTTCGCTCATCGGCCTCCCTTGAGGTCAGTCCATGGGCAGCCGTTACGCATTGCTAGTGCCACTGACGGTTTGTAGTTAAACCCACTGCCAGGGTACTGATGAGTCAATAGAGTCCCCCACAGACAGTTTCCCAAGTTCGGGCGAAACGTTGTAGAGGCCGTATGGTTTTATGGCAGGGTTCGAAAAATGCACGTGCGTTTACGCACGTGTTATTTTTCGGGCAGATGATACTGGTCGGCTTTAGTTTAAGCCGAATCCGAGTATTGTATTGAGTGGATATAATATCTTTGTCTCAGTTGCATTTGTATTCGGTCGTAATACAAATGCGGGTATATTTATACAGTTACGGGGTTATCCTGAAAGTCGTTTCAGGATCACTTTTGGAAGTTGCCAGTTTCCAGTTTTCTATCAGCCGTGTTTTAACATTCGGTTAAAGACGGATTTTTCTTTTCTTGAGATGAAGTGAGTCAGTGTTCTAGAAGTTTCTAGAAGTGATGACAAGGATGTTGACTAGGTTCATGAACCTTTAATTGCATTTATTATGTGATGACTAGGTTTAAGTGAGTCATGGTTCACATTAATGCATTTTGTTCTTGTTAAGATTTTTTCTTCATGATAAGCTTTATGTTATGGTCACCACTTGGTTCCTACACTCACCCCCCTCCTTTAAGTGGCCGGCGCCCATCTCCTCCTCTTCTTCTTGACTTGAAAAAGATTATGGTTGTTAAAAAGAAAAGGCTAAAGTTTTGGATGCATGGAAATTTCATAGTTCATATCTCGTTCCATTTCATTTCCATCGGCAACTTCATTAACCGATCGTCCACGGATTTGGACGAAGTGAGACAAAGTCATCTACTCATTCTCTACATCATTCTTGGTCGTCTCTTTTAGCAAACTTGACGACCGAGTTTCCTCAAGTCAGAGGCGGGAGCCTGTTTAAAGAATCAGTGACGTGGTGCCACCTGGACGAGCAGATTGGAGATCGACGAGATCGGAGCAGCCGCAACGGAGCGTGGGATGATGGTTAAAGAACGAAGGACTCGAATCGTTCGGTATAACCTTTCTACACTCTTTACAGTTTGTTAGTTTAGCAATAATGGCAGATCCGGGTTAAAGTACACAATAGCGCCAGTTAAAAGTTTTTGTTCCGCATTTGGCGTCTGTAGACGGCCGGGGCGCTACCATAGACTGACAGTTACATGGGCTACAGATAGGTAGAGAACTGAGAATGGGTGATAAGTTTTAAGAGTTGGAAACGGTGCAATTGTTGCAAGCCAAGTCTGTTGGCAGATACCACCCTGTATTAACAAATACATTGATTCTGAACGAATGTTATTAGAAACCGAACCTGATATACAATATCATATCAGTATCTTTATTTAATAAAGAAAGATATAATTTTGTATTTTTGGATAATGTTTTGAACATTTCCTATATCAAGAGTTGATCAGTTCAAGCACGTTATCTAAAAGTATAGACGTTCTAAATCAAACCACAGTTCTTAACGTACAGAACACACACAAGAAGAAGAGTTCAGAAATGAACGAATCCTTCTTGAGGTTTTGTAGACTAGGTCATATCAATGTGACCCGACTAGCTAAGTTACATTTAGATGCATATTTAAATTAGTTTGAATTTAAATCTTATGAAACTTAACAGTCATGTCACAAAGATAAGATGACCATAGCTCTGTTTATTGGAAACAGAAAAATAGTTAATAAACTCTTGGGATTGATACATGATGATGTATGAGGTCCCCTGTCTACACATTCCAGGACTGGTTCTTTGTACTTCAGAAGTAGAGAACCAAAACGGGTATAAGTATTATGTCCTTTGATAAGATCAAGGAGAAGAATACCTGAGCACGGAATTCCTGGACTATTCTAAAGGAGAATGAGATTCTCTCTCAGCATTAAGTATATCTTGAGAAGATTACTTGGTGTACATGGAAAGGTTGAGACTTTCAAAGCTATGCTTAAGTCCATCCAGATCCTACATGCAATTGCTACATACCATGACTACGATATCTGGCGGTTGGGTGTCATGACTGCTTTTCTAAATAGTGATTTAGAAGAGAGCATCTATAAGTACACTGCCAGAGGGCTTCGTAGACAGTAGCAGCAGCGGAAACGTATGCAAGTTGCTTTATGGGATAAAGCAGGCATCGCGGAGTTGGAACATCTGTTTTGATGTGGTAGTCAAAGAGTTTGACTTCATCAAAATGGTAGATGAACCTAGTATATACAAAAATGTAGTAAGGAGTATGGTGGTGATCCTCGTATTGTACATAGATGACATACTCATGACAGGGAAGGAGTTTCCTATGCTACGTTTGGTTAATCTCCTCTTATCACAAGGATTCTCTATACAGGATCAAGCTGATACCTTATAAATCCTGGTTTTGGATCTATGAGATAGATCTAATTGGATGTTAGGATTCTCACTAGATGTAATGAGATGGTATCAATCGATCCTGGGGAGAATCACTGGAAAGCTTCCAGGGTGGTAAGGTCGACTGAATGTCAGTCATAGGCATTGACTTTACCCTCAGTGGAGGGACGGTATGTTGGATGAGTTCCAAATTAGAAACCGTGATATACTAGACGATTAAAGGCTAGATACATCGTTACCAAGGATGCTACCAAAGAGGCAGTCTGGATATATATAAGTTCATGAGATGAATTTTGTTCCTACCATTGTGTGACAATGGAGTTGTGGCTTATGCCTAGGAACCCCCGTCCCATTAGAAATCCAGACATATTCTTAGGCAGTATCACCTGATCATGGAGATGGTTAATCTCCAGGGAGATCTAGGTTAGGAGAGTAGACATAGAGGACAACAACGCGAATCCACTCACAAAGGCCTATTCCCCAGTAGAATCTTTTATGGGATGGTTGAGTATGAGATACTTCAACCATAGCTGATTGTTGGGTATGAGATACTACAACAGATGGTCCTAGTGCAAGTGGGAGATTGTTAGTGATATGTATGGCCTAGAGGCCATTACTGTACATGCGATGTATATTGTAGTGGATGCTTGGACATATATATGGAGGACTTTCTTGCTCGACATGATAGTATGCTATCTGGTTGCTCTTTATCTTAACATGTACTCTGATAGTCTCTTTGTTACATGTTGATAAAGCCCTTAGGATGAGTACTTGACTACCAGGACTATGATGCAGATCATACTAGTGGGGACGGTGTAGTCGCTAAGTACATCCTTCAAATGTTCCTAGTCGCAGGTGTATCGAGACAGGGCATCGATATACCAGAGTAGACTAGCGTACGCTTCTTGACCCATGTAGATGGGCGATGGATGATCCCATATCCATTGATGTTTTATATCAGAGATAGTATACGGGTGCTCAGTGGAGACTGGGTACACTGGACGGACTCGCCGAGAACTCCCAGATGGTATGATACCTCACGTCAGATTGCAGTTCTCTAGTGACACTGGTACATGTTAGTCTGTAGACCCGAGATCGTCAGAGAGTCTTGTGTGATTCCCACTGTGCTTTGATTTCCATCATACCACGTCCAAGAGGGCGTGCAAAATGGTGTCTTTTGGGTAAAGTCCCGAATCACATGGAGGCAATGAGCGATAGGAGGGGTTTCGTCTCTCCCGGTATAGGGAGTTGATGTTGCGTTGTGTTCGATTGGCTATAACTGGAAATCCCTGGACAAGGTTGCTGAGATTTACTGCTAAGTGTTATCAGTAGTTTCTCGAACTGTTATGGACCTCATATCGACACGACTTATCGGTTACCGGGATCTGATGTTAACCACCCCTAGACTAGATATGCGACATATCAGACGAAGAGACCGGACTGTACGGGAGTGTTACTGATTCGATTCGCAGGAGAATGTACAGGCTTGCTTGTTGATCTTTTGATTGATAAAAACCTGGGTAGCTGTTACGTTTATCTGACCGCTTGCAGCTTGTGGGTGTTTGATATGATCATCACCTACTGCCGGCGTATTGATGATTCTTTATAGCCCTACACAGAGTTTTCCTGGCTCAGGAAAAATGGAGTAGGAGCACATATGTGATGTGTGCGGGACCGAGAATAATACGATATGAGATACCATATTCTATTCTCGCAATATATGATATCGGCCGGGTATATATGAAATAGCCGGGTCATCGGATCAAGGGTTGATTCGATGAATTGGTACATGTTATATTAGTCGGTTATATGCAATATAGCCGGATTGTCGGATCAAGTGTTGATTCGATAATTTAATGTATAATTATATATGTGATATATTATATTACGTTAACTAATATAAGCTCACTTTATTGATTCATTTTCTCACCGGATAATACATTGATATATATGCGATATATGTTAATCGTATTATTTTCTTTTGTTGCAAAATATATTATATATGTGATATATAATATTGTAACAAGTTATGATTACAAATACAATATGATTTGTGGAGATTAAACATGTTAGGGTTTGATTTGGGTTAGTTTTTCTTGAAGCTTCTAGAAGCTTTATTTTGTTTTAAGCTTAGATATTTTGTTATGATATTTTGAGTAGATATTTTCTTAACCCAACCTAAACCCTTTACCCTAGTTAATTCTCTACAAGGGTTAAGCCTTCATTCTTAACCCATGGTTGATTTGTAACCATCACAATTAATTCATTATTCATCACAAATAGATTTCTTCTTCTTCTTCCTCCTTGAAAAAGCTTTCTAGCTTTTTGACTTGTGATGATTTAAATTGAGAAAATGAAAACAAAAGAGAGCAAAATTCCTACTTCATCATCCTCGTCTATTCTAGCCACTTAGATTAGGATGTTTACTTCACTAATACTTGATTAGAGAAGTGAAAGCTTGATCTTGAGATTCTTCAAGGTAGATCATCTTCGAAAAGGAAGACTTCAAGCAAGAATGGATCATTCGGCTTGTGGAGCCTCTCTTGAGTCCGGGAGATCATGGATCGCGGCAAAGGGACTACTACTCGGAGCTTATGAAGCGAAGAAACGGACTACAAAGGTTGTAATCCCTCTCTCTTAGATGTAAAGTTGTTTACATAAATGTTAAACATAATTCTCTAGTTAAGATCTTGGTTGGGGTTTGTTTAGCATCCCAAAAATTTCAATATGGCATGTGTGATGCCCTCCTAAACCTTGCTAAGGTGCTATACTAACCCTACAGGATATTCACAGTTGTTTTAACAGTCTTGCTCAACATAGTAGTATACTACTTGGTTTATATTTATCTTAATATGTGTATATGTTTCTTTTAGCATATCGCGAATACATATTGATAGAGCCCATAGGATCTTGCTTGACTACCAGCATTGTGATGGCAGTCACACTAGTGGGGGCTGGATAGTCTACAAGCACATCCTTTTTCAGGTCCCTAGTCATAGGATTATCGAGACAGGGCATCGATACTCTAGAGTAGACTAGTGTATACGCTTCTCATCCCAGCAGGGGAAATGGTCTATCCCACAGCCATCGTTGGGTTACGGGTACACCGGACAGGACTCGTAGGGAACTGTTGGTTGGTATTATACCCGTCGTTAGTTAGCAGTTCCCAGGTGACATGAGTACAGCATATTCCGTAGACTTGACACTGCTGCTTCGCCTCGAGTGTGTTCCCACGGTTCTTAGATTGTTACCCTACCACGGCTCGACTGAGTCGTGCAAACAGGTAGCAGTTGGGTGCAGTCCCGAAGCACTTGGAGGCAGTGGCGGTTAGATAGGATTCGTCTCTCCCGGTATTGGGGGTTGATATAGCGCTGTGTTTGGAAAGCCATTACGCAAGGTCCCTGGCCAGGGCAAGCGAGATTTACTGGTAGAATTTTCAGTAGCTTCTCAAGGTGTAATGGGCTTCACTCCAACACGACTTATACCGTTTTTATGATGCTGACGCTTGCCACCCCCTTAGGCCCGATATGCAATAGTCTTAGACGAACAGCCCAGACTGTACGGAGATTGTCACATCAGGCTCAGTAGGAGTTCAGATGGGTATCCTCATCGGCCTTCCTATCGACATCTACCTGGGGACCGTTACGTACAGCTAGTACCGCTTGCGGCCTGTGGTTAAACCCACTGCCAGCGTAGTGTCAAGTCTTTAGAGTCCCACACAGAGAGTTTTCCTGCTTCAGGAGAAACGATATAGAGGTCGTATGGTTTTACGACAGAGTTCGGACATATACGTATACTTGTGCAGGTATGATGTTCGGACAGATTTTACTAGCGGGCTTTGGTTTAAGCCAGATTCTAGTATTGGATTATTGGATTTATGTAGTCTCAGTATATCCGTGTTTTTCGTAAATACGGATGGGAGGGGCATTCTCGTAATTACTCGAGAAGCTTCTAGAAGAAAGGTGACTCATTTAGTTTTAATTCATTTATGAATTAAACTAAATGAGGTGGAGAGGTGATGTGTTATTTGCATTAAATGTTTTAATGACTAATGAGATGATTCATCCAAATTTAGTTAATGAAGCATGGTTGTTATTGTTGTATATTATTATTTGGATAATTATCATACTTCATATATTCACAAATGAGTAATAATTCATTTCATTCTTACATACACACTCTCTCTCCTCAAGCTCTCATCTTCTTCAACCTAACCCTAATCCTCTCATGTGTTGAGATCCTAAGGGTTAGAAAGACTAATAGATCCTTAATCCATCTCTATATCTTCTAGGTCACTTGGATTAGCAATCCTAGCCACTTAGTTACCTCAAGTTAGAGGTTAAAGCTTGAAAAAGGAACTCTCGGGTGGATCTTCTATTACATCGAGGTGGCCGACGCGAAGTTGAACTACAAGAACAAGAAGGACTAGTATCTTGAGGTATAATCATCTATCATAGTAGTTAATCACTTCTAGATAGTTGTTAGTTAGGGTTTAGAAAAGATCCGTTTGATAGTCGATGTTACTTTGAACAAAATGATTATTTTACCTATTCCGCCTCGCCGCATCTTGTGGGGTGTGTAACGTTGACTTACACATCCACCCGACTTCCTCCGTAGATATACATCTACTCACTTTGATCCTCTCTTGCCGAAGTCGAAGACGCCACGCATCTCCCTCGTCGTCCCAAAGTCCACGCGAATGTACTTACATATCACAACACATCGTACCGCATCAAAATCCGATTCAAGAACTGACACGACACGCGAAGTACTCATAGGTTAGAACCTATATCCTACGCATGGAAAAACAATCATAAAACCCTCGTTGTTGATTTTTAAATGTCCAACGACCAAAAACAAATTCAAATACCAAAAACAAAATTTTAGAAATGGAAAAAACATTGAAGTTCCCCTCTGAATGGCGGCCAAGACATGGACGTCTTGCCTGAGATTCGGGGCAGATGCTATTTGGTGCTATCCGTCCACCTCTCCGAAGATGCCAAGTTGATTTATGGAACCATGTATCGAAGGTTTAAACGGATGCGGCCGATGTAGCAGACTTCGTCAGATTCCCCCTCACTTGAGGGGTTTTTGATTGTGGGGATGCTCTTCCCTGCAGGCGCAAGCTCCTGCAGTTAATTACGCTACCGCGTCGCGGTAACAACTTTCTCCTTCTCCAGATGGTCACTTCATGTCGTGGGTGTTTGTTTTGTGTTCGGTTGCCCGTGGATTGTATATGGAGACTAATTTGTGTTGTCGCCCGTAGGACGTGGATTAGTCCAAATCCGTATTTTCTTAGATTTGGGTTTGTGGTTTTGGTTTAAGGATACGTTAGTCTCATTTTTGGACTAAGATCAACTTAAACGTTTGTTAAGGACATGTAAGTCTAATTTCCAGACTAAGATCAACTAAACAGGATCATTTAGATCCAACAAAAGAGCATTTGGGCTCTATTGTTTAGTTTAGAGACGTTGCGGTCGATTACCAGTTTAAGGACATGGTGGTCCAATACCAATTTAAGGACATAGTGGTCCAATACCAGTTTAAGGACATAATGGTCCGTAAAATGTATGGCTGTCGGGACCCATCACCTCTCTGAAGACGTTGAAGGATTACAGCGAAAAATATCAGAGGAGTTCAGAGATGTACCCTTAAACTAATGAGTTGGTTGAAAGAGCAGATGTGCTCAGTTCAAGATGATTTGAGGACTTATGGCCAGTTTGGGCTAAGTCCAATTATGTTTGAAATATTGGCCCTTTGGGCCATTAGACATTTGTCTGGGTTCAACCCCTCATCATTCAGCAGTGCTAAACAGAGGTTTGGGGGCTCTGACAACTTTTTGTCTTTGATTTCCTCAATTTTGAGATTCATTTGGAGGAGGGACTTTTGCCTCTGGAAAATTAGCCAATTTGGCTAAAAGTAGTATTAAACACTAAAGAACAACAGTGTTAAACACTGGAGGTAGAACTCTCAAATTAGTTTTAAACACTAAAAGAAAATCAGCGTTAAACACTGGCAATATAATCTTCAATTTAGTGTTAAACACTAGAAACAATCAGTGTTAAACACTGGAAATATAATCCCCAAATTAGTGTTAAACACTAAAGAAAGTGCGATCACGTGTGGACACGTGAGAGCGCCCAAAGGTGGGACCAAATCCCTTTTCTTCGTTCTGCAATTAAGTGTTAAACACTTTTTATTTTTAGCTATCACGTGTGGGCACGTGACAGGCACTCATGCGTTGATTTGTTAAGGCATTTATTAGGGGTCACGTGGTAACACGTGAGGGCGCCCAAAGGTGGGGCCAGATCTCCTCGCTTTGTTTTGAAAATTGTAAGTCGATGTACTTCACCCCAGTACTTGTGGGGAGGCGGAATTTTCAAAAACTATCAAGTTTAAACAACGAACATCGACTAACCGCTTGAATCGAAGCTAAACTATAAATAACCGTATCTTATGAGTTTCTTTTAAATTAGTGATTAGGGATTATACCTAATGAAACCGGTCCTTCTTCTTTACGTCCTCCTTTGTTCTCCTCGACCTTCTCTAGGTAGTAGACGATCCACCCGAGAGCGAAACTCCAAGCTAAACCTCTCACTTGAGGTAACTAATCAACTTTGATTGCTAATCAAAGATGAAAGGATGATGTAGAGTGTAGGTTATGGATTGTTTAGTCTAACTAATCCTTTGATCTCAACACATGAGGATTAAGGATTAGGGTTTGAAGATGAGAGCTTGAGGAGAGAGAATGTGAGATGAGATAATGAGAGAAGAGAGAGAGTGTATCATAATATTATGAAGCATTCTTATTTTAGAATAATCAATAAAGGAAATGAATAAGCATGCTTCATAAAATATCTTGTGATGATTCATTAGCATGAGTCATTAAGCAATAAATGTGCATTAATGAAGTGAATGAATCACCACCATGACTCACTCTCTTATCCAAAAGAAACCTCCTTAGTCACATCTTCTAGAAGCTTCTCGAGTAATTACGAGAACGCCCCTCCGATCCGTAAAAAATACGGAAAAACTTTAGACTGTATAAATCCAATAACCGAATACCAGTAACTGGCTTAAACCAAAGCCGACTGGTAAAAACTGTCCGAAAGTCGTACGCGCGTAAACGCACGTATGCGTCCGAACCCTTTGTCGCAAAACCATGCAACCTCTATATCGTTTCGCCTGGAGTAGGAAACTCTCTGTGTGGGACTCTAGAGACTCGACTACTACGCTGGCAGTGGGTTTAACCACAGACCGCAAGCGGCACTAGCTGTATGTAACGGTCCCCAGGTAGTTGTCGATAAGAAGGCCGATGAGTAAACCCATCCGAACTCCTACTGAGTCTGATGTGACAATCTCCATACAGTCCGGTCCGTTCGTCCAAGACAATCGCATATCGGGCCTAGGGGGGCGGCAAGCGTCAGTCCCCTAATAGCGGTATAAGTCGTGTCGGAGTGAAGCCCATTACACCTTGAGAAACTACTGGAACCTACCAGCAAATCTCGCTTGCCCTGGCCAGGGACTTTGCGTAATGGCTCTCTGACACAGCACGATATCTACTCCTAATACCGGGAGGGACGAATCCTGTCTAACCGCCACTGCCTCCAAGTGCTCGGGACTGTACCCAACTGCTACCTGTTTGCACGACTCCTTTGAGCCGTGGTAGGGTAGCAATCTAAGAACAGTGGGACACACTCGAGGCGAAGTAGCAGTGTCAAGTCTGCGGACTACGCTGTACTCATGTCACCTGGGAACTGTTCACTGACGACTGGTATCAAACCAACCAACAGTTCCCTGTGAGTCCTGTCCGGTGTACCCGTAACCTAACGAGCACCTGTATACTATCTCCAGTACGACGTACTGACGGCTGTGGGACAGACCATCTCCCCAACTGGGATGAGAAGCGTACACACTAGTCTACTCCGGAGTATCGATGCTCTGTCTCGATAATCCAACGACCAGGGACCTGAATGAGGATGTGCTTGTAGACTACCCAGCCCCCACTAGTGTGACTGCCATCACAACGCTGGTAGACAAGCAAGATCCTAAGAGCTCTATCAATACGTACACTCACATATTAAGATAGAAAAACCAAGTAGCATACTACCATGTTTAGCAAAACTGTTATATACATGTGAATATCCCAAGCTTCCATTAAGTAATATACAAGCTAGTATGATACAGTAATGGCCTTCTAGGGCATAAACACTAACAATCTCCCACTTGCACTAGGGCCATGTACTGGCATATCGCAGACCAATGATCTCGAGTAGCCTCTCGAACTGAATCTGAGGAAGGGCCTTCGTGAATGGATCAGCAATGTTCTCTTCTGAAGCAACTCTCCGAACCTCGATCTCCTGACGATCAATGATCTCCCTGATCAGGTGATACCGCCTCAAGATATGTCTGGACTTCTGATGAGACCTTGGTTCCTTCGCTAAAGCTATAGCTCCGTTGTTGTCGCAATACAGAGGTATTGGATCAACTATGGTAGGAACCACCTGAAGTTCTGTTAGGAACTTCTTCATCCAGACTGCTTCTTTTGCGGCATCGCAAGCAGCTATATACTCCGCTTCCATCGTCGAGTCAGCAACGGTGTCCTGCTTGGAGCTCTTCCAGCACACCGCCCCTCCATTGAGGGTAAAGACATAACCCGACATGGACTTGGAATCGTCCTTATCACTCTGGAAGCCGGAATCAGCAAAGGCCTCTAACCTGAGGTCTTTTCCGCCGTAAACCAAGAACATCTCCTTAGTCCTCCTCAGGTACTTGAGAATGTTCTTTACTGCTATCCAGTGTTTCTCCCCTGGGTCTGACTGATACCGGCTTACCACGCTTAGTGCGTAAGCTACATCTGGTCTGGTACACAACATCGCATACATTATAGAGCCTACCGCAGAAGCGTAGGGTATAATAGACATGCGTTCCCTTTCCAAATCAGTCTTGGGAGACATCTCTTTGGAGAGGGTGATTCCGTGACAAGCCGGTAGATTACCGCGCTTAGAATCTTCCATACTGAATCTTTTCAGTACAGTGTCGATATACCTGGACTGCGAAACTCCCAACATCCTCTTGGATCTATCACGATAGATCCGGATCCCCAGAATGTAAGAGGCATCACCCAGGTCTTTCATGGAGAACCTGTGTGACAAGAATCCTATGACAGATTGTAGCATAGGAATGTCATTTCCTATCAATAGAATGTCATCCACGTACAAGACGAGGAATACGACACTTCTGGCCACAACTTTACTATATATGCACGGTTCATCTGGATTTTTGATAAAGTCATATTCTTTGACTGTCTCATCAAAACAGATGTTCCAACTCCGCGATGCCTGCTTTAGTCCGTAAATGGACTTAAGCAGCTTGCATACTTTCCCGCTGCTCCCACTCTGATTGAAACCCTCTGGCTGATCCATATAGACGCTCTCTTCTAAATTTCCATTCAGAAAAGCCGTTTTTACGTCCATCTGCCAGATTTCATAATCATGGAAGGCAGCAATAGCAAGAAGGACCCGAATGGATTTGAGCATAGCCACTGGAGAAAAAGTTTCGTCATAGTCCAAACCAGGTCTTTGACGAAAACCCTTTGCAACAAGTCTAGCCTTATAGGTTTCCACCTGTCCATCTACACCAATCTTTTTCTTGAAGATCCATTTGCATCCTATGGGTTTTACCCCATCTGGAGCAAAGTCCAAAGTCCATACTTTGTTGGTGTACATGGACTCCATCTCGGTCCGCATTGCATCTAGCCATCGTACCGAGTCGCCGCTCTGGATGGCCTGCTGGAAGTCAGTAGGTTCATCATCATCTATGATGCAATCCTCTCTATCCCCGTCTATGAGAAAACCGTACTATCTCTCAGGCGGATGAGACGGCCTACTACTCCTGCGGAGGGGTGCGGGAATGTTCTGTTCTTCTTGAACCTCTGGTTCTACCAAAATTTCAGTAGCAGTTTGTGGTTCTGGAATTTCTTCCAGTTCTATTTCGCTCCCACTTGATTCCTTTTCTAAAAACTGATGTTCTAGAAAATGGGCATTACGAGAAACAAATACCTTCTGTTCCTCTGCGTAATAGAATAGATATCCCCTGGAGTGCTTTGGATATCCCACAAACAAACACTTTACTGATCGTGCCTCGAGCTTGTCCACATGCTGCTTTTTAACAAAAGCTAGACATCCCCAAATCTTTATATACTGTAGATGGGGTTTCTTCCCACTCCACATCTGATATGGAGTGGTAGGCACAGTCTTGGTAGGTACCATGTTCAAAAGATATGCCGCTGATTCTAGCGCATGTCCCCAGAAAGATCGCGGTAACTCAGCATTACTCATCATGGATCGTACCATATCCAATAGTGTTCGATTCCGTCTCTCCGATACACCGTTGTGCTGTGGAGTGTACGGAGGAGTAAGCTGAGAGAGAATTCCTTTCTCTTTTAGGTAACCTAGGAACTCGGCACTCAAGTATTCACCACCTCGATCAGATCTAAGTGTCTTTATACTTTTGCCGGTTTGGTTTTCTACTTCATTCTTATACTCTTGGAATTTCTCAAAAGCCTCGGATTTATGTTTCATCAGATAAATGAATTCGTATCTTGAGTAATCATCCGTGAAAGTAATGAAATAGGAAAAACCACCTCTCGCATGTGTAGACATTGGACCGCATACATCACTGTGTATGAGTCCTAAGAGCTCGCTCGCTCTTACTCCTTGTCCAGTGAATGGAGTCTTTGTCATCATTCCTTTGAGACAAGATTGACAAGTGTCATAAGATTGATATTCGAACGAGTCCAAATATCCTTCTCTATGCAACTTAGTCAACCTTCTCTCATTGATGTGACCCAGTCTACAATGCCATAAGAAAGCTTTATTTAAATCTGGAGACTTTCTTTTTAGTGTGTTCTGGACATTGAAAATTTGGAGTTGGTTTAACACATATATGCCGTTATTTAGAGTACCGGACCCAATCAAACCATGATTAAGGTGGATGTTGACAACATCTCTTACAAACGTGAAATCATAACCTTTATTTGATAACAAGGAAACTGATATGATATTACACGTTAAGCTGGGTACAAAATAACAGTTATGTAAAACCAAAATGTGTCCACTCGTCAATCCTAGGTGATAATCCCCGACGGACGCAGCTCCCACGCTAGCTCCGTTAGCAACCCTGAGGATCATATCACCTTCCTTCAGCACTCTACGGTTTCTCAGTGCCTGCAATGAATTGCAAATATGAGATCCTGATCCGGTATCCAATACCCAGGAAGTAGAGTTGATCGACAGACAATTCTCAATTACAAACACACCTGAAGTCGAAGCCACAGCTTGCTTCGGTTCCTGGTTCTTGGCGTTCCACGCCTTGCAATCCTTCTTCCAGTGCCCTTTCCTGTGACAATGGAAGCACTCATCCTGACCAACTATCGGTACTGCTTTCTTTTTCTTTCCCTTCCCTCCCACCTTACTAACACCTCCTCTAGGTCTGGGTGCGGCCTTCTTCTTCCTTCCTTTGGCCCTAGCCTTGGACCCGGAAGAAGATGAACCGCCAACAAACATAGCGGGTGTTTCCCTTGCCTTCTGCAAGGTGCCCTCCGCACTCCTTAACATGTTCAGGAGTTCCGCAAGTTCAACTTCTTTTCCTTGAAGATTGAAGTTGAGGATAAACTGGGCGTAGGTGGGAGGAAGGGACTGGAGAACAAGGTCTGTATAGAGCTCATTATCCAAAGTCGTCCCAAGGTCTGCGAGCTCTTCTATATAGCCAATCATCTGTAGGACATGTTCACCTACCGATGATCCGACAGCCAACCTCGCTCGAAACAATTTCTTTGAGGTCTCGTATCTTGCTATACGAGATTGCTCTCCATAAAGTTCCTTTGTATGGAGAAATATGCCATCTAGAGACATATCCTCGTGCCTCCTCTGATGTTCATTGTTCATCGAGGCAAGCACGATGCACTTGGCTCTCGCGCAATCTAAATCCCAGGTTTTGCGGATTTCCTTATCCGCATTACTGGATTTGGGACCAGGGACAGCAGGTGCCGTAGCGGTGAGGACGTACCCCAGTTTGTCATAGGTCAAAGCCATCTTGACATTCCGCAGCCAATCTTTATAGTTTGGCCCCGTCAGTATATTTTTCTCTAAAAGTAACTTAAGTCCAGTCATTTTCAGGGTCGCTGCAATTAGGAGAGAGAGAAGAAAACTCTTTAGCATGATGCTCTTGCAAGTTTAGAGTGGTTTTTAGTTTATCTAAACTGGATGGCTCCCACTGTTTCTCGAATCCTTCCTCAAACCATAAAAGAAGAATTAGCCAAGACTATTCTCACCGTACAATACTTGCTTAACCGTTCAGCCAGGCCGGTGTCGATACTTCGAGGGAGGTTTTCCAACGCTTTCGCGAAGTTCCTTAATTAAGTAACCTCTTTTCTCTGGGGGCGTAACCCCGCTGACACTTTTCTGGACACCTACTAGGTTTATAGCATTGATCGTTAAGTGACGAATATCCTGATAAGTAGCATATACTCACAGTAGGATCGGGATCCAAATATCATCGTCTGATAATGTTGTAGGAATGCTACCAACATTCATCAAACTCAAAATGGTATGCATCTCTTTGCAAATTTCAGTTTCTTTAGAAATTCCCGATATTAGTTTTTGCCCCATGCTCTTATGACCTTGGCGTTAGGTCAAAATGTCATAAGTCACATGTCAAGTTCTACCCATCATTATCTTGTCAATTTGAACCCATCCGTATATATCCTTGACGTTCGGCCAAAATGATAATACGACTGTCCCAAACTAACTCATCTATCTATGCAACAAATGAATATCCAGCAGCTACCAAACACTATGCCTTGGCGTTAGGTCAAAATACATAGCTTGAATACTACTGAATACCCAGATGAAATGACGGAGGGCTACGAATGGTTTTGGCGAAACCGTGAACGTAGTGAACTTGATATAACCGAAGGAACCTGATAGCCTTTAAAAGGAGTGGTTAAGTCTCCGCATTTAAAAATATCTGTTTTAAAAATAACCGAGTGGTTTCTTTTAAATTGTTCCAACGATTTAAACTTTGGTTTATTTTACTTTGCATTATAGATAATGCGTCCCATCATTAACCTATCATTGCAGAAAACAACGAAAATATAACGTCCTCTTATGCCATCCGCATTCGCCACGGGGTCCCGTCATCACCCGTTAGGTTACTTAACTAACGACAGAGCGGGGGCTGGGCTAGCGCGGGTGTAAAACATAAGTGACGTCTAAATAGCTATAATAAATATAGATATTTTACATTCGTCTGACGCAATGATATTCATTCCAGAACACAGATAAACAATATTGGATTTACAAGCAATCTGTATTTCTTTTGAGCCTGCAAGAAAAGACAGATTACACAGTTGTGATGAATAGCCGTTTACCCCACCCTCGACCCCTACGGGTACGGCAAACTACCCACCCGGCAGTCTGTGTACCCCACCTTGGGTCAGTCCTAGGAGCAAAAAACAGTAAAATGAAATAATACAACGGTGGCTACAACCGCAACCTGGAAGTGCCCCGCGAAAATAATATTACAACAAATTACATTTATAACAAATGAATTAACCAATAACCCATTGCGAACCCCGGCTATACACCACAACAGTCCAATACAGTTTATATGCACAAACAGATATAACCATTTCAGAAATGTGCAACCCCCTGCCAACCGACATACTAGCAGTTAGGGGAGGTTTACGAACACATTAAACAATCACAGATATAATCCAATACGCAAATACTGTACTTTTCGATCGAATAAACAACTTCAATATTGCTCCAAAATCTGCTCTGTTAAACAGTAACCTGAGCAATAATTAAATATTCCAGAAAACCCCAAATGTCACAGGGGACCCACACAAGAAAGACGAGTCCATGACTCGGCCAAAGCGCCGCGGAAGGGCGGCGGATCCCACCGATCCGCCGCGCTTTCGCGGCCGAGTTGCCGATTCATGGGCTCGAATTTCTTGGGTGTTCTCCTGGACTCCTTTCTAGCTCTCTGAACACACCTGAAAAATTTTCTGACATCGTTTTAAATTCGACAGAAACTAGTATTTTTTAGGGTTTTCCGGTTTCGTTTTTCCGTTCGAAATTCGTACAAATTTGCGATTAAGTTATTTAGTGTTTAGCGAGGCTCTGATACCACTGTAAGTCGATGTACTTCACCCCAGTACTTGTGGGGAGGCGGAATTTTCAAAAACTATCAAGTTTAAACAACGAACATCGACTAACCGCTTGAATCGAAGCTAAACTATAAATAACCGTATCTTATGAGTTTCTTTTAAATTAGTGATTAGGGATTATACCTAATGAAACCGGTCCTTCTTCTTTACGTCCTCCTTTGTTCTCCTCGACCTTCTCTAGGTAGTAGACGATCCACCCGAGAGCGAAACTCCAAGCTAAACCTCTCACTTGAGGTAACTAATCAACTTTGATTGCTAATCAAAGATGAAAGGATGATGTAGAGTGTAGGTTATGGATTGTTTAGTCTAACTAATCCTTTGATCTCAACACATGAGGATTAAGGATTAGGGTTTGAAGATGAGAGCTTGAGGAGAGAGAATGTGAGATGAGATAATGAGAGAAGAGAGAGAGTGTATCATAATATTATGAATCATTCTTATTTTAGAATAATCAATAAAGGAAATGAATAAGCATGCTTCATAAAATATCTTGTGATGATTCATTAGCATGAGTCATTAAGCAATAAATGTGCATTAATGAAGTGAATGAATCACCACCATGACTCACTCTCTTATCCAAAAGAAACCTCCTTAGTCACATCTTCTAGAAGCTTCTCGAGTAATTACGAGAACGCCCCTCCGATCCGTAAAAAATACGGAAAAACTTTAGACTGTATAAATCCAATAACCGGATACCAGTAACTGGCTTAAACCAAAGCCGACTGGTAAAAACTGTCCGAAAGTCGTACGCGCGTAAACGCACGTATGCGTCCGAACCCTTTGTCGCAAAACCATGCAACCTCTATATCGTTTCGCCTGGAGTAGGAAACTCTCTGTGTGGGACTCTAGAGACTCGACTACTACGCTGGCAGTGGGTTTAACCACAGACCGCAAGCGGCACTAGCTGTACGTAACGGTCCCCAGGTAGTTGTCGATAAGAAGGCCGATGAGTAAACCCATCCGAACTCCTACTGAGTCTGATGTGACAATCTCCATACAGTCCGGTCCGTTCGTCCAAGACAATCGCATATCGGGCCTAGGGGGGCGGCAAGCGTCAGTCCCCTAATAGCGGTATAAGTCGTGTCGGAGTGAAGCCCATTACACCTTGAGAAACTACTGGAACCTACCAGCAAATCTCGCTTGCCCTGGCCAGGGACTTTGCGTAATGGCTCTCTGACACAGCACGATATCTACTCCCAATACCGGGAGGGACGAATCCTGTCTAACCGCCACTGCCTCCAAGTGCTCGGGACTGTACCCAACTGCTACCTGTTTGCACGACTCCTTTGAGCCGTGGTAGGGTAGCAATCTAAGAACAGTGGGACACACTCGAGGCGAAGTAGCAGTGTCAAGTCTGCGGACTACGCTGTACTCATGTCACCTGGGAACTGTTCACTGACGACTGGTATCAAACCAACCAACAGTTCCCTGTGAGTCCTGTCCGGTGTACCCGTAACCTAACGAGCACCTGTATACTATCTCCAGTACGACGTACTGACGGCTGTGGGACAGACCATCTCCCCAACTGGGATGAGAAGCGTACACACTAGTCTACTCCGGAGTATCGATGCTCTGTCTCGATAATCCAACGACCAGGGACCTGAATGAGGATGTGCTTGTAGACTACCCAGCCCCCACTAGTGTGACTGCCATCACAACGCTGGTAGACAAGCAAGATCCTAAGAGCTCTATCAATACGTACACTCACATATTAAGATAGAAAAACCAAGTAGCATACTACCATGTTTAGCAAGACTGTTATATACATGTGAATATCCCAAGCTTCCATTAAGTAATATACAAGCTAGTATGATACAGTAAAGGCCTTCTAGGGCATAAACACTAACAAAAATAAGTGTTAAACACTTTTTATTTTTATTTTGAGCATCACGTGTTGGCACGTGATGGAGATCTGTGCGCTGATTGTTAAAGCGTTTGCTAAGGGGTCACGTGGTAACACGTGAGAGCGCCCAAAGACTCCATTTACTTTGCTTTTTCTTTCTGCGTTTTGGAAGTCACGTGGGAGCACGTGAGGCATTGCCTCAGAGCCTTTTCCTTCTCATTTTTGGGGATCTTTTCAGGGGTCACGTGGGGACACGTGACCTTAGTCCTTTTCATGCACAGAGATCTCTTTAGTCTCGTTATTTTAAGAATTGAATTCTCAGTAGGGTTAAACCCTAATTATGATTTTGGAGGAATTAAATTCCTATTGTGCAAGAATTAAATTCTTAAGTAGGGTTAAACCCCAATTTCTGTTCTGGAGGAATTAAATTCCTATAATTTTGGGAGGATTAAATTCTCATATAGGGTTAAACCCTAGTTTTGTTTTGGGAGAATTAAATTCTCTAAACTCAATTCCCCCTCTAAGTTTCGGATCTGTATGGCAGGATCTCAACCCGATGAGAATTAAATTCTCAACCTATGGGGAGATGTGCTCTTTGCAGATCTTCATCCAGAGGAAGAACTAAGTTCTTGTAGAAGAGTTAAAACTCTTAGATTTTGAGAATTAAATTCTCTGTTTAAAATTTTGATTCCCTTTCTTTTCTCACCTAGGGTTTTTTTTGTTGAGAATTAAATTCTCCTTTCTTTTCTTCTCTCTTGACAATTAAATTCTCCTCTCTCTGTTCTTCTCTCCAAAAAGATAGATCCCCTCTCTTCTTTTCTTGGCTCCTATTTATAGGAGAAAGAAAAGAATCAATTTGTTTGGCAAACCTTTCATTGAAAGATTTGATTTGTTTTCATATTTAATATGAGCCTTTAGATCATTCAGTGAATTTTATTCACCGTTGGATTTTAAACCCAAAAGATATTCTGTTTGTTATTCTTGGTGAGATTTAGGGAAATCTTTCCTTGTCTAAGATTTTCCCAAAAATTGATGATTTTTATCACCCTTGGATTTTTAATCCAACGGTCCCCCATAGACCTTTTCCATTTGGAAATATTTAGAAGCTTTTAGAATTTTAATTCTATTAACTGTAAGGATTTCGAAGCCAGTCATGTGTTGACACGTGACCCTTGGACACGTCTGAGCACGTGACCCCCAATTGAGTCCTTTTCTCGGCGTTTATTTACGCTTCAGTTTTAACCATCACGTGTCAACACGTGACCATTGGTCACGTGTGAGCACGTGATACCTCATTGAGGTAACTTCTGATTTTTAATCAGGGAACAGATTTTAGAATTTAATTCTATTCATTATTTTAGAGGCCTTAAGAGCCCATCACGTGTCTGCACGTGACCCATGGTCAGGTGTGAGCACGTGATGCCCCATTGGGGTCTTTTCTGAGTTTTTATTATTTCTTTTAACTCCCCCAGCGGGTTCTTAAAGGTCCATCACGTGTGGACACGTGATACGTCATAACTTTTGATCCCGGATAAATTATGAGGCCCATAATATATCAAATCGAAGGGTTTTTCGATACGCTTTCAGTACCATCAGAATTTAGCTGTTTCTCATTCGGGAGTTTGTCAAAATACAACCCGGAAGATACTGGTTCCCATTTTCTTAACCGTATCGCCGCCATTTGATACCTTGGGCTCTTTTACGCAGAAATTTTTGGCAGGAACAAATGCCCCCCACTACTTTTCCCACGTAAGTATGTACGTGGGTGAAGTAGTGCAAAGTTATGCATGGTTACCGAATTGAGGGCTTAGGAGACAAGTTTAGGGTCCTTGTAGCCTAAGACTTTTCAATTTTATGAGCCGTGAGGGTCTCACAAAGACTTTTCTCCCTACGGATCGAGAGCATATCGTAGGTGTATTTTCTCCTTAGGGGTCGTGAGGACTCATAAGTGTGTTTTCTCTCATAAGTCGTAAGGATCTTATAAGAGAATTTTCCCTCTTACGAGTCAAGAGGACCCGTAAGCGGTTGTTTCCCTCCTTATCGAGATTCGACTTTGGAGAGTGTGACTCGTGGATAGTATGCAAGAGACCATTTTGGATCGCCTTGCAGGGCCCCTTTGCATAGGAAACAGGTTTTTTAATCCCCGCTGCCTAAGGCTTTTCCTTACGAGTCGAGAAGAATCGAGCATTTCTCGCAAAGACACTAATTTCCTCACGAGTCGAGACGAATCGAGCATTTTTCACAAGAATGTCCTAACGTCACAGTTAACCTCTGCTCTTTACGACAAAGGTCCGTTAGGGTCTGTGGTACTAGGGTTTGCCCGTCGTACCATCGCGTTGGCTGATGTATCCCTCGATAGGCAATCTTGCTGTTCGAGTAGCCTTGCGACATGTTGTGTCTCTGATCCCTTCGGGGGCTGGACAAGACGTCTTCAAGCAATCCTCCTAGGCAGTTTGACCGTCGGAAGAGCAAGCGTTAGGAATTTTGCCATGCCGCTTTTTACTTGAGGTTAGGCTCATTTTGGAGAGCCCCAATGAGTCATAACCACTCCACGCTGGTGTGGGATGATCTCCGATAGTCTTTCAGGCTTTATATGACTTGCCGTTAAGACCCTGAAGCTAGGAATTTGGCCTTTGCTTCGTTTGCTAGCATTGCGTCCTCTGTATCGAGACGAATGTCGTGGTTGTCTCTAGGTTGCTGGTGAACCGTCGAGATTTGGAACTAGGGATTTTGTCGTCGCTCCTTTTGGTGATGTGCGTCTGCTGTATCGAGACGAACGTCGAGGTGGTGACCACTCCGCAATGGTTCGAGATGATCTCCGATCGTCTTTCACGCTTTATATGACTTGCCTTTAAGACCCTGAAGCTAGGAATTTGGCCTTTGCTTCGTTTGCTGGCATCGCGTCCTCTGTATCGAGACGAATGTCGTGGTTGTCTCTAGGTTGCTGGTGAACCGTCGAGGTTTGGAACTAGGGATTTTGCCATGGCTCCTTTTGGAGATGTTGCGTCTGCTGTATCGAGATGAACGTCGAGGTGGTGACCACTCCGCACTGGTTCGAGATGATCTCCGATTGTCTTTCAGGCTTTATATGATTTGCCGTTAAGACCCTGAAGCTAGGAATTTGGGCTTCGCTTCGTTTGCTGGCATTGCGTCTGCTGTATCGAGATGAATGTCGCGGTTGTCTCTGGGTTGCATGTGAACCGTCGAGGTTTGGAACTAGGGATTTTGCCGTGGCTCCGTTGTTGTTGTCGCGTCTGAGCCCTGCTGGAGGAAGAACGCTATGGTGACATCTCGTCTGCTGTATCGAGACGAATGTAGAGGTGGTGACCACTCCGTGCTGGTGCGGGATGATCTCCGATTGTCTTTCAGGCTTTATATGACTTGCCGTTAAGACCTTGAAGCTAGGAATTTGGCCTTCGCTTTGTTTGCTTTGGTGTGTCCAAATCCCGTTGGAGGAAGGACGCTGTGGTGACATCGCGTCTACTCTATCGAGACGAACGTCAAGGTGGTGACCACTCCGTGCTGGTGTGGGATGATCTTCGATAGTCTTTCAGGTTTTATATGAGTTGCCTTCAAGACCCTGAAGCTATGAATTTGGCCTTCGCTTCGTTTGCTGTCATTGCGTCTGCTGTATCGAGATGAATGTCATGGTGGTGATCACTCCTCGCTGGTTTGGGATGATCTTCAATGGTCTTTCAGGTTTTATATGAGTTACCTTCGAGACCCTGAAGCTAGGAATTTGGCCTTCGCTTCGTTTGTTGTCACTGCGTCTGCTGTATCGAGATGAATGTCATGGTGGTGATCACTCCTCGCTGGTGTGGGATGATATCCGATGGTCTTTCAGGTTTTATATGAGTTACCTTCGAGACCCTGAAGCTAGGAATTTAGCCTTCGCTTCGTTTGCTTTGGCGTGTCCGGCTTCTGTTGGAGGAAGGACGCTGTGGTGACATCTTTTCTGCTGTATCGAGACGAACATCGAGGTGGAGCTGGGATTTTGCCCTCACTCCGCTTTGTTTCGACCGTGAGGTCTTTCGTTGACGTTGCATCTGCATCCTGCTGGACTGTGAAGGAACGCCGTTGTTGTCATTGCGTCTGGTGTAACGAGACGAATGCTGCGGCGAGGTCTTTTGTTGATGTTGCTTCTGCATCCTGTTGGACTACGAAGGAACGCCATTGTTGACATCTCGTCTGCTGTATCGAGACGAATGCTGAAGTGGAGCTGGGATTTTTCCGTCGCTCCGCTTTGTTTCGACCATGAAGTCTTTTGTTGACGTTGCATCTGCATCCTGCTGGACTGCGAAGGAACGCCGTTGTTGACATCTCGTCTGCTGTATCGAGACGAATGCTCAGATGGAACTGGGATTTTTCCATGGCTCTGTTTGATGGTGTAACATCTGTGTCATACTGGAATGAGGAGGCCCACCGTTGTTGGTCTCCGGGCTGCAGATGTGGCCATTGAGATTTGGGACTAGGGACTTTGCCATGGTTCTATTTCGTTGCGACTCTGAGGTCGATTGTTGACGTCATGTCTGTATCTGGTTGGAGTGAGGAGAATCTCCGTTTGTGATCTCTAAGTTGTCGATGTTGACGTCGAGACCCTGAAGCCAGAGATCTTCCTTTGCTTCGTTTTTTGATATTGTGTCTGCAATATTGCGACAAATGTCGAGGTTGTCTCTAGGTTTTCTATGAACCGTCGAGATTTGGCTTCGCTTTCTGATGGAGCCTGTTGGGAAGGTATGGTTCCCTCTTTGTTTGTGCCCCTGGATTGTATACAGGGATCGATGTGATCTCACCTGTAGGGCAAAAAGTTTCATTCTTTCATCATTTTTTTTCGCGATGCTCTATCATTTCAGCTTTTTATATCGCGAAAATCGCGATTGCCCAATCATTTCGTCTATTTTTCGCGGTGCCCAATCATTTCGGCTATTTTTCTTTTTACTCGTTACTTTTTATTGCGAGTCGCCCAATCATTTTGGCTGTTTTTGTATGCATACATTTTTACTTGCTGATTTTGTTGTAAGATGCCCCATCATTTCGGCTATTTCATATGCATTTTTGGCTCGCTGATTTTTTTATCACGAGTATGGAACTTGGAATCTGATGTCAATCTCAGCATCAGCATCGCTGCGACTGGAATATTGCCAGGAGCGAATCATCATTTGCCGTAAAAGGACTTGAAATTTGATACCGTTTTAGGCATCAGCATCGCTACCACTGGGATATTACCAGGAGAAAATCATCATTGGCCTCTGTCGATGTCGAACAAAGGTGGCTTAGCAAACAGGGTTAGGATCCTGTCGACTAAGGCTTTTGATTTCATGAGCCGTAAGGGTCTCATAAAGGTATTTCTCCCTGCGAGTCGTAAGGATCTCGTAGGTGCGTTTTCTCCTTAAGAATCGTGAGGATTCCTAAGTGCATATTCTCCTGTAAGTCGTAAGGATCTTATAAGAGAGTTTTCTCCTTATAAGTCAAGAGGACTTATAAAGGTTGTTCACCATATGGACATATCCCTAGCCACGGATGGGACTTGGTTAGGGAAATGTTTATTCGCGCCCGTGGATTGTATACAAGGGTCAGTACTGAGCCACTTGTAGGGCAATATTGAAGGTTGTGTGGGGGTTGCTTAAGAACAGGTTCAGGTCTCTGTAACTTAAGACTTTCAAATCTTATGAGCCGTGAGGGTCCCATAAGAGAGTTCTCCTTACGAGTCGTGAGGATCTCGTAAGTGTAATTTCTCCTTAGGAATCGTGAGGATCCCTAAGTGTGTCGCTCCCTTGTGAGTCGTAAGGATATCACACGGGTGGTTTCTCCTTACAAGTTCGAGAGGACCCTGTAAGTGTCTTTTAACGAGGTTACGCCCTTTCGGGTTTTCACAAAACTCGCCGGTAGCCCTGCTTTTTTTACTCACGGAGCCCTTTCGGGTTTTCATCCATACCCTTTTCAATTGTGGATATACCGTTTTCTTTTTTCTTTCTTTTTTTTTAAACGAGGTTGCGCCCTTTCGGGTTTTCACAAAACTCGCTGGTAGCCCTGCTGTTTTTACTCACGGAGCCCTCTCGGGTTTTCATCCGTGCCCATTTTACTTATGGACACACCGTTTTTTTTTACGTCAGCCTGAAGGTGCCGCGGGTTGGTATTAGTTTAACGACGTTTCGGTCAACAGCCAGTTTTTAGGACATAGTTGTCCATCGTTAGTTTAACGACGTTTTGGTCTACAGCCAGTTTTAGGACATAGTGGTCCATCGTTAGTTTAACGACGTTTCGGTCTACAGCCAGTTTTAGGACATAGTGGTCCATCGTTAGTTTAACGACGTTTCGGTCTACAGCCAGTTTTAGGACATAGTGGTCCATCATTAGTTTAACGACGTTTCGGTCTATCGTTGCCATATTTGAGGCGAGTTTCTGGTCTACGGACTTTTTGGTCCATGGGGCTTTCTCTATGAAAGAGCACGATGCCCCCGGCATGTCCATCTTTTTCGGAGCATGTGGTTGTGGTGGATTCACCTTCCATATTTTGGGCAGCGCGAACTTGCCCTGTTGGTATTGGTTTTCAACCCAGTTTTTGAAGACGTAGCAATTTTCGAGTGAGTGACCCATTACTCTGTGGTAGGGACAATAGTTAGGATTGTTAACGTCACCTGGCTGCAACAGACGTTTTGGATCTGGCAGAGTGATGAGCCCGCTGCGCACTGCTAGCTCGAACAATCTATTTGTTTTATCTTTGGGAAACGAGTAAGGACGTTTCAACTTCTCATTATGGTAAAGCGGCTTGTTGTTTTGACGACAAAACGGTCTCGGGTTACTCGGCTGTTGTTGAGCGTTGGCGACAAAGGTCGCTTTTCCATTCCCCTTACCCCTTTTGTTCGATCCCTTGTTCGCGGGTCCGAGATTCTTTTCGGGTAGCATGCAATTGCACGGCTGAATGTTCTCGCAGCTCCTTAATTCTTTCGTTTCAGAGATGGATTCCTTGAAGAGAGGACCGAGGGCTACTTTTTCGTCGGAGTCGTTTCCGAAGGTGAGAACTCGCGATCCCCCGGGATCAACCCTATAACAATTGCCGGCAATTCTTTTACGCTCATCTGTCGCATTTTTTCGTTGTTTACGAGCTTCACGCTTTGTCTTGTTGAAGTGTTGCCTGTGAACGACATATCCTTGCCACCAACACTTAAAGGAGTTGCAGTCTTCAGTAGGATGTGCGATCCTCTGATGATATAAGCAGAAGTTAGGATGTACGTCCGTTTCATCAAGATGTATTCCACCGGGAGAATTTTCTCGGAAAGAGGGCAGTCTCATCCCCATCGATATGGCTTTGGCGAAACGTTTCCTTATCTTGATCCTTCTTTCATTTGCGGCGGATGTACTTTGATATGGTGTGAGTGTTTCGACCCTTTTATCCAGTCGCCGGCATTTGGCTTTCTCGAATATGGCCATCTCGCGATCTCGACAGCTTTTCTTTTAAGACGGGCTTCGTTCAGGAATGCATCAATCATTTCGTCTGATTATCCTAGAAGTTCTGGCTCAGGATCTGCCCTCAGCTTCTCTATGTAAGGAGCTTCTTCGTCATTTATTGACGAGTGAGAGATCACATGGCAGCTTGCCACTTAATCTTCAGATTCATCCGATGAGTCTTCTCCATTGTCATCATCTCCGTCCTCAAGGACGTGGCTGAGAAATTCTTGGAGTGTGACTGGGGTCCACGCCTTCTGATTATATTCTTCCAACGCGTCAATCTGTTTTTGCAGGTCCGTGCGCTTGTCACCAACTTCACGGGCTTTTAGGTCTTCTCCTTCTTCTTTGAAGACTTTGACGGCTGGGTGCGCGAGCTTTGGCTATCACCACCAATCTTTGGAGTTGGGCACGGCTTCAACATTCCTTCGACGATCTGGGGTTCCAGCGAATTCTTCCACTTGATCGCCGGACATGTCTGGAGATCATTCAACATCCTTTTGGTTTTGGCCGAGAGGGCCACCTCCCATGGAGCTTCTTCAACAAAAGAGCACGTTGCCTCCGGTGTGTCTGACTTCTTAGGAGTGTGCGGTTGTGGTGGGTTTACCTTCCACTTCTCAGAAATCGCAAACTTGCCTTGTAGGTACCGGTCCTCAATCCAGCCTTTGAAAACAAAGCAATCTTCGATTGGATGGCTTACTGCTTGATGGTAAGGGCAGTAATTAGGATTGTTGACATCGCCTGGCTGCAACGTACGTTTTGGATCCGGCAGATTGATGAGTTTGTTGCGCACTGCCAGCTCGAACAGTTTCTTTGTTTTAGTCTAAGGAAACGAGTAAGGACGTCCTAGTCTTTCCTCGAGGGATGGGCGTGGACGCACGTTGTTTTGGCGAACAACCGGCTTTAAGTTACTCGGTTGTTGTTGAGCGTTGGCGACGAAGGTTGCTTTCCCTTTGCCCTTTTCATTCCAAGGCTATGTCTTTGAAGAGGAAGGCCTATGGCCCATCTGGTCCATTTAGGCCAGCTTGTCAATCAAGGCCTGGAAAGTGGTCGGTTTGAAGAACATCATGAACTGTGAAATAGTTGCATGAGGGTCTAGAGTGCCCACGAACATACCTACCGCCGGCGCTTCTTCGATGCGCTGTTCGCACTTCGACCACAGGTTTCGCCAGCGTATAGCGTACTGGACCCATGTCTCGCCTGGTTTCTCCCTGGCATTAATCAACGTCGTTATCGGGGTGCGTTCGCTGGCGATCGCGAATCGCTGAGTGAATAGCAACTCCATTTCAGCGAACGTCTTGATGGAATCGTTCGGGAGTTCAGAATACCATTCGAACGCTGTTTCTGACAAGCTGCCGACGAATTGGCGAAGCAAAAGCTTATCGTCGCCGCCAGTGTTGCCACAAAGCGCCCTGAACTGGGCCACATGTTGATGGGGATTGCCTGTCCCCTTGTAGACATGGAACTTCGGGATCGTATAGCCCGGCGGGTATTTGATCTGATCGTACCAGCTCGGATATGGTCGTCCCGTCATGACAACTTGACCGGCTGCCTCGGTTGCTTGATGAACCAGTATCTGCTGAGCTATATATTCATCCAGGTCAGCCTTGGAAATTTTCTCCTCCTTGGCTGTTGACAGAGCCGGTGGAGGATTCGACGTTTCTCCTTTGTCATCTTCAAGGACGATCGGAAGGTCTTTAGCAGGAGGATCTTGTTGGATCATCATACCTACCATATCCTGAAACAGAAGGGCCATTCGCTTTATATTGGCTGCTTGTTCCGAAGCCTCTTTATCCTTCTTTTTCAGTATCCTGCGAAGGAATTCAGCTTCAGTTTCTTGCTCCCGGCGTTGATCCGAGGACGCTTCGGGGCTTTCTTTTGGCCCTGTGAGTGCGGCCATCGCGGTCATCATTTCCTGGAGCTTCTGCTGCTGCTCCTGAGCTTTAGTCACCGACCGCGTAAGCGGTCTATGACCTGTGGATGTACGGCTGTCCTCTTTCCCGGAAGCCATGTAGACGGTGTGTACCACAATGCCCCCGGACTTAGGGCGTTTGGGTTCACTGCCTTTGCCATTCGCCGCAGGCGTGAGGATTTTCTCCGGCCTTCATCTCTTGTGGGCCGTCGAAGTTGAGGGGGCCGTTGCTTTGGGCACCCAGGTGGTCGTCGTCTTTCGTTGCTTGACAGGGAGATTTTCTTCTTGCCGAACTTTCGACTTCTTATGCTGGTGAGAGAAATTCGGATCAATCACCGATTCTCGGACTCGTCGCCAATTCTTGTAGATCCTGGAGGACAGCCGTTGAGGAGACTGCTCCGGCTTTTCTGGTTCTACTTCCACGGCGGTCTCTACCGGTGGAGGGGATCTTTTGAGCACTGCAGTTGGCGAATTTCTGCGTATCCTGTTCAGCAACTCAAAGCTGTTCCCAGTTGGAACAGCAGCATTAACTTCCATCGTTGGAGCTGGTGGCGTTAGCCCAGACAGGGAGTTGTCCCCGGTCTTCCTTATCCGGCGCCAGTGGCGTCGTCGGGCGTGTCGAGCTGTTGGGGATGGTTCGGCGATGGGGATGGTTTTGTCTTGCCCCCTGTCTAGATGAGGCGCCGCTGGTGCCAGCCTCTTAAAGACTGATGTTGTACTTTGAATGACGATGTTCAATCTGTCAAAGACAGATCCTTGAGTAGGAGCAGGAGCCGTGATGGTCAACCTTGAAAAGACTGACTTTTTAACAGGAGAAGCCTCCTTAACGACTTCAGGAGCAGGGGGGCTGTCTTCCTCTGGACGGCCATTACAGGGTTCAAGGGCTTCTTGGTAGGCCCATCGGAGTTCAGGCTCAGTCTGGTGAAGACCGAGGAGTTGGCATTGGACGACCCGTTGAGAGGGGCCGTTGTAGTAGTGAGCCGATCGAAGATCGACTTCTTTTGCGCTTCCTTTGGCAGCTGGATATTAACGTTCACTGGCGGGAGCATGGTCCAGAAGAATAGACTGGTGGTAGCCTGAGTCACTTGCTCCACAGGCATAGTGAATAGGTAAGCAGCCTGCGGTCCATAGGCTACACCTCCAGGTGAGGCGGAGCGTCGGTTGCATTTGCAGTTGGAGCAGCTTGAGCAGTTGCCAGCCATTGATCCTTTTGCTTTCTGCAGCAAACGAAACACCAAATCTTAGTACTTTGAAACCCAAGGGCAACCATTAGCGAACCGCGTTTGGTTCGCGAATCACGACACACGAAGTGTGGAGTGGAAAGAGGAAAAGGTCCCACCGTGCGTGCCAGAATCTGTTCCCCTCCGAATGGCGGCCAAGACAAGGACGTCTTGCCTGAGATTCGGGGCAGATGCTATTTGGTGCTATCCGTCCACCTCTCCGAAGATGCCAAGTTGATTTATGGCACCATGTATCGAAGGTTTAAACGGATGCGGCCGATGTAGCAGACTTCGTCAGATTCCCCCTTACTTGAGGGGGTTTTGATTGTGGGGACACTCTTCCCTGCAGGCGCAAACCCCTGTAGTTAATTATGCTACCGCGTCGCGGTAGCAACTTTCTCCTTCTCTAGATGGTCACTTCGTGTCGTGGGTGTTTGTTTTGTGTTCGATTGCCCGTGAATTGTATACAGAGACTAATTTATGTTGTCGCACATAGGACGTGGATTAGTCCAAATCCGTATTTTCTTATATTTGGGTTTGGGGTTTTGGTTTAAGGATACGTTAGTCTCATTTTTGGACTAAGATCAACTTAAACGTTTATTAAGGACACGTTAGTCTAATTTCCAGACTAAGATCAACTTAACAGGATCATTTAAATCCAAAAAAGAGCATTTGGACTCTAATATTTAGTTTAGATACATTGCGGTCGATTACCAGTTTAAGGACATGGTGGTCCAATACCAGTTTAAGGACATAGTGGTCCAATACCAGTTTAAGGACATAGTGGTCCGTAAAATGTATGGCTGTCGGGACCCATCACCTCTCTGAAGACGTTGAAGGATTACAACAACAAATATCAGAGGAGTTCAGAGATGTACCCTTGAACCAATGAGTTGGTTGAAAGAGCAGATGTGCTCAGTTCAAGATGATTTGAGGACTTATGGCCAGTTTGGGCTAAGTCCAATTATGTTTGAAATATTGGCCCTTTGGGCCATTAGACATTTGTCTGGGTTCAACCCCTCATCATTCAGCAGTGCTAAACAGAGGTTTGGGGGCTCTGACAACATTGTGTGTTTGATTTCCTCAATTTTGAGATTCATTTGGAGGCGCAACTTTTTCCTCTGGAAAATTAGCCAATTTGGCTAAAAGTAGTATTAAACACTAGAGAACAACAGTGTTAAATACTGGAGGTAGAACTCTCAAATTAGTGTTAAACACTAAAAGAGAATCAGTGTTAAACATTGGCAATATAATCATCAATTTAGTGTTAAACACTAGAAACAATCAGTGTTAAACACTGGAAATATAAACCCCAAATTAGTGTTAAACACTAAAGAAAGAGGGGTCACGTGTGGACACGTGAGAGCGCCCAAAGGTGGGACCAGATCCCTTTTCTTCGTTCTGCAATTAGGTGTTAAACACTTTTTATTTTTAGCCATCACGTGTGGGCACGTGACAGGCACTCATGCGCTGATTTGTTAAGGCAATTATTAGGGGTCACGTGGTAACACGTGAGAGCGCCCAAAGGTGGGGCTAGATCTCCTCGCTTTGTTTTGCAAATAAGTGTTAAACACTTTTTATTTTTATTTTGAGAATCACGTGTTGGCACGTGATAGAGATCTGTGCGCTGATTGTTAAAGCGTTTGATAAGGGGTCACGTGGTAACACGTGAGAGCGCCCAAAGCCTTCATTTACTTTGCTTTTTCTTTCTGCGTTTTGGAAGTCACGTGGGAGCACGTGAGGCATTGCCTCAGAGCCTTTTCCTTCTCATTTTTGGGGATCTTTTCAGGGGTCACGTGGGGACACGTGACCTTAGTCCTTTTCATGCACAGAGATCTCTTTAGTCTCGTTATTTTAAGAATTGAATTCTCAGTAGGGTTAAACCCTAATTATGATTTTGGAGGAATTAAATTCCTATTGTGCAAGAATTAAATTCTTAAGTAGGGTTAAACCCCAATTTCTGTTCTGGAGGAATTAAATTCCTATAACTTTGGGAGGATTAAATTCTCATATAGGGTTAAACCCTAGTTTTGGTTTGGGAGAATTAAATTCTCTAAACTCAATTCCCCCTCTAAGTTTCGGATCTGCATGGCAGGATCTCAACCCGATGAGAATTAAATTCTCAACCTATGGGGAGATGTGCTCTTTGCAGATCTTCAACCAGAGGAAGAACTAAGTTCTTGTAGAAGAGTTAAACTCTTAGATTTTGAGAATTAAATTCTCTGTTTAAAGTTTTGATTCCCTTTCTTTTCTCACCTAGGGTTTTCTTTGTTGAGAATTAAATTCTCCTCTCTTTTCTTCTCTCTTGAGAATTAAATTCTCCTCTCTCTGTTCTTCTCTCCAAAAAGGTAGATCCCCTCACTTCTTTTCTTGGCTCTTATTTATAGGAGAAAGAAAATAATCAATTTGTTTTGCAAATCTTTCATTGAAAGATTTGATTTGTTTTCATATTTAATATGAGCCTTTAGATCATTCAGTGAATTTTATTTACCGTTGGATTTTAAACCCAAAAGATATTCTGTTTGTTATTCTTGGTGAGATTTAGGGAAATCTTTCCTTGTCTAAGATTTTCCCATAAATTGGTGATTTTTATCACCCTTGGATTTTTAATCCAACGGTCCCCCATAGACCTTTTCCATTTGGAAAGATTTAGAAGCTTTTAGAATTTTAATTCTATTAACTGTAAGGCTTTCGAAGCCAGTCACGTATTGACACGTGACCCTTGGTCACGTGTGAGCACGTGACCCCCAATTGAGTCCTTTTCTCAGCGTTTATTTACGCTTCAGTTTTAACCATCACGTGTCAACACGTGATCATTGGTCACATGTGAGCACGTGATACCTCATTGAGGTAACTTCTGATTTTTAATCAGGGAACAGATTTTAGAATTTAATTCTATTCATTATTTTAGAGGCCTTAAGAGCCCATCACGTGTCTGCACGTGACCCATGGTCACGTGTGAGCACGTGATGCCCCATTGGGGTCTTTTCTGAGATTTTATTATATCTTTTAACTCCTCCAGCGGGTTCTTAAAGGTCCATCATGTGTGGACACGTGATACCTCATAACTTTTGATCCCGGATGAATTATGAGGCCCATAATATATTAAATCGAAGGGTTTTTCGATACGCTTTCAATACCATCAGAATTTAGCTGTTTCTCATTCGGGAGTTTGTCAAAATACTGCCCGGAAGTTACTGTTTCCCATTTTCTTAAGCGTATCGCCGCCATTTGATACCTTGGGCTCTTTTGCGCAGAAATATTTGGGGGGAACAATTGCTAACATCAACTCAAAATGCTTCCAGATTTTTGCTCAGGTAAAATTGGTCTAAACTAACAGTACAGAGGCTAGGTTATGAGGAGTATGAGCTACCGACCAAAATCCAACACCAGACTCCAAAATTTGGCCGGTGAGAGGTGCTACAGTAACGGGTTTCGTCGGCCCAAATTTGGTATTTTGGTCTCGTTCTTCTGTGGTGGTCTTCTAGTGGTCTAACTAGGTCAATGTAGTTGTTTGATTTTCTCAGAAATATCCAAAGTTGCTCCAGATTCCGTGTAGTCCCCAAAAATTCCACAAAACCGACATCGGAAAGTTTTAAACTCAACTCTTGGGGTTTTATGCTAAATTTGTCCAGGATTCATACACTAGAAGAGGTGTTGGCTATCTAATCGTCAATCACACCATCACAACTCAAAATCTCCCCTAAACCTTATCTTGAAAATTCTAACTTCACCAAACCATAATAGATTAACTCCAAACTACAATAGGCCATAAGCAAACTCAAATTCTAAACTAAGGGTGAAGAAATTACCTTATTTGGCAACTAAGAAAATAACCCTAGATGTTCCCAAGTGCTCAAAGTCGAATTTTGATTCCACCAAGGGATTTGTAGTAAGGTTTAGAGTGATATTTATGAAGGGAACATGGGGTTTTGGTGTGGATTTGGAGATGGATTTGGGGTGGTAGATGAGGTGATGGAGGTTGAAGGAGGAGGAGGAGAAGAAATGAGGAGATGAGCAAAATAAAGGAATGGGCTTAACCTAGAACCTTCTCACTTTCTCTCTCCCTGTCACCCAAGCTCTCATGCCTCCATGTCCCCACCTTCACTTATGAAATTTCTCTTTACCTTAAAGAAAAATCATTTGAATAAAAGTGAGGAGCCATGGTTCAACACAAAAATACCACAAGTGTTGCAAACATAATTTGTTGTATGCCATGCACATAAACATGATTAATGCATAATTAGTACAATATTAATCGAGTTTTGTAATGAACTCGTATACAAATAATTGTATAACTATTTATAAAATATCTAATCACATAAATACCTTCAAAATCAATAATTCATATTAATATTCCAAATATTTTCCAACTATCGATATATAATTATACCGTTTTATTAAAACTAATTCTCATGGTTTGTTAAATATTTATAATATTTATTATTTTAATTATTTAAATTCCCAAAACAATATTTTATTTTCTGAAATGTTACAATCTTCCCCCCTTAAATAAATTCGGTCCCCGAATTTAAATTTAAAACTCCCCCCAAATACTAAAATATTTCAGTAAAATGATGAAGTCGTCGGGGCTCCGAAATCATGAATACTTAAAACATACCATAGCGCAATGCATCCGCAATGAAAACGAGTGTAAAACTCAAAATCAAAACTCCGTCAAGCGTCACGCCATAATGGGAGTTAAATTGAAAACACTAATGTCAAAACCATTACGAAAATCACATATGATATAATTAAGATTGTAACGTATGTATAGTACGCATCTCGTGAAATCATGAAAACAGTTGAATAATAGTGCATGCCAAATCCTTTTAAATTGCCGCGCGATGAACAACTCACGGCATAAATGGCGGACATTTATTATAAGGAAAATAGCAATATATATATCCTTTGTTTAACATACATGTTCCGCCCTTTGAAAATAACCTTGGGAAGGGTTTTTCGGTAATTTCTCATGTCACTCATGGAAACGTAGGAAAATAGTGAGACTATAGCTCTTTTTTTAAAACCCTTTCCGTAAGTATTGATGCATGCAAAAATACTCAGGTACTGTCTTCAGACTAGTCCTGCTCGGTTACTAAACCATATAGTATATTGGTCATGAAAACATGATGCTCGAAACAAATCCAACTCAAATAGCGTATACAAAAGTGCCACATGCATCTGGTGCACACGGAAATCAAAATCAATACAGGTGTCACGAATGTGCATAGAAATAAAGCTAGGTGCAATAGGTGTGCACGAAAACATACGTCGAGTGCAACGGATATGCACGACAACAATATCAGGTGCATCTGATATGCACGAAGAATCTCAATTTAGTGCATCCAGTGTGCACAAAATCTCATCTATTGCGCCATGCGTGCGCAAAAATACCAATCAAGTGCATAAAGTGCACGAAAACGTAATCCAGAGCACTAGGGTGCATAAAAATGAATGTCGAATATCAAAATAGAAATCAATGGTATACGACATATACCAAATCAACTCAAGTATATCGTGGCATATAAACTCATAAACATGTGTATCTGTGAGCACAAAATCATGCCAACACTGAAAGCTCATGTAACTGCATCGAATGCATAAGTCCAAATCATGTGCATACTGTGTCACGCCCTGCTTCCCAGAGTGCGCTAAGATCGGCACTTGACAGAGCCAACCATGCTACCTGTGGCTATGAAACATCCTTCCACAGTCACATTACGGCTGTCTATAAGATATCAAGAACAGTAAAATAAAAAATAAACTATCTAGTACATGTCCATATGCCAGAATAAACGAGTCAAGAAATAATATGCGGAAGCAATAAATCCAATAAACAATAACATCTGGAAAGTACGTCCCAAATATGGGCTTACATCAGGAAATAAAAGTATGGAAAGAAACTAAACTAAACTGAATACTAACAGGATCCTCAATGCTCGGCCTGTCGGCTGAAATACTCCTGATCGGCCTACAAAAGAGGTAAAGGATCTGAGCCATGCAAAACCCAGACGTCAGTGCGTCATAATATCAAACAATAATAAATGAACATGATACAAGAGATATGCAGGCATGAGTATAAACGATAACATGAATATAACCAGTAACATGGATATGAAACAGTAAAGTGTATACGTGAAGGTGAAGTGCAGTGAGTAATCTAAACTATACTACTGGGTTATCTATTCTAAAGTCTTCGAAATCAATTAATGTAATCCTCATCGTAACCCATCAGACTATGCCCCGTTCATTCCCCATGGGACCATGGTAATATGATTATTCAGTATATGCTAGACTATCACTCTATGATCCGTTCTTTCCCTATGGGACCACGGTAACAATGTAATAGCCCTTTGAGTTATATTCGGTTACATTATTGATTACCCCTTACCCCCAAGGTTATGTGTTCGAGTCGGGTATTGATAAACTGGAGCTAATGCCAACATAGAATCAAGCAGGTACAGGTTTTGTCTGAATAGACAACAGGATATGTCCATCGGGACAACAAGTCAGGATTGTCGGCATTAGAAACAGGATCAGGTAACAGGTCAAGTAGTGGTGTATCAGGTCAAGACAGGTAGTGCATATGTATTACACGGATGGTCAAAATAAAACTGTAGCAAGTACGGATGCACGGTAAAAGCACGTATACATAAATGTCTATCAAGGATTACATCTACAACTCCATGACTACGGATGATGCACATTATCAAGCATGGGGTGTTAATATAACAATAACATGAAATAATGTGATCTGGCATGCAACTAGATATATAATAAATGATACGGATGCGAACGGATATTGGAAAACGGTAAAACTGTAACATGGATGCACAATAACATGAACATGCAATATTCTCATTAATATAGATGCGAGTATAATAATATAGCCTGTATCAAGCTACTTGCATGCAACCAGATATGTAATTAATGATATGGATGCGTACGGATATCCGAACACAGTAAAACATTAATATGGATGTACAATGCAGTAAACATGTGATATTTTTATTCATATGGATGCAAAATATGTATCATAGCATGTAGCAAGGTAAACTTGCATGCGACTGGATTTGTAATAAATGATACGGATTTGAAATGGTATCGTAAAACAGTAAAACGGTAACAGGGATGCACGATGCAATGAACATGTAATATTATTATTAATATGGATGCAAATATAATAACATAGCATGTAGCAAGATAAACTTGCCTGATCGGATCTCATGACGGATGCGTACGGTACGTCCGAAGTCGGGTAAACGTCGCAATATCCATACGCGCGCATGGGACAGGACCAGGCTGTCACGACTCGAAGGTACGGAACGTGACCGGCACTTAAATTACGAAGCGTCTAGAGGCGCGACGTAATCTAAGTAAGCCGAAGCCCAGAAATCTAAACTATTTAAAGAAGAAGTAAAGGAAAACATGTAGGAAAACAAGTTTAAAAGCAACATCAAATTTTCTCAAAAATTTCGGCAGAGTATCCTTTGTAAAGACTGGCCCCAAACGGATACAAACAAGAATAATATATACAAACAATAAAAAGGCATCCCCAAGCGGGAGCTAGCTCTACGCCAAAAAGGAGGAAACAACCACACAATGCACTAAAACATACAACGCCGAAGAGCGAGGCTCAAAACTCAAAAGAAAACCAAATCCACCAAAAAAACCATAATAATACAAGCGCGACTCTATGGTTGAAATAAAAACAACTGGTCTTCTAAACTATCAAGTAGTACAAGTCTGGTTGATGGAGCTTACTAGATACAAATGAAATAATAAAATTACAACGGCGGTCCTGATATAAGTGAACCAACCTACCAAGCAAATCACCCCGAATGAAATGATATGCCAGCAAGCTGCCAAGGAAACTTGTACATCGAAACCTGAAAGAAAAATTTGGCACAACGGGGGTGAGTTGCCAAATCGGGAGTAGAAGACATCTGCGAGTAGAAATCGCATGCACGATGCTCTCCTAGGTCATAATAATATACTTAATATATCACTAGTCATCTAGTAGTGGCAGGGTAATAAACTATGCGTAAGTGCAAATGCTCAGTGCTCGTGTCAGCGCCTCAAGTAGTAACATATCACGTGTATGAGTATGCGTGCACCATGAATGTAAAACAATCAACCATAAATCTGGGTATATCTGTATAAGAAATCTTTAACTTTATCATAGTAAAATTTGTATGGTAACTTGAAACAGCAATGAAATCCATGGAAATCCGTGTCAAGTATCGACACAAAACATGTAAAACTCAAATCTCAATAGCTCATAGTCTCAATCTCTCGGGCTCCGTCAGTCCGGATCGGCCCCTATCATCAAATCTCACGACAACGGTCGGTATCCTCTGGATATCCGCCGTGCCAGACATCACCGGTAGGTAGTCTTCCCTACCAGGCTCATCGTCTACAACTCGATCTTCTCGCCCCGGAATACCATATCGGGTCTACCATGTACCCGAGACGGTTCATCCACTCCTCGAATCGGGTCTCGAAACCCAACAGAAAACATGAAATCTCATGGTTGACGACACATACATCATGAGAAAACCGCAACTGGTATTTTAAAAGGAGAGGGAGAGAGAAAGAAGTTTTTATATATATTCCTGCGGTTTTCCCCCAAAATCCAGAAATCTCATAAAAATCCAAAATCCCAAAATCATGAGTAAGTAAATAATGAGTATCGGCATAATCCCCACAATACTGCATGATAACATGAAAATGTGAATGCATGAAGTGTCTAAGTAATAAATGCAATGTCTAAACTAGCACATGAGAGTAATCACAATATTATATTGATCTAGCCTTTAGCTGATTCTATCAATAAAAGATAATATGTTCTAAAGTGTACGTGACATGGCAATTACCGATAATGAAGTGTGTGAGCCGGCAAATAAGTGTACGTGGAATATGCGCATCATTGGTAATGGTGCTGGTGTCCTAACAGGCAGAGTTTCATATTAACTAAAGAAACATATGTATGAAAATGCAACGTGATGATTACGATCTGAATATAAAGATGAATGTGTATTAACCACTCATTTAGAATATACATATCTAACCACAAACTATATGACTCGAGCCTAAACTGGTATTTATCTAACCCACTAAGGAACTAAACTAAAGAAACTAGTCGATGGGAAATAAGAATCCACCTAAAGTCTGAGTCGATATCTCTAATAGTCGGCGATCCAGCCTCAATAGCGTCACGTACATAGTACGACTTCCTCGAGTCAAGTGAGCGGATCAATCATCACATGTATGCCTCGTACGGTAAAATCCATCGTACGGCCTCCCAAAATTGGGGTACGGGTCAACTATCACCAATGTACATCATCATTCGTATAATATCATCATCAAATCTTATCATGATCTAGGATACTGTGCTATAATCGCATGCATCCCAATATCATCAAACATATATCATTGTCTATATAAATATACATCGTCAAATGGTCCTCAGAAATATCCTTTCACATATGTCATATCGTGATTAAGTCATATATATCATATCGTGATTAAGTCACATATATCATATCGTGATTAAGTCACATATTACAGTCCGAATTCTATTCTAGAGTCTCGTATATCTCAATGTCATCATCACATGTTATCGTTTATATAAAAATATCCTTTTTTCTCATTCCTAACGATCCGCTAATATCATAGTACATCTCATATCATGCTCGATCGTATATCTTTAACTCACGGCGTCACGCCCAATCATACTGACTCTTCCCTAGATATCATATATCATCCCCATATTATGTGTATATGTTATATGTGTGTATATATATATATATATACATATAGAAACCTACACACATCATATATATATATATATGTATATGTATATATACATATACGCCATGTCACAATGTATGTGTGTGCGTATATGTGTGTGTGTGTCTACCTGAAACCTACGAATTTCCTCCAAGGGATTCATCCTCTGGTTAAGTCTTTCCAAATCAATCTAGTCCAACCTAAAGTCTTTAATAGGGACCTACTCACCAAGAATCTAAGGTCACGTCCGACTTCCTAATAACAGTAAGTAATATCCCCTATTCTACATTTGCGGGGGTGCTAAACGCCATCCACCCGACTTCCCCCGTAGATATACATCTACTCACCCGGTCCTTGTCTGCCGAAGAAGATGTCGCCCTCCGCTTCTTCCTCGTCTGAAGTCCACGTGAGGGGTACCTATACGCAAACATATATATATCGTATACCGACTCACGGACAAAACCAAAAACAGCGCACGAAACGCGCATAGGTTAAAACCTATGATCCGCTCATGCAAAAGAACCGAAAAACCCTCGACATCGGCGTACAAACGCAGATTGTTCGATATAATACACGAACCGTACAAATCGTAGTTCCAAAACTCACCATTTATGATATAAATAAGGTTTAAATCATCAAAACCTTAGAATTCATCAAATCGTTTTATTTCCTAAAAACCTAGAAAGCATCAAATAACCGTTTTACTTTATATACTTGATGTTTAAAAGAAACCAATGGCCATAATATTCACTAAATATCATAACCTAGAATATATAAACTAGTCCTATAATTTATCCTCACCAATTGTATTGAATTGAAAATTCTAGTTTGGCAAAAATAACAAATTTTAATACTTTTTAAGCAAAATTTTACAAATCAACAACTAAACTAAGTTTGCACAATCTAAGTTGCTAAACAACAAACTAGAATGTTAATAATATCTTGAAAACCATAATTAGATTTTAATCCCCATTATTTAGTCCATTTCCAAAACCAAGATAGCAAAAATAAGCATATTTATCACAATTTCCATCTAACAATTTGAAACTAGCAACTAGATTAGCCTTTGCATTAAATTAACATGCTAATCTACCCATTAAAACAATGAAACAATTGTATAAACATTCTCATTAGAATTTTATCTAACCTATTTATATGTTTTGTAAAAATCTAGTTTGCAAAAGACCTAATTAAGACAATTTAAAATGCAACAATTAACAAATTTGAAACAAATTTAAATTTTCTATGTCTTAACTTTATTTAATTACATCATATAATCATTAACACATTGTAAAAACCCTAACTTTATTTTAGAAACCCTTTCTAGAATTTCCTAGACAACAATTATAACCAAATTTACACTTTAAAATTCTAGTTTAGCACCTTTAAACTACAGAATTAAACATTTATATTAGAATTATACCTCCCAAGCTTTGAACCCCTTACACTTAGCCTCCAAAGTTGCCTTTTTTCTTCATGTTTTAAACCAATTAGGGTTTGGGAAGAGGTAGAATAGGATTTAGATTTGAATTAGTGAAGAAAATTATAGATTTTTGTGGATTTTTTATGCATTTTGATGAATTTTTTGAAGGAAAAAAGTTGAGAAATGGGGGGGGGGGCTGCCGTGGTGAGGCCGACCACAATGTGAGGGAAAATGAGAGAGAGTGAAATGAGTGTTGAATGTGTAGAACTTCATGAAGAAATCATTTCCTTTAAGTCCTTCAAATTTATTTTATTTTATTATTTTCTTTTCTAAACTACTCCTAGAAAAGTCTAGAACCATGCAAAAAATTTGAGAAAGAATTTTGTATGTTACACACTTATTTAAATTTTCATGGTTCACTTTGTAAAATTAACCCATTTCCAATTTGTAATTTACACTTATATAATATATAATTAAAGCTTATGTTAATATTTGAATTTAATTAATTAAGGAAAAATATTTAAGTAAACTAATAATTTATAAGTCACTAAATAAACACCATTTACTAGTAATTATATAGTTAAAATAGGTATTTTTAAATTTATGATGAGAAATAATTTTAGTTAAGTTTTATGGAAAATACGGTTTATTTTACCGAAAATCATAAAATCCACCTAAAGGATTTTATTTATTTATTTATTTATTTATTTTAAAACGTTACAATCTTCCCCCCTTTAAAGAAATTCGGTCCCCGAATTTAAATTAAACACCCCCCCAAATACTAAAACATTTAGCAAAACACTCAAATTATCGGGGCTCCGAAATCATCAATACATAACTAAAATCAAGTCCGTCAAGCATAACGCAATCATCGGAGTTATGGTGAAAATACATGTCAATATCCAATATGAAAACCAACATGAAATTCATCATAACTATAACTTGTATATAGGGCGCATCGTAGTAATATCGTCAGAACATCTTAATAAAGAAGCATGCAAAACCCTTTTTTTTTTAAAATCGCCGTACGATGCGCGTTGTCACGGTATAAGTAGCGGACGTGTATTTAAAAAAAATAGCTTATACATATATATCTTTTACATACGCGTTCCCGCCTGGTTACTAAATCAAATATTAATGATTATAAAAACATACTGCTCAAAATGAAATCAATCCCAATCACAGTATACGATGGTACTACGTGCGTCCGGTGCGCACGAAAATCGAAGTTAATTGTAGATGCCATGAATACGCACAGAAACAAAACTGAGTGCAACGGTGTGTGCACCAAAACATCTGTCAAGTGCAACGGGCGTGCACGACAATAATATCAGGTGCATCTAATCTGCACAAAAACCCGATTTGGTGCATCTGGTGTGCACAAAATCGCATCAAGTGCGCCGAGTGTGCGCAAGAATCTCAATCAAGTGCACATGGTGCACGAAAACATACACCGAATATCAAAATCAAATCACAGTACGAAAAATGCATGAAAACTATATCGAAGCATACGTCAGAATCATGTAGCAACCCATATGCACGAAATTAAATCAATATCTCAAAATGTATAAAACCAATCGAGTGCCCTGGATATGCACAAAACAACATCAATACCATCGATATATGAAACACGAATAGAGTGTAATGGATGTACACATAGGAAATTCCAATCATAGGACAAAATCCTCAAAATACCAAATCCAAATATCGGAAATATGAAATTCAAATCACCAATCGCAATCGTAAACACTATATTCAATGTGCGCCTCTTCTAATGTCGACTGATTCGGACTCGTCTCTCATCGCTGTGCCTGACTGCGCTACAAACGGCTATGCTCATATCGAGAGTCTCCTACGTAATCTATCCCTTCACCTGATATCCGGACTACGTTAAACTTTTTGATTGATTCATCAAAATCCCATAATTCTCTGAGAGCTCAACACACATGTACAAGTTAAAAATATCCAGTACATGCCCCAGCATCTGCGGACCAGTCGTAGAAGGGCAAACCCAAGCCTCACTAATGGCACCGCGGAACTACCGTAAACCATAAGGTTCAAAGGCGTTGTCGTGGTCATTATATCAAGTTAGGGTTCCATTCTTCTAGAGGGTCGATAGAAATACTGCATGTTCTTCCGAATACCTTAAACTTAGGAAAATGGGTTTCTGACATTCGTTCGAACCTTTTAACTTCGTGATGGACGACATGTGAATACCCTTCATCCGCACGCTAAACGATGCCTCAATCCTCAAGAATAGAAGATACCCCTACGGTCATCGCATTCGAGCCGCAGCTCCCTCTTCCCGTGCGATCGTAGTACAGAAACCACCATCCGACATCGACGAAGATAGATCAAGGAACTAATAGAATACGGTGCAAAGAAATCTATATTCTAAGGCTTCTTAAGCAGAGTAGCGTATCGTAAGTATGCCGCGGATCATACCCACGGTACGTCACTCTACCTAAGTCACCTACTCCATCAACCAATGGTCATCCTAGACTTATACAAAGGTTAAACCTAGCGCTCTGATACCAACTTTGTCATGACCCGAAGGTACGGAACCTGACCGACACTTAAATTACGAAGCGTCTAGAGGCGCGACGTAATCTAAGTAAGCCGAAGCCCAGAAATCTAAACCATTTAAAGAAGAAGTAAAGGAAAACATGTAGGAATACAAGTTAAAAGCAACATCAAATTTTCTCAAAAATTTCGGCAGAGTATCCTTTGTAAGACTGGCCCCAAACGGATACAAACAAGAATAATATATACAAACAATAAAAAGGCATCCCCAAGAGGGAGCTAGCTCTACACCAAAAAGGCGGGAAACAACCACACAATGCACTAAAATATACAACGCCGAAGGGCGGCCTCAAAACTCAAAGAAAATCAAATCCACCAAAAAAAACCATAATAATACAAGCGCGACTCTAAGTCGAAATAAAAACAACTGGTCTTCTAAACTATCAAGTAGTACAAGTTGGTTGATGGAGCTTACTAGATACAAATGAAATAATAAAAATACAACGGCGGTCCTGATACAAGTGAAACCAACCTACCAAGAAAATCACCCTGAATGAAATGAATGTGCCAGCAAGCTGCCAAGGAAACCTGTACATCGAAACCTGTAAGAAAAATTTGGCACAACGGGGGTGAGTTGCCAACTCGTGAGTAGAAGACATCTGCGAGTAGAAAATCGCATGCACGACGCTCTCCTTGGTCATAATAATATACTTAATATATCACTAGTTATCTAGTAGTGGCAGGGTAATAAACTATGCGTAAGTGCAAATGCTCAGTGCTCGTGTCAGCGCCTCAAGTAGTAACATATCATATGTATGAGTATGCGTGCACCATGAATGTAAAACAATCAACCATAAATCTGGGCATATCTGTATAAGAAATCTTTAACTTTATCATAGTAAAATTTGTATCGTAATCTGAAACAGCAATGAAATCCATGGAAATCCGTGTCAAGTATCGACACAAAACATGTAAAACTCAAATCTTAATAGCTCATAGTCTCAATCTCTCGGGCTCCGTCAGTCCGGATCGGCCCCTATCATCAAATCTCACGACAACGGTCGGTATCCTCCGGATATCCGCCGTGCCAGACATCACCGGTAGGTAGTCTTCCCTGCCAGGCTCATCGTCTACAACTCGATCTTGTTGCCCCGGAGTACCATACCGGGCCCACCATGTACCCGAGACGGTTCATCCACTCCTCGAATCGGGTCTCGAAAACCAACAGAAAACATGAAATCTCATGGTGGACGACACATACATCACGAGAAAACCGCAACTGGTATTTTAAAAGGAGAGGGAGAGAGAAAGAAGTTTTTATATATATTCTTGCGGTTTTTCCCCAAAATCCAGAAATCTCATAAAAATCCAAAATCCCAAAATCATGAGTAAGTAAATAATGAGTATCGGCATAAGCCCCACAATACTGCATGATAACATGAAAATGTGAATGCATGAAGTGTCTAAGTAATAAATGCAATGTTTAAACTAGCACATGAGAGTAATCACAATATTATATTGATCTAGCCTTTTGCTGATTCTATCAATTAAAGATAATATGTTCTAAATTGTACGTGACATGGCAATTACCGATGATGAAGTGAGTGAGCCGGCAAATCAGTGTACGTGGAATATGCACATCATCGGTAATAGTGCTGGTGTCCTAACAGGCAGAGTTTTATATTAACTAAAGAAACATATGTATGAACATGAAACTTGATGATTACAATCTGAATATAAAGATGAATGTGTATTAACCACTCATTTGGAATTTACATATCTAACCACAAACTTTATGACTCAATCCTAAACTGGTATCTATCTAACCCACTAAGGAACTAAACTAAAGAAACTAGTCGATGGGAAATAAGAATCAACCAAAAGTCTGAGTCGATATCTCTAATAGTCGGCGATCCAGCCTCAATAGCGTTATGTACATAGTACAACTTCCTCGAGTCAAGAGAGCGGATCAATCATCACATCTATTCCTCGAACGGTAAAATCAATCGTACGACCTCCCAAAATCGGGGTACAGGTCAACTACCAGCTATGTACATCATCATTCGTATAATATCATCATCAAATCTTATCATGATCTAGGGTACTGTGCTATAATCGCATACATCCCAATATCATCAAACATATATCATTGTCTGTGTAAATATACATCGTCAAATAGTCCTCAGAAATATCCTGTCATATATTCCGTATCGTGATTAAGTCATATATATCATATCGTGATTAAGTCACATATATCATATCGTGATTAAGTCACATATATCATATCGTGATTAAGTCACATATTACAGTCCGGATTCTATTATAGAGTCTCGTATAACTCAATGTCATCATCACCTGTTATCGTTTGTGTATAAATATCCATTTTTCTTATTTCCCAACGATCCACTAATATCATAGTACATGTCATATCATGCTCGATCGTATATCTTTAACTCACGGCGTCACGCCCAATCATACTGACTCTTCCTTAGATATCATATATCCTCCCCATATCACGCGTATATGTTATATGTATATATATATATATATATATACATATAGAAACCTACACACAATCATATATATATATATATATATATGTATGTATGTATATATACATATACACCAAGTCAAATGTATGTGTGTGCGTGTGTGTGTGTCTACCTGAAACCTACGAATTTTCTCCAAGTTATTCATCCTCTGGTTAAGTCTTTCCAAATCAGTCTAGTCCAACCTAAAGTCTTTAATAGGACCCTACTCTCCAAGAATCTAAGGTCACGTCCGACTTCCTAATAACAGTAAGTAATATCCCTATTCTACATTTGCGGGGGTGCTAAACGCCATCCACCCGACTTCTCCCGTAGATATACATCTACTCACCAGGTCCTTGTCTGCCGAAGACGATATCGCCCTCCTCTTCTTCCTCGTCCGAAGTCCACATGAGGGGTACCAATAAACAAGCATATATAATTTCGTAAACTGAATCACGGACAAAACCAAAACGGCACACGAAACGCGGATAGGTTAAAACCTATGATCCGCTCATGCAGAAGAACCGAAAAACCCTCGACATCGGCGTACAAACACCGATTGTTTGATATAATACACGAACATACAAATCGTAGTTCCAAAACTCACCAATTATGATATAAATAAGGTTTAAATCATTAAAACCATAAAATTCATCAAATCGTTTTATTTCGTAAGAACCTAGAAAGCATCAATTAACCAATTTACTTCAATACTTGATGGTTAAACGAAACTAATGGCCATAATATTAACTAAATATCATAACTAGAATATATAAACAATTCCTATAATTTATCCTCACAAATTTGTATTGAATTGAAAATTCTAGTTTGCAAAAATAACAAATTTTAATACTTTTTAAGCAAAATTTTACAAATCAACAACTAAACTAAGTTTGCATAATATAAGTTGCTAAAAAACAAACTAGAATGTTAATAATATCATGAAAACCATAATTAGATTTTAATCCCAATTATTTAGTCCATTTCGAAAAACCAAGTTAGCAAAAATAAGCATATTTATCACAATTTCGAACTAACAATTTGAAACTAGCAACTAGATTAGCCTTTGCATTAAATTAACATGCCAATCTACCCATTAAAAACATGAACAATTGATAAACATTCTCATTAGAATTTTATCTAACCTATTTATATGTTTTGTAAAAATCTAGTTTGCATAAGAACCTAATTAAGACAATTTAAATGCAATAATTAACAAATTTTCAACAAATTTAAATTTTCTATGTCTTGACTTATTTAATTACACCATATAATCATGAACACATTGTAAAAACCCTAACTTTATTTTAGAAACCCTTTCTAGAATTTCCTAGACAACAATTTATAACCAAATTTACACTTTAAAATTCTAGTTTAGCACCTTTAAACTACAAATTAAACATTTAGATTAGAATTATACGTCCCAAGATTTGAACCCGTTGCACTTAGCCTCCAAAGTTGCCTCTTTTCTTCATGTTTTAAACCAATTAGTGTTTGGGAAGAGGTAGAATAGGATTTAGATTTGAATTAGTGAAGAAAATTGTAGATTTTTGTGGATTTTTCATGCATTTTGATGAATTTTTTGAAGGAAAAAGAAGTTGAGAAATAGGGGGGACTGCCATGGTGAGGCCGGCCACAATGTGAGGGAAAAAGAGAGAGAGTGAAATGAGTGTTGAATGCGTAGAAACTTCATGAAGAAATCATTTTCTTTAAGTCTTTTCAAATTTATTTGATTTCATTTATTTTCTTTTCTAAATTACTCCTAGAAAAGTCTAGAACCATGCAAAAAATTTGAGAAAGAATTTTGCATGTTACACACTTATTTTAAATTGTCATGGTTCACTTTGTAAAATTAACCCATTTCCAATTTGTTATTTACACTTATTTAATGTATAATTAAAGCATATGTTAATATTTGAATTTAATTAATTAAGGAAAAATATTTAAGTAAACTAATAATTTATAAGTCACTAAATAAACACCATTTACTAGTAATTATATAGTTAAAATAGGTCTTTTTAAATTTATGATGAGAAATAATTTATAGATAAGTTTTACGGAAAATACGGTTTATTTTACCGAAAATCAGAAAATTCACCTAAAGGATTTTATTTATTTAATTATTTATTTATTTATTTTTAAAACGTTACACAGGCAAAGCAAGAACATGACCACGCTGGCTGGGAATGCCCACTGGGTCGGCCTGATCGTTAGCAACGGCACGGCTACGGCGGTGATCGGAAAACACAGATCATGGAAAAGAAAAGAAAGGAAAGAAGAAGAACAAGAAGAATGAGGGTTTGGTGATTGTGTTGTTCTGTCTTTGGAACAGAGGCGAGGACATAGATGTTGACGACGTCGACGGGATTTCCGGCAATGTGGTTCGACGGGAAGGCGGCTGTAGGTTTCTTGAAGTCGGGATCGGGTCATGTGTAGGGTTCTTGGTCAGGTCTAAGGGTGTAGGAGAGAGGAGAGAGAGGAGAAAGAGGCTGCGAGGACGAGGAGGCGATGGGGTCGGAGCTCCGGCAAGGTGTGCAGATGAGGCTAGGGGGTCAGGTTCTTGGGTTCTTAAGGTGTGCAGGGAAAGCTCAGGGTTCAGGGGAGTGTAGAGGAGGTTGTCGTGATAAACAGAAGGCTGACGAGGTGAACGGTGAGGTCGGGTGATGGGGACGGTGAAGTTTGCCGGCAAGGTGAGGATGGCGGTTCAGTGGGTTTCTCGGGGTTGTGGGTGCAGGCTTAGGGTTAGAGAAGAGAAAAGAAGTGGATATGAGAAGGAGGAGGTGATGATGATGAGGGTGAGGTTAGGATGAAGGCGAAGGTGGTGGTGAGCACCGGCGGCGAGCGCGAGCGTGGGTTTGAGCGAGGAGGCGGGAAAAAGAATGAAAAGAAGAAGATGAGAGGGAGAGAGAGAGTACGTGCGGAATGGGGTAATATATATATATATATATATATATATATATATATATATATATATAGATTAAGAAAGAGAGAGAGATGCTGATTGTTAAGAATATAATATTAGATACTAAAATATTTAGTTAGAAAATATATATAGAATCAAATACATTAACAGTTATATCCCAAAGAATATAATAAAAATATTATATTAGTTAAATTTGAGATTTTGGTTAATACAAAATTACTCCAAAATATGCCCGGCTTGGGTATAAAATTATGGTTTTAAAATACGGATATTATACGTAGTAACCAAAACTAAAATAGGATATCCGGGTAACGAAAATGCATATCCCCAAGAACGGATACACATAATGTGCACGTAGCCATCCAAACGAGCCTGTTTCACTGAACGGAACGAGAACCAGATGTACGGATGCTCCAACAGGGCTAGGGGTGTGGTATAGGCCATGCTAGATATTTTTAAAATATTTTATTTGACTTTAATTGTTATATTGAAAAAATGCAGATGTTAGATATAATGTAGGTGAACAGGACATAAAATAGGAAACTGCACGGATTCTCAAAACTAGTCGGGATAAATCCAAAACAGGAATCAAGACGGGCTTCCAGCAATCGGGTCGGGTCGGATGCAAAGACGGATACCAATGCACTATTCGCACCCAAAACACAATAAATCAAGAATAGCCATAAATAAAGAAATACTCAAAATAGAACCGGTATAAATGAACTAGGGTGTTACATTATACCCAACTGCAAAAAGAATTTCATCCTCGAAATTCCCAGAACAAGAAAAGATAAACAAACATGAAACTACGAGAAGAGGTGTAGAAACTTCTGTCGAATTTCGTCTTCTCGTTCCCAAGTCGATTCTCCGTGCGAGCGGTTCCCCCATGAAATGAGTATGAGAGGGATAACTTTGCTCTTAAGGACCTTTTCTCTTCGATCAACAATAAACATCGGCCTCTCCTCATGGGTCAAATCCTCCCTTATAGTCAGCTCCGAATGATCTAGCACGTGTGTTTCATCTCGAACATACTTACGGAGTTGAGATACATGAAACACGTCATGAACACTCACCAAAGATGGTGGTAAAGCCAACCGATAATCCACTTCTCCAACACGCTTAATAATCTCGAAAGGCCACATGAATCGAGGACTAAGCTTGCCTCGACTCCCAAAACGAATCACTCCTCTAGTCGGTGATATCTTCAAGAATACAAGATCACCAACAGTGAACTCTAGAGGTCTTCTCAATATATCGGCCCAACTCTTCTGCCGATCTTGAGCTGCCTTCATATGATTCCGGATTGTATTAACTTTCTCCACGGTTTGCACGATCAAATCTGGTCCCAACAATCTTCATTCTCCAACACCGTCCCAATAAACGGGTGAGCGACACTTGCAACCATACAATACTTCAAATGGAGCCATCTGAATAGTCCCGTGGAAGCTGTTATTGTACGAAAACTCCACTAGGTGTAGATGGTCCTCCCATGAACCCTTGAAATCCAACATACAAGCTCTCAACATATCTTCAAGAGTTTGGATCGTTCTCTCCGACTGGCCATCTGTCTGAGAATGATAAGCGGTACTAAACTTCAATTGCATCCCCAAACTTTCCTGTAAACTCCTCCAAAAGTGCGATGAGAATCGGGTATCGCGGTCGGAAACGATGCTCACAGGTACTCCATGCAATCTCACAATCTCCTACATGTACCGTTCTTATAACGCTTCCGTTGACTGACCAACTCGAAACAGTATGAAATGAGCTGCCTTGGTCAATTGATCAACAATCACCCAAACTGTATTGTTGCCCTTCGGACTCTGCGGTAAAGCTGTCACGAAATCTATGGTTATATATTCGCACTTCCATTGATGAATCAGAAGTAGTTGCAATAAACCAGCTACCTTTTGATGTTCATCCTTAACTTGCTGACACACTAAGCTCTTCGCTACCAAGCGGGCAATCTCCCTTTTCATGCCTTCCAACCAGAAATGCTGTCGTAGATCACGGTACATCTTCGTGCCTCCTGGATGTACGGAATATGCGGAACCGTGTGCTTCTTTCATAACTTCTTCACGAATGCATCCTTTCGGCACACACAAATGGCTACCAAATCACAATGAACCATCTTCATGAATCTGTTAGTGTATATGCCCTAGGGGCCATTATTGTATCATACTAGTTTGTATATTACTTAATGGATGCTTGGGATATTCACAGTTGTATTAACAGTCTTGCTCAACATAGTAGTATGCTACTTGGTTTATATCTATCTTTATAAGTGTATATGTTTCTTTTAGCATATCGCGAATACATATTGATAGAGCCTATAGGATCTTTCTTAACTACCGGCGTTGTGATGGCAGTCACACTAGTGGGGGCTGGGTAGTCTACAAGCACATCCTTTTTCAGGTCCCTAGTCGTAGGATTATTGAGACAGGGCATCGATACTCCAGAGTAGACTAGTGTATACGCTTCTCATCCCAGCAGGGGAAATGGTCTGTCCCTCAGCCATTAGTACGTTGTACTGGAGATAGTATGCAGATGCTCGTTGGGTTACGGGTACACCGGACAGGACTCGCAGGGAACTGTTGGTTGGTATTATACCCGTCATCAGTTAACAGTTCCCAGGTGACATGAGTACAGCATAGTCCGTAGATTAGACACTGCTGCTTCGCCTCGAGTGTGTTCCCACTGTTCTTAGATTGCTACCCTACCACGGCTCGACTGAGTCGTGCAAACAGGTAGCAGTTGGGTGCAGTCCCAAAGCACTTGGAGGCAGTGGCGGTTAGAAAGGATTCGTCTCTCCCGGTATTGGGAGTTGATATCGCACTGTGTTTGGAGAGCCATTACGCAAAGTCTCTGGCCAGGGCAAGCGAGATTTACTGGTAGGTTTTCCAGTAGCTTCTCAAGGTGTAATGGGCTTCACTCTGACACGACTTATACCGCTTTTAGAGGACTAACGCATGCCGCCTCCCTAGGCCCGATATGCGATAGTCTTAGACGAACAGACCGGACTGTATGGAGATTGTCACATCAGGCTCAGTAGGAGTTCGGATGGGTTTTCTCATCGGCCTTCTTATCGACATCTACCTGGGGACCGTTACGTACAGCTAGTACCGCTTGCGGCTTGTGGTTAAACCCACTACCAGCGTAGTGTCGAGTTTTTAGAGTCCCACACAGAGAGTTTCCCTGCTTCAGGAAAAACGATATAGAGGTCGTATGGTTTTACAATAGAGTTCGGACTTATACGTGTACTTGTGCACGTATGATGTTTGGACAGATTATACTAGCAGGCTTTGGTTTAAGCCAGATTCTAGTATTGGATTATTGGATTTATACAGTCTCAGTATATCCTTGTTTTTCATAAATACGGATGGTAGGGGCATTCTCGTAATTACTCGAGAAGCTTCTAGAAGAAAGGTGACTCATTTAGTTTTAATTCATTTATGAATTAAACTAAATGAGGTGGAGAGGTGATGTTATATTTGCATTAAATGTTTTAATGACTCATGAGATGATTCATCCAAAGTGAGTTAATGAAGCATGGTTGTTATTATTGTATATTATTAATTGGATAATTATCATGCTTCATATATTCACAAATGAGTAATAATTCATTTCATTCTCACATGCACACTCTCTCTCCTCAAGCTCTCCTCTTCTTCAACCTAACCCTAATCCTCTCATGTGTTGAGATCCCAAGGGTTAAAAAGACTGATAGATCCTTAATCCCTCTCTATATCCTCTAGGTCACTTGGATTAGCAATCCTAGCCACTTAGTTACCTCAAGTTAGAGGTTAAAGCTTGAAGGAGAAACTCTCGAGTAGATCTTCTATTACATCGAGGAGGCCGACGAGGAGGTGAATAACAAGAACAAGAAGGACTAGTATCTTGAGGTATAATCATCTATCATAGTAGTTTAGAATTTCTAGATAGTTTGTTAGTTAGGGTTTAGCAAAGATCGGTTTGATAGTCGATGTTACTTTGAACAAAATGATTGTTTTACCTATTCCGCCTCCCCGCATCTTGTGGGGTGTGTAACGCCGACTTACAGTGGTATCAGAGCCTAGCTAAACCATAACTAACATGTTAGCAAAGTTTTTAGAAATTCGATCGCAAAATAATCTCGAAAAAACGACGTTTTCACTAAGTTTCTGCCTTTTTTAAATTGGGGTCTAAAACTTTTTCCGGGACCCTTAAAATTACAGGCAGGATTTTTTACGAATTGTGAAGAAATTTGGGATCGTGACTCATCCAAACCACCGCGGAACCGTGGCCAATCCAAGAGACCCGCCGTAGATCCGCGGACGAGTTGACACCGAGTCAACCCAAATTTGCTCAGTTATTCTTTTGTGTTGATGTTGGGTTTTCTGGGATATTTTGTTTCTGCTCAGGTTTTATGTTCACAGAGAATTATTTGGAGTAGATTCATATGTGTTGCTTGATCGAAATTCTAAGAACTTTGGCTAACTGGATTATATCTGTGTTGTGATTAATGTGTTCATAAACTTCCTCTAATTGCTAGTATGTTAGTTAGCAGGGGGTTGCACATTTCTGTAATGGTTACTTTATGTTTGTGGATATGAACTTGTTGGATTGTCGTGAATGGATAGCCGGGGATGTGAGACGAGTGATTCTTTCATTCAAATGTAAATTGTAATTTGTTGTAATATTCTTTTGCGGGGCACATCCGGGTTGAGGTTGTAGCCACCGTTGTATTATTTCATATACTGTTTTATGCTCCTAGGATAGACCCAAGGTAGGGTGCACAAACTACTGGGTATTTTGAAGTGCTTAGTGGCCTACTCACGCCGTTGAGGGAAACCGTTTCACTGCGGGTACTTGGCGGGTAGTTTGCCGTACCAATAGGGGTCTAGGGTGGGGGTTTGTCTATTCATCGCGACTATGTAATCCGTCTTTCATTGCAGGCTCAAAAGAAATGCGGATTGCTTGAATATCCAATATGTTCATCTGTGATCTGGAATGCATATTATTGCGTCTGACGAATGTACAATATCTATATATGATATCTAGTAGGCGTTACTTATGTTTTGCATCCGCGCTAGCCCAGCCCCCGCTCTGTCGTTAGTTAAGTAACCTTACGGGTGAATGACAGGGCCCAGTGGCGAATGCGGATGGCATAAGAGGACATTGTATTTTCGTTGTTTTCTGCAATGATAGGTTAATTGATGGGATGCATTATATTAATGCAAAGAAAATAAACCAATGTTGAATCGTTGGAACAATTTAAAAGAAACCACTCGGTTTTTTTAAAAAACAGCAGAATTTTAATTGCGGAGCTTAAACCACTCCTTTTAAAAGCTATCAGGTTCCTTCGATCATATCAAGTTCACTACGTTCATGGTTTCGCCAAAACCATTCGTAGCCCTCCGTCATTTCATTTGGGTAATCAGTAGTATTTAAGCTATGTATTTTGACCAACGCCAAGGCATAGTGTTTGGTAGCTGCTGAGTATTCATCTGTTGCATAGATAGATTAGTTGGTTTGGGACAGTCGTACTGCCATTTGGCCAACGTCAGGGGTATGTACGGGTGGGTTGAAATTAACAAGATAATGATGGGTAGAACTTGACATATGACTTATGACATTTTGACCAACGCCAAGGTTATAAGAGCATGAGGCAAAAATCTACATCGGGAGTTTCTAAAGAAACTGAAACTTGCTAGAGATTGCATACCATTTGGAGTGTGATAATTTTGGTAGGATTCCTTCAGCTTTATCACACGATGATAATTTGATCTCGATCCTACTGTGAGTATATGCTACTCATCGGGAGATTCTTTCACTTAACGATCAATGCTATAAACCATGTAGGTGTCGTGAAAGGTGTCAGCGGGGCTACGCCCACAGGGAAAAAAAGGTTATTTAATTAAGGAACTTCGCGAAAGCGTCATAAAACCTCCCTCGAAGTACTGACACTTGCCTGGCTGAACGGTTAAGCAAGTATTGCACGGTGAGAATAGTCCTAACTAGTTCTTCTTTTTTGGTTTGAGGAAGGATTCGAGAAACAGTGGGAGCCATCCTGTTTAGATAAACTAAAAACCACTCTAAACTTGCAAGAGCATCATGCTAAAGTGTTTCCTCTCTCTCTCCTAATTGCAGCGACCCAGAACTTGACAGGACATAAGTTATTATTAGATAAAAATATTTTGACAGGGCCAAACTATAAAGATTGGTTACGGAATGTCAAGATAGCAATTACCTATGACAAATTGGGGTATGTCCTTACTACTAAGGCGCCTACCGTTCCAGGTCCAGAATCCAGTGTCGTGGATAAGGAAATCCACAAGACCTGGGAGATTGACTGCGCGAAGGCCAAATGCATCGTGCTTGCCTCTATGAATATTGAACATCAGAGGAGGCATGAGAATATGGACCTTGAATCCATATTTCTCCACACCAAGGAACTGTATGGAGAGCAATCTCGTATAGCTAGATACGAGACCTCGAAGAACTTGTTTCAGTCGAGGATGGTCGTCGGATCATCTGTTGGGGAACATGTCCTCAAGATGATTGGCTACATAGAGGAGCTCGCGGACCTCGGGATAACATTAGAGAACGAGCTATATACAGACATGATTCTCCAGTCCCTTCCTTCCACCTACGCCCAGTTTATCTTGAATTTCAACAATCAAGGTATAGAAGTTGAACTTCCAGAACTCCTCAACATGTTAAGGAGTGCAGAGGGCACCTTGCAGAAAGTAAAGGAAACACCCACCATGTTTGTTCGTGGTGCTTCTTCTTCCAGGTCCAAGGCAAGGGCCAAAAGAAGGAAGAAGAAGGCCGCTACCAAACCGAGAGTTGGTGTTGGTAAGGTGGGAGTCAAGGGAAAGGAAAAGGTTACGGTGAGGGTAGTAGCGAAGGACGAGTGCTTCCACTGTCGTAGGAAAGACCATTGGAAGAAGGATTGCAAAGCTTGGATTGCCAAGAACCAGGACCCGAGGCGATTTGTGGCTTCAGCTTCAGGTGTGTTTGTAATTGAAAATTGTCTGTCAATCAACTTTACTTCCTGGGTATTAGATACCGGATCAGGGTCTCATATATGCAATTCATTGCAGGTACTGAGAAACCGTAGAGTGCTGAAGGTTGGTGATATGACCCTCCAGGTTGCTAATGGAGCTAGCGTGAATGCTGTGTCCGTAGGGGATTATCACCTTGGATTAACGAGTGGACATATTTTGGTTTTGCGCAACTGTTTTTGTGTATCTAGTTTAACGTGTAATATCGTATCAGTATCATTTTTTATCAAAAGAAGGTTATGATTTCACGTTTGTAAGCGATGTTGTTAACATCCACCTTAATCATGGTTTTATTGGGTCCGGTACACTAGACAACGGTATATACGTATTAAACCAATTACAGATTTTCAATGTCCAGAACACACTAAAAAGAAAGTCTCCAGATATAAATCAGGCTTTCTTATGGCATTGTAGACTATGCCACATCAATGAGACAAGATTAACTAAGTTACATAGAGAAGGATATTTGGATCCGTTCGAATATCAATCTTATGGCACTTGTCAATCATGTCTCAAAGGAAAGATGACAAAGACTCCTTTCACTGGACATGGAGTAAGAGCGAGCGAGCACTTAGGACTCATACACAACGATGTATGTGGTCCAATGTCTACACATGCGAGAGGTGGTTTTTCATATTTCATCAGTTTAACGGATTATTACTCTAGGTATGGATTCATTTTCTTGATGAAGCATAAATCCGTGGCCTTTGAGAAATTCCAAGAATACAAGAATGAAGTAGAAAACTAAACGGCAAAAGTATCAACACTGAGATCTGATCGAGGTGGTGAATACTTAAGTACCGAGTTCCTGGGTTATCTAAAAGAGAATGGAATTCTCTCTCAGCTTAATCCTCCATACACTCCACAACATAACGGTGTATAGGAAAGACGGAACTGAACCCTATTGGATATGGTATGTTCCATGATGAGTAATGCTGAATTACCGCGATCTTTCTGGGGTTATGCACTAGAATCAGCTGCATATCTTTTGAACAGGGTTCTTACCAAGACTGTGCCTACCACACCATATCAGATGTGGAGTGGGAAGAAACCCTATCTTCAGTATCTGAAGATATGGGGATGTCCGGCTTTTATTAAAAAGCAGCATGCGGACAAACTCGAGGCACACTCAGTGCAGTATAAGTTTGTAGGATATCCAAAGAACTCCAAGGGGTATTTTTTCTATTACGCAGAGGAACAAAAGGTTTTTGTTTCTCGTAATGCCCATTTTCTAGAACAGCAGTTTTTAGAAAAGCAAACAAGTGGGAGCGTAATAGAACTGGAAGAAATTCCAGAACCACAAGCTACTACTGAAAGTTTGGTAGAACCAGAAGTTCCATAAGAACAGGACATTACCGCACCCCTTCGCAGGAGTAGTAGGCCGTCTCATCCGCCTGAGAGATACCACGGTTTTCTCATAGACAGGGATTGAGAGGATTGCGTCATTGATAATGATGAACCTACTAGCTTCAAGCAGGCCATCCAGAGCGGCGACTCAGTAAGATGGCTGGATGCAATGTGGACTGAGATGGAGTCCATGTACACCAACAAAGTATGGACTTTGGACTTTGCTCCAGATAGGGTAAAACCCATAGGATGCAAGTGGATCTTCAGAAAGAAGATTGGTGTAGATGGACAGGTGGAAACCTATAATGCTAGACTTGTTGCAAAGGGTTTTCGTCAAAGACCTGGCTTAGACTATGACGAAACTTTTTCTCCAGTGGCTATGCTCAAATCCATTCGGATCCTTCTTGCCATTGCTGCCTTCCACGATTATGAGATCTGGCAGTTGGACGTAAAGACGGCTTTTCTAAATGGAAATTTGGATGAGTGCGTCTATATGGATCAGCCAGAAGGTTTCAATCAGAGTGGGAGCATCGGGAAAGTGTGCAAGTTGCTTAAGTCCATTTATGGACTAAAGCAGGCATCGCGGAGTTGGAACATCTATTTTGATGAAACGGTCAAAGAATATGACTTTATCAAAAATCCAGATGAACCATGTATATATAGTAAAATTGTAGCACGAACTGTTGTATTCCTCATCTTGTACTTGGATGACATTCTCTTGATAGGAAATGACTTTCCTATGCTACAATCTGTCAAAGGATTATTGTCACACAGGTTCTCCATGAAAGACCTGGGTGATGCTTCTTACATTCTGGGGATCCAGATCTATCGTGATAGATCATAGAGGATGTTGGGACTTTCGCAGTCAGGTATATCAACACTATACTGAAAAGATTCAGTATGGAAGATTCAAAGAGCGGTAATTTACCAGCTTGTCACGGAATCACCCTATCCAAAGAGATGTCTCCCAAGACTGATTTGGAAAGGGATCGCATGTCATTTATACCCTATGCTTCTGCGGTAGGCTCTATAATGTATACGATGTTGTGTACCAGACCAGATGTAGCTTACGCTCTGAGCGTAGTAAGCCGATATCAGTCAGACCGAGTGGAGAAGCACTGGATAGCAGTTAAGAACATTCTGAAGTACCTAAGAAGGACTAAGGATATGTTCTTGGTTTACAACAGAAAAGACCTCCAGATCGAGGCTTTTGCTGACTCCAGCTTCTAAAGATACAAGGATGACTCCAAGTACATGTCAGGTTATGTCTTTACCCTCAATGGATGGGCGGTGTGCTGGAAGAGTTCCAAGCAGGACACCGTTGATGACTCGACGATGGAAGCGGAGTATATCGCAGCTTCTGATGCCGCAAAAGAAGCAGTCTGGGTAAAGAAGTTCTTAACAGAACTTCAGGTGGTTCCATCCATTGTTGATCCAATACCTCTGTATTGTGACAACAACGGGGATATAACTTTAGCAAAGGAACTCAAGTCCCATCAAAAGTAGAAACACATCTTGAGGCGGTATCACCTGATCAGGGAGATCATAGATCGCCGGGAGATCGAGGTCCGGAGAGTTGCTACAGAGGAGAACACTGCAGATCCATTCACAAAGGCCTTAACTCAGACACAGTTCAGGATTCTATTCGAGATGATAGGTCTTCAAAACACCAGTACATGGCCCTAGTGCAAGTGGGAGATTGTTAGTGTATATGCACTAGGGGCCATTATTGTATCATACTAGTTTGTATATTACTTAATGGAAACTTGGGATATTCACAGTTGTATTAACAGTCTTGCTCAACATAGCAGTATGCTACTTAGTTTATACCTATCTTAATATATGTATATGTTTCTTTTAGCATATCGCGAATACATATTCATAGAGCCCATAGGATCGTGCTAGACTACCAGCGTTGTGATGGCAGTCACACTAGTGAGGGCTGGGTAGTCTACAAGCACATCCTTTTTCAGGTCCCTAGTCGTAGGATTATCGAGACAGGGCATCGATACTCCAGAGTAGACTAGTGTATACGCTTCTCATCCCAGCTGGGGAAATGTTCTATCCCACAGCCATTAGTACGTTGTACTGAAGATAATATGCAGATACTCGTTGGGTTACGGGTACACCGGACAGGACTCGCAGGGAACTGTTGGTTGGTATTATACCCGTCGTCAGTTAACAGTTCCCAGGTGACATGAGTACAGCATAGTCCGTAGACTTGACACTGCTGCTTCGCCTAGAGTGTGTTCCCTCTGTTCTTAGATTGCTACCCTACCACGGCTCGACTGAGTCGTGCAAATAGGTAGCAGTTGGGTGCAGTCCCGAAGCACTTGGAGGAAGTGGCGGTTAGAAAGGATTCGTCTCTCCCAGTATTGGGAGTTGATATCGCACTGTGTTTGGAGAGCCATTACGCAAAGTCCCTGGCAAGGGCAAGCGAGATTTACTGGTTGTTTTTCCAGTAGCTTCTCAAGCTGTAATGGGCTTCACTCCGACACGACTTATACTGCTTTTAGGGCACTGACGCTTGCCGCCCCCTAGGCCCGATATGCGAAAGTCTTAGACGAACAGACCGGACTGTATGGAGATTGTCACATCAGGCTCAGTAGGAGTTCGGATGGGTTTCCTCATCGGCCTTCTTATCGACATCTACCTGGGGACCGTTACGTACAGCTAGTACCGCTTGCGGCCTGTGGTTAAGCCCACTGCCAGCATTGTGTCGAGTTTTTAGAGTCCCACACAGAGAGTTTCCCTGCTTCAGGCGAAACGATATAGAGGTCGTAAGGTTTTACGACAGGGTTCGGACATATACGTGTACTTGTGCACGTATGATGTTCGGATAGATTATACTAGCAGTCTTTGGTTTAAACCAGATTCTAGTATTGGATTATTGGGTTTATACAGTCTCAGTATATCCGTGTTTTTCGTAAATACGGATGGGAGGGGCATTCTCGTAATTACTCGATAAGCTTCTAGAAGAAAGGTGACTCATTTAGTTTTAATTCATTTATGAATTAAACTAAATGAGGTGGAGAGGTGATGTGTTATTTGCATTAAATGTTTTAATGTCTCATGAGATGATTCATCCAAAGTAAGTTAATGAAGCATTGTTGTTAATATTGTATATTATTAATTGGAGAATTATCATTCTTCATATATTCACAAATGAGTAATAATTCATTTCATTCTCACATACACACACTCTCTCCTCAAGCTCTCCTCTTCTTCAACCTAACCCTAATCTTCTCATGTGTTGAGATCCCACGGGTTAGAAAGACTAATAGATCCTTAATCCATCTCTATATCCTCTAGGTCACTTGGATTAGCAATCCTAGCCACTTAGTTACCTCAAGTTAGAGGTTAAAGCTTGAAGGAGGAACTCTCGGGTGGATCATCTATTACATCGAGGAGGCCGACGAGGAGGTGAACAACAAGAACAAGAAGGACTAGTATCTTGAGGTATAATCATCTATCATAGTAGTTTAGCAATTCTAGATAGTTTGTTAGTTAGGTTTTAGCAAAGATCTGTTTGATAGTCGATGTTATTTTGAACAAAATGATTATTTTATTTAACATTTGGAATATTTAGAAATAAATTAAATAAATTAAATTAATAATAAATTGATAAATCACAAAACGGTTAAAATCAAATATGTCAATCTTCATAAGTTATATGTAATACAGATTAAATTAAAATTATCATATGCAAATTAAATAATTTATAAGGGTTTTAATGATAAATTTAGCTTCATTTTAATAAAATGTGTGTTTTATAATAAGTTAAGTTGTGAGGGGTTAATTTGTAAAGTTTATGTTTTTATGCAAAATAGGATATTGTTGAGGGTATAAGTGAATGTAGATGAAATCATTTCAGTTCTGAAATCTAATTCAAATTAAAACATATTATGAAGATAAATCAAAAACAGCTCATGCTTGCATGCAACCTCTCATCTCACACCTCCTCCTTGCATGAAACATGCATACTTCAACCCTTGACACCTCCTCCTTCATCCTATCCCTTCCTCCTCTCATATATATAGCTCATTCTCAGTTCAAAACTGAGATTAAAACTCAAAGAAATTAAAAGAAAAAGGAAATTTAAAAGAGAAAAGAAAGAACAAGAGGAAGAAGAAGATGAATGAAGCTATGTTCTATGTTTTGATCACCATCAACCTAGGAAGGACTTAGCATCTTTGAGGGTTATTCCTACAACTAATTGCAGGATTCGAGTACGAAAATTACGGAAGCAGCGAGAAAAGGAAAAGGATTAGCAATTCCGGAGTAGATTCGACCTTTCCGGTGAGTAGACTAAATATCTACCGGGGAATTTTGTAAAGATGGCGTGTTTCGCCCGTAATTTTACCGAACTTAATGTTATATATTGTTATGCCCAATTGATAATTTACATTCATTATATACACATATAAATTGCTTAGTTGTTAGAACACTTCACAATTATCGATGAGTCATGCCACGTGCACATCTTATATGCTACACACACCTCGTCGATATTGCTATGTCACTTACACTTAAACATCATACTTGTTAACATGAATTTATATCGTATTTCACATATCAATAATAGTAGTAAATTGCATCATTTACATCATGTTACCATATGCGTATTTTTGTGTTATATATGAGGTAAATGCAGAATTGAGGATTTATGGTTTTGAGTTTTGAATACTATTACATAAATCCAGTGTTTTCATGATTGATTTGTCATGTCCACCATGAGATGATTTCTGTTTTGGTTTTATTCCGGACCGAGTGGGGGAGATAAACGGTCGCGGATTTTACGTTATCCATACTGAGTGGGGGAGATATACAGTTGGATACATGGTGGACCCGGTCGAGACCGAGGGGCAGGATAGCCGTATTGAGACGGGGGAGCCTAGCGAGGTTACTCGATACCGGAGTTAGTGCTAACAATACGGCGTGTATCTAGATGATAACGACCGGTATTATTGATTCAGGATCATTCGGGGAATGATGCCTATAAGAATTGGAAGTTTTGTGTCGTTGATGGACACTGAGAAATGATTTTATTGAGTTGAGATTTCCGTAGTATCATGAGATTTATTGTTGAACTTCACATATACTCATACCTCATATTGATTCATATTTCAGTAGTATGATTGTCATAATTACTTTATTCACCGTTATATGTTAGTCATATTCACTGAGTTGGCAACTCACCCCCGTTGTGCCACAGTTCCTTGCAGGGGTAGAGTGGACGGTTAGCTGCGAGGCAGAGCTACTTTTGCAGTTGTATTTCATCTTTTGATAGGTAGGTTATGTGTAGTAACATTCCTTTTTGATTTTGTATTTTGTATCTAGAAAGTCTCCATCAAACCTATATTTTGACTTAGAATGAGAGATGGTATAAATATGTTGACAGTTGAGATCATTTGGTCATTATATCATAGTTTCTTTATTTATGAGATTCATAGTGATGTTCTATTGTTGAGAATTATGTTCATTGTTAATATTGTTGATCCCAACTAGGGATACAACTAAACCCAACACTTTATACTTGTTAATAAATTAATTTCATAAATGGGGATTTTTACTTAAAAACTAAAATTTTCATAAATAATTCCGCAATAAGGTATTTTGATCTTGGCTTCGGCTTACTTGGACTTTGTGCATATCTTTAGATATGATACAATCTAAGTGCCGGTCATATCCAAACTTGGGTCGTGACAAAGTTGGTATCAGAGCTTAGGAGTAACCTTACGGAATTGTGTAAGGGATTTCAATAAGTTGATGTGAGTCCGTGAGTTAGGATGACCTTTGGTTTGAAAGAGTAGGTGAATTAGGATGAATGCAGTACCGTACGTATGTTCCGCGGCATATTTACGTTATCGTATTCAGCCTAACTAACCTTAGGATGTTTATCTTGATCTATTCTTCCGTTGATTCTCCGTTATTGATTGCTTCTGTTCCTACACCTTATCAACTGTCGTTCTTGTTCCAGTTGCTATGGCTACGCGGGCTAGGCGAGCCGCAGCCAGAGATGCAGCTAGGGAGAGTCCGCCTGTGACGATGACTGGTACACCGGACGTTCCGGCGGTGCATGAGCATGTTGATCCTCCTCCTCCAGATCGCATGACTAGGATTGAGGAGGGTATGTTGGGATTACAGCGAGTGGTAGGACAGTTAGCTGAGGCCACTCGAGTACTGAGACCAGATCCAGCACCGACCGTAGCAGAGTCCGAGGTACAGCCTACACAGACGGTGGCGCTAGTAGATACGAGAGTGATGGAGGTATCACTTGCAGAGTTTATGAGATTGAAACCCTCGGTATTTACAGGGACCGATGTGGCGGAAGATCTTCAGTCTTTTCTTGATAGGATGGCGAGGATTGGCAGATCATTGCGATGTTATGATGCGAGGTCAGTGGAGCTGACTAGCTTTCGTTTGGAGGGACTTGCACAGGAGTGGTGTGAGTCGATGGAGAGAGGGCGAGCTACGAATCTTCCTCCGATGATGTGGACCGAGTTTTCTACGGTTTTTCTTGCTAGATTTCTTCCCCAGAGTGTGAGGGACGCTAGAGCTAGCAGTTTCGAAGCGTTGAGGAAATCAGCAAGTATGTCAGTAGCAGATTATGACTTACGATTCACCCAGCTGTCGCGATATGCCCCATACTTAGTACCTATGGAGGAGCTTCGGGTGAAGAGGTTCCTAAGGAGTTTGGACACACAGTTGTATCTGGCGATAGGCTCCCAGCATTTTGATACATATGCACAGGCTCTGGATGCGGCGATTCGAGTAGAGGAGCGTTTGAGCGAGTCAGTGGTCGTTCCGGAGCCAAAGAGGAGTAGACCGATCGTGCCGACGAATAGACAGTTTGGCAGAGGTAGAGGGTCATATCCAGGCAGATATACTCCAGGCCGCAGTGTCGGACGAGGTAGGACACATGGCCAGATGTTCAGTTCTTATCCTGATGATCAGAGACCACAATCTACCTGTTTTAGTTGTGGACTTCCCAGACACTTTGCGCAGGATTGTAGATCTCAGGGAGGGACCGTTGCTTCACAGGTTGCTTTACCCCTTCCACCTCCTACACCGATGGCTTTACTTCCTCCCCAAGTTGGCGCTACACGCCAGGCAGTTGCACCACGAGGTCGAGGCTTTGCAGGACGTGCTCAGAGAGGTCGAGGAGATCGAGGTAGAGGACGACAGGATGTGGGCAGGGGCCAGGCACGAGTATTTGCGCTGACTCCACAGGATGCCCAGGCATCAAATGCAGTCGTGACAGGTACACTTACAGTATGCTCATTAGAGGTACATGTTTTATTTGATCCCGGTTCTACACATTCTTATGTATCTTCACGATTCGCACTTTTGTTGGGGAAAGAGTTGTCATTACTAGAGTTTCCATTGGTAGTGATTACCCCCGTTGGAGATTCCTTTTTAGCTCGGCACGTATTCAGATCGTGTTCGGTGCGCATTGGTGATAGAGATTCGCTAGTTGATCTGATTCTCCTAGACATGTTAGATTTTGACATACTTCTTGGTATGGATTGGTTAGCCGCTTGCCATGCCTATGTAGATTGTCGAGGAAAAGCGGTTAGATTTTGTTTTCCAGGTGAACCGGTGTTTGTTGTGCAGGGGGATTGCAACTTAACCCCTGTCAACATGATTTCTGCTCTTTGTGCGGGGCGGCTCTTGAAGAAGGGTTGTCATGGGTTCTTGGCTTTCGTTCAGGACTTAGGGGTCGCTGAAGTTCCATTGGACCAGATTCCGATCGCGCGAGAATTTCTTGAGGTATTTCCTGCTGAGTTACCAGGATTGCCACCAGATCGCGACATCGAATTTTGTATCGACTTGATTCCGGGTGCGGGGCCTATTTCTATACCACCCTATCGAATGGCACCGACGGAATTGAAGGAACTCAAAAGCCAGTTGCAAGAGTTGTTAGATAGAGGACTTGTTCGTCCCAATGTTTCACCGTGGGGAGCTCCTGTCTTATTTGTAAAGAAGAAGGACGGTAGTATGAGAATGTGCATTGATTACCGACAGCTGAATCGCGTCACTGTACGGAACAGGTATCCATTACCACGTATAGATGACTTGTTCGATCAGTTGCAAGGAGCTGGGTTTTTCTCGAAGATTGACTTGAGGTCAGGGTATCATCAGTTGAGGGTTCGGAAGGACGATATTCCGAAGACGACGTTTCGTACAAGATATGGGCATTATGAATTTCTGGTGATGTCGTTCGGACTCACTAACGCCCCAGCAGCGTTTATGGATATGATGAACCGTATCTTTAGACCATTTATCGATCGGTTTATTATAGTATTCATAGATGATATTCTTGTATATTCTCGGAGTCAGACGGAGCATGAGCAACATTTACGTATCACATTGCAGACCTTGAAGGAGCATCAGCTGTATGCAAAATTTTCTAAATGTGCTTTTTGGCTCGATAGTGTGGAGTTCTTGGGTCACATAGTTACGAGAGAAGGTATATGTGTGGACCCAAAGAAGATTGAAGCAGTATAACACTGGCCCAGGCCTATGTCAGTTATGGAGGTTCGGAGTTTCTTAGGTCTGGCAGGTTATTACAGACGCTTCGTACAGGATTTCTCACGGATAGCGGCACCTTTGACAGGATTGACTAGGAAGGAAGTTCCATTTCAGTGGACAGATGCGTGTGAGTAGAGTTTCCAACAGTTGAAGACGCGTTTGACGACTGCGCCTGTATTATCTTTACCTTCCAGGTCAGGGGGTTTCGTCGTGTATTGCGATGCTTCTAGAGTGGGTCTAGACTGTGTGTTGATGCAACACGGCAGAGTTATAGCCTATGCTTCTTGACAGTTGAAGAGGCATGAACAAAACTACCCCATTCATGATCTAGAGATGGCTGCTGTAGTATTCGCATTGAAGATTTGGAGACATTACTTGTATGGAGAATCGTGTCAAATCTTCACAAATCATAAAAGCTTAAGGTATATCTTTCAGCAGAGAGATCTGAACCTCAGGCAGCGTAGATGGATGGAACTGGTGAAAGATTACGATTGTGAGATCTTGTACCATCCAGGCAAGGCGAATGTTGTAGCAGATGCCTTGAGTCGGAGGCCTGGAGGTAATTTATCTCATTTGAACAATTTGCAGAGACAGTCTTCTACAGACTGGCAAATCTTATGTGATAGTCGTAAACAGTTTGAGTTCACGTCAGCAGGAGGCCAGCTAGCACATGTTCGCACCAGACCTCAGTTATTGGATCGCATTCGAGAGGTGCAGCCCACAGATACTCGTATGATGGAGATTATGGATCAGGTTAGGCAGGGCGGGGAGACGGAGTTCGTGATTGATGATCATGGAGTATTACGTTTTAGGACTCGTCTCTGTGTGCCAGATTCTGACGGATTGAGGAGTGAGATTTTGGAGGATGCCCACAGATCAGCATACAGTATTCATCCTGGTTCCACCAAAATGTATCGTGATTTGAAAGATATTTATTGGTGAGAAGGAATGAAGAAGGATGTTACAGATTATGTTTCACGATGCTTGACTTGTCAGCAAGTCAAAGCAGAACATCAGAGGCCAGCCGGGGAGCTGCAACCCTTACTCAGTCCAGAGTGGAAATGGGAACAGATTTCCATGGATTTTGTGGTGGGTCTACCCAGGACTAGCAGAAGGTATGATTCCATTTGGGTGATTGTAGATAGATTGACAAAGGCCGCTCATTTTCTTCCAGTAAAGACGACGTATGGATTTGCTCAGTATGCACAGGTTTATATCGATGAGATTGTACGTCTACATGGAGTGCCGACATGCATAGTATCAGATCGAGGTACCCAGTTCACTAGCAGGCTATGGCAGAAACTTCAGGACGCTCTTGGTACACGGCTGAGTTTTAGTACGGCTTTCCACCCCCAGACAGATGGTCAGTCGGAGCGGACCATTCAGATACTAGAGGATATGCTTCGGGCTGGTAGCCTAGATTTCGGTGGTAGTTGGGATCGTCACCTACCTTTGGTAGAATTCTCGTACAACAACAGTTTTCAAGAGACGATCCAGATGGCACCCTTTGAAGCTTTGTATGGAAGGAAATGTCGATCACCCGTTTGCTGGATGGAACTTAGTGAGAGTTGCATATTGGGACCGCAGATAGTACATGAAACTACAGAGAAGATTCAATTGATACGAGATAGAATGAAAGCGACTCAATGTAGACAGAAGTCATACGCAGATCGACGACGACGTAAACTCGAGTTTGATGTGGGAGATCATGTGTTCCTTCGAGTATCTCCAATGAAAGGCGTGATGCGCTTCGGGAAGAAAGGGAAGCTCAGCCCCAGATATGTTGGACCTTACGAGATTTTAGAGAGGGTAGGCGCTGTAGCTTACCGATTAGCACTTCCACCTAGTTTTCCCGACATGCATCCGGTGTTCCACGTTTCGATGCTTCGCAGATATCTTCACGATCCATCTCACGCGATACAGCATCAGACCCTACAGCTTGAGCCAGATTTATCCTACACAGTGCAGCCAGTCGCTATTCATGACAGGCAGGCAAAGCAACTACGATCGAGGATACTTCCGTCTGTAAAGGTTCTCTGGCAAGGAAAGAATCGCGAGGAGATTACTTGGGAGACGGAGGACGCAATACGAAAGAAATTTCCCCGTCTTTTCGTAGCTATGTCTAATAATTATCTAAATTCGGGGACCGAATTTTCTTAAGGGGGGGATATTGTAACATTTGGAATATTTAGAAATAAATAAAATAAAATAAATTAATAATAAATTGATAAATCACAAAACGGTTAAAATCAAATATGTCAATCTTCATAAGTTATATGTAATACAAATTAAATTAAAATTATCATATGCAAATTAAATAAGTTATAAGGGTTTTAATGATAAATTTAGCTTCATTTTAATAAAATGTGTGTTTTATAATAAGTTAAGTTGTGAGGGGTTAATCTGTAAAGTTTATGTTTTTATGCAAAATAGGATATTGTTGAGGGTATAAGTGAAAGTAGATGAAATCATTTCAGTTCTGAAATCTAATTCAAATTAAAACATATTATGAAGATAAATCAAAAACACCTTATGCTTGCATGCAACCTCTCATCTCACACCTCCTCCTTGCATGAAACATGCACACTTCAACCCTTGACACCTCCTCCTTCACCCTATCCCTTCCTCCTCTCATATATATAGCTCATTCTCAGTTCAAAACTCAAAGAAATTAAAAGAAGAAGGAAATTTAAAAGAGAAAAGAAAGAACAAGAGAAAGAAGAAGATGAATGAAGCTATGTTCTAAGTTTTGATCACCATCAACCTAGGAAGGACTTAGCATCTTGGAGGGTTATTCCTACACCTAATTGGAGGATTCGAGTACGAGAATTACGGAAGCAGCGAGAAAAGGAAAAGGATTAGCAATTTAGGAGTAGATTCGACCTTTCCGGTGAGCAGACTAAACATCTACCGGGGAATTTTGTAAAGATGGCGTGTTTCGCCCGTAATTTTACTTAACTTAATGTTATATATTGTTATGCCCAATTGATAATTTACATTCATTATATACACATATAAATTGCTTAGTTGTTAGAACACTTCACAATTATCGATGAGTCATGCCACGTGCACATCTTATATGCTACACACACCTCGTCGATATTGCTATGTCACTTACACTTAAACATCATACTTGTTAACATGAATTTATATCATATTTCACATATCAATAATAGTAGTAAATTGCATCGTTTACATCATGTTACCATATGCGTATTTCTGTGTTATATATGAGGTAAATGCAGAATTGAGGATTTATGGTTTTGAGTTTTGAATACTATTACATAAATCCAGTGTTTTCATGATTGATGTGTCATGTCCACCATGAGATGATTTCTGTTTTGGTTTTATTCCGGACCGAGTGGGGGAGATATACGATCGTGGATTTTACATTATCCATACTGAGTGGGGGAGATATACAGTTGGATATATGGTGGACCCGGTCGAGACCGAGGGGCAGGATAGCCGTATTGAGACCGGGGAGCCTAGCGAGGTTACTCGATACTGGAGTTAGTGATAACAATACGGCGTGTATCTAGATGATAACGACCGGTATTATTGATTCAGGATCATTCGGGGAATGATGCCTATAAGAATTGGAAGTTTTGTGTCGTTGATGGACACTGAGAAATGATTTTATTGAGTTGAGATTTCCGTAGTATCATGAGATTTATTGTTGAACTTCACATATACTCATACCTCATATTGATTCATATTTCAGTAGTATGATTGTCATAATTACTTTATTCACCGTTATATGTTAGTCATATTCACTGAGTTGGCAACTCACCCCCGTTGTGCCACAGTTCCTTGCAGTGGTAGAGTGGACGGTTAGCTGCGAGGCAGAGCTACTTTTGCAGTTGTATTTCATCTTTTGATAGGTAGGTTACATGTGTAGTAACCTTCCATTTTGATTTTGTATTTTGTATCTAGAAAGTCTCCATCAAACCTGTATTTTGACTTAGAATGAGAGATGGTATATATATGTTGACAGTTGAGATCATTTGGTCATTATATCATAGTTTCTTTCTTTATGAGATTCATAGTGATGTTCTATTGTTGAGAATTATGTTCATTGTTAATATTGTTGATCCCAACTAGGGATACAACTAAACCCAACACTTTATACTTGTTAATAAATTAATTTCATAAATGGGGATTTTTACTTAAAAACTAAAATTTTCATAAATAATTCCGCAATAAGGTATTTTGATCTTGGTTTCGGCTTACTTGGACTTTGTGCATATCTTTAGATATGATACAATCTAAGTGCCGGTCACATCCAAACTTGGGTCGTGACATTTTACCTATTCCGCCTCCCCGCATCTTGTGGGGTGTGTAACGTTGACTTACAGAATCAACAAGTCTGTTCGATGTCCCGCTTCAACCTGTTTTTGAAACTTCTGCAATCGTGGGTCCTGTGGCTGCGCTTCTTTTATATTATCGATCAATGATGACTTTACTTGCAGCTGCATCAACTGTCCTGAAGAATGCGGTAACACAATATCCAATTCGAATCTCCGAAAATCTTCGATAAGCTCCTTCTATGCAGTTAACATCCGAATTGCTGGCAACCGACTAAGCGTATCCGGCAGTACATTAACTTTCCCCGGATGATATTTGAGATCAAGATCATAGTCAGCCATCAGCTCCAACCATCTACGCTGCCTCATGTTAAGCTCTTTCTGCGTGAACACATACTTTAGGTTTTTGTGATCGGTGAATACTTTGACCCTTTCTCCCAGTAAGTAGTGTCTCCAAATCTTCAATGTGAAAATCACCGCTGCAATCTCCAAATCATGAGTTGGGTAATTCTTCTCATGGGTCTTCAACTGTCACGATGCGTAGGCTATAACCTTCTCATGCTGCATCAAAACACATCCCAGACCTTTTCCAGATGCGTCGATGTGAATCACCAATCCTCCGGAACTGTCTGGTATGGTCAAAATAGGAGCGGTTATCAACCTTTACTTCAACGCCTCAAAAACTGACGCATAACTATCCATCCATACAAACGGTACCTCCTTCCGTGTAATATTGGTCAAAGGCTCAGCCAATCGAGCAAAATTCTCCACGAATCTTCTGTAATATCCGGCAAGTCCAAGAAAACTTCTGCTCTCTGCTACGTTCTTCGGAATCGGCCAATCTTGAACTGCTGCAATCTTCTCTGGATCAACGGCGATTCCATCTCCGGATACGACGTACCCCAAAAACTTCACTTTTTCAAGCCAAAACTCGCACTTGCTCATCTTTGCATATAATCTTTCTTGCCTCAACGTCTGCAGTGCGATCTTCAAGAGTTCAGCATGCTCTTCTAGGCTCCTCAAGTAGACCAGAATATCATCGATGAACACCACTATAAACTGGTCCAAGAACGGTGAAAATATTCGGTTCATCAAGTCCATAAATATTGCCGGTGCGTTCATGACTCCGAATGGCATCATCAAATACTCATAATATCCATATCGAGTTCGGAACGCAGTCTTGCAAATATCTTCTGATTTAACTCAAACTTGATGATATCCGGACCGCAAATCCAGCTTCGAGAATACCCTCGCGCCAATGAGTTGCTCGAATAATTCGGCAATGTGAGGGATCAGGTAGTTGTTCTTAATAGTCACCCGGTTTAATTCTCGATAATCGATACACATCCTCCGCGTGCCATCTTTCTTCTTAACTAGAAGAACTGGAGCTCTCCAAGGTGAATTACTGCTTTGATTCCAACCCTACTCTAGCAATTCGGTAACCTGCTTCTTTACTTCTTCCAACTCCACTTGTGCCATCGGATAATACACTTTTGAGATTGGCGCTGCACCAGGAACAAGATCGATCGTGAACTCCACATCTCGTTTGGCGGTAAACCCGAAATGTCCTCGAACACATCCATGAACTCTCGAAATACAACTGGCGCTTCCTCCTTATCAACTTCCATTGATGAAAGAACATTACTTGTCGGCCTAGCCCTAAACTCGACTGGCCCGACAGAACTGCTACCTCCAGCAAAAACAAATTTCGGATGTCCGGGAATCTGGAAAATCACTTTATTTTCCCTACAATCAATGTGAGCGTGGAAAGTACCGAGAAAATCCATTCCCAAGACAACATCATAATTGCTGGTATCGATCACCAAGAAATCTGCAAATAACTCTCGTCCGCATATAACAATAGAACAATCCTTGCACTCACTACTAGATATGATCTTCCTGTTCCCCGTGTGTATGTCCCAGCAACAAGATAGGGCCGTGCAAGCAATCAAGTGTGCAGCAATAAACTTGGATGACATAAAACAATGGGATGCACCATAATTGAATAATGCTAATGCGGGAAAATTATGAACAAGTAGGATACCTGAAACGACTTCCCCTGACACCTTGGCATCTTCGGCCGTCAGAGTAAAGGCTCGAGCTTGATTGGGCCCCTGAGTTATCAGCTTCTGCCCTTGAATCTGCTTTTGCGGTGGCCTCTGAGTATCTTCCTTCAAACGTAGCTTCGACGAACAAGTATCATTGGTATGATCAGCTGATCCTCAAATAAGACAAAGTTCAAGGCTCCTTCGACAATCTCTCCAGAAGTGAACCGATCGTTGGCAGTAGTTGCAAAACACTCTTCCTTTCTGCTCGGGTGAGACGGGCCTCTTCATAGGTACAACACCGCGTCGATTCACCAGATACCTCTGCGTAAAGGCGCTCGGTTCGGCGTAAACACCGTCTTCCGTACCACAACTGCTTGCTGCTGCGTACCCCCTGTCTTCATTGATAAGCTCTGTTGCTCTTTGGCTGCTTTAAGAAGTTGCAAGAAAGTGGTCAATACCGGAGATATAATGTACCTCTGGATTTCCATGTCCAAACTGCGCATAAACCTTCGTGCCCTATCAGCTTCTTTGGCTACCAAAGGTCCCGCGAATCGGCTGAGCCGTGTCCACTCAGCCTCATGCGCATCCACGGATCCGCCATTCTGCTTCAGACTGATAAATCTTTCTTCCATTTCCTCCCGTGCAGTCTGCGGAAAGAAATTCTCCAAGAAACTTTGCGAGAAAGTTGCCCACTGATCGGCCTGGGCAAACGGGTCTCTTCCACAAGCCACCACTCACGGGCATAACCCACCAATTGGATGCGTACAACATCCACTCTCTGGTCCTCCGGAATCTGTGCTGCAATGAGCAGATTCTCCGTATCGACTAGCCACTGTTCCACTGGCAACGACTCCTCCAAACCAGTGAAAGTGGACGGACCAAGTCTCCTGAAATCTGCCACGGTACCCACACGCTGTACTGGTTTGGCTGCAACAGTGTTTACGGACTGCTGGACGGTCCGCAAACCTTCCTGAAAATCTTAGGCTTGCCGCTGATTTATCTCGGTTTGCCGCTTCTGGTTCTCCAGCATCCCACGAATTACTCCAAGCAATGCGGCGTCATCAACACGCCTCTGGTACGATCGAAGTTCTCTATCCGCCATGATCCTGAAACCAAGACACCGAAGAGGATCAATATGATAAACAAGATTCAAAACATGCGATTAAACATAAACTGGTAAGAAACCGAGAGAAGCAAGGTAATATAACGATCATGAATCAAGACTAGAATTCCAAGTTACTTAAATATAGTACCGCATTATAACCATACTGCAGTTCATAGGTACAATCACATAACTCCATTCAAGTCGTCCAAATTCTTGTATTAGAATAGAAAGAAACAATAGGGAACCAGAAGGTTTCAAGTCGAGATGCAAAGTTGTCAAGACAAGGATCACGAGAAGATATGATTCAAGAATCACGAGAACAATGTGGCAGGACATGTTTCTAATTACGGGTTTCCTGACCCGTGAATTGGGTCCAATACCCAACTACAAAAGAATCAAAACCATTTAACCTAAATCATATGGCTCTGATACCAAACAAACCCTGTCATGCCCCGCTTCCCAGAGTGCGCTAAGATCGGCGCGTGACAGAGCCAACCATGCTACCTATGGCTAGGAAACATCCTTCCACGGTCACATTACGGCTGACTATAAGATATCAAGGACAGTAAAATAAAAAATAAACTATCTAGTACATGTCCATATGCCGGAATAAATGAGTCAAGAAAAAAATATGCGGAAGCAATAAATCCAATAAATAATAACATCTAGAAAGTACGTCCCAAATACGGCTCACATCAGGAAATAAAAGTATGGAAATAAACTAAACTAAACTGGATACTAACAGGATCCCCACTGCGCGGCTTGTCGATTGAAATACTCCTGATCAGCCTGCGAAAGAGGTAAAGGATCTGGGCCATGCAAAACCCAGACATCAGTGCGTCATAATATCAAACAATAATAAATGAACATGATACACGAGATATGCAGGCATGAGTATAAACGATAACTTGAATATAACCAGTAATATGGATATGGAACAGTGAAGTGCATACATGCAGGTGAAGTGCAGTGAGTAATCTAAACTATACTACTGGGTAATCTATTCTAAAGTTTTCGAAATCAATTAATGTAATCCTCATCGTAACCCATCAGACTATGCCCCGTTCATTCCCCACGGGACCACAGTAACATGATTATTCAGTATATGCTAGACTATCAGTCTATGCCCCGTTCATTCCCCACGGGACCATGGTAACAATGTAATATTCCTTTGAGTTACGTTCGGTTACATTCTTGATTTCCCCTTAACCCCAAGGTTATTTGTTCGAGTCGGGTATTGATAAACTGGAGCTAATGCTAACACTGGATCAAGCAGGTACAAGTTTTGTCTGAATAGACGACAGGATATGTCCATCGGGACAACATGTCAGGATTGTCGACATTAGAAATAGGATCGGGTAATAGGTCAAGTAGGTGTGTATAAGGTCATGACCGGTAGTGCATATGTATTACACGGATGGTCGAAATAAAACTGTAGCAAGAACGGATGCATGGTAAAAGTACGGATGCACAAATGTCTATCATGGATTACATCTACAACTCCATGACTACGCATGATGCACATTATCAAGCATGGGGTGTTAATATAACAATAACATGAAATAATGTGATCTGGCATGCAACTAGATATATAATAAATGATACGGATGCGAACGGGTATCGGAAAACGGTAAAACTGTAACATGGTTGCACAATACCATGAACATGCAATATTCTTATTAATATAGATGCGAGTATAATAATATAGCCTGTATCAAGCTGCTTGCATGCAATCAGATATGTAATTAATGATATGGATGCGTACGGATATCCGAAAATACTAAAACAATAATATAGATGTACAATGCAATCAACATGTGATATTTTTATTCATATGGATGCAAAATATGTATCATAGCATGTAGCAAGGTAAACTTGCATGCGGCTAGATATGTAATAAATGATACGGATGTGAATTGGTATCGTAAAACAGTAAAACGGTAACAGGGATGCACAATGCAATGAACATGTAATATTATTATTAATATAGATGCAAATATAATAACATAGCATGTAGCAAGAAAAACTTGCCTGATCGGATCTCACGACGGATGCGTACGGCACATCCGACGTCGGGTAAATGTTGCAATATCCACACGCGAGCACTGGACAGGACCAGGCAAAGCAAGAACACGACCACGCTAGCTGGGAATGCCCACTGGGTCGGCCTGATCGTCAGCGACGGCACGGCTCCGGCGATGATTGGAAAACACAGATGAAGGAAAAGAAAAGAAGAAGAAGAAGAAGAAGAAGAAGAAGAATGAGAGTTTGGTGATTGTGTTGTTCTGTCTTTGGAACAGAGGCAAGGACAGAGACGGTGATAACGTCGACGGGTTTTCTGGTAATGTGGTTCGACGGCAAGGCGGCTGTAGGTTTCTTGAAGTCGGGATCGGGTTATGTGTAGGGTTCTTGGTCAGGTTTGAGGGTGTAGGAGAGAGGAGAGAAGGGAGAAAGTAGCTGCGAGGACGAGGAGGCGACGGGGTCGGAGCTCCGGCAAGGTGTGCAGGTGAGGATATGGGGTCTTGGTCGGGTTCTTAGGTTCTTGAGGTATGTAGGGAAATCTCGGGGTGCAGGGGAGTGTAGAAGAGGTCGTGGTGATGAAGAGAAGGCTGACTAGGTGAACGGTGAGGTCGGGTGATGGGGATAGTGAAGTTTGCCGGCGAGGTGAGGATGGCGGTTCAGTGGGTTTCTCGGGGTTGTGGGTGCAGGCTCGGGGTTGGAGAAGAGAAAAGAAGTGGGGAGGAGAAGGAGGAGGTGATGATGACGAGTGTGTGGTTAGGATGAAGGCGAGGGTGGTAGCGAGCTTCGGCGGCGAGCGCGAGTGTCGGGCGTGGGTTTGAGCGAGGAGACGGGAAAACGAAAAAAGAAAATAAGAAGATGAGAGGGAGAGAGAGAGTACGAGGGGAATGGGGTAAAAAATATATATATAGATAGATTAAGAGGGAGAGATGTTGATTGTTAAGAATATAATATTAGATACTAAAATATTTAGTTAGAAAATATATATAGAATCATATACATTAACAGTTATATCCTTAAGAATATAATAAGAATATTATATTAGTTAAATTTGAGATTTTGGTTAATACAAAATTACTCCAAAACATGTCCGGCTTGGATCTAAAATTATGGTTTTAAAATACGGATATTATACGTAGTAACCAAAACCAAAATAGGATATCCGGGTAACGAAAATGCATACCTCCAAGAACGGATAGACGTAGCATGCACGTAGCCATCCAAACTAGTCCGTTTCCCTGAACGGAACGAGAACCAGATGTACGGATGCTACAACAGGGTTAGGGGTGTGGTACAGGCAATGCTAGATACTTTAAAAATATTTTATTTGAATTTAATTGTTATATTGAAAAAAATGCAGATGTTAGATATAATGCAGGTGAACGGGACATAAAATAGGAAAGTGCGCGGATTCTCAAAACTAGCCGGGATAAATCCAAAACAGGAATCAAGACGGGCTTCCAGCAATCGGGTCGGGTCGGATGCAAAGACGGATACCAATACACTATTCGCACCCAAAACACAATAAATCAAGAATAGCCACAAATAAAGAAATACTCAAAATAGAACTGGTATAAATGAACTAGGGTGTTACATACTGTATGCATGAAATCAAGATCAAATATCTCATAGTATACGAAATCAAAATCAAGCGCAAATGGGTATGCACAAAACGAAAATCAGTACAACTGATATATAAAAATGCGAATCGAGTGCAACTGTGGTGCACATAAGAAATATCAATCATAAAACGTATAGTCGAAATACCAAAAATCCAGAAAAACGGAAACGAGATTTTCGAATCACCAAATCGCAAATCATAAATATTGTCGTCGATGTGCCCTTCCTTCAATGTCAAAGGGTGTCAGTGCATCCAAAGCTAGCAGAGCAAGTATCTTCTTGCCTCCTGCTCACGGTCTGGCGTATTCTGCCCTTAGGTTCTCATCTCTCTGTTACATGACTCCTCGGCTCAACAGCCCGATACAGAGAAATGACGGAAACAGTTTTGTTCGGGTGCATTCTCTAAAAATCTCCTGACCAATTAACATGGTCACTCGTAACGTATCTCGTCAATGATATCAATCTCTACAGGACTGTTCGGAAGTTAGCACCCTTTACTTAATCCATTTCTTGTTCCAGAATAGCTGCATTCACTTCGTGACCTTCTTCTAGAATTATGGCTGCATTTAACGCCTCTGCATAGGCATCCAGTCTCTGATGTAAACGGAGTGGAACGTCGTCTCGTCAAGATCTCGTACGAACCTCTTGCTCCGCTTTTCTTCAATGTGGACCAATTCAGAATCATCTCTTCATAGCTGTATGGACTGCGCTCCAAATGGCTGCACTCATATCTAGTGTCTCCTTTCCAAAGCTACAAACTTGACATCTCAATATTCTATAGTAGGCATCTGGCCAATTACATTCTCGGGAACTCATCCAAATCATTGGAGTAATGCGCTTACTCTCTTTCTGTCTCGATCGACTCACCACATGCCTGTGTGAGGTCCTCTTCCAGCTGAAGTTAGTTAATCTGATGATCTCGCATCGGAGTATCCAAACGAACAACATGTCCCAGTCATTTATCCAGGGGTGACTAGCGATCCTCTATCATGTCCCCATGTATAAACTCCTGCTGCATTAGCTTCTGAAATCTGGAGGTGATATCTTATTAACTCAATCAACACCTGGCTCATCTTTCCGCATGGTAGACAACACCTCAATCATCTGGAGTAAATGGTACCATAATAATCTTCGCAATCTGGCTGGCCTCTAGCAATGGTCCGGTCATCTGGTGTAGATCTCGAACGCTCGTGTCAACGAGAAAATATAGTAAAATGATATATCGAAACGCTCGTGTCACTGGAATACATCCTGGTCAGTCCTCATCCATGATGAGCTTGTGTTGACCACAACTCTATCCACAGCTCTCTCTACTCGTGTAACCACGGTAACGGAAACCACAATCCGATATCGATGAGGATAGATCATAGGAACGAATAGAATGCAATATATAATAAATGTACATCCTAAGGCTTCTTAAGCGGAGTAGCGTATCGTAAGTATGCAGCGGAACATACACACGGTATGTTACTCTACTTAAGTCATCTACTCCATCAACCATGGTCAACCTATGTGACAAAAGTTCAGGTCTAATACCCCCTCGGCCAAGTCTAAGTTCCGTAAGGTCAAGCCTAGATTCCGAATATATACATACATATATATATATATATATATACATACATATATATATATACACACATATACGCCCTAGACTCCGCATAGTCAAACCTAGACTCGAACCAAAATTAAACTTTACGCTTTGATACCAACTTTGTCATGACCCGGAACATGCACGTGACTGTCACTTGAATCATGTGAAGTCTATAGGACCCCACCAAATTCAAGTAAGCCAAAAACCCAGAAATCTAAACCTTTTAGGGAAAAATAGTGGAGGTGAAGTTTTGAAAACAACGATATAATGAAAAAAAGTTCTTTCTTAAAAAAAAGTAATAGTATACGAAAACACAATGTTTTGTAGCTATCTTGAAAACATGTTTCGTCATTTAAAAATTTTGGCAGCACTTCCTTTGTATATTTTAACCCGAAAAATGGTACAAGCAATAAATATAGGCATCCCCAAGCGGGAGCTAGCTCTTTACCAATTGGCGGAAACAACCACGCAAGTAAAGCAAATATACAACGCCAAAGGCGAGGATCAAAACTCAGGAAGAAAGTAAAGAAAACGGGCATCATCAAGAAAACCAGGATAAGGAATAATACATAACCGCAACTCTAAGACCGAAAGTATATACAAACTGTGGTTTTTATGTCTACTAAATATACATAGTATGGTTGATGGAGATTTTAACTAGATACAACTGGAATAAATATACAAATATAAATGGCGGTCACGAGGCAATGTGTCCTACCAACCAAAGCAATCACCCGGAAGAAAAAATGGTGTGCCAATGAAGCCGCTACGGAACCTGTAAGGCTAAACCTGCAAGAAACTGAGGCACAATGGGGGTGAGTTGTCAACTCGTGAGTAGAAAACATCATCGAGTAGAAACCGAATGTATGGCGATCTCCTAGGTCACACAGTACAATACTATAATAATAGTAGCACGATAACACCAAGTAACAGTAGGGGTGATAATATAGACATATGTGTAAGGTCAAGTACTCATGTCCGTGTCATAAAATAACTACATGTCATGTATGCTATGCATGAATGCATCATCAATGGGTATGTCAAACATCGACATACAAAAATCATGATAAATCTGAGTGCCAAACATCGACACTCGAAAACGTCAAGAAAACCATGTCAATCAGCGACACATAAATCTCATATCTCGGGCTCCGTCTGTTCGGATCGGCCCATATCATCAAATCACACGACTGCGGTTGGTATCCTCCGGATGTCTGCCGAGCCAATATTCACCGGTCGGTAGTGCTCCCCTGCCAGGCTCAATGTCTCTCTATACGGCCTTCTTGCCCCGGGGTACCTCACAGGGTTTACCATGTACCAGCATACGGCGTCTCACTCCTCGAATCGGGTATGTATACACAAGTAGCTCAAGAACCGAGAAAACTCATGGTGGACGCCACACATATCATATCACGAGAAAACCACAATTTCTATTTTTGAAATGATAATAAGTTTATAAAATTCCTTTGCGGTTTTCCCCAAATTTCGAAATCTCATGAAAATCGAAATCTCAAAATCATAAGCTAATAATAGATAATGGATATCGGCATAGAGCCCAACTGCAGTATAAAATCAGAATATAGGTAAACTATGCAGGTGGCATCCAAATACAAAATGAAATGTTATAATTAGCGTATGATATCAGAAATGCTACTTAGCTACAACAATCACTGTATACAAGGTAAATAACGGCGCCTACAGCGTGCGTGACATGGCAATTACCGATGATATGTGTGTGAGCCGGCAAGCAAGTGTACGTGGAACTTACACATCATCGGTAATAGTGCTGTTGACCTAACAGACGAGATCATAACAGAAAGTAAACAACAAAAGCAACAATAAGGTATATAAGACGATATACGAGCCAAACCGTTTTGAGAAAAGAGATATCTTTTGAAAATACGTAGCTCCCATTGTATTATTCTTCGAAAAAGCCTACGATTCGTTGGTTTTGAAAATAGGTATGACTCGAGCCTAAGTTAACCTATATCTACGCAACTAAAGACTAAATTAATAACCAAGTCAAAGGTGATAAGAAATCGATAATATTCCGAGCCGATATATTTAATAGTCGGTGATCCAGCCTCATATCATCACGTACGGTAATAATACATCGTAGGACATCCTCGAGTCAAGAGTGCGGATCAATCATCATATACATCTCGTACGGTAATATCCATCGTACGACATCCCTAAAATTGATGGTACGGGTCAAATATCGTAATAAATCATCATTCGTACGGTATCATCATCGTACAATATCATGATCAAGGGTACGGTTCTAAAGTCTCGTACATTCTAAAATCATCAAAACACATGTTATCGCATGTTTGAATATATATCGCCCAACGTTCCTTTATAAACTCATCATACACGATATCACGACTCAATCACGTATCAAAATCTCACGGCATCATGCCCGATCATATTGACTCCTTGATTGAATGAATTCTCGGTGTGTATGTAGAAAATTGTATAGAAATCACAACCAAAAATATTTTGACCGCAATCAATAACGCTGTCGAATGTAGCGCGTTAGTAAGTGCGGATCGTCCACAGGGAAAGTGTAATCGTTCGCGTTTCGATTTAGATGGGTCGAAAATTTAAAGAAAAGAGAAAGAACAATTCATGATTTGTAAATTGAAGTTCAAGAATTAGAAAAATCTAGATCTAATAACAAGAAAACATTAAAATCAAGAATTGAGATGTGATGATTTCCAAACCAAATATCAAGAATCGAAATGAGGCTCGTAGGAATCGATCGGATCTATAGATGTGATGAAATCTAGCGATTACGTATTCTTATCCATCAATGAATTGATACTAGATCGATGATGATCGACGAGAATTAGGGATTTCTTGTGAAACTAGGGTTTCATCATTTATCTCTTGTTCCTTCGTCGATATCATTCTCATTCTAGCCTCTAGTAAATTCAAGAATCGATCGTGGATCCCTAATTTCAAGCGATCACAATCAAGAAAGCATCGCAACGAAACTAGGTCGTCGATTCTTCGATTTACTGGGGTTTACAAAACTCGTAGGACTTAAGAATCGTTTTAAGATTTGTTACATCATCATTCTATTGATCGTCTCGACTCCTTTACGAGCGGAGTTTTACTCAAACATCACAACAAGAACCACAATCACAAATTGAGATCGAATCATGATGGAAGAATTTAAAGAAAGCAAGATTAAAGAATTTCACCTTTTATTTATCAACAATTCCGTTAAAAATTGCTCAAGAACTACAAGAGGAAGAACTCGATCGTCGATTTGGCTTCGCTCGTCTCCTTGAGTCGCGGATCGGCTTGGATCACTTGCTCGATTGAAGATCGGCTCCGCTCTTAAAAGGTTGAAGGCTTCTTGCTTGAATGGTACTCGGGATCTTGAATTTGTCTTGGATTTAGAATTAGGGCTACAAGATGTGTCACTCAACTTGTAGATGGAAATGGGGGGAATTGGAGATTAACTGAAGATTGATTACCCATTAACCCTAGATCTAGGCTCCTTTTTATAGACTTACAAAACCCTAGATCTAGGATTCAAAATTTGAATTTCCCTCCAAAAGTTTGTTAGCTAGAGAGGCTTCTAGAAGTAGTTAGTTAGAGGGAGCTTCTAGAACTAGTTTGTTAGGAGCTTAATCAAGATTAGCTTGCTTAATGATCTTTGCTGATCTGGCAGAAGCTTCGAGAGTCATCTGGAAATTGCATTGGCTTGATGAGGTGTACACACTGAGAGAGGACTAATGAAGCAAAAACTTGTTGATGACGTGGCAAAACCGCCGCGGAACCGCGGCGCAAGCCGGCTCCGGCCGCGGTTCCGTGGCTCCTGTGAAGCCTTAGGGCTTGGTCTCTCTGGTACTTCTTTGGGCTGATAGTTGGGCTTTTTTCTGATATGTTGAATTTTATTTTTCTTCCTGTATCACTACCAGATCTCAGATCTTGGAGTTGGTGTATTTTTGGTCAGCTCGTTTCCTAATTTTGGCTTTGCTCCTGCAATTTCCTGCACAATTTCTCGAGACAAGAGTTGCGCTATAGAAGAATGAAGCGATGCCATGATAAACAGTCAATTTCCCTCAGAAATGTCGGTTTTAGAGTATAACACATGTAATCTGGTATTTCAGGGATGTTTTGCTAATATGTGCAATATGAATACCGAACACTTCTAGATGAATGCAAAAGATAGGGAAATTACCGTGTTAAAAATACATTATTTTCGACTGATCACTCCTCTCCATATAACATATACTATCCTCATCTCACGTGTGTGTGTGTGTATGAACATACACAAACGCATACACACACACATATACACACCAACATATAAACCAAGTGTATGCGTGTGTGAGACTAAGTAAACTGACGACTTATGACTACGGAACTAAACTAAGAGTAAGCTATCCTACAAGTACTCCAATCTAATCTATAGTCTCCTAGTAACCATATTTACTAGGTATCCAAGTCCCACATAAACATATACAATATATATAACCTATTCTACGGTTGTGGGGGTGTTATACGCCATCCACCCGACTTCCCCCGTAGATATACATCTACTCACCTTGATCCTCACTTGCCGAAGTCGATAACGCCACGCATCTCCCTTGTCGTCCCGAAGTCCACGCGAATGTACCTACATATCACAACACATCGTATCGCATCAAAATCCGATTCAAGAACCGACACGACACGCGAAGTGCTCATAGGTAACCTATAGCCTACGCATGGAAAAACAATCATAAAACCCTCATCGTTTACGTACAAACGTCCAACGACCAAAACCAAATTCTAATACCAAAATCTAAATTTTAGAAATCGGAAAATCATTGCCAACATCAACTCAAAATTCTTCCAGATTTTTTATCAGGTAAAATGGGTCTAAACTAACAATACAGGAGCTAGATTATGAGGAGTATGAGCTACAGACCAAAATCCAACACCATACTCCAAAATTTAGTCGGCGAGAAGTGCTACAGTAACGGATGTCGCCGGTCCAAATTTGGTATTTTTGTCTCGTTCTTCTGTGGTGGTCTTCTAGTAGTCTAAGTCAATTTAGTTGTTTTATTTTCTCAGAAATATCTCAAGTTACTCCAGATTCCCTGTAGTCCCAAAAAATTCCACAAAACCGACATCGGAAAGTTTTAAACTCAAGTCTTGGGGTTTCTATTCTAAATTGGTCCAGAATTCATACACTAGAAGGGGTGTAGGCTATCTAATCCTCAAACACAACATACCAACTCAAAATCTCCCATAAACCTTATCTTGAAAATTTTAACTTCACCAAACCATAATAGATTGACTCCAAACTACAATAGGACATAAGCAAACTCAAATTCCAAACTAAGGATGAAGAAATTACCTCATTTGGCAACTAAGGAAAAACCCTAGATATCCCCAAGTGCTCAAAGTCCAATTTTGATTCCACCAAGGGATTTGTAGTAAGGTTTAGAGTGATATTTAAGAAGGGAGCATGGGGTTTTGGTGTGGATTTGGGGATGGATTTGAGGTGGTAGAGGAGGTGATAGAGTTTGAAGGAGGAGGAGGAGAAGAAATGAGGAGATGAGGAAAATAAAAGGAATGGGCTCAACCTAGAACCTTCTCACTTTCTCTCTCCCTCTCACCCAAGCTTTCATGCCTCCATGTCCCCACCTTCACTTATGAAAATTCTTTTTACCTTAAAACAAAATCATTTAAATAAAAGTGAGGAGCCATGGTTCAACACAAAGCTACCATAAGTGTTGCAAACATGATTTGTTGCATGCCGTGCACATAAACATGAATAATGCATAATTAGTACAATATTAATCGAGTTTAGTAATAAACTTTTATACAAATAATTGTATAACTATTTATAAAATATCTAATCACATAAATACCTTCAAAATCAATAATTCATATTAATATTCCAAATTCCAACTATCAGTATATAATTATACCGTTTCATTGAAACTAGTTCTCATGCTTTTTAAAATATTCATAATATTTATTATTTTAATTATTTAAATTCCCAAAATAATATTTTATTTTCTGAAATGTTACCGTACGACAGTTCCAAACCAATGCATCTATCTATGCTACATATGAATACCCAGCAGCTACCAATCATTATGCCTTGGCGAAGGTCAAAATACATAGCTTGAATACTTCTGAATACCCATATGAAATGACGGAAGGCTACGAATGGTTTTGGTAAAACCGGGAACGCAATGAACTTGATATAGTCGAAGGAACCATGATAGCTTTTTAAAAGTAGTGGTTTAGGCTCTACATTTAAAAATTGCTTTTTAAAGAAAATCGAGTGGTTTTGAAATTGTTCCAACGATTAAGCTTTAGTTTTTTTTCCTTGCATTAATCAATGTTAATACGATCCCATCATTTAACCCTATCATGGCAGAAAAAGAAACGAAAATACAACGTACGCTTATTGTTGGGTTACGACAGCGCCCCGGCCATCAAACCGTGGCCAAATGCGGAACGAAAATTTACAAAACTGGCGCTACCACAACCCGATGCCCGAATCTACCATAAACCCTATACTAGCAATATGTAAACTAGGAGTTACATGGTTATACCAAATGGATCGTGTCCTTCGGATCTTCAACCATCATCCCAAGCTCCTAGTGGTCGCGGATCGAATTTGGTTGCCGATCTTCCTCCATCCATGATGATCCACCCGAGGGAAACGGCGCAAGCTCTAGCCACGCTTAGCGAAGCAACCGATGCTCCAAGGTTGTTAGCAATGGAGAGTGTAGGTGTAGGAATGTCTCACTTTCTTTTTCTCTCATGTGACATGCTCAAATGAGCAATCCAAGAAGAAGGAGAATGGAGGTGAAAAAAACAAATGGCATGAGCAACACAAGAATGGCTAAGTCTCACAAGAGAGTGAGAGTGATCAAGTGAACAAAGAATGGATGGATGGCATGTCAAGAAATTAGTCACCACAATATACAACCATGCAACCAAAAATATCTCCTCATTTTTACAATAAACAAATGTGTGCCATGCCTCTCTACATGCCAAGACCATGCCCATGCCAACTCACCCCTCCACCTCATTTCCATATTGATTTTCTAAAAAGAAAATCTAATAATCAGGTGGCCATCTTCTAGAAGAAATTCCGTATAAATATGGAATACTATCTGGTACACGTATCGAAATACATATTCGCGTATTCGTACAAAAATACGAATAGCCATGAGAGAAAATGAATAGTGAACAATAATACTAGAATATATAAAAATATATATATATATATATATATATATATATGCTTACATATATAAATTATTAAATCAAAACCTGATTTAATAATCCGGCTCAGTCCTAAGCCGCTAGTATTATCAACCGTCCGATTAAAGTCTGTGCAGCCTGTACGCATATTTGATCGGACACCTGTATGTATCAACATACGTCATCTACATCATATCACTTGAACCGTGAAAACCCCTTGTTTGGGACTCTAAAGACTCGTCAATACGCTGGTAGTGGGTTTAACCACAAGCATGTCATCGGCACTAGATGTACGTAACTGCTACCCAGGTATTGAGCGAAAGGAAGGTCGATGAGCAAACTCATTCGTACCCCTACTGAGCCTGACAGTGACAATCTCCGTACAGTCCGGTCTGTTCGTCTAATAGTATCGCATATCGAGTCTAGGGGGTGAATAAAGTCAGACCCCTAATAACGCGATAATCCATGTCGGTATGTAACCCATCACCACATGAGAAACTACTGATCCTAGATCAGTGGTTCTCGACTACCTTGGCCAAGGATTTCTGGTGATGGCCACCCGTGCACTGCGCGACATCAACCCCCAATACCGGGAGAGACGAATCCCCGACGATCCACTCACCGCCTCCATGTGGCTCGGGACTGTACCCAACTAAAACCTGTTTGTACGACTCCTTTAAGCCTTGGTAGGGTAGTAATCAAAGTACATTGGGAACTCACATGAGACAAATGTCGATCTCTGGTCGACAGACTAAGCTGTACTCATGTCACCTGGGAACTACAATATGACAATAGGTCCCGGTGAGTCCGTCTAGTGTACTTATAACCCAATGAGAACCGGTATACTATCTTAGGTGACTAACTGACACCAATGGCTTGTGAGACCGGCCACCGCCCCTCGTCAGGGTCTGGATAACTATACACTAGTCCACTCCAGACTATCGATGCCCAGTCTCGATACTCCTACGACTAGGGACATTTAAGGATGTGCTTATAGACCATCCAGCTCCTACGTATATGATCGCCATCATAATGCTGGTAGTCAAGAAAGAATCCTATAGGCTCTATCAACATGTAATACCACCTAACGCTGTACATGATGATAAAGATAAACCAGATAGCATACTATCATCTCGAGTAAGACTGTTCTACCGGTATAGGTCCTCCCTCAATCATCACAATCGCGTGACTGCGATTCGATAATTGACTTGAGGGCACTATAGCCAACACTTATGCCATCTGCATTCGCCATGGGGCCCGTCATGCACCGTTAGGTTACTTAACTACCGGCAGAGCAGGGGCTGCACTAGAGCGGGTGTAAAATATAAGCAACGCCTACTATATATATATATATATATATATATATATATATATATATATCCATTCGTCTCACGCAATAATAGGCATTCCAGATCACAAATGAATATATTGAATATACTAGGAATTCTACGTTTCGTTTAAGCCTATAACGAAATACGAATTCCACGGTCGTGATCAATAGCCAAACCCCACCCTAGACCACTATGGGTGTGGCAAACTACCTGCCAAATTCCCGAAGTGAAGTAACCCCCTTAGTAAAATAAATAAGCCACTCGGCACTTCAAGAACCCGGTAGTTTGTGCACCCTATCTTTGGTCTATCCTAAGAGCAAAAACAGTAAAAGAAATAATACAACGATGGCTACAACCTCAACCCGGATGTGCCCCGCAAAATAATATTACATCACTTTTACAAATTATATGAATGAAAGAAAAGAAAACGCTCTTCTCACATCCCCCGGCTATTCATCCATGACGATCCAATACTCCATATACATAAACCATCAACAAAGATCACAGATAAGTGCAACCCCTAACTAATCGACATATAGCAATTAGTGGAGGTTTACGAACACATATATCCAAACACGGAAAACCCGATTAGCCATGTAATCTTAGAATTTCGATCGATTAACTAAAATGTGTCTACCCTATGCACAATCTAGTACACAAATAAATCTGGATAGAATCTACATATGCGAAAAATCACTATTCAACATGAGAGACAAATAGAAGAAAATCGGACCGAGTCGCCTTTGACTCGGCCGTGGAACGGCGGCCAAACACACTGTTTGGCCACGCTTTCGCGGCGGTCTTGGGGACTTAGGATCTCGTTTTTCTTCTGTGTTCTTAGAAAAGCTTGCTTGTATTTTTAAGGCCTCTAAAATGATTTTTAGACCAGTTTTGAAAAATGACAGAAAGCAAGGTCCCGAATCGTGATTTCGTGCAATTTTCCGACGATCGAACATCTAACTACTTGCTAACTAGCTAGTTAAGCTTTTGTAGGATCTGATACCACTGTAAGCCAATGTCGCGCACCCCGCAGGTTCGCAGGGAGGCAGAATTTTCAATAAACGATTTTAACAAACTAAGCAACACCGGCTAACTCCAGTATCTTTTCGAAAAGCTTAACTAACTAAACTACTAAGAGGTTTAGCTACTCGGTAAGAGTGTGATAACTCTGTGTACTGGTCCTTCGGGTCATCTTTTCTCCTCTCCTTGGCACCTATAAGTGTGGATCGAGCTTGCGACGTCGGCCTCCTCGCGTCAAAGATGATCCATCCGAGAGTATGTGCTTTGAGCTCCAACCTCTAAATCGAGGTAACTAGGGTAAATGGTTCTCTAATCCAAGTAGCCTAAGTGATATAGAGAATGTCTAATGGATTTTATTATTCTCACTAAACCTTTTGTTTCACAACACATGTGAGTGTAAGGGTTAGAGGAAGAAGGAGAGGAAACTTAGGAGAGAGACAGAAAATTGAGAAAAGGGCTAGGGTTGTGAAGTGTAGAGAATGGCTCAAGACTTTCAATAATGAAGTAACCATTATTTTACATAGAAAATAATAGCCATACTTCAATAGTGCATCTAAACCAATAAACAATTCCATGAGCCATGCTTTACACCATGCCACATATTTCTCTAAATATCCACCTCATTAACCTATTTTGCAAAATAGATAAACCAATAATGAGGTGTCCCCTTCTAGAAATGTAACAACTCCAATTTCAATGTACATAAAATTTATTTAAAAGTTAATGTATAAATGGAGTATTTGCAATCCTGTGTACACTATAAGTATTTGAATTGCTTTTGAACAGCAAGAAAGCACTCGTAGCTCATTGGTAAAGCCTTACACTGCTGTGACGTAGCCCCTGTGATCGAATCCCCCCAGTCACATATATTTTTAATTGATTTTTCTTTTAATCTTTTAGAAGCCTAAAGGTATACATGTGCACCACACGTAAAATGAAAAGTCACGAAATAATCAAACACGTGCACTGGGGTATACCAAGCGATAGAGTCACGTGTCCAAATATTTAGCACCCATCACCGGATTTGGGCCGGCGACTTTTGCCCTACGGCCGGGCCCGCTGTACGGGATGGTCCCCAAACATTAACTCCACACCCCTTGGCCTCCCCCTTTAACCCCTAAACTGTTTTTTTTAATTAAAAATAAACAGAGAATTTAAAAGTGGCATTAAACCAAAATTTTAATGTATTTTTTAATTCATTCTTCATTACCCCAAAACACTAATTTTCCCTATAAATACCACACCACATTTCACCCCTCCTCACTCAGTATTTCATTACAAAAACCTTATAAAATTTTCAAGTCCCAAGTTGTGCAAGTGGAGTTAGCAAGAGGCGAAGTACCGGCGACGTTTCAAGAAGAATCCGGCGACGAAACGACGTCCTGACACTTTCCTAATCTTCCCCTTCCTTTCCTCCTTATTAATAACTTGTAAGTCCCCACTCTTCTCCTCCACCTCTATTCTAAAGCTTTCATTTTTCAAAATTCGTCGGAAGCGAAGTTAATCCGACTTCTGATTCGTTTTTTCTTTAAAAATTCCATTTTTCTTAAACAATAAAATACCATATTCTCTCATAATGTTTAACAAACATAAATAAATATATTAGAACAAGTTTCATCTCAAAATAATTCATATTGCAATTTTTATTTCACTTTTATAGTAAAATACCATCATGTTACATACAACTTGTAAATATTTAATTTAACCGTATTACCTTTAGAAAACTCATGAGGTAATGACCTACCTTATCACAACACATATTTTTGATATAGAACGATTAATTTTGGGTTTCTAGATTATGGGAAACTACACTTTTACGAATAAATACCTTAAACAATTAAAAATTGTTTTCTTTAAAAAGGGTGTTAATTAAATTCCTTGTAATTGTACCTCTACAACCCATTTTGGGGAACCCCGATCGGGATGGTGTGAGTTATCGCACATTCTCTGGTCTAGTAGAGCGAGATGCAGACCTCCACAAGGAGCATTTGATCTCGATGGAATTTTTGATGCAATTTTTAAAAAAATGAGATTTCTACAAAATAAATAAATTTATTTTTATTATATATATATATATATATATATATATGAATATTATCAAAAGATCTATTTTAAATATATTATACAAATATTACATATTTTCTAAATCTAAAGAATCACCATTACATGAAACTACCATTTCAATACAATGCAAATTCCAGTATTTCACTAAAATACCATATACAATGAAAACTAGGTTCTACTCTCTAGAAAATTTTATTTTTATAAAATATAAATCTATGAAAACCCAAAAGACGATAATTAAATACTCGAGGTGTATTTTGAAAATATATCAAATCTATTTTTACATAAAACCGCCTCGAGTTATACTAAATTAAAATAAGGTCCCTAATAAATATAGGTTTAAGAGGGACCAGTTCTCTTGAGCCTCAGGGAGCCGGAGAAAGTGGATGCTTGCCTATCAAAGATAGACAATCTAACAATGGTGTTATCAACACGGAATTGTCTTGGAAGAAGACACAAATCCTGTCGTCCATGTGCAGCAGTTACCGATAACATCAAAACTAATTCAGGACTTCAATTTCTTTTCAAAGTGTATGACTCAGACTGAGTCTCAATCTAATCAATCTGACTTGAATATGATTCAAGTATAAACTACAATACAATATGAATCCATGAATACCGGAGTTCAATCTATATCAATCTATTTTTACTGAACCGAACTATGGATATAATTTGTTTACATGACTATCCATTTATATCCATTCTGTTTACTGATATCATGATTTCGGCAAGTCATCCATATATATAACAAAATAATACAATCAATACAAAAGACATTACGGGGTTTTAAAGGGATAGACTGGTACGTAATGTTTTAGAGGTGGCACGAGACGGTCACTTTAATACACCTAACCTGAATATCCATTGCCGTTGTACCATGGCCGAACGGTTCCTTATGCTCCGTATACCTTAGTCTCCGGATAGTGGGACTCCTTTCGCATACACTGAAATTTTTTTTACCAAGCTACAAACAACTGCGTTAACATTCTAATAAAATATTACTAGTAATACTCTCTTTCTGTCTATTCTATCTCTACCCATTTTTGAGACTTACCGAGCGATTGTTCGCTGACGACATTCCTTTTCTTCTTTCTTTGGAATGTTGTCAAGTGGATCGGACTCACTGGAGATCAAGCCCAGTACTGAATACTTGGAGCAGTTAGCCTTTGATCCCAAGCTTTAGATACTTGTATATACTTATCATTTCAGTTCATGCCATTGTTTAGGCATTGCTTTCCATTCATGTATTTACATTCCAGTTGTACTTGTAAAGAAATGTTAATAAATAAAAGTTGTTTATTTTTACTCTTGTCTCTTGTGTACATTTTACTTTATATTGCTTAGATACGCTTAGCGTGTTTACTTCTGAGTAAATACGTAGCGGACCTAATCGCGTCCTCTTGCCCGTACACCGGGAAGCAGAGCGTGACAAGAAGCATACCACGTAAAATTACAAGAATGCCCTCACCGTATATACATACCCGTGTTCGTATTCTGAAAAATACGAATACAATAAGACAATAATAATCCAATAATACAATACTAGGATCCGGCTTAAACCAAAGCCCACTAGTATTTTCGCCCGAACATCATCCGTGTACAAGTACACGTATGTGATCATAGCCTTGCCGTAAAACCTTACGACCTCTACATCTTTTTCCCGAAGCAGGAAAACCCTCAGTGGGGGACTCTAAAGACTCGACAGTACGCTGGCAGTGGGTTTAACCACAAGCAAGTCAGTGGTACCAGCTGCACGTAACGGCTACCCAGGTATATGTCGATAAGAAGGCCGATGAGGAAACTCATTCGAACTCCTACTGAGCCTATCTATGACAATCTTCGTACAGTCCGGTCTGTTCGTCTGCATATCGGACCTATGGCGATGGTAAACGTCAGACCCCTAACAACCCAATAAGTCGTGCCGGAGAAGAGCCCAATACACCCTGAGAAACTACTGGAGTGCCTACGAGTATTTCTCGATTGCCCTGGCTTGTGACTTTGTGTAATGGCTTTCCGAACACTGCATGATATCAACCCCCAATACCGGGAGAGACGAATCCTATCTAACCGCTACTGCCTCCAAGTGCTTCGGGACTACACTCAACTACTACCTGTTTGCACGACTCCTTTGAGCCATGGTAGGGTAGTAATCAAAGTGCAGTGGGAACACATTCGAGACGAAGTAGAGATGTCAAGTCAACGGACTAACATGTACTCATGTTACCTGGGAACTGTTTCTGAAGATAAGTACCAGCAGTTCCCTACGAGTCCTGTCTAGTGTAATTCATAACCTAATTAGCACCTGTATTCTATCTCCAGTATGACGTACTAATGGCTATGGGACAGACCATCTCCCCTGCTGGGATGAGAAGCGTATACACTAGTCTACTAGGGACTATCGATGCCGCATCTCGATAATCCTATGACTAGGGACCTATATAAGGATGTGTTTATAGACTACGTAGCCCCCACTAGTATGACTACCATCACAACGCTTATAGTCAAGCAAAGATCCTAAGGGCTCTACCAATATATATAAGCGATATGCTAAAAGAAATACATGTACATATTAAGGTAGATACAAACCAAGTAGCATACTACCATATCGAGCTAGACTGTTATTATAACTGTGAATATCCTAATCTTCCATTATGTAATATACAACCCAATATGATACAATAATGGCCTCTAGGTCATATCACTAACAATCTCCCACTTGCACTAAGGGGTCTGACGTTTACCATCCCGCTAGGCGGATATGCGAGTATCTCAGACGAACAGACCGGACTGTACGGAGATTGTCACCGATAGGCTCGGTAGGAGTACGGCTGAGTTTGCTCATCAGTCTTCTTATCGACAGATACCTGGGTAGCCGTTACGTGCAGCTAGTGCCGCTGACGGCTTGTTGTTAAACCCACTGCCAGCGTACTTTCGAGTCTTTAGAGTCCAACACAGAGGGTTTCCCTGCTTCAGGCAATTTATGTAGACGTCATATGGTTTTACGACTGGGCTTCAATCACGTACTTGTACTTGTACACGGATGATGATCGGGCAGAAAATACTAGTGGGCTTTGGTTTAATCCGGATCCTAGTATTGTATAATTGGATTGTTATCATCCTAGTGGGTCTCTATTTTTCGGAATACAGATACGGGTATGTATATACGGTGAGAGAGGTATTCTTGTAATTTTTCAAGGCATGCTTCTAGAAGGTGCCACCTCATTATTTGTATTATCCATTTTCCAAATGGATTAATGAGGTGGAAATAGAGGAGACTTTGCTAGCATTGTGTGAGGAATTACTCTTGTATTATTTTATTTGGTTTGGATCACTATTGAGGCATGGGTGCTATATTCTATTGTTTTTTTTTATCCCTGGCTCAATGAGTGAGATGAGGTAATATATATAAGCCATTCTCTACACTTAGTCTTCTTGATGTTCACTTGATTTTTCTTGAGTTACTCTCCTCTCTTGAGCTCTCTAGGTTTCCTCCATCTCCTTCTTCCTCTAACTAAACCCTAACCTTCATATGTGTTGTGAGCTAAGCCTGATCCGATCACCGAGGAGCCTTGGACAGGAACACTAGAAGACCTAAAGGACTCAATTTTGGAGATATAACCATTCTACGGAGTAGTTAAACCTATAGATAGATTAGCTAGTTAAGGATTTAGTAAAGATCCTGGAGTTATAGCCGGTGTTGCGTAGTCAAAATCATCATTTTTGTAAATTCCGTCTCCCCGCGAACTGCGGGGTACGTGATATCGGCTTACAGTGGTATTAGAGCCTACAAAACCTTAACTAGTTACTTAGCGAAGTGTTAGAAATTCAATTGCCGGAAAAATCCCAAAATTACATCTGAAAAACCCCGTTTCTGTCGATTTTTAAAACTGGTCCAAAAATCTTTTCAGGGGCCTTAAAAATACGTGCAGGGTTTTTTGAGAACACAGTAGAAATTTGGGTTCCTGAGTCCCCAAGACCGCCGTGGAACGCGGCCAAACCATTCGTTTAGCCGCTCTTCCGCGGTCGAGTCAAGGGTGACTCGGCCCGATTTTCTACAGTAAGTCTATGTTGCTGAGTTATGATATTTGAGATATTTTGTTTCTGCCCAGGATCTTTTGTGTGGAGTGTTGTACTTGGGGTAGATTCAAATTTGGTTATTGATCGAAATTCTAAGTACTTTGGCTAATCGGGTTCTTATGTGTTTGATATATGTGTTAGTAAACTTCCGCTAATTGTTATACGTCGATTAGTTGGAGGTTGCACATATCTGTGATCTGTGATGGTTTGTGTAGATGAATTTTATTGGATCGTCGTGGATGAATAGCCGGGGGATGTGAGAAGAGTTTTTTTTCTTTCATTCAATGTAATTTGTAAAAGTGATGTAATATTATTTTGCGGGGCACATTCGGGTTGAGGTTGTAGCCACCGTTGTATATTATTTCTTTTTACTGTTTCTGCTCCTAGGATAGACCCAAAGTGGGGTGCACAAACTACTGGGTTCTTTGAAGTGCCGAGTGGCCAACTCATTTTACTGAGATAGGATGCTTCACTTCGGGAATTTGGCGGGTATTTTTCCGCACCGTAGGGGTCTGGGGTGGGGTTTGGCTATTCATCACAACCGTGGAATCCGTCTTTTGTTATAGGCTTAAACGAAACGCGTAATTCCTTGTATATCCAATATATTCATCTGTGATATGGAATTCCTATTATTGCGTGAGACGAATGCATATATATATATATATATATATATATATATATATATATATATATAGTAGACGTTACTTATGTTTTTCACCCGCGCTAGTCCAGTCCCCACTCTTGCATTAGTTAAGTAACCTAATGGCGTTAGACGGGGCTCAGTGGCGAATGCGGATGGCATAAGCGTACGTTGTATTTTCGTTTCTTTTGCAGCAATGATAGGTTGTAAATGATGGGACCACATTAAAAAAGATTAATGCAAGATAAAACAACCCAAAGCTTAATAGTTGGAACAATTTCAAAACCACTCAGTTTTCTTCAAAAACAATTTTAAATGCGGAACTTAAACCACTCCTTTTAAAAGGCTATCATGGTTCCTTCGACTATATCAAGTTCACTACGTTCACGGTTTTGCCAAAACCATCCGTTGCCCTCCGTCATTTCATATGAATATTCAGTAGTATTCAAGCTATGTATTTTGACCTTCGCCAAGGCATAGTGATTGGTAGCTGCTGGGTATTCATATGTAGCATAGATAGATGCGTTGGTTTGGGACAGTCGTACTACTATATTGGACTTCGTCAAGGGTATGTACGGGTGGGTTCAAATTAACCTGGATAATGACAGGTAGAACTCGACATATGACTTATGATATGTTGGCCTTCGTCAAGGTCATAAGAGCATGGGGCAAAAATCCACATCGGGAGTTTCTAAGGTACTGAAACTTGCTAGTGTTGCATACCATTTGGAGTGTGATAATCATGGTAGGCTTCCTTCTTGGTAATCACACAATGATATTTGTATCCCGATCCTACCATGAGTATGCGCTACCCTTCGGGAGATTTTTTCACTAAACGATAAATGCTATAAACCAAGTAGGTGTCTAGAATGGTGTTAGCAGGGATACGCCTCCAAAGAAAAGTGGTTATATAATTAAGGAACTTCGCGAAAGCGTTGGAAAACCTCCCTCGATGTACCAACACCAGCTTGGCTGAAAGGTTAAATAAGAATTGAAAAAGTGAGATTAATCCAGACTAATTCTTATTTTATAGTTTGAGGAAGGATTCGAGGAAACAATGGGAGCCATCCTATTTAGATAAACTAATATCAATCTAAACTTGCAAGAGCATCATTCTAAGTGTTTCTTCTCTCTCCCCTATTTGCAGTGACCACTATGACCAGACATTGGTTATTAACTAATAATTTGACTGGGCCAAACTATATTGATTGGCTACGGTATGTCCAGATGGCACTTACCTATGACAAGCTAGACTACCTCCTTACTGCAAACCCCCCCCCCCCCCGTCCCTGGTTCAAGTTCCCCCATCGCGGATATGGATATCCGTCTGACATGGGAAAAGGATTATGCGAGAGCCAAGTGCCTCATGTTAGCCTTTACGGATAGTGAACGCCAGAGGCAGCACGAGAAGATAGACTTAGCTTCCATCTTCCTCCATACTAAAGTTTTATATGGAGAGCAATCTCGTATCACAAGATATGGGACCTCAAAGATATTACTTCAAGCGAGGTTGGCTATCGGGTCATCTGAAGGGGACCACATCCTTATGATGATTATCTATATTGAATAACTCACGTACCATTGGATTACGTTGGAGAACGAGTTGTGTATCGACTTGATTCTATAGTCCCTACCATCTACTTACTCCCAGTTTATCTTAGATTGCAAAATTCAAAGGAAGGAAGTTACACTTCCAAGCCTCCTCAATTTATTGAGGAGCTCAGAGGGCATCCTGAAGGAATCCAGGGAGACACCTGCTCTGCTTATTGAGGAATCTTCCTCTTTTAGATCCAAAGCGTAAGCCAAGAAGAGAAGAAGAAGGACTCCACCAAGCCGATAAGCGGTGTAAGTAAGGTAGAGGAAAAGGGCAGGGCAAAAGTTTCGGGGCTACTAGTAGGGAAGGAGGCATGTCTTTGTAATCACGGAAAAGCGCATTGTCAGAAAGACTGTAGGGCTTGGAAAGCCAGAAGCAAGGATTCGAAGTACGTTGTGGCTTCGGCTTCAAGTGTGTTTGTAATTGAAAATTTTCTATCTATTAACTCTACTTCCTGGGTACTAGATACCGGATCAGAATCTCATATCTGTAACTCATTACAGATTTTGAGAAACTGTAGAGTTATCAAGGTAGGTGATATGACTCTCAAAGTTGCTAACGGAATGAGCGTGGACGCTGAATCCGTAGGGGAATATCACATAGGATTGACAAGCGGGCAGATATTGATTTTACTTAACTGTTTGTATGTACCTAGTATATCCTGTAATAACATATCTGTATCTTTACTTTCTAAAGAAGGATATGATTTTCCATTTGTAAGTGATGTAGTACACATCCACATAAATCAAAATTTGATTGGGTCAGGTACATTAGATAACGGAATATACGTACTGAATCAAGCTCAGGTTTTCACTGTCCAGAACACACTTAAAAGAAAGTCTCCGGAATTAAATCAGACTTTCTTATGGTATTGTAGACTCGGTCACATCAATGAAATAAGGTTGACGAAGGTACATAAGGAGTGATATTTGGATCCGTTCGAATATCAGTCCTATGCAACTTGTCAATCATGTCTCAAAGGAAATATGACAAAGACTCCGTTCACTAGACACGGAGTAAGACTGAGCGAGCTCTTGGGACTCATACACAGCGATGTATGTGGTCCAACGTATACACATGCGAGAAGTGGTTATTCCTACTTTATTACTTTTACGGATGATTTCTCTAGGTATGGACATGTATTCTTGATGAAACATAAATCCGAGACCTTTGAGAAATTCCGGGAATACAAAAATGAAGTGGAAAAAAAACCGGCAAAAGTATCAAGACACTGAGATCTGATCAAGGTGGTGATTACTTAAGTGTCGAGTTCCTGGGCTACATAAAAGAGAATGGAATTCTCTCTCAGCTTACTCCTCCATACACACCTCAACACAACGGTATATCAGAAAGGTAGAACAAAACCCAATTGGATATGGTTCGTTCCATGATGAGTAATGCTGAGTTGCCGCGATCCTTCTAGGGCTATGCATTAGAATAAACTGCATATCTTTTGAAAAAGGTTCCTACTAAGTCAGCGCCTGTAGGGTTGCTAGGCACGCGCACAAGGGTGTACGAGGCTTCATGATGAGGTCCCTTCGCTGCGATCATCGTGTTCTGGACTCTGATGAGGCTTCACGAAGAGAATGATGCAACCTTGCTTCCGATCTTCAATAACATAGATGATCTACATTGAAGTTTCGTTAACACAAGCTATCACTCATGAAATGATGTGAACACCCTCATCTAAATGGCAAGGATAGATGAGGATGATGCAGTAGGATTTTTACTCTCATTTATAATCTTTTTTTCACTCACTTTCATCACAAAAGAAAGCTTTTTCAAGAAGGAACTCAAGGAAGTAGAAGATGAATGAAGATGATCACTTAATCCTTTTGTGATGAACAATGAATTATTGTAGTGGTTACAAATCTAACCAAGGGTTAAGCATGAAAGAGTTAACCCTTGTAGAGAGTTAACTAGAGTTAATGGTTTGGATTGGGTTAACATAATATCTCACAAAAATATCAAGCAACCACAAAGTCAAAGCTTCATGAAGCTTCATGGAAGCAGCTTCATGGAAGCTTCATGAAGCTTCATGGAAGCTTCATGCAAAAGCTAACCCTAATCCAAACCCTAACCAAGTTTAAACCCTAAACCATTGTTAAATTTGTAAACCTAACATGTTACAATATTATATATCACATATGCAATATATTTTGTAACAATAGAAAATAATACAATTAACATATATCGCATATATATCAATGTATTATCCCATGAGAAAATGAATCTTTTAGTGAGCTAATATTAGTTAATGTAATTTAATATATCATATATATTATTATACATTAAATTATCGAATCAACACTTGATCCGACAATCCGGCTATATCGCATATAATCGACAAATACGATGACCCGGTTATATCACATATACCCGGCCGATATCTCATATCGCGAGAATCCAATACGGTATCACACACCGCATTATCCTCAGTCCCGCACATATCACATATGTGCTCCTACTCCGTTTTTCCTGAGTCAAGAAACCTCTGTGTAGGACTCTAAAGATTCGTCAATACGCCGGCATTAGGTGATGATCATATCAAACACCCACAAGCTGCAAGCGGTCAGCTAAACGTAACAGCCACCCAGGTATTGAGCGCTCAGAAGATCAACAAGCAAGCCTGTACATTTTTCTGTGAATCCAATCAGTAACACTCCCGTACAGTCCGGTCTCGTCGTCTGATATGTCGCATATCTCGCCTAGGGGTGGTAAACGTCAGACCCCAGTAGCTTGATAAGTCGTGTCGATATGAGGTCTATAACAGTTCGAGAAACTACGGATAACACTTACCAGTAAATCTCAGCAACCCTGGCCAGGGATTTCCGGTTATAGCCAATCGAACATAGCACAACATCAACTCCCTATACCGGGAGAGACGAATCCCCTCCTATCGCTCATTGCCTCCATGTGATTCGGGACTGTACCCAAAAGCCACCTTTTTGCACGCCCTCTTAGACGTGGTATGATGGAAATCAAAGCACAGTGGGAATCACACAAGACTCTATGACGATCTCGGGTCAACAGACTACTCTGTACCAGTGTCACCGGAGAACTGCCATCTGACGTAAGGTATAATACCATATGGGAGTTCTCGGCGAGTCCGTCCAGTGTACCCAGTCTCCACTGAGCACCCGTACACCATCCTTGATGTCAAACATCGATGGATATTGGATCATCCATCGCCCATCATATGGGTTAAGATGCGTATACGCTAGTCTACTCTGGTGTTTCGATGCCCTGTCTCGATACACCCTCGACTAGGAACAGTTATAGGATTTACTCGTCGACTACCGTGGCCCCACTAGTATGATCTCATTATAGTCCCAGTAGTCGAGTACATATCCTAAGGGCTTTATCAACATGTAACATAGAGACAATCAGAGTACATGTTAAGATAAAGTACAACCAGATAGCATACTATCATGTCGAGCAAGAAAGTCCTCCCTATATATGTCCTAGCATCCACTACAATATACATCGTATGTATAGTAATGGCCTCTAGGGCATACATATAACTAACAATCTCCCACTCGCACTAGGGCCATCTTTTGTGGTATCGCATACCCAACAATTAGCTGTGGTTGAAGTATCTCATACTCAACCATCCCATAAAAGTCTCTACTGGGAAAAAGGCCTTTGTGAGTGGATCCGCGCTGTTGTCTTCTGTGTCTACTCTCCTAACTTCGATCTCCCTGGAGATCAACCATCTCCATGATCAGGTGATACTGCCTAAGAATTATATCTGGATTTCTGATGGGACGGGGGTTCCTTGGCATAAGCCACAACTCCATTGTCACACAATGGTAGGAACGAAGTTCATCTCATGAACTTATATATATCCAGACTGCCTCTTTGGTAGCATCTTTGGTAACGATGTATCTTGCCTTTAATCGTCTAGTAAGTCACGGTATCTAGCTCGGAACTCTTCCAACATACCGTCCCTCCATTGAGGGTATAGACAAGCCTGCGACTGCCCACCCCGGTGCTTACGGGGAGGCGGAAAACATAATAAAAATCGGATTTTTATCAACTATAGGCAACATGGACTATGCTTTAAGGATCTTTACTAAACAAAAACTTGCTAAAGTTAACTTGAAAGTAGCTAAGTGGTAGAAAGGTTATACCTTTGGTCTCTTAGTCCTTCTCTCCTTGCTCCTTGGAGTAGTGGAAGGAGGTCACCTTGCTCGTCTCCTCACGCCGAAGAAAGATCCACCCGAAAGCCTCAACCTTTAGCTTCAACTCCAAGCTAGAAGTAACTAGGGTTCAAGAAGTGCTAGTCCTTCAACCCTAGATGAGAGTAGAGAAGATCAAGAGAGGGTTTTTCTCAAGCACATGTGTTTCTCAACACATGAGAGGGAGAGAGCTTGAGGGAGAGGAAGAACAAGAGAGAGAAAGGATATGATAGAATGAGAAATAATTGAGCCATTCTCACTAGTATGTGTGAATTATTTTAATTGAATAATTAGTTAGATAATTGTCATGGTTAATCATGACAAGACCATTATCATTTCAATTTGCAAAGGATCAAAAAGCATCTTCCAAAAGAAATGATGATGGTCAAAGTGTCAACCTAGGTCAACAAGTCAAAGAAGTCAAATGGTCAACAACCATAACCATGGACAATTATTAAACTAATTATTAATTAACAATAATACACACATAAACATTAGGGTTAATAAAATGACAATAGCCATTAACCCTAATCAAGGTCCTCTCCCTCAATCTCAAGCAACTGTGCATACGCACCCGCATTCGTGATCCGAGGAACACGAATACACTGAGAAAAACCAATCTCAAATCATATACTAGGATCCGGCTTAAACCAAAACCCGCTAGTATAAACTGTCCGGACAGCAAACGTGCACAAGTGCGCGAATGTGAACGAACCCTGTCGCAAAACCATGCGACCTCTACTCATTTTGCCTAAAGGCGAATAGCTCTCTGTGTGGGACTATAAAGACTCGACACTACGCTGGCAGTGGGTTTAACCACAGACCGCAAGCGGCACTAGCTGTACGTAACGGTCCCCAGGTAGATGTCGATAAGAAGACAGACGAGGTGAACCCCATCTGAACTCCTACTGAGCCTGTATGTGACAATCTCCGTACAGTCCGGTCTGTTCGTCTGATACATCGCATGGCGGGCCTAGGGGGGCGGTGAACGTCAGTCCCCTAATAGCGGTACAAGTCGTGCCGGAGTGAAGCCCAGAACACCCTGAGATAACACTGGAAACCTACCAGTATATCTCGCTTGCCCTGGCCAGGGACTACTCGTGTAATGGCTCTCCTGGACACAGCGCGATGTCAACCCCCAATACCAGGAGAGACGAATCCTGTCTAACCGTCACTGCCTCCAAGTGCTTCGGGACTGCATGCAAAAACTACCTATTTGCACGACTCCTTTGAGCCGTGGTAGGGTAGTAATCAAAGTGCAGTGGGAACACACTCGAGGCGAAGTGACAGTGTCAAGTCAACGGACTAAGCTGTACTCATGTCACCTGGGAACTGATAACTGACGATAGGTATAATACCAACCAACAGTCCCCGACGAGTCCTGTCCAGTGTACTCGTAACCCAACGAGCACCCGTATACTATCTCAAGTACGACGTACTGACGGCTGTGGGACAGACCGTCTCCCACACTGGGATGAGAAGCGCATACGCTAGTCTACTCCGGAGTATCGATGCCCTGTCTCGATAGTCCAACGACTAGGGACCTGTATAAGGATGTGCTTAAGATCACCCAGCTCCCACGAGTGCGAGCGCCATCACAACGCTGGTAATCAAGCAAAGATCCTAAGGGCTCTACTAATATGTATATCAGCAATATGCTAAAAGAAACACATGCACATATTGAAGCAGAGACAAACCAAGTAGCATACTACCATTTCGAGCAAGATTGTATATACATCTGTGAATATCCCAAGCTTCCATCAAGTAATATACAAACTAGTATGATACAGTAATGGTCTCTAGGGCATATACACTAACAATCTCCCACTTGCACTAAGGCCATGTACTGGCGTATCGAAGACCTATCATCTCGATCAGCCGCTCGAACTGAGTCTGGGGCAAGGCCTTGGTGAATGGATCTGCTGTGTTATCCTCTGATGCAACTCTCCGGACCTCGATCTCCTGGCGATCCACGATCTCCCTGATCAGGTGATACCGCCTTAAGATGTGTCTGGATTTCTGATGGGATCTGGGTTCCTTCGCTAAAGCTATAGCCCCGTTGTTGTCGCAATACAGAGGTATTGGGTCAACAATGGACGGAACCACCTGAAGTCCTCTCAAGAACTTCCTCATCCAGACAGTTTCTTTTGCGGCATCAGATGCAGCGATGTATTCCGCTTCCATCTTCGAGTCAGCAACGGTTTCCTGTTTGGAGCTCTTCCAACACACCGCCCCTCCATTGAGGGTGAAGACAAAACCCGACATGGACTTGGAATCATCCTTGTCACTCTGGAAGCTGGAGTCAGCAAAGGCCTCAATCTGCAGGTCTTTTTCGCCATACACCAAGAACATCTCCTTAGTCCTTCTCAGGTACTTGAGAATGTTCTTTACTGCTATCCAATGTTTCTCCCCTGGGTTTGACTGATACCTGCTTACCACACTCAGTGCATAAGTCACATCCGGTCTGGTACACAACATCGCATACATTATAGAGCCTACCGCAGAAGCGTAGGGTATAATAGACATGCGATCCCTCTCCAAATCATTCTTGGGAGACATCTCTTTGGAGAGGGTGATCCCGTGACAAGCCGGTAAATTACCGCGCTTGGAATCTTCCATATTGAATCTCTTCAGTATGGCGTCGATGTACCTGGACTGCGAAAGTCCTAATATCCTATTGGATCTGTCACGGTAGATCCGGATACCCAGAATGTATGAGGCATCACCCAGGTCTTTCATGGAGAACCGGTGTGACAAGAACCCCTTGACAGATTGTAGCATAGGAATGTCATTTCCTATTAAGAGAATGTCATCCACGTATAAAACGAGGAATACTACAGTTCTCGCTACAAATCTACAATAGATGCATGGTTCATCTGGATTTTTGATAAAGCCAAATTCCTTGACCGTCTTATCAAAACAGATGTTCCAACTTCGCGATGCCTGCTTTAGTCCATAAATGGACTTAAGCAACTTGCACACCTTTCCGCTGCTCCCACTCTGAATGAAACCCTCTGGCTGATCCATATAGACACACTCCTCTAAATGACCATTTAGAAAAGCTGTCTTTACGTCCATCTGCCAAATCTCATAATCATGGAAGGCAGCAATGGCAAGAAGGATCCGAATGGATTTCAGCATAGCTACTGGAGAAAAGGTTTCGCCATAGTCCAAACCAGGTCGCTGACGAAAACCCTTTGCTACCAGTCTAGCTTTATAGGTCTCAACCTGTCCATCTACACCAATCTTCCTTTTGAAGATCCACTTGCATCCTACGGGTTTTACCCCGTCTGGAGCAATGTCCAACGTCCATACTTTGTTGGTGTACATGGACTCCATCTCGGTCCGCATTGCATCCAGCCATTTTACCGAGTCGACGCTCTGTATGGCTTGCTGGAAGCTAGTAGGCTCATCACAGTCTATGATGCAATCCTCTCTATCCCCGTCAATGAGAAAACCGTAGTATCTCTCGGGCGGATGAGACTGCCTACTACTCCTGCGGAGTGGCGTGGGAATGTCCTGATCTTTCGAACCCTCTGGTTCAACCAAGCTTTCAGTAATAGCTCGTGGTTCTGGAATTTCTTCCAGTTCTATTGAGCTCCCACTTAATTCTTTTTCTATGAACTGGTGTTCTAGAAAGTGGGCATGACGAGAAACAAGGACTTTTTGTTCCTCTTCGCAATAGAAGTAATATCCCTTGGAATTATTTGGATATCCCACAAACTTGCACTGTACTGAGCGTGCCTCGAGCTTGTCCGCATGCTGCTTTTTTACAAAAGCTGGACATCCCCATGTCTTAATATGATTAAGATAGGGTTTCTTCCCACACCACATCTGATATGGTGTATTAGGCACAGTCTTAGTTGGAACCCGGTTCAAAAGGTATGCAGCTGATTCTAGCGCATATCCCCAAAACGATCGCGGCAACTCAGCGTTACTCATCATGGACCGTACCATATCCAATAGGGTTCGGTTCCGTCTCTCCGATACACCATTATGTTGCGGAGTGTATGGAGGAGTAAGCTGAGAGAGAATTCCATTCTCTTTTAAGTAACCCAGGAACTCGGCACTCAAGTATTCACCATCTCGATCAGATCTCAGTGTCTTTATACTTTTGCCTGTTTGTTTTTCTACTTCATTCTTATATTCCTGGAATTTTTCAAAAGCCTCGGATTTATGTTTCATTAAGAAGACATAACCGTACCTTGAAAAGTCATCCGTAAAAGTAATGAAGTAAGAATAACCGCTTCGCGCATGTGTAGACATTGGACCGCACACGTCGCTGTGTACGAGTCCCAAGAGCTCGCTCGCTCTTTCTCCGTGTCCAGTATATGGAGTCTTTGTCATCTTTCCCTTGAGACAGGATTGACAAGTTGCATACGATTGATATTCGAACGAATCCAAATATCCTTCTGTGTGTAACTTAGTCAACCTTCTCTCATTGATGTGACCCAGTCTACAATGCCATAAGAAAGTTTATTGATTTCTGGAGAATTTCTTTTGTGTGTATTCTGGACATTGAAAATCTGTGGTTGGTTTAAACGTATATACCGTTGTTCAATGTACCTGACTCAATCAAAGCTTGATTAAGGTAAATGTTCATTACATTACTTACAAATGCAAATTCATAACCTTCTTTAGATAACAAAGATACAGAAATGATATTACAGGTTGCATTTGGTACATAATAACAACTACGTAAAACCAAAAAATGTCCATCCGACAATCCCAGGTGATAGTCCCCCACGTCCTCAGCATCCATGCTAGCACCGTTCGCAACTCTGAGGGTCATGTCACCTTCCTTCAAAACTCTACGCTTTCTCAACGCCTGCAAAGAATTACAGATATGAGATCCTGATCCGGTATCCAATACCCAGGAAGTAGAGTTTATTGATAGATAGTTTTCAATAACATACACACCTGAAGCTGAAGCTGCAACTCGCTTCAAATCCTGTGTTCTGGCTTTCCAAGCCTTGCAATCCTGTTTCCAGTGACCACTTTTGTGACAATAGAAGCATTCTTCCTTCCCCACTAGCTTCCCCGCTATCTTTGTTGCTTTACCTTTTCCCTTCGTATCCACTTTACCGACACCGCCTCTTGGTTTGGCGGGGGCTTTCTTCTTCTTACCCTTGGCTTTCGCCCTGGATCTAGAAGAGGAAGATCCTCCTACAAACAAAGTGGATGTCTCTCTACCTTTCTGTAGGGTGCCCTCAGCACTCCTCAACATGTTCAGAAGTTCGGAAAGTTCTACCTCCTTTCCTTGCATGTTGAAGTTAAGAATAAACTGTGCGTAAGTGGAAGGAAGGGACTGGAGAATCAAATCAGTATAGAGTTCATTCTCCAACATGGTCCCAAGGTCCGCGAGCTCCTCAATGTAGTCAATCATCTTAAGCACGTGTTCCGCTACCGATGATCCGACGGCCAACCTTGCCGAAAATAGCTTCTTCGACACTTCGTATCTTGCGATACGAGACTGCTCCCCATACAGTTCTTTTGTATGAAGAAATATGGACTCTAGGTCCATATTCTCGTGCCTCCGCTGATGTTCATTGTCCATCGAGGCTAATACGAGGCATTTGGCCTTCGCGCAATCTATCTCCCATGTCTTACGGATTTCCTTATCCGCGACGCTGGAGGTTGGACCCGGGACAGGGGGTGCTTTGGTGGTAAGGACATACCCCAACTTGTCGTAAGTGATTGCCATCTTGACATTCCTGAGCCAATCTTTGTAGTTTGGCCCTGTCAATATGTTTTTATCTAGTAATAACTTAAGTCCGGTCATCTTGAATGGTCGCCGCAATTAGGAGAGAGAAAAGAAACACTTTAGCATGATGCTCTTGCAAGTTTAGAGTGGTTTTTAATTTGTCTAAACTGGATGGCTCCCACTGTCTCTCGAATCCCTTCTCAAACCGTAAAGAAAGGATTAGTCAGGATTACTCTCACCGTACAATACTTGCTTAACCGTTCAGCCAGGCCAGTGTCGGTACTTCGAGGGAGGTTTTCCAACGCTTTCGCGAAGTTCCTTAATTAAGTAACCTCTTTTCCCTGTGGGCGTAGCCCCGCTAACACCTTTCTAGACACCTACTAAGCTTATAGCATTGATCGTTAAGTGAGAGTTTTCCCGAGGAGTAGCATATACTCACAGTAGGATCGGGATCCAAATATCATCGCGTGATAAAACCGAAGGAATCCTACCAGAATCATCACACTCCAAATGGTATGCAAAGCTAGCAAGTTTCAGTACTTATGAAATTCCCGATGTGGATTTTTGCCCCATGCTCTTATGACCTTGACTTTGGCCAAAATATCATAAGTCACATGTCAAGTTCTACCCGTCATTCTCCTGGTTAATTTGGACCCACCCGTACCTACCCTTGACTTTGGCCAAAATGGCAGCACGACTGTCCCAAACCAACGCATCTATCTATGCTGCACATGAATAACCAATAGCTACCAATCACTATGCCTTGACTTTGGCCAAAATACATAGCTTGAATACTTTTTGACCATTCATGTGGAATGACGGAGGGCTACGGATGGTTTTGGCGAAACCGTGAACGTAGTGAACTTGATCTAATCGATGGAACGAGATAGCTTTTAAAAGGAGTGGTTCAAGCTCCGCGTTTAAAAGTTTGGTTTTGAAAAGAACCGAGTGGTTTTCAAAGTGTTCCAATCGACTTTTACTTGGTTTATTTTCTTGCATTAGTTCTTTTAATGCATCCCATCATTTAATCCTACCATTGCAGAAAACAACCAAAATATGACGCACGCTTATGCCATTCACATTCGCCACGGGGCCCCGTCATCACCCGTTAGGTTACTTAACTAACGACAGAGCGGGGGCTGGGCTAGCGCGGCTGTAAAACATAAGCAACGCCTAAATAGTTATCATATATAAATATATAGCAATGATAGACATTACAGATCACAGATGAATACATTGGATATACTAGGAATCCGCAATCCGTTCGAGCCTGCAACGAAAAGAGGATTACACGGTCGCGGTGAATAGACAAATACCCCATCCAAGACCCCTACGGGTGCGGCAAACTACCCGCCAAGTACCCGAAGCGAAGCAACCTCCCTCACCACCGTGAGTAGGCCACTCGGCACTTCGAGATACCCGGTAGTTTGTGCACCCCCTCCATGGGTCTATCCTAGGAGCAAAAACAGTAAAAAGAATTATACAATGACGGCTACAACCCCGACCCGGTTGTGCGGCCAAACAAATAATAATATTACATCAATTTACATATTATAAATGAATGAAAGAAAAGCAACACCCATCTCACATCCACCCCGGCTATTCACCCACGACGATCCAACCCATTCATATACAGAAACCAATATCAAACACAGATCACAGATATGTATAACCCCGACTAATCGACATATAGCGATTAGCCGACGTTCAATACATGCAAACTTCACAGATATAACCTTCATAGTCAAAGTGTAGTGAAGTTCGGAAAAAATACGGAATTATAGGCCCCCAAAAATAAATTTCTCTTCTGGAAAATCTGGGCACATATAATATATCTTAAAAATCCTAAAACCAAGCCAGAGATACACTGCACCAAACTCGACCCAGTGAGGAGTCCAAACGGCGGTGGTTCCGCGACAATAGCTTGCTATTGCCGCGGAAACGCGGCGGTTTAGTCGACTCACTGGACCGGGTTTTGTGGTTATCTTTAAAAAACCCTGAGATGATTTTAGGTGTATGACAAATTTTGTTTTGACCAGAAAATTTTTTAACAGAAACTAGGGTTTTTTAAATACTCGGTTTTTGGATTTTTCGGTTTCGAACTTCGTTACACTTCACAACCTAGCTAGTTTATGTTTAGTTAGGCTCTGATACCACTGTAAGTCCACGTTGCCCACCCCGGTGCTTACGGGGAGGCGGAAAACATAATAAAAATCGGATTTTTATCAACTATAGGCAACATGGACTATGCTTTAAGGATCTTTACTAAACAAAAACTTGCTAAAGCTAACTTGAAAGTAGCTAAGTGGTAGAAAGGTTATACCTTTGGTCTCTTAGTCCTTCTCTCCTTGCTCCTTGGAGTAGTGGAAGGAGGTCACCTTGCTCGTCTCCTCACGCCGAAGAAAGATCCACGCGAAAGCCTCAACCTTTGGCTTCAACTCCAAGCTAGAAGTAACTAGGGTTCAAGAAGTGCTAGTCCTTCAACCCTAGATGAGAGTAGAGAAGATCAAGAGAGGGTTTTTCTCAAGCTCAAGTGTTTCTCAACACATGAGAGGGAGAGAGCTTGAGGGAGAGGAAGAACAAGAGAGAGAAAGGATATGATAGAATGAGAAATAATTGAGCCATTCTCACTAATATGTGTGAATTATTTTAATTGAATAATTAGCTAGATAATTGTCATGGTTAATCATGACATGACCATTATCATTTCAATTTGCAAAGATCAAAAAGCATCTTCCAAAAGAAATGATGATGGTCAAAGTGTCAACCTAGGTCAACAAGTCAAAGAAGTCAAATGGTCAACAACCATAACCATGGACAATTATTAAACTAATTATTAATCAACAATAATACACACATAAACATTAGGGTTAATAAAATGACAGTAGCCATTAACCCTAATCAAGGTCCTCTCCCTCAATCTCAAGCAACTGTGCATACGCACCCGCATTCGTGATCCGCGGAACACGAATACACTGAGAAAAACCAATCTCAAATCATATACTAGGATCCGGCTTAAACCAAAGCCCGCTAGTATAAACTGTCCGGACAGCAAACGTGCACAAGTGCGCGAATGTGAACGAACCCTGTCGCAAAACCATGCGACCTCTACTCATTTTGCCTAAAGGAGAATAGCTCTCTGTGTGGGGCTCTAAAGACTCGACACTACGCTGGCAGTGGGTTTAACCACAGACCGCAAGCGGCACTAGCTGTACGTAACGGTCCCCAGGTAGATGTCGATAAGAAGACTGATGAGGTGAACCCCATCTGAACTCCTACTGAGCCTGTATGTGACAATCTCCGTACAGTCCGGTCTGTTCGTCTGATACATCGCATGGCGGGCCTAGGGGGGCGGTGAACGTCAGTCCCCTAATAGCGGTACAAGTCGTGCCGGAGTGAAGCCCAGAACACCCTGAGATAACATTGGAAACCTACCAGTATATCTCGCTTGCCCTGGCCAGGGACTACTCGTGTAATGGTTCTCCTGGACACAGCGCGATGTCAACCCCCAATACCGGGAGAGACGAATCCTGTCTAACCGTCACTGCCTCCAAGTGCTTTGGGACTGAACCCAAAAACTACCTGTTTGCACGACTCCTTTGAGCCGTGGTAGGGTAGTAATCAAAGTGCAGTGGGAACACACTCGAGGCGAAGTGACAGTGTCAAGTCAACGGACTAAGCTGTACTCATGTCACCTGGGAACTGATAACTGACGATAGGTATAATACCAACCAACAGTCCCCGACGAGTCCTGTCCAGTGTACTCATAACCCAACGAGCACCCGTATACTATCTCAAGTACGACGTACTGACGGCTGTGGGACTGACCGTCTCACACACTGGGATGAGAAGCGCATAAGCTAGTCTACTCCGGAGTATCGATGCCCTGTCTCGATAGTCCAACGACTAGGGACCTGTATAAGGATGTGCTTATAGATCACCCAGCTCCCACGAGTGCGAGCGCCATCACAATGCTGGTAATCAAGCAATGATCCTAAGGGCTCTACTAATATGTATATCAGCAATATGCTAAAAGAAACACATGCACATATTAAAGCAGAGACAAACCAAGTAGCATACTACCATTTCGAGCAAGATTGTATATACAACTGTGAATATCCCAAGCTTCCATCAAGTAATATACAAACTAGTATGATACAGTAATGGCCTCTAAGGCATATACACTAACATATACAATGGTGACATCATCCTCAGCCCGTAAGTGCCCCAATAAAAGAATATTACATACAATGAATTTTACATGAATGAAAAAGAAAAACTCTCATTTCACATAAAACCCCTGGCTATTCAAAACGTGACGATCCAATATAACATATCACAGCAACACATAATATCTCATATCATCAACGTAAGCTAGTATGCGTATCCCGATCGTCGTTGATGTATAGCAACGAAGCCGGCGATACACCACATACTACGCTTACGGTCACAGAAAAGAAAGTGTAAAACAACAACAGTTGGGATTCGCAACCTCTTTAGACATCGCATGCCTAACCAAATGAATTCCTTAGACATCGCATGCCTCACAATTATAAACCCCGAATTTTAGTCTCATTATCGAAAACTCTTTTCAATATCAAGTCGGGATATTCAACAAGATTCCCGACATCCTGATCGAATGCTCGTCGCAAACTTTAGTATACGGCCTCACCTCCGGATGCCGTTGACGAAGTGCACTAAAGCGGAACACCGCTGCCGCGAGAACCCGAATGGATGCTTTTGGCGACGGGGTTCTCCTACAGTCACTTGGTCGGGACTATGGGGCGTGGCTGTCTGTTAAGTTTACCCGGCGAGTATCCACATACGCTACGTGATTGTGACGGACTTTTGATCACATCAAAATTTCGTGGCAACCGATCATCTGAGACTGAACTGCTAGATTTATAACATTCAAATTAGTTATCTCATAACTACCTGTGGATTCCAAATATTGTATCACATTACAGATAAATAGAAAATGTTAAACTTTCCGATCGAATAATCAAACACCCAAGATTTCCCCAATATTTCTCAACACTTGAAATCAGTTTAAAAACATCCATCACATGCCACAGTACCAATGGTCCAGCCGTAGAAGGGTCAAGCCAACGCCTCACATGTGCCACGCCGTACTGCCCGAAACCCAATGGTTCAAAAGGCAGTTCAAGACGGTCACATAATCGAGTTAAGGTTTGTTGTCTTCTAGAGGGTCCATCGCGTTACTTGCACGACTTAGAACGTTCTTAAACTCGAGAAAAAATCCAACTTTTGAAAAAATTTCCGACTCGGGAAAAAGTGAGTTATTGATATCCGTCCGAACTTTTTAACAGTTTCTAAAAATATCCGAAAAGACTAAACAAAGTTAAATTATCCGATCGAATCAACGAGTCCCCAAAATAACCCTAGAAAACTCAACACTTGAGTGGAATTAAAAAATTCCCAGAAAAAATTGCCAAGAAAGGACCTAAGAATAAATACAAGAAATTCCAGGGACTAAGTCACAATTTGGGCCGCGGTTCCGCAGTCATATTTGCGCATTAGAGGGCCGTACTTCACAGTAATTCTTAGTTTTTCCTGCTTATTTTTCTGAGCATTTTTAATTCATAAAAAACCACAGTTTTGAAAAATGTACAGAGAAGGGTAAACATCGGGGTTTTGGGTTTCGATCGGACTTTAAACTTCGTTCAGACTTCGCCTAAAGCTCTAGCTTGGATCTGATACCACCTTAGGGTTTCTAGGCACGCGCACAAGGGTCTACGAGGCATTAACCATGCCCGATTAAAATTTTAGCCGTGCCGAACAACTCTAATATGGATCTTTAGACTAGGGTTTAGGCGAAAACAAGTATGTTAAACTCTTTAACACTAAGTGAGAGGGATCACAACCTTTATAGATCCGGTCCATCACTTCTTAAGCTCCGTGTTGAGGTCCCTTCACTGCGATCATCGTGTTCTGGACTCTGATGAGGCTTCACGAAGAGAATGATGCAACCTTGCTTCGGATCTTCGATAACATAGATGATCTACCTTGAAGTTTCGTTAACACAAGCTATCACTCATGAAATGATGTGAACACCCTCATCTAAATGGCAAGGATAAATGAGGATGATGAAGTAGGATTTTTACTCTCATTTATAATGTTTTTCTCACTCACTTTCATCACAAAAGAAAGCTTTTTCAAGAAGGAACTCAAGGAAGTAGAAGATGATAACTTAATCCTTTTATGATGAACAATGAATTATTGTAGTGGTTACAAATCTAACCAAGGGTTAAGCATGAAAGAGTTAACCCTTGTAGAGAGTTAACTAGAGTTAATGGTTTGGATTGGTTTAACATAATATCTCACAAAAATATCAAGCAACCACAAAGTCAAAACTTCATGAAGCTTCATGCAAAAGCTAACCCTAATCCAAACCCTAACCAAGTTTAAACCCTAAACCATTGTTAACTTTGTAACCCTAACATGTTACAATATTATATATCACATATACATTATATTTTGTAACAATAGAAAATAATACAATTAACATATATCGCATATATATCAATGTATTATCCCGTGAGAAAATGAATCTTTTAGTGAGCTAATATTAGTTAATGTAATTTAATATATCATATATATTATTATACATTAAATTATCGAATCAACACTTGATCCGACAATCCGGCTATATCGCATATAATCGACTAATACGATGACCCGGCTATATCACATATACCCGGCCGATATCTCATATCGCGAGAATCCAATACGGTATCACATACCGCATTATCCTCAGTCCCGCACATATCACATATGTGCTCCTACTCCGTTTTGCCAGAGTCAAGAAAGCTCTGTGCAGGACTCTAAAGAATCATCAATACGCCGGCAGTAGGTGATGATCATATCAAACACCCACAAGCTGCAAGCGGTCAGCTAAACGTAACAGCCACCCAGGTATTGAGCGCTCAGAAGATCAACAAGCAAGCCTGTACATTCTCCTGTGAATCCAATCAGTAACACTCCCGTACAGTCCGGTCTCGTCGTCTGATATGTCGCATATCTCGCCTAGGGATGGTAAACGTCAGACCCCAGTAGCTTGATAAGTCGTGTCGATATGAGGTCTATAACAGTTCGAGAAACTACTGATAACACTTACAAGTAAATCTCAGCAACCCTGGCCAGGGATATCTGGTTATAGCCAATCGAACATAGCACAACATCAACTCCCTATACCGGGAGAGACGAATCCCCTCCTATCGCTCATTGCCTCCATGTGATTCGGGACTGTACCCAAAAGCCACCTTTTTGCACGCCCTCTTGGACGTGGTATGATGGAAATCAAAGCACAGTGGGAATCACACAAGACTCTATGACGATCTCGGGTGAACAGACTACTCTGTACCAGTGTCACGGGAGAACTGCCATCTGACGTAAGGTATAATACCATCTGGGAGTTCTCGGCGAGTCCGTCCAGTATACCCAGTCTCCACTGAGCACCCGTACACCATCCTTGATGTCAAACATCGATGGATATGGGATCATCCATCGCCCATCATATGGGTCAGGATGCGTATACGCTAGTCTACTCTGGTGTATCGATGCCCTGTCTCGATACACCCTCGACTAGGAACAGTTATAGGTTGTACTCGTCGGCTACCGTGTCCCCACTAGTATGATCTCATCATAGTCCCAGTAGTCGAGTACATATCCTAAGGGATTTATCAACATGTAACATAGAGACAATCAGAGTACATGTTAAGATAAAGTACAACCAGATAGCATACTATCTTGTCGAGCAAGAAAGTCCTCCCTATATATGTCCTAGCATCCACTATAATATATATCGTATGTACGGTAAGGCCTCTAGGGCATACATATAACTAACAGCGCCTACCACACCATATCAGATGTAGAGTGGGAAGAAACCCTATCTTAAGTACCTTAAGACATGGGGATGTCCAGCTTTTCTAAAAAAGCAGCATGCAGACAAGCTTGAGGCACACTCAGTATTGTGTAAGTTTGTGGGATACCCAAAGAACTCTTGGGGGTATCTTTTCTATTTCGCAGAGGAACAAAAAGTCTTTGTTTCTCGGCATGCCCACTTCTTGGAAACTCAATTTTTTGAAAATGAGATAAGTGGGAACGCAATAGAACTGGATGAAATTCCAGAACCACAGACTATTACTGAAAGCATGGTAGAACCAAACGTTTCGAAAGAACCGGACACTCCCGCGCCACTGCGCAGAACTAATAGGCTATCTCATCCGCCCGAGAGATACTACGGTTTTCTCATAGACGAGGATCAAGAGGATTGCATTATCAAAGATGATGAGCCAACTAGCTTTCAGCAAGCCATTTAGAGCCGAGACTTGGTAAAATGGTTGGATGCAATGCGGACCGAAATGGAGTCCATGTACACTAACAAAGTAAGGACTTTGGATTTTGCTCCAGAAGGGGTAAAACCCGTAGGCTGCAAATGGATCTTCAGAAAGAAGATTGGTGTAGATGGACAGGTGGAAACCTATAAGGCTAGACTTGTTGCAAAAGGTTTTCATCAAAGACCTAGTTTGGATTATGATGAAATCTTTTCTCCAGTGGCTATGCTCATATCCATTCGGATCCTTCTTGCCATTGCTACCTTCCACGATTATGAAATCTGGCAAATGGACATAAAGACAGCTTTTCTAAATGGAAATTTGGAAGAGTGCGTCTATACGGATCAGCCGGAGGGTTTCATTCAGAGTTGGAGCAGCGAGAATGTGTGCAACTTGCTTAAGTCCATTTATGGACTAAAACAAGCATTGCAGAGTTGGAACATCTGTTTTGATGAGACGGTCAGGGAAATCGACTATATCAAAAATCCAGATGAACCATGCATATATAGTAAAATTGTAGTGAGAAGTGTGGTATTCCTCGTCCTGTACATGGATGACATTCTCTTGATCGGAAATGACATTCCTATGCTACAATCAGTCAAGGAATTCTTGTTACAGAGGTTCTCCATGAAGGACCTGGGTGATGCCTCCTACATTCTGGGGATCCAGATCTATCGTGACAGATCTAAACGGATGTTGGGACTCTCACAGTCTGTTGGGTTACGGCAGCGCCCCAGCCATCAAACCGTTGCCAAATGCAGAACAAAATTTTTCTAAACTGGTGCTACCACAACCCGATGCCCGGATCTACCTTAAACCCTATACTGGCAATATGTAAAACTATGAGTTAGATGGTTATACCGAGTTGATCCATTTCCTTCGGTCTTGTACCATCATCCCAGGCTCCTAGAGGCTCCTTGATCGAATTTGGTTGCCGGTCTTCCTCCATCTACGATGATCCACCTGAGGGAAACGCGCACGCTCTAGCCTCGCCAAGCGAGGCAACCGACGCTCCAAGGTTGCTAGCAATGGAGAGCGGTGGTGTAGGAATGTGTCACTATAATTTTTCTCTCATCACAAATGCTCCAAGAGCAACTCAAGAAGATGAAGAGGGGGTGAGGAAACATGTGGCATGAGCAACTAAAGAAAATGGCTAAGTGTTTTCTCTATGAGAGAATGAGTGATCAAGTGAAGAGAAAGAAGTGAGCAAGTGAGGAAAAACTAGTGGTCAAGGCAAGTAGTGAAAGATAGCAGCCACACTCTCTCCCAATCATGCGCACACACACAAAATATTTCATTTTAATTTCATTAAACAAAACAATGCCCATACCTCTCTACATGCCTCACCATGGTCATGCCAACTCACCTTCCACCTTATTTCCAAATTGATTTTCTAAAATGAAAATCAATTAATGAGGTGGACATCTTCAAGAAACCATTCCGTTTAAATACGGAATTCAATCTGGTATACCTATCGAAATACATATACGCGTATTCGTACCAAAATACGAATAGCCAAGAGAGAAAATGAATAGTGAATGATAATACTAGAATACATATATATAAATACAAATATATAAATTATTAAATCAAAACCTGATTTAATAATCTGGCTTAATCCTAAACAACTAATATTATCAACTGTCCGATTAAAGTCTGTGCAGCCTGTACACATATTTAATAGGACACCTGTATGTACCAACATACGTCATCTACACCATATCGCCTGAACTATGAAAACCCTCTGTGTGGGACTCTAAAGACTCGTTAATATGCTGGCAGTGGATTTAACCACAAGCATGTCAGCGACACTAGCTGTACGTAACGGCTACCCAGGTATTGAGCAAAAGGAAGGCCGATGAGTAAACTCATCCAAACCCCTGCTGAGCTTGATAGTGACAATATCCGTACAGTCCGGTCTATTCGTCTAAGAGTATCGCATATCGAGTCTAGATGGGTGGATAAAGTTAGACCCCTAACAACGCGACATTTATTGTCGGCATGAAACCCATCACCACCTGAGAAACTATCGATCCTAGATCGGTAATTCTCGACTACCCCGGCCCAGTATTTCTGGTGATGGCCACCCATGCACTGCGCGACATCAACTCCCAATACCGGGAGAGACGAATCCTCGACGATCCTCTCACTGCCTCCATGTGGCTCGGGACTGTACCCAACTAAAATCTGTTTGCACGACTCCTTTGAGCCGTGGTAGGGTAGTAATCAAAGCACAATAGGAACTCACACGAGAAAAATGACGATCTCAAGTCTACGGACTAACCTGTACACATGTTACCAGGTAACTGCCATCTGACAATAGTTATAATACCAACTAGCATGTTCCCGGCGAGTCCATCCAGTGTACCCATAACCCAATGAGCACCTGTATACTATCTTAGGTGAACAAACTAACACCAATGGCTTGTGGGACCCGGACACCGCCCCTCGTCGGGGTCTCGATCAGTATACACTAGTCCCCTCTGTAGTATCGATGCCCAGTCTTGAAACTCCCATGACTGGGGAAATTTAAGGATTTGCTTATAAACCACCATCTCCCACATATATGATCGCTATCCTAATGCTGGTAGTCAAGCAAAAATCCTATGGTCTCTATCAACATGTAATAGTGATATGTAATATCACCTAAAGCATAATGATAAAGACAAACCATATAGCATACTATCATCTCGAGTAAGACTGTTCTATCGGTATATGTCCTCCCTCAATCATCATAATTATTTGCCTGCGACTATGATAATTGCCTTGAGGGCACTGTAGGCAACAATCTCACACTTGCACTTAAGGCCAATTATCGCGGTGTCGTATACTCACAGCCCGTGTGATACCGAACACCCAACTTATTTACTAATCAGTTTCGCAAACCTCGTTTGTGATACAATTGTGTTCGAAAAATAGCCTCAGTGAGTAGATCCATTCCAATGTTTCTTTATGTATCTCTCTATACTCCACTTCGCGAAGAATAACCATCTCCCGAAATGAGCAATATCCGTCTTAGAATTTGTCTGGATATCTGATGGGACCCAGTTCACAAATGAACTCCAAATCCAGCAAACTTCTTATACTCTATCATCCACTGAATTTAATCAGTATCTTGCACCAAGCCTTCCACAGTATCCGCTTGGACCTCCTGTCCAACATACTGCCCCTAAAAAGAGTGAAAACTATAACTCTGACAGACACTCTGTCATCCAGGTCACCTTGGAATCCTGAAATGATAACCGTCTCCTGAAGGAGGCTATCGTTACCATATCCCAAGAACATCCACTTATGTTCATAACTGCTTCCCAATGTTTCTGCAGGATTGGATTAATATATATGTTTATTGCAGCTAGTGCAAAAACAACATCTGGTGTGGTACTTGACATTTCATGATTAACTCAATTGCCTAAACAAGTGATATGCTAATCATGCAGATCCCTCTCCTCTTTAGTCTGAAAGACATCCTTTAGAGAGGGTGATTCTATCACCCGCAGGTACACCACCATGCCAAGAGTCAACCATTCTAAATCACCTTTAGAATAATGTCAAAGTACCCAGATTGGGACACTTTCCAAATCTAGATCTAAAACCATAGATCAAGTAACCAGAAACCCTGATATTATATCCATGTCCTATGTGGAGAAACAACTATGTGACAACCATAGTATAACCGATCGTAGTATAGGAATTTCACTTCCTATAAAGTGCATGTCATCCCAAATACCAGGACATCACACCGTACTACCTTCTTACCAGATCCATCTTCTATTCTGATAAAGTCAAAACCTATGACTGTCACCTCAAAAATAGATGATCTATTTCCGCTATACCTTCTTTAGTCTATAAATAGATATAAGCTAATTGCCCACTATGCTTCCGCTGCTCCCACTGACTACAATAACCCTCTGGCAGAGTCATATACAGGTGCACTTCTAAAGCTAGTTTAGAACGACGCTATACTCATCCTCCTGCCGGGTCTTATAGTCTAGAACAGCAGCAATGGCAACTTTTGGTAAACAAGAACTTCCCTGTCACCATCTCTGAGAAGACCGAAGTACCTCTCGGGTGCCTGAGGTTACCCACCAAATCTGCGGAGTAGCTAATGGAATGTCGAATCCAATTGAATCTTTAGGTTCTACTAAATTTTTAGCAATCGTTTGTGGTTCTGGAATCACTTCCAGTTCTACCGTACTCCCACTACTGTTTTCTGAAAAAGTCCATTTTACTTAAACTGGTGGCGGGTCAAGAACAATATAAATATTGATCTTCCAGATGGTAGAAAGTTAACCCTCGTCAAAACCCGTGATAACCCACAAACTTCCATTGCTGAAACATGCCTTGAGTTTGTCCAGAGTTTGGTTTTAAGCATAAGCCGGACAACTCTGTTAGTTATAAGTATGCCCTAGAGGCCATTATTGTACATATGATGTATATTATAGTGGATGCTTAGATATATATAGAGAGAGGACTTTCTTGCTCGACATAATAGTATGCTATCCGGTTAACTTTATCTTAACATATAGACTTATATTGTGATACTGTCTTGCTCTCGCATGTTGATAAAGCCCTTAGGATATGTACTTGACTACAAGGACTATGATGGAGATCATACTAGTGGGGCCAGGGTAGTTCACAAGTACATCCTTTAATTGTTTTTAGTCGAGGGAATATCGAGACAGGGTATCGATATTCCAGAGTAGACTAGCGTATACGCTTCTTGACCCATAAAATGGGCGATGGATGATCCCACATCCATTGGTGTTTGACATAAGAGATGGTATACGGGTGCTCAGTGGAGACTGGGTACACTGAACAGGACTCGCCGAGAACTCCTATGTGGTAGTATACCTATTGTCAGATACCAGTCCTCTGGTGACACTGGTATAGGTTAGTCTGTAGACCCGAGATCGTCATAGAGTGTTGTGCAGCTCCCACTGTGTTTTGATTTCCTCCCTACCATGCTCAAAGGAGATGTGCAAACAGGTGAATTTTGGGTACAGTCCCGAGTCGTATGGAGGCAATGAGCGATAGGAGGGTTTTCGTCTCTCCCGGTATTGGGGGTTGATGTTGCGCTATGTTCGATTGGCTATAACTGGAAGTCCCTGGCCAGGGCTGCTGCCGAGATATACTGATAAGTGTTATCAGTAGTTTCTTGAACCGTTATAGGCCAGACATCGACATGACTTATTACGTTACTGGGATCTGACGATTTGCACCCCTAGACATGATATGCGACATATCAGACGAAGAGACCGGACTGTACGGGAGTGTTACTGATAGGCTTTATGGAGACTGTGGACAGGCTTGCTTGTTGATCTTCATATCGCTCAATCCCGGGTAGCCGTTACGTCCAGCTAGTACCGCTGACGGCTTGTAGGTGACTGATATGATCATCACCTACTGCTGGTGTATTGACGAGTGTTTAGAGTCCCACACAGAAGTTTCCTGGTTCAAGCGAAACGAAGTAGGACACATATGTGATATGTGTGTGGGCCTGATTAAATACGAGTATGTGATACTGTATTGTAATCTGGCAGTCATCTGTTATCGATTCGGTTATATGTGATATAACCAGTTTGTCGAATCAAGTGTTGATTCGATAATGTGATATACAGATAAATGATATTAGTCTGTTATATATGATATAACCGGATTATTAGATCAAGCGTTGATTTAATAATGTGATAAAAATTTTATGTGATATAATTATGTATTAACTAATATCATTAGCTCACTAATTATTCTTCATTGAATATATATTAATATATATGATATATATATATATATATTTATATATATATATATTAATGAAGCATGGCATTTAAATTTCTATTTTGTGAAATTATAAATGAGGTGGAAAATGAAGCTTGGTTGCTAGCATAGGATTAATTCTTGTTTATTCATTCTTGACTCACTATTCAAGCATGGTTGCAATTTTATATTGCATAATTCCATACTTGAATAAGAGAAAGGTCAAGGCTTTGCTTTTATTCTTTCTCATTCCAAACACTTAGCCATTTTTTCCTATGGTTGCTCTCTAGCTTCTTCTTCCTCCTCTTGTCATGCCTCAAGCTTCAACCCTCACATGTGATGTGAATCATGAAGCTTGAACACAAACTAGTGAGCTCTTTACATCCCCTACTTCATCATCCCACACCAACCTTGCAAATTAGTGTGGTGTGTTTCATACACTAAAGAAGTTTAGTGTAGAGTTAGCCTGATCTAGAGGATCTTCGGGTGGATCGTCTTTGGCGCGAAGACAACGAAGAAGGCTCGTTCAAAGTCTCAAGAGAAGCCTAGTGGAGTCGCGGGACTACTACACGGAGCAAGTGAAGAGAAGGACCATCTACAAAGGTTGTATTCTTTTTCTCTTAATTTAAAAGTAATTTACATTAGCTATTGTCTAAATCTATAGTTAAAGATTCTAAGTTTAGGGTTCGTTAGCATGGCAAATTTTTGAAAACGGCATGGACGATGCCTCCCAAAACCTTATTGTCATGCTAGGGAACCTTATAGTGGTATCAGAGCCAAGCTAAAGATTTTGACAATGTTTGTTAGATTACGAAACCAAAACGACTCCGAAACTGAAACACGGAAAACTGGTTTCTGTCGATTTTTAAAAGTGCTAAAAAAAAATTTCAAACAACTGCCGAATGTTGTATGTGATATAATATGAACACTGGAGAAATTTGAGGCAATTCTATTAACTTTTGGCCGGCCACAACCCCCCCATCTCAGCCCAAATCCGAGCAAACCCCTTCAAATATTTTTTGTGTTCCAGGCTCTGGGTTTTGGTGTTTCACGTGTTGTTTGTTTTTGCTAAATTTTCATGTGATGATAACTTTCTACAAAGGCAATTCGGAGTGTTTTGTAGTCGTAATTCTAACAGTTTTTCGGGTTACTTTAGATGGTGTTAAAAAGTTCGAACGGATATCAAATACCCATTTTGACCCTCCCCGGAAATTTTCCAAGTGTTGGATTTTTCCATAGTTTAAAACTTTCAGAAATCATGCAAGCGATACTATGGACCCTCTAGAAGAATGAAACCTTAACTCGATTATGTGACCGTCAGAACCACCACTAAACCCTAGGGTTTGTGGTAGTTCAGCAGTGCCACATGTGAGGCATTTGTTGACTTTTCTACGGCTGATTCGCAGGAGCTGTGGCATGTACTGAGTAATTTTAAACTACGCTTAAGTGTTGAGCTTTTTGGGTTGTTTTGGTTGCTTGTTGATTCGATTGGAATGTTTAACAACGTCTAGCTATTTGATGACATGTGATGTTATGCGTTGTTTGGATATGTTATATTGGATCGACGTGTTTTGAATAGCCGGGGGGGGGGGTTATGTGAGATGAGAGTTTTTATTTTCATTCATGTAAAATTCAATGTATGTAATATTCTTCTATTGGGGCACTTCTGGGTTGAGGATGATGTCACCATTGTTGTATATTTTTTACTTTTCCGCATTAGGATAGACCTAAGGAGGGAAGCACAAGCAACCGGGTTCTAGAGTCCAGTGGGAGACCATATCGAGGCGTCGAGTCCGGGTCTCCTAACTCTAGAATTGGTATGGTTGCTTTCCGCTATTGTAGGGGTCTAGGGATGTGGGTTTGGCTAACCATCGTGACCGTGGATGTAACGTTTTAGAAATCGTTATGCGATTTTTTTCCGTTTTAGGGTTAAATTGTCGGTATTTTCCGTTTTAACCCGACTGTGTTCAAACGACCATATAGACTTGCCAGCACCTAGTTTAGCTAAAATAAAGCTAGTGTGCAAGCTTTGGGGGTATATGGGACGTTTTGGTTCAATTAGAATTTTTCCCAATTTTAATATTATTTTAATGCGGTATTTACATTTTGGGAAATTTCTTTTAAGTGAACTTTTCTTCAATTAAGTTTGAGTTAAACCAAAACCTTCTCACATTATCTAGATATTTGTTTGGAATTTGAATTTAGATTAAAAGAAAAGAAAAAGAAAAGAAATGAGGTGCATGCATGTGTGCATGTGTTGTGTGAATGCATTTATTGCATTTAATGCTAGAAATTTCTAGGAAATTCCACACAAAACTCTCCCCTTCCTCACTTGGCCGAATCTCTCCCTCTCTCTACTGCTCTTGATCATTTTCCTTCCATTTTGCATCAATCCAAGCCAATAAATCTCCAAAATTTCCAAATAAATCCCAAAAATACACTAAGTCCTTGTTCTTGTTCTTTGATCACTTGGAAACAAGGAAAGCTTGGAACTTGTGAGCTAAAGTTGATAGGTATAATCCCTATACTGTTAAATAGGAGTTTTTATGTTGTGTAGTTCGTTGATTTTGGTTTAGAACACTTTAAATATCGTTTAGTGCAATATCGGGTTTTTAGTGTCATTTAGAGCCTCTGTGAACTACTGTGACCTGGGATTTTTACAGAAAAATCAAACAAATTTATAGTGATGTACTAGTGACCTGGGAGCACCACCTGAGACATGAGACCCACCCCACCGGCCTCGGCCGACGACCCTAGGAAAAATTCCGGCAACGCCGGCGATGGAGGGAGGTGCTGGGGTTTGGCTTTTGTGGGTAGCTGTCTGCTGTTGGTTAGGGGTGTTTGGTACTGTTTACGTTTTTAGTAATTGCAGTATGAAAAATTTGGGATCGTTTACCTATAATATAGTGTTTTGAGTCCGCGTGTTACGTGTTGCGACACGAATCGTGATCTTGTGCAGCTGCTGTACTTGGGTAGGTTTTGTGGTATCGTTACGCACGTTACCCACTAGACGAACACTCGCGAGTTAGTTTAGTGTTGGTGCGTTATTTAATACGTAGTTTTATGTTATATTGGTCGATTTCTGAGATGTTTGCACTATTTCTTGTGTTTGTGGAAATATAGCGTCGCAAGCGGGGACTTCGGACGCTACGAACAATGGGAAGCAGGTGGTCGGATTTTCATAGCTGGAGACCATTGGTGAGTAGATTTAACATCTACGGGGAAATCGCCCGTATGGCGCTAAGCGTCAGGGCTAGATATGATATGATATTAGCCGTATGTTTATGTGCTCATATAGAGATATTGCATGATTTTTATTGCATATAATTACTCGTTGTGCTTGATACTGTATCTATTGTACACTACACTATTATTGACAGTCCATGTTGCATGAGCACCAATGATATGCTACACACACACTGTCGGTAATTGCCATGATACACACAACACAAATACTCATTGATATACCTTGCTAGTGGTTAGCGACATAGAGGCAGTTGTTCTTGTGCGATAGCGCATATGACATATAGCATACCTGTGTACTTACATGCCTATACATATGTCATACCATATTTACATGCTCGCGCATATACTTTGCTATTGTTACATTATTGGTTTGTTATAACATATATATCGGTGGAATAGGACGCTGTATATACATGTATTTTGGATTTGGATTTTGGAAACCGCGAAATATATTTAATGACTTGATGTAGTTAAATAGCGGACCTTTCCCGTGATATGCTCATATTGATGTTTTATTTTGCATATGTTGTTTTACGTGGATTTACGCATCTGAGATATGTTTTCATGCGATATGGGAATTTCAAGTGTCGATGTTAGGCACTTATATTCCGAGAGATATTTGGATTTTAAAAGACCGATACGTAGAATCACTAGTGTCGATGTGGGATACTTGGGTTTCGAGGAACGCATGGATATCAGAAAGACCGATACGGGAACACAAGTGTCGAAGTGGGATACTTGGGTTTCGAGGAACGTATGAATACGAGTATTTATGTGTCGATGTTAGACACTGGTTTTTATGATGTTTTTGGGTATCGATGTTTGACACTCAGGTTCCATGGGACTTACAGGATTTGAGGGCCGGTCTGAGGGCCGATTTGAGTATTTTGGATTTGGGTGTTGCTGAGTTACACCGTGTTTTTCCATGCTTATGATTTGTGCATGAGATTATTTATTAACCTGCACTCAGTACTCAGTTGATACGCACTTATTCATGTAGATATAGTACCTGGTGGTGTACCCTGATCATGATAGTGTAAGTCCGCGTCGCCCATCCCGGTGCTTGCGGAGAGGCGGAAAAGGTATAAAAATCGGATTTTTAACACACTAGGCAACATGAACTATCAAAAGGTGGATCTTTGCTAAACATAAACTAACTACAAAGCTAAGAAGAGTTAGCTACTCGGAAAAGAGGTTATACCTAGGGCTTTAAGTCCTTCTCTCCTTGCTCCTTGGAGTGAAAGAAAGTGATCTCCTTGTCGCCTTCTCTTGTCGAAGAAAGATCCACCCGAGGGCCTCAACCTTTGGCTTCAACTTTAAACTAGAATTTAACTAAGATGCTTGGAGTGCTAATCCTAGAACCTTAGAAAGAGTAGAGAGTATCTTAGAAGGATTTATCTCAAGCTCAAGGGATTCTTAACTCATGAGAGGGGAGAGCTAGAGAGAGAGGAAGAGGAGGAGAGAGAATCTAAATGATAGAATGAGAAGAAATAAACCATTCTTCTCACATATATGTGTGAATTATGAAAATAGATAATTAGTCAAGTTAATTGTCATGGTTAATCAAGAAATGACCATTATCATTTCACATTAAATACTTTTGCAAGGATCAAAGAGCATCTTTCATATGGAATGATGATGGTCAACATGTCCACCTAGGTCAACAAGTCAAGTATAGTCAAATGGTCAACAACCCTAACCACGCACAATTATAATTAACTAATAATTAATAAATCATAATTCACACAAAACATTAGGGTTAAGAAAATGACAATGGTCATCAACCCTAATCAAAGTCATCTCCCTCTGTCTCAGTCAACTGTGCATACACACCCGTATCCGTGTTCCGAGGAACACGAATATAATGAGATAAAACCAATCCCAAATCATATACTAGGATCCGGCTTAATCCAAAGCCCGCTAGTATAAGCTGTCCGGACAACAAACGTGCACAAGTGCGCGGATGTGAACGAACCCTGTCGCAAAACCATGCAACCTCTACTAAGCCTCTGTATGGGACTCTAAAGACTCGACACTACGCTGGCAGTGGGTTTAACCACAGACTGCAAGCGGCACTAGCTGTACGTAACGGTCCCCAGGTAGATGCCGATAAGAAGACTGACGAGGTGAACCCATCTGAACTCCTACTGAGCACGAATGTGACAGTCTCCGTACAGTCCGGTCAGTTCGACTGATACATCGCATGGCGGGCCTAGGGGGGTGGTAAACGTCAGTCCCCTAATAGCGGTACAAGTCATGTCAGAGTGTAGCCCAGAACACCCTGAGATAACACTGGAAACCTACCAGTATACCTCGCTTGCCCTGGCCAGGGACTACTTGTGTAATGGCTCTCCTGGACACAGCGCGATGTCAACCCCCAATACTGGGAGAGACGAATCCTGTCTAACCGTCACTGCCTCCAAGTGCTTCGGAACTGCACCCAAAAACTACCTATTTGCACCACTCCTTTGAGCCGTGGTAGGGTAGTAATCAAAGTGCAGTGGGAACACACTCGAGGCGAAGTGACAATGTCAAGTCAGCGGACTAAGCTGTACTCATGTCACCTGGGAACTGATAACCGACGATAGGTATAATACCAACCAATAGTTCCCGACGAGTCCTGTCCAGTGTACTCGTAACCCAATGAGCACCCGCATACTATCTCAAGTACGACGTACAGACGGCTGTAGGACAGACCGTCTCCCGTGCTGGGATGAGAAGCGCGTACGCTAGTCTACTCCGGAGTATCAATGCCCTGTCTCGATAATCCCACGACTAGGGACGTGTATAAATAAGGATGTGCGTATGGATTACCCAGCCCCCACGAGTGTGACTGCCATCACAACGCTGGTAATCAAGCCAAGATCCTAAGGGCTCCACTAATGCGTATAGGTGATACAATAAAGAAACACATGTACACATTAAAGCAGAGACAAACCAAGTAGCATACTACCATTTCGAGACAGATTGTCTATACAACTGTGAATATCCCAAGCTTCCATCAAGTAATATACATATTAGTATGATACTGTAATGGACTAGGGCATATACACTAATAATCTTCCACTTGCACTAAGGCCATGTACTGGCGTATTGAAGACCTATCATCTCGATCAGCCGCTCGAACTGAGTCTGGGGTAAGGCCTTCGTGAATGGATCTGCAGTGTTATCTTCTGAAGCAACCCTCCGTACCTCTATCTCCTGGCGATCCACAATCTCCCTGATCAGGTGATACCGCCTCAAGATGTGTCCGGATTTCTGATGGGACCTGGGTTCCTTCGCTAAAGCTATAGCCCCGTTGTTGTCGCAATACAGAGGTATTGGATCAACAATGGACGGAACCACCTGAAGTTCTTTCAAGAACTTCCTCATCCAGACAGCTTCTTTTGCGGCATCAGATCCAGCGATATGTTCCACTTCCATAGTCGAGTCAGCAACGGTTTCCTGTTTGGAACTCTTCCAACACACCGCCCCTCCATTGAGGGTAAAGACAAAAACCTACATGGACTTGGAATCATCCTTGTCACTCTGGAAACTGGAGTCAGTAAAGGCCTCAATCTGGAGGTCTTTTCCGCCATACATCAAGAACATCTCCTTAGTCCTTCTCAGGTACTTGAGAATGTTCTTTACCGCTATCCAGTGTTTCTCCCCAGGGTTTGACTGATACCTGCTTACCACACTCAGTGTATAAGCCACATCTGGTCTGGTACACAACATCGCATACATTATAGAGCCTACCGCAGAAGTGTAGGGTATAATAGACATCCCTTTCCAAATCAGTCTTGGGAGACATCTCTTTGGAGAGGGTGATCTCGTGACAAGCCGGTAGATTACCGCGCTTGGAATCTTCCATACTGAATCTTTTCAGTATGGTGTCGATGTACCTGGACTGTGAGAGTCCTAATATCCTCTTGGATCTGTCACGGTAGATCCGGATCCCCAGAATGTATGAGGCATCACCCAGGTCTTTCATGGAGAACCTGTGTGACAAGAACCCTTTGGCAGATTGTAGCATAGGAATGTCATTTCCTATTAAGAGAATGTCATCCACGTATAAAATGAGGAATACCACAGTTCTCGCTACAAATCTACTATAGATGCATGGTTCATCTGGATTTTTGATAAAGCCAAATTCCTTGACCGTCTCATCAAAACAGATGTTCCAACTCCGCGATGCCTGCTTTAGTCCATAAATGAACTTGAGCAACTTGCACACCTTTCCGCTGCTCCCACTCTGAAAGAAACCCTCTGGCTGGTCCATATAGACACACTCCTCTAAATTTCCATTTAGAAAAGCGGTCTTTACGTCCATCTGCCAAATCTCATAATCGTGTAAGGCAGCAATGGCAAGAAGGATCCGAATGGATTTCAGCATAGCCACTGAAGAAAAGGTTTCGTCATAGTCCAAACCAAGTCTCTGAAGAAAACCCTTTGCAACAAGTTTAGCTTTATAGGTCTCAACCTGTCCATCTACACCAATCTTCCTTTTGAAGATCCACTTGCATCCTACGGGTTTTACCCCATCTGGAGCAATGTCCAACGTCCATACTTTGTTGATGTACATGGACTACATTTCGGTCCGCATTGCATCCAGCCATTTTACCGAGTCAACGCTCTGAATGGCTTGCTGGAAGCTAGTCGGCTCATTACTATCAATGATGCAATCTTCTTTATCCCCGTCTATGAGAAAACCGTAGTATCTCTCGGGCGGATGAGACTGCCTACTACTCCTGCGGAGCGGCGTAGGAATGTCCTGATCTTTCGAACCCTCTGGTTCTACTAAGCTTTCAGTAATAGCTTGTGGTTCTGGAATTTCTTCCAGTTCTATTGCGCTCCCACTTATTTCCTTTTCTAAGAACTGATGTTCCAGAAAGTGGGCATTACGAGAAACAAAGACCTTTTGTTCCTCTGCGTAATAGAAAAGATACCCCCTGCAGTTCTTTGGGTATCCCACAAACTTGCATAGTACTGAGCGTGCCTCGAGTTTGTCCACATGCTGCTTTTTGACAAAAGATGGACATCCCCAAATCTTCAGGTATTGAAGATAGGGTTTCTTCCCACTCCATAATTCATATGGTGTGGTAGGCACAGTCTTAGTGGGAACTCGGTTCAAAAGGTATGCGGCTGATTCTAGCGCATATCCCCAGAATGATCGCGGTAACTCAGCGTTACTCATCATGGACCGTACCATATCCAATAGGGTTCGGTTCCGTCTCTCCGATACACCGTTATGTTGCGGAGTGTATGGAGGAGTAAGCTGAGAGAGAATTCCATTCTCTTTTAGGTAATCCAGGAACTCGGCACTCAAGTATTCACCACCTCGATCAGATCTTAGTGTCTTGATACTTTTTCCTGTTTGTTTTTCTACTTCATTCTTGTATTCCTGGAACTTTTCAAAGGCTTCAGATTTATGCTTCATTAAGAAGACATGTCCGAACCTTGAAAAATCATCCGTAAAAGTAATGAAGTAAGAATAACCGCTTCGCGCATGTATAGACATTGGACCGCACACGTCGCTATGTACGAGCCCCAAGAGCTCGCTCGCTCTTACTCCGTGTCCAGTGAACGGAGTTTTTGTCATCTTCCCTTTGAGACAGGATTGACAAGTTGCATACGGTTGATATTCGAACGAATCCAAATATCCTTCTGTATGTAACTTCGTCAACCTTCTCTCATTGATGTGACCGAGTCTACAATGCCATAAGAAAGCCTGATTGATTTCAGGAGACATTCTTTTGTGTGTATTCTGGACATTGAAAATCTGTGGTTGGTTTAATACGTATATACCATTGTTTAATGTACCTGACCCAATCAAAACTTGATTAAGATGAATGTTCACAACATTACTTACAAATGCAAATTCATAACCTTCTTTAGATAATAAAGATACATAAATGATATTACAAGTTGCATTTGGTACAAAATAACAACCACGGAAAACCAAAAAGTGTCCATCTGACAATCCCAGGTGATAGTCCCCCACGGCCTCAGCATCCATGCTAGCTCCGTTTGCAACTCTGAGGGTCATATCACCTGCCTTCAAAATCCTACGCCATCTCAATGCCTGCAAAGAATTACAGATTTGAGATCCTGATCCGGTATCCAATACCCAGGAAGTAGAGTTTATTGATAGACAGTTTTCAATAACATACACACCTGAAGCTGAAGCCGCAACTCGCTTCAGATCCTGGGTTCTGGCCTTCCAAGCCTTGCAATCCTGTTTCCAGTGTCCACTCTTGTGACAGTAAAAGCATTCTTCCTTTCCCACAAGCTTTCCCGCTACCTTTGTTGCTTTTCCCTTTCCCTTCGTATCCACTTTACTAACACCGCCCCTTGGTTTGGCGGGGGCTTTCTTCTTCTTTCCCTTGGCTTTCGCCCTGGACCTAGAAGAGGAGGATTCTCCTACAAACAAAGTGGATGTCTCCCTACCTTTCTGTAGGGTGCCCTCAGCACTCCTCAACATGTTCAGAAGTTCGGAAAGTTCAACCTCCTTTCCTTGCATGTTGAAGTTTAGGACAAACTGGGCGTAAGTGGAAGGAAGGGACTGGAGAATCAAGTTAATGTATAGTTCATTCTCCAACGTGGTCCCAAGGTCCGTGAGCTCCTCTATGTAGCCAATCATCTTAAGCACGTGTTCCGCTACCGTTGATCCAACGGCCAATCTTGCCGAAAACAGCTTCTTCGACACTTCGTATCTGGCGATACGAGACTGCTCTCCATACAGTTCTTTTGTATGAAGAAATATGGATTCTAGGTCCATATTCTCGTGCCTCCTCTGATGTTCATTGTCCATAGAGGCAAGCACGAGGCACTTGGCCTTCGCGGAATCGATCTCCTATTTCTTACGGATTTCTATATCCGCGATGCTGGAGGTGGGACCTGGGATAGGGGAGCTTTAGTGGTAAGGAGATATCCCAACTTGTCGTAAGTGATTGCCATTTTGACATTCCTGAGCCAATCTTTGTAGTTTGGCCCTGTCAGTATGTTTTTATCTAGTAATAACTTAAGTCCGGTCATATTGATTGGTCGCTGCAATTAGGAGAGAGAAAAGAAACACTTTAGCATGATGCTCTTGCAAGTTTAGAGTGGTTTTTAGTTTGTCTAAACAGGATGGCTCCCATTGTCTCTCGAATCCCTCCTCAAACCAGAAAGGAAGAATTAGTCGGGATCAATCTCACCGTACAATACTTGCTTAACCATTCAGCCAGGCCAGTGTCGGTACTTCGAGGGAGGTTTTCCAACGCTTTCGCGAAGTTCCTTAATTAAGTAACCTCTTTTCCCTGTGGACGTAGCCCCGCTAACACCTTTCTAGACACCTACTAGGTTTATAGCATTGATCGTTAAGTGAGAAATTTCCCGAGGAGTAGCATATACTCACAATAGGATCGGGATCCAAATATCATCGCGTGATAAAACTGAAGGAATCCTACCAGAATCATCACACTCCAAATGGTATGCAGCGCTAGCAAGTTTCAGTTCTTTTGAAACTCCCGATGTGGATTTTTGCCCCATGCTCTTATGACCTAGGCGTGAGGTCAAAATGTCATAAGTCACATGTCAAGTTCTACCCATCATTATCCAGGTTAATTTGAACCCACCCGTACCTACCCTTGACGTAGGCCAAAATGGCAGTACGACTGTCTCAAACCAACGCATTCTATCTATGCAACAGATAAATATCCAGCAGCTACCAATCACTATGCCTTGGCGTGAGGTCAAAATACATAGCTTGAATACTACCGAATATTTAACTGAAATGATGGAGGGCTACGAATGGTTTTGGCGAAACCGTGAACGTAGTGAACTTGATATAATCGATGGAACGAGATAGCTTTTAAAAGGAGTGGTTCAAGCTCCGCATTTAAAAGTTTGGTTTTGAAAAGAACCGAGTGGTTTTCAAAGTGTTCCAACGACTTTTACTTGGTTTATTTTCTTGCATTAATTTTAATGCGTCCCATCATTTAATCCTACCATTGCAGAAAACAACCAAAATATGGTGTACGCTTATGCCATCCGCATTCGCCATGGGGCCCCGTCATCACCCGTTAGGTTACTCAAATAACGACAGAGCGGGGGCTGGACTAGCGCGGATGCAAAACATATGCAACCCCTAAATAGATATCATATATAGATATATAGCAATGATAGTCAATCCAGATCACAGATGAACACTTTGGATATACTAGGAATGTTGGAGATAGTGCCCTCAGAGTCAATTATTGGATCACAGGCACGTGATTGCAATGATTGAGGGGAGGACCTGTCCCAGTAGGACAGTCTTACTCAAGATGATAGTATGCTATCTGGTTTACCTTTATCATCGTGTACTGCTTTAGGTGACCTTACAGGTCACTATTGCACGTTGATAGAGCCCCTAGGATTCTTGCTTGACTACCGGCAGTATGAGGGCGATCATATACGTGGGAGCTGGTAGTCTATAAGCACATCCTTAAATGGTCCCTAGTCGTAGGAGTTTCGAGACAGGGCATCGATACTCCAGAGTAGACTAGTGTATACAGTCGAGACCCCGACGAGGGGCGGTGGCCGGTCTCACAAGCCACTGGTGTCAGTTGGTTCACCTAAGATGTATACAGGTGCTCATTGGGTTATGAGTACACCGGACAGGACTCGCCGGGAACCTGCTAGTTGGGTTTTATACCAGACGTCAGATAGCAGTTCCCTGGTGACATGTGTACAGGTTAGTTCATCGACCTGGGATCGTCATTTGTCTCATGTGAGTTCCCACTGTGCTTTGATTACTACCCTACCACGGCTCAAAGGAGTCGTGCAAACAGGTTTTAGTTGGGTACAGTTCCGAGCCACATAGAGGCTGTGAGCGGATCTGCAGGGGTTCGTCTCTCCCGGTATTGGGGGTGAGGTCGCGCTGTGTCGAGGAGAGCCAGAACATGAAAAGTCCTTGGCCAAGGCAGGAGATTTGCTGGTAGGTATTCCAGTAGTATCTCAGGGTGTTCTGGGCTATAATCCGACACGACTTGTACCGCTTTTGGGGGTCTGACTTTTACCAACCCCCTAGGCCCGCCATGCGATGCTCATAGACGAACGGACCGGACTGTACGGATATTGTCACTGACAGGCTCAGTAGGGTGTCAGGATGAGTTAGCTCATCGACGTCCCTTTTAGTCAATAGCTGGTGGCCCGTCACGTATTGACTTATACCTCTGACGTGCTAGTGGTTAAATTCACAGCCATAGTATTGACGAGTCTTTAGAGTCCACCACACTTACAGTTACTCAAGCTTTCGGGCGAAACGCTGTAGAGGCCGTATGGAGATATGGCAGGGTCCGATCAGATACGTGCGGTATTGCACGGATCAGGATCGGACGGTTTGTACTAGTGGCCCTATGGTGTTATGGCAGGGTTCGATCATGTAACGTTTTGAAAATCGTTTCGGTGAAATTTCGAAAAAATCGGTAAAATAAGGGTGTTTTCGGTAAAAAGTCAAAATACAAATATCTTATTATAAAAATTAAATATACATATTCTAGCTATGTAATTGCTATTATTTGGTGTTTATTGAGCCGCTGGTGAAATTTCAAATTTTCTGAAATTTTTTTTATTTTATTATTATTTTAAGCCGTCACAAATACATTTAATTAGGGAAAATTACAAATTGTAATGAGTTGAAACAAATTTTGTGCATCATAAAACATTAAATAAAAATTTATCATGTGGTTTTTGGAACGAAATCATTTGCCAAAACGGTTTAGAAATTATTGAAGAAAAAAGGCTTTTTTTAGCGTAAATGGATGTTTGGGGTACTGTATTTATCATTTTCCATCACCCCACACCCATACCCACACTCACACACCCCCATTTTCCCTCCCCCTTGGCTGAATTCAGCAGCCTCCCCTCTCTTGTCCCCACTTGTTTTGCAAAAGAAAAGAAAAGGAAAAGAAAGGATAAAAGAATGTATAAGAATGGGCCTTTGACTTTTCTTTGACTTTGAAACCAACACTCTCTCTCTCTCACTCTCCCACTCACCTCACCCTCCCCATTTTCGGCCAGAAACAGCCCCCCCCCCCATTTTCTCCAAGTATCCATCTTCCTTCACCTACATTTCCTTCAAAAAAAATCAACAAAAATCAATACAAACCCTCACAAAATCAAAATCCGACTCCTACCCATTTCTCTATAGCCAAAATTGCATGGATCCAGGGAACAAGATTCCAATTTGGGAGGCTATGTGTGTGCTTGTGGATCTTCAATTCATTGGGTATAAATTCTAACCATTTTTGCTTAATTAGTTAGTTAATTTCTTAAGGCTAAGTTGTTAAAGTGTTAATTTTGCTCTTGTTGCTAATTTGAGAATTCAAGAGTATGGTTTGAAGCTAATTTGGGTTTAACCATCACTAATAGGATAATCAAGTGTAGATTATCATCTTGTGGAAATGTAAAACCTAATCTAGTTGCTAGTTGCAATTTGTTAATTTAAAATTTGCAATAAATAAGCTTTTATGTAAACTAGATTTTTATGAAATGCATATATATGTGAGATTTAAATCTAGTTAGGGTTTTATATCATTTGAACATGGTTTAAGTGTGTAATTTATCATATTAAGGCATGTTAAATCAAACCTAGTAACTAGTTTGCAAATTGTATCTTAGAATTTTACTATTTAAGCTAAATTGCAAACTAGAATTTTGGGATTTATGGAAATGAGTAAGTTTAAAATCTAGTAATGGTTTGGGTGGCTTAGTTAAGATATTTAGTGAGCATTGTAGCCACTAAAATCATTAAAACATTTAGTTTTGTACTAAAATGGAAAAGTTTGCTTACTAGGTTTTCGGAAAAATCGCTTTTAAAGTGAGTTTGAGGTTTTTGTGAATTCTAACATATTTCATAATATAATTAGTGTTTGTGAATGCGCAAATGGGTGCGTTTGGGTTTTTCTCGATGGTTTGACGTTTGGACATCGACATCGAGTGTTGGTTTGGCTAATTTTGCATGCGTAGGTGATAGGTTTACACCTATGTGTGATACGCGTGCCGATTTGATTTTCGTATGCCGTTTCGATTTCGAATTGGGTTTTTAATGCGATGCAATGTGTCATGATACGTAGGTACCCTCACGAGGACTTCGAGAAGACAAGCAAGCGCGTGGCGACATCGATTTCGGCAAGCGAGGACCAGGTGAGTAGATTTATATCTACGGGGAGAAGTCGGGTGGATGGCGTATAGCACCCCCGCAGTCCGTAATTAGTACTATGTAGTATATTTTTATGTGTGATAGTTAGTGTGTTATGGTTAGTTAGGGGTAGAAATAACTAGCGTAGTTCCTAGTTGCGAACCATAGGATAGATTTGCACCCACACGCATACACTTGTGTGTTTCTTATACTTGCACGGTGTTTGATGATATGGGATGACTTTGGAGTTGAGTCGATGATGTGGGCTTTGTGCCGCGAGATCGGTGATTTGATATGATTCGTATTTGGGATACGAAATGTGATTCTTGCGGGTTCGGGATGTATGTTTACCCCCGCATTCATACTTTGTAGATGATATCAGTTGTACTAGACTTAGATCAGTACCCCAGATTATATGATATGATAAGTGATATCTGAAATGTGATGAGATAGTGTGATATTGAACCGTACCCAGCTTTTGGGATGCCGTACGACGATTTACCGTACGAGCCTATATTGATGATAGATCCGCGCTCATGACTCGAGGATGTCAGATGATATACTGTATCGTACGCGATACTATTGAGGCGGGATCACCGACTTATATATATTTATATATCGACTCAGATGTTAGGAGGTTTCCTTACCTGTAGCTCAGCTTGTTAGTTCGGCCGTATAGTTTAGTGTAGTTGTTAGAGTAGATTAGACTTCTTACCTATTTCAAAAACTAACGAATCGTGGGCATTTTTAAAGACAGCTCAAGGGAATCTATGGACATTTCAAAAACGACGTATCTTTTCATAAAAACACCGTAGCCCTATTTTCAAAACCCCATGATTCGTGTTATTTCAAAAGGCACCATTCGTAGGACTTATATTAGATTAATGCAGATTAGTTTTGGTTACGTCTAGTTTCAGCTCCCACTCTTTTTTTTTGTGGTTCGCTTTGCATTTCATTCTTATATTATGTTTCATACTCCATTTTAATATCATGCTGATAGGACACCAGCACCATTACCGATGATGCGTATGTACCACGTACACTTACTTGCCGGCTCACACACATCTTCATCGGTAATTGCCATGTCACGTATACCTTAGAATATATATTATTGCTTGACATAGCCTATTAGCGAATAGTTTGGACATTGTAGTTATTACCTGCTACTTCATGCATACTGTTATTCGTTGTTATGCCGCATTCATGAATTCTCATGCATATATTCACTATTTTGCATGATATTGAGGTTTGGATTTGGATTTCTATGAGATTTTCTGGATTTGGAGGAAAACCGCAAAAACACAAATAAACATATTCTCTCTTTTAAAATAAAAAGTGCGGTTTTCCCATGATGTATGAGTCGTCCACCATGAGTTTGCTGATGGATTTGGAAACCCGATTCGAGGAGACGGATGAACCGTTTCGGGTACATGGTGGACCCGGTGCGGTACCCCGGGGCAAGAGGAATGTGGTGATGACGTTGAGCCTGGCAGGGGAGTACTACTTACCGGTGATTTTACCCGACGCGTCGGATATCCGGAGGATACCGTCGTGGTCTTGAGATTTATGGTAGGGGCCGGTCTGGACTGACGGTGCCCTAGATATTGTGGTTGAGACTTTGAGATATCGGGATATTGGGATTTCGTTTGTGCCGATGCTAGGCACAGTTTTATGCTGATTTCATTATGGTACCTCATTTTAAAAATACAAGGGAAATTTCACTAAAGTATGAAAACAGCTGCTTCATGTAAATGTATTCTTTTTTCACGCATTCATATCTCATTCTTATGATATATTTCTACCTGAGGCACTGACACGGGCATATGAAATTATACTCGGGTTAGATTTTACCCTAGACATTGTCATAGGCTGCCTGTTATACATATATTGAGGATATTTTCTGATCATTGACCTAGGTTGCGTTATTTATGCGATTTCTGTGCGTAGATATTTTTCTATTCACGAATTGGCAACTCACCCCCGTTGTGCCCCAGTTTCTTGCAGGTTTGCCGTACAGGTTTCTTTACGGCTTTGCGGGCTCAGTTTCATTCGGGTGACTTGCTAGTAGGTAGGTTTTTCTTGTATCGTACCCATCATATTACCTTGTATAATATTATTCCGTTGTATCTAGTAAATTCCATCAACCAAACATGTATTTTTTGAGATAGAGACCAGTGTTGTTTATTCTTTCGACCTTAGAGTCGCTCGTTATATTTCTGGTGGTTTTGAGTTTCCTTTTGAGTTTTGATCCTCGCCGTTGGCGTTGTATATTTTATTGTTTGTGTGGTTGTGACCGTCGATTGACGAAGAGCTAGCTCCCGCTTGGGGATGCCTTTTTCTTGATTTCGTATACTATTCATGTTGTATCCCGTTTGGGGGCCAGTATTTACAAAGGAGACTCTGCCGAAATTTTCAGTAAATTTTTGATGTTTTAAAAACCGCATAATTCGGCTTATGCTATTGAAATTACTTGCTTTAAGTTGGTTTTTCCTACTCTCTACTACTCTTCTTGGTTTGGATTTCTGGGTTTTCGGTTTACTTAGATTACGTACGCCTCGAGACGTTCGTAGTTTAAGTGCCGGTCATGTTCCGTACTTTCGGGTCGTGACAGATCAGATACGTGCGGTATTGCACGGATCAGGATCGGACGGATACTACTAGCCGGCTTTGGTTTAAGCCGGATCCTAGTATAGTACAGTGTAGATTTTGTCTCATTGCATTTATATCCGGTTGGAATACAGATGCGGGTGTGTATGCACAGTATCGGGGTTTTTCCTGTAATTTATTACGGGACCAGTTTTCTGGAGTTGCCAGTTTGCATTCCGTTCCGGCCGGTTTTCCTTTGTTCTTTCGCGGCCGGACTTTTCGATGGAGGGTGTTATTTGCAAGTTTGCAAATAACACATTGTGGAGGGTTTCTTGCAAATGTATTGATTATGATGGCATCTTTTCTTTTCCACCATCATATGATTCTCTTTACATCAACCTTTTGCATTAAATGGAGATTAGAGTTGATTAGAGTTTGATATGATATTGTTATCATGATGTTTGGATGTGGTCACCCATTCTCTTCTCCTACACTCACCTCCCTTCTTGTTATGTTTCATATATTCATTCCTCCACCATTCTCACTAGATGAGAGAGGCTACACTTGAGATAGAGAAAAGAATGAGAGAGTTTGATTTTGAGCTTGTGGCATTTTTCTTGATCTCATTTTCATGCTAGGAAAAATGCAAGCACCATTTTTCTTATCTTGATTCCTCCATCATATTCAAAGGCAACATAACCCCAAAGAGACAAAGCACTACACATTCTACAGCAAATCTTGGGCACGTCGACTTGCCAGCTTCGTGCCCGAGTTGCCTCGGTATTGAGGCGGGAGCCCGTAAAAGACACAGGCGATGTGGTGCCCTACCGGCGAGGAGGCGACAACCGGAGTTTCCGCAAGAGATCAGGACGACGACGAGAAGATCGGAGGACTCGGATCATTCGGTATATCTCTTCCCCTTCTTGTAGTTAGCTAGAACGAGTTTAATGGCCCGATCCGGGTGTTTAGTGCGCGGTGGTGCCGGTTTGCTAAGTTCGCAAAATTAAAGTTTATCACCGCTTCCGCATTTGGCCGTCGGATTGACGGCCGGGGCGCCGCCGTGCACTTACAGTGCTATCAGAGCCTCGCCATTAACTTAGTCTAGCTTTGTTTGATGTGTTTGCATTTCCGATCGACCAAAATTCCAAAAACCCGTGTTTTCTTCACATCAGTTTTCTGTCGAATTTTTCCTGGCTCTAAAAGTTTTTCAGGTTGTAGAAAACTGATGTACAAGAAGTTCTAAGAGTTCTGGGAAAATTCGAGACATTGATCGTTCAGGTAGAGCGCGGAACCGCAGCCAAACCCCACTTGGCGCCGCGGTTCCGCCACAGGTTTGAGGGATCAATGCGTCAAAATTTTACCGTGGGCTTGTGGGCTGAAAATAGGGGTTTTGGAATATTAAACTTGGGCCCAGAATTTCTGTGAGTGCTACAGTATTGCTTGGGGGCCCACTTGTTAATTTTTGATCGATCGGATATTTTAAACACATTATTTCACAGTATTTACATTATATCTGCTACCGTGAATGTCACTTGATCGGTAAATCCAGTCTAACTGCTATAGTCCGGTTAGACGGATTTGCGAACGTGACTTTCACGTTGATGTTCTATGTATTGCTGTGATGTTGCGGATCGGTCGTGGGGGATAGCCTGGATGCAATGCTAGTACTGTTGTGGTTGTATTATGTACATTTGATATTGCGGGGCGAGCGTCCGACATGTGGACTGCCGTCACTGCCTGTTTGTATTATTATTTTGGGGCACGACCTGGTTGCGGTCGATGTACCCGTTGTATGTATATTTTACTTTCTGTACTAGGATTACCCCGCGGAGGGGTGCACGGATGGCCGGGTTCTAGAGGGCAACAAGCCCGCATCTCATGGCATTGAGACGGAAGGGGCTTCACTCTAGGATTGGCGGGCTATTCGCCGCACTCGTAGGGGGTACAGGATGACCCAGGAGGGGTGCCCAAGTTACCGGATTCCGTGAAGTGCCGGGTGGTCCATTCACGTTGCTGAAGGGGGCTACCTCGCTTCAGGTTTTGGCGGGTAACTTGCCGCGCCCGTAGGGGTCTAGGATTTCATTGCACAGGCTATCCACACGACCAGGGGAACGTCGGGTTTCAGTTGTGGCTCTGTGAAACCCGGGGATCCCAGATATCTGTATTGTTCTGTGATGCTGTACATTTCTGTGATGTTGCATTTTATCACGCCTTGAGCGAAATATAATATATTGGTATATATATTAGTAGATGTTGTATATGTTTTTCATCCGCGCTAGTCCAGTCCCCGCTCTGTCGTTAGTTAGCTAACCTAACGGGTGATGACGGGACCCAGTGGCGAATGCGGATGGCATATACGTACATCAGTATATTTTCGTTCTTTGTGGTGTGATCAATTGATGGGACTGCGTTGATTTGGATCAATGCAAGTTAAAACAAACCTAATCTGATGTTGTTGGAACACTTTTCAAAAAGCTGTTATTGCAATGATGTTCTCTTTTGTTTTGCATCGTGATATTCAGTTGGAATATCCTGCTCCTCAGTCGACGAGGCAAGGGCCGAGATCCCTTCACCGGGAGTGACCCCTTGGACAAAAGTTTGCGTCAGGGCATTAACTTCACTATAGCCGATTACTTTTGCTTTGCATCGTGGTATTCATTTGGAATATCCTGCACCCCATTCTACGGGGAAAGAGCCGAGATCCCTTCACCGGGAGTGACCTCTTTAGTAAAGGTTTTCGTCACTATATTTTCTAAAAAGCTATCCGTTCCTTCAACGATATCAAGTTCATTACGTTAAAGGTTTTCGCCAGAAACCATTCGTAGCCCTCCGTCGTTTCATATGGGTAGTCAATAGTATTCAAGCTGTGTTTGTTGGCCAAAGTCAAGGCACAGTGTTTGGTAGCTGTTGGTTATTCATATGTAGCATAGATAGATGCGTTGGTTTGGGACAGTCGTACTATCTTGTTGGCCAAAGTCAAGGGTATGTACGGGTGGGTTCAAATTAACCTGGAGAATGGCGGGTAGAACTTGACATGTGACTTATGATTTGTTGGCCAAAGTCAAGGTCATAAGAGCATGGGGTAAAAATCCACATCGGGAGTTTCAAAAGAACTGAAACTTGCCAGATATGCGCATACCTTCTGGAGTGTGATAATATGAGCGGATTCCGTCACGTTATCATGCGATGAGAGTTGGATCCCGATTCCCACTGATGAGTTGGTTTACTCCTCGGGTGACCCCGACTAATTCTTCTTTTAGGTTTGGAGGAGAATTTGAGGTACAGTGGGAGGTTTCCTGATTAGAAAAAGTGATAACCATTCTGATCTAGGATAGAGTGCACGCTGAGTGTTTCTTTTCTCTCTCTCTTTGGCAGCGACCATTGACCCGACCCTAGACTATGACTCAGTGACCAAGTTGACCGAACCTACTTAACACTGGCTTTTGGATTGTCAAAGTTGCAAACCTCATTGCTACTCCTACTTTTACCCTTTTCTCCAGGACACCCCGTATTACTACGAACGTCCACTTCCATTGGACAAAACCATCGTATGGTTATATACGAACTCGAAGGACTTCGAGGATGGTTTCTGGTTCTGGAGAAAACGGATAGGATTATTTAGTTGTCTTTTCTTTTCACCTTCTCCCAGGTTGCGAGTACTCCTTGGTTTAGGAGTAGTACACCTATTACGCAAATTGGATAGTCGTATTCCAAACCTTAGGCTGGTGCTGACCGGTAGGGAATGAAGAAAACCAGTTAGCCTAAATGGTGTACAGAAGGTATTAAGTTCAGACAAAGCAAGGGATTAGTAAGAGGGCAAAGTAAATTGCGACTGTTATTCACGACCAAACCAAGTATTTCTTCGCCAATCCTAAATCACCTTTGTATTTCTCCAGGACACTCCGTATCGCTACGAAGATCCCAGTTTATTGGATAATCCATCGTATGGTTATATACGAACTCGAAAGGAACTTGTTCCAGTTCGGGGATGGATCCTGGTTCAGGAGAAATAAGAATAAAGTACATTCAGGTGTCTTTTATCTTCACCTTCTCTCGAATTGCGAGTGTTCCTAGGATTAGGACAGTACACCCATTATGCTTATTGGATAGTCTTCTTCCAAACCGTAGGCTGGTGCCGAACGGTAGGGAAAGAAGAAAACCATTTGGCCTAAAGGGGTGTACAGAAGGTAATGACTAAAGACATATAAAGGGATTTGGAGAGGTGGCAAAGAATTATACGGTTATAGTTGTGAATCTGGATAATGGAAGAGGCATTACTAGGAATACCAGGATACCCCATCGAAACATTTCAATGTTTCAGTTTCACTGTGTACTGTTAATAGAAAACTGATTTCCCAATTAGACACTTGCTCCAGGGTATGTATTTACCAGGTATGATTCTCACATCTGTATGGTTTTACAGATGATGAGTGGGAGTAAGTTATTGGGAATTAGGTGATCATCCTCATCATATCGGGATTCGTTGTAATTGGTGATATTTTAGGAAGTCACCTGGGTTGTTTGCCAGTCGGCAAATATTTGGTTTTGAATATCCGTTGTTGTGCACCAATTTCAAATTGATATATCTGTACGTCTATTTTTATAGAGTGAGACATACCTTTTTGAAATTATGTCTATGACATTTACCTATACCAGATATGGTTAGGTAAGGAGCATTGAACTGCGGTGTAATTCTTCTTAACCAAAAGTACAGTTTTCAACCTACGACACACAGTGAATGAGTCACTAGACTCAGTGGACTTATACAGAGTATTGTATATTGTCCAGTGTCCATGAGGACAGAGGGGTTGGTCCTCGTACTGTATTCTGTTTACTTATGACTTCTCTAGTTCTTAGACAAGTGTTTCGTAGAAACACAGGGTCGAAGTTTGGAGAAGTTATAGGTATAAGAATAAAGTAGAGAACCAGGTGTTGCAAGTATCGGGATTCTTCAAGTTGATCGAAGATGTAGATACTTGTGTATGGTATTCAGTTGATAGTAATGATTAAGAGAACTAGCTTCTCTTTCGGGTTACTCATAATTGGAAGCATTCCTAAGTTGAGTAGCGCTGATCGGCCTCTTTCCATTTAGTTGACATGCACTGGAGACAGCTGCATGATTTGAATCTGGTTCAATTAAATCAGTGCCTCTGTTTCTATATTGGATATAGAATAGTTCATATCTTAACGATGTTAAGGTACGGGGAGTTGTCCGGTTTATGCTTAAAACCAGACTCTGGATAACTCAAGGCACGTTTCTGTAATGGCTGTTTGTGGGTTGACCCAGGCAATGACGAGGGTTGATTTTCTACCATCTGGAAGATCAATAGCGATATTGTTCTTGACTCGCCACAGTTTTAATAAAAATGGATTTTTTCAGAAAACAGCAGTGGGAGTATGGTAGAACTGGAAGTGATTCCAGAACCGCAAACGATTACTGAAGATTTGATAAAGAAACTAAAGATTCAATCTGGATTGACATTCCGTTGGCCACTCCGCAGATAAGGTGGGTAACTTCAGGCACCCGAGAGGTACTCCGGTAGTCTCAAGGACGGTGACAGGGAAGTTCTTGTTTACCCACACTTGCCATTGCTGTTGTTCCAGGTTGTGAGACCCGGCAGGAGGATGAGTATAGCGTCATTCTAAACTTGCTTTAGAAATGTACGTCTATATGACTCTGCCAGAGGGTGGTCGTGGTCAGTGGGAGCAGCGGAAGCATTGGTGGACAGATGGCTTATGTCTATTTATAGACTAAAGCAGTTATAGCGGAGATAGATCATCAATTTCTGATGTGACAGTCATAGGTTTGACTTCATCAGAATAGGGGATGGATCTATTGAGAAGGTAGTAGGGTGTGATGTCATGGTATTTGGATGACATACACAGAGTAGGAAGTGATATTCCTATACTACGATCGGTTATACTTTGGTCGTCACACAGTGTTTTCTCCATATGGGATTTGGACATTATATCAGACATACTGGTTACTAGATCTATGGTTTTAGATCTAGATTTGGGTGGTTTCCCAATCTGGGTACTTTGACAACATTCTAAGAGTATTTAGAATGGACGACTCCTGGCACGGTAGTATACCTACAGGTGATGGAGTCACCCTCTCTAAAGGTGTCTTACAGACTAAAGGGGAGAGGGATGTTCATGATTGGCAGATCACTTGCTTAGGCAATTGAGTCAATCATGATATGTCAAGTACCACACCAGATGTTGTTCTTGCAGTAGATGCAATAAGTTGATATTGATCCAATCCTGGAGAAACAGTCGGAGGCAGTTTTAGAACATAAGTGGATGTTCTAGGGATATGATAACGACGGCCTCATTCGGGAGACAGTTATCATTCCAGGCTTCCAAGGTGACCTGGACGACAAGGAGGTTTTCAGAGTTATAGTTTTTCCTTCTGATGAGGGGCAGTATTTTGGACAGGTGGTCCAAGGCAATACTGAGGGAGGCATGGCGCAGGATATTGATTAAGTTCAGTTGACGATACAGTCTAAGAAGTTTGGATTTGGAGTTCATTTATGAGCTAGGTCCCATCAGACATCCAGACATTCTAAGACAGGTATTGCTCATTTCAGGAGATGGTTTTCTCCGCAAACTTGAGATATAGAGAGACATAGAAAGAAACATCAAAGCGGATCCACTCACTGAGGCTATTCCTAGAACGCAATAGTTTCGCAAACAAGCTTTGTGAGACTGACTAGTAGAGGAGTTGGGTGTTCGGTATCACACGGGCTGTGAGTATGCGACATCGCAACTTGAGTGCAAGTGGGAGATTGTTGGAGATAGTGCCCTCAGAGTCAATTATTGGATCACAGGCACGTGATTGCAATGATTGATGGGAGGACCTGTCCCAGTAGGACAGTCTTACTCAAGATGATAGTATGCTATCTGGTTTACCTTTATCATCGTGTACTGCTTTAGGTGACCTTACAGGTCACTATTGCACGTTGATAGAGCCCCTAGGATTCTTGCTTGACTACCGGCAGTATGAGGGCGATCATATACGTGGGAGCTGGTAGTCTATAAGCACATCCTTAAATGGTCCCTAGTCGTAGGAGTTTCGAGACAGGGCATCGATACTCCAGAGTAGACTAGTGTATACAGTCGAGACCCCGACGAGGGGCGGTGGCCGGTCTCACAAGCCACTGGTGTCAGTTGGTTCACCTAAGATGTATACAGGTGCTCATTGGGTTATGAGTACACCGGACAGGACTCGCCGGGAACCTGGTAGTTGGGTTTTATACCAGACGTCAGATAGCAGTTCCCTGGTGACATGTGTACAGGTTAGTTCATCGACCTGGGATCGTCATTTGTCTCGTGTGAGTTCCCACTGTGCTTTGATTACTACCCTACCACGGCTCAAAGGAGTCGTGCAAACAGGTTTTAGTTGGGTACAGTCCCGAGCCACATGGAGGCAGTGAGCGGATCTGCAGGGGTTCGTCTCTCCCGGTATTGGGGGTGAGGTCGCGCTGTGTCGAGGAGAGCCAGAACATGAAAAGTCCTAGGCCAAGGTAGGAGATTTGCTGGTAGGTATTTCAGTAGTATCTCAGGATGTTCTGGGCTATATTCCGACACGACTTGTACCGCTTTTGGGGGTCTGACTTTTACCAACCCCCTAGGTCCGCCATGCGATGGTCATAGACGAACGGACCGGACTGTACGGATATTGTCACTGATAGGCTCAGTAGGGTGTCAGGATGAGTTCGCTCATCGACGTCCCTTTTAGTCAATAGCTGGTGGCCCGTCACGTATTGGCTTGTACCTCTGACGTGCTAGTGGTTAAATTCACAGCCATAGTATTGATGAGTCTTTAGAGTCCACCACACTTACAGTTACTCAAGCTTTCGGGCGAAACGCTGTAGAGGCCGTATGGAGATATGGCAGGGTCCGATCAGATACGTGCGGTATTGCACGGATCAGGATCGGACGGTTTGTACTAGTGGCCGTATGGTGATATGGCAGGGTTCGATCAGATACGTGCGGTATTGCACGGATCAGGATCAGACGGATACTACTAGCCGGCTTTTGTTTAAGCCGGATCCTAATATAGTACAGTGTAGATTTTGTCTCATTGCATTTGTATCCGGTTGGAATACAGATGCGGGTGTGTATGCACAGTATCGGGGGTTTTCCTGTAATTTATTACGGGACCAGTTTTCTGGAGTTGCCAATTTGCATTCCGTTCCGGCCGGTTTTCCTTTGTTCTTTCGCGGCCGGACTTTTCGATGGAGGGTGTTATTTGCAAGTTTGCAAATAACACATTGTGGAGGGGTTTCTTGCAAATGTATTGATTATGATGGCATCGTTTCTTTTCCACCATCATATGATTCTCTTTACATCAACCTTTTGCATTAAATGGAGATTAGAGTTGATTAGAGTTTGATATGATATTGTTATCATGATGTTTGGATGTGGTCACCCATTCTCTTCTCCTACACTCACCTCCCTTCTTGTTATGTTTCATATATTCATTCCTCCACCATTCTCACTAGATGAGAGAGGCTACACTTGAGAGAGAGAAAAGAATGAGAGTGTTTGATTTTGAGCTTGTGGCATTTTTCTTGATCTCATTTTCATGCTAGGAAAAATGCAAGCACCATTTTTCTTATCTTGATTCCTCCATCATCTTCAAAGGCAACATAACCCCAAAGAGACAAAGCACTACACATTCTACAGCAAATCTTGGGCACGTCGACTTGCCAGCTTCGTGCCCGAGTTGCCTCGGTATTGAGGCGGGAGCCCATAAAAGACGCAGGCGATGTGGTGCCCTACCGGCGAGGAGGCGACAACCGGAGTTTCGGCAAGAGATCGGGACGACGACGAGAAGACCGGAGGACTCGGATCATTCGGTATATCTCTTCCCCTTCTTGTAGTTAGCTAGAATCAGTTTAATGGCCCGATCCGGGTGTTTAGTGTGCGGTGGTGCCGGTTTGCTAAGTTCGCAAAATTAAAGTTTATCACCGCTTCCGCATTTGGCCGTCGGATTGACGGCCGGGGCGCCGCCGTGCACTTACAAGGAATCCGCGATTCGTTCGAGCCTGCAACGAAAAGCGGATTACACAGTCGCGATGAATAGCCAATACCCCACCCTAGACCCCTACGGGTGCGGCAAACTACCCGCCAAGTACCCGAAGCGAAGCAACCTCCCTCAACACCTTGAGTAGGCCACTCGGCACTTCGAGATACCTGGTAGTTTGTGCACCCCTCCTTGGGTCTATCCTAGGAGCAAAAACAGTAAAAAGAAATTATACAATGACGGCTACAACCCCGACCCGGTTGTGCGGCCATACAAATAATATTATATCAATTTACATATTACAAGAATGAAAGAAAAAAGAAACTCTCATCTCACATCCACCCGGCTATTCATCCGCGACAATCCAACGAGTTCATATACACAAACCACAACATTACAGATCACATATATCTATAACCCCCACTAATCGACGTATAGCGATTAGCAGACGTTCAATACATATAATACATTACAGATATAACCCATTAGTCAAAGTATAGGGAAGATCGATCAAAATACGGATTTGTAACTAACCGGAAAACAAATTTGCTCTCTGGAAAATCTGGGCAGAAAGAAACCATCCTAAAAATCCCAAAACCATAAAATAAGAACACTGCAAGAGAAACGAGCCGCGGCCGAGTCAACTCGGCCGTGGATCCGCGGCAAAAGCAAGCTTCTGTCGCGGAACCGCGGTGAGTTGGTCGGCTCGCTGGTTCGTTTTTCTTGGGTGTAATGTAAAAACCCTGAGCCGATTTTTAAGGTGTGATTTATTATTTTTAAAGCAGATTTAAAAATCGGCATAAACTTGGGGTTTTTTAAAAAATGTTTTGTGATTTTTCCCGATCGAAGTTCTATATACTTTACTAACTAGCTAGTTTGTGTTTAGTTAGGATCTGATACCACTGTAAGTCCACGTTTCCCACCCCGGTGCTTGCGGGGAGGTGGAAACGGTTTAAAAACCGGATTTTTAACACATTAGGCAACATGGACTATCAAAAAGAGGATCTTTGCTAAACATAAACTAACTACAAAGCTAAGAAGAGTTAGCTACTCGGAAAAGAGGTTATACCTAGGGCTTTAAGTCCTTCTCTCCTTGCTCCTTGGAGTGAAAGAAAGTGATCTCCTTGTCATCTTCTCTTGTCGAAGAAAGATCCACCCGAGGGCCTCAACCTTTGGCTTCAACTTCAAACTAGAAGTTAACTAAGATGCTTGGAGTGCTAATCTTAGAACCTTAGAAAGAGTAGAGAGTATCTTAAAAGGATTTATCTCAAGCACAAGGGATTCTCAACTCATGAGAGGGGAGAGCTAGAGAGAGAGGAAGAGGAGGAGAGAGAATCTAAATGATAGAATGAGAAGAAATAAACCATTCTTCTCACATATATGTGTGAATTATGAAAATAGATAATTAGTCAAGTTAATTGTCATGGTTAATCAAGAAATGACCATTATCATTTCACATTAAATGCCTTTGCAATGATCAAAGAGCATCTTTCATATGGAATGATGATGGTCAACTTGTCAACTTAGGTCAACAAGTCAAGTATAGTCAAATGATAAACAACCCTAACCATGCACAATTATAATTAACTAATAATTAATAAATCATAATTCATACAAAACATTAGGGTTAAGAAAATGACAATGGTCATCAACCCTAATCAAAGTCCTCTCCCTCTGTCTCAGTCAACTGTGCATACACACCCGTATCCGTGTTCCGAGGAACACGAATACAATGAGATAAAACCAATCCCAAATCATATACTAGGATCCGGCTTAAACCAAATCCCGCTAGTATAAGCTGTCCGGACAGCAAACGTGCATAAGTGCGCGGATGTGAACGAACCCTGTCGCAAAACCATGCGACCTCTACTCATTTTTCCTAAAGGCGAATAACCCTCTGTGTGGGACTCTAAAGACTCGACACTACGCTGGCAGTGGGTTTAACCACAGACCGCAAGCGGCACTAGATGTACGTAACGGTCCCCAGGTAGATACCGATAAGAAGACTGACGAGGTGAACCCATCTGAACTCCTACTGAGCCTGAATGTGACAGTCTCCGTACAGTCCGGTCTGTTCGTCTGATACATCACATGGCGGGCCAAGGAGGGTGGTAAACGTCAGTCCCCTAATAGCGGTACAAGTCGTGTCGGAGTGTAGCCCAGAACACCCTGAGATAACACTGGAAACCTACCAGTATACCTCGCTTGCCCTGGCTAGGGACTACTTGTGTAATGGCTCTCCTGGACACAGCATGATGTCAACCCCCAATACCGGGAGAGACGAATCCTGTCTAACCGTCACTGCCTTCAAGAAAAATTAGGGTGATTCCTCCAACCCTTTGGAAATGGTGGTTGCTGTTGTGGTGGAGGGACCCTTTGGAAATTGTTTTGGGTTGGAACTGTGTTTTGAGATTGTGATTGGTTCCAAGAAAAATTAGGGTGATTCCTCCAACCCTGATTATATGTGGAAGAAAATGGATCGTTCCTAGGTTGTTGTTGGAAAGCAGAATTGATATGCTCATGACCTTGAAACGGAGAATTTCGTGGACATTCTTCCGTCAAATGAGAAGGATCAGAATAGCATCCACATACAATTTTGGAGAGTGACATTTGATTTAGGGCAGCAGCTAAAAATTTGTTTTCCATAGTCTCGAGTTTCTTGTGTATAGCTGAAATGTAAGCTCTAACTCCTATGGAAATATCATTGCCATCCCTATACGATTGACTCACACCATCCTACTGTAAAGATTTTTCAGCGAAATCTTCTAGGAATTTCCAGGCTTCCCTATCATCTTTGGTCATGAAGTTGCCTTGACACATGGATTCAAGGGTCTGTCTTGTGTTAGGATTAATGCCCTCATATATGATTCTACTCAGTTCCCATCTAGGGATTCCGTGATGTGGACATTGGACTATCAGATCCTTGAAGCGTTCAAGAAATCTTGAAAATGGTTCATTTGGAAGCTGGGTGAATTGATTTATTTCGCTACGGACTCGAGCTGTCTTATGATGTGGGTAGAATTTCTTAAGGAATGCTTTGTCGAATTCTTCCCAATTTGGAATGGAATGTGCGGTTGTGTTGTAAAGCCACTTCTCGGCTATATCGCACAAGGTAAATGGGAGAAGATGTAGACGCATAGCATCCATAGAAAGCTGTGAGGTACCCATCATTGCGCACACATTTTCAAATTTGGTGATAAAGACATATGCGTCTTCAGACTCGAGACCGTGAAATTTTGGTAGAAGGTTGATGTATTGGGGTTTAATTTCAAAATTTGCCCCGTTGGCTGGTGGAATGGAAATACAGGTGGAAAGGGGACCTCGTGTAGGATAGCACCTCTCTTGAAGACAGATGCGGGGTAGATTCTGCGCACCAACGGACAGCGGCAGAGTAGTGGTAAAGAAGTTCGATGGAGATGGATCCATCGATGTGGGTGTGGTGGTGGGTAAAGAAGAGGTAAATGTAGAAATACCGACTTTTGGGTCGATCGGGGGAACGCGGACTAAACGGGCACTAGAATCCCGTGTCCAGCCTATCTTGCACTAAAAAGGGTTAGTACAAGTGGCAGCGTGACTTATAATTAGGGGAAATGAATGAGTGTGGTGTTTGTTTTGAAAAATGATACAGATTTTTGAAAATATGACGCGATCACAACAAATGCAACAAGCAACCCTAAAATCTAGTGGTCACCTAGGTCAGAGCTCTAGACCGCTCCTAACTGCCAAAAGATAAGTCGCAGGATAAATCCTTCACTGCCTCTTTGTCTCTCCTGTGGCCAGGTAAGTGCCAGGTAAGTGGGAGGTTCCCCACTACGTAAGTAGTGGGCCTAATTAAGTAACCACTAGCCTTCGACACACTTGCCTTAGACACCACAAAAAAAACGCGGATAAGCAATGAATTACCCACGGCCTTCTCTTGTCCTAAGTGAGCGCGACGGTCATTCGAGTCATCTCTAGATTTCTTTTAGTTAATGAGGGTAAATGCGGATGCAAGTTTGTGATTTTTGGGGCTTAGGAAGGGTAATGAACTCCCCACCTAATCTGGATTTGGCCATGCCCCTTAATTTCCGTATTAATATGCAAACAACCAAAAATCAAAACACGCACAATTTATTTTGCTTTTGCGGCGCTGCGAATTATTTGCAAAGAAACCTGCAGCAAAGTGTTAATTGGAGCGGACAGAGAAGGAGATAAGAAAGTAAGAATTCACTTGAGAAAAAATGGTACAGAGAGGCTATAGAACCGCCGCGATTCCGCCGCGGGAGTTGGCTTAAACCGCGGATCCGCGGTGCTTTCAGGGGATCACAGCACAAATTTTTCTACAGATGCTCCTGTTCACATACACAGCTTTCTGGAATGCTCTGAAAAAATTTTCCACAGCTCCACAAGTTCCAGATTTCCTCGCAACAAACCACAACAACACGTTTAGGGTTTGTGCGAATTTAGATCTAAAAATATGGATGGAATAAACTTTTCAACTCAAATTTCAAAATACGAACAATTAGCGCACTATCCCCGGCAACGGCCCCGTTTGATTGAATGAATTCTCGGTGTGTATGTAGAAAATTGTATAGAAATGACAACCAAAAATATTTTGACCGCAATCAATAACGGTGTCGAATGTAGCGCGTTAGTAAGTGCGGATCGTCCACAGGGAAAGTGTAATCGTTCGCGTTTCGATTTAGATGAGTCGAAAATTTAAAGAAAAGAGAAAGAACAATTCATGATTTGTAAATTGAAGTTCAAGAATTAGAAAAATCTAGATCTAATAACAAGAAAACATTAAAATCAAGAATTGAGATGTGATGATTTCCAAACCAAATATCAAGAATCGAAATGAGGCTCGTAGGAATCGATCGGATCTATAGATGTGATGAAATCTAGCGATTACGTATTCTTATCCATCGATGAATTGATACTAGATCGATGATGATCGACGAGAATTAGGGATTTCTTGTGAAACTAGGGTTTCATCATTTATCTCTTGTTCCTTCGTCGATATCATTCTCATTCTAGCCTCTAGTAAATTCAAGAATCGATCGTGGATCGCTAATTTCAAGCGATCACAATCAAGAAAGCATCGCAACGAAACTAGGTCGTCGATTCTTCGATTTACTGGGGTTTACAAAACTCGTAGGACTTAAGAATCGTTTTAAGATTTGTTACATTATCATTCTATTGATCGTCTCGACTCCTTTACGAGCGGAGTTTTACTCAAACATCACAACAAGAACCACAATCACAAATTGAGATCGAATCATGATGGAAGAATTTAAAGAAAGCAAGATTAAAGAATTTCACCTTTTATTTATCAACAATTCCGTTACAAATTGCTCAAGAACTACAAGAGGAAGAACTCGATCGTCGATTTGGCTTCGCTCGTCTCCTTGAGTCGCGGATCGGCTTGGATCACATGCTCGATTGAAGATCGGCTCCCCTCTTAAAAGGTTGAAGGCTTCTTGCTTGAATGGTACTCGGGATCTTGAATTTGGCTTGGATTTAGAATTAGGGCTACAAGATGTGTCACTCAACTTGTAGATGGAAATGGGGGGAATTGGAGATTAACTGAAGATTGATTACCCATTAACCCTAGATCTATGCTCCTTTTTATAGACTTACAAAACCCTAGATCTAGGATTCAAAATTTGAATTTCCCTCCAAAAGTTTGTTAGCTAGAGAGGCTTCTAGAAGTAGTTAGTTAGAGGGAGCTTCTAGAACTAGTTTGTTAGGAACTTAATCAAGATTAGCTTGCTTAATGATCTTTGCTGATCTGGCAGAAGCTTCGAGAGTCATCTGGAAATTGCATTGGCTTGATGAGGTGTACACACTGAGAGAGGACTAATGAAGCAAAAACTTGTTGATGACGTGGCAAAACCGCCGCGGAACCGCGGCGCAAGCCGGCTCCGGCCGCGGTTCCGCCGCTCCTGTGAAGCCTTAGGGCTTGGTCTCTCTGGTACTTCTTTGGGCTGATAGTTGGGCCTTTTTCTGATATGTTGAATTTTATTTTTCTTACTGTATCACTACCAGATCTCAGATCTTGGAGTTGGTGTATTTTCTGTCAGCTCGTTTCCTAATTTTGGCTTTGCTCCTGCAATTTCCTGCACAATTTCTCGAGACAAGAGTTGCGCTATAGAAGAATGAAGCGATGCCATGATAAACAGTCAATTTCCCTCAGAAATGTCGGTTTTAGAGTATAACACATGTAATCTGGTATTTCAGGGATGTTTTGCTAATATGTGCAATATGAATACCGAACACTTCTAGATGAATGCAAAAGATAGGGAAATTGCCGTGTTAAAAATACATTATTTTCGACTGATCACTCCTCTCCATATAACATATACTATCCTCATCTTACGTGTGTGTGTGTGTGTATGAACATACATACACGCATACACACACATATACACACCAACATATAAACCAAGTGTATGCGTGTGTGAGACTAAGTAAACTGACGACTTATGACTAAGGAACTAAACTAAGACTAAGCTATCCTACAAGTACGCCAATCTAATCTATAGTCTCCTAGTAACCATATTTACTAGGTATCCAAGTCCCACATAAACATATACAATATATATAACCTATTCTACGGTTGTGGGGGGTGCTATACACCATCCACCCGACTTCCCCCGTAAATATACATCTACTCACCTTGATCCTCACTTGCCGAAGTCGATAACGCCACGCATCTCCATTGTCGTCCCGAAGTCCACGCGAATGTACCTATATATCACAACATATCGTATCGCATCAAAATCCGATTCAAGAACCGACACGACACGCGAAGTGCTCATAGGTTAGAACCTATAGCCTACGCATGGAAAAACAATCATAAAACCCTCATCGTTTACGTACAAACGTCCAACGACCAAAACCAAATTCTAATACCAAAATCTAAATTTTAGAAATCGGAAAATCATTGCCAACATCAACTCAAAATTCTTCCAGATTTTTTATCAGGTAAAATGGGTCTAAACTAACAATACAGGGGCTAGCTTATGAGGAGTATGAGCTACAGACCAAAATCCAACACCAGACTCCAAAATTTAGTCGGCGAGAAGTGCTACAGTAACGGATGTCGGCGGTCCAAATTTGGTATTTTTGTCTCGTTCTTCTGTGGTGGTCTTCTAGTAGTCTAACTAAGTCAATTTAGTTGTTTTATTTTCTCAGAAATATCTCAAGTTACTCCAGATTCCCTGTAGTCCCCAAAAATTCCACAAAACCGACATCGGAAAGTTTTAAACTCAAGTCTTGGGGTTTCTATTCTAAATTAGTCCAGAATTCATACACTAGAAGGGGTGTAGGCTATCCAATCCTCAAACACACCATACCAACTCAAAATCTCCCATAAACCTTATCTTGAAAATTTTAACTTCACCAAACCATAATAGATTGACTCCAAACTACAATAGGACATAAGAAAACTCAAATTCCAAACTAAGGATGAAGAAATTACCTCATTTGGCAACTAAGGAAAAACCCTAGATATCCCCAAGTGCTCAAAGTCCAATTTTGATTCCACCAAGGGATTTGTAGTAAGGTTTAGAGTGATATTTAAGAAGGGAGCATGGGGTTTTGGTGTGGATTTGGGGATGGATTTGAGGTGGTAGAGGAGGTGATAGAGTTTGAAGGAGGAGGAGGAGAAGAAATGAGGAGATGAGGAAAATAAAAGGAATGGGCTCAACCTAGAACCTTCTCACTTTCTCTCTCCCTCTCACCCAAGCTTTCATGCCTCCATGTCCCCACCTTCACTTATGAAAATTCTTTTTACCTTAAAACAAAATCATTTAAATAAAAGTGAGGAGCCATGGTTCAACACAAAGATACCATAAGTGTTGCAAACATGATTTGTTGCATGCCGTGCACATAAACATGAATAATGCATAATTAGTACAATATTAATCGAGTTTAGTAATAAACTTGTATACAAATAATTGTATAACTATTTATAAAATATCTAATCACATAAATACCTTCAAAATCAATAATTCATATTAATATTCCAAATTCCAACTATCGGTATATAATTATACCGTTTCATTGAAACTAGTTCTCATGCTTTTTAAAATATTCATAATATTTATTATTTTAATTATTGAAATTCCCAAAATAATATTGTATTTTCTGAAATGTTACCGTACGACAGTTCCAAACCAACGCATCTATCTATGCTACATATGAATACCCAGTAGCTACCAATCATTATGCCTTGGCGAAGGTCAAAATACATAGCTTGAATACTTCTGAATACCCATATGAAATGACGGAAGGCTACGAATGGTTTTGGTGAAACCGTGAACGCAATGAACTTGATATAGTCGAAGGAACCATGATAGCTTTTTAAAAGTAGTGGTTTAGGCTCTACATTTAAAAATTGCTTTTTAAAGAAAATCGAGTGGTTTTGAAATTGTTCCAACGATTAAGCTTTAGTATTTTTTCCTTGCATTAATCAATGTTAATACGATCCCATCATTTAACCCTATCATGGCAGAAAAAGAAACGAAAATACAACGTACGCTTATTGTTGGGTTACGACAGCGTCCCGGCCATCAAACCGTGGCCAAATGCGGAACGAAAATTTACAAAACTGGCGCTACCATAACCCGATGCCCGAATCTACCATAAACCCTATACTAGCAATATGTAAACTAGGAGTTACATGGTTATACCAAATGGATCGTGTCCTTCGGATCTTCAACCATCATCCCAAGCTCCTAGTGGTCGCGGATCGAATTTGGTTGCCGATCTTCCTCCATCCATGATGATCCACCCGAGGGAAACGGCGCAAGCTCCAGCCACGCTTAGCGAAGCAACCGATGCTCCAAGGTTGTTAGCAATGGAGAGTGTAGGTGTAGGAATGTCTCACTTTCTTTTTCTCTCTTGTGACATGCTCAAATGAGCAATCCAAGAAGAAGGAGAATGGAGGTGAAAAAAACAAATGGCATGAGCAACACAAGAATGGCTAAGTCTCACAAGAGAGTGAGAGTGATCAAGTGAACAAAGAATAAATGGATGGCATGTCAAGAAATTAGTCACCACAATATACAACCATGCAACCAAAAATATCTCCTCATTTTTACGATAAACAAATGTGTGCCATGCCTCTCTACATGCCAAGACCATGCCCATGCCAACTCACCCCTCCACCTCATTTCCATATTGATTTTCTAAAAAGAAAATCTAATAATCAGGTGGCCATCTTCTAGAAGAAATTCCGTATAAATATGGAATACTATCTGGTACACGTATCGAAATAAATATTTGCGTATTCGTACAAAAATACGAATAGCCATGAGAGAAAATGAATAGTGAACAATAATACTAGAATATATATATATATATATATGCATACATATATAAATTATTAAATCAAAACCTGATTTAATAATCCGGCTCAGTCCTAAGCCGCTAGTATTATCAACCGTCCGATTAAAGTCTGTGCAGCCTGTACGCATATTTGATCGGACACATGTATGTACCAATATACGTCATCTACATCATATCACTTGAACCGTGAAAACCCCTTGTTTGGGACTCTAAAGACTCGTCAATACGCTGGCAGTGGGTTTAACTACAAGCATGTCATCGGCACTAGATGTACGTAACTACTACCCAGGTATTGAGCGAAAGGAAGGTCGATGAGCAAACTCATTCGTACCCCTACTGAGCCTGACAGTGACAATCTCCGTACAGTCCGGTCTGTTCGTCTAATAGTATCGCATATCGAGTCTAGGCGGTGAATAAAGTCAGACCCTTAATAACGCGATAATCCATGTCGGTATGTAACCCATCACCACATGAGAAACTACTGATCCTAGATCAGTGGTTCTCGACTACCTTGGCCAAGGATTTCTGGTGATGGCCACCCGTGCACTGCGCGACATCAACCCCCAATACCGGGAGAGACGAATCCCCGACGATCCACTCACCGCCTCCATGTGGCTCGGGACTGTACCCAACTAAAACCTGTTTGTACAACTCCTTTAAGCCTTGGTAGGGTAGTAACCAAAGTACATTGGGAACTCACATGAGACAAATGTCGATCTCTGGTCGACAGACTAAGCTGTACTCATGTCACCTGTGAACTGCAATCTGACAATAGGTCCCGGTGAGTCCGTCTAGTGTACTCATAACCCAATGAGAACCGGTATACTATCTTAGGTGACTAATTGACACCAATGGCTTCTGAAACCGGCCACCGCCCCTCGTCAGGGTCTGGATAAGTATACACCAGTCCACTCCAGACTATCGATGCCCAGTCTCGATACTCCTACGACTAGGGACATTTAAGGATATTCTTATAGACCATCCAGCTCCTACGTATATGATCGCCATCATAATGCTGGTAGTCAAGAAAGAATCCTATAGGCTCTATCAACATGTAATACCACCTAACGCTGTACATGATGATAAAGATAAACCAGATAGCATACTATCATCTCGAGTAAGACTGTTCTACCGGTATAGGTCCTCCCTCAATCATCACAATCGCGTGACTGCAATTCGATAATTGACTTGAGGGCACTATAGCCAGCACTTATGCCATCTGCATTCGCCATGGGCCCCGTCATGCACCGTTAGGTTACTTAACTACCGGCAGAGCAGGGGCTGCACTAGAGCGGGTGTAAAATATAAGCAACACCTATATATATATATATATATATATATATATATATCCATTCGTCTCACGCAATAATAGGCATTCCAGATCACAAATGAATATATTGAATATACTAGGAATTCTACGTTTCGTTTAAGCCTATAACGAAATACGAATTCCACGGTCGTGATCAATAGCCAAACCCCACCCTAGACTACTATGGGTGTGGCAAACTACCTGCCAAATTCCCGAAGTGAAGTAACCCCCTTAGTAAAATAAGTAAGCCACTCGGCACTTCAAGAACCCGGTAGTTTGTGCACCCCATCTTTGGTCTATCCTAGGAGCAAAAACAGTAAAAGAAATAATACAACGATGGCTACAACCTCAACTCGGATGTGCCCCGCAAAATAATATTACATCACTTTTACAAATTATATGAATGAAAGAAAAGAAAACGCTCTTCTCACATCCCCCGGCTATTTATCCACGATGATCCAATACTCCATATACATAAACTATCAACATAGATCACAGATATGTGCAACCCCTAACTAATCGACATATAGGAATTAGTAGAGGTTTACGAACAAATATATCCAAACACGGAAAACCCGATTAGCCATGTAATCTTAGAATTTCGATCGATTAACTAAAATGTGTCTACCCCATGCACAATCTAGTACACAAATAAATCTGGATAGAATCTACATATGCGAAAAATCACTATTCAACATGAGAGACAAATAGAAGAAAATCGGACCGAGTCGCCTTTGACTCGGCCGCGGAACGGCGGCCAAACACACTGTTTGGCCACGCTTTCGCGGCGGTCTTGGGGACTTAGGATCTCGTTTTTCTTCTGTGTTCTTAGAAAAGCTTTCTTGTATTTTTAAGGCCTCTAAAATGATTTTTAGACCATTTTTGAGAAATGACAGAAAGCAAGGTCTCGAATCGTGATTTCGTGCAATTTTCCGACGATCGAACATCTAACTACTTGCTAACTAGCTAGTTAAGCTTTTTTAGGATCTGATACCACTGTAAGCCAATGTCGCGCACCCCGCAGGTTCGCAGGGAGGCAGAATTTTCAATAAACGATTTTAACAAACTACGCAACACCGGCTAACTCCAGTATCTTTTCGAAAAGCTTAACTAACTAAACTACGAAGAGGTTTAGCTACTCGGTAAGAGTGTTATAACTCTGTGTACTGGTCCTTCGGGTCATCTTTTCTCCTCTCCTTGGCACCTATAAGTGTGGATCGAGCTTGCGACGTCGGCCACCTCGCGTCAAAGATGATCCATCCGAGAGTATGTGCTTTGAGCTCCAACCTCTAAACCGAGGTAACTAGGGTAAATGGTTCTCTAATCCAAGTAGCCTAAGTGATATAGAGAAAGTCTAATGGATTTTATTATTCTCACTAAACCTTTTGTTTCACAACACATGTGAGTGTAAGGGTTAGAGGAAGAAGGAGAGGAAACTTAGGAGAGAGACAGAAAATTGAGAAAAGGGCTACGGTTGTGAAGTGTAGAGAATGGCTCAAGACTTTCAATAATGAAGTAACCATTATTTTACATAGAAAATAATAGCCATACTTCAATAGTGCATCAAAACCAATAATCAATTCCATGAGCTATGCTTTACACCATGCCACATATTTCTCTAAATATCCACCTCATTAACCTATTTTGCAAAATAGATAAACCAATAATGAGGTGTCCCCTTCTAGAAGTGTAACAACTCCAATTTCAATGTACATAAAATTTATTTAAAAGTTAATGTATAAATGGAGTATTTGCAATCCTGTGTACACTATAAGTATTTGAATTACATTTGAACAGCAAGAAAGCACTCGTTGCTCATTGGTAAAGCCTTACACTGCTGTGACGTAGCCCATGTGATCGAATCCCCCCAGTCACATATATTTTTAATTGAATTTTCTTTTAATCTTTTAGAAGCCCAAAGGTATACATGTGCACTACACGTAAAATGAAAAGTCGCGGAATAATCAAACACGTGCACTAGGGTATACCAAGCGATAGAGACACGTGTCCAAATATTTAGCACCCATCACCGGATTTGGGCCGGCGACTTTTGCCCTACGGCCGGCACCGCCGGGCCCGCTGTAGGGGATGGTCCCCAAACATTAACTCCACACCCCTTGGCCTCCCCCTTTAACGCTTATACTGTTTGTTTTAATTAAAAATAAACAGAGAATTTAAAAGTGGCATTAAACCAAAATTTTAATGTATTTTTAATTCATTCTTCATTACCCCAAAACACTAATTTTCCCTATAAATACCACACCACATTTCACCCCTCCTCACTCGGTATTTCATTACAAAAACCCTATAAAATTTTCAAGTCCCAAGTTGTGCAAGTGGAGTTAGCAAGAGGCGAAGTTCCGGCGACGTTTCAAGAAGAATCCGGCGACGAAACGACGTCCTGACACTTTCCTAATCTTCCCCTTCCTTTCCTCCTTATTAATAACTTGTAAGTCCCCACTCCTCTCCTCCACCTCTATTCTAAAGCTTTCATTTTTCAAAACTCGTCGGAAGCGGAGTTAATCCGACTTCTGATTCGCTTTTTCTTTAAAAATTCCATTTTTCTTAAACAATAAAATACCATATTCTCTCATAATGTTTAACAAATATAAATAAATATATTAGAACAAGTTTCATCTCAAAATAATTCATATTGCAATTTTTATTTCACTTTTACAGTAAAATACCATCATGTTACATACAACTTGTAAATATTTAATTTAACCGTATTACCTTTAGAAAACTCATGATGTAATGACCTACCTTATCACAACACACATTTTTGATATAGAACGATTAATTTTGGGTTTCTAGATTATGGGAAAATACACTTTTACGAATAAATACCTTAAACAATTAAAAACTGTTTTCTTTAAAAAGGGTGTTAATTAAATTCCTTGCAATTGTACCTCTACAACCCATTTTGGGGAACCCCGATCGGGATGGTGCGAGTTATCGCACATTCTCTGGTCTAGTAGAGCGAGATGCAGACCTCCACAAGGAGCATTTGATCTCGATGGAATTTTTGATGCAATTTTAAAAAAAATGAGATTTCTACAAAATAAATAAATTTATTTTTATTAAATATATATATATATATATATATGAATATTATCAAAAGATCTATTTTAAATATATTATACAAATATTACATATTTTCTAAATCTAAAGAATCACCATTACATGAAACTACCATTTCAATACAATGCAAATTCCAGTATTTCACTAAAATACCATATACAATGAAAACTAGGTTCTACTCACTAGAAAATTTCATTTTTATAAAATATAAATCTCTGAAAACCCAAAAGACGATAATTAAATACTCGAGGTGTATTTTGAAAATATATCAAATCTATTTTTACATAAAACCGCCTCGAGTTATACTAAATTACAATAAGGTCCCTATTAAATATATGTTTAAGAGGGACCAGTTCTCTTGAGCCTCAGGGAGCCGGAGAAAGTGGATGCTTGCCTATCAAAGATAGACAATCTAACAATGGTGTTATCAACACGGAATTGTCTTAGAAGAAGACACAAATCTTGTCGTCCATGTGCAGCAGTTACCGATAACATCAAAACTAATTCAGGACTTCAATTTCTTTTCAATGTGTATGACTCAGACTGAGTCTCAATCTAATCAATCTGACTTGAATATGATTCAAGTATAAACTACAATACAATATAAATCCATGAATACCAGAGTTCAATCTATATCAATCTACTTTGACTGAACCGAACTATGGATACAATTTGTTTACATGTCTATCCATTTATATCCATTCTGTTTACTGATATCATGATTTCGGCAAGTCATCCATATATATAACAAAATAATACAATCAATACAAAAGACATTACGGGGTTTTAAAGGGATAGACTGGTACGGAATGTTTTAGAGGTGGCACGAGACGGTCACCTTAATACACCTAACCTGAATATCCATTGCCGTTGTACCATGGCCGAACGGTTCCTTATGCTCCGTATACCTTAGTCTCCGGATAGTGGGACTCCTCTCGTATACACTGACATATTTTTTACCAAGCTACAAACAACTGCGTTAACATTCTAATAAAATATTACTAGTTATACTCTCTTTCTGTCTATTCTATCTCTACCCATTTTTGAGACTTACCAAGCGATTGTTCGCTGACGACATTCCTTTTCTTCTTTCTTTGGAATGTTGTCAAGTGGATCGGACTCACTGGAGATCAAGCCCAGTACTGAATACTTGGAGCAGTTAGCCTTTGATCCCAAGCTTTAGATACTTGTATATACTTATCATTTCAGTTCATGCCATTGTTTAGGCATTGCTTTCCATTCATGTATTTACATTCCAGTTGTACTTGTAAAGAAATGTTAATAAATAAAAGTTGTTGTTTATTTTTACTCTTGTCTCTTGTGTACATTTTACTTTATATTGCTTAGATACGCTTAGCATGTTTACTTCTGAGTAAATACGTAGTGGACATCATCGCGTCCTCTTTCCCGTACACCGGGAAGCAGAGCGTGACAAGAAGCATACCACGTAAAATTACAAGAATGCCCTCACCGTATATACATACCCGTATTCGTATTCTGAAAAATACGAATACAATAAGACGATAATAATCCAATAATACAATACTAGGATCCGGCTTAAACCAAAGCCCACTAGTATTTTCGCCCGAACATCATCCGTGTACAAGTACACGTATGTGATCATAGCCTCGTAAAACCATACGACCTCTACATCTTTTTTCCGAAGCAGGGAAACCCTCTGTGGGGGACTCTAAAGACTCGACAGTACGCTGGCAGTGGGTTTAACCACAAGCAAGTCAGTGGTACCAGCTGCACGTAACGGCTACCCAGGTATATGTCGATAAGAAGGCCGATGAGTAAACTCATTCGAACTCCTACTGAGCCTATCTATGACAATCTTCGTACAGTCCGGTCTGTTCGTCTGCATATCGGACCTATGGAGATGGTAAACGTTAGACCCCTAACAACCCAATAAGTCGTGCCGGAGGAGAGCCCAATACACCCTGAGAAACTACTGGAGTGCCTACGAGTAGTTCTCGATTTCCCTGGCTTGGGACTTTGTGTAATGGCTTTCCGAACACTGCATGATATCAACCCCCAATACCGGGAGAGACGAATCCTATCTAACCGCTACTGCCTCCAAGTGCTTTGGGACTACACTCAACTACTACCTGTTTACACGACTCCTTTGAGCCGTGGTAGGGTAGTAATCAAAGTGCAGTGGGAAGACATTCGAGACGAAGTAGAGATGTCAAGTCAACGGACTAACATGTACTCATGTTACCTGGGAACTATTTCTGAAGATATGTACCAGCAGTTCCCTACGAGTCCTGTCTAGTGTAATTCATAACCTAATTAGCACATGTATTCTATCTCCAGTATGACGTACTAATGGCTATGGGAAAGACCATCTCCCCTGCTGGGATGAGAAGCGTATACACTAGTCTACTAGGGAGCATCGATGCCGCATCTCGATAATCCTATGATTAGGGACCTATATAAGGATGTGTTTATAGACTACCTAACCCCCACTAGTGTGACTACCATCACAACGCTTATAGTCAAGCAAAGATCCTAAGGGCTCTACCAATATATATAAGCGATATGCTAAAAGAAACACATGCACATATTGAGGTAGATACAAACCAAGTAGCATACTACCATATCGAGCAAGACTGTTATTATAACTGTGAATATCCTAATCTTCCAATATGTACTATACAACCCAGTATGATACAATAATGGCCTCTAGGGCATATCACTAACAATCTCCCACTTGCACTAAGGGGTCTGACGTTTACCATCCCGCTAGGCGGATATGCGAGTATCTCAGACGAACAGACCGGACTGTTCGGAGATTGTTACCGATAGGCTCAGTAGGATTACGGGTGAGTTTGCTCATCGGTCTTCTTATCGACAGATACCTGGGTAGCCGTTACGTGCAGCTAGTGCCGCTGACGGCTTGTTGTTAAACCCACTGCCAGCGTACTTTCGAGTCTTTAGAGTCTCACACAGAGGGTTTCCCTGCTTCAGGCAATTTATGTAGACGTCATATGGTTTTACAACTGGGCTTCAATCACGTACTTGTACTTGTACACGGATGATGATCGGGCAGAAAATACTAGTGGGCTTTGGTTTAATCCGGATCCTAGTATTGTATTATTGGATTGTTATCATCTCAGTGGGTCTGTATTTTTCGGAATACAGATACGGGTATGTATATACGGTGAGAGAGGTATTCTTGTAATTTTTCAAGGCAAGCTTCTAGAAGGTGCCACCTCATTATTTGTATTATCCATTTTCCAAATGGATTAATGAGGTGGAAATAGAGGAGACTTTGCTAGCATTGTGTGAGGAATTACTCTTGTATTATTTTATTTGGTTTGGATCACTATTGAGGCATGGGTGATATATTCTATTGTTTTTTTATCCCTGGCTCAATGAGCGAGATGAGGTAATATATATGAGCCATTCTCTACACTTAGTCTTCTTGATGTTCACTTGATTTTTCTTGAGTTACTCTCCTCTCTTGAGCTCTCTAGGTTTCCTCCATCTCCTTCTTCCTCTAACTAAACCCTAACCTTCACATGTGTTGTGATCTAAACCTGATCCGATCACCGAGGAGCCTTGGACAGGAACACTAGAAGACCTAAAGGACTCAATCTTGGAGATATAACCATTCTACGGAGTAGTTAAACCTCTAGATAGATTAGCTAGTTAAGGATTTAGTAAAGATCCTAGAGTTAAAGCCGGTGTTGCGTAGTCAAAATCATCATTTTTGTAAATTCCGTCTCCCCGCGAACTGCGGGGTACGTGATATCGGCTTACAGTGGTATTAGAGCCTACAAAACCTTAACTAGCTACTTAGCGAAGTGTTAGAAATTCAATTGCCGGAAAAATCCCAAAATTACATCTGAAAAACCCCGTTTCTGTCGATTTTTAAAACTGGTCCAAAAATCTTTTCAGGGGCCTTAAAAATACGTGCAGGTTTTTTTGAGAACACAGTAGAAATTTGGGTTCCTGAATCCCCAAGACCAACGTGGAACGCGGCCAAACCATTCGTTTAGCCGCTCTTCCGCGGCCGAGTCAAGGGTGACTCGGCCCGATTTTCTACAGTAAGTCTATATTGCTGAGTTATGATATTTGAGATATTTTGTTTCTGCCCAGGATCTTTTGTGTGGAGTGTTGTACTTGGGGTAGATTCAAATTTGGTTATTGATCGAAATTCTAAGTACTTTGGCTAATCGGGTTCTTATGTGTTTGATATATGTGTTAGTAAACTTCCGCTAATTGCTATATGTCGATTAGTTGGAGGTTGCACATATCTGTGATCTGTGATGGTTTGTGTAGATGAATTTTATTGGATCGTCATGGATGAATAGCCGGGGGATGTGAGAAGAGTTTTTTTTCTTTCATTCAATGTAATCTGTAAAAGTGATGTAATAATATTTTGCGGGGCACATTCGGGTTGAGGTTGTAGCCACCGTTGTATATTATTTCTTTTTACTGTTTCTGCTCCTAGGATAGACCCAAAGTGGGGTGCACAAACTACTGGGTTCTTTGAAGTCCCGAGTGGCCTACTCATTTTACTGAGATAGGATGCTTCACTTTGGGAATTTGGCGGGTAGTTTTCCGCACCGTAGGGGTCTGGGGGTGGGGTTTGGCTATTCATCACAACCGTAGAATCCGTCTTTTGTTACAGGCTTAAACTAAACGCGTAATTCCTTGTATATCCAATATATTCATCTGTGGTCTGGAATTCCTATTATTGCGTGAGATGAATGCATATATATATATATATATATATATATAGTAGACGTTACTTATGTTTTTCACCCGCGCTAGTCCAGTCCCCACTCTGGCGTTAGTTAAGTAACCTAACGGCGTTAGACGGGGCACAGTGGCGAATGCGGATGGCATAAGCGTACGTTGTATTTTCGTTTCTTTTGCAGCAATGATAGGTTGTAAATGATGGGACCACATTAAAAAAGATTAATGCAAGATAAAACAAACCAAAGCTTAATAGTTGGAACAATTTCAAAACCACTCAGTTTTCTTCAAAAACAATTTTAAATGCGAAACTTAAACCACTCCTTTTAAAAGGCTATCATGGTTCTTTCGACTATATCAAGTTCACTACGTTCACGGTTTTGCCAAAACCATCCGTTGCCCTCCGTCATTTCATATGAATATTCAGTAGTATTCAAGCTATGTATTTTGACCTTCGCCAAGGCATAGTGATTGGTAGCTGCTGGGTATTCATATGTAGCATAGATAGATGCGTTGGTTTGGGACAGTCGTACTACTATATTGGACATCATCAAGGGTATGTACGGGTGGGTTCAAATTAACCTGGATAATGACAGGTAGAACTCGACATGTGACTTATGATATGTTGGCCTTCGTCAAAGTCATAAGAGCATGGGGCAAAAATCCACATCGGGAGTTTCTAAGATACTGAAACTTGCTAGTGTTGCATACCATTTGGAGTGTGATAATCATGGTAGGCTTCCTTCTTGGTAATCACACAATGATATTTGGATCCCGATCCTACCATGAGTATGCGCTACCCTTCGGGAGATTTTTTCACTAAACGATCAATGCTATAAACCAAGTAGGTGCCTAGAACGGTGTTAGCAGGGATACGCCTCCAAAGAAAAGTGGTTATATAATTAAGGAACTTCGCGAAAGCGTTGGAAAACCTCCCTCGATGTACCAACACCAGCTTGGCTGAAAGGTTAAATAAGAATTGAAAAAGAGAGATTAATCCAGACTAATTCTTCTTTTATAGTTTGAGGAAGGATTCGAGGAAACAATGGGAGCCATCCTATTTAGATAAACTAATATCAATCTAAACTTGCAAGAGCATCATTCTAAGTGTTTCTTCTCTCTCCCCTATTTGCAGTGACCACTATGACCAGACATTGGTTATTAACTAATAATTTGACTGGGCCAAACTATATTGATTGGCTACGGTATGTCCAGATGGCACTTACCTATGACAAGCTAGACTACCTCCTTACTACAAAACCCCCCACCGTCCCAGGTTCAAGTTCCCCCATCGCGGATATGGATATCCGTCTGACATGGGAAAAGGATTATGCGAGAGCCAAGTGCCTCATGTTAGCCTCTACGGATAGTGAACGCCAGAGGCAGCATGAGAAGATGGACTTAGCTTCCATCTTCCTCCATACTAAAGTTTTATATGGAGAGCAATCTCGTATCACAAGATATGGGACCTCAAAGATATTACTTCAAGCGAGGTTGGCTATCGGGTCATCTGAAGGGGACCACATCCTTATGATGATTATCTATATTGAATAACTCACGTACCATTAGATTACGTTGGAGAACGAGTTGTGTATCGACTTGATTCTATAGTCCCTACCATCTACTTACGCCCAGTTTATCTTGGATTGCAAAATTCAAAGGAAGGAAGTTACACTTCCAAGCCTCCTCAATTTATTGAGGTGCTCAGAGGGCATCCTGAAGGAATCCAGGGAGACACCTGTTCTGCTTATTGAGGAATCTTCCTCTTCTAGATCCAAAGCGTAAGCCAAGAAGAGAAGAAGAAGGACTCCACCAAGCCGATAAGCGGTGTAAGTAAGGTAGAGGAAAAGGGCAGGGCAAAAGGTTCCGGGATACTAGTAGGGAAGGAGGCATGTCTTTGTAATCACGGAAAAGCGCATTGTCAGAAAGACTGTAGGGCTTGGAAAGCCAAAAGCAAGGATTCGAAGTACGTTGTGGCTTCGGCTTCAAGTGTGTTTGTAATTGAAAATTGTCTATCTATTAACTCTACTTCCTGGGTACTAGATACCGGATCAGAAACTCATATATGTAACTCTTTACAGATTTTGAGAAACTGTAGAGTTATCAAGGTAGGTGATATGACTCTCAAAGTTGCTAACGGAATGAACGTGGACGCTGAATCCGTAGGGGAATATCATATAGGATTGACAAGCGGGCAGATATTGATTTTACTTAACTGTTTGTATGTACCTAGTATATCCTGTAATAACATATCTGTATCTTTACTTTCTAAAGAAGGATATGATTTTACATTTGTAAGTGATGTAGTACACATCCACATAAATCAAAATTTGATTGGGTCAGGTACATTAGATAACGGAATATACGTACTGAATCAAGCTCAGGTTTTCACTGTCCAGAACACACTTAAAAGAAAGTCTCCGGAATTAAATCAGACTTTCTTATGGTATTGTAGACTCGGTCACATCAATGAAATAAGGTTGACGAAGGTACATAAGGAGTGATATTTGGATCCGTTCGAATATCAGTCCTATGCAACTTGTCAATCATGTCTCAAAGGAAATATGACAAAGACTCCGTTCACTGGACACGGAGTAAGACCGAGCGAGCTCTTGGGACTCATACACAGCGATGTATGTGGTCCAACGTATACACATGCGAGAAGTGGTTATTCCTACTTTATTACTTTTACAGATGATTTCTCTAGGTATGGACATGTATTCTTGATGAAACATAAATCCGAGATCTTTGAGAAATTCCGGGAATACAAAAATGAAGTGGAAAAACAAACCGGCAAAAGTATCAAGACACTGAGATGTGATCAAGGTGGTGATTACTTAAGTGTCGAGTTCCTGGGCTACATAAAAGAGAATGGAATTCTCTCTCAGCTTACTCCACCATACACACCTTAACACAACGGTATATCAGAAAGGTAGAACAAAACCCTATTGGATATGGTTCATTCCATGATGAGTAATGCTGAGTTACCGCGATCCTTCTAGGGCTATGCACTAGAATCAACTGTATATCTTTTGAAAAAGGTTCCTACTAAGTCAGCGCCTGTAGGGTTGCTAGGCACGCGCACAAGGGTCTACGAGGCTTCACGATGAGGTCCCTTCGCTGCGATCATCGTGTTCTGGACTCTGATGAGGCTTCACGAAGAGAATGATGCAACCTTTCTTCCGATCTTCAATAACATAGATGATCTACATTGAAGTTTCGTTAACACAAGCTATCACTCATGAAATGATGTGAACACCCTCATCTAAATGGCAAGGATAGATGAGGATGATGAAGTAGGATTTTTACTCTCATTTATAATCTTTTTCTCACTCACTTTCATCACAAAAGAAAGCTTTTTCAAGAAGGAACTCAAGGAAGTAGAAGATGAATGAAGATGATAACTTAATCCTTTTGTGATGAACAATGAATTATTGTAGTGGTTACAAATCTAACCAAGGGTTAAGCATGAAAGAGTTAACCCTTATAGAGAGTTAACTAGAGTTAATGGTTTGGATTGGGTTAACACAATATCTCACAAAAATATCAAGCAACCACAAAGTCAAAGCTTCATGAAGCTTCATGGAAGCTTCATGCAAAAGCTAACCATAATCCAAACCCTAACCAAGTTTAAACCCTAAACCATTGTTAAATTTGTAACCCTAACATGTTACAATATTATATATCACATATACAATGTATTTTGTAACAATAGAAAATAATACAATTAACATATATCGCATATATATTAATGTATTATCCAATGAGAAAATGAATCTTTTAGTGAGTTAATGTAATTTAATATATCATATATATTATTATACATTAAATTATCGAATCAACACTTGATCCGACAATCCGGCTATATCGCATATAATCGACTAATACGATGACCCGGCTATATCACATATACCCGGCCGATTTCTCATATCGTGAGAATCCAATACGGTATCACATACCGCATTATCCTCAGTCCCGAACATATCACATATGTGCTCCTACTCCGTTTTGCCTGAGTCAAGAAACCTCTGTGTAGGACTCTAAAGAATCGTCAATACGCCGGCATTAGGTGATGATCATATCAAACACCCACAAGCTGCAAGCGGTCAGCTAAACGTAACAGCCACCCAGGTATTGAGCGCTCAGAAGATCAACAAGCAAGCCTGTACATTTTTCTGTGAATCCAATCAGTAATACTCCCGTACAGTCCGGTCTCGTCGTCTGATATGTCGCATATCTCGCCTAGGGGTGGTAAACGTCAGACCCCAGTAGCTTGATAAGTCGTGTCGATATGAGGTCTATAATAGTTCGAGAAACTACTGATAACACTTACCAGTAAATCTCAGCAACCCTGGCCAGGGATTTCCGGTTATAGCAAATCGAACATAGCACAACATCAACTCCTTATACCGGGAGAGACGAATCCCCTCCTATCGCTCATTGCCTCCATGTGATTCGGGACTGTACCCAAAAGCCACCTTTTTGTACGCCCTCTTGGACGTGGTATGATGGAAATCAAAGCACAGTGGGAATCACACAAGACTCTATAACGATCTCGGGTCAACAGACTACTCTGTACCAGTGTCACCGGAGAACTGCCATCTGACGTAAGGTATAATACCATATGGGAGTTCTCGGCGAGTCCGTCCAGTGTACCCAGTCTCCACTGAGCACCCGTACACCATCCTTGATGTCAAACATCGATGGATATGGGATCATCCATCGCCCATCTTATGGGTCAAGATGCGTATACGCTAGTCTATTCTGGTGTTTCGATGCCCTGTCTCGATACACCCTCGACTAGGAACAGTTATAGGATTTACTCGTCGACTACCGTGGCCCCACTAGTATGATCTCATCATAGTCCCAGTAGTCGAGTACATATCCTAAGGGCTTTATCAACATGTAACATAGAGACAATCAGAGTACATGTTAAGATAAAGTACAACCAGATAGCATACTATCATGTCGAGCAAGAAAGTCCTCCCTATATATGTCCTAGCATCCACTACAATATACATCGTATGTATAGTAATGGCCTCTAGGGCATACATATAACTAACAATCTCCCACTCGCACTAGGGCCATCTTTTGTGGTATCGCATACCCAACAATTAGCTGTGGTTGAAGTATCTCATACTCAACCATCCCATAAAAGTCTCTACTAGGAAAAAGGCCTTTGTGAGTGAATCCGCGCTGTTGTCCTCTGTGTCTACTCTCCTAACCTCGATCTCCCTGGAGATCAACCATCTCCATGATCAGGTGATACTGCCTAAGAATTATATCGGATTTCTGATGGGACGGGGGTTCCTTGGCATAAGCCACAACTCCATTGTCACACAATGGTAGGAACGAAGTTCATCTCATGAACTTATATATATCCAGACTGCCTCTTTGGTAGCATCTTTGGTAACGATGTATCTTGCCTTTAATCGTCTAGTAAGTCACGGTATCTAGCTCGGAACTCTTCCAACATACCGTCCCTCCATTGAGGGTATAGACAAGCCTGCGACTGACATTCAGTCGTCCTTATCATCCTGGAACCTTTCCAGTGATTCTCCCCAGGATCGATTGATACCATCTCACTACAACTAGTGAGTTTCCTAACATCCAATTAGATCTATCTCATAGATCCAAAACCCAGGATTTAGGAGGTATCACTTTGATCCTATATGGAGAATCCTTGTGATAAGAGGAGATTGACCGAGCGTAGCTTAGGAAACTCCTTCCCTATCAAGAGTATTTCATCCACGTACTCCACGAGGATCACCACCATACTCCCTACTACCTTTTTGTATATACAAGGTTCATCTACCATTTTGATGAAGTCAAACCCTTTGACTACCACATCAAAACAGATGTTTCAACTCCGTGATGCCTGTTTTATCATATAAAACATCTTGCACACATTTCCGCTGCTCCCACTGTCTACGAAGCTCTCTGGCTGTGTACTTATAGACGTTCTTTTCTAAAACATCATATAGAAAAGCAGTCATGACACCCAACCACCAGATATCGTAGTCATGGTATGCAGCCGTGGCAAGTAGGATCTGGATGGACTTAAGCATAGCTTTGAAAGTCTCAACTTTTCCATGTACACCAAGTAATCTTCTCAAGATATACTTGCTCCTGATGGGGATTTAACCCTTCATATAAAGCAACCAAAGTCCATACTTTGTTGGTGTATAAGGATTCCATCTCAGATCGCTAAGCATCCAGCCATTCTTACAGAGTCCCACTCCTGATTGCCAGCTCGAAACTAGTTGGGTCACCATCTCATGATGTAATCCTCGCTCCCACTGTCATAGAGAAACCGAAGTAACTCTCAGGTGGGTGAGGAACCCTACTAGATCGGCGGAGAGGCTGAGGTTCGTTGGTTACTATTGAATCCTTTGGTTCTACAAAATCATCTGCTGCAGTTTGTATAGCTGGAACCTTTCCAGTTCTACATAACAGACCTTGCCTCGAGCTTGTCCGGATTTTGCTTTTAGACACAGTCCAGACAACCCCAAACCTTAACAAACTTAAGATATGGGCTCTTCCCTTTCCATATCACATATGAAGTGGTAGGCAACTGATTTGATTTGAACCCTATTCAATTGGTATGCAGCTTCTCAAGCGCATAACACCCAAAAGGAAATAGGAAACTCAGTAGTACACATCATAGAGCACACCATATCACATAGGGTGCTATTGCTCCGCCCTGATATACCATCGTGCTATGGTGTATACGGAGGAGTAATGCTGAGAGAGAATCTCATTCTCCTTTAGAATAATCCAGGAATTCCGTGCTTAAGTATTCTCCTCATTGATCTCATCAAAGGACATAATACATATACCCGTATTTTGGTTCTCTACTTCTAACTTATATTCCGTGAATATCTCAAAAGTTTCGGACTTGTGTTTCAACAGGAACATATGTCTGAATCTTGAGAGATCATCAGAGAATATAATGAAGTATAAAGAACCGGTCTTGGCATGTGTAGACAGGGGACCTTCATACATCAGCATGTATCAATCCCAAGAGTTCACTAACTCTTTCTCTATTTCCAATAAACAGAGCTATGGTCATCTTATCTTTGTGACATGACCGGCAAGTTTCACAAGATGTAAATTCAAACTAATTTAAATATGCATCTATATGTAACTTCAGCCAGTTGGGTCGCATTGATATGACCTAGTCTACAATGCCTCAAGAAGGATTCATTCATTTCTGAACTTTTCCTCTTGTGTGTCTTCCGTATACTAAAAATTGTAGTTTGATTTAGAACGTCTATGCTTTTAGATAACGTGCCTGAACCGATCAACTCTTGATATAGGAAATGTTCAAAACATTATCCAACAATACAAAATTATATCCTTTCTTTACTAATAAAGAAACTGATATGATGTTGTATATCAGGTTCGGTATCTAATAACATTTGTTCAGAATCAATGTATTCTGGTAATACAGGGTGATAGTGACCAACAGAGTTGGCTGCAACACTTGCACCGTTTTCTGTCTCATGAAACTTATCACCCGTTCTCAGTTCTCTACCTATCTGTAGCCCATGTAACAGATTACATATGCGGGATCCTGATCCGGTATCACATACCCAGGACGTAAAGGATACTGAGAAACAGTTCTATGTAGTGAACACACCCGTAGATGATGCATCAGCATGCACTTTCTTCGTTTGGACGGCACGGGAAATCTGGTATTCCCCAATTTCCTGCTCTGTCTTATAACAATTATAAGTTGGAGCGGGACCAACGTTCCCAGCTCAGTATAACAAGCGGGTTCGGTCAATATATCCGTATTATTATCTTGATTAAGGCGTGATATGGTCGCTACCTGGAGAGAGAGAGAAGAAAACACTCAGCGTATGCTCTTGCAAGATTAGATTGGTTATCTAATATATCTAATCAGGATGTCTCCCTCTGTTTTAAGCAAATCTTCCTTCAAACCCTAAAAGGAAAGACTAGCCGGGATTAATTACACGCTACAAGTTCGCCAATCTTTCAGCCAGTCCAGTGTCGGTACTTTGAGGGAGGTCCCCCGTGCTTTCGCACGAACCTAATTAATATAAACCTCATTTTCCCTGAGGCGTAACCCCGTTAACACCTTTCTAGACACCTACTTGATTGGCTAATTGTAATGTGTAAAACTCTCCCAGGAGTAACTCTTACTCGCAGCGGGTATCGGGATCCAACTATCTCATAGAAGGTATGCAATCTCATTACAAATTTCAACACTTGAAATTCCCGATAATATTTTGCCCCTAGCATCCTATGACCTTGACAGAGGTCAACAAACCATAGGCTGCTAGTCAAGTTCAACCCGTTATTTCCTGATTGAAGTAAACCCACCCGCACGACCCTTGACAGAGGTCAACAAGGTCGTACGACTACCCTAAATCAATCACATCATATGTTTATACAGATATGCAATAATCAGCTACCGCACACTACGCCTTGACAGAGGTCAACAAACGCAACACGAATACTAAATACTATTTATCTGAAATGACGGAGGGCTACGACAGGTTTTTATGAAAACCCTTTGCGTAATGAACTTAATATCGTTGTAGAATCGAGTGATTTTAAATGAAATGTTTTTTATGCTTTTCTAGTTTTGCTAAAGCGGTCACTCCCGGTGAAGGGATCGTCGGCCCTTTCCTCATCGAATAAGGTGCAGGATATTTCACAAATATCACTATGCAAAGCAGAAACTATAGATACAATCAAAAGACAAACCGAGTTTGTAGCATCTGCTAGTTTCACTAAAGAGGTCACTCCCGGTGAAGGGATCTCGGCTCTTTCCTTATCGAATAAGGTGCTGGATGTTCTACAAGGAACACCGCTATGCAAAGCAAGAACTAGAGCTACCAGTTTTTAAACAAGTTTCCACAATATCTTTAGGTTTCTTTTAGTTTCATTATTCTCATTAATGAAGTCCCATTTTTATTATGCTTCACAAGCATCACATTTGAAACGAAATCTGCAATATAACATATATCTCATATATATAATATAAACATTCGTCTCAGGCAGTAATATGATCTCATCACAGAACATTGCAGCAGAAGAACATATATGAAATATTGGATATACTAGGATGTCCGTGTTTTCAATACGAGCCTGTATAAAACACGGATTCCACGGTCGCGATGAATAGCCAAACCCACATCCCTAGACCCCTACGAGAGCGACAAGTAACACTGCCAATTCTAGGGTTAGGAGACCCGGTCTCGACTCCTCGAGATGGTCTCCCACTGGACTCCAGAACCCGGTTACTTGTGCTCCCCGCCTTGGGTCTACCTAATGCAGAAAAGTAAATAATATACAATGGCGACATCATCCTCAGCCCGGAAGTGCCCCAATAAAAGAATATTACATACAATGAATTTTACATGAATGAAAAAGAAAAACTCTCATCTCACATAAAACCCCCGGCTATTCAAAACGTGACGATCCAATATAACATATCACAGCAACACATAATATCTCATATCATCAACGTAAGCAAGTATGCGTATCCCGATCGTCGTTGATGTATAGCAACGAAGCCGGCGATACACCACATACTACGCTTACGGTCACAGAAAAGAAAGTGTAAAACTACAACAGTTGGAATTCGCAACCTCTTTAGACATCGCATGCCTAACCAAATGAATTCCTTAGACATCGCATGCTTAACAATTATAAACCCCGCATTTTAGTCTCGTTATCGAAAACTCTTTTCAATATCAAGTCGGGAAATTCAACAAGATTCCCGACATCCTGATCGAATGCTCGTCGCAAACTTTAGTAGACGGCCTCACCCCCGGATGCTTTTGGCGACGGGGTTTTCCTACAGTCACTTGGTCGGGACTATGGGGCATGGCTGTCTGTTAAGTTTACCCGGCGAGTATCCGCGTACGCTACGTGATTGTGACGGACTTTTGATCACATCAAAATTCTGTGGCAACCGATCATCTGAGACTGAACTGCTAGATTTATAACATTCAAATTAGTTATCTCATAACTACCTGTGGATTCCAAATATTGTATCACATTCCAAATAAATAGAAAATGTTAAACTTTCCGATCGAATAATCAAACACCCAAGATTTCCCCAATATTTCTCAACACTTGAAATCAGTTTAAAAACATCCATCAAATGCCACAGTACCAATGGTCCAGCCGTAGAAGGGTCAAGCCAACGCCTCACATGTGGCACGCCGTACTGCCCCAAACCCAATGGTTCAAAAGGCAGTTCAAGACAGTCACATAATCGAGTTAAGGTTTGTTGTCTTCTAGAGGGTCCATCACGTTACTTGCACGACTTAGAACGTTCTTAAACTCGAGAAAAAATTCAACTTTTGAAAAAATTTCCGACTCGGGAAAAAGTGAGTTATTGATATCCGTCCGAACTTTTTAACAGTTTCTAAAAATATCCGAAAAGACTAAACAAAGTTAAATTATCCGATCGAATCAACGAGTCCCCAATATAACCCTAGAAAACTCAACACTTGAGTGGAATTAAAAAATTCCCAGAAAAAATTGCCAAGAAAGGACCTAAGAATAAATACAAGAAATTCCAGGGACTAAGTCACAATTTGGGCCGCGGTTCCGCGGTCATATTTGCGCATTAGAGGGCCGTACTTCACAGTAATTCTTAGTTTTTCCTGCTTATTTTTTTGAGCATTTTTAATTCATAAAAAACCACAGTTTTGAAAAATGTACAGAGAAGGGTAAACATCGGGGTTTCGGGTTTCAATCGGACTTTAAACTTCGTTCAGACTTCGCCTAAAGCTCTAGCTTGGATTTGATACTACTGTAGGGTTGCTAGGCACGCGCACAAGGGTCTACGAGGCATTAACCATGCCCGATTAAAATTTTAGCCGTGCCGAACAACTCTAATACGGATCTTTAAACTATGGTTTAGGCGAAAACAAGTATGTTAAACTCTTTAACACTAAGTGAGAGGGATCACAACCTTTATAGATCTGGTCCTTCACTTCTTAAGCTCCTAGTTGAGGTCCCTTCACTGCGATCATCGTGTTCTGGACTCTGATGAGGCTTCACGAAGAGAATGATGCAACCTTGCTTCCGATCTTCGATAACATAGATGATCTACCTTGAAGTTTCGTTAACACAAGCTATCACTCATGAAATGATGTGAACACCCTCATCTAAATGGAAAGGATAAATGAGGATGATGAAGTAGGATTTTTACTCTCATTTATAATCTTTTTCTCACTCACTTTCATCACAAAAGAAAGCTTTTTCAAGAAGGAACTCAAGGAAGTAGAAGATGATAACTTAATCCTTTTGTGATGAACAATGAATTATTGTAGTGGTTACAAATCTAACCAAGGGTTAAGCATGAAAGAGTTAACCCTTGTAGAGAGTTAACTAGAGTTAATGGTTTGGATTGGTTTATCATAATATCTCACAAAAATATCAAGCAACCACAAAGTCAAAACTTCATGAAGCTTCATGGAAGCTTCATGCAAAAGCTAACCCTAATCCAAACCCTAACCAAGTTTAAACACTAAACCATTGTTAAATTTGTAACCCTAACATGTTACAATATTATATATCACATATACAATATATTTTGTAACAATAGAAAATAATACAATTAACATATATCGCATATATATCAATGTATTATCCCGTGAGAAAATGAATCTTTTAGTGAGCTAATATTAGTTAATGTAATTTAATATATCATATATATTATTATACATTAAATTATCGAATCAACACTTGATCCGACAATCCGGCTATATCGCATATAACCGACTAATACGATGACCCGGCTATATCACATATACCCGGCCGATATCTCATATCGCGAGAATCCAATACGGTATCACATACCGCATTATCCTCAGTCCCGCACATATCACATATGTGCTCCTACTCCGTTTTGCCTGAGTCAAGAAACCTATGTGCAGGACTTTAAAGAATCATCAATACGCCGGCAGTAGGTGATGATCATATCAAACACCCACAAGCTGCAAGCGGTCAGCTAAACGTAACAGCCACCCAGGTATTGAGCGCTCATAAGATCAACAAGCAAGCCTGTACATTCTCCTGTGAATCCAATCAGTAACACTCCCGTACAGTCTGGTCTCGTCGTCTGATATGTCGCATATCTCGCCTAGGGGTGGTAAACGTCAGACCCCAGTAGCTTGATAAGTCGTGTCGATATGAGGTCTATAATAGTTCGAGAAACTACTGATAACACTTACCAGTAAATCTCAGCAACCCTGGCCAGGGATATCTGGTTATAGCCAATCGAACATAGCACAACATCAACTCCATATACCGGGAGAGACGAATCCCCTCCTATCGCTCATTGCCTCCAAGTGATTCGGGACTGTACCCAAAAGCCACCTTTTTGCACGCCCTCTTGGACGTGGTATGATGGAAATCAAAGCACAGTGGGAATCACACAAGACTCTATGACGATCTCGGGTCAACAGACTACTCTGTACCAGTGTCACGGGAGAACTACCATCTGACGTAAGGTATAATACCATTTGGGAGTTCTCGGCGAGTCCGTCCAGTGTACCCAGTCTCCACTGAGCACCCGTACACCATCATTGATGTCAAACATCGATGGATATGGGATCATCCATCGCCAATCATATGGGTCAAGATGCGTATACGCTAGTCTACTCTGGTGTATCGATGCCCTGTCTCGATACACCCTCGACTAGGAACAGTTATAGGTTGTACTCGTCGACTACCGTGTCCCCACTAGTATGATCTCATCATTGTCCCAGTAGTCGAGTACATATCCTAAGGGCTTTATCAACATGTAACATAGATACAATCAGAGTACATGTTAAGATAATGTACAACCAGATAGCATACTATCATGTCGAGCAAGAAAGTCCTCCCTATATATGTCCTAGCATCCACTATAATATATATCGTATGTACAGTAAGGCCTCTAGGGCATACATATAACTAACAGCGCCTACCACACCATATCAGATGTAGAGTGGGAAGAAACCCTATCTTAAGTACCTTCAGACATGTGGATGTCCAGCTTTTCTAAAAAAGCAGCATGCAGACAAGCTTGAGGCACACTCAGTATTGTGTAAGTTTATGGGATACCCAAAGAACTCTTGGGGGTATCTTTTCTATTTCGCAGAGGAACAAAAAGTCTTTGTTTCTCGGCATGCCCACTTCTTGGAAACTCAATTTTTTGAAAATGAGATAAGTGGGAACGCAATAGAACTGGAAGAAATTCCAGAACCACAGACTATTACTGAAAGCATGGTAGAACCAAACATTTCGAAAGAACCGGACACTCCCGCGCCACTGCACAGAACTAATAGGCTATCTCATCCGCCCGAGAGATACTACGGTTTTCTCATAGACGAGGATCAAGAGGATTGCGTTATCAAAGATGATGAGCTAACTAGCTTTCAGCAAGCCATTTAGAGCCGAGCCTTGGTAAAATGGTTGGATGCAATGCGGACCGAAATGGAGTCCATGTACACTAACAAAGTATGGACTTTGGATTTTGCTCCAGAAGGGGTAAAACCCGTAGGCTGCAAATGGATCTTCAGAAAGAAGATTGGTGTAGATGGACAGATGGAAACCTATAAGGCTAGACTTGTTGCAAAAGGTTTTCATCAAAGACCTAGTTTGGATTATGATGAAATCTTTTCTCCAGTGGCTATGCTCATATCCATTCGGATCCTTCTTGCCATTGCTGCCTTCCACGATTATGAAATCTGGCAAATGGACATAAAGACAGCTTTTCTAAATGGAAATTTGGAAGAGTGCGTCTATACAGATCAGCCGGAGGGTTTCATTCAGAGTGGGAGCAGCGAGAATGTGTGCAACTTGCTTAAGTCCATTTATGGACTAAAATAGGCATTGCAGAGTTGGAACATCTGTTTTGATGAGACGGTCAGGGAAATCGACTATATCAAAAATCCAGATGAACCATGCATATATAGTAAAATTGTAGTGAGAAGTGTGGTATTCCTCGTCCTGTACGTGGATGACATTCTCTTGATAGGAAATGACATTCCTATGCTACAATCAGCCAAGGAATTCTTGTTACAGAGGTTCTCCATGAAGGACATGGGTGATGCCTCCTACATTCTGGGGATCCAGATCTATCGTGACAGATCTAAACGGATGTTAGGACTCTCATAGTCTGTTGGGTTACGGCAGCGCCCCAGCCATCAAACCGTAGCCAAATGCGGAACAAATTTTTTCTAAACTGGTGCTACCACAACCCGATGCCCGGATCTACCTTAAACCCTATACTGGCAATATGTAAAACTATGAGTTAGATGGTTATACCGAGTTGATCCGTTTCCTTCGGTCTTGTACCATCATCCCAGGCTCCTAAAGGCTCCTTGATCGAATTTGGTTGCCGGTCTTCCTCCATCTACGATGATCCACCTGAGGGAAACGACGCAAGCTCTAGCCTCGCCAAGCGAGGCAACCGACGCTCCAAGGTTGCTAGCAATGGAGAGCGGTGGTGTAGGAATGTGTCACTATAATTTTTCTCTCATCACAAATGCTCCAAGAGCAACTCAAGAAGATGAAGAGGGGGTGAGGAAACATGTGGCATGAGCAACTAAAGAAAATGGCTAAGTGTTTTCTCTATGAGAGAATGAGTGATCAAGTGAAGAGAAAGAAGTGAGCAAGTGAGGAAAAACTAGTGGTCAAGGCAAGTAGTGAAAGATAGCAGCCACACTCTCTCCCAATCATGCGCGCACACACAAAATATCTCATTTTAATTTCATTAAACAAAACAATGCCCATACCTCTCTACATGCCTCACCATGCTCATGCCAACTCACCTTCCACCTTATTTCTAAAATGATTTTCTAAAATGAAAATCAATTAATGAGGTGGACATCTTCTAGAAACCATTCCGTTTAAATACGGAATCAATCTGGTATACGCATCGAAATACATATACGCGTATTCGTACTAAAATACGAATAGCCAAGAGAGAAAATGAATAGTGAACGATAATACTAGAATACATATATATAAATACATATATATAAATTATTAAATCAAAACCTGATTTAATAATCTGGCTTAATCCTAAACAACTAGTATTATCAACTGTCCGATTAAAGTCTGTGCAGCCTGTACACATATTTAATAGGACACCTGTATGTACCAACATACGTCATCTACACCATATCGCCTGAACTATGAAAACCCTCTGTGTGGGACTCTAAAGACTCGTTAATATGCTGGCAGTGGATTTAACCACAAGCACGTCAGCGGCACTAGCCGTACGTAACGGCTACCCAGGTATTGAGCAAAAGGAAGGCCGACGAGCAAACTCATCCAAACCCCTGCTGAGCTTGATAGTGACAATATCCGTACATTCCGGTCTATTCGTCTAAGAGTATCGCATATCGAGTCTAGATGGGTGGATAAAGTTAGACCCCTAACAACGCGACATTTAGTGTCGGCATGAAACCTATCACCACCTGAGAAACTATCGATCCTAGATCGGTAATTCTCGACTACCCCGGCCCAGTATTTCTGGTGATGGCCACCCATGCACTGCGCGACATCAACTCCCAATACCGGGAGAGACGAATCCTCGACGATCCGCTCACTGCCTCCATGTGGCTCGGGACTGTACCCAACTAAAATCTGTTTGCACGACTCTTTTGAGCCGTTGTAGGGTAGTAATCAAAGCACAATAGGAACTCACACGAGAAAAATGACGATCTCAAGTCTACGGACTAACCTGTACACATGTTACCAGGTAACTGCCATCTGACAATAGTTATAATACCAACTAGCATGTTCCCGGCAAGTCCGTCCAGTGTACCCATAACCCAATGAGCACCTGTATACTATCTTAGGTGAACAAACTAACACCAATGGCTTGTGGGACCCGGACACCACCCCTCGTCGGGGTCTCGATCAGTATACACTAGTCTACTCTGTAGTATCGATGCCCAGTCTTGAAACTCCCATGACTGGGGACATTTAAGGATTTGCTTATAAACCACCATCTCCCACATATATGATCGCCATCCTAATGCTGGTAGTCAAGCAAAAATCCTATGGTCTCTATCAACATGTAATAGTGATATGTAATATCACCTAAAGCATAATGATAAAGACAAACCATATAGCATACTATCATCTCGAGTAAGACTATTCTATCGGTATATGTCCTCCCTCAATCATCATAATTATTTGCCTGCGACTATGATAATTGCCTTGAGGGCACTGTAGGCAACAATCTCCCACTTGCACTTAAGGCCAATTATCGCGGTGTCGTATACTCACAGCCCGTGTGATACTGAACACCCAACTTATTTACTAATCAGTTTCGCAAACCTCGTTTGTGATACAATTGTGTTCGAAAAATAGCCTCAGTGAGTAGATCCGGTCCAATGTTTCTTTATGTATCTCTCTATACTCAACTTCGCGAAGAATAACCATCTCCCAAAATGAGCAATATCCGTCTTAGAATTTGTCTAGATATCTGATGGGACCCAGTTCACAAATGAACTCCAAATCCAGCAAACTTCTTATACCGTATAATCCACTGAATTTAATCAGTATCTTGCACCATGCCTTCCACAGTATCCGCTTGGACCTCCTGTCCAACATACTGCCCCTAAAAAGAGTGAAAACTATAACTCTGACAGTCACTCTGTCATCCAGGTCACCTTGGAATCCTGAAATGATAACCGTCTCCCGAAGGAGGCTATCGTTACCATATCCCAAGAACTTCCACTTATGTTCATAACTGCTTCACAATGTTTCTGCAGGATTGGATTAATATATATGTTTATTGCAGCTAGTGCAAAAACAACATCTGGTGTGGTACTTGACATTTCATGATTAACTCAATTGCCTAAACAAGTGATATGCTAATCATGCAGATCCCTCTCCTCTTTAGTCTGAAAGACATCCTTTAGAGAGGGTGATTCTATCACCTGCATGTACACCACCATGCCAAGAGTCAACCATTCTAAATCACCTTTAGAATAATGTCAAAGTGCCCAGATTGGGACACTTTCCAAATCTAGATCTAAAACTATAGATCAAGTAACCAGAAACCCTGATATTATATCCATGTCCTATGTGGAGAAACAATTATGTGACAACCATAGTATAACCGATCGTAGTATAGGAATTTCACTTCCTATAAAGTGCATGTCATCCCAAATACCAGGACATCACACCATACTACCTTCTTACCAGATCCATCTTCTATTCTGATGAAGTCAAAACCTATGACTGTCACATCAAAAATAGATGATCTATTTCCGCTATACCTTCTTTAGTCTATAAATAGATATAAGCTAATTGCCCACTATGCTTCCGCTGCTCCCACTGACTACAATAACCCTCTGGCAGAGTCATATACATGTTCACTTCTAAAGCTAGTTTAGAACGACGCTATACTCATCCTCCTGCCGGGTCTTATAGTCTAGAACAGCAGCAATGGCAACTTTGGGTAAACAAGAACTTCCCTGTCACCATCTCTGAGAAGGCCGAAGTACCTCTCGGGTGCCTGAGGGTACCCACCAAATCTGCGGAGTGGCTAATGGAATGTCGAATCCAATTGAATCTTTAGATTCTACTAAATTTTTAGCAATCGTTTGTGGTTCTGGAATCACTTCCAGTTCTACCGTACTCCCACTACTGTTTTCTGAAAAAGTCCATTTTACTTAAACTGGTGGCGGGTCAAGAACAATATAAATATTGATCTTTCAGATGGTAGAAAGTTAACCCTCGTCAAAACCCGTGATAACCCACAAACTTCCATTGCTGAAACATGCCTTGAGTTTGTCCAGAGTTTGGTTTTAAGCATAAGCCGGACAACTCTGTTAGTTATAAGTATGCTCTAGAGGCCATTATTGTACATATGATGTATATTATAGTGGATGCTTAGATATATATAGAGAGAGGACTTTCTTGCTCGACATGATAGTATGCTATCCGGTTAACTTTATCTTAACATATAGACTTATATTGTGATACTGTCTTGCTCTCACATGTTGATAAAGCCCTTAGGATATGTACTTGACTACAAGGACTATGATGGAGATCATACTAGTGGGGCCAGGGTAGTTCACAAGTACATCCTTTAATTGTTTTTAGTCGAGGGAATATCAAGACAGGGTATCGATATTCCAGAGTAGACTAGCGTATACCCTTCTTGACCCATAAAATGGGCGATGGATGATCCCAGATCCATTGGTGTTTGACATAAGAGATGGTATACGGGTGCTCAATGGAGACTGGGTACACTGAACAGGACTCGCCGAGAACTCCTATGTGGTAGTATACCTATTGTCAATTAGCAGTCCTCTGGTGACACTGGTACAGGTTAGTCTGTAGACCCGAGATCGTTATAGAGTGTTGTGCGGCTCCCACTGTGCTTTGATTTCCTCCCTACCATGCTCAAACGAGACGTGCAAACAGGTGAATTTTGGGTACAGTCCCGAGTCGTATGGAGGCAATGAGCGATAGGAGGGTTTTCGTCTCTCCCGGTATTGGGGGTTGATGTTGCGCTATGTTCGATTGGCTATAACTGGAAGTCCCTGGCCAGGGCTGCTGCCGAGATATACTGATAAGTGTTATCAGTAGTTTCTTGAACCGTTATAGGCCAGACATCGACATGACTTATTACGTTACTGGGATCTGACGATTTGCACCCCTAGACATGATATGCGACTTATCAGACGAAGAGACCGGACTGTACGGGAGTGTTACTGATAGGCTTCATGGAGACTGTGGACAGGCTTGCTTGTTGATCTTCATATCGCTCAATCCCGGGTAGCCGTTACGTCCAGCTAGTACCGCTGACGGCTTGTAGGTGACTGATATGATCATCACCTACTGCTGGCGTATTGACGAGTGTTTAGAGTCCCACACAGAAGTTTCCTTGTTCAAGCGAAACGAAGTAGGACACATATGTGATATGTGTGTGGGCCTGATTAAATACGAGTATGTGATACTGTATTGTAATCTGGCAGTCATCTGTTATCGATTCGGTTATATGTGATATAACCAGTTTGTCGAATCAAGTGTTGATTCGATAATGTGATATACAGATAAATGATATTAGTCGGTCATATATGATATAACCGGATTATTAGATCAAGCGTTGATTTAATAATGTGATATAAATTATATGTGATATAATTATATATTAACTAATATCATTAGCTCACTAATTATTCTTCATTGAATATATATTAATATATATGATATATATATATATATATATATATTAATGAAGCATGGCATTTAAATTTCTATTTTGTGAAATTATAAATGAGGTGGAAAATGAAGCTTGGTTGCTAGCATAGGATTAATTCTTGTTTATTCATTCTTGACTCACTAATCAAGCATGGTTGCAATTTTATATTGCATAATTCCATACTTCAATGAGAGAAGGGTCAAGGCTTTGGTTTTATTCTTTCTCATTCCAAACACTTAGCCATTTTTTTCCTACGGTTGCTCTCTAGCTTCTTCTTCCTCCTCTTGTCATGCCTCAAGCTTCAACCCTCACATGTGATGTGAATCATGAAGCTTGAACACAAACTAGTAAGCTCTTTACATCCCCTACTTCATCATCCCACACCAACCTTGCAAATTAGTGTGGTGTGTTTCATACACTAAAGAAGTTTAGTGTAGAGTTAGCTTGATCTAGAGGATCTTCGGGTGGATCGTCTTTGGCGCGAAGACAACGAAGAAGGCTCGTTCAAAGTCTCAAGAGAAGCCTAGTGGAGTCGCGGGACTACTACACGGAGAAAGTGAAGAGAAGGACCGTCTACAAAGGTTGTATTCTTTTTCTCTTAATTTAAAAGTAATTTACATTAGCTATTGTCTATATCTATAGTTAAAGATTCTAAGTTTAGGGTTCGTTAGCATGGCAAATTTTTGAAAACGGCATGGACGATGCCTCCCAAAACCTTATTGTCATGCTAGGGAACCTTATAGTGGTATCAGAGCCAAGCTAAAGATTTAGACAATGTTTGTTAGATTACGAAACCAAAACGACTCCGAAACTGAAACACGGAAAACTGGTTTCTGTCGATTTTTAAAAGTGCTCAAAAAAAATTTCAAACAACTGCAGAATGTTGTATGTGATATAATATGAACACTGGAGAAATTTGAGGCAATTCTATTAACTTTTGGCCGGCCACAACCCCCCCCATCTCAGCCCAAATCCGAGCAAACCCCTTCAAATATTTTTTGTGTTCCAGGCTCTGGGTTTTGGTGTTTCACGTGTTGTTTGTTTTTGCTAATTTTTCATGTGATGATAACTTTCTACAAAGGCAATTCGGAGAGTTTTGTAGTCGTAATTCTAACAGTTTTTCGGGTTACTTTAGATGGTGTTAAAAAGTTCGAACGGATATCAAATACCCATTTTGACCCTCCCCGGAAATTTTCCAAGTGTTGGATTTTTCCATAGTTTAAAACTTTCAGAAATCATGCAAACGATACTATGGACCCTCTAGAAGAATGAAACCTTAACTCGATTATGTGGCCGTCAGAACCACCACTAAACCCTAGGGTTTGTGGTAGTTCAGCGGTGCCACATGTGAGGCATTTGTTGACTTTTCTGCGGCTGGTTCGCAGGAGCCGTGGCATGTACTGAGTAATTTTAAACTACGCTTAAGTGTTGAGCTTTTTGGGTTGTTTTGGGTGCTTGTTGATTCGATTGGAATGTTTAACAACGTCTAGCTATTTGATGACATGTGATGTTATGTGTTGTTTGGATATGTTATATTGGATCGACGTGTTTTGAATAGCCGGGGGGGGGGGGGGTTATGTGAGATGAGAATTTTTATTTTCATTCATGTAAAATTCAATGTATGTAATATTCTTCTATTGGGGCACTTCCGGGTTGAGGATGATGTCACCATTGTTGTATATTATTTACTTTTCCGCATTAGGATAGACCTAAGGAGGGAAGCACAAGCAACCGGGTTCTAGAGTCCAGTGGGAGACCATATCGAGGCGTCGAGTCCGGGTCTCCTAACTCTAGAATTAGTATGGTTGCTTTCCGCTATTGTAGGGGTCTAGGGATGTGGGTTTGGCTAACCATCGTGACCGTGGATGTAACGTTTTAGAAATCGTTATGCGATTTTTTTCCGTTTTAGGGTTAAATTGTCGGTATTTTCCGTTTTAACCCGACTGTGTTCAAACGACCATATAGACTTGCCAGCACCTAGTTTAGCTAAAATAAAGCTAGTGTGCAAGCTTTGGGGGTATATGGGACGTTTTGGTTCAATTAGAATTTTTCCCAATTTTAATATTATTTTAATGCGGTGTTTACATTTTGGGAAATTTCTTTTAAGTGAACTTTTCTTCAATTAAGTTTGAGTTAAATCAAAACCTTCTCACATTATCTAGATATTTGTTTGGAATTAGAATTTAAATTAAAAGAAAAGAAAAAGAAAAGAAATGAGGTGCATGCATGTGTGCATGTGTTGTGTGAATGCATTTATTGCATTTATTGCTAGAAATTTCTAGGAAATTCCACACAAAACTCTCCCCTTCCTCACTTGGCCGAATCTCTCCGTCTCTCTACTGCTCTTGATCATTTTCCTTCCATTTTGCATCAATCCAAGCCAATAAATCTCCAAAATTTCCAAATAAATCCCAAAAATACACTAAGTCCTTGTTCTTGTTCTTTGATCACTTGGAAACTAGGAAAGCTTGGAACTTGTGAGCTAAAGTTGATAGGTATAATCCCTACACTGTTAAATAGGAGTTTTTATGTTGTGTAGTTCGTTGATTTTGGTTTAGAACACTTTAAATATCGTTTAGTGCAATATCGGGTTTTTAGTGTCTTTTAGAGCCTCTGTGAACTGCTGTGACCTGGGATTTTTACAGAAAAATCAAACAAATTTATAGTGATGTACTAGTGACCCGGGAGCACCACCTGAGACACGAGACCCACCCCAACGACCTCGTCCGACGACCCTAGGCAAAATTCCGGCAACGCCGGCGATGGAGGGAGGTGCTGGGGTTTGGCTTTTGTGGGTAGCTGTCTGCTGTTGGTTAGGGGTGTTTGGTACTGTTTATGTTTTTAGTAATTGCAGTATGAAAAATCTGGGATCGTTTAGCTATAATATAGTGTTTTCAGTCCGCGTGTTACGTGTTGCGACACGAATCGTGATCTTGTGCAGCTGCTGTACTTGGGTAGGTTTTGTGGTATCGTTACGCACGTTACCCACTAGACGAACACTCGCGAGTTAGTTTAGTGTTGGTGCGTTATTTAATACGTAGTTTTATGTTATATTGGTCGATTTCTGAGATGTTTGCACTATTTCTTGTGTTTGTGGAAATATAGCGTCGCAAACGAGGACTTCGGACGCTGCGAACAATGGGAAGCAGGTGGTCGGATTTTCATAGCTGGAGACCATTGGTGAGTAGATTTAACATCTACGGGGAAATCGCCCGTATGGCGCTAAGCGTCAGGGCTAGATATGATATGATATTAGCCATATGTTTATGTGCTCATATAGAGATATTGCATGATTTTCATTGCATATAGTTACTCGTTGTGCTTGATACTGTATCTATTGTACACTACACTATTATTGACAGTCCATGTTGCATGAGCACCAATGATATGCTACACACACACTATCGGTAATTGCCATGATACACACAACACAAATACTCATTGATATACCTTGCTAGTGGTTAGCGACATAGAGGCAGTTGTTCTGGTGCGATAGCGCATATGACATATAGCATACCTGTGTACTTACATGCCTATACATATGTCATACCATATTTACATGCTCGCGCATATACTTTGCTATTGTTACATGATTGGTTTGTTATAATATATATATCGGTGGAATGGGACGCTGTATATATATGTATTTTGGATTTGGATTTTGGAAACCGCGAAATATATTTAATGACTTGATGTAGTTAAATAGCGGACCTTTCCCGTGATATGCTCATATTGATGTTTTATGTTGCTTATGTTGTTTTACGTGGATTTACGCATCTGAGATATGTTTTCATGCGATATGGGAATTTCAAGTGTCGATGTTAGGCACTTATATTCCGAGAGATATTTGGATTTTAAAAGACCGATACGTGGAATCACTAGTGTCGATGTGGGATACTTGGGTTTCGAGGAACGCATGGATATCAGAAAGACCGATACGTGGAACACAAGTGTCGAAGTGGGATACTTGGGTTTCGAGGAACGTATGAATACGAGTATTTACGTGTCGATGTTAGACACTGGTTTTCATGATGTTTTTGGGTGTCGATGCTTGACACTCAGGTTCCATGGGACTTACAGGATGTGAGGGCCGATCTGAGGGCCGATTTGAGTATTTTGGGATTTGGGTGTTGCTGAGTTACACCGTGTTTTTCCATGCTTATGATTTGTGCATGAGATTATTTATTATCCTGCACTCAGTACTCAGTTGATACGCACTTATTCATGTAGATATAGTACCTGGTGGTGTACCCTGATCATGATAGTGTAAGTCCGCGTTGCCCATCCCGGTGCTTGCGGGGAGGCGGAAACGGTATAAAAATCGGATTTTTAACACACTAGGCAACATGGACTATCAAAAGGTGGATCTTTGCTAAACATAAACTAACTACAAAGCTAAGAAGAGTTAGCTACTCGGAAAAGAGGTTATACCTAGGGCTTTAAGTCCTTCTCTCCTTGCTCCTTGGAGTGAAAGAAAGTGATCTCCTTGTCGCCTTCTCTTGTCGAAGAAAGATCCACCCGAGGGCCTCAACCTTTGACTTCAACTTCAAACTAGAATTTAACTAAGATGCTTTGAGTGCTAATCCTAGAACCTTAGAAAGAGTAGAGAGTATCTTAGAAGGATTTATCTCAAGCTCAAGGGATCTTAACTCATGAGAGGGGAGAGCTAGAGAGAGAGGAAGAGGAGGAGAGAGAATCTAAATGATAGAATGAGAAGAAATAAACCATTCTTCTCACATATATGTTTGAATTATGAAAATAGATAATTAGTCAAGTTAATTGTCATGGTTAATCAAGAAATGACCATTATCATTTCACATTAAATGCTTTTACAAGGATCAAAGAGCATCTTTCATATGGAATAATGATGGTCAACATATCCACCTAGGTCAACAAGTCAAGTATAGTCAAATGGTCAACAACCCTAACCACGCACAATTATAATTAACTAATAATTAATAAATCATAATTCACACAAAACATTAGGGTTAAGAAAATGACAATGGTCATCAACCCTAATCAAAGTCCTCTCCCTCTGTCTCAGTCAACTGTGCATACACACCCGTATCCGTGTTCCGAGGAATACGAATACAATGAGATAAAACCAATCTCAAATCATATACTAGGATTCGGCTTAAACCAAAGCCCGCTAGTATAAGCTGTCCGGACAGCAAACGTGCACAAGTGCGCGGATGTGAACGAACCCTATCGCAAAACCATGCAACTGTTAGTGTTTATGCCCTAGAAGGCCATTACTGTATCATACTAGCTTGTATATTACTTAATGGAAGCTTGGGATATTCACATGTATATAACAGTCTTGCTAAACATGGTAGTATGCTACTTGGTTTTTCTATCTTAATATGTGAGTGTACGTATTGATAGAGCTCTTAGGATCTTGCTTGTCTACCAGCGTTGTGATGGCAGTCACACTAGTGGGGGCTGGGTAGTCTACAAGCACATCCTTATTCAGGTCCCCGGTCGTTGGATTATCGAGACAGAGCATCGATACTCCGGAGTAGACTGGTGTGTACGCTTCTCATCCCAGTTGGGGAGATGGTCTGTCCCACAGCCGTCAGTACGTCGTACTGGAGATAGTATACAGGTGCTCGTTAGGTTACGGGTACACCGGACAGGACTCACAGGGAACTGTTGGTTGGTTTGATACCAGTCGTCAGTAAACAGTTCCCAGGTGACATGAGTACAGCGTAGTCCGCAGACTTGACACTGCTACTTCGCCTCGAGTGTGTCCCACTGTTCTTAGATTGCTACCCTACCACGGCTCAAAGGAGTCGTCCAAACAGGTGGCAGTTGGGTGCAGTCCCGAGCACTTGGAGGCAGTGGCGGTTAGACAGGATTCGTCCCTCCCGGTATTGGGAGTAGATATCGTGCTGTGTCAGAGAGCCGTTACGCAAAGTCCCTGGCCAGGGCAAGCGAGATTTGCTGGTAGGTTCCAGTAGTTTCTCAGGGTGTAATGGGCTTCACTCCGACACGACTTATACCGCTATTAGGGGACTGACGCTTGCTGCCCCTAGGCCCGATATGCGATTGTCTTGGACGAACGGACCGGACTGTATGGAGATTGTCACATCAGACTCAGTAGGAGTTCGGATGGGTTTACTCATCGGCCTTCTTATCGACAACTACCTGGGGACCGTTACGTACAGCTAGTGCCGTTTGCGGTCTGTGGTTAAACCCACTGCCAGCGTAGTAGTCGAGTCTCTAGAGTCCCACACAGAGAGTTTCCTACTCCAGGCGAAACGATATAGAGGTTGCATGGTTTTGCGACAAAGGGTTCGGACGCATACGTGCGTTTACGCGCGTACGACTTTCGGACAGTTTTTACCAGTCGGCTTTGGTTTAAGCCAGTTACTGGTATCCGGTTATTGGATTTTTACAGTCTAAAGTTTTTCCGTATTTTTTGCGGATCGGAGGGGCGTTCTCGTAATTGTACGAGAAGCTTCTAGAAGATGGGACTAAGGAGGTTTCTTTTGGAAAGAAAGTGAGTCATGGTGGTGATTCATTCATTTCATTAATGCACATTTATTGCTTAATGACTCATGCTAATGAATCACCACTAGATATTTTATGAAGCATGCTTATTCATTTCCTTTATTCATTATTCTTAAAAAGAAATGCTTCATAATATATTATGATACACTCTCTCTCTTCTCATTATCTTATCTCACATTCTCTCTCCTCAAGCTCTCATCTTCAAACCCTAATCCTTAATCCTCATGTGTTGAGATCAAAGGATTAGTTAGACTAAACAATCCATAACCTACACTCTACATCATCCTTTCATCTTTGATTGGCAATCAAAGTTGATTAGTTACCTCAAGTTAGAGGTTTAGCTTGGAGTTTCGCTCTCGGGTGGATCGTCTACTACCTAGAGAAGGTCGAGGAGAACAAAGGAGGACACAAAGACGAAGGACTCGTTTCGATCGGTATAATCCCTTAACACTATAGTTTAGTATAGCTTTGTGTTTGGTTATTATTTGTTTAGCTTCGATTCAAGCGATTAGTCGATGTTCGTTGTTTAAACTTGATCGTTTTAGAAAATTCCGCCTCTCCATAAGTACTGGGGTGTACTACATCGACTTACAGTGGTATCAGAGCCTCGCTAAACAATAAATAACTTAATTGCAAATTTGTACGAATTTCGAACGGAAAAACAAAGCCGCAAAACCCTAATTCTGTCAAGTTTCTGTCGAAGTTAAAATCAAGTCAGAAAATTTTTCAGGTGTGTTCAGAGAGCTTGACATGACCACAGGAGAACACCCAAAAAATTTGGGCTTCTGATTCGTCTAAAGTGCCGCGGAAGGGCGGCGGATCCCACCGATCCGCCGCGCAACCGCGGCCGAGTTGACGAGTCAGCAACTCGTTTTTTTTGGGTGGGTCCCCTGTGGTGTTTTGGGTTTTCTGGAATATTTAATTATTGCTCAGGTTACTGTTTAACAGAGCAGATTTTGGAGCAATATTGAAGTTGTTTATTCGATCGAATTGTACAGTATTTGCGTATTGGATTATAACTGTGATTGTTTAATGTGTTCGTAAACCTCCCCCAACTGCTAGTATGTCGGTTGGCAGGGGGTTGCACATTTCTGAAATGGTTATATCTGTTTGTGCATATAAACTGTATTGGACTGTTGTGGTGTATAGCCGGGGTTCGCAATGGGTTATCGTTTAATTCATTTGTTGTAAATGTAATTTGTTGTAATATTATTTTCGCGGGGCACTTCCAGGTTGCGGTCGTAGCCACCGTTGTATTATTTCATTTTACTGTTTTTGCTCCTAGGACTGACCCAAGGTGGGGTACACAGACTGCCGGGTGGGTAGTTTGCCGTACCCGTAGGGGTCGAGGGTGGGGTAAACGGCTATTCATCACAACTGTGTAATCTGTCTTTTCTTGTAGGCTCAAAAGAAATACAGATTGCTTGCAAATCCAATATTGTTTATCTGTGTTCTGGAATGAATATCATTGCGTCAGACGAATGTAAAATATCTATATTTATGATAGCTATTTAGACGCCACTTATGTTTTACACCCGCGCTAGCCCAGCCCCCGCTCTGTCGTTAGTTAAGTAACCTAACGGGTGATGACGGGACCCCGTGGCGAATGCGGATGGCATAAGAGGACGTTGTATTTTCGTTGTTTTCTGCAATGATAGGTTAATGATGGGACGCATTATCTGTAATGCAAAGTAAAACAAACCAAAGTTTAAATCGTTGGAACAATTTAAAAGAAACCACTCGGTTATTTTTTTAAAACAGATATTTTTAAATGCGGAGATTTAACCACTCCTTTTAAAAGCTATCAGGTTCCTTCGGTTATATCAAGTTCACTACGTTCACGGTTTCGCCAAAACCAGTCGTAGCCCTCCGTCATTTCTTATGGATGGTCAGTAGTATTCAAGCTATGCTTGTTGGCATACGTCAAGGCATAGTGTTTGGTAGCTGCTGGGGTATTCATTTGTTGCATAGATAGATGTGTTGGTTTGGGACAGTCGCATTACCTTGTTGGCATACGTCAAGGGTATATACGGGTGGGTTCAAATTAACAAGATAATGATGGGCAGAACTTGACATGTGACTTATGATTTGTTGGCATACGTCAAGGTCATAAGAGCATGGGGCAAAAACTTATATCGGGAATTTCTAAAGAAACTGAAATTTGCAAAGAGATGCATACCATTTAGAGTTTGATGAATGTTGGTAGGATTCCTTCAACATTATCATACGATGATATTTGGATCCCGATCCTACTGTGAGTATATGCTACTTATCAGGATATTCGTCGCTTAACGATCAATGCTATAAACCTAGTAGGTGTCCAGAAAAGTGTCAGCGGGGTTATGCCCCCAGAGAAAAGAGGTTACTTAATTAAGGAACTTCGCGAAAGCGTTGGAAAACCTCCCTCGAAGTATCGACACCGGCCTGGCTGAACGGTTAAGCAAGTATTGTACGGTGAGAATAGTCTTGGCTAATTCTTCTTTTATGGTTTGAGGAAGGATTCGAGAAACAGTGGGAGCCATCCAGTTTAGATAAACTAAAAACCACTCTAAACTTGCAAGAGCATCATGCTAAAGAGTTTTCTTCTCTCTCTCCTAATTGCAGCGACCCTGAAAATGACTGGACTTAAGTTACTTTTAGAGAAAAATATACTGACGGGGCCAAACTATAAAGATTGGCTGCGGAATGTCAAGATGGCTTTGACCTATGACAAACTGGGGTACGTCCTCACCGCTACGGCACCTGCTGTCCCTGGTCCCAAATCCAGTAATGCGGATAAGGAAATCCGCAAAACCTGGGATTTAGATTGCGCGAGAGCCAAGTGCATCGTGCTTGCCTCGATGAACAATGAACATCAGAGGAGGCACGAGGATATGTCCCTTGATGGCATATTTCTCCATACAAAGGAACTTTATGGAGAGCAATCTCGTATAGCAAGATACGAGACCTCTAAGAAATTATTTCGAGCGAGGTTGGCTGTCGGATCATCGGTAGGTGAACATGTCCTACAGATGATTGGCTATATAGAAGAGCTCGCAGACCTTGGGACGACTTTGGATAATGAGCTCTATACAGACCTTGTTCTCCAGTCCCTTCCTCCCACCTACGCCCAGTTTATCCTCAACTTCAATCTTCAAGGAAAAGAAGTTGAACTTGCGGAACTCCTGAACATGTTAAGGAGTGCAGAGGGCACCTTGCAGAAGGCAAGGGAAACACCCGCTATGTTTGTTGGCGGTTCATCTTCTTCCGGATCCAAGGCTAGGGCCAAAGGAAGGAAGAAGAAGGCCGCATCCAGACCTAGAGGAGGTGTTAGTAAGGTGGGAGGGAAGGGAAAGAAAAAGAAAGCAGCACCGGTAGTTGGCCTGGATGAGTGCTTCCATTGTCACAGGAAAGGGCACTGGAAGAAGGATTGCAAGGCGTGGAACGCCAAGAACCAGGAACCGAAGCAGGCTGTGGCTTCGACTTCAGGTGTGTTTGTAATTGAGAATTGTCTGTCGATCAACTCTACTTCCTGGGTATTGGATACCGGGTCAGGATCTCATATTTGCAATTCATTGCAGGCACTGAGAAACCGTAGAGTGCTGAAGGAAGGTGATATGATCCTCAGGGTTGCTAACGGAGCTAGCGTGGGAGCTGCGTCCGTCGGGGATTATCACCTAGGATTGACGAGTGGACACATTTTGGTTTTACATAACTGTTATTTTGTACCCAGCTTAACGTGTAATATCATATCAGTTTCCTTGTTATCAAATAAAGGTTATGATTTCACGTTTGTAAGAGATGTTGTCAACATCCACCTTAATCATGGTTTGATTGGGTCCGGTACTCTAAATAACGGCATATATGTGTTAAACCAACTCCAAATTTTCAATGTCTAGAACACACTAAAAAGAAAGTCTCCAGATTTAAATAAAGCTTTTTATGGCATTGTAGACTGGGTCACATCAATGAGAGAAGGTTGACTAAGTTGCATAGAGAAGGATATTTGGACACGTTCGAATATCAAACTTATGACACTTGTCAATCTTGTCTCAAAGGAAAGATGACAAAGACTCCATTCACTGGACAAGGAGTAAGAGCGAGCGAGCTCTTAGGACTCATACATAGTGATGTATGCGGTCCAATGTCTACACATGCGAGAGGTGGTTATTCCTACTTCATTACTTTTACAGATGATTTCTCTAGGTATGGATATGTTTTCTTAATGAAGCATAAATCAGAGGCCTTTGAGAAATTCCTGGAATTCAAGAATGAAGCGGAAAACCAAACAGGCAAAAGTATTAAGACACTAAGATCTGATCGAGGTGGAGAATACTTAAGTGCCGAGTTCCTAGGTTACCTAAAAGAGAAAGGAATTCTCTCTCAGCTTACTCCTCCGTACACTCCACAGCACAACGGTGTATCGGAGAGACGGAATCGAACCCTATTAGATATGGTACGATCCATGATGAGTAATGCTGAGTTGCCGCGATCTTTCTGGGGGTATGCGCTAGAATCAGCGATACATCTTTTGAACAGAGTTCCAACCAAAACTGTGCCTACCACACCATATCAGATGTGGAGTGGGAAGAAACCCTATCTTCAGTACCTGAAGACGTAGGGATGTCCAGCTTTTGTAAAAAAGCAGCATCCGGACAAGCTCGAGGCACGCTCGGTAGAGTGTAAGTTTGTGGGATATCCAAAGAACTCGCATGGATATTGCTTCTATTACGCAGAGGAACAAAAGGTTTTTGTTTCTCGTCATGCCCGCTTCTTAGAAACTGAATTTTTGGAAAATCAGAAGAGTGGGAGCGAAATAGAACTGGAAGAAATTCCAGAACCACAAACTGCTACTGAAATTTTGGTAGAACCAGAGGTTCAAGAAGAATAGAACATTCCCGCACCCCTCCGCAGGGAGTAGTAGGCCGTCTCATCCGCCTGAGAGATACTATGGTTTTCTCATAGACGGGGATAGAGAGGATTGCATCATAGATGATGATGAACCTACTGACTTCCAGCAGGCCATCCAGAGCGGCGACTCGGTACGATGGCTAGATGCAATGCGGACCGAGATGGAGTCCATGTACACCAACAAAGTATGGACTTTGGACTTTGCTCCAGATGGGGTAAAACCCATAGGATGCAAATGGATCTTCAAGAAAAAGATTGGTGTAGATGGACAGGTGGAAACCTATAAGGCTAGACTTGTTGCAAAGGGTTTTCGTTAAAGACCTGGTTTGGACTATGACGAAACTTTTTCTCCAGTGGCTATGCTCAAATCCATTCGGGTCCTTCTTGCTATTGCTGCCTTCCATGATTATGAAATCTGGCAGATGGACGTAAAGACGGCTTTTCTAAATGGAAATTTAGAAGAGAGCGTCTATATGGATCAGCCAGAGGGTTTTAATCAGAGTGGGAGCAGCGGGAAAGTATGCAAGCTGCTTAAGTCCATTTACGGACTAAAGCAGGCATCGCGGAGTTGGAACATCTGTTTTGATGAGACAGTCAAAGAATATGACTTTATCAAAAATCCAGATGAACCGTGTGTATATAGTAAAGTTGTGGCCAGAAGTGTCGTATTCCTCGTCTTGTACGTGGATGACATTCTATTGATAGGAAATGACATTCCTATGCTACAATCTGTCAAAGGATTCTTGTCACACAGGTTCTCCATGAAAGACCTGGGTGATGCCTCTTACATTCTGGGGATCCGGATCTATCGTGATAGATCCAAGAGGATGTTGGGACTTTCGCAGTCCAGGTATATCGACACTGTACTGAAAAGATTCAGTATGGAAGATTCTAAGCGCGGTAATCTACCGGCTTGTCACGGAATCACCCTCTCCAAAGAGATGTCTCCCAAGACTGATTTGGAAAGGGAACGCATGTCTATTATACCCTACGCTTCTGCGGTAGGCTCTATAATGTATGCGATGTTGTGTACCAGACCAGATGTAGCTTACGCACTAAGCGTGGTAAGCCGGTATCAGTCAGACCCAGGGAAGAAACACTGGATAGCAGTAAAGAACATTCTCAAGTACCTGAGGAGGACTAAGGAGATGTTCTTGGTTTACGGCCGAAAAGACCTCAGGTTAGAGGCCTTTGCTGATTCCGGCTTCCAGAGTGATAAGGACGATTCCAAGTCCATGTCGGGTTATGTCTTTACCCTCAATGGAGGGGCGGTGTGCTGGAAGAGCTCCAAGCAGGACACCGTTGCTGACTCGACGATGGAAGCGGAGTATATAGCTGCTTGCGATGCCGCAAAAGAAGCAGTCTGGATGAAGAAGTTCCTAACAGAACTTCAGGTGGTTCCTACCATAGTTGATCCAATACCTCTGTATTGCGACAACAACGGAGCTATAGCTTTAGCGAAGGAACCAAGGTCCCATCAGAAGTCCAGACACATCTTGAGGCGGTATCATCTGATCAGGGAGATCATTGATCGTCAGGAGATCGAGGTTCGGAGAGTTGCTTCAGAAGAGAACATTGCTGATCCATTCACGAAGGCCCTTCCTCAGATTCAGTTCGAGAGGCTGCTCGAGATCATTGGTCTGCGATATGCCAGTACATGGCCCTAGTGCAAGTGGGAGATTGTTAGTGTTTATGCCCTAGAAGGCCATTACTGTATCATACTAGCTTGTATATTACTTAATGGAAGCTTGGGATATTCACATGTATATAACAGTCTTGCTAAACATGGTAGTATGCTACTTGGTTTTTCTATCTTAATATGTGAGTGTACGTATTGATAGAGCTCTCAGGATCTTGCTTGTCTACCAGCGTTGTGATGGCAGTCACACTAGTGGGGGCTGGGTAGTCTACAAGCACATCCTTATTCAGGTCCCCGGTCGTTGGATTATCGAGACAGAGCATCGATACTCCGGAGTAGACTGGTGTGTACGCTTCTCATCCCAGTTGGGGAGATGGTCTGTCCCACAGCCGTCAGTACGTCGTACTGGAGATAGTATACAGGTGCTCGTTAGGTTACGGGTACACCAGACAGGACTCACAGGGAACTGTTGGTTGGTTTGATACCAGTCGTCAGTAAACAGTTCCCAGGTGACATGAGTACAGCGTAGTCCGCAGACTTGACACTGCTACTTCGCCTCGAGTGTGTCCCACTGTTCTTAGATTGCTACCCTACCACGGCTCAAAGGAGTCGTGCAAACAGGTGGCAGTTGGGTGCAGTCCCGAGCACTTGGAGGCAGTGGCGGTTAGACAGGATTCGTCCCTCCCGGTATTGGGAGTAGATAACGTGCTGTGTCAGAGAGCCATTACGCAAAGTCCCTGGCTAGGGCAAGCGAGATTTGCTGGTAGGTTCAAGTAGTTTCTCAGGGTGTAATGGGCTTCACTCCGACACGACTTATACCGCTATTAGGGGACTGACGCTTGCCGCCCCCCTAGGCCCGATATGCGATTGTCTTGGACGAACGGACCGGACTGTATGGAGATTGTCACATCAGACTCAGTAGGAGTTCGGATGGGTTTACTCATCGGCCTTCTTATCGACAACTACCTGGGGACAGTTACGTACAGCTAGTGCCGCTTGCGGTCTGTAGTTAAACCCACTGCCAGCGTAGTAGTCGAGTCTCTAGAGTCCCACACAGAGAGTTTCCTACTCCAGGCGAAACGATATAGAGGTTGCATGGTTTTGCGACAAAGGGTTCGGACGCATACGTGCGTTTACGCGCGTACGACTTTCGGACAGTTTTTACCAGTCGGCTTTGGTTTAAGCCAGTTACTGGTATCCGGTTATTGGATTTTTACAGTCTAAAGTTTTTCCGTATTTTTTGCGGATCGGAGGGGCGTTCTCGTAATTGTACGAGAAGCTTCTAGAAGATGGGACTAAGGAGGTTTCTTTTGGAAAGAAAGTGAGTCATGGTGGTGATTCATTCATTTCATTAATGCACATTTATTGCTTAATGACTCATGCTAATGAATCACCACTAGATATTTTATGAAGCATGCTTATTCATTTCCTTTATTCATTATTCTTAAAAAGAAATGCTTCATAATATATTATAATACACTCTCTCTCTTCTCATTATCTTATCTCACATTCTCTCTCCTCAAGCTCTCATCTTCAAACCCTAATCCTTAATCCTCATGTGTTGAGATCAAAGGATTAGTTAGACTAAACAATCCATAACCTACACTCTACATCATCCTTTCATCTTTGATTGGCAATCAAAGTTGATTAGTTACCTCAAGTTAGAGGTTTAGCTTGGAGTTTCGCTCTCGGGTGGATCGTCTACTACCTAGAGAAGGTCGAGGAGAACAAAGGAGGACACAAAGACGAAGGACTAGTTTCGATCGGTATAATCCCTTAACACTATAGTTTAGTATAGCTTTGTGTTTGGTTATTATTTGTTTAGCTTCGATTCAAGCGGTTAGTCGATGTTCGTTGTTTAAACTTGATCGTTTTAGAAAATTCCGCCTCTCCATAAGTACTGGGGTGTACTACATCGACTTACAGCAACCTCTACTAATTTTGCCTAAAGGAGAATAACCCTCTGTGTGGGACTCTAAAGACTCGACACTACGCTGGCAGTGGGATTAACCACAGACCGCAAACGGCACTAGCTGTACGTAACGGTCTCCAGGTAGATGCTGATAAGAAGACTGACGAGGTGAACTCATCTGAACTCCTACTGAGCCTGAATGTGACGGTCTCCGTACAGTCCGGTCTGTTCGACTGATACATCGCATGGCGGGCCTAGGGGGGTGGTAAACGTCAGTCCCCTAATAGCGGTACAAGTCGTGTCAGAGTGTAGCCCAGAACACCCTGAGATAACACTGGAAACCTACCAGTATATCTCGCTTGCCCTGGCCAGGGACTACTTGTGTAATGGCTCTCCTGGACACAGCGCGATATCAACCCCCAATACCGGGAGAGACGAATCCTGTCTAACCGTCATTGCCTCCAAGTGCTTCGGAACTGCACCCAAAAACTGCCTGTTTGCACGAATCCTTTGAGCCGTGGTAGGGTAGTAATCAAAGTGCAGTGGGAACACACTCGAGGCGAAGTGACAATGTCAAGTCAGCGGACTAAGCTGTACTCATGTCTCCTGGGAACTGATAACCGACGATAGGTATAATACCAACCAACAGTTCCAGACGAGTCCTGTCCAGTGTACTCGTAACCCAACGAGCACCCGCATACTATCTCAAGTACGACGTACAGACGGCTGTGGGACAGACCGTCTCCCGTGCTGGGATGAGAAGCGCGTACGCTAGTCTACTCTGGAGTGTCAATGCCCTGTCTCGATATTCCCACGACTAGGGACATGTATAAATAAGGATGTGCTTATGGATTACCCAGCCCCCACGAGTGTGACTGCCATCACAACGCAGGTAATCAAGCCAAGATCCTAAGGGCTCCACTAATGCGTATAGGTGATACAATAAAGAAACACATGTACACATTAAAGCAGAGACAAACTAAGTAGCATACTACCATTTCGAGAAAGATTGTCTATACAACTGTGAATATCCCAAGCTTCCATCAAGTAATATACATATTAGTATGATACAGTAATGGACTAGGGCATATACACTAATAATCTCCCACTTGCACTAAGGCCATGTACTGGCGTATCGAAGACCTATCATCTTGATCAGCCGCTCGAACTGAGCCTGGGGTAAGGCCTTCGTGAATGGATCTGCAGTTTTATCTTCTGAAGAAACCCTCCGTACCTCGATCTCCTGGCGATCCACAATCTCCCTGATCAGGTGATACCGCCTCAAGATGTGTCCGGATTTCTGATGGGACCTGGGTTCCTTCACTAAAGCTATAGCCCTGTTGTTGTCGCAATACAGAGGTATTGGATCAACAATGGACGGAACCACCTGAAGTTCTTTCAAGAACTTCCTCATCCAGACAGCTTCTTTTGCGGCATCAGATGCAGCGATATATTCCACTTCCATAGTCGAGTCAGCAACGGTTTCCTGTTTGGAACTCTTCCAACACACCGCCCCTCCATTGAGGGTAAAGACAAAAACCTACATGGACTTGGAATCATCCTTGTCACTCTGGAAACTGGAGTCAGCAAAGGCCTCAATCTGGAGGTCTTTTCCGCCATACACCAAGAACATCTCCTTAGTCCTTCTCAGGTACTTGAGAATGTTCTTTACCGCTATCCAGTGTTTCTCCCCAGGGTTTGACTGATACCTGCTTACCACACCCAGTGCATAAGCCAGATCTGGTCTGGTACACAACATCGCATACAGTATAGAGCCTACCGCAGAAGCGTAAGGTATATTGGACATGCAATCCCTTTCCAAATCAGTCTTGGGAGACATCTCTTTGGAGAGGGTGATCCCGTGACAAGCCGGTAGATTACCGCGCTTGGAATCTTCCATACTGAATCTTTTCAGTATGGTGTCGAAGTACCCGGACTGTGAGAGTCCTAATATCCTCTTGGATCTGTCACGGTAGATCCGGATCCCCAGAATGTATGAGGCATCACCCAGGTCTTTCATGGAGAACCTGTGTGACAAGAACCCTTTGGCAGATTGTAGCATAGGAATGTCATTTCCTATTAAGAGAATGTCATCCACGTATAAAACGAGGAATACCACAGTTCTCGCTACAAATCTACTATAGATGCATGGTTCATCTGGATTTTTGATAAAGCCAAATTCCTTGACCGTCTCATCAAAACAGATGTTTCAACTCCGCGATGCCTGCTTTAGTCCATAAATGGACTTGAGCAACTTGCACACCTTTCCGCTGCTCCCACTCTGAATGAAACCCTCTGGCTGGTCCATATAGACACACTCCTCTAAATTTCCATTTAGAAAAGCGGTCTTTACGTCCATCTGCCAAATCTCATAATCGTGTAAGGCAGCAATGGCAAGAAGGATCCGAATGGATTTCAGCATAGCCACTGAAGAAAAGGTTTCGTCATAGTCCAAACCAGGTCTCGGACGAAAACCCTTTGCAACAAGTCTAGCTTTATAGGTCTCAACCTGTCCATCTACACCAATCTTCCTTTTGAAGATCCACTTGCATCCTACTGGTTTTACCCCATCTGGAGCAATGTCCAACGTTCATACTTTGTTGTTGTACATGGACTACATTTCGGTCCGCATTGCATCCAGCCATTTTACCGAGTCAACGCTCTGAATGGCTTGCTGGAAGCTAGTCGGCTCATCACTATCAATGATGCAATCTTCTTTATCCCCATCTATGAGAAAACCGTAGTATCTCTCGGGCGGATGAGACTGCCTACTACTCCTGCGGAGCGGCATAGGAATGTCCTGATCTTTCGAACCCTCTGGTTCTACTAAGCTTTCAGTAATAGCTTGTGGTTCTGGAATTTCTTCCAGTTCTATTGCGCTCCCACTTATTTCCTTTTCTAAGAACTGATGTTCCAGAAAGTGGGCATTACTTGAAACAAAGACCTTTTGTTCCTCTGCGTAATAGAAAAGATACCCCCTGGAGTTCTTTGGGTATCCCACAAACTTGCATAGTACTGAGCGTGCCTCGAGTTTGTCCACATGCTGCTTTTTGACAAAAGCTGGACATCCCCAAATCTTCAGGTATTGAAGATAGGGTTTCTTCCCACTCCATAATTCATATGGTGTGGTAGGCACAGTCTTAGTGGGAACTCGGTTCAAAAGGTATGCGGCTGATTCTAGCGCATATCCCCAGAATGATCGCGGTAACTCAGCGTTACTCATCATGGACCGTACCATATCCAATAGGGTTCGGTTCCGTCTCTCCGATACACCGTTATGTTGCGGAGTGTATGGAGGAGTAAGCTGAGAGAGAATTTCATTCTCTTTTATGTAATCCAGGAACTCGGCACTCAGGTATTCACCACCTCGATCATATCTTAGTGTCTTGATACTTTTGCCTGTTTGTTTTTCTACTTCATTCTTGTATTCCTGGAACTTTTCAAAGGCTTCAGATTTATGCTTCATTAAGAAAACATGTCCGAACCTTGAAAAATCATCCGTAAAAGTAATGAAGTAAGAATAACCGCTTCGCGCATGTGTAGACATTGGACCGCACACGTCGCTATGTACGAGCCCCAAGAGCTCGCTCGCTCTTACTCCGTGTCCAGTGAACGGAGTTTTTGTCATCTTCCCTTTGAGACAGGATTGACAAGTTTCATACGGTTGATATTCGAACGGATCCAAATATCCTTCTGTATGTAACTTCGTCAACCTTCTCTCATTGATGTGACCGAGTCTACAATGCCATAAGAAAGCCTGATTGATTTCAGGAGACTTTCTTTTGTGTGTATTCTGGACATTGAAAATCTGTGGTTGGTTTAATACGTATATACCATTGTTTAATGTACCTGACCTAATCAAAACTTGATTAAGATGAATGTTCACAACATTACTTACAAATGCAAATTCATAACCTTCTTTAGATAATAAAGATACAGAAATGATATTACAAGTTGCATTTGGTACAAAATAACAACCACGGAAAACCAAAAAGTGTCCATCTGACAATCCCAGGTGATAGTCCCCCACGGCCTCAGCATCCATGCTAGCTCCGTTTGCAACTCTGAGGGTCATATCACCTGCCTTCAAAACCCTACGCCATCTCAATGCCTGCAAAGAATTACAGATTTGAGATCCTGATCCGGTATCCAATACCCAGGAAATAGAGTTTATTGATAGACAGTTTTCAATAACATACACACCTGAAGCTGAAGCCGCAACTCGCTTCAGATCCTGGGTTCTGGCCTTCCAAGCCTTGCAATCCTGTTTCCAGTGTCCACTCTTGTGACAGTAAAAGCATTCTTCCTTTCCCACAAGCTTTCCCGCTACCTTTGTTGCTTTTCCCTTTCCCTTCGTATCCACTTTACTAACACCGCCCCTTGGTTTGGCGGGGGCTTTCTTCTTCTTTCCCTTGGCTTTCGCCCTGGACCTAGAAGAGGAAGATCCTCCTACAAACAAAGTGGATGTCTCCCTACCTTTCTGTAGGGCGCCCTCAGCACTCCTCAACATGTTCAGAAGTTCGGAAAGTTCAACCTCATTTCCTTGCATGTTGAAGTTTAGGACAAACTGGGCGTAAGTGGAAGGAAGGGACTGGAGAATCAAGTCAATGTAGAGTTCATTCTCCAACGTGGTCCCAAGATCCGTGAGCTCCTCTATGTAGCCAATCATCTTAAGCACGTGTTCCGCTACCGATGATCCGACGGCCAATCTTGTCGAAAACAGCTTCTTCGACACTTCGTATCTGGCGATACGAGACTGCTCTCCATACAGTTCTTTTGTATGAAGAAATATGGATTCTAGGTCCATATTCTCGTGCCTCCTTTGATGTTCATTGTCCATAGAGGCAAGCACGAGGCACTTGGCCTTCGCGGAATCGATCTCCCATTTCTTACGGATTTCTATATCCGCGATGCTGGAGGTGGGACCTGGGACATGGGAGCTTTAGTGGTAAAGAGATACCCCAACTTGTCGTAAGTGATTGCCATTTTGACATTCCTGAGCCAATCTTTGTAGTTTGGCCATGTCAGTATGTTTTTATCTAGTAATAACTTAAGTCCGGTCATGTTGATTGGTCGCTGCAATTAGGAGAGAGAAAAGAAACACTTTAGCATGATGCTCTTGCAAGTTTAGAGTAGTTTTTAGTTTGTCTAAACAGGATGGCTCCCATTATCTCTCGAATCCCTCCTCAAACCAGAAAGGAAGAATTAGTCGGGATCAATCTCACCGTACAATACTTGCTTAACCATTCAGCCAGGCCAGTGTCGGTACTTCGAGGGAGGTTTTCCAACGCTTTCGCGAAGTTCCTTAATTAAGTAACCTCTTTTCCCTGTGGGCGTAGCCCCGCTAACACCTTTCTAGACACCTATTAGGTTTATAGCATTGATCGTTAAGTGAGAAATTTCCCGAGGAGTAGCATATACTCACAGTAGGATCGGGATCCAAATATCATCGCGTGATAAAACTGAAGGAATCCTACCAGAATCATCACACTCCAAATGGTATGCAGTGCTAGCAAGTTTCAGTTCTTTTGAAACCCCCGATTTGGATTTTTGCCCCATGCTCTTATGACCTAGGCGTGAGGTCAAAATGTCATAAGTCACATGTCAAGTTCTACCCATCATTATCCAGGTTAATTTGAACGCACCCGTACCTACCCTTGACGTAGGCCAAAATGGCAGTACAACTGTCTCAAACCAACGCATTCTATCTATGCAACAGATAAATATCCAGCAGCTACCAATCACTATGCCTTGGCGTGAGGTCAAAATACATAGCTTGAATACTACCGAATATTTAACTGAAATGATGGAGGGCTACGAATGGTTTTGGCGAAACCGTGAACGTAGTGAACTTGATATAATCGATGGAACGAGATAGCTTTTAAAAGGAGTGGTTCAAGCTCCGCATTTAAAAGTTTGGTTTTGAAAAGAACCGAGTGGTTTTCAAAGTGTTCCAACGACTTTTACTTGGTTTATTTTCTTGCATTAATTTTAATGCGTCCCATCATTTAATCCTACCATTGCAGAAAACAACCAAAATATGGTGTACGCTTATGCCATCCGCATTCGCCACGGGGCCCCGTCATCACCCGTTAGGTTACTCAACTAACGACAGAGCGGGGGCTGGACTAGCGCGGATGCAAAACATAAGCAACACCTAAATAGATAGCATATATATATATATAGCAATGATAGTCAATCCAGATCACAGATGAACACTTTGGATATACTAGGAATCCGCGATTCGTTCGAGCCTGCAACGAAAAGCGGATTACACGGTCGCGCTGAATAGCCAATACCCCACCCTAGACCCCTACGGGTGCGGCAAACTACCCGCCAAGTACCCGAAGCGAAGCAACCTCCCTCAACACCGTGAGTAGGCCACTCGGCACTTCGAGATACCTGGTAGTTTGTGCACCCCTCCTTGGGTCTATCCTAGGAGCAAAAACTGTAAAAAGAAATTATACAATGACGGCTACAACCCCGACCCGGTTGTGCGGCCATACAAATAATAGTATATCAATTTACATATTACAAGAATGAAAGAAAAAAGAAACTCTCATCTCACATCCACCCGGCTATTCATCCGCGACAATCCAACGAGTTCATATACACAAACCACAACATTACAGATCACATATATCTATAACCCCCACTAATCGACGTATAGCGATTAGCAGACGTTCAATACATATAATACATTACAGATATAACTCATTAGTCAAAGTATAGGGAAGATCGATCAAAATACGGATTTGTAACTAACCGGAAAACAAATTTGCTCTCTGGAAAATCTGGGCAGAAAGAAACCATCCTAAAAATCCCAAAACCATAAAATAAGAACACTGCAAGAGAAACGAGCCGCGGCCGAGTCAACTCGGCCATGGATCCGCGGCAAAAGCAAGCTTCTATCGCGGAACCGCGGTGAGTTGGTCGGCTCGCTGGTTCGTTTTTCTTGGGTGTAATGTAAAAACCCTGAGCCGATTTTTAAGGTGTGATTTATTACTTTTAAAGTAGATTTAAAAATCGGCAGAAACTTGGGGTTTTTTAAAAAATGTTTTGTGATTTTTACCGATCGAAGTTCTATATACTTTACTAACTAGCTAGTTTGTGTTTAGTTAGTCTCTGATACCACTGTAAGTCCACGTTGCCCACCCCGGTGCTTGCGGGGAGGTGGAAACGTTATAAAAATCGGATTTTTAGCACATTAGGCAACATGGACTATCAGAAAGAGGATCTTTGCTAAACATAAACTAACTACAAAGCTAAGAAGAGTTAGCTACTCGGAAAAGAGGTTATACCTAGGGCTTTAAGTCCTTCTCTCCTTGCTCCTTGGAGTGAAAGAAAGTGATCTCCTTGTCTTCTTCTCTTGTCGAAGAAAGATCCACCCGAGGGCCTCAACCTTTGGCTTCAACTTCAAACTAAAAGTTAACTAAGATGCTTGGAGTGCTAATCCTAGAACCTTAGAAAGAGTAGAGAGTATCTTAGAAGGATTTATCTCAAGTACAAGGGATTCTCAACTCATGAGAGGGGAGAGCTAGAGAGAGAGGAAGAGGAGGAGAGAGAATCTAAATGATAGAATGAGAAGAAATAAACCATTCTTCTCACATATATGTGTGAATTGTGAAAATAGATAATTAGTCAAGTTAATTGTCATGGTTAATCAAGAAATGACCCTTATCATTTCACATTAAATGCCTTTGCAAGGATCAAAGAGCATCTTTCATATGGAATGATGATGGTCAACTTGTCAACTTAGGTCAACAAGTCAAGTATAGTCAAATGGTAAACAACCCTAACCATGCACAATTATAATTAACTAATAATTAATAAATCATAATTCATACAAAACATTAGGGTTAAGAAAATGACAATGGTCATCAACCCTAATCAAAGTCCTCTCCCTCTGTCTCAGTCAACTGTGCATACATACCCGTATTCGTGTTCCGAGGAACACGAATACAATGAGATAAAACCAATCCCAAATCATATACTAGGATCCGGCTTAAACCAAAGCCCGCTAGTATAAGCTGTCCGGACAGTAAACGTGCACAAGTGCGCGGATGTGAACGAACCCTGTCGCAAAACCATATGACCTCTACTCATTTTGCCTAAAGGTGAATAACCCTCTGTGTGGGACTCTAAAAAGTCGACACTACGCTGGCAGTGGGTTTAACCACAGACCGCAAGTGGCACTAGCTGTACGTAACGGTCCCCAGGTAGATGCCGATAAGAAGACTGACGAGGTGAACCCATCTGAACTCCTACTGAGCCTGAATGTGACAGTCTCCGTACAGTCTGGTCTGTTCGTCTGATACATCGCATGGCGGGCCTAGGGGGGTGGTAAACGTCAGTCCCCTAATAGCGGTACAAGTCGTGTCGGAGTGTAGCCTAGAACACCCTGAGATAACACTGGAAACCTACCAGTATACCTCGCTTGCCCTGGCCAGGGACTACTTGTGTAATGGCTCTCCTGGACACAGCACGATGTCAACCCCCAATACCTGGAGAGACGAATCCTGTCTAACCGTCACTGCCTCCAAGTGCTTCGGGACTGCACCCAAAAACTACCTGTTTGCACGACTCCTTTGAGCCGTGGTAGGGTAGTAATCAAAGTGCAGTGGGAACACACTCGAGGCGAAGTGACAGTGTCAAGTCAGCTGACTAAGCTGTACTCATGTCACCTAGGAACTGATAACCGACGATAGGTATAATACCAACCAACAGTTCCCGACGAGTCCTGTCCAGTGTACTCGTAACCCAACGAGCACCCGCATACTATCTCAAGTACGACGTACAGACGGCTGTGGGACAGACCTTCTCCCGTGCTGGAATGAGAAGCGCATACGCTAGTCTACTCCGGAGTATCGATGCCCTGTCTCGATAATCCCACGACCAGGGACGTGTATAAATAAGGATGTGCTTATGGATTACCCAGCCCCCACGAGTGTGACTGCCATCACAACGATGGTAATCAAGCCAAGATCCTAAGGGCTCCACTAATGCGTATAGGTGATACAATAAAGAAACACATGTACACATTAAAGCAGAGACAAACCAAGTAGCATACTACAATTTCGAGAAAGATTGTCTATACAACTGTGAATATCCCAAGCTTCCATCAAGTAATATACATACTAGTATGATACAGTAATGGCCTCTAGGGCATATACACTAACAGATAGTCGCATATTTATATTGTCATACTCATGCTACCAGCTTACATGTTATTGATCATTGCTGTTAGTGCATACTTGCGATTTCGGTATGATGTTATTTACTATTCATGAGTTGGCAACTCACCCCCGTTGTGCCACAGTGTTTTGCAGGACTTACCCTCTGAGTAGTCGTGGCAGGGCGTCTTATCATCTCTACTTTTGCGGATATCGCTACGTTAGGCAGTGAGGCCTTTGCTTTTAGGTGGGTTTTCGGTTATCTGTTTGTATATTGTATATCTTTTTGTTGGATCTAGTATTCTCCATCTACCACTGTTTGTGTATGACTTAGAGACGACTTGTGAGGATTCAGTGTTGTATTATTTTGGTGACTTTGGGTGCCGTGCTCGTGGGAGCCGGTTATGTTGGAAAGTTTACTTCTTCTTGCAGTTTTTCCTTTGTTATTTCTTCGCTTCGGCGTCGTATACTTGTTGTGGTGATTGTCTCTACCGTTGGGCGTGATTTTGCTCCCATTTGGGATGCTTTTTATTTTATCTATGTTGTACCCGTTTTCGGGGCTGGTTTTTACAAAGGAGGTGCTGCCGAAATTTTCAAGAAAGAAAACTAGAGTTAGAGATTTTACTTGTGATTTTCCGAATGTTAAATCTATGTTTTTCTCTGTTGATCCAGATTTTGGGTGGTTTAGATTTTTAGGTTTCGGCTTACTTGAGTTGCGTACGCCTGTAGACGTTACGTAGTTTAAGTGCCGGTTACGGGCCAAATTTTCGGGTCGTGACAAAGTTGGTATCAGAGCTCTTGGTTTTACCTTTCGGATTGTAGGATGACCTTGGTATGATGGAGTAGGTAGATTAAGCAGAGTGACGTAGCGTGTGTATGTTCCGTGGCATACTTACGACACGGTACTCCGCCTAAGTGACCTTAGGACTTATTGATTGATATTCCTCCGTGATGATATACATCATTGTGTTTCGATTCCTGTTTCCTTATCGAATCTTGTTTCAATTTCCAGCCTATATGCCGCCGAAGACCACGAAGGCACAGAGAGCGGCCGCGAGGGCCGAGGTCAGAGTTGATTTGCCTGAGGCGAGGACTGACCAGGGTGGTACGCCTGTTGTACCGGAGCATATTGCTATGTTTGGGGCTGGTATGCAGGACCTGCGCCAGATGATGGGGACCTTAGTGGAGTCCATTCGAGCGCAGGGGCAGGCAGTTGTTCCACCCGTTGTAGGGACCACGATGGTACCTACAGTTCCGGCAGTTGCAGTTACAGCTCCGGAGGTTATTACCGTGTCACTGACAGAGTTTATGAGGCTGAGGCCTCCGGTGTTCACTGGCACAGATACTACTGAGGATCCGCAGTCGTTTATCGACCGGATGGCCAGGATTTGTCGTTCGCTTCGATGCTCCGATGAGAGATGGGTGGAGTTTGAGAGCTTTCGTCTTGAGGGTATGGCCCAGAAGTGGTGTGAGTCGTTAGAGAGGGGTAGACCCGCGGGTCTTGCTCCTATGACCTGGGCCGAGTTTGTGACGGTGTTTCTCTCCCATTTACTTCCACCGAGCGTCAGGGATGCGTGAGCGCGTAGATTTGAGTCGTTACGTCAGACTCCGGGCATGACGGTGTCTGAGTATGATGTACTGTTTACCGAGCTGTCTGTGTATGCTCCGTACCTGGTGGCGACTGAGGAGATGAGGGTGAAGAGGTTTGTTCGAGGCCTGCTTACTAGTTGTTCCTAGCCATCAGCATTCAGCATTGTGAGATGTATGCGGCAGCGGTGGATGCAGCCCTTTTGGTTGAGGAGCGTCTTTCTAAGTCGTCAGTTGCTCCGGAACCAAAGAAGGTTCGTACTGGTGATCTTTCAGTGAGGCGGGCGTTTAGTCATCGTGACAGTTCCTGTTCAGATAGTGGAGGTTCGGGACGAGGTCGTCTTTTTAGCTCTTACCTTCAGGAGGGTCAGCAGTTTGTATCTGGGTGTTACCGGTGCGGGAGTTTGGGTCATCGGGTTCGTGATTGTGCTGAGCCACGTATGAGCGAGGCAGCTATACCGCAGGTTACCTTACCACCTTCTCCAACTCAGAAGGCGTTGCCCCTTATACCGGTTGTTGCACCGCGTCAGACTCCTGTTCAGAGAGGTCATGGTCGCGGGGGGTTTGTACCGAGATGGCGGGGTGGTAGAGGCGGAGGTCAGCCAGTTGCCGGTAGAGGGCAGGCTCGGGTGTTTTCTTTGACTCACCAGGACGCTCAGGTGTCCAATGTTGTAGTTTCAGGTACCCTTTCTGTATGTTCTTATGATGCACATATTCTTTTTCATCCGGGATCTATGAATTCGTATGTTACTACGCACTTCATGCCGAGGTTAGGCCGAGAGTCATGTTGGCTTGGTCAGCCGCTGGTCGTGGCTACTCCTGTAGGAGAGTCGTTTGTTTCACGACACGTGTTCCGGTCGTGTGCTGTCCGTATAGGGGACAGAGATTTGCCCATCGACTTGATCCTTCTTGAGATGTTGGACTTCGACGTTCTGCTGGGCATGGACTGGTTAGCTACTTGCTACACGTTCGTGGACTGCCGAGAGAAGACAGTTAGGTTTTGTTTTCCTGGCGAGTCAGTGTTTGTTGTGTAGGGGGACCTTGGTGCCTCCCCTCACATTTTGATTTCTGTCCTGTGCGCTAGTCGGCTTTTGAGGAGGGGATGTCGGGGATTCTTGGCTTTCATTCATGATACTGAAGCCACAGTGGAGTCATTGGATCAGGTTTCTACCGTGTGAGAGTTTCCCGATGTCTTTCCCGATGAGTTACCTGGGTTGCCGCCAGAGCGCGATATAGAGTTCTGCATTGATCTGATTCCTGGCACGGAGCCTATTTCTATACCGCCTTATCGGATGGCTCTGGAAGAGCTTAGAGAGCTTAAAGATCAATTGCAAGAGTTTCTTGATTTAGGACTTGTGCATCCGAGTGTTTCGCCGTGGGGAGCTCCTGTTCTGTTCGTCAAGAAGTAGGACAACAGTTTGAGGCTATGTGTGGACTATCATCAGTTGAACCAAGTTACGGTGCGGAATAGGTATCCTTTATCTCGCATTGACGATTTATTTGATCAGCTCCAAGGTGCGAAACATTTTTCAAAGATTGATTTACTTTCGGGGTATCATCAGTTGTGGGTTCGGAATGATGACATTCCGAAGGCTGCTTTTCGTACGCGCTATGGGCATTATGAGTTTTTGGTGATGTCGTTCGGACTCACCAATGCGCTAGCAGCGTTCATGGATCTGATGAACCGGATTTTCAGGCCGTTCCTCAACCAGTTTATTATAGTGTTTATTGATGACATACTGGTCAACTATAGGAGTCGTGAGGAGCATGAGCAGCACTTGAGAATTACTTTGCAGATATTGAGAGAGCACTAGTTGTATGCTAAATTCTCAAAGTGCGCATTTTGGCTTGATAGTGTGGACTTCCTGGGTCATGTGGTGACTGGTGATGGTATTCTTATAGACCGGAGGAAGATAGAGGTTGTACAGATTTGACCCTGACCTGTATCGGTGACTGAGGTCCGCAGCTTTTTGGGCTTAGCTGGTTATTATCGCCGTTTTGTGCAGGATTTCTTGAGTATCGCTGAACCGCTGACTGGAATGACCCGGAAGGGACTTCCTTTTCTCTGGACTTATGCGTGCGAGCAGAGTTTTTAGCAGTTGAAGACTCGGTTGGCGGCTATGTTGTTTATTATGACGCTTCTCGAGTGGGGCTCGGCTGTGTGTTGATGCAGCATGATAGAGTGATTGCTTACGCTTCTAGGCAGCTGAAGAAGCACGAGCAGAATTACCCCACTCACGATCTTAAGATGGCCGTAGTGGTCTTTGTGTTGAAGATTTGGAGACACTACTTGTACGGGGAGTCGTGTCAGATCTTCATGGATCACAAGAGCTTGAAGTATATATTCCAACAGCGCGATCTGAACCTAAGACATCGCCGATGGATGGAGCTAGTGAAGGATTATGATTGTGAGATCCTTTATCACCCGGGCAAGGCGAATGTGGTAGCTGATGCTTTGAGTCGTAGGCCCGGGGGTAGCTTGTCCCAGTTGAGCGCAGTTCAGCAGCAGTCGTCCACAGATTGGCAGCTCTTGTGTGATGGTAGAGTACAGTTCGAGTTCACTTCCACTGGGGACAGTTTTCTCATGTCCGCGCCCGTCCACTACTATTTGATCATATTCGTGAGGCACAACCCAGTGATGCCCGTTTGTCCGAGATTCTTGAGCTTGTTCGACAGGGTACAGTTTCAGAGTTCATGATTGATGACCAGGGTATGCTACGATGCGGGGCTCGCTTGTGTGTACCAGATGCTGATGGGTTGAGACGCGAGATCCTAGAGCAGGCACATCAGTCGGCCTTTAGCGTTCATCCAGGTTCCACCAAGATATACCGTGACTTGAGAGACTTTTACTGGTGGGAAGGGATGAAACGCGATATTTCGGACTTCGTTTCGAGGTGCCTGATTTGTCAGCAAGTCAAGGCTGAGCATCAGAGACCGGCTGGAGAGTTGCAGCCTTTACCCGTTTCGGAGTGGAAATGGGAGCAGATTTCCATGGACTTCATTATGGGGATACCCAGGACCAGTAGAGGGTATGACTTCATTTGGGTGATTGTTGACCGGTTGGCGAAAGCGACTCACTTCCTTCCAGTGAAGGCCACTTTCGGGTATGCTCAGTATGCACAGTTGTATATAGATGAGATTGTGCGTTGTACAGTGTTCCCATATGCATAGTATCCGACAGAGGCACCCAGTTTACTAGCCGTCTTTGGCAGAACCTTCAGGAAGCTTACGGTACCCGGTTGAGCTTTAGCACCGCTTTTCATCCGCAAACCGATGGTCAGTCGGAGCGGACTATTCAGACTTTGGAGGATATGCTCCTTGCATGTGTGCTTGATTTTGGTGGCAGTTGGGATCGTCACTTGCCGATGATTGAGTTCTCCTACAACAACAGCTTTCAGGAGACTATTCAGATGACACCTTTTAAGGCTCTATATGGTAGGAAGTGACGATCGCCAGTCTGTTGGACCGAGCTTAGTAAGAGTCTGGTTTTGGGACCCCAGCTAGTTCAGGAGACTACGGAAAAGATCCAGCTGATTCAGGAGAGGATGAGAGCAGCCCAGTGCAGGAAGAAGTCTTATGCCGACCGTCGCCGTCGCAGACTTGAGTTCGCAGTGGGGGATCATGTATTCCTGAGGATTTCTCCGATGAAGGGCGTTATACGATTTGGGAAGAGGGGGAAGCTCAGTCCCAGATTTGTAGGTCCTTTCAAGATCCTTAAGTGAGTGGGTTATGTTGCTTATCGTTTAGCGCTCCCGCCTAGTTTTCCGGATGTTCACCCTGTTTTCCATATGTCGATGCTTCGTAGATACCTTCATGATCCTTCTCACATGATTCAGCACGAGACCGTTCAGCTTGAACGTGATCTTTCGTTCACCGAGCAGACGACAGTTATTTTGGATCGGCAGGTGAAGAAACTTCGGTCAAGGGTCTTGCCGTCTGTGAAGGTTCTTCGGCGTAGCCCTACTAGTGAGGACATCACTTGGGAGGCCGAGAGTGAGATGCGGAAGAAATTCCCTCATTTCTTTGAAGGTACGCTTAGTATTTAATTTCAATTCGGGGACCAAATTTCTATAAGGGGGAGGGGAGATTTTAACGTTTTAGAAATCGTAATGCGATTTTTTCCGTTTTAGGGTTAAATTGTCGGTATTTTCCGTTTTAACCCGACTGTGTTCAAATGACCATATAGACTTGCCAACACCTAGTTTAGCTAAAATAAAGCTAGTGCGCAAGCTTTGAGGGAATATGGGACGTTTTGGTTCAATTAGAATTTTTCCCAATTTTAATATTATTTTAATGCGGTATTTACATTTTGGGAAATTTCTTTTAAGTGAACTTTTCTTCAATTAAGTTTGAGTTAAACCAAAACCTTCTCACATTATCTAGATATTTATTTGGAATTAGAATTTAGATTAAAAGAAAAGAAATGAGGTGCATGCATGTGTGCATGTGTTGTGTGAATGCATTTATTACATTTAATGCTAGAAATTTCTAGGTAATTCCATACAAAACTCTCCCCTTCCTCACTTGGCCGAATCTCTCCCTCTCTCTACTGCTCTTGATCATTTTCCTTCCATTTTGCATCAATCCAAGCCAATAAATCTCCAAAATTCCCAAATAAATCCCAAAAATACACCAAGTCCTTGTTCTTGTTCTTTGATCACTTGGAAACTAGGAAAGCTTGGATCTTATGAGCTAAAGTTGATAGGTATAATCCCTACACTGATAAATAGGAGTTTTTATGTTGTGTAGTTCGTTGATTTTGGTTTAGAACACTTTAAATATTGTTTAGTGCAATATCGGATTTTTAGTGTCTTTTAGAGCCTCTATGAACTGCTGTGACCTGGGATTTTTACAGAAAAATCAAACAAATTTATAGTGATGTACTAGTGACCTGGGAGCACCACCTGAGACACGAGACCCACCCCACCGGCCTCGGCCGGCGACCCTAGGCAAAATTTCGGCGACGACGGCGATGGAGGGAGGTGCTGGGGTTTGGTTTTTGTTGGCAGCTGTCTGCTGTTGGTTAGGAGTGTTTGGTACTGTTTACTTTTTTAGTAATTGCAGTATGAAAAATCTGGGATCGTTTACCTATAATCTAGTGTTTTGAGTCCGCGTGTTACATGTTGCGACACGAATCGTGATCTTGTGCAGCTGCTGTACTTGGGTAGGTTTTATGGTATCGTTACGCACGTTAGCCACTAGACGTACACTCGCGAGTTAGTTTAGTGTTGGTGCGTTATTTAATACGTAGTTTTACGTTATATTGGTCGATTTCTAAGATGTTTGCACTATTTCTTATGTTTGTGGAAATATAGCTTCGCAAGCTGGGTCTTCGGACGCTGCGAACAAGGGGAAGCAGGTGGTCGGATTTTCATAGCTGGAGACCATTGGTGAGTAGATTTAACATCTACGGGGAAATCGCCCGTATAACGCTAAGCGTCAGGGCTAGATATGATATGATATTAGACGTATGTTTATGTGCTCATATAGAGATATTGCATGATTTTCATTGCATATAGTTACTCGTTGTGCTTGATACTGTATCTATTGTACACTGCACTATTATTGATAGTCCATGTTGCACGAGCACCAATAATATGCTACACACACACTGTTGGTAATTGCCATGATAAGCACAACACAAATACTCATTGATATACCTTGCTAGTGGTTAACGACATAGAGGCAGTTGTTCTTGTATGATAGCGCATATAACATATAGCATACCTATGTACCTACATGCCTATACATATGCCATACCATATTTACATGCTCGCACATATACTTTGCTATTGTCACATGATTGGTTTGTTATAACATATATATCGGTGGAATGGGACGCTGTATATATATGTATTTTGGATTTGGATTTTGGGAACCGCGAAATATATTTAATGACTTGATGCAGTTAAATAGCGGACCTTTCCCGTGATATGCTCATATTGATGTTTTATATTGCATATGTTGTTTTACCTGGATTTACGCATTTGAGATATGTTTTCGTCCGATATGGGAATTTCAAGTGTCGATATTAGGAACTTATATTCCGAGAGATATATGGATTTTAAAAGTCCGATATATTGAATCACAAGTGTCGAGGTAGGATACTTGGGTTTCGAGGAACGTATGGATATCAGAAAGACCGATACGTGGAACACAAGTGTCGAAGTGGGATACTTGGGTTTCGAGGAACGTATGGATACGAGTATTTACGTGTCAATTTTAGACACTGGTTTTCATGATGTTTTTGAGTGTCGATGTTTGACATTCAGGTTCCATGGGACTTATAGGATTTGAGGGCCGATTTGAGTATTTTGGGATTTGGGTGTTGCTGAGTTACACCGTGTTTTTCCATGCTTATGATTTGTGCATGAGATTATTTATTATCCCGCACTCAGTACTCAGTTGATACGCACTTATTCATGTAGATATAGTACCTGGTGGTGTACCCTGATCATGATAGTCGCATATTTATATTGTCATACTCATGCTACCAGCTTACATGCTATGGATCATTGCTGTTAGTGCATACTTGCGATTTCAGTATGATGTTATTTACTATTCAAGAGTTGGCGACTCACCCCCGTTGTGCCACAGTGTTTTGCAGGACTTACCCTCTGAGTAGTCGCGGCAGGGCGTCTTATCATCTCTACTTTTGCAGATACCGCTACGTTAGGCAGTGAGGCCTTTGCTTTTAGGTGGGTTTGCGGTTATCTGTCTGTATATTGTATATCTTTTTGTTGGATCTAGTATTCTCCATCTACCACTGTTTGTATATGACTTAGAGACGACTTGTGAGGATTCAGTGTTGTATTATTTTGGTGACTTTGGGTGTCGTGCTCGTGGGAGCCGGTTATGTTGGAAAGTTTACTTCTTCTTGCAGTCTTTCCTTTGTTATTTCTTCACTTCGGCGTCGTATACTTGTTGTGATGATTGTCTCCGCCGTTGGGCGTGATTTTGCTCTCATTTGGGATGCTTTATATTTTATCTATGTTGTACCCGTTTTCGGGACTGGTTTTTACAAAGGAGGTGCTGCCGAAATTTTCAAGAAAGAAAACTAGAGTTAGAGATTTTACTTGTGATTTTCCGAATGTTAAATCTATGTTTTTCTCCGTTGATCCAGATTTTGGGTGGTTTAGATTTCTGGGTTTAGGCTTACTTGAGTTGCGTACGCCTGTAGACGTTACATACTTTAAGTGCCGGTTACGGGCCAAATTTTCGGGTCGTGACAGTGGAATCCGTGTTTTATACTGGCTTAACTTAAAACATAGAATTCCTAGTATATCCAATATTTCATATGTTAACTTCTGCTGCTGATATTCTGCGATGTGATCACCTTATATGTGGGTTGTATTTTCCTTTCTTCTGTGATGCTTAGGAAGCTTAATTGATGGGACTTCATTAATGAGATTAATGAAAGAAAAGAAACTTAATGATGTTGTAGAATCTAATTTTCAAAAAGGGTAGCTCTAGTTTTTGCTTTGCATAGCGGTATTCCTTGTAGAATATCCAACACCTTATTTGATAAGGAAAGAGCCGAAATCCCATCACCGGGAGTGACTTCTTTAGCGAAACTAGCAGATGCTACAACCCACTTGGTTTTGTTTTTTATTGCCTTTTTAGTTCTTGCTTTGAATAGCGGTATTCCTTGTAGAATATCCAGCACCTCATTCGATGAGGAAAGAGCGGAGATCCCTTCACCGGGAGTGACCTCTTTAGCGAAACTAGTAAATGCCTCAAAAACACTCCTTTTCAAAATCACTCGATTCTGCAACGATATCTAGTTCATTGCGCAAAAGGTTTTCTTAAAAACCTGTCGTAGCCCTCTGTCATTTCAGATAAGTAGTATTTAGTATTCGTGCTACGTTTGTTGGCTTTCGTCCAGGCGTAGTGTGTGGTAGCTCCTTGAAGGGCTAGCCTAGCACCTCGTCAAGGGTTTGGTAGCATCACATATGCCATAATCAAAATTTTAGAGGTGCTAAGTTAACTCGACAAGAATCGAAACTAGAAGTTTTAGGGATTCATACAAATAAGCATCACATGCAAATGTAAAAACTATCACTAAGAGGAGAGATTACAACCTTTGTAGATCTCCCTCGGTGACTCCTTGGCACTATGAGAGTTTGGAACGGATCGATGGAAACCTTCCTTGTCCACGATGATCCACCCGAAGTCCCTTTGCCCAAAGCTCCTTGCCTTACTTGTTTCGCAAACGAAGTAGAGCAAACACCCTACGCAAATCGGATAGATGTGTGTAGTATGATGATGTGGTTTATATTCAACAATTGAAACCCTTTCTTTTATCAACTTCACTCAAGAGAGAAATCAAGAGAGGAAGAAGTAGATAATGGTGGCTTGAGCTTTCTATCATATCATATATGATAACTTGTTTTCTTCACACCCTTGCACTAATTGTACACTTGTTTCATACACATTGTTTCATATCACATATGAAGCTATTTATAGTGACGAGAAGGAATAATCACCATTATTCCATTACCACTATAATTATGAGTGGAAATTCTTTTCATAAAGAATTAAGCATGGGTGGAAATTATTTTCATTAAGTTAAATAAAGCTTACCCACTAAAGAATAAAGGAGCATGAGTGGATTTTCTTTACATTAACTTAAAATGATAAATACAAATTAAAAGCTTCAATATAAGTCTTGCATTGCAACCTTTCTTGTATGATCAACCATGATACTATGTATGCATGTATGTGTCCATGCACATCATCATATGCATACATGCATGCATACAAAAGGATTTAATTAAAGATTTAATCTAAATGTAATTTGTTAAATCAACACTTGATTTAGCAAACCGGTCATATCACATACGATCCGACAAATAGAAAAAGCCCGATTAATATACGTTATCACATAACTGTATTTAATCGGGTCCCGCGCATATCTCATATGCACACCACATCTTTTTGCCTGAGCCAGGAAACTTCATTGTGGGACTCTAAAACTCATCAATACGCCGGCAGTAGATGATGATCATATCAAACATCTACAAGCCGCAAGAGGTCAGCTAAACATAACGGCCACCCGGGTATTGAAACGATCAGAAGAAAACCAGCGAAGCTGTAAAAACTCCCGTCGAGCCAACTGGCAACACTTACCGTACAGTCCGGTCTCTTCGTCAGATATGCTGCATATCGAGTCTAGGGATGGAATCGTCGACCCCAGTAACTCAATAAGTCATGCTGGTGTATGGCTCATAACAGATTGAGAAACTACTGATAACTCTTATCAGTAAATCTCAGCAGCCCTGGCCAGGAACTTCATGTTATAGCCAATCGAGCATAGCACAACATCAACCCCCAATACCGGGAGAGACGAAACCCCTCCTATCGCTCATTTCCTCCATGCGCCTCGAGATTGTACCCAAAGACCACCTGTTTGCACGACTCAGTAGAGCCGTGGTAGGGTGGAGATCAAAGTGTAGTGGGAGGACACACAAAACTCTATGACGATCTCGGGTCTACAGACTAACCTGTACCGGTGTTCCCTGAGAACTTCTATCCGACGATAGATATAATACCACATAGGAGTTCTCGGCGAGTCCGTTCAGTGTACCCAGTCTCCACTGAGCACCCGCATACAATCTTTGGTGTCTCCTCACCAGATGGATATAGGATCATCCATCGCCCATCATATGGGACAAGAATGGTATACGCTAGTCTACTCTGGAATATCGATGCCCTGTCTCGATACACCCTCGACTAGGAACAGTTCAAGGATATGCTTATAAACTACACGTGCCCCACTAGTATGATCCGCATCATAATCACAGTAGTCAAGGAAATATCCTTTGGGCTTTATCAGCATGTGTAAATGATTAAATCTACATATCAAGATAAAGTAAACCAGATAGCGTACTATCATGTTGAGCAAGAAATTCATCTATCTCCATAGATTATATGTCCAAGTTTCCACTATCCATATAATGGCCTTTAGGGCATACATATTACTAACAATCTCCCACTTGCACTAAGGCCAGTTATTGGCGTATCTCATACCCAACATTTCAAACAGTCGCTCATGCTGAGGCTGTGGAAGTGCCTTGGTGAATGGATCCGCTGTGTTATCCTTTGTATCTACTCTCTGAATCTCGATCTCCTGGCGATCTACTATCTTCCGGATCAGATGATATCTCCTTAGGATGTGTCTGGACTTCTGATGGGACCTTGGTTCTTTGGCTAATGCTATAGCTCCATTATTATCGCAATACAATGGTATTGGATCAACAATGGTTGGAACTACTCCTAGTTCCGCAATGAACTTCTTCATCCAGACGGCTTCCTTAGCAGCAACACTTGCAGCAATATACTCAGCTTCCATCGTGGAGTCTGCTACGGTGTCCTGTTTGGAACTCTTCCAACTAACTGCTTCTCCATTTAGGGTAAATACAAACCCTGAGATTGATTTGCTGTCATCCTTGTCACTTTGGAAGCTTGAATCGGTAAAGGCCACCATCTGGAGATCCTCATTACCATACACCAAGAATAATTCTTTAGTCCTTCGTAAGTACTTAAGAATGTTCTTCACTACTATCCAATGTTTCTCCCCTGGGTTGGATTGATACCTGCTTACTACAGCCAGTGCATAAGCCACATCAGGGCGAGTACACAACATCGCATACATTATAGATCCTACGGCTGAAGCGTAGGGTATAATGCTCATGCGAGCTCTCTCTTCATCAGTCTTCGGAAAGAAGTTCTTGGAGAGAGTGATTCCATGACTAGCAGGCAAGGCACCACGCTTGGAATCTTCCATACTAAACCTCTTTAGAATGGTGTCTATGTACTTTTATTGGGACAGTCCCAATAACCTCTTGGATCTATCTCTATAGATCCTAATGCCCAAAATGCGCGAGGCATCACCCAGGTCCTTCATGGAGAACCTTTGTGATAAGAATAGTTTGACCGATTGTAGCATAGGAACATCATTTCCTATTAGGAGAATGTCATCAACGTACAATACGAGGAATGTGACAGTACTCGCTACAATCTTCTTATAAATACATGGTTCATCTTCATTTCTGACAAAATCAAACTCTTTGATTGTATCATCAAAGCAGATGTTCCAGCTCCTTGAGGCCTGCTTTAATCCATAAATGGATTTAAGCAATCTACATGCTTTCCCGCTGCTCCCACTATCAATGAAGCCCTCTGGCTGATCCATAAAAACGCATTCTTCTAAATCACCATTTAGAAATGCAGTTTTCACGTCCATCTGCCAGATTTCATAATCATAGTGAGCAGCAATAGCAAGCAGGATCCTAATGGATTTAAGCATTGCTACCGGAGAGAAAGTTTCATCATAGTCCAAGCCTGGTCTTTGACGAAAACCTTTCGCTACAAGCCTTGCTTTATAGGTCTCCACCTGTCCATCTACACCAATCTTTCTTATAAAGATCCATTTGCACCCAACGGGTTTTATCCCAGGAGGCGCAACGTCCAAAGTCCATACTTTGTTGGTGTACATTGACTCCATTTCAGATCTCATTGCTTCCAGCCATTTCACTGAGTCACCACTCGTGATAGCTTGCTGAAAACTAGTAGGGTCATCATCATCCATGATGCAATCTTCTCCATCACCATCTATGAGAAACCATAGTATCTCTCTGGTGGGCGAGAAGTTCTACTAGACCTCCTGAGCGGCTGAGGTTCTTGATGTTCTACTGCAACATCAGTTTCAACCAATTCCTCCTGAGTAATTTGTGTCTCTAGAACCTCTTCTAGTTCTACCACATTGCCATTAGTACTTTCCGTAAAGATCTTATTTTCCAAAAATGTGGCATGCTGAGCAACAAACACCTTTTGTTCCTCTTTGTGGTAGAATAGATATCCATACGAATGTTTTGGATACCCCACAAATTTACACATGACCGATCGTGTCTCGAGTTTGTCTAGATTCTGCTTTTTAACAAAAGCCGGACAACCCCAAATCCTAAACTTTTTAAGAGATGGTCTCTTTCCATTCCACATCTCATATGGAGTGGTAGACACGGTCTTGGTTGGAACCCTGTTCAATAGATACATTGATGTCTCCAATGCATGTCCCCAAAAGGAAAGCGGTAACTCAGCATCACACATCATGGATCGTACCATATCCAATAGGGTACGATTCCTCCGTTCTGACACACCATTGTGCTGCGGTGTGTAAGGAGGAGTGAGCTGAGAGAGAATCCCATTCTCTTTTAAGAAGTCTAGAAACTCTGTACTTAAATATTCTCCACCTCGATCCGATCGAAGTTTCTTGATGCTCAAGCCTGTTTGCTTCTCTACTTCAAGTTTATACTCCTTGAATTTCTTAAAGGCTTCAGATTTATGCTTTATCAAAAACACGTGTCCGAATCTTGAGAAATCATTAGTAAAAGTGATGAAGTATGAAAAACCACCTCTTGCAAGTGTAGACATTGGTCCGCATACATCACTATGTATGAGGCTTAAGAGTTCACCAGCTCTCTCTCCGTGTCCACTAAATGGAGTTTTGGTCATTTTACCTTTGATACAAGACTGGCAAGTCGCATAAGATTTATATTCAAACGGATTTAAATATCCATCTTTATGTAGCTTGTTTAGTCTTGTTTCATTAATATGACCAAGTCTACAATACCAAAGAAAAGCTTCATTTATATCTGAAAACTTTCTTTTACGAGTATGTTGTATATTGAAAACTGTGTGTTGGTTCAGAATGTAAATACCGTTATTTAGTGTACCATACCCAATCAACTCTTAATTCAGGTTAATGTTCATAACATTATTTTGCAATATAAAATGATATCCTTCATTGTCCAACAAAGATACGGATATTATGTTACACAGCATACTTGGTACTAAATAACACGGGTTCAAAACCAAAATACTTCCTGAAGGCAACCCTAGATGATACTCGCCCACGGATACAGCATGTATATTGGAACCATTTCCAACCCGCAGAGTATGATCTCCTATCTTTAAAACTCTACTATTTCTCAATCCCTGCATACAATTGCAGATGTGAGAACCGGAACCGGTATCCAATACCCAGGATGCAGAGTTTAAAGAAAAGCATTTTTCAGTTACAAACACACCTGAAGTGGAAGCATCAGCATGCTTCTTCTTCTTGAGATCAGCAAGATATTCAGCACAGTTGCGTTTCCAATGTCCTGACTTTTTACAGTAAAAACATTCTCCTTTCCTGCTTCCCACAGCCCCGGCTTTGTCTTTCCCCTTTGCCTTTCTAACTCATCCATTCTGTGTGATAGACTTCTTCTTCTTCTTTCCCTTGGCCTTAGCTTTTGGGAATGAAGAGGAAGATGGCCCAACAAGCAGAGCGGGAGTCCTTGCCGTTTTCAACGTGTTCTCTGCACTTCTCAACATATTGAGAAGTTCAGGCAATGATTTCTCCAAATCATTCATATTGAAATTTACTATGAACGGAGCAAAGGCGGGTGGGAGAGACTGTAGAACAATATCCGTATATTGCTCATTATCCATTGTCCATCCCATTTCCTCAAGTTCTTCAATAAGACCAATCATTTTCAAAACATGGTCTCCAACTGATGCACCAGGGGCCATTCGCATCTGAAACAGCTTTCTAGATGCCTCGTATCTCAAAGTACGAGATTGCTCTTCATACAACTCCTTTGTGTGAAGAAAAATGGATTGCACATCCATATTCTCGTGTTGCTTCTGATGGACATTGTCCATAGAAGCGAGCGCGAGGCACTTGGCCGTGTTGCAGTCATTTTCCCAAGTTTTTCGGATCTCCCTATCCGAGACAGATGATTCAGGTCCTGGGACGGGTGGGGCTTTAGTATTGAGGACATATGATACCTTATCATATGAAAGTGCAATGTTTAAGTTCCTCAACCATTCTTTATAATTTGGTCCTGTCAGTTTATTTTTCTCAAGTAGTAGCTTAAGTCCTGACATCTGTAACTGCCATTCGGAGAGAGAAAAGGATACACTTAGCGAAATGCTCTTGCAAAGAATTAGATTGGTTATTATTTTATCTAATCGATGTCTCCCACTGCTTTTATCAAATTTTCTTTCAAAACCTGAAAAGAAAACTAGCCAGGAATAATTACATTCTACAGTTTTGCTAACCGGTCAGTCTATCTAGACACCCACTGGATTAGCTAATTGTAAAGTGTAAAACTCTCCTGGAAGTAACACTTACTCACAGTGAGATCGAGATCCAACTATCACATAGATGGTATGCAATCTCATTGCAAATTTCAACTCTTGAAATTCCCGATATGGTTTTTACCCCTAGTCACTTATGACCTTGGCTATGGTCAACATATCATAAGTACTTGTCAAATTCTACCCGTCATTTCGTGATTAATTAGACCCACCCATATGACCCTTGACTATAATCAACATAATCACATGAATGTCCTAACTAATCGCATCATATGCTTTGTAGGAAGACATCACTAAGCTACCGTACACTACGCCTTGACTATAATCAACATACGCAACACGAATACTAAGTACTCTGCTTCCTAAAATGACGGAGGGTTGCGGATGGTTTTTAAGAAAACCTTTAACACTTTGAACTTGATCTCGTTGTAGAATCAAAACGGTTAAGAAAAGGAGTGGCTTAAGCTCCGCATCTTTTTGAAACTTGCATTTTTCATAAAAAGCCGAGTTTGTTTCAAATCTGATTTTGCAACATCATTAGGTTTCTTTTCTTTACATTAATCTCATTAATGTGATCCCATCATTTAAGTTCCTAAGCCATCACAGAATAGAACGTATACTTATACCATCCGCATTCGCCACAGTGTCCCGTTATGCACCGTTAGGTTACTTAACTAACGGCATAGCGGGGCGGGACTAGCGCGGGTGTAAAATATAAGCAGCGTTTATTATATATCATATATATAATAATAATCCATTCATCTCAGATACTAAGTAATCACATTACAGAATATCAACAGCAGAAGCATATAAAAGGATATCTAGGATGTCCGTATTTTGTATCGAGCCAACAATAGAAAATACGGATTCCACGGTCGTGATGAATAGCCAAGCCCACACCCTAGACCCATACGAGAGCGGCAAGTGATCCCGCCAATTCTAGAGTTTAGGAGACCCGGTCTCGACTCCTCGAGATGGCCTCCCACTGAACCCTAGAACCCGGTCACTTGTGCTCCCCTCCTTGGGTCTATCCTAATGCGGAAAAGTAAATAATATACAATTGATTTATACATGAATGAAAATAAAACTCTCATCTCAAATAAAAAACCCCGGCTATTCAGTCGCGACAATCCTACTCATCATATCTCAGCAACACATAATATCTCATATCATCAACGTAAGTAAGTATGCGTATCCCGATTGTCGTTGACGTATAGCAACGAAAAAGGCGATACACCACATACTACACTTACGGTCACAGAAAATAAAATGAAAAACTACAACATTTGGAATCCACAATCACTTTAGACATCATAAATTCGAAATATCACATACTTCGTATTTCAAGCCTAACTATATGAATTCCACATTTTGTATCACATTTCAGATAAATAGACAATGTTAAACTTTTCGATCGAATAAACAAACACCCAAGATTTCCCAAACTGCACAACACTTGAGCCAAGTTCAAAACTTTCTAGAACATGCCACAGCCCCTTATGGACCAACCGTAGAAGGGCCAAACCAACGCCTCACATGTGGCAACGCTAACTACCACAAACCCTAAGGTTCAGTGATAGTTTTGACGGTCACATAATCGAGTTAAGGTTATGTTCTTCTAGAGTGTCCACAGATACGCTTGCAGGTTTTTCGAAAGTTTCGAATTCGGGAAAAATCCAACACTTGGAATTTTTCCAATACGAGAAAAATTGTGTTTCTAATATTCATTCAAACATTTTAACACGTTCTAAAAATCTGAAAATCTGAACGAAGTTAAACTTTTCCAATCGAATCACCAAATACTTTATATCTCCAGAAACCTCAACACTTGAGTATGTTTAAAATATCTCAGAGGCATGTACTTATTAAATCAGGTGCACTGTATAAAATTTAGCCCCTGAACCAACTAAACGGCCGCGGAACCGCGGCCAATAGCATGCTATTACCGCGGAACCGCTGCTCCTTAGAGGGATCGTTGGAAAAATTTTGTACAGTAACTCATAAAAAAGCCTGCTGAATTTTTTAAGAACTTTTAATTTGGAAAAATCCAATTTTAAAAAAATTTCCAGAGAGCGGTCCAAATTGGTGTTTCGTGGTTCGATCGGACTTTTAACATCGCCTACGCATCACCTAAAGCTCTAGCCTGGCTCTGATACCACTGAAGGGCTAGCCTAGCACCTCGTCAAGGGTTTGGTAGCATCACATATGCCATAATCAAAATTTTAGAGGTGCTAAGTTAACTCGACAAGAATCGAAACTAGAAGTTTTAGGGATTCATACAAATAAGCATCACATGAAAATGTAAAAACTATCACTAAGAGGAGAGATTACAACCTTTGTAGATCTCCCTCGGTGACTCCTTGGTACTATGAGAGTTTGGAACGGATCGATGGAAACCTTCCTTGTCCACGATGATCCACCCGAAGTCCCTTTGCCCAAAGCTCCTTGCCTTACTTGTTTCGCAAACGAAGTAGAGCAAACACCCTACGCAAATCGGCTAGATGTGTGTAGTATGATGATGTGGTTTATATTCAACAATTGAAACCCTTTCTTTTATCAACTTCACTCAACAGAGAAATCAAGAGAGGAAGAAGAAGATAATGGTGGCTTGAGCTTTCAATCATATCATATATGATAACTTGTTTTCTTCACACCCTTGCACTAATTGTACACTTGTTTTGTACACATTGTTTCATATCACATATGAAGCTATTTATAGTGATGAGAAGGAATAATCACCATTATTCCATTACCACTATAATTATGAGTGGAAATTCTTTTCATAAAGAATTAAGCATGGGTGGAAATTCTTTTCATTAAGTTAAATAAAGCTTACCAACTAAAGAATAAAGGAGCATGAGTGGATTTTCTTTACATTAACTTAAAATGATAAATACAAATTAAAAGCTTCAATATAAGTCTTGCATAGCCACCATTCTTGTATCATCAACCATGATACTATGTATGCATGTATGTGTCCATGCACATCATCATATGCATACATGCATGCATACAAAAGGATTTAATTAAAGATTTAATCTAAATGTAATTTGTTAAATCAACACTTGATTTAGCAAACCGGTCATATCACATACGATCCGACAAATAGAAAATGCCCGATTAATATACGTTATCACATAACTGTATTTAATCGGGTCCCGCGCATATCTCATATGCACACCACATCTTTTTGCCTGAGCCAGGAAACTTCATTGTGGGACTCTAAGACTCGTCAATACGCCGGCAGTAGATGATGATCATATCAAACATCTACAAGCCGCAAGAGGTCAGCTAAACATAACGGCCACCCGGGTATTGAAACGATCAGAAGAAAACCAGCGAAGCTGTAAAAACTCCCGTCGAGCCAACTGGCAACAATTACCGTACAGTCCGGTCTCTTCGTCAGATATGCTGCATATCGAGTCTAGGGATGGAATCGTCGACCCCAGTAACTCAATAAGTCATGCTGGTGTATGGCTCATAACAGATTGAGAAACTACTGATAACTCTTATCAGTAAATCTCAGCAGCCCTGGCCAGGGACTTCATGTTATAGCCAATCGAGCATAGCACAACATCAACCCCCAATACCGGGAGAGACGAAATCCCTTCTATCGCTCATTGCCTCCATGCGCCTCGAGACTGTACCCAAAGACCACCTGTTTGCACGACTCAATAGAGCCGTGGTAGGGTGGAGATCAAAGTATAGTGGGAGGACACACAAAACTCTATGACGATCTCGGGTCTACAGACTAACATGTACCAGTGTTCCCTGAGAACTGCTATCCGACGATAGATATAATACCACATAGGAGTTCTCGGCGAGTCCGTTCAGTGTACCCAGTCTCCACTGAGCACCCGCATACAATCTTTGGTGTCTCCTCACCAGATGGATATGGGATCATCCATCGCCCATCATATGGGACAAGAATGGTATATGCTAGTCTACTCTGGAATATCGATGCCCTGTCTTGATACACCCTCGACTAGGAACAGTTCAAGGATATGCTTATAAACTACACGTGCCCCACTAGTATGATCCGCATCATAATCACAGTAGTCAAGCAAATATCCTTTGGGCTTTATCAGCATGTGTAAATGATTAAATCTACATATCAAGATAAAGTAAACCAGATAGCGTACTATCATGTTGAGCAAGAAATTCATCTATCTCCATAGATTATATGTCCAAGTTTCCACTATCCATATAATGGCCTTTAGGGCATACATATTACTAACACTACTTAATGCTTATCTGCTGCTTATGATGCGATTGGATTAGGGTAGTCGTATGACTTTGTTGGCTTTCGTCAAGGGTCGTGCGGGTAGGTTTAATTCAATCATGAAATGTATGGGTTGAACTTTACTAGCATCCTTTGGTTTGTTGGCTTTCGTCAAGGACATAAGATACTAGGGGCAAAATATTATTGGGAATTTCATGTGTTGAAATTTTCAATGAGATTGCATACCTTCTATGAGATAGTTGGATCTCGATACACACTGCGAGTAAGAGTTACTCCTGAGAGAGTTTTACACATCACAATTAGCCAATCAAGTAGGTGTCTAAAAAGGTGTTAACGGGGTCACGCCCCTGGGAAAACAAGGTTTATTTTAATTAGGTCCGTGCGAAAGCACGGGGAACCTCCCTCAAAGTACGAGCACTGGCCTGGCTGAAAAATTAGCGAACTTGTAAGGTGTAATTAATCCCGGCTAGTCTTACCTTTTAGGGTTTGAAGGAAGATTTGATAAAAATAGTGGGAGACGTTCTGATTAGATAAGATAATAACCAATCTAATCTTACAAAGAGCGCACGCTAACGCGTTTCCTTCTCTCTCTCTCCAGGCAGCAACCAATGTCATGCCTTAATCAAGATGATAATATGGATGTATTGACCGAACCCGCTTGTTATACCGAGAAGGGGAAATTTGGTTCCGCTCTAACTTATAAGTGCTATAAGTCCGAGCAGGAAATAGGGGAATGTCCGGATTACCACACCACCCAAACTATGAATAAGCATGTTGGTGCATCTTCTTCTGATGTGTTAGTTACAGAGAACTGTTTCTCAGTACACTCTACGTCCTGAATATTAGATACCGGATCGGGATCCCACATATGCAATTTTTTGCATGGGCTAAGGAAAGGTAGAGAACTGGGGGAAGGTGATCATTCTCTAAAAGTAGGTAATGGTGCAAGTGTTGCAGCCAAAGAAATTGGTGAATATCACCTTATATTGCCAACAGGGAATACATTGATCTTAAACGACTGTTACTACATACCCTCTACGATATGCAATTTAATATCCATTTCTTTATTAGATAAAAAAGGATATAACTTTGTAGTAGAGAATAATGTTATGAACATTTACGTAAATCAAGTGTTGATTGGGTTTGGTGCGTTATGTAACCGATTATACGTTCTGAATCAAAACACAGTTCTTAATGTACATAACACACACAAGAGGAAAAGTTCAGAAATGAACGAATCCTTCTTGTGGCATTGTAGACTAGGTCTTATCAATGCGACACGACTGGCTATGTTACATAAAGATAGATATTTGATTCCGTTCGAACTTTCATCTTATGAAACTTGCTAGTCATGTCTCAAAAGCAAGATGACCAAAACTCTATTTACAGGACACAGAGAAAGAGTTACGGAACTCTTGGGACAGATAAATAGTGATGTATGTGGTCCCATGTCTACACATGCCAGGAATGGTTTTTCGTACTTCATTACATTCACTGATGATCTCTCAAGGTACAGACATGTGTTCCTGTTGAAACATAAGTCTGAAGCTTTTGAGAAATTCAAATAATATAAGCATGAAGTTGAGAACCAGACGAGTAGAAGTATTAAAATCTTTCGATCTGATCGTGAAGGAGAATACTTCAGCACAGAATTCCATGACTATCTAAAAGAGAATGGGATTCACTCTCAGCTTACTCCTCCGTATATACCACAGCACAACGGTGTATCGGAGCGGAGTAATTGCACCCGATTAGATATGGTGCGCTCTATGATGAGCACCGCTGGGTTACCTGTTTCCTTTTGGGGGTATACGTTTGAGACAGCCGTACATCTATTGAATATGGTTCCTACCAAATCAGTGTCTACCACTCCATATGAGATATGGAAGGGGAAGAGACCACATCTTAACTATGTTAAGATATGGGGTTGTCCGGCCTATGTCAAAAGGTACAATCCGGACAAGCTCGAGGCAAGGTCTGTTCTGTGCAAGTTTGTAGGATATCCCAAAAACTCACAAGGGTATATCTTCTACCACCCTGAAGAACAAAAGGTGTTTGTTTCTCGGCATGCCACCTTTTTAGAAAAGGAATTTCTTGCGAAAGAAATTAGTGGCCATGAGGTAGAACTGGAAGAGGTTCCATCGGCACAAACTGCAACAGAAGATTTGGTAGAACCAGAGGATTCGATAGTTCCCAACGAACCCCAGCCTCTCCACAGATCTAGTAGAAGGGTTCCTCATCCACCTGAGAGATACTACGGTTTTCTCGTTGATGGTGGGCGCGATGATTGCATCATGGAAGATGATGACCCAACTAGCTTCGAGCAGGCCATCACGAGTGGGGACTCTATGAAATGGCTGAATGCAATGCGGTCTGAGATGGAATCCATGTACACCAATAATGTATGGACTTTGAAAGTTGCTCCTGAAGGGGTAAAACCCATTGGGAGCAAATGGATCTTTAAGAAGAAACATGGTGTAGATGGAAAAATTGAGACATTCAAAGCCAGACTTATTGCAAAAGGTTTTCGTCAACGACCAGGTGTGGATTATGATGAAACCCTTTCTCCAGTGGCTATGCTTAAGTCCATCTGGATCCTAATTGCCATCGCTGCATACCATGACTACGAAATCTGGCAAATGGATGTTAAAACCGCCTTTCTAAATGGTGATTTAGAAGAGAGCGTATACATGACTCAGCCATAGGGCTTCGTAGATAGTGGAAGCAGCGGAAAGGTGTGCAAGCTTCTTTAATCCATCTACGGTTAAAGCAGGCATCGCGGAGTTGGAATATCTGTTTTGATGAGGTAGTCAAAGAGTTTGACTTCATCAAAAACATAGATGAACCTTGTATATACAAGAAGGTCGCAGAGAGTAAGGTTATCTTTCTCGTATTGTACGTGGATGATATACTCTTGATAGGAAATGATGTTCCTATGCTGCACTCAGTCAAACTCTTCTTATCACAAAGATTCTCAATGAATGATCTAGGTGATGCCTCCAATATCTTGGGGATTAAGATCTATAGAGATAGATCTAAACGGATACTGGGATTGTTCCAATCCAGGTACATTGACACCGTACTAAAGATGTTTAGTATAGAAGATTCCAAGCGTGGGAATATACCTACGATCTCCGGACTCACTCTCTCCAAAGAGTTGTCTCCCAAGACTGATTTGGAGAGAGCTCGCATGCAAGGTATACCCTATACTTCGGCAGTAGGCTCTATCATGTATGCGATGTTATGTACCAGACCCGATGTAGCGTACTCACTAAGTGTAGTGAGTAGGTATCAAGCAGATACAGGAGAGAATCACTGGACAACTGTGAAGAACATTCTCAAGTACTTGAGAAGAACTAAAGAGATTATCTTGGTGTACGGTAACGGTGAACTCCAAGTGGAGTCCTTTACCGACTTGAGCTTCCAAAGTGATAAGTACGACAGTAAGTCGGTCTCGGGTTTTTTATTTACCATCAATGGAGGGGCGGTGTGTTAGAAGAGTTCCAAGCAAGACACCATTGCAGACTCGACGATGGAGGCTGAATACATCGCTGCCAACGATGCTGCCAAAAAAGCTGTCTGGATGAAGAAGTTCATTGCTGAGCTTGGTGCGGTTCCATCCATTGAGCATCCAATACCTATGTATTGTGATAACAATGGAGCGGTGGCTTTAGCCAAGGAATCCAGGTCCCATCAGAGATCCAAACATATTCTGAGGCGGTATCACATGATCCGGGAGATAGTAGATCGCCGGAAGATCGAGGTCAGGAGAGTTGACACGAAGGACACCGTAGCGGATCCACTCATGAAGGCCCTCCCCCAGACGCAATTTGAGAGACTCTTTGGGATGTTGGATATGAGATACTACAACACATGGCCTTAGTGCAAGTGAGAGATTGTTAGTTACATGTATGCCCTAGAGGCCATTATTGTACATATGATGTATATTATAGTGGATGCTTGGATATATATATAGAGAGAGAGGACTTTCTTGCTCGACATGATAGTATGCTATCTGGTTACCTTTATCTTAACATGTAGACTTATATTGTGATATTGTCTTGCTCTCACATGTTGATAAAGCCCTTAGGATATGTACTTGACGACCAGGACTATGATGGAGATCATACTAGTAGGGCCAGGGTAGTTCACAAGTACATCATCTAATTGTTCCTAGTCGAGAGAATATTGAGATAGGGCATCGATATTCCAGAGTAGACTAGCATATACGCTTCTTGACTCATATGATGGGCGATGGATGATCCCACATCCATTGGTGTTTGACATCAGAGATGGTATACATGTGCTCAGTGGAGACTGGGTACACTGAAAAGACTCGCCGATGACTCCTATGTGGTAGTATACCTATCGTCAGTTAGCAGTCCTCTGGTGACACTGGTACAGGTTAGTCTGTAGACCCGAGATCATCATAGCGTCTTGTGCGGGTCCCACTGTGCTTTGATTTACTCCTTACCACACTCAAATGAGGCATGCAAATAGGTGGATTTTGGGTACATTCCCAAGTCGTATGGAGGCAATGAGTGATAGGAGGGTTTCGTCATTCCCGGTATTGGGGGTTGATGTTGCGCTATGTTCAATTGGCTATAACTGGAAGTCCCTGGCTAAGGCTGCTGCCGAGATATACTGATAAGTGTTATCAGTAGTTTCTCGAACCGTTATAGAACAGACATCGACATGACTTATCACGTTACTGGGGTCTGACGATTTCCACCCTTAGACATGATATGCGACATATTAGACGAAGAGACCGGACTGTACGAGAGTGTTATTGATAGGCTTCGTAGAGACTATGGACATGCTTGCTTTTTTATCTTCATATCGCTCAATACCCGGGTAGCCGTTACGTCCAGCTAGTACCGCTGACGGCTTGTAGGTGATTGATATAATCTTCACCTAATGCTGGCGTATTGACGAGTCTTTAGAGTCCCACACAGAAGTTCCCTGGTTCAAGCGAAACGAAGTAGGACACATATGTGATATGTGTGTGGTCCTGATAAAATACGAGTATGTGATACCGTATTGTAATCTGGCAGTCATCTGTTATCGGTTCGGTTATATGTGATATAACCAGTTTGTCGAATCAAGTGTTGATTCGATAATGTGATATACAGATAAATGATATTATTCGGTCATATATGATATAACCGGATTATTAGATCAAGTGTTGATTTAATAATGTGATATAAATTATATGTGATATAATTATATATTAACTAATATCATTAGCTCACTAATTATTCTTCATTAAATATATATTAATATATAGATACACACACACACACATATTATAATGAAGCATGGCATTTAAATTTCTATTTTGTGAAATTAGAAATGAGGTGGAAAATGAAGCATGGTTGCAAGCATGGGATTAATTCTTGTTTATTCATTCTTGACTCACTATTCAAGCATGGTTGCAATTTTATATTGCATAATTCCATGCTTGAATGAGAGAGGGATCAAGGCTTGGCTTTTATTATTGCTTATTCCAAACACTTGGCCATTTTTTCCCATGGTTGATCTCTAGCTTCTTGTTCCTCCTCTTGTCATACCTCAAGCTTCAACCCTCACATGTGATGTGAATCATGAAGCTTGAACACAAACTAGTGAGCTCTTTACATCCCTACTTCATCATCCTACACCAATCTAGCAAATTAGTGTGGTATGTTTCATACACTAAAGAATTTTAGTGTAGAGTTAGCTTGATCTAGAGGATCTTCGGGTGGATCGTCTTTGGCACGAAGACAACGAAGGAGGCTCGTTCAAAGTCTCAAGAGAAGCCTAGTGGAGTCGCGGGACTACTACACGGAGCAAGTGAAGAGAAGGACCGTCTACAAAAGTTGTATTCTTGTTCTCTTAATGTAAAAGTATTTTACATTAGCTATTTTCTAAATCTATAGTTAAAGATTCTAAGTTTAGGTTTCGTTAGCATGACAACTTTTTTAAAACGGCTTGGACGATGCGTCCCGAAATCTTGTTGTCGTGCTAGGGAACCATACAAACTCCATATACCTTAACATCGTTAAGATATGAACCATTTTATATACAATATAGAAATAAGGACACTAATTTAATTGGAACCAGATTCAAATCATGCAGCTATTTCCAGTGCATGTCAACCAAATGGAAAAAGGCCAATCAGCATTACTTATGCAGGAGCGCATCTATATATGAGTAATCTGAAAGAGAAGCAAGTTCTCAAAACCATTACTATCAACGGAATACAAGTATCTACATCTTCTAACCCCTTGAAGAATCCTGATACTTGCAACATATGGTTCTCTACTTTATTCTTATACCTACAACTTCTCAAAATTTTGACCTAGTATTTCAACGAAATATTTGTCTAAAACTGGAGAAGTCATGAGTAAACAGAATATAGTATGAGTACCAACCCATTTGTCCTAATGGACACCGGAAAATATACAATACTTTATATAATTCCACTGAGTTTAATAACTCAAACCATGTGCATCGTAGGTTAAAAACTGTACTATGGTTTAGAAGAATTACACCGCTGTTGAATGCGCCTTACCTAATCACCAACTGATATAGGTAAATGTCATAGACAGAATTTCAAAAAGTTATATCTTACTTTATAAAATAAACGTACAGATATATCAGTTTGAAATTGGTGCATAACAACGGATATTCAAAACCAAATATTTGCCGTCCGGCAAAAACTCAGATGATTTCCTTAAATATCACCAATTACAACGAATTCTGATATAATAAGGATATAATCACCTAATTCCGAATATCTTACTCCTACTCACCATCTGTAACATCATACAGATGTGAGAAACTGATCTGGTAAATACATACCCTGGAGTTAGATTTCAATTGGGAAAACAGTTTTCAACTAACATCGCACAGTCGAACAAAAACATGAAAATGTTTCAAAGGGGTAACCGGGTATTCCTAGTAATGCCTCTTCCACTATCCTGATTCATGACTGTAACCGTATACTTCCATGCCCTCACTCCAATCCCTTTATTATGCCTTTACTTATTACCTTATGTACACCTTCTATAGGCTAATTGTTTTTCTTCCTTCCCTACCCTTTGGCGCCAGCCTAAGGTTTGGAAGAAGACTATCCAATAAGCATAATAGGTTTACACTCCTTATGCCAGGAGCCCTCGCAACCTGAGAGAAGTTAATGGGAAAAGACATCTGAATAATCTTATTCTGTTTCTCCTAAACCGGAAACCATCCTCGAATCTGGAACGAATTCCTTCAGGTTCGTATGTAACTATACGATGGCATGTCCAAGCATTATGGACGTTCGTAGTGATACGAAGTGTTCTGGAGAAATCCAAAGTAGATATAGGAATGGCAGTGGTATACGCGGTTTTGTTGTGAATGATAGCAGTCGCAATTTTCTTTGCCCTTATTCTAATCCATTTATATGTCTTCACTTATTACCTTTTGTACACCACCTTTAGGCTAATTGGTTTTCTTCCTTCCCCACCTTTCGGCACCTACCTATGGTCTAGAGGAAGACTATGCAATAAGCTCAATAGGTGTATGTCACGACCCGAAATATTAGCTCGTGACCAGCACTTAAATCACGCAACGTCTAAAGGCGTAACGTAATTCAAGTAAGCTGAAAACCAAAAAATCTAAACCGTTTTAAGAAAATAAAGGAGGTGAAGTTTTGAAATGAAGGTATAATGAAATCAAGTTTTTTTAATACATAGAAAAGGAACATAAAAATGCAAGTGAAATTTACTAGTTTGAAAACTTGTTTCGTCTTTTAAAAATTTGGGTAGCACCTCCTTTGTATATTTTGATCCAAAACCACAAATACATAACAATGATAAAGGCATCCCCAAGCGGGAGCTAGCACTTCGCCAAATGGTGGATCACAACCACGCAAGACAATATATATAAGTATACGATGCCCAATGGCGAAGATCACCACAAAAGATAAAGAAATAAGCAAGACATCAAACCACAAGTAGCGGAAAACCCCTCGCTCTAAGTCTCGCAGCCACAATCCCACTAAGTGTCATTACTTATACAATTTACTAATTTTGATTGATGGAGTTAACTAGATACAATATGAAATATAGATACAAGAGTGGGTACGATATATGTCCCGCCTACCAATGCAAAACACCCGAATGCAACTGTGTGCCAGCGAAGCCGCTACTGATCCAAGCGGTCAACCTGCAAGAACTGTGGCACAACATGGATGAGCTGCCAACTCGTGAGTAGAAAAATATCAACAGATAGAAATCGAATAAACATCGACTCCTAGGTCAACTATATCATAAAGGTAATACTATGATATCTAGGGTGACAGGGTCTGTATATGTGCCAACAAGGTAGTCAATGCCTATGAGCATATGGATAACATCCAACAGTATAATCAATGCATGTATGCATGTGGATCTCTTCCGCCCATATGATCAATGTCTGTATGCACGTAAATAACATAAAGGAGTGTGCATGAAAGTATGAGAATATAAATCAATGGTGTCCCTCGCGACACATCAAAATCATGGAACCTGGGTGTCCGACATCGACTCCTGAAAACATCATGAAACCCGTGTCCAGTATCGATACGTAAATCCTCATATCTCGGGCTCCGTCAGTCCAGATCGGCCCATATCATCTCTCGACTCCGGTCGATATCCGCCAGGTCCAACCAATCACCGGTAGATAATAGTCTCTCTACCAGGCTCACCGTCTGTATACACAGCAAACCCCCTTCTTGCCCTATGGTACCATACCGGGTCCACCATGTACCCGCAATCGGCTTCATCCGCCTCCTCGAATCGGATTTCACATGTCGCTCTCAAAACCGAGAAAACACATGGTGGATGCACTGAAATATCATATCAAGAAAAACCGGGTTTTTAAAACAATACATGCTTTCTTTTGAAATCGCCGTGGTTCTCAAATCCAGAAATCTCATGAAAACAACATATCTCAATGCGTAAAATCATAAAGCATGATGTATGCGACATATGACAGAAACGTAAGCATATCTGTATATCATGCAACATGGAACAGTGATATAACATATTAAGGGAAAACCGCTATTTTAAATGATTTCAGTTTTTAAAAAATAATATGCGGTTCCCAATTTCCAATAAAACCAGTTATCTATGTAGGTACAAAATGTATATGCGCAAGTATAGAGGTACCAATGTATGTGTGCACCTATATGGATATACAAATGCGTATGTGCGCAAGTATATTATGCGAAGAGTCATATCATAATGCAGCAATCCTACTGTGTAGTGACATGGCAATTATCGATGATGAAGTGTGTAAGCCGACAAATCTGTGTAAGTGTAACATACGCATTATCGATAATGGTGTAAGTGTACTAGCACATGTATAAGAAATGCCATGAGAATAACATGAATGCAGCATAGTGTAAATCATATGCAAATGCCGACGGGTATACGTATCTAACATGACCTAGTCGGTGAATCTATCAATTGGCATCTAGCCATATAACATCCCGTACGGCATCCTCTAGTCAAGGATATGGATCAAATCTTAAGTCAAACTCATCACGTACGGAAAATCATCGTACGGCGGCATTAAGCTATCAGGGATCCTATCAGCCTATAAGACGAGGAGGGTACGGACCTAACGTCTCGTACGGTTATCACTCACGATTCACAACATATATAAATACCTATATATACCTATGTCACATCCGCAACAATCTCATATCAGGGGACCGGCAGGGTATCAATCATCTCAATCGACTCACATTCGTATACCAACATATCACCAAATCATCATATCACGTCATATGTTATTTTCATCGCATTTATATCTCACATCGAATAAATTCTACATAAACATTCTATCTTACTATAAGCATGCGTATCTAATCTAACATACACACCCGAACCATACAAACAGTTTTTGAAATATGCGAATCGTAGTTTTGAAAGTAGGGGCTACGGTGTTTTTAAAGAAAAGATATCATTTGAAAATCCATAACGTCCCTGACGGTATCTGTTTAAAAGATGTATACGATTCTTTAGTTTAGAAATAGGTATGGTTCGGATGACACATCTACGTCGACTATCTAGTCCTATAGTACCATAAACGGTAATATCGTCAAATATCCTCTTCAAATCCCGTCATTTCATATTAGCTATATCATATCACTTCTAACTATCATTTAGCTTCTAATATAGTTTCTCTAACTATCATTTAAGCCTATCTATAGTTTTCTATTAAAGGTTTCCTTAACAATTTACTATGAATCGGTTTCCATCAAAAAACTTACGGGGGTGTTATACGCTATCCACCTGACTTCCCCCGTAGATATAGATCCACTCACCTTGATCTTGCTTGCCGATGTCGATGTCGCCGTCCTCTTCTTCACCGTCTTGAAATCCTCATGGGGTACCTACATATCATAACACATCACAATTGCATATTAAAATCAAGTCGGAAACTAAAACGACACATGTTCCGCTCATAGGTTAAAACCTATAACTTCGCGTGCAAAACACGACTAAAAATCCTAGTCGTTGATGTTCAAACGCCACAGGACCAAATACAAATCCTAATACCAAAACCAAGCATCCCAAAATATGGAAAACATAGCCAAAAACACCCCAATGTGCTCCCAGATTTTACCCTAGGCTAAATTGGTCAATTCTGCACATATGGAGGGTCTAATTTACTGAAGATAAGGCCCTGGAACCAACATGGATCAAATCCACCCTAATTTGGCCGCAAATTGCAGCCAGAATGATTGAATCTGCGGCCATTTGGTGGAGTTGGCGTCTCGGGTCTCTGTGGAAGCTTCCTGGGTGCTTGCATGTGTCACTGTGTTCGCTAAATTATTTTTAGTGTCTCCGGGTTACTCCAGATTCCCATATACCCTCACAACTCAACAAAAAACTGAAATACTCAATTCCTAAATCCATATTCTGGTCTCTATACTCAAACCCAGGTCTTAAACGGCCATTCAACAGCCACTCAATCATCACCAATCCACAATTTCACTCAAATCCTCACTAGGATTTTCCAAGTTCACAATTCCACATCTTAAACCCATTTCTAACTAACTAGAATATAAAGAAACTAGAAACTACACTAAAGGAAATGAATTATACCTCATGGATGTAGCCAAGCAAAACCCTAGCTCTTCCAAGTCCTCAAATCCAACATTGATGGGTCCAAAGTGTAGAGGAGAAGGAGGTGATCAATTTTAATGAAAGGGGTTTAGGATTTTGAGATGATATCATTGGGTGAAAGTGGAGGGAAATGAGGAAGAAGAAGGAGAAGAAAATGATGGGGGAGGTGAAAATGAGGCAGCCCGTCTCTCTCTCCTCTCTTATTCTCACCCACTCATTCATCTATTTACCCTTTTCACTTTTCTTTTCTCATTTCTTTTAAAACCAAACCATAAAATACCCAAAACAACACAAGAAAACAACATGTAACCAAAATGCAATATGACATGCTGCACTAGTCATGAAAAACTGTAGAAACACGTATTTGACTTAATCACGATTAGCAATGCACTAATAGGGTTTTTATCGAAACTGCATATAAAATTTTTTAAAATGCCAAATCCTTTAAATATATTATTAAATGAATAAATCATTTTAATTTTCATTTATTTCACAATTATTAGTATATATTTATACCCTTTTTCGAAATCCCCAATTTCGCAAATCGGGCAATTTTCGTGAAATATATTATTTTAATATTAAATTCCAAAAATAATATTTTATATTTTCTGAAATGTTACAATCTTCCCCCCTTAAATAAATTCGGTCCCCGAATTTAAATTTAAACCCCCAAATACCAAAACATTTCAATACTCAATTCAAATCAACGGGGCTCCGAAATCATGGAAAATGCAGAAATACCACAGCGCATCGCGTGCGCCTGAAAACAAATACGAAACTCAAAATCGAACTTTGTTAAGCGTCACACAAATCATCTGATTTGTACGCATATCCTCGGAGTTACAATAGAGATACAGATATCGAAATCCACTACTGAAATCCAATATACACTAGTCAAATACTATAATACGTGTATAGCACGCATCTTTGAAAAACTTTCAAGAACAAAATAAAACTCATGCAAAAATCTTTCTAAATCGCCGCGTGAATGCGTAGCTCACGTCATAAGTGATGGACGTTCATTTTAAAATAATAATATATGTCCATATATGTTTTCCTAAATACACGTTCCGTCGTTTTCAAAATATCACAAAAGGTTTTCCTTTATAAACATTCGTGTACCTCATGGACACGTAGGAAATAACGAGACTATAGCTCTTTTTCAAAAACCTCTTGGTAAAATTTTAATGCACGTAAAGTACTCAGGTACTGTCCTTGGATCAGTCCTGTTCGGCTACTACATAACATAGTGTCCGTCATGAAAACAAAGTGCTTAAAAGCAAAATCAGCCTCAAAAGGCCTATCTAACTATCGCGTGCGTCTGGTGAGCACGGAAATCAAATCCAAATACACGTGCCACAACATGCACAAAAGCAAAACTAAGTGCAACAGGTGTGCACGAAAACATCTGTCCAGTGCAACGGGTGTGCACGACAATAATATCAAGTGCACCTAGAGTGCACGAAAATCTCAATCCAGTGCAACTAACGTGCACGAATAAAAATGCCAAATCGAGTGCATCCAGTATGCATAAAATCCAAAGTCAAGTGCCTAATATGCGCAAATATCCAACCCAAGTGCGTCGGGTCCGTAAAAGCATATAGTGCAGTAGCATGCACGAAAACAAACGGCAAGTGCCAACGCGCACGAAAACACAAATGCTCAAAGACATAAATCGGTGCAGCAATGTACGGAGTATAAATCTAGCGCAACCAATGCACAAAACATAAATTCGGTGCATCCAGGGCATGAAATACAGTGCATAAATGCATAAATACAAATCTGGTGCATTAAGTGCACGAAATACAAATACGGTGCATCCAGTGCACGAAATACCGATCAATAACTCAAATGTATAATCAGCAACACCGAGTGTACCATGTGTAGGGTTACTAGGAACTGTCACAAGGGTCTATAAGGCATCAACCATGCCGTATTGAAAATTTTCAAGTGCTGAACAACCTAAAGCGAGGATCTTTGCTAGATAATTAGGGTTAACAAAGCATGTAAACATCTTTACATCTAAGAGAAAAGGATTACAACCTTTGTAGTCCGTTCCTTCGCTTCATAAGCTCCGAGTAGTAGTCCCTTCGCCGCGATCCATGAAACTTCCAGACTCTAGAGATGCTCCATAAGCCGAATGATCCATGCTTGCTTGAAGTCTTCCTTTTCGAAGATGATCTACCTTGAAGAATCTTTAACTCAAGCTCTCACTTCTTTAATCAAGTATTAATGAAGTGAACACCCTAATCTAAGTGGATAGAATAGATGAGGATGATGAAGTAGGAATTTAGCTCTCTTTTGTTTTCATTTTCTCACTTTGATTCATCACTTTTCAAAAAGGTAGCAAGTTTTTCAAGAAGGAAGAAGAAGAAGTCTTTTGTGATGAATAATGAAATTCTTGCTATGGTTACAAATACAACCCTTGAGTTAAGAATGAGTGGCTTAACTCATGTAGAGAATAAACCTAAAGTGAAGGGTTTGGGTTGGGTTAGAAATATCTAAGCAAAATATCTTAACAAAATATCTAAGATAGAAACAAAATAAAGCTTCTAGAAGCTTCATGAAAAAGCTAACCCAAATCAAACCCTAAATATGTTTAATCTCCACAAATCATGTTGCATTTGTAATCATAACTTAATACAATATTATATATCACATATATAATATATATTTGTAATAAAATAAAATAATACAATTAACATATATCGCATATATATCAATGTATTATCTGGTGAGAAAATGAACCAATAAAGCGAGCTTATATTAGATAATATAATGTAATATATCACATATATAATTATACATTAACTCATCGAATCGACACTTGATCCGACAATCTTTCTATATCGCATATAATCGACTAATATAACATGTACCGATTCATCAAATCAACACTTGATCCGATGACCCGGCTATATCACATATACCCGGCCGATATCATATATCGCGAGAAAAGAATACGGTATCTCATATCATATTATCCTCGGTCCCGCACATATCACATATGTGCTTCTACTCCCTTTTTCCTGAGCCAAGAAAGCTCTGTGTAGGACTCTAAAGAATCATCAATACGCCGGCAGTGAGTGATGATCATATCAAACACCTACAAGCTGCAAGCGGTCAGTTAAATGTAACAGCCACCCAGGTATTGAGCGATCAGAAGATCAACAAGCAAGCCTGTACATTCTCCTGTGAATCCAATCAGTAACACTACCGTACAGTCCGGTCTCTTCGTATGATATGTCGCATATCTAGTCTAGGGGTGGTAAACGTCAGACCCCGGTAACCGATAAGTCTTGTCGATGTGAGGCTCATAACAGGTCGAGAACCTACTGATAACACTTACCAGTAGTACTCTATATCCGCCGTGGCCAGGGACTTCCAGTTATAGCCAATCGAACACAGCACAACATCAACTCCCCATACCGGAAGAGACGAATTCCCTCCTATCGCTCATTGCCTCCATGTGATTCGGGATTGTACCTAAAAGCCACCGTTTTGCACTCCTTCTTGGACGTGGTATGATGGAAATCAAAGCACGGTGGGAATAATACAAGACTCTATGACGATCTCGGGTCTACAGACTAACCTGTACCAGTGTCACCAGAGCCATCTGACCTGAGGTATAATACCATCTGGGGGTTCTCGGCGAGTCCGTTCAATATACCCAGTCTCCACTGAGCACCCGTACACCATCTCTGATGTCAAACACCAATGGATATAGGATCATCCATCGCCCATCATATGGGTCAAGATGCGTATCCGCTAGTCTACTCTGGCGTATCGATGCTCTGTCTCGATACACCCTCGACTAGGAACAGTTATAGGATGTACTCATTGACTACCCTGGCCCCACTAGTATGATCTCATCATAGTCCCAGTAGTCGAGTACATATCCTTAGGGCTTTATCAACATGTGAGAGCAAGACAGTAAACTAATACAAGTCAACATGTTAAGACAAAGTGAAACTAAATAGCATACTATTATGTCGAGCAAGAAAGTCCTCTCTATATATATCCAAGCATCCACTATAATATACAACATATGTACAATAATGGCCTCTAGGGCATATACATAACTAACAATCTCCCACTTGCACTAAGGCCAGCTGTTGTAGTATCTCATACCTAACATCCCGAAGAGTCTCTCAAAATGTATCTGGGGAATGGCCTTTGTGAATGGATCCGCAGTGTTGTCCTTCGTATCAACTCTCCTGACCTCGATCTCCCTGCGATCAACTATCTCCCGGATCAGGTGATACCGCCTCAGAATATGTCTGGACTTCTGATTGGACATGGGTTTCTTGGCCAAAGCCACAGCTCCATTGTTATCACAATACAAAGGTATTGGATGCTCAATGGACGGAACCACACCAAGTTCAGTGATGAACTTCTTCATCCAGACAGCCTCTTTGGCAGCATCGTTGGCAGCGATGTATTCAGCCTCCATCGTCGAGTCTGCAACGATTTCCTGTTTGGAACTCTTCCAACACACCGCCCCTCCATTTAGGGTAAAGACAAATCCCGAGTGCGACTTAGAGTCGTCCTTATCACTTTGGAAGCTTGAATCGGTAAAGGACTCCACCTGGAGTTCTCCGTTACCATACACCAAGAACATCTCCTTAGTTCTTCTCAAGTACTTGAGAATGTTCTTCACAGCTATCCAGTGACTCTCTCCAGGATCTGCTTGATACCTACTCACTACACTTAGTGAGTATGCTACATCGGGTCTGGTACATAGCATCGCGTACATGATAGAGCCTACTGCCGAAGCATAGGGTATCCCTTGCATGCGAACTCTTTCCAAATCAGTCTTGGGAGACATCTCTTTGGAGAGAGTGAGTCCAGAGATCATGGGTTAGTTCCCACGCTTGGATTCTTCCATACAAAACCTCTTTAGTATGGTGTCTATGTACCTGGATCGGGACAATCCCAGTATCCGTTTAGATCTATCTCTATAGATCATAATTCCCAGTATGTAGGAGGCATCACCTAGATCTTTTATTGAGAATCTTTATGATAAGAAGAGCTTGACCGATTGCAGCATAGGAACATCATTTCCTATCAAGAGTATGTCATCGACGTACAATACAAGAAAGACAACCTTACTCTCTGCAACCTTCTTATATATACAAGGTTCATCTACGTTTTTGATGAAGTCAAACTCTTTAACTACAACATCAAAGCAGATGTTCTAACTCCTTGATGCCTGTTTTAAGTCGTAGATGGATTTAAGCAGCTTGCACACCTTTCCGCTGCTCCCGCTATCTACCAAGCCCTCTGGCTGAGTCATGTACATGCTCTCTTCTAAATCACCATTTAGAAAGGCGGTCTTAGCATCCATCTGCCAGATTTTGTAGTCATGGTATCCAGCAATGGAAAGTAGGATCCGAATGGACTTAAGAATAGCCACTGGAGAAAAGGTTTCGTCATAATCCACACCTGGTCGTTGACGAGAACCCTTTGCAACAAGTCTAGCTTTGAAAGTCTCAACTTTTCCATCTACACCAAGTTTCTTCTTACAGATCCATTTGCTCCCAATGGGTTTTACCCTTCAGGAGCAACTTCCAAAGTCCATACTTTGTTGGTGTGCATGGATTCCATCTTAGATCACATTGCATCTAGCCACTTCACAGAGTCACCACTCGTGATGGCCTGCTCGAAGCTGGTCGGGTCATCATCTTCTATGATGAAATCCTCACTCCCACCATCAACGAGAAAACCGTAGTATCTCTCAGGTGGATGAGAAACCCTACTAGATCGGCGGAAAGGCTGAGGTTCGTTGGGAACTACTGAATCCTCTGGTTCCAATAAATCATCAGTTGTAGTTTGTGGTGCTGGAACCTCTTCTAGCTCTACCGCTTCGCCACTAATTTCTTTTGCAAGAAATTCCTTTTCTAAAAAGATGGAATGTTGAGCAACAAACACCTTTTGTTTTTCACCGTCGTAGAATAGATATCCATACGAATTTCTTGGATATCCTACAAACTTGGAAAGAACTGATCGTGCCTCGAGCTTGTCCGGATTTTTCTTTTTAACATAGGCCGGACAACCCCATATCTTAACTCTTTTAAGAGATGGTCTCTTCCCATTTCATATCTCATATGGAGTGGTAGGCACAGATTTAGTTAGAACTCTATTCAATAAGTATATGGCTGTCTCAAGCGCATACCGCCAGAAGGAAATAGGCAACTCAGCAGTGCTCATCATAGAGGGCACCATATCTAATAGGGTGCGATTCCTCCGCTCCGATACACCGTTGTGCTGTGGTGTATAAGGAGGAGTAAGCTAAGAGAGAATCCCATTCTCTTTTAGATAGTCCAGGAACTCATTGCTCAAGTATTCTCCTCCTCGATCAGATCGAAGGATCTTAATACTTCTGCCCGTTTGGTTCTCTACTTCGTGCTTATATTCCCTGAATTTCTCAAAAGCTTCAGACTTGTGTTTCATCAGGAACACATGTCCGTATCTTGAGAGATCGTCAGTGAATGTAATGAAGTAGGAAGAACCGTTCCTGGTATGTGTACACATGGGTCCACATACATCACTATGTATCAGCCCCTAGAGTTCTGTAACTCTTTCTCCGTGTCCACTAAACGGTGTTTTGGTCATTTTGCCTTTAAGACATGACTTACAAGTGTCATAAGATGAAAATTCGAACGGATTCAAATATCCATCCTTATGGAATTTGGCCAGTCGTGATGCATTGATGTGACCAGGTCTACAATGCCATAAGAAGAATTCGTTCATTTCTGAACTCTTCCTCTTGTGTGTGTTTTGTACATTAAGTACTCTAGTTTGGTTGAGAACGTATATGCCATTAAATAATGAACCTGATTCAATCAACTTTTGATTCATGAATATATTCATAACATTATCCCGTACTACAATATTATATCCTTCTTTATTCAATAAAGAAACTGATATAATATTGCATATCAGGGTCGGAATGTAATAGCACTCGTTTAGAACCAATGTATTACCATTTGGTAATATAAGGTGATATTCGCCAATTGCCTTGGCTGCAACATTTGCACCATTCCCTACTCTTAGGGAAAGATTACCCTCTCCCAGTTCCCTACCTTTTCGTAGCCCATGTAATATATTACATATATGGGATCCCGATCCGGTATCTATTACCCAGGACGTAGAGTGAACTGACAAACAGTTCTCGATAACAAACACACCCGAAGAAGATGCATCGGCATGCTTGTTCTTCGTTTGGGCGGCGTGAGAATCCAGATATTCTCCTATTCCCAGCTCAGTCTCATAACACTTATAAGAAAGAACGGGACCAATGTTCCCCTGCTCAGTATAATAAGTGGGTTCAGTCAATACTTCCATATTATTATCTTGATTAAGGCCTGACTAGGTCGCTACCTGGAGAGAGAGAGAAGAAAACACTTTAGCGTATGCTCTTGCAAGATTAGATTGGTTATAATCTTATCTAATCAGGATGTCTCCCACTGTTTTTATCAAATCTTCCTTCAAACCCTAAAAGGAAAGACTAGCCGGGATTAATTACACCTTACAAGTTCGCCAATCTTTCAGCCAGATCAGTGTTGGTACTTTGAGGGAGGTTCCCCGTGCTTTCGCACAGAACTAATTAAAATAAATCTCGTTTTCCCAGAGGCATAACCCCGTTAAGAAATTTCTAGACACCTACTTGATCAGCTAATTGTCCTGTGTAAGAGTCTCCCAGGAGTAACACTTACTCGCAGTGGGTATCGGAATCCAACTATCTCATAGGAGGTATGCAATCTCATTGCAAATTTCAACACTTGAAATTCCCGATAATGCTTCTGCCCCTAGCATCTTATGACCTTGGCTAAGGTCAACAAATCATAAGTGCCAGCCAAGTTCAACCCGTCATTTCCCGATTGAATTAAACCCACCCGTACTACCCTTGGCTAAGGTCAAGAAAGTCGTACGACTACCCTAACTCAATCACATCCCATGTTTTAGCAGATAAATACTAATTAGCTACCGTACACTACGCCTTGGCTAAAGTCAACAAACGCAGCACGAATACTAAATAGTCTCTATCTGAAATGACAGAGGGCTACGCAGGTTTTTCAAAAAACCATGAGTGTAAAGAACTTGATATCGTTGTAGAAACAAGTGATTTTGAAAAGGAGTGTTTTTTAGGCTTTTCTAGTTTCGCTAAAGAGGTCACTCCCGGTGAAGGGATCTCGGCTCTTTCCTCATCGAATAAGGTGCAGGGTATATCATATATACCACTATGCAAAGCAAGAATTATAGAAGCAATCAAAAACTAAACCGTGAGTTTGTAGCATCTGCCAGTTTTACTAAAGAGGTCACTCCCGGTGAAGGGATCTCGGCTCTTTCCTCATCGAATAAGGTGCAGCGTATATCATATATACCGCTATGCAAAGCAAAACTGTAGCTACCCTTTTTATAAACTTTTGATTCTACAACATCTTTTAGGTTTCTTTTCTTTTATTAATCTCATTAATATATCCCATCAGTTAATGCTTCCTAAGCATCACAGAAGAAACGAAAGCAGTAATATTTATATATCATCATATATATTTATAAGCATTCGTCTGAGGCAGTAATATGATCTCATCACAGAACATTGCAGCAGAAGATAACATATGAAATATTCGATATACTAGGACAACCGTGTTTTATTTCGAGCCTGTATAAAACACGAATTCCACGGTCGCGATGAATAGCCAAACCCACATCCCTAGACCCCTACGAGAGAGGCAACAAACACTGCCAATTCTAGGGTTAAGAGACCCGGTCTCGACACCTCGAGATGGCCTCCCACTGGGCCCTAGAACCCGGTTACTTGTGCTCCCCTCCTCGGGTTTACCTAATGTGGAAAAGTAAATAATATACAATGGTGACATCAACCTCAACCCGGAAGTGCCCCAATAAAAGAATATACAATGAATTTTACATGAATGAAAATAAAAACCCCCATCTCACATAAAACCCCCGGCTATTCAAAACACGACGATCCAATATAACATATCACAGCAACACATATTATCTCATATCATCAACGTAAGCAAGTATGCGTATCCCGATTGTCGTTGATGTATAGCAACGAAGCCGGCGATACACCACATACTACGCTTACGGTCACAGAAAAGAAGGTGTAAAACTACAACATTTGGAATCCACAATCACTTTAGACATCATAAATCTGAAATATCACATACATTGCATTTCATGCCTAACTATATGAATTCCACATATTGTATCACATTCCAGATAAATAGACAAAGTTAAAATTTCCAATCGAATAATCAAACACCCAAGATTTCCCAAATAGCTCAACACTTGAGCAGAGTTCAAAAATCCCAGAACATGTCACAGCCCCAATGAACCAGCCCTAGAAGGGTCAAACCAACGCCTCACATGTGGCAATGCTAAACTACCACAAACCCTAGGGTTCAGTGGCAGTTTTGACGGTCACATAATCGAGTTAAGGTTACGTTCTTCTAGAGGGTCCACAGATATGCTTGCATGTTTTTCCGAAAGTTTCAAACTCAAGAAAAATTCAACACTTGAAAGTTTTTCGTGTCGGGAAAAAGCGAGTTATTGATATCCGTTCGAACATTTTAACACGTTCTAAATTATCCGGAAAAACTAAATGAAGTTAAACTTTCCGATCGAAACAACGAATTCGAAACATCTCAAGAAAACTCAACACTTGAGTAATATTAAAAATTCCCAGAAGTATGTAGTAATACCTACGGATGTTACCTAGAAGTATCTGTCCCTAATACCCAAGTACGGCTGCGGAACCGCCGCGCAAAGCATGGTATTGCCGCGGTTCCGCGGCGACTTAAGCGAATTAGGAGCTTGTATTTCATAGTTATCCTTAGAATCACCTGCTTAATTTTCTGAGTATTTTTAATATGGAAAAAACCACCTTTTAAAAATATTTCCAGAGAGGGGGTCAAAAACGACGTTTCGGGGTTCGATCGGACTTTAAACTTCGTCTTCAAGTCGCCTAATACTCTAAGTTGGCTCTGATACAACTGTGGAGTTACTAGGCACTGTCACATGGGTCTATAAGGCATCAACCATGCCGTATTTAAAATTTTCAAGTGCCGAACAACCAAAAGCCAGGATCTTTGCTAGATAATTAGGGTTAACAAAGCATGTAAACATCTTTACATCTAAGAGAAAGGGATTACAACCTTTGTAGTCCTTTCCTTTGCTTCATAAGCTCCGAGTAGTAGTCCCTTCGCCGTAATCCATGAACTTCCAGACTCTAGAGAGGCTCCACAAGCCGAATGATCCATACTTGCTTGAAGTCTTCCTTTTCGAAGATGATCTACCTTGAAGAATCTTTAACTCAAGCTCTCACTTCTTTAATCAAGTATTAATGAAGTGAAGACCCTAATCTAAGTGGCTAGAATAGATGAGGATGATGAAGTAGGAATTTAGCTCTCTTTTGTTTTCATTTTCTCCCTTTGATTCATCACATTTCAAAAAGCTAGCAAGCTTTTCAAGGTGGAAGAAGAAAAAGAAGTCTTTTGTGATGAATAATGAAATTCTTGCTATGGTTACAAATACAACCCTTGAGTTAAGAATGAGTGGCTTAACTCATGTAGAGAATAAACCTAGGGTGAAGGGTTTGGGTTGGGTTAGAAATATCTAAGCAAAATATCTTAACAAAATATCTAAGCTAGAAACAAAATAAAGCTTCTAGAAGCTTCATGAAAAAGCTAACCCAAATCAAACCCTAACTATGTTTAATCTCCACAAATCATGTTGCATTTGTAATCATAACTTGTTACAATATTATATATCACATATATAATATATATTTGTAACAAAAGAAAATAATACAATTAACATATATCGCATATATATCAATGTATTATCCGGTGAGAAAATGAATCAATAAAGCGAGCTTATATTAGATAATGTAAAGTAATATATCACATATATAATTATACATTAAATCATCGAATCAACACTTGATCCGACAATCCGGCTATATCGCATATAACCGACTAATATAACATGTACCGATTCATCGAATCAACACTTGATCCGATGACCCGGCTATATCACATATACCCGGCCGATATCATATATCGCAAGAAAATAATACGGTATCTCATATCCTATTATCCTCGGTCCCGCACATATCACATATGTGCTTCTTCTCCGTTTTGCCTGAGCCAAGAAACCTCTGTATAGGACTCTAAAGAATCGTCAATATGCCGGCAGTGGGTGATGATCATATCAAACACCCACAAGCTGCAAACGGTCAGCTAACCGTTAAGTCGTGTCGATGTGAGGCTCTTCGTCTGATATTTCGCATATCTAGTCTAGTGGTGGTAAACGTCAGACCCTAGTAACCGATAAGTCGTGTCGATGTGAGGCTCATAACAGGTCAAGAACCTACTGATAACACTTACCAGTAGTACTCTATATCCGCCCTGGCCAGGGACTTCCAGTTATAGCCAATCGAACACAGCACAACATCAACTCCCCATACCGGTGTAAGTCCATGCTACCGCTCCCGGTACTTACGGGCTTGCGGAAATGATGAAAAACAATTTTTCTAGAGGAGGTAACATGGACTCAAAACGGATCTTTGTTAAACTATCTATCTAACAAACTAAGTAGGAGTTGTTTAACTACTCGGTTAGGGGGTATACCTTTCTTGAACTCCTTCGTCTTCAACTCTTGTGGTGTATGGACCGGCCTCTCCTCGTCGTCTTCTCGTGCCGAAGACGGATCTACCCGAAAGCTTCTACCTTTGGCTTCTTCTTCTAACTTGAAGAAACTAGTTCACTCGGTTTGCTAAACCTTGTGAACTAGGATGAGTAGAGGAATGTTTTGGAGTCTTTTTATCTCTAGGGCAATGAATCTCAACACATGAGAGTGGTTTGCCCTTGAGGTAGAGAGAGAGCAAGAGGGAGAGGGAGAGAGCAAGAGAAAAATGAGAGAGCTCAAGAGAGGGAAAGCTAAAGCAAGAATGAGCAAGACTTTTCTCATACACCCTCTCATAATCCAAAAGCATCATGATAACATGTAATGATAATTGAGTATATTGTAAAGTTTATTATCATGACAAATGACACTATCATTTCTTGCATGATATGCAAATGGTGAACAAAACAAGCAAGCATAAGTCAATGTAACCAAATGATGGCCATTGTCATGATGGTGGTCAACAAGTCCAACCTAGTCAACCGGTCAACAAAAGTCAACAAGTCAACTAGGTCAACCTTTCAACCCTAACCATGTCACTATAATACTCAATTAATATTATTGTTAATCATATGTCTTAATCTCATTAGGGTTTGAAAAAAGTCAACAGTCAGCAACCCTAATGAGAATCCTCTGCCTCTGTCTCTGTCAACTGTGCATACACACCCATATCCGCGTTCCGGGGAACACGAATACAAACGAGATAAAACCAATCCCAAAACGTACACTAGGATCTAGCTTAAACCAAAGCCCACTAGTGTTAACTGTCCGGACACCAAACGTGCACAAGTGCACGGATGTGACCGAACCCTGTCGCAAAACCATGCGACCTGTCGCAAAACTATGCGACCTCTACTCTTTTTCCTAAAGGCGAATAGCTCTCTGTGTGGGACTCTAAAGACTCGACACTACGCTGGCAGTGGTTTTAACCACAGACCGCAAGTGGCACTAGCTGTGCGTAACGGCCCCCAGGTAGATGCCGATAAGAAGACGGACGAGGTGAAACCAATCTGAACTCCTACTGAGCCTGAATGTGACAATCTCCATACAGTCCGGTCTGTTCGTCTGATACATCGCATGGCGGGCCTAGGGGGCATTAAATGTCAGTCCCCTAATAGCGGTACAAGTCGTGTCGGAGTGAAGCCCAGAACACCCTGAGATAACACTGGAAACCTACCAGTATATCTCGCTTGCCCTGGACAGGGACTACTCGTGTAATGGCTCTCCTAGACACAGGGCGATGTCAACCGCCAATACCGGGAGAGAAGAATCCTGTCTAACCGTCATAGCCTCCAAGTGCTTCGGGACTGCACCCAACTACTACTTGTTTGCACGACTCCTTTGAGCCGTGGTAGGGTAGTAATCTAAGTACAGTGGGAACACACTCGAGGCGAAGTGACAGTGTCAAGTCAGCGGACTAAGCTGTGCTCATGTCACCTGGGAACTGATAACTGACGATAGGTATAGTACCAACCAACAGTTCTCGATGAGTCCTGTCCAGTGTACTCGTAACCCAACGAGCACCCACATACTATCTCCAGTACGATGTACTGATGGCTGTGGGACAGACCATCTCCCACACTGGGATGAGAAGTGCATACGCTAGTCTACTCCGGAGTATCGATGCCCTGTCTCGATAGTCCTGCGACTAGGGACCTGCATAAGGATGTGCTTATAGATTACCCAGCCCCCACTAGTGTGACTTCCATCACAACGCTGGTAATCAAGCAAAGATCCTAAGGGCTCCACTAATGTGTATAGGTGATATACTAAAATAAACACATGTACACATTGAAGTAGAAACAAACCAAGTAGCATACTACTATATTGAGCAAGATTGTTTATACAAGGTGAATATCCTAAGCTTCCATTAAGTAATATACAAACTAGTATGATACAGTAATGGCCTCTAGGGCATATACACTAACAATCTCCCACTTGCACTAAAGCCATGTACTGGCGTATCGAAGGCCTATCATCTCTATCAGCCGCTCGAACTGAGTCTGGGGCAAGGCCTTGGTGAATGGATCTGCAGTGTTATCTTCTGAAGCAACCCTCCGAACCTCGATCTCCTGGCGATCCACGATCTCCCTGATCAGGTGATACCGCCTCAAGATGTGTCTGGATTTCTGATGGGACCTGGGTTCCTTCGCTAAAGCTATAGCCCCGTTGTTGTCGCAATACAAAGGTAATGGGTCAACAATGGATGGAACCACCTGAAGCTCTTTCAAGAACTTCCTTATCCAGACGGCTTCTTTTGCGGCATCAGATGCAGCGATATATTCCGCTTCCATAGTCGAGTCAGCAACGGTTTCCTGTTTGGAACTCTTCCAACACACCGCCCCTCCGTTGAGGGTAAAGACAAAGCTCGACATGGACTTGGAATCATCCTTGTCACTTTGGAAGCTGGAGTCAGCAAAGGCCTCAATCTGGAGGTCTTTTCCGCCATACACCAAGAACATCTCCTTAGTCCTTCTCAGGTACTTGAGAATGTTCTTTACTGCTATCCAATGTTTCTCCCCTGGGTTTGACTGATACCGACTTACCACACTCATTGCAAAAGCTATATCTGGTCTGGTACACAACATCGCATACATTATAGAGCCTACCGCAGAAGCGTAGGGTATAATAGACATGCGATCCCTTTCCAAATCAGTCTTGGAAGACATCTCTTTGGAGAGGGTGATCCCGTAACAAGCCGGTAGATTACCGCGCTTGGAATCTTCCATACTGAATCTTTTCAATATGGTGTCAATGTACCTGGACTGTGAGAGTCCCAGTATCCTCTTGGATCTGTCACGATTGATCCGGATCCCCAGAATGTATGAGGCATCACCAAGGTCTTTCATGGAGAACCTGTGTGACAAGAACCCTTTGACAGATTGTAGCATAGGAATGTCATATCCTATTAAGAGAATGTCATCCACATATAAAACGAGGAATACTACAGTTCTCTCTACAAATCTACTATAGATGCATGGTTCATCTGGATTTTTGATAAAGCCAAATTTTTTGACCGTCTCATCAAAACAGATGTTCGAACTCCGCGATGCCTGCTTTAGTCCATAGATGGACTTAAGCAACCTGCACACCTTTCCGCTGCTCCCACTCTGAATGAAACCCTCTGGCTATTCCATATAAACACACTCCTCTAAATTTCCATTTAGAAAAGCGGTCTTTACGTCCATCTGCCAAATCTCATAATCGTGGAAGGCAGCAATGGCAAGAAGGATCCGAATGGATTTCAGCATAGCTACTGGAGAAAAGGTCTCGTCATAGTCCAAACCAGGTCTTTGATGAAAACCCTTTGCAACCAGTCTAGCTTTATAGGTGTCAACCTGTCCATCTACACCAATCTTTCTTTTGAAGATCCACTTGCATCCTACGGGTTTTACCCCATCTGGATCAATGTCCAACGTCCATACTTTGTTGGTGTACATGGACTCCATTTCGGTCCGCAATGCATCCAGCCATTTTACCGAGTCAACGCTCTGAATGGCCTGCTGGAAGCTAGTCGGCTCATCATAATCTATGATGCAATCCTCTCTATCCTCGTCTATGAGAAAACCGTAGTATCTTTCGGGCGGATGAGACTGCCTACTACTCCTGCGGAGCGGCGTAGGAATGTCATTTTCTTTTGGACCTTCTGGTTCTACTAAGCTTTCAGTAATAGTCTGTGGTTCTGGAATTTCTTCCAGTTCTATTTCGCTCCCACTTGTTTCCTTTTCTAAGAACTGGTGTTCCAGAAAATGGGCATTACGAGAAACAATGATCTTTTGTTCCTCTGCGTAATAGAAGAGATACCCCCTGGAGTTCTTTGGGTATCCCACAAACTTGCACAGTACTGAGCATGCCTCGAGCTTGTCCGCATGCTGCTTTTTGACAAAAGCCGGACATCCCCAGATCTTCAGATATTGAAGATAGGGTTTCTTCCCACTCCATATCTCATATGGTGTGGTAGGCACAGTCTTAGTTGGAACTCGGTTCAAAAGGTATGCAGTTGATTCTAGTGCATATCCCCAGAATGATCGCGGTAACTCAGTGTTACTTATCATGGAACGTACCATATCCAATAGGGTCCGATTCCGTCTTTCCGATACACCATTATGTTGCGGAGTGTATGGAGGAGTAAGCTGAGAGAGAATTCCATTCTCTTTTAAATAGTCCAAGAACTCGGCACTCAAGTATTCACCACCTCGATCCGATCTTAGAATCTTGATACTTTTGCCGGTTTGTTTTTCTACTTCATTCTTATATTCCTGGAATTTTCCAAAGGCTTCGGACTTTTGTTTCATTAAGAAGACATAATCGTACCTTGAAAAGTCATCCGTAAAAGTAATGAAGTAAGAATAACCGCTTTGCGCATGTGTAGACATTGGACCGCATACGTCGCTGTGTATGAGTCCCAAGAGCGAGCTCGCTCTTACTCCGTGTCCAGTGAACGGAGTCTTTGTCAGCTTTCCTTTGAGACAGGATTGACAAGTGGCATATGATTGATATTCGAACGGATTCAAATATCCTTCTGTATGTAACTTCGTCAACCTTCTCTCATTGATTTGACCCAGTCTACAATGCCATAAGAATGTCTTATTTATTTCCGGAGACTTTCTTTTGTGTGTATTCTGGACATTGAAAATCTGTGGTTGGTTTAATACGTATATACCATTGCTTAATTTACCTGACCCAATCAGAACTTGATTAAGGTGAATGTTTACAACATTACTTACAAAAGCAAATTCATAACCTTCTTTAGAAATCAAAGATACAGAAATTGTTAGTTATATGTATGCCCCAGAGGCCATTACTGTACATACGATGTATATTGTAGTGGATGCTAGGACATATATAAGGAGGACTTTCTTGCTCGACATGATAGTATGCTATCTGGTTGTACTTTATCTTAACATGTACTCTAATTGTCTCTATGTTACATGTTGATAAAGCCCTTAGGATATATACTCGACTACTGGGACTATGATGAGATCGTACTAGTCGGGCCATGGTAGTCGACGAGTACATCCTATAACTGTTCCTAGTCGAAGGTGTATTGAGACAGGGCATCGATACACCAGAGTAGGCTAGCGTATACGCATCTTGACCCATATGATGGGCGATGGATGATCCCATATCCATCGGTGTTTGACATCAAGGATGGTGTACGGGTGCTCAGTGGAGACTGGGTACACTGGACGGACTCACCGAGATCTCCCAGATGGTATTATACCTCACGTCAGATGGCAGTTCTCCGGTGACACTGGTACAGAGTAGTCTGTTGACCCGAGATCGTCATAGAGTCTTGTGTGATTCCCACTGTGCTTTGATTTCCATCATACCATGTCCAAGAGGGAGTGCAAAAAGGTGGCTTTTGGGTACAGTCCCGAATCACATGGAGGCAATGAGCGATAGGAGGGGATTCGTCTCTCCCGGTATAGGGAGTTGATGTTGTGCTGTGTTCGATTGGCTGTAACCGGAAATCCCTGACCAGGGTTGCTGAGATTTACTGGTAAGTGTTATCAGTAGTTTCTCGAACTGTTATAGACCTCATATCGACACGACTTATCGAGCTACTGGGGTCTGACGCTTACCACCCCTAGGCGAGATATGCAACATATCAGACGACGAGACCGGACTGTATGGGAGTGTTACTGTTTGGATTCACAGGAGAAGTTACAGGCTTGCTTGTTGATCTTCTGAGCGCTCAATACCTGGGTAGCTGTTACGTTTAGCTGACCGCTTGCAGCTTGTGGGTGTTTGATATGATCATCACCTACTTCCGGCGTATTGACGATTCTTTAGAGTCCTACACAGAGGTTTCTTGACTTAGGCAAAACGGAGTAGGAGCACATATGTGATATGTGCGGGACCGAGGATAATGCGATATGTGATACCGTATTATATTCTCGCGATATTTGATATCAGCCGGGTCATCGGATCAAGTGTTGATTCGATGAATCGGTACGGATAAATATTAGCCGGTTATATGCGATATAGCCGGATTGTCGGATCAAGTGTTGATTCGATAATTTAATGTATAATAATATATATGATATATTAAATTACATTAACTAATATTAGCTCACTAAAAGATTCTTTTTCTCACCGGATTAATACATTGATATATATGCGATATATGTTAATTGTATTATTTTCTTTTGTTGCAAATATATAATATATATGTGATATATATTATTGTGACATGATATGATTTATTATAAAACATGTTTAAGGATGATATAAAGGGATTAGGGTTTGATTAGGGTTAGCACCTTCTTGTTCATTCTAGAAGGATTCTATTTTGTCATGATAAAGATATTTTGTTATGACTCATGCTTTAATCTAACCAAACCCTGACTCTAGTTTATTCTCTACATTGGTTTAGCCTCTCATCCTTGACCATGGTTTGATAATCAATCATATATTCTTGATTACTATTCATCATAAATGGATTCTATGATAATTGTTCATCATCTTCTTCCTTCTTCTTCTTTGCTTGAAATGGTTTCTTGCTTTGATTTTTGTGATGAATAATTGTGAGAAAAATATAAATAAAGAGTGCAAAAATTCTACTTCATCATTCTCATCTTCCCTTGCCATTTAGATGAGGGTGTTCACATCATTTCATGAGTGTTAGCTTGTGTTAAAGAAAATTCAAGGTAGATCATCTTAGTATCGAAGATCGGAAGCAAAGGTTGCGTCTTTCTCTTCGTGGAACCTCTCGAGAGTCCGGATCCCGATGATCGCAGCGAAGGGACCACAACACGGAGCATATGAAGTGAAGGACCGGATCTACAAAGGTAGTAATCCCTCTCACTTAGTGTTAAAGTGCTTAGCATGCTTGTTTTCGCCTAATCTCTAGTTTAAAGTTCCGTATTCGGGTTGTTCGGCACGGCTAAATTTTAAATCGGGCATGGTTGATGCCTCGTAGACCCTTGTGCGCGTGTCTAGCAACCCTACAGTGGTATCAAAGCCAAGCTAGAGCTTTAGGCGAAATCTAGACGAAGTTTAAAGTCCGATCGAAACCCGAAACCCCGATAAAACCCGCTCTCTGGACTTTTTCTAAAAACTGGGATTTTTCCACATTAAAAATGCTTAAAAAATTCAGCAGGGAATTCTAAGAATTACGGTACAAAAATTATCTGATGAACAGTACAACACGCGGCGGAACCGCGGCAGAAGCATGCTTTCTGCGGCTGTTCCGCCGCGCAATGATGACGTCATCAATTTTTGTTTGCACAGTAACTCCTATTTTATTATGCTGGATTTTCTTGGAATTTTTAATAACTATTCAAGAGTTGAATTTTCTGGGGTTGTTTTGGGGATTCGATGATTCGATCGGATTATCAGATTTTGTCTATGTGTGTTTTCCGGATAAATTTTAGAAACTGTTAAAAAGTTCGAACGGATATCAATAACTCACTTTTTCCCCTGTCGGAAAATTTTTCAAAAGTTGGATTTTTCCTCGTGTTTAAGAATGTTCTAAGTCATGCAAGTAACTCGGTGGACCCTCTAGAAGACAACAAACCTTAACTTGATTATGTGACCGTCTTGAACTGCCCTTTGAACCTTAGGGTTTGGGGCAGTACGGCGTGTCACATGTGAGGCGTTGGCTTGGCCCTTCTACGGCTGGACCATTGGTACTGTGGCATGTAATGGATGTTTTTAAACTGATTTCAAGTGTTGAGATATATTGGGGAAATCTTGGGTGCTTGATGATTCGATCGGAAAGTTTAACTTTTTCTATTTATCTGGAATGTGATACAATATTTGGAATCCACAGGTAGTTATGAGATAACTGATTTGAATATTATAAACATAGCAGTTTAGTCTCAGTTGATCGGTTGCTACGGAATTTTGATGTGATCAAAAGTCCGTCTCAATCACGTAGCGTACGCGGATACTCGCCGGGCAAACTTAATAGACAGCTACGCCCCATAGCCCCGACCAAGTGACTGTAAGAGAACCCCGTCGCCGAAAGCATCCGTTCGGGTGCTCGCGGCAGCGGTGTTCCGCCTTAGTGCACTTCGTCGACGGCATCTGGGGTGCGGCCGTCTACTAAAGTTTGCGACGAGCATTCGATCAGGACGTCGGGAATCTTGTTGAATTGCCCGACTTGATATTGAAAAGAGTTTTCGATAATGAGACTAAAATGCGGGGTTTATAATTGTTAGGCATGTGATGTCTATGGAATTCATTTGGTTAGGCATGCGATGTCTACGGAGATTGCGGATTCCAACTGTTGTAGTTTTACACTTTCTTTTCTGTGACCGTAAGCGTAGTATGTGGTGTATCGCCGGCTTCGTTGCTATACATCAACGACAATCGGGATACGCATACTTGCTTACATTGATGATATGAGATATTATGTGTTGCTGTGATATGTTGTATTAGATCGTCGCTTTTGAATAGCCGGGGGTTTTATGTGAGATGAGAGTTTTTCTTTTTCATTCATGTAAAATTCATTTGTATGTAATATTCTTTTATTGGGACACTTCCAGGTAGCGGAAGATGTCACCGTTGTATATTATTTACTTTTCCGCATTAGGTAGACCCAAGGCGGGGAGCACAAGTAACCGGGTTCTAGGGTCCAGTGGGAGACCATCTCGAGGAGTCGAGACCGGGTCTCCTAACCCTAGAATTGGCAGTGTTACTTGCCGCTCTCGTAGGGATCTAGGGATGTGGGTTTGGTTATTCATCGCGACCGTGGAATCCGTGTTTTATACAGGCTCGTATTGAAAACACGGACGTCCTAGTATATCCAATATTTCATATATGTTCTTCTGCTGCAATGTTCTGTGATGAGATCATATTACTGCCTGTGACGAATGTTTATATTATATATTTGAGATATATGTTATATTGCAGATTTCGTTTCAAATGTGATGCTTGGGAAGCATAATAAAATGGGACTTCATTAATGAGATTAATGAAATAAAAGAAACCTAAGATGTTGTAGAAAATTGTTTATAAAAACTGGTAGCTACAGTTCTTGCTTTGCATAGCGGTGTTCCTTGTAGGACATCCATCACCTTATTCGATAAGGAAAGGACCGAGATCCCTTCACCGGGAGTGACTCCTTTAGCAATAACTGGCAGATGCTACAAACTCGGTTTGTCTTTTGATTGCTTCTATAGTTCTTGCTTTGCACAGAGGTATATATGATATATCCTGCACCTTATTCGATGAGGAAAGGGCCGACGATCCCTTCACCGGGAGTGACCCCTTTAGCAAAACTAGAAAAGCCTCAAAAACACTCCATTTAAAATTACTCGATTCTACAACGATATCAAGTTCATTACGCAAAAGGTTTTCTTAAAAACCTGTCGTAGCCCTCCGTCATTTCAGATAAGTACTAGTTAGTATTCGTGCTACGGTAGTTTGGCATTCGTCAAGGCGTAGTGTGCGGTAGCTAACTAGTATTTATCTGCTTATGCATATGATGCAAATTGGATTAGGGTATTCGTACGGCGTTGTTTGGCATTCGTCAAGGGTCGTGCAGGTGGGTTTAATTCAATCAAGAAATGTACGGGTTGAACTTGGCTAGCGGACTATGGGTGGTTTGGCATTCGTCAAGGTCATAGGACGCTAGGGGTAAAATATTATTGGGAATTTCAAGTGTTGAAATTTGCAATGAGATTGCATACCTTCTATAAGATAGTTGGATCCCGATACCCGCTGCGAGTAAGAGTTACTCCTGGGAGAGTTTTACACATTACAATTAGCCGATCAAGTAGGTGTCTAGAAAGGTGTTAACGGGGTTACGCCTCTGGGAAAACGAGGTTTACTTTAATTAGGTTCGTGCGAAAGCACGGGGGACCTCCCTCAAAGTACCGACACTGGCCTGGCTGAAAGATTGGCGAACTTGTAGCGCGTAATTAATCCCGGCTAGTCTTTCCTTTTAGGGTTTGAAGGAAGATTTGACTAAAACAGTGGGAGACATCCTGATTAGATATATTAGATAACCAATCTAATCTTGCAAGAGCATATGCTGAGTGTTTTCTTTTCTCTCTCTCCAGGTAGCGACCATATCACGGCTTAATCAAGATAATAATACGGATATATTGACTGAACCCGCTTGTTATACGAGCTGGGGAACGTTGGTCCCGCTCCAACTTATAATTGATATAAGATAGAGCAGGAAATTGGGGAATACCAGATTTCCCGTGCCGCCCAAACGAAGAAAGTGCATGCTGATGCATCATCTTCGGGTGTGTTCATTACACAGAACTGTTTCTCAGTATCCTTTACATCCTGGGTATATGATACCGGATCAGGATCCCGCATATGTAATCTGTTACATGGGCTACAGATAGGTAGAGAACTGAGAACGGGTGATAAGTTTCATGAGGCAGAAAACGGTGCAAGTGTTGCAGCCAAGTCTGTTGTTCACTGTCACCCTGTATTACCGGAATACATTGATTCTGAACAAATGTTATTAGATACCGAAACTGATATACAAAATCATATCAGTCTCTTTATTAGTAAAGAAAGGATATAATTTTGTATTGTTGGATAATGTTTTGAACATTTCCTATATCAAAAGTTGATCAGTTCAGGCACGTTATCTAAAAGCATTGACGTTCTAAATCAAACCACAGTTCTTAGTATACAGAACACACACAAGAGGAAGAGTTCAGAAATGAATGAATCCTTCTTGAGGTATTGTAGACTAGGTCATATCAATGCGACCCGACTGGCTGAAGTTACATATAGATGCATATTTAAATTAGTTTGAATTTACATCTTGTGAAACTTGCCGGTCATGTCACAAAGATAAGATGACCACAGCTCTGTTTGTTGGAAACAGAGAAAGAGTTAGTGAACTTTTGGGATTGATACATGCTGATGTATAAAAGGTCCCCTGTCTACACATGCCAAGACCGGTTCTTTGTACTTCATTACATTCTCTGATGATCTCTCAAGATTCAGACATATGTTCCAGTTGAAACACAAGTCCGAACCTTTTGAGATATTCACAGAATATTAGTTAGAAGTAGAGAACCAAAATACGGGTAAAAGTATTATGTCCTTTGATGCGATCAAGGAGGAGAATACTTGAGCACGGAATTCCTGGACTATTCTAAAGGAGAATGAGATTCTCTCTCAGCATTACTCCTTCGAATACACCACTGCACGTCGGTGTATCGGGGCGGAGCAATAGCACCCTATGTGATATGGTGTGCTCTATGATGAGCACTACTGAGTTTCCTATTTCTTTTTGGGAGTTATGCACTTGTGAAGCTGCATACCTATTGAATAAGGGTTCAAATCAAATCAGTTGCCTACCGCTCCATATGTGATATGGAAAGGGAAGAGCCCATATCTTAAGTTTGTTAAAATTTGGGGTTGTCCGGCCAATGTTTGAAAGCAAAATCCGGACAAGCTCGAGGCAAGTTCTGTTATGTACAACTGGAAAGGTTCCAGCCATACAAAATGCAGCTGATGATTTGGTAGAACCAAAGGATTCAATAGTTTCCAACGAACCTCAGCCTCTCCGCCGATCTAGTAGGGTTCCTCTCCCACCTGAGAGATACTTCGGTTTCTCTATGACAGTGGGAGCGAGGATTGCATCATGAGATGATGACCCAACTAGTTTCGAGCTGGCCATCAGGAGTGGGACTCTGTAAGAATGGCTGGGTGCTTATCGATCTGAGATGGAATCCTTATACACCAACAAAGTATGGACTTTGGTTGCTTTATCTGAAGGGTTAAATCCCCATCAGGAGCAAGTATATCTTGAGAAGATTACTTGGTGTACATGGAAAAGTTGAGACTTTCAAAGCTATGCTTAAGTCCATCCAGATCCTGCTTGCCACGGCTACATACCATGACTGCGATATCTGGCGGTTGGGTGTCATGACTGCTTTTCTAAATGATGTTTTAGAAAAGAGCGTCTATAAGTACACAGCCAGAGGGCTTCGTAGACAGTGGGAGCAGCGGAAACGTGTGCAAGATGTTTTATATAATAAAACAGGCATCGCGGAGTTGGAACATCTGTTTTGATGTGGTAGTCAAAGAGTTTGACTTCATCAAAATGGTAGATGAACCTTGTATATACAAAAAGGTAGTAGAGAGTATGGTGGTGATCCTCGTAGAGTACGTAGATGACATACTCTTGATAGGGAAGGAGTTTCCTATGCTACGCTAGGTTAATCTCCGCTTATCACAAGGATTCTCCATATAGGATCAAAATGATACCTCCTAAATCCTGGGTTTTGGATCTATGAGATAGATCTAATTGGATGTTAGGATACTCACTAGTTGTAGTGAGATGGTATCAATCGATCCTGGGGAGAATCACTGGAAAGGTTCCAGAGTGATAAGGACGACTGAATGTCAGTTGCAGGCATTGTCTATACCCTCAGTGGAGGGACGGTATGTTGGAAGAGTTCCAAGCTAGATACCGTGACATACTAGACGATTAAAGGCAAGATACATCGTTACCAAGGATGCTACCAAAGAGGCATTCTGGATATATATAAGTTCATAAGATGAACTTCGTTCCTACCATTGTGTGACAATGGAGTTGTGGCTTTGGCCAAGGAACTACCGTCCCATCAGAAATCCAGATATAATTCTTAGACAGTATCACCTGATCTTGGAGATGGTTGATCTCCAGGGAGATCGAGGTTAGGAGAGCAGACACAGAGGACGACAGCGCGGATCCACTCACAAAGGCCTTTTTCCCAGTGGAGACTCTTACGGGATGGTTGAGTATGAGATACTACAACCGCAGCTAATTGTTGGGTATGCGATACCATAACAGATGGCCCTAGTGCAAGTGGGAGATTGTTAGTTATATGTATGCCCTAGAGGCCATTACTGTACATACGATGTATACTGTAGTGAATGCTAGGACATATATAAGGAGGACTTTCTTGCTCGACATGATAGTATGCTATCTGGTTGTACTTTATCTTAACATGTACTCTGATTGTCTCTATGTTACATGTTGATAAAGCCCTTAGGATATGTACTCGACTACTGGGACTATGATGAGATCGTACTAGTGGGGCCATGATAGTCGACGAGTACATCCTATAACTGTTCCTAGTCGAGGGTGTATTGAGACAAGGCATCGATACACCAGAGTAGACTAGCGTATACGCATCTTGACCCATATGATGGGCGATGGATGATCCCATATCCATCGGTGTTTGACATCAAGGATGGTGTACGGGTGCTCAGTGGAGACTGGGTACACTGGACGGACTCGCCGAGATCTCCCAGATGGTATTATACCTCACGTCAGATGGCAGTTCTCCGGTGACACTGGTACAGAGTAGTCTGTTGACCCGAGATCGTCATAGAGTCTTGTGTGATTCCCACTGTGCTTTGATTTCCATCATACCACGTCCAAGAAGGCGTGGAAAAAGGTGGCTTTTGGGTACAGTCCCGAATCACATGGAGGCAATGAGCGATAGGAGGGGATTCGTCTCTCCCGGTATAGGGAGTTGATGTTGTGCTGTGTTCGATTGGCTGTAACCGGAAATCCCTGGCCAGGGTTGCTGAGATTTACTGGTAAGTGTTATCAGTAGTTTCTCGAACTGTTATAGACCTCATATCGACAAGACTTATCGAGCTACTGGGGTCTGACGTTTACCACCCCTAGGCGAGATATGCAACATATCAGACGACGAGACCGGACTGTATGGGAGTGTTACTGTTTGGATTCACAGGAGAAGTTACAGGCTTGCTTGTTGATCTTCTGAACGCTCAATACCTGGGTAGCTGTTACGTTTAGCTGACCGCTTGCAGCTTGTGGGTGTTTGATATGATCATCACCTACTGCCGGCGTATTGACGATTCTTTAGAGTCCTACACAGAGGTTTCTTGACTCAGGCAAAACGGAGTAGGAGCACATATGTGATATGTACAGGACCGAGGATAATGCGATATGTGATACCGTATTATATTCTCGCGATATTTGATATCAGCCGGGTCATCGGATCAAGTGTTGATTCGATGAATCGGTACGGATAAATATTAGCCGGTTATATGCGATATAGCCGGATTGTCGGATCAAGTGTTGATTCTATAATTTAATGTATAATAATATATATGATTTATTAAATTACATTAACTAATATTAGCTCACTAAAAGATTCTTTTTCTCACCGGATTAATACATTGATATATATGCGATATATGTTAATTGTATTATTTTCTTTTGTTGCAAATTTATAATATATATGTGATATATATTATTGTGACATGATATGATTTATTATAAAACATGTTTAAGGATGATATAAAGGGATTAGGGTTTGATTAGGGTTAGCACCTTCTTGTTCATTCTAGAAGGATTCTATTTTGTCATGATAAAGATATTTTGTTATGACTCATGCTTTAATCTAACCAAACCCTAACTCTAGTTTATTCTCTAAATTGGTTTAGCCTCTCATCCTTGACCATGGTTTGATAATCAATCATATATTCTTGATTACTATTCATCACAAAAGGATTCTATGATAATTGTTCATCATCTTCTTCCTTCTTCTTCTTTGCTTGAAATGGTTTCTTGCTTTGATTTTTGTGATGAATAATTGTGAGAAAAATATAAATAAAGAGAGCAAAAATCCTACTTCATCATCCTCATCTTCCCTTGCCCTTTAGATGAGGGTGTTCACATCATTTCATGAGTGTTAGCTTGTGTTAAAGAAACTTCAAGGTAGATCATCTTAGTATCGAAGATCGGAAGCAAAGGTTGCGTCTTTCTCTTCGTGGAACCTCTCGAGAGTCCGGATCCCGATGATCGCAGCGAAGGGACCACAACACGGAGCATATGAAGTGAAGGACCGGATCTACAAAGGTTGTAATCCCTCTCACTTAGTGTTAAAGTGTTTAGCATGCTTGTTTTAGCCTAATCTCTAGTTTAAAGTTCCGTATTCGGGTTGTTCGGCACGGCTAAATTTTAAATCGGGCATGATTGATGCCTCGTAGACCCTTGTGCGCGTGCCTAGCAACCCTACAGAAATGATATTACAAGTTGCGTTGGGTACAAAAAAGCAATTACGCAAAACCAAAATGTGTCCATCTGACAACCCCAGGTGATAGTCCCCCACGGCCTTAGCATCCATGCTAGCTCCGTTTGCAACTTTGAGGGTCATGTCACCCGCCTTCAAAACCCTACGGTTTCTCAACGCCTGCAAAGAATTACAGATATGAGATCCTGATCCGGTATCCAATACCCAGGAAGTAGAGTTTATTGATAGACAGATTTCAATAACATACACACCTAAAGATGAAGCCGTAACTTGCTTCAGTTCCTGTGTCCTGGCTTTCCAAGCCCTGCAATCTTTCTTCCAGTGACCACTCTTATGACAGAAAAAGCACTCTTCCTTCCCTATAAGCTTCCCCGCTATCTTTGTTGCTTTTGCTTTTCCCTTCGTATCCACTTTACTAACACCACCCCTTGGTTTGGCGGAGGCTTTCTTCTTCTTTCCCTTGGCTTTCGCCTTGGACCTAGAAGATGAAGATCCTCCTACAAACAAAGTGGATGTTTCCCTACCTTTCTGTAGGGTGCCCTCTGCACTCCTCAGCATGTTGAGGAGCTCTGAAAGTTCAACTTATTTTTCTTGTAAGTTGAAGTTCAGGATAAACTGGGCGTAAGTGGAAGGAATGGACTGGAGAATCAAGTCCATATAGAGCTCGTTCTCTAACGGGGTCCCAAGTTCCGCGAGCTCCTTAATGAAGCCAATCATCTTAAGCACGTGTTCCGCTACCGATGATCCGATGGCCAACCTTGCCGAAAATAACTTCTTCGACATTTCGTATCTTGCGATACGAGATTGCTCTCCATACAGTTCTTTTGTATGGAGAAATATGGATTCGAGGTCCATATTCTCATGCCTCCTCTGATGTTCGTTGTCCATAGAGGCAAGCACGAGGCACTTGGCCTTCGCGCTATCTATCTCCCAAGTCTTACGGATTTCCTTATCCGCGACGCTGGAGGTGGGACCTGGGACAGGGGGAGCTTTGGTGGTAACGAGATACCCCAACTTGTCATAAGTGATTGCCATTTTGACATTCCTGAGCCAATCTTTGTAGTTTGGCCCTGTCGGTATGTTTTTATCTAGAAGTAACTTAAGTCCAGTCATGTCGATTGGTCGCTGCAATTAGGAGAGAGAGAAGAAACACTCAGCATGATGCTCTTGCAAGTTTAGAGTGGTTTTTAGTTTGTCTAAACAGGATGGCTCCCACTGTTTCTCGAATCCCTCCTCAAACCAAAAAGGAAGAATTAGTCAGGATCAATCTCACCGTACAATTCTTGCTTAACCGTTCGGCCAGGCTGGTGTCGGTACTTCGAGGGAGGTTTTCCAACGCTTTCGCGAAGTTCCTTAATTAAATAACCTCTTTTCCCTGTGGGCGTAGCCCCGCTAACACCTTTCTAGACACCTACTTGGTTTATAGCATTGATCGTTACGTAAGAAATTTCCCGAGGAGTAGCATATACTCACAGTAGGATCGGGATCCAAATATCATCGCGTGACAAAACTGAAGGAATCCTACCAGAATCATCACACTCCAAATGGTATGCAGCACTAGAAAGTTTCAGTACTTATGAAACTCCCGATGTGGATTTTTGCCCCATGCTCTTATGACCTTGGCGTGTGGTCAAAATGTCATAAGTCACATGTCAAGTTCTTCCCATCATTATCCAGGTTAATTTGAACCCACCCGTACCTACCCTTGACGTAGGCCAAAATGGCAGTACGACTGTCTCAAACCAAAGCATTCTATCTATGCAACAGATAAATATCTGGCAGCTAGCAATCTCTATGCCTTGGCGTGAGGTCAAAATACATAGCTTGAATACTACCGAATATTTAACTGAAATGATGGAGGGCTACGGATGGTTTTGGCAAAACCGTGAACGTAGTGAACTTGATATAATCGATGGAACGAGATAGCTTTTAAAAGGAGTGGCTCAAGCTCCGCATTTAAAAGATGGTTTTGAAAAGAACCGAGTGGTTTTCAAAGTGTTCCAACGACTTTTACTTGGTTTATTTTCTTGCATTAGTTCTTTTAATGCGTGTTATTCTTGCATTAGTTCTTTTAATGTGTCCCATCTTTTAATCCTACCATTGCAGAAAACAACCAAAATATGACGTACGCTTATTCCATTCGCATTCGCCATGGGGCCCCGTCATTACCCGTTAGGTTACTTAACTAACGACAGAGCGGGGGCTGGGCAAGCGCGGCTGCAAAACAAAAGCAACGCCTAAATAATATCATATATAGATATATATTGCAATGATAGCCATTTCAGATCACAGATGAACATATCAGATATACTAGGAATCCGCAATTCGTGCGAGCCTGTAACGAAAAGCATATTACACGGTTGCGGTGAATAGCCAATACCCCACCCAAGACCCCTACGGGTGCGGCAAACTGCCCGCCAAGTATCCGAAGCGAAGCAACCTCCCTCAACTCCGTGAGTAGGCCACTCGGCACTTTGGGATACCCGGTAGTTTTTGCACCACACCATGGGTCTATCCTAGGAGCAAAAACAGTAAAAAGAAATTATACAATGACGGCTATAACCCCGACCCGGTTGTGCGGCCAAAAATAATATTACATCAATTTACATATTACATGAATTGAAAGAAAAGAAAACTCTCATCTCACAACCCCCGGCTATTCATCCGCGACAATCCAAAGAATTCATATACACATACCAGCAATATTACAGATCAAAGATTTGTATAACCCCCACTAATCGACATATAGCGATTAGCAGACGTTCAATACAAATATCACATCACAGAAATAAACCCGTTAGCATTAGTCTTTAGAAGTTCGATAAAAATACGGATTTTCAAGCCCCCAAAACAAATTTTGCTTTCTGGAAAATCTGGGCTGAAAAGACATATTGTAAAAATCACAAAACACCCCACTGAACAAACTGTGAGAAAAATTACCCACGTCCGAGTTAACTCGGCCGCGGAATCGCGGCGGGAGCACGCTCCCGCCGCGTTTCCGTGGCGCTTTGATCGGTTCGATGGATGATTTTTCTACAGTGAATTTTAAAAACCCTGAGCCGAATTTTAAGGTATGATTTATTATTTTTTGAACAGAGGAAAAATTCGACAGCAAGTTGGTTTTACGGGTGTTTTTCGTGAATTTTCTACGATCGAACTTCTACTTACATTGCTAACATGTTAGATAGTGTTTAACTAGGCTCTGATACCACTGTAAGTCCATGCTACCGCTCCCGGTACTTACGGGCTTGCGGAAATGACGAAAAACAATTTTTCTAGAGGAGGTAACATGGACTCAAAACGGATGTTTGTTAAACTATCTATCTAACAACCTAACTAGGAGTTGTTTAACTACTCGGTTAGGGGGTATACCTTTCTTGAACTCCTTCGTCTTCAACTCTTATGGTGTACGGACCAGCCTCTCCTCGTCGTCTTCTCGCGCCGAAGACGGATCCACCCGAAAGCTTCTACCTTTGGCTTCTTCTTCTAACTTGAAGAAACTAGTTCACTCGGTTTGCTAAACCTTGTGAACTAGGATAAGTAGAGGATTGTTTTGGAGTCTTTTTATCTCTAGGGCAATGAGTCTTAACACATGAGAGTGGTTTGCCCTTGAGGTAGAGAGAGAGAGCAAGAGGGAGAGGGAGAGAGCAAGAGAAAAATGAGAGAGCTCAAGAGAGAGAAAGCTAAAGCAAGAATGAGCAAGACTTTTCTCATACACCCTCTGATAATCCAAAAGCATCATGATAACAAGTAATGATAATTGAGTATATTGTAAAGGTTATTATCATGACAAATTACACTATCATTTCTTGCATTAAATGCAAATGGTGAACAAAACAAGCAAGCATAAGTCAATGTAACCAAATGATGGCCATTTTCATGATGGTGGTCAACAAGTCCAACCTAGTCAACCGGTCAACAAAAGTCAACAAGTCAACTAGGTCAACCTTTCAACCCTAACTATGTCACTATAATACTCAATTAATATTATTGTTAATCATATGTCTTAATCTCATTAGGGTTTGACAAAAGTCAACAGTCAGCAACCCTAATAAGAATCCCCTGCCTCTGTCTCTGTCAACTGTGCATACACACCCGTATCCGCGTTCCGAGGAACACGAATTCAAACGAGATAAAACTAATCCCAAAACGTACACTAGGATCAGGCTTAAACCAAAGCCCGCTAGTGTTAACTGTCCGGACACCAAACGTGCACAAGTGCACGGATGTGACCGAACCCTGTCGCAAAACATTGCGACCTGTCGCAAAACCATGCGACCTCTACTCTTTTTCCTAAAGGCGAATAGCTATCTGTGTGGGACTCTAAAGACTCGACACTACGATGGCAGTGGTTTTAACCACAGACCGCAAGCGGCACTAGCTGTGCGTAACGGCCCCCATGTAGATGCCGATAAGAAGAAGGACGAGGTGAAACCCATCTGAACTCTACTGAGCGTGAATGTGACAATCTCCATACAGTCCTGTCTGTTCGTCTGATACATCGCATGGCGGGCCTAGGGGGCGGTAAACGCCGGTCCCCTAATAGCGGTACAAGTCGTGTCGGAGTAAAGCCCAGAACACCCTGAGATAACACTGGAAACCTACCAGTATATCTCGCTTGCCCTGGCCAGGGAGTACTCGTGTAATGGCTCTCCTAGACACAGCGCGATGTCAACCCCCAATACCGGGAGAGACGAATCCTGTCTAACCGTCACTGCCTCCAAGTGCTTCAGGACTGCACCCAACTACTACCTGTTTGCATGACTCCTTTGAGCCGTGGTAGGGTAGTAATCTAAGTACAGTGGGAACACACTCGAGGCGAAGTGACAGTGTCAAGTCAGCGGACTAAGCTGTACTCATATCACCTGGATAACCGACGATAGGTATAGTACCAACCAACAGTTCCCGACGAGTCCTGTCCAGTGTACTCGTAACCCAACGAGCACCCGTATACTATCTCCAGTACGACGTACTGATGACTGTGGGACAGACCATCTCCCACACTGGGATGAGAAGCGCATACGCTAGTCTACTCCGGAGTATCGATGCCCTGTCTCGATAGTCCTACGACTAGGGACCTGCATAAGGATGTGCTTATAGATTACCCAGCCCCCACTAGTATGACTGCCATCACAACGCTGGTAATCAAGCAAAGATCCTAAGGGCTCCACTAATGTGTATAGGTGATATACTAAAATAAACGCATGTACACATTGAAGTAGAAACAAACCAAGTAGCATACTACTATATTGAGCAAGATTGTTTATACAAGGTGAATATCCCAAGCTTCCATTAAGTAATATACAAACTAGTATGATACAGTAATGGCCTCTAGGGCATATACACTAACAACCGGGAGAGACGAATCCCCTCCTATCGCTCATTGCCTCCTGTGATTCGGGACTGTACCCAAAAGCCACCGTTTTGCATGCCCTCTTGGACGTGGTATGATGGAAATCAAAGCACGGTGGGAATCACACAAGACTCTATGACGATCTCGGGTCTACAGACTAACCTGTACCAGTGTCACCAGAGAACTGCCATCTGACGTGAGGTATAATACCATCTGGGAGTTCTCGGCGAGTCCGTTTAGTGTACCCAGTCTCCACTGAGCACCCGTACACCATCTCTGATGTCAAACACCAATGGATATGGGATCATCCATCGCCCATCATATGGGTCAAGATGCGTATACGCTAGTCTACTATGGTGTATCGATGCCCTGTCTCGATACACCCTCAACTAGGAACAGTTATAGGATGTACTCGTTGACTACCGTGGCCCCACTAGTATGATATCATCATAGTCCCAGTAGTCAAGTACATATCCTAAGGGCTTTATCAACATGTGAGAGCAATACAATAAACTAATACAAGTCAATATGTTAAGACAAAGTGAAACCAAATAGCATACTATTATGTCGAGCAAGAAAGTCCTCTCTATATATATCCAAGCATCCACTATAATATACATCATATGTACAATAATGGCCTCTAGGTCATATACATAACTAACACCAAGGTGTATAAAATCATAAACGTGTGCAACTACGTGCGCAAAACACATATCAATGCACTACAAGCACATATAAGTTATACCGAGTGCAAAAATCAAATCGAGTGCGTACCACACGCACAAAAATCATATCAACTATATGAAATCCACGAAATCATACATATGTGTAGCCAATCCATAAAACTAATATCAAGTGCAATAAATATGCACAAAATATAAATACCTAGTAGGTGCAGCCATGGTGCACGAAATCAATATTAGGAAACTCATCATCAAAACTCAAATCCAAGCGATATAAGCATGATACTCAGATCACAAACGCAATCGCAACAAATGACATTGAGGTACACCTCCTAAAATGTCGAAGAATAAATCGGTGCGCCTAAAACTGGCAGAACAAGAACATCCGCTTACCTCCTGCTCACGGTCTGGCGTCCTCGGTCTCCGGGTCCTGTGGATTTACCAATCTCGCAATCCATCGTCTCATCGGCCCTGTCGGGTGTGCTAACGGGGACGATTCCGTTCTGGCACTTATCTGATCATCTCTCGGTCAATTATCATGACCACTCGTAAGGCAGCACGTCACTGGCGTCGGCCTCTGGCCCTCTGAATACACGTCACACATCTGATCCTGGGTGAAAATCTTATTGCGGCAGTGTCCTAAAATGAACCTGCTCAGGGTTTCTACCGATCTCGCCTATGCCGAACTATACGGAGGCTGGTACTCTTGCATAATCTTTTCTCGTTTTTTCTGGACATCTGCGCTCTCACCACTGCATCTCCTCGGGAACTGGCCATATTCCAACGCCTCTGTAAACATATCCGATCTTTAATCTCAACGGGGAGTAACAACAGCTCGTTAGCATCTCGCACGAACCTTTTGTTCCACTCGTCTGTATCATCGTCCACTATGACGTCACGCCATGCTATCTGCGCACTGTAAATGTTCTCGGCCATGGTCAATCCGGAGTCTCTCACACGGACTCGAAATTATGAACTCGGTATCTTCATCACTCTGTAGAAGATATCTGGCCGAACACATCCTCGGGAACTCGTCCCAACCGTCGGAGGAATACTCAATACTCGTCCGTCCTCGATCAACTCACAACGCATCTGGGTGAAGTCCTCTATCCGAAGCTGGTCAGCTTACTGTTCTCCTATCACATGACATTCGGACGACGTCAAACTTTTCGATCGAGTCATCGAGGTCCTACAATTTCCCGAAGGCTCAACACCTGAGCACAATCTAAAATATCCAGTACATACTTCAATACCTCTGGACCGGCCGTAGAGGGGAAAACCCAAGCCTCTCTGATGGCACCGCTAAACTGTCGCAAACCCTAAGGTTCAAAATGGTTCCATGTTCATCATGTCGAGTTAGGGTTTCATTCTTCTAGAGGGTCCACAGAATCACTTGCATGTTCCTCCGGACACTTTAAACTTAGGAAAAATGGGTGTCTGACACTCGTTCAAACTTTTTAGATTCGCCTATACAACATGTGAATACTCTTCGTCCGCATGCTAAACAATGCCTCAATCCTCCAGGAAAGGCGATACATCTGCGTTCATCTCTGGATCGGTTTGCTCTAAATATGAGTAAGACTCTCCGCCCTGAAGATCTTCAACTCAACTAGGCCTACGTCGGCGCATCAATCTGACGAATTACCTTCATCTCTCAAATTGGGGTAGACTAGCTATCACCTGTCGCATTTCTGCATGGAAGCTCCGGCGATCTCAACTCGTAAGCTCTGGAGGTGGCATCCTATCAATCTCAGCAACAGCTGGGTCATCTGTCTGCACGGTAGGCGACATCATAATCTCTGAGGTATGCTGTACATCAACAATCCTCTCACAACAGGCAGCCTTTGTCAATAGCCCAATCATCCGGTGCAAAACCAAACACTCGCCTCACCCGAGATGCCACAACATAAATACTAACTCGAGATGTTTCCCGTGTCACCAGAAACCATAATGGTCAGTCCTCATACCAGACAAACTCGCCCTGACCGCAACACTAGCAGCAGCTCAAACGACGCTCAAACCATGGTGAACGGAACCTAAATCGAGTATCGATAAAAACATATCAAAGGCATGAAAGGAACGACAGATCCAGAATGGATACATGATCATAAGAAGGAACAACATCAATGAGAGTATGATCATGGAAACGAATAAAATCAAGGATCTCAAATGGATGTATAATCATGGGTATGAAAAGAAACATAAGTCTCAAAAATATGTACATCCTAAGGTTTCTTAAGTGGAGTATCGTATCGTAAATATGTCGCGGAACATACGTACGGTACGTCACTCTACTCAAGCTATCTACTCCATCAATCAGGGTCAGCCTATGAAACGAAAGTTCGGGTCTAATACCCCCCGTTCAAGTCTATGTTCCGTAAGGTCAAGCCTAGGTTCCGAAATACACACCTGTTCATATCAGAATTTTGCATTATTATATTCCCCATTCTTAATCATATTGCAAATAAATAGGTGCTTTTGATCCATGTCTGCTAAATAGTTGCAGGTTACAGGTTCTCAGAACAATACAATGAAATTCAGGAAAAGACGCTACAAATGTGAGAATACGACCAACAAATAGATGAATCTGCAAGATGCCGCCTACTAGTTTAAGGAACAAACAAAGATCAATGAATAGTTCAATTATACAAAGTACGAGGGCAGCACAAGATTCAAGACTTCAACGTGAAGCTAACGGTAAAAGTCCACAAATTCTGCACTGTTGGAAATCTGGAAGAAACTAGAAAAGATTCTGAAGAACCAAGTGAAGAAAATAGAAGGAAAAAGCAACATGAAGCAGCCCTGAGAAAATGAACTCAAGACCATACCATATGGTCGCGGATCCATGGCCTAACATAGCATTCCGCCGCGGATCCGCGGCCGTGCGGTGCACGTGTCGGTGCACGTGTCGGTGGGTGTCGGTGCTTTGACCCGGCTTTCTTAGGGTAGTTTTGTAATTTTAAATGTGGATCAGATGTAAACCCTAAGGTTTCTCCTATCTATAAATAGGAAAGACTACAGCCTCTTTTGGGGCATGCCTCCTTTATTTTTCTAGTCTAAAATTTCAATTTCTTTGTAATCGTCAAGAGTGCATCAATAAAGTAAGACCTTTTATCTGAATTTAATTCTTGCATTTTTATCTGTTCTTTTAATATCTGCTATTTTATTTTGTCTTTTATTATTTGCAACTTAGATAGTTTTTAAAATAAAACATAAAAATGAATTCCATTGTTAATACCCTAATGAGTGAGTAGTTCCTCACTTGTTAGGGTTAGGTTTGGGGTAGGTTTGAAAGATGGAAATCTCTCACTCCTTTCTTGCCCGTATAATAGTTTAAATTAGGACTCCATGTTAATCAAACACACGCCGCTCACTACGGCACCCTATCCTACGAGATAGCGGTGATTCCCTAGTTAGACCGGTTGTGGTTGATTTAGATAGAGGTTAGGGCTAAGAGTTAAGAAAAGACGGACAAGGACCAAAAGGAAGAAACGAAGTTTCTTCCTTATCGTGCTAATCCCCTTTGTTAATTATTACCCTAGCACCTATGTTCTTAATTAGGGCAAAGGAAGCAATGAGTAGAATTATCTTTCCAAACTAACCTAATCCTAACCCTAGCAAGTTTTAATCCAAATTAAATTCAATCTTAGGTTTTATAAAAATCAAAACCTACCAAAGGACTTAACTCGTAAGAACATAAAGAAAAGAACACGTTTTCCCTGTGGACCGACCCGTACTCAACCGGCTAGCTACCAAGCGACACCGTTATTGATTGCGGTATTCTTAACTTTGATTTTTAAAACGTATACGCAAAACAGAAAACAATCAAATGGCGCCGTTGCCGGGGATAACGGTAGTTATTTTCTTTTTGAAATTTCGGGTTAATTAAAATTAAAAAAATCATAAAAACTGAAAAATATAAAAACATAAAAATATCATCTTGTTATTTTTTGAAGGGTTTTTGTGTGAATTGCGCAGGAAAGGAAGAAGGACAGATTCAGATCTGGAGCAAGCTCGGTGAACAAATCCGAAAACAAAAGATCTGAACAGACAGAGAAAAAACACAACAGACATCAGAAGAATTTTAGAGGATTGAACCAATGTTTCTACCGCGGAACCGCCACAATCTTGTGCTTTCGACCGCGGCTCTGCGGCCGCTTGCTGACATAAGCACTTCAAATCCCTCTGTGAGTATTTCTTGTCTCCTCTGTAACCCCCTAAACTCCACCGAAAAATTTTCCTGCAGGGTTCTTTGCGCAAAACTTCTTCTTCCTCTCCAATAAATCAATTTTGTGCAGGATTCTTTGCGCCGCAAATAAAAATAAAATTTTTTTGGCAAGTGTTTTAGATTTTGTGTTTTTACTGTTTTGCATTTTTAAAACGGACTTTTAAGGGGCTATAACACCAATCCAGATTGGGTGGGTATTTCATTACCCTTCCTAGGACCCAAAAAATCCCAAAAAACATATACATCAACCCTCGAGTTAATTATAAAATATTTAGTGTCACGTCCCGAAAGTACGGAACATGACCGGCACTTAAACTATGAAACGCTCGAGGCGTACGTAATCTAAGTAAGCCGAAAACCCAGAAATCCAAACCAAGAAAAGTAGTAGAGTGAAGAAAACCAATTTAAATCAAATAGTTTTAATAGCATAAGCCGAATTATGCGTTTTTAAAAACATCAAATATTTACTGAAAATTTCGGCAGAGTCTCCTTTATAAATACTGGCCCCCAAACGGGATACAACATGAATAGTATACGAAATCAAAAAAAGGCATCCCCAAGCGGGAGCTAGCTCTTCGTGAAACGACGGTCACAACCACACAAGCAATATAATATACAACACCAAGGGCGAGGATCAAAACTCAAAAAGAAACTCAAAACAATAAGAAATCCACAGAAATATAACGCGCGACTCTAAGATCGAAAGAATAACATCACTGGTCTCTATCTAAAAAATAAATACATGTTTGGTTGATGGAACTTCAAGATACAACTGAATAATAATATATACCAAGTATACTGATGGATACGATACAATAAACCCACCTACTAGCAAATCACCCGGAAATGGAAGTAGTGCCAGCAAAGCCGTAATGAAACCTGTACGGCAAAACCTGCAAGAAACTGTGGCACAACGGGGGTGAGTTTCCAACTCGTGAATAGAAACATCTACGAACAGAAATCGCATGAACAACGCAATCCTAAGTCATACAATCATAATATATCCTCAAATATATAACCAGCAGCCTATAACAATGGTTTGGGTATACCTCGAAACAACGGTAATACCAAGTGCTCGTGTCAGTGCCTCAGATAGCAATATATCATATGGATGATGTATGAATGCATGAAAACAGAGTACATTTACTGAAGAAACTGCTTTCATAACTCAGTGAGATTTCTGTATTTTTTTTTAAAAATGAGGTATCATAAGGAAATCAGTATAAACCGTGTCTAGCATCGACACAAAAACATAAATCCACATATCTCAGGCTCCGGCTACCCGGACTTACCGGTATCATCAAATCTCAGTACCTCGATATCTCGAAATCTTAATGTCTCAAATCTCAATATCTAGGGCGCCGTCAGTCCAGACCAGCCCCTACCATCCATCTCAAGACTACGAAGATATCCGACGCGTCGGGTAAAATCATCGGTCGGTAGTGCTCCCCTGCCAGGCTCAACGCCATCATCTGCGATCCCCTTGCCCCGGGGTACCGCACCGGGTCCACCATGTACCTGAAACGGTTCCTCCACTCCTCGAACTCGGGTCTCGAAATCCATCAGCAAACTCATGGTGGACGACTCATATATCATGGGAAAACCGCACTTTTTATTTAAAAGAGGGAGAAGAAGTTTATTTATGTTTTTGCGGTTTTCCACCAAATCCAAGAAATCTCATGAAATCCGAATCCAAATCATCAATAGCACATAAAACCATGAATATAGGCATGAAAATCTATGAATGCGGCATAACAATGAATAACAGTATGCATGAAGTGACAAGTAATAACTACAATGTCTGAACTGGCATACAAGGCAGGTACACTAATATCATATCAAACTACTAACTAACAAGCTAAGTCAAGCAAAAATATTTTCTAAGGTGTACGTGACATGGCAATTACCGATGAAGATGTGTGTGTGTCGGCAAGTAAGTGTACGTGGTACATACGCATCATTGGTAATGGTGCTAGTGTCCTAACAGCATAATATCAACAATGCAATATGAAATAGCAATGCAAATATGCGATGCAGGGAGAACAATAATAATGAGCGGGAGCTAAATACTAGACACAACGGTAACTAATCTTCATTTAATATATATATACGTCATACTATGGTGTCATTTGAAATAACACAAATCGTGGGGTTTTGGAAATAAGGGCTACGGTGTTTTTAAGAAAAGATACGTCTTTTGAAATCTCCATAGAATCGCTTGACCTGTCTTTTAAAATACCCACGATCCGTTAGTTTTGAAATAGGTAGGAGTCTAATCTGGTCTAACAACTACACTAAACTATACGGCTGAACTAACAAGCTGAACTACAGGTAAGGAAACCGCCTAACATCTGAGTCGATACATATATATACCTGTATATATGTAGTCGGTGATCCCGCCTCAATAATATCATATCCGATACCATATCTATAATCAGACATCCCAAGTCAAGAGTGCGGATCAATCATCAATATATAGCTCGTACGTAAATCCGTCGTACGGCATCCCAAAATCTGGGTACGGGTCAATATCACATTATTCATCTGGTATCCTCTTTATCCAAGATCATAATCTGGGTACTGATCTACATCTAGTACGATACTAATATCACCTAAGTATGCATGCACGTGTGTGAAAACTACATCAAAGGACCCGCTAAAACATCAGGTCGTATATCAAATACGAACCCTGTCATATCACCGATCTCACGGCCTCAAATCGAATCTCATCGACTCATCTCAAATCCCAAGTACTACCACAAATCCAGTATATGAACACATAGTCTCATACCCATGTGAACACGTAAATATATAATCCCATATACGCACATGTAAAAGAAAGGATGTATGCAAGTATGTGCGTGTGTGTGTATAGGTGCAACCCCTACTCTAGGGTTTCGCAACTACACTAAACCAATCACAGAACACCCAAAAGTCCATCTTTATCATCAATAATCTCAACAATATAATCAATATATATGTATGTATACGTATTCGTATACATCACCACGAACTGCGGGGGTGCTATACGCCATCCACCCGACTTCTCCCCGTAGATATAAATCTACTCACCTGGTCCTCGCTCGCCGGTGCCGACGTCGCCACGCGCTTGCTTGTCGTCTCGAGGTCCACATGGGGTACCTATATCATAACGCACCATACCGCATTAAAACCAAATTCGAAATCGAAACGGCATATGAAAATCAAATCGGCACGCGTATCACGCATAGGTCAAAACCTATCGCCTACGCATGCAAGAATAGCCAAACCAACTCTCGATGTCGATGTACAAACATCAAACCATCGAGAAAAACCCAAACACACTCATTTGCACATTCACGAACCCTAATTATAGTATAAAATAGGTTAAAATTCACAAAACCCCCAAACTCACCTTAAAAGCCATTTTTCCAAAAATCCAGCAAGCAAAAATTTACCATTTTAGTACAAAACTTGATGTTTTAATAATTCTAATGGCCATAATACTTATTAAACATCTTAAATAAGTCAAAAAACCAATTTCCATAATTTAATTTCACCAAACCATATATGTTCAAAAAAACTAGTTTGCAAAAATACCGATTTTAACTCTTTTCAAAGCAAAATTCACAATTTAACAATTAAGCTTGGTTTTGCATAAACTAGAGTGTGAAACTACCCATTAAATTTCTAATGAGGTGATAAAACCCTAACCATAATTTTAATCCCACATTCTAATTCAATTTTCAAAATCCTAGCAAGCATGAAAAAAGAAAATATGCGCAAACATCGCGGATTGGCGACAAAAAGGTCACAACACCGCACAATCACCCGATCCACACTACTAGCTACCTGCAACACTCAAATATCCCATCTACAATGCCTAAAATCCCATTTCCAAATCAACCCCCTTCTCTTGATTTTCCTAAAATAAGCCACCACAACTAATTTAACACTTCTAATATCTAAATTAGCATATACAAACTACAATTTAAACATTAGGTTAGAGTTTTACTTCCCAAGATTGAAATCCTAGGTTTCCCTAGCCTCCATAGACACCATCATTCTCCATACTTTAAAGCAATTTTGGCTTAAGAAGGGAATAGCATGAGGATTTGCTTAGAATTTGAGATGAAATTTATAGATTTTTCATTTGAATTTTGTGAAGAAATTGATGTGAGAAGAGATGGAACAAGGAGGGGGGAAAGGGGCTGTTTCGGCCAGCAGGGAGGAGGTGGGGAAGAGTGAGGGATTTGTGTGAAAATGTTTAAGTCAAAGCCCATCCAATCACTTAAAACCCATACCTCAATATAATATATTAAACCTTTTCATTTTCAAACACTTTAAAATGAGTTGAAGAAGCAAAATTAGAGGGGGGAAATTTGGGCTGCTGCCATGGTGGGCTCGGCCAAGGGGTTAGGGTGAGGATTTGTGAAAGTTTGCAAGGAAATTTTGTGCGAAAAGACCCTCTCAAGTTACCATATTGCAAGTTTTCGCTAATTTCACCAAAAAAGCCTTTTTTCTTCAATAATTTCTAACACCGTTTGGCAGATTCATTTTGTTTCAAAAACAACATGTTAAAATTTTGTTTGATGTGTTATGATGCACAAAATTTGTTTCAACTCATTCCATTTTGTAATTTTCCCTAATTAAATGTATTAGTGACGGCTTAAAATAATATTAAAATAATTTTTTTTCGGAAAATTTGAAATTTTACCAGTGGCTCAATAAACACCAAATACTAGTAATTACATAGCTAGAATATGTATATTTAATTTTATAATAAAGATATATGTATTTTGGCTTTTTACAGGAAATTCCCTTATTTTACCGATTTTCCGAAATTTCACCGAAACGATTTTCAAAACGTTACAATCTTCCCCCTTAAAGAAATTCGGTCTCCGAATTTAAATTAAAACTCCCCCCAATACTAAAACATCTAAGCAAAACCATTAAGTCATCGGGGCTCCGAAATCATAAATACATAAAACAAATCGTAGCGCAGCGCATACGCATGAAAAAATGAGCATATAACTCAATATCAAAACTCCGTCAAGCATCTTGCAATCATCGGAGTCATGGTAAAGACACAAATGTCAAATCCAATACAAAACCAATATGATATAACTCGAAACTATACACGTAAATATCAAATCTATATATGTAAATATCTGAAGGAAATGCATGCCAAATCTCTTAAAGTCGCTGTGCAATGTGCATAACACTGCACAGTGGCGGACGTATATCATAAGAAAATAACCATATACATATATACATTTTGTTTGAAACGTACGTTCCGACGTTTTGGGAAACAATTTGGAAGGGTTTTCTTGTTTTAAACGTTTCGTGTCATATCAGACACGTAGGTAAATACTGAGACTATAGCTCTCTTTTTGGAATTCCCTTCGATAGCTATCAATGCATGCAAAATACATTTAGGTACTGTCCTATGACTAGTCCTGCTCAGTACGAAAACACATAGCAAATACCATAAAAACGTACTGCTCTATAAGAAATCAATCCCAAAATATGCATAAGAATACTACGTGTGGCTGGTGCGCACGGAAATTAAAATCCATATATTCCATATATGTGCCAACATGTGCACAGAAAAAAGATCTAAGTGCATTGGGTGTGCACGAAACATCTGTCATAGGCAACGTGGGTGCCAGACAGCAAAATCATGTGCATCTGACATGCACGAAGAATCTCGATTTAGTGCATCTGGTGTGCACCAAAATCGCACCTCAAAACATCCGCCCAACATGCGCGAAAATCCAAATCAGGTGCATCCATCATGCACGAAATCATGAAATCCAATATCAAGCGCCGAACATGCGCAAAATCCAATCTGGTGCACAAGGTGCACAAAACAAATATCGAACATCACAATCGAAATCGAAGTCCAGTGCATCTAAATGCACAACATACGTAACACTGCACTGCAAGCATATATGAACTATACCGAGTGCAAAAACCAAATCGTGTGCGTACATACGTACAAAATCAACTCAACTGTATGAAACCCATAAAATCATAAACATGCGAAACCAAGGCACAAAAATGATATCAAGTGCAACAACTGTGCAAAAATCGTAAATACTCAGTAGGTGCAACCATGGTACAAGAAAACAAATATCATGAAACTTAATCAACAAAATCATTCATGCGAATAGATCGTCCAAAATACCAAAATCAAATATGGCGGAATAGTCCCGCTCAAGCACATCCTCCAAGAATCTCTGGCCAACTATCGTGGTCACTCATAGCATGTCTCGTCGACGATCCTGAACTCTGGCCTGCCGGTGTGCATAACCTAACCACTCCTGGGTCCAAGTCTTCTCGTAATTTATTCCAGAAAGTTCCTATCGAGATCTCTCCCAAATCTCGTCTCTACCGAACTGTTCGGAAGTCATCGTCCCTTACTAGATCCGTTCTCGTTCCGGAACGGCTGCATACTCATCGCGACTCCTTCTGGAAGGTATATCCAAGTACAATTCCTCTGCATGCGCATCGCATCTCTGATGTCGGCGGAGTGGAACGTCATCTTATCCAGATCTTGTACGGACCTCTTTACTCCACCTTTCTCTAATGTCGACTGCATCGGACTCGTCTCGTCGTGGCCGCATGGACTGAGCTCCAACGGCTATCCTCGTATCTGGAGTCTCCCAAGAAATGCATCTCACCACCTAGCAACCGAATGAAGTCGAACCATCCGATCGATTCGTCAAAACCTCATAATCCCCCAAGATCTCAACATCTTGGGTACAGTTTAACAGTATCGAGTACATACCACAGCATCGATGGTCCAGCCGTAGAAGGGAAAACCCAAGCCTCACTAATGGCGCCGCGGAACTGCAGCAAACCCTAAGGTTCAAAGGCTTTCACACGGTCATTAAGTTGAGTTAGGGTTTCATTCTTCTAGAGGGTCCATAGAATTTCCTGCATGTCTTTCTGAATACTTTAAACCTGGAATAATAGGTTTTTGACATTCGATCGTCTCTGTCGACTCTCTACGTCTCCGCGTGAAGTCGTCTCTAGCTGGAATCAATCTATCTGATGACCTCGCATCGGGGTAGGAAAACGAACCAGATGTCCTAGTCATTCATCCTCGTGTGACTAGCGACCTTCTATCATCTCTTAGTACAACCCGTACTACAATAGCTCCAACATCTGGGGCGATATCTCGTCGTTCGTAGCAATGACTGGCTCACTCGTCTGCACGCTGAACAGTGCCTCAATCATCAGGAGTAAGCAATACGCCAACGGTCATCAAAACCTGGCTGGCCTCTATCATTGGCTCAATCCTCTGGTACTGAACGGCACGTCCGAGTAACCTCATACAGCGGTCCATCCCACGCTCGTGGCGCAAAAACACAGTAAAAAGACACATCTCTGCAATCGTGTGTCGCCGGAATTACGCCCTGGTCAGTCCTCGTTCGTAACGAGCTCGTGCTGACCGCAACTCTAGCCGTAGCTCTCCCTGCCCGTAATCGTGGCAGCAAAACCATAATTGGTACCGATAAGGCTAGATCAGGAATGAATATAATACTGAACAAAGAAATGTACATCCTAAGGCTCCTTAAGTGGAGTAGCGTATCGTAAGTATGCCGCGGAACATACCCACGGTACGTCACTCTACTTTATTCACTTATTCCATCAACCAAGGGTCATCCTACGCTCCGAAGGTAAAACCTAACGCTCTGATACCAACTTTGTCACGTCCCGAAAGTACGGAACATGACCGACACTTAAACTACGAAACGTATTGAGGCGTACGTAATCTAAGTCAGGCGAAAACCCAGAAATCCAAACCAAGAAAAGTAGTAGAGTGAAGGAAAACCAATTTAAATCAAGTAGTTTTAATAGCATAAGCCGAATTATGCGTTTTTAAAAACATCAAATATTTACTCAAAATTTCGGCAGAGCCTCCTTTGTAAATACTGGCCCCCAAACGGGATACAACATAGATAGTATACGAAATCAAAAAAAAGGCATCCCCAAGCGGGAGCTAGATCTTCGTCAAACGACGGTCACAACCACACAAGCAATATAATATACAACGCCAAGGGCGAGAATCAAAACTCAAAAGAAAATTCAAAACAACAAGAAATCCGCAGAAATATAACGCGCGACTCTAAGGTCGAAAGAATAACATCACTGGTCTCTATTTCAAAACAAAATACAAGTTTGGTTGATGGAACTTCTAGATACAACTGAATAATAATATATACCAAGTATACTGATGGGTACGATACAATAAACTCACCTACTAGCAAATCACCCGGAAATGGAAGTAGTGCCAGCAAAGCCGTAATGAAACCTGTACGGAAAAACCTGCAAGAAACTGTGGCACAACGGGGGTGAGTTTCCAACTCGTGAATAGAAACATCTACGAACAGAAATCGCATGAACAACGTAATCCTAAGTCATACAATCATAATATATCCTCAAATATATAACCAGCAGCCTATAACAATGGCTAGGGTATACCTCGAAACAACGGTAATACCAAGTGCTCGTGTCAGTACCTCAGATAGCAATATATCATATGGATGATGTATGAATGCATGAAAACAGAGTACATGTACTGAAGAAACTTCATTCATAACTCAGTGAGATTTCTGTATTTTTTTAAAAAAAAATGAGGTATCATAAGGAAATCAGTATAAACCATGTTTAGCATCGACACAAAAACATAAATCAACATATCTCAATATCTCAGGCTCCGGCTACCCGGACTGACCCGGATCATCAAATCTCAGTACCTCAATATCTCGAAATCTCAATGTCTCAAATCTCAATATCTAGGGCGCCGTCAGTCCAGACCGGCCCCTACCATCCATCTTAAGACTACGAAGATATCCGACGCGTCGGGTAAAATCACCGGTCGGTAGTTCTCCCCTGCCAGGCTCAACGCCATCATCTGTGATCCTCTTGCCCCGGGGTACCGCACCGGGTCCACCATGTACCCGAAACAGTTCCTCCACTCCTCGAACTCGGGTCTCGGAATCCATCAGCAAACTCATAGTGGACGACTCATACATCATGGGAAAACCGTACTTTTTATTTAAAAGAGGGAGAAGAAGTTTATTTATGTTTTTGCGGTTTTCCTCCGAATCCAAGAAATCTCATGAAATCCGAAGCCAAATCATCAATAGCACATAAAACCATGAATATAGGCATGAAAATCTATGAATGCGGCATAACAATGAATAACAGTATGCATGAACTGACAAGTAATAACTACAATGTCTAAACTGGCATATAAGGCAGGTACACTAATATCATGTCAAACTACTAACTAACAAGCTAAGTCAAGCAATAATATTTTCTAAGGTGTACGTGACATGACAATTACCGATGAAGATGTGTGTGTGCCGGCAAGTAAGTGTACGTGATACATATGCATCATCGGTAACGGTGCCGGTGTCCTAACAGCATAATATCAACAATGCAATATGAAATAGCAATGCAAGTATGCGATGCGGGGTGAACAGCAATAATGTGCGGGAGCTAAATACTAGACACAACGGTAACTAATCTTCATTTAATATATATATATATATATATATATATATATATATATATATATATATATATATACGTCATACTATGGTGCCATTTGAAAAAACACAAATCGTGGGGTTTTGGAAATAAGGGCTACGGTGTTTTTAAGAAAAGATACGCCGTTTGAAATCTCCGTAGAATCCCTTGACCTTTCTTTTAAAATACCCATGATCCGTTAGTTTTGAAATAGGTAGGAGTCTAATTTGGTCTAACAACAACACTAAACTATACGGCTGAACTAACAAGCTGAACTACAGGTAAGGAAACCTCCTAACATCTGAGTCGATACATATACATACCTGTATATATATAGTCGGTGATCCCGCCTCAATAATATCATATCCTATACCATATTTATAATCATACATCCCAAGTCAAGAGTGCGGATCAATCATCTATATATAGCTCGTACGTAAATCCGTCGTACAGCATCCCCAAATCTGGGTACGGGTCAATATCACATTATTCATCTGGTATCCTCTTTATCCTAGATCATAATATGGGTACTAATCTACGTCTAGTACGATACTAATATCACCTAAGTATGCATGCACGTGTGTGAAAACTACGTCAAAGGACCCGCTAAAACATCAGGTCGTATATCGAATACGAACCCTGTCATATTACCGATCTCACGGCCTCAAATCGAATCTCATCGACTCATCTCAAATCCCAAGTACTATCCTTAAATCCAGTATATGAACACATAGTCCCATACCCATGTGAACACGTAAATATATAATCCCATATACGCACATGTAAAAGAAAGGATGTATGTAAGTATGTGCGTGTGTGTGTATAGGTGCAACCCTACTCTAGGGTTTCGCAACTACACTAAACCAATCACGGAACACCCAAAAGTCTATCTTTATCATCAATAATCTCAATAATGTAATCAATATATATGTGTGTATACGTATTCGTATACATCACCACGAACTGCGGGGGTGCTGTACGCCATCCACCCGAATTCTCCCCGTAGATATAAATCAACTCACCTGGTCCTCGCTCGCCGGTGCCGACGTTGCCACGCGCTTTCTTGTCGTCTCGAAGTCCACATGGGGTACCTACATATCATAACGCACCGTACCGCATTAAAACCAAATTCGAAATCGAAACGGCATACGAAAATCAAATCGGCACGCGTATCACGCATAGGTCAAAACCTATTGCCTACGCATGCAATAATACCCAAACCAACCCTCGATGTCGATGTACAAAAGTCAAGCCATCGAGAAAAACCCAAACACACTCATTTGCACATTCACGAACCCTAATTATAGTATAAAATAGGTTAAAATTCACAAAAACTCCAAACTCACCTTAAAAGCCATTTTTCCAAAAATCCAGCAAGCAAAAATTTACCGTTTTAATACAAAACTTGATGTTTTAACAATTCTAATGGCCATAATACTTATTAAACATCTTAAATAAGTCATAAAACTCATTTCCATAATTTAATTTCACCAAACCATATATGTTCAAAAAAACTAGTTTGCAAAAATACCGATTTTAACACTTTTTAAAGCAAAATTCACAATTTAACAATTAAGCTTGGTTTTGCATATACTAGAGTGTGAAACTACCCATTAAATTGCTATCGAGGTGATAAAACCCTAACCATAATTTTAATCCCACATTCTAATTCAATTTTCAAAAACCTAGCAAGCATGAAAAAAGAAAATATGCGTAAATATCGTGGATTGGCGACAAAAAGGTCATAACACCGCACAATCACCCGATCCACACTACTAGCAACCTACAACACTCAAATATCCCATCTACAATGCCTCAAATACCATTTCCAAATCAACCCCCTTCTCTTGATTTACCTAAAATATGCCACCACAACTAATTTAACACTTATAATATCTAAATTAGCATATACAAACTACAATTTAAATATTAGGTTAGAGTTTTACCTCCCAAGATTGAAATCCTAGGTTTCCCTAGCCTCCATAGACACCATCATTCTCCATACTTTAAAGCATTTTTGGCTTAAGAAGGGAATAGCATGAGGATTTGCTTAGAATTTGAGAAGATATTTGTAGATTTTTCATTTGAATTTTGTGAAGAAATTGATGTGAGAAGTGATGGAACAAGGAGGGGGGAAAGGGGCTGTTTCGTCCAGAAGGAAGGAGGTGGGGAAGAGTGAGGGATTTGTGTGAAAATGTCTAAGTCAATGCCCATCCAATCACTTAAAACCCATACCTCAATATAATATATTAAACCTTTTCATTTTCAACCACTTGAAAATGAGTTGAAGAAGCAAAATTGGCGGGGGAAAATTTGGGCTACTGCCATGGTGGGCTTGGCCAAGGGGTTAGGGTGAGGATTTTTCAAAGTTTGCAAGGAAATTTTGTGCAAAAAGACCCTCTCAAGTTACCAAATTGTAAGTTTTCGCTAATTTCACCCAAAAAGCATTTTTTCTTCAATAATTTTTAACACCGTTTGGCAGATTCATTTTCTTTCAAAAACAACATGTTAAAATTTTGTTTAATGTGTTATGATGCACAAAATTTGTTTCAACTCATTCCAATTTGTAATTTTCCCTAATTAAATGTATTAGTGACGGCTTAAAATAATATTAAAATAATTTTTTTTCGGAAAATTTAAAATTTCACCAGTGGCTCAATAAACACCAAATACTAGTAATTACATAGCTAGAATATGTATATTTAATTTTATAATAAAGATATTTATATTTTGACTTTTTACAGAAACCCACCTTATTTTACCGATTTTCCGAAATTTCACCGAAACGATTTTCAAAACGTTACATTTAGACTCAGCCAATAAGGACTGTCGCGCTTATTAGGACAAAGGAAGGTTGTGTGAAATCGGTCGTTTATCTAAACCTGACTTTGTGGTGCCTAGGCTAGACAGGTGGGAAAGGTAATTTTAAAAGGCCCGTCTCACGGTGATTCGTGAGCGGATCCCTCTTTTCTTTACTTGTGCTTACCTAGCCACAATTGGCGGTGAAGAGGAGATTCGAGGGATTTCTCACAACTTGCTCTTTGGACCAGTTAGGAGCAGTCTAGTTGACTTAGGAGACCCTAGCTCTAGGCTTGATTGTGCATAAATTATGATTGCTTGAAAGTGTGTCTTAGTTCCTTATAAAAAATCTTTTGCAAAGACTCTAAAAAAAATATAAAAAAAACCACAAAACAAAATTTTTACAAAAACTTGCCATTTTGTCGCTAGAAATCCATTGCACCCAACTTTCACCCACAATTCTCTCATTGACGTTTTCTTACCCCCACCTTCTACTTTTTGACTACACTACAACTCGTTAGTGTATGTCTAGTTGGACTAGGGACACTAGCGCCCGTTTAGTCCGTGTCTCGTTAGTTCCTACTGACGACGCATTCGACTCCGAAGTCAAAATTCCATCCACTTCTTTACCTTCATCTTCAAATTCATCATCTTCTAAGGAGATGTCAGGATTCAGTCCTAACAACCCCTTACCTACTTCGGGACTGATTTCACCTCAACTGGGTGCGAATAACCCACAACACCCTCCTGTTGAAGCGCCTCAACGAATCGCGCTCCAGGATCTTTTCTATCCAACCCGCACCGCACTTCCTACTTTTCTTTCACTTCCACCGGCTAATGGGGATAACGTCGAAATTAAACCCCACTTCATCAATATGTTGCCCAAATTACGGGCTGGAATCCGAAGATGCCTATATCTTCATTAACAAATTCCAGAATGTTTTTGCAATGATGAAGACGACCCAACTTTCCGATGATGCTATAAGGTTACGTGTCATTCCCTTCACTTTATGTGACCTAGCTGAAAAGTGGCTATATAGTACAGCATCACATTCCATACAAAGTTGGGAAGTGTTTGTTAAGGATTTTCTTAAAAAGTTTTACCCACACCACAAGACCACTAGAATTCGAAATGAAATTAATCAATTTTCCCAGCTTCCTTCCGAACCTTTTTGGAAGTGTTTCGAACGATTTAAAGACCTTCTTGTTCAGTGCCCTCACCACGATATCGAGAGATGGAAACTTTGCTAAACTTTATACGAAGGACTGAACCCAGCAACTAAGTAGTTGCTGGAAACCATTTGTCAAGGTCACTTTCATACAAAATCTGACAAGGAAGCTTGGCAATTTCTCGACGATTTTGCTGAACAAACGCTTCAGTGGGAAAGCACTAGACAGACCACTTCTTCCACTTCATCTGGTTTGTCTAGGGCATGTGTTCATCAACTTGACATGTCAATTGCAATGAAAGCCGAAATGGCCGCAATTACACGTAAACTAGAAGCAATTGAGTGCAAATTCTCATCGCCTTCTCATGTCCCCGCTTTACCCCCTCGCACTATATGCGCTTGTTGTTCGGATCCATCCCATTTGACCGAAGAGTTTCCTTACAACCCACCTGCTCAAGGACAAGATCAAGTCAATGCTGCTTTCCAGCTGAGACAAAGAAATGATCCATACTCTTCAACTTATAATCCTAGTTTGAGGAACCACCCCAATTTTTCTTGGAATCAAAATCAACAGCAATTCTAAGGCAATAACAATTTTTAAAGGCCTCCTTCACAACAACAAGTCCCTCAACAAACTCAATATCAGCAAGCTTTCCAACCCCAACCTTACCAAAATCAAATGAACAATTTTGCACCAAACAACTTTTTTCCTCAAAATAATTTTGTTCAACCAAATAACGATATGGTTTCCTCGCTAGGACGAAGTCAGGATGCGTTTTTAAAACAATCTATGCAATCATCAACCAACATCCAGTCTTCCATTAAGTTTTTGGTGCATCACACCGCATCACATGAGCAAAACATCAAAACCATTGAAGCTCAAATTGCACAACTGAATGCTGCTCTAAGCGAGCGAGAGAAGGTGAACCTTCCATCTAAACCATTGCAAAATCCTGGTCACACACAAAATTCACATGTTGCTCATGAACAACAAAATCATAATGTGAGTGCAGTGACTACATTGAGATCTGGAAAGGTATTGCACAACAACGTTGGCAATAATAATGACACCCCGACTGTCGCTTCTTCTTCATATTCTTCATCTTCTTCAGAGCTTATTCTTCATTCTTCATAAGGCTCTACTTCTTATACTAATTCGAACGGACCCACATCTCACTCCACGAAAACACCAACAATGGGATCCGTTCCAACTCCGTAATCTACTACACAAACATTGGACTCAACAACTTTTCAAAATGTTCCATTTCCAAACAGGTTGAGATCCAATAAACAAACTCCGCAAATGGAGAAGATTGTGGAGTTATTTAAACTGGTTAGCATTAACATACCTCTCTTGGATGCAATCCAATAAGTCCCTTCTTACGCTAAAATTTTGAAGGACTTATGCACCAAGAAGAGGAAATCACAGGTACCTAAGAAAGTTTTCTTGGCTAGTGCAGTAAGTGATGATCTTACCCAACCTTTACCTCAAAAACGAAAGGACCCTGGCTGTCCTACAATTTCAATAACTATTGGGGATAAGAACATCAACCGCGCAATTTTAGATCTTGGTGCCAGTGTTAATTCGCTTCCTTATTCAGTATATGAACAATTAGGCGTTGGAAAGCTGAAGCCCATACATTGTACTCTCCAAATGGTCGACCGATCCATCACCCATCCTAGGGGTGAGTTAGATGATGTGTTGATTAAAGTAGGGGACTTCATATTCCCCGTTGATTTCATTGTTATGGACACACAGCCTGTAGCTAACCCCCGGAGTCAAATTCCGGTGAAACTCGGTCGACCATTCCTTGCAATTTCTAATGCGGTGATCAATTGTCAAAATGGTTTGATGAACCTATCTTTTGGAATCATGACAATTGAACTCAACATTTTTAAGTTGGGTAATCAGCCCTCCGAACCTAATGCTAATATACTTGATGTTTGTTCGATCCAAGAGATCACTCGGGAGGACTGTGAGCTTGAAAAATTTCTGTTCGATCACAGCAATTTTGACACCACTAGTGCGTTCCTCCTTGAATCTGACACTGCTTTCATACCCGATAACGGTTACGAGTGTTTCACTTTTTTTGAACGATTTTGAAGAATCACCACCCGAATTCGAATCCTTTGAATTTTCGGATGAGTCGGCTGAACCATCCGACTCGGTTGCTTACACTCGCTTCGAACCTCTATTGGAATCCTTCGAGTTTGAGACAGTTTCACCAATTTTACTTTCAATTGTTTCGCCTCCAAAACTCGAACTCAAGCTATTGCCATCTCACCTTAAATATGCTTACTTAGGTGAGAATGAGACGCTTCCCTCTATCATCTCGGCCTCTCTAACCCCCGAGCAACAGAAAGCCCTTTTAATGGTCTTACAAAACAATCGGCAAGATTTTGGCTGGACTATGGCGGACATCAAGGGGATTAGTCCCCTAATAGTTGAACACCATATTCATATGATGGATGATGCCAAGCCAGTAAGGGATCCACAGAGACGACTAAACCCTATCATGAAGGAGGCTGTTAAAAAAGAGATTGTAAAATGTCTTGATAGTGGTAATCATTTACCTTATCTCTGATAGCCAGTGGGTTAGCCCCATTCACGTTGTCCCAAAGAAATCGGGCATAACGGTCATAACTAATGAGGCGAATGCGTTAATACCTACTCGCACCCAAACTGGGTGGCGAGTATGCATCGATTATAGAAAACTCAACGCCGCTACACGGAAAGACCACTTTCCATTACCTTTTATTGACCAACTGCTAGAACGATTGGCTGGGCATGAATTTTACTGCTTTTTGGATGGCTACTCCGGCTATAATCAAGTTCCCATCGCCGAAAAGGATCAAGACAAGATCACTTTCACTTGTCCCTTCGGTGCGTTTGCTTACCGCCGCATGCCCTTCGGGGTATGCAATGCACCCACTACTTTCCAGCGGTGTATGATGGGCATTTTTTCAGACATGGTGGAAAAATTCTTGGATATTTTTATGGATAATTTCTCCATTTTCGGTGACTCCTTTGATGAGTGTTTGCTCCATTTAGATGCGGTTCTTACCCGGTGTAGGGATAAGAACCTCATTTTAAATTAGGAGAAATGCCACTTTATGGTACGAGAAGGTATTGTCCAAGGACATATCATCTCGCAAAATGGCATTGAGGTAGATAAAGCTAAGATTGAAGTCATTTCCAATATTCCTCCTCCCAAGTGCGTCCGAGACATTCGAGCCTTCCTTGGCCATGCCGGTTTCTATAGACGGTTCATCAAGGATTTTAGCAAGATAGCTAGACCCTTGACTCTTTTGTTGGGCAAGGACACCACATTTGATTTTGACTCAAGTTGTATGAAAGCGTTCGAGTCATTGAAAAACTCACTTATTTCCGCTCCCATTCTTTCATCTCCTGACTGGACGCATCCATTTGAAATTATGTGCGATGCATCTGATTTCGTCATTGGTGCTGTCCTTGGACAGCACATTAATAAGATGGCGCATGTGTTGGATATAGTGCCCTCAAAGTCAATTATTGGATCGCAGGTACGTGATTACAATGATTAAGGGAGGACCTATACCGATAGGACAGTCTTACTCGAGATGATAGTATGCTATCTGTTTTGTCTTTATTATAGTATACATGCTTTAGTTCACTATTGCATGTTGATAGAGCCCATAGGATTCTTGCTTGACAGCCAGCAGTATGATGGCGATCATATACGTGGGAGCTGGGGTCTATAAGCACATCCTTAAATGGTCCCTAGTCGAGGGAGTTTCGAGACAGGACAGCGATACTCCAAAGTAGACTAGTGTATACAGTCGAGACCCCGACGAGGGGCGGTGGCCGGTCTCACAATCCATTGGTGTTGATTGGATCACCTAAGATGTATACAGGTGCTCATTAGGTTATGAGTACACTGGACAGGACTCGCCGGGAACATGCTAGTTGGTATTATACATATCGTCAGATAGCAGTTCCCAGGTGACATGTGTACAGGTTAGTCTGTCGACCTGAGATCGTCATTTGTCTCGTGTGAGTTCCCACTGTACTTTGATTACTACCCTACCACGGCTCAAAGGAGTTGTGCAAACAGGTTTTAGTTGGGTACAGTGCCGAGCCACATGGAGGCAGTGAGCGGATCGTCGGGGATTCCTCACTCCCGGTATTGGGGGTGAGATCGCGCTATGTTTAGGAGAGCCATTACACGAAATCCCTGGCCAGGGTAATCGAGATTTACTGGTAGGTATTCCAGTAATATCTCAGGGTGTTCTGGGCTTCACTCCGACACGACTTATACCGCTATTGGGGGTCTGACGTTTACCAGACCCCTAGGCCCTATATGCGATACTCATAGAAGAACAGACCGGACAGTACGGATATTGTCATTATTAGGCTCAATAGGGTTTTTGGATGAGTTCACTCGTCAGCTTCCCTTCCGATCAATACATCGGCAACCATTACGTACGGCTTGTACCTCTGACGTGCCAGTAGTTATACCCAGTGCCAGTGTATTGATGAGTCATTAGAGTCCCCCAGAGACAGTTTCCCAAGTTCGGGCGAAACGTTGTAGAGGTCGTATGGATATATGGCGGGGTTCGATCATATTTGTGCACTTGTGCATGGATCAGGGTCGGACGGATAATACTAGCGGGTTTTGCTTTAAGCCGGATCCTAGTATTATAGTGTAGGAATATTTTTGTCTTATTGCATTCGTATTCAGTCGGAATACAAACGCGGATATGTATTTACAGTTGAGGTCTAATCTCGTAATTCGTTACGGGATTATTTTGGGAGTTGCCAATTTCCTTTTCCGTCTTTAAACTTATTGATCTATTGTGTGCAATTTGACCTTGACCTCGACCCTGACCTTCTTGCACTGTGCCGGGGCTGCCCATGCTTCATTTAATGAGCATGGGCAAGGGCATGGCTTGGTGATGGGCTTTAGGGGTAGTGGCTGATGGTTTTCTGTGAGGGGTCCTCTGCAAATTCGCCCAGCTTGATAAAGCCGGGGGTTATTTGTGATGTTGGTTGGCTTTAGAAAAAAGGGTATTAATTTATTGTTTGTTTTTACTACACCACACATAACTTGGTAGTCTCTCTCTCATTCTTTTTTTTCTAGTGAGCACTTCTTAAAAGAAAACCCCAGAGCCCATTCCATCTTCTTCTGGCCGAGCACCATTCTTGAGGTGGGGCAGATTTTCATCATTTGCAAGCTCAATTTTTCCATGCAAACAAATTCTTTTGCTCACATTATATCCATGGCAACTCCGTTAACCTCCATCCAAGTGCTTGGGTATCTTGAGACAATTTTTTCTACACCTTCTCTACCTCATTCTTGGACATGTCGACTAGCAAACTTCATGTCCGAGTTGTCTCGGTTCGAGGCGGGAGCCCGTATATAGATTCAATGACGTGGTGCCACATTGACGAGCGAGATCATGGAGCGGGCTTCGTCGGCGCAGCAGCGGGGAGCTTGGTGTGGAGATTAAAGACCGAAGGACACGGATCGATCGGTATAATCTCTTTAACTCCTTTTACATATTGCTAGTTTACGGTTAATGGCCCGATCCGGGATTTTGGGTCGCGGTAGCGCCGGTTCCGTAAAAAAAATTTGTTCCGCATTTGGCCTCGTTTAGACGGCCGGGGCGCCACCGTGTCCCAACATGGTATCAGAGCCACGCCATTAACCGCTTACTAGCTTGGTTGCACGAAGTTAGAATATCGATCGATCAAAATTTCCCAATCAATTTTCCAATTTTCTTATTTTCTGTCGATTTAAAACTTTCTTGGAAAATCTTTTTGTATAGCTTAAAAATCCGTGCAGGCAAACATTGGGCATCTCAAGAAATTTGGTGGCCTGAATCCACCATATGGCCGCGTTTCCGCGGCGGAATGTGTGCATCTGCCGTGGAAGCGCGGCACACATGTGGAATTTTTGTCCCAAATTTCTTTAGGAGCTCTCTGTGTTGGAAAAATGATTTTTTGTGATGTTTAGATTTAGCCCAGATTCTCTTGAGTACTGTTTTGCACTTAGGGCTAGACGGAAAATTTAATCGATCGAAATTTTAACTTTGTAATTATCAGTACTTAGTTTAGCATCTGCGACCGTGAATGTCATTTGATAGATAAATCATGTCTAATCGCTATAGTCCCTTTAGATGGATTTGCGTACGTGACATTCACGTTGATGTTCTGTGTTGTGCTGTGATGTTGCGGTTTTGACGTGGTAGATAGCTTGTGCGCAATGGTAGTGCAGTTTTGATTTATTTGTACATTTGTTATTGCGCGGTGAGCGTCCGACATGTGGACTGCCGTCACTGCCTGTTTGTATATTATTCTTTTGGGGCACGACCGGGATGAGGTTGGTGTACCCGTTGTATATATTTTATTTTCTGTATTAGGATTACCCCGCGGTGGGGTGCACGGATAGCCGGGTTCTAGAGGGCAACAGGCCCGCATCTCATAGCTTTGAGACGGAGGTGACTTCACTCTAGAATTGGCGGGCTATTCGCCGCACTCGTAGGGGGTATAGGTTGACCCAAGGAGGGGTGCTCAAGTTACCGGATTCCGTGAAGTACTCGGTGGTCCATTCACGTTGTTGAAGGGGGCTGCCTCGCTTCAGGTTTTGGCGGGTAACTTGCCGCGCCCGTAGGGGTCTAGGGTTTTTCATTGCACAAGCTATCCACACGACCAGGAGAACGTCGGGTTTCACTTGTAGCTCAATGAAACCCGAGGATTCCAGATTATCTGTATTGTTCTGTGATACTTATTACTTTTCTGTGATGTTGCATTTATCATACCTGGAGCGATTATTATATATTGATATATATATTAGTAGATGTTGTATATGTTTTGCACCCGCGCTAGTCCAGTCCCCGCTCTATCGTTAGTTAAGTAACCTAACGGGTGATGACGGGACCCAGTGGCGAATGCGGATGGCATATACATACATCATATTTTTGTTCTTTTTTGGTGTGATCAATTGATGGGACTGCATTGATTCTTATCAATACAAGGAAAACAAACCTATATATGATGTTGTTGGAACCAATTTTTCAAAAAACTGTTATTACAAGGGTGTTCTCTTTCTGCTTTGCACAGTGGTATTCGGTTATGAATATCCAGCACCTCATTCGACGAGGCAAGGGCCGAGATCCCTTCACCGGGAGTGACCCCTTAGACAGAGGTTTGCGTTATGGTAATAACTTCACTATAGTCGATTACTTTTTGCTTTGCATCGTGGTATTCAGTTTGGAATATCCTACACCTCATTCAACGGGGAAAGAGCCGATATCCCTTCACCGGGAGTGACCTCTTTAGCAAAGGTTTTCGCTGCTATATTTTTATAAAACCACTTGGATTCCTTCAACGATATCAAGTTCATTACGCTAAAGGTTTTTCGCCAAAAACCAGTCGTAGCCCTCCGTCATTTCTTATAAGTACTATTTAGTATTCGTTCTATGTTTGTTGGCAAGCATCAAGGCATAGTGTACGGTAGCTGAATATTACTTATCTGTAGCATGGATATGTGATTGATCGGGACAGTCGTATAGCTTTGTTGGCAAGCGTCAAGAGTTTGTGCGGGTGGGTTCGAGTTAATCCAGGACATGACGGGTTGAACTTGACTAGTGGCCTATGACTTGTTGGCAAGCGTCAAGGTTATAGGTCGTTAGGGTAAAATCACATCGGGAGTTTCAAACATACAGGAAACATGCCAGGCTTGCGCATACCTTCTGGAGTGTGATGACGTGAGTGGCTTCCATCACGTTATCATGCGATGATAGTTGGATCCCGATTCCTACTGATGAGTTGGTTTACTCCTCGGGTGACCCCGACTAATTCTTCTTTCAGGTTTGGAGGAGAATTTAAGATAACAGTGGGAGATTTCATGATTAGATAAAATGATTAACCATTCTGATCTAGGTTAGAGTGCATGCAGAGTGTTTCCTTTCTCTCTCTTTTTGACTGCGACCATGACCCGACCCTAGGCTATGACTCAGTAACCTAGTTAACCGAACTTTCTTAAAACACTGGCTTTTGGATTGTCTGAGTTGCATACATCATTGCCGCTCCTTCTTTTACCCTTTGAGTTTCTCTAGAACACCCCGTATTCTTACGAACATCCACTTCCATTGGATAAATCCATCGTATGGTTATATACGAACTCGGAGGAACTTCTTCGAGGATGGATTCTAGTTCTGGAGAGATTGAATAGGACTATTCAGTTGTCTTTTCCTTTTACCTTCTCTCAGGTTGTGAGGGCTCTTAGGATTAGGAGAGGGTACACCTATTACGCTTATTGGATAGTCTTCTTCCAAACCATAGGCAGGTGCCGAAAGGTAGGGAATGAAGAAAACCAATTAGCCTAAGTTGGGTGTACAGAAGGTGATAAGTAAAGACAAATAAAGGGATCAGAAAGAGGGCAAGGTAAATTGCGACTGTTAACATTCACGACCAAACCACGTATTTCATCGCCACTCCTACTTCGCCTTTGTATTTCTCCAGAACACCTCGTATCACTACGAACATCCAATTCCATTGGATAAATCCATCGTATGGTTATATACGAACTCGAAGGAACTTTTTCGAGGATGGATTATGGTTCAGGAGAAATAAGAATAAGGTTTATTCAGTTGTCTTTTATTCTTACCTTCTCTCAGATTGCGAGTGCTCCTAGGATTAGGAGAGTACACCTATTATGCTTATTGGATAGTTTTCTTCCAAACCATAGGCTGGTGCCGAACGGTAGGGAAGGAAGAAAACTATTAAGCCTAACGATGGTGTACAGAAGGTAACGACTAAAGACAAATAAAGGGAATTGGAGAGATGGTAAAGAAATATACGGTTACAGTCAGGAATCTGATAATGGAAGAGGCATTACTAGGAATACCCGGATTCCCCTTCGAAACATATTCATGTTTCAGTTTTACTGTGTATTGTTAATAGAAAACTGATTTCCCAATTAGATCCTTACTCCAGGGTATGTATTTACCAGGTGTGATTCTCACATCTGTATGGTTTTACAGATGATGAGTGGGAGTAAGTTATTGGGAATTAGGTGATCATCCTCATTATATCGGAATTCGTTGTAATTGGTGATATTTGAGGAAATCGCCGGGTACAGTTTTCAACCTACGACACACGGAGTTTGAGTTATTCAACTCAGGGGACTTATACAAAGTATTGTATATTGTCTAGTGTCCATTAGGACAAAGGGGTTGGTCCTCCTACTATATTCTGTTTACTTGTGACTTCTCAAGTTTTAAGCATGTGTTTCGTAGAAATACAAGGTCCAAGTTTGAGAAGTTATAGGTACAAGAATAAACTAGAGAACCAGGTGTTGCAAGTATCGGGATTCTTAAAGGTGATCGAAGATGTAGATACTTGTGGTTGGTATTCAGTTGATCGTAATGGTTTTTGATAACTTTCTTCTCTTTCAGGTTACTCATAATTGGATGCACTCCTAAGTTGAGTAATGCTGATCGGCCTCTCTCCATTTAGCGAACATGCACTGAAGACAACTGCATGATTTGAATCTGGTTCCAATTAAATCAGTGCCTCTATTTCTATATTGTATATAGAATGGTTTGTATCTTAACGATGTTAAGGTACGGGGAGTTGTCCGGCTTATGCTTAAAACCAGACTCCGGATAACTCAAGGCACATTTCTGTAATGGCAGTTTGTGGGTTAACCCGGGCTTTGATGAGGGTTGACTTTCTACCATCTGGAAGATCAATAGTGATATTGTTCTTGACTCGCCACAGTTTTAGTAAAATGGATTTTTTTTTCAGAAAACAGTAGTAGGAGTATGGTAGAACTGGAAGAGATTCCAGAACCACAAACGATTACGGAAAAGTTAATAGGACCTAAAGATTCAATCAGGATTGACATTCTATTAGCCACTCCGCAGATATGGTGGGTAACCTCAGGCACCCGAGAGGTACTTCGGTATTCTCCAAGACGGTGACAGGGAGGTTCTTGTGTACCCAGACTTGCAATTACTGTTGTTCCAGACTATTAGACCCGGCAGGAGGATGAGTATAGCGTCATTCTAAACTATCTTTAGAAGTGCACATGTATATGACTCTGCCAGAGGGTTGTCGTAGTCAGTGGGAGCAGCGGAAGCGTAGTGGACAAGTAGCTTATATCTATTTATAGACTAAAGCAGATATATTAGAGATAGATCATCTATGTATGGTGTGACAGTTATAGGTTTTGACTTCATCAGAATAGGGGATGGATCTGTTAAGGAGGTAGTAGGGTATGATGTCCTGGTATTTGGATTACATACACAGAGTAGAAAGTGAAATTCCTATACTACGATCGGTTATACTGTGGTCGTCACACAGTGTTTTCTCCACATAAGTTGATATTAATCCAATCGGAGAAACGTTCTGAAGCAGGTTTAGAACATAAATGGTTGTTCTAGGGATTTGATAACGGCGGCCTCCTTTGGGAGACAATTATCATTCCAGGCTTCCAAGGTGACCCGGATGACAGAGTGACTGTCACAGTTATAGTTTTCCCTCTGACGAGGGACAGTAGTTTGGACAGGTGGTCCAAGCGGATACTGAGGGGGGCATGGTGCAAGATACTGATTAAATTCATTTGATGATACAGTCTAAGAAGTTTGCTGGATTTAGAGTTCACTTGTGAGCTAGGTCCCATCAGATATCCAGACATATTCTAAGACAGGTATTGCTCATTTCGGGAGATGGCTTTCTCAGTGAACTTGAGACAAAGAGAGACATGGAAAGAAACATCAGGGCGGATCCACTCACTGAGGCTATTTCTCGAACACAATAGTTTTACAAACGAGCTTTGTGAAACTGATTAGTAGAGGAGTTGGATGTTCGGTATGACACGAGCTGTGAGTACGCGACATCGCAATAATTAGCCTTAAGTGCAAGTGGGAGAATGTTGGATATAGTGCCCTCAAAGTCAATTATTGGATCGCAGGTACGTGATTACAATGATTGAGGGATGACCTATACCGATAAGACAGTCTTACTCAAGATGATAGTATGCTATCTCGTTTGTCTTTATCATAGTATACATGCTTTAGTTCACTATTGCATGTTGATAGAAACCATAGGATTCTTGCAAGACATCCAGCAATATGATGGCGATCATATACGTGGGAGCTGGGGTCTATAAGCACATCCTTAAATGGTCCCTAGTCGAGGGAGTTTCGAGACAGGGCATCGATACTCCAAAGTAGACTAGTGTATGCAGTCGAGACCCCGACGAGGGGCGGTGGCCGGTCTCACAAGCCTTTGGTGTCAGTTGGTTCACCTAAGATGTATATAGGTGCCCATTGGGTTATAAGTACACCGGACAGGACTCGCCGGGAACATGCTAGTTGGTATTATACATATCGTCAGATAGCAGTTCCCAGGTGACATGTGTACAGGTTAGTCTGTCGACCTGAGATCGTCATTTGTCTTGTGTGAGTTCCCACTGTACTTTGATTACTACTCTACCACGGCTCAAAGGAGTCGTGCAAACAGGTTTTAGTTGGGTATAGTCCCGAGCCACATGGAGGCAGTGAGCGGATCGTCGGGGATTCGTCTCTCCCGGTATTGGGGGTGAGATCACGCTTTGTTGAGGAGAGCCATTACACGAAATCCCTGGCCAGGGTAATCGAGATTTACTGGTAGGTATTCCAGTAATATCTCAGGGTGTTCTGGGCTTCACTCCGACACGACTTATACCGCTATTGGGGGTCTGACGTTTACCAGCCCCCTAGGCACTATATGCGATACTCATAGACGAACAGACCGGACTGTACGGATATTGCCACTGTCAGGCTCAGTAGGTTTCTGGATGAGTTAACTCGTCAGCTTCCCTTCCAATCAATACATCGCCAACCGTTACGTACAGCTTGTACCTCTTACGTGATAGTTGTTATACCCAGTGCCAGTGTATTGATCAGTCATTAGAGTCCCCCACAGACAGTTTCCCAAGTTCGGGCGAAACGTTGTAGAGGCCATATGGATATATGGCGGGGTTCGATCATATTCGTGCACTTGTGCACGGATCAGGATCGGACGGATAATACTAGCGGGCTTTGATTTAAGCCGGATCCTAGTATTATAGTGTAGGAATATTTTTGTCTCATTGCATTCATATTTGGTCGGAATACAAACGCGGGTATGTATTTACAGTTGAGGTCTAATCTAGTAATTCGTTACGGTATTATTTTGGGAGTTGTCAGTTTCTTTTTCCGTCTTTAAACCTATTGATCTATTGTGTGCAATTTGACCTTGACCCTGACCACAATTTGACCTTGACCCTAACCTTCCTGCACTGTGCTGGGGCTGCCCATGCTTCATTTAATGCGAATGGGCAAGGGCATGGCTTGGTGATGGGCTTTAGGGGTAGTGGCTGATGGTTTTCTATGTGTGTGTGTGGGGGGGGGGGTTCCTCTGCAAATTCGCCCAGCTTGATAAAGCAGGGGTTATTTGCGGTGTTGGTTGGCTTTAGAAAAAGGGTATTAATTTATTGGTTTGGTTTTACTACACCACACACAACTTGGTTGTCTCTCTCTCATTCTTTTTTTTTCCAGTGAGCACTTCTTAAAAGAAAACCCCAGAGCCCATTCCATCTTCTTCTGGCCGAGCACCATTCTTGAGGTGGGGTTGTTTTTCATCATTTGCAAGCTCAATTTTTCCATGCAAAGAAATTCTTTTGCTCACATTACATCCATGGAAACTCCGTTAACCTCCATCCAAGTGCTTGGGTATCTTGAGACAATATTTTCTACAGCTTCTCTACCTTATTTTTGGACATGTCGACTAGCAAACTTCATGTCCGAGTTGTCTCGGTTCGAGGCGAGAGCCTGTATAATGATTCAATGACGTGGAGCCATATTGACTAGCGAGATCGGGGAGCGGACTTCGTCGGCACAGCAGCGGGGAGCTTGGTGCGGAGATTAAAGACCGAAGGACACGGATCGATCGGTATAATCTCTTTAAATCCTTTTACATATTGCTAGTTTACGGTTAATGGAACGATCCGGGTTTTTGGGTCGCGGTAGCGCAGGTTCCGTAAAAAGTTTTCGTTCCGCATTTGACCTCATTTAGACGGCCGGGACGCCGCCGTGTCCCAACAGCATGTAATTTATTACGTTAGCCGAACCTTAAACGAGGCCCAATTGAATTACACAACAACTGAAAAAGAATTCTTAGATGTTGTGTTTGCATTAGAAAATTTCTGGCCCTGTTTAATCGGCTCTCCAGTTATCATTTACACGGACCACTCAGCTCTTCGCCACCTTTTCGCGAAGAAGGATGCTAAATCTCGGCTGATACGTTGGATCCTCTTACTACAAGAGTTTAACCTTGTCATCAGAGACAAGAGAGGATGCGAAAACGTAGTCACCGACTATCTTTCACGCCTTCCTTCTTCTCCTACACTTCAAATTCCTATTAAAGACGTTTTTCCAGATGAGCAACTCTTAACTGTGTCATGCGAACCTTGGCTCGCAGATATTGTAAATTATTTGGCCACCGGACTTTTACCAAACGAATGGTCAAATCAGGACAGACTCAGATTTCTATCCCAGGTAAAAAAAATTTACTGGGATGAACCGTATCTATTCAAATACTGTCCAGACCAAATTATTCGTCGGTGTGTCCCCGACAATGAGTTTAAGAGCGTGCTGTCATTTTGCCACGATCAAGCATGTGGTGGACATTTTGGCCCTAAAAAGGCAACAGAAAAAATCTTGCAGTGTTGCTTCTACTGGCCACAACTTTTTAAATACGCATATGATTACTGCAAGACATGCTCCCGGTGCCAACACTTGGGCCGGATATCTAGGAGAAATGAAATGCCGCTCCAACAAATATTGGTTGTTGAAATATTTGATGTTTGGGGGATAGACTTTATGGGACCATTTCCCAATTCCTTAGGGAATATTTATATTCTACTCGTTGTTGACTATGTTTCTAAATGGGTCGAGGCTATGCCCAACCGAACTAGTGACAATAAGGTTGTCGTTAGATTTCTCAAAGAAAACATTTTTTCTCGTTTTGGGCATCCTCGCGTGATTATCGGAGATAATGGATCTCACTTTTGTAATAGGACCTTCGAGTCCTTAATGCGAAAATACTCCATTACTCACAAGCTTTCAACGCCATATCATTCCCAAACTTGTGGGCAAGCCGAGATTTCAAATCGGCAAATTAAACAGATATTGGAGAAAATGATTTCCAAAAATCGTAAAGATTGGTCGTCAAAACTTATTGATGACCTTTGGGCATTCCGAACTGCCTATAAGACCGATCTTGGCATGTCTCCATATAGGCTTATTTATGGAAAGGCTTGCCACCTTCTAGTTGAAATAGAGCATAAAGAATTTTGGGCAATAAAAGAGTTGAACCTATCTCTGGGAGATGCGGGCAGCAATAGAACGCTGCAGTTGAACGAATTGAACGAACTGCGGGATGAAGCCTATGAGAACGCAGTAGTTGTTAAAAACCGAACGAATGTGTTCCACGATAAACACCTTATGCGCAAGACTTTCAAACCTGGTCAACAGGTTTTACTTTACGACACTCGGTTACATTTCCATCCCGGCAAGCTCAGATCTCGATGGAAAAGGCCATTTTTGGTACGCATCGTATATCCGCACGGTGTGGTCGATCTAGAAAACACGGAAGACGGTTCACTATTTAAAGTGAACGGACATAGACTTAAAATGTTCCTCACTGCGGACCCTTCGGAGGAGCTCCTGTTTTTGCAGGAGCCGATCTACATTGACTGATCTTCCTCCATCTACCCCTAAATTTCGATTATCTAGCCAAGTTACTGTTTCAAACAAGTTTGGGGGTATGTATCACTTGTAATTATATATAAAAACAAAATAATTTTAAAAAAAAATTGGGGTATTTTTGTAAATTTTCAGTTTTAATAAAAAATTAAAAATAAAAATTTTTATTTACAAATAAATTCCACTTTTTAAGAGGACTTTTTTGCAAATAACCAAAACCACCATCCCCTATAAATACAACCCGACCCCTCACAGCATGTTTCATAACAATAAATTTTCATTTCCTCAAACCCTAGCCGTCGCTCCAACTTCTGTAGAGAGATCTCCCTGCGCCACCGCCCTTCCGCCGCCAAACCCTGCATTTGGCCGTGCTTCTGCCGCTCCCTTGCTGCGTTGCCCTCTGAAATCTTCAGAGGAGGTTTGCATCATCTCTCCCTCTCTGTTAATTTTTTTAATAAATCTGTGAATTTTCTGAATGACGCCAACCATTCAATTAGAACGAGATTTTTCACAAATCTTTTCACACACAATTTACGGGAGTTATTTTGGTGATGAGATCACACGACGAGGGTGGAACTTTTTAATTTTCAATCATCCCAATGCCTACGCTCTTCCAGATCTAGTCACTCATTTTTACGAGTGAATGGAGGAAGGTTGCCTAGCACAATACGGTTTTATTAAATTACTTTAGGACGATAAGGAAATAATCATTGATGGGGACTTCATCCATGAATTCACTTTAATTCCTAGATTACCTGTTCACGACCAACCCCTTCAATTTGAAGACTACTTACACTTAATGGGTAATGATTGTTCGGGGGAACCTAGGAAGGGAATGCAGGCTAGAACCCTCTTCGCCAATGAATTAACCGTGTGCCGTTGGGCACAAAACAACATATTTGGCAGTTCACATAACACAACATTTTTCACCCCATCTCTTCATATCATGCACACCTCAATGACTAGGAACCATAGATTTGATATGTGCACGTATTTACTTAATTCAATTGGTGCTGGCAAAAGGGACGCAAATTACCTATGTCCTATGTTAGTGACACAACTGTGTCGCTATTTCCTCTCTATTTCCACCCTGTGGAGGAATTTGAGTTTTTCATGCATGGAGGTATACCCATTAGGAAACTTATTGAGGGTGTAGGGTTGCTAGGCATGCTCACAAGGTTCTATGAGGCATCAACCATGCCCGATTAAAATTTTAGCTGTGCCGAACAACCCAAAGCCGGATCTTTAAACTAGGGTTTAGGTGAAAACTAGCATGTTAAACACTTTAACACTAAGTGAGAGGGATTACAACCTTTGTAGATCCGGTCCTTCACTTCTTAAGCTCCGTGTTGAGGTCCCTTCGCTGCGATCATCGTGTTCTGGACTCTCGAGAGGCTTCACGAAGAGAATGATGCAACCTTGCTTCCGATCTTCGATAACATAGATGATCTACCATGAAGTTTCGTTAACAAAAGCTATCACTCATGAAATGATGTGAACACCCTCATCTAAATGGCAAGGAAAGATGAGGATGATGAAGTAGGATTTTTGCTCTCATTTATAATCCTTTTCTCAATCACTTTGATCACAAAAGAATGCTTTTTCAAGAAGAAACTCAAGCAAGAAGAAGAAGAATGAATAAAGATGATAACTTAATGCTTTTCTGATGTACAATGAATTATTGTAGTGGTTACAAATCTAACCAAGGGTTAAGCATGAATGAGTTAACCGTTGTAAAGAGTTAACTAGAGTTAATGGTTTGGATTGGGTTAACATAATATCTCACAAAAATATCAAGCAACCACAAAGTCAAAGCTTCATGAAGCTTCATGCAAAAGCTAACCTTAATCCAAACCCTAACCAAGTTTAAACCCTAATCCATTGTTAAATTTGTAACCCTAACATGTTACAATATTATATATCATATATACAATATATTTTGTAACAATAGAAAATAATACAATTAACATATATCGCATATATATCAATGTATTATCCCGTGAGAAAATGAATCTTTTAGTGAGCTAATATTAGATAATGTAATTTAATATATCATATATATTATTATACATTAAATTACCGAATCAACACTTGATCCGACAATCCGGCTATATCGCATATAACCGACTAATACGATGACCCAGCTATATCACATATACCCGGCCGATATCTCATATCGCGAGAATCCAATATGGTATCATATACCGCATTATCCTCGGTCCTGCACATATCACATATGTGCTCCTACTCCGTTTTGCCTGAGCCAAGAAACCTCTGTGTAGGACTCTAAAGAATCGTCAATACGCGGCAGTAGGTGATGATCATATCAAGCTCCCACAAGCTGCAAGCGGTCAGCTAAACGTAACAGCCACCCAGGTATTGAGCGCTCAGAAGATCAACAAGCAAGCCTGTACATTCTCCTGTGAATCCAATCAGTAACACTCCCGTGCAGTCCGGTCTCGTCGTCTGATATGTCGCATATCTCGTCTAGGGGTGGTAAACGTCAGACCCCTGTAGCTTGATAAGTCATGTCGATATGAGGTCTATAACAGTTCAAGAAACTACTGATAACACTTACCAGTAAATCCAGCAACCCTGTCCAGGGATTTCCGGTTATAGCCAATTGAACATAGCGCAACATCAACTCCCTATACCGGGAGAGACGAATCCCCTCCTATGGCTCATTGCCTCCATATGATTCAGGACTGTACCCAAAAGCCACCTTTTTGCACGCCCTCTTGGACGTGGTATGATGGAAATCAAAGCAAAGTGGTAATCACACAAGACTCTATGACGATCTCGGGTCTACAGACTACTCTGTAGCAGTGTCACCGGAGAACTGCCATCTGAAGTGAGGTATAATACCATCTGGGAGTTCTCGGCGAGTCCGTCCAGTGTACCCAGTCTCCACTGAGCACCCGTACACCATCCTTGATGTCAAACACCGATGGATATGGGATCATCCATCGCCCATCATATGGGTCAAGGTGCGTATACGCTAGTCTACTCTGGTGCATCGATGCCCTGTCTCGATACACCCTCGACTACGAACAGTTATAAGATATACTCGTCGACTACCGTAGCCCCACCAGTATGATCTCATCATAGTCCCAGTAGTCGAGTACGTATCTTAAGGGCTTTATCAACATGTAACATAGAGACAATCAGAGTACATGTTAAGATAAAGTACAACCAGATAGCATACTATCATGTCGAGCAAGAAAGTCCTCCCTATATATGTCCAAGCATCCATTACAATATACATCGTATGTACAGTAATGGACTCTAGGGCATACATATAACTAACAATCTCCCACTTGCACTAGGGCCATCTGTTGTGGTATCGCATACCCAACAATTAGCTGCGGTTGAAGTATCTTATACTCAACCATCCCATAAAAGTCTCTACTGGGAAAAAGGCCTTTGTGAGTGGATCTGCGCTGTTGTCCTCTGTGTCTACTCTCCTAACCTCGATCACCTTGGTGATCAACCATCTCCATGATCAGGTGATACTGCCTAAGAATTATATCTGGATTTCTGATGGGACGGGGGTTCCTTGGCATAAGCCACAACTCTATTGTCACACAATGGTAGGAACGAAGTTCATCTCATGAACTTATAGATATCCAGACTGCCTCTTTGGTGGCATCTTTGGTAACGATGTATCTTGACTTTAATCGTCTAGTAAGTCACGATATCTAGCTTGGAACTCTTCCAACATACCGTCCCTCCACTGACGGTAAAGACAATGCCTTTGACTGACATTCAGTCGTCCTTATCACCCTGGAACCTTTCCAGTGATTCTCCCCATGATCGATTGATACCATCTCACTACAACTAGTGAGTATCCTAACAACCAATTAAATCTATCTCATAGATCCAAAAAACCCAGGATTTAGGAGGTATCATTTTGATCCTATATGGAGAATCCTTGTGATAAGCCGAGATTGACCGAGCGTAGCATAGGAAACACCTTCCCTATCAAGAGTATGTCATACACGTACTCTACGAGGATCACCACCATACTCCCTACTACCTTTTTGTATATACAATGTTCATCTACCATTTTGATGAAGTCAAACTCTTTGACTACCACATCAAAACAGATGTTCCAACTCCGCGATGCCTGTTTTATCATATAAAACATCTTGCACACGTTTTCGCTGCTCCCACTGTCTAAGAAGCCATCTGGCTGTGTACTTATAGACGCTCTCTTCTAAAACATCATTTAGAAAAGCAGTCATGACACCCAACCACCAGATATCGTAGTCATGGTATGTAGTGTTAGTTATATGTATGCCCTAGAGGCCATTACTGTACATAGGATGTATATTGTAGTGGATGCTGGGACATATATAGGGAGGACTTTCTTGCTCGACATGATAGTATGCTATCTGGTTACTCTTTACCTTAACGTGTGCACTGATTGTCTCTCTGTTACATGTTGGTAAAGCCCTTAGGATGTGTGCTTGACTACCTGGACTATGATGCGGATCATACTAGTGGGGACATGGTAGTCCATAAGTACATCCTTCAAAGTCCCTAGTCGTGGGTGTATCGAGACGGGGCATCGATATACCAGAGTAGACTAGCGTGTACCTTCTAGACCCATACAGATGGGCGACGGATGATCCCATATCCATCGGTGTTTGACATCAGAGATGATATACGGGTGCTCAGTAGAGACTGGGTACACTGGACGGACTCGCCGAGAACTCCCAGATGGTATTATACCTCACGTCAGATGGCAGTTCTCTGGTGACACTGGTACAGAGTAGTCTGTTGACCCGAGATCGTCAGAGAGTCTTGTGTGGTTCCCACTGTGCTTTGATTTCCATCTTACCATGTCCAAGAGGGCGTGCAAAACGGTGGTTTTTGGGTACAGTCCCGAGTCATATGGAGGCAATGAGCGATAGGAGGGGATTCGTCTCTCCCGGTATAGGGAGTTGATGTTGCGCTGTGTTCGATTGGCTATAACAGGAAATCCCTGGCCAGGGTTGCTGAGATATACTGGTAAGTGTTACCAGTAGTTTCTCGAATTGTTATAGACCTCATATCGACACGACTTATCGAGCTATTGGGGTCTGACGTTTACCACCCCTAGGCAAGATATGCGACATATCAGACGATCAGACCGGACTGTACGGTAGTGTTACTGGTTGGATTCACTGGAGTATGTGCGGGCTTGCTCGTCGATCTTCTGATCGCTCAATACCCGGGTGGCCGTTACGTTTAGCAGACCGCTTGCGGCTTGTGGGTGCTTGATATGATCATCACCTGCTGCCGGCGTATTGACGAGTCTTTAGAGTCCTACACAGAGGTTTCCTGGCTCAAGTGAAACGAAATAGGAGCGCATATGGGATATGTGCGGGACCGAGAATAATGCGTGTATGTGATACCGTATTTCATTCTCGCGATCAATGTGTCGAATGGTTGTATGCGATATAACCTAGTTATCGATTCAAGCGTTGATTCGATAAGCCGATACATTGTATACTAGTCGGTTGTGTGCGACATGACCGGATCATTGAATCAAGTGTTGATTTAATGATTTAATGCATATTTATATATTTGATATATTACTTTGCATTAACTAGTATTGGTTCACTTAAGATGGATTTTCTCACTCGGATGTGCGCATTGCATATGCGATATGATTTTGTGCACTTGCTTGTATCATGTTTGATGATGCATGCCTTTTGGTTAAGTGTAAAGAATTAAACCTTGGTTAATGAAATGGTTAGGGTTTACTATTTCCTTATTCATTTATTCATTTATTTATTCTTTTGGAAAAAGAAAAGCAAATGAGAAAATGGTGGCTTGTTTTGTATTGTTCATGAAGCTTCATGAAGACTTTGACCAAGTGACCATTTTGTCTCATGCTTAACCCTAACCATCCCACTAACCATGATTTATTCTCTACACTTGACCATGGTTCTATCATGATAAGAATTCATAATTCTTATCATTTTAGAATAACTTATCATAATATTCATCTTCTTCTTCTTCTTCATCACTTGAAGAAAACCTTTCTTCATCAATGGTGGATTGATGAAACAAGTGAGAAATCCAATTCTAAAGTCTACCCACTTCCTATTTCTTCATCCTCTACCTCTTGCCAAGTAGTAGAGTGTGTTTCCTTCACAAGTTTTCTTGACTTGGTGAAGTTGGAGCTTGATCTAGTGATGCTTCGACGTAGATCATCTTCGGCATGGACATCGACGACCTAGCTCGCCATTTCTCCGACGAAGCCGACGCTAGAGCCCGGGAACTCATTTGGACAGCGAGGAGACTTCGTTGCGGAGCTATGGAGGTGGAGAACCGGATCTACAAAGGTTGTATTTCCGTATTACTTTAGTTAAGTGTTAACTAGTTAGCATTGTCGCCTAGAAATCTAGCAAACGATCCGTAGTCGGGTTTCTCGGCACCTATAATTTTTGAAATTGGCATGGTTGATGCCTTGTGAGACCTCACTAGAGTGCCTAGGAACCCTACAGTGGTATCAGAGCCTAGCTAGAGCCTTAGGCGAAGTCTAGACGGAGTTTGAAGTCCGAACGAACCCGAAACCCGATCACAAACTTGCTCTCTGTACATTTTTTAAAAACTGGGTTTTTTCAAAATTAAAAATATGCAGAAAACTCAGCAGGGAATTATAAGAATTACGGTGCAATTTTTTTCCCATGAACAGTACAAACCGCGGCGGAAGCGCGGCAGAAGCCTGGCTTCTGCGGCGGTTCCGCCGCACTTTGATGACGTCATCCTCAATTGATTGCACAGTAACTTCTATTATATTATGCTGGAGTTTCTGGGTATTTTTAAAATTTATTCAAGAGTTGAATTTTCTGGAGTTGTTTTGGGGATTTGGTGTTTCGATCGGGGTATCAAATTTTGTCTTTTTGGCTTTCCGGATAATTTTACAATATTTTAAAATTTCGACCGGATATAAATACCCAATTTTTCCCCTGTCGGGAAATTTCCAAGTGTTGGATTTTTCCGTAGTTTAACGACGTTCTAAGTAGTGCAAGTAACGCAATGGACCCTCTAGAAGACAACAAACCTTAACTCGATTATGTGACCGTCTTGAACTGCCCTTTGAACCTTCGGGTTTGGGGCAGTACGGCGTGCCACATGTGAGGCGTTGGCTTGACCCTTCTACGGCTGGACCGTTGGTACTGAGGCACGAACTGAATGTTGTTAGACTTATTTCATGTGTTGAGCTGTATCGGGAAAACTTGGGTGTTCGATTGTTCGATCGGAAAGTTTGACATTTTCTATTTATCCGGAATGGGATACAATAATTGGAATTCACAAAAGTTATGAGATAACTGAATGAATGTTATAAACGTAGCACTTTAGTCTCACTTGATCGGTTGCCACGGAATTTTGATGTGATCAAAAGTCCGTCGCAATCACGTAGCGTACGCGGATACTCGCCGGATAAACTTAATAGACAGCCTCACCCCATAGCCCCGACCAAGTGACTGTAGGAGAACCCCGTCGCCGAAAGCATCCGTCCGGGTGCTCGCGGTAGCGGTGTTCCGCCTTGGTGCACTTCGTCGACGGTATCGGGGGTGCAGCCGTCTACTGAAGTTTGCAACGATCATTCGATCAGGATGTCGGGAATCTTGTTGAATTGCCCGACTTGATATTGAAAAGTGTTTTCGATAATGAGACTAAAATGCGGGGTTTATAATTGTTAGGCATGCGATGTCTAAGTAATTCATTTGGTCAGGCATGCGATGTCTGAAGAGATTGCGGATTCCAACTGTTGTAGTTTTACACTCTCTTTTCTGTGACCGTAAGTGTAATATGTGATATCGCCGGTTTCGTTGCTATATGTCAACGACAATTGGGATACGCATGTTTACTTACGTTGATGACATGTGATGTTATGTGTTGCTGGATATGTTATATTGGATCGTCGTGTTTGAATAGCCCTGGGGTTTTTATGTGAGATGAGTGTTTTTCATTTTCATTCATGTAAAAACTTGTATGTAATATTCTTTTATTGGGGCGCTTCCAGGTTGCGGAAGTGGTCACCGTTTGTATATTATTTACTTTTCCGTACTAGGATAGACCCAAGGAGGGGAGCACAAGTAACCGGGTTCTGGAGTCCAGTGGGAGACCAACTCGAGGAGTCGAGTCCGGGTTTCCTAACTCTAGAATTGGTAGAGTTGCTTGCCGCTCTCGTAGGGGTCTAGGGGTGTGGGTTTGGCTATTCATCACGACCGTGGAATCCGTGTTTTATACTGGCTCGTATTGAAAACACGGACGTCCTAGTATATCCAATATTTCATATGATTCTTCTGCTGCGATATCTGTGATGTGATCATATGATGTTCTGTGATAGATACAGTATATAGTATATATGATATATTATATAGGCGTTACTTATGTTTTACACCCGCGCTAGCCCTGCCGCGCTCTGCCGTTAGTTACCTAACCTAACGGTGCACGAGGGGACATCGAGGCGAATGCGGATGACATAAGTGTACGTCGTACTTATCTGTGATGTTTAGGTACTTAAATGATGGGACTTCATTAATGTGATTAATGAAATAAAAGAAACCTAAAGATGTTGTAGAATCGAATTTCAAAATAAAACAGGTAGCTACAGTTCTTGCTTTGCACAGCGGTATATGTGATATATCCTGCACCTTATTCGATAAGGAAAGGACCGAGATCCCTTCACCGGGAGTGACTCCTTTAGCAATAACTGGCAGATGCTACACACTCGGTTTGTCTTTTGATTGCTTTTAAGAGTTTTTGCTTTGCACAGCGATATATATGATATATCCCGCACCTCATTCGACGAGGAAAGGACCGACGATCCCTTCACCGGTTGTGACTCCTTTAGCAAAACAAGAAAAGCCTCAAAAGCACTCCATTTCAAAATTCATTCGATCCTACAACGATATCAAGTTCATTACGCAATAGGTTTTCAGAAAAACCTGTCGTTGCCCTCCGTCATTTCAGATAAGTACTAGTTAGTATTCGTGCTGCGGTAGTTTGGCATTCGTCAAGGCGTAGTGTACGGTAGCTAACTAGTATTTATCTGCTTATGCATATGATGCAGATTGGATTAGGGTATTCGTACGGCGTTGTTTGGCATTCGTCAAGGGTCGTGCGGGTGGGTTTAATTCGATCAAGAAATGTACGGTTTGAACTTGACTGGTGGACTATGGGTTGTTTGGCATTCGTCAAGGTCATAGGACACTAGGGGTAAAATATTATCGGGAATTTCAAGTGTTGAAATTTGCAATGAGATTGCATACCTTCTATGAGATAGTTGGATCCCGATACCCGCTGCGAGTAAGAGTTACTCCTGGGAGAGTTTTGCACATTACAATTAGCCGATCAAGTAGGTGTCTAGAAAGGTGTTAACGGGGTTACGCCTCTGGGAAAACGAGGTTTACATTAATTAGGTTCGTGCGAAAGCACGGGGGACCTCCCTCAAAGTACCGACACTGGCCTGGCTGAAAGATTGGCGAACTTGTAGTGTGTAATTAATCCCGGCTAGTCTTTCCTTTTAGGGTTTGAAGGAAGATTTGAAAAAAAGCAGTGGGAGCCATCCTGATTAGATAAAATAATAACCAATCTATTCTTGCAAGAGCGCACGCTGAGTGTTTTCTTCTCTCTCTCTCCTGGTAGCGACCATATCACGCCTTAATCAAGATAATAATACGGATTATTGACCGAACCCGCTTGTTATACTGAGCTGGGGAACGTTGGTCCCGCTCCAACTTATAATTGTTATAAGACAGAGCAGGAAATTGGGGAATACCAGATTTCCCTTGCCGGCCAAACGAAGAGAGTGCATGCTGATGCATCATCTTCGGGTGTGTTCATTATATAGAACTGTTTCTCAGTATCCTCCGCATCCTGGGTATATGATACCGGATAAGGATCCCAGATATGTAATCTGTTACATAGGGCTACAAAAGGGTAGAAAAACTGAGAACGGGTGATAAGTTTCATGAGACAGAAAACGGGGCAAGTGTTGCAGCCAAGTCTGTTGGTCACTGTCACCCTGTATTGTAATACATTAATTCTGAACGAATGTTATTAGATACCGAACCTGATATACAAAATCATATCAGTCTCTTTATTAGTAAAGAAATGATAAAATTTTGTATTGTTGGATAATGTTTTGAACATTTCCTATATCAAAAGTTGATCGGTTCAGGCACGTTATCTAAAAGCATTGATGTTCTAAATCAAACTACAGTTCTTAGTATATGGAACACACACAAGAGGAAGAGTTCAGGAATGAACGGATCCTTTTTGAGGTATTGTAGACTAGGTCATATCAATGCGACCCGACTAGCTAGAGTTACATGTAGATGCATATTCAAATCAGTTTGAATTTACATCTTGTGCAACTCGCCAGTCATGTCACAAAGATAAAATGACCATAGCTCTGTTTATTGGAAACAGAGAAAGAGTTAGTGAACTCTTGGGACTGATACATGATGATGTATGTAAGGTCTCCTGTCTACACATGCCAGGACTGGTTCTTTGTACTTCATTACATTCTCTGATAATCTCTCAAGATTTAGTCATATATTCCTGTTGAAACATGAGTCCGAACCATTTGAGATATTCACAGAATATAAGCGAGAAGTAGAGAACCAAAATACGGGTAAAAGTATTATGTCCTTTGATGAGATCAAGGAGGAGAATACTTGAGCATAGAATTTCTGGACTATTCTAAAGGAGAATGAGATTCTCTCTCAGCATTACTCCTCCGTATACACCATTGCACGATGGTATGTCGGGGCGGAGCAGATACACCCTATTTGATATGGTGTGCTCTATGATGAGTACTACTGAGTTACCTTTTTCCTTAGGGGGTTATGCGCTTGAGAAGCTGCATACCTATTGAATAGGGTTCCAATCAAATCAGTTGCCTACCATTTCATATGTGATATGGAAAGGGAAGAGCCCATGTCTTAAGCTAGTTAAGATTTGGGGTTGTCCGGCTTATGTCTACAAGCAAAATCCGGACAAGCTCGAGGCAAGGTCTGTTATGTACAACTGGAAATGTTCCAGCTATACAAACTGCAGCTGATGATTTGACAGAACCAAAGGATTCAGTAGATACCAACGAACCTCAGCCTCTCCGCCGATCTAGTAGGGTTCCTCACCCACCTGAGAGATACTTCTGTTTCTCTATGACAGTGGGAGCGAGGAATGCATCATGAGATGATGACCTAACTAGCTTCGAGTTGGCCATCAGGAGTGAGACTCTGTAAGAATGGCTGGATGCTTATCGATCTGAGATGGAATCCTTATACACCAATAAAGTATGGACTTTAGTTGCTATATCTGAAGGGTTAAATCCCCATCAGGAGCAAGTATATCTTGAGAAGATTACTTGGTGTAGATGGAAAAGTTGAGACTTTCAAAGCTAGACTTGTTAAAGGTTTTCATCATTGACCAGGAGTGGATAATGATGAAACCTTTTCCAGTACCTATGCTTAAGTCCATCCAGATACTACTTGCCATGGCTACATACCATGACTACGATATCTGGCGGTTGGGTGTCATGACTGCTTTTGTAAATACTGATTTAGAAGAGTGATTCTATAAGTACACAGCCAGAGGGCCTCGTAGACATTGGGAGCAGCGGAAACGTGTGCAAGATGTTTTATATGATAAAGCAGGCATCGCGGAGTTGGAACGTCTGTTTTGATGTGTTAGTCAAAGAGTTTGACATCATCAAAATGGTAGATGAACCTTGTATAAACAAAAAGATAGTAGGGAGTGTGGTAGTGATCCTCGTAAAGTACGTGAATGACATACTCTTGATAGGGAAGGAGTTTCCTATGCTACGCTCGATCAATCTCCGCTTATCACAAGGATTCTCCAGATAGGATCAATGTGATACCTCCTCCATCCTGAGTTTTCATCTATGAGATAGATGTTATTTGGGTGTTAGAATACTCACTAGTTGTAGTGAGATGGTATCAATCGATCCTGGGGAGAATCACTGGAAGGGTTCCAGGGTGATAAAGACGACTGAATGTCAGTCGCAGGCATTGTCTTTACCGTCAGTAAAGGGACGGTATGTTGGAAGAGTTCCAAGCTAGATACCGTGGCATACTAGACGATAAAGGCTGGATACATCGCTACTTAAGATGCTACCAAAGAGGAAGTTTGGGTGTATATTGGTTCATGAGATGAACAAGGTTCCTACCATTGTGTGACAATGGAAGTGTGGCTTTGGCCCAGGAACTCTGGTCCCATCAGTGACCCAGACATATTCTAAGGCAGTATCACCTGATCATGGAGATGGTTGATCTCCAAGGTGATCGAGGCAAGGAGAGCAGACTCAGAGGATAACACGGCGGATCCACTCACGAAGGCCTATTCCCAGAGAGAGACTTTTATGGGATGGTTGAGTATGAGATACTTCGACCACTGCTACAGATGGCCCTAGTGCAAGTGGGAGATTTTTAGTTATATGTATGCCCTAGAGGCCATTACTGTACATAGGATGTATATTGTAGTGGATGCTGGGACATATATAGGGAGGACTTTCTTGCTCGACATGATAGTATGCTATCTGGTTACTCTTTACCTTAACGTGTGAACTGATTGTCTCTCTGTTACATGTTGGTAAAGCCCTTAGGATGTGTGCTTGACTACCTGGACTATGATGCAGATCATACTAGTGGGGACATGGTTGTCCATAAGTACATCCTTCAAAGTCCCTAGTCGTGGGTGTATCGAGACGGGGCATCGATATACCAGAGTAGACGAGCGTGTACCTTCTCGACCCATACAGATGGGCGATGGATGATCCCATATCCATCGGTGTTTGACATCAGAGATGATATACGGGTGCTCAGTAGAGACTGGGTACACTGGACGGACTCGCCGAGAACTCGCAGATTGTATTATACCTCACGTCAGATGGCAGTTCTCTGGTGACACTGGTACAGAGTAGTCTGTTGACCCGAGATCGTCAGAGAGTCTTGTGTGGTTCCCACTGTGCTTTGATTTCCATCTTACCATGTCCAAGAGGGCGTGCAAAACGGTGGTTTTTGGGTACAGTCCCGAGTCATATGGAGGCAATGAGCGATAGGAGGGGATTCGTCTCTCCCGGTATAGGGAGTTGATGTTGCGCTGTGTTCGATTGGCTATAACAGGAAATCCCTGGCCAGGGTTGCTGAGATATACTGGTAAGTGTTACCAGTAGTTTCTCGAATTGTTATAGACCTCATATCGACACGACTTATCGAGCTATTGGGGTCTGACATTTACCACCCCTAGGCAAGATATGCGACATATCAGACGATCAGACCGGACTGTACGGTAGTGTTACTGGTTGGATTCACTGGAGTGTGAGCGGGCTTGCTCGTCGATCTTCTGATCGCTCAATACCCGGGTGGCCGTTACGTTTAGCAGACCGTTTGCGGCTTGTGGGTGCTTGATATGATCATCACCTGCTGCCGGCGTATTGACGAGTCTTTAGAGTCCTACACAGAGGTTTCCTGGCTCAAGCGAAACGAAATAGGAGCGCATATGAGATATGTGCGGGACCGAGAATAATGCGTGTATGTTATACCGTATTTCATTCTCGCGATCAATGTGTCGAATGGTTGTATGCGATATAACCTAGTTATCGATTCAAGCGTTGATTCGATAAGCCGATACATTGTATACTAGTCGGTTGTGCGCGACATGACCGGATCATTGAATCAAGTGTTGATTTAATGATTTAATGCATATTTATATATTTGATATATTAATTTGCATTAACTAGTATTGGTTCACTTAAGATGGATTTTCTCACTCGGATGTGCGCATTGCATATGCGATATGATTTTGTGCACTTGCTTGTATCATGTTTGATGATGCATGCCTTTTGGTTAAGTGTAAAGAATTAAACCTTGGTTAATGAAATGGTTAGGGTTTACTATTTCCTTATTCATTTATTCATTTATTTATTCTTTTGGAAAAAGAAAAGCAAATGAGAAAATGGTGGCTTGTTTTGTATTGTTCATGAAGCTTCATGAAGACTTTGACCAAGTGACCATTTTGTCTCATGCTTAACCCTAACCATCCCACTAACCATGATTTATTCTCTACACTTGACCATGGTTCTATCATGATAAGAATTCATAATTCTTATCATTTTAGAATAACTTATCATAATATTCATCTTCTTCTTCTTCATCACTTGAAGAAAACCTTTCTTCATCAATGGTGGATTAATGAAACAAGTGAGAAATCCAATTCTAAAGTCTACCCACTTCCTATTTCTTCATCCTCTACCTCTTGCCAAGTAGTAGAGTGTGTTTCCTTCACAAGTTTTCTTGACTTGGTGAAGTTGGAGCTTGATCTAGTGATGCTTCGACGTAGATCATCTTCGGCATGGACATCGACGACCTAGCTCGCCATTTCTCCGACGAAGCCGACGCTAGAGCCCGGGAACTCATTTGGACAGCGAGGAGACTTCGTTGCGGAGCTATGGAGGTGGAGAACCGGATCTACAAAGGTTGTATTTCCGTATTACTTTAGTTAAGTGTTAACTAGTTAGCATTATCGCCTAGAAATCTAGCAAACGATCCGTAGTCGGGTTTCTCGGCACCTGTAATTTTTGAAATTGGCATGGTTGATGCCTTGTGAGACCTCACTAGAGTGCCTAGGAACCCTACATGTAGCCGTGGCAAGTAGGATCTGGATGGACTTAAGCATAGCTTTGAAAGTCTCAACTTTTCCATGTACACCAAGTAGTCTTCTCAAGATATACTTGCTCCTGATGGGGATTTAACCCTTCAGATAAAGCAAACAAAGTCCATACTTTGTTGGTGTATAAGGATTCCATCTCAGATCGATAAGCATCCAGCCATTCTTATACAGTCCCACTCCTGATGGCCAGCTCGAAACTAGTTGGGTCATCATCTCATGATGCAATTGTTAGTTATATGTATGCCCTAGAGGCCATTACTGTACATAGGATGTATATTGTAGTGGATGCTGGGACATATATAGGGAGGACTTTCTTGCTCGACATGATAGTATGCTATCTGGTTACCCTTTACCTGAACGTGTATACTGATTGTCTCTCTGTTACATGTTGGTAAAGCCCTTAGGATGTGTACTTGACTACCTGGACTATGATGCGGATCATACTAGTAGGGACATGGTAGTCCATAAGTACATCCTTCAAGGTCCCTAGTCGTGGGTGTATCGAGACGGGGCATCGATATACCAGAGTAGACTAGCGTATACCTTCTCGACCCATACAGATGGGCGATGGATGATCCCATATCCATTGGTGTTTGACATCGGAGATGATATACGGGTGCTCAGTGGAGACTGGGTACACTGGACGGACTCGCCGAGAACACCCAGATGGTATTATACCTTACGTCAGATGGCAGTTCTCTGGTGACACTGGTACAGGTTAGTCTGTAGACCCGAGATCGTCATAGAGTCTTGTGTGATTCCCACTGTGCTTTGATTTCCACCTTACCACGTCCAAGAGGGCGTGCAAAACAGTGGCTTTTGGGTACAGTCCCGAATCACATGGAGGCAATGCGCGATAGGAGGGGATTCGTTTCTCCCGGTATAGGGAGTTGATGTTGCGCTGTGTTCGATTGGCTATAACCGGAAATCCCTGGCCAGGGTTGCTAAGATATACTGGTAAGTGTTACCAGTAGTTTCTCGAACTGTTATAGACCTCATATCGACACGACTTATCGAGCTATTGGGGTCTGACGTTTACCATCCCTAGGCGAGATATGCGACATATCAGATGACGAGACCGGACTGTACGGTAAGTGTTACTGGTTGGATTCACAGGAGTATGAGCGGGCTTGCTCGTCGATCTTCTGATCGCTCAATACCCGGGTGGCCGTTATGTTTAGCAGACCTCTTGCGGCTTGTGGGTGTTTGATATGATCATCACCTGCTGCCGGCGTATTGATGAGTCTTAAGAGTCCTACACAGAGGTTTCCTGGCTCAAGCGAAATGAAATAGGAGCGCATATGAGATATGTGCGGGACCGAGAATAATACCAGTATGTGATACTGTATTCGATTCTCGCGACTTGTGACATTGATCGGTGATATGCGATATAGCCGGGTTATCGGATCAAGTGTTGATTCGATAAGTTGTTACTATTGATATTAGTCGGTTATATGTGATATGACCGGATCATTAAGTCAAGTGTTGATTTAATGATTTAATGTATAATTATATATTTGATATATCACTTTACATTAACTAATATAGGTTCATTTAAAAGGATATGCTCACTTGATGTGCAAGTTGTATATATGATATACTTTTGTGCACAAGATTGTATCATGTTTGATGATACATGCAAACTTGGGTTAGTGTTTGATTTAAACCTTGGTTAAGTAAATGGTTAGGGTTTTTATTTATTTATTCATTTCTTTTTGGCAAAAGAATAGAAAATGGTGGCTTATTTTGTTTTATAGTTGAAGCTTCATGAAGCTTTGAAATAGTCTACCATTTTTGTTTCATGCCTAATCTAACCATTCACCTAACCTTAGTTTACTCTCTACACATAACCATGGTTGCAAGATGATAGATATCACTTCATTTTCTTTTTCAAAAATAATAACTTATGACATTCTTTCTTTTTCTTCTTCATCTTCAATATGAAGAAATGCTTGCCTCCATCAATGGCAACTAGTGAAAAAGAGTGAGAAATCCAATTCTAAAGTGAACCCACTTCCTATTTCTTCATACTCTACTTCTTGCCAAGTAGTATAGGGTGTTTTCTTCACAAGTTTCATGACTTAGTGAAGTTGGAGCTTGATCTTGTGATGCCTCGACGTAGATCATCTTCGGCATCGTAGTCGATGACCTAGCCCGCCCATTTCTCCGACGAAGCCGATGCTAGAGTCCGAGATCCGATATGGACAGCGAGGGGACTTCATCACGGAGCTATGAAGGTGGAGGACCGGATCTACAAAGGTTGTATTTTCGGTTCACTTAGTTAAGTTGTTAACTAGTTGCATGTTTCGCCTAATATTCTAGTTAACGATCCGTACTAGGGTTTCTCGGCACTTGTAAAATTTGAAATTGGCATGGTTGATACATTGTGAGACCTCATTAGTGTGCCTAGGAACCCTACAGTGGTATCAGAGCCTAGCTAGAGCCTTAAGCGATGCGTAGACGATGTTAGAAACCCGATCGAACTCGAAACCCTAATTTTTCACCCTCTCTGGACATTTTTACAAAACTGAGTTTTTTCCAGATTAAAAATGCATAAAAAATTCAGCAGGAAATTCTAAGAATTACGGTGCAAAAATTACCTAATGATCTGTCTAAAGCGCGGCGGAACCGCGGCATTAGCCGCCTATTGCGGCGGTTCCGCGCCCATTTAGTCTCTTCAGTCAACCATTTTTGCACAGTAACTTCTTTATTTAAATGCTGAGTGTTATGGGAATTTTTAATATTTACTCAAGAGTTGACTTTTCTGGGTTGTATTAAAGACTCGGTATTTCGATCGGATTGTCTAATTTTGTCTGTGTGCTTTTCCGGATAATTTTTGAATATGTTAAAAAGTTCGACCGGATATAAATACCCAATTTTCCCCTGTCGGGAAATTTCCTAGTGTTGGATTTTTCTGTGGTTTAAAGATGTTCTGAGTAGTGCAAGTAACGTGATGGACCCTCTAGAAGGCTACAAACCTTAACTCGATTATGTGACCGTCTTGAACTGCCCTTTGAACCTTAGGGTTTGGGGCAGTACGGCGTGCCACATGTGAGGCGTTGGCTTGACCCTTCTACGGCTGGACCGTTGGTACTGAGGCATGAACTGGATGTTTTTAAACTTGTTTCATGTGTTGATTTGTTTCGGGAAAACTTGGGTGTTTGAATGTTCGATCGGAAAGTTTAACATTTTCTGTTTATCTGGAATGTGGTACAATAATTGGAATTCACAAGTAGTTATGAGATAACTAATATGAATGTTATAAACACAGCACTTTAGTCTCAGTTGATCGGTTGCCACGGAATTTTGATATGATCAAAAGTCCGTCGCAATCACGTAGCGTACGCGGATACTCTCCGGGTAAACTTAATAGACAGCCTCACCCCATAGCCCTGAAAAAGTGACTGTAGGAGAACCCCGTCGCCAAAAGCATCCGTTCGGGTGCTCGCGGCAGCGGTGTTCCGCCTTGGTGCACTTCGTCGACGGCATCGGGGGTGCAGCCGTCTACTGAAGTTTGCGACGAGCATTCGATCAGGATGTCGAGAATCTTGTTGAATTACCCGACTTGATATTGAAAAGTGTTTTCGATAATGAGACTAAAATGCGGGGTTTATAATTGTTAGGCATGCGATGTCTAAGGAATTAATTTGATTAGGCATGCGATGTCTAAAGAGGTTGCGGATTCCAACTGTTGTAGTTTTACACTTTCTTTTCTGTGACCGTAAGTGTAGTATATCGATATCGCCGGTTTCGTTGCTATACGTCAACGACAATTGGGGTATGCATACTTACTTACGTTGATGACATATGATGTTGTGTGTTGTTGGATATGTTATATTGGATCGTCGCGTTTGAATAGCCGGGGTTTTTTTTTATGTGAGATGAGTGTTTTTCATTTTCATTCATGTAAAAAACTTGTATGTAATATTCTTTTATTGGGGCACTTCCAGGTTGCGGAAGATGTCACCTTTTGTATATTATTTACTTTTCCGCACTAGGATAGACCCAAGGAGGAGGGCACAAGTAACCGGGTTCTGGTGTCCAGTGGGAGACCAACTCGAGGAGTCGAGTCCGGGTCTCCTAACTCTAGAATTGGTAGGGTTGCTTGCCGCTCTCGTAGGGGCCTAGGGGTGTGGGTTTGGCTATTCATCGCGATCGTGGAATCCGTGTTTTATACTGGCTCGTATTGAAAACACGGATGTCTTAGTATATCCAATATTTCATATGAAATTTTCTGCTGCGATATCTGTGATGTGATCATTTGATATGTTCTGATGGATACATTATATAGTATATATGATATATTATATAGACGTTACTTATGTTTCACACCCACGCTAGCCCTGCCCCGCTCTGCCGTTAGTTACCTAACCTAACGGTGCACGAGGGGACATCGAGGCGAATGCGGATGGCATAAGTGTACGTCGTATTTATCTGTGATTTTTAGGTACTTAAATGATGGGACTTCATTAATGTGATTAATGAAATAAAAGAAACCTAAGATGTTGTAGAATCGAATTTCAAAATAAAACAGGTAGCTACAGTTCTTGCTTTGCACAGTGGTATATGTGATATATCCTGCACCTTATTCGATAAGGAAAGGACCGAGATCCCTTCACCGGGAGTGACTCCTTTAGCAATAACTGGAAAATGCTACACACTCGGTTTGTCTTTTGATTGCTTTTAAGAGTTTCTGCTTTGCACAGTGATATATATGATATATACCGCACCTCATTCAAGGAGGAAAGGGCCGACGATCCCTTCACCGGGAGTGACCCCTTTAGCAAAACTAGAAAAGCCTAAAAAACACTCAATTTCAAATTCATTCGATCCTACAACGATATCAAGTTTCTTACGCAATAGGTTTTCAGAAAAACCTGTCGTAGCCCTCCGTCATTTCAGATAAGTCCTACTTAGTATTCGTGCTACGTTTGTTGACCTCCGTCAAGGCGTAGTGTGCGGTAGCTAACTAGTATTTATCTGCTTATGCATATGATGCAGATTGGATTAGGGTAGTCGTGCGACCTTGTTGACCTCCGTCAAGGGTCGTGCGGGTGGGTTTGATTCAATCAAGAAATGACGGGTTGAACTTGACTAGTAACCTATGGTTTGTTGACCTCCGTCAAGGTCACAGGGTGCTAGGGGCAAAAATATCGGGAATTCCAAGTGTTAAAATTTGCAATGAGATTGCATACCTTCTATGAGATAGTTGGATCCCGATACCCACTGCGAGTAATTGTTACTCCTGGGAGAGTTTTACACGTTACAATTAGTCGATCAAGTAGGTGTCTAGAAAGGTGTCAACGGGGTTACGCCTCTGGAAAAACGAGGTTTACCTTAATTAGGTTCGTGCGAAAGCACGGGGGACCTCCCTCAAAGTACCGACACTGGCCTGGCTGAAAGTTTGGCGAACTTGTAGTGTGTAATTAATCCCGGCTAGTCTTTCCTTTTAGGGTTTGAAGGAAGATTTGATAAAAACAGTGGGAGCCATCCTGATTAGATAAAATAATAACCAATCTGATCTTGCAAGAGCGCACGCTGAGTGTTTTCTTCTTTCTCTCTCCTGGCAGCGACCATATCACGCCTTAATCAAGATAATAAAACGGATATATTGACCGAACCCGCTTGTTATACTGAGCTGGGGAATGTTGGTCCCGCTCCAACTTATAATTGTTATAAGACAGAGCAGGAAATTGGGGATTACCAGATTTCACGTGCCGCCCAAACGAGGAAAGTGCATATGATGCATCATCTTCGGGTGTGTTCGTTACACAGAACTGTTTCTCAATATTCTTTACGTCCTAGGTATGTGATACCAGAACAGGATCCCAGATATGTAATCTGTTACATGGGCTACAGATAGGTAAAGAACTGAGAACGGGTGAGAAGTTTCATGAGGCAGAAAACGGGGCAAGTGTTGCAGCCAAGTCTGTTGGTCACTGTCACCCTGTATTACAAATACATTAATTCTAAACGAATGTTATTAGATACCGAACCTGATATACAAAATCATATCAGTCTCTTTATTAGTAAAGAAATGATAAAATTTTGTATTGTTGGATAATGTTTTGAACATTTCCTATATCAAAAGTTGATCGGTTCAGGTACGTTATCTAAAAGCATTGATGTTCTAAATCAAACTACAGTTCTTAGTATTCGGAACACACACAAGAGGAAGAGTTCAGAGATGAACGGATCCTTCTTGAGGTATTGTAGACTAGGTCATATCAATGCGACCCGACTAGCTAAAGTTACATGTAGATGCATATTTAAATCAGTTTGAATTTCCATCTTGTGAAACTTGCCAGTCATGTCACAAAGATATAATGACACCAGCTCTGTTTATTGGAAACAGAGAAAGAGTTAGTGAACTCTTGGGATGATACATGTTGTTGTATAAAGGTCCCCTGTCTACACATGCCAAGACCGGTTCTTTGTATTTCATTGCATTCTCTGATGATCTCTCAAGATTCAGACATATGTTCCTGTTGAAACACAAGACCGAATCTTTTGAGATATTCACAGAATATAAGTTAGAAGTAGAGAACCAACACGGGTATAAGTATTATGTCCTATGATAAGATCACGGAGGAGAATACTTGTGCATGGAATTCCTGGACTATTCTAAAGGAGAATAAGATTCTCTCTCAGCATTACTCCTCCGAATACACCATAGCATGATGGAATATCGGGGCGGAGCAATAACACCCTATATGATATGGTGTGCTCTATGATGAGTACTACTGAGTTACCTATTTCCTTTTGGGAGTTATGCACTTATGAAGAAGCATACCTATTGAATAGGGTTCCAATCAAATCAGTTGTCTACCGCTTCATATGTGATATGGAAAGGGAAGAGCCCATATCTTAAGTTAGTTAAGATTTGGGGTTGTCCGGCCTATATCTAAAAGAAAAATCCGGACAAGCTTGAGGCAAGGTCTGTAATGTAGAACTGGAAAGGTTCCAGCCATACAAACTACAGCTGATGATTTGACAGAACCAAAGGATTCAGTAGATTCCAACGAACCTCAGCCTCTCCGCCGATCTAGTAGGGTTCCTCACCCACCTGAGAGATACTTTGGTTTCTCTATGACATTTGGTGCGAGGAATGCATCATGAGAAGATGACCCAACTAGTTTCGAGCTGGCCATCAAGAGTGGGACTCTGTAAGAATGGCTGGATGTTTAGCGATCTGAGACGGAATCCTTATACACCAACAAAGTATGGACTTTGGTTGCTTTATCTGAAGGGTTAAATCACCATCAGGAGCAAGTATATCTTGAGAAGATTACTTGGTGTACATGGAAAGGTTGAGACTTTCAAAGCTAGACTTGGTAAAGGTTTTCGTCATCAACCAGGCGTGGATAATGATGAAACCTTTTCTGGGGCCTATGCTTAAGTCCATCCAGATCCTACTTGCCACGGCTACATACCATGACTACGATATCTGGTGGTTGGGTGTCATGACAGCTTTTCTAAATGATGTTTTAGAAAAGAACGTCTATAAGTACACAGCCAGAGGGCTTCGTAAATAGTGGGAGCAGCGGAAACGTGTGCAAGATGTTTCATGTGATGAAGCAGGCATCGCGGAGTTGGAACATCTGTTTTGATGGATTAGTCAAACAGTTTGACATCATCAAAATGGTAGATGAACCTTGTATGTACAAAAAGGTAGAAGTAGGGAGTATGGTGGTGATCCTCGTAGAGTATGTGGATGACATACTCCTGATAGGGAAGGAGTTTCCTATGCTACGCTCGGTCAATCTCCGCTTATCACTAGGATTCTCCATATAGGATCAAAGTGATACCTACTAAATCCTAGATTTTGGATCTATGAGATAGATCTAATTGAATGTTAGGATACTCACTAGTTGTAGTGAGATGGTATCAATTGGTCCTGGGGAGAATCACTGGAAGGGTTCCAGGGTGATAAGGATGACTGAAAGTCAGTCACAGGCATTGTCTTTACCCTCAGTAAAGGGACGGTATGTTGGAAGAGTTCCAAGCTAGATACCGTGGCATACTAGAAGATAAAGGCTGGATACATCGCTACTTAAGATACTACCAAAGAGGCAGTTTGGGTGTATATTGGTTCATGAGATGAACCAGGTTCCAACCATTGTGTGACAATGGAAGTGTAGCTTTGGCCCAGGAACCTCGGTCCCATCAGTGACCCAGACATTTTCTAAGGCAGTATCACCTGATCATAGAGATGGTTGATCTCCAGGGTGATCGAGGTTAGGAGAGCAGACTCAGAGGACAAAACGGCGGATCCACTCACGAAGGCCTATTCCCAGAGAGATACTTTATGGGATGGTTGAGTATGAGATACTACAACCACTGCTACAGATGGCCCTAGTGCAAGTGGGAGATTGTTAGTCATATGTATGCCCTAGAGGCCATTACTGTACATAGGATGTATATTGTAGTGGATGCTGGGACATATATAGGGAGGACTTTCTTGCTCGACATGATAGTATGCTATCTGGTTACCCTTTACCTGAACGTGTATACCGATTGTCTCTCTGTTACATGTTGGTAAAGCCCTTAGGATGTGTACTTGACTACCTGGACTATGATGCGGATCATACTAGTGGGGACATAGTAGTCCATAAGTACATCCTTCAAGGTCCCTAGTCGTGGGTGTATCGAGACGGGGCATCGATATACCAGAGTAGACAAGCGTATACCTTCTCGACCCATACAGATGGGCGATGGATGATCCCATATCCATTGGTGTTTGACATCGGAGATGATATACAGGTGCTCAGTGGAGACTGGGTACACTGGACGGACTCACCGAGAACTCCCAGATGTTATTATACCTTACGTCAGATGGCAGTTCTCTGGTGACACTGGTACAGGTTAGTCTGTAGACCCGAGATCGTCATAGAGTCTTGTGTGATTCCCACTGTGCTTTGATTTCCACCTTACCACGTCCAAGAGGGCGTGCAAAACGGTGGCTTTTGGGTACAGTCCCGAATCACATGGAGGCAATGAGCGATAGGAGGGGATTCGTCTCTCCCGGTATAGGGAGTTGATGTTGCGCTGTGTTCGATTGGCTATAACCGGAAATCCCTGGCCAGGGTTGTTGAGATATACTGGTAAGTTTTTCCAGTAGTTTCTCGAACTGTTATAGACCTCATATCGACACGACTTATCGAGCTATTGGGGTCTGACGTTTACCACCCCTAGGCGAGATATACGACATATCAGACGACGAGACCGGACTGTACGGTAAGTGTTACTGGTTGGATTCACAGGAGTGTGAGCGGGCTTGCTCGTCGATCTTCTGATCGCTCAATACCCGGGTGGCCGTTACGTTTAGCAGACCGCTTGCGGCTTGTCGGTGTTTGATATGATCATCACCTGGCTTGTCGGTGTTTGACATGATCATCACCTGGCTTGTCGGTGTTTGATATGATCATCACTCGGTATTGACGAGTCTTTAGAGTCCTACACAGAGGTTTCCTGGCTCAAGCGAAACGAAATAGGAGCGCATATGAGATATGTGCGGGACCGAGAATAATACCAGTATGTGATACTGTATTCGATTCTCACGACTTGTGACATTGATCGGTTATATGCGATATAGTCGGGTTATCGGATCAAGTGTTGATTCGATAAGTTGTTACTATTGATATTAGTCGGTTATATGTGATATGACCGGATCATTAAGTCTAGTGTTGATTTAATGATTTAATGTATAATTATATATTTGATATATCACTTTACATTAACTAATATAGATTCATTTAAAAGGATTTTCTCACTTGATGTGCAAGTTGTATATATGATATACTTTTGTGCACAAGATTGTATCATGTTTGATGATACATGCAAACTTGGGTTAGTGTTTGATTTAAACCTTGGTTAAGTAAATGGTTATGGTTTTTTTTTATTTATTCATTTCTTTTTGGCAAAAGAAAAGAAAATGGTGGCTTATTTTGTTTTATAGTTGAAGCTTCATGAAGCTTTGAAAAAGTCTACCATTTTTGTTTCATGCCTAACCTAACCATTCACCTAACCTTAGTTTACTCTTTACACATAACCATGGTTGCAAGATGATAGATATCACTTCATTTTCTTTTTCAAAAATAATAACTTATGATATTCTTTCTTCTTCTTCTTCATCTTCAATATGAAGAAATGCTTGCTTCCATCAATGGCAACTGGTGAAAAAGAGTGAGAAATCCAATTCTAAAGTGAACCCACTTCCTATTTCTTCATCCTCTACTTCTTGCCAAGTAGTATAGGGTGTTTTCTTCACAAGTTTCATGACTTGGTGAAGTTGGAGCTTGATCTTGTGATGCCTCGACGTAGATCATCTTCAGCATCGTAGTCGATGACCTTGCCCGCCCATTTCTCCGACGAAGCCGATGCTAGAGTCCGGGATCCGATATGGACAGCGAGGGGACTTCATCACGGAGCTATGGAGGTGGAGGACCGGATCTACAAAGGTTGTATTTTCCGTTCACTTAGTTAAGTTGTTAACTAGTTGCATGTTTCGCCTAATATTCTAGTTAACGATCCGTACTAGGGTTTCTCGGCACTTGTAAAATTTGAAATTGGCATGGTTGATACCTTGTGAGACCTCATTAGTGTGCCTAGGAACCCTACAGCAATCCTCTCTCCCACTGTCATAGAGAAACCGAAGTATCTCTCAGGTGGGTGAGGAACCCTACTAGATCGGCGGAGAGGCTGAGGTTCGTTGGAAACTATTGAATCCTTTGGTTCTACCAAATCATCAGCTGCAGTTTGTATAGCTGGAACCTATCCAGTTCTACATAACAGACCTTGCCTCGAGCTTGTCCGGATTTTGCTTTTGGACATAGTCCGGAAAACTCCAAATCTTAACAAACTTAAGATATGGGCTCTTCCCTTTCCATATCACATATGAAGTGGTAGGCAACTGATTTCATTTGAACCCTATTCAATAGGTATGCAGCTTCTCAAGTGCATAACTCCCAAAAGGAAATAGGAAACTCAGTAGTACTCATCATAGAGCACACTATATCATATAGGGTGCTATTCCTCCGCCCCGATACACCGACGTGCTGTGGTGTATACGGAGGAGTAATGCTGAGAGAGAATCTCATTCACCTTTAGAATAGTCCAGGAATTCCGTGCTCAAGTATTCTCCTCCTTGATCTCATCAAAGGACATAATACTTATACCCGTATTTTGGTTCTCTACTTCTAACTTACATTCTGTGAATATCTCAAAAGGTTCGGACTTGTATTTCAACAGGAACATATGTCTGAATCTTGAGAGATCATCAGAGAATGTAATGAAGTACAAAGAACCGGTCTTGGCATGTGTAGACATGAGACATTCATACATCAACATGTATCAATCCCAAGAGTTTACTAACTCTTTCTCGGTTTTCAATAAACAGAGCTATGGTCATCTTATCTTTGTGACATGAGCAACAAGTTTCACAAGATGTAAATTTAATCAGATTTAAATATGCATCTAAATGTAACTTAGCTAGTCGGGTCGCATTGATATGACCTAGTCTACAATGCCTCAAGAAGGATTCGTTCATTTCTGAACTCTTCATCTCGTGTGTATTCTGTATACTAAGAACTGTAGTTTGATTTAGAACGTCAATGCTTTTAGATAACATGCCTGAACCGATCAACTCTTGAAATAGGAAATGTTCAAAACATTATCCAACAATACAAAATTATATCCTTCTTTACTAATAAAGAGACTGATATGATGTTGTATATCAGGTTCGGTATCTAATAACATTTGTTCAGAATCAATGTATTCTGGTAATACAGGGTGATAGTGACCAACAGACTTGGTTGCAACACTTGCACCGTTTCTATCTCATGAAACTTATCACCCGTTCTCAGTTCTCTACCTATCTGTAGCCCATGTAACAGATTACATATGCGGGATCCTGATCCGGTATCTCATACCCAGGATGTAAAGGATACTGAGAAACAGTTCTATGTAATGAACACACCCGAAGAAGATGCATCAACATGCACTTTCTTCGTTTGGGCGGCACGGGAAATCTGGTATTCCCTAATTTCCTACTCTATCTTATAACAATTATAAGTTGGAGCAGGACCAACGTTCCTCAACTCAGTATAACAAGCGGGTTCGGTCAATTCATCCATTTTATTATCTTGATTAAGGCGTGATACGGTCGCTACCTGGAGAGACAGAGAAGAAAACACTCAGCGTATCCTCTTGCAAGATTAGATTGGTTATCTAATATATCTAATCAGGATGTCTCCCATTGTTTTAATCAAATCTTCCTTCAAACCCTAAAAGGAATGACTAGCCGGGATTAATTACACGATACAAGTTCGCCAATCTTTCAGCCAGGCCAGTGTCGGTACTTTGAGGGAGGTTCCCCGTGCTTTCGCACGGACCTAATTAAAGTAAACCTCATTTTCCCAGAGACGTAACCCCGTTAACACCTTTCTAGACACTTACTTGATCGGCTAATTGTAATGTGTAAAACTCTCCCAGGAGTAACTCTTACTCACAGTGGGTGTGGGAATCCAACTATCTTATAGAAGGTATGCAATCTCATTGCAAATTTCAACACTTGAAATTCCCAATAATATTTTGCCCCTAGCAGCTATATGACCTTAACATAGTCAACAAATCATAAATGCTAGTCAAGTTCAACCCGTCATTTCCTGATTGAATTAAACCCACCCGCACGACCCTTAACATAGTCAACAAAGTCACACGACTACCCTAATCCAATCGAATCATATACTTATAAAGATAAGCACTAATCAGCTACCGCACACTACGCCTTAACATAGTCAACAAACGTAGCACGAATACTAACTAGTACTTATCTGAAATGACGGAGGGCTACGACAGGTTTTTAAGAAAACCTTTTGCGTAATAAACTTGATATCGTTGTATAATCGAGTGATTTTAAATGGAGTGTTTTTTTAGGCTTTTCTAGTTTTGCTAAAGGGGTCACTCCCGGTGAAGGGATCGTCGGCCTTTTCCTCATCGAATAAGGTGCAGGATATATCATATATACCACTATGCAAAGCAAGAACTATAGAAGTAATCAAAAGACAAACCGAGTTTGTAGCATCTGCTAGTTTCACTAAAGAGATCACTCCCGGTGAAGGGATCTCGGCTCTTTCCTTATCGAATAAGGTGCTGGATGTTCTACAAGGAACACCGCTATGCAAAGTAAGAACTAGAGCTACCAGTTTTTAAACAAGTTTCTACAACATCTTAGGTTTCTTTTAGTTTCATTAATCTCATTAATGAAGTCCCATTTTAATATGCTTCACAAGCATCTCTTTTGAAACGAAATCTGCAATATAACATATATCTCATATATATAATATAAACATTTGTCTCAGGCAGTAATATGATCTCATCACAGAACATTGCAGTAGAAGAACATATATGAAATATTGGATATACTAGGATGTCCGTGTTTTCAATACGAGCCTGTATAAAACACGGATTCTACGGTCGCGATGAGTAGCCAAACCCACATCCCTAGACCCCTACGAGAACGGCAAGCAACACTGCCAATTTTAGGGTTAGGAGACCCGGTCCCGACTCCTCGAGATGGTCTCCCACTGGACCCCAGAACCCGGTTACTTGTGCTCTCCGCCTTGGGTCTACCTAATGCAGAAAAGTAAATAATATACAATGGTGACATCATCCTCAGCCCGGAAGTGCCCCAATAAAAGAATATTACATACAAATGAATTTTACATGAATGAAAAAGAAAAAACTCTCATCTCACATAAAACCCCCGGCTATTCAAAACGCGATGATCCAATATAATATATCACAGCGGCACATAATATCTCATATCATCAACGTAAGCAAGTATGCGTATCCCGATTGTCGTTGATGTATAGCAACGAAGCCGGCGATAACCACATACTACGCTTACGGTCACAGAAAAGTAAGTGTAAAACTACAACAGTTGGAATCCGCAACCTCCTTAGACATCGCATGCCTAACCAAATGAATTCCTTAGACATCACATGCCTAACAATTATAAACCCCGCATTTTAGTCTCATTATCGAAAACTCTTTTCAATATCAAGTCGGGCAATTCAACAAGATTCCCGACATCCTGATCAAATGCTCGTCGCAAACTTTACTACATGGCCACACCCCCGGATTCCGTCGACGAAGTGCACCAAGGCGGAACACCGCTGCCGCGAGCACCCGAACGGATGCTTTTGGCAATGGGGTTCTCCTACAGTCACTTGGTCGGGGCTATGGGGCGTGGCTGTCTGTTAAGTTTACCGGGAGAGTATCCGCGTACGCTACGTGATTGCGACGGACTTTTGAACGCATCAAAATCCCGTTGCAATCGATCAATTGAGACTAAACTGCTAGATTTATAACATTCAAATTAGTTATCTCATAACTACCTGTGGATTCCAAATATTGTATCACATTCCCGATAAATAGACAGTGTTAAACATTCCGATCGAATAATCAAACACCCAAGTTTTCCCCAATATATCTCAACACTTGAAATCAGTTTAAAAACATCCATCACATGCCACAGTACTAATGGTCCAGCCGTAGAAGGGTCAAGCCAACGCCTCACATGTGGCACGCCGTACTGCCCCAAACCCTAAGGTTTAGAGGCAGTTCAAGACGGTCACATAATCGAGTTAAGCTTTGTTGTCTTCTAGAGGGTCCACCGCGTTACTTGCACGACTTAGAACGTTCTTAAACTCGAGAAAAAATCCAAATTTTGAAAAATTTTCCGACAGAGGAAAATGTGAGTTATTGATATCCGTTCGAACTTTTTAACAGTTTCTAAAAATTATCCGGACAAATTTAAACAAAGTTAAATTATCTGATCGAATCAACGATTCCCCAATACAACCCTAGAAAACTCAACACTTGAGTGGAATTAAAAAATTTCCAAAAAAAAAACAAGAAAGGACCTAAGAATAATTACATGAAATTCCACGGACTAAGTCACAATTTGGGCCGCGGAACCGCCGCTAAACCCTTGGTTTGGCCGCGGTTCCGCGGTCATATTTGCGAATTAGAAGGCCGTACTTCACAGTAATTCTTACTTTTTCCTGCTTATTTTTCTGAGAATTTTTAATTCATAAAAAACCACATTTTTGAAAAATATACAGAGAAGGGTAAACATCGGGGTTTCCGGGTTCGATCGGACTTCAAACTTCGTTCAGACTTCGCCTAAAGCTCTAGCTTGGCTCTGATACCACTGTAGGGTTGCTAGGCACACTCACAAGGTTCTACGAGGCATCAACCATGCCCGATTAAAATTTTAGCTGTGCCGAACAACCCAATGCCGGATCTTTAAACTAGGGTTTAGGCAAAAACTAGCATGTTAAACACTTTAACACTAAGTGAGAGGGATTACAACCTTTGTAGATCCGGTCCTTCACTTCTTAAGCTCCGTGTTGAGCTCCCTTCGCAGCGATCATCATGTTCTGGACTCTCGAGAGGCTTCACGAAGAGAATGATGCAACATTGCTTCCGATCTTCGATAACATAGATGATCTACCTTGAAGTTTCGTTAACACAAGCTATCACTCATGAAATGATGTGAACACCCTCATCTAAATGGCAAGGATAGATGAGGATGATGAAGTAGAATTTTTGCTCTCATTTATAATCCTTTTCTCACTCACTTTCATCACAAAAGAAAGCTTTTTCAAGAAAAAACTCAAGCAAGAAGAAGAAGAATGAATAAAGATGATAACTTAATCCTTTTGTGATGGACAATGAATTATTGTAGTGGTTACAAATCTAACCAAGGGTTAAGTATGAATGAGTTAACCCTTGTAGAGAGTTAACTAGAGTTAATGGTTTGGATTGAGTTAACATAATATCTCACAAAAATATCAAGCAACCATAAAGTCAAAGCTTCATGAAGCTTCATAGAAGCTTCATGCAAAAGCTAACCCTAATCCAAACCCTAATCAAGTTTAAACCCTAATCCATTATTAAATTTGTAACCCTAACATGTTACAATATTATATATCACATATACAATATATTTTGTAACAATAGAAAATAATACAATTAACATATATCGCATATATATCAATGTATTATCCCGTGAGAAAATGAATCTTTTAGTGAGCTAATATTAGATAATGTAATTTAATATATCATATATATTATTATACATTAAATTATCGAATCAACACTTGATCCGACAATCCGGCTATATCGCATATAACCGACTAATACGATGACCCAGCTATATCACATATACCCGGCCGATATCTCATATCGCAAGAATCCAATACGGTATCATATACCGCATTATCCTCGGTCCTGCATATATCACATATGTGCTCCAACTCCGTTTTTCCTGAGCCAAGAAACCTCTGTGTAGGACTCTAAAGAATCGTCAATACGCCGGCAGTAGGTGATGATCATATCAAACACCCACAAGCTGCAAGCGGTCAGCTAAACGTAACAGCCACCCAGGTATTGAGCGCTCAGAAGATCAACAAGCAAGCCTGTACATTCTCCTGTGAATCCAATCAGTAACACTCCCGTACAGTCCGGTCTCGTCGTCTAATATGTCGCATATCTCGCCTAGGGGTGGTAAACGTCAGACCCCTGTAGCTTGATAAGTCGTGTCGATATGAGGTCTATAACAGTTCGAGAAACTACTGATAACACTTACTAGTAAATCCCAGCAACCCTGGCCAGGGATTTCCGGTTATAGCCAATCGAACATAGCACAACATCAAGTCCCTATACCGGGAGAGACGAATCCCCTCCTATCGCCCATTGCCTCCATGTGATTCGGGACTGTACCCAAAAGCCACCTTTTTGCACTCCCTCTTGGACGTGGTGTTAGTTATATGTATGCCCTAGAGGCCATTACTGTACATAGGATGTATATTGTAGTGGATGCTGGGACATATATAGGTAGGACTTTCTTGCTCGACATGATAGTACGCTATCTGGTTGCTCTTTATATTAACATGTAAACTTTCTGTCTCTCTGATTACATGTTGATAAAGCCCTTAGGATGTGTACTCGACTTCCAGGACTATGATGTAGATCATACTGGTGGGGCCTGGGTAGTCAATGAGTACATCCTTCATTGTTCCTAGTCGTGGGAATATCGAGACGGGGCATCGATATTCCAGAGTAGACTAGCGTATATCTTCTCGACCCATGTGATGGGCGATGGATGATCCCATATCCATTGGTGTTTGACATCAGAAATGGTATGGGGGTGCTCAGTAGAGACTGGGTACACTGAACGGACTCGCCGAGAACTCCCAGATGGTATTATACCTCACGTCAGAGGGCAGTTCTCTGGTGACACTGGTACAGCTTAGTCTGATGACCCGAGATCGTCATAGAGTCTTGTGTGTCTCCCACTGTGCTTTGATTTCCACCCTACCACGGCTCTACTGAGTTGTGCAAACAGGTGGTTTTTGGGTACAGTCCCGATTCAAATGGAGACAATGAGCGATAGGAGGGGATTCGTCTCTCCCGGTATTGGGGGTTGATGTTGCGCTATGCTCGACTGGCCATAACAGGAAATCCCTGGCCAGGGTTACAGTGATGTACTGGTAAGATTTATCAGTAGTTTCACGAATGTTATGGACCTTACGTCGGCATGACTTATCAAGCTACTGGGGTCTGACGTTTACCACCCCTAGGCGAGATATGCGACATATCAGACGAACAGACCGGACTATACGGTAAGTGTTACTGGTTGGATTCACAGGAGTGTGAGCGGGCTTGCTCGTCGATCTTCTGATCGCTCAATACCCGGGTGGCCGTTACGTTTAGCAGACCGCTTGCGGCTTGTGGGTGTTTGATATGATCATCACCTGCTGCCGGCGTATTGACGAGTCTTTAGAGTCCTACACAGAGGTTTCCTGGCTCAAGCGAAACGAAATAGGAGCGCATATGAGATATGTGCGGGACCGAGAATAATGCGTGTATGTGATATCGTATTCCATTCTCGCGATGAATGTATCGATTGGTTATATGCGATATAACCTAGTTATCGAATCATGGATTGATTCGATAAGCCGATACAGAGGATACTAGTCGGTTATATGTGATATGACCGGATCGTTAAATCAAGTGTTGATTTAATGATTTAATGTATAATTATATATTTGATATATTACTTTGCATTAACTAGTATTGGTTCACTTTAAATGGATTTTCTCACTTGAAGTTCACAAGTTGTATATGTGATATACTTTTGTGCACTTGATTGTATCATGTTTGATGATAGATGATTGTTAGGGTGTATATTTAGATTAAACCATGGTTATGTAATGGTTAGGGTTTTGATCTCATTTAGTTATTCTTTTTATTTATTTATTCTTTATTTTGGCAAGAAACAAAAGGGTGGCTACTTTTGTTTTTTCTTTGAAGCTTCATGAAGCTTTGAAACATTGACCATTTTGTTTCTTAGCCTTAACCCTAACCATTTAACCTAACCCTAGTTTAGTCTCTACACCTAACCAAGGTTGGATTATGATAAGAATGAGTTGGATTTTCCTTTTTGCAATAATCCTTTTATTCTATCATATTCTTTCTTCTTCTTCTTCATCTTCAACATGAAGAAACCATGCCACCATCAATGGCAACTTGAGAATAAGAGTGAGAAATCCAATTCTAAAGTGAACCCACTTCCTATTTCTTCATCCTCTACCTCTTGCCAAGTAGTATAGGGTGTTTTCTTCACAAGTTTCATGACTTGGTGAAGTGGGAGCTTGATCTTGTGATCCCTCGACGTAGATCATCTTCGGCATCGAAGCCGACGACCAAGTCCGTCCATTTCTTCGATGAAGCCGATGCTAGAGTCCGGGATCCGATATGGACAGAGAGGGGACTTCATCACGGAGCTATGGAGGTGGAGGACCGAATCTACAAAGGTTGTAGCCCCTTCCCTTTAGCTATAAATTCGTTTATTTGCATTGCATCGCCTATACATCTAGTTAACGATCCGTATTAGGGTTTCTCGGCACTTGTAAAATTTTAATTGGCCATGTTTGATCACTTGTGATACTTCATTAGTGTGCCAAGGAACCCTACAATGGTATCAGAGCCTAGCTAGAGCCTTAGGCGATGCACAGACGGAGTTAGAAGTCCGATCGAGCCGAAACCCTAATTCAAAACTTGCTCTCTATACATTTTTGAAAATTGTGGAATTTTGTGAATTAAAAATATGCAGAAAAATCAGCAGGAGTTTGTAAGAGTTACTGTGAAATTCGAGTGTCTAACTCCATCAAACCGCCGCGGTTCCGCGGCCGTACGGCCTCCTTGGTCAATGAATTTTACACAGTAACTCCTATTTTGTCGTTCTGGTTTTCCTAGGAATTTTTAATCTGAACTCAAGAGTTGAGTTTTCTGGATTGTATTAGGGACTCGGTGTGTCGATCGGATTGTCTAATTTTGTCAGTATGTTTTTCCGGGTAATTTTTGAATATGTTAAAAAGTTCGGCCGGATATAAATACCCACTTTTTCCCCTGCCGGGAAATTTCCAATTGTTGGATATTTCTGTAGTTTAATCACGTTCTAAGTAGTGCAAGTAACGCGATGGTCCCTCTAGAAGACAACAAACCTTAACTCGATTATGTGACCGTCTTGAACTGCCCTTTGAACCTTCGGGTTTGGGGCAGTACGGCGTGCCACATGTGAGGCGTTGGCTTGACCCTTCTACGGCTGGACCGTTGGTACTGAGGCATGAACTGAATGTTTTTAGACTTATTTCATGTGTTGAGCTGTATCGGGAAAACTTGGGTGTTCGATTGTTCGATCGGAAAGTTTAACATTTTCTATTTATCCGGAATGTGATACAATAATTGGAATTCACAAATAGTTATGAGATAACTAACATGAATGTTATAAACATAGCAGTTTAGTCTCACTTGATCGGTTGCCACGGAATTTTGATGTGATCAAAAGTCCGTCGCAATCGGGAAACGTACGCGGATACTCGCCGGGTAAACTAAATAGACAGCCTCACTCCATAGACCCGACCAAGTGACTGTAGGAGAACCCCGTCGCCGAAAGCATCCGTCCGGGTGCTCGCGGCAGCGGTGTTCCGTCTTGGTGCACTTAGTCGACGGTATCAGGGGTGCGGCCGCCTACTAAAGTTTGCGACGAGCATTCGATCAGGATATCGGGAATCTTGTTGAATTGCCCGACTTAATATTGAAAAGAGTTTTCGATAAATGAGACTGAAATGAGGGGTTTATAATTGTTAGGCATGTGATGTCTAAGGAATTCATTTGATTAGGCATGCGATGTCTGAAGAGTTTGCGGATTCCAACTGTTGTAGTTTTACACTTTCTTTCCTGTGACCGTAAGTGTAATATGTGATATCGCCGGTTTCGTTGCTATATGTCAACGACAATTGGGATGCGCATATTTACTTACGTTGATGACATGTGATGTTATGTGTTGCTGGATATGTTATATTGGATCGTCTTGTTCGAATAGCCGGGGTTTTTTATGTGAGATGAGTGGTTTTTCATTTTCATTCATGTAAAAACTTGTATGTAATATTCTTTTATTGGGGCACTTCCAGGCTGCGGAAGATGTCACCCATTGTATATTATTTACTTTTCTGCATTAGGATAGACCCAAGGAGGGGAGCACAAGTAACCGGGTTCTGGGGTCCAGTGGGAGACCATCTCGAGGAGTCGAGTTCGGGTCTCCTAACCCTAGAATTGGTAGGGTTGCTTTCCGCTCTCGTAGGGGTCTAGGGGTGTGGGATTGGCTATTCATCACGACCGTGGAATCCGTGTTTTATACTGGCTCGTATTGAAAACACGGACGTCCTATTATATCCAATATTTCATATGATATTTTCTGCTGCGTTATCTGTGATGTGATCATGTGATTTGTTCAGATAGATATGGTATATAGTATATATGATATATTATATAGACGTTGCTTATGTTTTACACCCGCGCTAGCCCTGCCCCGCTCTGGCGTTAGTTACCTAACCTAACGGTGAAGACGGGACATCGAGGCGAATGCGGATGGCATAAGCGTACGTTATATTTATCTGTGATGTTTAGGTGGACTTTAATGATGGGATATTCATTAATAAGATTAATGAAAGAAAATAAACCTAATTGATGTTGTGGAATCGAATTTCAAAATAAAAACAGGTAGCTACAGTTCTTGCTTTGCATCGCGGTGTTCCTTGTCGAACATCCTGCACCTTATTCGATAAGGAAATGACCAAGATCCCTTCACCGGGAGTGACTCCTTTAGCAATAACTGGCAGATGCTACACACTCGGTTTGTCTTTTGATTACTTATATAGTTTCTATTTTGCACAGTGATATATATGATATATCCCGCACCTCATTCGACGAGGAAAGGGCCGACGATCCCTTCACCGGGAGTGACCCCTTTAGCAAAACTAGAAAAGCCTCAAAAACATTCCATTTAAAAACCATTTGATTCCGCAACGAGATCAAGTTCAAAGCGTTAAAGGTTTTCATAAAAACCATTTGCAACCCTCCGTCATTTTAGGAAGTAGAGTACTTAGTATTCGTGTTGTGTTTGTTGACCATAGTCAAGGCACAGTGTACGGTAGCTTAGTGATGTCTTCTTACACCGCATATGATGCGATTAGTTAGGACAGTCACGTGACTTTGTTGACCTTAGTTAAGGGTCATGTGGGTGGGTCTAATTAATCAAGAAATGACGGGTAGAACTTGACTAGTACTTATGATTTGTTGACCATAGTTAAGGTCATAGGTGCTAGGGGTAAAAATCTTTATCGGGAGTTTCAAGTGTTGAAATTTGCAATGAGATTGCATATCTTCTATGTGATAGTTGGATCCCGATACCCACTGCGAGTAATTGTTACTCCTGGGAGAGTTTTGTACTTTGCAATTAGCCGATCAAGTAGGTGTCTAGAAAGGTGTCAACGGGGTTACGCCTCTGGGAAAACGAGGTTTACTGTAATTAGGTCCGTGCGAAAGCATGAGGAACCTCCCTCAAAGTACCGACACTGGCCTGGCTGAAAGATTGGCGAACTTGTAGAGTGTAATTAATCCCGGCTAGTCTTTCCTTTTAAGGTTTGAAGGAAGATTTGATAAAAACAGTGGGAGCCATCCTGATTAGATAAAATATATAACCAATCTAAATCTTGCAAGAGCGCACGCAGAGTGTTTTCTTCTCTCTCTCTCTCCAGGTAGCGACCATATCACGCCTTAATCAAGATAATAATATGGATGTATTGACCGAACCCGCTTGTTATACTGAGCTGGGGAACGTTGGTCCCGCTCCAACTTATAATTATTATAAGACAGAGCAGGAAATAGGGGAATACCAGGATTCCCATGCCGCCCAAACGAAGAAAGTGCATGAGATGCATCTCCTTCGAGTGTGTTCATTACAAAGAACTATTTCTCAGTATCCTCTGCATCCTGGGTATTTGATACCGGATCAGGATCCCAGATATGTAATCTGTTATATAGGGCTACCGAAAGGTAGAAAACTGAGAACGGGTGATAAGTTTAATGAGACAGAAAACGGGGCAAGTGTTGCAGCCAAGTCTGTTGGTCACTGTCACCCTGTATTACCAATACATTGATTCTGAACAAATGCCGTTAGATACCGAACCTGATATACAAAATCATATCAGTCTCTTTATTAGTAAAGAAATGATAAAATTTTGTATTGATGGATAATGTTTTGAACATTTCCTATGTCAAAAGTTGATCGGTTCAGGCACGTTATTTAAAAGCATTGATGTTCTAAATCAAACTACAGTTCCTACTATACAGAACACACACAAGAGGAAGAGTTCAGAAATGAACGAATCCTTCTTGAGGCATTGTAGACTAGGTCATATCAATGCGACCCTACTGGCTGAAGTTACATTTTAGATGCATATTTAAATCAGTTTGAATTTACATCTTGTGAAACTTGCCAGTCATGTCACAAAGATTAGATGACCATAGCTCCGCTTACTGAAAACAGAGAAAGAGTTGGTAAACTCTTGGGACTGATACATGATGATGTATGTAAGGTCTCCTGTCTACACATGCCCAGACTGGTTCTTTATACTTCATTATATTCTCTGATAATCTCTCAAGATTCAGTCATATGTTCCTGTAGGAACATAAGTCCGAAGCTTTTGAGGTATTCACAGAATATAAGTTGGAAGTAGAGAACCAAAACACTGGTATAAGTATTATGTCCTATGATGAGATCAGGGAGGAGAATACTTGTGCATAGAATTCTTGGACCATTCTAAAGGAGAATGAGATTCTTTCTCTGTATTACTCCTCTGAATACACCACAGCACAACGGTGTATCAGGGCGGAGCAATCGCGCAATATTAGATATGGTGTGCTCTATGATGGGTATTACTGAGTTACCTATTTCCTTTTAGGGTTGTGCACTTGAGAAGCTGCATACCTATTGAATTAGGTTCGAATCAAATCAGTGCCTACCACTCCATATGAGATATGGTATGGGAAGAGCCTATCTCTTAAGAAAGTTAAGATTTGGGGTTGTCCGGCTTATGTCTAAAGCAAAATCCGGACAAGATCGAGGCAAGGTCAGTTCTGTAGAACTGGAAAGGTTCCAGCTATACAAAACTGCAACTGATGATTTGACAGAACCAAAGGATTCAATTGTTTCCGATGAACCTCAGCCTCTCCGCCGATCTAGTATGGTTCCTCATCCGCCTGTGAGATACCTCAGTTTCTCGATGACAGTGGGAGCGAGGAATGCATCATGAGATGATGACCCATCTAGTATCGAGCAGGCCATCGAGAGTAGGGACTCTATGAGAATGGCTGGATGCTTAGCGATCTGAGATGGAATCCATATACACCAACAAAGTATGGACTTTAGTTGCGATATCTGAAGGGTTAAATCCCCATCAGGAGCAAGTATATCTTGAGAAGATTACTTGGTGTAGATGGAAAAGTTGAGACTTTCAAAGCTAGACTTGTTAAAGGTTTTCGTCATCAACCAAGAGTGGAAAATGATGAAACCTTTTCCAGGGACTATACTTAAGTCCATCCAGATCCTACTTAACATTGCTACATACCATGACTACGATATCTGGTGGTTGGGTGCCCTGACTGCTTTTCTAAATACTGATTTAGAAGAGAACGTCTATAAGAACACAGCCAGAGGACTTCGTAAACAGTGGGAGCAGCGGAAACGTGTGCAAGTTGCTTTACAGGATAAAGCAGGCATCGCGGAGTTGGAACATCTGTTTTGATATGGTAGTCAAAGAGTTTGACTTCATCAAAATGGTAGATGAACCTTGTTTGTACAAAAGGGTAGTATGGAGTATGGTAATGATCCTCGTAGAGTACGTGGATGACATACTCTTGATAGGAAAGGAATTTCCTATGCGACGATCGGTCGATCTCCTCTTATCACATGGATTCTCCAATAGGATAAAGATGATACCTCCTAAATCCTGAGATTTTGATCTATGAGATAGATCTAAAGGGATGTTAGGGTTCTCATTAGGTATAGTGAGATTGTATCAATCGATCCTGGGGAGAATCACTGGAAAGGTTCCAGGGTGATAAGGACGACTGAATGTCAGTCGCGGGCATTGTCTTTACCCTCAGTGGAAGGGACGGTATGTTGGAAGAGTTCCAAGCTAGATACCGTGGCAAACTAGACGATAAAGGCTGGTAACATTGCTATTATAGATACTACCAAAGAGGCAGTTTGGGAGTATATTGGTTCATAAGATGAACTAGGTTCCTACCATTGTTTGACAATGGAAGTGTGGCTTTGGCCCAGGAACCCCGATCCCATCAGTGACCCAGACATATTCTGAGGAAGCATCGCCTGATCATGGAGATAGTTGATCTCCAGGGTGATCGAGGTTAGGAGAGTAGACTCAGAAGACAACACGGCGGATCCACTCACGAAGGCCTTTTCCCAGAGAGAGACTCATAAGGGATGGTTGAGTATTAGATACTGTAACCACTGCTACAGATGGCCCTAGTGCAAGTGGGAGATTGTTAGTTATATGTATGCCCTAGAGGCCATTACTGTACATAAGATGTATATTGTAGTGGATGCTGGGACATATATAGGTAGGACTTTCTTGCTCGACATGATAGTACGCTATCTGGTTGCTCTTTATCTTAACATGTATACTTTCTGTCTCTCTGATTACATGTTGATAAAGCCTTTAGGATGTGTACTCGACTTCCAGGACTATGATGTAGATCATACTGGTGGGGCCTGGGTAGTCAATGAGTACATCCTTCATTGTTCCTAGTCGTGGGAATATCGAGACGGGGCATCGATATTCCAGAGTAGACTAGCGTATATCTTCTCGACCCATGTGATGGGCGATGGATGATCCCATATCCATTGGTGTTTGACATCAGAAATGGTATGGGGGTGCTCAGTAGAGACTGGGTACACTGAACGGACTCGCCGAGAACTCCCAGATGGTATTATACCTCACGTCAGAGGGCAGTTCTCTGGTGACACTGGTACAGCTTAGTCTGATGACCCGAGATCGTCATAGAGTCTTGTGTGTCTCCCACTGTGCTTTGATTTCCACCCTACCACGGCTCTACTGAGTTGTGCAAACAGGTGGTTTTTGGGTACAGTCCCGATTCAAATGGAGACAATGAGCGATAGGAGGGGATTCGTCTCTCCCGGTATTGGGGGTTGATGTTGCGCTATGCTCGACTGGCCATAACAGGAAATCCCTGGCCAGGGTTACAGTGATGTACTGGTAAGATTTATCAGTAGTTTCACGAATGTTATGGACCTTACGTCGGCATGACTTATCAAGCTACTGGGGTCTGACGTTTACCACCCCTAGGCGAGATATGCGACATATCAGACGAACAGACCGGACTATACGGTAAGTGTTACTGGTTGGATTCACAGGAGTGTGAGCGGGCTTGCTCGTCGATCTTCTGATCGCTCAATACCCGGGTGGCCGTTACGTTTAGCAGACCGCTTGCGGCTTGTGGGTGTTTGATATGATCATCACCTGCTGCCGGCGTATTGACGAGTCTTTAGAGTCCTACACAGAGGTTTCCTGGCTCAAGCGAAACGAAATAGGAGCGCATATGAGATATGTGCGGGACCGAGAATAATGCGTGTATGTGATATCGTATTCCATTCTCGCGATGAATGTATCGATTGGTTATATGCGATATAACCTAGTTATCGAATCATGGATTGATTCGATAAGCCGATACAGAGGATACTAGTCGGTTATATGTGATATGACCGGATCGTTAAATCAAGTGTTGATTTAATGATTTAATGTATAATTATATATTTGATATATTACTTTGCATTAACTAGTATTGGTTCACTTTAAATGGATTTTCTCACTTGAAGTTCACAAGTTGTATATGTGATATACTTTTGTGCACTTGATTGTATCATGTTTGATGATAGATGATTGTTAGGGTGTATATTTAGATTAAACCATGGTTATGTAATGGTTAGGGTTTTGATCTCATTTAGTTATTCTTTTTATTTATTTATTCTTTATTTTGGCAAGAAACAAAAGGGTGGCTACTTTTGTTTTTTCTTTGAAGCTTCATGAAGCTTTGAAACATTGACCATTTTGTTTCTTAGCCTTAACCCTAACCATTTAACCTAACCCTAGTTTAGTCTCTACACCTAACCAAGGTTGGATTATGATAAGAATGAGTTGGATTTTCCTTTTTGCAATAATCCTTTTATTCTATCATATTCTTTCTTCTTCTTCTTCATCTTCAACATGAAGAAACCATGCCACCATCAATGGCAACTTGAGAATAAGAGTGAGAAATCCAATTCTAAAGTGAACCCACTTCCTATTTCTTCATCCTCTACCTCTTGACAAGTAGTATAGGGTGTTTTCTTCACATGTTTCATGACTTGGTGAAGTGGGAGCTTGATCTTGTGATCCCTCGACGTAGATCATCTTCGGCATCGAAGCCGACGACCAAGTCCGCCCATTTCTTCGATGAAGCCGATGCTAGAGTCCGGGATCCGATATGGACAGCGAGGAGACTTCATCACGGAGCTATGGAGGTGGAGGACCGGATCTACAAAAGTTGTAGCCCCTTCCCTTTAGCTATAAATTCGTTTATTTGCATTGCATCGCCTATACATTTAGTTAACGATCCGTATTAGGGTTTCTCGGCACTTGTAAAATTTTAATTGGCCATGTTTGATCACTTGTGAGACTTCATTAGTGTGTCAAGGAACCCTACACGTGGTATGATGGAAATCAAAGCACAGTGGTAATCACACAAGACTCTATGACGATCTCGGGTCAACAGACTACTCTGTACCAGTGTCACCGGAGAACTGCCATCTGACGTGAGGTATAATACCATCTGGAAGTTCTCGGAGAGTCCGTCCAATGTACCCAGTCTCCACTGAGCACCCGTACACCATCCTTGATGTAAAACACCGACGGATATCGGATCATCCATCGCCCATCATATGGGTCAAGATGCGTATACGCTAGTCTACTCTGGTGCATCGATGCCTTGTCTCGATACACCCTCGACTAGGAACAGTTATAGGATGTACTCGTCGACTACCGTGGCCCTACTAGTATGATCTCATCATAGTCCCAGTAGTCGAGTACGTATCCTAAGGGCTTTATCAACATGTAACATAGAGACAATCAGAGTACATGTTAAGATAAAGTACAACCAGATAGCATACTATCATGTCGAGCAAGAAAGTCCTCCCTATATATGTCCAAGCATCCATTACAATATACATCGTATGTACAGTAATGGCCTCTAGGGCATACATATAACTAACAGAGGGCGTATCCATGTCCTGTACCCGCCTAACTGATGTATGGTCGTGAAGAGAACCGGTCGAACATGTACCCGCCAGAACACCTTGCTCTAGCTCGACCGCGAGCGAGGAAGAGCTTACCCCAGCAAAACATGCATGTCTGCTTAGAAAAGACACTAGGGGGATTGAAAGGTTGGTGGGGATGGTGACCAACTTGGATCACCGGGTGGCAGAGATTGAATATGGCGTATCTACGCTGCTGGCGAGAGAGGAACATTCCCGTTCACGTTCAAGGGGACGGTGAGGGCATGAGCAGTGAGGGCATTGCCTTTGGTATGTTTGGGGGAGGAGGTGGTTTGTAAATAGTTATCATTGCATTGCATATTTTAATTTTTGTATATATTTTTTTTCTTTTTTTCTTTGCATGTTTAATTCTACATTGCATCTTTATAAAAAATTATAAAAAAAAATTTAAAAAAATGAAATCAAATAAGAAATTGAAAGATTTTAAAAAATTATAAAAATTGAAAAATTCAATTTTGGCCATATTTTAGTTAAGTTTGGCAAGACGGTTAACTAGCTAGGAAAAACTAGATCCTAAACTTAGTAAATTAAAAACCCTAAAGATAACCTTTCTTAAAATTTAACGGTAGAAAAATGTCCTTATAGTTTATTTAGAAATAGGAAAATTTTAAGTTCAGTTCTTGGGCTAAGTCAAAATAAGGGAAGAGTATTGAAATTTTTATTGAAGTGTAAGTCTAAAAAATAATTCCGAACCTTTAGTCTAAATTCTGAAAATATATACCCTACAATTCGCACATACACGCACCTTGAAACTTGGAATAGTAGAGGATACCTTGAATTGCTGTTGCCTAAAATCCTTAGTATGAGAAAAAAATTAAATAAAAGTATAAGTGTGAATAAAGAGATAAAAAAAATGAACACTGGTTTTGTAATTACTTAAGGCTGCGTAAAATAAAAAATATATAGCGAGGGTGCTTTATCACCTAGTGCCTTAGACCAACTGGTTTGGGAGTCACTGCTAAAGCCTTAGGTATTACAAGACGAGGAATTACGCCTTAATATGCAAACACATTTTGTCATCGGTCGTTAGTACCTCAAGAAGTATTAACGGTCGCATGAAGGATATGTGAGCAATTTCATCTAAAATTCACCAACTAAAAGTACTTTGGACAATGTACAAGAGAATGATAGCTTGAATTGAATTTCCAAGTGTAGGGGTGATACATACACACACGTAGGGGTATATGATTGGGGTTTGGATGAGAGATAGGAATGAAAAATGGGACTTATATTTTCAGTAGAGATGATAAAAATTCCTATGTTGAAATGGAACCTTAGAAGGAAAATTCAAAAGATACTAAAAGCTAAATAAATTTACAGAATATATACGATCTTAAATTAAATGATAAGTGAGTGTGAAAAATACAGGTTGATGATTTCGGAGTTGAAGATAATAGAATTTCTTGTTAGAACGCCGAATTAAAGAATGAAAGTCAATAGGCCAAATTGATCAGATTTTATGGGTAGTATCCGCTGAAAACGCTCAGGAGACAACACTCCTCCTACTAGGGACACCTAGAGGTTTAACGGCTTGTTGCACAAGCTCAGTGCAATCGCGTTTCCCTGCGAAAGTGAGGTTAGGATTTTTCGAGAATAAAAATAGTTTTGCTCGGGACGAGCAAAAGATAAGTTTGGGGGTATTTGTTCATATCAGAATTTTGCATTATTATATTCCCCATTCTCAATCATATTGCAAATAAATAGGTGCTTCTGATCCTTGTCAGCTAAATAGTTGCAGGTTACAGGTTCTCAGAACAATACAGTGAAATTCAGGAAAAGACACTCCAAATGTGAGACTATGACCAACAAATAGATGAATCTGCAAGATGCCGCCTACCAGTTTAAGGGACAAACGAAGATCAATGAACAGTTCAATTGCACAAACTACGAGGGCAGCACAAGATTCAAGACTTCAACGCGAAGCTAATGGTAAAAGTCCACAAATTCTGCACTGTTGGAAATCTGGAAGAAACTAAAAAAGATTCTGAAGAACCAAGTGAAGAAAACAGAAGGAAAAAGAAACATGAACCAGCCCTGAGAAAATGAACTCAAGACCATACCATATGGCCGCGGATCCACGGCCGTGCAGTGCACGTGTCGGTGGGTGTCGGTGCTTTGACCCGGCTTTCTTGGGGTAGTTTTGTAATTTTAAATGTGGATCAGTTGTTAACCCTAGGGTTTCTCCTATCTATAAATAGGAAAGCCTACAGCCTCTTTTGGGGCATGCCTCTTTTTATTTTTCTAGTCTAAAATTTCAATTCCTTTGTAATCGTCAAGAGTGCATCAATAAAGTAAGACTTTTTATCTGAATTTAATTATTGCATTTTAATCTGTTCTTTTAATATCTGCTATTTTATTTTGTCTTTTATTATTTGCAACTTAGATAGTTTTTAAAATAAAACATAAAAATGAATTCCATTATTAATACACTAATGAGTGAGTAGTTCCTCACTTGTTAGGGTTAGCTTTGTGGTTGGTTTGAGAGATGGAAATCTCTCACTCCTTTCTTGCCCGTATAATACTTTAAATTAGGACTCCATGTTAATCAAACACACACCGCTCACTACGACACCCTATCCTAGGAGATAGCGGTGATTCCCTAGTTAGACCGGTTGTGGTTGATTTAGATAGAGGTTGGGGCTAAGAATTAAGAAAGGAAGGACAAGGACCAAAAGGAAGAAATTTCTTCCTTATCGTGCTAATCCCCTTTGTTAATTATTACCCTAACATCTATGTTCTTAATTAGGGCAACGGAAGCAGTGAGTAGAATTATCTTTTCACACTAACCTAATCCTAATCCTAGCAAGGTTTTAATCCAAATTAAATTCAATCTTAGTTTTTATAAATATCAAAACCTACCAAAAATATGACTTAACTCGTAAGAATATAAAGAAAAGAACACGTTTTCCTTGTGGACCGACCCGTACTCAACCGGCTAGCTACCGAGCGACACCATTACTGATTGCGGTATTCTTAATTTTGATTTTTAAAACGCATTCCCAGAACAGAAAACAATCAACACCCGCCCTAGACTCCGCATAGTCAAACATAGACTCGAACCAAGGTTAAACCTAACCCTTTGATACCAACTTTTTCACGACCCAAAATATTAGCTCGTGACCAGCACTTAAATCACGCAACGTCTAAAGACGTAACGTAATTCAAGTAAGCTGAAAACCCAGAAATCTAAACATTTTTAAAAAAATAAAGGAGGTGAAGTTTTGAAATAAAGGTATAATGAAATCAAGTTTTCTTAATGCATAGAAAAGGAACATAAAAATGCAAGTGAAATTTACTAGTTTGAAAACGTGTTTCGTCTTTTAAAAATTTGGGCAGCACCTCCTTTGTATATTTTGATCCAAAACTACAAATACATAACAATGATAAAGGCATTCCCAAGCGGGAGCTAGCTCTTCGCCAAACGGCGGATCACAACCACGCAAGACAATATATAAGTATACGACGCCCAATGGCGAAGATCACCACAAAAGATAAAGAAATAAGCAAGACATCAAACCACAAGTAGCGGAAAACCCCTCGCTCTAAGTCTCGCAACCACAAACTGACTAAGTCTCATTACTTATACAATTTACTAATTTTGATTGATGGAGTTAACTAGATACAATATGAAATATAGATACAAAAGTTGGTACGATACAAATGTCCCACCTACCAATGCAAAACACCCGAATGCAACAGTGTGCCAGCGAAACCGCTACTGATCCAAGCGGTCAACCTGCAAGAACTGTGGCACAACGGGAATGAGTTGCCAACTCGTGAGTAGAAAAATATCAGCAGATAGAAATCGAATAAACAACGACTCCTAGGTAAACTATATCATAAAGGTAATACTATGATATCTAGGGTGACCGGGTCTGTATATATGCCAACAAGGTAGTTAATGCCTATGAGCATGTGGATAACATCCAACAGTATAATCAATGCATGTATGCATGTGGATCTCGTCCACCCATATGATCAATGTCTGTATGCACGTAAATATCATAAAGGAGTGTGCATGAAAGTATGAGGATATAAATCAATGGTGTCTCTCATGACACATCAAAATCATAGAACCTAGGTGTCCAACATCGAAACCCGAAAACATCATGAAACCCGTGTCCAGCATCGACACGTAAATCCTCATATCTCGGGCGCCGTCAGTCCGGATCGACCCATATCATCTCTCGACTCCGGTCGGTATCCTTCGGATATCCACTAGGTCCAACCAATCACCGGTCGGTAGTAGTCGCTCTGCCAGGCTCACTGTCTGTATACACAGCATCCCTTTCTTGCCCCGGGGTACCATACCGGGTCCACCATGTACCCGCAATCGGCCTCATCCGCCTCCTCGAATCGGGTTTCACATGTCGCTCTCAGAACCGAGAAAACACATGGTGGACGCACTGAAATATCATATCAAGAGAAACCGGGTTTTTAAAACAGTACATGCTTTCTTTTGAAATCGCCATGGTTCTCAAATCCAGAAATCTCATGAAAACAACATATCTCAATGCGTAAAATCATAAAGCATGATGTATGCGACATATGATAGAAATGTAAGCATATCCGTATATCATGCAACATGGAACAGGGATATGACATATTAAGGGAAAACTGCTCTTTTAAATGATTCCAGTTTTTAAAATATAATATGCGGTTCCCAATTTCCTAATAAAACCAGTTATCTATGTAGGTACAATATGTATATGCGCAAGAATAGAGGTACCAATGTATGTCTGCACCCATATGGATATGCAAATGCGTATGTGCGCAAGTACATTATGCGAAGAGTCATATCATGCTGCAGTAATCCTACTGTGTAGTGACATGACAATTTTCGATGATAAAGTGTGTGAGCCAGCAAATCTGTGTAAGTGTAACATACGTATCATCGATAATGGTGTAAGTGTTCTAGCACAGGTATAAGCAATGCCATGAGAATAACATGAATGCAGCATAGTGTAAATCATATGCAAATGCCGACGTGTATACGTATCTAACATGACCGAGTCGGTGAATCTATCAATCGGCATCTATCCAAACAACATCCCGTACGGTATACTCCATCGTACGTCATCCTCTATTCAAGGGTATGGATCAAACCTCAAGTCAAACTCATCACGTACGGAAAATCATCGTACGACGGCATTAAGCTATCAGGGATCCTATCAGCCTATAAGACGAGGAGGGTATGGACCTAACGTCTCGTAGGCTATCACTCACGATTCACAACATATATAAATACCTCTATATACCTATGTCCCAGATCACATCCGCAACAATCTCATATCAGAGGACCGGTAGGGTATCAATCATCTCAATCGACTCGCATCCGTATACCAACATATCACCAAATCATCATATCACGTCATATGTTCTTTTCATCGCATTTATATCTCACATCGAATCAATTCTATATAAACATTCTATCTTACTATAAGCATGCGTATCTAATCTAACATACACACCCGAACCATACAAAGAGTTTTTGAAATATGTGAATCGTAGTTTTGAAAGTAGGGGCTAATGTGTTTTTAAAGAAAAGATATCATTTGAAAATCCGTAACGTCCCTATGGGTATCTGTTTAAAAGATGCATACGATTCTTTAGTTTGGAAATAGGTATGGTTCGGATGACACATCTACGTCGACTATCTAGTCCTATAGTACCCTAAACGACAATATCGTCAAATATCCTCCTCAAATCCCGTCATTTCATATTAGCCGTATCATATCACTTCTGACTATCATTTAGCTTCTAATATAGTTTCTTTAACTATCATTTAAGCCTATCTATAGTTTTCTATTAAAGGTTTCCTTAACCATTTACTATGAATCGGTTTCCATCAAAAAAACTTGCGGCGGTGTTATACGCCATCCACCTGACTTCCCCCGAGATATAGATCAACTCACCTTGCTCTTGCTTGCCGATATCGATGTCGCCATCCTCTTCATCACCATCTTGAAATCCCCGTGGGGTACCTACATATCATAACACATCGCAATTGCATATTAAAATCAAGTCGGAAACCAAAACGGCACAAGTTTTGCTCATAGGTTAAAACCTATAGCTTCGCGTGCAAAACACGACTAAAAATCCTAGTCGTTGACGTTCAAACGCCACACGACCATATACAAATCCCAATACCAAAACCAAGCATCCCAAAATACGGAAAACATAGCCAAAAACACCCTAATGTGCTCCCAGATTTTACCCTAGGCCAAATTGGTCAATTCTGCACATATGGAGGGTCTAATTTACTGAAGATAAGGCCCTGGAACCAACATGGATCAAATACACCCTACTCTGCCCGCAAATTGCGGCCATAATGATTAAATCTGTGGCCATTTGGTGGAGTTGGGGTCTCAGGTCTCTGTGGTAGCTTCCTGGGTGCCTGCATGTGTCACTGTGTTCGCTAAATTATTTTTAGTGTCTCCGGGTTACTCCAGATTCCCATATATCCTCACAATTCAACACAAAACCGATATACTCAATTCCTAAATCCATATTCTGGTCTTTATACTCAAACCCAGGTCTTAAACGGCCACTCAACAGCCACTCAATTATCACCAATCCACAATTTCACTCAAACCCTCACTAAGATTTTCTAAGTTCACAAATCCACATCTTAAACCCATTTCTAACTAACTAGAATATAAAAAAACTAGAAACTACACTAAAGGAAATGAATTATACCTCATGGTTGTAGCCAAGCAAAACCCTAGCTCTCCCAAGTCCTTTAAATCCAACAGTGATGGGTCCAAAGTGTAGAGGAGAAAGAGGTGATCAATTTTAATGAAAGGGGTTTAGGGTTTTGATGGATAATTTGAGATGATATCATGCGGTGAAGGTGGAGAGAAGTGAGGAAGAAGAAGGAGAAGAAAATGATGGGGGAGGTGAAAATGAGCCAGCCCTACTCTCTCTCCTCTCTTATTCTCACCCACTCTTTCATCAATTTACCCTTTTACCCTTTTCTCTTTTCTTTTCTCTTTTCTTTTCTCATTTCTTTTAAAACCAAACTATAAAATAGCCAAAACAACACAAGAAAACAATATGCAACCAAAATGCAACATGACATAGTGCACTAGCCATGAAAAACTGTAGAAACACGGATTTGGTTTAATCGCGATTAGCAGTGCACTAATCGGGTTTTTATCGAAACTGCAAATAAATTTTTTTTAAATGCCAAATCCTTTAAATATACTATTAAATGAATAAATCATTTTAATTTTCATTTATTTCAAAATTATTGGTATATATTTATACCCTTTTTCGAAAACCCCAATTTCGCAAATCGGGCAGTTTTCGGGAAATATATTATTTTAATATTAAATTCCAAAAATAATATTTTATATTTTCTGAAATGTTACAATCTTCCCCCCTTAAATAAATTCGGTCCCCGAATTTAAATTTAAACCCCCAAATACCAAAACATTTCAATACTCAATTCAGATCAACGGGGCTCCGAAATCATGGAAAATGCAGAAATACCATAGCGCATCGCGTGCGCCTGAAAACGAATACGAAACTCAAAATCGAACTCCGTCAAGCGTCACGCAAATTATCTTATTTTTACGCATATCATCGGAGTTACAATAGAGACAGATCTCGAAATCCACTATTGAAATCAAATATACACTAGTAAAATACTATAATACGTGTATAGTACGCATCCTTGAAAAACTTTCAAGAACTAAATGAAACTCATGCAAAAATCTTTCTAAATCACCGCGTGAATGCCTAGCTCATGGCATAAGTGATGTACGTTCATTTTAAAGTAATAATATGTGTTCATATATGTTTTCTAAATACACGTTCCGTCGTTTTCAAAATATCCCAAAATGTTTTCCATTATAAATGTTCGTGTCGCTCACGGACACGTAGGAATTAACGAGACTATAACACTTTTTCAAAAACCTCTTGGTAAAATTTTAATGCATGTAAAGTACTCAGGTACTGTCCTCGGATCAGTCATGTTCGGCTACTACATAAACATAGTGCCCATCATGAAAACAAAGTGCTCAAAAGCAAAATCAGCCTCAAAAGGCCTATCTAACCATCACGTGCGTCTGGTATGGACGGAAATCAAATCCAAATACACGTGCCACAACATGCACAAAAGCAAAACTAAGTGCAAAAGGTGTGCACGAAAACATCTGTCCAGTGCAACGGGTGTGCACGACAATAATATCAAGTGCGCCTAGAGCGCACGAAAATCTCAATCCAGTGCAACTAACGTGCATGAATAAAAATCCCAAATCGACTGCATCCGGTGTGCACAAAATCCAAAGTCAAGTGCCTAATATTCGCAAAAATCCAACCCAAGCGCGTTGGGTCCGTAAAAGCATATAGTGCAGTAGCATGCACAAAAACGAACGGCAAGTGCCAACGCGCATGAAAACACAAATCGGATAACACAAATACTCAAAGACATAAATCAGTGTAGCAATGTACGGGGTATAAATATAGCGCAACCAATGCACAAAACATAAATTCGGTGTATCCAGGGCACGAAATACAGTGCATAAATCCATAAATACAAATCTGGTGCATCAAGTGCACGAAATACAAATACGGTGCATCCAGGGCACGAAATACCGATCAATAACTCAATATGTAAAAAGCAACATCGAGTGTACCAAGGTGTATAAAATCATAAACGTGTGCAACTGCGTGCACAAAACACATATCAATGCACTACAAGCACATATAAGTTATACCGAGTGCAAAAATCAAATCGAGTGCGTACCACACGCACAAAAATCATATCAACTGTATGAAATCCACGAAATCATACATATGTGCAGCCAAGGCACAAACCCGATATCAAGTGCAATAAATATGCACAAAATATAAATACCCAGTAGGTGCAGCCATGGTGCATGAAATCCATATTAGGAAACTCATCATCAAAACTCAAATCCAAGCGATATAAGCATGATACCTAGATCAAAAACGCAATCGCAACAAATGACATTGAGGTACACCTCCTACAATATCGAAAAATAAATCGGTGCGCCTAAAACTGGCAGAACAAGAACATCCGCTTGCCTCCTGCTCACGGTCCGGCGTCCTCGGTCTCTGGGTCCTTATCTTTTATGTGGATTTACCAATCTCGCAATCCATCGGCTCATCGGCCCTGTCGGGTGTGCTAACAGGGACGATTCCGTTCTGGCACTTCTCTGGTCATCTCTCGGTCAATTATCACGACCACTCGTAAGGCAGCACGTCACTGGTGTCGGCCTCTGGCCCTCTGAATACACATCACATATCTGATCCTGGGTGCAAATCTTATTGCGGCAGTGTCCTAGAAAGAACCTGCTCAGGGTTTCTACCGATCTCGCCTATGCCGAACTATACGGAGGCTGGTACTCTTGCATAATCTTTTATCATTTTTTCTGGACATATGCGCTCCCAGCACTGCATCTCCTCGGGAACTGGCCGTATCCCAACGCCTCTGTAAACATATCCGATCTTTAATCTCAACGGGAAGTAACAACAGCTCGTCAGCATCTTGCACGAACCTCTTGTTCCACTCGTCTATATCATCGTCCACTATGATGTCACGCCATGCTATCTGCGCACTGCAACTGTTCTTAGACACGGTCAATCCGGAGTCTCTCACACGGACTCGAAGCCAAAATGTTCTAAGAAGGTTCGGTTAACTTGGTTCATGAGTTTTAGTCTAGGGTCGGTCCATGGTCGCTGCCAAAGACAGAGAGAGAAAAGAAAAACTCAGCGTGTACTCTAACCTTGATCAGAGTGGTTATTTATTTATCTAATCAGTATGGCTCCCACTGTTTCCTCGAATTCTCCTCCAAACCCTAAAAAGGAGAATTAGTCGGGATCATCTAAAATCACCCGAGGAGTAATCCTACTCATCAGTGGGAATCGGGATCCAACTACCATCGCATGATAACTTGATGGAAGCCACTAAAGTCACCACACTCCAGAAGGTATGCGCATGCCCGACAAGTTTCATGTATGTTTCAAACTGCCTATGTGATTTTTTCCCCTAGGATCCAAGTGACCTTGACAAGGTCAACAAGTCAAAGGGTCCTAGTCAAGTTCAACCCATCACTATCTTGATTGCATTAGACCCATCTGCACCGACCCTTGACAAGGTCAACAAGGTCGAACAACTGTCCTAACCAATCCACATATCCTTGCGACAGAAAAGTATTACAGAGCTACCGCACACTACGCCTCGGCAAGGCACGACAAACGTAGCACGAATACTAAGCAATACTAATCTGAAATGACGGAGGGCTACGGCTAGTTTTTGGCGAAAAAGATTTAGCGTAATGAACTTGATCTCGTTGAAGGAATCAAAGTGGTTTTACAAATATATAGTGGCGAAAACTTTTGCTAAAGAGGTCACTCCCTGTGAATGGATCTCGGTTCTTTCCTCGTAGAATGAGGTGTAGGATATTCCAAACTGAATACCACGATGCAAAGCAAAAGAATCGAATATAGTGAAGTTATTACGCTGACGCAAACTTTTGCTCAAGGGGTCACTCCCGATAAAGGAATCTAGGCCCTTGCCTCATCGAATGAGGTGCAGGATATTCCCAATCGAATACCACAGTGCAAAGCAAAAGAAAACGTCTGTAATGTCGGTTTTAAAAACTTGGTTCCAACAACATCATATATAGGTTAGTTTTATCCTTAAATTGATCAAAATCAACGCAGTCCCATCAATTAATCACAATAGAAAAGAATGAAAATAGGATGTACGTATATTCCATCCGCATTTGCCACTGGGTCCCGTCATCAACCGTTAGGTTACTTAACTAACAACAGAGCGGGGACTGGACTAGCACGGGTGAAAAACATATACAACATCTACTAGTATATATATAAATATATATTGTTGGAGATAGTGCCCTCGGAGTCAATTATTGGATCACAGACACGTGATTGCAATGATTGATGGAAGACCGATCCCGATAGGACAGTCTTACTCAAGATGATACTATGCTATCTGGTTTATCTTTATCGTCGTGTACTGCTTTAGGTGACCTTACAGGTCACTATTGCGCGTTGATAGAGCCCCTAGGATTCTTTCTTGACTGCCAGCAGTATGAGGGCGATCATATACGTGGGAGCTGGGGTCTATAAGCACATCCGTAAAATGTCCCTAGTCGTGGGAGTTTTGAGACAAGGCATCGATACTCCAGAGTAGACCAGTGTATACAGTCGAGACCCCGACGAGGGGCGGTGGCCGGTCTCACAAGCCACTGGTGTCAGTTGGTTCACCTAAGATGTAAACAGGTGCTCATTGGGTTATGAGTACACCGGACATGACTCGCCGGGAACATGCTAGTTGGTCTTATACCTGACGTTAGATAGCAGTTCCCTGGTGACATGTGTACAGGTTAGTTCATCGACCTGAGATCGTCATTTGTCTCGTGTGAGTTCCCACTGTACTTTGATTACTACCCTACCATGCTCAAAGGAGACGTGCAAACAGGTTTTAGTTGGGTACAGTCCCGAGCCACATGGAGGCAGTGAGCGGATCTGCAGAGGTTCGTCTCTCCCGGTATTGGGGGTGAGGTCACGCTGTGTCTAGGAGAGCCATTACACAAAGTCCTTGGCCAAGGCAGGAGATTTACTGGTAGGTATTCCAGTAGTATCTCAGGGTGTTCTGGGCTACACTCCGACACGACTTGTACCACTTTTGGGGGTCTGACTTTAACCCCCTTGGCCCGCCATGCAATGCTCATAGATGAACGAACTGGACTGTACAAATATTGTCACTGACAGGCTCAGTAGGGTGTCAGGATGAGTTCGCTCATCGACGTCCCTTTTGGTCAATACCTGGTAGCCCGTTATGTATGGCTAATACCTCTGACGTGCTAGTGGTTAAATCCAAAGCTAAAGTATTGACGTGTCTTTAGAGTCTCCCACAGACCGTTTTCTCAAGTTTCGGGCGAAACGCTGTAGAGGCCGTATGGAGATAAGACAGGGTTCGATCATATACGTGCGGTATTGTACGGATCATGATCGGACGGATAATACTGGCGGGCTTTGGTTTAAGTCGGATCCTAGTATTGTACAGTGTAGATTTTGTCTCATTGCATTTGTATTCGGTCGGAATATAAATGCGGGTATGTATATACAGTAGCAGGGTTTTCCTATAATTTATTACGGGATCAGTTTTTGGATGTTGCCAGTTTGCATTCCGTTTCGGCCATTTTCCTTTATATCTTTCCTTGGCTGAAAATTGGTGGAGGAGGGCTTATTTGCAATTGTGCAAATTAGAATTGTGGAGGGTGGCCTTTGTATATTGTTGCATCATGATGGTTTCATGATGGTTCCACCATCCCTTGACTTTCTTTTGTTCATGATGGCTTGACCTTTGGATTTATGATGGTTGATGGAGTGTTGGATTTTGTTTGTGATCATTTCTTCTCATCATCACCTTTTCTCTCTCTTGGATTATTATTGGCTCACTCATTCATTTTCATGCTATCCATTCTCTCGTGGCTCAAGAGAGGGGCCGGCCATTCTAGTGAGGGGAGAGTTTCATTTTGTGAGTGGATAATTTCTTCATCTCACATTTTTGCTTGTTACAAAAATTCCTAAGTCCATTTCAAAGTTGATTCCACCTCCATCAACTGGCAACTTCAAACCCCAAGAGACAAATGGATTCTACACATATTCTACAGCAATTCTTGGACACGTCGACTCGCCAACTTCGTTCCCGAGTTGCCTCGGTCCAGAGGTGGGAGCCCGTAAAAGATTCCGGCGATGTGATGCCCTTCCGACAAGGAGATGAAGACCGGAGATTCCGCGGGGAGATCGGGACGACGACGAGAAGACCAAAGGACACGGATCGCTCGGTATATCTCTTTACCCCTTCTCTAGTTAGCTAGGAGTTGGTTAATTGCCCGATTCGGGTTTATAGTGTGCGGTGGTGCCGGTTTTAAAGTTTAAAGAAAAGTATCATTTCCCCATTTTGGCCTCGGATTGACGGCCGGGGCGCCGCCGTGCACTTACACTGGTATCAGAGCCACGCCATTAACCTTGTCTAGCTTGCTCTAACATGTTTACAAGTTCGATCGATTGGATTTTCCAAAAACCGCGTTTTTCATGCATCAGTTTTCTGTCGAATTATTTTTGGCTCGAAATTTTTTTCAGTACATTGCAGAAATACGTGCAGGGAATTCTAAGCATTCTGTGAAAATTTGGTCGCGTGAAGTCACTTTTCCACCGCGGAAGCGCGGCCAAACCCACGCATTGGCCGCGGTTCCGCCGCTACCTTGACTGTTCATTGAGTCAAATTTTTATAGTGGGCTTCTGAGTTGAAAATGGGGGTTTTGGAATAATCTTTTTGGGCCCAGATTTCTTTGAGTGCTACAGTTGTGCTTGGGGCCCACTTCGGAATTTTGGTCGATCGAAAAGTTTAAACATGTTAGTTCATAGTATTTACATTATATCCGCCACCGTGAATGTCATTTGATCGGTAAATCCTATCTAACTACTATAGCCCTTTTAGACGGATTTGCTGACATTCACGTTAATGTTCTATGTTGTGCTGTGATGTTGTGGATTGTCGTGGTGGATAGCCTGGATGCAATGGTAGTACAGTTTCGTTTTATATGTACATTTGATATTGCGGGGCGAGTGTCCGACATGTGGACTGCCGTCACTGCCTGTTTGTATATTATTATTTTAGGGAACGACCGGGGTGAGGTCGATGTACCCGTTGTATGTATATTTTACTTTCTGTACTAGGATTACCCCAAGGTGGGGTACACGGATAGCCGGGTTCTAGATGGAGACGGGCCCGCATCTCATGGCGTTGAGACATAGGGGGCCTCACTCTAGAATTGGCGGGCTATTCGCCGCACTCGTAGGGGGTACAGGTTGACCCAGGAGGGGTACCCACGTTACCGGATTCCGTGAAGTTCTGGGTGGTCCATTCACGTTGCTGAAAGGGGCTGCCTCGCTTTAGGTTTTGGCGGATAACTTGTCGCGCCCGTAGGGGTCTAGGATTTCATTGCACAGGCTATCCATACAACCAAGGGAACGTCGGGTTTCAGTAGCGGCTCTATGAAACCCGGGGATCCCAGATATCTGTATTGTTCTGTGATGCTTATTACATTTTTGTGATGTTGCATTTTATCACGCCTTGAGCGAATATTATATATTGATATATATACTAGTAGATGTTGTATATGTTTTGCATCCGCACTAGTCCAGTCCCCGCTCTGTCGTTAGTTAAGTAACCTAACGGGTAATGACGGGACCCAGTGGCGAATGCGGATGGCATATACGTACATCATTATTTTCGTTCTTTATTGGTGTGATCAATTGATGGGACTGCGTTGATTCGGATCAATGCAAGCTAAACAAACCTATTCTGATGTTGTTGGAACATTTTTCAAAAAGCTGTTATTGCAAGGACGTTCTCTTTTGTTTTGCACAGTGGTATTCAGTTGGAATATCCTGCACCTCAGTCGACGAGGCAAGGGCCGAGATCCCTTCACCGGGAGTGACCCCTTGGACAGAAGTTTGCGTCAGGGCAATAACTTCACTATAGTCGTTTAGTTTTGCTTTGCATCGTGGTATTCAGTTGGAATATCCTGCACCTCATTCTACGGGGAAAGAGCCGAGATCCCTTCACTAGGAGTGACCTCATTAGCAAAGGTTTTCTTCACTATATTTTTATAAAGCTATCCGGTTCCATCAACGATATCAAGTTCATTCCGTTAAAGGTTTTTCTCCAAAAACCATTCGAAGCCCTCCGTCGTTTTATATGGATAGTCAATAGTATTCAAGTTGTGTTTGTTGGCCAAAGTCAAGGCACAATGTTTGGTAGCTATTGGGTATTCATATGCAGCATAGATAGATGCGTTGGTTTGGGACAGTCGTACTTCCTTGTTGGCCAAAGACAAAGGTAGGTACGGGTGGGTTCAAATAAACCTGGAGAATGACGGGTAGAACTTGACATGTGACTTATGATTTGTTGGCCAAAGTCAAGGTCATAAAAGCATGGGGTAAAAATCACATCGGGAGTTTCTAAAGAAACTGGAACTTGCCAGATATGCGCATACCTTCTGGAATGTGATAACGTGAGCGGATTCCGTCACGTTATCATGCGATGATAGTTGGATCCCGATTCCCACTGATGAGTTGGTCTACTCTTCGGGCGATCCCGACTAATTCTTCTTTCAGGTTTGGAGGAGAATTTGACGGTACAGTGGGAGGTTTCCTGATTAGATAATGTGATAACCATTCTGATCTAGGTTAGAGTGCACGCTGAGTGTTTCTTTTGTCTCTCTCTTTGGCAGCGACCATGACCCGATCTTTGACTATGACTCAGTGACCAAGTTGACCGAACCTTCTTAAACACTGGCTTTTGGATAATCAGAGTTGCATACCTCATTGCCACTCCTACTTTTACCCTTTTCTCCAAGACACCCCGTATTACTACGAACGTCCACTTCCATTGGATAAAACTATCGTATGGTTATATACGAACTCCAAGGAATTTATTCGAGGATGGTTTTTGGTTCTGGAGAAAACGAATAGGACTATTCAGTTGTCTTTTCCTTTTAGCTTCTCTCAGGTTGCGAGTACTCCTTGGTTTAGGAGATAGTACACCTATTACGCAAATTGGAAAGTCTTCTTCCAAACCTTAGGCTGGTGCGGAACGGTGGGGAATGAAGAAAACCAATTAGCATAATGATGGTGTGCAGAAGGTATTAAGTTAAGACAAATAACGGGATTAGAAGGAGGGCAAAGTAAATTGTGACTGCTATTCACGACCAAACCAAGTATTTCATTACCACTCCCACTTCACCTTTGTATTTCTCCAGGACACTCCGTATCACTACGAAGATCCACAGTTTATTGGATACTCCATCGTATGGTTATATACGAACTCGAAAGGAACTTGTTCCAGTTCGGGGATGGATTCTGGTTCAGGAGAAATAGGAATAAGGTTTATTCAGTTGTCTTTTATCTTCACCTTCTTTCGCATTGCGAGTGCTCCTAGGATTAGGACAGTACACCCATTATGCTTATTGGATAGTCTTCTTCCAAACCATAGGCTGGTGCCGAGCGGTAGGGAAGGAAGAAAACTATTTGGGCTAAAGGGGTGTACAGAAGGTAATGACTAAAGACATATGAAGGGATTTGGAGAGATGGCAAAGAAATATACGGTTACAGCTGTGAATCTGGATAATGGGAGAGGCATTACTAGCAATACTAGGATACCCCTACGAAACATTTCAATGTTTCAGTTTCGCTGTGTACTGTTAAAAGAAAACTGATTTCCCAATCAGATCTTGCTCCAGGGTATGTATTTACTAGGTATGATTCTCATATCTGTATGGTTTTACAGATGATGAGTGGGAGTAAGTTATTGGTAATTAGGTGATTGTTCTCATTATATCGGAATTCGTTGTAATTGGTGATATTTGAAGAAATCGCCTAGGTTGTTTGCCGGACGGCAAATATTTGGTTTTGAATATCCGCTGTTATGCACCAATTTCAAATTGATACATCTGTACGTCTATTTTTATAGAGTGAGATATACCTTTTTGAAATTATGTCCATGACATTTACCTATATCAGTGGATGGTTAGGTAAGGAGCATTAAACAACGGTGTAATTCTTCTTAACCATAGGTACAGTTTTCAACCTACGACACACAGGGATTGAGTTATCAGACTCAAGGGTCTTATACAGAGTATTGTATGTTGTCCAGTGTCCATTAGGACATAGGGGTTGGTCCTCGTACTATATTCGGTTTACTTATAACTTCTCTAGTTTTTAGATAAGTGTTTCGTAGAAACACAAGCTCTGAGTTTTGAGAAGTTATAGGTGTATGAATAAATTAGAGAACCAAGTGTTGCAAGTATCGGGATTCTTCAAGGTGATCGAAGATGTAGATACTTGTGTAGGGTATTCAGTTGATAGTAATGATTAAGAGAACTTGCTTCTCTTTCAGATTACTCATAATTGGAAGTACTCCTAAGTTGAGTAATGTTGATCGGCCTCTCTCCATTTAGTTGACATGCACTGGAGACAGTTGCATGATTTGAATCTGGTTCAATTAAATCTATGCCTCTATTTCTATATTGGATATAGAACAATTCATATCTTGACATTGTTAAGGTACGGGGAGTTGTCCGGCTTATGATTAAAACCAGACTCTGGATAACTCAAGGCACGTTTCTGTAATGGCTGTTTGTGGGTTGACCCAGGCAATGACGAGGGTTGACTTTCTACCATCTGGAAGATCAATAGTGATATTGTTCTTGACTCGCCACAGTTTTAACAAAAATGGATTTTTTTCAGAAAACAATAGTGGGAGTATGGTAGAACTGGAAGTGATTCCAGAACCGCAAACGATTACTGAAAGTTTGATAGGAACCTAAAGATTCAATCTGGCTTGACATTCCATTAGCCACTCCGTAGATACGGTGGGTAACCTCAGGCACCCGAGGGGTACTCCGGTAGCCTTAAGGACGGTGGCAGGGAGGTTCTTGTTTACCCAGACTTGCCATTGCTATTGTTCCAGGCTGCGAGACCCGGCAGGAGGATGAGTATAGCGTCGTTCTAAACTAGATTTAGAAGTGTACGTGTATATGACTCTGCCAGAGGGTTGTCGTAGTCAGTGGGAGCAGCGGAAGCATTGGTGGACAAGTGGCTTATGTCTATTTATAGACTAAAGCAGATATAGCGGAGATAGATCATCTATTTCTGATATGACAGTCATAGGTTTGACTTCTTCAGAATAGGGGATGTATCTGTTAAGAAGGTAGTAGGGTGTGATGTCCTGGTATTTGGATGACATACACAGAGTAGGAAGTGAAATTCCTATACTACGATCGGTTATACTTTGGTTGTCACACAGTGGTTTCTCCACATAGGATATAGATATAATATCTGACATTCTGGTTACTAGATTTATGTTTTTAAATCTAGATTTGGGTAGTTTCCCAATCAGGGTACTTAGACTGCATTCTGAAGGTGTTTTAGAATGGACGACTCCAGGCACGGTAGTGTACCTGCAGGTGATGGAGTCACCCTCTCTAAAGGTGTCTTACAGACTAAAGTGGAGAGGGATGTGCATGATTGGCAGATCACTTGCTTAGGCAATTGAGTCAATCATGAGATGTCAAGTACCACACTAGATGTTGTTTTTGCAGTAGATGCAATAAGTTGATTTTGATCCTATCCTGGAGAAACATTCGGAAGCAGTTTTAGAACATAAGTGGATGTTCTAGGGATATGATAACATCAGCCTCATTCAGAAGACGGTTATCATTCCAGGCTTCCAAGGTGACTTGGATGACTGAGGTTGTCAGAGTTATAGTTTTCCTTCTGACGAGGGGCAGTATTTTGGACAGGTGGTCCAAGGGGATACTGAGGAAGGCATGACGCAGGATACTGATTAAGTTCAGTTGACAATACAGTCTAAGAAGTTTGGATTTGGAGTTCATTTATGAGCTAGGTCCCATCAGATATCCAGACATATTCTAAGACAGGTATTGCTCATTTCGGGAGATGGCTTTCTCCGCGAACTTGAGATAAAGAGAGACATAGAAAGAAACATCCGAGCGGATCCACTCACTGAGGCTAATCCTTGAACACAATAGTTTCGCAAACAGGCTTTGTGAGACTGATTAGTAGAGGAGTTGGGTGTTCGGTATCATACGGGCTGTGAGTATGCGACATCGCAATAATTAGCCTTGAGTGCAAGTGGGAGATTATTGGAGATAGTGTCCTCAGAGTCAATTATTGGATCACAGGCACGTGATTGCAATGATTGATGGAGGACCTATCCCGATAGGACAATCTTACTCAAGATGATAGTATGCTATCTGGTTTATCATTATCATTGTGTACTGCTTTAGGTGACCTTACAGGTCACTATTGCACGTTGATAGAGCCCCTAGGATTCTTGCTTGACTGCCAGCAGTATGTGGGCGATCATATATGTGGGATCTGGGGTCTATAAGCACATCCTTAAAAGGTTCCTAGTCGTGGGAGTTTCGAGATAGTGCATCGATACTCCAAAGTACACTAGTGTATACAGTCGAGACCCCGGCGAGGGGCGGTGGCCGGTCTCACAAGCCACTGGTGTCAGTTGGTTCACCTAAGATGTATACAGGTGCTCATTGGGTTATGAGTACACCAGACAGGACCCGTCGGGAACATGCTAGTTGGTCTTATACCCGACGTCAGATAGCAGTTCCCTAGTGACATGTGTACAGGTTAGTTCATCAACCTGAGATCGTCATTTGTCTCGTGTGAGTTCCCACTGTACTTTGATTACTACCCTACCACGCTTAAAGGAGATGTGCAAACAGGTTTTAGTTGGGTACAGTCCCGAGCCACATGGAGGCAGTGAGCGGATCTGCAGGGGTTCGTCTCTCCCGGTATTGGGGGTGAGGTCGCGTTGTGTCTAAGAGAGCCATTACACGAAGTCCTTGGCCAAGACAGGAGATTTACTGGTAAGTATTCCAGTAGTATCTCAGGGTGTTCTGGGCTACACTCCGACACGACTTGTACCGCTTTTGGGGGTCTGACTTTTACCAACCCCCTAGGCCCGCCATGCGATGCTCATAGACGAACGGACCGGACTGTGCGGATATTGTCACTGACAGGCTCAGTAGGGTGTCAGGATGAGTTTGCTCATCGACGTCCCTTTTGGTCAATACCTGGTAGCCCGTTACGTATGGCTAATAACTCTGACGTGCTAGTGGTTAAATCCACAGCCAAAGTATTGACGAGTCTTTAGAGTCCCCCACAGACCGTTTTCTCAAGTTTCGGGCGAAACCCTGTAGAGGCCGTATGGAGATATGGCAGGGTTCGATCATATACGTGCGGTATTACATGGATCATGATCGGACGGATAATACTAGCGGGCTTTGGTTTAAGCCGGATCCTAGTATTGTACAGTGTAGATTTTGTCTCATTGCATATTTATTCGGTCGGAATACAAATGCGGGTATGTATATACAGTAGCGGGGTTTTCCTGTAATTTATTATGGGATCAGTTTTTTGAAGTTGCCAGTTTGCATTCCGTTTCGGCCATTTTCCTTTGTATCTTTCCTTGGCTGAAAATTGGTGGAGGAGGGCTTAGTTGCAATTGTGCAAATTAGCATTGTGGAGGGTGGTCTTTGTATATTGTTGCATCATGATGGTTTCATGATGGTTCCACCATCCCTTGACTTTCTTTTGTTCATGATGGCTTGACCTTTGGAGTTATGATGGTTGATGGAGTGTTGGATTTTGTTTTTGATCATTTCTTCTCATCATCACCTTTTCTCTCTCTTGGATTATTATTGGCTCACTCATTCATTCTCATGATATCCATTCTCTCATGGCTCAAGAGAGAGGCCTGCCATTCTAGTGAGGGGAGAGTTTCATTTTGTGAGTGGAAAATTTCTTCATCTCACATTTTTGGTTGTTACAAAAATTCCCAAGTCCAATTCAAAGTTCATTCCGCCTCCATCAAATGGCAACTTCAAACCCCAAGAGACAAATGAATTCTACACTTATTCTACAGCAATTCTTGGACACGTCGACTCGCCAACTTCTTGCCCGAGTTGCCTCGGTCCAGAGGTGGGAGCCCGTAAAAGATTCCGGCGATGTGGCGCCCTTCCGACGAGGAGATGAAGACCGGAGATTCCGCAGGAAAATCAGGACGACGACGAGAAGACCGAAGGACACGGATCGCTCGGTATATCTCTCTACCCCTTCTCTAGTTAGCTAGGAGTGGGTTAATGGCCCGATCCGGGTTTATAGTGCGCGGTGGTGCCGGTTTTAAAGTTTAAAGAAAAATATCATTTCCGCATTTTTGCCTCGGATTGACGGCCGGGGCGCCGCCGTGCACTTACATATATAACAATCGTCCCAGGCATGATATAAAGCAATATCACAGAAGAAACACAGAATGGTGGATAATCTTGGAGCCCCGGGTTTCACTTGAGCCGCAAATGAGACCCGACGTTCCCTGTCATATGGATAGCCTGTGCAATGAAAACCTAGACCCCTACGATCGCGGCAAGTTACCCGCTAAAACCAGAAGTGAGGAAACCCCTTTCATCAAAGTGAATGGGCCACCCGGCACTTCATGGAATCCGGTAACTTGAGCACCCCTCTATGGGTCAACCTATACCCCCTACATGTGCGGCGAATAGCCCGCCAATTCTAGAGTAAATTCCCCTCCATCTCAATCTCATGAGATGCGAACCCGTTGCTCTCTAGAACCCAGCTATTCGTGCACTCCACCGCGAGGTAATCCTTGTATAGAAAAGAAAATAATATACAAGGGTGACATCGACCTCAACCCGGTCATGCCCCAAACAATTAATATACAAACTGGTAGTGACGGCAGTCCACATATCGGACGCTCGTCCCACAATATCAAATGTATAAATGAAACAAAACTGTACTATCATTGCATCCAAGCTATCCACCACGACAATCCAACCACAATCACAGCACAACACAGAACATCAACGTGAATGTCGCATTCGCAAACCCATCTAAAAGAACATATAGCAATTAGACGAGTTGTACCGCTCTAATGACATTCACGGTCGCAGATAGTAATGTATGTACCGATAAACATTTAAACAGTGTTAAATTATCGACTTCGAAACACCCCGAATTTCCTCTGAACTAAAGATAACTCTGTATCAAAACTGGGCTAAACAAGCAATACCACTGAACCAATATTTCAGAGACTAGACTACACCCAAAATTCCAAACCCAAATCTCACTATCAGACCGGCCAGGCCGGAATTTTTTCACATGTGGCTGGGTCAAAACAGTTGGATTGGGTTCGTATTTGGGGAGTGTTCTAGTGGTCATAAAAATAGCCTTTTGTAATTGCTAAATTTTTTTTGAAGACTTTAAAAATTGACAAAAACTGGAATATGCAGTGCACTGTTTCGGGGTTGTTTCGGTTTTGATACTTTAACATCGTATAAACTAGCTAGATAAGGGTCTAAGGGTTGGCTTTGATCCCATGTTGGGTTACGGCAGCGCCCCGGCCATCAACCGTGGCCAAATGCGGAACAAAATTTTTCTAAACTGGCGCTACCACAACCCGATACCCGGATCTACCCTAAACCCTATACTAGCAATATATAAAACTAGGAGTTAGATGGTTATACCGAGTTGATCCGTGTCTTTCAGTCTTGTACCGTCATCCCAAGCTCTTAGAGGCTCCTTGATCGAATTTGGTTGTTGTTCTTCCTCCATCTACGATGATCCACCTGAGGGAAACGACGCAAGCTCCAGCCTCCCCAAGCGAGGCAACCGACGCTCCAAGATTGCTAGCAATGGAGAGTGAAGGTGTAGGAATGTGTCACTATAATTTTTCTCTCATCACAAATGCTCCAAGAGAAACTCAAGAAGATGAAGAGGAGCTGAGGAAACATGTGGCATGAGCAACTAAAGAAAATGGCTAAGTGTTTTCTCTAAGTGAGAATGAGTGATCAAGTGAAGAGAAAGAAGTGAGCTAGTGAAGAAAAATTAGTGGGCAAGGCAAGTAGTGAAAGATGGCGCCCCACTCTCTCTCAATCATGCACACAAACACAAAATATCTCATTTTAATTTCATTAAACAAAACAATGCCCATACCTCTCTACATGCCTCACCATGCTCATGCCAACTCTCCTTCCACCTCATTTCCAAATTGATTTTCTAAAAGTAAAATCAATTAATGAGGTGGACATCTTCTATAAACCATTCCGTATAAATACGGAATTCAATCTGGTATACGCATCGAAATACATATACGCGTATTCGTACCAAAATACGAAAAGACAAGTGAGAAAATGAATAGTGAACGATAATACTAGAATACATATATATAAATTATTAAATCAAAACCTGATTTGATAATCCGGCTTAATCCTAAGCCGCTAGTATTATCAACCGTCCGATTAAAGTCTGTGCAGCCTGTACACAAAATTAATCAGACACCTGTATGTACCAACATACGTCATCTACACCATATCGTCTGAACCATGAAAACTCTCTGTGTGGGACTCTAAAGACTTGTCAATACACTAGCAGTGGGTTTAACCACAAGCACGTCAGCGATACTAGCTGTACGTAACGGCTACCCAGGTATTGAGCGAAAGAAAGGCCGACGAGAAAACTCATCCAAACCCCTATTGAGCCTGACAGTGACAATATCCGTACAGTCCGGTCTGTTCATCTAAGAGTTTCGCATATCAAGTCTAGGGGGGTGGATAAAGTCAGACCCCTAACAACGCGACATTTAGTGTCGGCATGAAACCCATCACCACCTGAGAAACTATCGATCCTAGATCGGTAATTCTCGACTACCCCGGCCGAGGATTTCTGGTGATGGTCACCCGTGCACTGCGCGACATCAACCCCCAATACCGGGAGAGACGAATCCCCGACGATCCGCTCACCGCCTCCATGTGGCTCGGGACTGTACCCAACTAAAACCTGTTTGCACAACTACTTTGAGCCGTGGTAGGATAGTAATCAAAGCATAGTGGGAACTCACACGAGACAAATGACGATCTCAGGTCGACAGACTAACCTGTACATATGTCACCAGGGAACTGCCATCTGACAATAGGTATAATACCAACTAGCATGTTCCCGGCGAGTCCGTCCAGTGTACCCAAAACCCAATGAGCACATTTATACTATCTTAGGTGAACAAACTTGTTGGATATATATATGCCCTAGAGGCCTTCATTGTATAGACAGTTAGGGATATGTATCTACATGACAATCTTGCTAATGATAGTACGCTATTTGGTTTTTCTTTATCTTAAACGTGTGATATATTTTACTTTGTATTTATAAAAATGTTGATAAAGCCCATAGGGTGTTTTGCCTGACTACCGGCGTTGTGATGGCAGTCATACTTGTGGGAGCTGGATAGTCAATAGGCACATCCTTAAATGTCCCTGGTCACAGGAGTATCGAGACTGGGCATCGATTCTCCAGAGTAGACCGGTGTATACATATCTAGACCCTGACGAGGGGCGATGGATTGATCCCGCAGCCATTGGTGATGTGCACCTAAGATTGTATACAGATGCCCACTTCATGTGAGTACACCGGACAGGACTCGACGAGAACTGACTGGATGGTATTATATCTAACGTCAGATAGCAGTTCTCAGATGACATGTGTGCAGATAGTCTGTTGACTTAAAGTCGTCATTTGTCTCGTGTGAGTTCCCGCTGTGCTTTGATTATTACCTTACCACGGCTCAAAGGAGTCGTGCAAACAGGTTTTAGTTGGGCACAGTCCCAAGCCACGTGGAGGCAGTGAGCGAATGTTAGGGATCCGTCTCTCCCGGTCTATGGAGTTGATATCGCACTGTGATCGGTTGGTCATTACAATAATTCCCTGGCCAGGGATGATTGAGAATTATTGATGGACTGATCAGTAGATTCTCGGATGGTCTTGAGCCATGCCGGCACGACTTGTACGGTTATTAGGGGTCTGACTTTCACCATCCCCCTAGAACATACATGCGATACTCTTAGACGAACAGACCGGACTGCACGGATATTGTCACGGACAGACTCAGTAGGAGTTCGGATGGGTTTTCTCATCGGCTTTCTTATTGGCATCTACCTGGGTACCGTTACGTACAGCTAGTGCCGCTTGCGGTCTGTGGTTAAACCCACTGCCAGCGTAGTAGTCGAGTCTTTAGAGTCCCACACAGAGATTTCCCAACTCCAGGCGAAACGATATAGAGGTCGTATGGTTTTGTGACAAATGGTTCGGACGCATACGTGTTTAAACGCACGTACGACATTCGGACAGTTTTTACAAGCCGGCTTTGGTATAAGCTAGATTCTAGTATCAGGTTATTGGATTTATACAGTCTAAAGTTTATCCGTGTTTTTACGGATAGGAGGGGCGTTCTCATAATTTTACGTGAAGCTTTTAGGAGCATGGTGACTTGAGGGTTTAGGTGGCATTATCATTAAATGATATTGTGACTCATTTTGTGTGATTCATCATGTCATTAATGCATTATTAAATGCTTAATGACTCACATAGTGAATCACTCATATTGAATTAATGTAGCATGATGAATAATCACATTTATTCATTTATTTGTTTATTCATTATGCTTCATATATTCAAGCGAGAAACAATATCATTATCATTATCATCTTCACCTTCTCTCTCCTCAAGCACACTCTCTCTTCAAACTCTAATCCTACCACTCATGAGTTGAGATCAAGGATTAGAATAGACTAAATAATCCATAACCTAACTCTATATCACCTAAGTTCCTTTGATTAGCAACTAGAGAAACTTAGTTACCTCAAGTTTGGAGGTGAAGCTTGGATTAGGGTTCTCGGGTGGATCATCTATCACGTGAAGGAGACCGAGGAGGACGTAGAGATCGAAAAGACGAAGGACACGATTCACTAGGTATAATATCTTTACATAGTAGCTAAGAACTTCTATGGTTGTTGTTAATTATCGTTTTGTAAAGATCTTCGGTTAGTTGATGTATGCTTAAAGAAGAAGATCTTTTTTCAAATTTCCGCCTCCCCGCAACCCGTGGGGTGTTGCACATCGACTTACAGTGGTATCAGAGCCTCACTAAACAATAATTAACTCATTTGCAAAGCCGTATGAATTTCGAACGCAAAACGAACCTGAAAATATAACGATATCATATAGTTTGTGTCGATTTTAAAATGAGGCCTAAAATTTTTTCAGGGACCTCCAGAATAACCTACATGAAATTATAAGAACACAGAAAAAAAATGGGCTCCTGAATCGGCCACTGAGCTGTGGAACCGCGGCAGATCCCACCGATCCGCCGCGGATCCGCGGCCGAGTTAGAGCCGATTCAGCCCAGTTTTCCCCTGTGAATCTTCTGTGATGTATTGTCTTTTCTGGAATGATTTATTTTCTGCTCAAGTTTCAGATTTACAGAGAAGTTTTGGAGTAGAATCTAATGTGTTTGATAGATCGAAATTATACGATGTTTGCTTGTTTGATTATATCTGTGAACTGTATTATGTGTTCATAAACCTCCCCTAACTACTAGTATGTCGGTTGGCAGGGGGTAGCACATATCTGTAATGTTTTAACTGTTTGTGATTATGAACTGTATTGGATTGTTGTGATGATTAGCCGGGGTTTTGTGATGGGTTATTATATTAATTCATTCGATGTAATTGTAATATGTTGTAATATTATTTTGCGGGGCACATCGAAGTTGAGGTTGTAGCCACCGTTGTTTTATTTCATTTTACTGTTTATGCTCTTAGGATAGACCCAAGGTGGGGTGCACAAACTACCGGGTACTTTGAAGTGTTTAGTGGCCTACTCACGTTGTTGAGGGAGACCGCTTCACTTCGGGCACCTGGCGGGCAGTTTGCCGTACCCGTAGGGGTCTTGGGTGGGGTAATGGCTATTCATCACAACTGTGTAATCCGTCTTTCGTTGCAGGCTCAAAAGAAACACGGATTGCTTGCATAATCCAATAATGTTCATCTATGATCTGGAATGCCTATTATTGCGTCTGACGAATGTACAATATCTATATATGATAGCTATTTAGACATCACTTATGTTTTACACCCGCGCTCGCCCAGCCCCCGCTCTGCCGTTAGTTAAGTTACCTAATGGGTGATGACGGGACCCCGTGGCGAATGCGGATGGCATAAGAGGACGTTGTATTTTCGTTGTTATCTGTAATGATAGGTTAATGATGGGACACATTATTATTAATGCAAAGAAAATAAAACCTAAACTTAATCGTTGGAACAATTTCAAAACCACTCGGTTTTCTTCAAAAAGCAAATTTTAAATACGGAGCTTAAACCACTCCTTTTAAAAACAGCTATCTTGGTTCTTTCGATCATATCAAGTTCACTACATTAACGGTTTTTTGCCAAAAACCAGTTGTAACCCTCTGTCGTTTCAAATAAAACAGCACATCGTATTCATGCTATGTTTGTTGGCCTACGTCAAGGCATAGTGGATGGTAGCAATGTGTTGCTTTTTTATTGAGATAGATGCATTAGTTTAGGACATACGTACAGCCTTGTTAGCCTACGTCAAGGGCATGTACGATGGACCTAAATTAATCAGGACAACGACAGGTAGAACTTGACTTGCATCTTATGATTTGTTGGCCTACGTCAAGGTCATAAGAGCTTGGGGTAAAAATCACATCGGGAGTTTCAAAAATTGAAACTTGCAGATTTAGCATACCTTCTGGAGTATGGTGACTAGAGTGGCTTCCATCTAGGGAATCATACAATGATAGTTGGATCCCAATCCCTCTGATGAGTAGGATTACTCTCGGGAAATTTTCTCACTTAACAATAAATACTATAAACCAAGTAGGTGTCCATAAAGGTGTTAGAGGGGCTATGCCTCCAGGGAAAAGAGGTTATTTAATTAAGGAGCTTCGCGAAACCGTTGGAAAACCTCCCTCGAAATAGCAACACTGGCTTGGCTGAAAGTTTAAGCAAGTATTGTGATGTATGATTAAATCCTGACTAGTTCTTCTTTTAGGTTTTGAAGAAGGATTTGAGGAAACAGTAGGAGCCATCCCGTTTAGATAAATTAATAAACCAATCTAAACTTGCAAAAGCATATGCTGAGTGTTTCTTTTCTCTCTCTCTGGCAGCTACCATGACAGGACTAAAACTATTACTTGAAAAATATATACTGACCGGACAAAACTTTAAAGATTGGCTAAGGAACGTCAACATTGCACTGACTTATGAAAAAGTAGCATATGTTACCACCGCTGTTCCTCCCATTATCCCAGGACTAGATTCCTCAGTTGCGGATAAGGAAGTTCGCAAAACCTGGGATCTAGACTGTGAGAAAGCTAAGTGTATCGTGCTGGCGTCCATGAACAATGAACTCCAGAAACAGCATGAGAGTATGGATATTGTATCCATCTTTCTCCATTGCAAGGAATTGTATGGGGTGCACTCCCGTATCACGAGGTACGAGACCTCAAGGAAACTCTTCCAGATGAGGTTAGCTCCAGGATAACCAGTAGGAGAGCACGTCCTCAAAATGATCAGCCTTGTTGAGGAACTCGTAAACCTGGGATGCGTGCCAGAGAATGATTTGTACATCGAATTGATTTTGCAGTCCCTTCCCCACACCTTCTCTCAGTTCGTGCTGAACTTCAATATGCACGAAATGGAAGCTGATCTTCCGAAGCTCCTCAACATGTTGAAGGTAGCAGAGACCTCCTTGAAAAAGGAGAAGACCCATGTTCTGTTTGTTGGCCAATCATCCTCTTCTAAATCTAAAGCGAAAGCTAAAGGGAAGAAGAAGATGAAATCCACCAAACCGAAAGGCGGGGTCAAGAAGGTGCAGGGAACGAACAAGGCACGAAGGGTGAAGGCGGATAAGAACGAATGCTATTATTGTCACAAGCAAGGGCACTGGAAGAAGGACTGTATGGCCCTCAAGGCAAAGGACACGAAGCAGGCTGTTGCTTATGCTTCAGGTGTGTTTGTAATCGAAAATTGTCTTTCAGTAAACTCTACATCATGGGTACTTGATACCGGTTCTGGTTCTCACATCTGTAATTCTTTGCAGGATCTGAGAAATAGTAGAGTACTGGAGACAGGTGATATGACTCTTCGGATGGGCAATGGAAAGCACATAAATGCTGTTGCAATAGGAGAATATCACCTAGGGTTGACTAGTGGGAACATTTTGGTATTGTACAACTGTTTTTGTATTCCCAGTATGCTGTGTAATATTATATCACTATCTTTATTGTCTAATAAAGGATATAATTTTGTGCTTGAAAGAAATGTCATGAACATTCTCCTAAATCAAGAAATGATTGGGTTTGGCATACTGGAAAACGGCATATACATACTTAATCAACCTCAAGTTTTCAATATTCAAAACACGCTAAAAAGAAAGGCTCCAGATTCAAACCAAGCCTTCCTATGGCATTGTAGACTTGGTCATATAAACGAAACAAGGTTGACTAAGTTAAATAAAGATGGATATTTAGATCCGTATGAATATTCATCATATGCAACTTGTCAATCATGTATCAAAGGAAAAATGACCAAATCTTCGTTCACCGGACACAGAGAAAGAACCACAGAACTCTTGGGACTTGTACACAGTGATGTATGTGGTCCAATGTCTACACATGCACGAAGCGGTCACTCCTACTTCATCACTTTTACTGATGACTTCTCTAGGTATGGACATGTGTTCTTCATGAAGCATAAATCCGAGGCCTTTGAGAAGTTTAAGGAGTATAAGAATGAAGTAGAGAAACAGACTGGTAAAAGCATCAAGACACTTCGATCTGATCGAGATGGAGAATACTTAAGTACCGGTTTCCTTGAATGCTTAAAAGAGAATGGAATTCTCTCTCAGCTTACTCCGCCTTATACACCTCAGCATAATGGTGTATCATAAAGGAGGAATCGCATGCTATTAGATATGGTGCGTTTAATGATGAGTAGTGTTGAGTTGCCACTTTCCTTCTGGGGTTTTGCTCTAGAATCAGCAGCATACCTATTGAATAGAGTTCTGACTAAGTCTGTGCCTACCACTCCATATGAAATGTGGAGCGGGAAGAGACCATATATCAAGATATGGGGGTGTCCGGCATATGTTAAAAAGCATAATCCGGACAAGCTCGAGGCACGATCGGTTTTGTGCAAGTTTGTAGGATACCCCAAGCATTCAAGGGGGTATATGGTCTACCACACTGAAGAACAAAAGGTGTTCGTCGCTCACCACATTGTATTCTTAGAGACCGAATGTAGCATCTTGAAAAGTCGTTTTGGTGTTTTCCCGAAAATCGGTGAAAATTTGGTATTTTTCCGTAAATCGTCTTTTTTGTTATTTTGCATTTTAGGCCTAATTATACCTAATTTGGATAGATGATTGCTAGTTTTTAGTAGCTAATGAGTTACTTATAAATTTCTGGTCATTTAAAATTTTTCCCTAATTTTTCAATTTTTAATATTATTTTAAGCCGGTAAAAATAATACATTAGATTAGCGATAAATACAAATTTAAATGGGCTAATTTTAATCTTTAAAATCATGTTAATTAAAATCTAGTTGTAATATAATATTTTAGTATTTTATTTCATGTTTTAATGGGTTTTTATTATGGAAAACAAAAAAATAATTATTTTGAACTAAAATTTGCAATTTTTGACTTGTGGGGGATCTTTTTGCATAGAATTTCTTTGTAAAATCTCTCTCACTCATTCCTCACTACTTTTTCCGGCCCCACCACTGCTGGATCAGCCACTTCCCCCTCCATTCTTTTCTTCTTTGACTCATTCAAATGATTAAAATATATGTTTTTATTAAATTATTTGGGATAGGGGTATTATGGTAATTTGGGGGGGGCTTTGACTTGGATTCTTTTCCACAACTCCACCACACCTCTCCCCACTCCCTCCTCAGCTGAAATTCCTACATAAAACAGCCCCAAAATTTCCCGTCTCATTTTCCTTCTAAACTCATCAAAATTCCATTTAAACTTCACAATTTCAAGCCCATCCTTCATCCATTCTTCTTAACCTTTTTTGCATGGATCTTGGATGCTAGGAGGCCATCTTTGGAGTCAAAATTTCTTGCTAGATCTCTAGATCTAATGGTATAATCCTTACCTATTTAAATTCTTATGGTTAGATTTCTTTAAATGAGTTGTTTTAGTGTTAATATTGGTGCTATTTTCATATAGGATTTTCAAGAGAATGGTTTGAGTTAAACTATGGTTTTTAGCACACCATTATTAAATTAATTATTCAATTTTGCTATCTAGTGTTTTATACAAACCAAATCTAAGAGTTTAACTTGCTTTTTGGGCTTCAAATTAGTGTTAATTTAGTGTTTCATGTATCGTTTGGGTTGGATTTTGTTAGTTATAAAAATCAAGAACGGGTTATTTATGGAATATAGGTTTTGAAGCATGGTTAATGTGTTGAAATTTTTGTGTAGTGGCTATCTAATGGTGTGACTTGGGTGATTATGCTAGATTGTAGTCTTTTTTGTCGCAAATCGGCGATGTTTGCACCGATTTTGGAATGTAAATGCTTACTAGTTTTTTAATAAAATTATGTGATGAATTATTTGTGATATCTTGATGATTGTATTGGAATATCCTATGACTTATAGGGTGTGTGAATGCGGATTTTTGGTTTTATCGGGTTTTAGCTTTGCCGGGCGCCCAAAACGACGGTTATAGTTAGTTTTTGTGATTTTCGTGTATGTTCCGCGCACCTTGTGCACGTTGTGACTAACTCGTGAACGTTAATGTTTTCGTTTGGGATTTGCGTCGTTTCATGATATGTAACCTTTTGTTTTGTATTGGTGCAAATTCCAGGTTCGGTCGCGGAGACTTCGGACGCGACACGAAAAGGAAAGGCGGTGATTGGACATAGCTAGCTGGGGATTCCGGTGAGTAGATGTAACATCAACGGGGGACTATCGTTTGGATGGCACAAGTCGCCCGATAGTTGAAGTAGTTTAAAGATATATAGTGATATTAGTAGTTAGGAGTAAATGCTTGCGTAACATCTTACTACATCCATGCTTTATATTGTCATACATATGCGAACCCATTCTATAGGACACATGCACCATTACCAGGGTTTTTTATATGCAGCACGAGCACTATTCATGCATACACACATGCCCTGGTAATTGCCATTCCACGACACTAGATAACTTATAATCTAGAATATTGTCACCATATTTGATACTTAAACCTGTACTATTGCAATAAATCCTTAAAATAACATTGTAGAATTGCTATTCATGTGCATGTATACCATTACATCAATTGTTCATGCCTAGTTTATTAATCATACATTGCAACTTGGTTATTGATACCATATGCATTCATTATCATTGACATATGCACTTATGATGATTTCTTGAGATTTATGATATTTCTGGATTTCGGGGAAAGCCGCAAAATTTACAACTAATGATCTTTGAAAATATAAAAAGGTGCGGTTTTCTAGTGATGTAAAGTGTCGTCCACCATGAGTTTGCTGTGGTTGTCGAGATCCGTGTCGAGGAGTGAACCGTCACGGGTACATGGTAGGCCCGGTAAGGTACCCCGGGGCAAGAGGATCGTGTTGTTGACGTTAAGCCAGGCAAGGGATGGATTACCTACCGATGACTTCATTTGGCACGGCGGATATCCAGAGGATACCGACCGTGGCCACGAGATGTTGAGATATTGATATTTGAGATGGGTCAGCCGGACGGCTGAGGCCAGAGATACTATGATACGGATACATGAGATTGAGACAATTTTGATGTGTCGATGCTGGACACATATTCTTGTTGATTTTATTGGTGTTGTGCTGATATTTCAAAAGATATTCCTAAAGTAAAAATATGATTTCTTATACTTACACATTCAGATCACGAGTTGATTCATATTGCATACATACCTGCTAGTACATTCATGTTGCATACATACCTGCTAGTATATCCTGCCATACCTGTATTATAGATGCTAGGATGCTTGTGTGCATGCTTGTGATAGCCTATATAGATATTATTTATTACTCACGAGTTGGCAACTCACCCCCGTTGTGCCATAGTCTTTTGCAGGTCCGCTCCGTCAGCACAGCAGCGGCGGGCGCACCGCTTCTTTTGCCTCTTTTTCCTGGACTCGAGGCTTTTGCTCGTAGGTAGGTTGTATTATTATTTTCTACCGCCTTGTTTATTATTTGTATCTCGAGTACTCCATCTACTGTATTTACCAGTATTATTGTATATTGATCTAGAGATGGGACTGTGAGATTTGTGGGCTTTTTATGCTGTATTTTGGGGTCGAACTCACTTGAGCCGACATGTTGCTTCTTACTTGTGCCTTTTTTATGCTTATTTTGCATATTGCTGATTTATATTGCGTGGAATTTGTGACCGCCTTGTGGCGAAGAGCTAGCTTCCGCTTGGGGATGCCCTTTTTGTTGTATTTATATATATTCTTGTTGTACCCATTTTGGGGGCCAGTATTTACAAAGGAGACACTGCCGAAATTTTCGGAAAAATTGATATTGTTTTTAAAAAGGCTTGATATGACTCATTTGATAAACTCGCTTTCAATTGATTGGTTTTCCTTCACTCTTCTGCTTATATGGTTTTGATTTCTGGGCTTTGGCTTACTTATGTTACGGACGTCTTGAGACGTTTCGTAACTTAAGTGCCAGTCACGTTCCGTAACTTAAGTGCCAGTCACGTTCCGTACCCTGCGGGTCCTGACAAAGTTGGTATCAGAGCGATAGGTTTTACCTTTCTGAGTGTAGGATGACCTTGGTAGATGGAATAAGTGACTTAAGCTGGGTAACGTAGCATGAGTATGTCCGCGGCATACTTGCGATACGGTACTCCGCCTAAGTGACTTTAGGATATACTTTCATGAAAATTCCTTCTTCAATTCCGTGTATCCTATGATTCTATTGCACTGTTCTTATTATCCTGTTTCCTGTACAAGCCACTATGCCGCCGAAGGCTACGAGAGCGCAGAGTGCTGCCGCGCGAGATGAGATCCGAGCAGGCTTGTCCGAGAAGAGGACTGAGCAGGGTGGTATACCTACGCCTCAGGGACAGACTGATCCTCCTTCCACAGGCCGCATGGATAGGCTTGAGCCTGGTATGGAGGAGCTACGACAGATGATGGGAGGTATGCAGGAGCTACGACAGATGGTGGGATCCTTAGTAGCGGTCAGTCGTGCACCGAGATCGGAGGATGTACCTACCACATCACAGACTACCATGGTGCCTGCTGCCCAGACAGTTGCTCCTACTACTACTACCGTGGCTATCCCAGTATCGCTACAGGATTTCATGAGGCTGAGACCTCCATTCTTCACGGGCACCGATGCAGCAGAGGATCCGCAGACATTCTTTGACAGTTTAACCAGGATCTGCCGTTCGCTCAGTTGTTCGGACGATCGATGGGTGGAGCTCGCGAGTTTCCGTCTAGAGGGCCTCACGCAGACATGGTGGGAGTCAGTCTTGAGAGGTCGAGCTGCAGGTCTACCGCCTATGACTTGGGCCGAGTTTTACAGCAGTCTTTCTAGCTCGTTTGCTCCCAGAGAGCGTTCGTGACGCCAGAGCTCGTAGTTTTGAGGCCTTGATCATGACCCCAGGGATGACGGTGTCTGAGTATAGCGTCCAGTTCACGCAGTTATCCCGATATGCTCCGTATTTGGTGGATACCGATATGCTTCGTACAGGGACATGATGCCCAGCTATATCTTGCCGTTGGCGCCCAGCATTTCAACACTTATTCAGCCGCTATGGATACGGCATTACGGATGGAGGCACGCATATCACAGACTTCAGCCGCTTCTGGGCCGAAGAGGTTTCGCACCGACGAGCTGTCACAGAAGAAGCGTGCCAGACTCTTTCCGAGAGATAGGGTCGGCAGAGGATTTGGACGAGGTCAGCTGTATGGTTTGTATCCTCAGGGACAGCAGCCGTCGCCAGGATGTTATGGGTGCGGGAGTCTGAACCATCGTATCAGGGACTGTCTAGCGAGACGACAGGGAGCGGTGAAAGTGCCACATGTTACCCTACCACCATCACCACCTCCTCCTCAGAGAGCTCTACTTACTACCACTGGCGATGCTCCACGCCAGATAGTTGCACCCAGAGGCCATGGACGCGGCGGTCCTATCCAGAGGGGACGAGGAGGCAGAGGCAGAGGCCGAGGACAGCCTACTAACGGTGGAGGACAGGCCCAAGTGTTCGCTTTGATACCGAAGGATGCGCATGCATCCAACGCCGTTGTGACAGGTACCTTGCCAGTTTGTTCTTTCGACGCACGGGTATTATTCGACACAGTTTCCACACATTCGTACGTATCTACACACTTTGCACCGATGTTGCGCCGTGATTCGTCGTCGTTAGATCAGCCGCTTGTTGTTATTACCCTGGTAGGCGAGTCGTTTTTCGCTCGTTTTGTGTTTCGATTGTGTTACGTTCGTATCGGGGAGAGGGATTCGTCGGTTGATTTGATTCTCCTCGATATGTTGGACTTTGATGTGCTTCTGGGCATGGATTGGCTAGCCACTTGTTATGCTTCTGTGGACTGCCGTGAGAAGGCAGTCAGATTTAGCTTTCCGGGAGAGCTAATCCTTGTTATTCAGGGAGACCGCAGTGTCACCCTTCCCAGCTTGATTTTGTCTCTTCACGCTGGTCAGCTCTTGCGGAAGGGATGTCAGGGATTCTTAGCGTATATTTGTGATACTCGAGCTGCAGAGGTTCCGTTGGACCGGGTCACGATTGTTTGTGAGTTCCCTGATGTTTTCACTGATGAGCTGCCTGGGCTACCGCCTGAGCACGATGTTGAATTCTGTATCGATTTGATTCCCGGCTCGGGGCCTATTTCTATACCGCCTTATCGGATAGCCTCGGCAGAACTTAGAGAGTTGAAGGATCAATTGCAAGATTTGTTAGATAAAGGGCATATTCTACCGATTGTTTCTCCGTGGGGTGCTCCGGTCCTGTTTGTCAAGAAGAAGGACGGAAGTTTGTGCTTATGTATCGACTACCGCCAGCTGCACAAGGTTACCGTACGGAACCGGTATCCCTTACCACGTATCGACGATTTGTTCGACCAGCTTCAGGGTGCGGGGTATTTTTCGAGGATCGACTTGCGATCAGGGTACCATCAGCTGCGAGTTCGACAGGAGGATATACCGAAGACAGCTTTCTGTATGCGCTATGGCCACTATGAGTTTCTGGTGATGTCGTTCGGACTCACCAACGCCCCAGCTGCATTCATGGATTTGATGAACCGTACATTCAGGTCGTATCTTGACTTGTTCATCATCGTGTTTATCGACGATATCTTGGTGTGCTCCCGGAACAGAGAGGAGCACGAGCAGCACTTGCGGATTACGTTGCAGACTTTGAGGGAGCACCAGCTTTTCGCAAAATTTTCCAAGTGTGCATTCTGGTTGGACAGCGTCGGATTCTTGGGTCACGTTATTACAAGAGATGGCATATGTGTGGACCCGAAGAAGATTGAGGCCATTCAGCAGTGGCCCAGACCGACATTAGTTACGGATATCCATAGTTTCTTAGGCCTGGCTGGCTACTACAGGCGATTCGTTCAGGATTTCTCCCGTATTGCTGCACCTTTGATCGGATTGACCCGGAAGGGAGTTCCTTTCATTTGGACGGAGGATTGCGAGCACAGTTTTCAGCAGCTACGGACTTGTTTGACTACGGCGCCGGTATTATCTTTGCCTTCAGGATCAGGCGGATTCGTGGTTTATTGTGACGCTTCACGAGTGGGGCTAGGGTGCGTATTGATGCAGCATGACAGGGTGATCGCGTATGCTTCGCGGCAGTTGAAGAAACATGAACAGAACTACCCCACTCACGATTTGGAGATGGCTGCAGTGGTCTTTGCACTTAAGATCTGGCGACATTACCTATACGGCGAGTCGTGTCAGATATTCACTGATCACAAGAGCTTAAAGTATATATTTCAGCAGCGAGACCTGAATCTCAGACTGCGCCGTTGGATGGAACTAGTAAAGGATTACGATTGCGAGATTTTGTATCACCCGGGCAAGGCTAATGTAGTGGCGGATGCTTTGAGAAGGAGGCCCGGGGGTAGTCTATCTTGTTTGCGCGCGGTACAGAGGAAGTCGTCGGCAGATTGGCAGATTTTATGCGACAGCCGGGTTGAGTTCGAGTTCACTCTGACAGGGGGACAGCTTGCGCATGTTCGTGCACGTCCGTAGTTACTTGACTGTATTCGAGAGGCACAGCCTAGCGATGACCGTCTTTCAGAGATCATGGAGCAGATTAGACAGGGCAGAGATTCCGAGTTCGTGATCGATGATCAGGGAGTACTGCGATTTGGGACTCGACTGTGCGTACCAGATTCTGAGGGACTGCGGCGTGAGATTCTTGAGGAGGCGCATAGATCGACATACAGCGTTCATCCGGGTTCCACCAAGATGTACCACGACTTGCGAGATGTTTACTGGTGGGACGGGATGAAGAGGGACGTCATAGACTTCGTATCGAGATGCCTGACTTGTCAGCAAGTCAAGGCCGAGCACCAGAGGCCAGTAGGACACTTGCAGCCTTTGCCCATTCCGAAGTGGAAATGAGAGCAGATTTCGATGGACTTTGTGGTGGGTCTACCCAGGACCAGTCGAGGGTACGACTCCATTTGGGTGATCGTGGATCGATTGACGAAAGCGGCTCACTTCCTGCCAGTGAAGACCACTTTCGGTTTTGCTCAGTATCCCAGATTTACATCGACGAGATTGTACGACTGCATGGAGTCCCGACGTGTATCGTGTGCGACAGAGGCACCCAGTTTACCTGCCGACTATGGCAGAGACTTCAGGAGGCATTGGGCACTCGTTTGAGTTTCAGCACAGCATTTCATCCGCAGACCGACGGCCAGTCAGAGCGGACTATTCAGACTCTCGAGGACATGCTCCGAGCGTGCGTTTTGGACTTTGGTGGTAGCTGGGATCGTCATTTACCGTTAGTGGAGTTCTCCTACAACAACAGCTTCAAGGATACTATTCAGATGGCATCTTTCGAGGCATTGTATGGGTGGAGATGCAGATCTCCCGTCTGTTGGACAGAGCTCAGCGAGAGCAGTATATTGGGGCCGCGGCTTGTTGAGGAGACGACAGCGAAGATACATTTGATCCGAGACCGGATGAGTGCGGCTCAGAGTAGGCAGAAATCGTATGCAGATAGGCGCCGTCGCAGGCTAGAGTTCGCTGTTGGCGATCATGTTTTTCTGAGGGTCTCTCCGATGAAGGGCGTGATGCGATTTGGGCGAAAAGGAAAGCTTAGTCCCAGATTTGTGGGTCCCTTCGAGATTCTCGAGCATGTCGGCGCAGTTGCATATCGTTTGGCTCTTCTACCCAGCTTTCCCGATGTTCACCCCGTCTTCCATGTTTCGATACTCCGCAAGTACCTTCACGACTCTTCGCTTGCGATTCAACACCCAACAGTCCAGCTAGAGTGCTACCTTTCTTTTGCAGAGCAGCCGGTGGTCATCCTGGATCGACAGATGAAGACATTGAGATCGAAAGTTATACCGACCGTCAAGGTCCTTTGGCGTGGCCCGAGCAGCGAGGAGGTCACCTGGGAGACCGAGGACGAGATGAGGAAGAAATATCCCCATCTCTTTGAAGGTACGCGTAGTTATATTTTTAAATTCGGGGACATAATTTCTTTAAGGGGGAAGATTGTAGCGCCTTGAAAAGTCGTTTTGGTGTATTCCCGAAAATTGGTGAAAATTTGGTATTTTTCCGTAAATCGTCTTTTTTGTTATTTTGCAGTTTAGGCCTAATTTTACCTAATTTGGATAGATAATTGCTAGTTTTTAGTAGCTAATGAGTTGCTTATAAATTTCTGGTCATTTAAAATTTTTCCACAATTTTTCAATTTTTAATATTATTTTAAGCCGGTAAAAAAAAATTACATTAGATTAGCGATAAATACAAATTTAAATGGGCTAATTTTAATCTTTAAAATTATGTTAATTAAAATCTAGCTGTAATATAATTTTTTAGTATTTTATTTCAAGTTTTAATGGGTTTTTATTATGGAAAACAAAAAAATAATTATTTTGAACTAAAACTTGCAATTTTGGACTTGTGGGGGGGTCTTTTTGCATAGAATTTCTTTGTAAAATCTCTCTCACTCATTCCTCACTACTTTGGCCGGCCCCAACACTGCTGGATCAGCCACTTCCCCCACCATTCTTTGCTTCTTTGACTCATTCAAATGATTTAAATATAGGTTTTTATTATATTATTTTGGATGGGGGTATTATGCTAATTTGGGAGGGGCTTTGACTTGGATTCTTTTCCACAACTCCCTCACACCTCTCCCCACTCCCTCCTCAGCCGAAATTCCTGTAAAAAACAGCCCCAAAATTTCCCGTCTCATTTTCCTTCTAAACTCATCAAAATTCCATTTAAACTTCACAATTTCAAGCCCATCATTCATCCATTCTTCTTAACCTTTCTTGCATGGATCTTGGATGCTAGGAGGCCATCTTTGGAGTCAAAATTTCTTGCTAGATCTCTAGATCTAGAGGTATAATCCTTACACATTTAAATTCTTATGGTTAGATTTCTTTAAATGGGTAGTTTTAGTGTTAATATTGGTGCTATTTTCATGTAGGATTTTCAAGAGAATGGTTTGAGTTAAACTAGGGTTTTTAGCACACCATTATTAAGTTAATTATTCAATTTTGCTATCTAGTGTTTTATACAAACCAAATCTAAGAGTTTAACTTGCTTTTTGGGCTTCAAATTAGTGCTAATTTAGTGTTTCATGTATAGTTTGGGTTGGATTTTGTTAGTTATAAAAATCAAGAAATGGTTATTTATGGAATATAGTTTTTGAAGCATGGTTAATGTGTTGAAATTTTGTGTAGTGGCTATCTAATGGCGTGACTTGGGTGATTATGCTAGATTGTTGTCTTTTTTGTCGCAAATCGGAGATATTTGCACCGATTTTGGAATGTAAATGCTTACTGGTTTTTTTATAAAATTATGTGATGAATTATTTGTGATATCTTGATGATTGTATTGGCATCTCCTACGACTTTTAGGGTGCGTGAATGCGGATTTTTGGTTTTATCTTTGCCGGGCACCCAAAACGACGGTTATAGTTAGTTTTTGTGATTTTCGTGTGTGTTCCGCGCACCTTGTGCACGTTGTGCCTAACTCGTGAACGTTGATGTTTTCGTTTTGGATTTGCGTCGTTTCATGATATGAAACCTTATGTTTTGTATTGGTGCAAATTCCAGGTTCGGTCGCGGAGACTTCGGACGCGGCACGAAAAGGAAAGGCGGTGATTGGACATAGCTAGCTGGGGATTCCGGTGAGTAGATGTAACATCTACGGGGGACTATCGTTTGGATGGCGCAAGTCGCCCGATAGTTTAAGTAGTTTAAAGATTTCTAGTGATATTAGTAGTTAGGAGTAAATGCTTGCGTAACATCTTGCTACATCCATGCTTTATATTGCCATACATATGCGAACCCATTCTATAGGAACCTGCACCATTACAAGGGTTGTTCATATGCAGCACGAGCACTATTCAACCATACACACACGCCCTGGTAATTGCCATGCCACGACACTAGATAACTTATAATCTAGAATATTGTCACCATATTTGATACTTAAACCTGTACTATTGTAATAAATCCTTAAAATAACATTGTAGAATTGCTATTCATGTGCATGTATACCATTACATCAATTGTTCATGCCTAGTTTATTAATCATACATTGCAACTTGTTTTTTGATACCATATGCATTCATTATTATTGACATATGCACTTATGATGATTTCTTGAGATTTATGATATTTCTGGATTTCGGGGAAAGCCGCAAAATTTACAACTTATGATCTTTTAAAATATAAAAAGTTGCGGTTTTCTAGTGATGTAAAGTGTCGTCCACCATGAGTTTGCTGTGGTTTTCGAGATCCGTGTCGAGGAGTGGAGGAACCGTCATGGGTACATGGTGGGCCCGGTAAGGTACCCCGGGGCAAGAGGATCGTGTTGTTAACGTTGAGCCAGGCAAGGGATGGATTACCTACCGGTGACTTCATTTGGCACGGCGGATATCCAGAGGATACCGACAGTGGCCGCGAGATGATGAGATATTGATATTTGAGATAGGTCAGCCGGACGGCTGAGGCCAGAGATACTATGATACAGATACATGAGATTGAGACAGTTTTGATGTGTCGATGCTGGACATAGATTCTTGTTGATTCTATTGGTATTGTGCTGATATTTCAAAAGATATTCCTATAGAAAAAATATGATTTCTTATACTTACACATTCAGATCACGAGTTGATTCATATTGCATACATACCTGCTAGTACATTCATGTTGCATACATACCTGCTAGTATATCCTGCCATACCTGTATTATAGATGCTAGGATGCTTGTGTGCATGCTTGCGATAGCCTATATAGATGTTATTTATTACTCACGAGTTGGCAGCTCACCCCCTTTGTGCCACAGTCTTTTGCAGGTCCTCTCCGTCAGCACAGTAGCGGCGGGCGCACCGCTTCTTTTGCCTCTTTTTCCTGGACTCGAGACATTTGCTCGTAGGTGGGTTGTATTATTATTTTTTACCACCTTGTTTATTATTTGTATCTAGAGTACTCCATCTATTGTATCTACCAGTATTGTTGTATATTGACCTAGAGACGGGACTGTGAGATTTGTGGGCTTTTTATGCTGTATTTTAGGGTCGAGCACACTTGAGCCGATATGTTGCTTCTTACTTATGCCTTTTTTATGCTTATTTTGCATATTGTTGATTTATATTGCGTGGGATTTGTGACCGCCTTGTGGCGAAGAGCTAGCTCCCGCTTGGGGATGCCCTTTTTGTTGTATTTATATATATTCTTGTTGTACCCATTTTAGGGGCCAGTATTTACAAAGGAGACTCTGCCGAAATTTTCGGAAAAATTGATATTGTTTTTAAAAAGGGTTGATATGACTCATTTGATAATCTCGCTTTCAATTGATTGGTTTTCCTTCACTCTTCTGCTTATTTGGTTTTGATTTCTGGGCTTTGGCTTACTTATGTTACGGACGCCTTGAGACGTTTCGTAACTTAAGTGCCAGTCACGTACCGTACCCTGCGGGTCGTGACAGCGAATTTCTTGCAAATGAAATTAGTGGGAGCGCGGTAGAGCTGGAAGAAATTCCAAAACCTCAAACTACTACAGATGACTTAGTAGAACCTCAGATTTCAATAGAACATGACGAACCAACTCCACTCCGCAGATCTAGTAGGCTTTCTCATCCTCCTGAATGGTACTATGGTTTTCTTCTGGATGGGGATCGAGAGGATTGCATCATCGATGATGATGAGCCTACTAGATTTCAGCAGGCTATCACTGTTGGATATATGTATGCCCTAGAGGCCATTATATGATAATGGATGTATCTATACATGTATATATATATATATATATTCAGTGTGCATTCTTGCTCGACATGATAGTATGCTATCTGGTTATTCTTTATCTGACATGTTGATTTGATCATGCTTTTATTCATTCATACATGCTGATAAAGCCCTGAGGATATCGGCTTGACTACTCTGATTATGATGGAGATCATACTAGTGGGACATCTGTAGTCTATAAGCATATCCTGGAACGTCCCTAGTCGTAGGTATATCGAGACGGGGCATTGATATACCAGAGTAGACTAGCGTATATGATACTAGACCCATACGATAGGCGATGAATGTTCCCACATTCATCGATGTTTGACATCAAGATCATATACGGGTGCTCAGTGGTGACTGGGTACACTGGACGGACTCACCGAGAACTCCTATATGGAATTATATCTATCGTCGGATAGCAGTTCTCAGGTGACACTGGTACAGGTTAGTCTGTAGACCCGAGATCGTCATGGAGTCTTGTGTGTTCTCCCACTGTACTTTGATTGCCACCCTAACACGGCTCTACTGAGTCGTGAAAACAGGTGGCCGTTGGGTACAGTCCCGAGACACACGAAGACGATGAGCGATAGGAGGGGTTTCGTCTCTCCCGGTATTGGGAGTTGATGCTGTGCTGTGCCCGACTGGTTATAACAGCAAGTCCCTGGCCAGGGCTGCTGAGATTTGCTGATAAGTGTTATCAGTAGTTTCTCGATCTGTTATAGACCATTCACCGGCACGACTTATTGAGTTATTGGGGTCGACATGACCATCCCTAGGCTCGATATGTAGCATATCTGACGAAGAGACCGGACTGTACGGTAGTGTTGCCGGTTGGCTCGACGGGAGTTGTAGCAGGTACGCTTGTTTTCTTCTGATCGCTCAATGCCCGGGTGGCCGTTACGTTTAGCTGACCGCTTGCGGCTTGGGGGTACCTGATATGATCATCACCCTCTGCCGGCGTATTGACGAGTCTTAGAATCCCACAAAGGAGTTACCCACTCCAGGCGAAACGTTGTGGTGCGCGTATGCGATATGCGCATGCACCCGATTAAAATATGCGTATATGATACCGAACATTGATCGGGTGAACTGCTTTTGGTGGGGTCATATGAGATATGACCGGATTGATAAATCAAGTGTTGATTTATCATTTAACCATTAGTTTTCTCACTTAAAACCTTTTCTTGGATGATGGATGTGTGCATGCATGTGTGCTTTTCTTTCTTTCTTTCATGCTAGTTTCATGCACATATGGATGTGCATACATACACACATACATACACCCATCTATCATGGTTGTTAACATATGGAAATGGTGGCAATATAAGACTCACACCATGGATTAAATAATGGGTTATTATTTGATTTTGGATTTAAAAGAAAATGAAAAGGAAAGGATAATCATTCTAGCTTCTACATTCTTCCTTTGACCTAACCATGCTCAACTACCACTAACCTAGGGTTATTCTTCTTTTTATCATTTAAAACCCAAGTTAAATTAACTATCCATCTTTTAATCATGGTTGAAAGCAAGAAGGAATAAAAATATAAAAGGTTATATTTCATTTCTTTGCAACTAAGGGTTATTTTTTCATCTCTAGTTAAAAATAGCCACCATCTTCATCCTCCTTCACCTTTTCCTCTCTAGTTTTTTCTAGTGAGTTAAATACAAATAAAGAAAGGTTTTTGAAGTGAGATCCTTAGCCACAACATCATTCTACTCAAGTCTAGCCAACTTGATTAGAGTGTTCTCTTTGCTTTTCCAAAGTTGCAAGCTTGGACGGGAAACTTCGGTTGGATCGTCGTGGACGAAAGAGGACTACAAGTGGACCTTCTTCCAACACCCTAGAGACTAAGGAGTCAAGCAAAAGGGGAGCTACAAAGGTTTTAGCCTTCAAACCCTAATTTTTATTAGCTTAAAGTTTCGAAACCCTAATTTTCTAGGATCGATTCCTTTGCATGTTCGTTTAGCACCATAAAAAATTAAATTTTGGGACATGTGATGCTTCAAAACTCATTATAGGGTGCTAGACAAAGCTAACATTGGTATCAGAGCCGACCTAGAACATTAGGCGACCCTCTTTTACAAAGTCAAAACTCCGATCGAACCGAAATACGGTTTTTTAGGGTGCTCTCTGGAAATTTTCTAAAAATTGACATTTTTCAGAATTAAAAATATGTAAAAAATACAGCAGGAAAAATAAGGATTACGGTACAAAATTATTCAATCAACAGTGATTGTTGCCGCGGAAACGCGGCCTAAGCTTGCTTAGGCCGCGGTTCCGCGGCCGTATGTATTAATTGTTGGATAATTTGTTTACAGTAATTCTGGAATCTGCTTGTATAATTTTTTGGGTATTTTTATTCTGTATTTAGTTTTGAAAAATTCTGGAGATGATTTTGGACTCGTCGATTCGATCGGAATTTTGTTTTCGTGGTTTTTCCGGGTAAATTAGAAAGTATTGAAGTGTTTGAACGAGTGTCATTTGCTCACCATTCACGGGGTTTAAATACTTTGGAGATACGTGCAAGTATTTTTGTGGTGGACCCTCTAGAAGACAACAAACCTTAACTCGATTATGTCACCGTCTTGAACTGCCCTTTGAACCATAGGGTTTGGGGCAGTACGGCGTGCCACATGTGAGGCGTTGGCTTGACCCTTCTACGGCTGGACCGCTACTACTGTGTCACACTCCAGGTTTTTGAACTCTACTCAAGTGTTGAGCTTTAGTGAATCCTGGGTATTTGATCGTTCGTTCGAATACTTCAATACTGTCTGTTTATCCGGAATTTGATACAATATGTGGAATTCATATAGTTTAGGCATTAAATACGAAATATGTGATATTTCGCATTTATGATGTCTAAAGAGAATGTGGATTCCAAATATTGTAGTTTTACACTTTCTTTTCTGTGACCGTAAGTGTAGTATGTCCGATATCGCCGGTTTCGTTGCTATACGTCAACGACAATTGGGGTATGCATACTTACTTACGTTGATGATATGAGATATTATGTGTTGCTGAGATATGATGTGCAGGATTGTCGCGATCGAATAGCCAGGGGGTTTTTGTGAGATGAGAGTTTTATATTTTCATTAATGTAAATTCAAATGTAATGTAATAATCTTTTATTTGGGGCACTTCCGGGTTGAGGTTGTGTCACCATTGTTGTATATTATTTACTTTTCCGCATTAGGATGGACCCAAGGAGGGGAGCACAGGTGACCGGGTTCTGGGGTTCAGTGGGAGGCCATCTCAAGGAGTCGAGACCGGGTCTCCTAAACTCCAGAATTGGGAGGGTCACTTGCCGCTCTCGTAGGGGTCCAGGGTGTAGGCTTGGCTATTCATCGCGACAGTGGAATCCGTATTTTCTATTCTGGCTAAATACTAAATACAGACGTCCTAGGATATCCCATGTTATATCTATGTTTCTGCTGCCTGTGTTCTGTGATATCTGAGACGAATGACATATTATATATATGATATGTAGTAGACGTTGCTTATGTTTTACACCTGCGCTAGTCCCGTCCCGGTATGCCGTTAGTTAAGTAACCTAACGGTGCATAACGGAACATTGCGGCGAATGCGGATGGCATAAGCGTACGTGTTATTTTCGTTTCTTTTCTGTGATTGGCTTAAGGACTTAAATGATGGGATTACATTAATGTGATTAATGTAAAGAAAATAAACCTAAAAATATGTTGTAGAATCGGAATTGAAAACTACTCGGCTATTTATGAAAAAGCTACATTTCAAAACTGCGGAGCTTAAGCCACTCCTTTTGAAAACTGTTTGATTCTACAACGATATCAAGTTCGAAGCGTTAAAGATTTTCTTAAAAATCATTCGCAACCCTCCGTCATTTTAGGAAGTAGAGTACTTAGTATTCGTGCTACGTTTGTTGACTTTAGTTAAGGCGTAGTGTACGGTAGCTAAGTGATGTCTTCCTACACTACATATGATGCAGATTAATTAGGACATTCATGCGACTTTGTTGACCATAGTTAAGGGTCATATGGGTGGGTCTAATTGATCAAGAAATGACGGGTAGAACTTGACTGGTACTTATGATTTGTTGACCATAGTTAAGGTCATAAGTACTAGGGTTAAAAATTACATCGGAAATTTCAAGTGTTGAAATTTGCAATGAAATTGCATACCTTCCATGTGATGGTTGGATCTCGATCCCACTGTGGGCAATAGTTGCTCCTAGGAGAGTTTTACAGTTTACAATTAGCTAACTCATTAGGTGTCTAGAAAGGTGTTAACAGGGCTCCGCCTCTGGGAAAACGAGGTTTACTCTAATTAGGTTCGTGCGAAAGCACGGGGAACCTCCCTCAAAGTACCGACACTGGCCTGGCTGAACGGTTAGCGAAGTTGTAGACTGTAATTAATCCTGGCTAGTTTTTCTTTTTAAGGTTTGAAAGAAAAACTTGATAAAAAGCAGTGGGAAACATCGATTAGACAAGATAATAAACCAATCTAATCTGTGCAAGAGCTTTCGCTGAGTGTATTCTTTTCTCTCTCTTAATGGCAGATACCCATGACTGGACTCAAGCTTTTACTAGATAAAAAAAAACTGAATGGGACCAACTATAAAGATTGGCTGAGCAATCTGAAAATCGCCTTGACTTATGATAAAGTATCATATGTCCTCACGGCTTTAGCCCCGCCCGTCCCAGGTCCAAAATCCTCAGTTGCGGACATTGAAGTCCGCAAGACATGGGACGCTGACTGTGCCACGGCAAAATGCCTCGCGCTTGCATCGATGGACAACACACATCAAAAGCAGCACGAGGACATGGACATTCACGGTATATTGCTCCATACAAAGGAGTTGTATGGGGAGCAATCCCGCGTATTACGATACGAAGTATCAAAGAAACTGTTTCAGATGCGAATGGCCCCTGGCACACCAGCAGGAGACCATGTTTTGAAGATGATAGCTCTTATAGAAGAGCTTGAGGACCTTGGATGGACAATGGACAATGAACAATATATAGATATTATTCAGCAGTCCCTCCCCTCCACCTTTCCTCAGTTCATAGTGAACTTTAACATGCATGGCATGGAAAAGGAACTCCCTGAACTCCTTAATATGTTAAGGAGTGCATAGAGCACTATGAAGTCAGAAAAAACTCCCGTTATGACTATTGGACAGTCTTCTTCTTCTCGCCCGAAAGCTAAGGCTAAGGGAAATAAAAAGAAGAAACCCACTAATCCTAAGGGCGGAGTTAAAAAGGTGAAGGGAAAGGGAAAGTCCAAAGCTGGAGACCCGGGGAAAGGCGAGTGTTTTCATTGCAACAAGACAGGACATTGGAAGCGCAATTGCACGGAGTACCTAAGTCTCAAGAAGAAGCATGGTGATGCTTCTGCTTCAGGTGCGTTTGTGACTGAAAACTATTTTTCTATAAACTCTGCTTCCTGGGTATTGGATACCGGTTCAGGTTCTCACATTTGCAATTCTATGCAGGGGCTGAGAAATAGCAAGGTTTTGAGGACAGGTGACCATACTCTCCGCGTTGGAAATGGTTCCAATGTACATACAGTCGCAGTGGGAGAGTATCACTTGGGGTTGCCATCTGGATGTATTTTGATTTTGAATCCATGTTATTTTGTACCAAGTATGCTATGTAATATAATATCCGTTTCTTTGTTGGACAATGAAGGATATAATTTTGTATTGCAGAACAATGTTATGAACATTCACCTAAATCAAATATTGGTTGGGTATGATACGCTTAATAACGGAATATATGTCCTAAATCAACACACAGTTTTCAGTATACAACACACTAATAAAAGAAAACTTTCAGAATTAAATGAAGCTTTTCTTTGGCATTGTAGACTTGGTCATATTAACGAAACAAGACTAAACAGGTTACACAAAGATGGATATTTAAACTCTTTTGAATATAAATCTTATGCGACTTGCCAGTCTTGTATCAAGGGTAAAATGACCAAAACTCCGTTTACCGGACACGGAGAAAGAGCTACTCAGCTCCTTGGCCTCATACATAGTGATGTATGTGGGCCAATGTCTATACAGGCTAGAGGCGGTTTTTCATACTTCATTACATTCACCGACGATTTCTCAAGATTCGGTCATGTATTTTTATTAAAGCACAAGTCCGAAGCTTTCGAGAAATTCATTGAATATAAACAAGAAGTAGAAAAACAAACTGGCTTGAGTATTAAGATGCTTCGATCAGATCGAGGTGGTGAGTATCTCAGTACAGAATTTGCAAACTTCCTAAAAGAGAATGGGATTCTCTCTCAGCTCACTCCTCCTTACACACCACAGCACAACGGTGTGTCAGAACGACGGAATAGGACCCTATTAGATATGGTCCGGTCCATGATGAGTGACGCTGAGTTACCGGTCTCGTTTTGGGGGCATGCATTAGAGGCTGCAGCGTTTCTGCTAAACAGGGTTCCAACCAAAGCCGTGTCTACCACGCCATATGAGATATGGAATGGGAAGAGACCATCTCTTAAAAGAATTAAGATTTGGGGTTGCCCGGCCTATGTTAAAAAGCAGAATCCGGACAAACTCGAGACACGGTCAGTCATGTGTAACTTTGTGGGATATCCAAAGAATTCTTATGGATATCTGTTCTACCACAAAGAGGAACAAAAAGTGTTTGTTTCTCATTATGCCACATTCTTGGAAAAAGAGTTTTTCACAGATAAAGATGATGGCAAAGTGGTAGATCTAGAAGAGGTTCTGGAGACACAAACTACAAATGACGATTTGGTTGAACCGGCTGTTGCAACAGAAACTGAAGAACCTCGGCCACTCCGTAGGTCTGGTAGGACTTCTCGTCCACCGGAGAGGCACTACGGTTTCCTCATTGATGGTGACGGAGAAGATTGCATCATGGATGATGATGATCCTACCAGTTTTCAGTAAGCTATCACGAGTGGTGACTCTGTGGAGTGGCTGGATGCCATGAGATCCGAAATGGAGTCTATGTACATCAACAAAGTATGGACTTTGGACGTTGTACCCCCTGGGGTAAAACCTATAGGGTGCAAATGGATCTTTAAAAGAAAGATTGGTGTGGATGGGCAGGTAGAGACCTATAAGGCAAGACTTGTGGCGAAAGGTTTTCGTCAAAGACCAGGTTTGGACTATGACGAAACTTTTTCGCCCGTAGCCATGCTTAAATCCATTCGGATCCTACTTGCTATTGCTGCTCACTACGACTATGAAATCTGGCAGATGGACATTAAAACAGCATTTCTAAATGGTGATTTAGAAGAATGCGTTTATATGGATCAGCCAGAGGGCTTCATTGACAGTGGGAGCAGCGAGAAAGCATGTAGATTGCTTAAATCCATATATGGGTTAAAGCAGGCATCTCGGAGTTGGAACATCTGTTTCGATGATGTTATCAAAGAGTTTGATTTCATCAAAAATCCAGATGAACCTTGTGTTTATAAGAAGGCTGTAGGAAGAGCTGTCACATTCCTCGTATTGTACGTGGATGACATTCTTCTGATAGGAAATGATATTCCTATGCTACAGTCGGTCAAATCATTCTTATCACTAAGGTTCTCCATGAAGGACCTGGGTGATGCCACATACATCCTGGGCATAAGGATCTATAGGGATAGATCCAAAAAGTTATTGGGATTGTCCCAAACCAGGTACATCAACACCATCCTAAAGAGGTTTAGTATGGAAGACTCCAAGCGGCGTGCCTTACTCGCTTGCCATGGAGTCACTCTCTCCAAGGATTCTTGTCCAAAGACCGATAAAGAGAGAGCTCGCATGAGCATTATAACTTATGCTTCGGCAGTAGGATCTATAATGTATGCGATGTTATGTACACGCCCAGATGTAGCTTATGCACTTAGTGTTGTAAGCAGGTATCAATCCAACCCAGGGGAGAACCACTGGACAGCTGTGAAGAACATTCTTAAGTACTTACGAAGGACTAAAGAATTGTTCTTGGTGTATGGTAATACAGATCTCCAAATGGAGGCCTTTACCGATTCGAGCTTCCAGAGCGATAAGGATGACAGCAAATCTATCTCAGGGTTTGTATTTACCCTCAATGGAGGGGCGGTAAGTTCGAAGAGTTCCAAACAGGATACCGTTGCAGACTCTACGATGGAGGCTGAGTACATTGCTGCAAATGATGCCACCAAGGAAGCCGTCTGGATGAAGAAGTTCGTCTCGGAGCTAGGAATAGTTCCAACCATTATTGATCCAATACCCTTGTATTGTGATAATAATGGGGCTATGGCGTTAGCCAAGGAGCCCAGATCCCATCAGCGGTCCAGACATATCCTGAGGCGTTTTCATTTGATCCGGGAGATTATAGATCGCCGCGAGATCCAGATTAAGAGAGTAGACACAAAGAACAACGCCGCGGATCCACTCACCAAGGCCCTCCCTCAGCCACAGCATGAGCGACTTTTTGAGATGTTGGGTATGAGATACGCCAATAACTGGCCTTAGTGCAAGTGGGAGATTGTTGGATATATGTATGCCCTAGAGGCCATTATATGATAGTGGATGTATCTATACATGTATATATATATATATATATATATTCAGTGTGCATTCTTGCTCGACTTGATAGTATGCTATCTGGTTATTCTTTATCTGACATGTTGATTTGATCATGCTTTTATTCATTCATACATGCTGATAAAGCCCTGAGGATATCGGCTTGACTACTTTGATTATGATGGAGATCATACTAGTGGGACATCTGTAGTCTATAAGCATATCCTGGAACGTCCCTAGTCGTAGGTATATCGAGACGGGGCATTGATATACCAGAGTAGACGAGCGTATATGATACTAGACCCATACGATAGGCGATGAATGTTCCCACATTTATCGATGTTTGACATCAAGATCATATACGGGTGCTCAGTGGTGACTGGGTACACTGGATGGACTCAACGAGAACTCCTATATGGAATTATATCTATCGTCGGATAGCAGTTCTCAGGTGACACTGGTACAGGTTAGTCTATAGACCCGAGATCGTCATGGAGTCTTGTGTGTTCTCCCACTGTACTTTGATTGCCACCCTACCACGGCTCTACTGAGTCGTGCAAACAGGTGGCCGTTGGGTACAGTCCCGAGACACACGAAGACGATGAGCGATAGGAGGGGTTTCGTCTCTCCCGGTATTGTGAGTTGCTGCTATGCTGTGCCCGACTGGTTATAACAGCAAGTCCCTTGCCAGGGCTGCTGAGATTTGCTGATAAGTGTTATCAGTAGTTTCTCGATCTGTTATAGACCATTCACCGGCACGACTTATTGAGTTATTGGGGTCGACGTGACCATCCCTAGGCTCGATATGCAGCATATCTGACGAAGAGACCGGACTGTACGGTAGTGTTGCCGGTTGGCTCGACGGGAGTTGTAGCAGGTACGCTTGTTTTCTTCTGATCGCTCAATGCCCGGGTGGCCGTTACGTTTAGCTGACCGCTTGCGGCTTGGGGGTACCTGATATGATCGTCACCCTCTGCCGGCGTATTGACGAGTCTTAGAGTCCCACAAAGGAGTTACCCAGTCCAGTCGAAACGTTGTGGTGCGCGTATGCGATATGCGCATGCACCCGATTAAAATGTGCGTATATGATACCGAACATTGATCGGGTGAACTGCTTTTGGTGGGGTCATATGAGATATGACCGGATTGATAAATCAAGTGTTGATTTATCATTTAACCATTAGTTTTCTCACTTAAAACCTTTTCTTGGATGATGGATGTGTGCATGCATGTGTGCTTTTCTTTCTTTCTTTCATGCTAGTTTCATGCATATATGGATGTGCATACATACACACATACATACACCCATCTATCATGGTTGTTAACATATGGAAATGGTGGCAATATAAGACTCACACCATGGATTAAATAATGGATTATTATTTGATTTTGGATTTAAAAGAAAATGAAAAGGAAAGGATAATCATTCTAGCTTCTACATTCTTCCTTTGACCTAACCATGCTCAACTACCACTAACCTAGGGTTATCCTTCTCTTTATCATTTAAAACCCAAGTTAAATTAACTATCCATCATTTAATCATGGTTGAAAGCAAGAAGGAATAAAAATATAAAAGGTTATATTTCATTTCTTTGCAACTAAGTGTTATTTTTTCATCTCTAGTTAAAAATAGCCACCATCTTCATCCTCCTTCACCTTTTCCTCTCTATTTTTTTCTAGTGAGTTAAATACAAATAAAGAAAGGTTTTTGAAGTGAGATCCTTAGCCACAACATCATTCTACTCAAGTCTAGCCAACTTGATTAGAGTGTTCTCTTTGCTTTTCCAAAGTTGCAAGCTTGGACGGGAAACTTCGTGTGGATCGTCATGGACGAAAGAGGACTACAAGTGGACCTTCTTCCAACACCCTAGAGACTAAGGAGTCAAGCAAAAGGGGAGCTACAAAGGTTGTAGCCTTCAAACCCTAATTTTTATTAGCTTAAAGTTTCGAAACCCTAATTTTCTAGGATCGATTCCTTTGCATGTTCGTTTAGCACCATAAAAAATTAAACTTTGGGACATGTGATGCTTCAAAACTAATTATAGGGTGCTAGACAAACCTTACAATCACGAGTAGCGACTTGGTGAAGTGGCTGGATGCTATGAGATCCGAAATGGAATCCATGTATACCAATAAAGTTTGGACTTTAGAAATTGCTCCTCCTGGGGTGAAACCAGTTGGATGCAAATGGATCTTCAAAAAGAAGATTGGTACATTTGGACAAGTGAAAACCTATAAAGCTAGACTCGTTGCAAAAGGTTTTCGTCAAAGTCCAGGATTGGACTATGATGAAACCTTTTCACCCGTAGCTATGCTTAAATCCATTCTGATCCTGCTTGCCATTGCTGCCTTCCATGACTATGAAATCTGGCAAATGGACATAAAAACGGCTTTTCTAAATGGACATTTAGAAGAGAGTGTTTACATGGATCAACCAGAAGGTTTCTTAGACAGTGGGCACAGCGGAAAGGTGTGCAAATTGCTTAAATCCATTTATGGATTGAAGCAAGCATCACGGAGTTGGAACATCTACTTTGATGAGACGGTCAAGGAATTTGACTTTATCAAAAATGTAGATGAACCATGTATTTATAGGAAGATTGTAGAAGGAGAAGTAGTCTTCCTCGTTTTATATGTCGACGACATACTACTAATAGGGAATGATGTCCCTATACTACAATCAGTAAAGCTCTTTTTGTCACAGAAATTCTCCATGAAAGACTTGGGAGATGCATCATACATTCTGGGCATTAAGATCTATCGTGATAGATCTAATAGAATGTTGGGACTTTCACAGTCCAAGTATATTGACACTATAGTAAAGAGATTTAGTATGGAAGATTCCAAGCACGGTAATATACCCGCTTGTCACGGGATCACCCTCTCCAAAGAGATGTCTCCAAAGACTGATGAAGAAAGGGCTCGCATGGAAATTATACACTACGCTTTGGCAGTAGGATCTATAATGTATGCGATGTTATGTACCAGACCAGATGTAGCTTACGCACTTAGTGTGGTAAGCAGGTATCAGTCTGACCCAGGTGAAAAGCATTGGATAGCGGTAAAGAACATTCTCAAGTACTTGAGAAGGACTAAGGAGATGTTCTTGATTTACGGTAATGGGGACCTCCAGGTTGAGGCTTTTACCGACTCCGGATTCCAAAGTGACAAAAATGACTCTAAGTCCATTTCGGGTTTTGTGTTTACCCTTAATGGAGGGGCAGTATCTTGGAGGAGTTCCAAACAGAATACCGTCGCAGACTCAACAATGGAGGCTGAGTATATAGCTGCTTGTGAAGCCGCAAAAGAAGCTGTCTGGATGAAGAAGTTCATCTCCGAACATCAGGTGGTTCCGTCCATTGCCAATCCAATACCTTTGTATTGTGATAACAATGGGGCTGTAGCATTAGCGAAGGAACCAAGGTCCCATTAGAAATCCAGGCATATCTTAAGGCGGTATCACCTGATCAGGGAGATCGTGGATCGTCGAGAGATCGAGGTACGGAGAGTGGACCCAAAAGACAACACGACAGATCCATTCACCAAGGCCGTCCCTCAAGTCCAGTTCGAGAGGCTGTTTGAGATGTTGGGCATGCGGTACGCCAAAACTGTATCTAGTGCAGACAGTGGGTACTCATTGCGCCAATTATAGGCCTTAGTGCAAGTGGGAGATTGTTGGATATATATATTCCCTAGAGGCCTTCATTGTATAGACAATTAGGGATATGTATGTACATGACAATCTTGCTAATGATAGTACGCTATTTGGTTTGTCTTTATCTTAAACGTGTGATATATTTTACTTTGTATTTATAAACTTGTTGATAAAGCCCATAGGGTGTTTTGCCTAACTACCGGCGTTGTGATGGCAGTCATACTTGTGGGAGCTGCATAGTCAATAGGCATATCCTTAAATGTCTCTGGTCACAGGAGTATCAAGACTGGGCATCGATGCTCCAGAGTAGACTAGTGTATACATATCTAGACCCTGACGAGGGGCGATGGATTGGTCCCGCAGCCATTGGTGATGTGCACCTAGATTGTATACAGATGCTCACTTCATGTGAGTACACCGGACAGGACTCGCCGAGAACTGACTGGATGGTATTATACCTAACGTCAGATAGCAGTTCTCAGGTGACATGTGTGCAGATAGTCTGTTGACTTAAAGTCGTCATTTGTATCGTGTGAGTTCCCACTGTGCTTTGATTATTACCCTACCACGGCTCAAAGGAGTCGTGCAAACAGGTTTTAGTTGGGCACAGTCCTGAGCCACGTGGAGGCAGTGAGCGACTGTTAGGGATTCGTCTCTCCCGGTCTAGGGAGTTGATATCACACTGTGATCGGTTGGTCATTACCATAAGTCCCTGGCCAGGGCTGATTGAGAATTACTGATGGACTGATCAGTAGATTCTCGGATGGTCTTGAGCCATGTCGGCACGACTTGTACAGTTATTAGGGGTCTGAATTTCACCACCCCCTAGACCATACATGCGATACTCTTAGACGAACAGACCGGACTGCGCGGATATTGTCACGGACAGGCTCAGTAGGAGTTCGGATGGGTTTCCTCATCGGCTTTCTTATCGACATCTACCCGGGGACCGTTACGTACAGCTAGTGACGCTTGCGGTCTGTGGTTAAACCCACTGCCAGCATAGTAGTCGAGTCTTTAGAGTCCCACACAGAGATTTCCCAACTCCAGGCGAAACGATATAGAGGTCGTATGGTTTTACGAGAAAGGGTTCGGACGCATACGTGTTTAAACGCACGTACGACATTCGGACAGTTTTTACTAGACGGCTTTGGTTTAAGCCAGATTCTAGTATCAGGTTATTGGATTTATACAGTCTAAAGTTTTTCCGTGTTTTCACGGATAGGAGGGGCGTTCTCGTAATTTTACGGGAAGCTTCTAGAAGCATGGTGACTTGAGGGTTTAGGTGGCATTATCATTAAATAATATTGTGACTCATTTTGTATGATTCATCATGTCATTAATGCATTATTAAATGCTTAATGACTCACATAGTGAATCACTCATATTAAATTAATGTAGCATGATGAATAATCACATTTATTCATTTATTTGTTTATTCATTATGCTTCATATATTCAAGTGAGAAACAAAATCATTATCATTATCATCTTCACCTTCTCTCTCCTCAAGATCACTCTCTCTTCAAACTCTAATCCTACCACTCATGAGTTGAGATCAAGGATTAGAATAGAATAAATAATCCATAACCTAACTCTATATCACCTAAGTTCCTTTGATTAGCAACTAGAGAAACTTAGTTACCTCAAGTATGGAGGTGAAGCTTGGATTAGGGTTCTCAGGTGGATCATCTATCATGGGAAGGAGACCGAGGAGGACGTAGAGATCGAAAAGACGAAGGACACGATTCACTAGGTATAATCTCTTTACATAGTAGCTAAGAACTTCTATGGTGGTTGTTAATTATCGTTTAGTAAAGATCTTCGGTTAGTCGATGTATGCTTAAAGAACAAGATCGTTTTTCAAATTTCCGCCTCCCACAACCCATGGGGTGTTGCACATCGACTTACCAAACTAACACCAATGGCTTGTGAGACCCGGACACCGCCCCTCGTCAAGGTCTCGATCAGTACACACTAGTCTACTCTGGAGTATCGATGCCCAGTCTCGAAATTCCCATGACTAGGGACATTTAAGGGTTTGCTTATAGACCACCAACTCCCACATACATGATCGCCATCATAATGCTGGTAGTCAAGCAGGAATCATATAGGCTCTATCAACAAGTAATAGTGATATATATTATCACCCAAAGCATGATGATAAAGACAAACCATATAGCATATTATCATCTCGAGTAAGACTGTTCTACCGGTATAGGTCCTCTCTCAATCATCATAATCATCTGCCCGCGACACTATAGCCAACACAATAAATGTAAATCGACAACATACTGAAACGATTCAGTATGGAAGATTCTAAGCGTGGTAATCTACCGGCTTGTCACGGAGTCACCCTCCCCAAAGAGATATCTCCCAAGACTGATTTGGAAAGGGATCGCGTGTCGATTATACCCTACGCATCGGTATGCGATGTTGTGTACCAGACCAAATGTAGCATACGCCCTGAGCGTTGTAATCCGGTATCAGTCAAACTCATGGGAGAAACACTGGATAGCAGTGAAGAACATTCTCAAGTACCTGAGAAGGACTAAGGAGATGTTCTTGGTGTACGGCAGGGAAGACCTCCAGATCGAGGCCTTCGTCAACTCCAGCTTCCAGAGTGACAAGGATGACTCCAAGTCCATGTCGGGTTATGTCTTTACCCTCAATGGAGGGGCAGTTGTTTGGAAGAGCTCCAAACAGGAAACCGTTGCTGAGTCAACGATGGAAGTGGAGTACATAGCTTCTTATGATGCCGCGAAGGAAGTAGTCTGGATCAGGAAGTTCGTGACAGAGCTTCAGGTGGTTCCATCCATTGTTGATCCAATACCGCTGTATTGTGACAACAACGACGCTATAGCTTTAGTGAAGGAACCAAGGTCCCATCAGAAGTCCAGACACATCCTGAGGCGGTTCTACCTGATCAGGGAGATCATTGAACAATGGGAGATCAGGGTGTGGAGAGTAGAGATAGAGAACAATACTGCAGATCCACTCACAAAGGCTATTCCTCAGACTCAGTTCGAGCGGCTAATCGAGATGATAGGTCTGCGATGTGCCAATACATGGCCTTAGTACAAGTGGGCGATTGTTAGTGATATATTCCCTAGAGGCCATTATTGTATCATACTGGATTGTATATTATATATTGGATGCTTGGGATATTTCACAGTTATAATAACAATCTTGCTCGATATGGTAGTATGCTACCTAGTTTGATTCTACCTCAATATGTGCATGTGTTTCTTTTAGCATATCGCTTATACATATTGGTAAAGCCCTTAGGATCTTTGCTTGACTACCAGCGTTATGATGACAGTCACACTCGTGGGGGATGGGTAGTCTATAAGCACATCCTTATACAGGGCCCTAGTTGTTGGATTATCGAGAAGGGGCATCGATACTCCGGAGTAGACTAGTGTATACGCTTCTCATCCCAACAAGGGATATGGTCTGTCCCATAGCCATTAGTACAATGTACTGGAGAAGGTATGCATGTGCTCACTTGGTTATGAGTTACACTGGACATGACTCGACGGGAACTGCTTGTTCGTATTATACCTATCGTCAGGTAGTAGTTCCCAGATGGCATGAGTACAGCTTAGTCTGTTAACTTGACATCACTACTTCGTCTCGAGTGTGTTCTCACTGCACTTAGATTACTACCTTACCATGCTCAAAGGAGTCTTGCAAATAGGTAATAGTTGGATATAGTCCCGAAGCACTTAGATACTGTTAGATATGTATACCCTAGAGGCTTGTATTGTATAGGATGCTAGGCATGTATATGTACAGAAACAATCTTTGCTCGAAATGATAGTATGCTATCTGGTTTATTTTCATCTTAACGTGTGATGTGTAGTATTTCATATCTTTATATACATGTTGGTGAAGCCCTTAGGATTATGCTTGACTATCGGGATTATGATGTAGATCATACTAGTGGGGCCTGGGCAGTCTATAAGCATATCCTTTAATAGTTACTAGTCGAGGGTATATCGAGACAGGGCATCGATATTACTAGAGTAGACTAATGTGTATGTTTCTTGACCCTGGGGGCGATGGTTGATCCCATAACCATTGGTATTTGACATCAAAGATTATACACAGGTGCTCATTAGAGAATGGGTACACCGAACAGGACTCGCCGAGAACTCCTAGATGGTATATATACATATTTTCAGATAGCAGTTCTCTGGTTACACTTGTATAGGTTAGTCTGTAGACTCGAGACCATTATAGTGTATTATGTGATTCCCACTGTGCTTTGATTTCCTCCCTACAACGGCTCTACTGAGTCGTGCAAACAGTTCGATTTTGGGTACAGTCCCGGATCACATGGAGGCAATAAGCGATAGGAGGGGTTTCGTCCCCCCCGGTATAGGGAGTTGATGCCGCGCTATACTTGATCGGCCATTGTAAGCCTATGTTACCCACCCCGGTAATTACGGGGAGGCGGAAAGAGTAAAAATCAAATTTTTATCACAAGGAAACATAGACTAACCATGTCGGATCTTTGCTAAACAAAAACTAACAAACATACAAGGAGCTTTAACTACTAGGTTAAGAGGTTATACCAAAAGCTTGAACTCATTCTCTTCTTGTGTTGCTTTCTTTTCTTGTGTTCTCCTTTGAGTGGTGTAGACGGCTTCTCCTCTTCTTTTTCTCTTTTCCAAAGAAAGATCCACCTGAAGGCCTCTACCTTGAGCTCCTACCTCAACAATGAAGTAACTAGAGTGCTTGGCTTGCTAGAATAAGAACCCTAGAGTGAGTAGAGAGGTTTTTTGGTGGTTTAGTCTCAAAAGCTTATGATTTTCAATACATGAAACACTTAAGCTTTGAGAGAGGAAGAAGGAGAGCTAACTATGAGGGAGAAAGAGAATGATAGAATAAAAAATGAACCTTGCTCTCATATGATAAATATATGATAATAATAATAATTAAGAAAATTGTGAAGGTGAATTGATTTGACCACTATCATTTCATATTTAATGCTAAGCATGCTTCAAGAAGCATCTTATGCTTAATAAAAACAAAAAGAAAAATATCCAGGTCAAAGTAAGTCAACAAGTCAAATGGTCAAACCATATCTAACCATGATACAATTATACTTAATTAATATTATTAATCATATTTCTCATTCTCATTAGGGTTTTGATCAGGTCAATGGTCAAAAACCTTAATGAGGTGTCTCCCTCTCCGCCTCAGTCAACTGTACGCACGTACCCGCATTCGTGTTCCGAAGAAACACGAATACAATGAGACAAGACCAATCCCAAAACAAATACTAGGATCTTGCTTAAACCAAAGACCACTAGTAATGTCTTCCCGAACACCGAACATGCACAAGTACGCATATGTGAACGAACCCTGTCGTAAAACCATACGACCTCTACTCTGTTTTGCCCAAAAGTGAACAACCCTCTGTATGGGACTCTAAAGACTCGACACTACGCTGGCAGTGGGTTTAACCACAGGCCACAAGCGGTACCGGCTGTACAGAACGGTCCCCAGGTAGATGTCGATAAGAAGACCGATGAGGTGAACCCATCCGAACTCCTACTGAGCCTTAATGTGACAATCTCCATAAAGTCCGGTCTGTTCGTCTAAGAGTATCGCATGTCGGGCCTAGGGGGCGGTAAACATTAGTCCCCTAATAGCGGTATAAGTCGTGTCGGAGTATAGCCCAGAACACCCTGAGAAACTACTGGAAACACTACCAGTAAATCTCACTTGCCCTGGCCAGGGAATTTGTGTAATGGATCTCATAGACACAGCGTGATATCAACTCCCAATACCGGGAGAGACGAATCCCTGTCTAACCGTTACTGCCTCCAAGTGCTTCGAGACTGCACCCAACTACTACCTGTTTGCATGACTCAATAGAGCCGTGGTAGGGTAGTAATCTAAGAACAGTGGGAACACACTCGAGGTGAAGTGATAGTGTCAACTCAACGGAATAAGCTGTACTCATGTCACCTGGGAACTGATAACTAACGATAGGTATAATACAAACCAACAGTTCACAGCTAGTCCTACCCAGTGTACTCGTAACCTAACGAGCACCTGCATACTATCTCCAGTACGACGTACTAATGGCTGTGGGACAGACCACCTCCCCTCCTGGGATGAGAAGCGTATACACTAGTCTACTCTGGAGTATCGATGCCATGACTCGATAATCCTATAACCAAGGACCTGTAAAAGGATGTGCTTATAGACTACCCAGCCCCCACTGGTGCGACTGCCATCACAATGCTAGTAGTCAAGCAAAAGATCCTCAGGGCTCTATTACTAAGTACTAGCTATATATCAAAAGAAACATATACACACATTAAGATAGATACAAACCAAGTAGCATACTACCATATTGAGCAAGACTGTTATAAATCTTTGTATATATCCCAAGCTTCCAAAATGTAATATACAAACTAGTACTATACAATAATGGCCTCTAAGGCATATCACACTAACAATCTCCCACTTGCACTAAGGCCATGTGCTGGCATATCGCAGACCTATCATCTCGAATAGCCTCTCGAACTGCATCTGAGGAATGGCCTTTGTGAATGGATCTGCAGTGTTATCTTCTGTAGCAATCCTCCGAACCTCGATCTCCCGGCGATCTACGATCTCCCTGATCAGGTGATACCGCCTAAAGATGTGTCTGGACTTCTGATGGGAACTGGGTTCCTTCGCCAAAGCTATAGCCCCGTTGTTGTCTCAATACATAGGTATTGGATCAACAATGGACAGAACCATCGGAAGTTCTGTTAAGAACTTCCTCATCCAGACGGCTTCTTTTGCGGCATCAGATGTTGCGATATACTCCGCTTCCATCGTCGAGTCAGCAAAGGTTTCTTTTTTGGAACTCTTCCAACACACCGCCTCTCCATTGAGAGTAAAGACATAACCCGACATGGATTTGGAGTCATCCTTGTCACTCTAGAAGCTGGAGTCAGCAAAGGCCTCGATTTGGAGGTCTTTTCCGCCGTAAACCAAAAACATATCCTTAGTCCTTCTCAGGTACTTCAGAATGTTCTTTACCGCTATCCAGTGCTTCACCCCAGGGTTTGACTGATACCGGCTTACCACACTCAGTGCATAAGCTACATCTGGTCTGGTACACAATATCGCATACATTATAGAGCCTACCGCAGAAGCGTAGGGTATAATAGACATGCGATCCCTTTCCAAATCAGTCTTGGGAGACATCATTTTGGAGAGGGTGATTCCATGACAACCCGGTAAATTACCACGCTTTGAATCTTCCATACTGAATCTCTTCAATATGGTGTCAATGTACCTGAACTGTGAAAGTCTCAATATCCTCTTAGATCTATCATGATAGATCTGGATCCCCAGAATGTAAGAGGCATCACCCAGGTCTTTCATGGAGAATCTTTGTGACAAGAACCCTTTGACAGATTGTAGCATAGGAATATCATTTCCTATCAAGAGAATGTTATCCACGTATAAAACGAGGAATACGACAGTTCGTGTTACAATCTTACTATAAATGCATGGTTCATCTGGATTTTTGATAAAGCCAATTTTTTTGACCATCTCATCAAAACAGATGTTCCAACTCCGCGATGACTGCTTCAGTCTATAGATGGACTTCAGCAACTTGCACACTTTTCCGTTGCTCCCACTCTGAATGAATCCCTCTGGCTGGTCCATATAGACACACTCCGCTAAATTTCCATTTAGAAAAGTCGTCTTTATGTCCATCTTCCAAATTTCATAATCAAGGAAGGCAGCAATTGTAAGTCGACGTTAGACACCCCACAGGATGCGGGGAGGAGGAATATGTAAAACAATCATTTTGTTCAAGTTTACATCGACTAACTTTACGGATCTTTGCTAAACCCTAACTAACAAACTATCTAGAAGTGCTAAACTACTATGATAGATGATTATACCTCAAGATACTAGTCCTTCTTGTTCTTGTTGTTCACCTCCTCGTCGGCCTCCTCGATGTGATAGAAGATCCACCTGAGAGTTCCTCCTCCAAGCTTTAACCTCTTACTTGAGGTAACTAAGTGGCTAGGATTGCTAATCCAAGTGACCTAGAAGATATAGAAGTGGATTAAGGATCTATTAGTCTTGCTAACCTTTGGGATCTCAACACATGAGAGGATTAGGGTCAGGTTTAAGAAGAGGAGAGCTTGAGGAGAGAGAATGTGTTTGTGAGAATGAAATGAATTATAACTCAATTGTGTATATATTATGAAGCATAAAATATCTTGCACAAATATCTTCATTCTTCATTTAATACAAATGAATGAATCATCTAATGAGTCATTAAAACAATTAATGCTTTATTAACTCATTTGGATGAATCATCTTATGAGTCACTAATTCATTTAATGCAATTACACATAAGCTCTCCACCTCACCTTTCTTTTAGAAGCTTCTCGACTAATTTCAAGAATACCTCTCCCATCCGTAAAACACGGATATTCTGAGACTGCATAAATCCAATAATCCAATACTAGAATCTGGCTTAAATTAAAGCCCGCTAGTATAATCTGTCCGAACATCATACGTGCACAAGTACACGTATATGTCTGATCCCTGTCTAAAACCATACGACCTCTATATCGTTTCACCTGAAGCAGGGAAACTCTCTGTGTGGGACTCTAAAGACTCGATACTATGCTGGCAGTGGGTTTAACCACAGGCCGCAAGTGCCACTAGCTGTACGTAACGGTCCCTAGGCAGATGTCGATAAAAAGGACGATGAGGAAACCCATCCGAACTCCTACTAAGCCTGATGTGACAATCTCCGTACAGTCTGGTCTGTTCGTCTAAGACTATCGCATATCGGGCCTAGGGGGCGGCAAGCGTCAGTCCCCTAAAAGCTGTCTAAGTCATGTCGGAGTGAAACCCATTACACCTTGAGAAGCTACTGGAAATCCTACCAGTAAATCTCGTTTACCCTGGCCAGGGACTTTGCGTAATGGCTCTCCAAAACACAGTGCGATATCAACTCCCAATACCGAGAGAGACGAATCCTATCTAACCGCTACTGCCTCCAAGTGCTTCGGGACTGCACCCAACTGCTACATGTTTGCACGACTCCTTTGAGCCGTGTTAGGGTAGCAATCTAAGAACAGTGGGAACACACTCGAGACGAAGCAGCAGTATCAAGTCAACGGACTATGCTGTACTCATGTCACCTGGGAACTGTTAACTGACGACGGGTATAATACCAACCAACAGTTCCCTGCGAGTCCTGTCTGGTGTACCCGTAACCCAACGAGCACCTGCATACTATCTCTAGTATAACGTACTAATGGCTGTGGAACAGACCATCTCCCCTGCTGGGATGAGAAGCGTATACACTAGTCTACTCTGGAGTATCGATGCCCTGTCTCGATAATCCTACGACTAGGGACATGAAAAAGGATGTGCTTGTAGACTACCCAGCTCCCACTAGTGTGACTGCCATCACAATGCTGGTAGTCAAGCAAGATCCTAAGGGCTCTATCAATATGTATTCGCGATATGCTAAAAGAAATATATGCACATATTAAGATAGATATAAACCAAGTAGCATACTACTATGTTGAGAAAGACTGTTAATACAACTGTGAATATCCCAAGCTTCCATTAAGTAATATACAAGTTAGTATGATACAATAATGGCCCCTAGGGCATATACACTAACAATCTCCCACTTGCACTAGGGCCATATACTGGCATATCGAAGACTTATCATCCCGAATAGCCTATCGAACTGTGTCTGAGGTAAAGCCTTTGTGAGTGGATCTGCAGTGTTCTCCTCTGTAGCAACTCTCCGGACCTCGATCTCCTGGCGATCTATGATACCCTTGATCAGGTGATACCGCCTTAAGATGTGTCTGGACTTCTGATGGGACCTGGGTTCCTTCGCTAAAGCTATAGCGCCGTTGTTGTCACAATATAGCGGTATTGGATTAACAATGGTAGGAACCACCTGAAGTTCTGTTAGGAACTTCTTCATCCAGACTGCTTCTTTTGCGGCATCGCAAGCAGCTATATACTCTGCTTCCATCGTCGAGTCGGCAACGGCGTCCTGCTTGGAACTCTTCCAGCACACCGCCCTTCCATTGAGGGTAAAGACATAACCTGACATAGACTTGGAGTCATCCTTGTTACTCTGGAAGCTGGAGTCAGCAAAAGCCTCGACCTGGAGGTCTTTTCCGCCGTAAACCAAGAACATATCCTTAGTCCTTCTCAGGTACTTGAGAATGTTCTTTACTGCTATCTAGTGCTTCTTCCCTTGGTCTGACTGATACCGGCCCACCACGCTCAGTGCGTAAGCTACATCTGGTATGGTACACAACATCGCATACATTATAGAGCCTACCGCAGAAGCGTAGGGTATAACTGACATGTGATCCATTTCCAAATCAGTCTTAGGAGACATCTCTTTGGATAGGGTGATTCCGTGACAAGCCGATAAATTACCGCGCTTAGAATCTTCCATGCTGAATCTTTTCAGTATAGTGTTGATATACCTGGACTGCGAAAGTCCCAACATCTTCTTAGATCTATCATGATAGATCTGGATCCCTAAAATGTAAGAGGCATCACCCGGGTCTTTCATGGAGAACCTGTGTGACAAGAATCCTTTGACAGATTTTAGCATAGGAATGTCATTTGATCAGTCGAAAATACTGCATTTTTAACATGGCAATTTCCCTATCATTTGCACTCATCTAGAAGTGTTCGATATTCATATTGCACATATTAGCAAAACATCTCTGAAATACAAGATTGCATGTGTTAGACTTTAAGACCGGCACTTTTAGGGAAATTGTGTGTTTATCATGGCATCGCATCATCCTTATATTGCGCAACACTTGTCTCGAGAAATTGTGCAGGAAAATCCAGAAGAAAGGCCAAAATTGTCATTTGCTGATCAAACATTACGCCAACTCAAAGGCCTGAGATCTGGTAGCAATCAAAAGCGAAAAATACAATTAAACATATTACAAAAAGGCCCATAAGTCAGCCCAATAATTACCAGTGAAAGATTAAGCCACAAGGCTTCAGAGCCGCTACGGTTCCGCGGCGGGAGCTGGCTTGCGCCGCGGAACCGCGGCGCTTTGATGACGTCATCAGCTCAAATTTCCTCCACGTGTCTCTCATAACGGTATAAGCTTCCAGAAGACTCCCGATTCTCCACGTCGCACATCTAGAAGGCTCAGCTTAACAAACTTCATCTAGAAGCTTCTCCTCAACAAACTTTTGGAGGGAAATTCAAAATTCAAATCCTAGATCTAGGGTTTTGATGTCTATAAATAGGAGCCTAGATCTAAGGGTTGAGGTTGTTGAATATTCCCTAATTTCTAATCATTACCTCTTACACCATCTTCTTCCACAAGTTGAGTGACACGACTTGTGCGAAACCCTAACCCTAATTCCAATCCAAATTCAAGATCCCGAGTAACAAATCAAGAAAGAAGCCTTCAACCTTTTAGGAGCGGAGCCGATCTTCAACCAAGCAAGCGATCCAAGCCGATCCGCGACTCACGGAGACGAGCGAAGCCAAATCGACGATCGAGTTCTTCCTCTTGTAGTTCTTGAGCCATTGTAATGAAATTGTTGATATAAATAAAACGTGAAATTCTTTAATCTTGCTTTCTTTAAATTCTTGCAGCATGATTCGATCTCAATTTGTAATTGTAGTTCTTGTTGTGATGTTTGAGTAAAACTCCGCTCGTAAAGGAGTCAAGACGATCAATAGAATGATGATGTGACAAATCTTAAAACGATTCTTAAGTCCTACGAGTTTTGTAAACCCTAGCAAGTTCAAGAATCGATGACCTAGTTTCGTTGCGATGCTTTCTTGATTGTTATCGCTCGAAATTAGGGATCTACGATCGTTTCTTGAATTTACTAGAGGCTAGAATGTGAATGATATCGACGAAGGAACAAGGGATAAATGATGAAACCCTAGTTTCATTAGAAATCCCTAATTCTCGTCGATCATCATCGGTCTAGTATCAATTCATCGAAGGATAAGAATACGACATCGTGAGATTACATCACATCTATAGATCCGATCGATTCCTACGAGCTTCATTTAGATTCTTGATATTTGGTTGGAAAAATCATCACAAATTACCACTTCTTGATTTTAAGGCTTTCTTAGATCTAGATTTTTCTCTTTCTTGAATTGCAATTACAAATCATGAATTGTTTTCTTTTCTTTTCCTTAATGTTTCAATTCATCTAATTCGAAACACGAACGATTACACTTTCCCTGTGGACGATCCGCACTCGCTAACAATCTACATCCGACACCGTAGTTGATTGCGGTCAAATAATTTTTGGTTGTGATTTCTCTATTCAATTTTCCAACTACACAATCCGAAATTGTAATTCAATCAAATGGCGTCGTTGCCGGGGATAGTGCGCTAATTGTTCGTATTTTGAAATTTGAGTTGAAAAGTTTATTCCATTACAATTTTTTAGATCAAAATTCGCGCAAACACTAATACGTGTTGTTGTGATTTGATTGCGAGGAAATCTGGAATCATTGGAGCTTGGATAAAATTTTTGTGATTATTCCAGAGAGCTAAGGGGAGCAATAGAAGCAATCCCCTGAAATTTTGTGCAGGAATCCTCTTATTTGAGCGCGGTTCCGCGGCATTACTGTGCATTTGCCACGGATTCGCGGTGGGGTTGCTTCCTCTCTGGGCAAAAATTCTCAGGTGAGTCTCTATCTTTCTTATCGCCTCCTCTGTCTATTCCAAATAACAATTTGCTGCAGGTTTCTTTGCAAATAATCGCTACGCCACAAAAGCAAAATAAAAATTTGTGCGTGTTTTGATTTTTGGTTGTTTGCATATTAATATGGATATTAAGGGGCAAAAACCAAATCCAGATTAGGTGGTGAGTTCATTACCCTTCTTAGGCCCCAAAAATCACAAAACTTGCATCCGCATTGACCCACATTAACTAAAAAAGATCTAGAGATGACTCTAAAGACCGTCGCGCTCACTTAGGACAGAAGAAGGCCGTGGGTAATTCATTGCTTATCCGCGTTTTCTTGTGGTGTCTAAGGCAAGTGTGTCGAAGGCTAGTGGTTATTAATTAGGCCCACTACTTACGTAGTGGAGTACCTTCCCACTTACCTGGCACTTACCTAGCCACAGGGGGACAAAGAGGAAGTGGAGGATTTTATCCTGTGACTTGTCTTTTGGCAGTTTGGAGCGGTCTAGAGCTTTGACCTAGGGGACCCCTAGAATTAGGGTTTTGTGTGTTGCATTTGTTGTGCTCGCATCATTTTTTTAAAAATCCGTATATTTTCAAAACAAACACCAATCACATTCATACTTTCCCCTAATTATAAATTCACGCTGCCACTTGTACTAACCCTTTTTAGTGCAAGATAGGCTGGACACAGGATTCTAGTGCCCGTTAAGTCTGCATTTCCTTGATCGACCCAAAAGTCGGTATTTCTAAATTTACCCTTTCTTTACCCACCACCACACCCACATCGATGGATCCACCTCCATCGAACTTCTTTTCCACTAATCCGCCGCCGTCCGTTGGTGCACAGAATCCACCTCGCATCTCTCTCCAAGAGATGTGCTATCCAACACGAGGTCCTCTTTCCACCTGTCTTTCCATTCTACCAGCCAACGGGGAAAATTTTCAAATAAAACCCCAATACATCAACCTTCTACCAAAATTTCACGGTCTCGAGTCTGAAGAAGCATACGCCTTTATCACCAAATTTGAAAATGTATGCGCAATGATGGGTACCTCATAGCTTTCTATAGATGCTATGCATCTTCGTCTTCTCCCATTCACCTTGTGCGATATAGCCGAGAAGTGGCTGTATAAAACTACCGCACATTCCATTTCAAATTGGGATGAATTCGTCAAAGCATTCCTTAAGAAATTCTACCCAAATCAAAAGACAGCTCGAGTCCGCGGCGAAATCAATCAATTCACCCAGCTTCCAAATGAACCATTTTCAATATGTCTTGAACGCTTCAAGGATTTGTTAGTCCAATGACCACATCACGGCATCCCGAGATGGGAACTGTGCCGAATCATTTATGAGGGCATTAATCCTAACACAAGACAGACCCTTGAATCCATGTGTCAAGGCAACTTCATGACTAAAGATGATGGGGAAGCCTGGAATTTTTTAGAAAATTTCGCTGAAAAATCTTTACAGTGGGAGGGTGTGAGTCAATCGTCTAGGGATGGCAATAATATTTCCATAGGAGTTAGAGCTGACATTTCAGCTATGCAAAAGAAACTCGAGACTATGGAAAACAAATTCTTAACCGCCCTAAGTCAAATATCACTCTCCAAAACTGTATGTGGATGATGTTCTGATCCTTCTCATATGACGGAAGAATGTCCACGAAATTCTCTGTTTCAAGGTCACGAGCATACCAATGCCGCTTTTCAAAGACCTAGGAACGATCCATTTTCTTCCACATATAATCAGGATTGGAGGAATCACCCAAATTTTGCTTGGAACCAATCACAATCTCAAAACACGGTTCCAACCCAAAACAATTTCCAAGGGGTCCCTGTTCACAGCATAATATTGCATTATTATATTCTCCATTCTTATTCTTTTTATAAATAAACAGGTGCTTTTGACACATGTCTGCTACATGTTACAGGTTACAGGTTCTTGGACAGAAAACAGTGAAAACGATGTAAAGACGATGAAAAAAGTGGACTTTAACCAACAAACAGAAGATTCTTGATCAAGCCTACATCAAAGAACAATTCACAATTAACAAGGCAACGCAAGGTCCAAGATGTCAAAGCAAACGGTTAAAGTCTAACACAATTCTTCACTGGAAAATCTGGAAAAGAATCAGAAGCCAAGTTCAGAAAAGAACCAAAGAATTAAGAAGACCAAAGATCCAGAGATCAGTACCCAAAAGCCCAGAGCCCAATTCCCTAGTTTGGCCGCGGAACCCCAGGCCGGGACCGCGGTTCCGCGGCCGTATAGTGCCCGGGATTTGGGAAATTTCTGCGACTTATTTTGGCGGCGCTGAAAAGTTGACCTAAGGCTATTTTTGTAATTTAGACATGCGGATCAAAATGTAACCTAGGGTTTCCTATTCTCTATAAATAGGAACTCTAAAGATTGTAATTTCTTATGCCTCCTTTTAATAATAAATTCAGATCTCTTTATGGAGAGCATCGGTGCCTCTCTTCAATTCATCTATTCAGATCTGACAATCCCGCGTAAATGTTTGGAGAGATCTATCTGTAAAGTAAGTAGATTTATTTATTTTCTTGCCCTATGTAATTTCAATTTCTGCCCTAGATTAAATTTAATTTCCTTGCCCTCGTTAGAACTTTAATTCAATTGCCCTAGATAGTATAATTAGGTTTTTAGATTTAATAAGCAATCCGAACACCCTTCGAAATTAACTCGTAAGAGCGAATCGGAAATTCACAACATCCCTGTGGACCGACCCGTACTTACCGGCTAGCTGCAATGCGACGCCGTTCTTGATTGCGGTAATAGAAATAGTTTTTGACAAAAATCAAATGGCGCCGTTGCCGGGGGTGGCGTGTTATTTCCTTTTTGCAATTTCGGGTTAATCTTAAAAAAATTAAAAAATCTGAAAATTAAAAAAAAATTTATATATATAAAAATATTTCATCTGTTATTTTTGGAAGGGATACTTGGTTGTTTGAATTTTGCAGGATATACAAAGACGGATCTGGAAATCTACAGATAGTGAAACAGAAAATAACAGATCAGAACAGAGGGAGAATTGAAAAACAGAACAGCAAAAAAAATTTGGAGCGTTGAACCCCCCATCGCGCCGCCTTTCCGCGTCCGCAAGCTGGATTTCACCGCGAAAACGCGGCCTTGTTGACGAGTCAACGCTTGAGAAAAATTCTAGGAACGCGAGCCCTCTCTTTCACCGCGGAAACGCGGTGGGATCCATGTTAAGACCGCGGAAACGCGGTTGAACAGTGACTTTAGCTCTTGAAAATTGCACTGTAAGTCTCCTCTGTTCCTCCTCTGTAATTTTTGAAATATCTTTTCTGAAAATTCCTGCAGGATTCCGTGCGCTATAAAAATACTTCCCCTTCCAAATAACAATCTTGTGCAGGATTTGTGCACCTCGTTTAAAGTAGAAATTGATTGCAAGTAATCTTTTTTGTTGCATATCTTTTCTCGAGTATCTTTTTGCAACAATTTGTTCCAAATAAAGTTTCTTTGTGATATGCTTAAAATAATAACTGATTGCAAGTAATATTTTTCTGTTGCATATCTTTTATCAAAATCTTTTTTGCAACAATTTCCAAATAAAGAGAAAAAGAAAAAAAGGAAAATTTTTATTAGAAACTTGCAAATTTTTTCCGCAAACAAATCCTTGCACCACCCAACCTTCTTTCTTTTCCCCTTTCTTCTAACATGGGTACCCCACATAATAAATCACTTGCCAAACTTTGGTATCCCGAACCTAATTTTGCGTCGTACGTCAATTTGTTCGGTCAATTTAAAGACGATCCTTCCTTGCCTAAAATATCATTGAAAGATCAAATAGAGGCGTCTAGGAGAAACAGTTCGACTTTTCAACCCACTTTGTGTCAACCAAGTCAACCTCTACCACCTTCGTACGTTGACACCACCTTTTCAAGTCCTGCTGTAACTCCTAAACCGATGTCCATTGCTGAGCACATTGCTCAATCTCGTAGCCGATTTTTCACCCCTCTCCCCTCATCTAGTTCTAGGGATCTACAAGATTATTCACCTTTTTATCCACATGTTGGCCCTACCCCTGTCCAACCACCCACTTACTACCATACTACCCGACTTTCCCACCTTCACTAGACCATGTCTCTACACAGCCATTAGGGAGTTTCATGTATCCAAACAGTTTCGAATCTTTTACCGAAACCCCCTTACCACCAAAGTCTAGTTGGAAGAGTCGTTGGAATCTTATATTGCTGCAACAAACAAAATGGTTAGGAATGTGGAAGCGTCCGTGGCCGCCCTTATGCAACCTGCTGAACCGGTAGCTAGTTTCCCGCTAGCTCCAAATTTTTCAATGAATGAGGAGGCGGTTGGACAGAATGAGAATGTTAGAGGATTACCAAGTCAAACCTACCCTTACCCAATTGAAGCCCACAACTCCAGTTTTCCATCGAATGTCCTAAATGATTCACAAGTTCAAATTAAAAATGAGTTGTGTGATTTTGTAGTGCTTGATTTGCCAGATTGTGAAGAACCCCATTCGAGTGAAACCACACTTAACCCTTTCGATCTTTACACCTCCAATCTAGAACCTAAATTGATAAATATCCATACTTTTGATGAGGTGTCAGAAAATATTGATTTTCACTTGATTGAGGATATAGACGCCGGGAATATTTCGGATGATGAACCTGTCGATTTGATTGAAATTTTATGTTCAACTCATCATCCCGAGCCATTAGATGTTTCTCCCGAACCACATATGCATCTTGATGTTAATGATAGTGGCATGGATGAGTTGAATTTTAAGGAGAATTATAAGGATAGTATTGAGGAGAGTTTTGAGGATCATATTGAGGTTGAACCATTTTTCATTGATGTGTCGGATTTTCCAATTCATCCTCCCGAACCTTTAATTGTTATATTACCATCCCTCCTTTCCATCGTTCCGACCACGCTTGAAGACTGTGAGCTTGAAAATTTTTCCTTTGAATCTGATACTGTTCTCACAGATGATAACACTTACGAGTGTTTCATTTTTTCGGACGATATTGATGACTCACCGCCCGAGTTTGAGTCCTTTACATTTTTAGATGAGTTAGTTGAACCATCAGACTCGGTTGCTTACAGTAGTTTCGAACCATTAATGGAATCTTTCAAGTTTGAGACAATTTACTACGGTGAGAATGAGACTATCCCTAATTCCCTTCCTTTCGTCCTTCCTATCGTTCCGACCGTACAAGAGACCGTTACGCTTTCACCTCCTATACCAAGTTCGGCGTACCCATGTTTTCTTGCGAATCTTGAGGGATTTGACCCCATTTCTCGACGGGTTGATAGGTTAGCGCAATCGCTTTTAACACATCGGTCATCACAAATTGCGCTAATTTATTCACTCGCTTTACACCCTCAAGATCGTACTACACTTCTTTCTCCTGTCCGCCCTTCTTCGCCTCCACCGAGACCATATTCCACTCTTCTTCCCATACGGTCTCATGTGCTTCTCATTTCTTTTCTTTCCACTCCCTCCTTTCACCAACTAGACCATTACCATGATAAGATTTTTGAATGGTTGGTGCTAACCTTTGGCTTATGTAAGGCCAAGCTTAAGTTGGGGGGGGGGGAACCTTGTTGTATATATGTATATATATTTTTGTTTTCTTTTTCTATAAAAAATTCAAAATTCAAAATTCATAAAAAATTATAAATAAATAAACAGGGGAGTGCCGGCATTTTGACCCTTTTGGTGTAGCATGATAGTGAGGACACTGTCAAGCTCAAGTTTGGGGGTATGCTCGGTACGTCTTCTTCCTTCGCATTCATTTGTACATATTTTTGCATTTGCATACTTACTTTAAAACCCATAAAAATTAAAAAATTTCAAAAATATAAAAATTAATGCATTCAATTTTGGCTAATTGACTTGAGTTTGAAAAATAGGTTAACTGGCTAAGAACAATAAGATCTTAGACTTAGTAAATTAAAAACCCCAAAGATAACCTTCCTTAAAGTTTAGCGGTAGAAAGTATATGTCTTTGTAGTTTATTTAGAAATAGAAAAATTTTGAGTTCACTTCTTGGGCTAAGTCGAAACAAAGGAAAAGTATTGATGTTCTTATTAAAGTATGAGTTTGAAAAATAGTTCCTAGCTTAAGTCTAGATTCTGAAAACGTATACCCTACAATTTGCACAATCACGCACCTTGAAACTTGGAATAGTAGAAGAGACCTTTAAATGCTCTTGTCTAAAGTCCTTAGTACGAAGAAAATAAAAGAAAAAAGAGTGAATAAAGAAAAGAAAAAAATGAACACTGGTTTTTGTGATTACTTAAGGCTGTAAAAATAGAAAAATATTTAGCGAGGGTGCTTCATCACCTACTGCCTTAGACCAACTGGTTTGGGAGTCACTGCTAAAAGTCTTGGGTGTTGCAAGACTAGGAATTACGCTTTAAAGTGCAAACATATCTTGTAATCGGTTGTTGGTACCTCAAGAAGTATTAACGGTCGCATGAAGGATGTGTAAGCAAAATTCAATTAAAAATTCACCTTCTAATAAGTACTTTGGACAACGGACAAGAGTATGATTGCTTGATTTGAATTTCCAAGTGTAGGGGTGATTTAAACACACACGTAGGGGTATGTGATTGGAGTTTAGAGGAGAAAAAGGAGTGAAGAATAGAACTTGTATCTTTAATAGAGTTGATAAAAATTCCTAAGTGGAGATGGAACCCTAGAAGGAAGACTTAAGAGATGCCGAAAGCTAAGTAAGTCTACAGGATATGTATAATCTTAAGTTAAATGATGAGGAAGTGTGAAGAATATGGGTGGATAATTTATAATTCGACGATAATAGAATTCCTTGTTAGAAAACCTAATTGGAAAACAAAAGTCGAAAAGCCGAATTGATAGGATTTTGTGGGTAGTATCCGCTGAAAACCCTCAGGAGACAACACTCCTCCCACTAGGGACACCTAGAGGTTTAACGGCTTGTTGCACGAGCTCAGTGCAATCGCGTTTCCCTGCGAAAGTGCGGTTAGGTTTTTTGTAGAGAATAAAAAAATAAGTTTGCTCGAGGACGAGCAAAAGATAAGCTTGGGGGTATTTGTTCACACCATAATATTGCATTATTATATTCCCCATTCTTATTCTTTTTATTAATAAACAGGTGCTTTTGACGCATGTCTGCTACATGTTACAGGTTACAGGTTCTTAGACAGAAAACAGTGAAAATGATGTAAAGATGATGAAAAAAGTGGACTTTAACCAACAAACAGAAGATTCTTGATCAAGCCTACATCAAAGAACAATTCATAATTAACAAGGCAACGCAAGGTCCAAGATGTCAAAGTAAACGGTTAAAGTCCAACACAATTCTTCACTAGAAAATCTGGAAAAGAATCATAAGCCAAGTTCAGAAAAGAACCAAAGAATTAAGAAGACCAAAGATCCAGAGATCAGTACCCAAAAGCCCAGAGCCCAATTCCCTAGTTTGGCCGCGGAACCGCGGCCAAACCCAGGCTGGGACCGCGGTTCCACGGCCGTAAAGTTCCCGGGATTTGGGAAATTTCTGCGAATTGTTTTGGCGGCGCTGAAAAGTTGACCTAGGGCTATTTTTTTAAATTTAGACATGTGGATCAAAATGTAACATAGGGTTTCCTATTCTCTATAAATAGGAACTCTAAAGATTGTAATTTCTTATACCTCCTTTTAATAATAAATTCAGATCTCTTTATGGAGAGCATCGGTGCCTCTCTTCAATTCATCTATTCAGATCTGACAACCCTGCGTAAATGTTTGGAGAGATCCATCTGTAAAGTAAGTAGATTTATTTATTTTCTTGCCCTAGGTAATTTCAATTTCTGTCCTAGATTAAATTTCATTTCCTTGCCCTAGTTAGAACTTTAATTCAATTGCCCTAGATAGTATAATTAGGTTTTTAGATTTAATAAGCAATCCGAACACCCTTCGGAATTAACTCGTAAGAGCGAATCGAAAATTCACAACATCCCTGTGGACCGACCCGTACTCACCGGCTAGCTGCAATGCAACACCGTTCTTGATTGCGGTAATAGAAATAGTTTTTGACACAAATCAGTCCCTCCACCACAACAGCACCCACAACTTCAATTGAGTCAGCACCCTTCCAAGCACATAACTTTCAAAATCCGGTCAATACACCTGCACTGTCTAGTCCTTTACAGTTGACCGGGACTGATGAATCCTCTTCATTTGCACAATACATGAATTTGGTCTTAACAAATATCATGCAAGTTTCGGCTGAAATGAAGTCTTTTGTCGATAAAATTGAGAAAAACTCTGCGACCCAAAGCGAGAGTATTAAATCGATGGAAGAAGAAATTGCACAACTAAAAGCCGAAATGCGTGCAAGAGAGAAAGGGAAACTTCCAGCTCAACCTTTACCCAATCCTGGCTATTCACATCATGTGGATGCAATCACGTTGAGATCTGGAAAAGTGCTTAACACTCACGTTGGGGAAGAGTTTGATGACACAGATAAATCAATCAATAACACCCCGGCTGAGACCTTTCCTTCCACCTCTACTTCTAATTCTAACCCCAGTTCTTTTACCCCACCACCTTCTTCCGAGCCTATTCTTCGTTTCCCACAAGGCTCGCCACTTCAGCCCACCTCTTCTACTCTTCCACGGACGATCCCCACTTCTATTTCGGGATCAGGTCCATACACACTTCTTTCTCATATGATGGACCCAGCGCTTATTGCTAAAGCACCTTATCCTAATCGGTTAAGGGCTAACACATCGAGTCCACATATGGAGAAGATTATGGACATTTTTAAGCAAGTTAACATCAACATCCCTCTCCTAGATGCTATCCAACAAGTTCCGTCCTATGCGAAAACTCTTAAGAACTTGTGCACTAGGAAGAGGAAGACTCAAGTGTCCAAGAAGATTTTCATGGCAAAGACTGTAGACACGGCTTTCCCCCAACAATTACCGAGGAAACGAAAGGATCCTGGATATCCTACTATTTCCATTTCTATTGGGGAAAAACACATTAACCATGCTCTATTAGATCTGGGCGCAAGTGTTAACCTGCTTCCTTACTCAATCTATGAGCAATTAGGGATAGGAGAGTTGAAGCCAACCAATTGCACTATCCAGATGGCTGACCGATCAATCACCAAACCTAGGGGTGAACTGGAGGATGTGTTAATAAAAATCGGGGAATTTATATTCCCTGTGAACTTTATTGTAATTGATACACAGCCTGTAGCGAACCCACGGAATCAAATTCCGGTGATTTTAGGTCGCCCCTTTTTGGCCACTTCCAATGCTATCATCAACTGTCGTAATGGTTCTATGACCCTATCTTTCGGGAATAGGTCAATAGAGCTGAACATTTACAAGTTGGGAAGTGTACCCTCCGAACCTACTGCTCAGGTCTGTTCTGTCGACTTAATGGATGTCGACAGCAGCGAATTTGATGATCCTCCTGATACCGATCTCGACTCCTTTCATACGTTATTGTTTGACCCAACTATGTATCATACACATACGGACTCTTCCACCGAGATGTCCGGGTCAACAATTAACACCGATTATGAACCGTTTTTAGAGCCTGAAGATCACCCCGCACTTTGTAATGACATTATTCATCGGAGAATGGATGGAACTTTTGAGGAAATCTTCGCTGATGAACTCGCATTTTTGAATGACACGGGTGTTGAGATGAATCATGTCCCAATCAATGAAATTGAACCTCCACCCCTTCTTCTGGTCTGTAAAAAGAATGCGAGTAATCCATCACATTCACTGCATCGTCTCTCCAAAACGAGACGCACACACATTCTATTCCACCACTTACCCTTTCCCCACTTCTTCTTCCACCAACCAGAGCACTGCATTGATAAAATTTTTGAATGGTTGGTGTTAACCTTCGGTCTTTGCAAAGCTTGGCATCGATCAATGATTTTTGACCCCCTCATGTGATTTTCAAAAGATTAACATTGAATAACTCAAGTTTGGGGGGGTATAATCCGGCTCTTGAAAAGAAAATTTTTACAATCTTTTGAGCCAAAAATAAGTTTGGGGGAGGATCTTCACTTAAATATTTTGCCCCCACTAATAAATTCCTTCCAAGCTTAAAGGTTTTTCGGGATTTAGCAGATGGCAACAGTGAGGACACTGTTGAAAACAAGTTTGGGGGAGGTTTGTGCTTATTTTTGCAGCATTTGCATCATACTTTGCATAAGCACAAAAAATTTTTGAAAACCTATAAAAATTTAAAAAATTTAAAAAATTTAAAAATATTTTTGTACATAAATAAGATAATAAAAGATTAAATAGTGAAAAATTACATCCATGAGATTAAAAAAAATTTAAGAAAATCAAGAAAATTAGAAGTTTTCTTATACGAACTAGTAATAAGTAGTTATGAGCCGTTGTCCCAAGGGTTAGTAAGATGAAAGACGTCACTAATCTGAGGATAAAAATAAGTCTGAAAAATAGTTTCTATTCTGGAAGCCAAACATTTTGAACGTTGATACCCTGCTATTCGCACTTACACACGTCTTAAAGCCTGGGATAGTAGAGGATACCTTGAAATGCTCTTGTCTTTAAGCCAAAAGTATGAAGGAAATAAAAATAAAAAATGAAGAAAATGAAGAAAATATAAAGTGGTGAGAAAAATGAACACTGGTTTTGTTATCGCCAAGGGCAATAAAAAATATATAGCGAGGGTGCCTCTTCACCTAGTGTCCAAAGGCCAACTGGTCTGGGAGTCACTGCTAAGCCTTAGGTGGTGCAAGACGAGAAAAATACACCAAGTAAGCAAGCATAGGAGTAATCGGTCGGTTAGTACCTCAAGAAATATTAACGGTCGCATGAAATTGTGTGAGCAATCTCATCTAAATATTCATTAATTAAAAAGTACTGAGGCTGATGGGCAAGAGTATGATAGCTTGAATTGAATTCTCCGGGTGTAGGGATGTCCTTTACACACACGCAGGGTTATATGATCGATGTTTTGAAGAAATATAGGAATGAAGAATAAGACGATGTTTTATTGAGCGAGGATGTGACTTCTGACATCTTTTCATGACCATTAAGATATGGCTCATGACAACCGAAAAGCTAGCTTAGTTGGAAAACCTAATTTTCAAAGTCTTTATTTTAAAATTCTTTTCTTTAAATGTAATATTCATGATCTTTCTTTTATTATTGGATTTTGTGGGTGCAATCTGCTGAAAACCCTCAGGAGATAACACTCCTCCTACTAGGGACACCTAGAGGTTTAAAGGCTTGTTGCACGTGCTCAGTGCAATCGTGTTGCCTACGAAAGTGTGCTTGTTAGTTTTTCACTTTCTTTATTTTCTCCTTATCTTTTTAATAAAAAGTTCGCTCGAGACGATCGAAAATAAATTTGGGGGAATTTGATCAGTCAAAAATACTGCATTTTTAACATGGCAATTTCCCTATCATTTGCACTCATCTAGAAGTGTTCGGTATTCATATTGTACATATTAGTAAAACATCTCTGAAATACCAGATTGCATGTGTTAGACTTTAAAACCGGAACTTTTAGCGAAATTGTGTGTTTATCATGGCATCGCATCATCCCTATATTGCGCAACACTTGTCTCGAGAAATTGTGCAGGAAAATCCAGAAGGAAGGCCAAAATTGTCATTTTCCTTATCAAACATTACGCCAACTTAAAGGCCTGAGATCTGGTAGCAATCAAAAGGGAAAAATACAATTCAACATATTACAAAAAGGCCCATAAGTCAACCCAGTAATTACCAGTGAAAGATTTAGCCACAAGGCTTCAGAGCCGCCGCGGTTCCGCGGCGGGAGCTGGCTTGTACCGCGGAACCGCGGCGCTTTGATGACGTCATCAGCTCAAATTTCCTCCACGTATCTCTCATAACGGTATAAGCTTCCAGAAGACTCTCGATTCTCCACGTCGCACATCTAGAAGGCTCGGCTTAACAAACTTCATCTAGAAGCTTCTCCTCAACAAACTTTTGGAGGGAAATTCAAAATTCAAATCCTAGATCTAGGGTTTTGATGTCTATAAATAGGAGCCTAGATCTAAGGGTTGAGGTTGTTGAATATTCCCTAATCTCTAATCTTTACCTCTTACACCATCTTCTTCCACAAGTTGAGTGACACGACTTGTGCGAAACGCTAACCCTAATTCCACTCCAAATTCAAGATCCCGAGTACCAAATCAAGCAAGAAGCCTTCAACCTTTTAGGAGCGGAGCCGATCTTCAACCGAGCAAGTGATCCAAGCCGATCCGCGACTCACGGAGACGAGCGAAGCCAAATCGACGATCGAGTTCTTCCTCTTGTAGTTCTTGAGCGATTGTAATGAAATTGTTGATATAAATAAAAGGTGAAATTCTTTAATCTTGCTTTCTTTAAATTCTTGCATCATGATTCGATCTCAATTTGTAATTGTAGTTCTTGTTGTGATGTTTGAGTAAAACTCCGCTTGTAAAGGAGTCGAGACGATTAATAGAATGATGATGTGACAAATCTTAAAACGATTCTTAAGTCCTACGAGTTTTGTAAACCCTAGCAAGTTCAAGAATCGATGACCTAGTTTCGTTGCGATACTTTCTTGATTGTTATCGCTCGAAATTAGGGATCTACGATCGTTTCTTGAATTTACTAGAGGTTGGAATGTGAATGATATCGACGAAGGAACAAGGGATAAATGATGAAACCCTAGTTTCACTAGAAATCCCTAATTCTCGTCGAACATCATCGATCTAGTATCAATTCATCGAAGGATAAGAATACGACATCGTGAGATTACATCACATCTATAGATCCGATCGATTCCTACGAGCCTCATTTAGATTCTTGATATTTGGTTAGAAAAATCATCACAAATTACCACTTCTTGATTTTTAGACTTTCTTAGATCTAGATTTTTCTCTTTCTTGAATTGCAATTACAAATCATGAATTGTTTTCTTTTCTTTTCCTAAAAGTTTCAATTCATCTAATTCGAAACACGAACGATTACACATTCCCTGTGGACGATCCGCACTCGCTAACGATCTACATCCGACACCGTAGTTGATTGCGGTCAAATAAATTTTTTTTGTGATTTCTCTATTCAATTTTCCAACTACACAATCCGAAATCGTAATTCAATCATCATTTCCTATCAATAGAATGTCATCCACGTACAAGACGAGGAATGCGACAGTTCGTGCTACAATTTTTCAATATATACATGGTTCATCTGGATTTTGGATAAAGTCGTATTCTTTGACCGTTTCATCAAAACAGATGTTCTAACTCCGTGATGCTTGTTTTAGTCCATAAATGGAATTAAGCAACTTGCACACTTTCCCGCTGCTCCCACTCTGATTGAAACCTTCTAGTTGATCTATATAGACGCACTCTTCTAAATTACCATTTAGAAAAGCCGTCTTTACGTCCATGTGCCAAATCTCATAATCAAGGAAGGAGGAAATGGCAAGAAGGATCCGAATGGATTTGAGCATAGCCACTGGAAAAAAAGTTTCATCATAGTCCAAACCAGGTCTTTGACGAAAACCCTTTGCAACAAGTCTAGCCTTATAGGTTTCTACCTGTCCATCTACACCAATCCTTTTCTTGAAGATCCACTTGCATCCTATGGGTTTTACCCCATCTGGAGCAAAGTCTAAAGTCCATACTTTGTTGGTGTACATGGACTCCATCTCGGTCCGCATTGCATCCAACCATCTTACCGAGTCGCCGCTCTGGATGGCCTGCTGGAAGCTAGTAGGTTCATCATTATCAATGACGCAATCATCTCTATCCCCATCTATAAGAAAACCGTAGTATCTCTCAGGCGGATGAGACAGCCTACTACTCCTGTGGAAGGGTGCGGGAATGTCCTGTTCTTATGGAACTTCTGGCTCTACCAAACTTTCAGTAGTATTTTGTGGTTCTGGAATTTCTTCCAGTTCTATTGCGCTCCCACTTGTTTCCTTTTCAAAAAACCGTTGTTCTAGAAAATGGGCATTACGAGAAACAAAAACCTTTTGTTCCTCTGCGTAATAGAAAAAATACCCCTTGGAGTTCTTTGGATATCCCACAAACTTACACTGTACTGAGCGTGCCTCAAGTTTGTCCGCATGCTGCTTTTTAACAAAAGCTGGACATCCCCATATCTTCAGATACTGAAGATAGGGTTTCTTCCCACTCCACATCTGATATGGTGTAGTAAGCACAGTCTTGGTAGGAACCCTGTTCAAAAGATATGCAGCTGATTCTAGTGTATAACTCCAGAAAGATCGCAGAAACTTAGCATTACTCATCATGGAACGTACCAAATCCAATAGGGTTCGGTTCCGTCTCTTCGATACACCGTTATGTTGTGGAGTGTATGGAGGAGTAAGCTGAGAGAGAATTCCTTTCTCTTTTAGGTAACGCAGGAACTCGGCACTTAAGTATTCACCACCTCGATCAGATCTTAGTGTCTTGTTACTTTTGCCGGTTTGGTTTTCTACTTCATTTTTATATTCTCGGAATTTCTCAAAGGCCTCGGATTTATGTTTCATCAAGAAAATGAATCCATACCTATAGAAATCATCCATAAAAGTAATGAAATATGAAAAACCTCCTCCTGCATGTGTAGACATTGGACCACATACATCGCTGTGTATGAGTCCTAAGAGCTCGCTCGCTCTTACTCCATGTCCAGTGAATGGAGTCTTTGTCATCTTTCCTTTGAGACATGATTGACAAGTGGCATAAGATTGATATTCGAACGGATCTAAATATCCTTCTCTATGTAACTTAGTTAACCTTGTCTCATCGATGTGACCTAGTCTACAATGCCATAAGAAAGCCTGATTTATATCTGTAGACTTTCTTTTTAGTGTGTTCTGGACAGTGAAAATCTGTAATTGGTTTAACACGTATATACCGTTATCTAGTGTACCGGACCCAATCAAACCATGATTAAGGTGGATGTTAACAACATCGCTTACAAACGTGAAATCATAACCTTCTTTTGATAACAACGATACCGATATGATATTACACGTTAAACTAGGTACACATAAACAGTTGCGCAAAACCAAAATATGTCCACTTGTCAATCCAAGGTGATAATCCCCTACGGACACAGCATTTACGCTAGCTCCGTTAGCAATCTGGAGGGTCATATCACCAACCTTCAGCACTCTACGGTTTCTCAGTGCCTACAATGAATTGCATATATGAGATCCTGATCCGGTATCCAATACCCAGGAAGTAGAGTTGATTGACAGACAATTTTCAATTACAAACACACCTAAAGCCGAAGCCACAACTTGCCACGGGTCCTGGTTCTTGGCAATCCAAGCTTTGCAATCCTTCTTCCAATGGCCTTTCCTACGACAGTGGAAGCACTCGTCCTTTGCCACTACTGGCACCACAACCTTTGCATTTCCCTTGACTCCCACCTTACCAACACCACCGCTCGGTTTGGTAGCGGCCTTCTTCTTCCTTCCTTTGGCCCTTTCCTTGGTCCTGGAAGAGGAAGCACCACGAACAAACATAGTGGGTGTTTCCCTTGCTTTCTGCAAGGTGCCCTCTGCACTCCTCAACATGTTAAGGAGTTCTGTGTCACGACCCGAAAGAGCACGTGACTGGCCCTTGAACTATATGAGGTCTATAGGACCCCATCTGATCCAAGAAAGCCAAAAGCCCAGAAATCTAAAACCATTTTAAGGAGTAAATAAGGAAAACTGGTTTTTAAGAAGTACAGAAAACATGTCTTGAAAATCAAAGTTTTTAAATAACTAGCCGAATATGCATTTTTAAAATGTGTAATCTTTCCTGAAAATTTCGGAAGAGTTTCCTTTATAAAAACTGGCCCCGAATGGGATACAATAATAATAATATATATATGCAAGGGAAAAGGCATCCACAAGCGGGAGCTAGCTCTTCGTCAATCGGCGGTCACAACCATGCAAGCAATATAATATACAACGCCAAAGGGCAAGGATCGAAACTCAAAAAGAAACTCAAAACAGCCAGAAAACCATAATACTACAACTGCGACTCTAAGGTCGAGATAATACATCACTGTTTTCTAAGTCTGAAACAATATACAAGTTTTGGTTGATGAAATTTCTAGATACAATGAATAATAAATGTACAATGGTGGTTCTGATACAAAGAACCCACCTACCCAAGCAATTCACCCATACAGAAGCAGTGTGCCAGAAAAGTCGCAATGGAATTTGTACGGCAAAACCTGCAAGAACTGTGGCACAACGGGGGTGAGTTGCCAACTCGTGAATAGAAAATATCTACAAGCAGAAATCGAATGTATGACCCATCCTAGGTCAATACGATCAGATATATATAAAACTCAATACGAATAAATTTGAAGCATGCTAAACTGGCAATGTAATCTCTATACATGAGTGTGGTGCCAAGTGCTCGTGCCAGTGCCTCAGGTAATAGCATGTCATAAATATGAGGTATGATCAATGTAATCAATCTGCATGTACGTGGATCCCATCCACTCGTCACCCAATGACAATAAGCATCATGCATGTAAATGTCATAAAGTATATGCATGGAAAATATGAGGATATAACCAAAAGCATGGAACCTAAGTGCCTAGCATCGACACTCGAAAACATCATGAAAACCTGTGCCTAGCATCGGCACGTAAATCCTCATATATCGGGCATCCGTCAGTCCGGGTCAGCCCCCTCTCTCGTATATCGGGCATCCGTCAGTCCGGGTTAGCCCACTCTCTCATATATCGGGCATCCGTCAGTCCGGGTCAGCCCACTCTCTCATATATCGGGCATATAATCAGAACCGATAAATCTCATGGTGGATGCGCAAATATCATATCAAGGAAACCGGGTTTTTCAAATAAGTACATATTCTCCTTTGAAATTATCCACGGTTCCCAAATCCAGAAATATCATGGAAACAAAATATCTCAATGCGCATAATCAGAAAGCATGATGTATGTGACATATAAATGAAGTGCAAGTATAACGGTATATCATGCAGCATGGAATAATAGTATGAACATACAAGGGTCATATCCTGATGCAATAATACTACTATGTAGTGACATGGCAATTACCGATGAAGATGTGTGTGAGCCGGCAAGTAAGTGTACGTGGTACATACGCATCATCGGTAATGGTGCTGGTGTCCTAGCAGCATGATTGTAATATATCAATAAACACAAGCAATGCAAATAGCATGAATATGCGGAATCAAATAAGCATGAATATGCGGAATCAAATAATCAACGCAATAGTGAAGAATCTACCTCAATAAATAGTTCATGCAGCTTTGCCATTTGAAATAATACGAATCAGGGTTATTAATAAAATAAGGGCTACGGTTTTTAAGAAAAGAGGCGTCGTTTGAAAATATCCGTAGAATCTTTTTTTTCCTATTTTTAAAATATCCCGATTCGTTAGTTTTGAAATATGTATGACTCGGGTCTAGTCTAACGCCTACTATGCGAACTAGGGACCCAAAAATCAAGTCGATCGGGAGGGGTATAAAACCACCTAAATCTGAGTCAATATATACATATATATGCAATAGTCGATGATCCCGCCTCAATAGTATCACGTACGAAACAGTATATCATATAACATCCTCGAGTCATGAGTGCGGATCTAACATCAATACAAGCTCGTACGGTAAATCGTCGTACGGCATCCCAAATCTGGGGTACGGGTCAATATTACATTATCTCAGCACATATCAGGTATCACTACCATCATATCACATAATCTAGGGTACAGATCTAAGTCTAGTACAATCGATACCATCTATTTAAGTATGAATGCGGGGTAAAATACATGCCCAAAGGCCTGCTAAAGCATCCTGTCGTATCTCCAATACGAATCCTGTCATATCGCCGATCTCACGGCCTCAAATCGAATCACATCGACTCAACCCACATCCCTAGCACTATCCTCATAATCCAGTATATGTACACATAGTCCCATAACCATGTGAACACATACAAACATATTTACCCATATACACATGCGAAAGAAAGTATGTATGCAAATGTGTGCGTGCGTGTGTGTATGGGTGCAACCCCTACGCTAGGGTTTCGCACTACACTAAACCAATCCATCTTATCATCAATAATCTCAAAGAACATATAATAAATATATGTGTGTATACGTATTCGTATACATCACCACGGACAGCGGGGGTGCTATACGCCATCCACCCGACTTCCCCCGTAGATATAATCTACTCACCTTGCGTCCTTATCTGTCGACGTCGCCATGCGTTTGGTTGCCATCCCGAAGTCTTCATGGGGTACCTACACATTAACGTATCGCAAATGCGTATCAAAACCAATTCAAAACTAAAACGTCATACGAAACCCCAAAACGATACACTATGTTCTATAGGTTAGAACCTATGGACAACGCCTTCCAAAACCATCAACAACCCTCGATATCGTCGTATAAACGCCAAGTAATCGAGGTAAAACAACATACGCAAATTCAGAATTAGAAATACGGTATATGGAAACACGAATCCAAAACAGCAACTAAGGAAAATAGGCTCCAGATTTCACCCTAGGTCAAATTAGACAAATCTATACATGCCAGGGGTCTAAACTACTGATAAGGGGGTACCAAAACAAAAACGAGCCAATTCCTCTCTGGTCTGGCCGCAATTTGCGGCCAGAAAGGATATATTTGATGTCGGGGTTGGGAGTTAGGGGCTAGGGTTCTGGTGATAGCTTCCTGGGTGCCTGCACATACCAATGTCCAACCAAGAAAATTTTCAGAGTCTCGGGTTGATAGAAGATCTCATATAACCTTCACAGATTCCTTAAATTTTCCGATATCGGTTTCTAAATCCGTATTCCGGGTTTCAACTCTCAGGTTTAGGTCTCAATTCATGCACTAGGGTGTTTATATAACCTCAACTGAGCTCAATTTCACATTACAACACAAAATTTCCAATAACCCTAAGTAGGTTTTCCTTAACTCCACAATATCCAACAATATAGGTTCAATCTAAACATGGGGTAAAGGTAATCCATAAACTAAGCTTAAGGTCCATAAAATACCTCATTTGGCAACTCAAGATTTTTCTTGAGTTGCCCCTAATGGCCAAAATCCTTGCTTCCATAATCCAATGTGTAGATCTTGAGCTTGTGCACGCTTTTAATGAAATGGAGATAGGGTTTTGGTGATATTTGTGAGATGATTTGGGGCTTGAAGAGGGGAGGATGAAGAGGGGAAGCAGCTGCACCAGGAGATAGAGGAAGTGGGAGAGAGAAAATGAGAGGAAGAATGAAGAGAATGCTATGTCCTTGGGTCAAAGAAGAACATACCTCTCTCTCTCACACCATACCTCAATTCTTTATTCCTTTCCCATTTTCATTCCCTTTTCTTTTTCTCCAAAACCTTCTCACTAGAATAGTAACCCCAAAATAAACATGGTGGAAAAAATATAACACAAGTGTAGAAAAAGATATGTGCATGTTTTGCACAAAATTGCTAAAAACCCGATTAGCGATTTTTATTCGCGATTAGCACTAAATTAGCATATAACTAAACATAAAAACTTAAAAATGAAATAATTCCATAAAATACCCTATTTTAGAATTTTCCAAAATTTTTCCCATTTATTTGTATTTAATAATACCGAGATATTAAAATATTCAATAAAATAATATTAAATTATAAAAATTCCCAAAAATAATATTTTATTTTTCTTGAAATGTTACAATCTTCCCCCATTAAATAAATTCGGTCCCCGAATTTAAATTTAAACCCCCAAATACTAAAACATTTCAGTAAAAATCCAAATTGTCGGGCTCCGAAAACATCAATACATAGCGAATTTCATAAAAATGTATTGCTCTATTAGAATCAATCCCCCAAAAAAATGTATATATAAGAATATCCTGTCCGTCTGGTGCGCAAGGAATCAAAATCCATATATGTGTCATACAGGTGCACAAAACAATATCTAGGTGCAACTGGTGTGCACGAAACATCTGTCATAGGCAACGTGTGTGCCTGACAGCAAAATCAGGTGCATATGATATGCACGAAGAATCCCTATTTAGTGCATCTGGCGTGCACCAAAATCGTATATCAAAACACTAAAGGTGCATGAAAACTATTCTGGAAGTGTAAATCAAATCACTGCATAAGATAGGCGTGAAATCGCAATCAATACCTCAAATGTAATAACTATGCGCAAAATATAAATACCCAGTGGGTGCATGAAAACAAATATCATGAAACTCGGCCATCAAGACTAAATCATACAAACAGAACGCCCAAAATACCGAAATCCAAGATGACGGATACGTGATAACCGAATCACAAAATCACAAATTATAAATACCGTCGTCGGTAGTTCCTCCTTCAAAGTCGAGATGGTTCCGGTGCATCCCATACTAGCAGCGCAAGATATCTACTTGCCTCTTGCTCCCGGTCTGGCGTCTTCTGTCTCTGGGCCCTTATCTTCTCTGCGGATTACCTATCTCGCAATCAATCGGCTCATCAGCCCTGTCAGGTGTGCTAACGGGGACGATTCCGTTCTGGCACTTCTCTGGTCATCTCTTGGTCAATCATCACGAATACTCATAAAGCGGCATGTCACTGGAGTCGTCCTCAGATTCTCTGAATGCACATCACACATCTGATCCTGGATGCAAATGTCAATGCAGCAGTGTCCTGGAAGGAATCCCGCTCAAGGTCTCTTCCGATCTTGCCTATGTCGGTCTGTACGGAGGCTGGTACTCTTGCATAATCTCTTCTCGCTCAATGGACATCTGCATCCTCAGCACCGCATTCTCTCGAAAATTGGTCGCATCCCAACGCCTCTGTAAGCATATCAGATCTCTGGTCTCGACGGGAAGAAATGACAGCTCGTCAGCATCTCGCACGAACCTCTTGTCCCGCTTGTCTGTATCATCGTCCAGTTCGACGTCATGTCTCTATCTGCGCACTGCAAGCTCTCGGCTACGGTCAATCCGATGTCTCTCTCAAATCTCCTTTCTGCCGAATTGCCCGGAAGTCATCGTCCTTTACTGAAGCTAACTCTTGTTCCGGAACGGCTGCATACTCATCGCGCCTTTTCTGGAAGATATATCCATAAACAATGTTTCTGCGTGCATATCGCATCTCTGACGTCAGCGGAGTGGAACGTCATCTCGTCGAACTCTCTTGCGAACTCTTTACTTCACTCAGCTTCAATGTCGATTGATTCGGACTCGTCTCATCGTGGCTGCATGGACGGCGCTCCAACGGCTATACTCATATCTAAAGTCTCCCAAGCAGTGTGTCCCATCACATGATATCCGAATGATGTCGAACCATCCGATCGATTGTCAAAACCTCATAATCCCCCAAGAGATCAACATCTTGGGTACAGTTTAATAGTATCGAGTACAAACCACAGCATCAGTGTTCCAGCCGAAGAAGGGCAAACCCAAGCCCCACTAATGGCGCCGCGGAACTGCCGCAAACCCTAAGGGTCAAAGGCTTTCACACGGTCATTAAGTCGACTTATGGTTTCATTCTTCTAGAGGGTCCATAGAATTGCTTGCATGTCTTTCTGAATACTTTAAACTTGGAAAATGGGTTCCTGACATTCGATCGTCTCTATCGACTCTCAACGAACCTGCATGAAGTCGTCTCTAGCTGGAATCAATCTATCTGATGACCTCGCATCGGGGTAAGCGAATGATCCACATGTCCTAATCATTCACCCTCGGGTAACTAGCGACTCACCATCATATCTCTAAGTATATGCTCAAGCTGCAGTAGCTCCAATCATCTGGGCGATATCTCGTCATTCGCAGCAGCAACTAGCTCATTCGTCTGTACGCTGAACAACACCTCAATCATCATGAATAAGCGATATATCAATGGTCATCACATCCATGGCTGGCATCTATCAGTGGCTCAATCCTCTGGTACCGATCGGCACGTCCGGAAAATCTCGTAAAAGCGATCAGTCAAACGCTCATGGCGCGAAAACACAATAAAACGACGCCTCTATATGCAATCGTATGTCTTTGGAATCACACCCTGGTCAGTCCTCGTCCACGACGAGCTCATGCTGACGCAACTCGAGCCGTAGCTCACTCTGCCCGTGCAATCGTGGTAGCAAAATCATAACCAGAATCGATGAGGATAGATCATAGGAATGAATATAATACTGTTCAAGGAAATGTACATCCTAAGGTTTCTTAAGCGGAGTGGCGTGTCGTAAGTATGCCGCGGAACATACGTACGATACGTCCCTCTACTCAAGCTACCTACTCCATCAACCAAGGGTCATCCTATGCGACGAAAGTTCGGGTATAATACCCCTTCGACTAAGTCAAAGTTCCGTAAGGTCAAGCCTAAGTTCCGTATATATATAAACGCCCTAGGCTCCACATAGTCAAACTTATACTCGAACCAAGGTTAACCTAGCGCTCTGATACCAACTTTGTCACAACCCAAAAGAGCTCGTGACTGGCCCTTGAACCATATGAGGTCTATAGGACTCCATCTGATCCAAGTAAGCCAAAAGCCCAGAAATCTAAAACCATTTTAATGAGTAAATAAGGAAAACTGGTTTTTAAGAATTAAAGAAAACATGTCTTGAAAATCAAAGTTTTTAAATAACTAGCCGAATATGCATTTTTAAAATGTGTAATCTTTCCTGAAAATTTCGGCAGAGTTTCCTTTGTAAAAACTGGCCCCGAATGGGGTACAACAATAATAATATATATATGCAAGGGAAAAGGCATCCCCAAGCGGGAGCTAGCTCTTCGTCAATCGACGGTCACAACCACGCAAGCAATATAATATACAACGCCAAAGGGCGAGGATCGAAATTCAAAAAGAAACTCAAAACAGCTAGAAAACCAAAATACTACAAGTGCGACTCAAAGGTCGAAATAATACATCACTGTTTCCTAAGTCTGAAACAATATACAAGTTTTGGTTGATAGAATTTCTAGATACAATGAATAATAAATGTGCAATGGTGGTTCTGATATAAAGAACCCACCTACCCAAGCAAGTCACCTATATAGAAGCAGTGTGCCAGAAAAGCTGCTATGGAATCTGTACGGTAAAACCTGCAAGAACTGTGACACAACGGGGGTGAGTTACCAACTCGTGAATAGAAAATATCTACAAGCAGAGATCGAATGTGTTACCCATCCTTGGTCAATACGATCGGATATATATAAAACTCAATACGGATAAATCTGAAGCATGCTAAACTGGCAATGTAATCTCTATACATGAGTGTAGTGACAAGTGCTCGTGCCAGTGCCTCAGGTAATATCATGTCATAAATATGAGGTATGATCAATGTAATCAATCTGCATGTACGTGGATCCCATCAACTCGTCACCCAATGACAATAAGAATCATGCATGTAAATGTCATAAAGCATATGCATGGAAAATATGAGGATATAACCAAAAGCATGGAACCTAAGTGCCTAGCATCGACACTCGAAAACATCATGAAAACCTGTGCCTAGCATCGGCACGTAAATCCTCATATATCGGGCATCCGTCAGTCCGGGTCAGCCCCCTCTCTCGTATATCGGGCATCCGTCAGTCCGGGTCAGCCAACTCTCTCATATATCGGGCATTCGTCAGTCCGGGTCAGCCCACTCTCTCATATATCGGGCATCCGTCAATCCGGGTCAGCCCACTCTCTCATATATCGGGCATCCGTCAGTCCGGGTCAGCCCACTCTCTCATATATCGGGCATATAATCAGAACCGATAAATCTCACTGTGGCTGCGCAAATATCATATCAAGGAAACCGGGTTTTTCAAATAAGTACATACTCTCCTTTGAAATTATCCACGGTTCCCAAATCCAGAAATATCATGGAAACACCATATCTCAATGCGCATAATCAGAAAGCATGATGTATGTGACATATAAATGAAGTGCAAGTATAACGGTATATCATGCAGCATGGAATAATAGTATGCACATACAAGGGTCATATCCTGATTCAATAATACTACAATGTAGTGACATGGCAATTACCGATGAAGATGTGTGTGAGCCGGCAAGTAAGTGTACGTGGTACATACGCATCTTCGGTAATGGTGCTGGTGTCCTAGCAGCATGATTGTAATATATCAATAAACACAAGCAATGCAATGCAAATAGCATGAATATGCGGAATCAAATAATCAACGCAACAGTGAAGAATCTACCTCAATAAATATATCATGCAGCTTTGCCAATTGAAATAAGACGAATCAGGGTTATTGGTAAAATAAGGGCTACGGTTTTTAAGAAAAGAGGCGTCGTTTGAAAATATCCATAGAATTCCTATTTGTCTATCTTTAAAATATCCCGATTCATTGGTTTTGAAATAGGTATGACTCGGGTCTAGTCTAACGCCTACTATGCGAACTACGGACCTAAAAATCAAGTCAATCAGGAGGGGTATGAAATCACCTAAATCTGAGTCAATATATACATATATATGCAATAGTCGGTGATCCCGCCTCAATAGTATCACGTACGATACAGTATATCATATAACATCCTCGAGTCATGAGTTCGGATCTAACATCAATACAAGCTCGTACGGTATCCCAAATCTGGGGTACAGGTCAATATTACATTATCTCATCACATATCAGGTATCACTACCATCATATCACATAATCTAGGGTACAGATGTAAGTCTAGTACAATCGATACCATTTATATAAGTATGAATGCGGGGTAAAACACATGCCCAGAGGCCCGCTAAAGCATCATGTCATATCTCCCATACGAATCCTGTCATATCGCCGATCTCACGGCCTCAAATCGAATCACATCGACTCAACCCACATCCCAAGCACTATCCTCATAATCCAGTATATGTACACATAGTCCCATACCCATGTGAACACATACAAACATATATTCCCATATACACATGCGAAAGAAAGTATGTATGCAAATGTGTGCGTGTGTGTGTATGGGTGCAACCCCTACGCTAGGGTTTCGCACTACACTAAAGCAATCCATCTTATCATCAATAATCTCAAAGAACATATAATAAATATATGTGTGTATACGTATTCGTATACATCACCACGGACTGCGGGGGTGCTATACGCCATCCACCCGACTTCCCCCGTAGATATAATCTACTCACCTTGCGTCCTTATCTGTTGACGTCGCCACGCGTTTGCTTGTCATCCCGAAGTCTTCATAAGGTACCTACACATTAACGTATAGAAAATGCGTATCAAAACCAATTCAAAACTAAAACGGCATACGAAACCCCAAAACGATACGCTATGTTCTATAGGTTAGAACCTATGGACAACGCCTTCCAAAACCAACAACAACCCTCGATATCGTCGTATAAACGCCAAGTAGTCGAGGTAAAACACCATACGCAAATTCAAAATTAGAAATACGGAATTCGGAAACACGAATCCAAAACAGCAACTAAGGAAAATAGGCTCCAGATTTCACTCTAGATCATATTAGACAAATCTATACATGCCAGGGGTCTAAACTACTGATAAGGGGGTACCAAAACAAAAACGAGCCAATTCCTCTCTGGTCTGGCCGCAATTTACGGCCAGAAAGTATATATTTGCGGCCGGGGTTGGGAGTTAGGGGCTAGGGTTCTGGTGATAGCTTCCTGGGTGCCTGCACATGCCAATGTCCAACCAAGAAAATTTTCAGAGTCTCGGGTTTATAGAAGATCTCATATAACCTTCACAGATTCCTTAAATTTTCCGATATCGGTTTCTAAATCCATATTCCGTGTTTCAACTCTCAGGTGTAGGTCTCAATTCATGCACTAGGATGTTTATATAATCTCAACTGAGCTCAATTTCACATTACAACACAAAATTTCCCATAACCCTAACTAGGTTTTCCTTAACTCCACAATATCCAACAATATCGGTTCAATCTAAACATGGGGTAAAGGTAATCCATAAACTAAGCTTAAGGTCCAGAAAATACCTCATTTGGCAACTAAAGATTTTTCTTGAGTTGCCCATAGTGGCCAAAATCCATGCTTCCATAGTCCAATGTGTAGATCTTGAGCTTGTGCACACTTTTAATGAAATGGAGATAGGGTTTTGGTGATGTTTGTGAGATGATTTGGGGCTTGAAGAGGGGAGGATGAAGAGGGGCAGCAGCTGCAGCAGGAGATGGAGGAAGTGGGAGAGAGAAAATGAGAGGAAGAATGAAGAGAATGCTATGTCCCAGGGTCAAAGAAGACCATACCTCTCTCTCTCACACCATACCTCAATTCTTTATTCCTTTCCCATTTTCTTTTTCTCCAAAACCTTCTCACTAGAATAGTAACCCCAAAAGAAACATGGTGGAAAAAATGTAACACAAGTGTAGAAAAAGATATGTGCATGTTTTGCACAAAATTGCTAAAAACCCGATTAGCGATTTTTAATCGCGATTAGCACTAAATTAGCATATAACTAAACATAAAAACATTAAAATGACATAATTCCATAAAATGCCCTATTTTAGAATTTTCCAAAATTTTTCCAAAATTTTTCCCACTTATTTGTATTTAATAATACCGAGATATTAAAATATTCAATAAAATAATATTAAATTATTAAAATTCCCAAAAATAATATTTTATTTTTCTTGAAATGTTGCATTCTGGAAGTTCAACTTTTTTACCTTGAATGTTGAAATTCAAGATAAACTGTGCGTAGGTGGAAGGAAGGGACTGGAGAATCAAGTCTGTATACAGCTCGTTCTCTAATGTTGTCCCGAAGTCTGCGAGGTCTTCAATATAGCCAATCATCTTAAGGACGTGTTCCCCTACAGATGATTCGATGGCCATCCTCGACTGAAACAAGTTCTTCAAGGTCTCGTATCTAGCTATACGAGATTGCTCTCCATACAGTTCCTTGGTATGGAGAAATATGGATTCTAGATCCATATTCTCGTGCCTCCTCTGATGTTCATTATTCATTTTGGCAAGCATGATGCACTTGGCCTTCGCGCAGTCTAACTCCCAGGTCTTGCGAATTCCTTATCCGCGACACTGGATTCACGACCTAGGACGGCAGGGGACTTTGTAGTAAGGACATACCCCAATTTGTCATAGGTAATAACCATCTTAACATTCCGGAACCAATCTTTATAGTTTGGCCCTGTCAAAATATTTTTATCTAATAATAACTTAAGGCATGTTGTTCATATCAGAAAACTGTATTCTAATATCGCCCATTCATTATCTGTTTGTTGTATTTATCGGTACTATTAACCAGTGTCTGCTCAGTAATACAGATTACAGATATCCATGATAAAATACTGGAAATACATTTAAAAGTAGGATATATCAATTGAGAGCCGACACTGCAACCAGAACCGCAATCCGACCGATACTTCAGGAGTCCCTTTTTGCAACAAGTTTGTGTACAAATTTTTCTATCTAAATGGTCCAACACAACAAATGTGCACACAAGACTTTAGGCACATGTGGATATGCATTCAAGGAAAAGTATTATATGCATTCAAGGCAAAATATTATATGCATTCAAGTCTAAACATCATGTGTTGATTTTTTCCTTCCAAAACTGAAATCAAATCAAAGTCAATTAAACAAATCAGCATGAGACATAATGGGGCAGCCATGAATCAAGCCACATGTGGGAATGGAGTAATGAGCATTTAATGCTGAAGATCATGTGTTGAATTGTATTCAAAAATTCCCTCCAATAATAAGTGCAAAATAAAATCAAATGGACAAATCAACAAAACCATAATGGGGGAAGCCCTAATTTAGGCACATGTGGGAATGGAGTAATGAGCATTTAATGGTGAAGATTATGTGTTGAATTCAAGTTTCAAAATTCCCTCCAAAATCTGGGTGTAGACCAAGCCAAATCAGAGAAAATAAACTGCGCCAAAGAGACACCGGGGACCTAACAAGTCAACACACCAAGTACGGGACCCACCCATCAGACTTGGACCGGCCACATCACCACTTGGGCCGGCCTAGCCGGCCCCACCTCCTCATGTGGGCCCCACCTTCTCATTGACCCCTCCTTGATGCCATGTAGCCCTAATTTTATTGTTTATTTTCTTTTCTTCTTTGCTTATAAATAGGAGGCAGAGGGAAGGGTTCAGGGCATTCTTTTTGCTTATATTTCCACACTTTGTAACTCTTTTGTTTTCCTTTTAGTTCTTGTAAATATCCTCCCCCTAGAGCTCTCTACCTTAACTTGATCTTGCAACCTCTTCATTGAGCTTGCAAGTTTAAGCTTTGGTCATTGATCTCAAGGGGTTGTATCTTCATATGGAATCAATAAAGCCCTCCTCTTTTGTGCCTTCATTTCACATGAGTTCTTTACCCTTCTCTTGATCTTGCAACCCCTTCATTGGGCTTGCAAGTTTAAGGGTTGGTTATTGATCCCATGACTTGTGTTTTGTTCCATGGTTTCTAGTTCTCTTTCTTGCTTATTTCTTTCTTGCTTTTTATTACTTGCTTTACATTCATGCTTTACTTTCATGCACTTTAATTACTTGCTTGTAATCTTTTCTTTTCTTTGTTCTTCTCTTTTGTTATCTCTTTTTGGTTTTTTTGTGAATGGTGTGAATATTGTTGTTAGGAAAAGAGAAAGATTTTGTAAGTTAACATTTCATTCCTCATTTCCTTTTCCCATCTTTTCCATTTGAAACTCCGCCCAAACCTTACGCAAGTGTTCCGTTAGGCATCCTCCCCTACTAAGGTAAAGGTGATTCCTAACCGTGACCGGTTGCCTTCGGTTTGGCCTGAGGCGAAAGCAAGAGACAAGAACGGAAGGAAAAAGGGTCAATAATCCGGATTCCATGAATATCGTGCTTAAGTTCCCTAATCCACGTTGTTGCCGATTGTTCTAGCTTCATTGGTTGAGTTCGGCTCAAAGTACTTGAATACGGAATCCATTAACTTACATTATCCTATCGTTTCCTGACAAGCCTTATACTTGAATATACACATAGGTTAGATAACAAAAAAATACGCCACGCGTGTTAACTCGTTAGAACAAGCTTTAAAAACTTACCATCTCCCTGTGGATCGACCCATGCTCATCGCGGCTAGCTGCAAAGCGACACCGTCCTGATCGCGGTTAAACTTTAGAACTTTTAAATATCCGACACGCTTTTGGTGTGCGATCAAATGGCGCCGTTGCCGGGGAGACGGTAACATTTTTGTTTTTGTTATTTCGGGTTAATCTTGTTAATATCCATCTAACACTATTTTCTAAAACAAACTAAAAAAATTCAAAATTTCAAAACCAAACAAAAAATTAACATAAGCTAACCATTTTGTTCTCTGGATTTTATACCTGCTTGCACTTTGTAACTAAAATAAAAAGATAAACAATACCAGTGTGGCATTAGTAGAACACTGAGACTACTTTTGAAATTTGGAGCCCTACCTCAACAAGTTGGCCGGCGACATCATCACCAAATCTGGCGACGCAGGCCCTTTCACCACCTCTTGCCTCCAATTTCTCCTCTGAGCTCCAGTGTTCTATTTTTGTCCTATTTGTATTGTTTGTTTTTTATAATTTTTAGTGTGCAGGTATTTGGGCATTTGTATTGCTTTTTCGCAATAATAATCCGTTTTTCCAACATTTCAGATTTTGCGGATTTGCGAACAGCGAGCGTGGGGAGCAAAGTGCACATTCCAAATCAAGGTGGTTACGAAGAACAATGCCAAAGATCCGGGTAGTTTGACCCGTGCAAGCGAACTTTTCAAGCTTACCGGATTCGATTCAACGGGGGTTTCTTAACCCACAACTTAACGGTACGCACTTTCCTAACACCTTCTTCTCAAATTCGACGCTTCCAATATAATATCTTTGCAGGATTCTTTGCAAGTTCGCTAGCAAACACCCAAAAAAAAAATTTGACTAACCTGTTTTTGTTTCAGTGCCGTGCTTAAAAAAAAGAGATTGTTTGAAATTTTGAACAAATTTTGTCATCGATTTGCACATTGCATACATTAATACGGATTTAAGGGCAAGCGAACCCCACAACATACGGTAAAGGATTTCATCACCTTTTTCGTGGCCCACAAATCACGAACTTGAGCATAACGTTTACCCGCACAAATTTTAAAAGAAATTAGACTTTAAGCCTTAAGAACTTCGCGCTCACTAGGAAAGGTTAATTGTGATTAGAACATCGCTTAACAGTATATTGTTTATGGGGTGTCTAGGAAAGTGTTAACAGCGAAACCGCCAAAAGAGAAAGGGTTATTTAATTAAGGACCTTCGCGAAAGCGTCGGTAAACCTCCCCTTATCTTTGCACTTACCTAGCCTCGTGATCAGTGTATCTTGAGCCTGTTTCTCGACACAGTTTTACTTCGCCAATCAAGTTCTTGAGCACGTCTAGTTGACCTAGGTGAACCCTAGAACGATTAGGTGTGTGGTATTTTTGTGTCGTGATTGTTTTTGTCCAGATTCTTTTTTTGTATATTTCACTCTTTTGTTAATAACTAACTTTAAAAAAAAACTATAAAAAAACCGCATTCTTTTCCCCACCTTTTCTCTTATTCTTCTTCTCTCTTCATATCATGGGTACTCCACCTCGAAAAACTCTTGCCGAACTTTGGTACCCACAACCAGACATAACTTCCTACGGTTCTTGCTTTGGTCAAATTTCGAACGACCCCGCCATGCCCAAAATTTCATTGAAAGATCGCATAGACGCGTCTAGGACAAACACTTGCACTCCACAATCCACTTTGTATCAACCGTTTCAACCCTCACCACCCTCTTATGTTGATATTTCTTTCACAAGTCATCCTTTGTCCATCACTGAACATATTGAACAATCCTGTAACTGATCTTTCGCTCCTTTCACCACTAAAAATTCTTTGGATCAACAATTCCATTCACCTGATTATTCATTTGTTGATCCTACCCCTGTCCAACCATTAAATTCCTACAAGTCCTACCCAACTTTTGCACCTGCCCTAGACATTGATTCTGAACAACCTTTCGGGAGTTTCCAGTATCCAAACAACTTTGAATATTTTACGGAAACCCCTTCACAACCCATGTCTAGTCTAGAACAAATGTTGGAAGACTTTAGGGTAGCGTCATACCAACAGATGATGGATTTGAATGCATCCATGGCCGCCCTGATACAACCCAGTGACCCGGTATCTAGTTTTCAACTAGCTCCAAATTTTCCAATGTATGATGCGGTGGTAGGACAGGCTGAGAATTTGAGTAGTGAAAGTGAGCTGTACACCCTTCCTAATCAAACCTACCCATTGCAAATTGAATCACACAACTCCAGTTTTGAATGTCTATCTAGTGTCCCAAACGATTCACCAATTGAAGATAGAAGGGTTAATGAGTTATGCGACTTTGTAGTATTTGATTTACCCGATTGTAAAGGGTCCCTTCCAAGTGAAAACAGTCCTAAACCTTTTGACCTCTACACCTCCATCTTAGAACCAGAATCGATTGAAATCCATACTTTTGATGGGGAGTCGGAGAATATTAATTTTCACTTGATTGAGGATATTGACGCAGGGAGTATTTTGGATGATTAACCCGTAGATTTGACTGAAATTCATCATCCCGAGTCATTAAATGTTTCTCCCGAACTTCATATGCGTCTTGATTTTGATGAGATTTGCATGGATGAGATAATTTTTGAGGAGAATTATGAGGATAGTATTGAGGAGAGTATTGAGGATGAACCATTTTTGTTTGATGTGTCGGATTTTCCAATTCATCCTCCTGAACCTTTAACTGTTATACTTCTTAAACCACCCTCCATCCTTTCCATCGTTCCGACCATGCAAAAGAACATGCAGGAGGACTGTGAGTTTGAAATTTTTTTGTTCAATCACAGCACATTTGAAGCCACTAGTGCGTTCCTCCTTGAATCTGACACTCTTCTCAAAGCCGATAACGATTACGAGTGTTTCACTTTTTCGGACGATGTTCAAGGCTCACCGCCCGAGTTTGAGTCCTTTGAATTTTCAGATGAGTTAGTTGAACCATCAAACTCGGTTGCTCACAGTCATTTCGAACCATTGATGGAATCTTTCGAGTTCGAGACAGTTTACTTAGGTGAGAATAAGACTATCCCTAAATCACTCCCCTTCGTCCTTTCCATCGTTCCGGCCTTGCAAGAAACTGTATCACTTTCATTTACTATGTATGGTTTACCGAGTTCGGCATACCGATGTTTTCTGACGAATCTTGAGGGATTTGATCCAATCTCTCGACGGGTTGATAGATTAGCACAATCGTTTTTTACACATCGGACATTACATATTGTGCGAATTTATTCACTCCATTTGCACCCTCAAGTTCGTACACCATTTCTTTTTCCCTTTCACCATTCTTCCTCTCATATACCGAGACCATATCCCGCTTCTATCTCCATACGGTCTCGCGTATTCTCCATTTCTTTTCTCTTCATCTTCTTTCACCAACCCGCATATTATCATGATAGAATTTTTGAATGGTTGGTGCTCACTTTTGGCCTTTGTAAAGCCTTGTATAGCTTGATACTGTTCTCTTTCCCTCCTAATCTTGAACTTCAACGCTTAAAAGTGGAAACACTGTTTTACTTAAGTTTGGGGGGGAACCTTTTGGTGCACATATTTTTGGTTTTTATTTTTGTATATAAATTGTTTTTGGGGAGGCACCGACAATTTTGACCCTCTTAGTGTAGCCTGACAGTGAGGGCACTGTCAAGTTTAAGTTTGGGGGTGTGCTCGGTAAGTTTTCTACCTTCGCATTCATTTGTATATTCTGCATTTACATACTTATTTTATAAAAAAAAACTCATAAAAATCAGAAATTTTCTAAAGACATAAAAACTTTGTCGTCAAGATTAGCTAGTGGGAGAACTTAGATTCAATATTTCGACGGTTTTGTTTAATAAGGTAGGAACAACTAGATCCTATTTTTAGATTTTGAAAACCTGAAATATAACTCTCCTTTGAAGTTAACTATAGCTAATATACGTCTTTACATCACACTACACGTGTCGTGAGTTTTTGAAAATTAGATGACAAGTCTATTATGTCGGGAAACTTTTGAATGGATAAATTATTTTCTGAGGATCAAATAGGTTTGTTCTGAAATAAGTAATATCTAGAATAGTTTATGAAGTGAAGCGGATATGAAGGGATGCTATTGACGCCTTAATTGGAACTAATTCTGAAAAATAACCCATCTAGAACTTGATTGGAATGATTACACACCTAACCCACTAAACACGTCTTATATTAAAAAAAATAATTGAACAACCGGTTATATCTCCGTTCGCATTAAATCGTCATGATTTTCACGTTAAAATTGTCTTTTGTTTTTGGACCTTGGTAAATTGAGTAATTAAGTCCGCTGGGGTGTCTCTACACCTAATGCCCTAAAACCAACTGGTTTGGGTGCATTGGCCCAAAGCTCGCTAAGAAGCTTAGAAAGTCCAGATTAAAACAAAGTCAAGCAAGTGTTCTCTCCGAGTTAAAATTCCTAACGGTTCTTTGTGTGAGAATAATCTTGACAAAAGACAGGTTTTTATAAAAAAGTATTTCTAGCGGAGATATGGAGGTTTTATTCTATGATAAAGACTATTGCACGTTCACAAACGTGTGTATGAAATGACAACAAGAAAAAGGTGGAGTGAAAATTAAGACCTAGTTTCCTGTTAAGGAAGATAGAAATTCTGAATTTGAAACCTTACTGGAAAACGAAACCTGAGAAATACTTAACTCTTTATAAAACCTATGTGATCCTTTCTAAATTTTTATCTTGGTTTTATTTTGTGACATGACGACTTTAATCGATCCTTTTGAAACTTAACGACACTATTTGCGCTACACGTAAAGACGTATAAAATCTTAAGTTAAATGAGAAACGAGGTGTGAAAAATAAAGGTTCGATAGTATAGAATTAGGATAATAGAATTGTTATCTTTTAAACAAAACCTTAGGGTTTTAATCATAGTTATTTCGCAAACCTAGCTTGACAGGATTTTGTGGGTAGTATCCGCTGAAAACCCTCAGGAGACAACACTCATCCTACTAGGGACACCTAGAGGTTTAACGGCTTGTTGCACATGCTCAGTGCATTCGCGTTCCCTGCGAAAGTGCGGTTAGGATTTTCTTTTGTGAATAAATGGTTTTGCTCGGGACGAGCAAACGATAAGTTTGGGGGTATTTGTTCATATCAGAAAATTGCATTCTAATACCGCCCATTCATTATCTATTTGTTGTATTTATCGGTACTATTAACCAGTGTCTGCTCAGTAATACCGATTACATGTATCCGTGATAAAATACTGGAAATACATTTAAAAGTATGGATATATCAATTGAGAGCCGACACTGCAACCAGAACCGCAATCCGACCGATACTTCGGGAGTCACTTTTTGCAACAAGTTTGTGTACACATTTTTCTATCTAAACGGTCCAACACAACAAATGTGTACACAAGACTTTTAGGCACATGTGGATATGAATTCAAGGAAAAATATTATATGCATTCAAGGCAAAATATTATATGCATTCAAGGCTAAACATCATGTGTTGATTTTCTCTTTCCAAAACTGAAATCAAATCAAAGTCAATTAAACAAATCAGCATGAGCCATAATGGGACAGCCATGAATCAAGCCACATATGGGAATGGAGTAATGAGCATTTAATGCTGAAGATCATGTGTTGAATTGTATTCAAAAATCCCCTCCAATAATAAATGCAAAATAAAATCAAATGGACAAATCAACAAAACCATAATGATGGAAGCCATGATTTAGGCACATGTGGGAATGGAGTAATGAGCATTTAATGGTGAAGATTATGTGTTGAATACCAGTTTCAAAATTCCCTCCAAAATCTGGGTGTAGACCAAGCCAAATCAGAGAAAATAAACTGAGCCAAAGAGACACCGGGGACCTAACAAGTCAACACACCAAGTACGGGACCTACCCATCAGACTTGGACCGGCCAAATCACCACTTGGGCCGGCCTAGCCGGCCCCACCTCCTCATGTGGGCCCCACCTTCTCACTGACCCCTCCTTGATGCCATGTAGCCCTAATTTTATTGTTTATTTTATTTTCTTCTTTGCCTGTAAATAGGAGGAAGAGGGAAGGGTTCAGGGCATTCTTTTTGCTTACATTTCCACACTTTGAAACTCTTTTGTCTTCCCTTTAGTTCTTGTAAATAGCCTCCCCCTTGAACTTTCTAGCTTAACTTGATCTTGCAACCTCTTCATTGAGCTTGCAAGTTTAAGCTTTGGTCATTGATCTCAAGGGGTTGTATCTTCTTATGGAATCAATAAAGCCCTTCTTTTTTGTGCCTTTATTTCATATGAGTTCTTTACCCTTCTCTTGATCTTGCAACCCCTTCATTGGGCTTGCAAGTTTAAGGGTTGGTTATTGATCCCATGACTTGTGTTTTGTTCCATGGTTCCTAGTTCTCTTTCTTACTTATTTCTTTCTTGCATTTTATTACTTGCTTTACATTCATGCTTTACTTTCAGGCACTTTAATTCACTACTATAATATTGGGTTGCCCCTACGGATAAAGGAATCCGTAGGGGAAACTATTTATTGCCCCTACGGATTGAACCGTAGGTCCATATACTTGGCCCTACGGTTCTCTACGTTTTAATTTAAAAATATTTAATCGTAATTTGATGTTTGGCCCTACGGAGCCACAAGCAAAGGACCTACGGGTTAGTCCGTAGGGACATGTATATTGGTTAATTAATAAAAAAAATGGCACAGAAAATCCCTCCGTTCCCAAAAATCTTTTTCATCTTCTCCCACGCCTCGCGATCGATTTCCTCCTGCGCCTCATCGAATTCGTCGTCGCCTCCTCCGTCGTCTCCTCATAACATCCTCGTCGACTTCCTCCAGAGCCTCGATCCCGAGCCTCGTCGACTTCCTCGTCGCCTCCTCCGTCATCTCTTCCACCGCGTAAAAGGTTAGTAAATCTCCAATTTTTACTTCTAATATAATGCTTTTATTTCCCTCTTTTGATGATGTTAGGTTCAGGTCAGGGTTTTGGTACGGGTGAGGGTGAAGGTTAGGCATCTGGTCAGTTTAGGGTTAGGGGTCGGTTGGGGTTAGGGTTAGGGTTCTGTTGCGGTTGGGGTTGGGGTTGGGGTTAGGGTTCGGAATTGGGGTTAGGGTTAGGGTTAGGAATTAGGGTTGGGGTTGGGATTAGGGTTAGGGTTCGGAATTGGGGTTAGGGTTAGGGTTAGGAATTGGGGTTGGGGTTGGGATTAGGGTTGTTTTTTCTTGAAAACAACTCTAATTAAAGGCTAGGGTTAATTTGGGTTTAGTGTTAGAGGCTAGGGTTAATTTGGGTTAATTAAAGGGTAGGGTTAATTTGGGTTAATTAGTGATAATTTGAAAGGGTTATGGTGTTGATTAGGTTTAATTTGGTTAAGTTTGGGTTGATTAGGGTTAATTTGGGTAAACTGGGTTAAGTTTGGGTTAATTAGAGATAATTTGTGTTAAGGTAACGATTATGGTTAATTGTGGTTAATTAGGTTAATTTGGGTTATTTTGGTTTATAGTGCACTAGTTTATTTAGTAGGATACAATAATTCATTGCAGTAGATTACTCGATGATAACGTAAACGTACAACTTTACAAGTGATGGGTGTTCGCTCTATACATTCTTAATGGGATAGAAGCCTACCCCCGACAGCCGGAACACATACATACTACAAGAATACACAACAAACGCATCATTAGAGAGCGATTCGAGATGTTCGGGTTAAAACCAATATATGATAATATGAAACCTTCTTATTCTCATCGATACTCATATATGAAACTAAAAGCGCCACTTAGTCCCCGTCTATCGGTTAACATACGTGCGATGCTCGTCGTGACCTAGAACTATACGAAGGTTGTTAAATATAGGACAGTATAGCTCGATACTAACAACCGTCGTATAGTCTACGCGACGAGAAAATTCAATCGTATGTTAACCCATAGATTTGTCCCGTGTGGAAAAGTTAAGAATGTATAAAGAAAACGCCTTCATTCACTTGTGTTTTCATCCGTTTCGATATATCTCGTCGGTACCTTTCCGCAGGTTCTCCGTGTACAAAGATAGATTAGATGTTCATTTCAACGTTGTTTCACAGCTTTGAAATGATTATCTATTCTATTACAGTGTACTCGGAGAACAGCGGGGAGGTGCTGCCGAAATTTACTCGAAACGGTTGAAAGCACAAGTGATGGGTGTTTGCTCTATACATTCTTAATGTGATAGAAGCCTACCCCCGACAGCCGGAACGCACACATACAACAAGAATACACAACAAATGCATCATTAGAGAGCGATTCGAGATGTTCGGGATAAAACCAATATATGATAATATGAAACCTTCATATTCTCATCGATACTCATATATGAAACTAAAAGCGCCACTTAATCCCCGTCTATCGGTTAACATACGTGCGATGCTCGTCATGACCTAGAACTATACGAAGGTTGTTAAATATCGGACAGTATAGCTCAATACTAACAACCGTCGTATAGTCTACGCGACGAGAAAATTCAATCGTATGGTAACCCATAGATTTGTCCCGTGTGGACAAGTTAAGAATGTATAAAGAAAACGCCTTCATTCACTTGTGTTTTCATCCGTTTCGAGATATTTCATCGGTACCTTTCCGCTGGTTCTCCGTGTACAAAGATAGATTAGATGTTCATTTCAACGTTGTTTCACAGCTTTGAAATGATTATCTATTCTATTACAGTGTACTCGGAGAACAGCGGGGAGGTGCTGCCGAAATTTACTCGAAACGGTTGAAAGCACAAGTGATGGGTGTTCGCTCTATACATTCTTAATAGGATAGAAGCCTACCCTCGACAGCCGGAACACACACAGACAACAAGAATACACAACAAACGCATCATTAGAGAGCGATTCGAGATGTTCGGGTTAAAACCAATATATGATAATATGAAACCTTCATATTCCCATCGATACTCATATATGAAACTAAAAGCGCCACTTAGTCCCCGTCTATCGGTTAACATACGTGCGATAATTTATTCTTTTCAACGACAAACGCACACACAAAGCATATACACGGATTTTCTCCTTTGTCAATAACTATCTCGTTCTTATATTTCTCAATATAGTCAGCATAACCTACAATTTATATGTTATACAGTCTAACATGGCCAATGAGTACGTCAGAGTTAAGGACTGGATGTATGTGGATTGGAAACAACGTATGCAACCTAAGTTTGTCGCAGGAGTTGCTGCTTTCCTCGAATTTGCACGCGCACATAATAAGATCATAATAGAGAAGATTTTCTGTCCGTGCGATAGATGTGGCAATAAGTACTGGCAGAAAGTAGAATTGGCAGAGCTTCCTACTGTAAAAGATGGGTTTACTAGACTTTATACAACTTGGAAATATCACGGGGAAGGAGAAGAATGCAGTACTGCAGCAGAAGAAGAAGGAGAACACGATAATGCGGCAGGAGAAGAAGAAGAATTCGGTAATGCGGCAGGAGACGGAAATTTATTTCCATCAGAAGAAATGGAGGATATGGTAGAGGCTGCCCTAGGTGAATCTATTCGTACCGAAGATGACATTCCTTCCGGTCAAGGACCGCGTGCGGATAAATATGAAAATTTCATGAATGATGCTAAGAAACCAATTTATGAGAATGCGAAGTATTCCACCCTCTCATGGTCCGTCCAACTTTTCCAGATTAAGTGCCTAAATGGATGGAGCAACAAGTCATTCATAATACTTCTTTTGTTCTTGAAAGATTCTATGCCTCCGGGAAATAATGTGCCTGACAGCTGGTACGAAGCCCGGAAGATGATGTCTGATTTGGGTCTAAAGTGCGACAAGATTCAAGCATGTCCTAAAAATTGCGTGTTGTACCGGAAAGAGAATTCAGATTTGAAAGAGTGTCCAACATGTAGAGAGGCTAGGTATAAGCTGAAAGATTCTGATAAGAAGCCTAATATACCTGTGAAGATAGCACGATACTTTCCCATAATACAGAGGCTACAGAGGCTATTCATGTGCAAGAAAACAGCCGAGGCAATGATTTGGCATCACCGTGCTCCTCCAAGCGAAAATGGAAAAATGAGCCATCCAAGAGATTCACCGGCATGGAAGGATTTCGATAGGAGGCATGCAATATTCAGTAGCGATCCTCGCAATTTCCGGCTCGGACTGGCTACTGATGGCTTCTGCCCATTCAACTATATGGCTGGGAGTCACAGCACATGGCCCGTTGTAATGATAATTTATAATCTGTCGCCTTGGTTGGCTATGTACCAATCATACTTTATGATGCCTCTTCTTATCGACGGACCAAACTCACCGGGGAACAATATCGACGTCTATCTCCGACCTCTGATCGAGGAGCTGAAATCATTGTTCATTGATGGTGTAGAGACATATGAATCAAACACAAATACAACCTTCATACTGCGTGCGGCTTTAATGTGGACAATTCATGACTTTCCTGCGTATAGAATGCTATCAGGTTGGTCCGTACATGGTCACAAAGCATGTCCTCATTGCCATGAACACACAACATCAAAATTCTTGAATTTTAGCAGGAAGGTTTGTTATTGCGGCCATCGACGTTTCCTGCCTCCAGACCACCCCTATAGGTTAGACACGGTTCACTTTGATGGTCATTAGGAGCTTTTTGGACCTCCATCCCCATTGTCCAGAGAGGACGTGACTGCTAAATGGGATGGTTACAATAACGTGACCTTCGGGATGGATCCGACGAAACAGGTCAAACCACAATATTGGAACAAGTTAAGCATTTTCTTCGAGCTTCCGTACTGGTCTATGTTGGAGATAGTGCCCTCATAGTCAATTATTGGATCACAGGTACGTGATTGCAATGATTGCGGAGGCCCTATACCGGTAGGACAGTCTTACTCGAGATGATAGTATGCTATCTGGTTTGCCTTTATCAGTCGTATACATGATCAGGTGACTGATTACATGTTACACTTTGATAGAGCCCTTAGGATCTTGCTTTACCACCAACAGTATGATGGCGATCATATACGTGAGAGTTGGGTGGTTTATACGCATATCCTTAATTGTGGTCCCTAGTCGTGGGAGTTTCGAGACAGGGCATCGATACTCCGGAGTAGACTAGTGTGTACAGTCGAGACCCCGACGAGGGGCGGTGGCCGGTCTCACAAGCCACTGGTGTCAGTTGGATCACCTAAGATGTATACAGGTGCTCATTGGGTTATGAGTACACCGGACAGGACTCGCTGGGAATCTGCTAGTTAGTATTATATCTATCGTCAGATAGCAGTTCCCTGGTGACATGTGTACAGGTTAGTTCATCGACCTGAGGTCGTCATTTGTCTCGTGTGAGTTCCCACTGTGCTTTGATTTCTACCCTACCACGGCTCAAAGGAGTCGTGCAAACAGGTAGTTTTTGGGTACAGTCCCGAGCCATATGGAGGCACGTGAGCGGATCGGCAGGGGATTCGTCTCTCCCGGTATTGGGGGCGAGGTCGTGCTGTGTCTAGGAGAGCCATTACACAAAGTCCATGGCCATGGCAGGAGATTTACTGGTAGGTACTCCAGTAGTATCTCAGGGTGTTATTGGGCTTCACTCCGACACGACTTATACTGCTATTGGGGGTCTGACGTTACTAGCCCCCTAGGCAGATATGCGATACTCATAGACGAACGGACCGGACTGTATATACATTGTCACTGTTAGGCTCAGTAGGGTTTTCCGGATGAGTGCGCTCATCGGCATCCCTTGAGGTCAGTCCATGGGCAGCCGTTACGCATTGCTAGTGCAGCTGACGGTTTGTGGTTAAACCCACTGCCAGTGTACTGACGAGTCATTAGAGTCCCCCACAGAAAGTTTCCCAAGTTCGGGCGAAACGTTGTAGAGGCCGTATGGTTTTATGGCAGGGTTCGGAAAATGCACGTGCGTTTACGCACGTGTTATTTTTCGGGCAGATGATACTGGTCGGCTTTGGTTTAAGCCGGAACTGAGTATTATATTGAGTAGGTATAATATCTTTGTCTCAGTTGCATTTGTATTCGGTCGTAATACAAATGCGGGTATATTTATACAGTTTCGGGGTTATCCTGAAAGTCGTTTCAGGATCACTTTTGGAAGTTGCCAGTTTCCAGTTTTCTATCAGCCGTCTTTTAACATTCGGTTAAAGACGGATTTATCTTTTCTTGGATGAGAGTGAGTCATGCTTCTAGAAGCTTCTAGAAGGTTCTAGAAATGGAGAGGTGTCTTGAGACTCATGCTTTGATTTCTAAACATTCTTGTTTTCCTTAAGATCTTTATGCTTGATATTTTCATGTGTTCACACATGATATTTTTCTTGTGGTCACCCCCCCTCTCCTACGATCACCTCCCTCTTTGCTATAAGAGGCCGGCCCCCTCTCCACTCTCTCACTCTCACTTGGTTGTTGATTTCATTTGTAAAAGATATGACAGTATTTGGGATGCATGGAATTTTACAGTTCATTTCATTCCATCACCCGATTCCCTCGGCAACTTCATTAACCGATCGTCCACGGATTTGGACGAAGTGAGACAAAGTCATCTACTCATTCTCTACATCATTCTTGGTCGTCTCTTTTGGCAAACTTGACGATCGAGTTGCCTCAAGTCAGAGGCGGGAGCCCGTTTAAAGAATCGTCGACGTGGTGCCACCTCGACGAGGATATCGGAGATCGATGAGATCGGAGCAGCCGCAACGGAGCGTGGGATGATGGTTAAAGAACGAAGGACTCGGATCTTTCGGTATAACCTTTCTACACTCTTTACAGTTTTTTAGTTTAGCAATAATGGCAGATCCGGGTTAAAGTATACGATAGCGCCAGTTAAAAGTTTTTGTTCCGCATTCTGGCGTCTGTAGACGGCCGGGGCGGTAGCGTAGACTTACAGTGGTATCAGAGCCTAACCATTTTGCTTTGCTAACTTGTGCTAACGCGTTTAAAACATCGATCGAACCGGAAATCGAAAACTACAAAATTCCATGCTCACAGTTTCTGTCGATTTCAAATGATCTCGTAAAATTATTCTACATGTCTCAGAAATGTGTGCAGGCTTTTCTAAGAACCCCCACCAAATTTGGGCACGTGACTCCACTAAACCGCCGCGGAAACGCGGTCAAACCCATGGTTTGACCGCGCATCCGCGGCCACTTGGTGAGCTCATGCTCCCAAATTTGTACAGTGTGTTCTCTGTTGGATTTTGTGGTTTTTGGTAAATATCGTTTTGGCCCAGATTTTGTTACTGTTCACCAGTAAGTCGTGGGGCCCACTTTTTGATATTTGGTCGATCGAAATTTAAACATGTTAGTTTACAGTGCTTACATTATATCTCCGACCGGGAATGTCATTTGATCGGTAAACCGCGTCCGATTGCTATAGTTCTTTTAGACGGGTTTGCGAACGTGACATTCGCGTTGATGTTCTGTTTTGTGCTATGATGTTGCGGATTTGTCGTGGTGGATAGCAGTGTGCAATGATAGTACCGTTTGTGTTTATTTGTACATTTGATATTGCGGGGCGAGCGTCCAACTTGTGGACTGCCATCACTGCCTGTTGTATAATATTCTTTTGGGGCACGACCAGGTTGCGGTCGATGTACCTATTGTACTATTTTTATTACTGTACTAGGTTTTGCCCCGCGACGGAGTGCACGGATAGCCGGGTTCTGGGGGGCAACGGGTCCGCATCTCATTGCTTTGAGAGGCAGAGGGGTCCCACTCTAGAATTGGCAGACTATTCGCCGCACTCGTAGGGGGTACAGGTTGACCCAAGGAGGGGTGCCCAAGCTTACCGGATTCCGTGAAGTGCTGGGTGGTCCATTCACTATGCTGTAGGGGGCTGCCTCGCTTCAGGTTTTGGCGGGTAACTTGCCGCACCCGTAGGGGTCTAGGTTTCATTGCACAGGCTATCCACACGACAGGGGAACATCGGGTTTCAGCAGCGGCTCTGTGAAACCCGGGGATCCCAAATATCTGTATTGTTCTGTGATGCTTATTACTTTTCTGTAATGTTGCATACTATCACGCCTGGAGCGATTATTGTATATTGGTTTATATACTATTAGATGTTGTATATGTTTTACACCCGCGCTAGTCCAGTCCCCGCTCTGTCGTTAGTTAAGTAACCTAACGGGTGATGACGGGACCCAGTGACGAATGCGGATGGCATATACGTACATTTTATTTTCGTTCTTTTCTGGTGTGATTAAATGATGGGACTGTGTTGATTCTGATCAATGCAAAGTAAAACAAACCTGTTTACAGTTGTTGGAACAAATTTAAAAAGTGTTATTGCAAAGACGTTTTCTTTTGTTATGCATAGCGGTATTCAGTGGAATATCCTGCACCTCATTCGACGGGGCAAGGGCCGACATCCCTTCACCGGGACCGACCCCTTGGACAGAAGTTTGCGTCAGGGTAATAACTTCACTATAGTCGATTACAAGTTGCTTTGCATAGCGGTATTCAGTGGAATATCATGCACCTCATTCCACGAGGAAAGAGCCGAGATCCCTTTACCGGGAGTGACCTCTTTAGCAAAAGGTTTTCGCCACTATATTTTAAAAAGCTATCAGGTTCCTTCAGCGATATCAAGTTCACTACGTTAAAGGTTTTTCGCCAAAAACCATCCGTAGCCCTCCGTCACTTCTTTTGGGTATTTAGTAGTATTCAAGCTATGCATTTTAGCCAAAGTTAAGGCATAGTGTTTGGTAGCTGCTGGGTATTCAATTGTTGCATAGATAGATGAGTTAGTTAGGAATAGTCGTTCTGCCGATTGGCCAAAGTCAGGGGCATGTGCGGGTGGGTTCAAATTTACAAGATAGTGACGGGTAGAACTTGGCATGTGACTTATGACACTTTGACCAAAGCCAAGGTTATAAGAGCATGGGGCAAAAATCATATCGGGAGTTTCTAAAGAAACTGAAACTTGCCAAGTATGCGCATACCTTCTGGAGTATGAGTAACGTGGATGCATTCCATCACGTTATCATGCGATGAGAGTTGGATCCCGATTCCCGCTGATGAGTTAGTTTACTCTTCGGGTGATCCCGATTGATTCTTCTTTCAGGTTTGGAGGAGAATTTGACAGGACAGTGGGAGGTTTCCGGATTAGATAAAGTGATGACCATTCTGATCTAGGTTAGAGTACACGCAGAGTGTTTCTTTTCTCTCTCTCTTTGGCAGCGACCTTTGACCGACCCTAGACTATGACTCAGTGACCAGGTTGACCGAACCTTCTTAAAATACTGGCTTTTGGATTGTCTGAGTTGCATAAGTCATTGCCACTCCTTCTTTTACCCTTTGAATTTCTCAGAACACCCGTATTACTACGGATATCCACTTCCATTGGATAGATCCATCGTATGGTTATATACGAACTCGAAGGGACTTCTTCGAGGATGGATCCAGGTTCAGGAGAAATAGAATTGGTTTATTCAGTTGTCTTTTATTATCACCTTCTCTCAGGTTGCGAGAGCTCCTTAGTTTAGGAGAGTACACCTATTACGCTTATTGGATAGTCTTATTCCAAACCATAGGCTGGTGCCGAAAGGTAGGGAATGAAGAAAACTAATTAGCCTAAGTAGGGTGTGCAGAAGGTAATATGTAAAGACAAAATAAAGGGATTAGAAAGAGGGCAAAGTAAATTGCGACTGATATCATTCACGACCAAAACCGCGTGCTTCATCGCCACTCCTATTTCACCTTTAAAAGAATAAGGTATTATTATTCAGATGTCTTTTATCATCACCTTCTCTCGAGATGCGAGTACTCCTTGGTTTAGGAGGGTACACCTATTATGCTTACTGGATAGTCTTCTTCCAAACCATAGGCTGGTGCCGAACGGTAGGGAAGGAAGAAAACCAGTTAGCCTAACGATGGTGTACAGAAGGTAACGACTAAAGACAAATAAAGGGATTTGGAGAGATGGCAATAAAATATACGGTTGAAGTCATGAATTGGATTATGGAAGAGGCATTGCTATGAATACCAGGATACCCCTACGAAACATTTTAATGTTTCAGTGCATTGTTAAAGAAAAACTGTTTTCCCAATTAGACACTTACTCCAAGGGTATGTATTTACCAGGTTTCATTCTCATATCTGTATGGTTTTACAGATGATGAGTGGGAGTAAGATATTGGGAATTAGGTGATCATCCTCATTATATCGGAATTCGTTGTAATTGGTGATATTTGAGGAAATCGCCAGGGTACAGTTTTCAACCTACGACGCACAGGTTATGAGTTGTTAAACTCAGCGGACTTATACAGAGTATTGTATGTTGTCCAAGTGTCCATCAGGACAAAGGGGTAGGTCCTCGTACTATATTCTATTTACTTATAACTTCTCTAGTATTTGGACAAGTGTTTCATAGAAATACAAGGTCTAAGTTTTGAGAAGTTATGGGTATAAGAATAAAGTAGAGAACCAGGTATCACAAGTATCGGGATTCTTCAAAGAGATCGAAGATGTAGATTCTTGTGATTGGTATTCAGATGATAGTGATGATTTTGAGAAACGTGTTTCTCTTTCAGGTTGCTCATAATTGGATGGATTCCTAAGTTGAGTAATGCTGATTAGCCTCTTTCCATTAAAGTGATATGCACTGGAGACAGTTGCATGTTTTGAATCTGGTTCCAATTAAATTAGTGCCAAAGTTTCTATATAGGATATAGAATGGTTCGTGCCTTAAAAGTTGTTAAGGTACGAGGAGTTGTCCAGCTTATGCTTAAAACCAGACTCTGGATAACTCAGGGCACGTTTCTGTAATGGCTATTTGTGGGTTGACCCTGGCTATGACGAGGGTTGATATTCTACCATTTGGAAGATCAATAGTGATATTGTTCTTGACTCGCCACAGTTTTAGTAAAATGGATCTTTTTCAGAAAAACAGTAGTGGGGGTATGGTAGAACTGGAAGTGATTCCAGAACCGCGAACGATTACGGAAAATTTAATAGGACCTATACATTCAATCAGGTTTGACATTCCAATAGCCACTCCGCAGGTATGGTAGGTAACCTCAGACGCCCGAGAGGTACTTCGGTAGCCTCAGAGACGGTGACAGGGAGGTTCTTATCTACCAAGACTTGACACTACTGTTGTTCCAGGATATGAGACCCGGTAGGAGGGTTGTCGTAGTCAGTGGGAGCAGCGGAAGCATAGTGGGCAAGATGCTTATATCTATTTATAGACTTGAGCAGTTATAGCGGAGATAGATCATCTAATTTTGATGTGACAGTCATGGGTTTGACTTCAATCAGAATAAGGGATGGATCTGTTAAGAAGGTAGTAGGGTGTGATGTCATGGTATCTGGGTGACATACACAGAGTAGGAAGTAAAATTACTATACTACGATCGGTTGAACTGTGGTCGTCACACAGTTGTTTCTCCAGACAGGATATGGATATAATATTTGACATTCTGGTTTCTAGATCTATGGTTTTAGATCTGGATTTGGGTAGTTTCCCAATGTGAGTACTTTGACAGATATTCTAATGGTTTTTGGAATAGTTGACTCCCAGCATGGTGATGTACCTGCAGGTGATGGAGTCACCCTCTATAAAGGTGTCGTATAGACTAAAGAGGAGAGGGATGTGCATGATTGGCAGATCACTTGCTTAGGCAATTGAGTCAATCGTGAGATGTCAAGTACCACACCAGATGTCGTTTTTGCACTAGATGCGATAAGTTTGTATTAATCCAATCCTGGAGAAACATAAGGAAGCGGTTTTAGAACATAAGTACATGTTCTACGGATTTGATGACGGCAGCCTCTTTCGGGAGACGATTATCATTCCAGGCTTGAAAGGTGACATGGATGACAGAGTGATTGTCAGAGTTATATTTTTCCCTCTGAAGAAGGGGGCAGTATTATGGACAGGTGGTCCAAGAGGATACTGTGGGTGGCATGGTGCCGGATACTGATTAGGTTCAGTGATTGATACAGTCTGAGAAGTTTGGATTTGGAGTTCATTTATGAACTAGGTCCCATCAGATATCCAGACATATTCTAAGACAGGTGTTACTCGATTCGGGAGATGGCTTTCTCCGCGAATTTGAGATTAAGAGAGATATAGAAAGATACTTCTAGGCGGATCCACTCACTAAGGCTATTTCTCGAACACAATAGTTTTACAAATGGGCTTTGTGATACTGATTAGTAGAGGAGTTGGATGTTCGGTTTCACACGGGCTGTGAGTAGTCGACATCGCAATAATTTGCCTTGAGTGCAAGTGGGAGATTGTTGGAGATAGTGCCCTCATAGTCAATTATTGGATCACAGGTACGTGATTGCAATGATTGCGGAGGACCTATACCGGTAGGACAGTCTTACTCGAGATGATAGTATGCTATCTGGTTTGCCTTTATCAGTCGTGTACATGATCAGGTGAATGATTACATGTTACACTTTGATAGAGCCCTTAGGATCTTGCTTTACCACCAACAGTATGATGGCGATCATAAACGTGAGAGTTGGGTGGTTTATACGCATATCCTTAATTGTGGTCCCTAGTCGTGGGAGTTTCGAGACAAGGCATCGATACTCCGGAGTAGACTAGTGTGTACAGTCGAGACACCGACGAGGGGCGGTGGCCGGTCTCACAAGCCACTGGTGTCAGTTGGATCACCTAAGATGTATACAGGTGCTCATTGGGTTATGAGTACACCGGACAGGACTCGCTGGGAATCTGCTAGTTAGTATTATATCTATCGTCAGATAGCAGTTCCCTGGTGACATGTGTACAGGTTAGTTCATCGACCTGAGGTCGTCATTTGTCTCGTGTGAGTTCCCACTGTGCTTTGATTTCTACCCTACCACGGCTCAAAGGAGTCGTGCAAACAGGTAGTTTTTGGGTATAGTCCCGAGCCATATGGAGGCACGTGAGCGGATCGGCAGGGGATTCGTCTCTCCCGGTATTGGGGGCAAGGTCGTGCTGTGTCTAGGAGAGCCATTACACAAAGTCCATGGCCATGGCAGGAGATTTACTGGTAGGTACTCCAGTAGTATCTCAGGGTGTTATTGGGCTTCACTCCGACACGACTTATACTGCTATTGGGGGTCTGACGTTACTAGCCCCCTAGGCAGATATGCGATACTCATAGACGAACGGACTGGACTGTATATACATTGTCACTGTTAGGCTCAGTAGGGTTTTCCGGAAGAGTGCGCTCATCGGCATCCCTTGAGGTCAGTCCATGGGCAGCCGTTACGCATTGCTAGTGCCGCTGAAGGTTTGTGGTTAAACCCACTGCCAGGGTACTGACGAGTCATTAGAGTCCCCCACAGACAGTTTCCTAAGTTCGGGCGAAACGTTGTAGAGCCCGTATGGTTTTATGGCAGGGTTCGGAAAATGCATGTGCGTTTACGCACGTGTTATTTTTCGGGCAGATGATACTGGTCGGCTTTGGTTTAAGCCGGATCCGAGTATTATATTGAGTAGGTATAATATCTTTGTCTCAGTTGCATTTGTATTCGGTCGTAATACAAATACGGGTATATTTATACAGTTTCGGGGTTATCCTGAAAGTCGTTTCAGGATCACTTTTGGAAGTTGCCAGTTTCCAGTTTTCTATCAGCCGTCTTTTAACATTCGGTTAAAGACGGATTTATCTTTTCTTGGATGAGAGTGAGTCATGCTTCTAGAAGCTTCTAGAAGGTTCTAGAAATGGAGAGGTGTCTTGTGACTCATGCTTTGATTTCTAAACATTCTTGTTTTCCTTAGGATCTTTATGCTTGATATTTTCATGTGTTCACACATGATATTTTTCTTGTGGTCACCCCCCCTCTCCTACGATCACCTCCCTCTTTGCTATAAGAGGCCGGCCCCCTCTCCTCTCTCTCACTCTCACTTGGTAGTTGATTTCATTTGTAAAAGATATGATAGTATTTGGGGTGCATGGAATTTTACAGTTCATTTCATTCCATCACCCGATTCCCTCGGCAACTTCATTAACCGATCGTCCACGGATTTGGACGAAGTGAGACAAAGTCATCTACTCATTCTCTACATCATTCTTGGTCGTCTCTTTTGGCAAACTTGACGATCGAGTTGCCTCAAGTCAGAGGCGGGAGCCCGTTTAAAGAATCATCGACGTGGTGCCACCTCGACGAGGATATCGGAGATCGATGAGATCGGAGCAGCCGCAACGGAGCGTGGGATGATGGTTAAAGAATGAAGGACTCGGATCGTTCGGTATAACCTTTCTACACTCTTTACAGTTTTTTAGTTTAGCAATAATGGCAGATCCGGGTTAAAGTATACGATAGCGCTAGTTAAAAGTTTTTGTTCCGCATTTTGGCGTCTGTAGACGGCCGGGGTGCTAGCGTAGACTTACAGTGGTATCAGAGCCTAACCATTTTGCTATGCTAACTTGTGCTAACGCGTTTAAAACATCGATCGAACCGGAAATCGAAAACTACAAAATTCCATGCTCACAGTTTCTGTCGATTACAAATGATCTCGTAAAATTATTCTACATGTCTCAGAAATGTGTGCAGGCTTTTCTAAGAACCCCCACCAAATTTGGGCACGTGACTCCACTAAACCGCCGCGGAAACGCGGTCAAACCCATGGTTTGACCGCGCATCCGCGGCCACTTGGTGAGCTCATGCTCCTAAATTTGTACAGTGTGTTCTCTGTTGGATTTTGTGGTTTTTGGTAAATATCGTTTTGGCCCAGATTTTGTTACTGTTCACTGGTAAGTCATGGGGCCCACTTTTTGATATTTGGTCGATCGAAATTTAAACATGTTAGTTTACAGTGCTTACATTATATCTCCGACCGGGAATGTCATTTGATCGGTAAACCGCGTCCGATTGCTATAGTTCTTTTAGACGGGTTTGCGAACGTGACATTCGCGTTGATGTTCTGTTTTGTGCTGTGATGTTGCGGATTTGTCGTGGTGGATAGCAGTGTGCAATGGCAGTACAGTTTGTGTTTATTTGTACATTTGATATTGCAGGGCGAGCGTCCAACTTGTGGACTGCCGTCACTGCCTGTTGTATAATATTCTTTTGGGGCACGACCAGATTGCGGTCGATGTACCTATTGTACTATTTTTATTACTGTACTAGGTTTTGCCCCGCGACGGAGTGCACGGATAGCCGGGTTCTGGGGGGCAACGAGTCCGCAACTCATGGCTTTGAGAGGCAGAGGGGTCCCACTCTAGAATTGGCAGACTATTCGCCGCACTCGTAGGGGGTACAGGTTGACCCAAGGAGGGGTGCCCAAGCTTACCGGATTCCGTGAAGTGCTGGGTGGTCCATTCACTATGCTGTAGGGGGCTGCCTCGCTTCAGGTTTTGGTGGGTAACTTGCCGCACCCGTAGGGGTCTAGGTTTCATTGCACAGGCTATCCACACGACAGGGGAACGTCGGGTTTCAGCAGCGGCTCTGTGAAACCCGGGGATCCCAAATATCTGTATTGTTCTGTGATGCTTATTACTTTTCTGTAATGCCGCACACGGAGGGCACCACGGAGGTTGGGAGAGAGGCCGGGGACTGGGCCCTAGCAGGGCCCATATGAGGTTGGACTCCACCCCGGCGGTTACTTCCTCCATCTCCGGTGACCGACGTATCCATCAGGAACTGGAGAGCTTGATGGCCACCGTTCAGGAGTTGAAGGAGATGATGGTATGTATACTACTTTATAGTAAAATATCATGTCATATTATAGATATCAACATATCCATAATTAGTACGCAGCATGAGCTTATTTGGTTGTAGACTTAGGTTTGATTAATCATACATACATATCTAATTAAAATAAACTACGGTTTTCCAAACTAGATATCCAAATGGGGTTTCGAAATAACTTGATAATGATACGAATTCGAATAATACACGGTTCTTACACGCTTATTACACACGTTAGGTCCAGACGCGACAGGGTACATCGACCGAGCCTCCACATGCATCTCCTTCGGCTGCGGCTCCGCAAGCTACTACATCGGCCGTGGTTCCGCAGACAGCTCCTATAGCTCCACCGCCCGCTCAGACTCCCGCAGCCGCGGCTCTGCAAGCGACTATCTCGACGGCGGCTGCGCAGACCACATCGCCAGCTCCACAGGCCGCTCAGACTCCCGCTCGCGCCGAATTGCAGAGTTTATTGACCGAGGAGCAGGCGCGCGTTATTCTATCGTTATTCAGAGGTGGAGCTGGACCGAGCTAGGGTAGATTTTTCGTTCTTATTTTTTGAAACATGTATTTATTTATATCATACACATTATACTACATTTTGAAACGATATTGATATTGGTTTATATTTATATCATATTAAGTTTTTGGGTTTCTTTTGTATATTATATGCGTGAGATGTGATTATGAATACTGCGATATATGTTGTGTGATGATTAATTTTATATTTGATTGATTTATATATTATTGTACACAGGGCGCGAAAAAATCAGGCAGCCCTTTTTTAAAAAAAATACAGATAATGTGTACCTACGGATTAATCCGTAGGTACACATGTTGCCCCCTGATTTCAGTACCAGGGGGTTGGGAGTGCCCCTACGGACATATCCGTAGGGGCCATTGCTTCGCCCCTACGGAGTTATCCGTAGGGGCAAAATATCAGGATTTCAGATAATTTGCCCCTACGGATAGGTACCTACGCACATATCCGTAGGGGGTAGTACTTGGCCCTACGGTTATGTCCGTAGGTACAATTAATATATTTAAAAAAAACCGTAAATAATATACCTTTTTTTACCCTACGGCGTACTCCGTAGATGCAACAGGACCTACACAGAAATCTGTAGGGGCAAGTTCAGGGCTTCAACTTGCACCTGCGGCCTTTGCACCTACGGGTTCTTTTTTCGTCCCCACGCACATCTCCGTAGGGGCAGTGGGTTGCCCCTACGGATAAATCCGTAGTGGCAACCCTTATTTGTAGTAGTGATTACTTGCTTGTAATCTTTTCTTTTCTTTGTTCTTATCTTTTGTTATCTGTTTTTGGTTTGTTTTGTGAATGGTGTGAATATTGTTGTTAGGAAAAGAGAAAGATTTTGTAAGTTAACATTTCATTCCTCATTTCCTTTTCCCATCTTTACCATTTGAAACTCCATCCAAACCTTACGCAAGTGCTCCGTTAGGCACCCTACCCTACCAAGGTAAAGGTGATTCCTAACCGTGACCGGTTGCATTCGGTTTGGCCTGAGGCGAAAGCAAGAGACAAGAACGGAAGGACAAGGGTCAATAAGCCGGATTCCAAGAATACTGTGCTTAAGTCCCCTAATCCACGTTGTTGCCGATTGTTCTAGCTTCATTGGTTGAGTTCGGCTCAAAGTACTTGAATACGGAATCCATTAACTTACATTATCCTATCGTTTCCTAACAAACCTTATACTTGAATATACAAATAGGTTAGATAACAAACAAATACGCCACGCGTGTTAATTCGTTAGAACAAGCTTAAAAAACTTACCATCTTGCTGTGGATCGACCCATGCTCATCGCGGCTAGCTGCAAAGCGACACCGTCCTGATCACGGGTAAACTTTAGAACTTTTAAATATCCGACACGCTTTTGGCGTGCGATCAAATGGTGTGCTCGGTAAGCTTTCTACCTTCACATTCATTTGTATATTCTGCATTTGCATACTTATTTTTAAAAAAAACTCATAAAAATCAGAAAATTTTCTAAAAACATAAAAACTTTATCGTCAAGATTAGCTAGTGGGAGAACTTAGATTCAATATTTCGACGGTTTTGTTTAATAAGGTAGGAACAACTAAATCCTATTTTTAGATTTTGAAAACCTGAAAGATAACTCTCCTTTGAAGTTAACTATAGCTAATATACGTCTTTACATCACACTACACGTATCGTGAGTTTTTGAAAATTAGATGACAAGTCTATTATGTCGGGAAACTTTTGAATGGATAAATTATTTTCTGAGGATCAAATAGGTTTGTTCCGAAATAAGAAATATCTAGAATAGTTTATGAAGTGAAGCGGATATGAAGGGATGTTATTGACGCCTTAATTGGAACTAATTCTGAAAAATAACCCATCTGGAACTTGATTGGAATGATTACACACATAACCCACTAAACACATCTTTTATCCAAAAAAATAATTGAACTACCGGTTATATCTCCGTTCGCATTAAATCGTTATGATTTTCACGCTAAAATTGTCTTTTGTTTTTGGGCCTTGTAACTTGAGTAATTAAGTTCGCTGGGGTGTCTCTACACCTAATGCCCGAAAACCAACTGGTTTGGGTGCATTGGCCCAAAGCTCACTAAGAAGCTTAGAAAGTCCAGATTAAAACAAAGTTAAAATTCCTAACGGTTCTTTGTGTGAGAATAATCTTGACAAAAAACAGGATTTTATAAAAAAATATTTCTAGTGGAGATATGGAGGTTTTATTCTATGATAAAGACTATTGCACGTTCACAAACGTGTGTATGAAATGACAACAAGAAAAAGGTGGAGTGAAAATTAAGACCTAGTTTCCTGTTAAGAAAGATAGAAATTCTGAATTTGAAACCTTACTGGAAAACGAAACTTGAGAAATACTTAACTCTTTATAAAACTTATGTGATCCTTTCTAAATTTTTATCTGGGCTTTATTTTGTGACATGACGACTTTAATCGATCCTTTTGAAACTTAAAGACACTATATGCACTACACGTAAAGACGTATAAAATCTTAAGTTAAATGAGAAACGAGGTGTGAAAAATAAAGTTTCGATAGTCTAGAATTAGGATAATAGAATTGTTATCTTTTAAACAAAACCTTAGGGTTTGAATCATAGTTATTTCGCAAAACAAGCTTGACGGGATTTTGTGGGTAGTATCCGCTGAAAACCCTCAGGAGACAACACTCCTCCTACCAGGGACACCTAGAGGTTTAACGGCTTGTTTCACAAGCTCAGTGCAATCGAGTTCCCTGCGAAAATGCGGTTAGGATTTTCTTTTGTGAATAAATGGTTTTGCTCGGGACGAGCAAAAGATAAGTTTGGGGGTATTTGTTCATATCAGAAAACTGCATTCTAATACCGCCCATTCATTTTATATTTGTTGTATTTATTGGTACTACTAACCAGTGTCTACTTAGTAATACAGATTAAAGGTAACCGTGATAAAATACTGGAAATACATTTAAAAGTATGGATATATCAATTGAGAGCCGACACTGCAACCAGAACCGCAATCCGACCGATACTTCATGTGTGCCTTTTTGCAACAAGTTTGTGTACACATTTTTCTATCTAAATGGTCCAACACAACAAATGTGCACACAAGACTTTTAGGCACATGTGGATATGCATTCAATGCAAAATATTATATGCATTCAAGGCAAAATATTATATGCATTCAAGGCTAAACATCATGTGTTGATTTTTTTCCTTCCAAAACTGAAATCAAATCAAAGTCAATTAAACAAATCAGCATGAGCCATAATGGGGCAGCCATGAATCAAGCCACATATGGGAATGGAGTAATGAGCATTTAATGCTGAAGATCATGTGTTGAACTGTATTCAAAAATTCCCTCCAATAATAAGTGCAAAATAAAATCAAATGGACAAATCAACAAAACCATAATGGGGGAAGCCATGATTTAGGCACATGTGCGAATGGAGTAATGAGCTTTTAATGGTGAAGATTATGTGTTGAATTCAAGTTTCAAAATTCCTTCCAAAATCTGGGTGTAGACCAAGCCAAATCAGAGAAAATAAACTGCGCTAAAGAGACACCGGGGACCTAACAAGTCAACACACCAAGTACGGGACCCACCCATCAGACATGGACTGGCCACATCACCACTTGGGCCGGCCTGGCCGGCCCCACCTCCTCATGTGGGCCCCACCTTCTCACTGACCCCTCCTTGATGCCATGCAGCCCTAATTTTATTGTTTATTTTCTTTTCTTCTTTGCCTATAAATAGGAGGCAGAGGGAAGGGTTCAGGGCATTCTTTTTGCTTACATTTCCACACTTTGTAACTCTTTTGTTTTACCTTTAGTTCTTGTAAATAGCATCCCCCTTGAGCTATCTACCTTAACTTGATCTTGCAACCTCTTCATTGAGCTTGCAAGTTTACGCTTTGGTCATTGATCTCAAGGGGTTGTATCTTCATATGGAATCAATAAAGCCCTCCTCTTTTGTGCCTTCATTTCACATGAGTTCTTTACCCTTCTCTTGATCTTGCAACCCCTTCATTGGGCATGCAAGTTTAAGGGTTGGTTATTGATCCCATGACTTGTGTTTTGTTCCATGTTTCCTAGTTCTCTTTCTTGCTTATTTCTTTCTTGCTTTTTATTACTTGTTTTACATTCATGCTTTACTTTCATACACTTAAATTCCATGCACTTTAATTACTTGCTTGTAATCTTTTCTTTTCTTTGTTCTTCTCTTTTGTTATCTCTTTTTGGTTTGTTTTGTGAATGGTGTGAATATTGTTGTTAGGAAAAGAGAAAGATTTTGTAAGTTAATATTTCATTCCTCATTTCCTTTTCCCATCTTTTCCATTTGAAACTCCGCCCAAACCTTACGCAAGTGCTCCGTTAGGCACCCTACCCTATCAAGGTAAAGGTGATTCCTAACCGTGACCGGTTGCATTCGGTTTGGCCGGAGGCGAAAGCAAGAGACAAGAACGGAAGGACAAGGGTCAATAAGCCGGATTCCATGAATACCGTGCTTAAGTCCCCTAATCCTGTGGGGTTCCTAGGCACTCTAGTGAGGTCTCACAAGGCATCAACCATGCCAATTTCAAAAATTATAGGTGCCGAGAACCCCGACTACGGATCGTTGGCTAGATTTCTAGGCGAAAAAGCTAACTAGTTAACACTTAACTATGAGAATACGGATATACAACCTTTGTAGATCCGGTGCTCCACCTCCACGGCTCCGCAATGAAGTCTCCTCGCGGTCCAAGACGGATCCCGGGCTCTAGCGTCGGCTTCATCGGAGAATGGACGGGCTAGGTCATCGACGACGTGCCGAAGATGATCTACGTCGAAGCATCACTAGATCAAGCTCCACCTTCACCGAGCCTTGAAAACTTGTGAAGGAAACACACTCTACTACTTGGCAAGAGGTAGAGGATGAAGAAATAGGAAGTGGGTAGACTTTAAAATTGGATTTCTCACTCATCTTCATCAATCACCATTGATGAAGTGGAGGTTTCTTCATTGAAGATGAAGAAGAAGAAGAAGATAAAGCTATGATAAGTTAATTCCAAAAAGAAAAATAAAAGAATACTTATCATGACCAAACCATGGTCAAGTTTAGAGAATTAACTAAGGTTAGATTAATGGTTAGGGTTAAAGATAAAGACAAAGTGGTCACTTTGGTCAAAGCTTCATGAAGCTTCAAAAAGCTTCATGAAAGAAAATGAAATAAAGAAACCATTTTGCTTTTCTTTTATGCTTATATTAATATCCAAAATGAATAAACAAATAATTAAAAGAAAAAGCAAAACCCTAATCATTAAGTTAACCATGGTTTAATTCTATACACTTAACCAAAAGGCATGTATCATCAAACATGATACAAGCAAGTGCTCAAAATCATATCGCATATGCAATGCGCACATCCGAGTGAGAAAATCCATTTAAAGTGAACCGATACTAGTTAATGCAAAGTAATATATCAAATATATAAATATGCATTAAATCATTAAATCAACACTTGATTCAATGATCCGGTAATGTCGCACACAACCGACTAGTATCCTATGTATCGGCTTATCGAATCAATACTTGATTCGATAACTAGGTTATATCGCATACAACCAAACGACACATTCATCGCGAGAATAGAATACGGTATCACATACACGCATTATTCTCGGTCCCGCACATATCTCATATGCGCTCCTATTTCGTTTCGCTTGAACCAGGAAACCTCTGTGTAGGACTCTAATGACTCGTCAATACGCCGCCGGCAGGTGATGATCATATCAAGCACCCACAAGCCGCAAGCGGTCTGCTAAACGTAACGGCCACCCGGGTATTGAGCGATCTGAAGATCGACGAGCAAGCCCGCTCAAACTCCAGTGAATCCAACCAGTAACACTACCGTACAGTCCGGTCTCGTCGTCTGATATGTCGCATATCTTGCCTAGGGGTGGTAAACGTCAGACCCCAATAGCTCGATAAGTCGTGTCGATATGAGGTCTATAACAATTCGAGAAACTACTGGTAACACTTACCAGTAAATCTCAGCAACCCTGGACAGGGATTTCCTGTTATAGCCAATCGAACACAGCGCAACATCAACCCCTATACCGGGAGAGACGAATCCCCTCCTATCGCTCATTGCCTCCATGTGACTCGGGACTGTACCCAAAAACCACCGTTTTGCACGCCCTGTTGGACGTGGTAAGATGGAAATCAAAGCACAGTGGGAACCACACAAGACTCTATGACGATCTCGGGTCAACAGACTACTCTGTACCAGTGTCACCAGAGAACTGCCATATGGCGTGAGGTATATTACCATCTGGGAGTTCTCGGCGAGTCCGTCCAGTGTACCCAGTCTCTACTGAGCACCCGTACATCATCTCCGATATCAAACACCAATGGATATGGGATCATCCATCGCCCATCTGTATGGGTCGAGAAGCTACACGCTAGTCTACTCTGGTATATCGATGCCCCATCTCGATACACCCACGACTAGGGACTTTGAAGGATGTACTTATGGACTACCATGTCCCCACTAGTATGATCCGCATCATAGTCCAGGTAGTCAAGTACACATCCTAAGGGCTTTACCAACATGTAATAGAGAGACAATCTGTGTACACGTTAAGGTAAAGAGCAACCAGATAGCATACTATCATGTCGAGCAAGAAAGTCCTCCCTATATATGTCCCGGCATCCACTACAATATACATCCAATGTACGGTAATGGCCTCTATGGCATACATATAACTAACAATCTCCCACTTGCACTAGGGACATCTGTAGCAGTGGTTGTAGTATCTCATACTCAACCATCCCATAAAAGTCTCTCTCTGGAAATAGGCCTTCGTGAGTGGATCCGCCGTGTTGTCCTCTGAGTCTGCTCTCCTAACCTTGATCAGCCTGGAGATCAACTATCTCCATGATCAGGTGATACTGCCTTAGAATATGTCTGGATCACTGATGGGACCTGCGTTCCTTGGCATAAGCCACAACTCCATTGTCACACAATGGGAGGAACATAGTTCATCTCATGAACCAATATACACCCAAACAGCCTCTTAGGTAGCATCTTAAGTAGCGATGTATCCAGCCTTTATCGTCTAGTATGCCACGGTATCTAGCTTAGAACTCTTCCAACATACCGTCCCTTTACTGAGGGTAAAGACAATGCCTGCGACTGATATTCAGTCGTCTTTATCACCCTGGAACACTTCCAGTGATTCTCCCCAGGATCGATTGATACCATCTCACTATAAGTAGTGAGTATACTAACACCCAAATAACATCTATCTCATAGATGAAAACTCAGGATGGAGGAGGTATCACTTTGATCCTATATGGAGAATCATTGTGATAAGCGGAGATTGACCGAGCGTATCATAGGAAACTCCTTTCTTATCAAGAGTATGTCATCCACGTACTCTACGAGGATCACCACCATACTCCCTACTACCTTTTTGTATATACAAGGTTCATCTACCATTTTGATGATGTCAACTTCTTTGACTAATCCATCAAAACAGATGTTCCAACTCCGCGATGCCTGCTTTAATCCTATAAAGCATCTTGCACACGTTTCCGCTGCTCCCACTGTCTACGAAGCCCTCTGGCTGTGTACTTATAGACGCACTCCTCTAAAACAGTATTTAGAAAAGCAATCATGACACCCAACCGCCAAATATCGTAGTCATGGTATGTAGCCGTGGCAAGTAGTATCTGGATGGACTTAAGCATAGGTACTGGAAAAGGTTTCATCATTATCCACGCCTGGTCAATGACGAAAACCTTTAACAAGTCTAGCTTTGAGAGTCTCAACTTTTCCATCTATACCAAGTAATCTTCTCAAGATATACTTGCTCCTGATGGGGATTTAACCCTTCAGATATAGCAGCCAAAGTCCATACTTTTCTGGTGTACATGGATTCCATCTCAGATCGCTAAGCATCCAGCCATTCTTACAGAGTCTTACTCCTGATGGCCAGCTCGAAGCTAGTTGGGTCATCATCTCATGATGCAATCCTCGCTCCCACTGTCATGGAGAAACCGAAGTATCTCTCAGGTGGGTGAGGAACCCTACTAGATCGGCGGAGAGGCTGAGGTTCATTGGAATCTACTGAATCCTTTGGTTCTGTCAAATCATTAGCTGCAGTTTGTATAGCTGGAACATTTCCAGTTGTACATAACAGACGTTGCCTCGAGCTTGTCCGGATTTTGCTTTTAGACATTGGCCGGACAACCCCAAATCTTAAATGACTTAAGAGAGATGGGCTCTTCCCTTTCCATATCACATATGAAATGGTAGGCTTTGATTTGATTCGAACCCTGATTCAATAGGTATGCAGCTTGATAAGTGCATAACCCCCTAAAAGGAAATAGGTAACTCAGTATTACACATCATAGAGCACACCTTATCATATAGGGTGTATCTGCTCCGCCCCGATATACCATTGTGCTATGGTGTATTCAGAGGAGTAATTCTGAGAGAGAATCTCATTCTTCTTTAAAATAGTCCAGGATTTCCGTGCTCAAGTATTCTCCTCCTTGATCTCATCAAAGGACATAATACTTATACCCGTATTTTGGTTCTCTACTTTTAACTTATATTCTGTGAATATCTCAAAAGGTTCGGACTTATGTTTCAACAGGAACATATGTCTGAATCTTGAGAGATTATCAGAGAATGTAATGAAGTACAAAGAACCGGTCTTGGCATGTGTAGACAGGGGACCTACATACATCAACATGTATCATCCCAAGAGTTCAGTAACTCTTTCTCTGCTTCCAGTAAACGGAGCTATGGTCATCTTATCTCTGTGACATGAGTGGCAAGTTTCATAAGATGTAAATTCAAACTGATTTAAATATGCATCTACATGTAACTTCAGCTAGTCGGGTCGCATTGATATGACCTAGTCTACAATACCTCAAGAAGGATCCGTTCATTTCTGAACTCTTCCTCTTGTGTGTGTTCTATATACTAAGAACTGTAGTTTGATTTATAACATCAATGCTTTTAGATAACGTGCCTGAACCGATCAACTTTTGATATTGAAAATGTTCAAAACATTATCCAACAATACAAAATTTTATCATTTCTTTATTAATAAAGAGACTGATATGATTTTGTATATCAGGTTCGGTATCTAATAACATTCGTTCAGAATCAATGTATTACAATACAGGGTGACAGTGACCAACAGACTTGGCTGCAACACTTGCCCCGTTTTCTGCCTCATGAAACTTATCACCCGTTCTCAGTTTTTCTACCCTTTTGTAGCCCTATGTAACATCTTACATATCTGGGATCCTGATCCGGTATCAAATACCAAGGATGCGGAGGATACTGAGAAACAGTTCTGTATAATGAACACACCCGAAGATGATGCATCAGCATGCACTCTCTTCGTTTGGGCGGCACGGGAAATCTGGTATTCCCCAATTTCCTGCTCTGTCTTATAACAATTATAAGTTGGAGCGGGACCAACGTTCCCCAGCTCAGTATAACAAGCGGGTTCGGTCAATTATCCATATTATTATCTTGATTAAGGCGTGATATGGTCGCTACCTGGAGAGAGAGAGAAGAAAACACTCAGCGTGCGCTCTTGCAAGAATAGATTGGTTATTATTTTATCTAATCAGGATGGCTCCCACTGCTTTTTATCAAATCTTCCTTCAAACCCTAAAAGGAAAGACTAGCCGGGATTAATTACACACTACAAGTTCGCCAATCTTTCAGCCAGGCCAGTGTCGGTACTTTGAGGGAGGTCCCCCGTGCTTTCGCACGAACCTAATTAATGTAAACCTCGTTTTCCCAGAGGCGTAACCTCGTTAACACCTTTCTAGACACCTACTTGATCGGCTAATTGTAATGTATAAAACTCTCCCAGGAGTAACAATTACTCGCAGCGGGTATCGGGATCCAACTATCTCATAGAAGGTATGCAATCTCATTGCAAATTTCAACACTTGAATTCCCGATAATATTTTACCCCTAGCGTGCTATGACCTTGACGAAAGCCAACAAACCATAGCCCGCTAGTCAAGTTCAACCCGGACATTTCTTGATCGAATTAAACCCACCCGCACGACCCTTGACGAAAGCCAACAAAGCCGCACGACTACCCTAATCCAATCGCATCGTATGCTAGCAGATAAGCACCATATAGCTACCGCACACTGCACCTTGACGAAAGCCAACAAATGCAGCACGAATACTATATACAACTTATCTGAAATGACGGATGGCTACGACAGGTTTTTCTGAAAACCTATTGCGTAATGAACTTGATATCGTTGTAGGATCGAATGAATTTTGAAATGGAGTGTTTTTGAGGTTTTTCTAGTTTTGCTAAAGGAGTCACTCCCGGTGAAGGGATCGTCGGTCCTTTCCTCGTCGAATGAGGTGCGGGATATATCATATATATCACTGTGGAAAGCAAAACACTTAAAAGCTATCAAAAGACAAACCGAGGGTGTAGCATCTGCCAGTTATTGCTAAAGGAGTCACTCCCGGTGAAGGGATCTCGGTCCTTTCCTTATCGAATAAGGTGCAGGATATATCACATATACCGCTGTGCAAAGCAAGAACTGTAGCTACCTGTTTTATTTTGAAATTCGATTCTACAACATCTTAGGTTTCTTTTATTTTCATTAATCACATTAATGAAGTCCCATCATTTAAGTACCTAAACATCACAGATAAATACGACGTACACTTATGCCATCCGCATTCACCTCGATGTCCCCTCGTGCACCGTTAGGTTAGGTAACTAACGACAGAGCGGGGCAGGGCTAGCGCGGGTGTAAAACATAAGTAACGCCTATATAATATATCATATATATTATATACTGTATCTATCACAGAACATCACATGATCACATCACAGATATCGCAGCAGAAGAATCATATGAAATATTGGATATACTAGGACGTCCGTGTTTTCAATACGAGCCAGTATAAAACACGGATTCCACGGTCGCGATGAATAGCCAAACCCACACCCCTAGACCCTTACGAGAGCGGCAAGCAACCCTACAAATTCTAGGGTTAGGAGACCCGGACTCGACTCCTCGAGTTGGTCTCAAACTGGACCCCAGAACCCGGTTACTTATGCCCTCCTCCTTGGGTCTATCCTAGTGCGGAAAAGTAAATAATATACAACGGGTGACAACTTCCGCAACCTGGAAGTGCCCAATAAAAGAATATTACATACAAGTTTTTACATAATGAAAATGAAAAACACTCATCTCACATAAAACCCCCCCGGCTATTCAAACACGACGATCCAATATAACATATCCAGCAACACATAACATCACATGTCATCAACGTAAGTAAATATGTGCATCTCAATTGTCGTTGACATATAGCAACGAAACCGGCGATATCACATATTACACTTACGGTCACAGAAAAGAAAGTGTAAAACTACAACAGCTGGAATCCGCAACCACCTCAGACATCGCATGCCTGACCAAATGAATTACTTAGACATCGCATGCCTAACAATTATAAACCCCGCATTTTAGTCTCATTATCGAAAACATTTTTCAATATCAAGTCGGGCAATTCAACAGGATTCCCGACATTTTGATCGAATGCTCGTCGCAAACTTCAGTAGGCGGCCGCACCCCCGACGCCGTCGACGAAGTGCACCAAGGCGGAACACCGCTGCCGCGAGCACCCGAACGGATGCTTTCGGCGACGGGGTTCTCCTACAGTCACTTGGTCGGGGCTATGGAGTGAGGCTGTCTATTAAGTTTACCCGGCGAGTATCCGCGTACGCTACGTAATTGCGACGGACTTTTGATCACATCAAAATTCCGTGGCAACCGATCAAGTGAGACGAAAGTGCTGTGTTTATAACATTCATTCAGTTATCTCATAACTTCTTGTGAATTCCAATTATTGTATCACATTCCAGATAATTAGAAAATGTTAAACTTTCCGATCGAACAATCGAACACCCAAATTTTCCCGATACAGCTCAACACATGAAATAAGTCTAACGACATTCAGTTCGTGCCTCAGTACCAACGGTCCAGCCGTAGAAGGGTCAAGCCAACGCCTCACATGTGGCATGCCGTACTGCCCCAAACCCTAAGGTTCAAAGGGTAGTTCAAGACGGTCACATAATCGAGTTAAGGTTTGTTGTCTTCTAGAGGGTCCATCGCGTTACTTGCACTACTTAGAACGTCGTTAAACTACGGAAAAATCCAACACTTGGAAATTTCCCGACAGGGGAAAAATTGGGTATTTATATCCGGTCGAACTTTTTAACATATTCTAAAATTTATCCGAAAAGCCACACTGACAAAATTTGATAATCCGATCGAATATATGAATCCCCAAAACAACCCCAGAAAATTCAACTCTTGAAACAGTATTAAAAATGCCCAGAAAATACAAACAACAGAGATATGAATTACTATGCAAAGAACCGTCGCTAATGCCATCAATGCGCCGCGGAACCGCCGCTAAAGGGGGGTCAACGCCGCGGTTCCGCGGTCAACTAGAGGAATTAGAGGCTCGTTTTTCATGGTAATTCATACAAAACGCTGCTGAATTTTTTAAGCATTTTTAATATCAAAAAACTCTAGATTTTAGAAAAAGTCCAGAGAGCATGTTTGGTTTAGGGTTTCGGGTTCGTTCGGGTTTCAAACTTCGTCAGGACTTCGCCTAAGGCTCTAGCTAGGCTCTGATACCACTGTGGGGTTCCTAGGCACTCTAGTGAGGTCTCACAAGGCATCAACCATGCCAATTTCAAAAATTATAGGTGCCGAGAAACCCGACTACGGATCGTTGGCTAGATTTCTAGGTGAAAAAGCTAACTAGTTAATACTTAACTATGAGAATACGGATATACAACCTTTGTAGATCCGGTGCTCCACCTCCACGGCTCCGCAATGAAGTCTCCTCGCTGTCCAAGACGGATCCCGGGCTCTAGCATCGGCTTCATCGGAGAATGGACGGGTTAGGTCATCGACGACGTGCCGAAGATGATCTACGTCGAAGCATCACTAGATCAAGCTCCACCTTCACCGAGCCTTGAAAACTTGTGAAGGAAACACACTCTACTCCTTGGCAAGAGGTAGAGGATGAAGAAATAGGAAGTGGGTAGACTTTAGAATTGGATTTCTCACTCATCTTCATCAATCACCATTGATGAAGTGGAGGTTTCTTCGTTGAAGATGAAGAAGAAGAAGAAGATAAAGCTATGATAAGTTAATTCCAAAAAGAAAAATAAAAGAATACTTATCATGACCAAACCATGGTCAAGTGTAGAAAATTAACTAAGGTTAGATTAATGGTTAGGGTTAAAGATAAAGACAAAGTGGTCACTTTGGTCAAAGCTTCATGAAGCTTCAAAAAGCTTCATGAAAGAAAATGAAATAAAGAAACCATTTTGCTTTTCTTTTATGCTTATATTAATATCCAAAATGAATAAACAAATAATTAAAAGAAAAAGCAAAACCCTAATCATTAAGTTAACCATGGTTTAATTCTATACACTTAACCAAAAGGCATGTATCATCAAACATGATACAAGCAAGTGCACAAAATCATATCGCATATGCAATGCGCACATCCGAGTGAGAAAATCCATTTAAAGTGAACCGATACTAGTTAATGCAAAGTAATATATCAAATATTTAAATATGCATTAAATCAACACTTGATTGAATGATCCGGTAATGTCGCACACAACTGACTAGTATCCTATGTATCGGCTTATCGAATCAATACTTGATTCGATAACTAGGTTATATCGCATACAACCAAACGACACATTCATCACGAGAATAGAATACGGTATCACATACACGCATTATTCTCGGTCCCGCACATATCTCATATGCGCTCCTATTTCGTTTCGCTTGAACTAGGAAACCTCTGTGTAGGACTCTAAAGACTCGTCAATACGCCGGCAGCAGGTGATGATCATATCAAGCACCCACAAGCCGCAAGCGGTCTGCTAAACGTAACGGCCACCCGGGTATTGAGCGATCTGAAGATCGACGAGCAAGCCTGCTCACACTCCAGTGAATCCAACCAGTAACACTACCGTACAGTCCGGTCTCGTCGTCTGATATGTTGCATATCTTGCCTAGGGGTGGTAAACGTCAGACCCCAATAGCTCGATAAGTCGTGTCGATATGAGGTCTATAACAATTCGAGAAACTACTAGTAACACTTACCAGTAAATCTCAGCAACCCTGGCCAGGGATTTCCTGTTATAGCCAATCGAACACAGCGCAACATCAACCCCCTATACCGGGAGAGACGAATCCCCTCCTATCGCTCATTGCCTCCATGTGACTCGGGACTGTACCCAAAAACCACCGTTTTGCACGCCCTCTTGGACGTGGTAAGATGGAAATCAAAGCACAGTGGGAACCACACAAGACTCTATGACGATCTCAGGTCAACAGACTACTCTGTACCAGTGTCACCAGAGAACTGTCATCTGACATGAGGTATATTACCATCTGGGAGTTCTCGGCGAGTCCGTCCAGTGTACCCAGTCTCTACTGAGCACCCGTACATCATCTCCGATGTCAAACACCAATGGATATGGGATCATCCATCGCCCATCTGTATGGGTCGAGAAGCTACACGCTAGTCTACTCTGGTATATCGATGCCCCATCTCGATACACCCACGACTAGGGACTTTGAAGGATGTACTTATGGACTACCATGTCCCCACTAGTATGATCCGCATCATAGTCCAGGTAGTCAAGTACACATCCTAAGGGCTTTACCAACATGTAATAGAGAGACAATCTGTGTACACGTTAAGGTAAAGAGCAACCAGATAGCATACTATCATGTCGAGCAAGAAAGTCCTCCCTATATATGTCCCGGCATCCACTACAATATACATCCAATGTACAGTAATGGCCTCTAGGGCATACATATAACTAACAAATCCACGTTGTTGCCGATTGTTCTGGCTTCATTGGTTGATTTCGGCTCAAAGTACTTGAATACGGAATCCATTAACTACATTATACTATCGTTTCCTAACAAACCTTATACTTGAATATACACATAGGTTAGATAACAAACAAATACGCCAAGCGTGTTAACTCGTTAGAGCAAGCTTAAAAAACTTACCATCTCCCTGTGGATCGACCCGTGCTTATCGCGGCTAGCTGCAAAGCGACACCGTCCTGATCGCGGTTAAACTTTAGAACTTTTAAATATCCGACACGCTTTTGGCGTGCGATCACCTGTCATGTTCTGGGTCGCTGCAATGAGAGAGAGAGGGAACACTTTAGCATGATGCTCTTGCAAGTTTAGAGTGGTTTTTAGTTTATCTAAACAAGATGGATCCCACTGTTTCTCGAATCCCTCCTCAAACCATAAAGGAAGAACTAGTCAGGACTATTTTCACCATACAATACATGCTTAACCGTTCAGTCAGGCCGGTGTCGGTATTTCGAGGGAGGTTTTATGATGCTTTCACGAAGTTCCTTAAGTAAATAACCTCTTTTCTCTGTGGGCGTATTCCCGCTGACACCTTTCTCAACACCTACTTGGTTTATAGCATTATTCGTTAAGTGAAAGAATCTCCTGATGAGTAGCATATACTCACAGTAGGATCGGGATCCAAATATCATCGTGTCATAAAGCTGAAGGAATCCTACCAAATTATCACACTCCAAATGGTATCCAATCTCTTAGCAAGTTTCAGTTTCTTTAGAAACTCCCGATATGGATTTCTGCCCCATGCTCTTATGACCTTGGCGTTGGTCAAAATGTCATAAGTCACATGTCAAGTTCAACCCATCATTATCTTGTTAATTTGAACCCATCCGTACATACCCCTGACGTTGGCCAAATGACAGTACGACTGTCCCAAACTAACTCATATATCTATGCAACAAATGAATACCCAGCAGCTACCAAACACTATGCCTTGGCGTTGGTCAAAATACATAGCTTGAATACTATTGAATACCCAAATGAAATGATGGAGGGATACGAATGGTTTTTGAGAAACCGTGAACGTAGTTAACTTGATATGATCGAAGGAATCTCATAGCTTTTAAAAGGAGTGGTTTAAGCTCCGCAATTAAAAAAATATCTTCTGTTTTAAAATAACCGAGTGGTTTCTTTTAAACTGTTCCAATGATTCAACTTTGGTTTATTTTCATTTCATTAATATAATGCGTCCCATCAATTAACCTATCATTGCAGAAAACAACGAAAATACAACGTCCACTTATGCCATCCGCATTCGCCACTGGGCCCCGTCATTCACCCGTTAGGTTACTTAACTAACGACAGAGCGGGAGCTAGGCTAGCGCGGGTGCAAAACATAAGTGACGCCTGCTAGATATCATATATAGATATTGTATATTCGTCAGACGCAATAATTGGCATCCCAGATCACATATGAACATATTGGATTTTCTAAGAATCCGCATTCCATTTGAGCCTACAAAGAAAGACGGATTACACAGTCGCGATGAATAGCCAAAACCCCACCCTAGACCCTTACGGTTACGACAAACTACCCGTCAAGTACCCGAAGTGAAGCGGTCTCCCTCAACGACATGAGTAAGCCACTAAACACTTCAAAGTACCCGGTAGTTTGTGCACCCCATCTTGGGTCTATCCTAGGAGCAGAAAACAGTAAATGAAATAATACAACAGTGGCTACAACCTCAACCCGGATGTGCCCCGCAAAAGAATATTACAACAAATTACAATTTACATTTGAATGAAAGAAACACTCGTCTCAAATCCCCGGCTATCCATTCACAACAATCCAACAAGTTCATATTCACAAACCAGTAGAAACCATTATAGAAATGTGCAACCCCCTGCTAACCGACATACTAGCAGTTAGGGGAGGTTTACGAACACATTAAACACAACACAGATATAATCTAGTCAGCCAAACATCTTAGAATTTCGATCAAGCGATACTTATGAATCCACTCCAAACAATTCTCTGTACACATAAAACCTGAGCAGAAACAAAACATCCCAGAAAATACAACATCAACACAGAAAAATAACTGAGCAAGTTTAGGTTGACTCAGTGTCAACTCGGCCGCGGATCCACGGCGGATCGCTTGGAACGGCCGCGGTTCCGCGGTGGTATGGTCGAGTCATGATCCCATATTTCTTCACAATTCTTAAAAAACCTTGCTTGTATTTTTAAAGGTCCCTGAAAAATTTTTAGACCCCGTTTTAAAATCGGCAGAAACTATGTGAAAATGTCGTATTTTCGGGTTCGTTTTGCGATCGAATTTCTAAAGACTTTGCTAACATGTTAGTTATGCTTTAGCTAGGCTCTGATACTACTATAAGTCGACGTTAGATACCCCACAGGATGCGGGGAGGCGGAATAGGTAAAACAATCATTTTGTTCAAGTAAACATCGACTAGCTTTACGGATCTTTGCTAAACCCTAACTAATAAACTATCTAGATGTGCTAAACTACTATGATAGATGATTATACCTCAAGATACTAGTCCTTCTTGTTCTTGTTGTTCACCTCCTCGTCGTCCTCCTCGATGTGATAGAAGATCTACCTGAGAGTTCTTCCTCCAAACTTTAACCTCTCACTTGAGATAACTAAGTGGCTAGGATTGCTAATCCAAGTGACCTAGAAGATATAAAAGTGGATTAAGGATCTATTAGTCTTTCTAACCCTTGGGATCTCAACACATGAGAGGATTAGGGTTAGGTTTAAGAAGAGGAGAGCTTGAGGAGAGAGAATGTGTTTGTGAGAATGAAATGAATTATAACTCAATTATGTATATATTATGAAGCATAAAATATCTTGCACAAATATCTTGCACAAATATCTTCATGCTTCATTTAATACAAATGAATGAATCATCTAATGAGTCATTAAAACAATTAATGCTTCATTAACTCATTTGGATGAATTATCTCATGAGTCACTAATTAATTTAATGCAATTATACATAAGCTTTCCACCTCACCTTTCTTCTAGAAGCTTCTCGACTAATTACGAGAATGCCCCTCCCATCCGTAAAACACGGATATTCTGAGACTGCATAAATCTAATAATCCAATACTAGAATCTGGCTTAAACTAAAGCCCGCTGGTATAATCTGTTCGAACATCATACGCGCACAAGTACACGTATATGTCCGATCCCTGTCGTAAAACCATACGACCTATATATCGTTTCACATGAAGCAGGGAAACTCTCTTTATGGGACTCTAAAGACTCGACACTACGCTGGCAGTGGGTTTAACCACAGGCCGCAAGCTGCACTAGCTGTACGTAACTGTCCCTAGGTAGATGTCGATAAGAAGGCCGATGAGGAAACCCATCCGAACTCCTACCGAGCCTGATGTGACAATCTCCGTACAGTCCGGTCTGTTCGTCTAAGACTATCGCATATCGGGCCTAAGGGGCGGCAAGCGTCAGTCCCCTAAAAGCTGTATAAGTCGTGTAGGAGTGAATCCCATTACACCTTGAGAAGCTACTGGAAATCCTACCAGTAAATCTCGTTTGCCCTGGCCAGGGACTTTGCATAATGGCTCTCCAAAACACAGTGCGATATCAACTCCCAATACCGGGAGAGACGAATCCTATCTAACCGCCACTGCCTCCAAGTGCTTCGGGACTGCACCCAACTGCTACCTGTTTGCACGACTTCTTTGAGCCGTGGTAGGGTAGCAATCTAAGAACAGTGGGAACACACTCGAGGCGAAGTAGCAGTATCAAGTCAACGGACTATGCTATACTCATGTCACCTGGAAATTGTTAACTGACGACGGGTATAATACCAACCAACAGTTCCCTGCGAGTCCTGTACGGTGTACCCGTAACCCAACGAGCACCTGCATACTATCTCTAGTACAACGTACTAATGGCTGTGGAACAGACCATCTTCCCGGCTGGGATGAGAAGCGTATACACTAGTCTACTCTGGAGTATCGATGCCTTGTCTCGATAATCCTATGACTAGGGACCTGAAAAAGGATGTGCTTGTAGACAACCGAGCTCCCACTAGTGTGATTGCCATCACAACGCTGGTAGTCAAGCAATATCCTAAGGGCTCTATCAATATGTATTCGCGATATGCTAAAAGAAACAAATACACATATTAAGATAGATATAAACCAAGTAGCATACTACTTTGTTGAGAAAGACTGTTAATATAACTGTGAATATCCCAAGCTTCTATTAAGTAATATACAAGATAGTATGATACAATAATGGGCCCTAGGGCAATACACTAACAGCAATGGCAAGAAGGATCCGAATGGATTTGAGCATAGCCACTGGAGAAAAAGTTTCGTCATAGTACAAACCAGGTCTTTGACGAAAACACTTTGCAACAAGTCTAGCCTTATAGGTTTCAACCTGTCCATCTACACCAAGCTTCCTTTTGAAGATCCATTTGCAACCTATGGGTTTTACCCATTCTGGAGCAAAGTCCAAAGTCCATACTTTGTTGGTGTACATGGGCTCCATCTCGGTCCGCATTGCATCCAGCCATCTTACCGAGTCAGTGCTCTGAATGGCCTGCTGGAAGCTAGTGGGTTCATCATTATCAATGATGCAATCCTCTCTATCCCCGTCCATGAGAAAACCGTAGTATCTCTCAGGTGGATGAGAAAGCCTACTACTCCTGCGGAGCGGTGCAGGAATGTCCTGTCTTTTCGAACCATCTGGTTCTACTAAGCTTTCAGTAATAGTTTGTGGTTCTGGAATTTCTTCCAGTTCTATTGCACTCGCACTTATCTGATTTTCTAAAAATTCAGTTTCCAAGAAGCAGGCATGACGAGAAACAAATATCTTTTGTTCCTCTGCGTAATATAAGAAATATCCCTTGGAGTTCTTTGGATATCCCACAAACTTACACTGTACTGAGCGTGCCTCAAGTTTCTCTGTATGCTGCTTTTTGACAAAAGCTGGACATCCCCATGTCTTAATGTGTTTAAGATAGGGTTTCTTCCCACTCCACATCTGATATGGTATGGTAGGCACTAACTTAGTTGGAACCCGGTTCAAAAGATATGCAGCTGATTCTAGTGCATATCCCCAGAAAGAACGCGGTAACTCAACGTTACTCATCATGGAACGTACCATATCCAATAGGGTTCGGTTCAGTCTCTCCGATACACTATTGTGTTGTGGTGTGTATGGAGGAGTAAGTTGAGAGTGAATTCCATTCTCTTTTAGGTAATCCAGGAACTCGGCACTCAATTATTCACTACCTCGATCAGATCTCAGTGTCTTGATACTCTTGCCTGTTTTTTTTTCTACTTCATTCTTGTATTCCTGGAATTTTTCAAAGGCTTCAGATTTATGATTCATTAAGAAGACATGTCAATACCTTGAAAAATCATCCGTAAAAGTAATGAAGTAAGAATAACCACTTCGCGCATGTGTAGACATTGGACCATATAAATCACTGTGTATGAGTCCCAAGAGCTCGCTCGCTCTTACTCCGTGTCCAGTAAACAGAGTCTTTGTCATCTTTCCCATGAGACAAGATTGACAGGTTGCATAAGACTGATATTCGAACGGATCCAAATATCCCTCTTTATGTAATTTAGTCAATCGTGTTTCATTGATGTGACCCAGTCTACAATGCCATAAGAAAGAATGATTTAATTCTGGAGACTTTCTTTTGTGTGTATTCTGGATATTGAAAATCTGCGGTTGGTTTAATACGTATATCTCGTAGCTTAATGTACCCGACCTAATCAAAACATGATTAAGGTGAATGTTTACAACATTGCTTACAAATGCAAAATCATAACCTTCTTTATACAGTAAAGATACAGATATGATATTACAAGTCGAACTGGGTACAAAATAACAGTTGCGCAAAACCAAAACATGTCCATCTGTCAACCTTAAGTGATAGTCCCCCACGGACTCAGCATCCATGCTTACTCTGTTTGCAACTCTGAGGGTCATATCACCTGCCTTCAAAACTCTACGCCTTCTCAGTGACTGTAAAGAATTACAGATATGAGATCCTGATCCGGTATCCAATACCCAGGAAGTAGAGTTGATTGACAGACAATTTTCAATAACATACACACCTGAAGCCGAAGCCACAACTTACTTCGGGTCCTAGTTCTTGGCCTTCCAAGCCCTGCAATCTTTCTTCCAGTGTCCTTTCTTGTGACAATAAAAGCATTCTTCCTTCCCCACAATCTGTCCCGCTATCTTTGCTTTTCCCTTGGATTCCACCTTACTAACACCGCCTGTTAGTTTGGTGGGGGCCTTCTTATTCTTTCCTTTGGCTTTCGCCTTGGACCTAGAAGAAGAAGCTCTTCCAACAAACAAAGCGGGTATTTTCCTGACTTTCTGTAGGGTGCCCTCTGCACTCCTCAACATGTTGAGGAGTTCCGGAAGTTCAACTTCTTTTCCTTGCATGTTGAAATTCAGGATAAACTGTGCATAGGTGGAAGGAAGCGACTGGAGAATCAAGTCAGTGTAGAGCTCGTTCTCTAACGTGGTCTTGAGGTCTGCAGGCTCCTCAATGTAGCCAATCATCTTAAGCACGTGTTCTGCTACAGATGATCTGATGGCCAACCTCACTGAAAATAGCTTCTTCGAGGTCTCGTATCTTGCGATACGGGATTGCTCTCCATATAGTTTCTTAGTATAGAGAAATATGGATTCAAGATCCATATTCTCGTGCCTCCTCTGATGTTCATTGTCCATAGAGGCAAGCACGAGGCACTTGGCCTTTGCGCAGTCAATATCCCAGGTCTTACGGATTTCCTTATCCGCGACACTGGATTCTGGACCTGGGACGGCGTGGGCCTTAGTGGTAAGGAGATACCCCAACTTGTCATAAGTGATTGCCATTTTGACATTCCTGAACCAATCTTTGTAGTTTGGCCCTGTCAATATATTTTTATCTAATAGTAACTTAAGGCCCGTCATGATGTTTGGTTGCTGCAATTAGGAGAGAGAGAAGAAACACTTTAGTATGATGCTCTCGCAAGTTTAGAGTGGTTTTTAGTTTGTCTAAACAGGATGGCTCCCACTGTTTCTTGAATCCTTCCTCAAACCATAAAAGAAGAACTAGTCAGGATTGATCTCACCATACAATACTTGCTTAACCGTTCAGCCAGGCTGGTGTCGGTATTTCGAGGGAGGTTTTACGACGCTTTCGCGAAGTTCCTTAATTAAATAACCTCTTTTCCCTGTGGGCGTAGCCCCGCTAACACCTTTCTAGACACCTACTGGGTTTATAGCATTGATCGTTAAGTGAGAAAATTTCCCGAGGAGTAGCATATACTCACAGTAGGATCGGGATCCAAATATCATTGTGTGATAAAGTTGGAGGAATCCTACCAAAATTATCACACTCCAAATGGTATGCAAAACTAGCAAGTTTCAGTTTCTTTAGAAACTCGCGATGTGGATTTTTTCCCCATGCTCTTATGACCTTGACTTTGGCCAACAAATCATAAGTCACATGTCAAGTTCTACCCGTCATTTTTCAGGTTAATTTGAACCCATCCGTACCTACCCTTGACTTTGGCCAACAAAGCAGTACGACTGTCCAAAACCAACGCATCTATCTATACTTCATATGAATATCCAACAGCTACCAATCACTATGCCTTGACTTTGGCCAACAAATATAGCTTGAATACTATTGATTATCCGTACGAAATGACGGAGGGCTACGAATGGTTTTGGCGAAACCGTGAACGTAGTGAACTTGATATAATCGAAGGAACATGATAGCTTTTAAAAGGAGTGGTTTAAGCTCCGCATTTAAAAAGTTTTGATGTTTTGAAAAAACCGAGTGGGTTTTGAAATTGTTCCAATAATTTAACTTTGGATTGTTTTCTTTGCATTAATATAATGCGTCCCATCAATTAATCCTACCATTGCAGAAAACAACGAAAATATTGTTGGCTATAGTGCCCTCAAGGCAATTATCATAGTCCCAGGTATGTGATCATGATGATTGAGCGAGGACCTATACCGATAAAACAGTCTTACTCGAGATGATAGTATGCTATCTGGTTTGTCTTTATCATCATATGTTGATAAAGCCTATAGGATTCTTGCTTGACTGCCAGCATTGTGATGGCGATCACATACGTGGGAGCTGGGGTCTATAAGCACATCCTTAAATGTCCCTAGTCGTGGGAGTATCGAGACTTGGCATCGATACTCCAGTGTAGACTGGTGTATACTTATCTAGACCCTGACGAGGAGCGGTGGCCGGTCTCACAAGCCATTGGTGTCAGTTGTTCACCTAAGATAGTATACAAGTGCTCATTGGGTTATGAGTACACTGGACGGACTCGCCGGGAACATGCTAGTTGGTATTATATCTATAGTTAGATAGCAGTTCCCTGGTGACATGTGTACAGGTTAGTCTGTCGACCTGAGATCGTCATTTGTCTCGTGTGAGTTCCCACTGTGCTTTGATTACTACCCTACCACGGCTCAAAAGAGTCGTGCAAACAGCTTTTAGTTGGGTACAGTCCCGAGCCATATGGAGGCAGTGAGCGGATCGTCGGGGATTCGTCTCTCCCGGTATTGGGGGTTGATGTCGCGCAGTGCACGGGTGGCCATCACTAGAAATCCTCGGCCGGGGTATGTGAGAATTACCGATCCAGGATCGATAGTTTCTCAGGTAGTGATGTGTTTCATACCGACACGAATTATCGCGTTGTTAGGGGTCTGACTTTATCCACACCCCTAGACTCGATATGCGATACTCTTAGACGAACAGACCGGACTGTACGGATATTGTCACTGACAGGCTCAGTAGGGGTTCGGATGAGTTTTCTCGTCGGCCTTCCTTTCGCTCAATACCTAGGTAGCCGTTACGTACAACTAGTGCCGCTGACGTGCTTGTGGTTAAACCCACTGCCAGCGTATTGAAGAGTCTTTAGAGTCCCATACAGAGGGTTTTCACGGTTCAGGCAATATGGTGTAGGTGACATATGTTGATACATACAGGTGTCCGATTAAATGTCTGCACGGACTGCACAGACTTTAATCGGACGGTTGATAATACTAGCGGCTTAGGATTAAGCCAGATTGTTAAATCAAGTTTTGATTTAATAATTTACATATGTATTCTAGTATTATTGCTCACTATTTATTTTCTCTCTTTGGCTATTTGTATTTTCGTACGAATATGTGTATGTATATTTCGATACATGTACCGGGAAGCATTCCGTATTTATACGGAATGACTTCTAGAAGATGCCACCTCATTATTGATTTTCTTTTGGAAAATCATTTTGTTTATAATGAGGTGGAAAAGGTGATATGGCATGGCATGGTCATTTGGGTCAAAGCATGGTTTAAGCATGTAGTGATTGGTATGGGTTGATTTCTTTATTGTTAAATGGAAAAAGTTTTTTTTTGTGGTGTGAATTATTTTTGAGGGCATGAGAGAGGAGCCGGCCAATATATGTGGTGGGTTTTGGCTTGCTCATTTTGTTGGTTGATTCACTTGAAGCTCTCTCTCTCTTGCTCACATTCACACACCCAAAAAGAAACTTAGCCATTTTTAGCTCATGCCTTTGATCATCACCTCCCCATCTTCTATGGTTGCTCCATGGGCTTTGAGTATGAGAGAAAAATCATAGTAAGACTATCCTACACCCCCCACTCTCCACTACTAGCAATTTTGAAGAGTCGGTTGGTCCGCTTGGCGAACCTGAAGCTTATGTCGTTTCCCTCGGGTGGATCATCGGAGATAAAGGAAGACTGGCGACCAAAGTCGATCCGCATCACTAGAAGCTTGGAATTGGTTGAAGACCTGAAGGACTTGGTTCATTAGGTATATAAATCTATCTCCTTTTTTTAGCTTGCTAGTTGTAGGGTTAATGGTTTCGATCTTGGAAATCGGGTAATGGTAGCGCCGGGTTTTAGAAAATTTTTGTTTTGCATTTGGCCACGGTTCGATGGCCGGGACGCTCCCATAACCCTACAAATATGACATACGCTTATGCCATCCGCATTCTCCGCTGGGCTCCGTCATCACCCGTTGGGTTACTTAACTAACGGCAGAGCAGGGGCTGGACTAGCGCGGATGCAAAAGATAAGCAACGCCTACTAGATATCATATATTAGATATAAACATTCGTCAGACGCAATGATAGCCATTCCAGATCACAGATGAACATATTGGATATGCTGGGAATCTGCATTTCGTTCGAGCCTGCAACGAAAGACAGATTACACGGTCACGATGAATAGCTAAACCCCACCATAGACCCCTACGGGTGCGGCAAACTACCAGCCATATACCCGAAGTGAAGCAGCCTCCCTCAACAACGTGAGTAGGCCACTCAGGACTTCAAAGTACCCGGTAGTTTATGCACCCCACCTTGGGTCTATCCTAGGAGCAAAAAAAGTAAAAGAAATAATATACAATGGTGGCTACAACCTCAACCCGGATGTGCGACCATGAAATAATATTACATCAAATTACAATTTATAACAAATGAAAGATAAATAAACACTCATCTCACATCCCCGGCTATTCATCCACGACGATCCAACAAGTTCATATACACAATCCAACATCACAGATCTCAGATATGTACAACCCCTATTAATCGACGTATAGCGATTAGTAGACGTTCAGTACATATATCACATTACAGATATAATCCAGTTAGCTAAAGTTTATAGAATTTCGATCAATATTCTAATTTGAAACTACCCTAAATACAACACTGTACTCCAAAGAATCTGGGCAGAAACAAAGTATGTGAAAATCCACAAAACATCAAGATGGACAATCTGCAGGAAAAACGAGTTGACTTCGAGTCGACTCGGCCGCAGATCCGCGGCGAAACCCATGGTTTCGCAGCGCTTCTGCGGCAGTCTGACTGAGTCACGAGCTCGTTTTTCTTGGGTGTCCCTAAAAAAGCCTGCACGTATTTTTCGGGTCTCTGAAAATATTTTTAGACCTATTTTAAAAAACGGCAAAAAACACAAATTTTGGATGTATTTTGTGATTTTTCCGGGATCGAAGTTCTAAAGACTTTGCTAACATGTTAGTTGTTGTTTAGCTAGGCTCTGATACCACTGTAAATCTATGTTACTCACCCCGGTACTTATGGGGAGGCGGAAAAAGTAAAAATCAAATTTTTATCACAAGGAAACATAGACTAACCATGTAGGATCTTTGCTAAACAAAAACTAACAAACATACAAGGAGCTTTAACTACTAGGTTAAGAGGTTATACCAAAAGCTTGAACTCCTTCTCTTCTTGTGTGCTCCTTTGAGTGGTGTAGACGGCTTCTCCTCTTCGTCTTCTCTTTGCCAAAGAAAGATCCACCCGAAGGCCTCTACCTTGAGCTCCTACCTCAACAATGAAGTAACTAGAGTGCTTGGCTTGCTAGACTAAGAACCCTATAGTGAGTAGAGAGGTGTTTTGGTGGTTTAATCTCAAAAGCTTATGATTTTCAACACATGAAACACTTAAGTTTTGAGAGAGGAAGAAAGAGAGCTAACTATGAGAGAGAAAGAGAATGATAGAATAAAAAATGAACCTTGCTCTCATATGATAAATATACGATAATAATAATAATTAAGAAAATTGTGATGGTGAATTTATTTGACCACTATCATTTCATATTTAATGCTAAGCATGCTTGAAGAAGCATCTTATGCTTAACAAAAAAGAAGAAAAATATCTAGGTCAAAGTAAGTCAACAAGTCAAATGGTCAAACCAATTCTAACCATGATACAATTATACTTAATTAATATTATTAATCATATTTCTCATTCTAATTAGGGTTTTGATCAGGTCAATGGTCAAAAACCCTAATGAGGTGTCTCCCTCTCCGCCTCAGTCAACTGTACGCACATACCCGCATTCGTGTTCCGAAGAAACACGAATACAATGAGACAAGACCAATCCCAAAACAAATACTAGGATCTGGCTTAAACCAAAGCCTACTAGAAAAGTCTGCCCGAACACCGAACAATCACAAGTACGCAGATGTGAACGAACCCTGACGTAAAACCATACGACCTTTACTCTGTTTTGCCCAAAGGTGAACAACCCTCTATTTGTGACTCTAATGACTCGACACTACGCTGACAGTGGGTTTAACCACAGGTCGCAAGCGGTACTAGCTGTACATAACGGTCCCCAGGTAGATGTCGATAAGAAGACCGATGAGGTGAACCCATCCGAACTCCTATTGAGCCTGAATGTGACAATCTTCGTACAGTCCGGTCTGTTCGTCTATGAGTATCGCATGTCGGGCCTAGGGGGCGGTAAACGTCAGTCCCCTAATAGCGGTACAAGTCGTGTTGGAGTGTAGCCCAGAACACCCTGAGAAACTACTGGAAACACTACCAGTAAATCTCGCTTGCTCTGGCCAGGGACTTTGTGTAATGGCTCTCCCAGACACAGCGCGATATCAACTCCTAATATCGGGAGAGACGAATCCTGTCTAACCGTCACTGCCTCCAAGTGCTTCGGGACTGCCCCCAACTACTATCTGTTTGCAAGACTCAATAGAGCCATGGTACGGTAGTAATCTAAGAACAGTGGGAACACACTCGAGGCGAAGTGACGGTGTCAAGTCAACGGACTAAGCTGTACTCATGTCACCTGGGAACTGATAACTGACGATAGGTATAATACCAACCAACAGTTCCCAGCGAGTCCTGCCCAGTGTACTCGTAACCTAACGAGCACCTGCATACTATCTCCAGTACGGCGTACTGATGGCTGTGGGACAGACCACCTCCCCTCCTGGGATGAGAAGCGTATACATTAGTCTACTCTGGAGTATCGATGCCCTGTCTCGATAATCCTACGACCAGGGACTTGTAAAAGGATGTGCTTATAGACTACCCATCCCCCACTAGTGTGACTGCCATCACAACGCTGGTAGTCAAGCAAAAGATCCTAAGGGCTCTATCAATATGTACTAGCTATATATCAAAAGAAACATATACACATATTACGATAGATACAAACTAAGTAGCATACTACCATGTTGAGCAAGATTGTTATAAATCTGTGTATATATCCCAAGCTTCCAAAATGTAATATACAAACTAGTACTATACAATAATAGCCTCTAGGGCAGATCACACTAACAGCCATAACAGCAAATCCCTAGACAGGATTGTCGAGATTTACTGATAAGGGTTATAAGTAGTTTCTCGATCCGTTATGGGCCATAAATCAGCATGACTTATAAAGTTACTGGGGTCTGACATTTACCACCCCTACACTTCATATGCGATGTATCAGACGAAGAGACCGGACTGTACGATAAGTTTTTCTTACAGGCTCGTTAGGGTTGGGATGAGTTCGCTCGTCGGCCACCTTTTCGTCACATACCTGGGTAGCCGTTACGCACTGCTAGTGCCGCCGACATGCTTGTTGTTAAACCCACTGCCAGCATACTGTCGAGTCTTTAGAGTCCCATACAGAGGGTTCCCAGGTTCAGACAAAAGATGTAGAGGTCATAAGTTGTTACGGCGGGGTTTCGATCATGTTCATGTAATGGTTACAGGAATGATAATCGGAAGGATAATACTGGTAGGCATTGGTTTAAGCTGGATACCAGTATTATATTATCGGATTATTTGTATTCGTATTTTTCGGAATGCCAATACGGGTATACTTATACGGTATACGGTGAGGGGTATTCTTGTAATTGTACAAGAATACATTCTAGAAGGAGACACCTCATAAATGGGTTTTTGTATTATGAAAATAAAACAATGAGGTTGAATTTGGAATTGTCAAAGCATGGATGAAGGAATCGCTTATTTCATTTTTTATTCATTTGGGTTTACTATTGAAGCATTATGCATTATTTTTGGAGAAAAATAATGCATGCTTCAATTATTGTTTTGAGCCATATCATTTGTTCATGCTTCATACTTGCTCATTTTTTTATATTCATCTTCTCTCTCCAAATTATCTCCTTCTCCAACCTCTAAGCTTTATCCTTCACATGAGTTGTGAATCAAAAGCTTAGGGATCACTTTAATCCTCTACATAATCTCTACATCATCTAAGTAATCATTTCTAGCCCACTTGATTTCTTAGTTAACTCTTGTGAAGAGTTTGAAGCTTGTTGACCAGAGACCGAGTTCCTTTCTAACATCCAAAGAGCCTATGAGTCACATCAAGAAGAAAACCCGAAGGACCGATTTCTTATGTATAACACCATCATAGTAGATAGGTTTGCTAGTTAAGGTTTAAGCAAAAGATCTAGGGTTTAAGTAGGTCTTGCATGCAAGAAAATTTTCGTTTTCCACTTCGGCCTCCTCACAAGTGTTGTGAGGGTGTGCAACATCCACTAACATGGTATCAGAGCCACTCTTAAACCTTAAATACCTCGTAGAGACGTTAGAAATCTGCCGTTTTTGTCTCGCAAAAACTGCCGATAAAAACAGTTTCCAAAATTGATGTTTTAAATTGTTTGCACACCCCGCGGGCTCACGGTTTGAACCGAGAAGCCGCGGGGTGGAGCGTGCGCACCCCGGGGACACCCCGGGGGGGACTAAAGGCTGGACCCACACCATAAGTGTAACACCTTAGAATACGATTAGTGTTAATTAAGAGATAATGCGGGTTTTTAGTATAAAGTTTACCAAATTGGTTTCCTCACATTTTATAACAATTAATTAACATTTTATTGTCAATTGTTTTGGCTTGCACACATTTGTGCATGTTAATGTGAGGGTTAGTTAGTTGTGTTAATCTTGTTTAGTGGCATGACACTTAAGCTAAATCCATGCCTTGATTAACCTTTAGATATTTGTGTGAGATATTTTGTGAGAGTAGATATTTTTTTTGGATTGAGGGGAGGTGGCAAGGTGACTCATGGAGGAGGCATTGCTTGCATTAATGAGGAGAGGGGGAGAGTAAGTGTAAGGTTTAAGCTCACCCTACACTCACCCTCTCATCCTTATCATCTCACACTCTCTCATTCTCATCTCACTCTATCTCTTTCTCAATTATTTTATTCTTCTCTTCCCTCAACTGAAACCCTTCACCAATCCTTCACTAAACCTTGCAAAACATCATTAAACCTCACAAAATCACCCCTCATGTCTTGTTTTAGCCTTTAGGATCCCTTGGAGCTTGGAAAGCTAGGATCTTTTGAGCAAGTGTGGATATGTATAATCTCTAAACTGTTAAATAGATGTTATAATGTTGTGTAGCCTTGTAGTTTCTGTTTAGAACACTAAAAGTATAGTTTTGTGCACATATCGTATTTTTAGTGTCATTAGAGGATATCTGTGATCTGCTGTGACCCCGAGTGTATATTAGAAAATCTAGCAGTGTAGTAGTGTTGTTGTAACATTTTGGAAAATTAAGAATATTTAATTATAATTTTTATTATAAAAATAATGAAAATGATATTTTTACAAAAACGATATCGCTTATGAAATTGAGTATTGGAATCATATCCGAAAAATGTAATTATTTTGATAAATATAAATAAAGTGGGTGATATCAAGAAAATGACATTTTAATTATATTATCATGACATTGTATTTGTCATTAAGCTAATGATACTTAAATGATAGATTTATTATTTCATATCTTTTATGTTATATGAATTTGGATTTTTTCAATATGAAGGTTTATCTTTATTTTTTTTCATTCCTTTAAAATTATGGTTTGTATAACATAAGCTAGGTTATACCCTCATAATACCTTACCCTCACTACACTCTCCTCCCTCCACCTCCTCCTTACATGAAACCCTACCACATTACTTGTGTGACACATCCTCCTCCTTCCCTTTACACCACCACCTTGCACTTTCCAGCTCCTCCTTTCTATACAACAAATCCTCATTCTTTTCCTTATCTTACCTTATTGTTCAGTTCATAAGATCAGAAGTAAAAGAAAGGGAGGAAAACGAAAACCTTAAGAACTCACAAAAGAAAACAAGAATGAGTGAAAAGAAGAGCTAAGTGCTAAGGCTTCACCATTACCCTCTAGCTAGGACCTTGAGCTTGTGAATCTTAGAGGAATCTTTTCCAGTGATCTTGCGGTAGGTATAATCCTTGAACCCTGTATGATTTTAGTTCTGAAACTGCTTTACATTAGAAATCGAATAGCGTAATATCGTATTTTGTGAAACTTAGCCTCTGTTTGAAACTGCTCTAGTTTAGTTGATAAATAAAGTAATCAAACAACTAAATAATCTTATAGAATATACCTAGAATAAACCATAGGAAAACGACCCATGAAGCTCGGATTTTGGCCGGTGACCAGCCCAGAAATCCGATCTCGCCGGATTTGTAGAGGAATTGGGTGTTGGGAATTTTAGGGTAGCTCCATATATCTATATTAGGATGTTTGGTATTGTTTAAAAAATTTAATTTGTCAGTAGGTTAAATCTGTAAGCTAATATCGGATTGGGGTAAAATTCTATATACGATACGTAGCATGTTTAGTGTGCTATATCACAAACTAGGATTTTGTGATAATTTAGCTACTATAACGGAATCTAGAACCACTAGGTATAATCACTAGAAAATCCAGCAAGAATAAATGTATACTGAGACTATTAGGAGACACAACTTCAAACATGAACACCAAACTCCCTAGAAAATCCGGCGACCCACCCCATAATTCTGGCAACACCGGCCTCCTCATGTCTTTTTGTGTTGATTTTTCTTCTGTAGCTTTGAGTTGGTATTTTACAAATCTCTGTATTGTTTTTGTTGTTTAAATATTTATACAGTAAAATTTGGGAACTTTTTAGAAAAGGTTTTATCAAAGTTCAAATATTTACGATACGGAGTTTTCATATTTTGATGTTGAAGCTGAACTGTTGACGTTTATACGTTAACGACAGAATTTTGTTATCGTTTTTGGGCTAAGTATGCTGTAGGTTCTAACCTACGGGTGTTTTGCTTGTTGTTGTGGTTTTCGATATGATATTTACATCAATGCGATTTAAAAACGAATATAGGTACGATTCGAGAATTCCGAGACGGATTTGGTGATGTAGCAGCGTGGATTCAGTGAGCTTTTAAGTTGGTGAGTAGATTTACATCTGCAGGGGAAGTCGGTTGGATAGCGTATAGCACCCCCGCAACCTTACAAATAGTATTATGATATCTATTTAGTTTAGTATTTATTCAAGATATTTATATAGTATCGCATCTAGTATGTCCTTCAATTTCATACAGTTTCATGCATAGTTATAGATGAGATACAGTGATACGATATGGATATGGTTTGATGGATTTGGATGAGGGATCACGCTAGACTTGAGAAGATACAGATACAGTGATATGATGAGATATAATACAAGGATTTATACGTATTGTAAATGATGAAATTTGTATGCCGAATAACGGCCAATTTATCCTTTGACTCATATAGTTAGATTATATTCTGTTTTAGGATGTAATACTTGGGTGAGCTATATTCTTTTAAAAACTACGATTCGTTGCTTTTTTTATAAAATACTAGGATGTGATGCCGATTTCCAAAACGAATATCTATTTTAAATCTAGGGCGGCTTCCTTATTTCAAACTTAATGTTTTGTTTCATTTCTAAAGATAATGGTATAGCTCATAGCAAGTTATTACAATATTTACGCTTAAATTAATTTATATGTTTGCATTATATTATCAATATTATACGTTTCTGCGATACGCACACACTGCTAGAACACTGCACAAATACCAATGATTACCAAGTTGTACAAGCACGTAAATATATGTTACACTACACCTCATTGGTACTGCCATGTCACTGTAGAACCGTTATGTTAGATATACATGTGTTAATATATAGGTTGTTACACCATAGAACACTTGCACAAATACTAATAATTGCCATGTTGCATGAGCACAGACGCGTATCTTACACCACACATCATTAGTAGTGCCATGACACAGTAGGATTGATATCCTTATGCCTATATGATCTAATTTTGTAGTCCTTCTTTATTACCGGTTGTGTATTGTAAATATTTGTACTATAGATGTTGCATTGATTCTTATGGATTTCTGGATATTTTACTCCTGATGATATATCGGTGGTATGGGCACTGTTATATATGTATATATATAATATAGCATCAGAATGATCTATGCAAGTATTCTCATTCTTTGCTTGATATTTTGTATATGATGAGTTGGCGTCCACCATGAGCTTTATGTTTTCTGAGTATTTGTTTCGAACCGAGTGGGGGAGCTAAACGGTTTCGGACTTGTTATTATCCAGACTGAGTGGGGGGGGCTATACAGTCGGATACTTGGTTGACCCGGTCGAGACCGAGGGGGAGGATAGCCGCATTGAGGCGGGGTGCCTAGCGAGGATACTCGATACCGGAGATAGAGATGAGCACGGTAGATATCCAGGGGATACTGGCCGGGGTTCGATCGGGCACGGCGGATATCCACGGGATACCGACCGGGGCCAGGGATATCGGGTGGCGATCATCTGTTGAGATGGTGCCGACGGTATCTGCTTTTGCGTTTTAATGATGGACATGCGAGATTTCTGATTTCGATGTCGATGTTGGACATCCATATATATATTGATATGATTGATATCATGAGGTACACAGTTAGATATCATTTTTTGGATTCGACTGGGACTGATCCGGGAGACAGTACCTATATGTGTATTCTACTTGGGGTTGTATGACAGTTAGTGTTGCATTATGATACAAACGCATATCATATTACATTAGTATAGATTATGGTAGTACTATACTTATGACTTAGGTATCATCATGCATTTCGATTTTTATCTTTAGATGTACTTCTATTCACTGAGTTGGCAACTCATCCCCGTTGTGCCACAGTTTCTTGCAGGTTTTACCACTTGGATTATCCGCGGCTTGGCACACATTCCTTTCGGTGATTGATTGGTAAGTGAGTTATTATTGTATCGTACTCACTCTTGATTATTCATATATTCTTGTATCTAGTGGAAACTCCATCAACTTAGAAATGGTATATTATGGACTTAGAAGTGAGGCTTAGAGTTTATGTGTGGTGATGTCTCACTCCTTGGAGTCGACTTCTGTTATAGATTGTTTGGTTGTTCAGTCGTTTGGACGTGAAAGCTAGCTCCCGTTGGGATGCTATTTTATTGTTGTAGTTGTATCGGGTTTTATGTAAAACTTTCAAAGGAGGTGCTGTCAAATTTGAAAACATCTTGGATGATTTTCAACCATACTTAATTAAATTTAAATGTTATTTAAACTGATTCCATCTGATGACTATTTTAAACTCACCTCAAATAATTTCAAAAAGAGTTTAGATTCCTGGTTTCGGCTTACTTGAACCGTGTCAATGTCTTTAGATGTCACGTGATTTAAGTGCTGGTCACGTGCCACATTTGGGTCGTGGCAGTTGTACTTGTGACCCTAAGCATTCACCTGAAGTACGAACCCCATAGGCTCGGTTTTGGCCGGCGACACCATGAGGAAATCCGGCGACCTCGGCTTTTTAGTGGAGTTTGGGCTTGGTTTTTGTAGGGTAGCTGTCTTCAGTTGTTTAGAAGCGTTTGGTAATGTTTGATTTTTATGTTTTTACAGTATACAAAATCTGGGATCACTTTGCTTGTTTCTAATGTTTCGACTACGCACGTTACGTTATCCGACACGGTGCATGTACTTTGTGTAGTTGTTGCTCTTGGGTTGGTTTCGTAGTGTCGCTACGCACGTTAGCCACTAAACGAAAACTTAAGAGTTTCTTTGGAGTTGGTGCGTCGGTCAAACGTAGTTTGTATGTGTTATTGGTCGATTGCTAATATGAATTTGTTATGATGTTATATGATTTTAGGGTCACAGGCAGGGACTTCGGACGCTGTGAAGAAGGAAAAACAAGTGGTTGGCTTTACTTAGCCAAGGATCATCAGTGAATAGATTTAACATCTACAAGGGAATCGCCCGCATAGCGTTATGCGTCTGGGCTAGATTCAATGACATGGACATTGATTTTGCATGTGTACCATTGTTGCATACCTCATTTTCCCATTGCATATGGACATTGTATTAATGAGATACAACACCATTATTGACAGTTCATGTTACACGAGCACTAATCGTATGCTACACACACTCCGTCGATAATTGACATGACACGCACAACCCATATACATATGTGATATTGTATGGTTAGTGACATTGAGACATTGATTCTTATTCCATTGTGCATATGAAATATAGCATACCTGTATACCTACTGTCACGCCCCGCTTCCCATTCTACGGTGAAGGGGACGCGACTGGCCCGCTACGTATTTACTCAGAAGAAAATACGCTAAGCGTAACTAAGCAATATAAAAGAAAATACACAAGACACAAGGTATAATAAAAACTACAACTTTTATTTATTAACATTCTTTTGTACAATGCATGAAAATGAAATACAACTGAAATAAAACGATGCCTAAACAATGGCATAACAGGAAATGAAAAGTACTGAATGGAAAATGTACAATGAAACTAGAGCTCTGGTTCTTCAGCAAACTGCTCCAAGTCTTCTGCAGATGGCCCGATCTCTGCCGGGTCCAAACCACCTGACGACATTCAAAGAAGAAGGAAATAGAATGTCGTCAGCGAACAGGTCGCTCGGTAAGTCCCAAAGATAAGAGAAAAGTATAAAAGAAGAAAGAGAGAGAGAGAATAGCTTTTAATGTTGTATTATAAAAACAACAACTTTTATTTATTAACATTCTTTTATAGCTTGGTACAGAAGAATGCCAGTGTATATGAGAAGGGTCTCAGTATGCTAGAGACCAGGGCAAATGGAAGTACAAGGCTCCGTTTTACAACCTGGAACAACGGCAATTGGATTCATGTTAGGTGTATTAATCTTACCGTCTCGTGCCACCTTTAACACCTTCCGTACCAATTTACCACTTAAACCCCGTAGTGTTTTATTTGTATTGTTTTGTACTGTAAATTGTATTGAATGTATAATTGAAAGACTGACCGAAACCATAATATCAGAAAACGGATGTAACCATAGAATCATGTAAATGGAAATACTGGAGAACCATGTAAATGGAATGTATATCCATGGTTCGGTTCAGTCAAGTTATATAGATTGATAATTGGATTCATGGATTCATGTTGAATTGTAATATTGACGATTGTAGATTGTAATTGAATCATATTCAAGTCAAATATAATCAGACTCAAATCTGATTCAGACAATTAGAAATGTAAATCGAAATCTTGATTAATTCGTACCTATAATTTGCTAGGGTCCTTAGGGAAATTTATAAAACTTGAGGGGGTTTTATGTAAAAAATACTTTTATATACTTTTCAAAATACACCTCAAGTATTCATTATTCGTCTTTAGAGTTGTAATGAAAGTGGATTTTATATTGTGATATTTCTAGTGAAAATATCCTAGTTTCAGAAATAATGGTATTTTATTTGTAATATTGATTTATGTGGAATTTATGTTATTTTAGTGTAAAATTGATTCTTGTGATTTTTTAGAAAAAGTGGAATGTTTATATCATAACAAAATAAATATTTTAATGATAAATATAGATATATTTATAAAAAAATATTTTTAATAAATATTTTATATTCTAGAAAATCTCATTTTCTTAAGAAGTCGTATTTTAAATCTTTCGAGACCGAATGCTCCTTGCGGAGGTCTGAATCTCGCACTACTAAGCCTGAGGGTGTGCGATAAACCGCACCATCCCGAACGGGTTCCCCAAAGTGGGTTGTAGCGGCGCTTTACAAAGATTGTATAATACTAAATCCTTTAGAAAACGGTTTTATGAAGTAAATGGTATTTATTTGTAAAGGTGTATATTTTCTATATTGTATGTTCTAGATTCTCCTAAGTCAACAAGTCAATTCCTAACTGGTCCAGACGACAAGTTGTGAAATACCTCAAATCGCCTCTTCACCGCCAATTGTGGCCAGGTAAGTACAAGTGAAGAAAGGAGGGATCCGCTCACGAATCATCATGAGACGAGCCTTTTAAAGTTACCTTTCTCACTTGCCTAGCCTAGACACCACAAAGTCGGGTTTAGATAAACGACCGTTGTCCACAACTTATCGTATTTTCATAATAAGTGGCACTTCTTTAAAAAGTGTATCAAAACTAAATCTTTTAGAATTGGTTTTATTAAGTATGTGGTATTCAAATGAAAATGTTTGTTTTCTCGTATTCTAGATTCTCGGGGGTGTTGCATATAAGTGTGTGAGGAGGTAGGTCATTACCTCATGATCTACTTTAAATGTATAGAAAGTTTGATGAGGTTAAATGAAGGATTGAAACAATGTGGTATTTAAGTGAAAAATACGATAATTTGAAAAGGCTACCATTTCATGTGATGAAACTTGTTCAAATTGTTTGATTAGTATTTAATAGTCAACATAAGGATGTTTAAGTATGATTGTATTAGTAAGAAGTGGAATTTTATAGAAAACCAAATCGGAAATCGGATTTGTTCCGATTCCGTTGGGTTTTTTAATTTCGTATTTTTTTAATAGAAAAGAGGGAAGGAAGTGGGACTTACGGGTTTTAGATTACTCAAGAGAGTGAGAGGGAACTAGAGGGATCGTTGGTGTGTTGCGTCGCCGCCGATAGTTCCTAAGATGATCGCCAGAAGTTCTGCCGGAATTTCGTCGGAGCTTCGCCTTGAGCTTGTTTTCAAAGTACACGATCTTTGGAAAATTTTTTAGAGAGTGGGCTCAGGATTTTAGGGTGAGAGGGTAGTGTGTAGGGTTGGTTTTTATAGGGTTAGGCTAGGGTTAGGGTAGATGAAAACTTTAAAATAAAAATGTGATAAAATGTAATAAAAATGTATTAAAAGTGGTGTAATTAGGCTTTTTAAAGAGCTCTGGAAATGGTCTGAGGCTAAAATATTTCAGGTGCATAGGGAATATGAAAAGACACAACTTTCATGTTGGGGTCGTCGCCGGAATCGGCCGACTCAGCCGTGACTCGGCCGTGACTCGATCTGAGTACCGAGTCAGACCGAGTCAAGACCGAGTCGGCCGATTCCCGACCGAGTCAGGCGGCCGGGATCCCTCCCAACGGTTCATCTAACTCCTGGAAATGTTACATCTTTGGGTGTAATGGGGTTTTTGTGAGATATGCACGTGTAAACTCTTGGTATTCTAAAGGTTTTTAAAAAAATCAATATTAAAAAAAATGTGGGGTATCTGTACATATAACCATAAATGTAAATACCCCAACGGTTCATCTAACTCCTTCTTGTAATTATGGAGCTAATTAATTACTTAAACTAATAACAATAAATGTAAATACCCCAAGTATACATTAATTTTAAAGCAAATTTTTGTACACTAAAAATGGAGTTGTTACATTCTTTTAACTTGTAATTAAAAAGCAAAATAATTACTTATAACTTGTGCTCAGGCTAAAATACCCCTTTATAGATATTTTGAAATTTTTTTGTAAAAACTTGTATTGGAAATTTAGGGTTGTTACATTCTACCCTCCTTATAAAAATTTCATCCTCGAAATTTGTAAAAGGAAAGAGTAACAGTTTCAAGGAATGTCTGGTGACTGGAGTATAGATAGCGTATAAAAATAACAAAGTGATACAAGGGTGAAAAAGGCTTACTGGTGTTACCTTTGTAGGGTGTTTTTCGTCACCCCATTGAGATGGGAATACGCGCGCTCTTGTCAGGCGTACTACAGATTCCCCCTGCTTAGGGTAGGCCGGGGTTTATTGATTGTGAGGGCTCCGAATCTCCGGCAGCTGCGGACTAAGCTGCCGTTAATTACCCCTCGCCTTTGGGGCGAGGGAACCTTCGATTAACGGGTTAAACTGGTCATGCGAACTCAATGTGCAGTGTACGTGTGTGTTGTTTTGGAAGGGGGTTTGGATATATCGGGAGCCACGCAGAGTTTTTACGGGGTCCCGCTACCCGAATAGCGCGCTGGGGGTCAAGGGGGCAAGCAGCCCCCTTGCGGGGTTCGGGGCAGCGCCCCGACCCAAATTTTTTTTGGAGGGGGACAGTGTTGTGGTGTGTGTGTGTATCTGTACATATATATACATGTATGCATATATAAAAAAAGGAAAAAGCGCCCAAAGGGCGCGTGGGGTCAGCGCCTTGAGCGTTGTGCGCTTAGGTGCTGTGCTTTTAGGCGCGAGCACGCCACGTGTCGGCATGTGGGCGCTTTGCGCTTGAGCGCTGGGCGCCTGAGCGTAAGCGCGCCACGTGTCGGCACGTGGGCACCTGAGCGCAAGCGCGCCACGTGTCGGCACGTGGGCGCTTTGCGCTTGAGCGCAGGCGCGCCACGTGTCGGCACGCGGGCGCTGGGAGCTTGAGCGCGAGGCGCTCGAGCGCTAGCGCGCCACGTGTCGGCACGTGGGCGCTTGAGCGCCCGGCGCTCGAGCGCTAGCTCGCCACGTGTCGGCACGTGGGCGCTTTGCGCTAAGCGTTCGAGCGCTAGCGCGCCACGTGGGCGCTTGGCGCTGGAGCGCTTGGCGCTGGAGCGCTTGGGCACCGGCGAGAAAAAGAGGCTTTTGGCCCCAGAAGTTCTCGAAAGAGAAATCAGAGGGGAGTTAAACTCCTAAGATGTTTTGGGGTTGATGAAAGGGGTTCTTCTTCTTTCTCCTCTGGTTGCAGGATCTTGAAGATCAAGAGATATGAGATTTTAAAAATCTCTTCATTTTGTGATTAAATAAAAGATCTGAGTTCCCCTTTATGGGTTTTGTGGTGAAAAACTATTTAGTTTTATAAAATGAAGAGTAAAACTCTTGATTTAATTCAAAAGAAAGAAGAAGGTTTTGGAACCTTGAGTATGGAGAAAAGATCTCAGATCTAAAAATTTTTTGGAGAGAGAAAAAAGTTGTGAGATATTTTCATTATCCTTGCCTTTATAGGCTATACACTTTACACACAGCCCCTTGGGCTTCACAAAATGGCATTTTGCCTATCTCGTGGCTCATGTGCCATTTCTTTTTGCACATAATTCATTGTTCACAGCATAATATTGTATTATTATATTCCCTATTCTTATTCGTTTTATAAATAAACAGGTGCTTTTGACGCATGTCTGCTACATATTACAGGTTACAGGTTCTTGGACAGAAAACAGTGAAAACGATGAAAAGACGATGCAAAAGTGGACTTTGACCAGCAAACAGAAGACTCTTGATCAAGCCTACATCAAAGATAAAATTCACAAAGTACAAGGCAATGCAAGGTCCAAGATTACAAAGCGAACGGTTAAAATTCCACTGCAATTATTCACTGGAGATCTGGAAGAAACATAGAAGCTATTTTAATAAAAGAAGCAAATAATAAGGAAGGCCAAAGACAGAAGAGCCAACAAAGGAAATTTCAAGGCCCAATACTTCCTTTTAAAGAGATAGAGACATAAAAATTTTCCAAAGCTTGAAGTCTACTTTGACTAGGTCTTTCTAAGGATATTTTGGTAAATGTAGACGTGCGAATCAATTGTTACCTAGGGTTTCCTATCCTCTATAAGTTGGAACTCTAAATCATTGTAAAGGCCATGCTTCCCTATGCCTCTTTTTATCAATAAAATTTAGATTTCTTTTGGAGAGCATCGATGCCGCTTTTCATTTCAGAAATTCAGATCTGACAAGTCTTGTGTTGATGTTTGGAGAGAGCCATCTGTAAAATAAGTAGGTAATTTCAATCCTTGCCCTAGGTAATTTTTCATTCTCTGCCCTAGATTAAATTTAATTCCTTGCCCTAGTTAGATAGTTAGATCTTTAATTCAATTTCCCTAGATTAATTTAGTTTTTAGATTTAATTAATCCATTCACACCGTTCGGAATTAACTCGTATGAGCGATTAGGAAATTCACAACATCCCTGTCGACCGACCCGTACTCACCGGCTAGCTACATGCGACGCCGTTCTTGATTGCGGTAATAGACAGTTTTTTCACACAAATCAGCCATGGGCTTTACAAAAATTTGGCTTTATGCCTATTTTTCTTACATTTATCCAACAAACAAAATAAAAGAAATACAACAAAATTATTTATTACAAAATTTTTATCTTGGCATGGGGGGAGGCCGGCTGCTTCATGTCCGGGCTCGACCCGGGCATGGGCCCACTGGATCTAGGCTTGGGCCCACATGGCTTGGGGTTGACTTTGATTTTGACTTGGTCAACCGGGGTGTAAATTTTTTCCCAACAAATTGCCCCCATCCATAAATGCACACCACATATGTGGGTCGTGTGCATGAAATTGATGGATCTTCTTTCACGTAGTGGCGACTTGATTCGGTTCCCACCTTTTGGGAAGCTGGCACTGCCCTTTTTACGACATGGACGGTCGATGCTGCCCTTTTTGCGACTTGGATGGTCGATTCTGCCCTTTTTGCTACTTGGACGGTCGTTGCTTCCCTTTTAGCGACGTGGACGGTCGATGTTGCCCTTTAAGCGACGTAGATGGTCGGTGCTGCCCTTTTTTCGACTTGGACAGTCGGTTCTGCCCTTTTTGCGACTTGGACGGTCGATGCTGCCCTTTTTGCGACTTGGACGGTCGGTTCTTCCCTTTTTGCGACTTGGACAGTCGATGCTGCCCTTTTTGCGACTTGGACGGTCGGTTCTGCCTTTTTGCGACTTGGACGGTCGATGCGGCCATTTTAGCGACGTGGACGGTCGGTTCTGCCCTTTTTGCGACGTGGACGGTCTATGCTCCCATTTTAGCAACGTGGACGGTCGGTGCTGCCATATTAGCGACGTGGACGGTCGGTTCTGGATTTGACTTGCCCCGCTTCTTGCGGCGTCAGGGATGAAGTTGACTTGTTTCCGAGGTGGAATTTGATTCTGCCAGGGAGGTCATTGGTTGTTTTGCTGACTTGTTGTGATTTGGGTTGACATCAGCATCGCTATGCTGGAATATGGTACCAGGAGCGAATCATCATTTGTCATGACAGGATTTGGGGATTTTTGTTTTGGTTTGGCATCAGCATCGCTACACTGGAATATGGAACCAGGAGCGAATCATCATTTTCCGCGAGGGAATTTCCCCCGTTCCCAGTTTAACGACTTAGGGATCATCTATTCCCAGTTTAAGGACTTAGAGGTCATCTGTTCCCAGTTTAAAGACTTAGGGGTCTATTGGATTGGAGTTTGGAATTTTGGGGTTAGGGTAGGCATCAGCGTTGCTAACACTGAAGCACATGTGCCAAGAGCAATTCATCATTTGCCTACTCCTGTTGGGGAAGCGATGGCTTAGGAGACAGGTTTAGGTCCCTATCACCTAAGGCTTTTCAATTTTATGGGCCGTGTGGGTCCCATAAAAGCATTTTCTCCCTACGAGTCGTAAGGATCCCACAAGTGTATTTTCTCCTTAGGAGTCGTGAGGACTCCTAAGTGTGTTTTTCTTTTATAAGTCGTAAGGATCCCACAAAGGTTTGTTCTCCTCATGTATCGTGAGGACACATGAGTGGGTCTTCTCAATGGAGCATAATTCCAAAGGTGGAGACTAGCCGCGTAACTGGTGATTGTGGTGTGGCATGGGTATGACGAGAATTATTTGAGCCCGTGGATTGTATACGTCAGTCAATTTGGGGTCTGGCCGTAGGGCTGGAGAATTTTGAGAAATTGGATTTTGGTTGGCGTCTGCATTGCTACACTGGAATATGGCATCAAGAGCGACTCATCATTCACCGTTTGGGGACTTGGAATTTAGATCTTGTTTGGCATCAGCATTGCTGCACTGGAATAATGCCAGGAGCAACTCATCATTTGCCTTGGGAGGACTTGGGATTTGGGTTTTTGGTCGGCATCAGCACCGCTAACAATGAAGCGAAATGCCAGGAGCGACTCATCATTTGCCATTTCTCGTCGGGGAACGATGGCTTAGGAGACAGGTTTGTGTCCCCATCACCTAAGGCTTTTCAATTTTATGAGCCGTGAGGGTCTCATAAAATCATTTTCTCCCTACGAATCGAGAGGATCTCGCAGGTGTATGTTCTCCTTAGGAATCGTGAGGATTCCTAAGTGTGTTGCTCCTTTGTGAGTCGTAAGGATCTTACGAAGGGGTTTTCTCCTCACAAGGTCGAGAGGACTTTGCGAGTGTATTTCATCTATTTTCCCGAGTTTGCGCCCTTTCGGGTTTTCACAAACTCGCCGGTAGTCCTGCTGTTTTTATTCTCGGAGCCATTTCGGGTTTTCATCCGTGCCCATTTTGCTTGTGGACATACTTTTTTTTTCTTTTTTTTTTTGCCACTGGTAGGACTTTAAAAGTAGTCTCACCGGCAGGATTTTGGAGAGATAGGGGTCATTTACGCCCGTGGATTGTATACGGTTTTGCAGGATATATGATCCAGACCGTAGGGTTGATGTGCTCAATTCGCCTGCGACTTGGAGCATTCACGTGTAGTATTTCTTGAGATATCGGCCATATATAGGTGGCATGGGCCTTTCTCCCTCGGCACTTATTAGTTGGTAGGATCCTCCGTCGAACACTTTCTCGGTGACGTATGGTCCTTCCCAGTTTGGCTCGAATTTTCCCTTGGCATGTCGATTGGGGATGATCGGTCTTTTGAGGACCAACACCAATTCACCTTTCTTGAAACCACGGAGATGGGTTATCTTGTCATAGGCCCGTGATATTTGGGCTCGGTATAGCTCCAGATTTTGCTGCACCGCGAGCCACTTTTCTTTGAGGGCATCGAGCTCTTCAAGTCGAAGGAGCACATTTTCCTCCTCCGTCAACTCGTGCTGAACGACCATCCTTAAGCTTGGAACTTCGACTTCGAGGGGGAGGACCGCCTCCACTCCGAAGAGCAATGAGTATGGAGTGGACTGAGTTGGAGTACGGTGCGTGGTACGATATGCCCACAACGTCTCGTGAAGTTTAAGATTCCAGTCTCTCTTATTGGCTGAAGCATTTTTCCTCAGGAGCTTGCATAGAGTCTTATTGAAGGCTTCGGCTAGCCCATTGGCTCTTGGATTATAGATAGAGGAATATCTCCAGTCTATCTTGTGCTGAGTAGCGAACCTTGAGACATTAAAGCTCTTGAAAGAAGGTCCGTTGTCAGAAATGATTCTTCTTGGTGTACCGAAGCGGTATAGAATATTATGCTGGAAGAATGTCAGAATATCTTTTGTCTTGACTTCTTTTAGCGGGACAGCTTCAGCCCATCTGGAGAAGTAGTTTGTTGCGGCCAGTATGAACCGGTGGCCTTTGGATGACGGAGGATCAATTGGGCCAACAATGTCGGTGCCCCACACTTCGAAGGGCCACGACGCCACCGTAGGATTCAATGGGTTGGGATGCTTGTGAATGAAATCACCATGGATTTGGCAAATCTGACATTTCTTTGCATGCTCTCCGTAATCCCGTATCATGGTGGGCCAGTAATACCCAAGCCGTTTGATTTGAAGTCGCATCTTGGGGCCAGATTGGTGAGCACCGCAAACGCCCGAGTGAACATCTTTCATGACCTTTTGGGCTTCGGCCAATGACAGACACCTGAGCCAGAGTTGGTCATATGACATGCGGTATAACGTGTCATTTACAAACACGTATCGGAGAGCTCTTTTCTTCAGCTGAATCCTTGCAGATTTTTCTTCGGGCAGCTTGTCGTATCGGAAGTACTCTACGAAGGGTTCTCTCCAATCGGGCTCGTCTTGGATGATCGAAGCTTCTTCGGCAGAAATGCTCTTCTTTTCTGCGCTTTCCTCTTCTCGTAGAGAGACTGGGGGTAGAATTTGCTGGCTCCTGACTGTGATCAGAATTTCGTCCATGTCAGGATCAGCCAGCTCCTTGGCTAGGCGAGCGAGTATGTCGGCTTTTCCGTTCAATGCTCTGGGAATTCTCATTAGTTCAATGTGAGTGAACCGTTTCATGAGTTCCACCACCCGGCTTCTGTACCGAGCTAACTCTGGTTTGTATATCTTATAGTCGCCGCTTACTTGGCTGACGAAAAGCTGGGAGTCACCGTAAACCCGTAGCCGAAGGATTTCCATTTCTATGGCGAGCTCCAAACCAACTATCAGAGCTTCATACTCAGCTTCATTGTTTATCCGAGGCTCGGTGAGAGCAAAAGAACGCCGTAGGGTTCCCATTGATGGCGTGATGAACACCAATCCTATCCCCGCTTTTACCTCCGGGATGCTTGATCTACCGGAGCTCCTTATTGATGAGGCCCCATCGAAGTAGTGCTCCCAACATGGCTCATCTTCCTCGAGGTGCAGCACTTGTTCGTCGGGTAACTCACAATTTAGCGGCGAACCTTCTGGTATGGGATGAGCAGCGAGAAAGTCTGCAAGAGCTTGCCCTTTTACTACTTTCTGAGGAGTATAAACTATGTCAAACTCAAGTAGCATGACGGCCCATCTTGCCATTCTGCCAGCTAGGCTTGCTTTGGTCATCAAGTGTTTGAGTGGGTCGACCTTGGAGATCAGCATAACCCGGTGAGCGAGCAGATAGTGCCTCAGCATCTTCACAGCAAACATCAGAGCCAAGCATTGCTTTTCGATCGGGGAGTAGTTGTGTTCCGCCCCGACTAAAGTTCGACTGAGGTAGTAGAGGGCATTCTCTTTTCCCTCCTTGTTGTTCTGGGAAAGGAGCGCACCGAGTGACTCATCTAGCGCGGCAGTGTAGAGAATCAGCGGTTTATTTGGAATGGGAGCGGCCTGCACTGGAGGGTGCAACAAGTACCGTTTGATGCTTTCGAACGCCTCTTGACATTCGGCATCCCAAACAAAAGGAGCTCCTTTCTTCATGAGCTTTGAGAAAGGCTTACATCTCCCCGTTAAATTTGAGATAAACCTTCGTATATAAGCAAGCTTTCCTTAAAATGATCTTAGCTGTGTCAGACTCTTCGGAGGGGGCATCTCCATGATGGCCTTTATTTTTGATGGGTCAACTTCGATCCCTCGATGCCAGACTATAAAACCCAAGAATTTTCCTGATGACACGCCAAAAGCGCATTTCAGAGGATTCATCTTCAGATCGTATTCCCTCAGTCTGGTGAGAACGGTCCTAAGATCTTGGATATGATCGGCCTTGGTTTTAGTCTTGACGACCAGATCATCAACATAACATTCGACGAATTTATGAATTAGGTCATCAAAGATATTGGTCATTGCCCTTTGGTACATAGCACCTGCGTTCTTCAGTCCGAATGGCATCACCTTGTAGCAGTATATTCCGATCGGGGTTCCGAATGCTGTGTGCTTCTCATCCTTAGGCGACATTTTGATCTGATTATACCCAGACGAGCCATCCATAAAGATGAACAGTTCGTAATTTGAGGTGTCATCGACCATCATTTCCATGACCGGTAGCGGAAAGTCGTCTTTAGGACAAGCCTTGTTGAGGTCCCTGAAATTGACACAAACTCGGATCTTCCCATTTTTCTTCTTCACTGGGACTATGCTTGCAATCCAGTCCGCATATTTCTCTTTCCCGATGAAGCCGGCATCGATGAGCTTCTTGGTTTCCTCGATGACCTTTTCTTCTAGTTCCCTTCTCATTCTTCGAGGAACTTGTTTGACTGGCTTAGCATCAGGAGATATAGCCAGCTTATGTATTGCCACTTCAGGGGAAAGTCCAGGCATTTCTTTATATGTCCACGCGAAGCAGTCGACGAACTCGTGCAGCAGGGCGATTATCTGCGCTTTCATTTCCTCCGACAAAAATGAGCTGATGTAGGTCGGCCTTGGATCATCGGGCGTTCCTAAGTCAATCTCGGTTAGCTCGTCAAAGGTTGCTTGTCCTCCATCTTCGAGCTCTTGAGTAGCTTCTTCGGGCTCGGTTAGCTCGTCTTCATCATTTGACTCTTCGCTGGCTTCCCCGATATGGGTCATGTAGTATGCCTTAGAATCAGGCTGGATGAAACCTATGCCCCGCTTATCTGGAATTCGTCCATCGATAAGTGCTCGGACCTGAGGTGGATGCCATAACCCTTCGTAAAACATTGCTTCAGACTTGGTTTGATATAACCGGCATCCGCACTTTTTGAAGTATTCCCGCATCTCGGGCGCATAGTATCTGGGATTGAGGACGACCCTTATGCCTCTTTCGTATGGAAGGCATGTGACAGACAAATCGTCCGGGTGCACAACGGGGTTTGACCCATAAAACAGAATGCCCTTCTGTCCACTTTTCATTCCGGGAACGTAGAAAGTTTTCAGCTGGTCCACGGTGGAGACTGACAACGCATCGAGCTCTTTGCACATCTGCTCTGGTACCCTTGTGACGGCTAGGGACCCTTCTGCAATTTCGAAGGTCTCTCGTAGTTTCGCTTGTTGCATGGGGGTCCAATTTGCACCGCTGTTGCACGGCAGGTCCTCTTCCTCCGACTCTTCAGTGTCGCTGCCAAGATGAGGGCGGACTTTGCTGCTAGATGGGGCTTCAGTAACAGATTCGTCCGTATCGCTACCGAAACGAGGGCGAGTTTTACGGAAGTACGGACTTCCAGCGTCGGACTCATCAGTGTCGCTACCGAAATGTGGGCGCACTTGGGTGTTTTTGCTTTTGAAAGTAACAGCCGGCTCAGATTTGCCTTTGAGTCTTGGGGCCGCTCTATCCTCAGTCAGTTGTAGCTTAGCATTTTGGTGGTTCATAAAGTACCGAGAATCTTCATATCGGACTTCATGCACACCGAACGGCTGGATGTCTCCGTCAATGCGTCTTTCTTTGCCATTTTTAGTATACTTCATGCATTGATGGAGAGTTGATGGGACGATACCGTAATCGTGGAGCCACGGCCGTCCCAAGAGAATCTTATAAGACGTGTCGGCGTCAATCACGTATATCTTAGCTTCAGTTTGTAGATCCCCGAATTTGATTGGCAGAGCTATGGACCCCAGAACTTGCTGGCAATTTTGGTTGAAGCCTTGAATGACAATTCTTTCCCTTGACAGGTGTCGGACGTCCATTGACAAACTCTTCAGAGTTCGCAAGTTCATGATGTTCACTGAGGACCCCGGATCAATCAATATGCGATTAATTCGATATCCGTCGTTGTACCCGGTCACGTAAAGCGGACGATTATGCTCAGCTGTTCCCAGTAGCAAGTCTTCATCCTTAAACGTGACTGCGGCGGCTTGCAAAGTGTACTGAGCTTCTTTCATATTAATTTCCGCAAAGCGATCCTGATACCGCTCAGGGTTTTGTAGAGCGTGAATGAGGACATCTCTAAGCTCCTTAGATAGGACCAAGGCATCGTAGATGCTCGGGAGAGACGGAAGCTTCCGGAGATGAGCCAAGACATTATAGTCCACCGAGGAAGGACTTGAGTTTTCATCAGCCGGTTCTCTGCCATCTTCCTCATTAGCCACATGTTTTTCCTTCCGTTTTGGGGCGTTGCCCTGATTTGGCGGTAGAGCCCTGCCGCTTCTGAGCTGGATTTGATTGGCCTTTGTGGCAAGCTCCTTGTCCTCTTCGGGAAAACAGAGCTCCCCCTCAGAGTCGCTGCCTAGATGGATGGCGTAGCAGGTCACTATAGGGATCTCTTCATTGGAGTCTTCCTCTAACTCCTCCAGAATTTCAGCCGCTCGTACAGGGAGGAACTCCTTCAATTGAATCAGAGTTCTTTCCTTCTGTTCATATTCTTCGAGAGAATCGATATATTTTTGAATGGTCGATCTCCCTGCAGACTCCTTTTCATGCCGAGCTGCACTTTTCTTCTTCTTGAGCTTTTTGAATTTTGAGCCTAATGGAGCCGCATTGGTAGCTGGAATGGTAGGCTTCTTCTACCCTTCCCATTCCGTCTTGGGCTCTTTCCGAAGTAGCTTCATCATCTTCTTCGTCTTATTAGATATGTCCGTACTCCACGGAGGCTGCGGTGGGTCCGTTTCATCTCTCAGGGTAGCCGGTTCGGCTGTCTGCTCCTAGAAGGCTTCAGTTTTTGTCTGTATAAAGTTGGTGGTTGCTACTTGATTGTTCACCAACACACTTTTGGACAGCTCGATCTCTCCAGCCTTATACTGCTTCTCGACCCAGTCCTTGAAGATATATCAATCCTCGATCGTATGGCTCACTACTCGGTGGTACGGGTAATACAGGGGATTTTCGGTCATTTTTGCTTCTTGGGGTCTTTTCGACTCCGGCAATTGTAGGTCGTTGTTCAATGCAACTTTAAATATCTTGCGGACCTTGTCCCTTCTGAAAGAGTAAACCTTATTCTTTTTCTCCTCTATGGATGGCCCATCTCCTCCCTGCAATGGCTTTCGAGACCGATTGGTTTTGGATTCACCCGCCCTTCGTTTTTCTTTATTGTCGGACGCATTGAAAACATTGGTACTGCTGGAACTCCCGCTTCTACGGCTGTCGTCCTGCTTGCTTTTCCAAGTCTTGTCTCTCTGAGAGTCCGGTGGGGACTCTTGCTTCGAGCGTTCCAGCATTTAAACTTTCTTGGTTAGCTCCTGAAATGTCTTGAGGCCCACTGTAGATAAGAATGGGACCATCCAATTGCTGAGGTTCCCAATGAGAAGGCTGACGGACTGGTCCTGCTCCAGCGGCGGTTCGCACTTGACCGTGAGATTACGCCATCGAGCGATAAAGTCGGTGTTGCTTTCATTCTTCCCCGGATTGGTCCTCACAAGGTTGGTAATAGAGATTTTATCACTGACACTCATGAACCTTTGCCGAAACAGAGACTCCATTTGGGCAAAGGTAATGACGGACCCGTCTTGTATACTCGCGTACCAGTCGAAGGCGACACCGGTCAGGCTGTTGACAAACTGACGAAGAAGGAGCACGTCGTTGCCCCCTGTATTTCCGCACGAGGCTTTGAAGTGGGCGACGTGCTGATTTGCATTCCCAGTTCCGTCAAATCTTCTAAACTTTGGAATGACGTAGCCGCTCGGGAACTCGATCAGATCGTACTGTGCGGGGTATGGTCGCCCACTACTGCCAATCTCTTTCTGAGTTTCAGCTTCAGCCACCAATGTTTTAACTTTGCTGGTGACCAAATCCATTATCCGATCTTATGTTAGCGGGATAGTGCTATCTGGGGCCAAGGCGTCCCCAGAAGCGGAATGTGGCTGGCTTTCGTGCGGCTCGACCAGTCTTGGACCCAAAGGAACAGGCATTGGCTGCTTCGGATTGTCCTCACCCGGCTGATTAGTAGCGACTTGTGCTTGATTGGGAGGCACTCGAGCAATTTGAGCCGTAAGCTGCATCACAACGTTTGTTAGGTCGTCAATTTTCGAATAGAGCTTGGCTATCTCTTTATCCTTGCTCCTGAGCTGTTTTTGAAGCTCTTGAAGCAGCTCTTGCTCTGCGGTCCTAGGGCGGAAAGTCGGCTCTTCCTCGCTGTCCGAGCTTGACTCTGCATGGACCGAGAGGTTTTTCTTCCTATCTTCCTCCTCGAGAGGGTTTTCATCATCCGGCGGGGGCGGCTGTTCTTGGGAAGCGGCAACCACATTCAAGCCAGATTGGACTTGGGATGTGGTGGCCCTATCCTTGCTTTTGCTGTGAAGGTTGTCGCTGGGGCGCCCGCCCGCCATATAGACCGTATGGATAATATATCCAGCCCTCTTTTTATTGTCGGCAGTTGATTTCATAGATCGCTGTCTTGACCCCCCTGTTTCAGTAGCGGCCAGTCGATTGAAGGTGGATGGCCCGGCCGGATTCTTGAATGGTGCTGGCGCTTCTTTTCTGGATTTGCCCCGCTGATTTCGTGCGGTACAGAGCGCCTGATAGACTTTTGAAGAGACAGTGTCATACTTTTTCTGTTGGGGCCTGGACACGTCTCTTTGTAGCATTGTTCGGACCGTTGTCTTCTTGATTCTGGCGGTCATGGCATTTTTCTGAACCCACTTCAGAGGCTCGAAGGAATAGCTGATTCTCAGGTCCGACTCAGCCGTCGTCACGGGGCGACCCTGTACTTGGAACTTCACAAGATTCCATTTGGCCGAAGCCCTGGCCCTCTTGTTGGCTCGATACCTGAGCCGCTTCTGCCTTAACTTTTCTGTTCTAAGCACCTGGCAGACTTCGTCTCTTTGGGAAGACGCCGTAGACTGGACGATGGAGGATTTTGGAGATATGCTCGATTGTGCATTTGTTGGAATCATCGCCTGAGCTTGTCTGCAACATTTGATGTTGCCCTTTGTACCGGAGTTCTTGCCCCCGCTGGAGCACCAGAGAATCGTTCAGACACCGTCTTAAGTTTCGGTTGTGGTGCCTTGGCGACCACGACATATGGCCTCTTGCCCCTTGAGACCGGCTTGGCCGCCTGTTTCGCCGGGATATCTTCCAGATGAGCGCTTCTGGCAGGGTAAATAATGACGGAGCCAAACTGGCGGGGCAGTTCCTCCCACTGTCGACTGAGGCTTGCGGGGAGAACCACACGAGCATTGACCTTGACCACGCACGGGATCGGGGTCGCGCTGGAAGCTGAATTCGTCTTGGGAGAAATTTTCATCAAAAGTTGATTGCTACACAGAAAAGATAAAAAAAACATCATTTCAGTATAGAAAATCGATATGTATATTGATTGAGTTCGCATGAACATTTAACCCAAGATATGGGAGGAGAGAAAGGTCCCACCGGCCGTTCCAGAATCTGTAGGGTGTTTTCGTCACCCCATTGAGATGGGAATACGCGCGCGCTTGTATGGAGTACTACAGATTCCCCTGCTTAGGGTAGGCCGGGGTTTATTGATTGTGGGGGCTCCGAATCTCTGGCAGCCGCGGACTAAGCTGCCGTTAATTACCCCTCGCCTTTGGGGTGAGGGAACCTCCGATTAACGGGTTAAACTAGTCATGCGAACTCAATGTGCAGTCTACGTGTGTGTTGCTTTGGAAGGGGCGGTTTGGATATATCGGGAGCCATGCAGAGTTTTTACGGGGGGCCCGCTACCCGGATAGCGGGCTGGGGTCAAGGGGGCTAGCAGCCCCCTTGCGGGGTGTGGGGCAGCGCCCCGACCCAAAATGTTTTTGGAGGGGGACAGTGTTGTGGAGTGTGTGTGTATCTGTACATATATATACATGTATGCATATATAAAAAAGGGAAAAAGCGCCCAAAGGGCGCGTGGGGTCAGCGCCTTGAGCGCTGTGCGCTTAGGTGCTGTGCGCTTAGGCTCTAGCGCGCCACGTGTCGGCATGTGGGAGCTTTGCGCTGGCCGCCTGAGCGCAAGCGCGCCACGTGTCGGCACGTGGGCGCTTTGCGCTTGAGCGTAGGGCGCTGGAGCACAGGTGCGCCACGTGTCGGCAGGCGGGCGCTTTGCGCTGGAGCACCGACGCGCCACGTGTCGGCACGTGGGCGCTTTGCGGTGGAGTGTAAATCTATGCTACCTCTCCCGGTACTTTCGGGCATGCGAAATTTGGTGAAAAACAATTTTCTAGAGGCGGTAACATGGACTCAAAACCGGGTCTTTGTTAAACTTAGCTACCTAACAACCTAACTAAGAGTTGTTAACTACTCGGTTAGGGGGTTATACCTTTCTTTCTTGAACTCCTTCGTCTTCTATACTTGATGGTTGTCCGGATCGGCTTCACCCCGTCGTCTCCTTGCGCCGAAGATCGATCCACCCGAAAGCTTCTACCTTTGGCTTCTTCTTCGAGCTTTGAAGAAACTAGTTCACTCGGTTTGCCAAACCTTGTGAACTAGAGTGAGTAGAGAAGAGTGTGTTTGGGATTTTACTCTATGGTTCTTTCTTCTCAATACATGAGACAAGTGAACCATAGACTCAAGAGAGGGAGAGCAAGAGGAAGAGGATGAGAGCTCAAAAATACAAGAGAGAGAAAGAAAATGAAAGAATGAGCAAGACTTTTTTCTCTTGGCTCTCATAATCCAAAACCATCATAACCAATAATAGCAATCAAGTATTAGTGATGGTTTAAGCTACAATAGCCATATCATTTCATGCTCTCATTTTGCATAAGAGAACAAGCAAGCAAAAGTCTTTGCCATGAAATGATAGCCATTGTCATCATGATGGTCCACTAGTCCAACCTAGTCAACCGGTCAACAAAGTCAACAAGTCAACAAAGTCAACCCCTCAACAATCATGTCACTATAATACTTAATTAATATTATTGTTAATTACATATCATATTCTCAATAGGGTTGTGCAAAAAGTCAATGGTCAACAGTCAACAGTCAACAACCCTAATGAGAATCCCCTGCCTCTGTCTCTGTGTCAACTGTGCATACACACCCGCATCCGCGTTCTGGGGAACACGAATACATCCTGGATAAAACCAATCCCAAAAAGTACACTAAGATCTGGCTTAAACCAAAACCCGCTAGTGTTAACTGTCCGGACACTAAACGTGCACAAGTGCACGGATGTGACCGAACCCTGTCGCAAAACCATGCGACCTGTCGCAAAACCATGCGACCTCTACTCTTTTGCCTAAAGGCGAATAGCTTTCTTTGTGGGACTCTAAAGACTCGACACTACGCTGGCAGTGGGTTTAACCACAGACCGCAAGCGGCACTAGCTGTGCGTAACGGTCCCCAGGTAGATGCCGACAAGAAGACTGACGAGGTGAAACCCATCTGAACTCCTACTGAGTCTGACTGTGACAGTCTCCGTACAGTCCGGTCTGTTCGTCTGATACATCGCATGGCGGGCCTAGGAGGCGGTAAACGTCAGTCCCCTAATAGCAGTACAAGTCATGTCGGAGTGAAGCCCAAAACACCCTGAGATAACACTGGAAGCCTACCAGTATATCTTGCTTGCCCTGGCCAGGGACTACTCGTGTAATGGCTCTCCTAGACACAGCGCGATGTCAACCCCCAATACCGGGAGAGACGAATCCTGTCTAACCGTCACTGCCTCCAAGTGCTTCGGGACTGCACCCAACTACTACCTGTTTGCACGACTCCTTTGAGCCGTGGTAGGGTAGTAATCAAAGTACAGTGGGAACACACTCGAGGCGAAGTGACAGTGTCAAGTCAGCGGACTAAGCTGTACTCATGTCACCTGGGAACTGATAACTGACGATAGGTATAATACCAACCGGTCAGTTCCCGACGAGTCCTGTCCAGTGTACTCGTAACCTAACGAGAACCCGCATACTACCTCCAGTACGACGTACTGATGGCTGTGGGACAGTCCATCTCCCACTCTGGGATGAGAAGCGCATACGCTAGTCTACTTCGGAGTATCGATGCCCTGTCTCGATAGTCCTGCGACTAGGGACCTGCATAAGGATGTGCTTATAGATTACCCAGCCCCCACTAGTGTGACTGCCATCACAATGCTGGTAATCAAGCAAAGATCCTAAAGGCTTCACTAATGTGTATAGGTGATATACTAAAATAAACACATGTACAAATTGAAGTAGAAACAAACCAAGTAGCATACAACTATTTTGAGCAAGATTGTATATACAGCTGTGAATATCCCAAGCTTCCATTAAGTAATATACAAATTAGTATGATACAGTAATGGCCTCTAGGGCATATACACTAACAATCTCCCACTTGCACTAAGGCCATGTACTAGCGTATCGAAGACCTATCATCTCGATCAGCCGCTCGAACTGAGTCTGGGCCAAAGCCTTGGTGAATGGATCTGCAGTGTTATCTTCTGAAGCAACCCTCCGAACCTCGATCTCCTGGCGATCCACGATCTCCCTGATCAGGTGATACCGCCTCATGATGTGTCTGGATCTATGATGGGACATGGGTTCCTTCGCTAAATCTATAGCCCCGTTGTTGTCACAATACAGAGGTATTGGATCAACAATGGATGGAACCACCTGAAGTTCTTTCAAGAACATCCTCATCCAGACAGCTTCTTTTGCGACATCAGATGCAGCGCTGTATTCCGCTTCCATCGTCGAGTCTGCAACGGTTTCCTGTTTGGAACTCTTCCAACACACCGCCCCTCTATTGAGGGTAAAGACAAAACCCGACATGGACTTGGAATCATCCTTGTCACTCTGGAAGCTGGAGTCAGCAAAGGCCTCGATCTGGAGGTTTTTTCCGCCATACACCAAGAACATCTCCTTAGTCCTTCTCAGGTACTTGAGAATGTTCTTTACCGCTATCCAGTGTTTCTCCCCAGGGTTTGACTGATACCGGCTTACCACACTCAGTGCATAAGCTACATCTGGTCTGGTACACAACATCGCATACATTATAGAGCCTACCGCAGAAGCGTAGGGTATAATAGACATGCGATCCCTTTCCAAATCAGTCTTGGGAGACATCTCTTTAGAGAGGGTGATCCTGTGACAAGCCGGTAGGTTACCGCGCTTGGAATCTTCCATACTGAATCTTTTCAGTATGGTGTCGATGTACCTGGACTGTGAAAGTCCTAATATCCTCTTGGATTTATCACGATGGATCCGGATCCCCAAGATGTATGAGGCATCACCCAGGTCTTTCATGGAGAACCTGTGTGACAAGAACCCCTTGACAAATTGTAGCATAGGAATGTCATTTCCTATTAAGAGAATGTCATCCACGTATAAAACGAGGAATACTACAGTTCTCGCTACAAATCTACTATAGATGCATTGTTCATCTGGAATTTTGATAAAGCCAAATTCCTTGACCGTTTCATCAAAACAGATGTTCAAACTCCGCGATGCCTGCTTTAGTCCGTAAATGGACTTAAGCAACTTGCACACCTTTCCGCTGCTCCCACTCTGAATGAAACCCTCTGGCTGGTCCATATAGACACACTCCTCTAAATTTCCATTTAGAAAAGCGGTCTTTACGTCCATTTTCCAAATCTCATAATCGTGGAAGGCAGAAATGGCAAGAAGGATCCGAATGGATTTCAGCATAGCTACTGGAGAAAAGGACTTGTCATAGTCCAAACCAGGTCTTTGACGAAAACCCTTTGCAACCAGTCTAGCTTTATAGGTCTCAACCTGTCCATCTACACCAATCTTCCTTTTGAAGATCCACTTGCATCCTACGGGTTTTACCCCGTTTGGAGCAACGTCCAACGTCCAAACTTTGTTGGTGTACATGGACTCCATTTCGGTCCGCATTGCATCCAGCCATTTTACCGAGTCAACGCTCTGAACGGCCTGCTGGAAGCTAGTAAGCTCATCATAGTCTATGACGCAATCCTCTCTATCCCCGTCTATGAGAAAACCGTAGTATCTCTCGGGCGGATGGGACTTCCTACTACTCCTGCGGAGCGGCGTAGGAATGTCCTGTTCTTTTGAACCCTCTGGTTCCACCAAGCTTTCAGTAATAGCTCGTGGTTCTGGAATTTCTTCCAGTTCTACTGTGCTCCCACTTATCTGGTTTTCCAAAAACCCAGTTTCCAAGAAGTAGGCATGACGAGAAACAAAAACCTTTTGTTCCTCTTCGCAGTAGAAGAAATATCCCTTGGAGTTCTTTGGATATCCCACGAACTTGCACTGTACTGAGCGTGCCTCGAGCTTGTCCGCATTCTGCTTTTTGACAAAAGCTGGACATCCCCATGTCTTAATGTGATTAAGATAGGGTCTCTTCCCACACCACATCTCATATGGTGTAGTAGGCACAGTCTTAGTTGGAACTCGGTTCAAAAGGTATGCAGCTGATTCTAGTGCATATCCCCAGAATGATCGTGGTAACTCAGCGTTACTCATCATGGACCGTACCATATCCAATAGGGTTCGGTTCCGTCTCTCCGATACACCGTTATGTTGCGGAGTGTATGGAGGAGTAAGCTGAGAGAGAATTCTGTTCTCTTTTAAAAAGTCCAGGAACTCGGCACTCAAGTATTCACCACCTCGATCCGATCTTAGAATCTTGATACTTTTGCCGGTTTGTTTTTCTACTTCATTCTTATATTCCTGGAATTTTCCAAAGGCTTCGGACTTATGTTTCATTAAGAAGACATGACCGTACTTTGAAAAGTCATCCGTAAAGGTAATGAAGTAAGAATAACCGCTTCGCGCATGTGTAGACATTGGACCGCACACGTCGCTGTGTACGAGTCCCAAGAGCTCGCTCGCTCTTACTCCGTGTCCAGTGAACGGAGTCTTTGTCATCTTTCCTTTGAGATAGGATTGACAAGTGGCATACGATTGATATTCGAACGGATTCAAATATCCTTCTGTATGTAACTTCGTCAACCTTCTCTCATTGATGTGACCCAGTCTACAATGCCATAAGAAAGTCTGATTGATTTCTGGAGACTTTCTTTTGTGTGTATTCTGGACATTGAAAATCTGTGGTTGGTTTAATACGTATATACCATTGCTTAATGTACCTGACCCAATCAGAACTTGATTAAGGTGAATGTTTACAACATTACTTACAAACGCAAATTCATAACCTTCTTTAGAAACCAAAGATACAGAAATGATATTACAAGTTGCGTTGGGTATAAAAAAGCAATTACGCAAAACCAAAACATGTCCATCTGACATTCCCAGGTGATAGTCCCCTACGGCCTTAGCATCTATGCTAGCTCCGTTTGCAACTTTGAGGGTCATGTCACCTGCCTTCAAAACCCTACGGTTTCTCAACGCCTGCAAAGAATTACAGATATGAGATCCTGATTCGGTATCCAATACCCAGGAAGTAGAGTTTATTGATAGACAGTTTTCAATAACATACACACCTGAAGCTGAAGCCGCAACTTGCTTCAGTTCCTGTGTTCTGGCCTTCCAAGCCCTGCAATCATTCTTCCAGTGTCCCTTCTTAGGATAATAGAAGCATTCTTCTTTATCCACAAGCTGCCCCGCTTTCTTTGTTGCCTTTGCCTTTCCCTTTGTATCCACTTTACTAACAACGCCCCTTGGTTTGGCGGGGGCTTTCTTCTTCTTTCCCTTGGCTTTCGCCTTGGACCTAGAAGAGGAAGATCCTCCTACAAACAAAGTAGATGTTTCCTTACCTTTCTGTAGGGTGCCCTCTGCGCTCCTCAGCATGTTGAGGAGTTCTGAAAGTTCAACTTCCTTTTCTTGTAAGTTGAAGTTCAGTATAAACTGGGCGTAAGTGGAAGGAAGGGACTGGAGAATCAAGTTCGTATAGAGCTCATTCTCCAACGTGGTCCCAAGGTCCGCGAGCTCCTCTATGTAGCCAATCATCTTAAGCACGTGTTCCGCTACCGATGATCCGACGGCCAAACTTGCTGAAAATAACTTCTTCGACACTTCGTATCTTGCGATACGAGACGGCTCTCCATACAGTTCTTTTGTATGGAGAAATATGGATTTGAGGTCCATATTCTCGTGCCTCCTCTGATGTTTGTTGTCCATAGAGGCAAGCACGAGGCACCTGGCCTTCGCGCAATCGATCTCCCAAGTCTTACGGATTTCCTTATCCGCGACGCTGGAGGTGGGACCTGGGACAGGGAGAGCTTTGGTGGTAAGAAGATACCCCATCTTGTCGTAAGTGATTGCCATTTTGACATTCCTGAGCCAATCTTTGTAGTTTGGCCCTGTCAGTATGTTTTTATCTAGAAGTAACATAAGTCCAGTCATGTCGATTGGTCGCTGCAATTAGGAGAGAGAAGAAACACTCAGCATGACGCTCTTGCAAATTTAGAATGGTTTTTAGTTTGTCTAAACAGGATGGCTCCCACTGTTTCTCGAATCCCTCCTCAAACCAAAAAGGAAGAATTAGTCAGGATCAATCTCACCGTATAATACTTGCTTAACCGTTCGGCCAGGCTGGTGTCGGTACTTCGAGGGAGGTTTTACAACGCTTTCGTGAAGTTCCTTAATTTAAGAACCTCTTTTCCCTAGGGGCGTAGCCCCGCTAACACCTTTCTAGACACCTACTTGGTTTATAACATTGATCGTTAAGTGAGAAATTTCCCGAGGAGCAGCATATACTCACAGTAGGATCGGGATCCAAATATCATCGCGTGACGAAACTGAAGGAATCCTACCAGAATCTTCACACTCCAAATGGTATGCAACATTAGCAAGTTTCAGTTCTTTTGAAACTCCCGATGTGGATTTTTGCCCCATGCTCTTATGACCTTGACTTTGGCCAACAAATCATAAGTCACATGTCAAGTTCTACATGTCGTTCTCCAGGTTAATTTGAATCCACCCGTACCTACCCTTGACTTTGGCCAACAAGGCAGTACGACTGTTCCAAATCAACGAATCTATCTATGCTGCACATGAATACTCAATAGCTACCAATCACTATGCCTTGACTTTGGCCAACAAACATAGCTTGAATACTATTGACTATTCATGTGAAACGACGGAGGGCTACGAATGGTTTTGGCAAAACCGTGAACGTAGTGAACTTGATATGATCGATGGAACGAGATAGCTTTTAAAAGGAGTGGCTTAAGCTCCGCGTTTAAAAGTTATTTTGAAAAGAAACCGAGTGGTTTTTGAAAGTGTTCCAACGACTTTTACTTGGTTTATTTTTCTTTGCATTAGTTCTTTTAATGCGTATTTTTCTTGCATTAGTTCTTTTAATGCGTCCCATCATTTAATCCTACCATTGCAGAAAACAACCAAAATATAACATACGCTTATGCCATTCGCATTCGCCACGGGGCCCCGTCATTACCCGTTAGGTTACTTAACTAACGACAGAGCGGGGGCTGGGCTAGCGGAGCTGTAAAACATAAGCAACGCCTAAATAATATCATATATAGATATACATTGCAATGATAGCCATTTCAGATCACAGATGAACACATTGGATATACTAGGAACCCGCAATTCGTACGAGCCTGTAACGAAAAGCAGATTACACGGTCGCGGTGAATAGTCAATACCCCACCCAAGACCCCTACGGGTGGGGCAAACTACCCGCCAAGTACCCGAAGCGAAGCAACCTCCCTCAACTCCGTGAGTAGGCCACTCGGCACTTCGGGATACCCGTTAGTTTGTGCACCCCCTCCATAGGTCTATCCTAGGAGCAAAAACAGTAAAAAGAAATTATACAATGACGGCTACAACCCCTACCCGGCTGTGCGGCCATACAAATAATTATTATATCAATTTACAAATTTACATGAATTGAAAGAAAAGAAAACTCTCGTCTCACAACCCCCGGCTATTCACCCGCGACAATCCAATGAATTCATATACACAAACCAATAACATTACAGATCACAGATTTGTATAACCCCCACTAATCGACATATAGCGATTAGCAGACTTTCAATACAAATATCACATCACAGAAATAAAGCCGTCAGCTGAAGTCATAAGAAACTCGATCAAAATACGGTTTTTAAAGCCCCAAAAACAAAATTTTCTTTCTGGAAAATCTGGGCTGAGAAAACATATACCAAAATTCCCAAAATACCCCATTGAATATACTGTAGCAAAGAGGATCCAGAGAAGAGCCAATACGGCCGCGGAACCGCGGCAATAGCAAGCTATTGCAGCGTTTCCGCGGTGCTTTGATGAGATCACATGACCGTATTTCTACAGTATACTCTAAAAACCCTGAGTCGATTTTTAAAACATGATTTATTACTTTTACAGCACTTTGAAAATCGACAGCAAGTTTGAAAACCGGGTGTATTTCGCGACTTTTTCTTCGATCGAATTTCTAGTTACTATGCTAACATGTTAGGTAGTGTTTAACTAGGCTCTGATACCACTGTAAGTCCATGCTACCTCTCCCGGTACTTTCGGGCATGCGGAATTTGGTGAAAAACAATTTTCTAGAGGCGGTAACATGGACTCAAAACCGGATCTTTGTTAAACTTAGCTACCTAACAACCTAACTAAGAGTTGTTAACTACTCGGTTAGGGAGTTATATCTTTCTTTCTTGAACTCCTTCGTCTTCTACACTTGATGGTTGTCCGGATCGGCTTCACCCCGTCGTCTCCTTGCGCCGAAAATCGATCCACCCGAAAGCTTCTACCTTTGGCTTCTTCTTCGAGCTTTGAAGAAACTAGTTCACTCGGTTTGCCAAACCTTGTGAACTAGAGTGAGTAGAGAAGAGTGTGTTTGGGATTTTACTCTATGGTTCTTGCTTCTCAACACATGAGACAAGTGAACCATAGACTCAAGAGTGGGAGAGCAAGAGGAAGAGGATGAGAGCTCAAGAACACAAGAGAGAGAAAGGAAATGAAAGAATGAGCAAGACTTTTCTCTCTTGACTCTCATAATCCAAAACCATCATAACCAATAATAGCAATCAAGTATTAGTGATGGTTTAAGCTACAATAGCCATATCATTTCATGCTCTTATTTTGCATAAGAGAACAAGCAAGCAAAAGTCTTTGCCATGAAATGATAGCCATTGTCATCATGATGGTCAACTAGTCCAACCTAGTCAACCGGTCAACAAAGTCAACAAGTCAACAAAGTCAACCCCTCAACAACCATGTCACTATAATACTTAATTAATATTATTGTTAATTACATATCATATTCTCATTAGGGTTGAGCAAAAAGTCAATGGTCAACAGTCAACAGTCAACAACCCTAATGAGAATCATCTGTCTCTGTCTCTCTTTCAACTGTGCATACACACCCGCATCCGCGTTCCGGGGAACACGAATACATACTGGATAAAACCAATCCCAAAAAGTACACTAGGATCTGGCTTAAACCAAAGCCCGCTAGTGTTAACTGTCCGGACACTAAACGTGCACAAGTGCACGGATGTGACCGAACCCTGTCGCAAAACCATGCGACCTGTCGCAAAACCATGCGACCTCTACTCTTTTGTCTCAAGGCGAATAGCTTTCTGTGTGGGACTCTAAAGACTCGACACTACACTGGCAGTGGATTTAACCACAGACCGCAAGCGGCACTAGCTGTGCGTAACGGTCCCCAGGTAGATGCCGACAAGAAGACTGACGAGGTGAAACCCATCTGAACTCCTACTGAGTCTGACTGTGACAGTCTCCGTACAGTCCGGTCTGTTCGTCTGATAGATCTCATGGCGGGCCTAGGGGAGCGGTAAACGTCAGTCCCCTAATAGCGGTATAAGTCGTGTAGGAGTGAAGCCCAAAACACCCTGAGATAACACTGGAAGCCTACCAGTATATCTCGCTTGTCCTGGCCAGGGACTACTCGTGTAATGGCTCTCCTAGACACAGCACGATGTCAACCCCCAATACCGGGAGAGACGAATCCTGTCTAACCGTCACTGCCTCCAAGTGCTTCGGGACTGCACCCAACTACTACCTGTTTGCACGACTCCTTTGAGCCATGGTAGGGTAGTAATCAAAGTACAGTGGGAACACACTCAAGGAGAAGTGACAGTGTCAAGTCAGCGGACTCAGCTGTACTCATGTCACCTGGGAACTGATAACTAACGATAGGTATAATACCAACCGGTCAGTTCCCGACGAGTCCTGTCCAGTGTACTCGTAACCTAACGAGCACCCGCATACTATCTCCAGTACGACGTACTGATGGCTGTGGGACAGACCATCTCCCACTCTGGGATGAGAAGCGCATACGCTAGTCTACTCCGGAGTATCGATGCCCTGTCTCGATAGTCCTGCGACTAGGGACCTGCATAAGGATGTGCTTAAAGATTACCCAGCCCCCACTAGTGTGACTGCCATCACAATGCTGGTAATCAAGCAAAGATCCTAAGGACTCCACTAATGTGTATAGGTGATATACTAAAATAAACACATGTACACATTGAAGTAGAAACAAACCAAGTAGCATACTACTATTTTGAGCAAGATTTTATATACAACTGTAAATATCTCAAGCTTCCATTAAGTAATATACAAACTAGTATGATACAATAATGGCCTCTAGGGCATATACACTAACATGGAGCGCTGGGCGCACGAGCGCCGGGAGCTCGAGCGCTAGCGCGCCACGTGGGAGCTTTACGCTTGGGCGCTGGGCGCTTGAGCGCGAAGCGCTCGAGCGCTAGCGTGCCATGTGTCGGCACGTGGGCGCTTGCCGCTTTAGCGCTGGGCGTTGGAGCGCGAAGCGCTCGAGCGTGCCACGTGTCGGCATGCGGGCGCTGGGCGCTTGAGCGCTTGGGCGTCGGCGCGAAAAAGAGGCTTTTAGCTTTATAAGTTATCGAAAGAGAAATCAGAGTGGAGTTAAACTCCTATGATGTTTTGGGGTTGATGAAAGGGGTTCTTCTTATTTCTTCTCTGGTTGCTGGATCTTGAAGATCAAGAGATATGAGATTTTAAAAATCTCTTCTTTTTGAGATCTAATGGAAGATCGGAGTTCCCCTTTATGGGTTTTGTGGTGAAAAACTATTTAGTTTTATAAAATGAAGAGTAAAACACTTGATTTAATTCAAAAGAAAGAAGAAGGTTTTGGAACCTTGAGGAAGGAGAAAAGATCTCAGATCTAAATTTTTTTCGGAGAGAGAAAAAAGTTATGAGATATTTTCATTATCCTTGCCTTTATAGGCTATACACTTTACACACAGCCCCTTGGGCTTCACAAAATGGCATTTTGCATATCCTATGGCTCATGTGCCATTTCTTTTTGCACATAAGCCATGTGCTTTAAAAAAATTTGGCTTTATGTCTATTTTTCTTACAATTATCCATAAAACAAAATAAAAGAAATACAACAAAATTATTTATTACAAAATTTTTATCTTGGCATGGGGGAGGCCGGCCGCTTCATGTTCGGGCTCGACCCGGGCATGGGCCCACTGGATCTGGGCTTGGGCCCACTTGGCTTGGGGTTGAATTTAATTTTGACTTGGTCAACCGGGGTGTAAATTTTTACCCCAACAACCTTGACCTACAGTCTCGGCTTCTACGGCTTCTAATGTGAATGTCTGTCGCCGTGGTACATTCCTTCTAGATGGAGACACATTCTGCCTTTGGAGCCTGTTTCTCTGTTCTCTAAGCATGTTCCTTAGTGCTTGTTGGAATTGGCGAGTAGGCTGTGCAGGTGGTGGAGCAGGTAGTGCAGGACGAGTTGCAGGAGCCTGGATAGCTGGCTGCTGCGGGTAGTTGGTAGGTGTGTGAGCTGAGTTGTGTCTATATGGACAGGTCTCAAATCTGTGATTGGATGCACTACAAATTAGACACAGGCCTTTTGCGCGTCTACAGTCCTTCCCCAAGTGTCCCTTTCTATGGCAGTAGTGGCAAATTTCTTCAGTTCTCCTAGGTTCAAACGATGGCCTGGAAGGGGCTCCTCCTGCCATTTTATTGGCAGGGCATTTTAAACCGGCAGATTGAGGTCTGCCCCTCGCCTTTATTACCGCCTCATAACTGCGGGCAGCTTCCAAAGCATCCTCATGAGTCAAAAATTTCCCTGTGGCTAGTGCAGCCTGAATTTCCGTGTCCAAACCTGTTGAAAGCGACGGGCTCTGATCTCGTCCGTCGGTATCAAGTGTGCCGCGAATCGGCTTAGCATGGTGAAATCAACATTGTACTCATCCACTGACTTCTCCCACATCGAACCTTGTTGTAGATGAATGAACTGCTGCTCCATGGCAAACCTGGCAGTCACAGTGAAGTACTTCGTGTCGAACTTCTCACGAAAAGTCTTCCATTCAATAGGTTGTACAAGACGACTTTCGTCCGCCGTCCACCAGTTGCGAGCATTGTCCGTGAGCTGCAGTTTCACCACACGGACCCAAGCTATGTCTGTCACTTGTGCTGCCGCCAGATCATCCTCTATGCTTTGTGCCCATTCCTCATCTTCAAGAGGACTTCCCTTTCCGGAGAACTTCTTGGGATGTAAAGCCCTGAATTACTTTGCCCCCGGTGCGTCAGTCTCGGGACGGTTCAGGAGTTGTTGCTGTCCCTCAAGAAGGCTGCGGATCGCCTCAAGTAGCACTATTTGCTCGGTGGGTGGCGTAGGAACAGCAGGAACGATTGGTAGAGGAGGTGGAGGTGTGTTTTTGACGTCGGTGCTGGTGTTGTTCGGGGAATCCATAACCTTGAAAAAGATTTGGGTTAGGACAGATTCAAGTACATGAAATGATAAGATTCAAGGAATATGAAACTGTAAAATTCAAGTAACATGAATTGTAAAGAATGTTTTTGTTGCTGGTTCTTGTGTTATATTGCTTAGGTTGTTTACGCAGAACAGAACTGCGTGATAAGGTTTCATACAGCTCTGACCTGCATGGGCCACCAACAAAACCTGTAGTGTTTTATTTGTATTGTTTTGTACTATAATTGTATCGAATGTATAATTGAAAGACTGTCCGAAACCATGATATCAGTAAACGGATGTAACCGTAGAATCATGTAAATGGAATAACTGGAGAACCGTGTAAATGGAATGTACATCCATGGTTCGGTTCAGTCAAGTTGTATAGATTGATAATTGGATTCATGTTGAATTGTAATATTGAAGATTGTAGATTGTACTTGAATCATACTCAAGTCAAATATAATCACACTCAAACCCGAGTCAGGCAATTAGAAATATAAATCGAAGTCTTGATTAATTCGTACCTATAATTTGCTAGGGTCCTTAGGGAAATTTATAAAACTTGAGGGGGTTTTATGTAAAAAATACTTTTATATACTTTTCAAAATACACCTCAAGTATTCATTATTCGTCTTTAGAGTTGTAATGAAAGTGGATTTTATATTGTGATATTTCTAGTGAAAATATCCTAGTTTCAGAAATAAAGGTATTTTATTTGTAATATTGATTTATGTGGAATTTATGGTATTTAAGTGTAAAATTGATTCTTGTGAGTTTTTAGAAAATGTGGAATGTTTATATCATAACAAAATAGATATTCTAATGATAAATATACATATATTTATACAAAAATAATTTTAATAAATATTTTATATTCTAGAAAATATCATTTTCTTAAGATGTCGTATTTTAAATCATTCGAGACCGAATGCTCCTTGCGGAGGTCTGAATCTTGCACTACTAAGCCCGAGGGTGTGCGATAAACCGCACCATCCCGAATGGGTTCCCCAAAGTGGGTTGTAGCGGCGCTTTGCAAAGATTGTAAAATACTAAATCCTTTAGAAAACGGTTTTATGAAGTAAATGGTATTTATTTGTAAAGGTGTATATTTTCCGTATTGTATGTTCTAGATTCTCCTAAGCCAACTTGTCTATTCTTAACTGGTCCAGACGACAAGTTGTGAGATACCTCAAATCGTCTTTTCACCGCCAATTGTGGCCAGGTAAGTACAAGTGAAGAAAGGAGGGATCCGCTCACGAATCATCGTGAGACGTGCCTTTTAAAGTTACCTTTCTCACTTGCCTAGCCTAGACACCACAAAGCCGGGTTTAGATAAACGACCGATGTCCACAACTTATCGTATTTTCATAATAAGCGGTACTTCTTTAAAAAGTGTATCAAAACTAAATCTTTTAGAATTGGTTTTATTATGTATGTGGTATTTAAATGAAAATGTTTGTTTTCTCGTATTCTAGGTTCTCGGGACTGTTGCATATAAGTGTGTGAGGAGGTAGGTCATTACCTCGTGATCTACTTTAAATGTATAGCAAGTTTGATGAGGTTAAATGAAGGATTGAAACAATGTGGTATTTAATTGAAAAATACGATAATTTGAAAAAGCTATCATTTCATGTGATGAAACTTGTTCAAATTGTTTGATTAGTGTTTAATAGTCAACATAAGGATATTTAAGTATGATTGTATTAGTGAGAAGTGGAATTTTATAGAAAACCAAATCGGAAATCGGATTTGTTCCGATTCCGTCGGGTTTTGTAATTTCGTATTTTTTGAATAGAAAAAAGGGAAGGAAGTGGGACTTACGGGTTTTAGATTACTCAAGAGAGTGAGAGAGAACTAAAGGGATCGTCGGTGTGTTGCGTCGTCGCCGATAGTTCCTAAGTTGATCGCCGGAAGTTCCACCAGAATTTCGTTGGAGCTTCGCCTTGAGCTTGTTTTCAAAGTACACGATCTTTGGAAAATTTTTGAGAGAGTGGGCTTAGGATTTTGGGGTGAGAAGGTAGTGTGTAGGGTTGGTATTTATAGGGTTAGGCTAGGGTTAGGGTAGATGAAAAGTTTAAAATAAAAATATGATAAAATGTAATAAAAATGTATTAAAAGTGGAGTAATTAGGCTTTTTAAAGAGCTCTGGAAATGGTCTGAGGCTAAAATTGTAGGGTTCCTAGGCACTCTTGTGAAGGTTCATAAGGCATCAAACATGCCCGGATTAAATTTTAGACGTGCCGAACAACCCAAAGCCGGGATCTTTGCTAGATTATTAGGGTTTAATATGCAAGATGATAACTTTTATCTAAGTGTGAGGGATTACAACCTTTGTAGTCCGCTCCTTCACTTCATAAGCTCCGAGTAGAAGTCCCTTTGCCGCGATCCACGATCTCCCGGACTCATGAGAGGCTCCACTACTCGAACGATCCATGCTAGCTCGAAGTATTCCAAATCTCCGATGATCTACCCTTAAGTTGCAACGACTCAAGCTTTCTCACTCAAAAGAGAAGAACACACTAATCACATGGGCTAGATGAGATGAGGATGAGAGAGTAGTAATTTTGCTTTCTTTTTATATCATTTTCTCATATTTATTCATCACTTAAAGAAAAACTAGCACGCTTTCTTGAAGAGAGAAGAAGATGATAATGGAAAATCAATAACCATATTAATCCTTTTGTGATGAATAGAATATAAACTATATGATTGAATTGTAAACCATGGTCAAGGATGAGTGGTCAAGATTTTGTAGAGAAATAACTAGAGTTAGGGTTTGGTTGAGTTAAATAAAGTGTCATCCATAATATCTTAAGAATGACAAAAGAAAAAGCTTCTAGAAGATGCATGAAGCATCTAACCCAAAACAAACCCTAACCTCAATTAATCATCCTTAAACATGTTTAACAATTAATCATATCATGTCACAATAATATATATCACATATATATTATTTATTTGCAACAAAAGAAAATAATACAATTAACATATATCGCATATATATCAATGTATCATCCACTGAGAAAATGAAATAATAAAGCGAGCCAATATTAGATAATGTAATGCAATATATCATATATATTATTATACATTAAATCATCGAATCAACACTTGAATCGATGATCCGGCTATATCGAATATTACCGACTAATATATCATGTACCGATTCATCGAATCAACACTTGATCCGATGACCCGGTTCATATCTAATTATCGCGAGAATATAATACGGTATCCCATATCGCATTATTCTCGCTCCTGCGCATATCACATATGTGCCACTACTCCGTTTCGCCTGAGCCAAGAAACCTCTGTGTAGGACTCTAAAGAATCGTCAATACGCCGGTAGCAGGTGATGATCATATCAAACACCCACAAGCTGCAAGCGGTCAGCTAAACGTAACAGCCACCCAGGTATTGAGCGATCAGAAGATCAACAAGCTAGCCTGTGCGTTCTCCTGTGAATCCGATCAGTAACACTCCCGTACAGTCCGGTCTGTTCGTCTGATATGTCGCATATCAAGTCTAGGGGTGGTATACGTCAGACCCCAGTAACCGATAAGTCGTGTCGATGTATGGCTCATAACGGGTCGAGAAAATACTAGTAACACTTACCAGTAAATCTCTATATCAGCCCTGGCCAGGGACTTCCAGTTATAGCCAATCGAACACAGCACAACATCAACTCCCTATACCGGGAGAGACGAATCCCCTCCTATCGCTCATTGCCTCCATGTGATTCGGGACTGTACCCAAAAGCCACCGTTTTGCACGCCCTCCTGGACGTGGTATGGTGGAAATCAAAGCACAGTGGGGATCACACAAGACTCCATGACGATCTCGGGTCTACAGACTACCCTGTACTAGTGTCACCAGAGAACTGCCATCTGACGTGTGGTATATCACCATCTGGGAGTTCTCGGCGAGTCCGTCCAGTGTACCCAGTCTCCACTGAGCACCCGTACACCATCTCTGATGTCTAACACCGATGGATATGGGATCATCCATCGCCCATCATATGGGTCAAGATGCGTATACGCTAGTCTGCTCTGGTGTATCGATGCCCTGTCTCGATATACCCTCGACTAGGAACAGTTATAGGATGTACTCATCGACTACCGTGGCCCCACTAGTATGATCTCATCATAGCCCCAGTAGTCGAGTACAGATCCTAAGGGCTTTATCAACATGTGAGAGTAAAACAGTAAACCAATACAAGTCAACATGTTAAGATAAAGTGAAACCAAATAGCATACTATCATGACGAGCAAGAAAGTCATCTCTATATATAACCAAGCATCCATTATAATATACATCATATGTACAACAATGGCCTCTAGGGCATATACATAACTAACAATCTCCCACTTGCACTAAGGCCAGCTGCTGTAGTATCGCATACCTAGCATCCCGAATAATCTCTCAAACTGTTTCTGGGGAATAGCTTTCGTGAATGGATCCGCAGTGTTGTCCTTCGTATCTACTCTCCTGAGCTCGATCTCCCGGCGATCAACTATCTCCCTGATCAGGTGATACCGCCTCAGAATATGTCTGGACTTCTGATGGGACCTGGGTTCCTTGGCCAAAGCCACAGCTCCATTGTTATCGCAATACAGAGGTATTGGATGCTCAATGGATGGAACCACACCAAGTTCACTAATGAACTTCTTGATCCTGACAGCCTCTTTGGCAGCATCGTTGGCAGCGATGTATTCAGCCTCCATCGTCGAGTCTGCAACGGTATCCTGTTTGGAACTCTTCCAACATACCGCCCCTCCATTGAGGGTAAAGACAAAACCCGAATGCGACTTAGAGTCGTCCTTATCACTTTGGAAGCTGGAATCGGTAAAGGACTCCACCTGGAGTTCTCCGTTACCATACACCAAGAACATCTCCTTAGTCCTTCGTAAGTACTTGAGAATGTTCTTCACTGCTGTCCAATGACTCTCTCCAGGATCTGCTTGATACCGACTCACTACACTTAGTGAGTATGCTACATCGGGTCTGGTACATAGCATCGCATACATGATAGAGCCTACTGCCGAAGCATAGGGTATCCCTTGCATGCGAGCTCTCTCCAAATCAGTCTTGGGAGACATCTCTTTGGAGAGAGTGAGTCCAGAGATCGTGGGTTGGTTCCCACGCTTGGATTCTTCCATACTAAACCTCTTTAATATGGTGTCAATGTACCTGGATTGGGACAATCCCAATATCCGTTTAGATCTATCTCTATAGATCATGATTCCCAATATGCAGGAGGCATCACCTAGATCTTTCATTGAGAATCTCTGTGATAAGAAGAGCTTGACTGATTGCAGCATAGGAATATCATTTCCTATCAAGAGTATGTCATCCACGTACAATACGAGGAAGACAACCTTACCCTCTGCTACCTTCTTATAGATACAAGGTTTATCTATATTTTTGATGAAGTCAAACTCTTTGACTACAACATCAAAACAGATGTTCCAACTCCGCGATGCTTGCTTTAACCCATAAATGGATTTAAGCAGCTTGCACACCTTTCCGCTGCTCCCACTATCTACGAAGCCCTCTGGCTGAGTCATGTACACGCACTCTTCTAAATCACCGTTTAGAAAGGCGGTCTTAACATCCATTTGCCAGATTTCATAGTCATGGTATGCAGCAATGGCAAGCAAGATCCGGATGGACTTAAGCATAGCCACTGGAGAAAAGGTTTCGTCATAATCCACACCTGGTCGTTGACGAAAACCTTTTGCTACAAGTCTAGCTTTGAAAGTCTCAACTTTTCCATCTACACCAAATTTCTTTTTAAAAATCCACTTGCTCCCAATGGGTTTTACCCCTTCAGGAGCATTTTCTAAAATCCATACTTTATTGGTGTACATGGATTCCATCTCAGATCGCATTGCATCCAGCCATCTCACAGAGTCACCACTCGTGATGGCCTGCTCGAAACTAGTGGGTTCATCATCATCCATGATGCAATCCTCGCTTCCACCATCAATGAGAAAACCGTAGTATCTCTCAGGTGGACGAGAAACCCTACTAGATCGGTGGAGAGGCTGGGGTTCGTCGGGTACTACTGAATCCTCTGGTTCCACTAAATCATCTGTTGTAGTTTGTGTCGCTGGAACTTCTTCCAGTTCTACCTCATTGCCATCAATTTCTTTTGCAAGAAATTCCTTTTCTAAAAAGGTGGCATGCCGAGAAACAAACACTTTTTGTCCTTCGGTGTGGTAGAAGATATACCCGCGCGAATGTTTGGGATATCCAATAAACTTGCACAGAATAGACATTGCGCCGAGTTTGTCCGGATTTTGTGTTTTCACATATGCCGGACAACCCCATATCCTAATATAATTAAGATATGGTCTCTTTCCTTTCCATATCTCATATGGAGTAGTTGGCACAGATTTGGTAGGAACCATATTCAATAGGTCTGCAGCTGTCTCCAGTGCATACCCCAAGAAGGAAATGGGTAACTCAGCTGTACTCATCATCGAGCGCACCATATCTAATAGGGTGCGATTCCTCCGCTCCGATACACCGTTGTGCTGTGGTGTATAAGGGGGAGTAAGCTGAGAGAGAATCCCATTCTCTTTTAGATAATCTAGGAACTCACCACTTAAGTATTCACCTCCTCGATCAGATCGAAGAATCTTAATACTTTTGCCCGTTTGGTTTTCTACTTCGTGTTTATATTCTCTGAATTTCTCAAAAGTTTCAGACTTGTGTTTCATCAGGAACACATATCCGAATCTTGAGAGATCGTCAGTGAATGTAATGAAGTAGGAAGAACCGTTCCTGGCATGCGTAGACATGGGACCGCATACATCACTATGTACCAGTCCTAAGAGTTCGGTAACTCTTTCTCCGTGTCCACAAAACGGAGCTTTGGTCATTTTTCCTTTGAGACATGAATGGCAAGTATCATAAGATGATAATTCGAACGGATTCAAATAACCATCTTTATGTAACTTAGCTAGTCGTGTCGCATTGATATGACCAAGTCTACAATGCCACAAGTAGGATTCGTTCACATCTGAACTTTTCCTCTTGTGTGTGATTTGTATATTTAGGACTGTATTCTGATTTAGAATGAATATGCCATTATGTAACGAGCCTGATGGAATCAACTTTTGATCTAGGAATATGTTCATAACATTATCCTGTACTACAAAATTATAACCTTCTTTACTTAATAAAGAAACAGATATAATGTTGCACATCATGTTCGGTATATAATAGCACTCATTTAGAATCAGTGTATTACGACTTGGTAATACAAGGTGATATTCGCCAACTGCTTTGGCTACAATACTTGCACCGTTCCCTACTTGAACGGAATGATCACCTTTTCCCAGTTCTCTACCTTTACGTAGCCCATGTAACTGTTTACATATGTGGGATTCTGATCCGGTATCTAATACCCAGGACGTAGGGTGAACTGAGAAACAGTTCTCAATAACTAACACACCCGAAGAAGATGCATCAACATGTATGTTCTTTTGGGCGGCGTGAGAATCTAGATATTCTCCTGTTTCCTGTTCAGTCTTATAACTCTTATAAGAAAGAACGGGTCTAACGTTCCCTTGCTCAGTACAATAATCGGGTTTAGTCAATACATCAATATTATTATCTTGATTATGGCCTGACATGGTCGCTACCTGGAGAGAGAGAGAAGAAAACACTTTAGCGTATGCTCTTGCAAGATTAGATTGGTTATTATCTTATCTAATAAGGATGTCTCCCACTGTTTTTATCAAATCTACCTTAAAACCCTAAAAGGTATGATTAGCCGGGATTAATTACACCCTACAATTTCGTCAATCTTTCAGCCAGATCAGTGTCGGTACTTTGAGGGAGGTTCCCCGTGCTTTCGCACGGACCTAATTAAAGTAAACCTCGTTTTCCCAAAGGCGTAACCTCGTTAACACTTTTCTAGACACCTACTTGATCGGCTAATTGTCCTGTGTAAAACTCTCCCAGGAGTAACTCTTACTCGCAGTGGGTATCGGGATCCAACTATCTCATAGGAGGTATGCAATCTCATTGCAAATTTCAACGCTTGAAATTCCCGATAATATTTTGCTCCTAGCATCCTATGACCTTGACGCAGGCCAACAAACCATAGTGCGCTAGTCAAGTTCAACCCGTCATTTCTTGATTGAATTAAACCCACCCGCACGACCCTTGACGCAGGCCAACAAAGTCGCACGACTACCCTAATCCAATCTGCATCATATGCATGAACAGATATATACTATTTAGCTACCGCACACTACGCCTTGACGCAGGCCAACAAGCGTAGCATGAATACTAAATAATATCTATCTGAAATGACGGAGGGCTACGCAGGTTTTTCAGAAAACCCTGAGCGTAAAGAACTTGATATCGTCGTAGAATCATGTGTTTTTGAGGCTTTTCTTAGTTTCGCTAAAGGGGTCACTCCCGGTGAAGGGATCGTCGGCCCTTTCCTCATCGAATAAGGTGCAGGATATATCATATATACCGTTGTGCAAAGCAAAACACTAAAAGCAATCAAAAGACAAACCGCGTTTTGTAGCATCTGCCAGTTTCGCTAAAGGAGTCACTCCCGGTGAAGGGATCTCGGTCCTTTCCTCATCGAATAAGGTGCAGGATATATCATATATATCACTGTGCAAAGCAAAACTGTAGCTACCCTTTTTTATAAAGTTTTTGATTCTACAACATCTTTAGGTTTCTTTTCTTTTTATTAATCTTATTAATAAAAATCCCATCAGCTTATGCTTCCTAAGCATCACAGAAGAAACGAAAGCAGTAATATTTATATATCAGCATATATATATAGTTTAAGCATTCGTCTCAGACAGTAATATGATCTCATCACAGAACATTGCAGCAGAAGAACATATATGAAATATTGGATATACTAGGACGTCCGTGTTTTTAATACGAGCCTGTATAAAACACGGATTCCACGGTCGCGACGAATAGCCAAACCCACATCTCAAGACCCCTACGAGAGCGGCAAGTAACACTGTCAATTCTAGGGTTAGGAGACCCGGTCTCGACTCCTCGAGATGGCCTCCCACTGGACCCTAGAACCCGGTTACTTGTGCTCCCCTCCTTGGGTCTACCTAATGCGGAAAAGTAAATAATATACACTGGTGACATCAACCGCAACCTGGAAGTGCCCCAAATAAAAGAATATTACATTACAAATGAATTTTACATGAATGAAAATAAAAACCCTCATCTCACATAAAACCCCCGGCTATTCTGATCGCGACGATCCAATATAACATATCACAACAACACATAATATCTCATATCATCAACGTAAGTAAATATGCGCATCCCAATTGTCGTTGACATATAGCAACGAAACCGGCGATATCACATATTACACTTACGGTGACAGAAAAGAAAGTGTAAAACTACAATATTTGGAATCCACAATCACTTTAGACATCGTAAATCCGAAATATCACATACTCCGCATTTCATGCCTAACTCTATGAATTCCACATATTGTATCACATTCCAGATAAATAGACAGTATTAAACTTTCCGAACAGATAATCAAACACCCAAAATTTCCCAAAGTGCTCAACTCTTGAGCGGAGTTCAAATAATCCCAGAATATGTCACAGTACCAGTGATCCAGCCGTAGAAGGGTCAAGCCAACGCCTCACATGTGGCACGCCGTACTGCCCCAAACCCGAAGGTTCAAAAGGCAGTTCAAGACGGTCACATAATCGAGTTAAGGTTTGTTGTCTTCTAGAGGGTCCACCGCTTAACTTGTACAATTTTCCGAAAGATTTAAACCCGATAAAAATTCAACGCTTGAAAGTTTGCCGTACCGGGAAATAGTAAGTTAATGATATCCGTTCAAATAATTTAACAGTTTCTAAATATCCGGAAATAAATACGAACTTAAAAATTCCGATCGAATCTACTATTACAAAATAAACCCCAGATTTAAACAATACTCGAATCACTGTTAAAAATATCCAGAAGCCTCAACAAGTACCTACGGTTATTACCAGGAAGCCACGTGTCGCCAATCGATCAATCCGCCGCGGAACCGCCGCGCAAGCAAGCTTGCGCCGCGCTTCCGCAGCCGTTTGATCGAATTGGGGGCTCCGGCTTCTTGGTAATTCTTAGAATTCCCTGCTGATTTTTTTACATATTTTTAATTCAGAAAAATCCCAAAATTTAAAAAATTTCCAGAGAGGGGTCTTTTTGCGTCGTTTCGGGTTCGATCGGAGTTTTAACTTCGTAAACACATCGCCTAATGCTCTAGCTAGGCTCTGATACCACTGTAGGGTTCCTAGGCACTCTTGTGAAGGTTCATAAGGCATCAAACATGCCCGGATTAAATTTTAGACGTGCCGAACAACCCAAAGCCGGGATCTTTGCTAGATTATTAGGGTTTAATATGCAAGATGATAACTTTTATCTAAGTGTGAGGGATTACAACCTTTGTAGTCCGCTCCTTCACTTCACAAGCTCCGAGTAGAAGTCCCTTTACCGCGATCCACGATCTCCCGGACTCATGAGAGGCTCCACGACTCGAACGAACCATGCTAGCTCGAAGTATTCCAAATCTCCGATGATATACCTTGAAGTTGCAACGACTCAAGCTTTCTCACTCAAAAGAGAAGAACACACTAATCACATGGGCTAGATGAGATGAGGATGAGAGAGTAGTAATTTTGCTTTCTTTTTATATCATTTTCTCATATTTATTCATCACTTAAAGAAAAACTAGCACGCTTTCTTGAAGAGAGAAGAAGATGATAATGGAAAATCAATAACCATATTAATCCTTTTGTGATGAATAGAATATAAACTATATGATTGAATTGTAAACCATGGTCAAGGATGAGTGGTCAAGATTTTGTAGAGAAATAACTACAGTTAGGGTTTGGTTGAGTTAAATAAAGTGTCATCCATAATATCTTAAGAATGACAAAAGAAAAAGCTTCTAGAAGATGCATGAAGCATCTAACCCAAAACAAACCCTAACCTCAATTAATCATCCTTAAACATGTTTAATAATTAATCATATCATATCACAATAATATATATCACATATATATTATTTATTTGCAACAAAAAAAAATAATACAATTAACATATATCGCATATATATCAATGTATCATCCACTGAGAAAATGAAATAATAAAGCGAGGCAATATTAGATAATGTAATACAATATATCATATATATTATTATACATTAAATCATCGAATCAACACTTGAATCGATGATCCGGCTATATCGAATATTACCGACTAATATATCATGTACCGATTCATCGAATCAACACTTGATCCGATGACCCGGTTCATATCTAATTATCGCGAGAATATAATACGGTATCCCATATCGCATTATTCTCTCTCCTGCGCATATCACATATGTGCCACTACTCCGTTTCGCCTGAGCCAAGAAACCTCTGTGTAGGACTCTAAAGAATCGTCAATACGCCGGTAGCAGGTGATGATCATATCAAACACCCACAAGCTGCGAGCGGTCAGCTAAACGTAACAGCCACCCAGGTATTGAGCGATCAGAAGATCAACAAGCTAGCCTCTGCGTTCTCCTGTGAATCCGATCAGTAACACTCCCGTACAGTCCGGTCTGTTCGTCTGATATGTCGCATATCAAGTCTAGGGGTGGTATACGTCAGACCCCAGTAACCGATAAGTCGTGTCGATATATGGCTCATAACGGGTCGAGAAACTACTAGTAACACTTACCAGTAAATCTTTATATCAGCCTTGGCCAGGGACTTCCAGTTATAGCCAATCGAACACAGCAGAACATCAACTCCTTATACCGGGAGAGACGAATCCCCTCCTATCGCTCATTGCCTCCATGTGATTCGGGACTGTACCCAAAAGCCACCGTTTTGCACGCCCTCTTGGATGTGGTAAGGTGGAAATCAAAGCACAGTGGGAATCATACAAGACTCCATGACGATCTCGGGTCTACAGACTATCCTGTACCAGTGTCACCAGAGAACTGCCATCTGACGTGTGGTATATCACCATCTGGGAGTTCTCGGCGAGTCCGTCCAGTGTACCCAGTCTCCACTGAGCACCCGTACACCATCTCTGATGTCTAACACCGATGGATATAGGATCATCCATCGCCCATCATATAGGTCAAGATGCGTATACGCTAGTCTGCTCTGGTGTATCGATGCCCTGTCTCGATATACCCTCGACTAGGAACAGTTATAGGATGTACTCATCGACTACCGTGGCCCCAGTAGTATGATCTCATCATAGTCCCAGTAGTCGAGTACAGATCCTAAGGGCTTTATCAACATGTGAGAGTAAAACAGTAAACCAATACAAGTCAACATGTTAAGATAAGTTGAAACCAAATAACATACTATCATGACGAGCAAGAAAGTCATCTCTATATATAACCAAGCATCCATTATAATATACATCATATGTACAACAATGGCCTCTAGGGCATATACATAACTAACAAAAATATATCATGTGAATAGGGAATATGAAAAGACACAACTTTCATGTTAGGATCGTCGCCGGAATCGGCCGACTCGACTGTGACTCGGTCTGAGGACGGAGTCGGACCGAGTCAAGACCGAGTCGGCCGATTCCCGGCCGAGTCAGGTGGCCGGGATCCCCCCCCGACGGTTCATCTAACTCCTGGAAATGTTACATTTTTGGGTGTAGTGGGGTTTTTGTGAGATATGCACGTGTAAACTCTTGGTATTCTAAAGGTTTTAAAAATATCAATATTAAAAATAATATGGAGTATAGGATTTGAACTCTGGTGGCTTGGTTCAGCAGTGCAAGGTATTACCAATGAGGTACAAGCTCCTTCTTATAATTATGGAGCTAATTAATTACTTAAAGTAATAACAGTAAACGAAAATACCCCAAGTATACATTAATTTTAAAGCAAATTTTTGTACACTAAAAATGGAGTTGTTACATTCTTTTAACTTGTAATTAAAAAGCAAAATAATTACTTATAACTTGTGCTCAGGCTAAAATACCCCTTTATGGATTTTTTGAATTTTTTTTGTAAAACTTGTATTGGAAATTTAGGGTTGTTACTCCTACTTGCTTACACATATGCCTTGCTATGCCTACATGCTTACACATATACCTATATGGTATTACATCATTATTGATAGGTATATACCCATGTCTTGCTATAGCTACATGTACATCATGCATACATACTTACATGTATACCCACATACCTCGCTATAGCTACATGTTCACCTTTATATGATGTTGCATTGGACTTTGGAGAATTTGGAAACTGCTTGATATATTTAATAACTTGAAGCATTTAAATAGCGGATTTTCCTTTATATGTTCATATTACAGTTTTATGTTGCATATATTATATTTCATGGATTTACGCATTGAGATATGGATTTTCATATGATGTTTTCTGGATTTGAGGACCGTGGTATTTCATGAAATTATGCATTGTTTGAAAAACCCGGTTTCTCTTGTTATAATATTTCGATGCGTCCACCATCAGTTTTCTCGGTTCTGAGGCTTGTGTTAGAAATCCGATATGATACGCGGATTGCGAGTGTCGGAGTTGGAAACTCAGGTTTCGTGAGACGTATGATACGCGGATTGCAAGTGTCGGAGTTGGACACTCAGGTTCCATGAGACGTATGATACGCGGATTGCGAGTGTCCGAGTTGGACACTCAAGTTCCGTGATGTCACGACCCGAAGTTTGGCCCGTGACCGGCACTCAACCACGTAACGTCTACAGGCGTAACGCGACTAAGTGAATCGAAAACCCAGAAATCAAACCAGTGAAAGTATAGAGTGTTATAAGTTTTAAATGAAAACACTTACGAACATGATAAGAAATCTAAGTAAACAATCACCAAGATAGAAATATACGACGCCGTAGCGAAGATCAAGATCCACAAGTGGGAATAAAACAGATAGGATAAACTGCAAGTACAGTCGGCTCACAACGAGCTCGACACCAGAATGCAAAAATAATACATCATCGTCCTCACACTGTCTTTAAGTCAAATACATACATGGTAGATGGAGAATACTAGATACAATAATGTACATTCTGAAAGATAAACAGATACCGCGCAAAACCAACCTATCAGCAAAAGAGCTAGTACACCAACTATGGGGGTATCTGTGTCAAAAGATGCAACCGCAGCCTGCCGCGACTACTCCGAAGGGCAACCTGCAAACACTGTGGCACAACGGGGGTGAGTTGCCAACTCGTGAATAGAGATAACATATAAAGGTAATCATGAGCATGCACGTACTACGCTACTCTATCATATGCCAACAGATGATATCAATATGTGATAAGCAGTATGTGCGATAACCATGCAAGTGCTCTATAGGGTACTGTACTACCGGATGAGGTACAAATGCTCTATCAGGTAATACATCTACAGGATGAGGTACAAAAGTAATGCTGAGCAGGGGCAATATAATATCTACACGGAATGTCAACGTGGAATATATAATCGGTTTCTCAATGCACCCAGATCTCCCAAAAATAGCTCATGCGCCGGCACTCTCCTCGGCCCTCAAATCCTGTACATCTCTGAGAATCCCGAGTGCCCAACATCGGCACCCAAATATCATAAATACTCGTGTCTAGCATCGACACGAAAAACATCCTTTATCGGGCATCCGTCAGTCTGGGTCAGCCCTCTCGCAATACATCAGGCATCCGTCAGTTCGGGTCAGCCCCCTCTCAAAGTATATATCGGGAATCCGTCAGTCCGGGTCATCCCTCTCTCAATACATCGGGCATCCGTCAGTCCGGGTCAGCCCTCTCTCAGTACATCGGGCATCCGTCAGTCCGGGTCAGCCCTCTCTCAATACATCGGGCATCCGTCAGTCCGGGTCAGCCCTCTCTCAATACATGCCTCTAGCACCGAGAAAACACGGGGTGACGCCCCAAAATATCATATCAAGGGAACCGTGTTTTTAAATGATTACTTACTTGAAAAGGCCACGGTTTCCAAATCCAGAAATCACATGAAATCTCAACTAATAATACAAGTAATTGTGATGTGATATGTGCACCAAGTATGTATATCAAGTCATGTCACATAAAATGAGTCACAATGCAATGATCCGATGTGATATATGTATCAAGTATGAATATCAAGTCATGTCACATATAGATGAGCTACAATGCAATGATCCAATGTGATATAGGTATCAAGTATGAATATCAAGTCATGTCATATATAGATGAGCTACAATGCAACGATCCAATGTGATATAGGTATCAAGTATGAATATCAAGTCATGTCATATATAGATGAGCTACAATGCAATGATCCAATGTGATATAGGTATCAAGTATGAATATCAAGTCATGTCATATATAGATGAGCTACAATGCAATGATCCAATGTGATATAGATATGCAAGTATGAATATCAAGTCATGACATATATAGATGAGCTACAATGCAATGATCCAATGTGATATAGGTATGCAAGTATGAATATCAAGTCATGTCATATATAGATGAGCTACAATGCAATAATCCAATGTGATATAGGTATGCAAGTATGAATATCAAGTCATGTCATATATAGATGAGCTACAATGCAATGATCCAATGTGATATAGGTATGCAATGCACTAGATAGTAACCATGAACATGCAATATATATATACAAGGGACACTATAAGGTCCTAACAGCCCTGACGTAGGATGCCATACGGGCGATATCCCCGTAGATGTGAAATCTACTCACCGTAGTCTCTCGCTAGGTGTAGCCAACAACCTGCTTCCCCTTCTTCGCGGCGTCCGCCGTACTCGCCTGCGAACCTAGAATTACACAATATATCATATGTAAGCTTGAAGTCACACAAACGCGACATTAAATCCTGAACTAGTAACTCGTGTCGTGAACCAAACACGCTGGTGCGCGATACGCTAAAACGTGTGGTTACGCGCCTGAAACCACTCCGACGCGTCGCGATACGCAGAAACCCAAAACCCACACACACGTATCACGCGTGTCGCGAAAGGTTGAAAATACGGGAAAATAGGTATTCTACCCCAGATTTTGATAAAGAAAAGATATTGAAAAACTATACATGCCAAAACAACACAAATAGCAACAGACACCTACACCCTAAGCCCCAACCCAAGATTCCCATATCTGGCCGCAATTTGCGGCCACAATTTGCGGCCAGAATGCAATATTTGGCGGCCTCACATGGGAATTGGGCTCCCAGGTTTGGTGTGTACACTCTATACCCTCATATATGCTACAGTAACATCTAGATTTACTCTGAAATGTCTCGGGTAACAGCAGATCCTACAGTGCCCAAATTCTAGTTAAAATCCACACTTTGCACTAAAAAATGGAACTTTAGGGTATTTTTGTGCAACCTGAGGTATAACCTAGTTAAAATAGCTCTAATAACACTTAAAGGAGCTAACTAAACTATGAGAACACCAATCTAATATATACATCACAAATATCCTATAATTTCACTAAAAATGCACAAAAAAAAGGATTTTTACTATAGAATACAACAAGTCTAAGGAAAAGAAGTGCAAATATGAGTTAATACCTTCTTAGAGCCTTGTGAAACACCAAAAGTCTCATCTTTTCCCTCTAGTGTGCAGATTTGCCTTAAACACCTCAAAAAGCTCACTTTTCCTAAGGTTTTGTGATGATAAATGTGTTGATTTGTGTAGGTTTTGTTTGGGAATCAAAGGGAATGAAAAGAAGAAGAAGAGGTGAAGAAAATGAAAAGGTTTTTCTGCTGGAGCTGCAGAAATTCTGAAGTGAGGAGAAGAGAGAGAAAAGAGCAAGGAAATGGGTCAAAAAGTCAAAATCTTTACCTAACACCATGCTCATTTGTTTTATTAGGATTTGTATTTATAAAAAGGGTTTTGTTTTGGATAAAAAGGGATGGGGAAAAATAACAACCATGCACAAGAGAAAGGTTAACATGATAACAAAATCCTAAGCCTCAAAATGACTAAGTGTGCAAGGTGTACAAAAACACAAGAAAATTCCCAATATGCTAACATTACCCAAAAATAACTAATAACCCCAGGAACCCTTATCTAAAATCACACGTACGATCACTAATTATTACGATAGACAATCAAACAGAAATTCAAAGTGTTACAATCTACCCCCCTTAAAGAAATTCGGTCCCCGAATTTAAAAATCTAACTATACGCACCTTCAAAAAGATGGGGATACCTCCTCCTCATCTCGCTCTCGATCTCCCAAGTGACTTCCTCGCCGCTCTGGCCACGCCAAAGCACTTTGACGGATGGTGTCTCTTTCGACCTCAATTTCTTCACTTGTCGATCTAAGATCATCACCGGCTGCTCTGCATAGGAAAGGTCGCGCTCAAGCTGGATCGTCGGGTGCTGAATCGCATGCGAAGGATCATGAAGATATCTGCGGAGCATCAAAACGTGAAATACGGGGTGCACGTCTGGAAAACTGGGCGGAAGGGCTAACCGGTACGCAACTGCACCAATACGCTCAAGGATTTCGAAGGGACCCACGTATCTGGGACTAAGCTTCCCCTTCTTCCCAAACCTCATCACGCCCTTCATTGGGGAGACCCTCAAGAAAACATGATCACCAACAAAAAACTCAAGTCTGCGTCGACGACGGTCCGCATAACATCTCTGCCTACTCTGGGCTGCTCTCATCCTATCGCGAATCAACTGGATCTTTGCTGTCGTCTCCTCCACGATCTGTGGCCCTAAGATACTGCTCTCACTGAGCTCCGTCCAACAGGTGGACGACCTGCATCTCCTCTCATAAAGAGCCTCAAACGGTGCCATCTGAATGGTCTCCTGGTAGCTGTTGTTGTAGGAGAACTCTACTAAGGGCAGATGATGATCCCAGCTACCTCCGAAGTCTAATACGCATGCTCTGAGCATGTCCTAAAGAGTCTGAATAGTCCGCTCTGACTGTCCATCGGTCTGCGGATGGAATGCTGTGCTGAAACTCAAGCGAGTGCCCCAAGCCTCCTGAAGCCTCTTCCATAGCCGGCTGGTAAACTGGGTGCCTCTATCGGACACAATGCATGTCGGAACTCCGTGCAGTCGTATAATCTGATCAATGTAAACCTGGGCATACTGAGTAAACCCGAAATTCGTTTTCACCGGTAGGAAGTGAGCCGCTTTCGTCAAACGATCTACGATCACCCAGATGGAGTCATACCCTCGACTAGTCCTGGGAAGACCCACAATGAAGTCCATAGATATCTTTTCCCATTTCCACTCCGGAATGGGTAACGGCTGTAGCTTTCCCGCGGGCCTCTGGTGCTCAGCCTTGACTTGCTGACATGTCAGGCATCTCGACACAAAATCTGCAATGTCCCTCTTCATACCGTCCCACCAGTAAACATCTCTCAAGTCATGGTACATCTTGGTGGAACCGGGATGAACACTATATACCGATCGATGTGCCTCCTCAAGAATCTCGCGCCGCAATCCCTCAGCATCTTGTACGTACAGTCTAGCTCCAAATCGTAGTATCCCCTGATCATCGATCACGAACTCGGAAAATCTGCCCTGTCCCATCTGTGTCCTGATCTCTGAACAGCGGTCATCACTGTGCTGTGCCTCTTGTATATGGTCAAGCAACTGTGGGCGTGCACGAACATGCGCAATCTGTCCCCCGATCGGCGTAAACTCGAACTGTACCCGGCTGTCGCATAAGATCTGACAATCCGCCGACGACTGCCTCTGTACTGCGCTCAAACAGGATAGACTACCCCCGGGCCTCCTGCTCAAAGCATCCGCCACTATATTCGCCCTGCCCGGGTGATACAAGATCTCACAATCGTAGTCCTTCACTAACTCCATCCATCGGCGCTGTCTAAGGTTCAGGTCTCGCTGCTGAAATATGTACATTAAGCTCTTGTGGTCGGTGAATATCTGGCACGACTCTCCATACAGATAATGTCGCCAGATCTTGAGTGCAAAGACCACTGCACCCATCTCCAGATCATGAGTAGGGTAATTCTGTTCATGTTTCTTTAATTGCCGCGAAGCATACGCAATCACCCTGTCATGCTGCATCAAAACGCATCCCAGCCCTACTCGTGAAGCATCGCAGTAGACCACAAATCCGCCTGATCCCAAAGGCAATGATAGCACTGGTGTCGTAGTCAGTAGAGCCCGTAGCCGCTGGAAACTGTGCTCACACTCCTCCGTCTAATCGAAGCGAACTCCCTTCCGGATCAACCCGGTCAAAGGTGTAGCAATGCGAGAGAAGTCCCGCACGAATCGCCGGTAATAGCCTGCCAGCCCTAGAAAGCTGCGAATCTCCGTCACTGACGTGGGTCTAGGCCAACTCCGAACTGCCTCTATCTTCCTCGGGTCGACACATATACCATCTCGTGTAATCACGTGCCCCAAGAAGTCTACGCTGTCTAGCCAGAAGGCACACTTGGAGAATTTGGCGAAAAGCTGATGCTCCCTCAAGGTCTGCAGTGAAATCCGCAGGTGCTGCTCGTGCTCCTCTCTACTCCGAGAATACACCAAGATATCATCAATAAACACTATAATGAACAGATCAAGATACGGCCGGAGAATACGGTTCATCATGTCCATAAATGCTGCTGGCGCGTTGGTGAGTCCGAACGACATCACCAAAAACTCATAATGGCCGTAACGTGTGCGGAAAGCTGTCCTAGGAATGTCCTCCTGTCGAACCCGCAGCTGATGGTAGCCCGATCGAAAATCGATCCTCGAAAAGTATCCTGCCCCTTGAAGCTGGTCGAACAAATCGTCGATGCGTGGCAAAGGATATCTGATCTGCACTGTCACCCTGTTCAGCTGGCGGTAGTCAATACATAAACGCATGCTGCCGTCCTTCTTCTTGACGAACATGACTGGAGCACCCCAAGGAGAAACACTGGGTCGAATAAGTCCCTTATCCAGCAAGTCCTGCAACTGACCCTTTAACTCTCTAAGTTCCGCCGGGGCCATCTGATAAGGCGGTACTGAAATAGGCCCCGAGCCAGGAACCAAATCAATGCAGAAAGAAATATCACGCTCGGGCGGTAGCCCAGGAAGCTCGTCAGGGAACACATTAGGGAACTCGCTACCAACCGGAACCTGATCCAAAGGAACTTCTATAGCCCTAGTATCGTAAACATATGCGAGAAATCCCTGACATCCCTTCCGCAAAAGCTGTCCAGCGCGAACAGAAGAAATCACACCGTGAGGGGTGGCACCATGGTCCCCCAACACAACAACAACCGACTCGCCGGGAAAACAAAATCGAACTGTCTTCTCGCGGCAGTCAACAGAAGCATAGCACGTGGCTAACCGATCCATGCCCAAAAGAACGTCGAAGTCCAGCATCTCAAGAAGAATCAATTTCGACCGGCAACTCTCTCTCACCGATACGGACGGTACAGGATCGGAACACGTGCCTAGCAACAAACGACTCTCCCGCAGGAGTAGTCATAACTAGCGGTTGGCCAAGCAAACTGGACTCTCTACCCAAACTCGGCACAAGGTGTGTGGATACATACGAGTACGTGAAAACATATGAGCACAAGGATCCGGATCAAAAAATACGTGTGCAACAAAGGACAAACTGAAAGAGTACCTGAAACCACAGCATTGGATACCCGCGCGTCCCGATGAGTCGAAGCGAAAACTTGTGCCTGTCCTTCATTTGCGACTGACCGAACTCCTCCTCTACTAGCCTGACCCCTCTGTGCAAACCCTCTACGTCCACGACGTCTCAGAACACGACCCTGACGTGCCGTGAAGAAACACTGCCTGATGAGGTGTTGAAGGCTTCCGCATCATAAACACCTACGCACTGAATGCTGTCCTGCCTGGGGATAGAAGCCAAACGACTGTCCTCGTCCTAAGCCTCTGCTCTGGGCTGGTACACCAGTATGATTCCACAACTGTTCCGGAATTCTCACGGTCTCTGGAAGACGTGTCTCGTAAACGGAGGCTGCCTCCACCAGTGCTATGTAGGGGACGGAATACAGCATGATGATCGCAAGGAACAACTGGGTAACAGGGGTGGCAACCATCTGTCGCTGCGCTCGAACGACCTCTACCAATGAGCTCATCGCCTGGCGTAGGCCCTGCATCTCTACCACTAGTCTAGCGATCTGAGCTGTCGTAGGGGAAACAATCTGTCCTGGTACAACAGGAGTACTACTCGGATTAGTCCTCGTCTCAGATGAATCAACTCGAACTTCGGCCCTCGCGGCCGCTCTCTGCGCCGTCGTAGTCTTTGGCGGCATATTGGCTATCAGGAACAATAGGATTCGATAAGGATACGGAAATCGAATCGTGAGAATGTATATACTCAAGAAGGAAATTTATATCAACAAGTCCTAAGGTCGCGTAGGCGGAGTACCGTGTCGTGAGTATGCCGCGGAACATACACACGCTACGCTACCCTGCCGCAGCTACCTACTCCATCATACCAGGGTCATCCTACACTCCGAAAGATAAACCTACGTTCTGATACCAACTTTGTCACGACTCGAAGTTTGGCCCGTGACCGGCACTCAACCACGTAACGTCTACAGGCGTAACGCGACTAAGTGAACCGAAAACCCAGAAATCAAAGCAGTGAAAGTATAGAGTGTTATAAGTTTTAAATGAAAACACTTACGAACATGATAAGAAATCTAAGTAAACAATCACCAAGATAGAAATATACGACGCCGTAGCGAAGATCAAGATCCACAAGTGGGAATAAAACAGATAGGATAAACTGCAAGTACAGTCGGCTCACAACGAGCTCGACACCAGAATACAAAAATAATACATCATCGTCCTCACACTGTCTCTAAGTCAAATACATACATGGTAGATGGAGAATACTAGATACAACAATGTACATTCTGAAAGATAAACAGATACCGCGCAAAACCCACCTATCAGCAAAAGAGCTAGTACACCAACTATGGGGGTATCTGTGTCAAAAGATGCAACCGCAGCCTGCCGCGACTACTCCGAAGGGCAACCTGCAAACACTGTGGCACAACGGGGGTGAGTTGCCAACTCGTGAATAGAGATAACATATAAAGGTAATCGCGAGCATGCACGTACTACGCTACTCTATCATATGCCAACAGATGATATCAATATGTGATAAGCAGTATGTGCGATAACCATGCAAGTGCTCTATAGGGTACTGTACTACCGGATGAGGTACAAATGCTCTATCAGGTAATACATCTACAGAATGAGGTACAAAAGTAATGCTGAGCAGGGGCAATATAATATCTACACGGAATGTCAACGTGGAATATATAATCGGTTTCTCAATGCACCCAGATCTCCCAAAAATAGCTCATGCGCCGGCACTCTCCTCGGCCCTCAAATCCTGTACATCTCTGAGAATCCCGAGTGCCCAACATCGGCACCCAAATATCATAAATACTCGTGTCTAGCATCGACACGCAAAACATCCTTTATCGGGCATCCGTCAGTCCGGGTCAGCCCTCTCGCAATACATCGGGCATCCGTCAGTCCGGGTCAGCCCTCTCTCAAAGTATATATCGGGAATCCGTCAGTCCGGGTCATCCCTCTCTCAATACATCGGGCATCCGTCAGTCCGGGTCAGCCCTCTCTCAATACATCGGACATCCGTCAGTCCGGGTCAGCCCTCTCTCAATACATCGGGCATCCCTCAGTCCGGGTTAGCCCTCTCTCAATACATCGGGCATCCGTCAGTCCGGGTCAGCCCTCTCTCAATACATCGGGCATCCGTCAGTCCGGGTCAGCCCTCTCTCAATACATGTCTCTAGCACCGAGAAAACACGGGGTGATGCCCCAAAATATCATATCAAGGGAACCGGGTTTTTAAATGATTACTTATTTGAAAAGGCCACGGTTTCCAAATCCAGAAATCACATGAAATCTCAACCAATAATACATGTAATTGTGATGTGATATGTGCACCAAGTATGTATATCAAGTCATGTCACATAAAATGAGCCACAATGCAAGGATCCGATGTGATATATGTATCAAGTATGAATATCAAGTCATGTCACATATAGATGAGCTACAATGCAACGATCCAATGTGATATAGGTATCAAGTATGAATATCAAGTCATGTCATATATTGATGAGCTACAATGCAATGATCCAATGTGATATAGGTATCAAGTATGAATATCAAGTCATGTCATATATAGATGAGCTACAATGCAATGATCCAATGTGATATAGGTATGCAAGTATGAATATCAAGTCATGTCATATATAGATGAGCTACAATGCAACGATCCAATGTGATATAGGTATGCAAGTATGAATATCAAGTCATGTCATATATAGATGAGCTACAATGCAACGATCTAATGTGATATAGGTATGCAATGCACTAGATAGTAACCATGAACATGCAATATATATACAAGGGACACTATAAGGTCCTAACAGCCCTGACGTAAGACGCCATGCGGGCGATATCCCCGTAGATGTGAAATCTACTCACCGTAGTCTCTCGCTAGGTGTAGACAACAACCTGCTTCCCCTTCTTCGCGGCGTCCGCCGTACTCGCCTGCGAACCTAGAATTACACAATATATCATATGTAAGCTTGAAGTCACACAAACGCGACATTAAAGCCTGAACTAGTAACTCGTGTCGTGAACCAAACGCGCTGGTGCGCGATACGCTAAAACATGTGGTTACGCGCCTGAAACCACTCCGACGCGTCGCGATACGCAGAAACCCAAAACCCACACACACGTATCACGCGTGTCGCGAAAGGTTGAAAATAGGTATTCTACCCCAGATTTTGATACAGGAAAGATATTGAAAAACTATACATGCCAAAATAACACAAATAGCAGCAGACACCTACACCCCAAACCCCAACCCAAGATTCCCATATCTGGCCGCAATTTGCGGCCAGAATGCAATATTTGGCGGCCTCACATGGGAATTGGGCTCCCAGGTTTGGTGTGTACACTCTATACCCCCCATATATGCTACAGTAACATCTAGATTTACTCTGAAATGTCTCGGGTAACAGCAGATCCTACAGTGCCTAAATTCTAGTTAAAATCCACACTTTGCACTAAAAAATGGAACTTTAGGGTATTTTTGTGCAACCTGAGGTATAACCTAGTTAAAATAGCTCTAATAACACTTAAAGGAGCTAACTAAACTATGAGAATACCAATCTAATATATACATCACAAATATCCTATAATTTCACTAAAAATGCACAAAAAAAGGTATTTTTACTATAGAATACAACAAGTCTAAGGAAAAGAAGTGCAAATATGAGTTAATACCTTCTAAGAGCCTTGTGAAACACCAAAAGTCTCAGCTTTTCCCTCTAGTGTGCAGATTTGCCTTAAACACCTCAAAAAGCTCACTTTTCCTAAGGTTTTGTGATGATAAATGTGTTGATTTGTGTAGGTTTTGTTTGGGAATCAAAGGGAATGAAAAGAAGAAGAAGAGGTGAAGAAAATGAAAGGGTTTTTCTGCTGGAGCTGCAGAAATTCTGAAGTGAGGAGAAGATAGAGGAAAGAGCAAGGAAATGGGTCAAAAAGTCAAAATCTTTACCTAACACCATGCTCATTTGTTTTATTAGGATTTGTATTTATAAAAAGGGTTTTGTTTTGGATAAAAAGGGGTGGGGAAAAATAACAACCATGCACAAGAGAAAGGTTAACATGATAACAAAATCCTAAGCCTCAAAATGACTAAGTGTGCAAGGTGTACAAAAACACAAGAAAATTCCCAATATGCTAACATTACCCAAAAATACCTAATAACCCCAGGAACCCTTATCTAAAATCACACGTACGATCACTAATTATTACGACAGACAATCAAACAGAAATTCAAAGTGTTACACGTGAGACGTATGATACATGGATTGCAAGTGTCGGAGTTGGACAATCAGGTTCCGTGAGATGTATGATACGTGGATTGCGGGTGTCGGAGTTGGACACTCAGGTTCCGTGAGATGTACCGATATAAGGGCCGGTCCTGGTAACGGTGCCTGAGAGATGAGTATTTACGTGTCAATGCTAGACACTAGTTTTCATGATGTTTTCGGGTGTCGATGTTGGACACTCAGGTTCCAAGAGACTTAAAGGATATGCTTTATCATATACTGAGGATTTTTTTTTGATATGCATTGCTTCATGTTTTAGTAGTACCTGATAGTGTACCTTTCATGATTATTGCATATACATATTGCCATATTATACTATCAGTATGCATGTGATAGATAATCGCAGTACGTGCATACCTGCGATTACCTGCATGATGTTATTTACTATTCACGAGTTGGCAACTCACCCCCGTTGTGCCACAGTGTTTTGCAGGTAGTTCCTAAGAGCAGTCGCGGCAGGACTTCTTCTTATCGTATCATCTTTCGCAGCGGATACCGCTGCGGCTGAATATGAGCAGTTTTGCTATAGGTGGGTTTTGCGGTTATCCGATGATACTCATTGTATACCTTATTGTATCTAGTACTCTTCATCTACCACTTTTATGTATTGACTTAGAGACGAGATGTGAAGACAATATTGTATATTATTTTGTGACAGTAGATGTCTTTTCTGCTGTTTTTATTTATATCGTCCATTTTCTTCGCTACAGCGTCGTATATCTTCTTGTGGTGGTTGTTTCCGCCTTTGGGCGAGATTTGTTCCCGTTTGGGGATACTTTACTTATATCTTATGTTTGTACCCGTTTCGGGACTAGTTTTTACAAAGGTGGTGCTGCCAAAATTTTATGAAAGTAAATTTGGACTTTAAAGGATTTTACTTGAGATACCCAAAAGTTTTAACAATGTTCTTATCACTTACTACTTTTAATGGTTTAGATTTCTGGGTTTTCGGCTTACTTGAATTACGTTACACCTGTAGACGTTACGTGGTTTAAGTGTCGTCGCGTGCCAAATTTCGGGTCGTGACAAAGTTGGTATCAGAGCGCTAGGTTTTACCTTTCGGAGTGTAGAATGACCTTGGTATGATGGAGAAGGTTGCTTAAGTAGAATGACGTAGTGTGTGTATGTCTGCGGCATACTTACGTCACAGTACTCCGCCTAAGTGACCTTAGTACTTATTGCTTGAATTCCTTCCATGATTATATACATCCTTGTGATTCGATTTCTGTGTTCTTATCGAATTCTATTTCCATTTCTATCCATTATGCCGCCGAAGATTATGAGGGCTCAGAGAGTGGCTACGAGAGCCGAGGTCAGAGTTTACTCGTCTGAGACGAGGACTAACCAAGACGGTACACTCGCTGTACAGGAGCAGATTGATCCTCCTTCTATAGATCGTATCGCTAGGCTTGAGGCAGATATGCAGGATTTGCGCCACATGATGGGATCAATGGTTGAGGCCAGTCGAGCGCAGCGACAGGAGGTTTCCACCCATGTTATCCAGTTATTCTTTGCTATCAACATACAACATTGTGTCACGTATACAGCAGCAGTAGACGCGACCCTATTAGATGAGTAGCATCTTCCCGAGACTTTAGAAGTTTCAGGACCGAGGAGGGCTCGTACAGGTTTATCAGCACAGAGACAAATGTTTAGATGCCGTGACAGATTTCGTTCGGGTTGCAAGAGTAGAAGAGGATTGGGACGAGGTCTGTTATTTTACTCTTATCCCCAGGAGGGTTGGCATCCATCGTATGGATGTTTCCGGTGTGGGAGTTACCATTACCTCGTCAGGAATTGTTCCATGGTACACCAGAGGAGGGCAGACATACCATATGTTACCTTACCACCTTCACCTCAGGGAGAGTCGTCTTTTGCACCTGTTGTTGATCCGCGTCAGACTTATGTTCAGAGAGGTCATGGTTGATTGAAAAGATTTCGGATGTGTACTATGGAATTGTAAAGAAATCACAACCAAAAATTATTTGACCGCAATCAACTACGGTGTCGGATGTAGTTTGTTAGTGAGTGCGGATCGTCCACAGGAAAAGTGTAATCGTTCGTCTTTCGAATTAGATGAATTGAAATTTTAATGAAAACAAAAGAAAACAATTCAAGATTTATAGTTGAAGTTCAAGAATGAGAAAAAACTAGATCTAAGAAAGCATTAAAAGATAGAATCAAGAATTGATCGTTTGATGATTTTTCCAAACCAAATCTCAAGAATCGAAATGAGGCTCGTAGGAATCGATCGGATCTATAGATGTGATGTAATCTTAGAATTACGTGTTCTTTTCCTTCGATGAATTGATACTAGATCGATGATGATCGACGAGAATTAGGGATTTCTTGTGAAACTAGGGTTTCATCTTATCCCTTGTTCATTCATCGATATCATTCATATTCTAGCCTCTAGTAAATTCAAGAAACGATCGTAGATCCCTAATTTCGTGCGATCACAATCAAGAAAGCATCGCTACGAAACTAGGTCATCGATTCTTGAACTTGCTAGGGTTTACAAAACTCGTAGGACTTAAAAATCGTTTAAAGATTTGTTACATCATCATTCTACAATCGTCTCGACTCCTTTACGAGCGGAGTTTCACTCACACATCACAACAAGAACAACAATTACAAATTGAGATCTAATCATGATGCAAGAATTAAAAGAAAGCAAGATTAAAGAATTTCACCTTTTATTTATATCAACAATTTAGTTACATTCGCTCAAGAACTACAAGAGGAAGAACTTGATCGTCGACTTGGCTTCGCTCGTCTCCGTAGATCGCGGATCGGCTTGGATCACTTGCCCGATTGAAGATCGGCTCGGCTCCTAAAAGGTTGAAGGCTTCTCGCTTAATTTGGTACTCAAGATCTTGGATTTGGAGTGGAATTAGGGTTAGGGTTTCGCACAAGCCTTGTCACGAGACTTGTGGAAGAAGATGATGAAAGAGGGAAAGATTAACTAAAAATTAACAACTAATGAACAACCTTTAACCCTAGGTCTAGGTTCCTATTTATAGATAACTAACCCTAGATCTAGGATTTCAAATTCTAAGTTTCCCTCCTAAAGTTTGTTGAGGAAATTCAAATTTCCCTCCAAAAGTTAGTTAGGGGAGAAGCTTCTAGATGTGATTAGTTAGGAGCTTAATTAGGATTAGCCTTGCTTAATCTTCTTTGCTGATCTGGCAGTATCTTCGAGGGTATTATGGAACTTGACATATCAGAAAGGAATGTGGCCCCAGCTGTGAGAATTTTGCACTGAAAATGAGACGATGACGTGGCATAAGAGCGGCGGATTCGCGGCACAAGCAAGCTCCTGCCGCGGATCCGCGGCTAATTTGGAGCCTTGGGCTTTGATATTTCTGCAGTGATCTTGGGCTGTTGTATGGGCCTTTATTTTATATATTGAATTGTATAATTCCTTCTGAGTTGCTACCAGATCTGAAATGATTGAATTGGCGTAATGTTGATCAGCTCTTTGGTTTTTCTTCCGTATTTTCCTGCACAGACTCAAGACAAGTGTTGCGCAAATACAGAAATGATGCGATGCCATGAAATGCGGTCAATTTCCTTTAAAGTGTCGGTTTAAAAGTCTAACACATGCAATCTCATTTTTTGTGACAGATTTGCTAATATGTAGAATATGAATGCCGAACACTTCTAAATGTATGCAAAAGATGGGGAAATTGCCGGCTAAAATATACAATATTTTCGACTGATCAAATACCCCCAAACTTAATTTCGATCGTCTCGAGCGAATGTTTTATTAAAAAGAGAAGGAGAAAATAAAGAAAGAGAAAAACTAACTAGCACACTTTCGTAGGCAACACGATTACACTGAGCACGTGCAACAAGCCTTTAAACCTCTAGGTGTCCCTAGTAGGTGGAGTGTTGTCTCCTGAGGGTTTTCAGCGGATTGCACCCACAAAATCCAATAATAAAAGAAAGATCATGAATATTATATTTAAAGAAAAGAATTGTAAAAGAAAAGCCTTGAAAATTAGGGTTTCCAACTAAGCTAGCTTTTCGGTTGTCATGAACCCTATCTTAATGGTCAGGAGAAAATGTCAGAAATCACGTCCTCCCTCAATAAAACATCGTCTTATTCTTCATTCCTATCTTTATTCCAAACATCGATCATATCACCCTGCGTGTGTGTAAAGACATCCCTACACCCGGAGAATTCAATTCAAGCTATCATACTCTTGCCCATCAGCCTCAGTACTTTTTTTTGATAAACGAGATTGCTCACACACTTTCATGCGACCGTTAATACTTCTTGAGGTACTAACCGACCGATTACTAATGTGCTTGCTAACTTGGTGTATTTTCCTAGTCTTGCACCACCTCAGGCATAGCAGTGACTCCCAGACCAGTTGGCCTTAGGGCACTAGGTGAAGAAGCACCCTTGCTATATATTTTTTTTTTAATTCCCTTGGTGATAACAAAACCAGTGTCTATTTTTCTCACCACTTTCAATATATTTTTTTCATACTTTTGGATTCAAGACAAGATCATTTCAAGGTATTCTCTACTATCCCAGGCTTTAAGATGTGTGTAAGTGCGAATAGCAGGGTATCAACGTTCAAAATGTTTGGCTTCCAGAATAGAAACTATTTTTCAGACTTATTTTTATCCTCAGATTAGTGACGTCCTTCATCTTACTAACCCTTGGGACAACGGCTCATAACTACTTATTACTAGTTCGTATAAGAAAACTTCTAATTTTCTTAGTTTTCTTAAATTTTCCTAATCTCATGGATGTAATTGTTCACTATCTAATCTTTTATTATCTTATTTATGTACAAAAAATATTTTTATAATTTTGAATTTTTTTTAAATTTTTATGGTTTTTCAAAAAAAAAATGTTTTGTGCTTATGCAAATGATATGCAAATGATGCGAAAAATAAGCACAAACCTCCCCCAAACTTGTTTTCAACAGTGTCCTCACTGTTGCCATCTGCTAAATCTTGAAAAACCTGTAAGCTTGGGAGGAATTTATTAGTGGGGGCAAAATATTTAAGTGAAGAACCATCCCCAAACTTATTTTTGGCTCAACATTTTGTAAAAATTTTCTTTTCAAGAGCCAGAAAAAAAATGTACCCCCCCAAACTTGAGTTATGCAATGTTACACTTTGAAAATCACAAGTGGGGGTCAAAAATCATTGGTCGATGCCAAGTTTTGCAAAGAACGAATGTCAACACCAACCATTCAAAAATTTTATCAATGCAGTGCTCGGGTTGGTGGAAGAAGAAGTGGGGAAAGGGTAAGTGGTGGAATAGAATGTGTATGCGTCTCATATTGGAGAGACGATGCAGTGATTGTGATGGATTACTCGCATTCTTTTTACAAGTCAAAAGAAGGGGTGGAGGTTCAATTTCATTGATTGGGAGATGATTCATCTCAACACCCGTGTCATTCAAAAATGCGAGTTTATCAGCGAAGATCTCCTCAAAAGTTCCATTAATACCCCGGTGAATAATGTCATCACAAAGTGCGGGGTGATCTTCAGACTCTAAAAACAGTTCATAATCGGTGTTAATTGTTGACCCGGACATCTCGGTGGAAGAGTCCGTATGTGTATGATACATAATTGGGTCAAACAATAACGTATGAAAAGAGTCAAGATCGATATCAGGAGGATCATCAAATTCGCCGCTGTCGACATCCATTAAGTCGACAGAACAGACATGAGCATTAGGTTCGGAGGGTACACTTCCCAACTTGTAAATGTTCAGCTCTATTGACCTATTCCCAAAAGGTAGGGTCATAGAACCATTACGACAGTTGATTATTGCGTTGGAAGTGGCCAAAAAGGGGCGACCTAAAATCACCGGAATTTGATTCCGTGGGTTTGCTACAGGCTGTGTATCAAGTACAATAAAATCCACAGGAAATACAAATTCCCGGATTTTTATTAACACATCCTCCAGTTCACCCCTAGGTTTGGTGATTGATCGGTCAGCCATCTGGAGAGTTATGCTCGAGGGCTTTAACACTCCGATACCTAGTTGCTCGTATACCGAGTAAGGATTTCGGATGTGTAGTATTCCCGCCTGTCACGCGGGTGACCCGGGTTCGATCCCCGGCAACGGCGCCATTTGATTGAAAAGATTTCGGATGTGTACTATGGAATTGTAAAGAAATCACAACCAAAAATTATTTGACCGCAATCAACTACGGTGTCGGATGTAGTTTGTTAGTGAGTGTGGATCGTCCACAGGGAAAGTGTAATCGTTCGTCTTTCGAATTAGATGAATTGAAATTTTAATGAAAACAAAAGAAAACAATTCAAGATTTATAGTTGAAGTTCAAGAATGAGAAAAAACTAGATCTAAGAAAGCATTAAAAGATAGAATCAAGAATTGATCGTTTGATGATTTTTCCAAACCAAATCTCAAGAATCGAAATGAGGCTCGTAGGAATCGATCGGATCTATAGATGTGATGTAATCTTAGAATTACGTGTTCTTATCCTTCGATGAATTGATACTAGATCGATGATGATCGACGAGAATTAGGGATTTCTTGTGAAACTAGGGTTTCATCTTATCCCTTGTTCATTCATCGATATCATTCATATTCTAGCCTCTAGTAAATTCAAGAAACGATCATAGATCCCTAATTTCGTGCGATCACAATCAAGAAAGCATCGCTACGAAACTAGGTCATCGATTCTTGAACTTGCTAGGGTTTACAAAACTCGTAGGACTTAAAAATCGTTTAAAGATTTGTTACATCATCATTCTACAATCGTCTCGACTCCTTTACGAGCGGAGTTTCACTCACACATCACAACAAGAACAACAATTACAAATTGAGATCTAATCATGATGCAAGAATTAAAAGAAAGCAAGATTAAAGAATTTCACCTTTTATTTATATCAACAATTTAGTTACATTCGCTCAAGAACTACAAGAGGAAGAACTTGATCGTCGACTTGGCTTCGCTCGTCTCCGTAGATCGCGGATCGGCTTGGATCACTTGCCCGATTGAAGATCGGCTCGGCTCCTAAAAGATTGAAGGCTTCTCGCTTAATTTGGTACTCAAGATCTTGGATTTGGAGTGGAATTAGGGTTAGGGTTTCGCACAAGCCTTGTCACGAGACTTGTGGAAGAAGATGATGAAAGAGGGAAAGATTAACTAAAAATTAACAACTAATGAACAACCTTTAACCCTAGGTCTAGGTTCCTATTTATAGATAACTAACCCTAGATCTAGGATTTCAAATTCTAAGTTTCCCTCCTAAAGTTTGTTGAGGAAATTCAAATTGCCCTCCAAAAGTTAGTTAGGGGAGAAGCTTCTAGATGTGATTAGTTAGGAGCTTAATTAGGATCAGCCTTGCTTAATCTTCTTTGCTGATCTGGCAGTATCTTCGAGGGTATTATGGAACTTGACATATCAGAAAGGAATGTGGCCCCAGCTGTGAGAATTTTGCACTGAAAATGAGACGATGACGTGGCATAAGAGCGGCGGATCCGCGGCACAAGCAAGCTCCTGCCGCGGATTCGCAGCTAATTTGGAGCCTTGGGCTTTGATATTTCTGCAGTGATCTTGGGCTGTTGTATGTGCCTTTATTTTATATATTGAATTGTATAATTCCTTCTGAGTTGCTACCAGATCTGAAATGATTGAATTGGCGTAATGTTGATCAGCTCTTTGGTTTTTCTTCCGTATTTTCCTGCACAGACTCAAGACAAGTGTTGCGCAAATACAGAAATGATGCGATGCCATGAAATGCGGTCAATTTCCTTTAAAGTGTCGGTTTAAAAGTCTAACACATGCAATCTCATTTTTTGTGACAGATTTGCTAATATGTAGAATATGAATGCCGAACACTTCTAAATGTATGCAAAAGATGGGGAAATTGCCGGCTAAAATATACAATATTTTCGACTGATCAATGGTCACGGAGTGTTTTTTAGAGAGAACAGGATGGCAGAGAAGGAGGACAACCAATTGCTGGTAGAGGGCAGGCACGAGCATTGGCTTCTACTCATCGGGACGCGCAGGCGTCCAATGCAAAGTTTTCAGGTATTATTATTCGTATGTTCTTTTGATGCACACATTTGTTTAATTCGGGATCTATGCACTCGTTTGTTCTACACACTTCGTGCCGAGGTTGGGCCGAGAGTCGTGTATGCTTGATCAGTCGTTGTTATGTTTACTCCTGTTAGCGATTCTTTTGTTGGGCAACACGTGTTTCGGTCATGTGCCAATCGGATAGGAGATAGATTCGTTCGTCGATTTGATCCTTCTAGAAATGTTGGACTTTGACATTCTCCTGGTCACAGACCAGTTAGCTATGTGCTATGCGTCTATGGACTGCCGCGAGAAAACAGTCAGGTTTTGTTTTCCCGGCGAGTCAGTTCTTATTGTGCAGGGGACCGTGGTGCCGCCCCTCATAGCTTGATTTCAGCCTTTTTCTCTAGTTGGCTCTTGAGGAGAGGATGTCAAGGATTCTTAGCTTTCATTCATGATACCGGAGCCACCGTAGATTCGTTGGACCGGGTTCCTATCGTGGGGGATTTTTCCGACGTTTTTCCAGGTGAGCCGGCGGAGCTTTGGGAGCTTAAGGATCGACTGCAGAGATTCTTGTTGGAGGACTTGTACGTCCAAGTGTTTCACTTTGGGGGAGCTCCTGTACTGTTCATCAAGAAGAAGGACGGCGGTTTGAGGTTGTGTATTGATTTTCGTCAATTGAACCGAGTTACGGTGCGGAATAGGTATTCTTTACCTCGCATTGACGATTTCTTGATCAACTCCAGGGTGCAGGACATTTTTTTCTAAGTTAGATTTGTGATCAGGTCATCATCAGTTGCGGGTTCGGAATTATGACATTCCAAAGACTGCTTTTAGTACGCGCTACAGGCATTATGAATTGTTGGTGGTGTCGTTTGGACTCACCAATGCCCCAACAACGTTCATGGATTTGATAAACCAGATTTTTTTAGGCCGTTCCTCGACCAGTTTATTATTATGTTATTGATGACATTCTGGTCTTTTCTAAGAGCCAAGAGGAACATGAGCAGCACTTGAGGATGGCTTTGCAGACATTGAGAGAGCACCGGCTGTTTGCTAAATTCTCGAATTGTTCCTTCAGGATTGATAGTGTTGACTTCCTAGTAGGGGAGACGGTATTCGTATGGACCCGAGGAAGATCGAGGCCGTACAGCTTTGGCCCAGACCTGTATCGGTGACACAGGTCCGCAGCTTTTGGGCTTAGCCGGTTTTTACCGCCGTATCATGCAGGATTTCTTATGTATCGCTCCACCGTTGACCGGACCAGGAAGGGGGTTCCTTTTCTTTATACAGAGGCAAGCAAGCTGAGTTTTCAGCAGTTGAAGGCTCGGTTGACGACTGCACCAAATCTATCTTTTCTTTCTGGATCGGGCGACCTTGTCACGTCCCGAAATAGCACGTGACTGGCCCTTGAATCATATGAAGTCTATAGGACCTCATCTAATTCAAATAAGCCAAAAGCCCAAAAATCTAAAACCATTTTAAATAATAAAATAGGGAAAACTAGTTTTAAACAAGTGAAGAAAACATATTTTAAAAACAAGGTTTTTAAATAAGTAAGCCGAATATGCATTTTTAAATCCTCAAGCCTTTTCTGAAAATTTCGGCAGAGTTTCCTTTGTAAATACAGGCCTCGAACGGGGTACAACATGAATAATATATGCATAATGATAAAAGGCATCCCCAAGCGAGAGCTAGCTCTTCGTCAATCGACGGTCACAACCACGCAAGCAAAATAATATACAACACCGAAGGGCGAGGATCAAAACTCAAAAGGAAACTCAAAATCAACAAGAAAACCATAATACAACAACGCGCGACTCTAAGGTCGAAATAAAACAAATCTGGTTTTCTAAGTCTGAATAAATATACAAGTTTGGTTGATGGAATTTACTAGATACAACTGAAAATAAATAAGTACAATGGTGGTCACGATGTGAGTGAACCCACCTACCAAAGCAATCACCCAGAAAGGAAGCAGTGTGCCAGAAAAGCCGCAATGAAACCTGTACGGCAAAAACTTGCAAGAACTGTGGCACAACGGGGGTGAGTTACCAACTCGTGAATAGAAAACATCACAGAGCAAAAATCGTATATATGACTCAATCCTATGTCAATACGATCAGATAATAAGATATCCTCATTATGAATAAGTCTGAAGCATGATAAGGTGGCAAGGGTAAACATCTATACATAAGTGTAGTACCAAGTGCTCGTGCCAGTACCTCAGGTAGCAACATATCATAAATATGAGGTATAATCAATGTAATCAACATGAATCAATGTCAACAATATCATGACGTCTAAAAGTATGTGGATATCATCCAACTATGTGATCAATGTCTGTATGTATGTGGATCTCGTCCACGTGTCACCAAATGACACAAAACATCATGCATGTAAATATCATAAAGCATATGCATGGAAGTATGAGGATGTAAATCAACGTGTGTCCCTCACGACACATCAAAATCATGGAACCGGAGTGTCCAGCATTGACACTCGAAAACATCATGAAAGCCGTGCCCAGTATCGACACGTAAATCCTCATATATCGGGCTCCGTCAGTCCGGATCGGCCCACGGGCTCCGTCCGTCCGGATCGGCCCACGGGCTCCGTCAGTCCGGATCAGCCCATATCATCTCTCGACTCCGGTCGGTATCCTCCGGATATCCGCCGAGCCCAAATACAATCACCGGTAAGTAGTAGTCCCTCTGCCAGGCTGACCGTCTGTATACACAGCATCCCTTTCTTGCCTCGGGGTACCATACCGGGCCCTACCATGTACCCGTACACGGCTCACTACTCCTCCTCGCATGGGGTATATATATACATCAGAACCGATAAATCTCATGGTGGGCGCACTGAAATATCATATCAAGAGTAACCGGGTTTTTAAAACAATACATACTCTCTTTTGAAATACCCACGGTTCCCAAATCCAGAAATATCATAGAAACAACATATCTCAATGTGTGAAATCATAAAGCAGGATATATGCGACATATGATAGAAATGTAAGCATATCCGTATATCATGCAACATAAAACAGTAATATGCACACATTGAGGGGAAAACCGCTGTTTTAAATGAATACAGTTTTTAAAATATATCTTGCGGTTCCCAAATCTACAAAATAAAGCCAGAATCATCTATGTATGTGCAAATACGTATGTATACAAGTATGGGTGTACAATATGTGTGTACACAAGTATGAGTGTAAAATATGTATGTGTGCCATTATGTCATACAAGGAGTCATATCATGACGCAACAATCCTACCGTGTCGTGACATGGCAATTATCGATGATGAAGTGTGTGAGCCGGCAAACAAGTGTACGTGGAACATACGCATCATCGATAATAGTGCTGGTGTCGTAACAGCATGGGTTTAATATAACAATAAACGCATTTACATATGCAATGCGATGCAAATAGCAAGAAATGCGGAAATCGAACAATAAACACAACAGTGAAGAATCAACATCAATATGTAAATGTCATACGTTATGCCATTTGAAATAAGTTATACCAATGAAATAAGACGAATCGGGGGGGGTTATAAAAAAAATAAGGGCTACAGTGTTTTTAAGAAAAGATGCGTCTTTTGAAAATATCCGTAGAATCCCTTAGCCTGTCTTTAAAATACTCACGATTCGTTAGTTTTGAAAATAGGTATGACTCGGGTCTAGTCTAACATCTACTAAGTAACTACAGATCTAACTAACCAGCTAATCGAAAGGGTATGGAAACCACCTAAATCTGAGTCGATATATATATATATATATATATATATATATAATAGTCGGTGATCCCGCCTCAATAGTATCACATACGATACAATATAAAATATGACATCCTCGAGTCAAGAGTGCGGATCTATCATCAATTCATAGATCATACGTAAATCCGTCGTACGGCATCCCAAATCAGGTTACGGGTCCAATCTCACATTTATCTCATCAATTAACTGGTATACTTATCATCATATCTCATGAACTGGGGTATTGATCTAAGTCCAGTACAAACCGATACCATCTATACAGATATATATGCGTGTGTAAAACACACGCCCAAAGGCCCGCTAAAATCTCATGTCGTATCTCAAAATACGAACCACATCATGGCATCATGCCCAATCTCATCGACTCATCTCCAAATATCATCCACTATCCTCATCATCCAAATGTAGGTATACGAGTATATATATATATATATATATATATATATATATATACACAGTCCCATACCTATGTATGCATATATATATATATATATATATTCCCAAATAGGCACAAGTATAACAGCAAGCATGTGTGTGCGTGTGAGTGTAAACCTATTCTAGGGTTCGCGACTAGGAAGCTATACTAGTTCACTTCTAATAACCCTAAACCTAACCATTGAACACCTAATTATATCCTGAAAATCCATGTCACACATAAAAGATATCATATATATATATATATTTATATACTAGTCATCGAACTGCGGGGGTGCTATACGCCATCCACCCGACTTCCCCCGTAGATATAATCTACTCACCTTGACCTTCGTTTGCCGATGTCGACGTCGCCACGTTCTTGCTTTTCGTCTCGAAGTCTTCGCGAGGGTACCTACACATCATAGCGTATCATATCGCATTAAAAACCAAGTCGAAACCAAAACGACACGCGGAACTCGCATAGGTCAAAACCTATGGTTTGCCCTCGCAAAACAACCCGATATCACTCGATATAGACGTACAAACGTCACATGATCGAGATAAAGCAAAAATACTAAAATCCAGAATTTGAAATACGCAAAACCATAACTCGAATGAAAATAGCAACACATGTATTCAGTCCCAGATTTTTATTAGGGTGCAAACAATGTTCCAAAACAATACTGGAGTGATGTAAAAAGTGTAAATGAGCTATGGAAGCAACCAGGACCCCTGACTCCACAAGGTGGCCGGCCCCCTACCCTAAAATTCCGGCGACATCGGCCCTGGTAGGGAGTTGGGGTGTCATGTTTGTAGGGTAGTCTCCTGGTAGTCAATATAGGGTAATGGTCTTGCTAGTTTTTCCAGTAAGTGTCTAGGGTCACTCCAGATTCCCTATAGGATACCAATCTAACACAAAAACCAAGATATGGTATATAAAGTTTAAGTCGTGGCAATGTCATAATACTACATTGTAGGAAATTGGTCCCAGATTTGGATGAGGGTGAAAACTATGTGAGCAAACAACACTAGGGGTGATATATAGGGTATATGTGACCTACAGATGAAACCTGGACCCACACCCTCACCAAGTAGCCGAGCCCTCTCTCATGCAAAATCGGTCCCGCCGACCCTGGGGACTCCTCTGGGTTTCGTGCTCTCAGGGTGTCTTCCTAGGGTCAATTCTAAGCTCCTGAAGTTGTTTGCTAGTCTCGTAATCAACCCAGGTCATCCCAGATTTCCCTGCATGCTCCAAGTTCACAAACCGACATTGCAAAGTTCTGTAAATCCGTACTTTTGGTTTTCAGTTGGGTTGATCTGGGTTTCTATCAATTGGGAGCGGTTTAAGGTCACCACTAGGCCTCAATTCACAATCACAACTCGATTCAAACCCTAGCCCTCTCTAGAAATCTCCAAAGTTCACCAAATCGCACCAAATCACAACTAAACACAAATATGGTTTAAAGTGAAGGAAAAACTACACTAAGTGTGAAGGGATTACCTCATTTAGCACCCATGAACCCTCCACAGCGCCAAAATGAAAACTTTCTTGGTCCATAGTATAGCCTGTGGGCTTGTGCATTTTTTTGTGAAAGGGAGATGCAATTTTGAGGAGTTTCTCATGGTGTTTTGAGGAGGTGAAAAGAAGGAGGGGGTAGGGCAGCAGCAGCAGCAAAGAGAGGGAGGGGAGAGGAAATGAGTGTAATAATGAAGAGGGAATGGCTCAAGACCAATGTTGACCCCCTCTCTTTCTCTCTCTTGCCCATACTTCAATATTCTATTCTTTTCTTTTCCTTTCTATTTTCCTTCTCTCCTCAATATCGAACCCAAAGCAAAGAATGAAAAATGATGATAAAGCCATGTAGGAAAATGTAACACAAGTGTGAAAAGATATGGTGTATGTTTTGCACAAAACACGCTTAATCTGCTATTAGCGATTTTTAATCGCGATTAGCACTAAATAGTGTCAAATAAATCATAAAATTTCATAATTTGCATAAATCACATAAAGCACCCTCATTTTGGTAATTTCCAAAATTTTCAAAATTTTCCCCAATTTATCGATATTTAATTATACCGCCTTATTAAAATATTCAATATAATATTATTGAATTATAAAAATTCCCAAAAATAATATTTTATTTTTTTTAAATGTTACAATCTTCCCCCCTTAAAAAAATTCGGTCCCCGAATTTAAATTTAAACCCCTCAATACCAAAACATTTCAGTAAAAAGCCCCAGTCATCGGGCTACGAAATCATCAATACATAAAACGCATCACAGCGCAATGCACGCACATGAAAAATGAGCAAATAACTCAAAATTAAAATTCCATCAAGCATCTCGCAATCATCGGAGTCATGGTGAAGAAACAAATGTCAAATCCAATACGAAAACCAATATTATATAAATCAGAACTATGCATGTAAACATCAAATTTATACATGTAGATATCTGAAGAAAATGCATACCAAATCCTTTTTAAGTCGCTATACGATGCGCATAACACTGCACAGTGGCGGACGCCTATTTTATGAAGATAACCATATATGTATATATCTTTTGTTTAATATGTACGTTCCGCCGTTTGAAAACAATTTAGAAGGGTTTCCTTATTTTAAACGTTTCGTGTCATATCGGACACGTAGGTAAATACTTAGACTATAGCTCCCATTTTGGAAATCCCTTCGATAACTATCAATGCATGCAAAATATATCCAGGTACCGTCCTATGACAAGTCCTGCTCAGTACGAAAACAAATAGCAAATATCATAAAAATGTACTGCTCCATAAGAATAAATCCAAAAATGTGCATAAGAATGCTACGTGCTTCTGGTGCGCATGGAAATCAAAATCTATATATGTGCCATACATGTGCAAAGAAACAACATCTAAGTGCAAGGGTGTGCACGAAACACCTGTCAAAGACAACGGGTGTGCCTGACAACAAATATCAGGTGCATCTGATATGCACGAAGAATCCCGATTTGGTGCATCCGGTGTGCACCAAAATCGCATCCCATAACATGCTCCCAACATGCGCGAAAATCCCATCTAAGCGTGCCAAATATGCGCAAGAATCCAAATTAATGCACAGAGTGCACGAAATCAACATCAATATCAGAATCGAAATCAACGGTATACAATAAAGCTCAATCCAAATCAGGTATACCGAGGTATATAATCTCACAACCATGTGCATCAGCGTGCACAAATCAAATCAAAACACTAAAAGTGCATGAAAACTATGCCGAAAGTATAAGTCAAATCATATGCATGCCCTAGGCATGAAGTCAAAATCAATACCTCCAATAACATCAAATCGAAGTCCTGTGCTACCGTGGTGCACAAAATGTAAACCTAGTGCAACAAGCGCACAAAATATAAATCCGGATGCAACAGATGCACGGAATATAAATCTGGTGCATCCTGTGCAAGAAATACAAATACAGTGCATCGAGTGCACAAAATACCAAACAATAACTCAAATGCGTAAATAGAAATATCGAGTGTACCAAGGTGTGAAAATCATAAACGTATGCAACTCCGTGCACAAAAACCACATATCAATGCACTACAAGCACATATAAGCTATACCGAGTGCAAAAACCAAATCGTGTGCATACCATGTGCACAAAATCATAAATCAACACAACGGTGTATAAAGCATATCTCAAGGGTAATAACTATGCACAAAATATGAATACCCAGTAGGTGCGACCATGGTGCACGAAAACAAATATCATGAAACTCGGTCATCCAAACTAAATCATGCGAATAGATCACCCAAAATACCGAATTCCAAGGTGACGGATACATAATAATCGAATCACCAAATCCCAAATCATAAATACCGTCGTCGATATTTCCTCCTTCGTAGTCGAGAAGGTGTCGGCGCATCCAATGCTAGCAGAGCAAGATATCTACTTGCCTCCTATTCATAACCTGTCGTCTGGTGCTTTTAGGCTCCCATCTCTCACCGTGCATTGCTAGTTATATAGCTCCTCGGCTCAACGGCCCAATATGGAGTGACGATGGAATAGTCCCGCTCTGGCACATCCTCTACAGATCTCTGGCCAACCATCTCGTCGACGATGCCGAACTCTGGCCTGCTGGATGTGCGCAATATGACCGCTCCTGGGTCCAAGTCTTCTCGTATAGTATTCCATAAAGGTCCTGTCGAGGTCTCTTTCAAATCTCGTTTCTGCTGAATTACCCGGATGTTATCTTTCTTTACTAAATATATTTCTTATTCCGGAACGGCTGCATACTCATCGCGACTCCTTCTGGAAGATATATCAATAATCAACGCCTCTATATGCCTATCGCATCTCTGATGTCAGCGGAGTGGAACGTCATCTCGTCAAGATCTCGTACGAACCTCTTACTCCACTTTTCTCTGCTGTCGACTGCTTTGGACTCGTCTCATCGTGGTTGCATGGACTGTGCTCCAACGGCTATACTCGTATCTGGAGTCTCCTAAGCAATGCATCCCATCACATGATATCCGAAAGATGTCGAACCTTTCGATCGATTCGTCAAAACCTCATAATCCCCCAAGAGCTCAACATCTTGGGTACAGTTTAATAGTATCGAGTACATACCACAGCATCGGTAGACCAGCCGTAGAAGGGCAAACCCAAGCCTCACTAATGGCACCGCGGAACTGCCACAAACCCTAAGGTTCAAAGGCTTTCACACGGTCATTATGTCGAGTTAGGGTTTCATTCTTCTAGAGGGTCCATAGAATTGCTTGCACGTCCTTCCGAATACTTTAAACTTGGAATTGGGTTCCTGACATTCGATCGTCTCCATCGACTCTCAACGTACCTGTGTGAAGTCGTGTCTAGCTGGAATCAATCTATCTGATGACCTCGCATCGGGTAAGCGAACGAACCACATGTCCTAGTCATTCATCCTCGGGTGACTAGCGACCTTCCATCATATCTCTATGTATATACTCATGCTGCAGTAGCTCCAACATCTGGGCGATATCTAGTCATTCGCAGCAGCAACTGGCATATTTGTCTGCACGCTGAACAATGCCTCAATCATCATGAATAAACGATACTTCAATGGTCATCATATTCTGGCTGGCCTCTAGCAGTAGCCTGATCCTCTGGTGCTGATCTGCACGTCTGACAAATCCCGTAAAAGCGATCCATCAAACGCTCATGGCGCGAAAACACAATAACACGGTGCATCTATGCAAATCGTATGTCCTTGGAATCACGCCCTGGTCAGTCCTCATCTGTAACGAGCTCATGCTGACCGCAACTCTAGCCGTAGCTCTCTCTGCCCGTGTAATCATGGCAGCAAAATCATAACCGATATCGATGACAATAGATCATAGGAATGAATATAATACCGTGCAAGGAAATGTACATCCTAAGGCTCCTTAAGTGGAGTAGCGTATCATAAATATTCCGCGGAACATACGTACGGTACGTCACTATACTTAAGTTACCTACTCCATCAACCAAGGTCAACCTACGCGACGAAAGTTCGGGTCTAATACCTCCTCGACTAAGTCTAAGTTCTGTAAGGTCAAGTCTAAGTTCCGAATATATACAAACGCTCTAGGCTCCGCATAGTCAAACTTAGACTCGAACCAAGGTTAACCTAGCGCTCAGATACCAACTGTGTCAAGTCCCGAAATAGCACATGACTGGCCCTTGAATCATATGAGGTCTATAGGACTCCATCTAATTCAAGTAAGCCAAAAGCCCAGAAATCTAAAACCATTTTAAATAATAAAAGAGGGAAAACTAGTTTTAAAGAAGTGAAGAAAACATGTTTTAAAAACAAGGTTTTTAAACAAGTAAGCCGAATATACATTTTTAAATCCTCAAGTCTTTTCTGAAAATTTCGGCAGAGTTTCCTTTGTAAATACTGGCCCCGAACGGGGTACAACATGAATAATATATGCATAATGATAAAAGGCATCCCTAAGCGGGAGCTAGCTCTTCGTCAATCGACGGTCACAACCACGCAAGCAATATAATATACAACGCCGAAGGGCGAGGATCAAAACTCAAAAGGAAACTCAAAATCAACAAAAAAAACCATAATACTACAACACGCGACTCTAAGGTCGAAATAATACACAACTGGTTTTCTAAGTCTGAATAAATATACAAGTTTGGTTGATGGAATTTACTAGATACAACTGAAAATAAATAAGTACAATGGTGGTCACGATGCGAGTGAACCCACCTACCAAAGCAATCATCCAGAAAGGGAGCAGTGTGCCAGAAAAGCCGCAATGAAACCTGTATGGCAAAAACCTGCAAGAACCGTGGCACAATGGGGGTGAGTTTCCAACTCGTGAATAGAAAACATCACATAGCAGAAATCGTATGTATGACTCAATCCTAGGTCAATACGATCAGATAATAAGATATCTTCAATATGAATAAGTCTGAAGCATGATAAGATGGCAAGGGTTAACATCTATACATAAGTGTAGTACCAAGTGCTCGTGCCAGTGCCTCAGGTAGCAACATATAATAAATATGAGGTATAATCAATGTAATCAACATGAATCAATGTCAACAATATCATGACGTCTAAAAGTATGTGGATATCATCCAACTATGTGATCAATGTCTGTATGTATGTGGATCTCGTCCACGTGTCACCCAATGACACAAAACATCATGCATGTAAATATCATAAATCATATGCATGGAAGTATGAGGATGTAAATCAATGTGTGTCCCTCGCGACACATCAAAATCATGGAACCGGAGTGTCCAGTATCGACACTCGAAAACATCATGAAAGCCGTGCCCAGCATCGGCACGTAAATCCTCATATATCGGGCTCCGTCTGTCCGGATCGGCCCACGGGCTCCGTCAGTCTGGATCGGCCCATATCATCTCTCGACTCCGGTCGGTATCCCCCGGATATCCGCCGAGCCTAAATACTATCACCGGTAGGTAGTAGTCCTTCTGCCAGGCTGACCGTCTGTATACACAGCATCCCTTTCTTGCCCCGGGGTACCATACCGGGCCCCACCATGTACCCGCACACGGCTCACGACTCTTCCTCGCATGGGGTATATATATACATCAGAACCGATAAATCTCATGGTCGGCGCACTGAAATATCATATCAAGGGTAACCAGGTTTTTAAAACAATACATACTCTCTTTTGAAATACCCACGGTTCCCAAATCCAGAAATATCATGGAAACAACATATCTCAATGCGTGAAATCATAAAGCAGGATATATGCAACATATGATAGAAATGTAAGCATATCCGTATATCATGCAACATAAAACAGTACTATGCACACATTGAGGGGAAAACCGCTCTTTTAAATGAATCCAGTTTTTAAAATATATCTTGCGGTTCCTAGATCTACAAAATAAAGCCAGAATCATCTCTGTATGTGCAAATACGTATGTATGCAAGTATGGGTGTACAATATGTGTGTACACAAGTATGAGTGTACAATATGTATGTGTGCCATTATGTCATACAAGGAGTCATATCATGATGCAACAATCCTACTGTGTCGTGACATGGCAATTATCGATGATGAAGTGTCTGAGCCGGCAAACAGGTGTACGTGGAACATACGCATCATCTATAATAGTACTGGTGTCCTAACATCATGGGTTTAATATAACAATAAACGCATTAACATATGCAATGCGATGCAAATAGCAAGAAAAGCGGAAATCGAACAATAAACGCAACAGTGAAGAATCTACATCAATATGTAAATGTCATACGTTATGCCATTTGAAATAAGACGAATCGGCGTGTTTTTAAAGAAAAATAAGGGCTACGGTGTTTTTAAGAAAAGATGCGTCTTTTGAAAATATCCGTAGAATCGCTTAGCCTGTCTTTAAAATACTCACGATTCGTTAGTTTTGAAAATAGGTATGACTCGGGTCTCGTTTAACATCTACTAAGTAACTACAGATCTAACTAACCAGCTAATCGAAAGGGTATGGAAACCACCTAAATCAGAGTCGATACACACACACACACACACACACACACACACACATAATAGTCGGTGATCCCGCCTCAATAGTATCACATACGATACAATATACAATATGACATCCTCGAATCAAGAGTGCGGATCTATCATCAATACATAGCTCATACGTAAATCCGTCGTACGGCATCCCAAATCAGGGTACGGGTCCAATCTCACATTTATCTCATCAATTAACTAGTATACTTATCATCATATCTCATGAACTGGGGTACTGATCTAAGTCCGGTACAAACCGATACCATCTATACTGATATATATGCGTGTGTAAAACACACGCCCAAAGGCCCGCTAAAATCTCATGTCGTATCTCAAAATACGAACCACATCATATCACTGAACTCATGGCATCATGCCCAATTTCATCGACTCATCTCCAAATATCATCCACTATCGTCATCATCCAAGATAGGTATACGAGTGTGTGTGTATATATCTTCCCAAATACGCACAAGTATAACAGTAAGCATGTGTGTGCGTGTGCGTGTAAACCTATTCTAGGGGTCGCGACTAGGAAGCAATACTAGTTCACTTCTAATAACCCTAAACTAACCATTGAACACCTCACCATATCCTGAAAATCCATGTCACACATAAAAGATATCATATACATATTTATATACTAGTCATCGAACTGCGGGGGTGCTATACGCCATCCACCCGACTTCCCCCGTAGATATAATCTACTCACCTTGACCTTCGCTTGCCGATGTCGACGTCGCGACACGCTTGCTTGTCGTCTCAAAGTTTTCGCGAGGGTACCTACACATCATAGAGTATCGTATCGCATTAAAAACCATGTCGAAACCAAAACGACACGCGGAACTCGCATAGGTCAAAACCTAAAGTTTGCCCTCGCAAAACAACTCGATATAGACGTACAAACGTCACATGATCAAGATAAAGCACAAATACTAAAATCCAGAATTTAAAATACGCAAAACCATAACTCGAATCAAAATAGCAACACATGTATTCAGTCCCAGATTTTGATTAGGGTGCAAACAATGTTCCAAAACAATACTGGAGTGATGTAAAAAGTGTAAATGAGCTATGGAAGCAACCAGGACCCCTGACTCCATAAGGTGGCCGGCCCCCTACCCTAAAATTCTGGGGACATCGGCCCTGGTAGGGAGTTGGGGTGTCATGTTTGTAGGGTAGTCTTCTGGTAGTCAATATAGGGTAATGGTCTTGCTAGTTTTTCCAGCAAGTGTCTAGGGTCACTCCATATTCTCTGTAGGCTGCCAATCTAACACAAAAACCAAGATTTGGTATATAAAGTTTAAGTCGTGGCAATGTCATAATACTACATTGTAGGAAATTGGTCCTAGATTTGGATGTGGGTGAAAACCATGTGAGCAAACAACACTAGGGTGATATATAGGGTATACATGACCTACAGAAGAAACCTGGACCCACACCCTCACCAAGTAGCCGAGCCCCCTCTCATGCAAAACCGGTCTCACCGGCCCTGGGGACTCCTTTAGGTTTCGTGCTCTCATGGTGTCTTCCTAGGGTCAATTCTAAGCTCTTGAAGTTGTTTGCTAGTCTCGTAATCAACCCAGGTCATCCAGATTTCCCTGCACGCTCTAAGATCACAAACCGACATTGCAAAGTTCTGTAAATCCGTACTTTTAGGTTTCAGTTGGGCCGGTCTGGGTTTCTATCAATTGGGAGGGGTTTAAGGTCACCACTAGGCCTCAATTCACAATCACAACTCGATTCAAACACTATCCCTCTCTAGAAATCTCCAAAGTTCACCAAATCACAACTAAACACAAATATGGTTTGAAGTGAAGGATAAACTACACTATGTGTGAAAGGATTACCTCATTTAGCACCAATGAACCCTCCACAGCGCGAAAATGAAAACTTTCTTGGTCCATAGTATAGCTTGAGGGCTTGTGCATCTTTTTTTGTGAAAGGGAGATGGACTTTTGAGGAGTTTCTCTTGGTGTTTTGAGGAGGTGAAGAGGGGTAGGGGGTAGGGCGGCAGCAGCAGCAAAGAGAGGGAGGGGAGAGGAAATGAGTGTAATAATGAAAAGGGAATGGCTCAAGACCAATGTTGACCCCTCACCCTCTCTTTCTCTCTCTTGCCCATACTTCAATATTCTATTCTATTCTTTTCATTTCTATTTTCCTTCTCTCCTCAATAGTGAACCCAAAGCAAAGAATGAAAAATAATGATAAAGCCATGTAGGAAAATGTAACACAAGTGTGAAAAGATATGGTGCATGTTTTGCACAAAACACGCTTAATCCGCGATTATCGATTTTTAATCGCGATTAGCACTAAAATAGTGTCAAATAAATCATAAAATTTCATAATTTACTTAAATCACATAAAGCACCATCATTTTAGTAATTTCCAAAATTTTCAAAAAATTTCCCCAATTTATCGGTATTTAATTATACCGCCTTATTAAAATAATCAATATAATATTATTTAATTATAAAAATTCCCAAAAATAATATTTTATTTTTTTGAAATATTACAATGCCAACTTTGTCATGACCCGAAATATTAGCTCGTGACCAGCACGTGAATCACGCAACGTCTAAAGACGTAACAGAATTCAAGTAAGCTGAAACCCAGAAATCTAAACTTTTTTAAGAAAATAAAGGTGGTGAAGTTTTTGAAATAAGGATATAATGAAATCAAGTGTGCTTAAATGCATAGAAAAGGAACATGAAAATGCAAGTGAATTATGCAAGTTTAAAAACATGTTTCGTCTTTTTGAAAATTTGGGCAGCACCTCCTTTATATATTTTGATCTAAAACTACAAATACATGAAGATGATAAAGGCATCCCTAAGCGGGAGTTAGCTCTTCGCCAAACGGCGGATCACAACCACGGAATACAGTAAAAATAAGTATACGACGCCCAACGGCGAAGTTCACCACAAAAGATAAAGGAAAACAAGACATAAATACCACAAGTAGCGAAAAACCCCTCGCTCTAAGTCTCGCGACCACAATCCCACTAAGTCTCATTACTTATACAATTTACTAAATTTGATTTGATGGAGTTAACTAGATACAATAATGAAATATAGATACAAGAGTGGGTACGATACAAATGTCCCACCTACTAGTGCAAATATGGATGTATCAATATATATGTGCACCAATATGAATATACAATGTGTATGCGCACAAATAGGTTATGCGAAGAGTCATATCATGATGCAGTAATCCTACTGTGTAGTGACATGGCAATTATCGATGATTTTCCGTGCGTGATGAGCTTGACTTGATGATGATCCATACCCTTGACTAGAGGCTGCCGTACGATGTATTATACCGTACGTGATGTTGCTAGGCTGGATGCCGATTGATAGATTTACCGACTCGATCATGTTAGATACGTATACCCGTCAGTATTTGCATATGATTACCTTATGTTGCATTCATATTATGCTTATTACCTTGTTTATACCTGTGATAGAACACCTGCACCATAGTTGGTATCAAAAATTTTCCCCAATTTATCGGTATTTAATTATACAGCCTTATTAAAATATTCAATATAATATTATTTAATTATAAAAATTCCCAAAAATAATATTTTATTTTTTTGAAATGTTACAGACCTTGTCGTTTACTGTGATGTTTCACTAGTGGGGCTCGATTGTGTATTGATGCAGCATGATAGAGTTATCGCTTATGCTTCCCGATAGTTGAAGAAGCACGAGCAGGATTATCCCACTCATGATCTTGAGATGGCCACGGTGGTCTTGCGCTGAAGATTTGGAGACACTACTTGTACGGAAAGTCGTGTCAGATTTTCACAGACCACCAGAGCTTAATCTTCCTGCAACGGGATCTGAGTTTGACACTGCGCCGTTGGATGGAGCTTGTGAAGGATTATGATTGTGAGATCCTTTATCACCCGGGGGAAAGCGATTGTGGTAGCTAATGCTTTGAGTTGTAGGCATGGGAGTAGCTTGTCCCAGATGAGCGCAATTCAGAGACAGTGTTCTGCAGATTTACAGTTCTTGTGCGACAGCTGAGTACAGTTTAAGTTCACCTCCACTGGAGGGGACAGCTTGCTCATGTCCGCACCCATCCACTTCTACTTAATCATTTTCATGAGGCACAACCCGCCGATGCCCATTTGTCTGAAACTCTTGAGTATGTTCGGCTGGGTAGAGATTCGGAGTTCTTGATTTATGACCAGGGTGTGCGACGTTTAGGGACTCGTTTGTGTGTACCTGATACCGATGGGTAGAGACACGAGATCCTAGAGCAAGCACATCAGTCAGGTTTCAGTGTTCACCCATGTTCCACCAAGATGTAACGTGACTTGAGAGATAGTTACGGGTGGGCAGGGATGAAGAGTGATGTTTCAGATTTCGTTTCGAGGTGCCTGACTTGTCAGCGAGCTAAGGTTGAGCATTTGAGACCGGCAGGAGAGTTGCAAACTTTAACCGTTTCGGAGTGGGAATGTGAGCAGATCTCCATGAATTTCATTGTGGTGTCTACCCAGTTCTAGAAAGGATATGACTCCATTTGGGTGATTGTTGTTCGGTTAACGAAAGTGGCCCACTTCCTTCCAGTGAAGACTACTTTCAGTTATGCTCAGTTGTTTTTCGCTAAGTTTGTGCGTTTGCATGGAATTCCTTCATGTGTTGTATCCAATAGAGGCACCCAGTTCACTAGCCGTCTTTGGCAGAAGCTTCAGGAAGCCTTGGGTACCTGGTTGAGCTTTAGCTCCGCTTTCCATCCATAGATCGATGGTCATTCAGAGCGGACTATACAGACTCTGGAGGATATGCTTCGTGTGTGCGTGGTTAATTTTGTTGGCAATTGGGATCGTCACTTGCTATTGATAGAGTTCTCCTACAATAAAAGTTATCAGGAGACAATTTAGATGGCAACTTTAGGCTTTGTATGGTAGAATGTGTCGATCGCTAGTCCGTTAAGACTGACTTCGCGAGAGCAGGATTTTTGGACCCCAGCTAGTCAAGAGACTTCGGAGATGATCCAGTTGATTCAGGACAGGATGAGAGCAGCCCAGTGTAGACAGAAGTCTTATACCAACCGTCGTCGTCACAGACTTGAGTTCGCAGTGGGGGATCATGTATTCCTATGGATTTCTCCGATGAAGGGCATGTTGAGTTTTGAGATGAAGGGAAAGTTAGACCCAAAATTGTAGGACCTTTTGAGCTCCTTGAGCGAGTTAGTATCGTTGCCTATCATTTTGCACTTCCGCTCAGATTTCGGATGTTCACCCCGTATTCCTTGTGTTGATACTTAGCAAATACCTTCATGACCCATCTCACATGATTTAGCACCAGACCATTCAATTTGGACACGATCTTTCGTCCACCAAGTGCCCGATAGTTGTGTTGGATCGGCTGGTGGAGAAACTTCGGTCAAAGGTCTTTCCATCTGTGGAGGTTCTTTGGTGTAGCCCGTCTAGTGAGGAGATCACTTGAGAGGCAGCGAGCGGATGTGGAAGATTTATTCCCTTATCTCTTTGAAAGTACGCTTAGTAAGAATTTTAAATTCGGGGACGAATTTCTTTAAGGGGGGAGATTGTAACACCTTAGAATTCGATTAGTGTTAATTAAGAGATAATACGGGGTTTTAGTATAAAGTTTACCAAATTGGTTCCCCACATTTTATAACAATTAATTAACATTTTATTGTTAATTGTTTTGCCTTGCACACACTTGTGCATGTTAATGTGAGGGTTAGTTAGTTGTGTTAATCTTGTTTAGTGGCATGACACCTTAAGCGAAATTCATTCCTTGATTAACCTTTAGATATTTGTGTGAGATATTTTGTGAGAGTAGATATTTGTTTTGGATTGAGGGGAGGTGGCAAGGTGACTCATGGAGGAGGCATTGCTTGAATTAACGAGGAGAGGGGGAGAGTAAGTGTAAGGTTTAAGCTCACCCTACACTCACCCTCTCATCCTTATCATCTCACACTCTCTCATTCTCATCTCACTCTATCTCTTTCTCAATTATTTCATTCTTCTCTTCCCTCAACTGAAACCCTTCACCAATCCTTCACTAAACCTTGCAAAACTTCATTAAACCGCACCAAATCACCTCTCATGTCTTGTTTTAGCCTCTAGGATCTCTTGGAGCTTGGAAAGCTAGGATCTTTTGAGCAAGTGTCGATAGGTATAACCTCTAAACTGTTAAATAGATGTTATAATGTTGTGTAGCCTTGTAGTTTCTGTTTAGAGCACTAAAAGTATAGTTTTGTGCACATATCGTATTTTTAGTGTCATTATAGGATATCTGTGATCTGCTGTGACCCCGAGTGTATATTAGAAAATCGAGCAGTGTAGTAGTGTTGTACTTGTAACCCAAAGCATTCACCTGAAGCATGAACCCCATAGGCTCGGTTTTGGCCGGCGACACCATGAGGAAATCCGACGACCTCGGCTTTTTAGTAGAGTTTGGGCTTGGTTTTTGTAGGGTAGCTGTCTGCGGTTGTTTAGAAGTGTTTGGTATTGTTTGATTTTTATGTTTTTACAGTATAAAAAATCTGGGATCACTTTGCTTATTTCTAATATTTTGACTGCGCGCGTTACGTTATCCGACACGGTGCGTGTACTTTGTGTAGCTGTTGCTCTTGGGTTGGTTTCGTAGTTTCTCTACGCACGTTAGCCACTAAACGAACACTTGAGAGTTTGTTTGGAGTTGGTGCATCGGTCAAACATAGTTTGTAGGTGTTATTGGTCGATTGCTAATGTGAACTTGTTATGATATTATATGATTTTAGGGTCGCAGGCGGGGACTTCGGACGCTACGAAGAAAGGAAAGCAAGTGGTTGGTTTTACTTAGCCCAAGATCATCGGTGAGTAGATTTAACATCTACAGGGGAATTTCCCGCTTGGAGTTATGCGTCTTGGCTAGATTCAATAACTTGATTATTAGTTATAAGTATATGGACATTGATTTCGCATGTGTACCATTGTTGCATACCTCATTTTCCTATTGCATATGGACATAGTTTTAATGAGATACAACACCATTATTGATGGTTCATGTTATACGAGCACTAATCGTATGCTACACACACTTTGTTGATAATTTCCAAGACTCGCACAACCCATACACATATGTGATATTGTATGGTTAGTGATATTGAGACATTAATTCTTATTCCATTGTACATATGAAATATAACATACCTGTATACCTACATGCTTACACATATGCCTACATGCTTACACATATACCTATATGGTATTGTAAGTCCATGTTGCCCACCCCGGTGCTTGCGGGGAGGCGGAAAACGGAATAAAAAACGGATTTTTATGAGCTTAGGCAACATGGACTAGAGCTAGAAGGATCTTTGCTAAACAAAAACTTGCTAAAGCTAACTAGTAACTAGCTAAGTGCTAGAAAGGTTATACCTTGGGCTTTAAGTCCTTCTCTCCTTGCTCCTTGGAGTGGTGGAAGGAGGTCACCTAGGTCGTCTTCTCTCGTCGAAGAAAGATCCACCCGAAAACCTCAACCTTTGGCTTCAACTCCAAGCTAGAAGTAACCAGGGTGCAAGAAGTGCAAATACTTGAACCCTAGATGAGAGTAGAGATGATCAAGAGAGGGTTTTTCTCAAGCTCAAGTGTTTCTCAACACATGAGAGGGGAGAGCTTGAGGGAGAGGAAGAACAAGAGAGAGAAAAGAAATGATAGAATGAGAATACAATAATCCATTCTCACTAATATATGTGTATTATTTTAATTAGATAATTAGTAAGATAATTGTCATGGCTTAATCAAGACATGACCATTATCATTTCATTTTAAATGCAAATTGCAAGGATCAAAGAGTATCTTCCAAATGAAATGATGATGGTCAAAGTGTCAACCAAGGTCAACAAGTCAATAAGGTCAAATGGTCAACAACCATAACCATGCACAATTATTAAACTAATTATCAATTAACCATAATACACACATAAGCATTAGGGTTAATAAAATGACAATAGCCATTAACCTTAATCAAGGTCCTCTCCCTCTGTCTCAAGCAACTGTGCATACGCACCCGCATTCGTGATCCGAGGAACACGAATACAATGAGAAAAACCAATCCCAAATCATATTCTAGGATCCGGCTTAAACCAAAGCCCGCTAGTATAAACTGTCCGGACAGCAAACGTGCACAAGTGCGCGGATGTGAACGAACCCTGTCGCAAAACCATGCGACCTCTACTCATTTTGCCTAAAGGCGAATAGCTCTCTGTGTGGGACTCTAAAGACTCGACACTACGCTGGCAGTGGGTTTAACCACAGACCGCAAGCGACACTAGCTGTACGTAACGGTCCCCAGGTAGATGTCGATAAGAAGAATAACGAGGTGAACCCTATCTGAACTCCTACCGAGCCTGTATGTGACAATCTCCGTACAGTCCGGTCTGTTCTTCTGATACATCGCATGGCGGGCCTAGGGGGGCGGTGAACGTCAGTCCCCTAATAGCGGTACAAGTCGTGTCGGAGTGAAGCCCAGAACACCCTGAGATAACATTGGAAACCTACCAGTATATCTCGCTTGCCCTGGCCAGGGACTACTCGTGTAATGGCTCTCCTGGACACAGCGCGATATCAACCCCCAATACCGGGAGAGACGAATCCTGTCTAACCGTCACTGCCTCCAAGTGCTTCGGGACTACACCCAAAAACTACCTGTTTGCACGACTCCTTTGAGCCGTGGTAGGGTAGTAATCAAAGTGCAGTGGGAACACACTCTTGGCGAAGTGACAGTGTCAAGTCAACGGACTAAGCTGTATTCATGTCACCTGGGAACTGATAACTGACGATAGGTATAATACCAACCAACAGTCCCCGACGAGTCCTGTCCAGTGTACTCGTAACCTAACGAACACCAGTATACTATCTCAAGTACGACGTACTGACGGCTGTGGGACAGACCGTCTCCCACACTGGGATGAGAAGCGCATACGCTAGTCTACTCCGGAGTATCGATGCCCTGTCTCAATAGTCCAACGACTAGGGACCTATATAACGATGTGCTTGTAGATCACCCAGCTCCCACGAGTGTGAGCGCCATCACCACGCTGGTAATCAAGCAAAAATCCTAAGGGCTCTACTAATATGTATATCAGCAATATGCTAAAAGAAACACATGCACATATTAAAGCAGAGACAAACCAAGTAGCATACTACCATTTCGAGCAAGATTGTATATACAACTGTGAATATCCCAAGCTTCCATCAAGTAATATACAAACTAGTATGATACAGTAATGGCCTCTAGGGCATATACACTAACAATCTCCCACTTGCACTAAGGCCATGTACTGGCGTATCGAAGACCTATCATCTCGATCAGCCGCTCGAACTGAGTCTGGGGCAAGGCCTTGGTGAATGGATCTGCTGTGTTATCTTCTGATGCAACTCTCCGGACCTCGATCTCCTGGCGATCTACGATCTCCCTGATCAGGTGATACCGTCTTAAGATGTGTCTGGATTTCTGATGGGACCTGGGTTCCTTCGCTAAAGCTATAGCCCCGTTGTTGTCGCAATACAGAGGTATTGGGTCAACAATGGACGGAACCACCTGAAGTTCTCTCAAGAACTTCCTCATCCAGACAGCTTCTTTTGCGGCATCAGATGCAGCGATGTATTCTGCTTCCATCGTCGAGTCAGCAACGGTTTCCAGTTTGGAGCTCTTCCAACACACCGCCCCTCCATTGAGGGTAAAGACAAAACCCGACATGGACTTGGAATCATCCTTGTCACTCTGGAAGTTGGAGTCAGCAAAGGCCTCAATCTGGAGGTCTTTTCCGCCATACACCAAGGACATCTCCTTAGTCCTTCTTAGGTACTTGAGAATGTTCTTTACTGCTATCCAATGTTTCTCCCCAGGGTTTGACTGATACCTGCTTACCACACTCAGTGCATAAGCCACATCCGGTCTGGTACACAACATCGCATACATTATAGAGCCTACCGCAGAAGCGTAGGGTATAATAGACATGCGATCCCTCTCCAAATCATTCTTGGGAGACATCTCTTTGGAGAGGGTGATCCCGTGACAAGCCGGTAGATTACCGCGCTTGGAATCTTCCATACTGAATCTCTTCAGTATGGCGTCGATGTACCTGGACTACGAAAGTCTTAATATCCTCTTGGATCTGTCACGGTAGATCCGGATACCCAGAATGTATGAGGCATCACCCAGGTCTTTCATGGAGAACCTGTGTGACATGAACCCCTTGACAGATTGTAGCATAGGAATGTCATTTCCTATTAAGAGAATGTCATCCACGTACAAAACGAGAAATACTACAGTTCTCGCTACAAATCTACAATAGATGCATGGTTCATCTGGATTTTTGATAAAGACAAATTCCTTGACCGTCTCATCAAAACAGATGTTCCAACTCCGCGATGCCTGCTTTAGTCCATAAATGGACTTAAGCAACTTGCACACCTTTCCGCTGCTCCCACTTTGAATGAAACCCTCTGGCTGATCCATATAGACACACTCTTCTAAATGTCCATTTAGAAAAGCTGTCTTTATGTCCATCTGCCAAATCTCATAATCGTGGAAGGCAGCAATGGAAAGAAAGATCCGAATGGATTTCAGCATAGCCACTGGAGAAAAAGTTTCGTCATAGTCCAAACCAGGTCGCTGACGAAAACCCTTTGCAACCAGTCTAGCTTTATAGGTCTTAACCTGTCCATCTACACCAATCTTCCTTTTGAAGATCCACTTGCATCCTACGGGTTTTACCCCGTCTGGAGCAATGTCCAACGTCCATACTTTGTTGGTGTACATGGACTCCATTTCGGTCCGCATTGCATCCAGCCATTTTACCGAGTCGACGCTCTGAATGGCTTGCTGGAAGCTAGTAGGCTCATCACAATCTATGATGCAATCCTCTCTATCCCCGTCAATGAGAAAACCGTAGTATCTCTCGGGCGGATGAGACTGCCTACTACTCCTGCGGAGTGGCGTGGGAAAGTCCTGATCTTTCGAACCCTCTGGTTCTACTAAGCTTTCAGTAATAGCTCGTAGTTTTGGAATTTCTTCCAGTTCTATTGTGCTCCCACTTAATTCTTTTTCTATGAACTGGTGTTCTAGAAAGTGGGCATGGCGAGAAACAAGGACTTTTTGTTCCTCTTCGCAAAAGAAGTAATATCCCTTGGAGTTCTTTGGATATCCCACAAACTTGCACTGTACTGAGCGTGCCTCGAGCTTGTCCGCATGCTGCTTTTTTACAAAAGCTGGACATCCCCATGTCTTAATGTGATTAAGATAGGGTCTCTTCCCACACCACATCTGATATGGTGTAGTAGGCACAGTCTTAGTTGGAACCCGGTTCAAAAGGCATGCAGCTGATTCTAGCGCATATCCCCAAAACGATCGCGGCAACTCAGCGTTACTCATCATGGACCGTACCATATCCAATAGGGTTCGGTTCCGTCTCTCCGATACACCGTTATGTTGCGGAGTGTATGGAGGAGTAAGCTGAGAGAGAATTCCATTCTCTTTTAAGTAACCCAGGAACTCGGCACTCAAGTATTCACCACCTCGATCAGATCTCAGTGCCTTGATACTTTTGCCTGTTTGGTTTTCTACTTCATTCTTATATTCCTGGAATTTTTCAAAAGCCTCGGATTTATGTTTCATTAAGAAGACATAACCGTACCTTGAAAATTCATCCGTAAAAGTAATGAAGTAAGAATAACCGCTTCGTGCATGTGTAGATATTGGACTGCACACGTCGCTGTGTACGAGTCCCAAGAGCTCGCTCGCTCTTACTCCGTGTCCAGTGAACGGAGTCTTTGTCATCTTTCCTTTGAGACAGGATTGACAAGTTGCATACGATTGATATTCGAACGGATCCAAATATTCTTCTGCATGTAACTTAGTCAACCTTCTCTCATTGATGTGACCCAGTCTACAATGCCATAAGAAAGTTTTATTGATTTCTGGAGACTTTCTTTTGTGTGTATTCTGGACATTGAAAATCTGTGGTTGGTTTAACACGTATATACCGTTGTTCAATGTACCTGACCCAATCAAAGCTTGATTAAGATGAATGTTCACTACATTACTTACAAATGCAAATTCATAACCTTCTTTAAATAATAAAGATACAGAAATGATATTACAGGTTGCATTTGGTACATAATAACAACTACGCAAAACCAAAAAATGTCCATCCGACAATCCCAGGTGATAGTCCCCCACGGCCTCAGCATCCATGCTAGCACCGTTTGCAACTCTGAGGGTCATGTCACCTGCCTTCAAAACTCTACGCTTTCTCAACGCCTGCAAAGAATTACAGATATGAGATCCTGATCCGGTATCCAATACCCAGGACGTAGAGTTTATTGATAGACAGTTTTCAATAACATACACACCTGAAGCTGAAGCTGCAACTCGCTTCAAATCCTGTGTTCTGGCTTTCCAAGCCTTGCAATCCTGTTTCCAGTGACCACTTTTGTGACAATAGAAGCATTCTTCCTTCCCCACCAGCTTTCCCGCTATCTTTGTTGCTTTTCCTTTTCCCTTCGTATCCACTTACTGACACCGCCTCTTGGCTTGGCGGGGGCTTTCTTCTTCTTACCCTTGGCTTTCGCCCTGGATCTAGAAGAGGAAGATCCTCCTACAAACAAAGTGGATGTCTCCCTACCTTTCTGTAGGATGCCCTCAGCACTCCTCAACATGTTCAGAAGTTCGGAAAGTTCTACCTCCTTTCCTTGCATGTTGAAGTTAAGAATAAACTGGGCGTAAGTGGAATGAAGGGATTGGAGAATCAAATCAGTATAGAGTTCATTCTCCAACGTGGTCCCAAGGTCCGCGAGCTCCTCAATGTAGCCAATCATCTCAAGCACGTGTTCCGCTACCGATGATCCGACGACCAACCTTGCCGAAAATAACTTCTTCGACACTTCGTATCTTGCGATACGAGACTGCTCTCCATACAGTTCTTTTGTATGAAGAAATATGGACTCTAGGTCCATATTCTCGTGCTTCCTCTGATGTTCGTTGTCCATCGAGGCTAATACGAGGCATTTGGCCTTCGCGCAATCTATCATCCATGTCTTACGGATTTCCTTATCCGCGACGCTGGAGGTGGGACCTGGGACAGGGGGAGCTTTGGTGGTAAGGACATACCCCAACTTGTCGTAAGTGATTGCCATCTTGACATTCCTGAGCCAATCTTTGTAGTTTGGCCCTGTAAATATGTTTTTATCTAGTAATAACTTAAGTCCGGTCATGTTGAATGGTCGCTGCAATTAGGAGAGAGAAAAGAAACACTTTAGCATGATGCTCTTGCAAGTTTAGAGTGGTTTTAATTTGTCTAAACTAGATAGCTCCCACTGTCTCTCGAATCCCTACTCAAACCGTAAAGAAAGGATTAGTCAGGATCACTCTCACCGTACAATACTTGCTTAACCGTTCAGCCAGGCCAGTGTCGGTACTTCGAGGGAGGTTTTCCAACGCTTTCGCGAAGTTCCTTAATTAAGTAACCACTTTTCCCTGTGGGCGTAGCCCCGCTAACACCTTTCTAGACACCTACTAAGTTTATAGCATTGATCGTTAAGTGAGAGTTTTCCCGAGGAGTAGCATATACTCACAGTAGGATCGGGATCCAAATATCATCGTGTAATAAAACCGAAGGAATCCTACCCGAATCATCACACTCCAAATGGTATACAACGCTAGCAAGTTTCAGTACTTATGAAACTCCCGATGTGGATTTTTGCCCCATGCTCTTATGACCTTGACTTTGGCCAAAATATCATAAGTCACATGTCAAGTTCTACCCGTCATTCTCCTGGTTAATTTGGACCCACCCGTACCTACCCTTGACTTTGGCCAAAATGGCAGCACGACTGTCCCAAACCAACGCATCTATCTATGCTGCACATGAATACCCAATAGCTACCAATCACTATGCCTTGACTTTGGCCAAAATACATAGCTTGAATACTTTTTGACCATTCATGTGGAATGACGGAGGGCTACGAATGGTTTTGGCGAAACCGTGAACGTAGTGAACTTGATCTAATCGATGGAATGAGATAGCTTTTAAAAGGAGTGGTTCAAGTTCCGCGTTTAAAAGTTTAGTTTTGAAAAGAACCGAGTGGTTTTCAAAGTGTTCCAATCGACTTTTACTTGGTTTATTTTCTTGCATTAGTTCTTTTAATGCGTCCCATCATTTAATCCTACCATTGCAGAAAACAACCAAAATATGACGTACGCTTATGCCATTCGCATTCGCCACGGGGCCCCGTCATCACCCGTTAGGTTACTTAACTAACGACAGAGCAGGGGCTGGGCTAGCGCGGCTGTAAAACATAAGCAACGCCTAAATAGTTATCATATATAAATATATAGCAATGATAGACATTACAGATCACAGATGAATACATTGGATATACTAGGAATCCGCAATCCGTTCGAGCCTGCAACGAAAAGCGGATTACACAGTCGTGGTGAATAGCCAATACCCCACCCAAGACCCCTACGGGTGCGGCAAACTACCCGCCAAGTACCCGAAGCGAAGCAACCTCCCTCAACACCGTGAGTAGGCCACTCGGCACTTCGAGATACCCGGTAGTTTGTGCACCCCTTCCATGGGTCTATCCTAGGAGCAAAAACAGTAAAAAGAATTATACAATGACGGCTACAACCCCGAACCGGTTGTGCGGCCAAACAAATAATAATATTACATCAATTTACATATTACAAATGAATGAAAGAGAAACAACACTCATCTCACATCCACCCCGGCTATTCATCCGCGACAATCCAACCCATTCATATACACAAATCAGTATCAATCACAGATCACAGATATGTATAACCCCAACTAATCGACATATAGCGATTAGCCGACGTTCAATACATACAAGCATCACAGATATAACCCTTATAGTCAAAGTGTATTGAAGTTCGAAAAAAAATACGGATTTATAGGCCCCCAAAAGTAAATTTCTATTCTGGAAAATCTGGGCATAAATAAACCATCTGAAAAATCCTAAAACCAAGCCAGAAATACACTGCACCAAACTCGACTCAGTGAAGAGTTAAAACGGCGGCGGTTCCGCCGCAATAGCTTGCTATTGCCGCTGAACCGCGGCGGTTTAGACGACTCACTGGACCGGGTTTGCTGTGCTTCTTAAGAAAACCCTGAGATGATTTTTGGAGTATAACAAATTTTGTTTTGACCAGAAAAATTTTTAACAGAAAACTAGGGTTTTGATATTTGGGTTTTTCGATTTTTCCGTTTCGAACTTCGACACACTTCACTACCTAGCTAGTTTTTGTTTAGTTAGTCTCTGATACCACTGTAAGTCCACGTTGCCCACCCCGGTGCTTGCGGGGAGGCGGAAAACGGAATAAAAAACGGATTTTTATGAGCTTAGGCAACATGCACTAGAGCTAGAAGGATCTTTGCTAAACAAAAACTTGCTAAAGCCAACTAGTAACTAGCTAAGTGCTAGAAAGGTTATACCTTGGGCTTTAAGTCCTTCTCTCCTTGCTCCTTGGAGTGGTGGAAGGAGGTCACCTTGGTCGTCTTCTCACGTCGAAGAAAGATCCACCCGAAAGCCTCAACCTTTGGCTTCAACTCCAAGCTAGAAGTAACTAGGGTGCAAGAAGTGTTAATACTTGAACCCTAGATGAGAGTAGAGATGATCAAGAGAGGGTTTTTCTTAAGCTCAAGTGTTTCTCAACACATGAGAGGGGAGAGCTTGAGGGAGAGGAAGAACAAGAGAGAGAAAAGAAATGATAGAATGAGAATAGAATAATCCATTCTCACTAATATATGTGTATTAATTTAATTAGATAATTAGTAAGATAATTGTCATGGCTTAATCAAGACATGACCATTATCATTTCATTTTAAATTCAAATTGCAATGATCAAAGAGCATCTTCCAAATGAAATGATGATGGTCAAAGTGTCAACCAAGGTCAATAAGGTCAAATGGTCAACAACCATAACCATGCACAATTATTAAACTAATTATCAATTAACCATAATACACACATAAATATTAGGGTTAATAAAATGACAATAGCCATTAACCCTAATCAAGGTCCTCTCCCTCTGTCTCAAGCAACTGTGCATACGCACCCGCATTCGTGGTCCGAGGAACACGAATACAATGAGAAAAACCAATCCCAAACCATATACTAGGATCCGGCTTAAACCGAAGCCCGCTAGTATAAACTGTCCGGACAGCAAACGTGCACAAGTGCGCGGATGTGAACGAACCCTGTCGTAAAACCATGCGACCTCTACTCATTTTGCCTAAAGGCGGATAGCTCTCTGTGTGGGACTCTAAAGACTCGACACTACGCTGGCAGTGGGTTTAACCACAGACCGCAAGCTGCACTAGCTGTACATAACGGTCCCCAGGTAGATGTCGATAAGAATACTGACGAGGTGAACCCCATCTGAACTTCTACTGAGCCTGTATGTGACAATCTCCGTACAGTCCGGTCTGTTCGTCTGATACATCGCATAGCGGGCCTAGGGGGGCGGTGAACGTCAGTCCCCTAATAGCGGTACAAGTCGTGTCGGAGTGAAGCCCAGAACACCCTGAGATAACACTGGAAACCTACCAGTATATCTCGCTTGCCCTGGCCAGGGACTACTCGTGTAATGGCTCTCCTGGACACAGCGCGATGTCAACCCCCAATACTGGGAGAGACGAATCCTGTCTAACCGTCACTGCCTCCAAGTGCTTCGGGACTGCACCCAAAAACTACCTGTTTGCACGACTCCTTTGAGCCGTGGTAGGGTAGCAATCAAAGTGTTGTGGGAACACACTTGAGGCGAAGTGACAGTGTTAAGTCAACGGACTAAGCTGTACTCATGTCACCTGGGAACTGATAACTGACGATAAGTATAATACCAACCAACAGTCCCCGACGAGTCTTGTCCAGTGTACTCGTAACCTAACGAGCACCCGTATACTATCTCAAGTACGACGTACTGACGGCTGTGGGACAGACCGTCTCCCACACTGGGATGAGAAGCGCATACGCTAGTCTACTCCGGAGTATCGATGCCCTGTCTCGATAGTCCAACGACTAGGGACCTGTATAAGGATGTGCTTATAGATCCCCCAGCTCCCACGAGTGTGAGCGCCATCACCACGCTGGTAATCAAGCAAAGATCCTAAGGGCTCTACTAATATGTATATCAGCAATATGCTAAAAGAAACACATGCACATATTAAAGCAGAGACAAACCAAGTAGCATACTACCATTTCGAGCAAGATTGTATATACAACTGTGAATATCCCAAGCTTCCATCAAGTAATATACAAACTAGTATGATACAGTAATGGCCTCTAGGGCATATACACTAACAGGTATTACATCATTATTGATAGGTATATACCCATATCTTGCTATAGCTACATGTACATCATGCATACATACTTACATGTACACCCACATACCTTGCTATAGCTACATGTTCACCTTTATATGATGCTGCATTGGACTTTGGAGAATTTGGTAACCGCATGATATATTTAATAACTTAATGCATTTAAATAGCGGATTTTCCTTTATATGCTCATATTACTGTTTTAGGTTGCATATATTATATTTCATGGATTTACGCATTGAGATATGGATTTTCATATGATGTTTTCTGAATTTGAGGACAGTGGTGTTTCATGAAATTATGCATTGTTTGAAAAACCCGGTTTCTTTTGATATGATATTTCGATGCGTCCACCATGAGTTTTCTCAGTTCTGAGACTTGTGTTATAAACCCAATATGATACGCGGATTTTGAGTGTCGGAGTTAGACACTCAGGTTCCGTGAGACGTATGATACGCGGATTGCGAGTGTCGGAGTTGGACACTCAGGTTCCATGAGATGTATGATACACGGATTGCAAGTGTCAGAGTTGACAATCAGGTTCTGTGAGACGTATGATACACGGATTGCGAGTGTCGGAGTTGGACACTCAGGTTCCATGAGACATATGATAAGTGAATTGCGAGTGTCTGAGTTGGACACTCAGGTTCCGTAAGACGTATGATATGTGGATTGCGGGTGTCGGAGTTGGACACTCAGGTTCCGTAAGATGTACAGATACGAGGGCCGGTCCTGGTGACGGCGTCTGAGGGATGAGTATTTATGTGTCGATGCTAGACACTAGTTTTCATGATGTTTTCGGGTGTCGATGTTGGACACTCAGGTTCCATGAGACTTACAGGATATGTTTTATACTATACTCAGCATTTTTTATTGATATGCATTGCTTCATGTTTTAATATTACCTGATAGAATACCTTTCATGATTATTGCATATACATATTTCCATATTATACTATCAGTTTGCATGTGATAGATTATCGCAGTACATGCATACCTACGATTACCTGCATGATGTTATTTACTATTCATGAGTTGGCAACTCACCCCCGTTGTGCCACAGTGTTTTGCAGGTTGTCCCTCAGAGCAGTCGCGGCAGGGCTTCTTCTTATCGTATCATCTTTTGTAGCGAATACCGCTACGGCTGACTGTGAGCAGTTTTGCTATAGGTGGGTTTTGCGGTTATCTGATGATGCTCATTGTATACCTTATTGTATCTAGTACTCTCCATCTACCACTTTCATGTATTGACTTAAAGACGAGATGTGAGGACGATATTGTATATTATTTTGTGACTCTAGATGTCTTTTATGTTGTTTTTATTTATATCGTCCATTTTCTTCGCTACGGCATCCTATATCTTCTTGTGGTGGTTGTTTCCGCCTTTGGGGGAGATTTGCTCCCGTTGGGGATGCTTTACTTATATCTTATGTTTGTACCCGTTTCAGGGCTAGTTTTTACAAAGGAGGTGCTGCCAAAATTTTATGAAAGTAAATTTGGACTTTAAAGGATTTTACTTATGATTCCCAAAAGTTTTAACAATGTTCTTATCACTTACTACTTTTGATGGTTTAGATTTCTAGGTTTTCGGCTTACTTGAATTGCGTTATGCCTGTAAAAGTTACGTGGTTTAAGCGCCGTCACGTGCCAAATTTCGGGTTGTGACAACAAGACCCCCAAAAGGTGGCGTTGGGGTTGGGTGACCCGAGAGCACCCTAACTGGGAGCTCTCGGGTCTGCCTTCCCCTAGGGGACACTTCGAGGTGGCCCTCGGGGGTGGGTACCCCTCTCCTCCCCCCGAGGCCCCCATTCGATAGTTAATTTTAGGATCTTCTCCTCCGTGAAGATTCAGACGGATTTCGAGTTCGTTTCGACTCCCGGATTGGCTTAAAACGAATTTGGAACTTTAGCTCACTAGATTTTTTCATGTCTTGGAAAAATTGGTTTAGTTTGCTAATTGCGTGTGGAATTCTAATGTCGCGGTTACTTTACAAGCTTTGTGATGTGTATATGTGTTTGGAAACGTCAACTAATTGCTATACATCGATTAGTCGGGGTTGCATATATCTGTAATGATATCATATGATGGTATGTGTATATGAATATGTTGGATCGTCGTAGATGAATTGCCGGGGGATATGAGAAGAGCGTTTTTCTTTTCTTTCATTCATGTAATTTGTAAAAAGCGATGTAATATTATTTTGCGAGGCACATCCGGGTTGAGCTTGTAGCCACCGTTGTATAATTTCTTTTTACTGTTTTTGCTCCTAGGATAGACCCAAGGTGGGGTGCACAAACTACCGCTTTATTTGATGTGTCGAGTGGCATACTCACTTTGTTGAGGGAAGTTGCTTCACTTCGGGAATTTGGCGGGTAGTTTGCCGCACCCATTGGGGTCTAGGGTGGGTTTTGGCTATTCATCACGACTGTGGAACTCGTCTTTCGTTAAGGGTTTAAATGAAATACGGAATTCCTTGTATATCCAATGTGTTCATCTGTGATCTGGAATGTTTATAAATGCGTGTGACATATGGCTATTTATATATGAGATAACGTTGCTTATGTTTTGCACCAGCGCTAGTCCATCCCCCACTCTGCCGTTAGTTAAGTAACCTAACTGTGCATGACGGGGCACCGTGGCAAATGTGGATGGCATAAGCATACGTTCTATTTTCATTTCTTTTCTGTGGTGTTTAGGAAACGTAAATGATGGGACAACATTAATGTGATTAATGTTAAGAAAAAGAAAGCTAAAGATGTTGTAGAATCAAACTTTTTAAAATAGGCAACTCTAGTTTTTACTTTGCATAGTGGTATTCCTTGATGAATATCCAGCACCTCATTCGATGAGGAAAGGGCCGAGATCCCTTCACCGGGAGTGACCCCTTTAGCGAAACTAGCAAATGTTACAAAGCACTTGATTTGTTTTAATAGTTGATCTAATTTTTGCTTTGCATCGTGGTATTCCTTGATGAATATCCAACACCTCATTCGATGAGGAAATTGCCGAGATCCCTTAATCAGGAATGACCTCTTTAGAAAAATTAGAAAGATACAACAAAACCATTCAACTTTTAAAACTGGAGCTTAAACCACTCCATTCACTAGATTCTACAACGATATCAAGTTCAAAACGTTAAAGGTTTTCATCAAAACTATCTGTTGCCCTCCGCCATTTTCGGATGCAGAGTACTTAGTATTCATACCACGTGTGTTGACTATAGTTAAGGCATACTGTATGGTAGCTAAGTGATGTCTTCCTACAAAGCATATGATGCGATCGATTAGGACATTCGCATGACCTTGTTGACCATAGTTAAGGGTTATGCGGGTGAGTCTAAATCAATCACAAAATGGCGGGTAGAACTTGACTAGTGCTTATGATTTATTGACCATAGTTAAGGTCATAAGACACTAGGGGTAAAAACCATATTGGGAATTTCAAGAGTTGAAATTTTCAATGAGATTGCATACCTTCTATTTGATAGTTGGATCCCGATCCCACTGTGAGTAAAAGTTGCTCCCGGGAGAGTTTTGCACTTTACAATAGCTAATCCAGTAGGTTTCTAGAAAGGTTTCAACGGGGTTATGCCTCTAGGAAAACGAGGTTTATTTTAATTAGGTCCGTGCGAAAATACGGGGAACCTCCCTCGGAGTACCGACACTGGCCTGGCCAACCGGTTAGCGAACTTGTAGATTGCAATTAATCCTGGCTAATTTTCTTTTTAAGGTTGAAGGAAAATTTGATAAAAAGCAGTGGGAGACATCGATTAGATAAGATTAATAACCAATCTAATCATGCAAGAGCAATCACTGAGTGTCTTCTTTTCTCTCTCCTAATGGAAGATACCTATGACGGGACTTAAGCTTTTATTAAACAAGAATAAACTCACGGAACCGAATTACAAAGAATGGCTGAGGAACGTAAATATTGCCCTGACCTATGATAAGGTTGGATACGTCCTGACTACTCCAACCCCTCCTAGCCCAGGCCCTGATTCTTCAGTTGTGGATAAGGAAATTCGCAAGACATGGGATATAGACTGTGCAACAACCAAATGTCTCGCGCTTGCTTCTTTGAACAATGAACATCAGAAGCAGCATGAGAAGATGGATGTACAATCCATCTTTCTCCACACAAAGGAGTTGTATGGAGAGCAATCTCGCACTCTCCGATACGAGGCATCTCGAAAGTTGTTTCAGATGAGGATGGCTGCTGACACGTCTGTAGGTGACCATGTAATGAAGATGATAGGACTTATCAAAGAACAAGAGGACCTGGGATGGACTATGGAGAACGAACAGTATGTTGATATTGTTCAACAGTCCCTCCCCTACCTTTTCTCAGTTCATTGTAAACTTCAACATGCACAACATGGAGAAGTCATTTCCTGAACTCCTCAATATGTTGATTTTGGGTTAGCATAGCACCTTGTGAAGGTTTTGGCAAGCATCAATCATGCTACTTTAAAAATTTTGGGGTGCTAAACAAACCCTAACCAAGATCATAACTAGAGAATTAGGGTTAACTTGCATGTAAACAACTTTACATCTAAGAGAGAGGGATTACAACCTTTGTAGTCCGTTTCTTCGCTTCATTAGCTCCAAGTAGTAGTCCCTTCGCCGCGATCCATGAACTTCCGGACTCTAGAGAGGCTCCACAAGTCAAATGATCCATGCTTGCTTGAAGTCTTCCTTTTCGAAGATAATCTACCTTGAAGAATCTCAAACTCAAGATCTCACTTCTTTAATCAAGTATTACTGAAGTGAACACCCTAATCTAAGTGGCTAGAATAGATGAGGATGATGAAGTAGGAATTTTGCTCTCTTTTGTTTTCAATTTCTCACTTTAAATCATCACAAGTCAAAAAGCTAGAAAGCTTTTTCATGGAGGAAGAAGAAGAAAGCTTTTGTGATGAATAATGACTTTTTGTGGTTACAAATGACAACCATGAGTTAATAAAAGAAGTCTTTAACTCATGTAGAGAATAAACTAGAGTTAAGGGTTTGTGTTGGGTTAACAAATATCTACACAAAATATCAAAGCAAAATGACAAAAGGAAAGCTTCATGAGAAAGCTAACCCAAAAGCTAACCCAAATCCAAAACCTAACTTTGTTTAAACTTAACAACCATGTTGCATTTGTAACCCTAACTTGTTACAATATTATATATCACATATACAATTTATTTTGTAACAAAAGAAAATAATACAATTAACATATAACGCATATACATCAATGTATTATCTAGTGAGAAAATGAATCAATAAAGCGAGCTTATATTAGTTAACGTAATGTAATATATCACATATATAATTATACATTAAATTAACGAATCAACTTTTGATCCGACAATTCGGTTATATTACATATAACCGACTAATATAACATGTACCAATTCATCGAATCAACACTTGATCCGATGACCCGGCTATATCACATATACCCGGCCGATATCTCATATCGCGAGAAAATAATACGGTATCTCATATCGTATTATTCTCGGTCCCGCACATATCACAAATGTGCTCCTACTTCGTTTTGCCTGAGCCAGGAAACCTCTGTGTAGGATTCTAAAGAATCGTCAATACGCCGGCAGTAGGTGATGATCATATCAAACACCCACAAGCCGCAAGCGGTCATCTAAACGTAACAGCCACCCGTGTATTGAGCAATCAGAAGATCAACAAGCAAGCCTGTACATTCTCCTGTGAATCCAATCGGTAACACTCCCGTACAGTCCGATCTCTTCGTCTGATATGTCGCATATCTAGTCTAGGGGTGGTAAACGTTAGACCCCAGTAACCGATAAGTCGTGTCGATGTAAGGCTCATAACGGGTCGAGAAACTACCGATAACACTTACCAATAAATCTCCAAATCAGCCCTGGCCAGGGACTTCCAGTTATAGCCAATCGAACACAGCGCAACATCAACTCCCAATACTGGGAGAGACGAAACCCCTCCTATCGCTTATTGCCTCCATGTGATTCAGGACCGTACCCAAAAGCCACCGTTTTGCATGCTCTCTTGGACGTGGTAAGGTGGAAATCAAAGCACAGTGGGAATCACACAAGACTCTATGACGATCTCGGGTATACAGACTAACCTGTACCAGTGTCACCGGAGAACTGCTATCTGACGATAGGTATAATACCATCCAGGAGTTCTCGGCGAGTCTGTTTAGTGTACCCAGTCTCCACTGAGCACCCGTACACCATCTTCGATGTCCAACACCAATGGATATGGGATCATCCATCGCCTATCATATGGGTCAAGATGAGTGTACGCTAGTCTACTCTGGAGTATCGATACCCTGTCTCAATACACCCTCGACTAGGAACTATTATAGGATATACTTGTGGACTACCCTAGCCCTACTAGTATGATCTCATCATAATCCTAATAGTCGAGTACATATCCTAAGGGCTTTATCAACACGTGATCACAAAACAGTATTTGTTAACATGTTAAGATATAGTGAAACCAGATAGTATACTATCATATCGAGCAAGAAAGTCCTCTCTATATATATCCAAGCATCCACTATAATATACATCATATGTACAACAATGGCCTCTAGGGCATATATATAACTAACAATCTCCCAATTGCACTAAGGCCAGCTGTTGTAGTATCTCTGTAGGGTTCCTAGGCACACTAATGAAGTCTCACAAGTGATTAAACATGGCCAATTAAAATTTTACAAGTGCCGAGAAACCCTAATACGGATCGTTAACAAGATGTATAGGCGATGCAATGCAAATAAATGAATTTATAGTTAAAGGGAAGGGGCTACAACCTTGGTAGATCCAGTCCTCCACCTCCATGGCTCCGTGATGAAGTCCCCTTGCTGTCCATATCGGATCCCGGACTCTAGCATCGGCTTCATCGGAGAAATGGGCGGGCTAGATCGTCGGCTTCGATGCTGAAGATGATCTACGTCGAGGCAACACAAGATCAAGCTCCAACTTCACCAAGCCATGAAACTTGTGAAGAAAACACCCTATACTACTTGGCAAGAGGTAGAGGATGAAGAAATAGGAGGTGGGTTCACTTTAGAATTGGATTTCACACTCATTTTCTCAAGTTGCCATTGATGGAGGCAAGCTTTCTTCTTGAAGAAGAAGAAGAAGAAGAAGAAGAAGAAGAAGATAGAATATGATAAGTGTTATTTAAAAAAGAAAACAATATGATACTTATCATAATCTTAACCTTAGTTAGGTGTAAAGAATTGACTAAAGTTAGGTTGAATGGTTAGGGTTAAGCATGAGACAAGAATGGTGGACTTGTTCAAAGCTTCAAGAAGCTTCAACAAACAAACAAAGAAAGCCACCATGCTTTTCTTTATCATTTTCTTTTGCCAAAATAAACAAAATGAATAAATAAATCAATAAGTAAATAAACAAAACCCTAACCACTCATATAACCATGGTTTAATTCTTTACACAAACCTAAGTGAGCATGTATCATCAAACATGATACAATCTTGTGCACAAAAATATATCATATACACAATGTGCACTTCAAGTGAGAAAATCTATTTAAAGTGAACCAATACTAGTTAATGCAAAGTAATATATCAAATATATAATTATACATTGAATCATTCAATCAACACTTGATTCAATGATCCGGTCATGTCGCATATAACCGACTAGTATCCAATGTATCGACTTATCGAATCAATCTTCGATTCGATAACTAGGTTATATCGCATACAACCAATCGATACATTATTCGTGAGAATGGAATACGGTATCACATATACGCATTATTCTTGGTCCCGCACATATCTCATATGCGCTCCTATTTCGTTTCGCTTGAGCCAGGAAACCTCTGTGTAGGACTCTAAAGACTCGTCAATACGCCGGCAGCAGATGATGATCATATCAAACACCCACAAGCCGCAAGCGGTCTGCTAAACGTAACGGCCACCCGGGTATTGAGCGATCAGAAGATCGACGAGCAAGCCCGCTCACACTCCTGTGAATCCAACCAGTAACACTTACCGTACAGTCCGATCTGTTCGTCTGATATGTCGCATATCTCGCCTAGGGGTGGTAAACGTCAGACCCCAGTAGCTTGATAAGTCATGCCGACGTAAGGTCCATAACATTCGTGAAACTACTGATAACTCTTACCAGTACATCACTGCAACCCTGGCCAGGGATTTCCTGTTATGGCCAGTCGAGCATAGCGCAACATCAACCCCCAATACCGGGAGAGACGAATCCCTTCCTATCGCTCATTGTCTCCATGTGAATCGGGACTGTACCCAAAAACCACCTGTTTTCACAACTCAGTAGAGCTGTGGTAGGGTGGAAATCAGAGCACAGTGGGAGACACACAAGACTCTATGACGATCTCGGGTCATCAGACTAAGCTGTACCAGTGTCACCAGAGAACTGCCATCTGACGTGAGGTATAATACCATCTGGGAGTTCTCGGCGAGTCCGTTCAGTGTACCCAGTCTCCACTGAGCACCCGCATACCATCTCTGATGTCAAACACCAATAGATATGGGATCATCCATCGCCCATCACATGGGTCGAGAAGATATACGCTAGTCTACTCTGGAATATCGATGCCCCGTCTCAATATTTCCACGACTAGGAACAATGAAGGATGTACTCATTGACTACCCAGGCCCCACTAGTATGATCTTCATCATAGACCTGGAAGTCGAGTACACATCCTAAGGGCTTTATCAACATGTAATCAGAGAGACAGAAAGTATACATGTTAAGATAAAGAGCAACCAGATAGCATACTATCATGTCGAGCAAGAAAGTCCTACCTATATATGTCCCAGCATCCACTACTATATACATCCAATGTACAGTAATGGCCTCTAGGGCATACATATAACTAACAATCTCCCACTTGCACTAGGGCCATCTGTAGCAGTGGTTGCAGTATCATATACTCAACCATCCCTTATGAGTCTCTCTCTGGGAAAAGGCCTTCGTGAGTGGACCCGCCGTGTTGTCCTCTGAGTCTACTCTCCTAACCTCGATCACCCTGGAGATCAACTATCTCCATGATCAGGTGATGCTTCCTCAGAATATGTGTGGGTCACTGATGGGATCAGGGTTCCTGGGCCAAAGCTACACTTCCATTGTCATACAATGGTAGGAACCTAGTTCATCTTATGAACCAATATACACCCAAACTGCCTCTTTGGTAGTATCTATAATAGCGATGTTATCAGCCTTTATCGTCTAGTTTTCCACGGTATCTAGCTTGGAACTCTTCCAACATACCGTCACTTTACTGAGGGTAAAGACAATGCCTGCGACTGACATTCAGTCGTCCTTATCACCCTAGAACCTTTCCAGTGATTCTCCCCAGGATCGATTGATACAATCTTACTACAGCTAGTGAGAATCCTAACATCCATTTAGATCTATCTCATAGACCCAAATCTCAGGATTTAGGAGGTATCACTTTGATCCTATATGGAGAATCTATGTGATAAGAGGAGATCGACAGATCGTAGCATAGGAAACTCCTTTCCTATCAAGAGTATGTCATCCACGTACTCTACGAGGATCATTACCATACTCCATACTACCCTTTTGTACATACAAGGTTCATCTGCCATTTTGATGAAGTCAAACTCTTTGACTACCACATCAAAACAGATGTTCCAACTCCGCGATGCCTGCTTTATCCTGTAAAGCAACTTGCACATGTTTCCGCTGCTCCCACTGTTTACGAAGCCCTCTGGCTGTGTACTTATAGACTTTTTATTCTAAATCAATATTTAGAAAAACAGTCATGACACCCAACCACCAGATATCGCAGTCATGGTATGTAGCAATTGTAAGTAGGATCTGGATGGACTTAAGTATAGTCCCTGGAAAAGGTTTCATCATTTTCCACTCTTGGTCGATGACGAAAACCTTTAACAAGTCTAGCTTTGAAAGTCTCAACTTTTCCATCTACACCAAGTAATCTTCTCAAGATATACTTGCTCCTGATGGGGATTTAACCCTTCAGATATCGCAACCAAAGTCCATACTTTGTTGGTGTATATGGATTCCATCTCAGATCGCTAAGCATCTAGCCATTCTTACAGAGTCCTTACTCTCGATGGCCTGCTCGATACTAGATGGGTCATCATCTCATGATGCATTCCTCGCTCCCACTGTCATCGAGAAACCGAGGTATCTCTCAGGCAGATGAGGAACCCTACTAGATCGGCGGAGAGGCTGAGGTTTATCGGAAACAATTGAATCCTTTGGTTCTGTCAAATCATCAGTTGCAGTTTTGTATAGCTGGAACCTTTCCAGTTCTACAGAACTGACCTTGCCTCGATCTTGTCCGGATTTTGCTTTAGACATAGGCCGGACAATCCCAAATCTTAACTTACTTAAGAGATAGGCTATTCCCATACCATATCTCATATGGAATGGTAGGCACTGATTTGATTCGAACCTAATTTAATAGGTATGCAGCTTCTCAAGTGCACAACCCCAAAAGGAAATAGGTAACTCAGTAATACTCATCATAGAGCACACCATATCTAATATTGTGTGATTGCTCCGCCCCGATACACCGTTGTGCTGTGGTGCATTCAGAGGAATAACACTGAGAGAGAATCTCATTCTCCTTTAGAATAGTCCAGGAATGCCATGCACAAGTATTCTCCTCCCCGATCTTATCATAGGACATAATACTTATACCCGATTTTTGGTTCTTTATTTCTAACTTATATTCTGTGAATATCTCAAAAGGTTCGGACTTGTGTTTCAACAGGAACATATGTCTGAATCTTGAGAGATTATCAGAGAATGTAATGAAATACAAAGAACCAGTCTTGGCATGTGTAGACAGGAGACCTTACGTACATCATCATGTATCAGTCCCAAGAGTTTACTAACTCTTTCTCTGTTTTCAGTAAACGGAGCTATGGTCATCTAATCTTTGTGACATGACTGGCAAGTTTCACAAAATGTAAATTCAAACTGATTTAAATATGCATCTAAAATGTAACTTCAGCCAGTCGGGTCGCATTGATATGACCTAGTCTACAATGCCTCAAGAAGGATTCGTTCATTTTCTGAACTCTTCCTCTTGTGTGTGTTCTGTATACTAGGAACTGTAGTTTGATTTAGAACGTCAATGCTTTTAGATAACCTGTCTGAATCTATCAACTTTTGATATAGGAAATGTTCAAAACATTATCCATCAATACAAAATTTTATCATTTCTTTAATAAATAAAGAGATTGATATGATTTTGTATATCAGGTTCGGTATCTAATAGCATTTGTTCAGAATCAATGTATTGGTAATACAGGGTGACAGTGACCAGACTTGGCTGCAACACTTGCCCCGTTTTCTGTCTCATGAAACTTATCACCCGTTCTCAGTTTTCTACCTTTCGGTAACCCTATGTAACAGATTACCTATCTGGGATCCCGATCCGGTATCAAATACCCAGGATGCAGAGGATACTGAGAAACAGTTCTTTATAATGAACACACCCGAAGGAGATGCATCTCATGCACTTTCTTCGTTTGGGTGGCATGGGAATCCTGGTATTCCCCTATTTCCTGCTCTGTCTTATAACAATTATAAGTTGGAGCGGGACCAACGTTCCCCAGCTCAGTATAACAAGCGGGTTCGGTCAATACATCCATATTATTATCTTGATTAAGGCGTGATATGGTCGCTACCTGGAGAGAGAGAGAAGAAAACACTCTGCATGCGCTCTTGCAAGATTAGATTGGTTATATATTTTATCTAATCAGGATGGCTCCCACTGTTTTTATCAAATCTTCCTTCAAACCTTAAAAGGAAAGACTAGCCGGGATTAATTACACTCTACAAGTTCGCCAATCTTTCAGCCAGGCCAGTGTCGGTACTTTGAGGGAGGTTCCCCGTGCTTTCGCACGGACCTAATTACAGTAAACCTCGTTTTCCCAGAGGCGTAACCCCGTTGACACCTTTCTAGACACCTACTTGATCGGTAATTGCAAAGTGCAAAACTCTCCCAGGAGTAACAATTACTCGCAGTGGGTATCGGGATCCAACTATCATATAGAAGGTATGCAATCTCATTGCAAATTTCAACACTTGAAACTCCCGATAATGGTTTTTACCCCTAGCACCTTTGACCTTAACTAAGGTCAACAAATCATAAGTACTAGTCAAGTTCTACCCGTCATTTCTTGATTAATTAGACCCACCCACATGACCCTTAACTAAGGTCAACAAAGTCACGCGACTGTCCTAACTAATCGCATCATATGCGGTGTAGGAAGACATCACTTAGCTACCGTACACTGTGCCTTGACTATGGTCAACAAACACAACACGAATACTAAGTACTCTACTTCCTAAAATGACGGAGGGTTGTGAATGGTTTTTATGAAAACGTTTAACGCTTTGAACTTGATCTCGTTGCGGAATCAAATGGTTTTTAAATGGAATGTTTTTGAGGCTTTTCTAGTTTTGCTAAAGGGGTCACTCCGGTGAAGAGATCGTCGGCCCTTTCCTCGTCGAATGAGGTGCGGGATATATCATATATATCACTGTGCAAAGCAGAAACTATAGAAGCAATCAAAAGACAAACCGAGTGTTGTAGCATCTGCCAGTTATTGCTAAAGGAGTCACTCCCGGTGAAGTGATCTCGGTCCTTTCCTTATCGAATAAGGTGCAGGATGTTCTACAAGGAACACCGCGATGCAAAGCAAGAACTGTAGCTACCTGTTTTATTTTGAAATTCGATTCCACAACATCAATTAGGTTTATTTTCTTTCATTAATCTCATTAATGAATATCCCATCATTTAAGTCCACCTAAACATCACAGATAAATATAACGTACGCTTATGCCATCCGCATTCGCCTCGATGTCCCGTCTGCACCGTTAGGTTAGGTAACTAACGCCAGAACGAGGCAGGGCTAGCGCGGGTGTAAAACATAAGCAACGTCTATATAATATATCATATATACTATATATAGTATCTATCTGAAACAAATCACATGATCACATCACAGATAACGCAGCAGAAAATATCATATGAAATATTGGATATACTAGGACGTCCATGTTTTCAATACGAGCCAGTATAAAACACGGATTCCACGGTCGCGATGAATAGCCAATCCTACACCCCTAGACCCCTGCGAGAGCGGCAAGCAACCCTACCAATTCTAGGGTTAGGAGACCCGAAATCGACTCCTCGAGATGGTCTCCCACTGGACCCCAGAACCCGGTTACTTGTGCTCCCCTCCTTGGGTCTATCCTAATGCGGAAAAGTAAATAATATACAATGGGTGACATCATCCGCAACCTGGAAGTGCCCCAATAAAATAATATTACATACAAGTTTTTACATGAATGAAAAATGAAAAACACTCATCTTACATAAAAACCCCCGGCTATTCTTACACGACGATCCAATATAATATATCCAGCAACACATAACATCACATGTCATCAACGTAAGTAAATATGCGCATCCCAATTGTCGTTGACATATAGCAACGAAACCGGCGATATCACATATTACACTTACGGTCACAGAAAAGAAAGTGTAAAACTACAACAGTTGGAATTCGCAAACTCTTTAGACATCGCATGCCTAGCCAAATGATTGCTTAGACATCGCATGCCTAACAAATATAAACCCCGCATTTTAGTCTCTTTATCGAAAACTCTTTTCAATATCAAGTCGGGCAATTCAACAAGATTCCCGACATTCTGATCGAATGCTCGTCGCAAACTTTAGTAGGCGGCCGCATCCCTGATACCGTCGACGAAGTGCACCAAGGCGGAACACCGCTACCGCCAGCACCCGAACGGATGCTTTCGGCGACGGGGTTCTCCTACAGTCACTTGGTCGGGGCTAAGGGGTGTAGCTGTCTATTAAGTTTATCCGGCGAGTATCCGCGTGCGCTACGTGATTGCGACGGACTTTTGATCACATCAAAATCCCGTGGCAACCGATCAAGTGAGACTAAAGTGCTATGTTTATATCATTCATACAGTTATCTCATAACTACTTGTGAATTCCAATTATTGTATCACATTCCAGATAAATAGAAAATGTTAAACTTTCCGATTGAACAATCGAACACCCAAGTTTTCCCGAAACAGCTCAACACATGAAATAAGTTTAAAAACATTCACTTCGTGCCTCAGTACCAACGGTCCAGCCGTAGAAGGGTCAAGCCAACGCCTCACATGTGGCATGCCGTACTGCCCCAAACCCTAAGGTTCAAAGGGCAGTTCAAGACGGTCACATAATCGAGTTAAGGTTTGTTGTCTTCTAGAGGGACCATTGCGTTACTTGCACTACTTAGAACGTCATTAAACTACGGAAAAGTCCAACAATTGGAAATTTCCCGGCAGGGGAAAAAGTGGGTATTTATATCCGGTCGAACTTTTTAACATATTCTAAAATATCCGGAAAACACATAGACAAAGTTTGATAATCCGATCGAACTGACGAACTCCCAATACAACCCAGAAAACTCAACTCTTGAGTCAGATTTAAAAATTCCCAAAAAAACCAGCACTGCAAAATAGGAATTACTGTGCAGAAATCAACTGAAGAAGTGACAAATTGGCCCTGGAACCGCCGCATTAGCCATGCTAATGCCGCGGTTCCGCCGCACTATGTTGGAATCAGGTTCTCAAAATTCACAGTAATTCTTAGATATTCCTGCTTATTTTTCTGCATATTTTTAATCTGGAAAAACCCCAGTTTTTGAAAAATGTACAGAGAGCATTTTGAATTTAGGGTTTCGGTTCGATCGGACTTCAAACTCCGTCTGTGCATCGACTAAGGCTCTAGCTAGGCTCTGATACCACTGTTGGTCAGGCAGCCACCCCATCCAATGGGGTCACCGTGGCACCAACGGGGCCCTCAGCAGCTACTTTTTACGCATGCCCCCTCGCGAGGACTACAACCCGCCGGAACACCTTCTGGTCTCGGGACACCCTGGGGGTAAGAGCTTATGCTTCGCCACACTGTCACACAGTGAGAACCCCCCATAGGTCGACATCCAATGCCTAGAAACCCTGATACGGATAGTTAACTAGATGTATAGGCGATGCAATGCAAATAAACGAATTTATAGCTAAAGGGAAGGGGCTACAACCTTTGTAGATCCGGTCCTCCACCTCCATGGCTCCGTGATGAAGTCCCCTCGCTGTCCATATCGGATCCCGGACTCTAGCATCGGCTTCATCGGAGAAATGGGCGGGCTAGGTCGTCGGCTTCGATGCCGAAGATGATCTACGTCGAGGCAACACAAGATCAAGCTCCAACTTCACCAAGCCATGAAACTTGTGAAGAAAGCACCATATACTACTTGGCAAGAGGTAGAGGATGAAGAAATAGGAGGTGGGTTCACTTTAGAATTGGATTTCACACTCATTTGCTCAAGTTGCCATTGATGGAGGCAAGCTTTCTTCTTGAAGAAGAAGAAGAAGATGATGATAGAATATGATAAGTGTTATTTAAAAAAGAAAACAATATGATACTTATCATAATCATAACCTTAGTTAGGTGTAGAGAATTGACTAAGGTTAGGTTGAATGGTTAGGGTTAAGCATGAGACAAGAATGGTGGACTTGTTCAAAGCTTCAAGAAGCTTCAACAAACAAACAAAGAAAGCCACCATGCTTTTCTTCATCATTTTCTTTTGCCAAAATAAACAAAATGAATAAATAAATGAATAAGTAAATAAACAAAACCCTAACCACTCATATAACCATGGTTTATTTCTATACACAAACCTAAGTGAGCATGTATCATCAAACATGATACAATCTTGTGCACAAAAATATATCATATACACAATGTGCATTTCAAGTGAGAAAATCCATTTAAAGTGAACCAATACTAGTTAATGCAAAGTAATATATCAAATATATAATTATACATTGAATCATTCAATCAACACTTGATTCAATGATCCGGTCATGTCGCAAATAACCGACTAGTATCCAATGTATCGACTTATCGAATCAATCTTCGATTCGATAACTAGGTTATATCGCATACAACCAATCGATACATTCTTCGCGAGAATGGAATACAGTATCACATAAACGCATTATTCTTGGTCCCGCACATATCTCATATGCGCTCCTATTTCGTTTCGCTTGAGCCAGGAAACCTCTGTGTAGGACTCTAAAGACTCGTCAATACGCCGGCAGCAGATGATGATCATATCAAACACCCACAAGCCGCAAGCGGTCTGCTAAACGTAACGGCCTCCCGGGTATTGAGCGATCAGAAGATCGACGAGCAAGCCCGCTCACACTCCTGTGAATCCAACCAGTAACACTTACCGTACAGTCCGATCTGTTCGTCTGATATGTCGCATATCTCGCCTAGGGGTGGTAAATGTCAGACCCCAGTAGCTTGATAAGTCATGCCGACGTAAGGTCCATAACATTCGTGAAACTACTGATAACTCTTTGCAGTACATCACTGCAACCCTAGCCAGGGATTTCCTGTTATGGCCAGTCGAGCATAGCGCAACATCAACCCCCAATACCGGGAGAGACGAATCCCCTCCTATCGCTCATTGTCTCCATGTGAATCGGGACTGTACCCAAAAACCACCTGTTTGCATAACTCAGTAGAGCCGTGGTAGGGTGGAAATCAAAGCACAGTGGGAGACACACAAGACTCTATGACGATCTCGGGTCATCAGACTAAGCTGTACCAGTGTCACCAGAGAACTGCCATCTGACGTGAGGTATAATAAATCAACACTTGATTCTAGATCATCCATCGCCCATCACATGGGTCGAGAAGATATACGCTAGGCTACTCTGGAATATCGATTCCCCGTCTCGATATTCCCACGACTAGGAACAATGAAGGATGTACTCATTGACTACCCAGGCCCCACTAGTATGATCTTCATCATAGTCCTGGAAGTCGAGTACACATCCTAAGGGCTTTATCAACATGTAATCAGAGAGACAGAAAGTACACATGTTAAGATAAAGAGCAACCAGATAGCATACTATCATGTCGAGCAAGAAAGTCCTACCTATATATGTCCCAGTATCCACTACTATATATATCCAATGTACAGTAATGGCCTCTAGGGCATACGTATAACTAACAATCTCATACCCAACATCCGGAAGAGTCTCTCAAATTGTATCTGAGGAATGGCCTTTGTGAGTGAATCCGCAGTGTTGTCCTTCGTATCAACTCTCCTGACCTCTATCTCGTAGCGATCAACTATCTCCCGGATCAGGTGATACAGCCTCAGAATATGTCTGGACTTCTGATGGACCTGGGTTCCTTGGCTAAAGCCACAGCTCCATTGTTATCATAATACAGAGGTATTGGATGCTCAATGGACGGAACCACACCAAGTTCAGTGATGAAATTCTTTATCCAGATAGCCTCTTTGGCAGCATCGTTGGCAGCGATGTATTCAGCCTCCATCGTCGAGTCTGCCACGGTTTCCTGTTTGGAACTCTTCCAACACACCGCCCCTCCATTAAGGGTAAAGAAAAATCCCGAGTGCAACTTAGAGTCGTCCTTATCACTTTGGAAGCTCGAATCGGTAAAGGACTCCACCTAGAGTTCTCCATTACCATACACCAAGAACATCTCTTTATTCCTTCTCAAGTACTTGAGAATGTTCTTCACAGCTGTCCAGTGATTCTCTCCAGGATCTGCTTGATACCTACTCACTACACTTAGTGAGTATGCTATATCGGGTCTGGTACATAGCATCGCGTACATGATAGAGCCTACTGCCGAAGCATAGGGTATACCTTGCATGCGAGCTCTCTCCAAATCAGTCTTGGGAGACATCTCTTTGGAGAGAGTGAGTCCAGAGACCGTGGGTAAGTTCCCACGCTTGGATTCTTCCATACTAAACCTCTTTAGTATGGTATCAATGTACCTCGATTGGGACAATCCCAGTATCCATCTAGATCTATCTCTATAGATCTTAATTCCTAAAATGCATGACGCATCACCTAGATCTTTCATTGAGAATCTATGTAATAAGAAGAGCTTGACCGAGTGCAGCATAGGAACATTGTTTCCTATCAAGAGTATGTCATCTACGTACAATACGAGGAATACAACCTTACTCTCTGCCACCTTCTTGTATATACAAGGTTCATCTATGTCTTTGATGAAGTCAAACTCTTTGACTACCACATCAAAACATATGTTCCAACTCCGCGATGCTTGCTTCAACCCATAGATGGATTTAAGCAGCTTGCACACCTTTCTGCTGCTCCCACTGTCTAAGAAGCCCTCTGGATGAGTCATGTACACGCACTCTTCCAAATCACCATTTAGAAAGGCGGTCTTAACATCCATATGCCAGATTTCGTAGTCATGGTATGCAGCAATGGCAAGTAAGATCCGGATGGACTTAAGCATAGCCACTGGAGAAAAGGTTTCGTCATAATCCACACCTGGTCGTTGACGAAAACCCTTTGCAACAAGTCTAGCTTTGAAAGTCTCAACTTTTCCATCTACACCAAGTTTCTTCTTAAAGATCCATTTTCTCCCAATGGGTTTTACCCCTTCAAGAGCAATTTCCAAAGTCCATACTTTTTTGGTGTACATGGATTCTATCTCTGATTGCATTGCATCCAGCCATTTCACAGAGTCACCACTCGTGATGGCCTGCTCGAAGCTAGTTGGGTCATCATCTTCCATGATGCAATCCTCGCTCCCACCATCAATGAGAAAACCGTAGTATCTCTCAGGTGGATGAGGAACCCTACTAGATCGGCGGAGCGACTGTGGTTCGTCGGGAACTACTGAATCTTCTGGTTCCACTAAATCTTCAGTTGCAGTTTGTGTTATTGGAACTTCTTCCAGCTCTACCTCTTTGCCACTAATTTCTTTTACAAGAAATTCCTTTTCTAAAAAGGTGGCATGTTGAGCAACAAAGACCTTTTATTCCTCTGCATGGTAGAAAAAATATCCTTGAGAATTCTTTGGATATCCCACAAACTTGCAAAGAACTGATCGTGCCTCGAGCTTGTCCGGATTTTGCCTTTTGACATAGGCCGGACAACCCCATATCTTAACTCGTTTAAAATATGGTCTCTTCCCACTCCATATCTCATATGGTGTGGTGGGTACAGATTTAGATGGAACTAGATTCAATAGGTATATGGCTGTCTCAAGCGCATACCCCCAAAAGGAAATAGGCAACTCAGCAGTGCTCATCATAGAGCACACCATATCTAATAGGGTGCGATTCCTCCGCTCCGATACACCGTTGTGCTATGGAGTATAAGGAGGAGTAAGCTGAGAGAGAATCCTATTATCTTTTAGATAGTCCAGGAACTCATTGCTCAAGTATTCTCCTCCTCGATCAGATCGAAGTGTTTTAGTACTTTTACCAGTTTGGTTCTCGACTTCGTGTTTATATTCTTTGAATTTCTCAAAAGCTTCAGACTTGTGTTTCAACAGGAACACATGTCCGTATCTTGAGAGATCGTTAGTGAATGTAATGAAGTACGAGGAACCATTCCTGGAAAGTGTAGATATGGGACCGTATACATCAGTATGTATCAGTCCCAAGAGTTCCGTAACTCTTTCTCCGTGTCCACTAAATGGAGTTTTGGTCATTTTTCCATTGAGACATGAATGACAAGTTTCATACGATGATAATTCGAACATATTTAAATAACCATATTTATGTAACTTAGCCAGTCGTGTCGCATTGATATGACCAGGTCTACATGTAAGTGCACGGCGGCGCCCTGGCCGTCAATCCGACGCCGGAAATGCGGAAACGAAAAACTTTGCGAAACTTGCAAACCGGTACCACCGCGCACTTTCAACCCGGATCAGGCCATTAACCTAGCTACTAGCAAACTAAAAGATGGGTAGAGAGATATACCAAGCGATCCCCGTCCTTCGGTCTTCGTCTCCACTCCGATCTCCCGCGGAAACTCCCTTCGTCACCTCCTCGTCGGAAAGGGCACCACGTAGCCGATTTCTTTTACGGTCTCCCACCTCTGAACCGAAGCAACTCGGGCGAGAAGTTGGCAAGCCGACGCGTCCAAGGGTACTGTAGGTGTAGTGTAGAAAGGTTGTCTCTTTGGGGTTTGAAGTTGCCTTGTATGGATGGAGGTGGAGTAAAAATGCTTAGGGAAAAACGGTGATATCATTTTTTAGCAAGAAAATGAGATGATCAATATCCCCTCACTCAAAAGAACCTCTCTCATCACTTTCTTTAAGTGGCCGGCCAAGCAAGGAATAGATGATGGAAATCATGTAAATGGGAATAATGTGTGATGATATATAAAAGGATTAAAGTCATACCAAAATCTAATCCAAATCCCTTCACATAACAATCACCATAAATGCAAAGGATGAGATGGAAAATGAATCTCATCATGAAGGAACTATCATGAAGCTCTCATATGCAAGAAACCCCCTCCACATAAGTTATTTGCAAACTTGCAAATAACCCCTTCCACCCGAAAGTCCGGCCGCGAAGGAACAAAGGAAAACCGGCCGGAACAGAATGCAAACTGGCAACTTCAGAAAACTGATCCCGTAATAAATTACAGGAAAACCCCGCTACTGCATATACATGCCCGCATTTGTATTCCTACTGAACACAAATGCAGAGAGACAAAATCTACACTGTCTCATACTAGGATCTGGCTTAAACCAAAGCGCGCTAGTAAAATCCGTCCGATCACGATCCGTGCAATACCGCACGTATCTGATCGAACCCTGCCATATCTCCATACGGCCTTTACAGCGTTTCGCCCGAAACTTGAGTAACTATCTGTGTGGGGGACTCTAAAGACTCGTCAATACTATGGCTGTGGATTTAACCACCAGCACGTCATAGGTATTAGCCATACGTGACGGGTCACCAGCTATTGACCAAAAGGGACGTCTGTGAGCGAACTCATACTGACACCCTACTGAGCCTGTTAGTGACATTATCCGTACAGTCCGGTCCGTTCGTCTATGAGCATCGCATGGCGGGCCTAGAGGGTTGGTAAAAGTCAGACCCCCAAAAGCGGTACAAGTCGTGTCGGAGTGAAGCCCAGAACACCCTGAGATACTACTGGAATACTTACCAGTAAATCTCCTGCCTCGGCTGAGGGCTTTGTGTAATGGCTCTCCTAGACACAGCTCGACCCCACCCCTAATACAGGGAGAGACGAACCCCTGCAGATCCGCTCACTGCCTCCATGTGGCTCGGGACTGTACCCACCTAAAACCTGTTTGCACGTCTCCTTTGAGCGTGGTAGGGTTGTAATCAAAGCACAGTGGGAACTCATACGAGACAAATGACGATCTCAGGTCGATGAACTAACCTGTACACATGTCACCTGGGAACTGCTATCTGACGTCTGGTATAATCCCAACTAGCAGGTTCCCGGCGAGTCCTGTCCGGTGTACTCATAACCCAATGAGCACCTGTATAAATCTTAGGTGAACCAACTGACACCAATGGCTTGTGAGACCGGCCACCGCCCCTCGTCGGGGTCTCGACTGTATACACTAGTCTACTCTGGAGAATCGATGCCCTATTTCGAAACTCCCACGACTAGGGACCTTTTAAGGATTTGCTTATAGATTCCAGCTCCCACGTATATGATCGCCCTTATACTGCTGGTAGTCAAGCAAGAATCCAAAGGGCTCTATCAACGTGCAATAGTGACCTGTAAGGTCACCTAAAGCAGTACACGATGATAAAGATAAACCAGATAGCATACTATCATCTCGAGTAAGACTGTCCTACCGGTATAGGTCCTCCCTCAATCATTGCAATCACGTGCCTGTGATGCAATAATTGACTCTGAGGGCACTATATCCAGCAATCTCCCACTTGCACTCAAGGCTAATTATTGCGATGTCGCATACTCACAGCCCGTGTGATATCGAACACCCAACTCCTCTACTAGTCAGTCTCACAAAACTCGTTTGCGAAACTATTGCGTTCGAGGAATAGCCTCAGTGAGTGGATCCGCTGTGATGTTTCTTTCTATGTTTCTCTATATCTCAAGTTCGCGGAGAAAGCCATCTCCCGAAATGAGCAATACCTGTCTGAGAATATGTCTGGATGTCTGATGGGACCAAGCTCATAAATGAACTCCAAATCCAAACTTCTTAGACTGTATCGTCAACTGAACTTAATCAGTATCCTGCGCCATCCTTCCCTCAGTATCAGCCTGGACCACCTGTCCAAACTACTGCCCCTCGTCAGAGGGAAAACTATAACTCTGACAACCTCTCTGTCATCCAGGTCACCTTGGAAGCCTGGACTGATAACCGTCTCCATAAAGAGACTGTCGTTATCATATCCCTAGAACATCAACTTATGTTCTAAAACTGCCTCCGACTGTTTCTCCAGGATTGGATCAATATCAACTTATTGCATCTACTGCAAAAACGACATCTGGTGTGGTACTTGACATCTCATGATCAACTCAATTGCCTAAGCAAGTGATCTGCCAATCATGTGTATCCCTCTCCCCTTTAGTCTATAAGACACCTTTAGAGAGGGTGGCTCCATTACCTGCAGGTACACTATCGTGCCAGGTGCCGTCCATTCTAAAAACTCTTAGAATGCTATCTAAGTACCCTGATTGGGAAACCACCCAAATCTAGATCTAAAACCATAGATTTAGTAACCAGAATGTCTGATATAAAATCCAAGTCCTTTGTGGAGAAACCATTGTGTGACAACCAAAGTTTAACCGATCGTAGTATAGGAACTTCACTTCCTACTCTGTGTATGTCATCTAAATACCAGGACATCACACCCTACTACCTTCTTAACAGATCCATCACTTGTTCTGATGAAGTCAAACCTATGACTGTCACATCAGAAATAGATGATCTATTTCTGCTATATCTGCTTTAGTCTATAAATAGACATAAGCTACTTGCCCACCATGCTTCCGCTGCTCCCACTGACTACGACAACCCTCTGGCAGAGTCATATACATATACACTTCTAAAACAAGTTTAGAACGATGCCATACTCATCCTCCTGCCGGGTCTCACAGTCTGGAACAACAGCAATGGCATGTCTGGGTAAATAAGAACCTCCCTGTCACCGTCCTTGAGGCTACCGGAGTACCTCTCGGGTGCTTGAGGTTACCCACCATATCTGCGGAGTGGCCAATGGAATGTCAATCTAGATTGAATCTTTAGGTTCTTATCATATTTTCAGTAATTGTTTGCGGTTCTGGAATCACTTCCAGTTCTACCATACTCCCACTACTGTTTTATGAAAAAATTTATTTTTTATTAAAAATGCGGCAAGTCAAGAATAATATCACTATTGATCTTCCAGATGGTAGAAAGCCAACCCTCGTCATAGCCTGGGTCAACCCACAAACAGCCATTACAGAAACGTGCCTCGAGTTATCCAGAGTCTGGTTTTAAGCATAAGCCAGACAACTCCCCGTACCTTAACATCGTTAAGATACGAACTATTCTTTATCCAATACAGAAACAGAGGCACTGATTTAATTGAACCAGATTCAAATCAAGCAGCTGTCTCCAGTGCATGTCAACTAAATGGAAGGAGGCCTATCAGCGTTACTCATCTTAGGAGCGCTTCCAATTATGAGTAACCTGAAAGAGAAGCAAGTTCTCTTAATCATTACTATCAACTGAATACCATACACAAGTATCTACATCTTCGATCACCTTGAAGAATCCCGATACTTGCAACTCCTGGTTCTCTACTTTATTCATATACCTATAACTTCTCAAAACTCAGACCTTGTGTTTCTACGAAACACTTGTCTAAGAACCAGAGAAGTCATAAGTAAATAGAATATAGTACGAGGACCAACCCCTCTGTCCTAATGGACACTGGACAATATACAATACTCTGTACAAGTCCCTTGAGTCTAATAACTCATTCGCTGTGGGTCGTAGGTTGAAGACTGTACTATGGTTATGAAGAATTACACCGCTGTTTAATGCTTCTTACCTAACCATCCACTGATATAGGTAAATGTCACGGACATAATTTCAAAAAGGTATATCTCACTCTATGAAAATAGACGTACAGATATATCAATTTGAAATTGGTGCATAACAACGAATATTCAAAACCAAATATTTGCCGTCCGGCAAACTACCCAGGTGACTTCCTCAAATGTCACCAATTACAACGAATTCCGATATAATGAGGAAGATCACCTAATTCCCAATAACTTACTCCCACTCATCATCTTTAAAACCATACAGATGTGAGAATCAAACCTGGTAAATACATATCCTGGAGTAAGTGTCTAATTGGGAAATCAGTGTTCTATTAACAGTACACAGTGAAACTGAAACATTGAAATGTTTCGTAGGGGTATCCGGGTATTCCTAGTAATGCCTCTTCCATTATCGAGATTCACAATTATAACCATATATTTCTTTGCCATCTCTCCAAATCCCTTTATATGTCTTTAGTCGTTACCTTCTGCACACCCCTTTAGGCCAAATGGTTTTCTTCCTTCCATACCATTCGGCACCAGCCTATGGTTTGGAAGAAGACTATCCAATAAGCATAATGGGTGAACTGTCCTAATCCTAGGAGCACTCGCAATGCGAGATAAGGTAAAAATAAAAGACAACTGAATAAACCTTATTCCTATTTCTCCTGAACCAGAATCCATCCCCGAACTGGAACAAGTTCCTTTCGAGTTCGTATATAACCATACGATGGAATATCCAATAAACTGTGGATCTTCGTAGTGATACGGAGTGTCCTGAAGAAATACAAAGGTGAAGTGGGAGTGATAATGAAATACCTGGTTTGGTCGTGAATATCAGTCGCAATTTACTTTGCCCTCTTACTAATCCCTTGATATGTCTTTACTTAATACCTTCTGCACACCATCGTTATGCTAATTGGTTTTCTTCATTCCCAACCGTTTGGCACCAGCCTATGGTTTGGAAAAAGATTATCCAATTTGCGTAATAGGTGTACTATCTCCTAAAGCAAGGAGTACTCGCAACCTGAGAGAAGGTAAAAGGAAAAGACAACTGAATAGTCCTATTCGTTTTCTCCAGAACCGGAAACCATTCTCGAATAAATTCCTTCGAGTTCGTATATAACCATACGATAGTTTTGTCCAATGGAAGTGGACGTTCGTAGTAATACGGGGTGTCCTGGAGAAAAGGGTAAAAGTAGGAGTGGCAATGAGGTTTGCAACTCTGACAATCCAAAAACCAGTGTTTGAGAAGGTTCGGTCAACTTGGTCACTGAGTCATAGTCTAGGGTCGGGTCAATGGTCGCTGCCAAAGAGAGAGAGAGAAAAGAAACACTCAGCGTGCACTCTAACCTAGATCAGAATGGTTACCAATTTATCTAATCTGGAAACCTCCCACTGTACCGTCAAATTCTCCTCCAAACCTGAAAGAAGAATTAGTCGGGATCACCCGAGGAGTAAACCAACTCATCAGTGGGAATCGGGATCCAACTATCATCGCATGATAACGTGACGGAATCCACTCACGTTATCACACTCCACAAGGTATGCGCATATCTGGCAAGTTTCAGTTTCTTTAGAAACTCCCGATGTGGATTTTTGCCCCATGCTCTTATGACCTTGGCGTGAGGTCAAAATGTCATAAGTCAGATGTCAAGTTCTACCCATCATTATCCAGGTTAATTTGAACCCACCCGTACATACCCTTGACGTAGGCCAAAATAGTGGTACGACTGTCCCAAACCAACGCATCTATCTATGCTGCCGATAAATATCCGGCAGCTACCAATCACTATGCCTTGGCGTGAGGTCAAAATAAATAGCTTGAATACTACCGAATATTTAACTGAAATGATGGAGGGTTACGAATGGTTTCTGGCGAAAACCTTTAACGTAATGAACTTGATATCGTTGAAGGAACTGATAGCTTTATAAAAATATAGTGACGAAAACCTTTGCTAAAGAGGTCACTCCCGGTGAAGGGATCTCGGCTCTTTCCCCGTAGGATGAGGTGCAGGATATTCCAACTGAATACCACTGTGCAAAACAAAAGAGAACGCCCTTGCAATAACAACTTTTTGAAAAGTGTTCCAACAACATCAGAATAGGTTTGTTTAGCTTGCATTGATCTGAATCAATGCAGTCCCATCAATTGATCACACCACAAAGAACGAAAATAATGATGTACGTATATGCCATCCGCATTCGCCACTGGGTCCCGTCATCACCCATTAGGTTACTTAACTAATGACAGAGCGGGGACTGGACTAGCGCGGATGCAAAACATATACAACATCTACTAGTATATATATCAATATATAATATCGCTCAAGGCGTGATTAAATGCAACATCACAGAAATGTAACCAGCATCACAGAACAATACAGATATCTGGGATCCCCGGGTTTCATAGAGCCGCTACTGAAACCCGACGTTCCCCTGGTCGTGTGGAGAGCCTGTGCAATGAAATCCTAGACCCCTACGGGCGCGGCAAGTTACCCGCCAAAACCTTAAGCGAGGCAGCCCCTTTCAGCAACATGAATGGACCACCCAGCACTTCACGGAATCCGGTAACTTGGGTACCCCTCCTGGGTCAACCTATACCCTCTACGAGTGCGGCGAACAGCCCGCCAATTCTAGAGTAAAGCCCCCTCCGTCTCAACGCCATGAGATGCTGGCCCGTTGCCCTCTAGAACACGGCTATCCGTGCACCCCTCCGCGGGGTAATCCTAGTACAGAAAGTAAAATATACATACAACGGGTACATCGACCTTGACCCGGTCATGCCCCAAAAGAATAATATACAAACAGGCAGTGACGGCAGTCCACATGTCGGACGCTCGTCCCGCAATATCAAATGTACATATAAAACAAAACTGTACTAACATTGCAACCAGGCTATCCCCCACGACCAATCCGCAACATCACAGCACAACACAGAACATCAACGTGAATGTCACGTTCGCAAATCCGTCTAAAAGGGGTATAGCAGTTAGACAGGATTTACCGATCAAATGACATTCATGGTCGCAGATATAATGTAAATACTGTGAACTAACATGTTTAAAATTCTCGATCGATCAAATATACCCAAGTGGGCCCTAAGCACTATTGTAGCACTCACAGAAAATCTGAGCCCAAAAAGAATGTTCCAAAACCCCTATTTCCATGTAGAAAGCCCTCTGGAAAAATTTGGTACGGCGTTGACTTCCTTCCACCGCGGAACCGCGGCCAATCCAAGGGTTTGGCCGTGTTTCCACGGTCGTACTGAAGCTTCACATCGCCAAATTTTTGCTGAACGCTTAAAATTTCCTGCACATTATTCTGAAACAACCTGAAAAATTTTTAGAGACAAAAATAATTCGACAGAAACTTGTGCTATAGAAATTGTGGATTTTGGAAATTCGTTCGATCGAAGCTTTAAACATACTAGAGCAAGCTAGACTAAGTTAGTAGCGTGGCTCTGATACCAATGTATGTGCACGGCGGCGCCCTGGCGGTCAATCCGACGCCGGAAATGCGGAAACGAAAAACTTTGTGAAACTTGCAAACCGGCACCACCGCGCACTTTCAACCCGGATCGGGCCATTAACCTAGCTACTAGCAAACTAAATGATGGGTAGAGAGATATACCAAGCGATCCGTGTCCTTCGGTCTTCGACTCCACTCCGATCTCCCGCGGAAACTCCGTTCGTCACCTCCTCGTCGGAAAGGGCACCACGTAGCCGATTTCTTTTACGGGCTCCCACCTCTGAACCGAGGCAACTCGAGCACGAAGTTGGAAAGCCGACGCGTCCAAGGGTACTGTAGGTGTAGTGTAGAAAGGTTGTCTCTTTGGGGTTTGAAGTTGCCTTGTATGGATGGAGGTGGAGGAAAAATGACTTAGGGAAAAATGGTGATATCATTTTTTAGCAAGCAAATGAGATGATCAATATCCCCTCACTCAAAAGAACCTCTCTCATCACTTTCTTTAAGTGGCCGGCCAAGCAAGGAATAGATGATGGAAATCATGTAATTGGGAATAATGTGTGATGATATATAAAAGGATTAAAGTCATACCAAAATCTAATCCAAATCCCTTCACATAACAATCACCATAAATGCAAAGGATGAGATGGAAAAGGAATCTCATCATGAAGGAACTATCATGAAGCTCTCATATGCAAGAAACCCCCTCCACAATAAGTTATTTGCAAATTTGCAAATAACCCCCTCCACCAGAAAGTCCGGCCGCGAAGGAACAAAGGAAAACCGGCCGGAACGGAATGCAAACTGGCAACTTCAGAAAACTGATCCCATAATAAATTACAGGAAAACCCCGCTACTGCATATACATGCCCGCATTTGTATTCCCGCTGAACACAAATGCAGAGAGACAAAATCTACACTGTCTAATACTAGGATCTGGATTAAACCAAAGCCCGCTAGTAAAATCCGTCCGATCACGATCCGTGCAATACCGCACGTATCTGATCGAACCCTGCCATATCTCCATACGGCCTTTACAGCGTTTCGCCCGAAACTTGAGTAACTGTCTGTGTGGGGGACTCTAAAGACTCGTCAATACTATGGATGTGGATTTAACCACTAGCACGTCAGAGGTATTAGCCATACGTGACGGCCCACCAGCTATTGACCAAAAGGGACGTCTGTGAGCGAACTCATACTGACACCCTACTGAGCCTGTTAGTGACAATATCCGTACAGTCCAGTTCGTTCGTCTATGAGCATCGCATGGCGGGCCTAGGGGGTTGGTAAAAGTCAGACCCCCAAAAGCGGTACAAGTCGTGTCGGAGTGAAGCCCAGAACACCCTGAGATACTACTGGAATACCTACTAGTAAATCTCCTGCCTCGGCCGAGGGCTTTGTGTAATGGCTCTCCTAGACACAGCACGACCCCACCCCCAATACCGAGAGAGACGAACCCCTGCAGATCCGCTCACTGCCTCCATGTGGCTCGGGACTGTAACCAACTAAAACCTATTTGCACGTCTCCTTTGAGCGTGGTAGGGTAGTAATCAAAGCACAGTGGGAACTCACACAAGACAGATGATGATCTCAGGTCGATGAACTAACCTATACACATGTCACCCGGGAACTTCTATCTGACGTCTGGTATAATCCCAACTAGCAGGTTCCCGGCAAGTCCTGTCCGGTGTACTCATAACCCAATGAGCACCTGTATACATCTTAGGTGAACCAACTGACACCAATGGCTTGTGAGACCGGCCACCGCCCCTCATCGGGGTCTCGACTGTATACACTAGTCTACTCTGGAGAATCGATGCCCTGTCTCGAAACTCCCATGACTAGGGACCTTTTAAGGATTTGCTTATAGACTCCAGCTCCCACGTATATGATCTCGTTCATACTGCTGGTAGTCAAGCAAGAATCTTAGGGGATCTATCAACGTGCAATAGTGACCTGTAAGGTCACCTAAAGCAGTACACGATGATAAAGATAAACCAGATAGCATACTATCATCTCGAGTAAGGCTGTCCTACCGGTATAGGTCCTCCCTCAATCATTGCAATCACGTGCCTGTGATCCAATAATTGACTCTGAGGGCACTATATCCAACAGTCTACACTGCCACAAAAAGGATTCGTTCATTTCTGAACTTTTCCTCTTGTGTGTGTTCTGTATATTAAGAACTGTGTTTTGATTTAGAACGTATATGCCATTATTTAACGAGCCTGATCCAATCAACTTTTGATTTTGGAAGATGTTCATAACATTATCCTGTATTACAAAATTATATCCTTCTTTACTTAATAAAGAAACTGATATAATGTTGCATATCATGTTCGGTATATAATAGCGTTCGTTCAGAATCAATTTATTACCACTTGGTAATACAAGGTGATATTCGCCAACTGCTTTGGCTGCAACATTTGCACCATTCCCTACTCTTACGGAATGATCACCCATTCCCAGTTCTCTACCTTTCTATAGCCCATGCAATATATTGCATATGTAGGATCCTGATCCGGAATGTAATGCCCAGGACGTAGAGTGAACTGAGAAACGGTTCTCGGTAACTAACACATCTGAAGAAGATACATCAACATGTTTATTCTTCGTTTGGGCGGCATGTGAATTCTGGTATTCCCCTATTTCCTGTTCAGTTTTATAACAATTATAAGAAAGAACAGAACCAACGTTCTCCTGCTCAGTATAACAAGCGGGTTCGGTCAATACATCCATATTATTATCTTGATAAAGGCCTGACATAGTCGCTACTTGGAGAGAGAGAGAAGAAAACACTTTAGCGTGTGCTCTTGCAAGATTAGATTGGTTATTATCTTATCTAATCAGGATAGCTCCCACTATTTTAATCAAATCTTCCTTCAAACCCTAAAAGGTAAGATTAGCCGGGATTAATTATACCCTATAAGTTCGCGAATCTTTCAGCCAGATCGGTGTCGGTACTTTGAGGGAGGTTCCCCGTGCTTTCGCACGGACCTAATTAAAATAAAGCTCGTTTTCCCAGAGGCATAACACCGTTAACACCTTTCTAGACACCTACTTGATCGGCTCATTTTCATGTGTAAAACTCTCCCAGGAGTAACTCTTACTCGCAGTGGGTATCGGGATCCATCTATCTCATAGAAGGTATGCAATCTCATTGCAAATTTCAACACTTGAAATTTCCGATATGTATTTTACCCCTAGCGATCTATGACCTTGACTAAGTCAATAAACCATAAATCACAAGTCAAGTTCAACCCGTACATTTTCCGATTGAATTAAACCCACCCGTACGACCCTTGACTAAGTCAACAAGGCCGTACGACTACCCTAATCCAATCGCATCTCATGCTTTAGAAGATAAACAGTATTTAGCTACCGTACACTACGCCTTGACTAAGTCAACAAACGTAGTACAAATACTAAATATTACTTATCTGAAATGACGGAGGGCTACGTAGGTTTTTCAGAAAACCATAAGCGTAATGAACTTGATATCGTTGTAGAAATAAGTGATTTTGAAAAGGAATGTTTTTTAGGCTTTTCTAGTTTCTCTAAAGAGGTCACTCCCGGTGAAGGGATCTCGGCTCTTTCCTCATCGAATAAGGTGCAGGATATTTCATAAATACCGCTGTGCAAAGCAAGAACTATAGAAGCAATCAAAAACTAAACCGTGAGTTTGTAGCATCTTCCAGTTTCGCTAAAGAGGTCACTCCCGGTGAAGGGATCTCGACTCTTTCCTTATCTAATAAGGTGCTGGATATTCTACAAGGAATACCACTACGCAAAGTAAAAAACTGTAGCTACCCTTTTTGAAAAATTTGATTCTACAACATCTTTTAGGTTTCTTTTCTTTTATTAATCTCATTAATAAATCCCATCATTTAAGCTTCCTAACCATCACAGAAGAAACGAAAACAGTAATATTTATATATCAACATATACATATAGTATAATCATTCATCACAGGCAGTAATACAATCTCATCACAGAACATTGCAGCAGAAGTCAACATATGAAATATTGGATATTCTAGAATGTCCGTGTTTTATTTTGAGCCTGTATAAAACACGGATTGCACAGTCGTGATGAATACCAAACCCGCATCCCTAGACCCCTACGAGAGCGGCAAGTAACCCTGCTGATTCTAGGGTTAGGAGACCCGGTCTCAACTCCTCGAGATGGCCTCCCACTGGACCCTAGATTCCAGTTACTTGTGCTCTCCGTCTTAGGTCTATCCTAATGCGGAAAAGTAAATAATATACAATGGTGACATCATCCTCAACCCGGAAGTGCCCAATAAAAGAATATTACATAAAAATGAATATTACATGAATGAAAAAGAAAAATCTCATCTTACATAAAAACCCCAGCTATTCAATACACAACGATCCAATATATTATATCACAGCAATACATAAACATCACAGATAACTAGGCGAAGTTAGATAATTCGATAGATACAACGAATTCCCAAAATACCCCAGTGAGCTCAACACTTGAGCAGAAATAAAAATTCCCAGTAGCATGCCCCAGCACTTATGGACCTTCGCTGAAGGCCCGTCCCAAGCCTCCACAGGAGCACCACGGAACTGCCGCAAAACCAGGTTTTGGCCGCGGTTACGCGGTCAATGTAGCGAGTTAGGGACTCGTTCTTCAGGTGGGTCCATAAAATTCCCTGCATGATTTTTTGAGTATTTTTAATATGAAAAAATTCAACATTTTGAAAAATTTCCAGAAAAGGGGTCATTTCGGGGTTTCGGAGTTCGATCGGACTTCTAACTTCGTCTAGACAACACCTAATGCTCTAACTTGTCTCTGATAGCACTGTTGGGTTAGCAAAGCACCTTGTGAAGGTTTTGGCAAGCATCAATCATGTTACTTTAAAATTTTTGGGGTCCTAAACAAACCCTAACCAAGATCGTAACTAGAGAATTATGGTTAACTTGCATGTAAACAACTTTACATCTAAGAGAGAGGGATTACAAATTTTGTAGTCCATTCCTTCACTTCATTAGCTCCGAGTAGTAGTCCCTTCACCGCGATCCATGAACTTCCGGACTCTAGAGAGGCTCCACAAGTCGAATGATCCATGCTTGCTTGAAGTCTTCCTTTTCGAAGATGATCTATATTGAAGCATCTCAAACTCAAGCTCTCACTTCTTTAATCAATTATTAATGAAGTGAACACCCTAATCTATGTGGCTAGAATAGATGAGTATGATGTATTAGGAATTTTGCTCTCTTTTTTTTTCAATTTCTCACTTTAAATCATCACAAGTCAAAAAGCTAGAAAGCTTTTTCAAGGAGGAAGAAGAAGAAGAAGAAAGCTTTTGTGATGAATAATGAATTGTTGTGGTTACAAATGGCAACCATGAGTTAATAAAAGAATGCTTTAAATCATGTAGAGAATAAACTAGAGTTATGGGTTTAGGTTGGGTTAACAAATATCTACACAAAATATCAAAGCAAAATGACAAAAGGAAAGCTTCATGAAGCTTCATGAAAAAGCTAACCCAAAAGCTAACCCAAATCCAAAACCTAACTTTGTTTAAACTTAACAACCATGTTGCATTTGTAACCCTAACTTGTTACAATATTATATATCACATATACAATTTATTTTGTAACAAAAGAAAATAATACAATTAACATATATCGCATATACATCGATGTATTATCCAGTGAGAAAATTAATCAATAAAGTGAGCTTATATTAGTTAACATAATGTAATATACCACATATATAATTATACATTAAATTATCGAATCAACTTTTGATCCGACAATCCGGTTATATTACATATAACCGACTATTATAACATGTACTAATTCATCGAATCAACAATTGATCCGATGACCCGGCTATATTACATATACCCGGCCGATATCTCATATCGCGAGAATATAATACGGTATCTCATATCGTATTATTCTCTGGTCCGCACATATCACAAATATGCTCCTACTCCGTTTTTCCTGAGCCAGGAAACCTCTGTGCAGGACTCTAAAGAATCGTCAATACGCCAGCAGTAGGTGATGATCATATCAAACACCCACAAGCTGCAAGCGGTCAGCTAAACGTAACAGCCACCCGTGTATTGAGCAATAAGAAGATCAACAAGCAAGCTTGTACATTCTCCTGCGAATCCAATCAGTAATACTTCCGTACAGTCCGATCTCTTCGTCTGATATGTCGCATATCTCGTCTAGGGGTGGTAAACGTCAGACCCCAGTAACCAATAAGTCATGTCGATGTAAGGATCATAACGGGTCAAGAAACTACCGATAACACTTACCAGTAAATCTCCATATCAGCCCTGGCCTGGGACTTCCAGTTATAGCCAATCGAACACAGCGCAACATCAACTCCCAATACCGGGAGAGACGAAACCCCTCCTATCGCTCATTGCCTCCATGTGATTCGGGACTGTACCCAAAAGCCACCGTTTTTCATGCCCTCTTGGACGTGGTAAGCTGGAAATCAAAGCACAGTGGGAATTACACAAGACTCTATGACGATCTCGGGTCTACAGACTAACCTGTACCAGTGTCATCGGAGAACTGCTATATGACGATAGGTACAATACCATCCAGGAGTTCTCGGCGAGTCCGTTTAGTGTAACCAGTCTCCACTGAGAACCCGTACACCATCTTTGATGTCCAACACCAATGGATATGGGATCATCCATTGCCCATCATATGGGTCAAGATGCGTGTATGCTAGTCTACTATGAAGTATCGATGCCCTGTCTCGATATACCCTCAACTAGGAACTGTTATAGGATATACTCGTGGACTACCCTGGCCCCACTAGTATGATCTCATCATAGTCATAGTATTCGAGTACACATCCTAAGGGCTTTATCAACACGTGATCACAAAACAGTGTTTGTTAACATGTTAAGATAAAGTGAAACCAGATAGCATACTATCATATCGAGCAAGAAATTCCTCTTTATATATATCCAAGCATCCACTATAATATACATCATTTTTACAACAATGGCCTCTAGGGCATATATATAACTAACAGTTGAGGAGTGCAGAGAGCACGCTAAAAGTAGCGAAAACTCCCGCTCTAATTGCTGGGCCATCTTCCTCTTCCGTCTCTAAAGCTAAGGCCAAAGGAAAGAAGAAGAAGAATACTATCAAACCGAGAAGAGGAGTGAAAAAGGCACCGAGAAAGGACAGGATAGGGACTGCTGTTTCAGGAAAAGGGGAATGCTTCCACTGCCACAAGACTGGGCAATGGAAGAGAAACTGCGTTGCATACATTGCCAACCTCAAGAAGAAGAAGCATGCTGATGCTTCTACTTTAGGTGTGTTTGTAAAAGAAAACTGTTTTTCAATTAACTCTGCTTCCTGGGTATTAGATACCGGGTCAGGATCACACATCTGCAATTGTGTGCAAGGGCTGAGAAATAGCAGGTTTTTGAGGAAAGGTGATCACACTCTTCGAGTTGGGAATTCCTCTATACATGTTGTAGCAGTGGGATAGTATCACCTTAGTTTACCGACGGGTTATATATTGGTTTTGAACCCATGTTATTTTGTACCTTCGATATTATGTAATATTATATCAATATGGTTGTTGGACAATGAATGATATAATTTTGTGTTACAATCTAATTTTATAAGCATTAACCTTAATCAAGAGTTGATTGGGTCTGGTACATTAAATAACGGGATATACGTCCTAAATCAACATAATTTTCAATATACAACACACAAACAAAAGGAAGATTTCAAAAATAAATGAAGCTTTCATTTGGCGTTGTAGACTTGGTCATATTAATGAAACAAGACTAACCAAGCTACATAACGATGGATATTTAAACCCATTTGAATATAAATCTTATGCGACTTGCCAGCCTTGTATCAAAGGAAAAATGACCAAAACTCCGTTTACTGGACACGGAGAGAACTCTTAGGCTTCATACATAGTGATGTATGTGGACCAATGTTTACACATGCGAGAGGTGTTTTTTCGTACTTCATAACTTTTACTGATGATTTCTTAAGATTCGGACACGTGTTCTTGTTGAAACATAAGTCTGAAGCCTTCAAAAAGTTCAAGGAGTATAAATCTGAAGTAGAAAACAAACATGCTTGAGTATCAAGAAACTTCGATCGGATCAAGGAGGTGAGTATCTAAGCTCAGTGTTAGTTATATGTATGCCCTAGAAGCCATTACTGTACATGTAATATATATTGTAGTGGATTCTTAGACATATATAGGGAGGACTTTCTTGCTCGATATGATAGTATGCTATCTGGTTGCACTTTATCTTAACATGTTAACTTGTATAAGTGATGCTGTCTTGGTCTCACATATGATAAAGCTTCATTGCCCATGGTTTTAGCCCATGGTTTTGCATAAACTCAGATATTTTGTAACCATGGTTTAGGATGGATGACTTCACTTACTCTCTTGAGTTTAGGAGAGAGTTATCATATTATTCTCTTGAGTTTAGTTTGAGCCATCTCCATCTTCATCTCTCTCCTCAAAGCTCTCTAGGGTTTTAAAAGAAAGAGAAAGAATTAAAAAGAAAAGGTTTTGTAGTGAGATCCAAACCAACATCACCATTCCACTTTAGTCTAGCCTACTAGTGTGGAGTGTTTGCTTCATCTTCATCCTTGATCAAGTGAATCTTGGAGCTTGTTGCAAAGGGACTTCGTGGTGGATCATCGTGGACTTGGAAGGACATAAGCCAACTGGTTCAAACCTCAATCGATCCAAGGAGTCTAGGAGGAGGTCTACAAAGGTTGTATTCTCTCCCCCACTTAGTGTTAGACACTATATAGTATGTGATACTATAGTTTGTTACTCTATTTTTCTAGTTTGATTCATGTTTGGAATTGTTTAGCACCCTCTAAATTTTTGTTATAGCATGTGTGATGCAACCCTAAACCCAGGATGGTGCTAGAGAATCCCTACACTCAGAGTTTCTAGATTTCCTAAAAGGGAACGGGATTCTCTCTCAGCTCACTCCTCCGTACACACCACAACACAACGGTGTGTCGGAATGGAGGAATCATACCCTATTAGATATGGTACGATCAATGATGAGTGATGTTGAGTTACAACTTTCATTATGGGGGAACACATTGGAGACTACGATATATCTATTGAATAGGGTTCCGACCAAAACCGTGTCTACCACTCCATATGAGATATGGTATGGGAAGAGACCATCTCTTAAACGACTTAGGATATGGGGTTGTCCGGCTTATGTGAAAAAGCAAAATCCGGACAAACTCGAGACACGATCGGTTTTGTGTAAATTTGTTGGATATCCAAAACAATCGTATGGATATCTTTTCTACCACAAGGAGGAACAAAAGATGTTTGTCTCTTAATATACCACATTTTTAGAAAATGAATTTTTTACAAATGATACTGATGGCAAAGCGGTAGAACTGGAAGAAATTCTAGATCCACAAACAATTACTGATGATTTGGTTGAACCTGAGTTTTTACTAGAACATGACGAACCTCAGCCACTCTATAGATCCAGTAGGACTTTTCGCCTACCTGATAGATACTACGGTTTTCTAATTGATGGTGATAGAGAAGATTGCATCATGGATAATGATGACCTTACTAGTTTTCAATAAGTTATCACGAGTCGTGACTCAGTGAAGTGTCTGGATGCCATGAGATCCGAAATGGAATCCATGCACACCAACAAAGTATGGACTTTGGAGATTGCACCTTCTGGAGTAAAACCCATAGGGTGCAAGTGGATCTTTAAGAGAAAGATTGGTGTGGATGGTCTGGTGGAGACCTATAAAGCTAGGCTGGTTGCAAAAGGATTTCGTCAAAGACCAGGCTTGGACTATGATGAAACCTTTTCACCAGTCGCGATGCTTAAATCCATTCGGATCCTGCTTGCTATAGCTGCTCAGTATGAGTATGAAATCTTGCAGATGGATGTTAAAACGGCATTTCTAAAGGGTGATTTAGAAAAATGCGTTTTTATGGATCAGCCATAAGGCTTCATTGACAATGGGAGCAGCGGAAAAGCAAGCAGGTTGCTTAAATCCATCTAAGGATTAAAGCAGGCATCACGAAGTTAGAACATCTACTTTGATGATACAATCAAAGAGTTTGGTTTTATCAAAAATGTAGATGAACCATGTATTTATAAAAGGATTGTAGAGAGTACTGTTACATTCTTCGTATTGTACGTGGACGGCATTCTCTTGATAGGAAATGATATTCCTATGCTACAATCGGTCAAACTATTCTTATTGTAGAGGTTCTCCATGAAAGACCTAAGTGATGCCTCGTACATTCTGGGAATTAAGATATATAGAGATAGATCTACGAAATTATTGGGATTGTCCTAATCAAGATAGATAGACACCATACTAAAGAGGTTTAGTATGAAAGATTCCAAGAGAGTTAATTTACTCGCTTGTCACGAGATCACCCTCTCCAAGGAGATGTCTCCAAAGACTGATGAGGAAAAGACTCACATGAGCATTATACCCTACGCTTCGGCGGTAGGATTTATAATGTATGCGATGTTGTGTACTCGCCCAGATGTAGCTTATGCACTGAGTGCAGTAAGCAGGTATCAATCCAATCCAGGGGAGAAACACTGGACTGATGTGAAGAACATTCTGAAGTACTTGAGAAGAACTAAAGAAATGTTCTTGGTGTACGGTAACGTAGATCTCCAAATGGAGGCTTTTACCGGCTCCAGCTTCCAGTGCGACAAGGATGATAGTAAGGCCATCTCAGGGTTTGTATTTACCCTAAAAGTAGGAGAGGTATGTTGGAAGAGTTCCAAGCAAGATACCGTCGCTGACTCCACGATGGAAGCTGAGTATATTGCTACTAATGATGCCGCAAAAGAGGTAGTCTGGATAAGGAAGTTCATTTCTGAACTTCAGGTGGTTCCATCCATTGCTAATCCAATACCACTGTATTGTGATAACAATGGAGCCATGGCTTTGGAAAAGGAACCGCGGTCCCATCAGAAATCCAGACATATCTTAAGGCGGTATAACCTCATCTGGAAGATAGTGGATCGCCAGAACATCGAGGTACGGAGAGTAGACACGAAAGACAACAAAGCAGATCCATTCACCAAGGTCATCCCTCAAATCCAATTTGAGAAACTATTTGAGAAGTTGGGCATGCAGTACGCCGACAGCTGGTTCTAGTGTAGACAGTGGGTACTTATTGCACCAACTACAGGCCTTAGTACAAGTGCGAAATTGTTAGATATGTATGCCCAAGAGGCCTGTATTGTATAGGATGCTAGGCATGTATATGTACAGAAATAATCTTTGCTCGAAATGATAGTATGCTATCCGGTTTATCTTCATCATAACGTGTGATGTGTTGTATTTCATATCTTTATATACATGTTGATGAAGCCCTTAGGATTATGATTGACTACCGGGATTATGATGTAGATCATACTAGTGGGGCTTGGGCAGTCTATAAGCATATCCTTTAATAGTTCCTAGTCGAGAGTATATCAAGACAGGGCATCGATATTACCAGAGTAGACTAGTGTGTACGTTTCTTGACCCTGGGGGCAATGGTTGATCCTGCAACCATTGGTGTTTGACATCAAAGATTGTACACAGGTGCTTATTGGAAAATGGGTACACCAAACAGGACTCGCCAAGAACTCCTAGATCGTATGTATACCTATTATCAGATAGCAGTTCTCTGGTTACACTTGTATAGGTTAGTCTTTAGACCCGATATCATCATAGTGTCTTGTGTGATTCCCACCGTGCTTTGATTTCCTCCCTACCACGGCTCTACTGAGTCGTGCAAACAGGTGGATTTTGGGTACAGTCCAGAATCACATGGAGGCAGTGAGCGATAGAAGGGGTTTCGTCTCTCATGGTATAAGAAGTTAATGTCACGCTATACTTGATCGGCCATAACAGCAAATCCCTGGCCAGAGTTCTCGAAATTTACTGATAAGAGTTATCAGTAGTTTCTCGATCCGTTATGAGCCATAAATCAGCATGACTTATAAAGTTACTGGGGTCTAACATTTACCACCCCTAGACTTCATATATGACGTATCAGATGAAGAGACCGAACTGTACGGTAAGTGGTTCTTACGGGCTCGTTAGGTTTAGGATGAGTTCGCTCATCGGCCACCTTTTCGTGACGTACCTGGGTAGCTGTTACATACTGCTAATGTCGCTGATGTGCTTGTGGTTAAACCCACTTCCAGCATACTGATGAGTCTTTAGAGTCCCACATAGAGGGTTCCCTGGTTCAGGCAAAATATGTAAATGCCGTAAGTTGTTACGGCAAGGTTTCGATCATGTTCGTGTAATGGTTACAGGAATGATGATCGGAAGGATAATACTGGTAGGCTTTGGTTTAAGCCGGATACCAGTATTATATTATTGGATTATTTGTATTCGTATTTTTCGGAATGCGAATACGGTTATACTTATACGGTATACGGTGATGGGTATTCTTATAATTGTACAAGAATACATTCTAGAAGGAGACACCTCATAAATGGGTTTTTGTTTTGTGAAAATAAAACAATGAGGTGGAATTTGGAATTGTCAAAGCATGGATGAAGGAATCACTTATTTCATTTTTTTATTCATTTGGGTTTACTATTGAAGCATGGTGCATTATTTTTGGAGAAAAATAATGCATACTTCAATTATTGTTTTGAGCCATATCACTTGTTCATGTTTCATACTTGCTCATTTTTTTACATTCATCTTCTCTCTCCAAATTATCTCCTTCTCCAACCTCCAAGCTTTACCCTTCACATGAATTGTGAATCAAAAGCTTAGGGATCACTTTAATCCTCTACTTAATCTCTACATCATCTAAGTAATCATTTCTTGCACACTTGATTTCTTAGTTAACTCTTGTGAAGAGTTTGAAGCTTGTTCTATAGCTCTCGGGTGGATCATTTACGACCTAGAGGTGACCGAAGACCGAGTTCCTTTCAAGCATCCAAAGAGCCTAGGGGTCGCATCCAAAAGAAGACCCGAAGGTTCGGTTCCTTAGGTATAACCCTATCATAGTAGATAGGTTTGCTAGTTAAGGTTTAAGCACAAGATCTAAGGTTTAAGTAGGTGTTGCATGCAAGAAAATTTTCGTTTGCCACTTCCGCATCCTCACAAGTGTTGTGAGGGTGTGCAACATCCACTAGCAGAGACAGTAGCGATCAGATAGGATTCGTCTCTCCCAGTATTGGGGGTTGATATCACGTAGTGTTCGGAAAGCCATTACACAAAGTCCCTGGCTAGGGCAGTTGAGAAATACTGGTAAGGTACTTCAGTAGTTTCTCATGGTGTATTGGGCTCTCCTCCGACACGACTTATCATGTTGTTAGGGGTCTGAAGTTTACCATCCCCCTAAGTGGATATGCGAGTATCTCAGACGAACAGACCGGACTGTACGGAGATTGTCACCGATAGGCTCAGTAGGAGTTCGGGTGAGTTTTCACATCGGTCTTCTTATCGACAGATACCTTGGTAGCCGTTACATGCAGCTAGTACCGCTGACGGCTTGTGGTTAAACCCACTGCCAGCGTACTGTCGAGTCTTCAGAGTCCTACACAGAGGGTTTCCTTACTTCAGGCAATTGATGTAGACGTCGTATGGTTTTACGACTGGGCTTCGATCATATACATGTACTTGTACACGGATGTTGATCGGGCAGACAATACTAGGGGGCTTTGGTTTAGGCCGGATCCTAGTATTGTATTATTGGATTGTTATAGTCTTAGTGTATTCGTATTTTTCGGAATATGGATACGGGTATGTATATACAGTGAGAGGGGAATTCTTGTAATTTATCAAGGCATGCTTCTAGAAAGTGACATCTCATTATTATTAGCTATATGTATGCCCTAGAGGCCATTACTGTACATGCGATGTATATTGTAGTGGATGCTTGTGTTAGGTTTACCTAGCACCCTATGTAGAGTTTGGAAGCATCGCATGTCACAAAGTTCAAATTTTTATGGTGCTATGTAAGCATACAAAGGATATATCCTAGAATATTAGGGTTTCTATACATAACAAGTAGCAAAGACTAGGGTTTTGAGAGTACAACCTTTGTAGCTCCCTTTTGCTAGACTCCTTCGCCACTTGAGAGTTGGAGGAAGGTTCTCTTGAAGTCTTCTAGTGTCCACGACGATCCACCCGAAGCTCCTAGTCCAAGCTTGCAACTTCACTTTTCAAGAGAAGAAATGAAGATAACACTCTAAACAAGTGGGCTAAACTTGTGTAGAATGATGTTGTGGTGGATTTTCTCACTTCAAAAACCTAACTTGATGAGTATATTACTCACTACAAAAGTCTAGAGAGCAAATGGTCAAGGAGGAAGAAGATGATGGCTTTCTTTTAACAAGAGTAAAAAGATAACTCATGAGAAGAAAAAGAAAATATATCTATATATATTTTCTTATCCTCCTTTCAAACCATGGTTAGATGATAAAGATATTATTTAACTTGGGTTTAAAACACAAAGAGAAGGTTAACTCATGGTTAGGAGTAGGTGAGCATGGTTAGGTTTAAGAAGGATGTAGAAACTAGCCATGAATTATCCTTTCTTTTTCCATTTTGTTTTTAACACAAATTAAATAATTATCCATATATTTAATCCATGGTGTGAGTCTTATATTGCCACCATTTTCCATGTGTAATCAACCATGATAGATGATGTATGTATGTATGTATGTATGTATGTATGCACATCCATATGTGCATGAAACTAGAAAGAAAGAAAAACATACATGCATGCATACATCCATCATATACAAGAAAAGATTTCAAGTGAGAAAACTAATGGTTAAATGATAAATCAACACTTGATTTATCAATCCGGCCATATCACATATGACCCCACCAAAAGCAAGCCTCCCGATCAATATACGGTATCCTATACGCGCATTTTAATCGGGTCCAAGCGCATATCGCATACGCGCACCACAACGTTTCTCCTGGACTAGGTAACTCCTTTGTGGGACTCTAAGACTCGTCAATACGCCGGCAGCGGGTGATGATCATATCAAGCACCCCCAAGCCGCAAGCGGTCAGCTAAACGTAACGGCCACCCGGGTATTGAGCGATCAGAAGAAAACAAGCGAACCTGCTACAACTCCCGTCGAGCCAACCGGCAACACTACCGTACAGTCCGGTCTCTTCATCAGATATGCTGCATATCGAGCCTAGGGATGGTCACGTCGACCCCAATAACTCAATAAGTCGTGCAGGTGAATGGTTTATAACAGATCGTGAAACTACTGATAACACTTATCAGCAAATCTCAGCAGCCCTGGCCAGGGACTTACTGATATAACCAGTCGGGCACAACACAGCATCAACTCCCAATACCGGGAGAGACGAAACCCCTCCTATCGCTCATTGCCTTCGTGTGTCTCGGGACTGTACCCAACGGCCACCTGTTTGCACAACTCAGTAGAGCCATGGTAGGGTGGCAATCAAAGTACAGTGGGAGAACACACAAGACTCTATGACGATCTCGGGTCTACAGACTAACCTGTACCAGTGTCACCTGAGAACTGCTATCCGACGATAGATATAATTCCATATAGGAGTTCTCGGTGAGTCCGTCCAGTGTACCCAGTCACCACTGTGCACCCGTATTTGATCTTGATGTCAAACATCGATGAACGTGGGAACATTCATCGCCCATCGTATAGGTCTAGTATCATATACGCTAGTCTACTCTGGTATATCAATGCCCCGTCTCGATATACCTACGACTAGGGACTTTCCAGGATATGCTTACAGACTACAGATGTCCCACTAGTATGATCTCTATCATAATCACTGTAGTCAAGCCGATATCCTCAGGGCTTTATCAGCATGTATGAATGAATAATAGCATGATCAAATCAACATGTCAGATAAAGAAGAACCAGATAGCATACTATTATGTCGAGCAAGAATGTACACTGAATATGTATATATATACATGTATAAATACATCCACTATCACATAATGGCCTCTAGGGCATACATATATCCAACAGCTTGGACATATATAGGGAGGACTTCCTTGCTCGACATGATAGTATGCTGTCTGGTTGCACCTTATCTTAACATGTTAACAAATACTGTTTTGTGATCACATGTTGATAAAGCCCTTAGGATGATTACTTGACTATCATGATTATGATTTAGATCATACTAGTGGGGACAGGGTAGTCGATAAGTACATCCTTCAAATGTTCTTAGTCGTGGGAGTATCGAGACATGGCATCGATACTCCAGAGTAGACTAGCGTATGCGCTTCTTGACCCATATGATGGGCGATGAATGATCCCGTATCCATTGGTGTTTGACATCAGAGAAGGTATATGGGTGCTCAGTGGAGACTGGGTACACTGGACGGACTCGCCGAGAACTCCTAGATGGTATTATACCTATCGTCGGATAGCAGTTCTCTGGTGACACTGGTACAGGTTAGTCTGTAGACCCGAGATCGTCATAGAGTCTTGTGTGATTCCCACTGTGCTTTGATTTACACCATACCATGGTCAAGAGAAATGGTGGCTTTTGAGTACAGTCCCGAATCACATGGAGGCAATGAGCGATAGGAGGGGTTTCGTATCTCCCGGTATTGGGGGTTGATGTTGCGCTGTGCTCGATTGGCCATAACAGGAAATACATGGCCAGGGTTGATGAGATTTACTGGTAAGTGTTATCAATAGTTTCTCGAAACGTTATGGACCTCACATCGGCACGACTTATCGGTTACCGGGGTTTGACGTTTACCACCCCTAGACTAGATATGCGACATATCAGACGAAGAGATCAGACTGTACGGTAGTGTTACTGATTGGATTTGCAGGAGAATGAGCAGGCTTTCTTGTTGATCTTCTGACCGCTCAATACCCGGGTGGCCGTTACGTTTAGATGACCGCTTGCGGCTTGTGGGTGTTTGATATGATCATCACCTACTGCCGGCGTATTGAAGAGTCTTTAGAGTCCTATACAGAGGTTTCCTGGTTCATGCGAAACGGAGTAGGAGCACATATGTGATATGTGCGGGACCGAGATTAATACGAGTATGTGATACCGTATTCTATTCTCCCAATATGTGATATTGGCCGGTTATAAGTGATATAGCCGAGTTATCGGATCAAGTGTTGATTCGATAAAACAATATATATATATATATATATATATATGTATGTATATGTATATATATGTATGTATATGTATAGGTGTATATGTATATATGTATATGTGTGTGTGTGTGTGTGTGTGTATTATGCTCACTTAAATATTTATTATTCGCACTCATGATGCATTTAACATATATGTGATATATGTTTATTGTATTGTTTTCTTTTGTTACATGAATATTATATATGTGATATATAATATTGTGACATGCTATGTTACACATGGAACATGTATGTATGAGACTCATACCATGCTAGGGTTTATGTTAGGCTTTCATTTATCATTAATTAATTACAAATTAGTCGATTTAATCAAAGCTAGAAGCTTGTAGATAAGGTTTGACTTAGTCCACTCTTTTGTTTCTACTTAAGATATTTTGTGACCTAACCATTAATCCTTACCATGGTTAATTCTCTACATGGGTTAGTGTATAGATTATATACTCACCCAAGGGTTGCATTTGAACCATGAGAGATATTTTCATCACTTAAGATATTTCCTTCTTCTTCTTCTTCCTCATCTCATTTTTGCTCTCTTGACTTTGAGATCAAGAAGAAATATAGTGAGAAATTAAATACTAAAGTGATCTAAATTCCTAATTCATTATCCTCTACTATTAGCCATTTAGTTTAGGGTGTTTTCTTCACTAATCTACACAATTAGTGAAGAGATAGCATAAGCTAGTGTCTCCTCGACGTAGATCATCTTCGGCCTCGAAGATTTCGAAGAAAGCTTGTTCGTTTCTTCATGGGAGCCTCTCTAGAGTCCGGAAGTTTGTGATTGCAGTGAAGACACTACTACACGGAGCTATTGAAGTGAAGGACCGGTCTACAAAGGTTGTATTCCTAGTTCACTTAAATGTAAAAAGTTTACATATCATGTTTAACCCTAATTCTCTAGTTAAGATCTTGGTTAGGGTTTTTTTAGTACCCCAAAAATTTTAAAGTAGCATGATTGATACTTGCCAAAACCTTGCTAAGGTTCTGAGCTAAACCTATAGTGGTATCAGAGCCAAGCTAGAGAATTAGGCGCTGTCTAGACGAAGTTTAATGTCCGATCGAACTTCGAAAGCCCGAAACGACCCCCTTTCTGGAAATTTTTCCAAATGTTGGATTTTTCCATGTTAAAAATACTCAGAAAATCATGCAGGGAATTCTATGGACACACCTGAAGAATAAAACCCTAACTCGTCCAAGTGACCGCGGATCCGCGGCGTCACTTGAGAGGCTTGGGTCGGGCCCTTCAGCTGTTGGTTCGTAGGTACTGAGGCCTGCTTCTGGGAACTTTTAATTTTGCTTAAGTGTTGAGCTCTCTGGAAATTTTGGGAATTCATTGTATCGATCGAATTATCTAACTTCGCCTAGCTATCTGTGATTGTGATATAATATTTGGAATCCACAGAATTGGCTATGTGATAACTAGTTCGAATTATATAAATCTAGCGGTTTGGTCTCATTTGATCGGTTTCCACGGGATTTTGATGTTGATCAAAAGTCCGTCGTAATTATGTAGTGTAAGCGAATACTCGCCGAGTAACCTCACTAGATAGCCACGCCCCATAGCCCCGACCAAGTGACAGTAGGAGAACCCCATCGCCAAAAGCATCCGTTCGGGTGCTCGCGGCTGCGGTGTTCCGCCTTAGTGCACTTGGTCAACAGCACCAGGGGATGCAGCCGTCTATTAAAGTTTCCGACGAGCATTCGATCAGGTTATCGGGAATCCTGTTGAATTACCCGACAGGTTATTTTGAAAGTGTTTTCAATATCGAGACTAAAATGCGTGGTTTATAATTGTTAGTCATGCGATGTCTAAGGAATTCATTTGGTTAGGCATGAAATCCAATATATGTGATATATTGGGTTTATGATGTCTAAGATGGTTGCGGATTCCAACTGTTGTAGTTTTTCACTTTCTTTTCTGCGACCGTAAGTGTAATATGTGGTGTATCGCTGGTTTCGGTGCTATATGTCAACGACAACTGGGATACGCATATTTACTTACGTTGATGGCATGTGATGTTATGTGTTGTTGTGATAAGTTATATTGGATCGTCGTGTTTTGAATAGCCGGTTTTTTTTGTGATATGAAAGTTTTTCATTTTCATTGATGTAAAATTCATTGTATGTAATATTCTTTTATTGGGGCACTTCCGGGTTTAGGATGATGTCGCCATTGTATATTATTTACTTTTCCGCATTAGGATAGACCCAAGGCGGGGAGCACAAGTAACCGGGTTGTAGGGTCCAGTGGGAGACCATCTCAAGGAGTTGTGACCGGGTCACCTAAATCTAGAACTGGTGGGGTTGCTTGCCGCTCTCGTAGGGGTCTAGGGATGTGGGTTTGGCTATTCATCACAACCGTGGAATCCGTGTTTTATACTGGCTTAAATAAAACACGGAAATCCTAGTATATCCAATATTTCATATATGATTTTTCTGCTGCTGATATTCTCTGATGTGATCATTTGATATGTTCTGATACGAATGCCTATATTATATATATGAGATATAATAAATATTGTTGCTTTCGTTTCTTATGTGATGCTTGGGAAGCATAAATAAATGGGACTTCATTAATGAGATTAATGAAATACAAGACACCTAAAGATATTATAGAAACATGTTTAAAAACTGGTAGCTCTAGTTCTTGCTTTGCATAGCGGTATTCCTTGTAGAATATCCAGCACCTTATTCGATAAGGAAAGAGCTGAGATCCCTTCACTGGGAGTGAGCTCTTTAGCGAAACTAGCAGATGCTACAAACACGGTTTGTCTTTTGATTGCTTCTATAGTTTTTTCTTTGCATAGTGGTATTTGTGAAATATCCTGCACCTTATTCGATGAGGAAAGAGCCGAGATCCCTTCACCGGGAGTGACCTCTTTAGCGAAACTAGTAAAAGCCTCAAAAACACTCCTTTTCAAAATCACTCGAATCTACAACGATATCCAGTTCATTACGCAAAGGGTTTTCTTAAAAACCGGTCGTAGCCCTCCGTCATTTCAGATAAGTACTACTTAGTATTCGTGTTACGTTTGTTGGCTTTCGTCAAAGCGTAGTGTACGGTAGCTGAATAGTGCTTATCTGCTAAAGCATGAGATGTGATTGGATTAGGGTAGTCGTACGACTTTGTTGGCTTTCGTCAAGGGTCGTGCGGGTGGGTTTAATTCAATCATGAAATGTATGGGTTGAACTTGACTAGCGGACTATGGTTTGTTGGCTTTCGTCAAGGTCATAGGACTCTAGGGGTAAAATATTATCGGGAATTTCAAGTGTTGAAATTTGCAATGAGATTGCATACCTCCTATGAGATAGTTAGATCCCGATACCCACTGCGAGTTAGAGTTACTCTTGGGAGAGTTTTACACATGACAATTAGCCGATCAAATAGGTGTCTAGAAAGGTGTTAATGGGGTTATGCCTCTGGAAAAACGAGATTTATTTTAATTAGGTCCGTGTGAAAGCATGGGGAACCTCCCTCAAAGTACCGACACTGGCCTGGCCGAAAGATTGGCGAACTTGTACGTTGTAATTAATCCCAGCTAGTCTTACCTTTTTGGGTTTGAAGGTAGATTTGACTAAAATAGTGGGAGCCGTCCTGATTAGATAAAATAATAACCAAATTTAATCTTGCAAGAGCACACGCAAAGTGTTTTCTTCTCTCTCTCTCCTGGTAGCGACTATGTCACGCCTTAATCAAGATAATAATATGGATGCATTGACCGAACCTGCTTATTATACTGAGCTAGGGAACATTGGTTCCACTCTATCTTATAACTGTTATAAGTTCGAGCAGGAAATAGGGGAATATCCGGATTCCCATGCCACCCAATTCGAAGAAAATGCATGTTGATGCATATTCTTCGGGTGTCTTTATTATCGAGAACTATTTTTCAGTATCCTCTACGTCCTGGCTATGTGATACCGGATCAAGATCCCATATATGTAATATGTTACATGGGCTACAGAAAGTAGAGAATTGAGAATGGATGATATGTCTCTAAGTGTTAGAGAATGGTGCAATTGTTGCAGCGAAGTCTGTTGGCAGATATCACCTTGTATTAAATACATTGATTCTGAACGAATGTTATTACATACCGAACCTGATATACAACATTACATCATGTTCTTTACTAAGTTAAAGAAGGATATAATTCTTTATTGGAGGATAATGTTGTGAACATTTTCCTGAATCAAGAGTTGATTCGATCAGGCACGTTATATAATAGCATATACGTTCTAAATCAAACCACAGTTCAAAGTATATAGAACACAGACAAGAGGAGCAGTTCAGGAATGAACGAATCCTTCTTAAGGCATTGTAGACTAGGTCATATCAATGCGACACGACCAGCTAAGTTACATAAGTATGAATATGAGAATCTGTTCGAATTTTCATCTTACGCTACTTGCTAGTCTTGTCTCAAAGGTATATGACCAACACTCCGTTTACTGGAAACACGAGAAAGAGTCAGTGAACTCTTGGGACAGATACATGATGATGTATATGGTCCCATGTCTACAAATGCCAAGGTTGGTTCTTTTGAGAACCAAACGGGTAAAAGTATAAAGTCCTACGATGTGATCGGGGAGGCGAATACTTGCGCATGGAGTTCCTGGACTTTCTAAAAGGAGAATGAGATTCTCTCTCAACTTACTCCTTTGTATACACCACAACATAACGGTGTATCAGGGTGGAGGTATCGTACCCTATGAGATATGATGCGCTCTATGATGAGTATTGCTGAGTTACCTGTTTCCTTTTGGTGTTATGCACTTGAGAAGTTGTATACCTATTGAATAGCGTTCCATCCAAATCGATGCCTACCACTACATATGAGATATGAAATGGGAAGAGACCATGTCTTAAACGAGTTAAGATATTGGGTTGTCCGGCCTATATTGAAAAGCAAAAACCGGACAAGCTCGAGGCAAGGACAGTTGTGTAAGTTTGTCAGGATATCCCAAACATTAGTGAGGAAATATCTTCTACCTAATTGAGGAGCAAAAGGTGTTTTGTTTCTCAGCATGCCACCTTTTTAGAAAAGGAAATTCTTGTGAAGAAATTAGTGGTCATGAGATAGAACTGGAAGGAGTTCCAGCTAGACAAACTAACAGCTGATGATTTGGTGAAACCAAAGGATTCAATAGTCTCCAACGAACCTCAGCCTCTCCGCCAATCTGGTAGGGTTCTTCATCCACTTGAGAGATACTGCGGTATTTTCGGTGACAGTGGGAGAGATGATTGCATCATGGATGATGATGGCCCAACTATGTTCAGGCAGGCCATCACGAGTGGCGACTCTGTGAAAATGCTGGATGCTATACGATAAAAGATGGAATCCATATACACCAACAAAGTATGACTTTGCATATTGCATCTGAAGGGGTAAAACCTATTGGGAGCAAGTGGATCTTGAGAAAATTCTTGGCGTAAATGGAAAAGTTGAGACTTTCAAACTTATGCTTAAGTCCATCAGGATCAATGCAAGCATCACGGAAATGGAACATCTGTTTTGATGTGATAGTCAAAGAGTTTGACTTCATCAAAAATGTAGATGAATCTAGTATATACAAGAAGGTTGTAGAGAGTAAGGTTGTCTTCCATGTATTGTACGTAGATGACATACTCTTGATAAGAAACGGTTTCCTATGCTACACTCGGTCAAGCTCCTCTTATCACGAAGATTCTCAATAGAAGATCTGGATGATGCCTGCTACATCTTGTGGATTATGATCTATGGTGATAGATCTATAGTGGATGTTGCGAGTGTCCCAAATCCAGGTACGTAAACATCATACTAAAGGGGTTTAGTATGGATGATTCTAAGCATTGTGGTTCGCCCACTTACTCTTGGATCACTCTCTCGAAAAAGATGTCTCCCGAGACTGATTTGAAGAGAGCTCGCGTGCAAAGGATACCCTATGCTTCGGCAGTAGGCTCTATCAGAGTGTGCAATGTTATGTACCAGACCAGATGTGGATGAATCATTAGGTGTAGTGATCATATATCAATCGAATCTTGGGAGAGTCACTGAAAAGCTGTAGAGGACATTCTTAAGTACTTGAGAAGAACTAAAAGAATGTTCTTGGTTCCAACTTCCAGAGTAATAAATTCGACTGAGAGTCAGTCACAGGCATTGTCTTTACCCTCAGTGGAGGGACGGTATGTTGGAAGAGTTCCAAGCTAGATACCGTGATATACTAGACGATAAAGGCTGAATGCATTGCTACCAACGATACTACCAAAATGGTTGTCTGGACATTTCTCGTTCATGAGATGAACAAGGTTCCTACCATTGAGCGTCCAATAACTATTATTGTGACAACAATGGAGTTGTGGCTTTGGCATAGGAACACCAGTCACATCTGCGTTCCAGACATATTCTGAGGCAAGTATCACCTGATCAGGGAGATGGTTGATCTCCAAGGTATCGAGGTTAGGAGAGTAGACCTGAAGAAAAACACGGCGGATCCACTCATAAAGGCCTTACCCCTTGAGAGACTTCTCTACAATGGTTGAATATGGGATACTATAACCACTCCTACAATGTTGGTTATTGGATACTACAACAGATGGCCTTAGTGCAAGTGGGAGATTGTTAGTTATATGTATGCCTTAGAGGCCATTACTGTACATGTGATGTATATTGTTGTGGATGCTTGGACATATATAGGGAGGTCTTCCTTGCTCGATATGATAGTATGTTGTCTGGTTGCACTTTATCTTAACATGTTAACAAATACTGTTTTATGATCACATATTGATAAAGCCTTTATGATGATTAATTGACTATCAGGATTATGATATAGATCATACTAGTGGGGATAGGGTAGTCGATAAGTACATCCTTCAAATGTTCCTAGTCGTGAGAGTATCGAGACAGGGTATCGATACTCCAAAGTAGACTAGCGTATGCGCTTCTTGACCCATATGATGGGCGATGGATGATCACATATCCATTGGTGTTTAACATCAGAGAAGGTATATAGGTGCTGGAGACTGGGTACACTGGACGGAATCGCCGAGAACTCCTAGATGGTATTATACCTATCGTCGGATAGCAGTTCTCTGGTGATACTGGTACAACTTAGTCTGTAAACCCGAGACCGTCATAGAGTCTTGTGTGATTCCCACTGTGCTTTGATTTCAACCATACCACGGTCAAAAGATCGTGCAAAACGGTGGCTTTTAGGTACAGTCCTGAATCACATGGAGGCAATGAGCGATAGGAGGGGTTTCGTCTCTCCCGGTATTGGGGGTTGATGTTGCGCTGTGCTCGATTGGCCATAATAGGAAATCCCCGGCCTGGGTTGATGAGATTTACTGGTAAGTGCTATCAGTAGTTTCTCGAAACGTTATGGACCTCACATCGGCATGACTTATTGGTTACTCGGGTATGACGTTTACCACCCCTAGACTAGATATGCGACATATCAGACGAAGAGACCAGACTGTACGGTAGTGTTACTGATTCGATTCGCAGGAGAATGAACATGCTTGCTTGTTGATATTCTGATCTCTCAATACCCGGGTGGCCGTTACGTTTAGATGACCGCTTGCGGCTTGTGGGTGTTTGATATGATCATCACCTACTGCCGGCGTATTAATGAGTCTTTAGAGTCCTACACAGAGGTTTTCTGGTTCATGCAAAACGGAGCAGGAGCACATATGTGATATGTGCGGTACCGAGATTAATACGAATATGTGATACTGTATTCTATTCTTGTGATATGAGATATCGTCCGGTTATATATGATATAGACGAGTTATCGGATCAAGTGTTGATTCGATGAAATAATATATATATATATATATATATATATTATATGCTCACTTAAATATTAATTATTCTTACTCATGATGCATTTAACATATATGTGATATATGTTTATTGTATTGTTTTCTTTTGTTACATGAATATTATATATGTGATATATAATATTGTGACATGCTAAGTTACACATGCAACATGTATGTATGAGACTCATACCATGCTAGGGTTTATGTTAGGGTTTCATTTATCATTAAGTAATTCCAAATTAGTGGATTTAATCAAAGCTAGAAGCTTGTAGATAAGTTTTGACTTAGTCCACTCTTTTATTTCTACTTAAGATATTTTGTGACCTAACCATTAACCCTTACCATGGTTAATTCTCTACATGAGTTAGTCTATGGATGATATACTCACCCAAGGGTTGCATTTGAACCATGATAGATATTTTCATCACTTGAGATATTTCCTTCTTCTTCTTCCTCATCTCATTTTTGCTCTCTTGAGTTTGAGATCAAGAAGAAATATAGTGAGAAATTAAATACTAAAGTGACCTAAATACCTACTTCATCATCCTCTGCTATTAGCCATTTAGTTTAGAGTGTTTTCTTCACTAATATACACAATTAGTGAAGAGATAGCATGAGCTAGTGTCTCTTCGACGTAGATCATCTTCGGCCTCGAAGACCTCGTAGCAAGCTTGTTTGTTTCTTCATGAGAGCCACTCTAGAGTCTGACAGTTTGTGATCGCAGCGAAGGAACTACTACACGGAGCTACTGAAGTGAAGGAACGGTCTACAAAGGTCGTATTCCTTGTTCACTTAGATGTAAAGAGTTTACATATCATGTTTAACCCTAATTCTCTAGTTAAGATCTTGGTTAGTGTTTGTTTAGCACCCCAAAAATTTTAAATTAGCATGATTGATGCTTGCCAAAACCTTGCTAAGGTGCTAAGCTAACACTACAATTATTTGTTTATTCATTTTACAAATGGATTAATGAGGTGGAAATGGAGGAGACTTTGCTAGCATGGTGTGAGGAATGACTCTTGTATTATTTTATTTGGTTTAGATCACTATTGATGTCATGACCTAGAATTCGGCACGTGACCGGCACTTAAACCACGTAACTTCTACAGGCGTAACGCAATTTAGGTAAGCTGAAAACCCAGAAATCTAAACCATAAAAGTAGTAATTGATGAAAACATTTGTTAAGAACATTTAGAAATTTCGAGTAAAAATCTTTAAAGTTTAAATTATTTTCTTAAAAATTTCGGCAGCATCTCCTTTGTAAAACCTAGACTCGAGGCGGGTACAGCATAAGATACAGGTAAAAAAATACATGATATAAATAATGCATCGTCAAACGGGAGCAATCACGCCCAACGGCGGAAACAATCACCACAAGAGTAATGTACGACGCCGTAGCGAAGAAATGAACAATAAAGGTGAAAACAGCATACAAGATAAAACTGCATAAATAAAGTCGGCTCACACGAGCTCGATATCCAGAGTCACAAAATAATATACAACATCGTCCTCACAACTGGTCTCTAAGTCAATACAAAAATGGTAGTTGGAGAGTACTAGATACAATAAGGTGTACAATGAAATGTAAACGGATAACCGCAAAACCCACCTATAAGAAAAACGGCTCACACGCCAACTGTAGAGGTATCCGTAGCAAAAGGATACAATGATGTAGCCTTGCCGGGACTACTCTGAGGGTCAACCTGCAAAACACTGTGGCACAACGGGGGTGAGTTGCCAACTCTTGAATAGTAAATAACATATATAGGTAATCGCAGGTATGTACGTACTGCGATACTCTAACATGATCAATATGATAACATCAATATGATTATCTGGTTATGCAATAATCATGCGAGGTACTCTATCAGGTACTACAAATACATGATGCAGTGCATAAAAAGATGTATGCTGAGCATGGGATAAAACATATCATCAACACGGATCATCATCGTGGAAAACCCCGGTGTCCATCAAATACACCCAAAATCCCAATAACTCTGGCGCCGCCACTCTAATCGTCTCTCATATCCTGTAGATCTCATGGAACTAGAGTGCCCAACATCGGCACTCGAAAACATCGTGAAATACTCGTGTCCAGCATGGACACACAAATCCTCATATATCGGGTTCCGTCAGTCCGGATCGGCCCACGGGTTCCATCTGTGGGATCGGCCCCCGAGCTTCGGCAGTATGGGTCGGACCCTATCCATCTCTCGACTCCGGTCGGTATCCTCCGGATAACCGCCAGGTCCAACCAATCACCGGTAGGCAGTAGTCCCTCTGCCGGGCCCATCGTCATCCACACGAAATCTCTCTCTCGCCCCGGGATACCATATCGGGTCCACCATGTACCCGCAAACGGATCATCCTCCTCCTCGAATCGGGTTACTATCACATATCTCAGAACCGAGAAAACGCATGGTGGACGTACTGAAATATCATATCAAGAGAAACCGGGTTTTCAAAACAATGTATACTTCTCTTGAAATAATGCCACGGTTCTCAAATCCAATAAATCACATGAAATCCATATCTCAGTGCGTAAATTCATGCAATATGATGTATGCAATATGAAGCCGTAGTATGAGCATATCAAGGGAAACCGCTTCTTAAATAAATACAGTTTTAAAATACGGCATGCGGTTCCCAATTCACCAAAATCAAGCCAGCATCATCTCTGTATGTGCAGGTATGTATGTATGCAAGTATGCATGTACAATATGTATGTCATATGCACAATAGAACAATAATCCATGTGTCAATGCCAATAACAACAAAATACTGTATAAGTGTATAGGCGTGTCATGGAAATTACCGACGGTGTGGGTGTAGCATACAGTTTAGTGCTCGTGCAACATGAACCATCAGTAATAGTGCAGTGTCGACTAGATACTCAGTCAAGGCACAAAAATATAATAGTATGTATAATGCTCATGCACAATCAATCTATATGGATGTAAACATGCGGCTATACTAATATATCAAGCCATGAAGTATAACGCCATACGGGCGATTTCCCCATAGATGTTAAATCTACTCACCGTGATCTCGAGCTAAGTGTATCCGATCACCTGCTTCCCCTTCTTCGCGGCGCCCGAAGTCCCCGCCTGCGATCCTAGAATTTACACAAAGCAACACACATAAGGCTAAAATGCAAAACGTGATATCAAGACCATACGAGAAACTAACGTCGCAAGCTAAACGCGTGAGCGTTCGAAATACCAAAACGTGTGTGCAATCGTCTGAAACCACCCCCACATGCTATGATACACAGCAAACACCAAACCCAAACTCATAACGCACGTGTCACGCAAGTTTAAAATTATTAAAAACAAGGTAATTGGTCCTAGATTTTGATATGAGCTGATCTAGGAAAAGTTGCATACATCAAAGACCTTCAATATGAAGCAGACTCCTAGCCACCAAACCCCGACACCCAGCTCCACCATCTGGCCGTAGTTTGTGGCCAGAACACATATAATTGCGGCCAAAGAGGGGAGATGGGACCCCGTGTTTCGTGTGTGTGGTCTAAGTCCAGTGAACATGCTCCAGTAAATGCAACTTTTGCCTGAGGCATCGGGTGTGAAAGCAGATCCAAAAACAACCCAAAATCTTAACTAAAACACTAATTAAATACAATAAGGGTTTTTAGTATAAACCGGTGCAAAGACTTGGATTAAACGACACTAATAACACTTAGTTAAGCTAATCAAGACATAACAAACTTTACTTGACCTAACCTCCACTTAAACCACCTAATTAGCGCTAATACACTACTTAAACACTAAATTAAGATAATTAAACAATAAGTTTAGCAAAAAGGTGATTAGGGTAGGCTTAATACCTCACAATGGTCAAGTGGTGGCACAAACTTGCTGGCCTTGCCTCCTATAGCTCAGATTAGGCTCAAGAACCAACAAAGGAGTGATTATCAAGAGGTTAGTGTGAAGAAAACATGGATTTTGATGGAGATTGAGCTTGAGTGAATGAAGAAGAAGAAGAAGAAAATGGAGAAGGGGAGGGGCTGCTGGAGCTGGGGCTGCCGCTTGAGGTAGAGAGAGATAGTGAGGGTGAGAGTGAGTGCAAAGTCAAGGCTCCCCCATGCCTAATTAATACCCCCCAATGCTTCCCTTTTCTTTTCTTTTTGCATTAAAATGTTTTGATTTATCAAAGGGAAATAGAATAAGAGGGAAATTGATGGTAGACAAGTTACAACATTAGCCTAGGGTAAATATTGGTTTGTGCATGCTAATTAAAATTTTGCTTAGAAAATAATAGTTAAGAAAAAAAATGATAACGTGTGATCCATAATTTAAATATTAACTAATGAAACACAATTTTATATATGTTTACCTATTTTCATAATTAAAATTAGATTTATTCCGTTTTATGTGGAAAATAATTATTATCAAGGTTTTATGAAAACACACATTATCGCTAATTAACGCGAAAGCAACCTAAACGAATTTCCAAAACGTTACAATCCTCCCCCCTTAAAGAAATTCAGTCCCCGAATTTAAAAATATAGCTACGCATACCTTAAAAGAGATGGAGATATTTCTTCCTCATCTCGTCCTCGGTCTCCGAAGTGACCTCCTCGCTGCTCGGGCCACGCCAAAGGACCTTCACGGACGGTATAAACCTTGACCTCAATTTCCTTACCTGTCGATCCAGGATGACCACCGGCTGCTCTGTAAAAGAAAGGTCATGCTCCAGCTGGACCGTCGGGGGCTGAATCATGTGAGAAGGGTCACGAAGGTATCTGCGAAGTATCGACACATGGAACACGGGATGAACGTCCGGAAAGCTGGGTGGAAGAGCCAAACGGTACGCAACTGCACCAACAGGCTCGAGGATCTCTAAGGGGCCCACAAATCTGGGACTAAGTTTCACTATTCTCCCAAATCTCATCACGCCCTTCATTGGGGAGACCCTCAAGAAAACATGATCGCCCACAACAAACTCAAGTCTGTGACGACGACGGTCCGCATAAAATCTATGCTTGCTCTTGGCCGCTCTCATCCTATCACGAATCAACTGGAACTTCGTGGTCGTCTCCTCAACAATCTGCGGCCCTAAAATACTACTCTCGCTGAGCTCTGTCCAACAGACGGGCGATCTACATCTCCTCCTATATAGAGCCTCGAAAGGTGCCATGTGGATCGTCTCCTGGAAGCTGTTGTTGTAGGAGAACTATGCTAAGGGCAAATGATGATCCCAACTACCAACGAAATCTAAAACGCACGCTCAGAGCATGTCCACAAGAGTCTGAATAGTCCGCCCTGACTGGCCGTCAGTTTGCGGATGAAATGCGGTGCTGAAACCCAATCGGATGCCCAATGCCTCCTGAAGCCTCTGCCATAGTCGGCTGGTGAACAGGTTGCCTCGATCGGACACGATACAAGCTGGGACGCCATGCAACTATACGATCTCATCTATGTATATCCGGGTGATCAGTCGAAAATACTGCATCTTTAACCGGCAATTTCCCTATCATTTGCATTCATATAGAAGTGTTCGGCATTCATATCGCACATATTAGAAAATCAGTCGTTAAATATCAGATTGCATGTGTTAGACTCTAAAACCGGCACTATGAAGGAAATTGACTGCATTTCATATCATGGCATCATTTCTATATATCGCAACTTGTGTTCCGAAGTTTGTGCAGAAAAATACTGAAGATCAGTCAAATTTACAAACAAAGACTGTTAAAAAGACGCCAACTCATGGATTTGGAATCTGGTATTGATCTAAGAAGAATTAAGAGAATCAACATAGCAGGAAATACATCAAAAGCCATAGGAGAGCAACAGAAGAAAGATGAAGCCCTCAAGCCACCATACGGCCGCGGAACCGCGGCCGTAGCCGCCTTGCGCCGCGGTTCCGCGGCGGCCTTGCCACGTCACCACCCCAATTTGGCTTCATAATTTCCACCTCACTTCCAGAAGCTCTTCAAGCCACTACATTTTCTAGAAGACCCCAGAAGCTTCTTCCAGTTCAGCAAACTAGGGTTTCTAAGCTAAACATTCCTAGCTTAAAGCCTAAGCTAAGCTCCTAACTAACTTACAACAAACTTTTGGAGGGAATTGCAAATTCAAAACCTAGACCTAGGGTTTGGGAAACCTATAAATAGACCCCTAGGCTCACTTGTAAATGATATCTAGATCCATTATCATATCAACTTAGACATAGATCTTAGACAACTCATTATTGGCTAAGCCCTAGTTCTTCATCTACCCACATTCTTGCCACCTCCAAACCCTAACCCTAATCCAATCTAGAAATACCCAATTCAAGATCCATGGAGATCAAGCAAAGAAAGTCTTCAAGAAACCTTTAGAAGCAAAGCCGGTATTCAACGGAGCACGAGATCTACGCGATCCAAGACTCAAGAAGCCGAGTGATGCAAGATTCGACGAGCGAACTTCCTACCTCTTGTAAATCTCGAGAGTTGTAACTACTTGTTTGTAGGGTTCCTAGGCACTCTGGAGAAGGTTCATAAGGCATCAAACATGCCCGGATTAAAATTTAGACGTGCCGAACAACCCAAAGCCGGGATCTTTGCTAGATTATTATGGTTTAACATGCAAGAAGATAACTTTTATCTAAGTGTGAGGGATTACAACCTTTGTAGTCCGCTCCTTCACTTCATAAGCTCCGAGTAGAAGTCCCTTTGCCGCGATCCACGATCTCCCGGACTCATGAGAGGCTCCACGACTCGAACGATCCATGCTAGCTCGAAGTATTCCAAATCTCCGATGATCTACCTTGAAGTTGCTACGACTCAAGCTTTCTCACTGAAAAGAGAAGAACACACTAATCCCATGGGCTAGATGAGATGAGGATGAGAGAGTAGTAATTTTGCTTTCTTTTTATATCATTTTCTCATATTTATTCATCACTTTAGGATTTTCAAGAGAGCTTATCAAGAAGGAAGAAGATGATAATGGAAAATATAATAAGAATAAATCATAATCCTTTTGTGATGAATAGAATATAAACCATATGATTGAATTGTAAACCATGGTCAAGGATGAGTGGTCAAGATTTTGTAGAGAAATAACTAGAGTTAGGGTTTGGTTAGGTTTAGAAAAGTGTCATCCATAAATATCTAAACCATGACAAAATAAATAGCTTCTAGAAGGTGCATGAAGCAACTAACCCTAATTAAACCCTAACCTCAATTAATCATCCTTAAACATGTTTAACAATTAATCATATCATGTCACAATAATATATATCACATATATATTATATATTTGCAACAAAAGAAAATAATACAATTAACATATATCGTATATATATCAATGTATCATCCAGTGAGAAAATGAAATAATAAAGCGAGCCAATATTAGATAATGTAATAATATATCATATATATTATTATACATTAAAGCATCGAATGAACACTTGATCCGACGATCCGGCTATATCGAATATTACCAACTAATATATCATGTACCGATTCATCGAATCAACACTTGATCCGATGTCTCGGTTCATATCTAAATATCGCGAGAATATAATACGGTATCTCATATCGCAATATCCTCGGTCTTGCACATATCACATATGTGCCTCTACTCCGTTTCGCCTGAGCCAAGAAACCTCTGTGTAGGACTCTAAAGAATCGTCAATATGCCGGTAGCAGGTGATGATCATATCAAACACCCACAAGCTGCAAGCGGTCAGCTAAACGTAACAGCCACCCAGGTATTGAGCGATCAGAAGATCAACAAGCTAGCCTGTGCGTTCTCCTGTGAATCCGATCAGTAACACTCCCGTACAGTCCGGTCTGTTCGTCTGATATGTCGCATATCAAGTCTAGGGGTGGTATACGTCAGACCCCAGTAACCGATAAGTCGTGTCGATGTGTGGCTCATAACGGGTCGAGAAACTACTAGTAACACTTACCAGTAAATCTCTATATCAGCCCTGGCCAGGGACTTCCAGTTATAGCCAATCGAACACAGCACAACATCAACTCCCTATACCGAGAGAGACGAATCCCCTCCTATCGCTCATTGCCTCAATGCGATTCGGGACTGTACCCAAAAGCCACCATTTTGCACGCCCTCTTGGACGTGGTAAGGTGGAAATCAAAGCACAGTGGGAATCACACAAGACTCCATGACGATCTCGGGTCTACAGACTACCCTGTACCTGTGTCACCGGAGAACTGCCATCTGACGTGTGGTATATCACCATCTGGGAGTTCTCGGCGAGTCCGTCCAGTGTACCCAGTCTCCACTGAGCACCCGTACACCATCTCTGATGTCTAACACCGATGGATATGGGATCATCCATCGCCCATCATATGGGTCAAGATGCGTATACGCTAGTCTACTCTGGTGTATCAATGCCCTGTCTCGATATACCCTCGACTAGGAACAGTTATAGGATGTACTCATCGACTACCGTGGCCCCACTAGTATGATCTCATCATAGTCCCAGTAGTCGAGTACAGATCCTTAGGGCTTTATCAACATGTGAGAGTAAAACAGTAAGCCAATACAAGTCAACATGTTAAGATAAAGTGAAACCAAATAGCATACTATCATGACGAGCAAGAAAGTCATCTCTATATATAACCAAGCATCCATTATAATATACATCATATGTACAACAATGGCCTCTAGGGCATATACATAACTAACAATCTCCCACTTGCACTAAGGCCAGCTGCTGTAGTATCGCATACCTAGCATCCCGAATAATCTCTCAAACTGTATCTGGGGAATAGCTTTCATGAATGGATCCGCAGTGTTGTCCTTCGTATCTACTCTCCTGACCTCGATCTCCCGGCGATCAACTATCTCCCTGATCAGGTGATACCGCCTCAGAATATGTCTGGACTTCTGATGGGACCTGGGTTCCTTGGCCAAAGCCACAGCTCCATTGTTATCGCAATACAGAGGTATTGGATGCTCAATGGATGGAACCACACCAAGTTCACTAATGAACTTCTTGATCCAGACAGCCTCTTTGGCAGCATCGTTGGCAGTGATGTATTCAGCCTCCATCGTCGAGTCTGCAACGGTATCATGTTTGGAACTTGTCACGACCCGAAAGAGCACGTGACTGGCCCTTGAACCATATGAAGTCTATAGGACTCCATCTGATCCAAGTATGCCAAAAGCCCAGAAATCTAAAACCATTTTTAAGAATAAGTAAAGAAACTGGTTTAAAGAAGTGAAGAAAAACATGTTTGAAATCAAGGTTTTTAAATAACTAAGCCGAATATGCATTTTTAAAAACAGTACAGTCTTTTCTAAAAATTTCGGCAGAGTTTCTTTTGTAAAACTGGCCCCGAATGGGGTATAACAAGGATAACAATATATGCAATGATAAAGGCATCCCCAAGCAGGAGCTAGCTCTTCGTCAATCGACGGTCACCACCACACATGCAACAATAATATACAACGCCAAGTGGCGAGGATCAAATCCAAAAGAAAGCTCAAAAGCAACAAGAAAACCGCAACACTACTAAGCGCGACTCTATGGTCGAATAATACATCACTAGTCTAGGTCTGAAACAATATACGAGTTTTGGTTGATGGATATTCTAGATACAATGAATAATATAAATACAACGGCGGTTCTGATACAAAAGAACCCACCTATCCAAGCAAATCACCCAAAAGGAAGCAGTGTGCCAGAAATGCCGCTATAGAACTGTACGGCAAACCTGCAAGAACTGGGGCACAACGGGGGTGAGTTGCCAACTCGTGAATAGAAAGATATCTACAAGCAGAGATCGAATGCATGACCCAACCTAGATCAATACGATCAGATATAAAGAAACCTCAATATGAATAAAGCTGAAGCATGCTAAACTGGCAATGTAATCTCTATACGTGAATGTAGTGCCAAGTGCTCGTGCTAGTGCCTCAGGTAATAGTATGTCATGAATATGAGGTATGAATGCATGAAAGCAGAATACATGTAAATGAAGAAACTGTTTTCATAATTTAGTGAGATTTCCCTTGTATTTTTAGTTGAGGTATCATAATGAAATCAGCATAAAACAGTGCCTAGCATCGGCACAAAACGTAATCCCAATATCTCGATATCTCTGTATCACAGTCTCTGTACCTCGAAATCTCGAAATCCCAATGTCTCAATCATAATATCTAGGGCGCCGTCAGTCCAGACCGGCCCCTACCATCCATCTCAAGACCACGACGGTATCCTCCGGATATCCGACGCGTCAGGTAAAATCACCGGTAGGTAGTGCTCCCCTGCCAGGCTCACATCGTCATCACCACGCGCTTCTTGCCCCGGGGCACCTTACCGGGTCCACCATGTACCCGAAACGGTTCATCCGTCTTCTCGAATCGGGTTTCCAAATCCATCAGCAAACTCATGGTGGACGACTCATACATCATGGGAAAACCGCACTTTTTATTTTAAAGAGAGAAAAGAAGTTTATATAAGTTTTGCGGTTTTCCCCCAAATCCAGAAAATCTCATGGAAATCCGAATCCAATCCTCAATAGCATGTAAACAGTGCATACAGGCATAAAAATCCATGAATAATAACATGCATGATGTAACAACTAATAATTACAATGTCTAATCTAGCATATAAGGCAAGTACACTAATATCATGTCTAAATTATTAGCTAACAACCTATGTCGATGCAATAATATTTTCTAAGGTGTACGTGACATGGCAATTACCGATGAAGATGTGTGTGAGCCGGCAAGTAAGTGTACGTGGTACATACGCATCATCGGTAATGGTGCTGGTGTCCTAACAGCATAACATCAATAAAGGAGTATGAAACATAATATAAGCATGCGATGCGATGCGAACCACAATAATGAGCGGAAGCTGAATACTAGACGCAACTATAACTAATCTGCATTAATCTAAAATAACCTCTACAATTGGTGCCTTTTGAAATAACACGAATCATGGGGTTTTGAAAATAGGGGCTACGGTGTTTTTATGAAAAGATACATCTTTTGAAATATCCGTGGGATCCCTTGGGCTGTCTTTTAAAATACCCACGATTCGTTAGTTTTTGAAATAGGTAGGAGTCTAATCTAATCTAACAACCATCCTAAACTATACGGCTGAACTAACAAGTAGAGCTACGGGTGAGGAAACCGCCTAACATCTGAGTCGATACATATACATACATGTATATATATTAGTCGGTGATCCCGCCTCAATAATATCATATCCGATACCCTATCAATAATCAGACATCCCAAGTCAAGAGTGCGGATCAATCATCAAAATATAGCTTGTACGTAAATCCGTCGTACGGCATCCCAAATCTGGGTACGGGTCAATATCACATTCATCATACTATTTATCTGGTATCCTCTTTATCAAATATCATGATCGGGGTACTGATCTACGTCTAGTACAATATTGATACCCTCTATGTATGCATGCAGGTGTAAGAATCACTACGTCAAAAGACCCGCTAAAACATCGTGTCGTATCTCAATACGAACCAAATCACATCACCGATCTCCTGGCCTCAAGCCCAATCTCATCGACTCATCTCAAATCCCAAATACTATCCTCAAATCCAGTATATAAACACATAGTCCCATACCCATGTGTAGATATACGCACCATCATATGCACTCTAATAAATGAAAGAATGAATGCAAGTATGTGTGTAAATGTATGTGTGAGTGCAACCACTACTCTAGGGTTCGCACTAAACTAAACCAATATATTCTTATCATCAAAATATCATTATTACCATCAATAACCCTAAACAACACATAATAAATATTCGTGTGTATACGTATTCGTATACATCACCACGGACTGCGGGGGTGCTATACGCCATCCACCCGACTTCTCCCCACAGATATAAATCTACTCACATTGCTTCTCGTGTGCCAAAGCCGATGTCGCTATCTTCACCTCCTTTGCCTCAACATCACGCGGGGTACCTACAAGTATATCACAATGCTAAAGCACATGAAAATCACATCGGAAACCAAAATAGCACACGCTACCCGCATAGGTAAAAACCTATCGACTCGCATGTAAACACAATCAAAATCCACTTGTCGTTGACGTCCAAACGCCACCCGACAGGAATGAATCACCAAATACCAAAATCCATGCTAAAACAAGTCCCAAATTATACACCAACATAGGAAAATCAACCCAGATTTCACCCTAGATGGAATCAGTCAAAACTATACATACTCAGGGTCAAAACTAGAGGAAATGGGGGCATGCACAGAAAACGAAGCAATTCCTTAAAATACCTTATTTTAGAATTTTCCATAATTTTTCCCCATTTATCTGTATTTAATTATACCAGAATATTAAAATATTCATTAAAATAATATTAAATTATAAAATTTCCCAAAAATCATATTTTATTATTTTGAAGACGTTACAATCTACCCCCCTTAAAGAAATTCGGTCCCCGAATTTAAATTTAAACCCCCAAATACTAAAATATTTCAATACAAATTCCAAGTCATCGGGGCTCCGAAATCATCTATACATAAAACATCATAGCGCAATGCATGCGCATGAGTACTGAGCAGATAACTCAAAAGCAACACTCCATCAAGCATCCGCAATCATCGGAGTCATGGTAACGACACAATGTCAAATCCAATACAAAATCAATATGATATGGACCAAGACTATACATGTAGACATCCAATCTATACATGTAAATAGCTGATGCAAATGTATGCCAAATCTTTTTAAGTCGCTGTGCGATGCGCGTAACACTGCACAGTGGCGGACGTTTCTCATAAGAAAATAACTATATATGTGTATATATATCCTTTGTTTAATAGGTACGTTCCGCCGTTTTGAAAACAGTTTAGAAGGGTTTCCTTGTTTTTAAAACGTTTCGTGTCATATCGGACACGTAGGTATATACTGAGACTATAGCTCGCTTTTCGGAAATCCCTTCGATAACTATCGATGCATGCAAAATATATCCAGGTACTGCCCACTGACTAGTCCTGCTCAGTATGAAAGCAAATATCCAACATCATAAAAATGTACTGCTCCAAAAGGAATAAATCCCAAAAATCACATAACACCATCCTGTGCGTCTGGTGCGCACGGAAATCAAAATCCATATATGTGCTAAACATGTGCACAAAACAACATCTAGGTGCAACGGGTGTGCACGAAGCATCTGTCATAAGCAACGTGTGCCTGGCAGCCAAAACAGGTGCATCTGACATGCACGAAGAATCTCAATTTAGTGCATCTGGTGTGCCCCAAAATCGTATCTCAAAACATGCGCCCAACATGCGCGAAAATTCAAATCGGTGCATCCATCATGCACGAATGAAAATCTAGACCCTGCGCACTCAATATGCACGGAATCACAAAATCCAATAGCAACGTCGAATATGCGTAAGTCCAGTCAAAAGCACGGAGTGCAAGAATCCACATCAATATCACAATCAAAATCGACATACCGAAAGGCATCAAATCGAAGTCAGGTGCAATCGTAATGCACAAAATATAAATCCGGTGCAACAAAGGCACGAAATATAAATCTGATGCGATAAACGCAAGAAACATAAAACTGGTGCGACAAATGCACGAAGTATAGAACTGGTGCATCCCATGCACAAATACCAAGCAATAACTCAAATACGTAAGCAGCAACACCAAGTGTATCCAGATATGAAGAAAATCATAAACGTGTGCAGCTGCGGGCACAAAACACATATCGATACACTACAAGCACATATAAGCCATACCGAGTGCAAAATCAAAACACTAAAATTACATGAAACTCTGCTGGAAGCGTAAATCAAATCACCAGTATAAAATAGGCATGAAATCGCAATCAACAGCTCAAGAGTAATAACTATGTACAAGGTATAAATACCCAGTAGGTGCAACCATGGTGCACAAAATCAAATATCATGAAACTCAGTCATCAAGACTAAATCATGTGAATAGATCGCCCAAAATACCGAAATCCAAAGCAACGGATACGTGATAATCAAATCACAAAATCACAAATCATAATTACCGTCGTCGGTATACCATCCTTCAGGGTCGAGAAGGTACCGGAACATCCGATGCTAGCTGCGCAAGATATCTACTTGCCTCTTGCTCGCGGCTGGCGTCCTCTGCCTCTGGTTCCTGATCTTTCCTGTAGATTACCAATCTCGCAATCCATCGGCTCATCGGCCCGGTCAGGAGTACTGACAGGAACGATTCCGTTCTGGCACTTTCCTGGTCACCTTTCGGTCAATCCTCACGACCGCTCGTAAGGCAGCGTATCACTGGCGTCGGCCTCTGGCTCTCTGAAAGCACGTCACACATCTGATCCTGGGTGCAAACATCATTGCAGCAATGTCCTGGAAGGAATCCTGCTCAAGGTCTCTTCTGATCATGCCTATGCCGATCTGTACAGAGGCTGGCTTCCTGCACAACCTCTTCTCGCTCAAAAACACCTGTGTCCTCAGCACAATATTTTCTCGGAAACTGGTCACATTCCAACGTCTCTGTAAGCATATCAGGTCTCTAGTCTCGACGGGAAGCAATGACAGCTCATCAGTGTCTCACACGAACCTCTTGTTCCAAATGTCTCTATCGTCGTCCACTATGACGTCACGCCAAGCTACTACGCACTGCACTGTTCTCGGCCACGGTCAATCTGAAGTCTCTCGCACGGACTCGAAATCGCATATTCTGTAGCTTCATCATTCTGTAGAGGATGTCAGGCCGAACAGGTCCTCGGGAACACGTCCCAACCATCGGAGGAATACTCATCACTCGTCCGTCCCTGATCAATCTGCAACGCATCTGGGTAAGTTCCTTTATCCGAACATGGTCAACTACCTCGTCGACAATGCCGAACTCTGTCCTGCTGGGTGTGCGCAATACGACCACTCCTGGTCTAGGTCTTCTCGTAACGTACTCCAGAAAGGTCCTGTCGAGGTTCCTTTCTCAAATCTCAATCCTGCCGAAATGCCCGGAAGTCATCATCCAATGCTGAAGCTAAAGCTTATTCCGGAACGGCTGCATACCTATCGTGCTTCTCTCTGGAAGATACATCCATATACCACGCCTCGGGGTGCATATCACATCTCTAATGTCAGCGGAGTGGGACGTCATCTCGTCGAAATCTCGTACGAACTCTTTACTCCACCTTGCTCAATGTCGACTGATTCGGACTTAACTCATCGTGGCTACACGAACTGCGCTCCGACGGCTACGCTCGCATCTGGAGTCTCCCAAGCAGTGTCCCATCACGATATCCGAAAGATGTCGAACCATCCGATCGACTCGTCAGATCCTCATAATCCCCCAAGAGATCACATCATGGGTACAGTTTAATAGTATCGAGTACATGCCACAGCGTCGGTGGTCCAGCCGTAGAAGGGCAAACCCAAGCCTCACTAATGGCGCCGAGGAACCGCCGCAAACCCGAAGGTTCAAAGGCTTTCACACGGTCATTAAGTCGAGTTAGGGTTTCATTCTTCTAGAGAGTCCATAGAATCACCTGCATGTCTTTCCGTATATTTTAAACTTGGAAAAAGGGCTCCTGACATTCGATCGTCTCTATCGACTCTCAACGAACCTGCGTGAAGTCGTCTCTAGCTGGAAACAATCTATCTGATGACCTCGCATCGGTAAACAAACGAACCACCTGTCCTAGTCATTCATCCTCAGGTGACTAGCGACTCGCTATCATCTCTCTAAGTATATGCTCACGCTGCAGTAGCTCCAACCATCTGGGCGACATCTCGTCATTTGCAGCAGCAACTGGCTTATTCTCCTGTACGCCGAACAGCGCCTCAATCCTCCAGGAAAGGCAATACATAGGCGGTCATCTCTGAGTCGGTCTGCTCTAGATCTGAGTAAGACTCTCCACACTGGAAATCTTCAACTCATCAGGGCCCGCTCCGGCGCAAAATCGGACGAATCACCTTCGTCTCTCAAATCGGGTAGACTAGCTGTCATCTGTCTCATATCTGCCTGAAAGCTACGGCAATCTCAGCTCGTAAGCTTCGGAAGCGACATCCTGTCAATCTCAGCAACAGCTGGTCCATCTGTCTGCACGGTAGGCGACATCACAATCTCTAAGGTATGCTGTACATCAACAGTCCTCTCTCAACTGGCAGCTCTAACAATGGCCCGATCATCCGGTGCAAGACCAAGCACTCGCCTCCACTAGAGGTCACAATCACCAACACTAACTCGAGACGTTCCCATGTCACCAGAAAACACAATGGTCGGCCCTCGTACCAAATGAGCTCACACCGGCCGTAACCCTAGCAGCAGCCCAAACTGCCCTCAAACATGGTGACAGGAACCTCAATCGAGTATCAAGGAGAGCACATCAATGGCAAGAAAGGAAACAACAGATCCAAAGTGGATACATGATCATGGGAAGGAACAGCATCAATAAAGGTATGATCATGAAACTAATAGAATCGGGGATCTCAAATGGATGTATAATCCTGGATATAAAGAGGATCACTGATCTCGAAAATATGTACATCCTAAGGTTCCTTAAGCGGAGTGGCGTGTCGTAAGTATGCCGCGGAACATACCAACGGTACGTCACTCTACTTTAGTTACCTATTCCATCAACCAAGGGTCATCCTACACGACGAAAGTTCGGGTCTAATACCCCCTCGACCAAGTCTAAGTTCCGTAAGGTCAAGCCTAAGTTCCGTATATATATAAACGCCCTAGGCTCCACATAGTCAAACTTAAACTCGAACCAAGGTCAACCTAGCGCTCTGATACCAACTTTGTCACGACCCGAAAGAGCACGTGACTGGCCCTTGAACCATATGAAGTCTATAGGACTCCATCTGATCCAAGTAAGCCAAAAGCCCAGAAATCTAAAACCATTTTTAAGAATAAGTAAAGAAACTGGTTTAAAGAAGTGAAGAAAAACATGTTTGAAATCAAGGTTTTTAAATAACTAAGCCGAATATGCATTTTTAAAAACAGTACAGTCTTTTCTAAAAATTTCGGCAGAGTTTCTTTTGTAAAACTGGCCCCGAATGGGGTATAACAAGGATAACAATATATGCAATGATAAAGGCATCCCCAAGCAGGAGCTAGCTCTTCGTCAATCGACGGTCACCACCACACATGCAACAATAATATACAACGCCAAGTGGCGAGGATCAAATCCAAAAGAAAGCTCAAAAGCAACAAGAAAACCGCAACACTACTAAGCGCGACTCTATGGTCGAATAATACATCACTAGTCTAGGTCTGAAACAATATACGAGTTTTGGTTGATGGATATTCTAGATACAATGAATAATATAAATACAACGGCGGTTCTGATACAAAAGAACCCACCTATCCAAGCAAATCACCCAAAAGGAAGCAGTGTGCCAGAAATGCCGCTATAGAACTGTACGGCAAACCTGCAAGAACTGGGGCACAACGGGGGTGAGTTGCCAACTCGTGAATAGAAAGATATCTACAAGCAGAGATCGAATGCATGACCCAACCTAGATCAATACGATCAGATATAAAGAAACCTCAATATGAATAAAGCTGAAGCATGCTAAACTGGCAATGTAATCTCTATACGTGAATGTAGTGCCAAGTGCTCGTGCTAGTGCCTCAGGTAATAGTATGTCATGAATATGAGGTATGAATGCATGAAAGCAGAATACATGTAAATGAAGAAACTGTTTTCATAATTTAGTGAGATTTCCCTTGTATTTTTAGTTGAGGTATCATAATGAAATCAGCATAAAACAGTGACTAGCATCGGCACAAAACGTAATCCCAATATCTCGATATCTCTGTATCACAGTCTCTGTACCTCGAAATCTCGAAATCCCAATGTCTCAATCATAATATCTAGGGCGCCGTCAGTCCAGACCGGCCCCTACCATCCATCTCAAGACCACGACGGTATCCTCCGGATATCCGACGCGTCGGGTAAAATCACCGGTAGGTAGTGCTCCCCTGCCAGGCTCACATCGTCATCACCACGCGCTTCTTGCCCCGGGGCACCTTACCGGGTCCACCATGTACCCGAAACGGTTCATCCGTCTCCTCGAATCGGGTTTCCAAATCCATCAGCAAACTCATGGTGGACGACTCATACATCATGGGAAAACCGCACTTTTTATTTTAAAGAGAGAAAAGAAGTTTATATAAGTTTTGCGGTTTTCCCCCAAATCCAGAAAATCTCATGGAAATCCGAATCCAATCCTCAATAGCATGTAAACAGTGCATACATGCATAAAAATCCATGAATAATAACATGCATGATGTAACAACTAATAATTACAATGTCTAATCTAGCATATAAGGCAAGTACACTAATATCATGTCTAAATTATTAGCTAACAACCTATGCCGATGCAATAATATTTTCTAAGGTGTACGTGACATGGCAATTACCGATGAAGATGTGTGTGAGCCGGCAAGTAAGTGTACGTGGTACATACGCATCATCGGTAATGGTGCTGGTGTCCTAACAGCATAACATCAATAAAGGAGTATGAAACATAATATAAGCATGCGATGCGATGCGAACCACAATAATGAGCGGAAGCTGAATACTAGACGCAACTATAACTAATCTGCATTAATCTAAAATAACCTCTACAATTGGTGCCTTTTGAAATAACACGAATCATGGGGTTTTGAAAATAGGGGCTACGGTGTTTTTATGAAAAGATACATCTTTTGAAATATCCGTGGGATCCCTTGGGCTGTCTTTTAAAATACCCACGATTCGTTAGTTTTTGAAATAGGTAGGAGTCTAATCTAATCTAACAACCATCCTAAACTATACGGCTGAACTAACAAGTAGAGCTACGGGTGAGGAAACCGCCTAACATCTGAGTCGATACATATACATACATGTATATATATTAGTCGGTGATCCCGCCTCAATAATATCATATCCGATACCCTATCAATAATCAGACATCCCAAGTCAAGAGTGCGGATCAATCATCAAAATATAGCTTGTACGTAAATCCGTCGTACGGCATCCCAAATCTGGGTACGGGTCAATATCACATTCATCATACTATTTATCTGGTATCCTCTTTATCAAATATCATGATCGGGGTACTGATCTACGTCTAGTACAATATTGATACCCTCTATGTATGCATGCAGGTGTAAGAATCACTACGTCAAAAGACCCGCTAAAACATCGTGTCGTATCTCAATACGAACCAAATCACATCACCGATCTCCTGGCCTCAAGCCCAATCTCATCGACTCATCTCAAATCCCAAATACTATCCTCAAATCCAGTATATAAACACATAGTCCCATACCCATGTGTAGATATACGCACCATCATATGCACTCTAATAAATGAAAGAATGAATGCAAGTATGTGTGTAAATGTATGTGTGAGTGCAACCACTACTCTAGGGTTCGCACTAAACTAAACCAATATATTCTTATCATCAAAATATCATTATTACCATCAATAACCCTAAACAACACATAATAAATATTCGTGTGTATACGTATTCGTATACATCACCACGGACTGCGGGGGTGCTATACGCCATCCACCCGACTTCTCCCCACAGATATAAATCTACTCACATTGCTTCTCGTGTGCCAAAGCCGATGTCGCTATCTTCACCTCCTTTGCCTCAACATCACGCGGGGTACCTACAAGTATATCACAATGCTAAAGCACATGAAAATCACATCGGAAACCAAAATAGCACACGCTACCCGCATAGGTAAAAACCTATCGACTCGCATGTAAACACAATCAAAATCCACTTGTCGTTGACGTCCAAACGCCACCCGACAGGAATGAATCACCAAATACCAAAATCCATGCTAAAACAAGTCCCAAATTATACACCAACATAGGAAAATCAACCCAGATTTCACCCTAGATGGAATCAGTCAAAACTATACATACTCAGGGTCAAAACTAGAGGAAATGGGGGCATGCACAGAAAACGAAGCAATTCCTTAAAATACCTTATTTTAGAATTTTCCATAATTTTTCCCCATTTATCTGTATTTAATTATACCAGAATATTAAAATATTCATTAAAATAATATTAAATTATAAAATTTCCCAAAAATCATATTTTATTATTTTGAAGACGTTACAGAACTCTTCCAACATACCGCCCCTGCATTGAGGGTAAAGACAAAACCCGAATGCGACTTAGAGTCGTCCTTATCACTTTGGAAGCTGGAATCGGTAAAGGACTCCACCTGGAGTTCTCCATTACCATACACCAAGAACATCTCCTTAGTCCTTCGTAAGTACTTGAGAATATTCTTCACAGCTGTCCAGTGACTCTCTCCAGGATCTGCTTGATACCGACTCACTACACTTAGTGAGTATGCTACATCGGGTCTGGTACATAGCATCGCATACATGATAGAGCCTACTGCCGAAGCATAGGTTATCCCTTGCATGCGAGCTCTCTCCAAATCAGTCTTCGGAGACATCTCTTTGGAGAGAGTGAGTCCAGAGATCGTGGGTTGGTTCCCACGCTTGGATTCTTCCATACTAAACCTCTTTAGTATGGTGTCAATGTACCTGGATTGGGACAATCCCAATATCCGTTTAGATCTATCTCTATAGATCATGATTCCCAATATGCAGGAGGCATCACCTAGATCTTTCATTGAGAATCTCTGTGATAAGATGAGCTTGACTGATTGCAGCATAGGAATATCATTTCCTATCAAGAGTATGTCATCCACGTACAATACGAGGAAGACAACCTTACCCTCTGCTACCTTCTTATAGATACAAGGTTCATCTATATTTTTGATGAAGTCAAACTCTTTGACTACAACATCAAAACAGATGTTCCAACTCCGCGATGCTTGCTTTAACCCATAAATGGATTTAAGCAGCTTGCACACCTTTCCGCTGCTCCCACTATCTACGAAGCCCTCTGGCTGAGTCATGTACACGCACTCTTCTAAATCACCGTTTAGAAAGGCGGTCTTAACATCCATTTGCCAGATTTCGTAGTCATGGTATGCAGCAATGGCAAGTAAGATCCGGATGGACTTAAGCATAGCCACTGGAGAAAAGGTTTCGTCATAGTCCACACCTGGTCTTTGACGAAAACCTTTTGCTACAAGTCTATCTTTGAAAGTCTCAACCTTTCCATCTACACCAAATTTCTTTTTAAAAATCCACTTGCTCCTAATGGGTTTTACTCCTTCAGGAGCATTTTCTAAAATCCATACTTTATTGGTGTACATGGATTCCATCTCAGATCGCATTGCATCCAGCCATTTCACAGAGTCACCACTCGTGATGGCTTGCTCGAAACTAGTCGGTTCATCATCATCCATGATGCAATCCTCACTTCCACCATCAATGAGAAAACCGTAGTATCTCTCAGGTGGATGAGAAACCCTACTAGATCGGCGGAGAGGCTGGGGTTCGTCGGGTACTACTGAATCCTCTGGTTCTACCAAGTCTTCTGTTATAGTTTGTGTTGCTGGAACCTCTTCCAGTTCTACCTCAATACTACTGTTCTGTTTCATAAGAAAACCTTTTTCTAAGAAAGTAGCATGTCGAGAAACAAACACCTTTTGTTCCTCGGGGTGGTAGAAGATATACCCTTGTGAATTTCTGGGATATCCTACAAACTTACATAAGATTAATCTTGCCTCGAGTTTTTCCGGATTTTTCTTTTTAACATAGGCCGGACAACCCCATATCTTAACTCGTTTAAGAGATGGTCTCTTCCCATTCCATATCTCATATGGAGTGGTAGGCACCGATTTAGTTGGAACTCTATTCAATAGATATATGGCTGTTTCCAGCGCATAACCCCAAAAGGAGATAGGTAACTCAGCAGTGCTCATCATAGAGCGCACCATATATAATAGGGTGCGATTCCTCCGCTCCGATACACCGTTGTGCTGTGGTGTATAAGGAGGAGTAAGCTGAGAGAGAATCCTATTCTCTTTTAGATAATCTCGAAACTCATTACTTAAGTATTCACCTCCTCGATCAGATCGAAGAATCTTAATACTTTTGCCCGTTTGATTCTCTACTTCGTGCTTATAATCTCTGAATTTCTCAAAAGCTTCAGACTTGTGTTTCATCAGGAACACATGTCCGAATCTAGAGAGATCGTCAGTGAATGTAATGAAGTAGGAAGAACCGTTCCTGGCATGCGTAGACATGGGACCGCATACATCACTATGTACCAGTCCTAAGAGTTCGGTAACTCTTTCTCCGTGTCCACTAAACGGAGCTTTGGTCATTTTTCCTTTGAAACATGAATGGCAAGTATCATAAGATGATAATTCGAACGGATTCAAATAACCATCCCTATGTAACTTAGCCAGTCGTGTCGCATTGATATGACCAAGTCTACAATGCTACAAGTAGGATTCGTTCATATCTGAACTTTTCCTCTTGTGTGTGTTTTGTATATTCAGGTCTGTATTCTGATTTAGAATGAATATGCCATTATGTAACGAGCCTGATGAAATCAACTTTTGATCCAGGAATATGTTCATAACATTTTCCTTTACTACAAAATTATATCCTTCTTTACTTAATAAAGAAACTGATATAATGTTACACATCATGTTCGGTATATAATAGCACTCATTTAGAATCAGTGTATTACGACTCGGCAATACAAGGTGATATTCGTCAACTGCTTTGGCTGCAACATTTGCACCGTTCCCTACTAGAACGGAATGATCATCTTTTCCCATTTCTCTACCTTTACGTAGCCCATGCAACTGTTTGCATATGTGGGATCCTGATCCGGTATCTAATACCCAGGACGTAGGGTGAACTGAGAAACAGTTCTCAATAACAAACACACCCGAAGAAGATGCATCAACATGCATGTTCTTTTGGGCGGCGTGAGAATCCAGATATTCTCCTGTTTCCTGTTCAGTCTTATAACTCTTATAAGAAAGAACGGGTCCAACATTCCCTTGCTCAGTACAATAATCGGGTTCAGTCAATACATCAATATTATTATCTTGATTATGGCCTGACATGGTCGCTACCTGGAGAGAGAGAGAAGAAAACACTTTAGCATATGCTCTTGCAAGATTAGATTGGTTATTATCTTATCTAATCAGGATGTCTCCCACTGTTTTTATCAAATCTACCTTAAAACCCTAAAAGGCAAGATTAGCCGGGATTAATTACACCCTTCAACTTCGTCAATCTTTCAGCCAGATCAGTGTCGGTACTTTGAGGGAGGTTCCCCGTGCTTTGGCACGGACCTAATTAAAGTAAACCTCGTTTTCCCAGAGGCGTAACCCCGTTAACACTTTTCTAGACACCTACTTGAATGACTAATTGTCCTGTGTAAAACTCTCCCAGGAGTAACTCTTACTCGCAGTGGGCATCGGGATCCAACTATCTCATAGAAGGTATGCAATCTCATTGCAAATTTCAACACTTGAAATTCTCGATAATATTTTGCCCCTAGCGTGCTATGACCTTAACGCATGCCAAACAACCCATAGTCCGCTAGTCAAGTTCAACCCGTACATTTCGTGATTGAATTAAACCCACCCGTACGACCCTTGACGCATGCCAAACAACGCCGTACGAATACCCTAATCCAATCGCATCTCATGCTGCAGATAAGTAATAATCAGCTACCGTACGCTACGCCTTGACGCATGCCAAACTACCGTAGCACGAATACTAAATATTACTTATCTGAAATGACGGAGGGCTACACAGGTTTTTCAGAAAACCCTGAGCGTAATGAACTTGATATCGTCGTAGAATCATGTAGTTTTTGAAAAGGAGTGTTTTGAGGCTTTTCTTAGTTTTGCTAAAAGGGTCACTCCTGGTGAAGGGATCGTCGGCCCTTTCCTCATCGAATAAGGTGCAGGATATATCATATATACCGCTGTGCAAAGCAAAACACTTAAAGCAATCAAAAGACAAACCGCGTTTTGTAGCATCTGCCAGTTTTGCTAAAGGAGTCACTCCCGGTGAAGGGATCTCGGTCCTTTCCTCATCGAATAAGGTGCAGGACATATCATATATGTCACTGTGCAAAGCAAAACTGTAGCTACCCCTTTTATAAAGTTTTGATTCTACAATATCTTTATGTTTCTTTTCCTTTATTAATCTCATTAATAAAAATCCCATCAGCTTATGCTTCCTAAGCATCACATAAGAAACGAAAGCAGTAATATTTATATATCAGCATATATATATAGTATAAGCATTCGTCTCAGGCAGTAATATGATCTCATCACAGAACATTGCAGCAGAAGAACATATATGAAATATTGGATATACTAGGACGTCCGTGTTTTTAATACGAGCCTGTATAAAACACGGATTCCACAGTCGCGACGAATAGCCAAACCCACATCCGAAGACCCCTACGAGAGCGGCAAGTAACACTGCCAATTCTAGGGTTAGGAGACCCGGTCTCGACTCCTCGAGATGGCCTCCCACTGGACCCTAGAACCCGGTTACTTGTGCTCCCCTCCTTAGGTCTACCTAATGCGGAAAAGTAAATAATATACACTGGTGACAGCAACCGCAACCTGAAAGTGCCCCAAATAAAAGAATATTACATTACAAATGAATTTTACATGAATGAAAATAAAAACCCTCATCTCACATAAAACCCCCGGCTATTCTGAACGCGACGATCCAATATAACATATCACAGCAACACATAATATCTCATATCATCAACGTAAGTAAATATGCGCATCCCAATTGTCGTTGACATATAGCAACGAAACCGGCGATATCACATATTACACTTACGGTCACAGAAAAGAAAGTGTAAAACAACAATATTTGGAATCCACAATCACTTTAGACATCGTAAATCCGAAATATCACATACTTCGTATTTCATGCCTAACTCTATGAATTCCACATATTGTATCACATTCCAGATAAATAAACAGTATTAAACTTTTCGAACAGAGAATCAAACACCCAAAATTTCCTAAACTGCTCAACACTTGAGCGGGGTTCAAATAATCCCAGAATATGTCACAGTACCGGTGATCCAGCCGTAGAAGGGTCAAGCCAACGCCTCACATGTGGCACGCCGTACTGCCCCAAACCCGAAGGTTCAAAAGGCAGTTCAAGAAGGTCACATAATCGAGTTAAGGTTTGTTGTCTTCTAGAGGGTCCACCGCTTAACTTGTACAATTTTTCCGAAAGATTTAAACCCGATAAAAATTCAACGCTTGAAAATTTGCCGTACCGGGAAACAGTGAGTTAATGATATCCGTTCAAATAGTTTAACAATTTCTAAATATCCGGAAAGAAATACGAACTTAAATATTCCGATCGAATCTACTTTTACAAAACAAACCCCAGAATTTTAAACACCTGAAACAGATTAAAAATACCCAGAAAAGTCAACAAGTACCTATGGTTATTACCAGGAAGCCACGTGTCGCTAATCGATCAATCCGCCGCGGAACCGCCGCGCAAGCAAGCTTGCGCCGCTCTTCCGCGGCCGTTTGATCGAATTGGGGGCTCGGGCTTCTTGGTAATTCTTAGAATTCCCTGCTGATTTTTTTACATATTTTTAATTCAGAAAAATCCCAAAATTTCAAAAATTTCCAGAGAGGGGTCTTTTTGCGTCGTTTCGGGTTCGATCGGAGTTTTAACTTCGTAAACACATCGCCTAATGCTCTAGCTAGGCTCTGATACCACTGTAGGGTTCCTAGGCACTCTGGAGAAGGTTCATAAGGCATCAAACATGCCCGGATTAAAATTTAGACGTGCCGAACAACCCAAAGCCGGGATCTTTGCTAGATTATTAGGGTTTAACATGCAAGAAGATAACTTTTATCTAAGTGTGAGGGATTACAACCTTTGTAGTCCGCTCCTTCACTTCACAAGCTTCGAGTAGAAGTCCCTTTGCCGCGATCCACGATCTCCCAGACTCATGAGAGGCTCCACGACTCGAACGATCCATGCTAGCTCGAAGTATTCCAAATCTCTGATGATCTACCTTGAAGTTGCTACGACTCAAGCTTTCTCACTGAAAAGAGAAGAACACACTAATCCCATGGGCTAGATGAGATGAGGATGAGAGAGTAGTAATTTTGCTTTCTTTTTATATCATTTTCTCATATTTATTCACACAAGACTCCATGACAATCTCGGGTCTACAGACTACCCTGTACCTGTGTCACCGGAGAACTGCCATCTGACGTGTGGTATATCACCATCTGGGAGTTCTCGGCGAGTCCGTCCAGTGTACCCAGTCTCCACTGAGCACCCGTACACCATCTCTGATGTCTAACACCGATGGATATGGGATCATCCATCGCCCATCATATGGGTCAAGATGCGTATACGCTAGTCTACTCTGGTGTATCGATGCCCTGTCTCGATATACCCTCGACTAGGAACAGTTATAGGATGTACTCATCGACTACCGTGGCCCCACTAGTATGATCTCATCATAGTCCCAGTAGTCGAGTACAGATCCTAAGGGCTTTATCAACATGTGAGAGTAAAACAGTAAGCCAATACAAGTCAACATGTTAAGATAAAGTGAAACCAAATAGCATACTATCATGACGAGCAAGAAAGTCATCTCTATATATAACCAAGCATCCATTATAATATACATCATATGTACAACAATGGCCTCTAGGGCATATACATAACTAACATTGTTGTTGTAATAAAGGTGAAGATTCTTTAACTTGTTTACATTTCAATTCAAGCATTATGACTCATTTAGATTCTTGAATATGTACTTTGTGATGATGCTTGAATAAAACTCCGCTCGTGGAGGAATCGAAACAATTGTAAAATGATGATGTTGATGAATTGTTAAACGTTTTCTTAAGTCTTAAAGCAATTGTAAATTCTTGAAAATCGATTGATCGATGATCTAGATCGATGCGAATGTGTTATTATTCCTTTCACATGATCTAGAGATCGACAATTGATCATTCGACTTTCAAGAAGCTATCCAGTGAATGTTATTCATCGAATGACAAAGGATAGGATGAGGAACCCTAATTCCTCGCAAGATCCTTGATCCTCGATGAATTCAACATCGATTTAGCATCAATGTGTTACTAGATAAGAAATTGTAATCTTGAATCTTCATCACGTTTACAATTTACTCGATTCCTATGAGCTTTACTTCAAATCTTGAAACCCTAAAGTGATTGGAATTCTATCGAAACTCGATTCTCAATTTTTATCATTTTCTTGATTCTTGATTAGAATAGTGATACTTGAAACCATCGATAAAAATCTTGAATCATGTTTTCTTTTCTTTTCTATTAACTTTTCAATTCAAATAAAACAAGATACGAACGAATCGCACAATCCCTGTGGACGATCCGCACTCGCTAACGATCTACATCCGACACCATAGTTGATTGCGGTGAAATAATTTTTGGTTGTGATTTTTATATACATTTGAGTTACTTACACAACGGAAAATCGAATCAATCAAATGGCATCGTTGCCGGGGTTCGTGTGCTAATTCGTTCTATATTGAAATTTGAATTGAAAGATTTATTCCATTATAATTTTGTAATCAAAATTCGCGCAAAATCTAAACGATTTGTTGTGGTTCATTGCAAGGAAATCTGGAGCTTGCTGCGAAATTGAAATAATTTTTGGAGATTTCCATAGAGCTGAAGGAGTGAACAGAAGTTCACTGTTAAAATTTGGTGCAGAGATCAGCACAAACGACCGCGTTTCCGTGGTGGGAGTCTCCTATTGCGGCGGTTCCTCGGCTAGGTGAAGGCCCGTCGGTACAAAATTTTCTCTGTAAGCTTCTATCTTTCTTATCTTCTTCTCTGTCTGCTCCAATTAACATTTTGTGCAGGTTTCTTTGCAAATAATCGCAGCGCGCAAATAGCAAAATTAAATTGTGCTTGTTTTGATTCTTGTGGTTGTTTGCATTTTAATACGGATATTAAGGGGCAAGGCCAAATCCTAATTAGGTGGGGAGTTCATTACCCTTCTTAAGCCCCGAAAACCGCAAAACTTGCATCCGCATTTACCCCAATTAACTAAAAAAGATCTAGAGATGACTCTAAGGACCGTCGCGCTCACTTAGGACAGAAGAAAGCCGTGAGTAATTCATTGCTTATCCGCGTTTCTCTTGTGGTGTCTAGGCAAGTGTGTCGAAGGCTAGTGGTTACTTAATTAGGCCCACTACTTACGTAGTGGAGAACCTCCCACTTACCTGGCCACAGGAGAGACAAAGAGGCAGTGGAGGATTTATCCTGTGTCTTATCTTCTGGCAGTTAGGAGCGGTCTAGAGATTGACCTAGGCGACCCCTAGAATCAGGGTTTTGTGTATTGCATTTGTTGTGTCACATCATTTTTTTTTTTAAAAATCCGTATCTTTTCAAAACAAACACTGCATTCATTCATTCATTCATTACCCCTAATTATAAGCCACGCTGCCACTTGTACTAACCCTTTTTAGTACAAGATAGGCTGGACACGGGATTCTAGTGCCCGTTTAGTCCGCGTACCCTTTATCGACTCCGAAGTCGGTATTTCTCCATTTAATTCTTCTTTACCAACCACCACACACGCATCGATGGATCCACCTCCATCGAACTTCTTTAACCCTAATCTGCCGCCGTCCGTTGGTACGCAGAATCCACCCCGCATCTCTCTCCAAGAGAGGTGCTATCCACTGTGAGGTCCTCTTTCGACCTGCTTATCCATTCCACCAGCCAACGGGGATAATTTTGAAATTAAACCCAATACATCAACCTTTTACCCAAATTCCACGGACTCGAGACTGAGGACGCTTACGTTTTCATTACCAAATTTGAAAACGTATGCGCAATGATGGGTACGTCACAACTTTCAGCGGATGCTATGCGTCTACGTCTTCTTCCATTTACTTTGTGCGATATAGCCGAGAAGTGGCTATATAACACTACCGCACATTCAATCACGAATTGGGAAGAATTCGTCGCGGCATTCCTTAAGAAATTTTACCTAATGCAAAAGACAACTCGAATCCGTAGCGAACTGAATTAATTTACCCAGCTCCCTACTGAACCATTCTCTAAATGCTTTGAACGTTTCAAGGATCTATTGGTTCAATGTCCTTATCACGGCATCCCGAGATGGGATCTTTGCCGAATCATATATGAGGGCATTAACCCAAACACTAAACAGAACCTTGAAAACATGTGTCAATGTACTTTTATGACTAAGGATGATGGGGAGGCTTGGAAACCTTTAGAAGAGTTCGCTGAAAAATCACTACAGTGGGAGAGTGGAACCCAACCATTGAATAGGGGTGGCGTACACCAAATAGATGTGTCCATAGGTGTTCGAGCTGAGATGGCAACAATGCAAAAGAAGCTCGACGCTATGGAACACAAATTTTCTGCAGCCTCCCTAAACCCAATGTCGCTCCCCAAAACTGTATGTGGCTGCTGTTCTGATCCGTCTCATTTAACGGAAGAATGTCTATTAAACTCTGCGTTTCAAGGTCACGAGCATACAAATGCCGCATTTCAAAGACCTAGAAACGATCCATATTCTTCCACGTACAATCAGGGTTGGAGGAATCACCAGAATTTTTCTTGGAACCAACAACAATCTCAAAACACGGTTCCAAGGAAAAATAATTTTCAAAGGGCTCTTCCACCACAACAGCAACCACTTCAACTCACTCAGCACCCCTACCAGTCACAAAATTTCCACAACCAGGTCAACACTCCTGCACAGTCTAATCCTATGCAGTTGACCGGTTCTGACGAACTCTCTCAATTCACTCAAACCATGAAATCACTTTTGTCAAATTTCATAGAGGTTTCGGCTGAGGTTAGAACTTCCGTCAGTGAGATAAAGAAAAACTCAGCATCCCAAGCTGAGAGTATCAAATCGATGGAAGCTAAAATAGCATGACTTAAAGCCGAGATGAGTGCGAGAGAAAAAACGAAACTTCCTTCTCAACCCCTACAGAATCCTGGGCATTACAATGTAAATGCCGTCACAACGTTGAGATCGGGAAGAGTGCTGAACAATCATGTCGGGGAAGGAATTGATGATATTGAAAATCCTATCAATAACACCCGGCTGAGACCTTTCCTCACACACACACTTCTACTTCTGATTCTTGTTCTTCTACCCCACCACCTTCTCGCGAGCCTATTCTCCATTTCCCACTAGGCTCGACAGCTCATTATAGTTCTCCACAAACTGTCCCCACTCCTCTTTTGGGATCTCATCTACCATCTCTTCCTTCTCCTATGATGGACCCGGCGCTTATTGCGAAAGCTCCTTACCCGAATCGGTTAAGGGGTAACAGAACGAGTCCTCATATGGAGAAAATTATGGAAATGTTCAAACAGGTTAACATCAACATCCCTCTCCTAGATGCGATTCAACAAGTCCCCGCTTATGCGAAAATTCTTAAGGACTTATGCACTAGGATGAGGAAAACTCAAGTGCCAAAGAAGATCTTCATGTCTAATAATATTAGCACTGCTTTTATCCTCCAACTACCAAAGAAACGAAAGGACCCAGGATGTCCTACAATATCGATTTCTATTGGGGGTAAAAACATAAATCGTGCTCTTTTAGACCTTGGCGCAAGTGTTAACCTACTTCCATATTCTGTATATGAGCAATTAGGGATTGGAGAGCTAAAACCTGCTCACTGCACTCTCCAAATGGCAGACCTTTCAATCACCAAACCAAGGGATGAACTAGAGGATGTGTTGATAAAGGTCGGGGAATTTGTATTCCCTGTATACTTTATTGTACTTGACACACAGCCTGTAGCAAACCCCCGGGGCCAAATTCCGGTGATTCTGGGTCGTCCTTTCCTTGCCACTTCCAATGTTGTTATTAACTGTAGAAATGGTTCAATGAACTTATCATTTGGAAATATGACCATTGAACTAAATATCTACAAAGTTGGAAGTCAGCCATCAGAACCCTCTGCTCATATTCTAGATGTGTGCTCTGTCAACGAGATCGCTCCCGATAGTTGTGGAGCTGAGGAACTTTGCTTTACTGATCTCTACGACATTACCACATCTTTGTTTGACTTTACACATGATCATAGTGAGGACACTTTTCCTACACTTGAGTCCTACACTCCTGACTTTTCTCCACCCGAGTCTGTATCTTTCACAGGCTCTGAGCTGCTTTGTAAATCCAAAAATCACTCTATGATCCCACCTTCTATCATTTCTCCGCCCGAATTAGATCTCAAAATTTTACCTTCTCATATGAAATATGCTTATTTACGTGTGAAGGAGTCTTTACCGGTTATAATATCCGCTTCTCAAGCATCAGAGCAAGAGAATGCTCTTTTATTGGTATTGAGATCTAACAAAGAGGCGTTTGGTTGGACTATGGCGGACATCAAAGGGATTAGTCCCTTGATTGTTGAACATCATATACATGTGATGGATGATGCCAGACCAACCCGAGAACCACAGAGACGGTTGAATCCCGTCATGAAGGAAGCAATGATGAAAGAGATCGTCAAATGCCTAGATAATGGTATTATATACCCCATCTCCGATAGCCAATGGGTGAGTCCTATACATGTCGTTCCTAAGAAATCCGGCATCACTGTTATTACCAATGAGGCAAATGAGTTGATTCAGACACGCACCCAAACTGGGTGGCGTGTATGTATTGATTATAGAAAACTCATTGCTGCCACGAGGAAAGACCACTTTCCTCTACCATTCATTGATTAAATGCAGGAACGCTTAAAGGGACGAGAGTATTATTGTTTTATGGACGGATACTCAGGATATAATCAGGTCCCCATCGCCAAAAAGGATCAAGATAAAACCACTTTTACTTGTCCTTTTGGTACCTTTGCTTACAGTCGCATGCCCTTTGGGTTATGCAATGCTCCCGCTACCTTTCAGCGGTATATGATGGGGATATTCTCTGATATGGTAGAGAATTTTCTAGAGATCTTTATGGACGATTTCTCGATTTTTGGAGACTCTTTTTCTGATTGCCTAGCGAATCTTGACGCTGTTCTTACTCGTTGCAAAGAGAAAACTTAACTATGAACTGGGAAAAATGACATTTCATGGTCCAAGAAGGAATTGTACTTGGACATGTTATTTCACAGAAAGGCATTGAGGTTGACAGAGCTAAGATAGATGTCATTCAAAACCTCCCTCATCCCAAAAGCGTCAAAGATATTCGATCTTTCCTTGGCCATGCGGGCTTTTATAGGAGATTCATTAAGGACTTTAGCAAAATTGCTAGACCTTTAACTCTTCTCATGGCCAAGGATACGACCTTCCATTTTGACTCGGACTGTGAGACAACTTTCGACTTACTTAAACACTCACTCACTTCAGCCCCCGTTCTATCGTCTCCAAATTGGGACTACCCATTTGAGCTGATGTGTGACGCATCCGACTTTGCAGTAGGTGCAGTCTTAGGACAGCAAATTGAAAAGATGCCACACGTGATATATTATGCAAGTAAGACCCTGAATGAAGCACAAATCAATTATACAACCACCGAAAAAGAACTTTAGCGGTTGTATTTGCATTAGAAAAATTCAGGCCTTACTTAATTGGCTCACCTATAGTTGTGTATACTGACCATTCCGCCTTAAAACATCTTCTGGCAAAGAAAGATGCAAAAGGTCGACTAATACGTTGGTGTTGGAGATAGTGCCCTCAGAGTCAATTATTGGATCATAGGTACATGATTGCAATGATTGAGGGAGGACCTATCCCGGTAGGACAGTCTTACTCGAGATGATAGTATGCTATCTGGTTTACCTTTATCATCATGTACTGCTTTAGGTGACCTGACAAGTCGCTATTACATGTTGATAGAGCCCTTAGGATTCTTTCTTGACGGCCAGCAGGATGAGGGCGATCATATACGTGAGAGCTGGCATTCTATAAGCACATTCTTAAATGGTCCCTAGTCGTGGGAGTTTCGAGACAGGGCATCGATTCTCCAGAGTAGACTAGTGTATACAGTCGAGACCCCGACGAGGGGCGGTGGCCGGTCTCACAAGCCACTGGTGTCAGTTGGTTCACCTAAGATGTATACAGGTGCTCGTTGGGTTATGAGTACACCGGACAGGACTCGCCGGGAACATGCTAGTTGGTCATATACCAGACGTCAGATGGCTGTTCCCTGGTGACATATGTACAGGTTAGTTCATCGACCTGGGGATCGTCATTTGTCTCGTGTGAGTTTCCACTGTACTTTGATTACTATCCTACCACGGCTCAAAGGAGTCGTGCAAACAGGTTTTAGTTGGGTACAGTCCCGAGCCACATGGAGGCAGTGAGCGGATCTTCAGGGGTTCGTCTCTCCCGGTATTGTTGGTGAGGTCGCGCTGTGTCTAGGAGAGCCATTACACGAAGCCCTCGGACGAGGCAGGAGATTTACTGGTAAGTATTCCAGTAGTATCTCAGGGTGTTCTGGGCTACACTCCGACATGACTTGTACCGCTTTTGGGGGTCTGACTTTTACCAACCCCCTAGGCCCGCCATGCGATGCTCATAGACGAACGGACCGGACTGTACGGATATTGTCACTGACAGGCTCAGTAGGGTGTCAGGATGAGTTCGCTCATCGACGTCCCTTTTTGTCAATAGCTGGTGGCCCGTTACGTATTGGCTTATATCTCTGACGTGCTAGTGGTTAAATCCATAACCAAGGTGTTGACGAGTCTTTAGAGTCCCCCACATTCAGTTACTCAAGTTTCGGGCGAAACGCTGTAGAGGCCATATGGAGATATGGCAAGGTCCGATCACATACGTGCGGTATTGCACGGATCAGGATCGGGCAGTTTGTACTACAGGCCGTATGGATATATGGCAGGGTTCGATCAGATACGTGCGGTATTGCACGGATCAGGATCGGACGGATATTACTAGCCGGCTTTGGTTTAAGCCGGATCCTAGTATAGTACAGTGTAGGTTTTGTCTCATTGCATTTGTATTTCGGTCGGAATACAGATGTGGGTGTGTATACACAGTATCGGGGTTTTCCTGTAATTTATTACGGGACCAGTTTTCTGGAGTTGCCAGTTTGCTTTCCGTTTCGGCCAATTTCCTTTGTATCGTTCATTGGCCGAAGATTGGTGGAGGAGGGCTTATTTGCATTTGTGCAAATAAGCAATTGTGGAGGGGGTCTTTGCATATTATTGTATCATGATACTTGCACCATCATTACTTTCTTTAGCCATCATGGCTAGCCTTGTAGTGTCATGATGGCTTGACCTTTGTTGTGATGATGAGGTTGTTGGAGTGTTAGTTTAGGCTTGTGATCATTTCTTTTGATGATAGCCTTTTCTTCCTCTCACTTGCATTATTCTCTTGATTCACTCTCTCATTCACTTCCCCCCCCTCACAAGATGCATAGCCGGCCACTCCCATTGGGGGCTGTCCAAATTTTTGAGTGTGGGTTTTTTCTTCATTTCATGCTCCAAAAATCCCCAAGTCCCTCCATATAGTTCTTGTATCATCCCTCCACCAAAATGGCACCTCCATGAACCCCAAATGAGACACAAGTCTCTACACTACATTCTACAGTAAATCTTGGGCACGTCGACTAGACAGCTTCGTGCCTGAGTTGCCTCGGCATTGAGGTGGGAGCCCGTTAGGCGATGTGGTGCACTTCCGGCGACGAGGTGGAGACAGGACATTCCGCGGGAGATCGGGACGATGACGAGAAGACCGGAGGACTCGGATCAGTCGGTATATCTCTATTCCCCATCTTGTAGTTATCTTGGACTAGTTAATGGTTCGATCCGGGTGTTTAGTGCGCGGTGGTGCCGGTTTGCTAGTTTGCAAAATTAAAGTTTTTTGCTTCCGCATTTTGGTGTCGGATTGACGGCCGGGGCGCCGCCGTGCACTTACAGTGGTATCAGAGCCTCGCCATTAACTTAGTCTAGCTTTGTTTAATGTGTTTACATTTCCGATCGACCAAAATTCCAAAATCCGCGTTTTGTTCAAATCAGTTTTCTGTTGAAATTTTTTGAAGTCCAAAAATTTTTCAGGTTGTAGAAAAGTGATGTGCTAGAAGAAATAAGAGTTTTGTGAAAATTCGATGCACTAACTCCACTATAGGAGCGCGGAACCGCGGCCAAACACCCCTTTGGGCCGCGGTTCCGCCGCACTATTTTGGGGTCGCTGCATCAAATTTCTGCAGTATCTTTTGGGCTGAAAATAAGGGTTTTGGAATAATAACATTGGGCCCATAATTTCTTGATGTGCTACAGTAGTGCTTGGGGGCTCACTTGGTAAATTTGATCGATCGGATATTTTAAACACATTATTTCACAGTATTTACATTATATCTGCGACCGTGAATGTCACTTAATCGGTAAATCCTGTCTAACTGCTATAGCCCGGTTAGACGGATTTGCGAACGTGACTTTCATGTTGATGTTCTATGTATTGTTGTGATGTTGCGGATTGGTCGTGGGGGATAGCCTGGTTGCAGTGGTAGTACAGTTTTGTTGTATTATGTACATTTGATATTGCGGGGCGAGCGTCCGACATGTGGACTGCCGTCACTGCCTGATTGTATTATTATTTTAGGGCACGGCCAGGTTGCGGTCGATGTACCCGGTGTATGTATATTTTACTTTCTGTACTAGGATTACCCCGCGGAGGGGTGCACGGATAGCCGGGTTCTAGAGGGCAACAAGCCCGCATCTCATAGCATTGAGACGGAGGGGGCTTCACTCTAGAATTGGCGGGCTATTCGCCGCACTCGTAGGGGGTACAGGTTGACCCAGGAGGGGTGCCCAAGTTACCGGATTCCGTGAAGTGCTGGGTGGTCCATTCACGGTGCTGAAGGGGGCTGCCTCGCTTCAGGTTTTGGCGGGTAACTTGCCGCGCCCATAGGGGTCTAGGATTTCATTGCACAGGCTATCCACACGACCAGGGGAACGTCGGGTTTCAGTAGTGGCTCTGTGAAACCCGGGGATCCCAGATATCTGTATTGTTCTGTGATGCTGTACATTTCTGTTATGTTGCATTTTTTTCACGCCTTGAGCGAAATATAATATATTGGTATATATATTAGTAGATGTTGTATATGTTTTGTATCCGCGCTAGTCCAGTCCCCGCTCTGTCGTTAGTTAGCTAACCTAACGGGTAATGACGGGACCCAGTGGCGAATGCGGATGGCATATACGTACGTCATATTATTTTCGTTCTTTGTGGTGTGATCAATTGATGGGACTGCGTTGATTCGGATCAATGCAAGTTAAAAACAAACCTAATCTGATGTTGTTGGAACACTTTTTCAAAAAGCTGTTATTGCAAGGACGTTCTCTTTTGTTTTGCATCGTGGTATTCAGTTGGAATATCCTGCTCCTCAGTCGACGAGGCAAGGGCCGAGATCCCTTCATAGGGAGTGACCCCTTGGACAAAAAGTTTGCGTCAGGACATTAACTTCACTATAGCCGATTACTTTTGCTTTGCATCGTGGTATTCATTTAGAATATCCTGCACCTCATTCTACGGGGAAAGAGCCGAGATCCCTTCACCGGGAGTGACCTCTTTAGCAAAGGATTTCGTCACTATATTTTAAAAGCTATCAGTTCCTTCAACGATATCAAGTTCATTACGTTAAAGGTTTTCGCCAGAAACCATTTGTAGCCCTCCGTCGTTTCATATGGATGGTCAATAGTATTCAAGCTGTGTATGTTGGCCAAACTCAAGGCACAGTGATTGGTAGCTATTAGGGTATTCATATGCAGCATAGATAGATGCGTTGGTTTGGGACAGTCGTTCTGCCATTTTGGCCAAAGTCAAGGGTAGGTTCGGGTGGGTTCAAATTAACCTGGAGAATGACGGGTAGAACTTGACATGTGACTTATGATATGTTGGCCAAAGTCAAGGTCATAAGAGCATGGGGTAGAAATCACATCGGGAGTTTCAAAAGAACTGAAACTTGCCAGATATGCGCATACCTTCTGGAGTGTGATAGCGTGAGCGGACTCCGTCACGTTATCATGCGATAATAGTTGGATCCCGATTCCCACTGATGAGTTGGTTTACTCCTCGGGTGTTCCCGACTAATTCTTCTTTTAGGTTTGGAGAAGAATTTGAGGTACAGTGGGAGGTTTCCAGATTAGATAAATTGGTAACCATTCTGATCTAGGTTAGAGTGCACGCTGAGTGTTTCTTTTCTCTCTCTCTTTGGCAGCGACCATTGACCCGACCCTAAGACTATGACTCAGTGACCAAATTAACCGAACCTTCTAAAACACTGGCTTTTGGATTGTTAGAGTTGCATACCTCATTGCCACTCCTACTTTTACCGTTTTCTCCAGGACACCCCGTATTACAACGAACGTCCACTTCCTTTGAACAAAACCATCGTATGGTTATATATGAACTCGAAGGAATTTATTCGAGGATGGTTTCAGGTTCTGGAGAAAATGGATAGGACTATTCAGTTGTCTTTTCCTTTTACCTTCTCCCAAGTTGCGAGTACTCCTTGGTTTAGGAGTAGTACACCTATTACGCAAATTGGATAGTCTTCTTCCAAACCTTAGGCTGGTGCCGAACGGTGGGGAATGAAGAAAACCAATTAGCATAACGATGGTGTGCAGAAGGTATTAAGTTAAGACAAAGCAAGGGATTAGTAAGAGGGCAAAGTAAACTGCGACTGCTATTCACGACCAAACCAAGTATTTCTTCGCCAATCCTAAAATCACCTTTGTATTTCTCCAGAACACTCCGTATCACTACGAAGATCCACAGTTTATTGGATACTCCATCGTATGGTTATATACGAACTCGAAAGGAACTTGTTCCAGTTCGGGGATGGATTCTGGTTCAGGATAATAGGAATAAGGTTTATTCGGTTGTCTTTTATCTTCACCTTCTCTCGCATTGCGAGTGTTCCTAGGATTAGGACAGCATACCCATTATGCTTATTGGATAGTCTTCTTCCAAACCATAGGCTGGTGCCGAACGGTAGGGAAGGAAGAAAACCATTTGGCCTAAAGGGGTGTGCAGAAGGTAATGACTAAAGACATATGAAGGGATTTGGAGAGATCGCAAAGAATTACATGGTTACAGTTGTGAATCTGGATAATGGAAGAGACATTACTAGGAATACCGGGATACCCCATCGAAACATTTCAATGTTTCAGTTTCACTGTGTACTGTTAAAGGAAAACTGATTTCCCAATTAGACACTTTCTCCACGGTATGTATTTACCAGGTATGATTCTCACATCTATATAGTTTTACAGATGATGAGTAGGAGTAAGTTATTGGGAATTGGGTGATTATCCTCATTATATCGGGATTCGTTGTAATCGGTGATATTTGAGGAAATCACCTGGGTTGTTTACCGGTCGGCAAATATTTGGTTTCGAATATCCGCTGTTATGCACAAATTTCAAATTGATATATCTGTACGTCTATTTTCATAGAGTGAGATATACCTTTTTGAAATTATGTCCATGACATTTACCTATATCAGTGGATGGTTAGGTAAGGAGCATTAAACAGCGGTGTAATTCTTCTTAACCATAAGTACAGTTTTCAACCTACGACACACAGTGAATGAGTTATCAGACTCAAGGGACTTATACAGAGTATTGTATGTTGTCCAGCGTCCATGAGGACAGAGGGGTTGGTCCTCGTACTATATTCGGTTTACTTATGACTTCTCTAGTTTTTAGACAGGTGTTTCGTCGAAACACAGGGTCCGAATTTTGAGAAGTTATAGGTATTTGAATAAAGTAGAGAACCAGATGTTGCAAGTATCGGGATTCTTCAAAGTGATCGAAGATATAGATGCTCGTGTATGGTATTCAGTTGATAGTAATGATTAAGAGAACTTGATTCTCTTTCAGGTTACTCATAATTGGAAGCATTCCTAAGTTGAGTAACGCTGATCGGCCTCCTTCCATTTAGTTGACATGCACTGGAGACAGCTGCATGATTTGAATCTGGTTCAATTAAATCAGTGCCTCTGGTTCTATATTGGATATAGAACAGTTCATATCTTAACGTTGTTAAGGTACGGGGAGTTGTCCGGCTTATGATTAAAACCAGACACTGGACAACTCAAGGCACGTTTCTGTAATGGCTGTTTGTGGGTTGACCCAGGCTATGACGCGGGTTGATTTTCTACCATCTGGAAGATCAATAGCGATATTGTTCTAGACTCGCCACAGTTTTAATAAAAAATGGATTTTTCAGAAAAACAGTTGCGGGAGAATGGTAGAACTGGGAGTGATTCCAGAACCACAAACGATTACTGATGATTTCATAGGAACCTAAAAATTCAATCTGGCTTGACATTCCATTGGCCACTCCGTAGAAAAGGTGGGTAACTTCAGGCACCCGAGAGGTACTCCGGTAGCCTCAAGGACGGTGACAGGGAAGTTCTTGTTTACCCACACTTGCCATTGCTGTTGTTCCAGGTTGCGAGACCCGGCGGGAGGATGATTATAGCGTCGTTCTAAACTAGTTTTAGAAGTGTACGTGTATATGACTCTGGCAGAGGGTTGTCGTAGTCAGTGGGAGCAGCGGAAGCATTGGTGAACAGGTAGCTTATGTCTATTTATAGACTAAAGCTGATATAGCGGAGAAAGATTGTCTATTTCTGACGTGACAGTCATAGGTTTGACTTCATCAGAATAGGGGATGGATCTGTTGAGAAGGTAGTAGGGTGTAATGTCCTGGTTTTTGGATGACATACACAGAATAGGAAAAGAAACTCCTATACTACGATCGGTTATACTTTGGTCGTCACACAGTAGTTTTCTCCACATGGGACTTGGACATTATATCAGACATACTGATAACTAGATCTATAGTTTTAGATCTAGATTTGGGTGGTTTCCCAATCTGGGTACTTGGACAGCATTCTAAGAGTATTTAGAATGGAGGACTCCTGGCACGGTAGTGTACCTGCAGGTGATGGAGTCACCCTCTCTAAAGGTGTCCTACAGACTAAAGGGGAGAGGGATGTGCATGATTGGCAGATCACTTGCTCAGGAAATTGAGTCAATCATGAGATGTCAAGTACCACACCAGATGTTGTTCTTGCACTAGATGCAATAAGTTGACATTGATCCAATCCTGGAGAAACAGTCGGAAACAGTTTTAGAACATAAGTGGATGTTCTAGGGATATGATAACGACAGCCTCATTCAGGAGACAGTTATCATTCCAGGCTTCCAAGGTGACCTGGACGACAAGGAGGTTGTCAGAGTTATAGTTTTTCCCTCTGACGAGGGGCAGTATTTTGGACAGGTGGTCCAAGGCAGTACTGAGGGAGGCATGGCGCAGGATACTGATTAAGTTCTGTTGACGATACAGTCTAAGAATTTTGGATTTGGAGTTCATTTATGGACTAGGTCCCATCAGACATCCAGACATTCTAAGACAGGTTTTGCTCAGTTCGGGAGATGGCTTTCTCCGCGAATATGAGATATAGAGAGACATAGAAAGAAACATCAAGGCGGATCCACTCACTGAGGCTATTCCTCGAACGCAATAGTTTCGCAAACGAGCTTTGTGAGACTGACTAGTAGAGGAGTTGGGTGTTCGGTATCACACGGGCTGTGAGTACGCGACATCGCAATAATTAGCCTTGAGTGCAAGTGGGAGATTGTTGGAGATAGTGCCCTCAGAGTCAATTATTGGATCATAGGTACATGATTGCAATGATTGAGGGAGGACCTATCCCGGTAGGACAGTCTTACTCGAGATGATAGTATGCTATCTGGTTTACCTTTATCATCATGTACTGCTTTAGGTGACCTGACAAGTCACTATTACACGTTGATAGAGCCCCTAGGATTCTTGCTTGACGGCCAGTAGTATGAGGGCGATCATATACGTGAGAGCTGGCATTCTATAAGCACATCCTTAAATGGTCCCTAATCGTGGGAGTTTCGAGACAGGGCATCGATTCTCCAGAGTAGACTAGTGTATACAGTCGAGACCCCGACGAGGGGCGGTGGCCGGTCTCACAAGCCACTGGTGTCAGTTGGTTCACCTAAGATGTATACAGGTGCTCATTGTGTTATGAGTACACCGGACAGGACTCGCCGGGAACATGCTAGTTGGTCATATACCAGACGTCAGATGGCAGTTCCCTGGTGACATGTGTATAGGTTAGTTCATCGACCTGGGGATCGCCATTTGTCTCGTGTGAGTTCCCACTGTACTTTGATTACTACCCTACCACGGCTCAAAGGAGTCGTGCAAACAGGTTTTAGTTGGGTACAGTCCCGAGCCACATGGAGGCAGTGAGCGGATCTTCAGGGGTTCGTCTCTCCCGGTATTGGGGGTGAGGTCGCGCTGTGTCTAGGAGAGCCATTACACGAAGCCCTCGGCCGAGGCAGGAGATTTACTGGTAGGTATTCCAGTAGTATCTCAGGGTGTTCTGGGCTAAACTCCGACATGACTTGTACCGCTTTTGGGGGTCTGACTTTTACCAACCCCCTAGGCCCGCCATGCAATCCTCATAGAAGAACGGGCCGGACTGTACGGATATTGTCACTGACAGGCTCAGTAGGGTGTCAGGATGAGTTCGCTCATAGACATCCCTTTTTGTCAATAGCTGGTGGCCCGTTACGTATTGGCTTATACCTCTGACGTGCTAGTGGTTAAATCCACAACCAAGGTGTTGACGAGTCTTTAGAGTCCCCCACATTCAGTTACTCAAGTTTCGGGCGAAACGCTGTAGAGGCCGTATGGAGATATGGCAAGGTCCGATCAGATACGTGCGGTATTGCACGGATCAGGATCGTACAGTTTGTACTACAGGCCGTATGGATATATGGCAGGGTTCGATCAGATACGTGCGGTATTGCACGGATCAGGATCGGACGGATATTACTAGCCGGCTTTGGTTTAAGCCGGATCCTAGTATAGTACAGTGTAGGTTTTGTCTCATTGCATTTGTAATTCGGTCGGAATACAGATGCGGGTGTGTATACACAGTATCGGGGTTTTCCTGTAATTTATTACGGGACCAGTTTTCTGGAGTTGCCAGTTTGCTTTCCGTTTCGGCCAATTTCCTTTGTATCGTTCAATGGCCGAAGATTGGTGGAGGAGGGCTTATTTGCATTTGTGCAAATAAGCAATTGTGGAGGGGGTCTTTGCATATTATTGTATCATGATACTTGCACCATCATTACTTTCTTTAGCCATCATGGCTAGCCTTGTAGTGTCATGATGGCTTGACCTTTGTTGTGATGATGAGGTTGTTGGAGTGTTAGTTTAGGCTTGTGATCATTTCTTTTGATGATAGCCTTTTCTTCCTCTCACTTGCATTATTCTCTTGATTCACTCTCTCATTCACTCCCCCCCTCACAAGATGCATGGCCGGCCACTCCCATTGGGGGCTGTCCAAATTTTTGAGTGTGGGTTTTTGCTTCATTTCATGCTCCAAAAATCCCCAAGTCCCTCCATATAGTTCTTGTATCATCCCTCCACCAAAATGGCACATCCATGAACCCCAAATGAGACATAAGTCTCTACACTACATTCTACAGAAAATCTTGGGCACGTCGACTAGCCAGCTTCGTGCCTGAGTTGCCTCGGCATTGAGGTGGGAGCCCGTAAAAGATGTAGGCAATGTGGTGCACTTCCGGCGACGAGGTGGAGACAGGACATTCCGCGGGAGATCGGGACGATGACGAGAAGACCGGAGGACTCGGATCAGTCGGTATATCTCTATTCCCCATCTTGTAGTTAGCTTGGACTAGTTAATGGTTCGATCCGGCTGTTTAGTGCGCGGTGGTGCCGGTTTGCTAGTTTGCAAAATTAAAGTTTTTCGCTTCCGCATTTTGGCGTCGGATTGACGGCCGGGGCGCCGCCGTGCACTTACAGTTGGATCCTTCTGTTACAAGAATTTGATCTTGTTATCAAAGATAAGAAAGGATGTGAAAATGTAGTAGCCGACCATCTTTCACGCATCTCTTCTTTCCCTATGACCCTGTCGATCAATGATTCATTTCCTGACGAACAACTCTTGAGCGTATCCAATGAACCATGGTTCAGGGATATTGTGAACTATCTTGTCACGGGACTTATACCCAGCGATTGGTCAAAACAGGACAAATACCGTTTTCTATCCCAAGTAAAACACTTTTACTGGGATGATCCATATTTGTTTAAGTATTGTCCTGATCAGATCATTCGCCGGTGTGTCCCGAAAGAAGAGTTCAAGAGTGTTCTTTCTTTTTGTCATGATCAGGCTTGTAGGGGTCACTTCGGTCCTAAAGAGACGGCGGAGAAGGTTTTGCAATGTGGTTTTTATTGGCCGACCTTATTCAAGGACGCATTTGACTATTGCAAAACCCGTACACAATGTCAGTACACGTGTAGAAGCTCCCGGAGAAATGAAATGCCTCAGCAACCCATCTTGGTTGTTGAAATTTTCGATGTTTGGGGCATTGATTTTATGGGTCCCTTTCCCAACTCCTTTGGGAATTTGTACATACTGCTGGCGGTTGATTATGTCTCAAAGTGGGTTGAAGCCATTCCATGTCGCACTAATGACAGGAAAGTTGTCATTAAGTTCTTGAAAGAGAATATCTTTTCGCTATTTGGACACCCACGCGCTATTATTAGCGATAATGGGACACATTTCTGCAACAGGTCTTTCGAGACTTTGATGCGGAAATACTCAATCAACCATCGACTTTCTACACCCTATCATCCCCAAACGAGCGGGCAGGCTAAGATCTCAAACAGACAGATCAAACTAATCCTGGAGAAGACTATTGCTAAGAATAGAAAAAGACCGGTCGACCAAACTGACGGATGCTCTTTGGGCATTCCGAACTGCATTTAAAACCGACATAGGGATGTCTCCATATGGGATAGTGTTTGGGAAGGCATGTCACTTACCCGTCGATATTGAGCATAAAGCATTGTGGGCTATTAAGGAAATAAATTTTGATCTAAACCAAGCCAGCAACTTTCGGAAGCTGCAACTTAATGAGCTAAGCGAACTCCGCGATGAAGCTTATGATAACGCTGTAATCATAAAGAATAGGACTAAGGTTTTTCATGATAAAAACATTTTGAGGAAAACATTTTCACCATGTCAACAAGTCCTTCTTTATGATTCACGATTACACCTTCACGCGGGTAAGCTCCGATCTCGGTGGAAGGGACCTTTTGTTGTGCGGTCTGTATACCCGCACGGGACAGAAGAAGTAGAAAATGTTAAAAACGGCACATTTTTCAAAGTGAATGGACATAGACTAAAGCCGTATTTTTCCACTGATCCCACGGAGGAGCTCCTGTTCTTACAGGAGCCATTTTATTTGGATTAAAATTCCTCCGTCTCACCTTCATGTCATGCATATCACTGCATCATCTTTTGAATGGAGGTGAATGAAAAGAGTAAGTTTGGGGGAGATTCCTCACTGATATATTTTGCCCCCACTAATAATTCCTCCCAGACTTACAGGTTTTGTAGATATAGCTGTTGGCAACAGTGAGGACACTGTTGAAAACAAGTTTGGGGGAGGTTTGTGCTTATTTTTGCATCATTTGCATATCATTTGCATAAGCACAAAACATTACTTTAAAAACCTATAAAAATTTAAAAATTTCCAAAATCCATAAAAATTTAAAATTTTCAGAATATAAAAATATTTTACATTTTTTTTTGTACATAAATAAGATAATGAAAGTTTAGATAATGAAAAATTACATCCATGAGATTAGAAAAATTTAAGAAAACCAAGAAAATTAGAAGTTTTCTTATACGAACTAGTAATAAGTAGTTATGTGCCGTTGTCCCAAGGGTTAGTAAGATGAAAGACGTCACTAATTTGAGGATAAAAATATGTCTGAAAAATAGTTTCTATTATGGAAGCCAAACATTTTGAACGTTGATACCCTGCTATTCGCACTTACACACGTCTTAAAGCCTGGGATAGTAAAGGATACCTTGAAATGCTCTTGTCTTAAAGCCAAAAGTATGAAGGAAATAAAAAAAAATTGATGAAATGAAGAAAATATAAAGTGGTGAGAAAAATGGACACTGGTTTTGTTATCACCGAGGGCAATAAAAAATATATATATAGCGAGGGTGCCTCTTCACCTAGTGCCCTAAGGCCAACTGGTCTGGGAGTCACTGCTTAGCCTTAGGTGGTGCAAGACGAGGAAAATACACCAAGTAAGTAAGCACAGGAGTAATCGGTCGGTTAGTACCTCAAGAAGTATTAACGGTCGCATGAAAGTGTGTGAGCAATCTCATCTAAATATTCATTAATTAAAAAGTACTGAGGCTGATGGGTAAGAGTATGATAGTTTGAATTGAATTCTCCGGGTGTAGGGTTGTCTTTACACACACGCAGGGTTATATGATCGATGTTTGGAAGATAGGAATGAAAAATAAGACGACGTTTTATTGAGGGAGGACGTGATTTCCGACATCTTTTCATGACTATTAAGATAGGGCTCATGACAACCGAAAAGCTGGCTTAGTTGGAAACCCTAATTTTCAAGGTCTTTCTTTTACAATTCTTTTCTTTAAATGTAATATTCATGATCTTCCTTTTATTATTGGATTTTGTGGGTGCAATCCGCTGAAAACCCTCGGGAGACAACACTCCTCCTACTAGGGACACCTAGAGTTTTAAAGGCTTGTTGCACGTGATCAATGCAATTGTGTTGCCTACGAAAGTGTGCTAGTTAGTTTTTTCTTTTTCTTTATTTTCTCCCTCTTTTTAATAAAAAGTTCGCTCGAGACGATCGAAAATAAGTTTGGGGGAATTTGATCAGTCGAAAATACTGCATCTTTTAACCGGCAATTTCCCTATCATTTGCATTCATATAGAAGTATTCGGCATTCATATCGCACATATTAGTAACTCAGTCGTTAAATATCAGATTGCATGTGTTAGACTCTAAAACCGGCACTATGAAGGAAATTGACTGCATTTCATAGCATGGCATCATTCCTATATATCACAACTTGTGTTCCGAAGTTTGTGCAGGAAAATACTGAAGATCGGTCAAATTTACAAACGAAGACTGTTAAAAAGATGCCAACTCATGGATTTGGAATCTGGTATTGATCTACGAAGCATTAAGAGATTCAACATAGCAGGAAATACATCAAAAGCCATAGGAGAGCAACAGAAGAAAGATGAAGCCCTCAAGCCACCATACGGCCGCGGAACCGCGGCCGGAGCCGCCTTGCGCCGCGGTTCCGCGGCGGCCTTGCCACGTCACCACCCCAATGTGGCTTCATAATTTCCACCTCACCTCCAGAAGCTCTTCAAGCCACTACATTTTCCAGAAGACCCCATAAGCTTCTGCCAGTTCAGCAAACTAGGGTTTCTAAGCTAAACATTCCTAGCTTAAAGCCTAAGCTATGCTCCTAACTAACTTACAACAAACTTTTAGAGGGAATTGCAAATTCAAAACCTAGACTTAGGGTTTGGGAAACCTATAAATAGACCCCTAGGCTCACTTGTAAATGATATCTAGATCTATTATCATATCATCTTAGATCATAGATCTTAGACAACTCATTGTTGGCTAAGCCCTAGTTCTTCATCTACCCACATTCTTGCCACCTCCAAACCCTAACCCTAATCCAATCTAGAAATACCCAATTCAAGATCTATGGATATCAAGCAAAGCAAGTCTTCAAGCAACCTTTAGAAGCAAAGCCGGTATTCAACGGAGCACGAGATCGACGCGATCCAAGACTCAAGAAGCCGAGCGATGCAAGATTCGACGAGCGAACTTCCTACCTCTTGTAAATCTCGAGAGTTGTAACTACTTGTTGTTGTAATAAAGGTGAAGATTCTTTAACTTGTTTACATTTCAATTCAAGCATTATGATTCATTTAGATTCTTGAATATGTACTTTGTGATGATGCTTGAATAAAACTCCGCTCGTGGAGGAATCGAAACAATTGTAAAATGATGATGTTGATGAATTGTTAAACGTTTTCTTAAGTCTTAAAGCAAGTGTAAATTCTTGAAAATCGATTGATCGATGATCTAGATCGATGCGAATGTGTTCCTGATTCCTTTCACATGATCTAGAGATCGACAATTGATCATTCGACTTTCAAGAAGCTATCTAGTGAATGTTATTCATCGAAAGGACAAAGGATAGGATGAGGAACCCTAATTCCTCGCAAGATCCTTGATCCTCGATGAATTCAACATCGATTTAGCATCAATGTGTTACTAGATAAGAAATTGTAATCTTGAATCTTCATCACGTTTACAATTTACTCGATTCCTACGAGCTTTACTTCAACTCTTGAAACCCTAAAGTAATTGGAATTCTATCGAAACCCGATTCTCAATTTTTATCATTTTCTTGATTCTTGATTAGAATAGTGATACTTGAAACCATCGATAAAAATCTTGAATCATGTTTTCTTTTCTTTTCTATTAACTTTTCAATTTAAATAAAACAAGATACGAACGAATCACACAATCCCTGTGGACGATCCGCACTCGCTAACGATCTACATCCGACACCGCAGTTGATTGCGGTCAAATAATTTTTAGTTTTGATTTCTATAAACATTTGAGTTACTTACACAACGGAAAATCGAATCAATCACCGGGCATACTGAGCAAATCCAAAAATGGTCTTCACTGGCAGAAAGTGAGCCGCTTTAATCAATCGATCCACGATCACCCAAATGGAGTCATACCCACGACTGGTTCTGGGTAGACCTATAATGAAGTCCATAGAAATCTGCTCCTATTTCCACTCCGGAATGGGCAAGGGCTGCAACTCTCCCGCTGGCCTCGGGTGCTCTGCCTTGACTTGCTGGTATGTCAGGCATCTCGAAACGAAGTCGGCGACGTTTCTCTTCATCCCTTCCCACCAGTAAACGTCTCTCATATCATGATACATCTTGGTGGAACCAGGATGAACACTGTATACCGATCGATGGGCCTCCTCAAGAATCTCACGCCTCAGTCCCTCAGAAGCTGGTACGCACAGTCTAGTCCCAAATCGTAGTATCCCCTGATCGTCGATCACGAACTCGGAATCTCTGCCCTGTCTAACCTGTGCCATGATCTCTGAACAATGGTCATCACTGTACTGTGCATCATGGATACGGTCAAAGTAACTGTCGACGTGCACGAACATGCACAAGTTGTCCCCCGATCAGAGTAAACTCGAACTACACTCGGCCGTCGCATAGTATCTGCCAATCTGCTGACGACTGTCTCTGCACGGCGCTCAAACAAGATAAAATACCTCTGGGCCTCCGACTCAAAGCATCCACCACTACATTCACCTTGCCAGGATGATAAAGGATCTCGCAATCGTAGTCCTTCACTAGCTCCATCCAATGGCGTTGTCTCAGATTCAGGTCTCGCTGCTGAAATATGTACTTCAAGCTCTTGTGGTCCGTGAATATCTGGCACCACTCGCCGTATAGGTAATGTCTCCAGATCTTGAGTGCAAAAACCACTGCAGCCATCTCTAAATCGTGAGTAGGATAGTTCTGTTCGTGTTTCCTCAGCTGCCGAGAAGCATACGCGATAACCCTGTCGTGCTACATCAACACGCAACCTAGCCCCACTCGAGAAGCGTCATAATAAACCACAAATCTGCCCGATCCCAAAGGCAATGATTACACCGGTGCCGTAGTCAAATGGTTCTGCAACTGCTAAAAGCTATGCTCACAAGCCTCCGTCCAAACAAAAAGAACCCCCTTCCGAGTCAACCCGGTCAATGGTGCAGCGATACGGGAGAAATCCTGAACAAATCGTCGGCAGTAGCCGGCCAGGCCTAGAAAGCTGTGGATCTCTCTAACAGATGTTGGTCTAGGCCAATGTTGAACGGCCTCGATCTTCTTCGGTCCACAAGTATACCATCTCTCGTAATCACGTGACCCATGAAATCAATGCTGTCAAGCCAAAATGCGCACTTGGAGAATTTCGCGAACAGCCGGTGCTCTATCAAAGTCTGCAATGTGATCCGCAAGTACTGCTCGTGCTCCTCTCGGCTTCGGGAATACATTAAGATGTCGTCAATGAATACGATGATGAACTGATCAAGATACGGCCTGAAAATACGGTTCATCAAATACATAAACGTTGTTGGGACGTTAGTGAGTCCGAACGACATCACCAAAAAATCGTAGTGCCCGTAACGTGTGCGAAAAGACATCCTCGGAATATCCAACTGCCGAACCCGCAACTGATGGTAGCCTGATCGCAAGTCAATCTTCGAGAAGTGTCCCGAACCCTAGAGATGGTCGAACAAATCATCGATATGTGGTAAGGGATATCTGTTCCATACGGTAACCCGGTTCAGCTGACGGTAATCAATACACAAGCGCAAACTGCCGTCCTTCTTCTTGACGAACAGGACAGGAGAACCCCAAGGGGACACACTAGGTCAAATGAGCCCTTTATCTAACAAATCCTCCAGCTGACCCTTCAACTCTCTAAGCTCTGTCGGGGCCATCCGATAAGGCGGTATGGAAATAGGCATCGTTCCGGGAATCAAGTCAATGCAGAACACAATATCGCGCTCAGGAGGTAGCCCAGGCAGCTCGTTAGGGAAAACATCAGGGAACTCACTAACAATCGGGACCTGGTCCAACAGGACCTCTGCAACTCTAGTATCGCAAACATACACTAGAAATCCCTAACATCCCTTCCTAAAGAGCTGTCTAGCGCGAAGAGACGAAATCAAACTGTGAGGGTCGGCACCACGGTCCCCCTGCAAAACAACAACCGACTCGCCGGGAAAACAAAACCTAACTGTCTTCTCGCGAAAGTCCACAGATGCATAGCACGGAGCTAACCAGTCCATGCCCAGGAGAACGTCGAAGTACAACATCTCAAGAAGGATCAAGTCGATAGGCAACTCTCTCTCACCAATACGGACAACAAATGACCGGAACACGTGTCTCGCAATAAACGACTCGCCAACAGGAGTAGTCACAACAAGCGGCAGATCTAGCAAACATGACTCTCTGCCTAAACTCGGCACAAAGTGTGTAGAAACATACGAATGCGTAGATCCTGGATCAAACAACATGTGTGCGTCAAAAGACCATACTGAAAAAGTACCTGAAACCACTGCATTGGACGCCTGCGCGTCCTGATGACTCAAAGAAAAAACCCGTTCCTGCCCTCTACCTGCGACTGGATGTCCTCTACCGGCAACTGGCTGCCCTCTGCCTCGGTCACCCCGTCCTCTCTGAACAAACCCTCCGCGGCCACGACCTCTCTGTGCATAAGTCTGACGCGGAGCAACAATAGGTGCAAGAGGCAACGCTCTCTGAGGTGGAGAAGGTGGTAAGGTAACATGTGGTACGGCTGTCTCGCCCTCATGTGGCTCAGGACAATCTCAAACACGATTGTAGAAACTCCCGCACCGGAAACATCCCGACACCAGCCGCTGGCCCTGTGGGTAGGTGCTATATAACTGACCCCGTCTCAAACCTCTGCCATCATCATGGCCTGGAGGGGGTCTGCCGCGATGCCTACCCATCTACCTTTGGGCAGACATATCAGTGCAAACCCTCTTCGTCTCCGGAAATACCGAAGTCTCGGCAAGATGCTCCACGACTAATAAGGCTGCATCTACTGCTGCTGCATAGGTATCACAATGTTGCGCGCTGATAGCCAGAAACAACGGGGTAAGCAAGCCTCGAACAAACCTCTTGACCCGCATCTCCTCAGTAGTTACCAAATACGGGGCATACACAGATAGCTCAGTGAACAGCACATCATACTCCATCACCGTCATATCCGGAGTCTGGCGTAACGACTCGAACCTGCGCGCTCGAGCTTCCCTGACACTCTGTGGAAGAAAACGGGCGAGAAACACTGTCACGAACTCAGCCCAGGTCATAGGACAAAGACCTGCGGCTCTGCCCTTCTCAAGAGACTCGCACCACTTCTGCGCAAGACCTGTAGGCTATAGTGCCCTCAAGGAAATTAACATAGTCGCGGACTTGTGATTATGATGATTGAGTGAGGACCTATACCGATAAAACAATCTTACTCAAGATGATAGTATGCTATCTGGTTTGTCTTTATCATCATATAAATGTTGATAGAGCCCATAGGATTCTTGCTTGACTGCCAGCATTATGTTGGCGATCATATAGGTGGGAGCTAGGGTCTATAAGCACATCCTTAAATGTCCCTAGTCGTAGGAGTATCGAGACCGGGTATCGGTACTCCAGTGTAGACTAGTGTATACTGATCTAGACCCCGACGAGGGGCGGTGGCCAGGTCTCACAAGCCATTGGTGTTAGTTTGTTCACCTAAGATAATATACGGGTACTCATTGAGTTATGAGTACACTGGACGGACTCGCAGGGAACCTGCTAGTTGGTATTATACCTATTGTCAGATAGCAGTTCCCAGGAGACATGCGTACAGGTTAGTCTGTCGACCAGAGATCGTCATTTGTCTCATGTGAGTTCCCACTATGCTTTGATTACTACCCTACCACGGCTCAAAGGAGTCGTGCAAACAGGTTTTAGTTGGGTACAGTCCCGAGCCACATGGAGGCAGTGATCGGATCGTCGGGGATTCTTCTCCCCCGGTATTGGGGGTTGATGTCGCGTTGTGTACGGATGGCCATCACCAAAAATCCGTGGCCACGGTGGAAGAGAATTATCGATCCATGATTGATAGTTTCTCAGGTGGTGATGGGCTTCATACCGACACTAAATGTCGCGTTGTTACGGGTCTGACTTTATCCACCCCCTTAAACTCGATATGCGATACTCTTTGACGAACAGACCGGACTGTACGGATATTGTCACTGTCAGGCTCAGTAGGGGTTCTGCATAAGTTTGCTCGTCGGCCTCCCTTTCGCTCAATACCTGGGTAGCCGTTACGTACAGCTAGTGCCGCTGACGTGCTTGTGGTTAAACCCACTGCCAGCGTATTGACGAGTCTTTAGAGTCCCACACAGAGGGTTCCCTGGTTCCGGCGAAATGATGTAGTAGCCGTATTGGATACATGCAGGGTTCCGATCGATTGGTGTACTTTGTACCAGGACTTTCGATCGAACAATTGATAGTACTAGTCGACTCGGACTTGAGCCGGATTATTAAATCAGGTATTGATTTAATAATTTACGTATATATATTTCGATACGTATATTCTAGTATTATATTCTTTGTGTTATTCTATCTCATTGGGTATTCGTATTTCGGTACGAATGCAAATATAACTACATTAGAATGTAATCTGTATTTTTTACCGGATAACATTCTAGAAGGTGCCACCTCATTTCTTGATTTGACCATTTACATAAAATGGTTAATGAGGTGGATATTTGGAAATGGAGGTATGGTGAGAACCATACTTGAAATAGCGCACACAAATGAATTGTTAATTCATTTGTGTCCACTATTCAAGTATGGGAGGATTTTAAAATTGGAAAAATTGTTTTTACAAAACCTATCATGCTATTTTCTCTTTCCTAAGAGAGCTCATTTTTGAAGCATGATAGTTTTTCTTCACTTGGATTTTCTTCTTGAGCTCCTCCCTCACCATTTGCTTCACCTCCTCTAGATCTCCATGGATGCTATCACCTTCTTTGTTTTGAGATTGCTAACACTGAAGATACTACACACTACATCCTAGGCTCTTTAGGGTAGCATCCTAGAGACCCTAGTTGCTACATATGCATCGTGTTGAGGAGCTAGAGCCGGAGCTACATCCCTCGGGTGGATCATCGGAGATGAAAGAAGACCGGCGACCAAACCACATCAAGGAACCGCTAGGAGCTTGGAATGAAGACTGAAGAACATGGATCAATTCGGTATAACGATTCTAACCACTTATTAGTTAGCTAGTTTAGGGTTTATGGTCGATCCGGAAATCGGGTAGCGGTAGTGCCAGTATAGAAAATTTTTGTTCCGCTTTTTGGCCGCGTTTTGATGGCCGCGGCGCTGCCGGAACCCTTTATGGTATCAGAGCCACCCTTTAAACCCCTTACTAGCTTGTTTAAACATGCTTAAAAGATCGATCAACATATTTTACCGAAATCATGATTCTATTTTTATGTTTGCTGTCGATTTTCAAAAGTGGTCAAAAAATTATTTCATGCATCTTAAAAATCCGTGCAGGCAAATATAAGGCTTCACAATGAATTTGAGCTCGAGATGCCATTAAAGTGCCTTGGATCCGCCGCACTAACCGCCTATTGGCGGCGGTTCCGCTGCCATTTATTGGCGACGGGTCTTCAAATTTTCACTGTAGCTCATATACTTGGAATTGTGATTTTTGTGATATTCTGTTTTGGCCCAGGTTTCAGTGAAGTGTTGTTTTGCTATTGGGGCCAATTTGGAACTTAGTCGATCGATATTTTAAGTGTGCGTTTAACAATACATACATTTCTATCTACGGCCGTGAATGTCATTTGATCGGTAAACTCATCTAATTGCTATATGTCTTTTAGACGGGTTTGCGAACGTGACATCCACGTTGATGTTCTGTGGTGTGCTGTGATGTTGGTTGGATCGTCGTGGTGGATAGCTATGGTGCAATGTTAGTACAGTTTTTTTTTATTTGTACATTTGATATTGCGGGGTGAGCGTCTGACATGTGGACCGCCGTCACCGCCAGTTTGTATATTATTCTTTTGGGGCATGACCGGGCTGAGGTCGATGTCACCCTCGTATATTATTTTGTTTTCTGTATTAGGATTACCCCGCGGTGGGGTGCACGAATAGCCGGATTCTAGAGGGAAACTGGTCCGCATCTCATGGCGTTGGGATGGAGGGGACCTTACTCTAGAATTGGAGGGCTATTCGCCGCACTCGTAGGGGGTATAGGTGACCCAGGAGGGGTGCTCAAGTTATCGGATTCCGTGAAGTGCTGGGTGGTCCATTCACGTTGCTGAAGGGGGCTGCCTCACTTCTGGTTTTGGCGGGTAACTTGCCGCGCTCGTAGGGGTCTAGGTTTCATTGTACAGGCTATCCACACGACAGGGAACGTCGGGTCTCACTTGCGGCTCAAGTGAAATTCGGGGCTCCAGATTATCCACCATTCTATATTGCTTCTGTGATGTTGCTTTATATCATGCCTGGGAAGAATGTTATATATATATATTTATATATACTAGTAGATGTTGTATATGTTTTGCACCCGCGCTAGCCCATTCCCTGCTCTGTCGTTAGTTAAGTAACCTAACGGGTGATGACGGGACCAAGTGGCGAATGCGGATGGCATATACGTACATTTTATTTTCGTTCTTTTCTAGTGTGATTAATTGATAGGACTGCATAGATTATTATCAATGCAAGGATAAAACAAACCTATATATATATGATGTTGTTGGAACCAATTTTTTAAAAAACTGACATTACAGACGTTCTCTTTTGCTTTGCACCGTGGTATTCAGTTTGGAATATCCTGCACCTCATTCGACGAGGCAAGGGCCGAGATCCCTTCATCGGGAGTGACCCCATGAGTAAAAGTTTGTGTCAACGTAATAACTTCACTATAGTCGATTACTTTTGCTTTGCATCATGGTATTCAGTTTGGGATATGCTACACCCCATTCGACGGGGAAAGAGCCGAGATCCCTTCACCGGGAGTGACCTCTTTAGCAAAAGTTTTCGCCACTATATATTTGTAAAAAATCACTTGGATTCCTTCAACGATATCAAGTTCATTACGTTAAAGGTTTTTCGCCAAAAACCAGCCGTAGCCCTCCGTCATTTCCTACAAGTAGTACTTAGTATTCGTGCTGCGTTTGTTGACTCCGTCAAGGCGTAGTGTGCGGTAGCTGAGTGGTGCTTGTTTGTAGCATGGATATGTGATTGGTTAGGACAGTCGTGCGTCCTTGTTGACTCCGTCAAGGGCTCGTGCGGGTGGGTTTAATGCAATCAAGATAATGACGGGTTGAACTTGACTAGGACTCTTTGATTTGTTGACTCCGTCAAGGTCACTTGGGTCCTAGGGGTAAAAATCATATCGGGAGTTTCAAACATATAGGAAACTTTCCAGGCTTGCGCATACCTTCTGGAGTGTGGTGACTTGAGTGTCTTCCATCAAGTTATCATGCGATGATAGTTGGATCCCGATTCCCACTGATGAGTAGGATTACTCCTCGGGTGATTCCGACTAATTCTCCTTTTAGGTTTGGAGGAGAATTCAAGGATAAAGTAGGAGCCATCCAGATAGATAAAATGATTAACCATTCTGATCCAGGTTAGAGTGCACGCTGAGTGTTTCTTTTCTCTCTCTCTCTGGCTGCGACTATGACCCGACCTTTGACTAAAACTCATGAAACCAAGTTAACCGAACCTTCTTAAAACACTTTGGCTTTTGGAATGTCACGGTGTCGCATACATCATTGCCACTTCTATATCACCTTTGTATTTCTCCAGAACACCCCGTATTACTACGAACATCCACTTCCATTGGATAAATCCATCGTATAGTTACATACGCACTCGAAGGAACTTTTTCGGGGATGGATTCTAGTTCTGGAGAGAATGAATAGGATTATTCGGTTGTCTTTTCTCTTTACCTTCTCTTAAGTTGTGAGGGCTCCTAGGATTAGGAGAGGGTACACATATTTAGCTTATTGGATAGTCTTCTTCCAAACCATAGGCAGGTGCCGAACGGTAGGGAAGGAAGAAAACCAACAAGCTTAACTGTGGTGTACAGAAGGAAATAAGTAAAGACATATAAAGGGATTAGAATAATGGCAAAGGAAATTGCGATTACCATCATTCACGACAAAGACCGTGTATACCCCTGCCACTCCTACATCCACTTTGCTTTTCTCTAGAACACTCTGTATCACTACGGATATCCGCTTCCATTGGATAAATCCATCGTATAGTTACATACGAACTCGAAGGAACTTTTTCGAGGATGGAATCTGGTTCTGGAGAGATTGGATAGGATTATTCAGATGTCTTTTCTCTTTAGCTTCTCTCGGGTTGCGATGGCTCCTAGGATTAGGAGAGTACACCTATTACGCTTATTGGATAGTCTTCTTCCAAATCTTAGGCTGGTGCCGAAGGGTAGGGAATGAAGAAAACCAATTAGCGTAAAGGAGGTGTACAGAAGGTAATAAGTAAAGACATAATAAAGGGATTGCAGAGAGGGCAGGCAAGTATATGGTTACTGTCGTGAATCAGGATAATGGAAGAGGCGTTACTAGGAATACCAATTAACCCTTTTGAAACATTTTCATGTTTCAGTTTCACTGTGCAATGTTAATTGAAAACTGTTTTCCCAATTGGAATCTAACTCCAGGGTATGTATTTACCAGATCAGTTTCTCACATCTGTATGTTATTACAGATGGTGAGTGGGAGTAAGATATTGGGAATTGGGTGATTAGATCCTCATTATATCAGAATTCGTTGTAATTGGTGATATTTGAGGAAATCATCTGGATTTTGCCGGATGGCAAATTTTTTGGTTTTGAATATCCGTTGTCATGCACCAATTTCAAACTGATATATCTGTACATTTATTTTATAAAGTGAGATATAACTTTTTGATATTGTGTCTGTGACATTTACCTATATCAGTTGGTGATTAGGTAAGGTGCATTCAACAGCGGTGTAACTCTTCTTAACCATAGTACAGTTTTTCAACCTACGAGGCACAGGGTTTGAATTGTTGAACTCAGGGGACTTAGACAAAATATTGTATGTTGTCCAGTGTCCATTAGGACAATGGGGTTGGTACTCGCACTGTATTCTGTTTACTCATAACTTCTCTGATTCTAGACATGTATTTCGTTGAAATGCAAGGTCCAGATATTCAGAAGTTATAGGTATAAGAATAAAGTAGAGAACCATTTGTTGTAAGTATCAGGATTCTTCGAGGAAGTAGAAGATGTAGATACTTGTGTTTGGTATTCAGTTAATAGTAATGGTTTTGAGAACTTGCTTCTTTTTCAGGTTACTCATATATGGATGCACTCCTAGATGAGTAATGTTGATTGTCCTTTTTCCATCTGGTTAATATGCACTAGAGACAGCTGCATGATTTTTAATCTGGTTCAAATTAAATTACTGCTTTTGTTTCTATATTTGATTTATATAGAATCAATTTATATCTTAACGATGTTAAGATATAGGGAGCTGTCCGTCTGATGCTTAAAACCAGAATCCGGATAAATTCAAGGCACGTTTCAGTAATGGCTGTTTGTGGGTTATCCTTGGCTTTGACGAGGGTTAACTTTCTACCATCAGGAAGATCAATATTTATATTGTTCTTGACTTGCCACATTTTTAGTAAAATGGATTTTTCAGAAAATAGTAGTGGGAGTATGGTAGAACTGGAAGTTATTCCAGAACCACAAACGATTACTAAAATTTAAAAGAACCTAAAGATTCAATTGGATTTGATGTTCCATTAGCCACTCCGCAGATTTGGTGGGTAACCTCAGGCACCTGAGAGGTACTTCGGTCTTCTCAGAGACGGTGATAGGGAGGTTCTTGTTTACCCAGACTTGTCACTGCTGTTGTTCTAGACTATGAGACCTGACAGGAGGATGAGTATAGCGTCATTCTAAACTAGCTTTAGAAGTGCACGTGTATATGACTCTGCCAGAGGGTTGCTGTAGTCAGTGGGAGCAGCGGAAGCATAGTAGGCAAGTAGCTTATGTCTATTTATAGACAAAAGCAGGTATAGCAGAAATAGATCATCTATTTTTGATGTGACAGTCATAGGTCTTGACCTCATCAGAAAAGGAGATGGATCTGGTAAGAAGGTAGTAGATAGTGATGTCCAGGTAATGGGATGACATGCACTTGATAGGAAGAGATATTCCTATACTGCGATCGGTTATACTGTGGTTGTCACAATGTTGTCTCTCCATATAGGATATGGATATAATATCAAGTCTTCTGGTTACTAAATCTATGGTTTTAGATCTAGATTTGGGAAGTATCCTAATCGGGGTACTTTGACATTAAATGGATGACTCCTGGCATGGTGGTGTACCTGCAGGTGATGGAATCACCCTCTCTAAAGGTGTCTTACAGACTAAAGAAGAGAGGGGTCTGCATGATTAGCTTATCACTTGCTTAGGCAATTGAGTCAATCATGAAATGTAGAGTACCACACCAGATATTGCTTTTGCACTAGATGCAATATGCAGATATATTAAACCAATCCTGGAGAAACATTGGGAAGCAGTTATTGAACATAAGTGAATGTTCTAGGGATATGGTAACGGCAGCCTCCTTCGAGAGACGGTTATCATTCCAGGCTTCCATAGTGACCTGAATGACAGAGTGACTGTCAGAGTTATAGTTTTTCCTTCTTTTGAGGGACAGTATGTTGGACAGGTGGTCCAAGCGGATACTGAAGAAAGGAAGGGCGCAAGATACTGATTAAATTCAGTGGAAGGTACATTCTAAATAGTTTGCTGGATTTGGAGTTCATTTGTGAACTGGGTCCCATCAGATATCCAGACAAATTCTAAGACAAGTATTGCTCATTTCGGGAGATAGTTTTCTCCGCAAAGTTGAGATTTAGAGAGATACAGAAAGAAACATTGGAGCGGATCCACTCACTGAGGCTATTTCTCGAACGCAATCATTTTCGCAAACAGGCTTTGTGAAACTGATTAGTAGAGAAGTTGGGTGTTCGGTATCACATGGGCTGTGAGTATGCGACATCGCAATAATTGGCCTTAAGTGCAAGTGGGAGATTGTTGGCTATAGTGCCCTCAAGGCAATTAACAAAGTCGCGGACTAGTGATTACGATGATTGAGTGAGGACCTATACCGATAAAGCAGTCTTACTCAAGATGATAGTATGCTATCTGGTTTGTCTTTATCATCATATACATGTTGATAGAGCTTATAGTATTCTTGCTTTACTGTCAGCATTATGATGGCGATCATATAGGTGGGAGCTGGGGTCTATAAGCACATCCTTAAATGTCCCTAGTCGTAGGAGTATCGAGACCGGGCATCGATACTCCAGTGTAGACTAGTGTATACTGATCTAGACCCCGACGAGGGGCGGTGGCCAGGTCTCACAAGCCATTGGTGTTAGTTTGTTCACCTAAGATAGTATACAGGTGCTCATTGGGTTATGAGTACACTGGACGGACTCGCCGGGAACCTGCTAGTTGGTATTATACCTATTGTCAGATAGCAGTTCCCTGGTGACATGTGTACAGGTTAGTCTGTCGACCTGAGATCATCATTTGTCTCGTGTGAGTGCCCACTGTGCTTTGATTACTACCCTACCATGGCTCAAAGGAGTCGTGCAAACAGGTTTTAGTTGGGTACAGTCCCGAGCCACATGGAGGCAGTGATTGGATCGTCGGGGATTTGTCTCCCCCGGTATTGGGGGTTGATGTCGCATTGTGTATGGATGGCCATCACCAAAAATCCGTGGCCACGGTGGAAGAGAATTATCGATCCAGGATCGATAGTTTCTCAGGTGGTGATTGGCTTCATACCGACACTAAATGTCACGTTGTTAGGGGTCTGACTTTATCCACCCGCTTAGACTCGATATGCGATAATCTTAGACGAACAGACCGGACTGTACGCTTATTGTCACTGTCAGGCTCAGTAGGGGCTCTGCATGAGTTTGCTCGTCGGCCTCCCTTTCGCTCAATACCTGGGTAGCCATTACGTACAGCTAGTGCCGCTGACGTGCATATGGTTAAACCCACTGCCAGCATATTGACGAGTGTTTAGAGTCCCACACAGAGGGTTTCCCTGGTTCTGGCGAAATGATGTAGTAGCCGTATTGGATACGTGCAGGGTTCCGATTGATTGGTGTACTTTGTACAAGGACTTTCGATCGGACATTTGATAGTACTAGCCGACTCGGACTTGAGCCGGATTATTAAATCAGATATTGATTTAATAATTTACGTATATATATTTCGATACGTATATTCTAGTATTATATTCTTTGTGTTATTCTATCTCATTGGGTATTCGTATTTCGGTACAAATGCAGATATATTTACAGTAGAATGTAATCCGTATTTTTTACCGGATAACATTCTAGAAGATGCCACCTCATTTCTTGATTTGACCATTTACATAAAATGGTTAATGAGGTGGATATTTGGAAATGGAGGTATGGTGAGAACCATACTTGAAATAGTGCACATAAATGAATTGTTAATTCATTTATGTCCACTATTCAACTATGGGAGGATTTTAAAATTGGAAAAATTGTTTTTACAAAACCTATCATGCTATTTTCTCTTTCCTAAGAGAGCTCATTTTTGAAGCATGATAGTTTTTTTTCACTTGGATTTTCTTCTTGAGCTCCTCCCTCACCATTTGCTTCACCTCCTCTAGATCTCCATGGATGCTATCACCTTCTTTGTTTTGAGATAGCTAACACTAAAGATACTACACACTACATCCTAGGCTCTCTAGGGTATAATCCTAGAGACCCTAGTTGCTCCATATGCATCGTGTTGAGGAGCTAGAGCCGGAGCTACATCCCTCGGGTGGATCATCGGAGATGAAGGAAGATCGGCGACGAAACCACATCAAGGAACCGCTAGGAGCTTGGAATGAAGACCGAAGGACATGGATCAACTCGGTATAACGATTCTAATCTCTTATTAGTTAGCTAGTTTAGGGTTTAAGGTCGATCCGGAAATCGGGTAGCGGTAGCGCCGGTTTAGAAAAATTTTGTTCCGCATTTTGGCCGCGTTTTGATGGCCGGGGCGCTGCCGGAAACCTTCAATACCTTCCAGACAGAAGCTCGTGAACTCTACCCATCTCATGTCAGAGCATCTCAGTGAACGACATATCCTGGCCATCCGATCGATAAAAGACTGGGGATCCTCGGCTGCATCGGTGCCTGTGAAGAGCGAAGGCTTCAGCCTCATGAACTTAGATAACGATACTGTGATCACCACCGTAGTTGCAGGTGCAACTGCCTGAACCATAGGTACCATCACGGTCCCTGCAACAGGTGGAACAACTTCATGTCTCTGCGTTTGAATGGCCTCCACTAACGACCCCATCATCTGGCGCAAATCCTGCATACCGGCCCCTAGCATAGCAATATAGTATGTCGAAGTAGGATCAATCTGCTTCGGTACAACTGGCATACCGCCCTGATCAGTCCTCGTCTTAGACGAGCCAACCCTAACCTCAGCTCTCGCGGCCGCTCTCTGTGCCCTCGTAGTCTTCGGCGGCATAATGGCTGGAAAAGAAAACAGGGTTCGATAAGAACAAGGAATTGAAGCACAAGAATGTATATAATTACGCAGGAATTTCAATCGGTAAGTCCTAAGGTCACTTAGGCAGGGTAACATGTCATAAGTATGCCGCTGAATATGCACAAACTACGTCACCCTGCTTAAGCTACCTACTCCATCATACTAAGGTCATTCTACACTCCAAAAGGTAAAACCTAGGCTCTGACACCAACTTTGTCATGACCCAGAATTCGGCACGTGACCGGCACTTAAACCACGTAACGTCTACAGGTGTAACGCAATTTAAGTAAGCCGAAAGCCCAGAAATCTAAACCATAAAAGTAGTAATTGATGAAAACATTTGTTAAGAACATTTAGAAATTTCGAGTAAAAATCTTTAAATTTTAAATTATTTTCTTAAAAATTTCGGCAGCACCTCTTTTGTAAAAACTAGCCCCAAGGCGGGTACTGCATAAGATACCGGTAAAACAATACATGATATAAATAAAGCAACCTCAAACGAGAGCAATCACGCCCAACGGCGGAAACAACCACCACAAGAGTAATATATGACGTCGTAGCGAAGAAATGAACAATAAAGTTTAAAACAGCATACAAGATAAAACTGCATAAATCAAGTCGGCTCACACGAGTTCGACATCCAGAGTCACAAAATAATATACAACATCATCCTCATAACTGGTCTCTAAGTCAATACACAAATGGTAGATGGAGAGTACTAGATACAATAAGGTGTACAATGAAATGTAAACGGATAACCGCAAAACCCACCTATAAGAAAAACGGCTCACACGCCAACTGTAGTGGTATCCGTAACAAAAGGATACAATGATGTAGCCCTGCCGGGACTACTCTGAGGGTCAACCTGCAAAACACTGTGGCACAACGGGGGTGAGTTGCCAACTCGTGAATAGAAAATAACATATATAGGTAATCGCAAGTATGTACGTACTGCGATACTCTAACATGATCAATCTGATAACATCAATATGATAATCTGGGTATGCAATAATCATGCGAGGTACTCTATCAGGTACTACAAATACATGATGCAGTGCATAAAAAGATGTATGCTGAGCATGGGATAAAACATATCATCAACACAGATCATCGTCGTGGAAAACCCCGGTGTCCATCAAATACACCCCTAAATCCCAATAACTCAGGCGCCGCCACTCTAATCGGCTCTCATATCATGTAGATCTCATGGAACTAGAGCGCCCAACATCGGCACTCGAAAACATCATGAAATACTCGTGTCCAGTATCGACACACAAATCCTCATATATCGGGCTCCGTCAGTCCGGATCGGCCCACGGGCTCCGTCTGCGGGATCGGCCCTCGGGCTCCGGCAGTACGGGTCGGCCCCTATCCATCTCTCGACTCCGGTCGGTATCCTCCGGAAAACTGCCAGGTCCAACCAATCACCGGTAGGTAGTAGTCCCTCTGCCGGGCTCATCGTCATCCCCACGAAATCTCTCTCTCACCCCAGGGTACCATACCGGGTCCACCATGAACCCGCAAACGGATTGTAACGTTTCAGAAAAATATAAAATATTATTTTTGGAATTTAATATTAAAATAATATATTTCCCGAAAACTGCCCGATTTGCGAAATTGGGTTTCGAAAAATGGTATAAATATATACCAATAATTGTGAAATAAATGGAAATTAAAATGATTTATTCATTTAAAAATATATTTAAAGGATTTGGTATTTTTTAAAATTTATTATATGCAGTTTGGATAAAAACCCGATTAGTGCACTGCTAATCGCGATTAAGCCAAATCCGTGTTTCTACAGTTTTCATGGTTAGTGCACCATGACATATTTCATTTGGTTACATGTTCATTTGTGTTGCTTTATGTTATGGTTTTATTCTGGTGAGAAAATAATTGAGAGGAATGATTGAGGAAAGAGAAGGGGGGACATAATGATGAGGGTAAGCATGCTTGGAGAGAGAGGGAGAGAGAGAGATATTAGGTAAGAGAGAAAGGGGGTTGCCTCTATTCTCTTTCCCACACCATTTTTTACCTCCTTCTTCATCTTTCTCAAGCTCACCTTCTTCCACCTTCAACCCTAATTATCATCTCCAAACCATCCTCAAAACCCTACACCCCTTTCACAAAAAAAGATCACCTCTTCAACCTCTACACAATGGACCAAGCAAAGTGGGATTTTGATAACATTGGGACGCTAAGGTCTCTTAACTTTCATCCATGAGGTATAATCCCTTCCATTTAATTAGTTTTGAGTTTTCTTTTATTTTAGATAGTTTAGAAGTTGAATTGGTTTGGTGGTTGTGAGGATAATCCCTAGAGAGGGTTTAGGTTTAAAAGTGGATTTGGTGAACTCTTGTGGCTGTTACAAAATGTGGAATTTAGTATAGAAACAAAAATACGGATTTAGGATTTTAGCTGTATCGGTTTTGTGATGAATTGTGAGCCTACAGTGAATATGGAGCAACCCGGGGAATTTCTGAGTTTAGCAAATAACTCCAGAGACCAAATTAGGGTACTAGGAGACCACCTTGACGAGACGGACCCAATCTGAGCAGGGGGACCCGAGCTCACCGGAATTTCTGCGAATGTGGCCGGCCAGTTTGGGTGTTTTGGTGCCCAGACTTGGTCGGTAGCTAATTCACTCCATGTACTACACCCTATACTTGTTTGTTCATCCCAATTTCACCTGAGTTAAAATCTGGGAGCACTTTGGTGTAGTTTTTGGCTATGTTTTCCGTATTTTGAATGCTATGTTTTGATATTTGATTTTGTATTTGGTTGTTTGATGTTTGTACATCAACAACAAGGGATGATAGGTTGGTTTTGCAGGCTTATGCTATAGGTTCTAACCTATAAGCGATTCACATGCCGTTTTGTTTTTTGTGCGTGATTTCGGTTTACGATGGAGCATGGCGTCATCGACTTCGGCAAGCAAGGATCAAGGTGAGTATATCTATATCTACGGGGGAAGTCAGGTGGATGGCGTATAGCACCCCCGCGAACTTTGATGGAAACCGATTTATATATAGAATATGGTTAAGGGAACCTTTAAAAAGAAACCATAGATAGAGTTAAAAGATAGTTAGACAAACCATATTAGAAACTAAAGGATAGTTAGAAGTGATATGATACGACTAATATGTGATGACAGGATTCGGGGATGATGTTTGATGATATTGCCGTTTAGGGTACTATAAGACTAGATAGCCGACGTAAATGTGTCATCCGAACCATACATTTTTCCAAACCGAAGAATCGTATGCATCTTTTAAAACAGATACCTTGAGGGACGTTACGGATTTTCAAAGGATATCTTTTCCTTAAAAACACTGTAGCCCTACTTTCAAAACTACGATTCGCTTCTTTTAAAAACTGATTTTATGGTTCTGGAGTGTATGTTAGATTAGATACGTATGCTTATAGTAAAGGTAGAATGTATATATAAATTGACTTGATGTGGGATAGAAATGCGATGAAAAGAATATACGGTGTGATATGATGACCTGATGATGTGTTGGTATACGGATGCGAGTCGACTGAGATGATTGATACATTGCCGGTCCCCTGATATGAGATAGTTATGGATGTGACCTGGAACATAGGTATATAGATATATAGATATCATGTTGTGAATCATGAGTGGTATGTCGTACGTGATCTTAGGTCCGTACCCCTCATTATCATATAGGATGATAGGATCCCTGATGGTTTAGTGCCGCCGTACGATGATTTTCCGTACGAGATGAGTTTGACTAGATGATTGATCCATACCCCTGACTAGAGGATGCCGTACGATGTATTATACCGGACGTGATGTTGTGAAGCTAGATGCCGATGGTTAGATTCACCGACTCAGTCCTGTTGGATACGTATACCCGTCACCATTTGCATATGATTTACCTTATACTGCATTCATGTTATTCTCATTGCATCGCATATACCTATGCTAGTACACTCTGTAAGTCGATGTCACACACCCCATGTGTCCGCGGGGAGGTAGAATTAGCAAAAAATGATTTTTACGAGCTTCGCAACATCGACTCAAACCAAGGATTGAACACAAACCGTATCTAGCAAACTACTTGAGGTTTAACTACTCGGATTCGAAGTTATACCTCACGTTACAAGTTCTTCGGGTCTTCATCGCTGTACTCCACATCTCGTAGGCTCTATGTAACATGGGTACCTCAACGGCCTCCTCGAGTCAAAGACAATCCACCCGAGAGTCTACAGTCCGAGCTCCAATCTCAAATCTGAGATAACTACGGTTTCTAGCTTGCTAGTCTAGAAGTCCTAGAGGGTGTAGAGTATTTAGATGGATTAATTAGTCACTTAAACCCTAGGATTCGCAACTCATGAGAGTTTTTAGGGTTTGAGGAAGAAGATGAAGACTTGAGGAGAGAGAAGTGTTTTGTAATAATGAAAAAATCCTTCTCACTTTGTGAATATCATGAAGCATAACAATATTATCAAAAAGAATAAAGATCTAATATTCATCATGCTTCATTTAATTCACAAGGTGAATCATCTAGTGAATCACCTAATGAGTCATGGATCATTTAATGCATACATGCACCTCATCCTCCACCTCATTTAGTTTAAATCACAAAAGGAAATAAACACGAATAAGTCACCTTCTTCTAGAAGGTTCCCAAGAATTTACGAGACTGCCCTCCCATCCGTAATTCCCAAAAAAACATGGATAATCTTTTACTAAATAAATCCATTTGTATAATACTAGAATCTGGCTTAAACCAAAGCCCGCTAGTATTATCTGCCCGATCACAGTACGTGCACAAGTGTACGTAAGTGATCGCGGCCCGGCCGTAAAACCATACGGCCTCTACACCTTTTGCCCGGTGCAGGGAAACTCTCTGTGTGGGACTCTAAAGACTCGACACTACACTGACAGTGGGTTTAACCACAGGCCGTAAGCGGTACTAGCTGTACGTAACGGTCCCCAGGTAGATGTCGATAAGAAGAATGATACGGAAACCCATCCGAACTCCTACTGAGCCTGTATGTGACAATCTCCGTACAGTCCAGTCTGTTCGTCTAGGACTATCGCATATCGTGCCTAGGGGTGCGGTAAACTTTAGACTCCTAATAGCGGTATAAGTCATGTCGGAGTGTACCCCATTACACCTTGAGAAACTACTGGAACCTACCATTAAATCTCGCTTGCCTGGACAGGGACTTTGCGTAATGGCTCTCCATACACAGCGCGATATCAACCCCCAATACCGGGAGAGACGAATCCTGTCTAACAGCCACTGCCTCCGAGTGCTTCGGGACTACACCCAACTACTACCTGTTTGCACGACTCCTTTGAGCCGTGGTAGGGTAGTAATCTAAGAACAGTGGGAACACACCCGAGGCAAAGTAGCACTGTCAAGTAGACGGACTAAGCTGTACTCATGTCACTTGGGAACTGCTATCTGACGATGGGTAAATACCAACCTGCAGTTCCCGACGAGTCATGTCCGGTGTACCCGTAACCTAACGAGCACCTGCATACTATCTCCAGTATGACGTACTGATGGCAGTGGGACAGACCATCTCCCCATGCTGGGATAAGAAGCGTATACACCAGTCTACTCCGGAGTATCGATGCCCCGTCTCGATAATCCTACTGTTAGTTATATGTATGCCATTACTGTACATTGGATGTATATTGTAGTGGATGCTGGGACATATATAGGTAGGACTTTCTTACTCGACATGATAGTACGCTATCTGGTTGCTCTTTATCTTAACGTGTATACTTTCTGTCTCTCTGTTACATGTTGATAAAACCCTTAGGATGTGTACTCGACTTCCAGGACTATGATGTAGATCATACTAGTGGGGCCTGGGTACTCCATGAGTACATCCTTGAAATGTTCCTAGTCGAGGGAATATCGAGACGGGACATCGATATTCCAGAGTAGACTAGCGCATATCTTCTCGACCCATGCGATGGGCGATGGATGATCCCATATCCATTGATGTTTGACATCAGAGATGGTATACGGGTGCTCAGTGGAGACTGGGTACACTGAACGGACGCGCCGAGAACTCCCAGATGGTATTATACCTCACGTCAGATGGCAGTTCTTTGGTGACACTGGTACAGCTTAGTCTGTTGACCCGAGATCGTCATAGAGTCTTGTGTGTCTCCCACTGTGCTTTGATTCCACCCTACCACGGCTCTACTGAGTTGTGCAAACAGGTGGTTATTGGGTACAGTCCCGATTCACATGGAGGCAATGAGCGATAGGAGGGGATTCGTCTCTCCCGGTATTGGGGGTTGATGTTGCGCTATGCTCGACTGGCCATAAAAGGAAATCCCTGGCCAGGGTTGCAGTGACCTACTGGTAAGTGTTATCAGTAGTTTCACACATGTCATGGACTTCACGTCGGCATGACTTATCGAGCTATTGGGGTCTGACGTTTACCACCCCTAGGCAAGATATGCGACATATCAGACGAACAGACCGGACTGTACGTTAAGTGTTACTGATCGGATTCACAGGAGTATGAGCGGGCTTGCTCGTCGATCTTATGATCGCTCAATACCCGGGTGGCCGTTACGTTTAGCAGACCGCTTGCGGCTTGTGGGTGTTTGATATGATCATCATCTGCTGTCGGCGTATTGATGAGTCTTTAGAGTCCTACACAGAGGTTTCCTGGCTCAAGCGAAACGAAATAGGAGCGCATATGAGATTTGTGCGGGACCGAGAATAATGCGTGTATGTGATACCGCATTCCATTCTCGCGATTTGTAACATTGATCGGTTATATGCGTTATAGCCGGGTTATCGGATCAAGTGTTGATTCGATAAGTTGTTACTATTGATATTAGTCGGTTATATGCGATATGACCGGGTCGTTAAATCAAGTGTTGATTTAATGATTTAATGTATAATTATATATTTGATATATCGCTTTACATTAACTAATATAGGTTCATTTAAAAAGGATTTTCTCACTTGAAATGCACATTGTATATGTGATATATTTTTGTGCACAAGATTGTATCATGTCTGATGATACATGCAAGCTTAGGTTTGTGTAAAGAATTAAACAATGGTTAAGTTAGTGGTTAGGGTTTACTTTTATCTCATTCATTTATCTATTGATTTATTTATTTATTCCTTTTGGAAAAGATAAAGAGAATGGTGGCTTTTTTGTAGTTTTGTGGAAACTTCATGAAATGTTGAAATCTTGACCATTCTTGTTCTTTTCCTAAACCTAACCATGGTTTATTCTCTACACCTAACTATGGTTACTATCATGATAAGTATCATTTTATTTGATAATTTAGATATACTTATCATATTCTTTTTCTTCATCTTCTTCTTCTTCAACAAAAGAAAAAGCTTGCAACCTTTAATGGCAACTAGCCAAAACAAGTGAGAAATCCAATTCTAAAGTGAACCCACTTCCTATTTCTTCATCCTCTACCACTTGCCAAGTAGTATAGGGTGTTTCCTTCATAAGTTTTCTTGACTTGGTGAAGTTGGAGCTTGATCTAGCGATGCCTCGACGTAGATCATCTTCGGCATCGTCGTCGATGGCCTAGCCCGCTTTTTCTCCGATGAAGCCGACGCTAGAGCCCAAGATCCAATTTGTACAGCGAGGATACTTCATCGCGGAGCCTAGGAGGTGGAGGAACGGATCTACAAAGGTTGTAGCCCCTTCTCTTTAGCTATATTTCCGTTTACATGCTTGCATCGCCTATATATCTAGTTGACGATCCGTAGTCTAGGGTTTCTCGGCACCGTAAATTTAGAAATTGGCATGGTTGATGCCTTGTGAGACACCATTAGAGTGCCTAGGAACCCTACAGTGGTATCAGAGCCTAGCTAGAGCCTTAGGCGATGCGTAGACAGAGTTAGAAGTACGATCGACCCGAAACCCCGATTTTAACATGCTCTCTGGAAGTTTTTGAAAAACTGGGTTTTTTCCAGATTAAAAATATTCAGAAACCTCAGTGAAATGTTATAAGAATTACTGTTTAAAACGGGGGCTCTGAATCGTACATAGTGCGGCGGAACCGCCGCATATGCATGCCTAATGCGGCGGTTACGCGGCAAGTTAGTCTCCTCTGGCACATTTTTCTGCACAGTAATTCTTATAGTTTATTGTTGGTGTTTCTGGAAATTTTTAATAATTTATTCAAGAGTTGAATTTTCTGGGTTGTATTGGGGACTCGGTGTATCGATCGGATTGTCTAATTTTGTCTGTGTGTTTTTCCGGGTAATTTTTAGAATATGTTAAAAAGTTCGACCGGATATAAATACCCACTTTTTCCCCTGCCGGGAAATTTCCAGTTGTTGGATTTTTCCGTAGTTTAACGACGTTCTAAGTAGTGCAAGTAACGCGATGGTCCCTCTAGAAGACAACAAACCTTAACTCGATTATGTGACCGTCTTGAACTGCCCTTTGAACCTTTGGGTTTGGGGCAGTACGGCGTGCCACATGTGAGGCGTTGGCTTGACCCTTCTACGGCTGGACCGTTGGTACTGAGGCACGAACTGAATGCTGTTAGACTTATTTCATGTGTTGGACTGTATCGGGAAAACTTGGGTGTTCGATTGTTCGATCGGAAAGTTTAGCATTTTCTATTTATCCAGAATGTGATACAATACTTGGAATTCTCAAATGGTTATGAGATAACTGAATGAATGTTATAAACATGGCAGTTTAGTCTCACTTGATCGGTTGCCACGGAATTTTGATGTGATCAAAAGTCCGTCGCAATCACGTAGCGTACGCGGATACTCGCCGGGTAAACTTAATAGACAGCCTCACTCCATAGCCCCGACCAAGTGACTGTAAGAGAACCCCGTCGCCGAAAGCATCCGTCCGGGTACTCGCGGCAGCGGTGTTCCGCCTTGGTGCACTTTGTCGACGGCGTCGGGGGTGCGGCCGCCTACTAAAGTTTGCGACGAGCATTCGATCAGAATGTCGGGAATCCTGTTGAGTTGCCCGACTTGATATTAAAAAGTGTTTTCGATTTTGAGACTAAAATGCGGGGTTTATAATTGTTAGGCATGCGATGTCTAAGTAATTCATTTGGTCAGGCATGCGATGTCTGAGGTGGTTGCGGATTCCAACTGTTGTAGTTTTACACTTTCTTTTCTGTGACCGTAAGTGTAATATGTGATATCGCCGGTTTCGTTGCTATATGTCAACGACAATTGGGATGCGCATATTTACTTACGTTGATGACATGTGATGTTATGTGTTGCTGGATATGTTATATTGGATCGTCTTATTTGAATAGCCGGGGGGTTTTTATGTGAGATGAGTGTTTTTCATTTTCATTCATGTAAAAACTTGTATGTAATATTCTTTTATTGGGGCACTTCCAGGTTGCGGAAGATGTCACCGTTGATGTATATTATTTACTTTTCTGCACTAGGATAGACCCAAGGAGGGGAGCACAAGTAACCGGGTTCTGGGGTCCAGTGGGAGACCAACTCGAGGAGTCGAGTCCGGGTCTCCTAACCCTAGAATTGGTAGGGTTGCTTGCCTCTCTCGTAGGGGTCTAGGGGTGTGGGATTGGCTATTCATCACGACTGTGGAATCCGTGTTTTATACTGGCTCGTATTGAAAACACGGACGTCCTAGTATATCCAATATTTCATATGTTTCTTCTGCTGTGATTTATCTGTGATGTGATCATATGATGTTCTGTGACAGATATTATAGTATATATGATATATTATATAGACGTTACTTATGTTTTACACCCGCGCTAGCCCTGCCCCGCTCTGCCGTTAGTTACCTAACCTAACGGTGCACGAGGGGACATCGAGGCGAATGCGGATGGCATAAGTGTACGTCATATCTATCTGTGATGTTTAGGTAATTTAAATGATGGGATATTCATTAATGAGATTAATGAAAGAAAATAAACCTAATTAATGTTGTGGAATCGAATTTCAAAATAAAAACAGGTAGCTACAGTTCTTGCTTTGCATCGTGGTGTTCCTTGTAGAACATCCTGCACCTTATTCGATAGGGAAAGGACCGAGATCCCTTCACCGGGAGTGACTCCTTTAGCAATAACTGGCAGATGCTACATCACTCGGTTTGTCTTTTGATTGCTTCTATAGTTTCCGCTTTGCACAGTGATATATATGATATATCCCGCACCTCATTCGACGAGGAAAGGGCCGACGATCCCTTCACCGGGAGTGACCCCTTTAGCAAAACTAGAAAAGCTTCGAAAAACATTCCATTTAAAAACCATTTGATTCCGCAACGAGATCAAGTTCAAAGCGTTAAAGGTTTTCATAAAAACCAGTCGCAACCCTCCGTCATTTTAGGAAGTAGAGTACTTAGTATTCGTGCTGTGTTTGTTGACCATAGTCAAGGCACAGTGTACGGTAGCCAAGTGATGTCTTCCTACACCGCATATGATGCGATTAGTTAGGACAGTCGCGTGACTTTGTTGACCTTAGTTAAGGGTCATGTGTGTGGGTCTAATTAATCACGAAATGACGGGTAGAACTTGACTAGTACTTATGATTTGTTGACCATAGTTAAGGTCATAGGTGCTAGGGGTAAAAACCTTTATCGGGAGTTTCAAGTGTTGAAATTTGCAATGAGATTGCATACCTCCTATATGATAGTTGGATCCTGATACCCACTGCGAGTAATTGTTACTCCTGGGAGAGTTTTGCACTTTACAATTAGCCGATCAAGTAGGTGTCTAGAAAGGTGTCAACGGGGTTACGCCTCTGGGAAAACGAGGTTTACTGTAATTAGGTTCGTGCGAAAGCACGGGGAACCTCCCTCAAAGTACCGACACTGGCCTGGCTGAAAGATTGGCGAACTTGTAGAGTGTAATTAATCCCGGCTAGTCTTTCCTTTTAGGGTTTGAAAGAAGATTTGATAAAAACAGTGGGAGCCATCCTGATTAGATAAAATATATAACCAATCTGATCTTGCAAGAGCGAACGCAGAGTGTTTTCTTCTCTCTCTCTCCAGGTAGCGACCATATCATGCCTTAATCAAGATAATAATACGGAATTTTGACCGAACCCGCTTGTTATACTGAGCTGGGGAACGTTGGTCCCGCTCCAACTTATAATTGTTATAAGACAGAGCAGGAAATGGGGAATACCAGAATTCCTATGCCGCCCAAATGAAGAAAGTGCATATGATGCATCTCCTTCGGGTGTGTTCATTAAAAAGAACTGTTTCTCAGTATCCTCTATATCCTCGGTATTCGATACCGGATCAGGATCCCAGATATGTAATCTGCTACATAGGGCTACAAAAAGGTAAAAAAACTGAGAATGGATGATAAGTTTCATGAGACAGAAAACGGGGCAAGTGTTGCAGCCAGGTCTGTTGGTCACTGTCACCCTGTATTACCAATACATTGATTCTGAACAAATGCTATTAGATACCAAACCTGATATACAAAATCATATCGGTCTCTTTATATGTAAAGAAATGATAAAATTTTGTATTGTTGGATAATGTTTTGAACATTTCCTATATCAAAAGTTGATCGGTTCAGGCACGTTATCTAAAAGCATTGACGTTCTAAATCAAACTACAGTTCCTCATATACAGAACACACACAAGAGGAAGAATTCAGAAATGAACGAATCATTCTTGAGGCATTGCAGACTAGGTCATATCAATGCGACCCGACTGGCTGAAGTTACATTTTACATGCATATTTAAATCAGTTTGAATTTACATCTTGTGAAACTTGCCAGTCATGTCACAAAGATAAGATGACCATAGCTCTATTTATTGGAAACAGAGAAAGAGTTAGTAAACTCTTGGGACTGATACATGATGATGTATGTAAGGTCTCCTGTCTACACATGCCAGGACTGGTTCTTTATACTTCATTATATTCTCTGATAATCTCTCAAGATTCAGTCGTATGTTCTTGTTGAAACATAAGTCTGAAGCTTTTGAGGTATTCACAGAATATAAGTTAGAAGTAGAGAACCAAAATACGGGTATAAGAATTATGTCCTATGATAAGATCAGGGAGGAGAATACTTGTGCATGGCATTCCTGGACTATTCTAAAAGAAAATGAGATTCTCTCTCAGCATTACTCCTCCGTATAAACCATAGCACGATGGTATATCAGGGCGGAGCAATCAAACCCTATATGATAAGGTGTGCTCTATGATGAGTACTACTGAGTTACCTATTTCCTTTTTGGGAGTTATGCGCTTGAGAAGCTGCATACCTATTGAATTAGTTTCGAATCAAATCAGTGCCTACCACTCCATATAAGATATGGTGTGGGAAGATCCTATCTCTTAAGTAAGTTAAGATTTGGGATTGTCCGGCCTATGTCAAAAGCAAAATCCGGACAAGATCGAGGCAAGGTCAGTTCTGTAGAACTGGAAAGGTTCCAGCTATTCGAAACTACAGCAGAAGATTTGACAGAACCAAAGGATTCTATAGTCCCCGACGAACCTCAGCCTCTCCGCCGATCTAGTAGGGTTCCTCATCCGCCTGAGAGATACCTCGATTTCTCGATGACAGTGGGAGTGAGGATTGCATCATGAGATGATGACCCAACCAGTTTCGAGCAGGCCATCGAGAGTAGGGACTCTGTAAGAATGGCTGGATGCTTAGCGATCTGAGATGGAATCCATATACACCAGCAAAGTATGGACTTTAGCAGCTATATCTGAAGGGTTAAATCCCCATCAGGAGCAAGTATATCGTGAGAAGATTACTTGGTGTAGATGGAAAAGTTGAGACTTTCAAAGCTAGACTTGTTAAAGTTTTTCGTCATTGACCAGGCATGGATAATGATGAAACCTCTTCCAGGGACTATGCTTAAGTCCATCCAGATCCTACTTACTATTGCTACATGCCATGACTACTTTTCTAAATAGTGATTTAGAAGAGAACGTCAATAAGAACACAGCCAGAGGGCTTCGTAAACAGTGGGAGCAGCGGAAACATGTGCAAGTTGCTTTACAGGATAAAGCAGGCATCGCGGAGTTGGAACATCTGTTTTGATGTGGTAGTCAAAGTATTTGACTTCATCAAAATAGTAGATGAACCTTGTATATACAAAACGGTAGTAGAGAGTAAGGTGGTCATCCTCGTATTGTACGTGGACAACATACTCTTGATAGGAAAAGAGTTTCCTATACTACGATCGGTCAATCTCCTCTTATCATAAAGATTCTCCAATAGGATAAAGATGATACCTCCTAAATCCTGGAATTCGGGTCTATGAGATAGATCTAAATGGATGTTACGATTCTCACTAGCTGTAGTAAGATAGTATCAATCGATACTGGGGAGAATCACTGGAAGTGTTCCAGAGTGATAAGGACGACTGAGTGTCAGTCGCAGGCATTGTCTTTACCCTCAGCAAAGGGACGGTATGTTGGAAGATTTCCAAGCTAGATACCGTGACAAACTAGACGATAAAGGCTGGTAACATCGCTATTAAAGATACTACCAAAGAGGCAGTTTGGGTGTATATTGGTTCATAAGATGAACTAGGTTCCTACCATTGTGTGACAATGGAACTGTGGCTTTGGCCAAGGAACCATGGTCCCATCAGTGACCCAGACATATTCTGAGGCAGCATCACCTGATCATGGAGATAGCTGATCTCCAGGGTGATCGAGGTTAGGAGAGTAGACTCAGAGGAAAACACGGCGGATCCACTCACGAAGGCCTTTTCCCAAAGAGAGACTTTTAGGGGATGGTTGAGTATATGATACTGCAACCACTGCTACAGATGGCCCTAGTGCAAGTGGGAGATTGTTAGTTATATGTATGCCCTAGAGACCATTACTGTACATTGGATGTATATTGTAGTGGATGCTGGGACATATATAGGTAGGACTTTCTTGCTCGACATGATAGTACGCTATCTGGTTGCTCTTTATCTTAACGTGTATACTTTCTGTCTCTCTGTTACATGTTGATAAAGCCCTTAGGATGTGTACTCGACTTCCAGGACTATGATGTAGATCATACTAGTGGGGCCTGGGTACTCCATGAGTACATCCTTGAAATGTTCCTAGTCGAGGGAATATCGAGACGGGGCATCGATATTCCAGAGTAGACTAGCGCATATCTTCTCGACCCATGCGATGGGCGATGGATGATCCCATATCCATTGATGTTTGACATCAGAGATGGTATACGGGTGCTCAGTGGAGACTGGGTACACTGAACGGACTCGCCGAGAACTCCCAGATGGTATTATACCTCACGTCAGATGGCAGTTCTCTGGTGACACTGGTACAGCTTAGTCTGTTGACCCGAGATCGTCATAGAGTCTTGTGTGTCTCCCACTGTGCTTTGATTTCCACCCTACCACGGGTCTACTGAGTTGTGCAAACAGGTGGTTATTGGGTACTGTCCCGATTCACATGGAGGCAATGAGCGATAGGAGGGGATTCGTCTCTCCCGGTATTGGGGGTTGATGTTGCGCTATGCTCGACTGGCCATAACAGGAAATCCCTGGCCAGGGTTGCAGTGACCTACTGGTAAGTGTTATCAGTAGTTTCACACATGTCATGGACTTCACGTCGGCATGACTTATCGAGCTATTGGGGTCTGACGTTTACCACCCCTAGGCAAGATATGCGACATATCAGACGAACAGACCGGACTGTACGGTAAGTGTTACTGGTCGGATTCACAGGAGTATGAGCGGGCTTGCTCGTCGATCTTATGATCGCTCAATACCCGGGTGGCCGTTACGTTTAGCAGACCGCTTGCGGCTTGTGGTTGTTTGATATGATCATCATCTGCTGCCGGCGTATTGACGAGTCTTTAGAGTCCTACACAGAGGTTTCCTGGCTCAAGCGAAACGAAATAGGAGCGCATATGAGATATGTGCGGAACCGAGAATAATGCGTGTATGTGATACCGCATTCCATTCTCGCGATTTGTAACATTGATCGGTTATATGCGTTATAGCCGGGTTATCGGATCAAGTGTTGATTCGATAAGTTGTTACTATTGATATTAGTCGGTTATATGCGATATGACTGGGTCGTTAAATCAAGTGTTGATTTAATGATTTAATGTATAATTATATATTTGATATATCGCTTTACATTAACTAATATAGGTTCATTTAAAAAGGATTTTCTCACTTGAAATGCACATTGTATATGTGATATATTTTTGTGCACAAGATTGTATCATGTCTGATGATACATGCAAGCTTAGGTTTGTGTAAAGAATTAAACAATGGTTAAGTTAGTGGTTAGGGTTTACTTTTATCTCATTCATTTATCTATTGATTTATTTATTTATTCCTTTTGGAAAAGATAAAGAGAATGGTGGCTTTTTTGTAGTTTTGTGGAAACTTCATGAAATGTTGAAATCTTGACCATTCTTGTTCTTTTCCTAAACCTAACCATTAACCCTAACCATGGTTTATTCTCTACACCTAACTATGGTTACTATCATGATAAGTATCATTTTATATGATAATTTAGATATACTTATCATATTCTTTTTCTTCATCTTCTTCTTCTTCAACAAAAGAAAAAGCTTGCAACCTTTAATGGCAACTAGCCAAAACAAGTGAGAAATCCAATTCTAAAGTGAACCCACTTCATATTTCTTCATCCTCTACCTCTTGCCAAGTAGTATAGGGTGTTTCCTTCACAAGTTTTCTTGACTTGGTGAAGTTGGAGCTTGATCTAGCGATGCCTCGACGTAGATCATCTTCGGCATCGTCGTCGATGACCTAGCCCGCTTTTTCTCCGATGAAGCCGACGCTTGAGCCCAAGATCCGATTTGTACAGCGAGGATACTTCATCGCGGAGCCTAGGAGGTGGAGGAATGGATCTACAATGGTTGTAGACCCTTCTCTTTAGCTATATTTCCGTTTACATGCTTGCATCGCCTATATATCTAGTTCACGATCCGTAGTCTAGGGTTTCTCGGCACCGTAAATTTAGAAATTGGCATGGTTGATGCCTTGTGAGACTCCATTAGAGTGCCTAGGAACCCTACACCTACGACCAGGGACCTGTATAGGATGTGCTTATAGACTACCCAGCCCCCACTAGTGTGACTGCCATCACAACGCTGGTAATCAAGCAAAGATCCTAAGGGCTCTACTAATATGTATAAGCGATATGTTAAAAGAAACACATGCACATATTAAAGTAGAAACAAACCAAGTAGCATACTACCATTTTCAGGAAGATTGTCAATACAACTGTGAATATCCCAAGCTTCCATTAAGTAATATACAAACTAGTATGATATAGTAATGGCCTCTAAGGCATAACACTAACAATCTCCCACTTGCACTAGGGCCATGTACTGGCATATCGCAGACCTATCATCTCGAATAGCCTCTCGAACTGCGTCTGAGGAATAGCCTTAGTGAATGGATCAGCAGTGTTATTCTCCGTATCTACTCTCTTCACCTCGATCTCCCGGCGATCTACGATCTCCCTGATCAGGTGATACCGCCTTAAGATATGACTGGACTTCTGATGGGACCTGGGTTCCTTCGCTAAAGCTATAGCACCGTTGTTGCCGCAATATAGAGTTATTGGATCAACACTGGTAGGAACCACCTGAAGTTCTGTGAGGAACTTCTTCATCCAGACAGCTTCTTTTGCGGCATCGCAAGCAGCTATGTACTCCGCTTCCATCGTCGAGTCAACAACGGTGTCCTGCTTGGAACTCTTACAACAGACCGCCCCTCCATTGAGGGTAAAGACATAACCCGACATGGTCTTGGAGTCATCCTTGTCACGCTGGAAGCTGGAGTCGGTAAAGTTCTCGATCTGGAGGTCCTTTCAGCCATACACCAAGAACATCTCCTTAGTCCTCCTCAGGTACTCGAGAATGTTCTTTACTTCTATCCAGTGCTTCACCCTGGGTTTGCCTGATACCGGCTTACAACGCTCAATGCGTATGCTACATCTAGTCTGGTATATAACATCGCATATATTATAGAGCCTACCGCAGAAGCGTAGGGTATAATCGACATGCGAGCCCTTTCCAAATCAGTCTTGGGAGACATCTTTTTGGAGAGGGTGATTCCGTGACAAGCCGGTAGGTTACCGCGCTTAGAATCTTCCATACTAAATCTTTTCAATATGGTGTCTATGTACCTGGACTGTGAAAGTCCCAACATCCTCTTTGATCTATAACGATAGATCTGGATCCCCAGAATGTAGGTGGCATCACCCAGGTCCTTCATGGAGAATTTCTGTGACAAGAATCCTTTGACTGACTGTAGCATAGGAATATCATTTCCTATTAGGAGAATGTCATCCACGTACAAGACAAGGAATACTACAGCTCTCCCTACAATCTTACTGTATATGCATGGCTCATATGGATTCTTGATAAAGTCGAATTCTTTGATAGTATCATCAAAACAGATGTTCCAACTCCGCGATGCCTGCTTTAGTCCATAAATGGACTTAAGCAACTTGCACACTTTACCGCTGCTCCCACTCTGAATGAATCCCTCTGGCTGATCCATATAGACGCATTCTTCCAAATTACCATTTAGAAAAGCCGTCTTTAAGTCCATCTACCAGATCTCATAATCGTGGAAGGCAGCAATGGCGAGAAGGACCCGAATGGATTTGAGCATAGCCACTGGAGAAAAGGTTTCGTCATAGTCCAAACCAGGACTTTGACGAAAACCCTTTGCAACAAGTCTAGCCTTATAGGTTTCAACCTGTCCATCCACACCAATCTTTTTTCTGAAGATCCATTTGCATCCTACGGGTTTTACCCCATCTGGAGGAATGTCCAAAGTCCATACTTTGTTGGTGTACATGGACTCCATTTCGGTCCGCATTGCATCCAGCCATTTTACCGAGTCGCCGCTCTGAATGGCTTGCTGGAAGCTAGTAGGGTCATCATTATCAACGATCCAATCTTCTCGATCCCCGTCTATGAGAAAACCGTAGTACCTCTCGAGTGGATGAGACTTCCTGCTACTTCTGCGGATAAGCGCTGGGATGTCCCTTTCTTCTGAACCTTCTTGTTCTACCAAACTTTCAGTAACAGCTTGTGGTTCTGGAATTTCTTCAGTTCTATTGCGCTCCCACTCTTCTGATTTTCTAAAAATTCAGCTTCCAAGAAGTGGGCATGACGAGAAACAAAAACCTTTTGTTCCTATGCGTAATAGAAACAATACCCCTTGGAGTACTTTGGATAACCCACAAACTTACACTGTACTGAGCGTGCCTCGAGCTTGTCCGCATGCTGCTTTTTAACAAAAGCTGGACATCCCCATGTCTTCAGGTACTGAAGATAGGGTTTCTTCCCACTCCACATCTGATATGGTGTGGTAGGCACAGTCTTGGTTGGAACCTTGTTCAAAAGATATGCAGCTGATTCTAGTGCATAACCCCAGAAAGATCATGGTAACTCAGCCTTACTCTTCATGGAATGAACCATATCCAATAGGGTTCGATTCCGCCTTTCTGATACACCATTGTGGTGTGGTGTGTATGGAGGAGTAAGCTGTGAGAGAATTCCATTCTCTTTTAAGTAACCCAGGAACTCGGCACTTAAGTATTCACCACCTCGATCAGATCTCAGTGTCTTGATACTTTTGCCTATTTGGTTTTCCACTTCATTCTTGTATTCCCGGAATTTCTCAAAGGCTTCGGATTTATGCTTCATCAAGAAGATATGTCAATACCTAGAGAAATCAGCTGTAAAAGTAATGAAGTAGGAATAACCTCCTCGCGCATGTGTAGACATTGGACGACACACATCGCTGTGTATGAGTCCCAAGAGCTCGCTCGCTCTTACTCCGTGTCCAGTAAACGGAGTCTTTGTCATCTTTCCCATGAGACAAGATTCACATGTAGCATAAGATTGATATTCGAACGGATTCAAATATCCTTCTCTATTTAACTTAGTCAACCGTGTTTCATTGATGTGACCTAGTCTACAATGCCATAAGAAAGCCTGATTTATTTCCGGAGACTTTCTTTTAAGTGTGTTCTGGACATTGAAAACCTGAGCTTGATTCAATACGTATAAACCGTCATCTAATGTACCGAACCCAATCAGAACTTGATTTAGGTGGATGTGAACCACATCGCTTACGAATGTAAAATCGTATCCCTCTCTTGAAAGTGAGGACACTGATATGATATTACAAGTCAAATTAGGTACATACAAACAGTTACGTAGAATCAATATCTGCCCAATTATCAAACCTAGGCAATATTCTCTCACGGATTCAGCGTCCACGCTCATTCCGTTCGCAACTCTGAGAGACAAATCGCCTTTTCTAATAACTCTATGGTTTCTCAAAGCATGTAATGAATTACAGATATGAGATCCTTCTCCGGTATCTAGTACCAAGGAAGTAAAGTTAATTGACAAACAGTTCTCAATTACAAACACAATCGAGGCCGAAGCCATAACATGCTTCGAATCCTGGCTACTGGCTTCCAAAGCCCTGCAATCCTTCTACCAATGCCCGTTCCCATAACAATAGGAGCATCCCTCCTTCCATACACAAAGTCCCGAAACTTTTTCTCTTCCCTTTCCTTCTACTTCACTGACACCGTATATCGGCTTTGTCGAGGTCTTCTTCTTTTCACCCTTTGCTTTCGCCCTGAATGCAGAAGAAGAAGGTCCCCCATTAAGCAGAGCGGGTGTCTCCCTGGTTTCTTTCAGGGTGTAAGTAGAGGGTAGGGACTGTGGAAATAAGTCAGCATATGACCTGTTTCCCAACGTGGTGTCCAGGTCCGTGAGCTCATCAATATAGCTAGTCATCATAAGGATGACGTCCTTTACAGATGACCCGATAGTCAATCTTGCTTGAAGCAATTAGTTCGAGGTCTTATATCTTGCGATACGAGATTGCTCTCCATATAAATCTTTGTTATGTAGGAAGATGGAAACCGAGTCCATCTTCTCGTGCTGCTTCTGGAATACACCATCTACTGAAGCCAACACGAGGCACTTGGCATTCGCACTGTCCTTTTCCCTTGTCTGACGGATATCCATATCTGCGACGGTGGAAACTGGACCTGGAACGGTGGGGGCTTGATTAGTAATAGGGTGTTCCAGCTTGTCATAGGCAATGGACATCTGGACAGACCTTTGCCAGTCATAAAAGTCAGATTCAGTCAACTTGTTATCTAGATGTAACCTAGTCATGGTCACATGGTCGCTGCAGTTGAGAGAGAGAAGAAAACACTTTAGCATGATGCTCTTGTAAGTTTAGATTGGTTTTTAGTTTATCTAAACTGGATGGCTCCCACTGTTTCTCTAATCCTTCCTCAAACCATAAAAGAAGAATTAGTCAGGACTGATCTCACCGTACAATACTTGCTTAACCGTTCAGCCAGGCTAGTGTCGGTACTTCGATGGAGGTTTTACGACACTTTCGCGAAGTTTCTTAATTAAATAACCTCTTTTCCCTGGAGCCGTACCCCCGCTGACACTGTTCTAGACACCTACTTGGTTTATAGCATTGATCGTTAAGTGACGAATCTCCTGATGAGTAGCATATACTCACAGTAGGATCGGGATCCAAATATCATAGTGTGATAATGCTGAAGGAATCCTACCAACATTATCAAACTCCAAATGGTATGCAACACTAGTACGTTTCAGTTTCTTTAGAAACTCCCGATGTGGATTTTTTCCCCATGCTCTTATGACCTTGACGAAGGCCAACAAATCATAAGTCACATGTCAAGTTCTTCCTATCATTATCCTTGTAAATTTGAACCCACCCGTACATACTCTTGACGAAGGCCAACAAAGTAATACGACTGTTCCAAACCAATGCATCTATCTATGCTACATATGAATACCCCAGCAGCTACCAAACACTATGCCTTGACGAAGGCCAGCAAACATAGCTTGAATACTACTGGCCATCCATATGAAATGACGGAGGGCTACGACTGGTTTTGACGAAACCGTGAACATAGTGAACTCGATATAATCGAAGGAACCTGATAGCTTTTTAAAAGGAGTGGTTAAAGCTCCGCAATTAAAAATTCTGCTCTTTTAAAATAACCGAGTGGTTTCTTTTAAATTTGTTCCAACGATCCATTTTTGGTTTGTTTTCTTTGCATTAATATAATGTGTCCCATCATTTATCCTATCATTGCATAAAACAACGAAAATACAACATCCGCTTATGCCATCCGCATTCGCCACTGGGCCTCGTCATTCACCCATTAGGTTACTTAACTAACGACAGAGCGGGGGCTGAGCTAGCGCGGATGCAAAACATAAGCAACGCCTACTAGATATAGTATATCGATATTGTACATTCGTCAGACACAATAATAGGCATTCCAGATCACAGATGAACATATTGGATATACTAGGAATCCGTGTTTTGTTTGAGCCAGCAACAAAAGACGGATTACATGGTCGTGATGAATAGCCAAACCCTACCCTAGACCCCTACGGGTACGGCAAACTACCCGCCAAGTACCCGAAGTGAAATGGTCTCCCTCAACGACGTGAGTATGCCACTAAGCACTTCAAAGTACCCGGTAGTTTGTGCACCCCACCTTGGGTCTATCCTAGGAGCAGAAAATAGTAAATGAAATAATACACGGTGGCTACAATCTCAACACGGATGTGCCCCGCGAAATAATATTACAACAAATTACAATTCACATCGAATGAAAGATAAAAACTCTCATCTCACATCCCCGGCTATTCATCCACGACGATCCAATGAAGTTCATATACACAAACCAATAAATCCATTACAAAAATGTGCAACCCCCAACTAACCGACATACTAGAAATTAGCGGAGGTTTACGAACACATATAAACATCACCAAGCTTGTAAAGTAACAATGACATTAGAATCCCGCACACAATTAGAAAACGCATCCAATTTTCCAAAACCCGAAAATCCAGTGAGCTAAAATTTAAAAGATGAAAGTTTTGAACCAATCCGGCAGTCGAAACGAACTCGAAACCCGTCCGAATCTTAGTGGAGGCGAATATACATGATAATACGTCGAGTGGGGGGGCCTCGGGGGGGGTTCCTACCACTGGGGGCCACCATGAGGTGGCCCCCAAAGGAGGACAGACCTGAGAGACCAGTTGCTGGTCTCTCAGGTCAGCAGCCTCCAAGGCCACCAATTGGTGGTCATGGGGGAGTTCTCGGCTGTTGGTCCCCCCCGGGGTGTACCTGGGATACGCACGCTTCACCCCGCATCTTCTCGATTCAAACCGTGAGCCCGCGGAGTGTGCAAACAACTCAAAACCTCACTTTTCAAAACTGTTTTTGTCGACAGTTTTCCGGCGACAAAAACGGCGGAATTCTAACATCGCTACAAGCTATCTAAGCTTTTTGAATGGCTCTGAAACCACTGTAAGTCGAAGTCACGCACCCCACGTGTCCCCGGGGAGGCGGAATTAGCAAAAAATGATTTTTACGAGCTTCGCAACATCGAGTCAAACCAAGGATCGAACACAAACCGTAGCTAGCAAACTACTTGAGGTTTAACTACTCGGATTCGAAGTTATATCTCACGTTACAAGTCTTTCACGTCTTCATCACTATACTCCACATCTTGTAGGCTCTATGGAACATGGGTACCTCAACGGCCTCCTCGAGTCAAAGACGATCCACCCGAGAGTCTATAGTCCGAGCTCCAATCTCAAATCTGACATAACTATGGCTTCTAGCTTGCTAGTCTAGAAGTCCTAGAGGGTGTAGAGTATTTAGATGGATTAATTAGTCACTTAAACCCTAGGATTTTCAACTCATGAGAGCTTTTAGGGTTTGAGGAAGAAGATGAAGACTTGAGGAGAGAGAAGTGTTTTGTAATAATGAAAAAATATTTCTCACTTTGTAAATATCATGAAGCATAACAATATTATCAAAAAGAATAAAGATCTAATATTCCTCATGCTTCATTTAATTCACAAGGTGAATCATCTAGTGAATCACCCAATGATTCATGGATCGTTTAATGCATACATGCACCTCATCCTCCACCTCATTTAGTTTAAATCACAAAAGGAAATAAATACAAATGAGTCACCTTCTTCTAGAAGCTTCCCGAGAATTTACGAGACTGCCCCTCCCATCCGTATTTCAAAAAAAACATGGATAATCTTTGACTGAATAAATCCATCTGTATAATACTAGAATCTGGCTTAAAACAAAGCCCGCTAGTATTATCTGCCCGATCATAGTACGTGCACAAGTGAATGTAAGTGATCGCGGCCCTGCCGTAAAACCATACGGCCTCTACACCTTTTGCCCGGTGCAGGAAAACTCTCTGTGTGGGACTCTAAAGACTCGACACTACGCTGGCAGTGGCTTTAACCACAGGCCGTAAGCGGTCTTGGCTGTACGTAACGGTCCCCGGATAGATGTCGATAAGAAGGACAATGAGGAAATCCATCCGAACTCCTACTGAGCCTGTATGTGACAACCTCCGTACAGTCCGATCTGTTCGTCTAGGACTATTGCATATCGGGCCTAGGGGCGGTAAACGTCAGACCCCTAATAGCGGTATAAGTCGTGTCGGATTGTACCCCATTACACCTTAAGAAACTACTGGAACCTACCAGTAAATCTCGCTTGCCCTGGCCAGGGACTTTGCGTAATGGCTCTCCATACACAGCGCGATATCAACCCCGAATACCGGGAGAGACGAATCCTGTCTAACCGCCACTGCCTCCAAGTGCTTTGGGACTGCACCCAACTACTACCTGTTTGCACGACTCCTTTCAGCCGTGGTAGGGTAGTAATCTAAGAACAGTGGGAACACACCCGAGGCGATGTAGCAGTGTCAAGTCGACGGACTAAGCTGTACTCATGTCACCTGGTAACTGCTATCTCGTGATGGGTATAATACCAACCTGCAGTTCCCGACGACTCCTGTCCGGTCTACCCGTAACCTAACGAGCACCTGCATACCGTCTCCAGTACGACGTACTGATGGCTGTAGGATAGACCATCTCCCCATGCTGGGATGAGAAGCGTATACACCAGTCTACTACGGTGTATCGATGCCCCATCTCGATAATCCTACGACTAGGGACCTTTATAACATGTACTTATAGACTACCCATCCCCCACTATTGTGACTACCATCACAACGCTGGTAATCAAGCAAAGATCCTAAGGGATCTACTAATATGTATAAGCGATATGTTAAAAGAAACACATGCACATATTAAAATAGAAACAAACCAAGTAGCATACTACCATTTTCAGCAAGACTGTCAATACAGCTGTGAATATCCCAAGCTTCCATTAAGTAATATACAAACTAGTATGATACAGTAATGGCCTCTCGGGCATAAACACTAACATACTTACACCATTATCGATGATGCGTATGTTACACGTACACAGATTTGCCGGCTCACACACTTCATCACCGATAATTGCCATGTCACTACACAGTAGAACTGCTGCATTAGGATATGACTCCTTGCATGATATACTTGCTATAGATACATATTGTACATCCATACTTGCGGACACATACATTTGTACGTCCATACTTGCGTACATACATATTGTACACCCATACATGCGTGCATACATATATGCACCTTTATAAGATGTTGCATTTGACTCTGGAGAAATTGGGAACCGCAGGATATATTTTAAAACTGAAATCCTTTAAAAGAGCGGTTTTCCCTCGATATGTGCATATTACTGTTCCATGTTGCATGATATACGGATATGCTTACATTTCTGTTATATGTCGTATACATCATGCTTTACGCTTATTCGCATTGAGATGTGATGTTTTTGTTAGTTATATGTATGCCCTAGAGGCCATTACTGTACATACGATGTATATTGTAGTGGATGCTTGGACATATATAGGGAGGACTTTCTTGCTCGACATGATAGTATGCTATCTGGTTGTATTTTATCTTAACGTGTACTCTGATTGTATCTATGTTACATGTTGATAAAGCCCTTAGGATATGTACTCGACTACTGGGACTATGATGAGATCATACTAGTGGGGCCACAGTAGTCGACGAGTACATCCTATAATTGTTCCTAGTCGAGGGTCTATCGAGACAGGGCATCGATGCACCAGAGTAGACTAGCGTATACGTATCTTGACCCATATGATGGGCGATGGATGATCCTATATCCATCGGTGTTTGAAATCAAGGATGGTGTACGGGTGCTCAGTGGAGACTGGGTACACTGGACGGACTCGCCGAGAACTCCCAGATGGTATTATACCTCACGTCAGATGGCAGTTCTCCGGTGACACTGGTACAGAGTAGTCTATTGACCCGAGATCGTCATAGATTCTTGTGTGATTCCCACTGTGCTTTGATTTCCATCATACCATGTCCAAGAGGGCGTGCAAAAAGGTGGCTTTTGAGTACAGTCCCGAATCACATGGAGGCAATGAGCGATAGCAGGGGATTCGTCTCTCCCGGTATAGGGAGTTGATGTTGTGCTGTGTTCGATTGGCTATAACCGGAAATCCCTGGCCAGGGTTGCTGAGATATACTGGTAAGTGTTATCAGTAGTTTCTCGAACTGTTATAGACCTCATATCGACACGACTTATCAAGCTACTGGGGTCTGACGTTTACCACCCCTAGGCGAGATATGCGACATATCAGACGACGAGACCGGACTGTACGGGAGTGTTAATGTTTGGATTCACAGGAGAATGTACAGGCTTGCTTGTTGATCTTCTGAGCGTTCAATACCTGGGTGGCTGTTACGTTTAGCTGACCGCTTGCAGCTTGTGGGTGTTTGATATGATCATCACCTACTGCCGGCGTATTGACGATTCTTTAGAGTCCTACACAGAGGTTTCTTGGCTCAGGAAAAACGGAGTAGGGGCACGTATGTGATATGTGCGGGACCGAGGATAATGCGATATGAGATACCATATTCTATTCTCGCGATATTTGATATCAGCCGGGTCATCGGATCAATTGTTGATTCGATGAATCGGTACGGATAAATATTAGTTGGTTATATGCGATATAGCCGGATTGTCGGATCAAGTGTTGATTCGATAATTTAATGTATAATAATATATATGGTATATTAAATTACATTAACTAATATTAGCTCACTAAAAGATTCTTTTTCTCACTCGGGTAATACATTGATGTATATGCGATATATGTTAATTGTATTATTTTATTTTGTTACAATAAATATTATATATGTGATATATAATATTGTAACATGATATGATAAATAATGCAACATGTTTAGTAGAGATTAAACAAGATTAGGGTTTGATTTGGGTTAATTCTTTCTAGATGATTCTAGAAGGTTTTATTTTGTTTTGGAAAAGATATTTTCAAGTGACTCATTCTTAACCTAACCCAAATCCTAGCCTTGGTTAATTCTCTACAAAGGTTTAGTCAACCATGGTTGCATAATTCATCATTATCTCCTTTGCATTATTCATCACAAAAGGATTTCTATCATGATTCTTCATCTTCTTCCTTCTTCTTTCTTCATGGAAAAAGCTTATTAGCTTTTTTCCAAGTGATGAATAAATGTGAGAAAAAGATAAATAAAGAAAGCAAAAATCCCACTTCATCATCCTCATATATCCTTGCCATTTAGATGAGGGTGTTCACTTCGTTTAGTGAGTGTAAGCTTGTGTTAACGAAACTTCAAGATAGATCATCTTTGTATCGAAGATCGGAAGCAAGACTGCATCTTTCTCTTCGTGGAATCTCTCGAGAGTCCGGAACACGATGATCGCAGCGAAGGGACTTCAACACAGAGCTTTAGAAGTGAAGGACCGGATCTACAAAGGTTGTAATCCCTCTCACTTAGTGTTAAACTGTTTAACATGTTAGTTTTCGCCTAATCTCTAGTTTAAAGATCCGGCTTCGGGTTGTTCGGCACGGCTAATTTTTAAATTGGGCATGGTTGATGCCTCGTAGAACCTTGTGCGCGCGCCTAGCAACCCTACAGTGGTATCAGAGACAAGCTAGATCTTTAGGCGATGTCTAGACGATGTTTAAAGTCCGATCGAAACCCGAAACCCCGAGAAAACCCATTCTCTGGAAATTTTTCTGAAATGTGATTTTTTGTGAATTAAAAATACTAAAAAAAATCAGCAGGGAATTATAGGAATTACTGTGAAACCCGACCCCCTAAATCCCCCAAAGCACCGCGGAACTGCGGCCAAACCTTAGTATTGGCGGCGGTTCCACGGCAAGAAGGAAGGATTGAGGGATAGGGTTTGCACAGTAACCTCCATAGCTAATTCCAGATTCTTCTGGGAATTTTATATTTTCACTCCAGTGTTGTGTTTTCTGGGTTGTATTGGGGACTTAAAGTTTCGATCGGATATTTTAACTTTGTTTAGTTATGTCCGGATAATTTTTAGAAACTGTTAAAAAGTTCGGGCGGATATCAATAACTCACTTTTTCCCCAGTCGGAAATTTTTTCAAAAGTTGGATTTTTTCTCGAGTTTAAGAACGTTCTAAGTCATTCAAGTAACGCGGTGGACCCTCTAGAAGACAGCAAACCTTAACTCGATTATGTGACCGTCTTGAACTGCCTCTAAACCTTAGGGTTTGGGGCAGTACGGCGTGCCACATGTGAGGCGTTGGCTTGACCCTTCTACAGCTGGACCATTGGTACTGTGGCATGTGATGGATGTTTTTAAACTAATTTCAAGTGTTGAGATATATTGGGGAAATCTTGGGTGTTTGATTATTTGATCGGAAAGTTTAACATTGTCTATTTATCTGGAATGTGATACAATATTTGGAATCCACAAGAAGTTATGAGATAACTAATTTGAATATTATAAACATAGAAGTTTAGTCTCAGATGATCGGTTGCCATGGAATTTTGATGCGATTAAAATTCTGTTGCAATCACGTAGTGTACGCGAATACTCGCCGGGTAAACTTAACAGACAACCACGCCCCATAGCCCCGACCAAGTGACTGTAGGAGAACCCCGTCGCCAAAAGCATCCGTTCGGGTGCTCACGGCAGCGGTGTTCCGCCTTAGTGCACTTCGTCGACGGCATCCGGGGGTGCGGCCGTCTACTAAAGTTTGCGACGAGCATTCAATCAGGATGTCGGGAATCTTGTTGAATTGCCCGACTTGATATTGAAAAGAGTTTTCGATAATGAGACTAAAATGCGGGGTTTATAATTGTTAGGCATGCGATGTCTAAGGAATTCATTTGGTTAGGCATGCGATGTCTAAAGAGGTTGCGGATTCCAACTGTTGTAGTTTTACACTTTCTTTTCTGTGACCGTAAGCGTAGTATGTGGTGTATCGCCGGCTTCGTTGCTATACATCAACGATAATCCGGATACGCATACTTGCTTACGTTGATGATATGAGATATTATGTGTTGATGTGATATGTTATATTGGATCGTCGCGTTCTGAATAGCCGGGGGTTTTATGTGAGATGAGAGTTTTTTCTTTTTCATTCATGTGAAATTCATTTGTATGTAATATTCTTTTATTGGGGCACTTCCAGGTTGCGGATGATGTCACCGTTGTATATTATTTACTTTTCCGCATTTGGTAGACCCAAGGTAGGGAGCACAAGTAACCGGGTTCTCGGGTCCAGTGGGAGACCATCTCGAGGAGTCGAGACCGGGTCTCCTAACCCTAGAATTGGCAGTGTTACTTGCCACTCTCGTAGGGGTGTAGGGATGTGGGTTTGGCTATTCATCGCGACTGTGGAATCCGTGTTTTATACAGGCTCGTATTGAAAACACGGACGTCCTAGTATATCCAATATTTCATATATGTTCTTCTGCTGCAATGTTCTGTGATGAAATCATATTACTGCCTGTGACGAATGTTTATATTATGTATATGAGATATATGTTATATTGCAGATTTCGTTTCAAAAGAGATGCTTGTGAAGCATATTAAAATGGAACTTCATTAATGAGATTAATGAAATAAAAGAAACCTAAAGATGTTGTAGAAACTTGTTTAAAAACTGGTAGCTCTAGTTCTTGCTTTGCATAGCGGTGTTCCTTGTAGAACATCCAGCACCTTATTCGATAAGGAAAGAGCCGAGATCCCTTCACCGAGAGTGACCTCTTTAGTGAAACTAGCAGATGCTACAAACTCGGTTTGTCTTTTGATTGCTTCTATAGTTCTTGCCTTGCACAGCGGTATATATGATATACCCTGCACCTTATTCGATGAGGAAAGGGCCGACGATCCCTTCACCGGGAGTGACCCCTTTAGCAAAACTAGAAAAGCCTCAAAAACACTCCATTTAAAATCACTCGATTCTACAATGATATCAAGTTCATTACGCAAAAGGTTTTCTTAAAAACCTGTCGTAGCCTTCCATCATTTCAGATAAGTACTGGTTAGTATTCGTGCTACGTTTGTTGACCTTAGCCAAGGCGTAGTGTACGGTAGCTGATTAGTGCTTATCTGTATAAGCATATGATGCGATTGAGTTAGGGTAGTCGTGCGACTTTGTTGACCTTAGCCAAGGGTCGTGCGGGCGGGTTTAATTCAATCGGGAAATGATGGTTTGAACTTGGCTAGCACTTATGATTTGTTGACCTTAGCCAAGGTCATAAGATGCTAGGGGCAAAATATTATTAGGAATTTCAAGTGTTGAAATTTGCAATGAGATTGCATACCTTCTATGAGATAGTTGGATCCCGATACCCGCTGCGAGTAAGAGTTACTCCTGGGAGAGTTTTACACATTACAATTAGCCGATCAAGTAGGTGTCTAGAAAGGTGTTAACGGGGTTACGCCCCTGAGAAAACGAGGTTTACTATAATTAGGTTCGTGCGAAAGCACGGGGGACCTCCCTCAAAGTACCGATACTGGCCTGGCTAAAAGATTGGCAAACTTATAGCGTGTAATTAATCCCGGCTAGTCTTTCCTTTTAGGGTTTGAAGGAAGATTTGATTAAAACAGTGGGAGAAATCCTGATTAGATATATTAAATAACCAATCTAATCTTGTAAGAGCATACGCTGAGTGTTTTCTTCTCTCTCTCTCCAGGTAGCGACCATATCACGCCTTAATCAAGATAATAATACGGAAGAATTGATCGAACCCGCTTATTATACTGAGCTGGGGAACGTTGGTCCCGCTCCAACTTATAATTGTTATAAGACAGAGCAGGAATAGGGGATTACTACAATTCCCGTGCCGCCCAAACGAAGAAAGTGCATGCTGATGCATCATCTTCGGGTGTGTTCATTACACAGAACTGTTTCTCAGTATCTTTTACGTCCTGGGTATGTGATACCGGATAGGAATCCAGCATATGTAATTTGTTACATGGGATACAGAATGGTAGAGAACTGAGAACAGGTGATAAGTTTCATGAGACAGAAAACGGTGCAAGTGTTGCAGCCAAGTCTGTTGGTCACTGTCACCCTGTATTACCAGTACATTGATTCTGAACGAATGTTATTAGATACCGAACCTGATATACAAAATCATATCAGTCTCTTTATTAGTAAAGAAATGATAAAATTTTGTATTGCTGGATAATGTTTTGAACATTTCCTATATCAAGAGTTGATCGGTTCAGGCACGTTATCTAAAAGCATAGACGTTCTAAATCAAACCACAGTTCTTAACGTACAGAACACACACAGGGGGAAGAGTTCTGAAATGAACGAATCCTTCTTGAGACATTGTAGACTAGGTCGTATCAATGCGACCCGACTAGCTAAGTTACATTTAGATGCATATTTAAATCTGTTTGAATTTACATCTTGTGAAACTTGCTGGTCATTTCACAAAGATAAGATGACCACAACTCTGTTTATTGGAAACAGAGAAAGAGTTAGCGAACTTTTGGGATTGATACATGCTGATGTATGAAGGTCCCCTGTCTACATATGCCAAGACCGGCTCTTTTTACTTCATTACATTCTCTGATAATCTCTCAAGATTCAGACATATGTTCATGTTGAAACACAAGTCCGAACCTTTTGAGATATTCACAGAATATAAGTTAGAAGTAGAGAACCAACAACGGGTATAAGTATTATGTCCTTTGATGAGATCAAGGAGGAGAATACTTGAGTACGGAATTCCTGGACTATTCTAAAGGAGAATGAGATTCTCTCTCGGCATTACTCCTCCGTATACACCACAGCACGTCGGTGTATCGGGGCGGAGCAATAGCACCCTATGTGATATAGTGTGCTCTATGATGAGTACTACTGAGTTTCCTATTTCCTTTTGGGTGTTATGCGCTTGAGAAGCTGCATACCAATTGAATAGGGTTCAAATCAAATCAGTTGCCTACAACTTCATATGTGATATGGAAAGGGAAGAGCCCATATCTTAAGTTTGTTAAGATTTGGGGTTGTCCGGACTATGTCTAAAAGCAAAATCCGGACAAGATCGAGGCAATGTCTGTTATATAGAACTGGAATGGTTCCAGCTATACAAACTGCAGCTGATGATTTGGTAGAACCAAAGGATTCAATAGTTTCCAACGAACCTCAGCCTCTCCGCCGATCTAGCAGGGTTCCTCACCTACCTGAGAGATACTTCGGTTTCTCTATGACAGTGGGAGCGAGGATTGCATCATGAGATGATGACCCAACTAGTTTCGAGCTGGCCATCAGGAGTGGGACTCTGTAAGAATGGCTGGATGCTTATCGATCTGAGATGGAATCCTTATACACCAACAAAGTATGGACTTTGGTTGCTCTATCTGAAGGGTTAAATACCCATCAGGAGCAAGTATATCTTGAGAAGATTACTTGGTGTACATGGAAAAGTTGAGACTTTCAAAGCTATGCTTAAGTCCATCCAGATCCTACTTGCCACGGCTACATACCATGACTACGACATCTGGTGGTTGGGTATCATGACTGCTTTTCTAAATGATGTTTTAGAAGAGAGCATCTATAAGTACACAGCCAGAGGGCTTCGTAGACAGTGGGAGCAGTGGAAACGTGTGCAAGATCTTTTATGTGATAAAGCAGGCATCGCGGAGTTGGAACATCTGTTTTGATGTGGTAGTCAAAGAGTTTGACTTCATCAAAATGGTAGATGAACCTTGTATATACAAAAAGGTAGTAGGGAGTATGGTGGTGATCCTCGTAGAGTATGTGGATGACATACTTTTGATAGGGAAGAAGTTTCCTATGCTACGCTCGGTTAATCTACGCTTATCACAAGGATTCTCCATATAGGATCAAAGTGATACCTCCTAAATCCTGGGTTTTTGGATCTATGAGATAGATCTAATTGGATGTTAGGATACTCACTAGTTATAGTGAGATGGTATCAATCGATCCTAGGGAGAATCACTGGACAGTTTTCAGGGTGATAAGGACGACTGAATGTCAGTCGCAGGCTTTGTCTTTACACTCAGTGGAGGGACGGTTTGTTGGAAGAGTTCCAAGCTAGATACCGTGACTTACTAGACGATTAAAGGCAAGATACATCGTTACCAAGGATGCTACCAAAGAGGCAGTTTGGATATATATATATAAGTTCATGAGATGAACTTTGTTCCTATCATTGTGTGACAATGGAGTTGTGGCTTTTGCCAAGGAACGCCCCGTCCCATCAGAAATCCAGATATAATTCTTAGGCAGTATCACCTGATCATGGAGATGGTTGATCTCCAGGGAGATCGAGGTTAGGAGAGTAGACACAGAGGACAACAGCGTGGATCCACTCACAAAGGCCTTTTTCCCAGTAGAGACTTTTATGGGATGGTTGTGTTAGTTATATGTATGCCCAAGAGGCCATTACTGTACATAGGATGTATATTGTAGTGGATGCTGGGACATATATAGGAAGGACTTTCTTGCTCGACATGATAGTATGCTATCTGGTTACTCTTTACCTTAACGTGTACGTTGATTGTCTCTCTGTTACATGTTGGTAAAGCCCTTGGGATGTGTACTTGACTACCTGGACTATGATGCGGATCATACTAGTGGGGACATGGTAGTCCATAAGTACATCCTTCAAAGTCCCTAGTCGTGGGTATATCGAGACGGGGCATCGATATACCAGAGTAGACTAGCGTGTACCTTCTCGACCCATACAGATGGGCGATGGATGATCCCATATCCATTGGTGTTTGACATCAGAAATGATATACGGGTGCTCAGTAGAGACTGGGTACACTGGACGGACTCGCCGAGAACTCCCAGATGGTATTATACCTCACGTCAGATGGCAGTTCTCTTGTGACACTGGTACAGAGTAGTCTGTTGACCCGAGATCGTCATAGAGTCTTGTGTGGTTCCCACTGTGCTTTGATTTCCATCTTACCACGTCTAAGAGGGCGTGCAAAACGGTGGTTTTTGGGTACAGTCCCGAGTCACATGGAGGCAATGAGCGATAGGAGGGGATTCGTCTCTCCCGGTATAAGGAGTTGATGTTGCGCTGTGTTCGATTGGCTATAACAGGAAATCCCTGGCCAGGGTTGCTGAGATTTACTGGTAAGTGTTACCAGTAGTTTCTCGAATTGTTATAGACCTCATATCGACACGACTTATCGAGCTATTGGGGTTTGGCGTTTACCACCCCTAGGCGAGATATGCGACATATCAGACGATCAGACCGGACTGTACGGTAGTGTTACTGGTTGGATTCACTGGAGTGTGAGCGGGCTTGCTCGTCGATCTTCAGATCGCTCAATACCCGGGTGGCCGTTACGTTTAGCAGACCGCTTGCGGCTTGTGGGTGCTTGATATGATCATCACCTGCTGCCGGCGTATTGACGAGTCTTTAGAGTCCTACACAGAGGATTCCTGGGTCAAGCGAAACGAAATAGGAGCGCATATGAGATATGTGCGGGACCGAGAATAATACGTGTATGTGATACCGTATTCCATTCTCGCGATGAATGTATTGATTGGTTATATGCGATATAACCTAGTTATCGAATCAAGGAATGATTCGATAAGCCGATACATTGCATACTAGTCGGTTGTGTGCGACATGACCGGATCATTGAATCAAGTGTTGATTTAATGATTTAATGCATAATTATATATTTGATATATTACTTTGCATTAACTAGTATCGGTTCACTTTAAATGGATTTTCTCACTCGGGTGTGCGCATTGCATATGCGATATGATTTTGTGCACTTGCTTGTATCATGTTTGATGATACATGCAATACTTGGTTAAATGTATGTTTAAACCTTAGTTAGTTAATGGTTAAGGGTTTTAAATGATTTATTTATTGTTTTATTTATTTTTGGCAAAAGGAAAATGGTGGCTTTATTTATTTCTTTTGTTGAAGTTTCTTGAGCTTTTGAAAAGTCCACCATTTTTGTTTTATGCCAAACCATAACCACTCACTAACTTTGGTTAACTCTCTACACTTAACTACGGTAAGTGTTATGATAAGATTGAATTTTCTTTTCTATTAATTTGAACTTATCATAATATTTATCATATCATTTTCTTCTTCTTCTTCCTTTCTTCAAGTGAAGAAAACCAAACTTCATCAATGGTGGATTGATGAAGAGTGTGAGAAATCCAAAACTAAAGTCTACCCACTTCCTATTTCTTTATCCTCTACCTCTTGCCAAGTAGTAGAGTGTGTTTCCTTCACAAGTTTTTAGGGCTTGGTGAAGGTGGAGCTTGATTTAGCGATGCCTCGACGTAGATCATCTTCGGCATGGACATCGACGACCTAGCTCGCTTTTTCTCCGACGAAGCCGACTCTAGAGCCCGGATTCCTTTTGGACAGCGGAGACGACTTCTTTGCGGAGCTATGGAGGTGGAGCACCGGATCTACAAAGGTTGTATTTCCGATAACCCATTAGTTAAGTGTTAACTAGTTTACTTTTCGCCTAGAAATCTAGCAAACGATCCGTAGTCGGGTCTCTCGGCACCTAGAATTTTTGAAACGGGCATGTTCGATGCCTTGTGAGACCTCACTAGGGTGCCTAGGAACCCTACAGTGGTATCAGAGCCTAGCTAGAGCCTTAGGCGAAGTCCAGACGGAATTTGAAGTCCGAACGAACCCGAATCCCGATCACAATCATGCTCTCTGGACATTTTGTAAAATCGTGGATTTTTCCATATTAAAAGTGCTTAAAAAATTCAGCAGGTTATTGTATGAATTACCATGAAAAACGAGCCACTAATTCCCCAGGTTGACCGCGGAACCGCGGCGTTGACCCCCCATTAGCGGCGGTTCCGCGGCGCATTGAAGGCATTAGCGACGGTTCTTTGCACAGTAATTCATACCTCTGTTGTTTGTATTTTCTGGGCATTTTTAATACTGTTTCAAGAGTTGAATTTTCTGGAGTTGTTTTGGGGATTCGGTGTTTCGATCGGGGTATCAAATTTTGTCTATTTGGCTTTCCGGATAAATTTTAGAATATGTTAAAAAGTTCGACCGGATATAAATACCCAATTTTTCCCCTGTCGGGAAATTTCCAAGTGTTGGATCTTTCCGTAGTTTAACGACGTTCTAAGTAGTGCAAGTAACGCAATGGACCCTCTAGAAGACAACAAACCTTAACTCGATTATGTGACCGTCTTGAACTGCCCTTTGAACCTTCGGGTTTGGGGCAGTACGGCGTGCCACATGTGAGGCGTTGGCTTGACCCTTCTACGGCTGGACCGTTGGTACTGAGGCACGAACTGAATGTTGTTAGACTTATTTCATGTGTTGATCTGTATCGGGAAAACTTGGGTGTTCGATTGTTCGATCGGAAAGTTTGACATTTTCTATTTATCTGGAATGTGATACAATAATTGGAATTCACAATTAGTTATGTGATAACTGAATGAATGTTATAAACATAGCACTTTAGTCTCACTTGATCGGTTGCCACGGAATTTTGATGCGATCAAAAGTCCGTCGCAATCACGTAGCGTATGCGGATACTCGCCGATAAACTTAATAGACAGCCTCACTCCATAGCCCCGACCAAGTGACTGTAGGAGAACCCCGTCGCCGAAAGCATCCGTCCGGGTGCTCGCGGTAGCGGTGTTCCGCCTTGGTGCACTTCGTCGACGGTATCAGGGGTGCGGCCGCCTACTGAAGTTTGCGACGAGTACTCGATCAGGATGTCGGGAATCCTGTTGAATTGCCCGACTTCATATTGAAAAGAGTTTTCGATTTTGAGACTAAAATGCGGGGTTTATAATTGTTAGGCATGCGATGTCTAAGAAATTCATTTGGTCAGGCATGCGATGTCTGAGGAGGTTGCGGATTCCAACTGTTGTAGTTTTACACTTTCTTTTCTGTGACCGTAAGTGTAATATGTGATATCGCCGGTTTCGTTGCTATATGTCAACGACAATTGGGATACGCATGTTTACTTACGTTGATGACATGTGATGTTATGTGTTGCTGGATATGTTATATTGGATCGTCGTGTTTGAATAGCCGGGGGTTTTTATGTGAGATGAGTGTTTTTCATTTTCATTTTCATTCATGTAAAAACTTGTATGTAATATTCTTTTATTGGGGCACTTCCAGGTTGCGGAAGTTGTCACCCTTTGTATATTATTTACTTTTCTGCACTAGAATAGACCCAAGGAGGGGAGCACAAGTAACCGGGTTCTGGAGTCCAGTGGGAGACCAACTCGAGGAGTCGAGCCCGGGTCTCCTAACTCCAGAATTGGTAGGGTTGCTTGCCGCTCTCGTAGGGGTCTAGGGGTGTGGGTTTGGCTATTCATCACGACCGTGGAATCCGTGTTTTATACTGGCTCGTATTAAAAACACGGACGTCCTAGTATATCCAATATTTCATATGATTCTTCTGCTGCGATATCTGTGATGTGATCATGTGATGTTCTGTGATAGATACAGTATATAGTATATATGATATATTATATAGACGTTACTTATGTTTTACACCCGCGCTAGCCCTGCCCTGCTCTGTCGTTAGTTACCTAACCTAACGGTTCACGAGGGGACATCGAGGCGAATGCGGATGGCATAAGTGTACGTCATATCTATCTGTGATGTTTAGGTACTTAAATGATGGGACTTCATTAATGAGATTAATGAAATAAAAGAAACCTAAGATGTTGTAGAATCGAATTTCAAAATAAAACAGGTAGCTACAGTTCTTGCTTTGCACAGCGGTATATGTGATATATCCTGCACCTTATTCGATAAGGAAAGGACCGAGATCCCTTCACCGGGAGTGACTCCTTTAGCAATAACTGGCAGATGCTACACACTCGGTTTGTCTTTTTATAGCTTTTAAGAGTTCTGCTTTGCACAGTGATATATGTGATATATCCCGCACCTCATTCGACGAGGAAAGGACCGACGATCCCTTCACCGGGAGTGACTCCTTTAGCAAAACTAGAAAAGCCTCAAAAGCACTCCATTTTAAAATCATTCGATCCTACAACAATATCAAGTTCATTACGCAATAGGTTTTCAGAAAAACCTGTCGTAGCCCTCCGTCATTTCAGATAAGTGGTAGTTAGTATTCGTGCTACGTTTGTTGTCCTGCGTCAAGGCGTAGTGTGCGGTAGCTAACTAGTATTTATCTGCTTATGCATATGATGCAGATTGGATTAGGGTAGTCGTGCGACTTTGTTGGCCTGCGTCAAGGGTCGTGCGGGTGGGTTTAATTCAATCAGGAAATGACGGGTTGAACTTGACTAGCGGACTATGGTTTGTTGGCCTGCTCAAGGTCATAGGACGCTAGGGGCAAAATATTATCGGGAATTTCAAGTGTTGAAATTTGCAATGATATTGCATACCTTCTATGAGATAGTTGGATCCCGATACCCGCTGCGAGTAAGAGTTACTCCTGGGAGAGTTTTATACATTACAATTAGCCGATCAAGTAGGTGTCTAGAAAGGTGTTAACGAGGTTATGCCTCTGGGAAAACGAGGTTTACATTAATTAGGTTCGTGCGAAAGCACGGGAGACCTCCCTCAATGTACCGACACTGGCCTGGCTGAAAGATTGGCGAACTTGTAGTGTGTAATTAATCCCGGCTAGTCATTCCTTTTAGGGTTTGAAAGAAGATTTGATTAAAAGCAGTGGGAGCCATCCTGATTAGATAAAATAATAACCAATCTATTCTTGCTAGAGCGCACGCTGAGTGTTTTCTTCTCTCTCTCTCCAAGTAGCGACCATATCACGCCTTAATCAAGATAATAATACGGATAATTGACCGAACCCGCTTGTTATACTGAGCTGGGGAACGTTGGTCCCGCTCCAACTTATAATTGTTATAAGACAGAGCAGGAAATTGGGGAATACCAGATTTCCCGTGCCGCCCAAACGAAAAGAGTGCATGCTGATGCATCATCTTCGGGTGTGTTCATTACAAAGAAATGTTTCTCAGTATCCTCCGTATCCTGGGTATTTGATACCGGATCAGGATCCCAGATATGTAAGATGTTACATAGGGCTACAAAAGGGTAGAAAAACTGAGAACGGGTGATAAGTTTCATGAGGCAGAAAACGGGGCAAGAGTTGCAGCCAAGTCTGTTGGTCACTGTCACCCTGTATTACCAATACATTGATTCTGAACGAATGTTATTAGATACCGAACCTGATATACAAAATCATATCTGTCTCTTTATTCGTAAAGAAACGATAAAATTTTGTATTGTTGGATAATGTTTTGAACATTTCCTATATCAAAAGTTGATCGGTTCAGGCATGTTATCTAAAAGCGTTGATGTTCTAAATCAAACTACATTTCTTAGTTTACAGAACACACACAAGAGGAAGAGTTCAGAAATGAACGAATCCTTCTTGAGGTATTGTAGACTAGGTCAGATCAATGCGACCCAACTGGCTGGAGTTACATATAGATGCATATTTAAATCAGTTTGAATTTATATTTTGTGAAACTCGCCAGTCATGTCACAAAGATATAATGACCATAGCTATGTTTATTGGAAACAGAGAAAGAGTCAGTGAACTCTTGGACTGATACATGATGATGTATGTAAGGTCTCCTGTCTACACATGCCAAGACTGATTCTTTATACTTCATTATATTCTCTGATAATCTCTCAAGATTCAGTCATACGTTCCTGTTGAAACATGAGTTCGAACCTTTTGAGATATTCACAGAATATAAGCGAGAAGTAGAGAACCGATACGGGTATAAGTATTATGTCTCTATGATGAGATCAAGGAGGAGAATACTTGAGCACGGAAATCCTGGACTATTTTAAAGGAGAATGAGATTCTCTCTCAGCATTACTCCTCCATATACACCATAACACGATGGTATATCCGGGCGGAGCAATCACACCCTATATGATATGGTGTGCTCTATGATGAGTACTACTGAGTTACCTATTTCCTTTTTGGGAGTTATGCGCTTGAGAAGATGCATACCTATTGAATAGGGTTCGAATCAAATCTATGCCTACCACTTCATATGTGATATGGAAAGGGAAGAGCCCATGTCTTAAGTTAGTTAAGATTTGGGGTTGTCCGGCCTATGTCTAAAAGCAAAATCCGGACAAGCTCGAGGCAAGGTCTGTTATGTAGAACTGGAAATGTTCCAGCCATACAAACAACAGAAGATGATTTGGTAGAACCAAAGGATTCAGTAGATTCCAACGAACCTCAGCCTCTCCGCCGATCTAGTAGGGTTCCTCACCCACCTGAGAGATAATTCGGTTTCTCTATGACAGTGGGAGCGATGATTGCATCATGAGATGATGACCCAACTAGCTTCGAGCTGGCCATCAGGAGTGAGACTCTGTAAGAATGGCTGGATGCTTAGCGATCTGAGATGGAATCTTTATACACCAACAAAGTATGGACTTTGGTTGCTATATCTGAAGGGTTAAATCCCCATCAGGAGCAAGTATATCTTGAGAAGATTACTTGGTGTATATGGAAAGGTTGAGACTTTCAAAGCTAGACTTGTTAAAGGTTTTCGTCATCAACCAGGCGTGGATAATGATGAAACCTTTTCCAGTACCTATGCTTAAGTCCATCCAGATCCTACTTGTCACGGCTACATACCATGACTACGATATCTGGCGGATGGTGTCATGACTGCTTTTCTAAATACCGATTTAGAAGAGTGCGTCTATAAGTACACAGCCAGAGGGCCTCGTAGACAGTGGGAGCAGCGGAAACGTGTGCAAGATGCTTTATAGGATAAAGCAGGCATCGCGGAGTTGGAACGTCTGTTTTGATGTGTTAGTCAAAAAGTTTGACATCATCAAAATGGTAGATGAACCTTGTATAAACAAAAAGGTAGTAGGGAGTATGGTGGTGATCCTCGTAGAGTACGTGGATGACAATGATTCTCCATAAAGGATTAAAGTGATACCTCCTATATCCTGGTTTTTGGATCTATGAGATAGATCTAATTGGATGTTAGGATACTCACTAGCTGTAGTGAGATGGTATCAATCGATCTTGGGGAGAATCACTGGAAGTGTTCCAGGGTGATAAAGACGACTGAATGTCAGTCGCAGGCATTGTCTTTACCCTCAGTAGAGGGACGGTATGTTGGAAGAGTTCCAAGCTAGATACCGTGACATACTAGACGATAAAGGCAGGATACATCGCTACTTAAGATGCTACCAAAGAGGATGTTTGGGTGTATATTAGTTCATGAGATGAACTACGTTCCGACCATTGTGAGACAATGGAGTTGTGGCAGATGCCAAGGAACGCAGGTCCCATCAGTGATCCAGACATATTCTAAGGCAGTATCACTTGATCATGGAGATAGTTGATCTCCAGGATGATCGAGGTTTGTAGAGTAGACTCAGAGGATAACATGGCGGATCCACTCACGAAGGCCTATTCCCAGAGAGAGACTTTTATGGGATGGTTGAGTATGAGATGCTTCGACCACTGCTACAGATGGCCCTAGTGCAAGTGGGAGATTGTTAGTTATATGTATGCCCTAGAGGCCATTACTGTACATAGGATGTATATTGTAGTGGATGCTGGGACATATATAGGAAGGACTTTCTTGCTCGACATGATAGTATGCTATCTGGTTACTCTTTACCTTAACGTGTACGTTGATTGTCTCACTGTTACATGTTGGTAAAGCCCTTAGGATGTGTACTTGACTACCTGGACTATGATGCGGATCATACTAGTGGGGACATGGTAGTCCATAAGTACATCCTTCAAAGTCCCTAGTCGTGGGTATATCGAGACGGGGCATCGATATACCAGAGTAGACTAGCGTGTACCTTCTCGACCCATACAGATGGGCGATGGATGACCCCATATCCATTGGTGTTTGACATCCGAGATGATATACGGGTGCTCAGTAGAGACTGGGTACACTGGACGGACTCGCCGAGAACTCCCAGATGGTATTATACCTCACGCCAGATGGCAGTTCTCTTGTGACACTGGTACAGAGTAGTCTGTTGACCCGAGATCGTCATAGAGTCTTGTGTGGTTCCCACTGTGCTTTGATTTCCATCTTACCACGTCCAAGAGGGCGTGCAAAACGGTGGTTTTTGGGTACAGTCCCGAGTCACATGGAGGCAATGAGCGATAGGAGGGGATTCGTCTCTCCCGGTATAGGGAGTTGATGTTGCGCTGTGTTCGATTGGCTATAACAGGAAATCCCTGGCCAGGGTTGCTGAGATTTACTGGTAAGTGTTACCAGTAGTTTCTCGAATTGTTATAGACCTCATATCGACACGACTTATCGAGCTATTGGGGTCTGGCGTTTACCACCCCTAGGCGAGATATGCGACATATCAGACGATCAGACCGGACTGTACGGTAGTGTTACTGGTTGGATTCACTGGAGTGTGAGCGGGCTTGCTCGTCGATCTTCAGATCCCTCAATACCCGGGTGACCGTTACGTTTAGCAGACCGCTTGCGGCTTGTGGGTGCTTGATATGATCATCACCTGCTGCCGGCGTATTGACGAGTCTTTAGAGTCCTACACAGAGGTTTCCTGGGTCAAGCGAAACGAAATAGGAGCGCATATGAGATATGTGCGGGACCGAGAATAATACGTGTATGTGATACTGTATTCCATTCTCGCGATGAATGTATTGATTGGTTATATGCGATATAACCTAGTTATCGAATCAAGGAATGATTCGATAAGCCGGTACATTGCATACTAGTCGGTTGTGTGCGATATGACCGGATCATTGAATCAAGTGTTGATTTAATGATTTAATGCATAATTATATATTTGATATATTACTTTGCATTAACTAGTATCGGTTCACTTTAAATGGATTTTCTCACTCGGGTGTGCGCATTGCATATGCGATATGATTTTGTGCACTTGCTTGTATCATGTTTGATGATACATGCAATACTTGGTTAAATGTATGTTTAAACCTTAGTTAGTTAATGGTTAAGGGTTTTAAATGATTTATTTATTGTTTTATTTATTTTTGGCAAAAGGAAAATGGTGGCTTTATTTATTTCTTTTGTTGAAGTTTCTTGAGCTTTTGAAAAGTCCACCATTTTTGTTTTATGCCAAACCCTAACCACTCACTAACTTTGGTTAACTCTCTACACTTAACTATGGTAAGTGTTATGATAAGATTGAATTTTCTTTTCTATTAATTTGAACTTATCATAATATTTATCATATCATTTTCTTCTTCTTCTTCCTTTCTTCAAGTGAAGAAAACCAAACTTCATCAATGGTGGATTGATGAAGAGTTTGAGAAATCCAAAACTAAAGTCTACCCACTTCCTATTTCTTCATCCTCTACCTCTTGCCAAGTAGTAGAGTGTGTTTCCTTCACAAGTTTTTAAGGCTTGGTGAAGGTGGAGCTTGATTTAGCGATGCCTTGACGTAGATCATCTTCGGTATGGACATCGACGACCTAGCTCGCTTTTTCTCCGACGAAGCCGACTCTAGAGCCCGGATTCCTTTTGGACAGTGGAGACGACTTCTTTGCGGAGCTATGGAGGTGGAGCACCGGATCTACAAAGGTTGTATTTCCGATAACCCATTAGTTAAGTGTTAACTAGTTTACTTTTCGCCTAGAAATCTAGCAAACGATCCGTAGTCGGGTCTCTCGGCACCTAGAATTTTTGAAACGGGCATGTTCGATGCCTTGTGAGACCTCACTAGGGTGCCTAGGAACCCTACAGGTTGAGTATGAGATACATCAACCACAGCTAATTGTTGGGTATGCGATACCACAGCAGATGGCCCTAGTGCAAGTGGGAGATTGTTAGTTATATGTATGCCCTAGAGGCCATTACTGTACATACGATGTATATTATAGTGGATGCTTGGACATATATAGGGAGGACTTTCTTGCTCGACATGATAGTATGCTATCTGGTTGTATTTTATCTTAACGTGTACTCTGATTGTCACTATGTTACATGTTGATAAAGCCCTTAGGATATGTACTCGACTACTGGGACTATGATGAGATCATACTAGCGGGGCCACGGTAGTCGAAGAGTACATCCTATAATTGTTCCTAGTCGAGGGTGTATCGAGACAGGGCATCGATGCACCAGAGTATACTAGCGTATACGCATCTTGACCCATATGATGGGCGATGGATGATCCCATATCCATCGGTGTTTGACATCAAGGATGGTGTATGGGTGCTCAGTGGAGACTGGGTACACTGGATGGACTCGCCGAGAACTCCCAGATGGTATTATACCTCACGTCATATGGCAGTTCTCCGGTGACACTAGTACAGAGTAGTCTGTTGACCCGAGATCGTCATAGAGTCTTGTGTGATTCCCACTGTGCTTTGATTTCCATCATACCACGTCTAAGAGGGCGTGCAAAAAGGTGGCTTTTGGGTACAGTCCCGAATCACATGGAGGCAATGAGCGATAGGAGGGGATTCGTCTCTCCCGGTATATGGAGTTGATGTTGTGCTGTGTTCAATTGGCTATAACCGGAAATCCCTGTCCAGGGTTGCTGAGATTTACTGGTAAGTGTTATCAGTAGTTTCTCGAACTGTTATAGATCTCATATCGACACGACTTATCAAGCTACTGGGGTCTGACGTTTACCACCCCTAGGCGAGATATGCGACATATCAGACGACGAGACCGGACTGTACGGGAGTGTTACTGTTTGGATTCACAGGAGAATGTACAGGCTTGCTTGTTGATATTCTGAGCGTTCAATACCTGGGTGACTGTTACGTTTAGCTGACCGCTTGCAGCTTGTGGGTGTTTGATATGATCATCACCTACTGCCGGCGTATTGACGATTCTTTAGAGTCCTACACAGAGGTTTCTTGGCTCAGGAAAAACGGAGTAGGGGCACGTATGTGATATGTGCGGGACCGAGGATAATGCGATATGAGATACCGTATTCTATTCTCGCGATATTTGATATCAGCCGGGTCATCGGATCAATTGTTGATTCGATGAATCGGTACGGATAAATATTAGTTGGTTATATGCGATATAGCCGGATTGTCGGATCAAGTGTTGATTCGATAATTTAATGTATAATAATATATATGGTATATTAAATTACATTAACTAATATTAGCTCACTAAAAGATTCTTTTTCTCACTCGGGTAATACATTGATGTATATGCGATATATGTTAATTGTATTATTTTATTTGGTTACAATAAATATTATATATGTGATATATAATATTGTAACATGATATGATAAATAATGCAACATGTTTAGTAGAGATTAAACAAGATTAGGGTTTGATTTGGGTTAATTCTTTCTAGATGATTCTAGAAGGTTTTATTTTGTTTTGGAAAAGAAATTTTCAAGTGACTCATTATTAACCAAACCCAAACCCTAGCCTTGGTTAATTCTCTACAAAGGTTTAGTCAACCATGGTTGCATAATTCATCATTATCTCCTTTGCATTATTCATCACAAAAGGATTTCTATCATGATTCTTCATCTTCTTCCTTCTTCTTTCTTCATGGAAAAAGCTTACTAGCTTTTTTCCAAGTGATGAATAAATGTGAGAAAAAGATAAATAAAGAGAGCAAAAATCCTACTTCATCATCCTCATCTATCCTTGCCATTTAGATGAGGGTGTTCACTTCGTTTAGTGAGTGTAAGCTTGTGTTAACGAAACTTCAAGGTAGATCATCTTTGTATCGAAGATCAGAAGCAAGACTGCATCATTCTCTTCGTGGAACCTCTCGAGAGTCCGGAACACGATGATCGCAGCGAAGGGACTTCAACACGGAGCTTTAGAAGTGAAGGACCGGATCTACAAAGGTTGTAATCCCTCTCACTTAGTGTTAAACTATTTAACATGTTAGTTTTCGCCTAATCTCTAGTTTAAAGATCCAGTTTCGGGTTGTTCGGCACGGCTAATTTTTAAATTGGGCATGATTGATGCCTCGTAGAACCTTGTGCGCGTGCCTTGCAACCCTACAGTTTTCATGAGATTCTGGATTTGAGAACCGTGGTTATTTCAAAAGAAAATATGTATTGTTTTAAAAACCCAGTTTCTCTTGATATGATATTTCAGTGCATCCACCATGCGTTTTCTCGGTTCTGAGATGTGTGATATGTGAAACCCGATTCGAGGAGTTAGATGATCTGTTTGCGGGTTCATGGTGGACCCGGTACAGTACCCCGGAACGAGAAAGAGATTTCATAGGGATGACGATGAGCCTGGCTGAGGGACTACTACCTACCGGTGATTGGTTGGGCCTGGCGGTTATCAGGAAGATACCGACCGGGTCGAGAGATGGATATTGGGCTGACCCGTCTGCCGGAGCCCGCGGGCCGATCCCGCAGTCGGAGCCCGAGGGCCGATCCGGACTGACGGAGCCCGAGAGATGAGGATTTACGTGTCGATGTTGGGCACAGGTTTCATGATGTTTTCGAGTGTCGATGCTAGACACTCAGGTTCAATGATTTGATGTGTCGCAAGGGACACACGTTGATTTATATCCTCATACTTTCATGCATATGCTTTTATGAGATTTACATGCATGATGATATTATATCAGTGGTTGACACATGGACGAGATCCACATGCATACATACATTGATTATATGGTTGGACGAGATCCACCAGCATACATACATTGATTATATAGGTGGACGAGATCTACATGCATACATGCATTGATTATTGTTAGATGTTATCCTTATGTTGATAGGCGTTTTTTTTTCTGTTGTTGGCACATATGCTGATACGGTCACCCTGGATATCATAGTATTACTTTTATGATATAGTTGACCTAGGAGTCGTTGTTTATTCGATTTCTACTTGTTGATGTTTTTCTACTCACGAGTTGTCAACTCACCCCCGTTGTGCCACAGTTCTTGCAGGTTGACCGCATGGATCCGTAGCGGCATCGCTGGCACATAACTTTATTTGGGTGTTTTGCTTGGTAGGTGGGACATTTATATCGTACCCACTCTTGTATTATTATTCATATTGTATCTAGTCAACTCCATCAATCAAACTAGTAATTGTATAAAGAATGAGACTTAGCAAGACTTGTAGTTGCGAGACTTGGGCGATGGGTTTTATGTTCGCATTTTGGGTTGATGTCTTGCTTATTTATTTATCTTTTGTGGTGAACTTCGCCGTTGGGTGTCGTATACTTATATTTATGCTTTGCGTGGTTGTGGATCGGCCGTTTGGCGAAGAGCTAGCTCTCTCTTGGGGATGCCTTTTATTATTATCATGTATTGTGGTTTTGGATCAAAAAATACAAAGGAGGTGCTGCCCAATTTTTTTCAAAAGACGAAACATGTTTTCAAACTAGTAAATTTCACTTGCATTATTCATGTTCTTTTACTTATGTATTTAGAAAACATTGATTTCACCCTACCTTTATTTCAAAACTTCACCTCTTATTTTCTTAAAAAGATTTAGATTTCTGGGTTTCGGCTTACTTGAATTACATTACACCTTTAGACGTTGCGTGATTCGAGTGCCGGTCACGAGCTAAATTTCGGGTCGTGACAAAGTTGGTATCAGAGCGCTAGGTTTAACCTTGATTCGAGTTTATGTTTGACTATGCGGAATCTAGGGCGTATATATATTTCGGAACCTAGGCTTGACCTTACGGAACTTAGACTTGAACAGGGGGTGTTAGACCCGAACTTTCGTTACATAGGCTGACCCTGATTGATGGAGTAGGTAGCTTGAGTAGAGTGACGTACCGTACGTATGTTCCGCGGCATATTTACGATACGATACTCCACTTAAGAAACCTTAGGATGTACATATTCTGAGATCAGTGATTCTCTTCATACCCATGATTTTACATCCATTTGAGATCCTTGATTCTATTCGTTTCCATGATCATACTCTCATTGATGATGTTCCTTCTTATGATCATGTATCCATCCTGGATCTGTTGATTCCTTTTATTCCATTGATCTGTTTTCGTCGATGCATGCTTGAGGTTCCTGTCACTATGGTTTGAGCACAGATTGAGCTGCTGCTAGTGTTGCGGTCAGGGTGAGCTCATCTGGTACGAGGGCTGACCATTGTGTTTTCTGGTGATATGAGAACGTATCGAGTTAGTTTTTGTGTTGTGACCTCTCGGATAAGGTGAGTGTTTGGTTTTACACCGGATGATCGGGCCATTGTTAGAGCTGCCAATTGTGAGAGGACTGTTGATGTACAACCTACCTCAGAGACTGTGATGTCATCTACCGTGTAGACAGATGACCCAGCTGTTGCTGAGATTGATGTGATGTCACTTCCAGAGTTTATGAGCTGAGATCGCTGGAGCTTCCAGGCAGAAATGCGACAGATGATAGCTAATCTACCCCGAGTTGAGAGACGAAGGTGATTCGTCAGATTGACGCGCCAACGCAGGCCCAGTTGACTTGAAGATTTCCAGTGTAGAGAGTCTTACTCAGATCTAGAGTAGACCGATCCAGAGATGAACGTTGATGTATCGTCTTTCCTGGAGGATTGAGGCATTGTTTAGTATGCGGACGAAGGGTACTCACATGTCATCCAGGCGAAGTTAAAAAGTTCGAACGAATGTCAGAAACCCTTTTTTCCAAGTCTAAGATATTCGGAGGAACATGCAAGTGATTCTGTGGACCCTCTAGAAAAATGAAACCCTAACTCGACATGATGACCATGGAACCTCTTTTGAACCTTAGGGTTTGCGACAGTTTAGCGGTGCCATCAGTGAGGCTTGGGTTTGCCCTTCTACGGCTGCTCCAGATGTACTATGGTATGTACCAGATATCATTAGACGGTGCTCAGGTGTTGAGCTTTCGGGGAATTATGGGACTTTGACGAATCGATCGAAAAGTTTGACATCGTCCAAATATCATGTGATAAAAGATCAGCAAGCTGACCAGCTTCGGATATAGGACCTCACCCAGATGCGTTGTGAGTTGATCGAGAACGGACGAGTATTGAGAATTCCTCTGATGGTTGGGGCCAGTTCCCGAGGACGTGTTCGGCTAGAGATCTTCTACAGAGTGATGAATATACCGAGTTCGTGATATCAAGTCCGTGTGAAAGACTCTGGATTGACAGTAGCCGAGAACCATTGCAGTACGCAGATAGCGTGACGTGATGTCGAAGTGGACGATAATGAAGACGAGTGGAACAAGAGGTTCGTACGAGATGCTGACGAGCTGTTGTTACTCCCTGTCGAGATTAAAGATCTGATATTCATACAGAGGTGTTGGGATATGAACAGTTCCCGAAGAAATGTTATACGGAGAACGCAGACGTCCATAAGACGAGAAAGGATTATGCAAGAGTACCAGCCTCCGTATAGTTCGGCATAGGAGAGATCGGAAGAGACCTTGAGCAGGTGCCTTATAGGACACTGCTGCGATAGGATTTGCACCGAGGATCAGTTGTGTCACGTATATTCAGAGGGCCGGAGGCTGACGCCAGTGACGTGCTGCTTTACGAGTGGTCGTGATAATTGGCCGAGAGATGACCAGAGAAGTACCAGAGCGGAATCATTTCCGTTAGCACACCGGACCGGGCCGTTGAGCCGATAGATTGCGAGATTGGTAATCCACAGAGAAGATGAGGACCCAGAGATAGAAGATGCCAGACTGTGAGCAGGAGGCAAGCGGATGTTCTTGCTCTGCTGGTTTTGGGTGCACCGAAATTTTTTGATATTGTAGGAGGTGTACCTCAATATCATTTGTTGCGATTTGCGTTTGTGATCCGAGTATCACGCTTACATCGCTTGGATTTGAGTTTCGATAATGAGTTTCCTGATATTGATTTCGTGCACCATGGCTGCACCTACTGGGTATTTGCATTTTGTGCACAGTTATTACACTTGATTTATATTTTGCACCGCTACGTCGGTTGCGATTAGTGCGTATTTATTGCACTCGATATCGAATTTGTGCCTTGGTAGCACATGTTTATGATTTCGTGGATTTCATACAGTTGATTTGATTTTGTGCATGTGGTACGCACTCGATTTGATTTTGCACTCGGTATAGCTCACATATGCTTGCAGTGCAGTGATACGGATTCTGTGCACATAGTTGCACACGTTTTATGATTTTATACATCTTATTACACTCGGTGTTACTATTTACACATTTGAGTTATTGATTTGTATTTCGTGCACTAGATGCACTGGATTTGTATTTCGTGCACTAGATGCACTGTATTTGTATTTCGTGCACTAGATGCACAGATTTGCATTTCGTGCGTTTGTCGCACCAGATTTTATTCGTGCATGTCTAATGCACTTGATTTAGATTTTATTCGTGCATATTTGATGCACTTGATTTCGATTTCTTTCGTGCATGATAGATGCACTTGATTTGGATTTTCATGCATGTTGGGCGCATGATATGAGATGTGATTTTGTGCACACCGGATGAACTCAATTGGGATTTTCTTTCGTGCATGTTAGTTGCACTGGATTGAGATTTTCGTGCACTCTAGATGCACTTGATATTGTTGTCGTGCACACCCGTTGCACTGGACAGATGCTTTCGTGCACACCCGTTGCACTTAGTTTTGCTTTTGTGCATCTTGGTAGCACTTGTATTTCGACTTGATTTCTATGCGCACTAGACGCACGTGATTATTGGATACGCATTTTGAGGCTGATTTTGCTTTTGAGTATCTTGTTTTCATGATGGGCACTATATTATGTAGTAGCCGAACATGACTGATCCGAGGACAGTACATGAGTACTTTGCATGAATTAAAAGTTTACCAAGAGGTTTTCGAAAAAGAGCTATAGTCTCGCTATTTTCTATGTGTCCGTGAGCGATATGAACATTTATAAAGGAAGACCTTTTGGGATATTTTAAAACGACCGAACGTATATTTAGCAAAACATATATGGACATATATTATTATTTTACAAAAGAGCGTCCGTCACTTATACCATGAGTTACGCATCACGCGGCATTCAGAAAGATTTTTCATGTATTTTATTCAGATTTTGGAGTTTTTCGAGGATGCGTACTATACACGTATTATAGTATTTGACTAGTGTACATTGGATTTCTGTAGTGGACTTCGAGATTTGTATCTCCATTGTAACTCCGAGGATATGTGTGCAAATCCGATGAATTGCGTGACGCTTGACGGAGTTCGGTTTTTGATTTTTGTACTCGTTTTCATGCGCACTTGACGCGCTGTGTTGTTTCCGCATCTTCTATGATTTCGGAGCCCCGTTGATTTGAGCTGATTATTGAAATGTTTTAGATTTTGGGGGGTTTAAATTTAAATTCGAGGACCGAATTTATTTAAAGGGGGAAGATTGTAACATTTCAGAAAAATATAAAATATTATTTTTGGATTTTAATATTAAAATAATATATTTCCCGAAAACTGCCCGATTTGCAAAATTGGGGTTTTCGAAAAAGGGTATAAATATATACCAATAATTGTGAAATAAATGGAAATTAAAATAATTTATTCATTTAAAAATATATTTAAAGGATTTGGCATTTTTTTAAAATTTATTATATGCAGTTTAGATAAAAACCCGATTAGTGCACTGCTAATCGCGATTAAGCCAAATCCGTGTTTCTACAGTTTTCATGGTTAGTGCACCATGACATATTTCATTTGGTTACATGTTCATTTGTGATGCTTTATGTTATGGTTTTATTGTGGTGAGAAAAGAATTGAGAGGAATGATTGAGGAGAAAGAGATGGGGGACATGTTGATGAGGGTAAGCATGCTTGGAGAAAGATTAGGTAAGAGAGAGGGGGGCTGCCTCTATTCTCTTTCCTCCACCATTTTTCACCTCCTTCTTCATCTTCCTCAAGCTCGCCTCCTTCCACCTTCAAACCTAACTATCATCTCCAAACCTTCCTCAAAACCCTATACCCCTTTCACAAAAAAGATCACCTCTTCATCCTCTACACAATGGACTAAGCAAATTAGAATTTTGATAACATTAGGAAGCTAAGGTCTCTTAAGTTTCATCCATGAGGTATAATCCCTTCCATTTAATTAGTTTTGAGTTTTCTTGTATTTTAGATAGTTTGGATGTTGAATTGGTTTGGTGGTTGTGAAGATAGAAATCCCTAGAGAGGGTTTAGGTTTAAAAGTGGATTTGGTGAACACTTGTGGCTGTTACAAGTCCTAGAAGTTAGTATAGAAACCAAAATAAAGATTTATGATTTTAGCTGTATCAGTTTTTTGAGGGATTGTGATCCTACAGTGAATCTGGAGCAACCCGATGAATTTCTGAGTTTAGCAAACAACTCCAGGGACCAAATTAGGGTACTAGGAGACCACCTTGACGAGACAGACCCCATCTGAGCAGGGGGACCCGAGCTCACCGGAATTTCTGTCTATATGACCAGCCAATTTGGGTGTTTTGGTGCCCAGACTTGGTCCGTAGCTAATTCACTCCATGTACTACACCCTATACTTGTTTGTTCATCCCAATTTCACCTGAGTCAAAAATCTGGGAGCACTTTGGTGTGGTTTTTGGTTATGTTTTCCGTATTTTGAATGCTAGGTTTTGATATTTGATTTTGTATTTAGTTGTTGGATGTTTGTACATCAACAACAAGGGATGATAAGTTGGTTTTGCAGGCGTAAGCTATAGGTTCTAACCTATAAGCGATTCGCATGCCGTTTTGGTTTTCGTGCGTGATTTCGGTTTACGATATCTTGTGTGTATATTTGTAGGTACCTTCATATGGAATTAGAGACGACGGAGCATGGCGTCATCGACTTCGGCAAGCAAGGATCAAGGTGAGTAGATCTTTATCTACGTGGGAAGTCGGGTAGATGGCGTATAGCACCCCCGCGAACTTTGATGGAAACCGATTTATATATAGAATATGGTTAAAGGAACCTTTATAAGGAAACCATAGATAGAGTTACAAGATAGTTAGAGAAACCATATTAGAAACTAAATGATAGTTAGAAGTGATATGATACGACTAATATGTGATGACAGGATTCGAGGATGATGTTTGATGATATTGCCGTTTAGGGTACTATAAGACTAGATAGCCGACGTAAATGTGTCATCCGAACCATACCTATTTCCAAACCGAAGAATCATATGCATATTTTAAAACAGATACCTTGAGGGACGTTACGGATTTTCAAAGGATATCTTTTCCTTAAAAACACCGTAGCCTTACTTTCAAAACTACGATTCGCTTCTTTTAAAAACTGATTTTATGGTTCAGGTGTGTTTGTTAGATTAGATACTTATGCTTATAGTAAAGGTAGAATGTATATATAAATTGACTTGATGTGGGATAGAAATGCGATGAAAAGAATATACGGTGTGATGTGATGACCTGATGATGTGTTGGTATACGGATGCGAGTCGACTGAGATGATTGATACCTTGCCGGTCTCCTGATATGAGATAGTTATGGATGTGACCTGGGACATAGGTATATAGATATATAGATATCATGTTGTGAATCATGAGTGGTATGTCGTACGTGACGTTAGGTCCGTACCCCTCATTGTCATATAGGATGATAGGATCCCTAATGGTTTGATGCCGCCGTACGATGATTTTCCGTACGAGATCAGTTTGACTTAATAATTGATCTATACCCTTGACTAGAGGATGCCGTACGATGTATTATACCGTACGTGATATTGTGAGGCTAGATGCCGATGGTTAGATTCACCGACTCGGTCCTGTTAGATACGTATACCCATCAGCATTTGCATATGATTTACCTTATGCTGCATTCATGTTATTCTCATTGCATCGCATATACCTGTGCTAGTACACTTACACCATTATCGATGATGCGTATGTTACACGTACACAGATTTGCCGGCTCACACACTTCTTCATCGATAATTGCCTTGTCACTACACAGTAGGACTGCTGCATCAGGATATGACTCCTTGCATGATATACTTGCTATAGCTACATATTGTACACCCATACTTGCGGACATACACATTTGTACGTCCATACTTGTGTACATACATATTGTACACCCATACTTTCATGCATACACATATGCACCTTTATACGATGTTGCATTTGACTCTGCAGAAATTTGGAACCTCAGAATATATTTTAAAACTGGAATCATTTAAAAGAGCGGTTTTCTCTCGATATGTGCATATTACTATTCCATGTTGCATGATATATGGATATGCTTACATTTCTGTTATATGTTGCATACATCATGCTTTACGCTTATACGCATTGAGATATACTGTTTTCATGAGATTTCTGGATTTGAGAACCGTGGTTATTTCCAAAGAAAGTATGTATTGTTTTAAAACCCCGGTTTCTCTTGATATGATATTTCAGTGCGTCCACCATGCGTTTTCTCGATTCTGAGATGTGTGATATGTGAAACCCGATTCGAGAAGTTGGATGATCCGTTTGCTGGTTCATGGTGGACCCGGTATGGTACCCCGGGGCAAGAGAGAGATTTCGTGGGGATGACGATGAGCCTGGCTGAGGGACTACTACCTACCGGTGATTGGTTGGGCCTGGCGGTTATCCGAAGAATACTGACCAGGTCGAGAGATGGATATTGGGCTGACCCGTCTGCCGGAGCCCGCGGGCAGAGCCCGGGGGCCGATCCGGACTGACGGAGCCCGAAAGATGAGGATTTACGTGTCGATGCTGGGCACGGGTTTCATGATGTTTTTGAGTGTCGATGCTGGACACTCAAGTTCCATGATTTTGATGTGTCGCGAGGGACACACGTTGATTTATATCCTCATACTTTCATGCATATGCTTTTATGAGATTTACATGCATGATGATGTTGTGTCAGTGGTTGACACGTGGATGAGATCCACATGCATACATACATTGATTATATGGTTGGACGAGATCCACCTGCATACATACATTGATTATATGGGTGGACGATATCCACATGCATACATGCATTGATTATTGTTGGATGTTATCCTTATGTAATAGGCATTTTTTTTCTATTGTTGGAACATATGCTGATACGGTCACCGTGGATATTATAGTATTACCTTTATGATATAGTTGACCTAAGAGCCATTGTTTATTCGATTCCTACTTGTTGATATTTTTCTACTCACGAGTTGGCAACTCACCCCCGTTGTGCCACAGTTCTTGCAGGTTGACCGCATGGATTGGTAGCGGCATCGTTGGCACATAAATTCATTTGGGTGTTTTGCTTGGTAGGTTGGACATTTGTATCGTACTCACTCTTGTATTGTTATTCATATTGTATCTAGTCAACTCCATCAATCAAACAAGTAATTGTATAAGGTATGAGACTTAGCAAGACTTGTAGTTGCGAGACTTGAGCGATGGGTTTTATGTTCGCATTTTTGGTTGATGTCTTGCTTATTTATTTATCCTTTGTGGTGAACTTTGCCGTTGTGCGTCGTATACTTATATTTATGATTTGCGTGGTTGTGGATCCGCCGTTTGGCGAAGAGCAAGCTTCTGCTTGTGGATGTCTTTTATTATTATCATGTATTGTGCTTTTGGATCAAAAAATACAAAGGAGGTGCTGCCCAATTGTTTTTTCAAAATACGAAACATATTTTCAAACTAGTAAATTTCACTTGCATTATTCATGTTTTTTTACTTATGCATTTAAAAAACATTGATTTCACCCTACCTTTATTTCAAAACTTCACCTCTTATTTTCTTAAAAAGGTTTAGATTTCTTTGTTTCGGCTTACTTGAATTACAGTACGCCTTTAGACGTTGCGTGATTCGAGTGCCGGTCACGAGCTAAATTTCGGGTCGTGACACGGATCATCCTCCTCCTCGAATCGGGTTTCTATCACATGTCTCAGAACCGAGAAAACGCATGTTGGACACACTGAAATATCATATCAAGAGAAACCGGGTTTTCAAAACAATGTATACTTCTCTTGAAATAATGCCACAGTTCTCAAATCCAATAAATCACATGAAATCCATATCTCAATGTGTAAATCCATTTAATATGATGTATGCAATATGAAGCCGCAGTATGAGTATATCAAGGGAAACCACTCCTTAAATAAATACAGTTTTAAAATACGTCATGCGGTTCCCAATTCACCAAAATCAAGCCAGCATCATCTCTGTATGTGCAGGTACGTATGTATGCAAGTATGCATGTACAATATGTATGTCATATGCACAATAGAACAATAATCCATGTATCAATGCCAATAACAACAAAATATTGTATATGTGTATAGGCGTGTCATGGCAATTACCGACGGTGTGGGTGTAGCATACAGTTTAGTGCTCGTGCAACATGAACCGTCAGTAATAGTGCAATGTCCACTAGCTACTCAGTCAAGGCACAACAATATAATGGTATGTATAATGCTCATGCACAATCAATCTATATGGATGTAAACATGCGGCTATACTAATATATCAAGCCCTGGCGCATAACGCCATACGGGCGATTTCCCCATAGGTGTTAAATCTACTCACCGGTGATCTCGAGCTAAGTCTATCCGATCACCTACTTCCCCTTCTTCGCGGCGTCCGAAGTCCCCGCCTGCGATCCTAGAATTTACACAAAGCAAAACACATAAGGATAAAATCCTGCAAAATGCCATATCAAGACCATACGAGAAACTAACGTCGTAAGCTAAACGCGTGAGCGTTCGAAACACCAAAACGTGTGTGCAATCATCTGAAACCACCCCGACATGCTGTGATACACAGCAAACACCAAACCCAAACTCATAACGCATGTGTCGCGCAAGTTTAAAAGTATTAAAAACAAGGTAATTGGTCCCAGATTTTGATACGAGCGGAACTAGGAAAAGTTACATACATCAAAGACCTTCAATATGAAGCAGACTCCTAACCACCAAACCCCGACACCCAGCTCCACCATCTGGCCGCAATTTGCGGCCAGAACACATATAATTGCGGCCAAAGAGGGGAGAGGGGCCCCGTATTTCGTGTGTGTGGTCTAAGTCCAGTGAACATGCTCCAGTAAATGCAACTTTTGCCTGAAGCATCAGGTGTGAAAGCAAATCCAACAACAACCCAAAATCTTAACTAAAACACTAATTAAGCACTAATTTAATACAATAAGGGTTTTTAGTGTAAACTAGTGCAAATACTTGGATTAAACGACACTAATAACACTTAGTTATGCTAATCAAGCCATAACAAACTTTACTTGACCTAACCTCCACTTAAACCACCTAATTAGCGCTAATACACTACTTAAACACTAAATTAAGATAATTAAACAATAAGTTTAGCAAAATGGTGATTAGGGTAGGCTTAATACCTCACAATGGTCAAGTGGTGGCACAAACTTGCTGGCCTTGCCTCCTAGAGCTTAGATTAGGCTCAAGAACCAACAAAGGAGTGATTATCAAGAGGTTTGTGTGAAGAAAAGATGCATTTTGATGGAGACTGAGCTTGATTGAATGAAGAAGAAGAAGAAGAAGAAAATGGGGAAGGGGAGGGGCTGCTGGAGCTGTGGCTGCTTCTTGAGGGGGAGAGAGAGTGAGGGTGAGAGTGAGTGCAAAGTCAGGGCTCCCCCATGCCTAATTAATACCCCCTCCCCACCATGCTTCCCTTTTCTTTTCATTTTGCATTAAAATGCTTTGATTTATAAAAAGGAATTAGAACAAGAGGGAAATTGAAAATGGTAGACATGTTACAACATTAGCCTAGGATATGTATCGGTTTGTGCAAGCTAACTAAAATTTTGCTTAGAAAATAATACTTAAGAAAAAAAATGATAACGTGTGACCCATAATTTAAATATTAACTAATGAAACACAATTTTATATATATTTACCTATTTTCATAATTAAAATTAGATTTATTCCGTTTTATGTGGAAAATAATTAATATCAAGGCTTTATTAAAACACGCATTATCGCTAATTAACGCGAAAGTAATCTAAACGAATTTCCAAAACGTTACAATTGAGGCATGGGTGCTATATTCTATTGTTTTTCTATCCATGGCTCAATGAGTGAGATGGGGTAATATGTAACACCTTAGAATGCGATTAGTGTTATTTAAGCGATAATGCGGATTTTTAGTAAAATGTTTACTAAAATAGTTTTCGCATATTTTATAAAAATTAATTCATATTTTATTATTATTTATTTCAGGCTTGCACACACTTGTGCATGTTAACCTAGGGTTAATTAGGGTTAACCATGCTTAAGTAGCCACGACACCTTAACCCCATTCCATTAAGTTGTAATATGTATTTACTTAAATTATTTAGTTTTAAAAAAAATAAAGTTTGAATTTGGTTGACTTGAGAGAGGGGGGCTTGACATGGGAATGATGAGCATGTGGAAAGCATGGCTTGCATTTAATGAGGAGAGAGAAGAGGGGGGGCATTGCTCATACTAAACTCACACCCTCATTTCCCTCATCCCTCACTCACACACACACCCTCATTCTCACCTCATTCTCTCATTCACAAATTTTTCTTCGTCTCATTTTCCCCTCTCCCCTCAAACTAAAACCCTAACCCAATCCATCACAAACCCAAACCAAATCACCACTACAACTCACTAAAACCCTTCACAAGTCAAGATTAAGCCACTAAGATGACTTGGAGCATGGAAAGCTAGGATTTTTGAGCAAGTGTGGATAGGTAACGATCCCTAACTGTTAATTAGGTAGTTATTATATTGTGTTGCTTAGTAGTTGTGGTTTAGAACACTAAAGAGATCGTTTTGAGCACATATCGTATTTTTAGTGCTATTTTAGAGTCACTGTAACCTGCTGTCACCACGAATCTTTACTAGAAAATCTAGAAGTGTAGCAGTGTTGTGTTAGAGGCCCTGAGTGTTCACCTGAAGCATGAACCCCTCCCGACCAAGGAAAACCGGCGAGAACAGGGGAAATTCCGGCAATCTCGGATTTTTGGTGGCCTGGGAAGTTGGGATTTTTAGGGTATCTGTCTGTAGGTGTTTTAGGGTGTTTGGTACTGCTAGATTTTTATATATTGACGGTATGTAAAATTTGGGATCAAATTGCTAGTTTTTAGTGTTTCGACTACGCGCGTTACGATATCCGACACGGTTCGTGTCTTTTGTGTAGCTTGCTGCACTTAGGTTTGTTTTAGAATGTCGCTACACTCGTTAGCCACTAAGCGAACACCTGAGAGTTTGTTGGATTCAGTGCATCGATCTAAACGTAGTTGTATGTATTATTGGTCGATTTCTAAGTTGCACTTGCTATGTTTTGTGTGTTATTAGGGGCGAGTGCGGGGACTTCATACGCTACGAAGAAAGGAAAGCAAGCGATTGGATTCACGTAGCTCGAGATCATCGGTGAGTAGATTTAACATCTACGGGAAAATCGCCAGTATGGCGTTAAGCGTCAGGGCTAGATATGACATTATAGTCACATGTTATACGCATATGAGTTGATTGTGCATCAGCATCATTGCATACCATTACTTGTTATGCCTTGACTTAGTACTCATTGGACACTGCACCATTTCCGACTGTTCATGTTGCACGAACACCAAATTGTATGCTACACGTACCGTTGGTAATTGCCATGACACGCACAACCTATACACATATGTGGTATTGTATTGTTATTGACATTGAGATGTTGATTCTTGTTCTATTGCGCATATGAAAGGCATCGTTCATACATACTTACATGTATATACACATACCTTACTATAGCTACATATACACCTTTACATGATGTTGCATTTGACTTTGGAGAAATTGGGAACCGCATAATATATTTAAAAACTGGATTCATTTAAAAGTGTGGTTATCCCTTGATATGTGCATATTAATGTTCGATGTTGCGTACATCATATTTCATGGATTTACGCATTGAGATACGGATTTCATGTGATTTATGTATTTTAGAACCGTGGGGATATTTCAAGAAAGTATGCATTGTTTTGAAAACCCGGTTTCTCCTGATATGATATTTCGGTGCGTCCACCATGAGTATTCTCGGTTCTGAGACTTGTGTTAGAAACCCGATTCGAGAAGCGGTTGGCACCGTTTGCGGGTACATGGTGGACCCGCAGAGGTATCCCGGGACAAGAAGACTCGTATAGTTAGGCGGTGATCCTGGCAGGGGAGTACTACCTACCGGTGATACTTTGGACCCGGCGGTTATCTAGAGGATACCGACCGGAATTGTGAGATGATATGGGCCGATCCGGACTGACGGAGCCCGAGTTATGTGGATTTACGTGTCGATGTTGGACACGAGTATTTCATGATATTTCGAGTGTCAATATTGGGAACTCAAGTTCCATAAGATTTACATATATGAGGGCCGATCAGAGCGACGGCGCCTGAGGTATTGGGATTTAGGGCGTCGTTGATGGACACCGGGTTTTTCCATGATGATGATTCATTGATGATAATATGTTTTATCCCATACTCAACATTTATTAGATATGAATTATTTCATATAGTAGTAGTACCTGATGGTGTACCTTGATCATGATTGTTGCATATCCATATTGCCATATTTATGCTATCAGATTGCATGTGATAGATTATCGTTGTACATGCATACCTGCGATTATATGTATGATGTTACTTACTATTGACGAGTTGGCAACTCACCCCCGTTGTGCTACAGTGTTTTGCAGGCTTGACCCTCAGAGTAGTCGCGACAGGGCTTCCTATTATCTTTACTTTTGCGGATACCGCTACGGTTGGCTATGTGACCGTTGGTATAGGTGGGTTGCGGTTATCTGACTTCATCTATTGTACATTTTATTGTATTCAGTATTCTCCATCTACTATTTCCATGTATTGACTTAGAGATGAGTTGTGAGGAACGATATTGTATATTTTGGGACTCTAGGTGTCGAGCTCGTGTGAGCCAGCCTTTATTATGTAGATTTACCTCTTTATGTTGTTTTTCATTTATATTGTATATTTCTTAGCTACGATGTCGTATATATGCTTGTAGTGGTTGTTTCCACCTTTGGACGTGATTTGCTCCCATTTGGGGATGCTTTATTATATTCTATGTTTGTACCCGTTTCGGGGCTAGTTTTTACAAAGGAGGTGCTGCCGAAATTTTTAAGAAAATAAATTTAAGTTTAAAGATTTTTACTTGAGATTTCCAAATGTTTTTATCACTTACTTCTTTGATGGTTTAGATTTCTGGGTTTTCGGCTTACTTAAATTGCGTTACGCCTGTTGACGTCTCGTGGTTTAAGTGCCGGTCACGTGCCTAAATTTGGGTTGTGACATAATATATATGAGCCATTCTCTACACTTAGTCTTCTTGATGTTCACTTGATTTTTCTTGAGTTGCTCTCCTCTCTTGAGCTCCTAGGTTTCCTCCATCTCCTTCTTCTTCTAACTAAACCCTAACCTTCACATGTGTTGTGAGCCAAGGGTTTAATGAGACAAAAAATCCATTAGCATTCTCTATATCTCCTAGGCTAGTTGGTTTGGCAAACCATCTACCTTGGTTACCTCTTTTAGAGGTTGAAGCCGGGAACAAATTCTCTCGCGGTGGATCATCTTTGACAAGAGAAGGCCGAAGGAGCAAACCCGATCCGATCACCGAGGAGCCTTGGAGAGGAACAATAGAAGACCCGAAGGACTCGATCTTGGAGGTATAACCATTCTACGGAGCAGTTAAATCTCTAGATAGATTATCTAGTTAAGGATTTAGTAAAGATCCTGGAGTTATAGCCGGTGTTGCGTAATTAAAATCATCGTTTTTGTAAATTCCGCCTCCCAGCGAACCACGGGGTGCGCGACATCGGCTTACAGAAATCACGGCACCATGCTAAGAAGAGAAAACCAAGAAGACCACTCTCGACCCTGTTAGTGATATATGCCCAAGAAGCCATTATTGTATCATACTGGATTGTATATTACTTAATGGAAGCTTGGGATATACACGGATATAGTAACAGTCTTGCTCGAAATGGTAGTATGCTACATGGTTTGTTTCTACTTCAATATGTGCATGTGTTTTCTTACCATATCGCTTATACATATTGGTAGAGCCTTTAGGATCTTTACTTGATTACCAGCATTGTGATGGCAATCACACTAGTGGGGGCTGGGTAATTTATAAGCACATCCTATACAGGTCCCTAGTCGTAGGATTATCGAGATGGGGCATCGATACTCCATAGTAGACTAGCGTATACGCTTCTCATCCCAGCATGGGAGATGGTCTGTCCTACAGCCATCAGCTCATCGTACTAGAGATAGTATGGAGGTGCTCATTAGGTTATGAGTACACTGGACAGGACTCGTCGGGAGCTGTTGGTGGGTACTATACCTGTCGTCGGGTAGCAGTTCCCAGGTGACATGAGTACAACTTAGTTCATCGACTTGACACTGCTACTTCTCCTCGAGTGTGTTCCCACTGTACTTTGATTACTACCCTACCACGGTTCAAAGGAGTCGTGCAAACAGGTAGTAGTTGGGTGCAGTCCCAAAGCACTTGGAGGCAGTAGCGGTTAGATAGGATTCATCTCTCCCTATTGGGGGTTGATATCGAGCTGTGTTTGGAAGGCCATTACACAAAGTCCTTGGCCAAGGCAAGCGAGATTTACTGGTAGATATTCCAGTAGTTTCTCATGGTATATTGGGCTACTCTCCGACAAGACTTTTTGCGCTATTAGGGGTCTGACGATTACCACCCCCTAGGCCCGATATGCGATACTCTTAGACGAACAGACCGGACTGTACAGAGATTGTCACATTCAGGCTCAGTAGGAGTTCGGATGGGTTTCCTCATCAGCCTTCTTATTGACATCTACCTAGGGACCATTACGTGCAGCTGGTACCGCTTGCGGCCTATGGTTAAACCCACTTCCAGCGTAGTGTCGAGTCTTTAGAGTCCCACATAGAGAGTTTCCCTGCACCGGGCAAAAGGTATAGAGGCCGTATGGTTTTACGGCAAGGCTTCGATCACGTGCGTACACTTGTGCATGTATGATGTTCGGGCGGATAATACTAGTAGTCTTTGGTTTAAGCCGGATACTAATATTATATTGATGGATCAGTTTCGTCTCTTTGTATTCGTGTTTCTCGGAACACGAATGCGGGTATGTATATACGGATGAGAGGGGCATAGAAGGAGACGCCTAATTAGGGTTTTGACCATTGACTTGATTAAAATAATTATGAGGTGGAGGAAAGTATTTGTTATTTTTGTAAATGATAATTGAAGCATGGCTACTTGTTTTGACTACTTAACTTGGTTTGACCATTTGACTTGGATTGACCACTTGACTTGGTTTGACTCTTTGACTAGATATTTCTTGTGAGATATTTTGTTGCACTAGATATTTTGGGTGGGATATTTTCTTGCGATGCTTGTAGTCAAGTCAAGGGAGCCATCTCATTTTTTATCATGATCATTATCAAAAATCATTTCTCTTTCCTCAACCTAGATCTCTTCTTCTTCCTCTCAACAAAAACCCTTAAGGTCTCATGAGTTGAGTAAACTAGGGTTTCAAGAGACAAATAAATCCATCTTCATTCTCTAAATCACCTAGGCCATCAAGTTTAGCAAGCTTGCTGCCCTAGTTACCTCGGTTTTGAGGATAGAGCTCGGACTATAGACTCTCGGGGTGGATCGTCTTTGACTCGAGGAAGCTACGATCTGGATCGATCCTTGGAGCCTATGATGACGAGGAGAAAAGCGGAGAAGACCTAAAGGACTTGTATCATGAGGTATAACATTCTTTCCAAGTAGTTAAATCTCATGTTGTTTGCTAGCTAGGGTTTATGGACGATCCATGGTCCTAGTCGGTGTTGCGAAGTCTGTGAAAATCATTTTTTGCAAATTCCGCCACCGCACGGACACGTGGGGTGCGCGATATCGACTTACAGTAGTATCAGAGCCTCTCAAAAACCTTAGATAGCTTGTAGTGATGTTATAATTCCACCGTTTTTGTCGCGCAAAAAACTGCCAAAAAACAGTTTTCAAAAGTGAAGTTTTGAGTTGTTTGCACACCCCGCGGGCTCATGGTTTGAACCGAGAAGCTGCGGGGTGAACCATACGCACCTCGGGGACACCCAGGGAGGGACCAACAACTGGGACCACTCCCCAAGGCCACCACTTTGTGGCTTTGGGGGTTAGTGACCCGAGAGCACCAAGAATTGGTTCTCTCGGGTTTGCATCTCTCTGGGGGACACCTAGTGGTGGCCCCTAGGGATGGGTACCCCTTGAGGCCCCCAGTTCGATAATAATTTTTGTGTCTTCGCCTCCACGAAGATTCCTGTGGGTTTCGAGTTCGTTTCGACTCCCGGATTTGCTCAAAACTATCGGTTTTGGAACTTTAGCTTACTAGATTATCATGTCTTGGAAAATTGTTTAAGTTTGCTAATTGCATGTGGAATTCTAATGTCGTAGTTACTTTACAAGCTTTATGATGTATATATGTGTTTGGAAACGTTGACTAATTGCTATACGTTGATTAGTCGGGGTTGCACATATCTGTGATGTTGTTGTGATGGTTTGTGTATATGTATTAGTTATATGTATGCCCTAGAGGCCATTACTGTACATGTGATGTACATTGTTGTGGATGCTTGGACATATATAGGGTGGACTTTCTTGCTCGACATGATATGCTCTCTGGTTGCACTTTATCTTAACATGTACACTTATAGTCTCTCTATTACATGTTGATAAAGCCCTTAGAATGAGTACTTGACTACCAGGATTATGATGCATCATACTAGTGAGGCAATGGTAGTCGGTAAGTACCTCCTTCAATTGTTCCTAGTTATGGGAGTATCGAGACAGCACATCGATACTCCAGAGTAGACTAGCGTATGCGCTTCTTGACCCATATGATAGGCAATGAATGATCCTACAACCATTGGTGTTTGACATCAGAGAAGGTATACGGATGCTCAATGGAGACTGGGTACACTGGACGGACTTGCCGAGAACTCCTAGATGGTATTATACCTATCGTCAGATAGCAGTTCTCTGGTGACACTGGTACAGGTTAGTCTGTCGACCCGAGATCGTCATAGAGTCTTGTGTGATTCCCACTGTGCTTTGATTTCCACCATACCACATTCAAGAGATCGTGCAAAAAGGCGGTTTTTGGGTACAGTACCGAGTCGCTTGGAGGCAATGAGCGATAGCAGGGGATTCGTCTCTCCCGGTATTGGGGGTTGATGTTGCGCTATGCTCGATTGGCCATAACAGGAAATCCTTGGTCAGGGTTGCTGAGATTTATTGGTAAGTGTTATCAGTAGTTTCTCGAACCGTTATGGACCATGCACCGGCATTACTTATCAGGCTATTTGGGTCTGACGTTTTACCACCCCCGGGCTGCTGATATGCGAAATATCAGACGAAGAGACCGGACTGTACGGTAGTGTTACTGATTGGATTCGCAAGAAAATGAGCAGGCTTAATTGTTGATTTTCTGATCGCTCAATACCCGGGTTGCCGTTACATTTAGAAGACCGCTTGCGTCTTGTGGGTGTTTGATATGATCATCTCCTACTGCCGGGTATTGACGAGTCTTTAGAGTCCTACACAGAGGTTTCCTGGTTCATGCGAAACGAAGTAGGAGCACATATGTGATATGTGCGGGACCGAGATTAATACGAGTATGTGATACTGTATTCTATTCTCGCGATATGTGATATCGGGCGGTTATATGAGATATAGCCGGGTTATCGGATCAAGTGTTGATTCGATAAATTGATACATATAATATTAGTCGGTTATATGTGATATAACCGGATTATTAAATCAAGTGTTGATTTAATAATTTAATGTATAATTATATATTTGATATATTAAATTACATTAACTAATATTAGCTCACATAAGCATTTCTTTTTCTCACTTTTGATACACTTAACGTATATGTGATATATGTTAATTGTATTATTTTCTTTTTACACAAATAATATATATGTGATATATATTAGTGTGTCATGTTAGGTTACACATGCAACATGGATGTATGAAACTCACACCATGCTTAGCTTAATGTGGGTTCATATTTATTATTAAGTAATTCAAAATTAGTAGAAAATTATCATGGTTGAGTTTAGTGGAAACCTGTAGAACCATTGACTAAGTCTACTCTTTTTGTTTTACTTAAGATGTTTATTAACCTAACCATTAACATTAGACATGGTTTATTCTCTACGTGAGTTAGTGTATGACATAAACTCACCCATGGTTGTTTTTCTAACCTCATGAGTTTTTTATTCTCATCTCAACGTCATCTTCTTCTTCCTCATGAAAAAAGCTTTCTAGCTTTTGAAAATGGTGATGAAATATTGTGAGAAAATTAAATCTAAAGTGAGCCCATTTCCTACTTCATCATCCTCTACTATATTAGTCATTTAGTTTAGAGTGTTTGTTTCACTAATCTACCATTAGTGAAGAGGTAGTATGAGCTTGAGTCTTCTCGATATAGATTATCTTCGGCCTCGAATATTTCGAGCAAGCTTGTTTATTTCTTCATGTGAACCCTTACTAGAGTTCGGGTGTTCACTACTTGGAGCGAAGGGACTACTACACGGAGCTTTAGAAGTGAAGGACCGGTCTACAAAGGTTGTATTCCTCATTCACATAGATGTAAAGTCGTTTACATTGCTTATTGTCTAAATCTCTAGTTAAGATTCTAAAGCTAGGGTTCTTTAGTATGACATAAATTTGAAAACGGAATGGACGATGCCTTCCGAAACCTTTATGCCGCCCTAGGGAACCCAACAATATGAACTTGTTGGATCGTCGTGGATGAATAGCCGGGGATGTAAGATGAGGGTTTTCATTCTTTCATTCGATGTAAATTTGTAAATTGATATAATATTATTTTGCGGAGCACATCAGCATTGAGGTTGTAGCCACCGTTGTATTATTTCTTTTACTGTTTATGCTCCTAGGATAGACCCAAGGTGGGGTGCACAAACTACCGAGTACTTTGAAGTGCCGAGTGGCCTACTCACTTTGTTGAGGGAGGTTGCTTCACTCCGGGTATTTGGCAGGTAGTTTTTCGCACTCGTAGGGGTGTAGGGTGGGGTTTGGCTATTCATCACGACCGTGGAATCCGTCTTTCGTTACAGGCTCAAACGAAACGCAGAATTCCTAGTATATCCAATGTGCTCATCTGTGATCTAGAATATCTATCATTGCGTCTGACGAATGGATATTATTATTATTATTATTATTATTATTATTATATATTATAATAGACGTTGCTTATGTTTTGCATCCGCGCTAGTCCAGCCCTCGCTCTGTCGTTAGTTAAGTAACCTAACGGGTGATGACGGGGCCCCGTGGCGAATGCAGATGGTATAAGCATACATTATATTTTCGTTGTTTTCTGCAATGGTAGGTTAATTGATGGGACTGCATTACATTAATGCAAAGCAAACAAACCAAAGCTGAATCGTTGGAACAAATTTTGAAACCACTCGGTTATTTTAAAACAACAGACTTTTAAATGCGGGGCTTAAACCACTCCTATTAAAAGCTATCAGCTTCATTCGATTATATCAAGTTCACTACGTTCACGGTTTCGCCAAAACCATTTGTAGCCCTCTGTCATTTCATATGAATAATCAGTAGCATTCAAGCTATGTTTATTGGCCTTCGTCAAGGCATAATGATTGGTAGCTGCCGGGTGTTCATATGTAGCATAGATAGATGCTTTGGTTTGGGACATTCGTATTACTTTGTTGGCCTTCGTCAATGGTATATACAGGTGGGTTCAAATTAACCTGGACAATGATGGGTAGAACTTGACATGTGACTTATGATTTGTTGGCCTTCATCAAGGTCATAAAAGCATGGGGCAAAAATCCACATCGGGAGTTTCTAAAGAAACTGAAACTTGCTAGTGCTGCATACCATTTGGAGTGTGATAATGTTGGTAGGATTCCTTCAGGATTATCATACAATAATATTTGGATCCCGATCCTACTATGAGTATCTGCTACTCCTAGGGAGATTCTTCACTTAACGATCAATGCTATAAACCAAGTAGGTATCTAGAACTGTAAGTCAACGTTACACACCCCATAAGATGCGGGGAGGCGGAATAGGTAAAAAAATCATTTTGTTCAATGTAATATCGACTAACTTTACGGATCTTTTCTAAACCCTAACTAACAACTATCTAGAAGTGCTAAACTACTATGATAGATGATTATAACGCAAGATACTAGTAATTCTTGTTCTTGTTATTCACCTCCTCGTCGGCCTCCTCGATGTAATAGAAGATCCACCCGAGAGTTCCTTCTCCAAGCTTTAACCTCTAACTTGAGGTAACTAAGTAGCTAGGATTGATAATCCAAGTGACCTAGATGATATAGAGATAGATTAAGGATCTATTAGTCTTTCTAACCCTTGGGATCTCAACACATGAGAGGATTAGGGTTAGGTTGAAGAAGAGGAAAGCTTGAGGAGAGAGAGTGTGTTTGTTAATTATGAATTGAAAATATAACTCATTTGTGTATATCATGAAGCATAAAAATATCTTACACAAATATCTTTTATGCTTCATTTAATGCAAATGAATGAATCATCTCATGAGTCATGGTTTCAATTAATGCAAATAACACATAAGCTCTCCACCTCATTAAGTATAATTCACAAATGAATTAAAACTAAATGAGTCACCTTTCTTCTAGAAGCTTCTCGACTAATTACGAGAATGCCCCTCCCATCCGTATTTACGAAAAACACGGATATACTGAGACTGCATAAATCCAATAATCCAATACTAGAATCTGGCTTAAACTAAAGCACACTAGTATAAACTGTCCGAATATCATACTTGCATAAATACATGTATATGTCCGAACCCTATCGTAAAACCATACGACCTCTATATCGTTTTGCCTGAAGTAGGAAAACTCTCTGTGTGGGACTCTAAAGACTCGACACTACACTGACAGTGGGTTTAACAATAGGCCGCTAGCGGTACTAGTTGTATGTAACGGTCCCTAGGTAGATGTCAATAAGAAGGTCGATGAGGAAACCCATCCGAACTCCTACTGAGCCTGATGTGACAATCTCCGTACAGTCCGGTCTGTTCGTCTAAGACTATCGCATATCGGTCCTAGGGGCGGAAAGCGTCAGTCCTCTAAAAGCGGTATAAGTCGTGTCGGAGTGAAGCCCGTTACACCTTGAGAAGGTACTGGAAATCCTACCAGTAAATCTAGCTTTTCCTGGCCAGGGACCTTGCGTAATGGCCCTCCAAACACAGCACGATATCAACTCCCAATACCGGGAGAGACGAATCCTATCTAACCGCCACCGCCTCCAAGTGCTTCGGGACTGCACCCAACTGCTACTTGTCTGCACGACTCCTTTGAGCCGTGGTAGGGTAGCAATCTAAGAACAGTGGGAACACACTCGAGACGAAGCAGCAGTGTCAAGTCTATGGACTATGTTGTACTCATGTCACCTGGTAACTATTAACTGACGACTGGTATAATACCAACCAACAGTTCGCTGCGAGTCCTGTCTGGTGTACCCGTAACCCAACGAGCACCTGCATACTATCTCCAGTACAACGTACTAATGGCTGTGGGACATACCATTTCCCTTGCTGGGATGAGAAGCGTATACACTAGTCTACTCTAGAGTATCGATGCCCTGTCTCGATAATCCTACGATTGGGGACCTGAAAAAGGATGTGCTTGTAGACAGCCCAGCTCCCACTAGTGTGACTGCCATCACAACGCTGGTAGTCAAGCAAGATCCTAAGGGCTCTATCAATATGTATTCGCGATATGCTAAAAGAAACATATACACATATTAAGATAGATATAAACCAAGTAGCATACTACTATGTTGAGCAGGACTGTTAATACAACTGTGAATATCCCAAGCTTCCATTAAGTAATATACAAACTAGTATGATACAATAATGGCCCCTAGGGCATATACACTAACAATCTCCCACTTGCACTAGGGCCATGTACTGGCATATCAAAGACCTATCATCTCGAATAGTCTCTCGAACTATGTCTGAGGTAAGGCCTTTGTGAATGGATCTGCAGTGTTCTCCTCTCTAGCAACTCTCCGGACCTCGATCTCCTGGCGATCTATGATCTCCCTGATCAGGTGATACCGCCTTAAGATGTGTCTGGACTTCTGATGGGACCTCGGTTCCTTCGCTAAAGCTATAGCGCCGTTGTTGTCACAATACAACGGTATTGGATCAACAATGGTAGGAACCACCTGAAGTTCTGTTAGGAACTTCTTCATCCAGACTGCTTCTTTTGCGGCATCGCAAGCAGTGATATACTCCACTTCCATCGTCGAGTCAGCAACGGTGTCCTGCTTGGAACTCTTCCAGCACACCGCCCCTCCATTGAGGGTAAAGACATAACCTGACATGGACTTGGAGTCATCCTTGTCACTCTGGAAGCTGGAGTCAGCAAAACCCTCGATCTGGAGGTCTTTTCCGCCGTAAACTAAGAACATATCCTTAGTCCTTCTCAGGTACTTGAGAATGTTCTTTACTGGTATCCAGTGCTTCTCCCCTGGGTCTGACTGATACCGGCTTACCACGCTCAGTGCGTAAGCTACATCTGGTCTGGTACACAACATCGCATATATTATAGAGCCTACCGCAGAAACGTAGGGTATAACTGACATGCGATCCCTTTCCAAATCAGTCTTGGGAGACATCTCTTTGGAGAGGGTGATTCCGTGACAAGCCGGTAAATTACCGCGCTTTGAATATTCCATACTGAATCTTTTCAGTATAGTGTTGATATACCTGGACTGCGAAAGTCCCAACATCCTCTTAGATCTATCACGATAGATCTGGATCCCCAGAATGTAAGAGGCAGCACCCAGGTCTTTCATGGAGAACCTGTGTGACAAGAATACTTTGACAGATTGAAGCATAGGAATGTCATTTCCTATCAAGAGAATGTCATCCACGTACAAGACGAGGAATACGACAGTTCGAGCTACAATTTTACTATATATACATGGTTCATCTGTATTTTTGATAAAGTCATATTCTTTGAACGGTTCATCAAAACAAATGTTCCAACTCCATGATGCCTGCTTTAGTCCATAAATGGACTTAAGCAACTTGCACACTTTCCCGCTGCTCCCACTCTAATTGAAACCTTCTGACTGATCCATATAGATGCACTCTTCTAAATTACCATTTAGAAAAGTCGTATTTACGTCCATCTGCCAGATTTCATAATCATGGAAGGCGGCAATGGCAAGAAGGATCTGAATGGATTTAAGCATAGCCACTGGAGAAAAAGTTTCGTCATAGTTCAAACCAGGTCTTTGACGAAAACCCTTTGCAACAAGTCTAGCCTTATAGGTTTCCACCTGTCCATCTACACCAATCTTCTTTCTGAAGATCCACTTGCATCCTATGGGTTTTACCCCATCTGGAGCAAAGTCCAAAGTCCATACTTTGTTGGTGTACATAGACTCCATCTCAGTCCACATTGCATCCAGCCATCTTATTGAGTTGCTGCTCCAGATGGCCTGCTGGAAGCTAGTAGGTTCATCATTATCAATGACGCAATCCTCTCTATCCCCGTCTATGAGAAAACCGTAGTATCTCTCAGGCGGATGAGACGGCCTACTACTCCTGCGGAGGGATGCGGGAATGTCCTATTCTTCTGGAACTTCTGGTTCTACCAAACTTTCAGCAGTAGTTTGTGGTTCTGGAATTGCTTCAAGTTCTATTGCGCTCCCACTTGTTTCCTTTTCTAAAAACTGTTGTTCTAGAAAATGGGCATTGCGAGAAACAAAAACCTTTTGTTCCTCTGCGTAATAGAAAAAATACCCCTTGGAGTTCTTTGGATATCCCATAAACTTACACTGTACTGAGCGTGCCTCGAGTTTGTCCGCATGCTGCTTTTTAACAAAAGCTGGACATCCTCATATCTTCAGATACTGAAGATAGGGTTTCTTCCCACTCCACATCTGATATGGTGTGGTAGGCATAGTCTTGGTAGGAACCCTGTTCAAAAGATATGCAGCTGATTCTAGTGCATAACCCCAGAAAGATCGCGGTAACTCAGCATTACTCATCATGGAACGTACCATATCCAATAGGGTTCGGTTCCGTCTTTCCGATACACCGTTATGTTGTGGAGTGTATGGAGTAAGCTGAGAGGGAATTCCTTTCTCTTTTTGGTAACCTAGGAACTCGGCACTTAATTCTTCACCACCTCGATCAGATCTCAGTGTCTTGATACTTTTTCCGGTTTGGTTTTCCACTTCATTCTTATATTCTCGGAATTTCTCAAAGGCCTCGGATTTATGTTTCATCAAGAAAATGAATCCATACCTAGAGTAATCATCCGTAAAAGTAATGAAATATGAAAAACCGTCTCTTGCATGTGTAGACATTGGACCACATACATCGTTGTGTATGAGTCCTAAGAGCTCGCTTGCTCTTACGCCATGTCCAGTGAATGGAGTCTTTTTCATCTTTTCTTTGAGACATGATTGACAAGTGGCATAAGATTGATATTCGAACGGATCCAAATATCCTTCTCTATATAACTTAGTTAACCTTGTCTCATTGATGTGACCTAGTCTACAATACCATAAGAAAGCCTGATTTACATCTGGAGACTTTCTTTTTAGTGTGTTCTGGACATTCAAAATCTGTAATTGGTTTAACACGTATATACGTTATCTAGTGTACCGGACCCAATCAAACCATGATTAAGGTGGATGTTAACAATATCGCTTACAAACATGAAATCATAACCTTCTTTGGATAACAACGATACTGATATGATATTATACATTAAACTAGGTACACAAAAACAGTTGCACAAAACCAAAATATGTCCACTCGTCAATCCAAGGTGATAATCCCCTACGGACACAGCATTCACGCTAGCTCCGTTAGCAACCTGGAGGGTCATATCACCAACATTCAGCACTCTACGGTTTCTTAGTGCCTGTAATGAATTGCATATATGAGATCCTGATCCAGTATCCAATATCCAGGAAGTAGAGTTGATTGACGGACAATTTTCAATTACAAACACATCTGAAGCCGAAGCCACAACTTGCCTCGGGTCCTGGTTCTTGGCATTCCAAGCTTTGCAATGCTTCTTCCAATGGCCTTTCCTATGACAGTGGAAGCACTCATCCTTTGCCACTACTGGCACTGCAACCTTTTCCTTTCCCTTTCCCTTGGCTTCCACCTTACCAACACCACCACTTGGTTTGGTAGCGGCCTTCTTCTTCTTTCTTTTGGCCCTTTCCTTAGACCTGGAAGAGGAAGCACCACGAATAAACATAGCGGGTGTTTTCCTTGCCTTCTGCAAGGTTCCCTCTGCACTCCTCAACATGTTAAGGAGTTCTGGAAGTTCAATTTCTTTACCTTGAATGTTGAAATTCAAGATAAACTGGGCGTAGGTGGAACAAAGGGACTGGAGAATCAAGTCTGTATACAGCTCGTTCTCTAATGTTGTCCCGAGGTCTGCGAGCTCTTCAATATAGCCAATCATCTTAAGGACATGTTCCCCTACAGATGATCTGACGGCTATCCTCGACTGAAACAAGTTCTTCGAGGTCTCGTATCTAGCTATACGAGATTGCTCTCCATACAGTTCCTTGGTGTGGAGAAATATGGATTCTAGATCCATATTCTCGTGCCTCCTATGATGTTCATTATTCAAAGAGGCAAGCATGATGCATTTGGCCTTCGCGCAGTCTAACTCCCGGGTCTTGTCGATTTCCTTATCCGCGACACTGGATTCAGGACCTGGGACGGCAGGGGCCTTAGTAGTAAGGACATACCCCAATTTTTCATAGGTAATTGCCATCTTGACATTCCGGAACCAATCTTTATAGTTTGGCCCTGTCAAAATATTTTTATCTAATAATAATTTAAGGCCTGTCATGTTCTGGGTCGCTCCAATTCGGAGAGAGAGAGGAAACACTTTAGTATGATGCTCTTGCAAGTTTAGAGTGGTTTTTAGTTTATCTAAACAGGATGGCTCCCACTGATTCTCGAATCCTTCCTCAAACCGAAAAAGAAGAACTAGTCAGGACTATTCTCACCGTACAATACCTGCTTAACCGTTCAGCCAGGCCGGGTGACAGTACTTCGAGGGAGGTTTTACAAGGCTTTCGCGAAGTTGCTTAATTAAATAATCTCTTTTCCCTGGGGGCGTAGCCCCACTGACACCTTTCTTGACACCTACTTGGTTTATAGCATTGATCGTTGGGTGAAAGAATCTCCCGATGAGCAGCATATACTCATAGTAAGATCGGGATCCAAATATCATCGTGTGATAAAGCTGAAGGAATCCTACCAAAATTATCACACTCCAAATGGTATGCAACTCTAGCAAGTTTCAGTTTCTTTAGAAACTCCCGATATGGATTTCTGCACCATGCTCTTATGACCTTGGCGTTGGTCAAAATGTCATAAGTCACATGTCAAGTTCTACCCATTATTATCTTGTTAATTTGAACCCACCCGTACATACCCCTGACGTTGGCCAAATGGCAGTACGACTGTCCCAAACCAACTCATCTATCTATGCAACAGATGAATACCCAACAGCTACCAAACACTATGCCTTGGCGTTGGTCAAAATACATAGCTTGAATACTACTGAATACCCAAATGAAATAACGGAGGGCTACGAATGGTTTTGGCGAAACCGTGAACGTAGTGAACTTGATATGATCGAAGAAACCTGGTAGCTTTTAAAAGGAGTGGTTTAAACTCCGCAATTAAAAATCTGCTGTTTTAAAATAACCGAGTAGTTTCTTTTAAACTGTTCCAACGATTCAACTTTGGTTTACTTTCTTTGCATTAAAATAATGTGTCCCATCATTTAACCTATCATTGCAGAAAACAACGAAAATACAACGTCCTCTTATGCCATCCGCATTCGCCACTGGGCCCCGTCATTCACCCATTAGGTTACTTAACTAACGACAGAGCGGTGGCTGGGCTAGCGCAGATGCAAAACATAAGTAACGCCTACTAGATATCATATATAGATATTGAATATTCGTCAGACGCAATAATAGGCATTCCAGATCACAGATGAACATATTGGATATACAAGCAATCCGCATTTGTTTTGAGCCTGCAATGAAAGACGGATTACACAGTCGCGATGAATAGCCAAACCCCCACCCTAGACCCCTACGGGTACGGCAAACTACCCGCCAAGTACCCGAAGTGAAGCGGTCTCCCTCAACGATGTGAGTAGGCCACTAAGCACTTCAAAGTACCCGGTAGTTTGTGCACCCCACCTTGGGTCTATCCTAGGAGCAGAAAACAGTAAATGAAATAATACAACAGTGGCTACAACCTCAACCCGGATGTGCCCACAAAAGAATATTACAAAAAAATACAATTTACATTTGAATAAAAGAAACACTCGTCTCACATCCCCGGCTATCCATTCACGACAATCCAGCAAGTTCATATTCACAAACTAGTAAAAACCATTACAGAAATATGCAACCCCCTGCTAACCGACATACTAGCAATTATGGGAGGTTTACGAACACATTAAACACAACACAATATGATCCAGTTATCCAAATTTCTTAGAATTTCGATCAAGCAACAAATATGAATCTACTCCAAACAATTCTCTGTGCACATAAAACCTGAGCAGAAACAAAACATCCCAAAAAACACAACATCAACACAGAAGAATAACTGAGCAAATTTGGGTTGACTCGGTGTCAACCCGGCCGAGGATCCGCCGCAGATCGCTTGGATCGGCCGCGGTTCCACGGTGGTTTGGACGAGTCAAGATCCCAAATTTCTTCACAGTTCTTAAAAAACCCTGCTTGTATTTTTAAGGGTCCCTGAAAAAATTTTAGACCCCAATTTAGAAACGGCAGAAAAATGGTGAAAACGTCGGTTTTTCGGGATTAAATCGCGATCGAATTTCTGAAGACTTTGCTAACATGTTAGTTATGGTTTAGCTAGGCTCTGATACCACTGTAAGTCAACGTTACACACCCCACAAGATGCGGGGAGTCGGAATAGGTAAAACAATCATTTTGTTCAAGGTAACATTGACTAACTTTACGGATCTTTGCTAAAGCCTAACTAACAACTATCTAGAAGTGCTAAACTACTGTGATAGATGATTATACCTCAAGATACTAGTCCTTCTTGTTCTTGTTGTTCACCTCCTCGTTGGCCTCCTCGATGTAATAGAAGATCCACCCGAGAGTTCCTTCTCCAAGCTTTAACCTCTAACTTGAGGTAAGTGGCTAGGATTGCTAATCCAAGTGACCTAGATGATATAGAGATAGATTAAGGATCTATTAGTCTTTCTAACCCTTGGGATCTCAACACATGAGAGGATTAGGGTTAGGTTGAAGAAGATGAGAGCTTGAGGAGAGGGAGTGTGTTTGTTAATTATGAATTGAAAATATAACTCATTTGTGTATATCATGAAGCATAAAAATATCTTGCACAAATATCTTTTATGCTTCATTTAATGCAAATGAATGAATCATCTCATGAGTCATGGTTTCAATTAATGCATGTAACACATAAGCTCTCCACCTCATTAAGTTTAATTCACAAATGAATTAAAACTAAATGAGTCACCTTTCTTCTAGAAGCTTCTCGACTAATTACGAGAATTCCCCTCCCATCCGTATTTACGAAAAATACGGATATACTGAGACTACATAAATCCAATAATCCAATACTAGAATCTGGCTTAAACTAAAGCCCGCTAGTTTAAACTATCCAAATATCATACTTGCATAAATACACGTATATGTCCAAACCCTGTCGTAAAACCATACGACCTCTATATCGTTTCGCCTGAAGCAGGGAAACTCTCTGTGTGGGACTCTAAAGACTCGACACTACACTGGAAGTGGGTTTAACCACAGGTCGCAAGCCGTACTAGCTGTACATAACGGTCCCCAATTAGATGTCGATAAGAAGGTCGATGAGGAAACCCATCCGAACTCCTACTGAGCCTGATGTGACAATCTCCGTAAAGTCCGATCTGTTCGTCTAAGACTATTGCGTATCAGGCCTAAGGGGCGGCAAGCGTCAGTCCCCTAAAAGCGGTATGAGTTGTGTCGGAGTGAAGCCCATTACACCTTGAGAAGCTACTAGAAATCCTACCATTAAATCTCGCTTGCCCTGGCCAGGGACCTTGCGTAATGGATCTCCAAACACAGCGCAATATCAACACCCAATACCGGGAGAGACGAATCCTATCTAACCGCCACTGCCTCCAAGTGCTTCGGGACTGCACCCAACTGCTACCTGTTTGCACGACTCCTTTTAGCCATGGTAGGGTAGCAATCTAAGAACAGTGGGAACACACTCGAGACGAAGCAGCAGTGTCAAGGCTACGAACTATGTTGTACTCATGTCACCTAGGAACTGTTAACTGATGACGGGTATAATACCAACCAACAGTTCCCTGCGAGTCATGTCCGGTGTACCCGTAACCCAACGAGCACCTGCATACTATCTCCAGTACAACGTACTAATGGCTGTGGGACATACCATTTCCCCTGCTGGGATGAGAAGCGTATACACTAGTCTACTCTGGAGTATCGATGCCCTGTCTCGATAATCCTACGACTGGGGACCTGAAAAAGGATGTGCTTGTAGACTGCCCAGCTCCCACTAGTATGGCTGCCATCACAACGCTGGTAGTCAAGCAAGATCCTATGGGCTCTATCAATATGTATTCGCGATATGCTAAAAGAAACATATACACATATTAAGATAGATATAAAGCAAGTAGCATACTACTATATTAAGTAAGACTGTTAATACAACTGTGAATATCCCAAGCTTCCATTAAGTAATATACAAACTAGTATGATACAATAATGGCCCCTAGGGCATATGCACTAATAAGAACAGTGTTAGCGGGGCTACGCCTCCAGGAAAAAGATGTTTTTTAATTAAGGAACTTCGCAAAAGCGTCGTAAAACCTCCCTCAAAGTACTGACACTAGCCTGACCGAACGGTTAAGCAAGTATTGTACGGTGAGATCAATCCTGACTAATTCTTCTTTTATGGTTTGAGGAAGGATTGGAGAAACAGTTGGAGCCATCCTGTTTAGATAAATTAGAAACTAATCTAAACTTGCAAGAGCATCATATTGTGTTTTTTCATCTCTCTCTCCTAATTGCAGCGACCAAGTGTTCAGATTAGGTTACAAATAGATAATAAAATGACTGAGTTATACTATATTGACTGGCAAAGGTTTGTCCAGATGTCCATTACCTATGACAAGCTGGACCACCTCATTACTGCTCAAGCCCCCGCCGTCCCAGGTCCAGTTTCCACCGTCACGGGTGTTGATATCCGTAAGAAATGGGAAAAAGATTGTGCGAATGCCAAGTGCCTCGTGTTGGCCTCAGTTGATGGTGTATACCAGAGGCAACACGAGAAGATGGACTTAGTTTCTATCTTCCTTCATAACAAAGTTTTATATGGAGAGCAATTTCGTATCGTAAGATATGATACCTCGAAAGAATTGCTTCAAGCGAGGTTGGCTGTCGGATCATCTGCAGGGGACCATGTCCCTACAATGATTAGCTATATTAAAAAGATCACGGAACTGGAGAGCACGTTGGAGAACGAGTCATATGCTGACTTGATTCTACAGTCCATACCTCCTACTTACGCCCAAGGGAAGAAAGTTATACTTCAAGTTGAGGGCACCCTGAAGGAAACCAGGGAGACACCCGCTCTGCTTATTGGGGAACCTTCCTCTTCGGGATCTAAGGCGGATGCCAAAGGTGAGAAGAAGAAGACCTCCACAAAGCCGATAGGCGGTGTCGATAAGGTAGAAGAAAAAGGAAGGGCAAAAGTTTCGGGGTTAACTATAGGGAAGGAGGGATGTTCCTATTGTTACGGGAAAGGGCATTGGCAGAAGGGATGCAGGGCTTGGAAAGACAGAATCAAGGATCCAAAGCATGTTGTGGCTTCGACTTCGGGTGTGTTTATGATTGAAAACAGTTTGTCAATTAACTCTACTTCCTGGGTACAATATACCGGATCAGGATCTTATATCTGTAATTCATTAAAGGTTTTGAGAAACCGTAGAGTTATCAGGGCAAGTGATATGACTCTCAGGGATGATAACAGAATGAGCATGGACGCTATATCCGTATGGTATATTACCTAGAATTGACTTGTGGGAAGATATTGATTCTACGTAACTGTTTGTGTGTACCAAGTCTAGTTTGTAAGTGATGTGGTTCACATCCACCTAAATCAAAGTTTGATTGGGTCAGGCACACTAGAGGATAGTATATATTGAATCAAGCTCAGGTTTTCAAACGTCCAGAACACACTTAAAAGAAAGCCTCCAGAATTAAATAAAACTTTCTTATGGTATTATAGACAGGGTCACATCAATGAAACATGGATGTCGAAGTTACATAAAGAGGGATATTTGGATATGTTCGAATATCTGTCTTATGCAACTTATCAATCTTGTCTCATAGGAAAGATGACAAAGACTCCATTCACTAGACACAGAGTGAGAGTAAGCGAGCTCTTGGGACTCATACACAGCGACATATGTAGTCCAATATCTACAGATGCATGAAGTGGTTATTCCTATTTCATTATTTTTACGCATAATTTCTCTAGGTTAGGACATGTCTTCTTGATGTAGCATAAATCCGAGACCCTTTGAAAAATTCCCAGAATATAAGAATGATGTGGAAAAACAAACAGGCAAAAGTATCAAGACACTGAGATCTGATCAACGTGGTGAATACTTAAATTGCTGAGTTCCTGGATTACCTAAAAGAGAATGGAATTCTCTCTCAGCTTACTTCTCCATACTCACCACAACACAACGGTGTATAGGAAAGGCGGAACCGAACCGTATTGAATATTATTCGTTCCATGATGAGTAACGCTGAGTTGCCGCGATCCTTCTGAAGTTATGCACTAAAATCAGCTGCATATCTTTTGAATAAGGTTCCTACCAAGACTGTGCCTACCACACCATATCAGATGTAGAGTGGGAAGAAACCCTATCTTCAGTATCTGAAAATATAGGGATGTCCAGCTTTTGTTGAAAAGCAGTATGTAGACAAGCTCGAGGCACACTCAGTACTGTGTAAGTTTGTAGGATACCCAAAGAACACCAAGGGGTTTCTTTCCTATTACGCAGAGAAATAAAAGGTTTTTGTTACTCGTCATGCCTACTTTTTAGAAAATCAATTTTTTTGTAAAAGGAAATAATGGGAGAGCAATAGAACTGGAAGAAATTCCAGAACCACAAACTATTACTAAATGTATGGTAGAACTAGAGGTTTCAAAAGAACCGGACATCCCTACGCCAATCTGCGGGACTAGTAGGCAGTCTCATCCGCCCGAGAGATACTACAGTTTTCTCATAGACGGGGATCGAGAGGATTGCATCATTGACAATGATGAGCCAACTAGCTTCCAGTAAGCTATTCAAAGCGGTGACTCGGTAAAATGGCTGGATGCAATACGGACCGAAATGGAGTCCATGTATACCGAAAAAGTATGCACTTTGAACATTGCTCCAAAAGGGGTAAAACCCGTAGGTTGCAAATGGATCTTCAGATAGAAGATCGGTGTAGATGGATAGGTTGAAACCTATAAGGCTAGACTTGTTACAAAAGGTTTTCGTCAAAGACCTGGTTTGGACCATGATGAAACCTTTTCTCTAGTGTCTATACTAAAATCCATTCGGATCCTTCTTGCCATTGCTGCCTTCCAAGATTTTGAGATCAGGCAGATGGACGTAGAGATGACTTTTCTAAATGGTCACTTGGAAGAGTGCGCCTATATAGATCAGCCAGAGGGTTTTCAATCAGGGTGGGAGCAACGGGACAGTGTGCAAGTTGCTTAAGTCCATTTATGGACTAAAGCAGGAATCGGGGAGTTGGAACATCTGTTTTTATTGAGACAGTCAAAGAATTTGACTTTATCAAAAATCCAGATGAACCATACATTTAAAGTAAGATTGTAGCAAGAACCGTGGAATTCCTCATTGAGTACGTGGATGACATTCTCTTGATAGGAAATGACATTCCTATGCTACAATCAGTAAAGGATTCTTGTCACATAGGTTCTCCATGAAAGACCTGGATGATACCAACTACATTCTGGGGATCCAGATCTATCGTGATAGATCAAAAAGGATGGTAGGACTTTCACAGTCAAGGTACAACAACATCATACTGAAAATATTTAGTATGGACGATTCTAAGCGTAGTAGTTTACCGGCTTGTCGCGGAATCACCCTCTCCAAAGAGATGTCTTCCAAGACTGATTTGGAAAGGGCCCGCATGTCGATTATACCCTACGCTTCTGTGGTAGGTTCTATAATGTATGCGATGTTGTGTACCAGACCAGATGTAGCATACTCACTGAGCGTGGTGAAAGTCGGTATCAGTCAAACCCAGGGGAGAAGCACTAGGAAACAGTAAAGAACATTCGCAAGTACCTGAGAAGGACTAAGGAGATGTCCTTGGTGTATGGCAGAAAAGGACCTCCAGATCGAGGCCTTTGCTAACTCCAGCTTCCAGAGTGATAAGGATGACTCCAAGTCCATGTCAGGTTATGTCTTTACCCTCAGTGGAGGGGCGGTCTATTGGAAGAGCTCCAAGCAGAACATCGTTGCAGACTCGATGATGGAAACGGAGTAGTTCGCTGCATGAGAGGCCGTAAAAGAGGCAGTCTGGATGAGGAAGTTCTTAACTGAACTTCAAGTGGTTCCTTCCATTGTTGGTCCAATACATTAGTATTGTGACAACAACGGCGCTATAACTTTAGAGAAGGAACCCAGGTCCCATCAGAGATCCAGACATATCTTGAGGCGGCATCACCTGATCAGGGAGATCATTGATCCCAGGAGATCGAGGTGAAGAGAGTAGATACGGAGAACAACACTACAGATCCACTCACAGAGGCCATCCCTGAGACAATGTTCAAGAAGGCTATTCGAGATCTTCGGTCTGTGATATGCCAGTATATGGCCTTAGTGTTAGTTATATGTATGCCCTAGAGGCCATTACTATACATGGAATGTATATTGTAGTGGATGCTTGGACATATATAGGGAGGACTTTCTTGCTCGACATGATAGTATGCTATCTTGCACTTAATCTTAACATGTTGACTTGTATAGGTGATGCTGTCTTGCTCTCACATGTTGATAAAGCCCTTAGGATGTGTACTTGACTACCATGACTATGATGGAGATCATACTAGTAGGGACAAAAGTAGTCCACAAGCACACCCTATAATTGTACCTATTTGTGGGAGTATCGAGACAGGACATCGATACTCCAAAGTAAACTAGCGTATGCGCATCTTGACCCATATGATGGGCGATAGATGATCCCACATCCATTGGTGTTTGAAATCAAAGATGGTATACGAGTGCTCAGTGGAGACTGGGTACACTGAACGGACTAGCTAAGAACTCCTAGATGGTATTATACCTATCGTCAGATAGCAGTTCTCTGGTGATACTGGTACAGGTTAGTCTGTCGATCCGAGATCGTCATAGAGTCTTGTGTGATTCCCACTGTGCTTTGATTTCCACCATACCATGGTCAAAAGATCGTGCAAAAAGGTGGTTTTTGGATACAGTCCCGAGTCACATGGAGGCAATGAGCAATAGGAGGGGATTCGTCTCTCCCGATATTGGGAGTTGATGTTGTGCTATGCTCGATTGGCCATAATAGGAAATCCCTGGCCAGGGTTGCTGAGATTTACTGGTAAGTGTTATCAGTAGTTTCTTGAACCGTTATGGACCTTGCATCGACATGACTTATCAGGCTATTGGGGTCTGACGTTTTACCACCCCCGGCTGTTGATATGCGACATATCTGACGAAGAGACCGGACTGTACGGTAGTGTTACTGATTGGATTCGTAAGAGTACGAGCAGGCTTTCTTGTTGATCTTCTGATCTCTCAATATCAGGGTGGCCGTTATGTTTAGCAGACCGCTTGTGGCTTGTGGTTGTTTGATATGATCATCACCTACTGCTGGTGTATTGACGAGTCTTTAGAGTCCTAAACATAGGTTTCCTGGTTCATGTGAAACAAAGTAGAAGCATATATGTGATATGTGTGGGACCCAGATTAATGCGCGTATGTGATACCGCATTCTATTCTTGCGATATGTGATATCGGTCGGTTATATGTGATATGCCGGGTTATCGGATTAAGTGTTGATTCGATAGATTGTTACATTTGATATTAGCCGGTTGTATGTGATATAGCCAGATTATTAAATGAAGTGTTGATTTAATAATTTAATGTAAAATTATATATTTAATATATTAATTTACATTAACTAATATTTGCTCACTTAAACATTTCTTTTTCTCGCTTGTGTGCATATACATATATGTGATATATATTAATGTACAACTATTGTGTCATGCTCGATGCCACATGCAACATGTGTGTATGAGAATTACACCATGGTTATGATAATCCTATGGTTTTTATTTATTTAGGTAATTCACAAATTAGTGGAAATTATCACATACTTGGAAGCTTGGAGAAGCCTGTAGCATCTTTGACTTAGTCCACTAGTTTTGTTTTACTTGTAGATATTTATTAACCCAACCATTATTGTTAACCCATGGTTTATTCTCTACATGAGTTAGTGTATGACACTAACTCACCTATGGTTTCTATTCTCACCTCATGAGTTTATTCTCTCATTCTTCTTCACTTGAGCTTCTTCTTCCTCATGAAAAGCTTTCTAGCTTTTGTAAATGGTGAGAAAATATTGTGAGAATAAGAAAACTAAAGAGAGCCCATTTCCTACTTCATCATCCTCTACTATTAACCATTTAGTTTAGGGTGTTTGCTTTACTAAACTTTAATTTAGTGATGAGGTAGCATGAGCTTGAGTCTCCTCGACGTAGATCATCTTCGGCCTCGAAGACTTCGAGCAAGCTTGTTCATTTCTCCAAGGAAACCCATACTAGAGTTCAGGAGATCACAACTCGCAGCGAAGGGACTACTACACGGAGGTTTAGAAGTGAAGGACAGGTCTACAAAGGTTGTATTCCTCATTCACTTGGTATGTAAAGATGTTTGCATGTTATCTTGTTTAAATCTCAAGTTAAAGATTCTAGGTTAGGGTTCTATAGAATGGCAAAAAAAATTGAAAACGGCATGGACGATGCCTCCCGAAACATTGTTGCCGACCTAGAGAACCCTACAGTGGTATCAGAGCCAAATAAGAGATTTAAACGATATTTGTTAGATTACGAAACCGAAACTGCTCCAAAACTTGAAATACGAAATCCAGTTTCTGTCGAATTTAAAAAGGCATCCAAAAATTTTGTAAACAACTGCAGAATGTTATATGTGATATTACATGAACACAGAACAAATTTGAGGCAACTTGGCCGGATTTTGGCCGAGCACAAGTGCATAATTTCCGAGGAGGCTGGCCACTTTGTGGTGTTTGAGCTTCAAATTTTTCCTGTGTTCCAGTCTCTGGGTTTTGGTGTTTCAGGTGTTATTTGTTTTTGCTAAATTTGCGTGTGATGTTAACTTTCTGCAAAGGCAACTCGGAGTGTTTCGTAGTCGTAATTCTAACATGTATTCGGGTTATTTAGACGATATTAAAAAGTTTGAACGGATATCAATAACCCAATTTTTCCCCCCTGAAAATTTTCCAAGTGTTGGATTTTTTCCGAGTTTAAAATATTCAGAAAATCATGCAGGTGATTCTGTGGATTCTCTAGAAGAACGAAACCTTAACTCGATTCTGTGACCGTCAAAACCGCCACTAGACCCTAGGGTTTGTGGTAGTTTAGCAGTGCCACGGGTGAGGCATTGGTTGACCCTTCTACGGCTGGTTAATAGGTGTTGTGGCATGTTCTGGGTGCTTTTTTAGACTCCGCTCGAGTGTTGGGCTTGTTGGGAATTTTTGGGTCCATGCTTATTCGATCAAAAAGTTTAACTTCGTCTAACTTTCTGTGATTGTGATACAATATTTGGAATCCACAAAATTAGTTATGTGATAACTAGTTTGAATTTTATAAATCTAGCAGTTTAGTCTCATTTGATCGGTTGTCGCGTGATTTTGATGTGATCAAAAGTCCGTCAAAATCATGTAGCGTACGCTGGTACTCGCCAGGTAACCTTATTAGATAGCCACACCCCATAGCCCCGACCAAGTGACTGTAGGAGAACCCCGTCGCTAAAAACATCCGTTCGGGTGCTCGCGACCATGGTGTTCCGCCTTAGTGCACTTCGTCGACGGCATCGGGGGTGCGGCCATCTACTAAAGTTTTCGATGAGTATTCAATCAGGTTATCGGGAATCTTGTTGAATTATCCGACAGATTATTCGAAAGTGTTTTCAATATCGAGACTAAAATACGGGGTTTATAACTGTTAGGCATGTGATGTCTAAGGAATTCATTTGGTTAGGCATGATATCCAAAGTAGGTGATACATTGGGTTTATGATGTCTAAGATGGTTGCGGATTCCAATTGTTGTAGTTTTTCACTTTCTTTTCTGTGACCGTAAGTGTAATATGTGGTGTATCGCTGGTTATTTTGCTATATGTCAACGACAATTGGGATACGCATATTTACTTACGTTGATGACATGCGATGTTATGTGTTGCTATGATATGTTATATTGGATCGTCGTGTTTTGAATAGCCGGGGTCTTTTATGTGAGATGAGAGTTTTTCATTTTCATTCATGTAAAAACTTGTATGCAATATTCTTTTATTGGGGCACTTCCGGGTTGAGGATGATGTCACCATTGATGTATATTATTTACTTTTCCGCATTAGGATAGACCTAAGGAAGAGAGCGCAAGTAACTGGGTTCTAGTATCCAGTAGGAGACCATCTCGAGGAGTCGAGACCGGGTCTCTTAACTCTAGAATTGGTATGGTTGCTTTCCGCTCTCGTAGGAGTCTAGGGATGTGGGTTTGGCTATTCATCACGACCGTGGAATCCGTGTTTTATACTGGCTTAACTTAAAACACGGAATTCCTAGTATATCCAATATTTCATATGTGTTCTTCTGATGCTGACATTCTGTGATATGATCACTTTATATATTGAGACGAATGCTTATATTTTATATATATGATATATGATAAATATTATTGCTTTCATTTCTTCTGTGATGCTTGTGAAGCATAAATAATGGGACTTCATTAATTAGATTAATGAAAGAAAAGAAACCTAAAAGATGTTGTAGAAACTTGTTTTAAAAACCGGTATCTCTAGTTCTTGCTTTGCATAGCGGTATTCCTTGTAGAATATCCAGCACCTTATTCGATAAGGGAAAAGCCGAGATCCCTTCACCGGGAGTGACCACTTTAGTGAAATTGGCAGATGCAACAACCCACTCGGTTTGTCTTTTGATTGCTTCTATAGTTTTTGCTTTGCATAGTGGTATTTATGAAATATCCTGCACCTTATTCCATAAGGAAAGAGCCGAGATCTCTTTATCGGGAGTGACCTCTTTAGCGAAACTAGTAAAAGCCTTAAAAACACTCCTTTTTTAAAATACACTCGATTCTACAACGATATCAAGTTCATTACGCTCATGGTTTTCTTAAAAACCTGCGTAGCCCTCCGTCATTTCAGATAAGTACTACTTAGTATTCGTGCTACGTTTGTTGGCCTGCGTCAAGGCGTAGTGTGCGGTAGCTAGCTAGTGCTTATCTGCTGCATACGATGCGATTGGATTAGGGTAGTCATGCGACTTTGTTGGCCTACGTCAAGGGTCGTGCGGGTTGGTTTAATTCAATCATGAAATGTACGGGTAGAACTTGACTAGAGAACTATGCTTTGTTGGCTTGCGTCAAAGTCATAGGATGCTAGGGGCAGAATATTATCGGGAATTTCAAGTGTTGAAATTTTCAATAAGATTGCATACCTACTATGAGATAGTTGGATCCCGATATCCACTACGAATAAGAGTTACTCCTGGGAGAGTTTTACACATTACAATTAGCCAATCAAGTAGGTGTCTAGAAAGGTGTTAACGGGGTTACGCCCCTGGAAAAACGAGGTTTATTTTAATTAGGTCCGTGCGAAAGCACGGGGAACCTCCCTCAAAGTACCGACACTGTCCTGGCCGAAAGATTGGCGAATTTGTAGGGTGTAATTAATCCCGGCTAGTCTTACCTTTTAGGGTTTGAAGGAAAATTTGATAAAAACAGTGGGAGCCATCCTGATTAGATAAAATAATAACCAATCTAATCTTGCAAAGAGCACACGTCGAGTGTTTTCTTCTCTCTCTCTTCTGGTAGCGACCATGTCACGCCTTAATCAAGATAATAATATGGATGCATTGACCGAACCTGCTTATTATATTGAGCTAGGAAACGTTGGTTCCGCTCTATCTTATAATTGTTATAAGTCCGAGCAGAAAATAGGGGAATTTCCGGATTCCCATGCCACCCAATCGGAGAAAGTTCATGTTGATGCATCTTCTTCGGGTGTGTTCATTACCGAGAACTGTTTTTCAGTATCCTCTACGTCCTGGGTATGTGATACCGGATCAGGATCCCGCATATGTAATATGTTACATGGGCTAAAGATAAGTAGAGAACTGGGAATGGGTGATATGTCTCTAAGTGTGGAGAATGGTGCAAGTGTTGCAGCCAAACCAGTTGGCAAATATCACCTTGTATTAATACATTGATTCTGAACGAATGTTATTACATACCAAACCTGATATACAACATTATATCAGTTTCTTTATTAAGTTAAAGAAGAATATAATTATGTATTGAAGGATAATGTTATGAACATTTTCCTGAATCAAGAGTTGATTCGATCAGGCGCGTTATATAATAGCATATACGTTCTAAATCAAACCACAGTTCAAAGTATCTAGAACACACACAAGAGGAGTAGTTCAGAAATGAATGAATCCTTCTTGTGGCATTATAGACTAGGACATACAAATGCGACACGACCAGCTAAGTTATATAAGGATGAATATGAGAATCTGTTCAAATTTTTCATCTTATGCTACTTTCCAGTCTTGTCTCATAGGTAAAATGACCTATACTCCGTTTACTGGAAACAGAGAAAAAGTTACTGAACTCTTGGGATGGATACATAATGATGTATACGGTCCTATGTCTATAAATGCTAAGGTTGGTTCTTCATACTTCATTATATTCACTGATCTTCTCTCAGGATTCGGAAATATGTTCCTGTTGAAACACAAGTCTGAAACTTTTGAGAAATTCAAGGAATATAAGCTTGAAGTTGAAGAACCAGATGGGTAGAAGTATTAAGTCCTTCGATATAATCGGAGAAGAGAATACTTGCGCATGGAGTTTCTAGAGTTTCTAAAAGGAGAATGTAATTCTCTTTCAGCTTACTCCTTTATGTACACCACAGCACCACAGTGTATCGGGGTGGAGGTATCACAACCTAGGAGATATGGCGCGCTCTATGATGAGTATTGCTGAGTTACCTATTTCCTTTTGGAGTTATGCACTTGAGAAGATGCATACCTATTGAATGGGGTTCCATCCAAATTAGTACCTGCCACTACATATATGATATGGAATGGGAAGAGACCATGTCTTAAACGAGTTAAGATATGGGGTTGTCCGGCCTATGTTGAAAGGCAGAATCCGGACAAGCTCGAGGCAAGGTCAGTTCTGTAGGTTTATTAGGACATCCCAAACATTTGTGAGGGAATATCTTCTACCACTCTGAGAAGCAAAAGGTGTTTTGTTTCTCAACATGCCACCTTTTTTAGAAAAGGAATTTCTTGTGAAGAAATTTGTGGTCATGAGGTAGAACTGGAAGGTGTTCCAGCTAGACAAACTAACAGCTGATGATTTTGTGAAACCAATGGATTCAGTAGTCACCAACGAACCTCAGCCTCTCCACGAATCTGGTAGGGTTCCTCATCCACTTGAGAAATACTACAGTCTTCTCGGTGACAGTAGGAGCGAGGAATGCATCATGGTTGATGATGGCCCAACTAGGTTCAGGCAGGCCATCACGAGTGGCGACTCTGTGAAAAAGCTGGATGCTATGCGATCAAAGATAGAATCCATGTACACAAACAAAATATGACTTTGCATGTTGCACCTGAAGGGGTAAAACCCATTAGGAGAAAATGGATCTTAAGAAGATTTTTGGTATAGATGGAAAAGTTGAGACTTTCAAAGCTATGCTTAAGTCCATCAGGATCAATGCAAGTATCGCGGAGTTGGAACATCTGTTTTGATGTGGCACTCAAAGAGTTTGATTTCATTAAAATGGTAGATGAACCTTGTATATACAAGAAGGTTGTAGAGAGTGAGGTTATCTTACACGTAATGTACGTAGATAACATACTCTTGATAGGAAATGGTTTCCTACAGTACACTCAGTCAAGCTCCTCATATCACGAGGATTCTCAATGGAAACTCTGGATAACACCTACTACATCTTGTGGATTATGATCTATGGTGATAGATCTATGTGGATATTGAGAGTGTCCCAAATCCAGGTACATTAACACTATACTAAAGGGGTTTAGTATGGAGGATTCTAAGCGTGGTGGTTCGTCCACTTACTCAGAAATCACTCTCTCCAAAAAGATGTCTTCGAAGACTGATTTGGAGAGAGCTCGCGTGCAAGGGATAACCTATGCTTCGGCGGTAGGCTCTATCAGAGTATGCGATGTTATGTACCAGACCAGATGTAGATGACTCACTAGATGTAGTGATCAAGAATCAATCGGATCTTGGGAGAATCACTGGAAAGCTGTGGAAGAAATTCTTAAGTACTTGAGAAGCACTAAAAGAAAGTTCTTGGTTCGAGATTTCAGGGTGATAAGTATGACTGAAAGTCAGTCACAGGCATTTTCTTTACCCTCAGTGGAGGGACGGTATGATTGGAAGAGTTCTAAGCTAGATAGCGTGGCATACTAGATGATAAAGGCTAAATACCTTGCTACCAACGATACTACCAAAGAGCTTGTCTGGACATTTCTTGTTCATGAGATGAACAAGGTTCCTACCATTGAGCGTCCAATAACTGTTATTGTGACTACAATGGAATTATGGTTTTGGCCTAGGAACGCCGGTCCTATCAGCAATCCAGACATATTCTGAGGCAAGTATCACCTGATCAGGGAGATAGTTGATCTCCAAGGGATCGAGGTAAGGAGAGTAGATTTTGAGGTTAACACGGCGGATCCACTCACCAAGGCCTGCTTCCTCAAATACTATTTGAGAGATTTTGGGATGGTTGAGTATGGGATACTACAACCACTGTTATATCGTTAAGTATGAGATACTGCAACAAATGGCCTTAGTGAAAGTGGGAGATTGTTAATTATATGTATGCCCTACAGGCCATTACTGTACATGGGATGTATATTGTAGTGAATGCTTGGACATATATAGGGAGGACTTTCTTGCTCGACATGATAGTATGCTATCTGGTTTCACTTTATCTTAACATGTTGACTTGTATAAGTGATGATGTCTTGCTCTCACATGTTGATAAAGCCCTTAGGATATGTACTTGACTACCAGGACTATGATGGAGATCATACTAGTGGGGCCAAGGGTAGTCCACAAGTACACCCTATAATTGTTCCTAATCGTGAGAGTATCGAGACAGGGCATCGATACTCCAGAGTAGACTAGCGTATGCGCATCTTGACCCATATGATGGGCGATGGATGATCCCACATCCATTGGTGTTTGGCATCAAAGATGGTATGCGGGTGCTCAATGGAGACTGGGTACACTGAACGGACTCGCTGAGAAATCCTAGATGGTATTATACCTATCGTCAGATAGCAGTTCTCTGGTGACACTGATACAGGTTAGTCTGTCGACCCAAGATCATCATAAAGTCTTGTGTGATTCCCACTGTGCTTTGATTTCCACCATACCACAGTCAAATGATCGTGCAAAAAAGTGGTTTTTGGGTACAGTCCCGAGTCACATATCGGCAATGAGCGATAGGAGGGGATTCATCTCTCCCGGTATTAGGAGTTGATGTTGCGCTATGCTCGATTGGCCATAATAAGAAATCCCTGGCCAGGGTTGCAGAAATTTACTGGTAAGTGCTATCAGTAGTTTCTCAAACCGTTATGGACCTTGCATCGGCATGACTTATCAGGCTATTAGGGTCTGACGTTTTACCACCCCCAGGCTGTTGATATGCGACATATCTGACGAAGAGACCGGACTGTACGGTAGTGTTACTGATTGGATTCGCAGGAGTACGAGCAGGCTTGCTTGTTGGTCTTCTGATCGCTCAATACCCGGGTGGCCATTATGTTTAGCAGATCGCATGCGACTTGTGGGTGTTTGATATGATCATCACCTACTACCGGCGTATTGACGAGTCTTTATAGTTCTACACAGAGGTTTCCTGGTTCATGTGAAACGAAATAGGAGCATATATGTGATATGTGCGGGACCCAGATTAATGTGTGTATGTGATACCATATTCTATTCTCGCGATATGTGATATCGGTCGGTTATATGTGATATAGCCGGGTTATCGGATCAAGTGTTGATTGAATAGATTGTTACATTTGATAGTAGCCGGTTGTATGTGATATAGCCGGATTATTAAATCAAGTGTTGGTTTAATAATTTAATGTAAAATTATATATGTGATATATTAATTTACATTAACTAATATTTTCTCACTTAAATATTTTCTTTTTCTCACTTGTGTGCATATACATATATGTGATATATATTAATGTACAACTATTGTGTCATGCTTGATGCCACATGCAACATGGGTATATGAGAATTACACCATGGTTATGATAATCCTAAGTTTTTTTTATTTATTTAGGTAATTCACAGATTAGTGGAAATTGTCACATGCTTGGAAGCTTGGAGAAGCTTGTAGCATCTTTGACTTAGTCCACTAGTTTTGTTTTACTTGTAGATATTTATTAACCCAACCATTATTGTTAACCCATGGTTTATTCTCTACATGAGTTAGTGTATGACACTAACTCACCCATGGTTGCTATTCTCACCTCATGAATTCATTCTCTCATTCTTCTTCACTTGAGCTTCTTCTTCCTCATGAAAACCTTTCTAGCTTTTGTAAATGGTCAGAAAATATTGTGAGAAAAAGAAAACTAAAGAGAGCCCATTTCCTACATCATCATCCTCTACTATTAGCCATTTAGTTTAGGGTGTTTGCTTTACTAAACCTTAATTCGGTGAAGAGTTAGCATGAGCTTAAGTCTCCTCGACGTAGATCATCTTCGGCCTCGAACATTTCGAGCAAGCTTGTTCATTTCTTCAAGGGAACCCATACTAGAGTTCGGGAGATCACAACTCGCCGTGAAGGGACAACTACACGGAGCTTTAGAAGTGAAGAACCGGTCTACAAAGGTTGTATTCCTCATTCACTTAGTATATAAAGATGTTCGCATGTTATATTGTTTAAATCTCAAGTTAAAGATTCTAGGTTATGGTTCTTTAGAACGGCAAAAAAAATTTGAAAACGGCATGAACAGTGCCTCTCGAAACCTTGCTGCCAACCTAGGGAACCTTGTACTTAGTGCTAGAGGGAGATTGTTAGTGATATATGCCCTAGAGGCCATTATTGTATCATACTGCATTATATATTAATTAATGGAAGCTTGGGATATACACGGATATAGTAACAGTCTTGCTCGAAATGGTAGTATGCTACCTGGTTTGTTTCTACCACAATATATGCATGTGTTTTCTTACCATATCGTTTATACATATTGGTAGAGCCCTTAGGATCTTTGCTTGATTTCCAATATTGTAATGGTAGTCACACTAGTGGAGGCTGGGTAATCTATAAGCACATCCTATACAGGTCCCTAGTCATAGGATTATCGAGACGGGGCATCGATACTACACAGTAGACTAGTGTATACACTTCTCATCCCAGCAGGGGAGATGGTCTGTCCCACAGCCATCAGTACAACGTACAGGAGATAGTATGCAGGTGCTTATTAGGTTATGAGTACACTAGATAGGACTCATCGGGAACTGTTAGTGGGTACTATACCTGTCGTCAGGTAGCAGTTCCCGAGTGACATGAGTACAGCTTATTCCGTTGACTTGACACTGCTACTTCGTCTCGAGTGTGTTCCCACTGTACTTTGATTACTACCCTACCACGGCTCAAAGGAGTCATGCAAACAGGTAGTAGTTAGGTGCAATCCCGAAGCACTTGGAGGCAGTGGCGGTTAGATAGGATTCGTCTCACTCGGTATTGGAGGTTGATATCACGCTGTGTTCAGAAGGCCATTACACAAAGTCCTTGGCCAAGGCAAGCGAGATTTACTGGTAGGTATTCTAGTAGTTTCTCAGGGTGTATTGGGCTACTCTCCAACATGACTTATTGCGCTATTAGGGGTCTAATGGTTACCGCCCCCCAGGCCCGATATATGATACTCTTAGACGAACAGACCGGACTGTACAGAGATTGTCACATTTAGGCTCAGTAAGAGTTCGGATGGGTTTCCTCATCGGCCTTCTTATCAACATCTACCTGGAGACCGTTACGTGCAGCTGGTACCGCTTGCGTACTGTTGTTAAACCCACTGCCGGCGTAGTGTCAAGTCTTTAGAGTCTCACATAGAGAGTTTCCCTGCACCGGGCAAAAGGTGTAGAGGTCGTATGGTTTTATGGCAGGGCTTTGATCACGTACGTACACTTGTAAGCGTATGATGTTCAGACGGATAATACTAGTGGGCTTTGGTTTAAGCCGGTTCCTAGTATTATATTGATGGATCAATTTCGTCTCTTTGTATTCGTGTTTCTCAGAACACGAATGCGGGTATATATATACGGATGAGAGGGGCATAGAAGGAGACACCTCATTAGGGTTTTGACCATTGACTTGATTAAAACAATTATGAGGTGGAGGAAAATATTTGTTTTTTTTTGTAAATAATAATTGAGGCATGGCTATTTGTTTTGACTACTTGACTTGGTTTGACCATTTGACTTGGTTTGACCACTTGACTTGGTTTGACTCTTTGACTAGATATTTCTTATAAGATATTTTGTGGCACTAGATATTTTGGGTGAGATATTTTCTTTCCATGCTTGCAGTCAAGTCAAGGGATCCATCTCATTTTTTATCATGATCATTATCAAAAATCATTTCTCTTTCCTCAAGCTAGCTCTCTTCTTCTTCCTCTCAACAAAAACCCTTAAGGTCTCATGAGTTGAGTAAACTAGGGTTTCAAGAGACAAATAAATCCATCTTCATTCTCTACATCACCTAGGCCATCAAGTTTAGCAAGCTTCTTGCCCTAGTTACCTCGGTTTTGAGGTTGGAGCTCGGACTATAGACTCTCGGGTGGATCGTCTTTGACTCGAGAAAGCCGACGAGGAAGCTACGATCCGGATCGATCCTTGGAACCTATAATAACGAGGAGGATAGAGGAGAATACCCGAAAGACTTGTATCATGAGGTATAACATTATTTTCGAGTAGTTAAATCTCATGTTGCTTTCTAGCTAGGGTTTATGGACGATCCTTGGTTCTAGTTGGTGTTGCGAAGTCCGTAAAAATCATTTTTTGCAAATTCCGTCTCCTCGCGAAGATGTGGGGTGCGCGACATCGACTTACATACCCGCCCCATAAATAGGTCAAAACGCGAGTGGGGGGCTAATGATGATGCTCACGTGTGGGAATTCCCCAAATCATGACACGTAGCTGATGACGTGTCCCGGGAGCTACTTAGCAGGAATAAGCCTAATGGATTAGAGATATTCCCCTGCACCTCGTCTCTGAGGTCGCATCCAGCCTTTCGGAGACCTCCCCGAAATACCTTCCGTATTCGCCTAGCAACCAGCCATCAGATCACCTTTGAGCAATCCTACAACCAAGCTTCCTCGACCCTCCGGCTCTTGTCACGCCCCGCTTCCCGGTGTATGGGCAGAGGGCGCGACGGCCCCGCTACATATTTACTCAGAAGTAAATACGCTAAGCGTAACTAAGAAATATAAAAAAAATATTTACAAGAGACAAATGTAATGAACAACAACTTTATTTATTAACATTCTTTTGTACAATGCATATGAAAAGTAAATACATGGAATGGAAAGCAATGCCTAAACAGTGACATAACAGAAATGGAAAATATAAAATGCAAATGTGTACAAGAATCTAAATCTAAGGATCGTAAGCTAGCTGGTCCAAATCCTCGCTGGTGGGCTCGATCTCCTGAAGGTCCGAATCACCTGACGACATTCCAAAAAAGAAGAAAGAGAATGTCGTCAGCGAACAAATCGCTCAGTAAGTCCCAAAAATGTGGGAGAAGTAGAATAGAGAGAGAGTGTGTGTGTGTGTGTCACTTTTAAAGTGATATTATATTGTTATAATGTTGTATTTAGTGTTAACGCTATTGTTTGTAGCTTGATACAGAAGAGGCCGGTGTATACGAGAGGAGTCTCACTTGCCCGGAGACTAAGGTATCAGGAACACAAAGAACCGTTCATGCCACGGTACAACAACAATGGAATACAGGTTAGGTGTCTTATAGTTACTGTCTCGTGCCACTTCTAACACCTTCCGTACCAATCTACCCCTTAAACCCCGCGATGTCTTGATTGTATTGTTTGTATTGTATTGTAAATTGTATTGTCTTGTATTATAGATTGTACAAACGGATGACTTGCCGAGACCATGATATCAGTAAATGGATGTAACTGAAGAATCATGTAAATGGAAGTATATCCATGGTTCGGTTCGGTCAATACAGATTAAATAAATTGAACAGATTGAATATATGGATTCATATTGAATTGTAGTTTGTACATTAATCATATTCAAGTCAGATTGATTATATTGAGACTCGTTTTGAGTCAGACAATTAGAAAAAAAAATTTAAATCCTGAATTAAGTTTTGATGTTATCGGTAACCACTGCACATGGACGACAGTATTTGTGTCTTTCTAAAAAGACGATTACCGTATTGATAACACCATTTGTTAAGTTCTCTATCTTAAATAGGCAAGCACCCATATCTCCGGCTCCATGAGGCTCAAGAGACTGGTCCCGCTTAAGCCTATATTTAGTAGGGTCCTTATTGTAATTTAGCATAACTTGACGGTGTTTTATATAAAATAATTTTGTATAGTTATCAAAATACACCTCAAATATTTAATTATCGTCTTTAGAGTTTTCATAGATGTAGATTTTATATATGTGACATTTCTAGTGAGTAAAACCTAATTTCATAATATATGGTATTTAAATGTAAAGTATTGAACTTGTATGAAATTGCATGGTGTTTTCATGTAAAGTGATTCTTTTGATATAGAAAACTTAGAATATTTATATTATATCAAAAATTAGATATTTTGATGATACATATATATATATATATATATATATATATATAATAATTTTAATTTATTATTTTTCTAGAAATCTCATTTTCTTAAGATATTTGTATTTTTAAATCTTTCGAGACCGTATGTGTCACGACCCGAAAGGTACGGAACGTGGCTGGCACTTAAATTACGAACGTCTCAAGGCGGACGTAATCTAAGTAAGCTAAAGCCCAGAAATCAAAACCAAATAAGCAGTAGAGTGAAGGAAAAACCAATCAATTGAAAGCGAATTTATCAAATAAGTCATATCAAGCCTTTTTAAAAGAAATATCAATTTTTCCGAAAATTTAGGCAGAGTCTCCTTTGTAAATACTGGCCCCCAAAACGGGTACAACAAGAATATATATGAATAACATGAAATACGGCATCCCCAAGCGGGAGCTAGCTCTTCGCCCCATGGCGGACACAAATCGCACGCAATATAAATCAGCAATGTTCAACATAAGCATAAAAAGGCATAAGTAATAAGCAACATGTCGGCTCAAGTGAGCACGAACCAAAGAACAGTATACATGCCCACAAATCTCACTATCTCGCCTCTAAGTCAATATACAACAGTACAGGTAGATGATACAGTAGATGGAGTACACTAGATACAATGAATGTACAAGGTGGAAGACAAAATAAATATATAACCCACCTACGAGCAAAAATACTCAATCCACGCAAAAGGAGGAAGTGCGTCCGCCGCAACAGTACTGACGGATCGGATCTGCAAAAAGTCTGTGGCACAACGGGGGTGAGTTGCCAACTCGTGAGTAATATGTATCATCTATAAAGACTATCGTAAGCATGCACGCAAAGTGTCACAGTTCTACAATATTGATATGGTATGAAGTACTAGCATATTTGCGACATGAATATAATGCAACACATGATCTGAATGTGCTGATATGAGGAAATCATTATTTTCATCTTAGGAAAATTTCAATGTAATGTCTGAGGAAATATCATATGAAATCAACAGAAATCCGTGCCCAACATCGGTACCTCAAATAAATATCTCAATATCCCAAAGTCTCTGTATCCAATACCTGGGCCCCAGCCGTCCGGCTGGTCCGTCTCAAAATATCAATATCCCAACATCTCACGACCATGGTCGGTATCCTCTGGATATCCGCCGCGTCAAATATCACCGGTAGGTAGTCCGCCCCTGCCAGGCTCATCGTATACTACTCGAACTTCTTGCCCCGGGTACCTTACCGGGCCCACCATGTACCCGAGACGGTTCATCCAACTCCTCGAAACGGGTCTCGAAAATAAACAGAAAACTCATGGTGGACGACACAAATATCATGTCCCGAGAAAACCGCAACTTGCCACATTTAAAATGATATCAGTTTTATTAAATCTTTGTTGTTTCTCCAAAATCTCATAAATCTCAAATACTGAAATCTTCCAGAAGAAAGTACCATAAGTATGCATTTCAATGATGATGAATGCCTATGGTATCAACAGTGCGAACTGCAATATATGACATAAAGACTATGTATGATCGAATGATGTAATGAGGTACATGCATATGACTAACAATTCTACATGTTCATCTTGTGGAATTTACTAAATTAGCACAGGTTTATATGTCTTATATGGTAAAATTATTCTAAATTCCGGTTTAAACAAGTTATCTAGTGTATGTGGCATAGCAATTACCAAGGCGTGTGGGTTCGCATGAATGGTGCTCATGCAGCATAAAACCCTGGTAATAGTGCAAGTGTCCTATGCGATGAAGTTGCACAATTATATATAAATAATTAAGCAAGTCAATTGTTTCTTGTGTTGCATATCTCATTTAATGCTTTCGATGTTTTTTTTATAATATATTTAACAAAATTATGGATATACAGGTCATGCAGTGTCGTAAACATAAGTAACTAGGAAGTACATGCAACAAGCTGGTATTACTAGAAATTCTAAATTATCGGGCGCCTCGCGCCATCCAAACGATTCTCCCCGTAGATGTATACATCAACTCACCAGAAATCCCCAGCTAGCACGATCCAATCACCGCTTTCCCTTTCCGTGTCGCGTCTGAAGTCTCCGGACCGATCCTGGAAATTTGCACCATACAAAACATAAGGTTACATATCATGAAACGACGCAAATCACCATACGAAAAGATCAACGTTCACAAGCTAGACACAACGTGAACTAGGTACGCGGGACACACACAAAAAACACTACAGTCTTAATTAAAATTATCGTTTTGGACCACCCCCCAAAACAAAACCAGATCAAACAAAATTCCGTATTCACACATCCTAAATGTCGTGGGATATGCTAAAAATATAATCAAGATATCACAAATAATTCATCACATAATTTTTATACAAACCTACTAAGCACTAAAAATTCCAAATTCGAGAAAATATCGCGGATTTGCGATAAAGTGCTCACATCATCGCACAAACACCCAAGTTAACCATTAGAAAGCCACTACAATTAAATTAACCCAATTACCATGCTTCAAAACGCATTTTCCATTCACAAACCCTTTCTTGATTTTTTTATAATTAGCAATTCCAAATCAAACCATATATGAAAAACACTAAATTAACATCAATTAAAACCCACTTAAGCAAATTAACCTCTTAGATTAGGTTAGCATAACTACTAGATAACAAAATAATTTAATTAACCTAATAATAGTTTCTAAAACCCTAGTTTAAACTCAAACCATTCACTTTAAAAACCTAGACTAGAAATTAACAACAAAATTAACACTTCAAGTTCTAATTTAGCACACTTAACTACAAATTAACCCAAGATTGAAATTATATCTCACAAGCCCAAACCCTAGTTTGCTCTAGCCTCTCAAGATGACATATTTCTCCTTGTTTTAAACCAACTGGGGTGTGAGAAGAGATGGATTAAGGGTTTGCATTGGATTTGTAAAGGAAATTTTGGATTTTGATGGATTTAGAGATGAAAATGAAGCAAAATAGAAGGAGAATTGGGGGGAAATTTTGGGGATGTTGGGTGCAGGAATTTCGGACAGAGGAGATGGGGAGGGATGGGGAAAAGTGTGAGGGAGTTGTGTGAAAAGAATCCAAGTCAAAGCCCCTCCCAAAATACCATAATACCCTTACCTCAATTTAATATATAAAAACCCCTTTTTAAACCATTTCTTTCACATGAATTGAAGGCAAAAGGAGGGGGGGTGGCTGCTGTTGCAGCAATGGTGGGGCCGGCCAATATGAGGGTGAGGTTTTGTGAGTGATGGACAAAAAAAGTTTTATGCAAAAAGACCCCCCACAAGCTCAAAATTGCAAGTTTAAGCTCAGTTAATTAAAATTTTAATTTCCTTCGATTATAACTAATAAGAACTTGAAATAAAATACTAAAAATTTATATTACTAACTAGATTTTAGTGGTCATGGTTCTATAGATTAAAATAAGCCCATTCAAATTTGTATTTATCGCTAATTTAATGTATTTTTAACAGCTTAAAATAATATTAAAAATAGTAAATTAGGGAAACAATTTAAATGACCAGAAATTTATAAGTAACTCATTAGCTACTAAAACTAGCAATTACCATTCCAAATTAGGTATAATTAGGCCTATACTGCGAAATAACAATAATGACGATTTACGGAAAAAAATACCATATTTTCACCGATTTTCGGGAAAACACCAAAACGACTTTTCAAAGCGTTACAATCTTCCCCCCTTAAAAAAATTCGGTCCCCGAATTTAAATATCTAGCTACACGTACCTTCAAAGAGATGGGGATATTTCTTCCTCATCTCGTCCTCGGTCTCCCAAGTGGCCTCCTCGCTGCTCGGGCCACGTCAAAGGACCTTGACGGTTGGTATAACTTTCGATATCAATTTCTTCACCTGCCGATCCAGGATGACCACCGTCTGCTCTGCAAAAGAAAGGTCTCATTCTAGCTGGACTGTCGGGTGCTGAATCGCATGAGAAGGGTCGTGAAGGTACTTGCGGAGTATCGAAACATAGAAGACGGGGTGAACATCAGGAAAGCTAGGTGGAAGAGCCAAACGATACGCAACTGCGCCGACACGCTCGAGGATCTCGAAGGGACCCATAAATCTGGGACTAAGCTTTCCTTTTCGCCCAAATCGCATCATGCCCTTCATCGGAGAGACCCTCGGAAAAACATGATCGCCAACTGCGAACTCTAGTCTGCGACGGCGTCGGTCCGCATACAATTTCTGCCTGCTCTGGGCTGTTCTCATCCGGTCTCAAATCAACTGTATCTTCACGGTCATCTCATCAACAATCTGCGGCCCCAAATACTGCTATTGCTGAGCTCTGTCCAACAGACGGGCGATCTGCATCTCCTCCCATACAATGCCTCGAAAGGTGCCATCTGAATAGTATCCTGGAAGCTGTTGTTATAGAAGAACTCCACTAAGGTTAAATGATGATCCCAGCTACCTCCGAAGTCTAAAACGCAAGCTCGGAGCATGTCCTCAAGAGTCTGAATAGTCCGCTCTGACTGGCCGTCGGTCTGCGGATGAAATATTGTGCTGAAACTCAATCGGGTACCCAACGCCTCCTGAAGTCACTACCATAGTCGGCTGGTAAACTGGGTGCCTCGGTCTGACAAAATACACGTCGGGACGCCATGCAGCCGTATGATCTCGTCGATGTAAATCTGGGCATACTGAGCAAAACTGAAAGTAGTCTTCACTGGCAGGAAGTGAGCCTCTTTCGTCAAACGATCCACGATCACCCAAATGGAGTCATACTCTCGACTGGTCCTGGGTAGACCCATAATGAAGTCCATAGAAATCTACATCCATTTCCACTCCGGAATGGGCAAAGGCTGCAACTCTCCCGCGGGCCTCTGGTGCTCGGCCTTGACTTGCTGACAAGTCAGGCATCTCGACACGAAATCTGTGACGTCCCTCTTCATTCCGGCCCACCAGTAAAGATCTTGCAAGTCGTGGTACATCTTGGTGGAACCGGGATGAACGCTATACATCGATCTATGTGCCTCCTCAAGAATCTCACGCCGCAGTCCCTTTGAATCTGGTACGCACAATCGAGTCCCAAATCGCAGTACCCCCTGATCATCGATCATGAACTCGGAAACTCTACCCTGCCGAACCTGCTCTATGATCCCTGAAAGACGGTCATCACTGGGCTGTGCCTCCCGAATACGGTCAAGAAACTGCGGACGTGCACGAACATGCGCAAGCTGTCCCTCTGTCGGAGTGAACTCGAACTCAACTTAGCTGTCGCATAAAATCCGCAAATCTGCTGACGACTGCCTCTGTACGGCGCTCAAACAAGATAAACTACCTCCGGGCCTCCTACTCAAAGCATCAACCACTACGTTCGCCTTGCCCTGATGGTAAAGGATCTCGCAATCATAATCTTTCACCAGCTCCATCCAACAGCGTTGTCTCAGATTTAGGTCTCGCTGCTGAAATATGTACTTCAAGCTCTTGTTGTCCGTAAATATCTGGCATGACTCGCCGTATAGGTAATATCTCCAGATCTTGAGTGCAAACACCACTGCAGCCATCTCTAAATCGTGCGTAGGATAGTTCTGTTCATGTGTCATTAGCTGCCGAGAAGCATACGCAATAACCCTGTCGTGTTGTATCAACACGCTACCTAGTCCCACTCGAGAAGCGTCGCAATAAACCACGAATCCGCCCGATCCCGAAGGCAATGACAACACTGGTGCAGTAGTCAGACGAGTCTTCAACTGCTGGAAGCTATGCTCACACGCCTCGGTCCAATCAAAAGTAACTCCCTTCCGGGTCAACCCGGTCAACGGTGCAACAATACGGGAGAAGTCCTGAACAAATCTTCGGTAGTAGCCAGCCAGGCCTAGGAAACTGCGGATCTCCGTAACTGATGCCGGTCTGGGCCAATGCTGAACGACCTCGATCTTCTTCGGGTCCACACATATACCGTCTCTCGTAATCACGTGACCCAAGAAATCAACGCTGTCAAGCCAAAACGCGCACTTGGAGAATTTCGTGAACAGCTGGTGCTCCCTCAAAGTATGCAACGTGATCCTCAGGTGCTGCTCGTGCTCCTCTAGGCTCCGGGAATACACCAAAATGTCGTCAATAAACACGATGATGAACAGATCTAGATACGGCCAGAAAATGCGGTTCATCAAACCCATAAACGCTGCTGGTGCATTGGTGAGTCCGAACGACATCACCAAAAACTCATAGTACCCGTAACGTATGCGAAAAGCCGTCCTCGGAATATCCTCCTGTCGCACTCGCAACTGATGGTAACCCGATCGCAAGTCAATCCTCGAAAAGTATCCCGCACCCTGAATCTGGTCGAACAAATCATCGATACGTGGTAAGGGATATCTGTTCCGTACGGTAACTCTGTTCAGCTGGCGGTAATCAATGCACAAAAGCAAACTGCCGTCTTTCTTCTTGACGAACAGGACAGGAGCACCCCACGGAGACACACTAGGTCGAATAAGCCCTTTATCTACCAAATCCTGCAACTGATCTTTCAGCTCTCTAAGCTCCGCCGGGGCCATCCGATAAGGCGGTATGGAAATAGGCCCCGAGCCGGGAATCAAATCGATGCAGAACTCAACATCGCGCTCAGGCGGTAACCCAGGCAGCTCTTCAGGGAAAACATCAGGGAACTCGCTAACAATCGGGACCCGATCCAAAGGAACCTCTACAGCTCGAGTATCACAAATATACGCTAAGAATCCCTGACATCCCTTCCGCAAGAGCTGACCAGCGCGAAGAGACGAAATCAAGCTGGGAAGGGTGACGCTGCGGTCTCCCTGAATAACAAGGACTGGCTCTCCCGGAAAGCTAAATCTGACCGCCTTCTCACGGCAGTCCACAGATGCATAATAAGTGTCCAGCCAGTCCATGCCCAGAAGCACATCAAAGTCCAACATATCGAGGAGAATCAAATCAACTGATGGATCCCTCTCCCCGATACGAACGGAACACAATCGAAACATAAAACGAGCGATAAACGACTCGCCTACCGGAGTAATAACAACAAGCGGCTGATCTGACGACGACGACTCACGACCCAACATCGGTGAAAAGTGTGTAGATACATACGAATGTGTGGAACCTGGGTCTAATAATACTCGCGCGTCGAAAGAACATATTGTCAAGGTACATGTCACAATGGCATTGGATGCATGCGCATCCTGCGGAGTCAAAGCGAACACTCGGGCCTGTCCTCTACCAATAGCTGGCTGTCCTCGGCCTCAGCCTTCTCATCCTCTCTGAATAGGACCGCCATGTCCACGGCCTCTGGGGGTGCCTAACTGACGTGGAGCACCACTGGGGGCAAGAAGTAGAGCTCTCTGAGGAGGTGGTGAAGGTGGTAAAGTCACGTGTGGAACTGTCTCCGCTCCCTGCCGTCTCACCAAACAGTCTCTGATACGATGGTGCGGACTCCTGCACCCAAAACATCCTGGCGATGCCTGTTGTCCCTACGGATAAGAACCAAATAGCTGACCCCGTCCAACTCCTCTGCCGGCACCATCTCTCGGAAAGAATCCGGCACGATGCCTCTGAGCTGGCATATCAGTACGAATCCTCTTCGGCCCAGAAACGGCTGAAGTCCCTGAAATGCGCGCCTCCATCCGTAAGGTCATGTCCATAGCAGCTGCATAAGTGTCGAAGTGCTGGATGCCGATGGCAAGAAATAACTGTGTGTCGAGTCCCTGCATAAACCTCTTTATCCTCTTCTCTTCTGTGTCTACCAAGTACAGAGCATATCTGGACAACTGCGTAAACTGGATATCATACTCTGATACTGTCATCCCTGGAGTCTTGCGCAAAGCCTCAAAACTAGGAGCTCGAGCATCACGAACGCTCTCTGGAAGGAAACGGGCTAGAAATACTGCCGTGAACTCGTCCCAAGTCTTAGGAGGTATACCTGCAGCTCGACCTCTCTCGACGGACTCACACCACGTCTGCGCAAGGCCCTCTAGGCGGAAACTCGCAAGCTCCACCCATCGATCGTCAGAACATCTGAGCGAATGGAAAATCCTGGCTAATCTGTCAAGGAATGTCTGCGGATCCTCCGCTGCATCTGTGCCGGTGAAGACTGGAGGTCTCAGCCTCATGAACTCCTGTAGTGATACTGGAATAGCCATTGTAGTAGGAGGAGCAACTGTCTGGACGGCAGGTACTATCATAGTCTGTGATGTGGTAGGTACATCCTCCGATCTCGGTGCACGACTAACCTCTAATAAGGATCCCACCATCTGTCGTAACTCCTGCATACCTCCCATCATCTGTCGTAACTCCTACATACCAGACTCTAGCCTATCCATGCGGCCTGGGGAAGGTGGATTGGTCTGTCCCTGAGACGTAGGTACGCCACCCTGCTCGGTCCTCATCTCGGACGAGCCTGCTCTGATCTCATCTCGGGCGGCAGCCCTCTGCTCTCTCGTAGCCTTCGGTGGCATAGTGGCTAGTACAGGAAACATGATAATAAGAACAGTGCAATAGAATCATAGGATACACGGAATTGAAGAAGGAATTTCAAGTATATCCTAAAGTCACCAAGGCGGAGTACCGTATCGCAAGTATGCCGCGGACATACACACTCTACGTTACCCTGCTTAAGTCACTTACTCCATCTACCATGGGTCATCTTACACTCAGAAAGGTAAAACCTATCGCTCTAATACCAACTTTGTCACGACCCGAAAGGAACGGAACGTGACTGGCACTTAAATTACGAACGTCTCAAGGCGGACGTAATCTAAGTAAACCAAAACCCAGAAATCAAAACCAAATAAGCAGTAGAGTGAAGGAAAAACCAATCAATTGAAAGCGAATTTATCAAATAAGTCATATCAAGCCTTTTTAAAAGAAATATCAATTTTTCCGAAAATTTCGGCAGAGTCTCCATTGTAAATACTGGCCCCCAAAACGGGTACAACAAGAATATATATGAATAACATGAAATACGGCATCCCCAAGCGGGAGCTAGCTCTTCGCCCCAAGGCGGACACAAATCCCACGCAATATAAATCAGCAATGTGCAACATAAGCATAAAAAGGCATAAGTAATAAACAACATGTCGGCTCAAGTAAGCACGAACCAAAGAACAATATACATGCCCACAAATCTCACTGTCCCGCCTCTAAGTCAATATACAACAGTACAGGTAGATGATACAGTAGATGGAGTACACTAGATACAATGAATGTACAAGGTGGAAGACAAAATAAACATATAACCCATCTACGAGCAAAAATACTCAATCCACGCAAAAGGAGGAAATGCGTCCGCCGCAACAGTACTGACGGATCGGACCTGCAAAAATTCTGTAGCACAACGAGGGTGAGTTGCCAACTCGTGAGTAATATGTATCATCTATAAATACTATCGTAAGCATGCACGCAAAGTTTCACAGTTCTACAATATTGATATGGTATGAAGTACTAGCATATATGCGACATGAATGTAATGCAACACGTGATCTGAATGTGCTGGTATGAGGAAATCATTATTTACATCTTAGGAAAATTTCTATGTAATGTTTGAGGAAATATCATATGAAATCAACAGAAATCCGTGCCCAGCATCGGCACCTCAAATAAATATCTCAGTATCCCAAAGTCTTTGTATCCAATATCCGTGCCCCAGCCGTCCGGCTGGTCCGTCTCAAAATATCAATATCCCAACATCTCACGACCACGGTCGGTATCCTCTGGATATTCGCCGCGTCAAATATCACCGGTAGGTAGTCCGCCCCTGCTAGGCTCATCGTCTACTACTCGAACTTCATGCTCCAGGGTACCTTACCGGGCCCACCATGTACCCGAGACGGTTCATCCAACTCCTCGAAACGGGTCTCGAAAACCAACAGAAAACTCATGGTGGAAGACACAAATATCATGTCCCGAGAAAACCGCAACTTTCCACATTTAAAATGATATCAGTTTTATTAAATCTTTGCGGTTTCTCCAAAATCTCATAAATCTCAAATACTGAAATACTCCAGAAGAAAGTACCATAAGTATACATGTCAATGATGATGAATGCCTATGGTATCAACGGTGCGAACTACAATATATGACATAAAGACTATGTATGATCGAATGATGTAATGAGGTACATGCATATGACTAACAATTCTACATGTTCATCTTGTGGAATTTACTAAATTAGCACAGGTTTATATGTCTTATATGGTAAAATTATTCTAAATTCCGGTTAAAACAAGTTATCTAGTGTATGTGGCATAGCAATGACCAAGGCGTGTGTGTTCGCATGAATAGTGCTCGTGCAACATAAAACCCTGGTAATGGTGCAAGTGTCTTATGCGATGAAGTTGCACAATTATATATAAAGAATTAAGCAAGTCAATTATTTCTTGTGTCGCATATCTCATTTAATGGTTTCGATGGGTTTTTTTAATAATGAATTTAACACAATTATGGATATACAGGTCATGTAGTGTCGTAAACATAAGTAACTAGGAACTACACGCAACAAGCTGGTATTACTAGAAATTCTAAATTATCGGGCGCCTCGCGCCATCCAAACGATGATCCCCGTAGATGTATACATCTACACACCTGAAATCCCCAGCTAGCTCGATCCAATCACCGCTTTCCATTTTCGTACCGCGTCTGAAGTCTCCGCGACCGATCCTTGAAATTTGCACCAAACAAAACATAAGGTTACATATCATGAAACGACACAAATCACCATACGAAAAGATCAACGTTCACAAGCTAGGCACAACGTGCATTAGGTACGCGGGACACACACAAAAAACACTGCAGCCTTAATTAAAATTATCGTTTTGGACCACCCGCCAAAACAAAACCAGATCAAACAAAATTCCGTATTCACACATCCTAAATGTCGTGGGATATGCTAAAAATATAATCAAGATATCACAAATAATTCATCACATAATTTTTATACAAACCTAGTAAGCACTAAAAATTCCAAATTCGAAAAAATATCGCGGATTTGCGATAAAGTGCTCACATCATCGCACAAACACCCAAGTTAACCATTAGAAAGCCACTACAATTAAATTAACCCAATTACCATGCTTCAAAACCCATTTTCCATACACAAACCCTTTCTTGATTTTTTTATAATTAGCAATTCCAAATCAAACCATACATGAAAAACACTAAATTAACATCAATTAAAACCCACTTAAGCAAATTAACCTCTTAGATTAGGTTAGCATAACTACTAGATAACAAAATAATTTAATTAACCTAATAATAGTTTCTAAAACCCTAGTTTAAACTCAAACCATTCACTTTAAAAACCTAGACTAGAAATTAACAACAAAATTAACACTTCAAGTTCTAATTTAGCACACTTAACTACAAATTTACCCAAGATTGAAATTATACCTCACAAGCCCAAACCCTAGTTTTCTCTAGCCTCTCAAGATGACATCTTTCTCCTTGTTTTAAACCAATTGGGGTGTGAGAAGAGATGGATTAAGAGTTTGCATTGGATTTGTAAAGGAAATTTTGGATTTTGATGGATTTAGAGATGAAAATGAAGCAAAATAGAAGGAGAATTGGGGGGAAATTTTGGGGCTGTTGGGTGCAGGATTTTCGGACAGAGGAGATGGGGAGGGATGGGGAAAAGTGTGAGGGAGTTGTGTGAAAAGAATCTAAGTCAAACCCCTCCCAAAATACCATAATACCCTTACCTCAATTTAATATATAAAAACCCCTTTTTAAACCATTTCTTTCACATGAATTGAAGGCAAAAGGAGGGGGGGTGGCTGCTGTTGCAGTGGTGGTGGGGCCGGCCAGTATGAGGGTGAGGTTTTGTGAGTGATGGACAAAAAAAGTTCTATGCAAAAAGACCCCCCACAAGCTCAAAATTGCAAGTTTAAGCTCAGTTAATTAAAATTTTAATTTCCTTCGATTATAACTAATAAGAACTTGAAATAAAATACAAAAAATTTATATTACTAACTATATTTTAGTGGTCATGGTTCTATAGATTAAAATTAGCCCATTCAAATTTGTATTTATCGCTAATTTAATGTATTTTTAACAGCTTAAAATAATATTAAAAATAGTAAATTAGGGGGGGAAATTTAAATGACTAGAAATTTATGACTAACTCATTAGCTACTAAAACTAGAAATTACCAATCCAAATTAGGTATAATTAGGCCTATGCTGCAAAATAACAATAATGACGATTTACGGAAAAAAATACCAAATTTTCACCGATTTTCGGGAAAACACCAAAACGACTTTTCAAGACGTTACAGTATGCTCCAAGCGGAGGTCTGCATCTCGCAATACTAAGCCCAAGGATATGCGATAATCCGCACCATCCCGAACGGGTTTCCCAAATCGGTTGTAGCAGCGCTTTGCAAAGATTTGTAAAAAATACATAATCTTGTAGAAAAGTGTTTTTATAAGTTTGAAGTAGTTTTGTGTAAATCGTATTTTCCAAAATCTATGTTCCTCAAATGTCATCGTGCTATGTTGCATATGAGTGTTGTGAAGAGTTAGGTCATTACCTCGTGAACTATCTAAAGGTATAGCAAGGGTAATGATGTTTTTATGTCGAAGTTAAATTATATAGTATTTTTCTGAAAAATGCAATAAAAATTACAATAAACATTCTTTTGATATGGAACTTGTTCAATATGTTTTATTAATTATTAATAGTCATGTTGTGAGAGTTTCGTATTGTTGTTTTTAAGAAAAATAGAACGTTTAAAGAAAAACCGAATCAGAAGTCGGATTAACTCCGCTTCTGTCAGGTTTAGAATTACGAGTTTTCAGAATAGAAAAAAGAAGAGGGAGGAGGGACTTACTAGAATTTAGATTATAGAAGAGGAAGAGGGAGTAGTAGGAGGTTCCGGTGCGTCGTTTCGTCACCGGGAGCTCTTAGGGTCGTCGTCGGAAGTTCGTCGAAGTTTCGCCCTTCGCTAACTCCACTTGTACACAAAAGTTCTAGAGAATTTTTTTGAGAGTGTGGACAGAGTTTGTGAGTAAGGGGGTGTGGAATGGAGTGGTATTTATAGGAAAAGATTAGGGTTAGGGTTTGATAGAAATTGCATTAAAAATTATGCAATAAAATAGTTTTAATTAGGTTTTTAAGTCTCTGGAATAATGCAGGGAAATTAAACATAACAGAGGTTATAAGGAGGCCAAAAGGCACAATTTTCAAGAAGGAAGAATCAGATTCTGGCCGAGTTCGGCTGGCGGCGGCGGCCGAGTCAGGCGAGTCGCCGGCCGATCCGGGCTTAGTCGGGCTGATTCTGTAAGTCCATGTCACGCAACCCACGAGCTTGCGGGGTGGCGGAATATATGAAAAACGATTATCAAAACTTCGTAACACGGACTTGAGCATACGGATCGTATCTAAACCATTAATAGCAAACTACGAAAGGTTTAACTACTCGGATTCGAAGTTATACCTCACGTTACTTGTCCTTCGGGTCTTCATCGCTGTCCTCCACTCCTCGTAGGATCTTTGGAACGTCGGCACCTCAACGGCCTCTTCGAGTCAAAGACGATCCACCCGAGAGCTTCTACTTCAAGCTTCACCTCTAATCTTGAGGTAACTAGGTTTCTTTAGTTGCTAATCAAAGTCACCTAGGTGATATAGAGTGAGGTTATGAATTAATTAGTCTATCTAATCCTTGATCTCAACGCATGAGAGGGGAAGATTAGGGTTTGAAGAGTGAGAGAGCTTAAGGAGAGAGAAGGTGAGGATAATAATCATCATGAAAAAATGAATCCTTCTTGAATATATGAAGCATAATCATTTATCAAATAAATAAATTAAATGATTTATCATCATGCTTCATTTATTCATTGTGTGATTCATTACATGAGTCATTAACCATTTAATGCAACATTAAATGATATGAATGAATCACACAAATGAATCATTAGATCATTAAATGCTTATGCCACCTTAACCCTCAAGTCATCACCCTTCTAGAAGCTTCCCGCCAAATTACGAGAATGCCCCTCCTATCCATGAAAACACGGAAAAACTTTAGACTGTATAAATCCAATAATCCGATACTAGAATCTGGCTTAAACCAAAGCCGGCTAGTAAAAACTGTCCGAACGTCGTACGTGCGTAAACACGCGTATGCGTCCGAACCTTTATCGTAAAACCATACGACCTCTATATCGTTTTGCCTGGAGCAGGGAAACTCTATGTGTGGGACTCTAAAGACTCGACACTACGCTGGCAGTGGGTTTAACCACAGATCGCAAGCGGCACTAGCTGTACGTAACGGCCCCAGGTAGATGTCGATAAGAAGGACGATGAGGAACTCATCCGAACTCCTACTGAGCCTGATGTGACAATCTCCGTACATTCCGGTCTGTTCGTCTAGGACTATCGCATATCGGGCCAAGGGGGCGGCAAGCGTCAGTCCCCTAATAGCGGTATAACTCATGTCGGAGGAGCGTAACCCATTACACCTTGAGAAACTACTGGAACCTACCAGTAAATCTCGCTTGCCCTGGCCAGGGACTTTGCCTAATGGCTTTCTGACACAGCGCGATATCAACTCCCAATACCGGGAGAGACGAATCCTGTCTAACCGCCACTGCCTCCAAGTGATCGGGACTGCACCCAACTGCTACCTGTTTGCACGACTCCTTTGAGCCGTGGTGGGGTAGAAATCTAAGAACAGTGGGACATACTCGAGGCGAAGTAGCAGTGTCAAGTCTGCGGACTATGCTGTACTCATGTCACCTGGGAATTGTTAACTGACGACGGGTATAATACCAACCAACAGTTCCCTGCGAGTCATATCCGGTGTACCCGTAACCTAACGAGCACATGTATACTATCTCCAGTACGACTTACTGGTGGCTGTGTGACAGACCATCTCCCCAACTAGGATGAGAAGCGTACACACTAGTCTACTCCGGAATATCGATGTCCTGTCTCGATAATCCAACGACCAAGGACCTGTATAGGATGTTGCTTATAGACTACCCAGCCCCCACTAGTGTGACTGTCATCACAACGCTGGTAATCAAGCAAATATCCTATTGGCTCTACTAATATGTATAAATGATACGTTACAAGAAACATATGCATATATTAAAGTAGAAACAAACCAAGTAGCATACTACCATTTTTAGCAAGACTGATATATAACTGTGAATATCCCAAGCTTCCATTAAGTAATATACAAACTAGTATGATACAGGAATGGCCTCTAGAGCATAAACACTAACAGATTCTTCCTAGCATGTGTCCCTTGTCGCTTGGTCTATCTCCTGGGCCAGTTTATTTTTAGTGTGACCTTTGGGTTTACGGGTTATGCACGTGTAGACCATTGGGCTTCTAAAAAGATTAAAAGAAATCAAATTAAAAATAATATGTGGCTGGTGAGATTTGAACTCTGGTGTTTTGGTTCAGCAGTGCAAGGCCTTACCAATGAGCTACAAGCTCCTTCTTGCTGTTCAAAAGCAAATCAAACTTATAATTTGTGCTTAGGTAAAAGCACCCCTTTCTGTATTTTTGAAAAAAAAATTGTACAGAAAGTTTAGGCTTGTTACATTTTACCCTCCTTATAAAAATTTCGTTCTCGAAATTTTTAAAAGGAAAGTGTAACAGATTCAAGAAAAGTTTGGTGATAGAACTATTGGCAGTGTGTGAAAAATATGTGAAAAAACGAAAGAATGCGAAGGTTTTGGTAAAATTATAAAAGTGGTGAGGGAATTTTGGGTTAGGACAGATTCAAAATATATGATAAGATTCAAGGAATAGGTATTGTAAAAAATGTTTTCAGTTGCTGGTTCTTGTGTATTATTGCTTAGGTTGTCCATACAGTGCTGAACTGCATGGTATGGTTCCATACAGCTCTGACCTGCATGGGCCGCCAAAAAAACCTGTCACGCCCCGCTTCCCGGTGTACGGGCAGAGGGCGCGAAAGGTCCACTACGTATTTACTCAGAAGTAAATACGCTACGCGTAACTAAACAATATAAAAGAAATATACATAAGAGACAAATGTAATGAACATCAACTTTATTTATTAACATTCTTTTGTACAATGTATCTAAAAAGTAAATACATGGAATGGAAAGCAATACCTAAACAGTAGCATAACAGAAATGGAAAATACAGAATGTAAATGTGTACAAGAATCTAAAGCTCAGGATCGTGAGCTATCTGGTCCAAATCCTCGCTGATGGGCTTGATCTCCTGAAGATCCGAATCACCTGACGACATTCCAAAGAAGAAGAAAAAGAATGTCGTCAGCGAACAAATCGCTCGGTAAGTCCCAAAGATGATGGAGAAGTAGAATATAGAGAGAGAGAGTGTGTGTGTAACTTTTAAAGTAGTATTATATTATTATAATGCTGTATTTAGTGTTAACGTTGTTATTTGTAACTTGGTACAGAAGGGACCAGTGTATACGAGAGGAGTCTCACTTGCCCCGGAGACTAAGGTATTAGGAACATAAAGAACCGTTCATGCCACGGTACAACAGCAATGGAATATAGGTTAGGTGTCTTATGGTTACTGTCTCGTGCCACTTCTAACACCTTCCGTACCAATCTACCCCTTAAATCCCGCGATATCTTGATTGTATTGTTTGTATTGTATTGTAAATTATATTGTCTTGTATTATAGATTGTATAGATGGATGACTTGCCGAAACCATGATATCAGTAAATAGATATAACTGGAGAATCATGTAAATGGAAGTATATCCATGGTACGATTCGGTCAATACATATTGAATAGATTGAACAGATTGAATATATGGATTCATGTTGTATTGTAGTTTGTACTTGAATCATATTCAAGTCAGATTGATTATATTGAGACTCAGTCTGAGTCGGACAATTAGAAGAGAAATTGAAATCTTGAATTAAGTTTTGATGTTAACGGTAACCGTTGCACATGGACGGCAGGATTTGTGTCTTTTTCAAAGACGATTGCCGTATTGATAACACCGTCTGTTTAGTTGTCTAACTTAAATAGGCAAGCACACATATCTCCGGCTCCCTGAAGCTTAAGAGACCGATCCCGTTTAAACCTATATTTACTAGGGTCCTTATTGTAATTTAGCATAACTTGAGAGTGTTTTATATAAAATAATTTTGTATAATTTTGAAAATACACCTCAAGTATTTAATTATCGTCTTTAGAATTTTCATAGATATAGATTTTAAATATGTGGCATTTCTAGTGAGTAAAACCTAATTTCATAATATATGGTATTTATAGGAAAGATTAGGGTTAGGGTTTGATAGAAATTGCATTAAAATAGTTTTAATTAGGTTTTTAAGTCTCTGGAATAATGCAGGGAAATTAAACATGACAGGGGTTATGGGAAGGCCAAAAGGCACAATTTTCAATAAGGAAGAATCGGATTATGGTCGAGTTCGGATGGCGGCGACGGCCGAGTCAGGCGAGTCGCCGACCGATCCGGGCTAAGCCGGGCCGATTCTTCCTGCCATATGTCCCTCGTCGCTTGGTCTATCTCCTGAGCTAGTTTGTTTTCAGTGTGATCTTTGGATTTACGGGTTATGCACATGCAGACCCTTGGGCTTCTAAAACGATTAAAAGAAATCAAATTAAAAATAATATGTGGCTAATGGGATTTGAACTCTGGTGTTTTGGTTCAGCAGTGCAAGGTCTTACGAATAAACTACATGCTCTCTCTTGCTGTTCAAAAGCAAATCAAAGTTATAATTTGTGCTCAGGCAAAAGTATCCCTTTCTGTATTTTTGAAAAAAAAAATGTACAGAAATTTTAGGGTTGTTACTGCTCTTCTCCGAGACATCTGATAGGTAGAGCTTCCTCGGCTTCCCCGATCAACCAAGTGCGTGGAGCCCAAACGCCCCCACAACGGCTCCGCGTATCTCGCCAAAACGAGATATCCACAGCCCCACGTTCCGCGTCTCATGTGGGCGTGTTCTCCAATTAATGAGCGGATCCCGCCATCAACGTGGGCGTAACGAGGGGGCATAACTGATGGCGAGAATCTCGCGCCGACTTGCTCCACACGACTACTATATAAACCCCTCTTTTAGACGACTCAGGTAACTCGAATTCATTCCAATATACCGCTACTTTGCTCTTATTCCACTGTACTAACTTGATCGTCGGAGGGTCCTACGGTGGTCACCCACCCCGGAACTTTCTTTGCGGATAGCTCAGCGTCGATACCAACCTATTGAGATCCACACACTTAACTCTCAAATCAAATCTCAGCCGCACAAAACCGTTCGCGTCAGATCGATGGAGGACAATATTTGAGGAAGATCACAACCTCCATCAATGGGATTTTCAACTCATGACTGCACGATAATCTTTATGCATTTTATTCAAACAAAGATATTGATTTTGAATGGTGCCAGAATGATGAATGTCAAAGAGTTGCAAAATATTGTACAATCATATCTTTCATTTCATTGTAACATAATTTTCTGTATTATCAAAATTTTCACTACATTGTCAGATATTCAAAAAATGATGCAAATGGGCTATTTGTGGGCCAAGCTAATCTTGATCCCCCTCATGGTTTTGACGATCATGCATTCAAAATATAAATATTAGTGTTAGGAAAATACCATGCTTTAGAATAAGGTCATAGACCAAATAGATACTGATTGATCAAGGTAAAATGACGGACCATCACTCATCAAATACCATTAACATAAATTTCTTTGCATTTTTTCAAACAATATTTAAAATAAAAAAAAAACAGTCGGCAGAAGTTTCTTTGCTATACCAATTCTTTCATTTCGTCTCTTTGATGTTTTTTGAGCAAATTCTCTCCTAACACAACCATCTTCATGAAATTCGAAAACAATGCAATAAATAAAATACAATAAGGTACTCTAAAATAAATTAATGGTATGAATCATGTAATTTACTTGCAAAAAATAAAAAACAATAATGGATATTAAGATTATGCTCATTAAAAAAACCTTTACGAGTAAAAGATATAGGATCAAATATATAGGGTATTGAATGAGAATGAGAGAACGAGAACAGATAGATTAATTCATGTTTGGAAGGAGGGAGAAAATCGTATTACATCCCATTTCAGCATCTCTTTAAGCACTTAGGAATGGTTAGGATTTAAATTGGAAGGAATTGGTTTGGGATTCTAATATGGGATAATGAATGTGCATTAAATACTAACTACATCTTGAATGTATGGTTAACTCAATTATTAAAAAAAATTTGGAACTAACTATTTTGTTTTTTATTAAGGGGGAAAAGTTGATTCATAATAGAAGGAGGTCTAATTGCTTAGCAAACAAAGCCAAGTTTATTAAAAATAAATGCAGTGACGTTAAATATACAACAACAACAACAAGTGAGTCTTATATCCCAACCATATGGGGTAGGTTACATGAACCAATATGAGAATCACGCCGGGTCCACCACATGAATCCTCCGCCTCCACTCACTCCTATCGAACAATATACTTTCATTGAGGCCTTTGGCAACCATATCGTTTTGTATCACCTCCATCCATATTTTATGCGGTCTCTCTTTTGCCCTTTTGCCATTGCTCATATCGAGAGTATCTATTCGTCGAACCGGTGCTACCATAGGTCTGCGTCCCACATGACCAAATCATCTTAGCCGATCTTCCCGCATCTTCTCCTCCACAGGTGCTATACTATCTTTTGCATGAATATTCTCATTTCGCATCTTATCTTTTCTAGTTTTACCGTACATCCAATGAAGCATGTGCATCTCCGCTATATGCATCTTCTGTGTATGATGCTTCTTAGGAGCCCAGCATTCTGTACCATATAATAAGGCAGGTCGAATAGCACTCCGATAAAACTTCCCTTTTAATTTTAACGGAACGTTACGATCACACAAAATCCCTATTGCACTCCTCCATTTCAACCAACCATCTTGGATGTTTTGATTAACATCACTATCGATCTCCTCATTCTTTTGGATGATGGAACCTAGATATCTAAACTGGTCGCTCAGTGATATCTCTTGCCTTTCCAATGTTATACTGATTTGGTTTTGACTTCTCTGTTTACTAAATTTGCAATGCATATATGCTGTCTTGCACCTGCTCAATCTGAACCCTCGAGATTCCAATGTTTGCCTCCATAATTCCAATTTGGCATTAACCCCTGTTTTCGTCTCATTTACTAAAACAATATCATCTCGAATACACCAAGGCACCTCATCTTGGATAGTTCTAGTAAGCTCATACATCACGATGGTAAACATGAATGGACTTAATGCAGATCCTTAATGTAAACCAATTGTAATCGGAAAATGACTCGTTAGGCCGCCGCAAGTTCTGATATTTGCCACTACTCCATCGTACATATCATTGATTATGTCAATATACTTGACGGGACCCCCTTCTTCATCATTATCCCCCATAATACCTCTCTAGGTACCTTGTCGTACGCTTTCTCTAAATCAATAAATATCATATGCAAATCTCTTTTCCTCTCTCGAAAACGCTCGACAAGTTGACGAAGAAAATGAATAGCCTCTGTCGTCGATCGTCGAGGCATGAACCCAAACTGGTTCTCTGTTATTTTAATATCCTTGCTTAGCCTGTGTTCACTCTCTCCCAATGTTTCATGGTGTGACACATAAGTTTTATTCCACGGTAGTTTGAGCAACTTTGAATGTCACCCTTATTCTTGTAGATGTAAGTCTATGTCACGCACCCCATGAACTTGCGGGGAGGCGGAATATATGAAAAACGATTATCAAAGCTTCGTAACACGGACTTGAAAGCATGAATCATTTCTAAACCATTGCTAACTAACTACAAGAGGTTTAACTACTCGGATATGAAGTTATACCTCACGTTACTTGTCCTTCAGGTCTTCATCGCGGTCCTCCACTCCTCGTAGGCTCCTTGGAACATCGGCACCTCAACGACCTCCTCGAATCAAAGACGATCCATCCGAAAGCTCCTACGCTAAGCTTAATCTCAAACTTAAGATAACTAGGTTGCTTAAAGTGCTAATGTAAGCTACCTAGGGGATATAGAGTGAGGTTATAGAAGTATTAGTCTAGCTAACCCTTGATCTCAACACATGAGAGGTTAGGGTTAGGGTTTGAAGAGAGAGTGAGCTTGAGGAGAGAGAAGGTGAGAATGATAATCAGAATGAAAAAGCTTCTCACTTGAATATATGAAACATAATGAATTATCAAATAAATGATTATTCACCATGCTTCATTAATTCAATATGAGTGATTCACTATTGTTGGATATAATGCCCTCTAAGTCAATTATTGGATAGCAGGTACGTGATTGCAATGATTGAGGGAGGACCTATACCGATAAACAGTCTTACTCGAGATGATAGTATGCTATCTGGTCTGTCTTTATCATCATATATAGATGTTGATAAAGACCATAGGATTCTTGATTGACTACCAGCAGTGTGATGGCGATCATATAAATGGGAGCTGGGGTCTATAAGCATATCCTTAAAGTGTCCCTAGTCGTAGGAATTTCGAGACAGGGCATCGATACTCCAGAGTAGACTAGTGTATACAGTCGAGACCCCGACGAGGGGCGGTGACCGGTCTCACAAGCCACCGGTGTCAGTTGGATCACCTAAGATGTATACAGGTGCTCATTGGGATATGAGTACACCGGATAGGACTCGCCGGGAACATGCTAGTTGGTATTATACATATCGTCAGATAGCAGTTCCCTGGTGACATGTGTACATGTTAGTTCATCGACCTGAGGTCTTCATTTGTCTCGTGTGAGTTCCCACTGTGCTTTGATTTATACCCTACCACGGGTCAAAGGAGTCGTGCAAACAGGTATATTTTGGGTACAGTCCCGAGCCGCATTGGAGGCAAGTGAGCGGATCGGCAGGGGATTCGTCTCTCCTTGTATTGGGGGTGAGATAGCGCTGTGTTTTAGGAGAGCCATTACACGAAATCCCTGGCCAGGGTAATCGAGACATACTGGTAGGTATACCAGTAGTATCTCAGGGTGTTCTGGGCTGCTCTCTGACACGACTTATGCAGCTATTGGGGGTCTGACGTTTACCGACCCCCTAGGCCTAATATGCGATACTCATAGATGAATGTTCCGGACTGTACGGATATTGTCACTGTCAGGCTCAGTAGGGTTTATAGATGAGTTCGCTCGTCAGCTTCCCTTCCAATCAATACATAGACAACCGTTACGTACAGCTAGTACCTCTGACGTGCTAGTGGTTATACCCAGTGCCAGTGTATTGATGAGTCATTAGAGTCCCCCACAGACAGTTTCCCAAGTTCGGGCGAAACGTTGTTGATGCCGTATGGGATTATGGCAGGGTTCGGAAAAAGCACGTGCATTTTCGCACGTGTCATTTTTCGGGCAGATAATACTGGTAGGCTTTGGTTTAAGCCGGATCCCAGTATTATACTGTGTAGATATTATATCTTTGTCTCAGTTGCATTTATATTCGGTCGTAATATAAATGCGGGTATGTTTATACCATTACGGGGTTATCCTGAAACTCGTTTCAGGATCACTTTTGGAAGTTGCCAGTTTCCAGTTTTCTATCAGCAGTATTTTGACATTCGGTTAAATACGGATTTATCTTTTCTTGATGAGGTGAGTCAGTGTTCTAGAAGGTTCTAGAGAGGGTGATTAGGCTTGTGACTCACTTGTTCATTAATGGTGCATTTATTGTGTTCACACTTTGTGTTCACACTAGATATTTCCTTAAGCTCACCCTCCTCTCTCCTACACTCACCCTCCCTCTTCTATATAAGGCCGGCCCCCTCTTGTGAGAGGTTAGGGTTTTTTCATTTGCTTGAGATAAAAGATTATGATAGTTTAGGGAATGGAAATCTGATATAGTTCAATTTCGATTTACCCGACACCAATTGGCAACTTCTATTAACCGTTCGTCCATAGCCTTGGACGTAACGAGACAAAGTATTCTACTCATTCTCTACTTCATCTTGGTCGTCTATTTTAGGAAACTTGACGACCGAGTTGCCTCGGTTCAGAGGCGGGAGCCCGTTTAAAGATCCGTCGACGTGGTGCAACCTGGATGACGAGACTGGAGTTTCAGAAGAACGAAGCCGCCGCAACAAAGCGTGGGATGATGATTAAAGACCGAAGAACTCGGATCGTTCAGTATAACAATTCTACCATCTTTACAATTTGTTCGTTTAGCTTTAATGGAAGATCCGGGTTATAGTACGCGATAGCGCCAGTCGTAAAAGTTTTGTTCCGCATATCGGCGTCTGTTAGACGGCCAGGGCGCTGCCGTGGACATACAGTGGTATCAGAGCCTCACCATTAAGCTATACTAAATTGTGTTAATGCGTTTAAAATATCGATCGAACGGATTTTCGAAAATCGCAATTTCATGTGTTAAAGTTTCTGTTGATTTTTAAACTGTTCTAAAATTCATTTTGAGGACTTCAGAAAAACAAGCAGGCTTTTTTAAGAAATCCGTACAAGTTTGGTCAAGTGATCCCGTATAACGACCGCGGAACCGCGGTCAAACCTCGGGTTTGACCGCGCTTCCACGGCCGTTTAGTGGGAACAGTGCACCAAAATTGTACAGGGGCTTCTTTACAGGGAATTGTGGTTTTTGGTAATATTCTTTTGGGCCCAGATTTTGTTACTGTACAGCAGGTGCTTGTGGGGCCCACTTCGGGAAATTTTGTCGAACGAAATTTAAACGTGTTAGTTTTGCAGTATTTATATTATATCTCCGACCGGGAATGTCATTTGATCGGTAAACCGCGTCTGATTGCTATAGTTCTTTTAGACGGATTTGCGAACGTGACATTCGCGTTGATGTTCTGTGTTGTGCTGTGATGTTGCGGATTTGTCGTGGTGGATAGCAGGGTGCAATGATAGTGCAGTTTGGATTTATTTGTACATTTGATATTGCGGGGCGAGCGTCCGACTTGTGGACTGCCGTCACTGCCTGTTTGTATATTATTCTTTTGGGGCACGACCGGGATGAGGTCGATGTACCTGTTGTACATATTTTTATTTCTGTACTAGGTTTATCCCGCGAAGGAGTGGACGGATAGCCGGGTTCTGGAGGGCAACGGGTCCGTATCTCATGGCTTTGAGAGGCAAAGGGATCTCACTCTAAAATTGGCAGACTATTCGCCGCACTCGTAGGGGGTACAGGTTGACCGAAGGAGGGGTGCTCAATTTACCGGATTCCGTGAAGTGCCGGGTGTTCCATTCACTATGTTGTGGGGACCACCTCGCTTCAGGTTTTGGCGGGTAACTTGCCGCACCCGTAGGGGTCTAGGTTTCATTGCACAGGCTATCCACATGACCAGGGGAACGTCGGTTTTCAGCAGCGGCTCTGTGAAACCCGAGGATCCCAGATTATCTGTATTGTTCTGTGATGCTTATTACTTTTCTGTAATGTTGCATATTATCATGCCTGAAGCGATTATTGTATATTAGTATATATACTATTAGATGTTGTATATGTTTTACACCCGCGCTAGTCCAGCCCCCGCTCTGTCGTTAGTTAAGTAACCTAACGAGTGATGACGGGACCCAGTGGCGAATGCGGATGGCATATACGTACATTTTATTTTCGTTCTTTTCTGGTGTGATTGATTGATGGGACTGCGTTGATTCTTATCAATGCAAGATAAAACAAACCTATATTTGATGTTGTTGGAACAAATTCAAAAAGAAATTATTACAAAGACGTTTCCTTTTGTTTTGCATAGCGATATTCAGTTGGAATATCCTGCACCTCATTCCACGAGGAAAGAGCCGAGATCCCTTCACCGGGAGTGACTTCTTTAGCAAAAGGTTTTCACTACTATATATTTTTTATAAAGCTATCAGGTTTCTTCAACGAGATCAAGTTCATTACGTTAAAGGTTTTTCGCCAAAAACCAGCCGTAATCCTCCGTCATTTCTTATGGATGGTCAGTAGTATTCAAGCTATGTTTGTTGGCCTACGTCAAGGCGTAGTGTTTGGTAGCTGCTGGGTATTCATTTGTTTCATAGATAGATGCATTAGTTTAGGACAGACGTACAGCCTTGTTGGCCTACGTCAAGGGCATGTACGATGACCTAAATTAATCAGGACAACGACGGGTAAAACTTGACATGCGGCTTATGATTTGTTGGCCTACGTCAAGGTCATAGGTGCATGGGATAAAAAATTATATCGGGAGTTTCAAAACATACATGAAACTTGCCAGACTTGCGCATACCTTCTGGAGTGTGTTAACTTGAGTGGCTTCCATCAAGTTATCATACGATGATAGTTGGATCCCGATTCTCACTGATGAGTTGGTTTACTCCTCGGGTGATCCCGACGAATTCTTCTTTCAGTTTTGGAGGAGAATTTGAGATTACAGTGGGAGGTTTCCTAATTGGATAAAGTGATAACCATTCTGATCTAGGTTAGAGTGCACGCAGAGTGTTTCTTTTTTCTCTCTCTCTTTGGCAGCGACCTTTGACCGACCCTAGACTATAACTCAGTGACCAAAGTTGACCGAACCTTCTTAATATAGTGGCTTTTGGATTGTCTATAGTTGCATAAGTCATTGCAGCTCCTTCTTTTACCCTTTTTCTCAGAACAACCCGTATTACTACGGACATCCACTTCCATTGGATAGATCCATTGTATGGTTATATACGAACTCGGAGGGACTTCTTCGAGGATGGATCCAGGTTCAGGAGAAATAGAATTGGTTTATTCAGTCGTCTTTTATTATCACCTTCTCTCAGGTTGCGAGGGCTTCTTGGTTTAGGAGAGTACACCTATTACGCTTATTGGGCAGTCTTCATCCAAACCATAGGCAGGTGTCGAAAGGTAGGGAATGAAGAAAACCAATTAGCCTAAGTAGGGTGTACAGAAGGTAATAACCAAAGACAAAATAAAGGGATTAGAAAGAGGGCAAAGTAAATTGCGACTACTAACATTCACGACCAAACCACGTATTACATCGCCACTCCTACTTCACCTTTAATTTCTCCAGAACAACCCGTATCACTACGAACATCCAATTCCATTGAATAAATCCATCGTATGGTTATATACGAACTCGAAGGATATTTTTTCGAGGATGGATTCCGGTTCAGGAGAAATAGGAATAAGGTTTATTCAGTTGTCTTTTATCATCACCTTCTCTCAAGATTGAGAGTACTCCTAGGATTAGGAGGGTACACCTGTTATGCTTACTGGATATTCTTCTTCCAAACCATAGGCTGGTGCCGAACGGTAGGGAAGGTAGAAAACCACTTAGCCTAATGATGGTGTACAAAAGGTAACGACTAAAGACAAATAAAGGGAATTGGAAAGATGGCAGGGAAATATACGGTTAAAGTCATGAATTGGATTATGGAAGAGGCATTACTAAGAATACCAGGACACCCTTTCGAAACATTTTCATGTTTCAGTTAAACTTTGCATTGTTAATTGAAAAACTGATTTCCCGATTAGATACTTACTCTAGGGTATGTATTTACCAGATATGATTCTCACATCTGTATGGTTTTACAGATGTTGAGTGGGAGCAAGGTATTGGGAATTAGGTGATCATCCTCATTATATCAGAATTCGTTGTAATTGGTGATATTTGAGGAAATCGCCTGGGGACAGTTTTCAACCTACGACGCACAGGTTTTGAGTTATTCAACTCAGCGGACTTATACAGAGTATTGTATATTGTCCAGTGTCCATCAGGACAAAGGGGATGGTCCTCGTACTATATTCTATTTACTTGTGACTTCTCTATTTTTTAGACAAGTGTTTCGTAGAAATACAATGTCTAAGTTTTAAGAAGTTGTGGGTATAGGAATAGAGTAGAGAACCATGTATCGCAAGTATCGGGATTCTTCAAAGAAATCGAAAATGTAGATTCTTGTGATTAGTATTCAGTTGATAGTAATTGTTTTGAGAAACTTGTTTCTCTTTCAGGTTACTCATAATTGGATGGATTCCTAAGTTGAGTAATGCTGATTAGCTTCTCTCCATTAAGTTGATATGCACTGGAGACAGCTGCATGATTTGAATCTGGTTCCAATTAAATAAGTGCCAAAGTTTCTATATTGGATATAGAATAGATCATATCTTAACGATGTTAAGGAAAAGGGAGTTGTCAAGCTTATGCTTAAAAACAGACACTGGAAAAACTCAAGGCACGTTTCTCTAATGGCAGTTTGTGGGTTGACCCTAGCTTTGAAGAGGGTTGATTTTCTACCATCTGGAAGATCAATAGTGATATTGTTCTTGACTCGCCACAGTTTTATTAAAATGGATTTTTTCAGAAAACAATAGTGGTAGTATGGTAGAACTGGAAGTGATTCCAGAACCGCAAACGATTACGGAAAATTTAATAGGACCTATATATTCAATCAGTTTTGACATTCCAATAGCCACTTCGCAGATATGGTGGGTAAGCTCAGACACCCGAGAGGTACTCCGGTAGCCTCAAGGACGGTGACAGGGAGGTTCTTGTTTACCCAAACTTGACACTGCTGTTGTTCCAGACTATGAGACCTGGCAGGAGGATATGTATAGCATCGTTCTAAACTAGTTTTAGAAATGTATGTATATATTATTTTGCCAGAGGGTTGTCATAGTCAGTGGGAGTAGCGGAAGCATAGTGGGCAAGTAGCTTATGTCTATTTATAGACTTGAGCAATTATAGCGGAGATAGATCATCTAATTTTGATGTGACAGTCATGGGTTTTACTTCATCAGAATAGCGGATGGATCTGTTAAGAAGGTAGTAGGGTGTTATGTCCTGGTATTTGGATGACATACACAGAGTAGGAAGTAAAATTCCTATACTACGATCGGTTGTACTGTGGTCGTCACACAGTTGTTTCTCCACAAAGGATATGGATATAATATCTGACATTATGTTTACTAGATCTATGGTTTTAGATCTAGATTTGGGTAGTTTCTCAATATGGGTATTTTGACAGTATTCTAATAGTATTTTTGAATAGTTGACTCCTGGCATGGTGGTGTACCTGCAGGTGATGGCGTCACCCTCTCTAAAGGTGTCTTACAGACTAAAGGGGAGAGGGACGTACATGATTGACAGATCACTTGCTTGGGCAATTGAGTCAATCATGAGATGTCAAGTACCACACCAGATGTTGTTATTGCACTAGATGCAATAAGTTTATATTAATCCAATCCTGGAGAAACATTAGGAAGCAGTTATAGAACATAAGTACATGTTCTACGGATTTGATGACGGAAGCCTCCTTCGGGAGACAGTTATTATTCCATGCTTCAAAGGTGACCTGGATGACAGAGCGATTGTCAGAGTTATAAGTTTTCCTTCAGACGAGGGACAGTATTATAGACAGGTGGTCCAAAGGGATACTGTGGGAGGCATGGTGCTGGACACTGATTAGTTTTAGTGATTGATACAGTCTAAGAAGTTTGGATTTGTAGTTCATTTATGAACTAGGTCCCATCGGATATCCAGACATATTCTAAGACAGGTATTACTCAACTCGGGAGATAGTTTTCTCCGCGAAGTTGAAACATAGAGAGATACAGAAAGAAACACCGAAGCGGATCCACTCACTGAGGCTATTTCTCGAACACAAGAGTTTTACAAACGGGCTTTGTGAAACTGATTAGTAGAGGAGTTGGATGCTCGGTATCACACGAGCTATGAGTACACGACATCGCAATAATTAGCCTTAAGTGCAAGTGGGAGATTGTTGGATATAATGCCCTCTAAGTCAATTATTGGATCGCAGGTACGTGATTGCAATGATTGAGGGAGGACCTATACCGATAAACAGTCTTACTCGAGATGATAGTATGCTATCCGGTCTGTCTTTATCATCATATATAGATGTTGATAAAGCCCATAGGATTCTTGATTGACTACCAGCAGTATGATGGCGATCATATAAGTGGGAACTGGGGTCTATAAGCATATCCTTAAAGTGTCCCTAGTCGTAGAAGTTTCGAGACAGGGCATCGATACTCCAGAGTAGACTAGTGTATACAGTCGAGACCCCGACGAGGGGTGGTGACTGGTCTCACAAGCCACTGGTGTCAATTGGATCACCTAAGATGTATACAGGTGCTCATTGGAATATGAGTACACCGGACAGGATTCGCCGGGAACATACTAGTTGGTATTATACATATCGTCAGATAGCAGTTCCCTGGTGACCTGTGTACAGGTTAGTTCATCGACCTGAGGTCGTCATTTGTCTCGTGTGAGTTCCCATTGTGCTTTGATTTATACCCTACCATGGGTCAAAGGAGTCGTGCAAACAGGTATATTTTGGATACAGACCCGAACCACATTGGAGGCAAGTGAGCGGATCGGCAGGGGATTCGTCTCTCCCTGTATTGGGGGTGAGATCGCGCTGTGTTTTAGGAGAGCCATTACACGAAATCCCTGGCCAGGGTAATCGAGATATACTGGTAGGTATACCAGTAGTATCTCAGGGTGTTCTGGGCTGCTCTCTGACACGACTTATGCAGCTATTGTGGGTCTGACGTTTACCGACCCCCTAGGCCTAATATGCGATACTCATAGATGAATGTTCCGGACTGTACGGATATTGTCACTGTCAGGCTCAGTAGGGTTTATAGATGAGTTCGCTCGTCAGCTTCCCTTCCAATCAATACATAGACAACCGTTACGTACAGCTAGTACCTCTGACGTGCTAGTGGTTACACCCAGTGCCAGTGTATTGATGAGTCATTAGAGTCCCCCACAGATAGTTTCCCAAGTTCGGGCGAAACGTTGTAGATACCGTATGGTATTATGGCAGGGTTCGGAAAAAGCACGTGCGTTTTCGCACGTGTCATTTTTCGGGCAGATAATACTGGTAGGCTTTGGTTTAAGCCGGATCCCAGTATTATACTGTGTAGATATTATATCTTTGTCTCAGTTGCATTTATATTCGGTCGTAATATAAATGCGGGTATGTTTATACCATTACGGGATTATCCTGAAACTCGTTTCAGGATCACTTTTGGATTAAATACGGATTTATCTTTTCTTGATGATGTGAGTCAGTGTTCTAGAAGGTTCTAGAGAGGGTGATTAGGCTTGTGACTCACTTGTTCATTAATGGTGCATTTATTGTGTTCACACTTTATGTTCACACTTTGTGTTCACACTAGATATTTCCTTAAGCTCACCCTCCTCTCTCCTACACCCACCCTCCCTTTTCTATATAAGGCCGGCCCCCTCTTGTGAGAGGTTAGGGTTTTTTCATTTGCTTTAGAGAAAAGATTATCATAGTTTAGGGAATGGAAATCTCATATAGTTCAATTTCCATTTACCCGACTCCAATTGGCAACTTCTATTAACCGTTCGTCCATAACCTTGGACGTAACGAGACAAAGTATTATACTCATTCTCTACTTCATCTTGGTCGTCTCTTTTAGCAAACTTGACGACCGAGTTGCCTCGGTTCAGAGGCGGGAGCCCGTTTAAAGATCCGTCGACGTGGTGCCACCTGGACGACGAGACTGGAGTTTCAGAAGAACGAAGCCGCCGCAACAAAGCGTGGGATGATGGTTAAAGACCGAACGACTCGGATCGTTCGGTATAACAATTCTACCCTATTTACAATTTGTTAGTTTAGCTTTAATGCCAGATCCGGGTTATAGTACGCGATAGCGCCAGTCGTAAAAGTTTTGTTCCGCATATCGGCGTCTGTTAGACGGCCGGGGCGCTGCCGTGGACTTATAACTATGTGAGTCATTAAGTAATAAATGATGCATTAATGACATAGTGAATCACACAAATGAGTCACAAATTTCATTTAATGCAATGTCACCTCCCCCCCCAAGTCACCACTCTTCTAGAAGTTTCTCGACAAATTACGAGAATGCCCCTCCAATCCGTGAAAACACGGAAAAACATTAGGCTGTATAAATCCAATAACCCGATACTAGAATCTGGCTTAAACCAAAGCCGGCTAGTAAAAACTGTCCGAAAAAATCGTACGTGCGTAAACACACGTATGCGTCCGAACCCTTGTCGTAAAACCATACGACCTCTATATCGTTTCGCCTGGAGCAGGGAAACTCTCTGTGTCGGACTCTAAAAACTCGACACTACGCTGGCAGTGGGTTTAACCACAGACTGCAAGCGGCATTAGCTGTACGTAACGGTCCCCAGGTAGATGTCGATAAGAAGGCCGATGAGGAAACTCATCCAAACTCCCACTGAGCCTAATGTGACAATCTCCGTACAGTCCGGTCTGTTCGTCTATGACTATCACATATCAAGCCTAGGGGGTGGCAAGCGTCAGTCCCCTAATAGCTGTATAAGTCGTGTCGGAGAGAAACCCATTACACCCTGAGAAGCTACTGGAACCTACCAGTATATCTCGCTTGCTCTGGCCATGGACTTTGCGTAATGGCTCTATGACACAGCGCGATATCAACTTCCTATACCGGGAGAGACGAATCCTATCTAACCACCACTGCCTCCAAGTTCTCGGGACTGCACCCAACTGCTACCTGTTTGCATGACTCCTTTGAGCCGTGGTAGGGTAGCAATCTAAGAACAGTGGGGCACACTCGAGGCGATGTAGCAGTGTCAAGTCTCAGACTATGCTGTACTCATGTCACCTGGGAACTGTTAGCTGACGATGGGTATAATACCAACCAATCAGTTCCCTGGCGAGTCCTGTCCGGTGTACCCGTAACCTAACGAGCACCTGTATACTATCTCCAGTACGACGTACTGATGGTTGTGGGACAGACCATCTCCCCAACTGGGATGAGAAGCGTACACACTTAGTCTACTTCGGAATATCGATGCCCTATCTCGATAATCCAACGACCAGGGACCTGTATAGGATGTTGCTTACAGACTACCCAGCCCCCACTAGTGTGACTGCCATCACAACGCTGGTAATCAAGCAAAGATCCTATGGGCTCTACTAATATGTATAAGTGATACGTTACAAGAAACATATGCACATATTAAAGTAGACACAAACCAAGTAGCATACTACCATTTTTAGCAAGACTGTTATATACAACTGTGAATATCCCAAGCTTCCATTAAGTAATATACAACCTAGTATGATACAATAATGGCCCCTAGGGCATATACACCAACAATCTCCCACTTGTACTAGGGCCATGAGCTGGCATAGCGTAGACCTATCATCTTGAATAGACTCTCGAACTGCGTCTGAGGAAGGGCCTTTGTGAATGGATCAGCAATGTTATTCTCCGTCTCTACTCTCTTCACCTCGATCTCCCGGCGATCTACGATCTCCCTGATCAGGTGATACCGCCTTAAGATGTGTCTGGACTTCTGATGGGACCTGGGTTCCTTCGCTAAGGCTATAGCGCCATTGTTGTCACAATACAGAGGTATTGGACCAACACTGGTAGGAACCACCTGAAGTTCTGTGAGGAACTTCTTCATCCAGACTGCTTCTTTTGCGGCATCGCAAGCAGCTATGTACTCTGCTTCCATCGTTGAGTCAGCAACGGTCTCCTGTTTGAACTCTTCCAATAGACCACCCCTCCATTGAGGGTAAAAACATAACCCGATATGGATTTGGAGTCATCTTTTTCACTCTGGAAGCCGGAGTCGGCAAAGGCCTCCAACTGGAGGTCTTTTCCGCCATACATCAAGAACATCTCCTTAGTCCTTCTCAGGTACTTGAGAATGTTCTTTAATGCTATCCAGTGCTTCTCCCCTGGGTTTGCTTGATACCGGCTTACTACGCTCAATGCGTATGCTACATCTGGTCTGGTACATAACATCACATACATTATAGAGCTTACCGCAGAAGCGTAGGGTATAATCGACATGCGATCCCTTTCCAAATCAGTCTTGGGAGACATCTCTTTGGAAAGGGTGATTCCGTGACAAGCCGGTAGGTTACCGTGCTTAGAATCATCCATACTGAATCTTTTCACTATGGTGTCTATGTACCTGGACTATGAAAGTCCCAACATCCTCTTTGATCTATCACGATAGATCCGGATCCTCAGAATGTAGGTGGCATCACCCAGGTCTTTCATGGAGAATTTATGTGACAAGAATCTTTTGACTGACTTTAACATAGGAATATCATTTCCTATTAGGAGAATGTCATCCACGTACAAGACGAGGAATACTACAGCTCTCCCTACAATCTTACTGTATATGCATGGTTCATCTGGATTTTTCATAAAGTCAAATTCTTTAATAGTATCATCAAAAAAGATGTTCCAACTCCGCGATGCCTGCTTTAGTCCATAAATGGACTTAAGCAGCTTGCATACTTTACCGCTGCTCCCACTCTGAATGAATCCCTCTGGCTGATCCATATAGACGCTCTCTTCCAAATTTCCATTTAGAAAGGCCGTCTTTACGTCCATCTGCCAGATTTCATAATCGTGGAAGGCAACAATAGCAAGAAGGACCCGAATAGATTTAAGCATAGCCACTGGAGAAAAGGTTTCGTCATAGTCCAAACCAGGCCTTTGACGGAAACCCTTTGCAACAACTCTAGCCTTATAGGTTTCAACCTGTCTATCTACACCAATCTTCTTTTTGAAGATCCATTTGCATCCTACGGGTTTTACCCCAACTGGAACAACGTCCAAAGTCCATACTTTGTTAGTGTACAAGGACTCCATTTCGGTCCGCATTGCATCCAGCCATTTTACTGAGTCACCGCTCTGAATGGCTTGCTGGAAGCTAGTAGGGTCATCTTCATTAATGACACAATCCTGTCTATCCCCATCTATGAGAAAACCGTAGTATCTCTCAGGCGGATGAGACGGCCTACTACTCCTGCGGAGTGGCGTTGGGATGTCCTGTTCTTCTTGAACTTCTGGTTCTACCAAACTTTCAGTAGTAGCTTGTGTTTCTGGAATTTCTTCCAGTTCTATTTCGCTCCCACTAGTTTCCTTTTCTAAAAACTGATATTCTAGAAAATGGGTATTACGAGAAACAAAAACCTTTTGTTCCTCTGCGTAATAGAATAGATATCCCCTGGAGTTCTTTGGATATCCTACAAACTTACATAGTACTGATCATGCCTCGAGTTTGTCCGCATGCTGCTTTTTAACATAAGCCGGACATCCCCAAATCTTTAGATACTGAAGATAGGGTTTCTTCCCACTCCACATCTGATATGGTGTGGTAGGCACAGTCTTGGTGGGAACCTGGTTCAAAAAATATGCAGCTGATTCTAGTGCATATCCCCAGAATGATCGCGGCAACTCAGCGTTACTCATCATGGAACGAACCATATCCAATAGGGTTCGGTTCCGTCTCTTCGATACACCGTTATGTTGTGGTGTGTATGGAGGAGTAAGTCGAGAGAGAATTCTATTCTCTTTTAAGTAACCCAGGAACTCGGCACTTAAGTATTCACCACATCGATCAGATCTCAGTGTCTTTATACTTTTTCCTGTTTGTTTTTCCACTTCATTCTTGTATTCTTGGAATTTCTCAAAGGCCTCGGATTTATACTTCATTAAGAAGACATATCCATACCCATAGAAATCATCCGTAAAAGTAATGAAGTGTGAATAACCACTTCGCGCATGTGTAGACATTGGACCGCACACGTCACTGTGTACGAGTCCTAAGAGCTCGATTGCTCTTACTCCGTGTCCAGTGAACGGAGTCTTTGTCATCTTCCTTTGAGACAAGATTCACAAGTAGCATATGATTGATATTCGAACGAATTCAAATATCCTTCTTTATGTAACTTAGTCAACCTTCTCTCATTGATGTGACCTAGTCTACAATGCCATAAGAAAGCCTGATTTATCTCTGGAGACTTTCTTTTAAGAGTGTTATGGACATTGAAAACCTGAGCTTGACTTAATACGTATATACCGTTATCTAATATACCAGACCCAATCAGAACTTGATTTAGGTGGATGTTAACTACATCTGTCACGACCCGAAAGAGCACGTGACTGGCCCTTGAACCATATGAAGTCTATAGGACTCCATCTGATCCAAGTAAGCCAAAAGCCCAGAAATCTAAAACCATTTTAAGAGTAAGTAAAGAAAACTGGTTTAAAGAAGTGAAGGAAACGTGTTTTGAAAATCAAGGTTTTTAAATAACTAAGCCGAATATGCATTTTTAAAATGTGTAACCTTTCCTGAAAATTTCGGCAGAGTTTCCTTTGTAAAAACTGGCCCCGAACGGGGTACAACAAGAATAACATAAATATGCAATGATAAAAGGCATCCCCAAGCGGGAGCTAGCTCTTCGTCAATCGACGGTCACAACCACGCAAGCAATAATAATATACAACGCCAAAGGGCGAGGATCAAACTCAAAAAAAGAAACTCAAACAGCCAGAAAAACCGTATTACTACTAGCGCGACTCTAAGGTCGGAATAATACAACACTGTCTCTAAGTCTGAACAATATACAAGTTTTGGTTGATGGAAATTCTAGATACAATGAATAATACAATTACAAAAGCGGTTCTGATACAAAAGAACCCACCTATCGAAGCAAGTCACCCATAAGGAAGCAGTGTGCCAGAAATGCCGCTATGGAATCTGTACGGCAAACCTGCAAGAACTGGGGCACAACGGGGATGAGTTGCCAACTCGTGAATAGAAAGATATCTACAAGCAGAGATCGAATGCATGACCCATCCTAGGTCAATACGATCAGATATATATAACCCTCAATATGAAAAAAGCTGAAGCATGCTAAACTGGCAATGTAATCTCTATACATGAGTGTAGTGCCAAGTGCTCGTGCTAGTGCCTCAGGTAATAGCATGTCAAGAATATGAGGTATGATCAATGTAATCAAATCTGTACACACGTGGATCCCGTCCACTCGTCACCCACTGACAAAAACCATCATGCAAGTAAATATCATAACCTATGCATGGAAATATGAGGATATAATCCACCCGTGTCCCTCGCGACACATCAATATCATGGAACCAGAGTGCCCAGCATCGACACTCGAAAACATCATGAAAACTGTGCCCAGCATCGGCACGTAAATCCTCATATATTGGGCTCCGTCAGTCCGGATCGGCCCGCGGGCTCTGTCTGCGGTATCGGCCTTCAGCCCCGGCAGTATGCCCAAACCATCTATCGACTCTGGTCGGTATCCTCCGGATAACCGCCAAGTCCAACCAATCACCGGTAGGTACTCGCCCGCCTCCAGGCTCAATCAGCAAAGCTCATCGATCATCTTGCCGAGGGGAACCATACCGGGTCCACCATGTACCCGCAATCGGCTCATCCACGCCTCGATTCGGGTTTCACATGTCGCTCTCAGCACCGAGAAAACACATGGTGGACGCACTGAAATATCATATCAAGGGTAACCGGGTTTTTAAAGTAATGATATATTCTCTTTTTAAAACACCCTCGGTTCCCAAATCCAGAAATATCATAGAAACAACATATCTCAATGCGTATAATCAAAGCATGAAGTATGCTACATGTAAAGGAAGGTATGTACATCATCATGTCATGCAAGGATCATATACTGAATGCAATAGTACTACAGTGTAGTGACATGGCAATTATCGATGATGAGTGTGTGAGCCGGCAACAAGTGTACGTGGAACATATGCATCATCGATAATGGTGCTGGTGTCCTAGCAACATGACTGAATATCACAACAATACAAGCGATGCAATGTAGATAGCAGGAATAATGCGGAAACGAATGATCAACGCAAAAGCACAGAACCTGCCCCAATAGATATGTCATGCAACCTTGCCTTTTGAAATAAGAAGAATCAGGGCTTTTGGTAAAGTAAGGGCTACGGTGTTTTAAGAAAAGATGCATCATTTGAAAATATCTGTATAACCCTTCTGCTTATCTTTGAAATATCCCCGATTCGTTACTTTTGAAATAGGTATGACTCGGTCTAGTCCAATGTCTACTAAACAATCTAGACAGGAGGGGTATGAAACCACCTAATCTGAGTCAATATATAAATATAGATATGATAGTCAGTGATCACGCCTCAATAACATATCGTATGATATCCTCGAGTCATGAGTGCGGATCTATCATCAATATCGGCTCGTACGGTAAATCGTCGTACAACATCCCAATAGCTGGGTAGGGGTCAATATCACACTATCTCATCACATATCAGGTATCACTTATCATCAGATCACACAATCTGGGGTACTACTGTAAGTCTAGTACAAATCGATACCATCTATAAAATATGAATGCGGGCAAAGCACAAGTCCAAAGGCCCGCTAAAACTATCATATCGCACCTCAAAGGCAAACTATGTCACATCGCCGATCTCGCGGCCTCACATCAAGTAACACCTCAAACCCACGTATCATCACCAAACCCGTATATGAACACATAGTCCCATACCCATGTGTAGATATACGCACCAACAAATGAGAGAATGAATGCAAGAATGTGTGTAAGTATATGTGTAAGTGTAGGTATGAGTGCAATCGCTACCCTAGGGTTCGCACTATACTACACCAATATAATCTTAGCATCAAGAATACCATTATTACTATCAATGATCCTAACCACACATAATAAATATACGTGTGTATACGTATTCGTATACAACACCACGGACTGCGGGGGTGCTATACGCCATCCACCCGACTTCTCCCCGTAAATATAAATCTACTCACCTGTATCCTGCGTGTCGATGTCGATATCACCGTCATCTTCTGCATCTCCTCGGATCGTCGCGGGGTACCTACACGTATCACATGTATCACATCGCATCAAAACCAAATCAAAACTTGAAACGACACGCTAAATCCAATACGATACGCTAAAAGGCCTATAGGTTAGAACCTACGGTTAGCCTTCGCAAAACGACCCGAAATCACTCAATATAGACGTACAAACGTCACCCGATCGAGATAACACACAAATACCAAAATCTGGAAATCAAGATACGTAAAACAAAATCTAATTTCAAAGCAGCAACCCAAGAAAATGATCCCAGATTTCGTCTCAGGCCAAAACAGGGCAAATAAACAACTCTAGGGTGCTATGCAGGGGGCAAAAGACCTACAGAAGCAACATGGACACCTTTCATCACAGAGGGGCCGGCCACACACCCCTAAAAACCGGCCTGGCCAGCCCAGGTAGGGAATTGGGTGCCCGTCTGCCTAGGGTGGTCTCCTGGGGTCTCAATTGGGTCCCTGGTATTGCTTAATTCTCCTGAAAAAGTCCCAGTATATTCCAGATTTTCCTGCAAGCTCCAGGTTTCACAAACCGACATGAAAGTCCCGAAATTCCGTATTTTTGGGTTTCCAGTGGGGTTAGTCTGGGTTTCTAGTCAATATAGGGTCTAAGGTCACCTTTTAAGTTCAATTGCAAAGTCATAACTCAAAATTACCCTAATCCTCTCTAATTTTGTCCAAAGTGCACCAATTCACACGATATCGATATGAAACTTGAATTAAAGCTTAAGCACAAGAATTAACACTCTAATTATGAAGGAATTACCTCACAAGACCCTCATGAATCCTCAACAGCACCAAAACACCACCTTTCTTGGTCCATAGCATAGATCTTGGGCTTGTGTGCATGTTTTGTGAAATGGAAGTGGGGTTTTGAGATAGTTTGTGAGATGATTTGAGGCTTGAAGAGGGGAGGGGATGAGGTGCAGGAGCAGCAGCAGAAGGAGAGTGAAGAGGGAGGGAAATTGAGGGGAAATGGCTAAGGTTTTTGTCAAAGTGAAACCCATACCTCTCTCTCACCAACCCCATTCTTTATTCTTTTCTCCTTTTCTTTTCTTTTCCTTTTCTTTTAATCCCTAATCCTTCACACACTAATAGTAAATCCAAAGTAACATGGTAGAAAATGTAACACAAGTCCAAAAATGATATGTGCACAATTTTGCACAAAAAGCCAAAAATCCGATTAGCGATTTTTAATCGCGATTAGCGCTAAATTAGCATATAAATGATCATAAAAACTTAAAAATGGCATAATTCCAATAAATAACCCATTTTAGAATTTTCCATAATTTTCCATAATTTTTCTCCATTTATTTGCCTTTAATTATAAATTTAATATTAAAATAATCAATAAAATAATATTAAATTATAAAAATTCCCAAAAATAATATTTTATTATTTTGGAAATGTTACAACATCGCTTATGAATGTAAAATCATATCCCTCTCTCGAAAGTGAGGACACTGATATGATATTACAAGTCATACTAGGTACATATAAACAGTTATGTAAAATCAATATATGCCCACTTGTCAAACCTAGGCGATATTCTCCCACGGATTCAGCGTTCACTGTCATTCCGTTTGCAACTCTGAGAGACCAATCACCTACCTTTATAACTCTACTGTTTCTCAAAGCATGTAATGAATTACAGATATGAGATCCTGCTCCGGTATCTAGTACCCAGGAAGAATACACTTGAGGCTGAAGCCACAACATGCTTCGTATCCTGGCTACTGGCTTCAAAAGCCCTGCAATCTTTCTGCCTATGCCCAATCCCATAACAATAGGAACGTCCCTCTTTTACTATATCCAGTCCCGAAACTTCTGCCCTTCTCTTTCCTTCTACTTCCCTGATTTCCTTTAGGATAGAAGGTGGAGACTGTAAAATCAAGTCAGTATCTGACTCGTTTCCCAACGTGGTCTGTAGGTCCTGGAGCTCATCAATATAGCTAGTCATTGTAAGGACGTTGTCCCCTACAGATGACCCGTCAGCCAACCTCGCTTGAATTAATTCGTTCGAGGTCTCATATCTTGCGATATGAGATTGCTCTCCATATAAATCTTTGTTATGGAGAAAGATGGAAACTAAGTCCATCTTCTCGTGCTGCTTCTGGTATACACCATCAACTGAAGCTAACACGAGGCATTTGGCTTTCGCTTTATCTTTTTCCCTTGTCTGACGGATATCCATATCCGCGACAGTGGAAACTGGACCTGGGACGGCGGGAACTTGAGTAGTAATAGGGTGGTCCAGCTTGTCATAGGCAATGGACATCTGGACAGACTTTTGCCAGTCATATAAGTAAGATTCAGTCAATTTGTTATCTAGATGTAACCTATGTGTGGTCACAAGATTGCTGCAATTTAAGAGAGAGAAGAAAATACTATTAGCATGATGCTCTTGCAAGTTTAGAGTGGTTTTTAATTTATCTAAACAGGATGACTCCCACTGTTTCTCGAATCCCTCCTCAAACCATAAAAGAAGAATTAGCCAGGACCATTCTCACCGTACAATTCTTTCTTAACCGTTCAGTCAGGTCAGTGTCGATACTTCGAGGGAGGTTTTCCAACGCTTTCGCGAAGTTCCTTAATTAAATAACCTCTTTTCTCTGGGGGCGTAACCCCGCTGACACCTTTCTAGGCACCTACTTGGTTTATAGCATTGATCGTTAAGTGACGAATCTCCTGATAAGTAGCTTGTGCTCACAGTAGGATCGGGATCCAAAATATCATCGTATGATAATGTTGAAGGAATCCTACCAACATTCATCAAACTCCAAAATGGTATGCTCTCACTGCAAATTTCAGTTTCTTTAGAAATTCCCGATATAGATTTTTGCCCCATGCTCTTATGACTTTGACTAAGGGCCAAATATGTCATAAGTCACATGTCAAGTTCTACCCATCATTATCCAGGTTAATTTGAACCCACCCATACATACTCTTGACTAAGGGCCAAGAAAAGTAATACGACTGTTCCAAACCAACGCATCTATCTATGCAACAAAGGAATACCCCAGCAGCTACCAAACACTATGTTTTGACTAAGGGCCAAATATACATAGCTTGAATACTACTGAATACCCAAATGAAATGACGGAGGGCTACGAATGGTTTTGGCAAAACCGTGAACGTAGTGAACTTGATATAATCGAAGGAACCTGATACTTTTTTTAAAAGGAGCGGTTAAAGCTCCGCAATTAAAAATTCTGATCTTTTTAAAATAACCGAGTGGTTTCTTTTTAAATTTGTTCCAATGACATAACTTTGGTTTATTTTCTTTGCATTATAATAATGCGTCCCATCATTTATCCTATCATTGCAGAAAACAACGAAAATACCACGTCCTCTTATGCCATCCGTATTCTCCACGGGGTCCCGTCATCACCCGTTAGGTTACTTAACTAACGACAGAGCAGGGCTGGGCTAGCACGGGTGTAAAACATAAGTGACGTCTAATAGCTATCATATATAGATATTGTACATTCGTCAGACGCAATAATAAGCATTCCAGATCACTGGTGAACTTTATTGGATTTACTAGCAATCCGCATTTTCTTTGAGCCTGCAATAAAAGACGGATTACACAGTTGTGATGAATAGCCATTACCCCACCGTAGACCCCTACGGGTACAGCAAACAACCCGCCAAGTACCCGAAGTGAAGCGGTCTCCCTCAACAACGTGAGTAGGCCACTAAACACTTCAACGTACCCGGTAGTTTGTGTACCCCGCCTTGGGTCTATCCTAGGAACAAAAACAGTAAAAAGAAATAATACAACGGTGGCTACAACCGCAACCTAGATGTGCCCCGCAAAAGAATATTACATCAAATTACATTTGCATCGAATGAATGAACATTAAACCCATCTCAAACCCCGGCTAATCATCACAACAGTCCAACACAGTTCATATACACAAACAGTAAACATTTCAGAAATGTGCAACCCCCCTGCCAACCGACATACTAGCAGTTAGGGGAGGTTTACGAACACATTAAACATTACTAATAAAGACCCAGTTAGCAAATATCTTAGAACATCGATCGAATACCATATTCTGTGTCTACCCCAAAAGAAAACCAGCACTTAAGTAATCTGGGAAGAAACAGTATATACAGGAAGACAAAACACCACAAACAATGAATAACAGTGAAAATACGAGTCAAAACCGAGTTGACTCGGCGGCGGATCCGCGGCCAAAAGCACTGTTTTGCCGCGGATCCGCGGCTGTCTTGTCGTTTTGTGCACTCGTATTTTCCCAGAATTCATAAAATTCCCTGCTGTGATTTTTAAGACATATCAAATAATTTTTCAGACAGGTTTAAAATTAACAGAAACTAGGAATTTTCAGGGTTTTGTTTTCGTGTTTTCCGTCGATCGAACTTCTAATTAGTTGCTAACAAGCTAGTAATGTTTAGTTGGCTCTGATACTACTGTAAGTCCATGTCATATACCCCATGAACTTGCGGGGAGGCGGAATATATGAAAAACGATTATCAAAGCTTCGTAACACGGACTTGAGCGCATGAATCGTTTCTAAACCATTGCTAACTAACTACAAGAGGTTTACCTACTCGGATACAAAGTTATACCTCACGTTACTTGTCCTTCGGGTCTTCATCGCGGTCCTCCACTCCTCGTAGGCTCCTTGTAACATCGGCACCTCAACGGCCTCCTCGAATCAAAGACGATCCACCCGAAAGCTCCTACGCTAAGCTTAATCTCAAACTTGAGATAACTAGGTTGCTTAAAGTGCTAATCTAAGCTACCTAGGGGATATAGAGTGAAGTTATGGAAGTATTAGTCTAGCTAACCCTTGATCTCAACACATGAGAGGTTAGGGTTAAGGTTTGAAGAGAGAGTGGGCTTGAGGAGAGAGAAGGTGAGAATGATAATCAGAATGAAAAAGATTCTCACTTGAATATATGAAACATAATGAATTATCAAATAAATGATTATTCACCATGCTTCATTAATTCAATATGAGTGATTCACTATGTGAGTCATTAAGCAATAAATGATGCATTGATGACATAGTGAATCACATAAATGAGTCACAAATTTGATTTAATGCAATGCCACCTCCCCCCCCAAGTCACCACTCTTCTAGAAGCTTCTCGACAAATTACGAGAATGCCCCTCCAATCCGTGAAAACATGAAAAAACTTTAGACTGTATAAATCCAATAGCCCGATACTAGAATCTGGCTTAAACCAAAGCCGGCTAGTAAAAACTGTCCGAAAAAATCGTACGTGCGTAAACACACGTATGCGTCTGAACCCTTGTCGTAAAACCATACGACCTCTATATCGTTTCGCCTGGAGCAAGGAAACTCTCTGTGTGGGACTCTAAAGACTCAACACTACGCTGGCAGTGGGTTTAACCACAGACCGCAAGCGGCACTAGCTGTACGTAAAGGTCCCCAGGTAGATGTCGATAAGAAAGCCGATGAGGAAACTCATCCGAACTCCCACTGAGCCTGATGTGACAATCTCCGTACAGTCCGGTCTGTTCGTCTACGACTATCGCATATCAATCCTAGGGGGTGGCAAGCGTCAGTCCCCTAATAGCTGTATAAGTCATGTCAGAGCGAAACCCATTACACCCTGAGAAGCTACTGGAACCTACCAGTATATCTCGCTTGCCCTCGCCAGGGACTTTGCGTAATGGCTCTCTGACACAGCGCGATATCAACTCCCTATACCGGGAGAGACGAATCCTATCTAACCGCCACTGCCTCCAAGTGCCCGGGACTGCACCCAACTGCTGCCTGTTTGCACGACTCCTTTGAGCTGTGGTAGAGTAGCAATCTAAGACCAGTGGGACACACTCGAGGCGAAGTAACAGTGTCAAGTCTCGGACTTTGCTGTACTCATGTCACCTGGGAACTGTTAACTGACGATGGGTATAATACCAACCAATCAGTTCCCTAGCGAGTCCTGTCCGGTGTACCCGTAACCTAACGAGCACCTGTATACTATCTCCAGTACGACGTACTGATGGCTGTGGGACAGACCATCTCCCCAACTGGGATGAGAAGCGTACACACTTAGTCTACTCCGGAATATCGATGCCCTATCTCGATAATCTAACGACCAGGGACCTGTATAGGATGTTGCTTACAGACTATCCAGCCCCCACTAGTGTGACTGCCATCACAACGCTGGTAATCAAGCAAAGATCCTATGGGCTCTACTAATATGTATAAGTGATACGTTACAAAAAACATATGAACATATTAAAGTAGACACAAACCAAGTAGCATACTACCATTTTTAGCAAGACTGTTATATACAACTGTGAATATCCCAAGCTTCCATTAAGTAATATACAACCTAGTATGATACAATAATGGCCCCTAGGGCATATACACTAACAGTAGATAGGTACAAGGATAATTTTCCTCCATTCATTTGGCATCTTTTTTGTCTTCCAAATCTTATTAAACAGATCTGTCAGCCATTTAATGCCTATTTCTCCTAAGCATCCACAAATCTCGATAGGAATCCCGTCAAGACCAACCGCTTTTCTTAAACTCATTATGTTCAAAGCTTATTTAACCTCAGGTAGTCTTATTTTACGCATGAAATCACGGTTTATATCTTGAGATTGAATGACAGATCCAACCAAATTCTTAGTAAAACTCTCATTGAACAATTTGTCAAAATAATCTCTCCATCTTTCCTTGATATCCTCATCTCAAACTTGTTGGAGATAGTGCCCTCAGAGTCAATTATTGGATCGCAGGTACGTGATTGCAATGATTGCGGAGGACCTATACCGGTGGGACAGTCTTACTCGAGATGATAGTATGCTATCTGGTTTGCCTTTATCAGTCGTGTACATGTTCAGGTGACTGATTACATGTTACACTTTGATAGAGCCCTTAGGATCTTGCTTTACCACCAACAGTATGATGGCGATCATATACGTAAGAGTTGGGTGGTTTATACGCATATCCTTAATTGTGGTCCCTAGTTGTGGGAGTTTCGAGACAGGGCATCGATACTCCGGAGTAGACTAGTGTGTACAGTCGAGACCCCGACGAGGGGCGGTGGCCGGTCTCACAAGCCACTGGTATCAGTTGGATCACCTAAGATGTATATAGGTGCTTATTGGCTTATGAGTACACCGGACAGGACTCGCCGGGAATCTGCTAGTTGGTATTATACATATCGTCAGATAGCAGTTCCCTGGTGACATGTGTACATGTTAGTTCATCGACCTGAGGTCGTCATTTGTCTCGTGTGAGTTCCCACTGTGCTTTGATTTCTACCCTACCACGGCTCAAAGGAGTCGTGCAAACAGGTAGCTTTTGGGTACAGTCCCGAGCCATATGGAGGCACGTGAGCGGATCGGCAGGTGATTCGTCTCTCCCGGTATTGGGGGCGAGATCGTGCTGTGTCTAGGAGAGCCATTACACAAAGCCCACGGCCGTGGCAGAAGATTTACTGGTAGGTACTCCAGTAGTATCTCAGGGTGTTATTGGGCTTCACTCCGACACGACTTATACTGCTATTGGGGGTCTGACGTTACTAGCCCCCTAGGCAGATATGCGATACTCATAGACGAACGGACCGGACTGTATATACATTGTCACTGTTAGGCTCAGTAGGGTTTCCGGATGAATTCGCTCATCGGCCTCCCTTGAGGTCAGTCCATGGGCAGCCGTTACGCATAGCTAGTGCCGCTGACGGTTTGTGGTTAAACCCACTGCCAAGGTACAGACGAGTCATTAGAGTCCCCCACAGACAGTTTCCCAAGTTCGGGCGAAACGTTGTAGAGGCCGTATGGTTTTATGGCAGGGTTCGGAAAATGCACGTGCGTTTACGCACGTGTCGGTTTTCGGACAGATGCTACTGGTCGGCTTTGGTTTAAGTCGGATCCGAGTCTTGTATTGAGTAAATATAATATCTTTGTCTCAGTTGCATTTTTATTCGGTCGTAATACAAATGCGGGTATATTTATACAGTTACGGGGTTATCCTGAAATTCGTTTGGGATCACTTTTGTAAGTTGCCAGTTTCCAGTTTTCTATCAGCCGTCTTTTAACATTTGGTTAAATACGGATTTTATCTTTTCTTGAGATGAGTGTGGAAGCTTCTAGAAGGTTCTAGAAGTGGTGAGGTGTTTAGTGAGTCATGGTTGCATTTAATGGTTTCATTAATGCTTGATGACTAGATTAATGATTCATCATTTCATTAAGTGTGTTCACACTTTGTGTTCACACTTGAGATATTTTCTTATTATCACCTCCCCCTCTCCTACACTCACCCCCCACCACTATATATGTGGCCGGCCACTTCCCCCTCTCTCTCACTCACACACTTGATGTTTTATCTGGTAAAAAGATTATGATAGATTTTGGGGTGTATGGAATTTCACAGCTCATTTCATTCCATCACCCGATTCCCACGGCAACTTCATTAACCGTTCGTCCATGGCTTTGGACGAAGCGAGACAAAGTATTCCACTCATTCTCTACATCAATCTTGGTCGTCTCTTTTAGCAAACTTGACGACCGAGTTGCCTCAAGTCAGAGGCGGGAGCCCGTTTAAATAATCCTCGACGTGGTGCCACCTGGACGAGCAGATGGGATATCGACGAGATCGGAGCAGCCGCAACGGATCGTGGGATGATGGTTGAAGAACGAAGGACATCGTTCGGTATAACTTTTGTACACTCTTTACAGTTTATTAGTTTAGCAATAATGGCAGATCCGGGTTAAAGTATACGATAGCGCCAGTTAAAAAGTTTTTGTTCCGCATTTGGTGTCTGTAGACGGCCGGGGCGCTACCGTTGACTTACAGTGGTATCAGAGCCTCACTATTTTGCTATACTAACTCGTGCTAACGCGTTTAAAACATCGATCGAACCGGAAATCAAAAACCTCATTTTACAATTTCACAGTTTCTGTAGATTTTAAATGAAGTCCTAAAATTATTCTACATATCACAGAAAGTTGTGAAGGATATTATAAGAACACCGTACAAATTTGGGCTCATGAATCGACAAGACTGCCGCGGAATCGCGGCCAAACCCATGGTTTGGCCGCGCATCCGTGGCCATTCTGTGTGATCATGCCCCCAAACTTGCACAGTGTATTCTCCTCTGGAATTTGGGGGTTTTGGTATATATCTTTTGGGCCCAGATTTTGTTACTGTTCACCAGTTGTTCGTAGGGCCCACTTCGTGATATTTTGTCGATCGAAATTTAAACACGTTAGTTTACAGTGCTTACATTATATCTCCGACCGGGAATGTCATTTGATCGGTAAACCGCGTCTGATTGCTATAGTTCTTTTAGACGGGTTTGCGAACGTGACATTCACGTTGATGTTCTGTGTTGTGCTGTGCTGTTGCGGATTTGTCGTGGTGGATAGCAGCGTGCAATGGTAGTACAGTTTGAGTTTATTTGTACATTTGATATTGCGGGGCGAGCGTCCAACATGTGGACTGCCGTCACTGCCTGTTGTATAATATTCTTTTGGGGCACGACCAGGTTGCGGTCGATGTACCTGTTGTACTATTTTTCATTACTGTACTAGGTTTTGCCCCGCGACGGAGTGCACGGATAGCCGGGTTCTGGGGGGCAATGGGTCCGCATCTCATGGCTTTGAGAGACAGAGGGGCCTCACTCTAGAATTGGCAGACTATTCGCCGCACTCGTAGGGGTACAGGTTGACCCAAGGAGGGGTGCCCAAGATTACCGGATTCCGTGAGGTGCAGGGTGGTCCATTCACTTTGCTATAGGGGGCTGCCTCGCTTTAGGTTTTTGGCGGGTAACTTGCCGCACCCGTAGGGGTCTAGGTTTCATTGCACAGGCTATCCATACGACAGGGGAACGTCGGGTTTCAGCAGCGGCTCTGTGAAACCCGGGGATCCCAGATTATCTGTATTGTTCTGTGATGCTTATTACTTTTCTGTAATGTTGCATATTATCACGCCTGGAGCGATTATTGTATATTGGTTTATATACTATTAGATGTTGTATATGTTTTACACCCGCGCTAGTCCAGTCCCCGCTCTGTCGTTAGTTAAGTAACCTAACGGGTGATGACGGGACCCAGTGACGAATGCGGATGGCATATACGTACATTTTATTTTCGTTCTTTTCTGGTGTGATTGATTGATGGGACTGCGTTGATTTTGATCAATGCAAAGTAAAACAAACCTGTTTGCAGTTGTTGGAACAAATTTAAAAAGTGTTATCGCAAAGACGTTTCCTTTTGTTATGCATAGCGGTATTCAGTGGAATATCCTGCACCTCATTCGACGGGGCAAGGGCCGATATCCCTTCACCGGGACTGACCCCTTGGGCAGAAGTTTGTGTCAGGGTAATAATTTCACTATAGTCGATTACAAGTTGATTTGCACCACGGTATTCAGTGGAATATCCTGCACCACATTCCACGAGGAAAGAGCCGAGATCCCTTCACCGGGAGTGACCTCTTTAGCAAAAGGTTTTCGCCACTATATTTTAAAAAGCTATCAGGTTCCTTCAGCGATATCAAGTTCGTTACGTTAAAGGTTTTTCGCCAAAAACCAGCCGTAGCCCTCCGTCACTTCTTTTGGGTATTCAGTAGTATTCAAGCTATGCATTTTAGCCAAAGTTAAGGCATAGTGTTTGGTAGCTGCTGGGTATTCATTTGTTGCATAGATAGATGAGTTGGTTTGGGACAGTCGTTCTGCCGATTGGCCAAAGTCAGGGGCATGTGCGGGTGGGTTCAAATTAACAAGATAGTGACGGGTAGAACTTGGCATGTGAATTATGACATTTTGACCAAAGCCAAGGTTATAAGAGCATGGGGCAAAAATCATATCGGGAGTTTCTAAAGAAACTGAAACTTGCCAAGTATGCGCATACCTTCTGGAGTATGAGTAACGTGGATGCATTCCATCACGTTATCATGCGATGAGAGTTGGATCCCGATTCCCACTGATGAGTTGGTTTACTCTTCGGGTGATCCCGATTAATTCTTCTTTCAGGTTTGGAGGAGAATTTGACAGTACAGTGGGAGGTTTCCGGATTAGATAAAGTGATAACCATTCTGATCTAGGTTAGAGTGCACGCAGAGTGTTTCTTTTCTCTCTCTCTTTGGCAGCGACCTTTGACCGACTCTAGACTATGACTCAGTGACCAAGTTGACCGAACCTTCTTAAAATACTGGCTTTTGGATTGTCTGAGTTGCATAAGTCATTGCCACTCCTTCTTTTACCCTTTGTATTTCTCAGAACACCCGTATTACTACGGACATCCACTTCCATTGGATAGATCCATCGTATGGTTATATACGAACTCGAAGGGACTTCTTCGAGGATGGATCCAGGTTCAGGAGAAATAGAATTGGTTTATTCAGTTGTCTTTTATTATCACCTTCTCTCAGCTTGCGAGGGCTCCTTGGTTTAGGAGAGTACACCTATTTCGCTTATTGGATAGTCTTATTCCAAACCATAGGCAGGTGCCGAAAGGTAGGGAATGAAGAAAACCAATTAGCCTAAGTAGGGTGTGCAGAAGGTAATATGTAAAGACAAAATAAAGGGATTAGAAAGAGAGCAAAGTAAATTGCGACTGTTATCATTCACGACCAAACCGCGTACTTCATCGCCACTCCTATTTCACCTTTAAAAAGAATAAGGTATTATTCAATTGTCTTTTATCATCACCTTCTCTCAAGATATGAGTACTCCTTGGTTTAGGAGGGTACACCTATTATGCTTACTGGATAGTCTTCTTCCAAACCATAGGCTGATGCCAAACGGTAGGGAAGGAAGAAAACCATTTAGCCTAACGATGGTGTACAGAAGGTAACGACTAAAGACAAATAAAGGAATTTGGAAAGATGGCAATAAAATATACGGTTGAAGTCATGAATTGGATTATGGAAGAGGCATTGCTATGAATACCAGGATACCCCAACGAAACATTTTCATGTTTCAGTGCATTGTTAAAGGAAAACTGTTTTCCCGATTAGATACTTACTCCAGCGTATGTATTTACCAGGTTTCATTCTCATATCTGTATGGTTTTACAGATGATGAGTGGGAGTAAGTTATTGGGAATTAGGTGGTCATCCTCATTATATCGGAATTCGTTGTAATTGGTGATATTTGAGGAAATCGCCAGGGCACAGTTTTCAACCTACGATGCACAGGTTTTGAGTTATTAAACTCAGCGGACTTATACAGAGTATTGTATGTTGTCCAGTGTCCATCAGGACAAAGGGGTAGGTCCTCGTACTCTGTTCTGTTTACTTATTACTTCTCTAGTATTTTTAGACAAGTGTTTCGTACAAATACAAGGTCTGAGTTTTGAGAAGTTGTGGGTATAAGAATAAAATAGAGAACCAGGTGTCACAAGTATCGGGATTCTTCAAAGAGATCGAAGATGTAGATTCTTGTGATTGGTATTCAAATGATAGTAATGGTTTTTGAGAAACTTGTTTCTCTTTCAGGTTACTCATAATTGGATGGATTCCTAAGTTGAGTAATGCTGATTAGCCTCTTTCCATTAAGGTGATATGCACTGGAGACAGCAGCATGATTTGAATCTGGTTCCAATTAAATAAGTGCCAAAGTTTCTATATTGGATATAGAATAGTTCGTACCATAAAAGATGTAAAGGTACGGGGAGTTGTCCAGCTTATGCTTAAAACCAGAATCTGGATAACTCAGGGCACGTTTCTGTAATGGCTGTTTGTGGGTTGACCCTGGCTATGACGAGGGTTGATATTCTACCATTTGGAAGATCAATAGTGATATTGTTCTTGACTCGCCACAGTTTTAGTAAAATGGATTTTTTCAGAAAACAGTAGTGGGAGTATGGTAGAACTAGAAGTGATTCCAGAACCGCGAACGATTACGGAAAATTTAATAGGACCTATATATTCAATCAGGTTTGACATTTCATTAGCCACTCCGTAGATATGGTGGGTAACCTCAGACACCCGAGAGGTACTCCGTAGCCTCAAGGACGGTGAAAGGGAGGTTCTTATCTACCCAGACTTGACACTACTGATGTTCCAGGCTATGAGACCCGGTAGGACGGTTGTCGTAGTCAGTGGGAGCATCGGAAGTTTAGTGGGCAAGTAGCTTATGTCTATTTATAGACTTGAGCAGTTATAGCGGAGATAGATCATCTAATTTTGATGTGACAGTCATGGGTTTGACTTCAATCAGGATAGGGGATGGATCTGTTAAGAAGGTAGTAGGGTGTGATGTCATGGTATCTGGATGAAATACACAGAGTAGGAAGTAAAATTCCTATACTACGATCGGTTGTACTGTGGTCGTCACACAGTTGTTTCTCCAGACAGGATATGGATATAATATTTGACATTCTGGTTTCTTGATCTATGGTTTTATATCTGGATTTGGGTAGTTTCCCAATGTGGGTACTTTGACAGTATTCTAATGGTTTTTAGAATAGATGACTCCTGGCATGGTGGTGTAGCTGCAGGTGATGGAGTCACCCTCTCTAAAGGTGTCTTACAGACTAAAGGGGAGAGGGATGTGCATGATTGGCAGATCACTTGCTTATGCGATTGAGTCAATCATGAGATGTCAAGTACCACACCAGATGTTGTTTTTGCACTAGATGCAATAAGTTTGTATTAATCCAATCCTGGAGAAACATAAGGAAGAAGATTTAGAACATAAGAACATGTTCTACGGATTTGATGACGGCAGCCTCCTTCGGGAGACGATTATCATTCCAGGCTTCAAAGGTGACATGGATGACAGAGTGATTGTCAGAGTTATAGTTTTCCATCTGAAGAGGGACAGTATTATGGACAGGAGGTCCAGGAGGATACTGTGGGAGGCTTGGTGCAGGATACTGATTAGGTTCAGTGATCGATACAATCTAAGAAGTTTGGATTTGGAGTTTATTTATGAACTAGGTCCCATCAGATATCCAGACATATTCTAAGACAGGTATTACTCAATTCGGGAGATGGCTTTCTCCGCGAATTTGAGATTAAGAGAGATATAGAAAGAAACTTCTAGGCGGATCCACTCACTGAGGCTATTTCTCGAACACAATAGTTTTACAAACGGGCTTTGTGAAACTGATTAGTAGAGGAGTTGAATGTTCAGTTTCACACGGGCTGTGAGTAGTCGACATCGCAATAATTAGCCTTAAGTGCAAGTGGGAGATTGTTGGAGATAGTGCCTTCAGAGTCAATTATTGGATCGCATGTACGTGATTGCAATTATTGCGGAGGACCTATACCGGTGGGACAGTCTTACTCGAGATGATAGTATGCTATCTGGTTTGCCTTTATCAGTCGTGTACATGTTTAGGTGACTGATTACATGTTACACTTTGATAGAGCCCTTAGGATCTTGCTTTACCACCAACAGTATGATGGCGATCATATACGTGAGAGTTGGGTGGTTTATACGCATATCCTTAATTGTGGTCCCTAGTCGTGGGAGTTTCGAGACAGGGCGTCGATACTCCGGAGTAGACTAGTGTGTACAGTCGAGACCCCGACGAGGGGCGGTGGCCGGTCTCACAAGCCACTGGTGTCAGTTGGATCACCTAAGATGTATACAGGTGCTTATTGGGTTATGAGTACACCGGACAGGACTCGCCGGGAATCTGCTAGTTGGTATTATACATATCGTCAGATAGCAGTTCCCTAGTGACATGTGTACAGGTTAGTTCATCGACCTGAGGTCGTCATTTGTCTCGTGTGAGTTCCCACTGTGCTTTGATTTCTACCCTACCACGGCTCAAAGGAGTCGTGCAAACAGGTAGCTTTTGGGTACAGTCCCGAGCCATATGGAGGCACGTGAGCGGATCGTCAGGGGATTCGTCTCTCCCGGTATTGGGGGCGAGATCGTGCTATGTCTAGGAGAGCCATTACACAAAGCCCACGGCCGTGGCAGGAGATTTACTGGTAGGTACTCCAGTAGTATCTCAGGGTGTTATTGGGCTTCACTCCGACACGACTTATACTGCTATTGGGGGTCTGACGTTACTAGCCCCCTAGGCAGATATGCGATACTCATAGACGAAAGGACCGGACTGTATATACATTGTCACTGTTAGGCTCAGTAGGGTTTCCGGATGAGTTCGCTCATCGGCCTCCCTTGAGGTCAGTCCATGGGCAGCCGTTACACATAGCTAGTGCCGCTGACGGTTTGTGGTTAAACCCACTGCCAGGGTACTGACGAGTCATTAGAGTCCCCCACAGACAGTTTCCCAAGTTCGGGCGAAACGTTGTAGAGGCCGTATGGTTTTATGGAAGGGTTCGGAAAATGCACGTGCGTTTACGCACGTGTCGGTTTTCGGACAGATGATACTGGTCGGCTTTGGTTTAAGCCGGATCCGAGTATTGTATTGAGTAGATATAATATCTTTGTCTCAGTTGCATTTGTATTTGATCGTAATACAAATGCGGGTATATTTATACAGTTACGGGGTTATCCTGAAATTCGTTTCGGGATCACTTTTGGAAGTTGCCAGTTTCCAGTTTTCTATTAGCCGTCTTTTAACATTTGGTTAAATACGGATTTTATCTTTTCTTGAGATGAGTGTGGAAGCTTCTAGAAGGTTCTAGAAGTGGTGAGGTGTTTAGTGAGTCATGGTTGCATTTAATGGTTTCATTAATGCTTGATGACTAGATTAATGATTCATCATTTCATTAAGTGTGTTCACACTTTGTGTTCACACTTGAGATATTTTCTTATTATCACCTCCCCCTCTCCTACACTCACCCCCCACCACTATATATGTGGCCGGCCACTTCCCCCTCTCTCTCACTCACACACTTGATGTTTTATCTGGTAAAAAGATTATGATAGATTTTGGGGTGTATGGAATTTCACAGCTCATTTCATTCCATCACCCGATTCCCACGGCAACTTCATTAACCGTTCGTCCATGGCTTTGGACGAAGCGAGACAAAGTATTCCACTCATTCTCTACATCAATCTTGGTCGTCACGTTTAGCAAACTTGACGACCGAGTTGCCTCAAGTCAGAGGCGGGAGCCCGTTTAAAGAATCGTCGACGTGGTGCCACCTGGACGAGCAGATCGGAGATCGACGAGATCGGAGCAGACGCAACGGAGCGTGGGATGATGATTAAAGAACGAAGGACTCGGATCGTTCGGTATAACCTTTCTACACTCTTTATAGTTTGTTAGTTTAGCAATAATGGCAGATCCGGGTTAAAGTATACGATAGCGCCAGTTAAAAAGTTTTTGTTCCGCATTTGGCGTCTGTAGACGGCCGGGGCGCTACCGTAGACTTACAGAACTAAAACCTTCTGATTTTCATTTTTGACATACTTCACCGCACATAAGTCTCTAGTTTTCTATTCCCGCATCCGAGCAATCCAGTATATATCATTTTCAGCCTTTTTAGTGTCTAATTTCTCGTACCCCTCCTTATAGACCTTAAATTTAGCTTTCCGAACAGCTTTCTTAACTTCCATTTTACCCATTTTATACTTCTCAAATCTCTCAACATCTCTATTTTTTTCAAATCTTTGTAAGAATCCCTTTTAATTTTAATAGCAGCCTTTACTTCTTCATTCCACCATGATGTATTCTTAGATGGTGGAGAACCACCTCTCGACTCACCAAGTAGATCTCTAGCTACCATCTTGATACAACTAGCCATTTTGTTACATGTTCTGTCTGAATTTTCTTCTGACTGCCAATCCGTTTCTTGGACTACTGTCACGACCCGATAGCTTGGCCCATGACCGGCACTTAACCACGTAACTTCTACAGGCGTAACGCGACTAAGTAAGCCGAAACCCAGAAATCAAACCATTAAATATAGTGTGTTTAAGAAATTTTTGTAAAAACAGTTGTAAATGTTTAGAAAACTTTAATTAATTTAGTAGAAATCCTTTATAAGTTCAAGTGTTATTTAATAGTTTGGCAACATTTCCTTTATAAAAATTTGTCCCGAAAAATGGGTAAAAGACAAGATGTAAGTAAAATGACATGTGGAATAAATAGAGCATCACAATGATAAGGTACGACAGAGAAAAAAAAAAGAAAACAGCAAGAAATATAGAACTGTAAAAATAAGTCGGCTCACAACAAGCTCGACACCAGGATACAAAATAACATACATCGTCCTCACAACTGTTTCTAAGTCAATACATAATGGTAGATGGAGAATACTAGATACATGAATATACAACTGAAAGGTAAACAGATACCGTACAAAACCCACCTAATAGCAAAAGGGCTAACACGCCTCAGTAATTGTATCTGTGTCAAAAGATGCGGTAAACAGCCAGCCGCGACTATGTAACATTTTGAAATAATAAAAATATTATTTTTGGGAATTTTTATAATTTAATATTATTTTATTGAATATTTTAATAATTCGGTATAATTAAATACAAATAAATAGGGAAAATTTTTGGAAAATTATGGAAAATTCTAAAATAGGGTAAATTAGAGAATTATACCATTTCTAAGTTTAATTGATTAGTTATAGGCTAATTTAGTGCTAATCGCGATTAAAAATCGCTAATCGGTTTTTTTTGGCATTTTTGTGCAAAACATGCACATATCATTCTTTTTCACACTTGTGCATTTTTCTTGCCATGGTTTGCTTTGGGGTTACTATTTATGTGAGAAGGGTTTTTGAAGAGAAAAAGAAAAGAAAATGGAAAAGGATTATTATAATGAGGTATGGGTGAGAGAGAGAAGGGTAACCTTTGACCAAGACTTGGCCATTCCTCCATTTCTTCACCATTCCTCTCTCCCTCTTCCTTGCTTGTTGCTGCTGCTGCTTCTTTTTCACCTCCCTCCCCTTTTCAACTCCTCTAAACACCTCTAAAACAACTCCAAAACCCCACTCTCATTTCATTAAAAGTGTGCACAAGCTCAAGATCTACACATTGGACCAAAAAAGCGAGGATTTTGGCCACTAGGGGCAACTCAAGAATTTTCTTGAGTTGCCAAATGAGGTATTTACTGAACCCTTAGCTTAGTTTTAGCATTACTTTCACCCCCATGTTGTGATAGAACCGATATTGTTTGATATTGTGGATTTGAGGATAACCAAGTTAGGGTTTGAGGGAACCTTGTGTTGTATTGTGAAATTGAGCTCAGTTGAGATTATATAAACATCCTAGTGCATGAATTGAGACCCTAACCTGAGAGTTGAAACCCGAAATACGGATTTAGAAACCGATATCGGAGAAATTGTGGAATCTGTGAAGGGTATATTGAATCTGCTATCACCCGAGACATCCTAAATTAAAATTGATTGGACAGTGTCATGTGCAGGCACCCAGGAAGCTACCACCAAGACCCCAACCCCTAACTCACCAAGCCGGCCGCAGATTTATTCCAATTGGCCACAATTTGCGGCCATACCTGCAACAAACCTTCTCATTTTGGTTCTGTAGCCCCTACATGCATAGATTAGACCCCTGGTATATATAGATTTGTCCAATTTGACCTAGGGTGAAATCTGGAACATATTTCCTAAGTTGCTGTTTTGGATTCGTGTTTCCGTATTCTTAATTCTGAATTTGTGTCTTGTGTTTTACCCCGACTATTTGGCGTTTATACGACGATATAGAGGATTTATAAATGGTTTTGAAGGCGTGCCGTGGGTTCTAACCTATAGGTCCCTTATCGTATCGTTTCGGGGTTTCGTGTGCCGTGTTAGCTTTGATTTGGTTTTAATACGCATATACGATACTTTGATGTGTAGGTACCCCATGAATACTTCGGGACGACAAGCAAGCACGTGGCAACGTCCACAATTGAAGACGCAAGGTGAGTAGATTATATCTACTGGGGGAAATCGGGTGGATGGCGTATAGCACCCCCGCAGTCCGTAGTTGATATACTATATATTTATGACAGTTTTATTGTGTCACTTGTGTTAGGTGTATTAAGGATAGTGTAGGGTTAGAAGTGACTAGTGTAGTTCATAGTCGCGAACCCTAGAATAGATTTACACCTACATGCACCCCCTTGCATATTCACTTCACTTGCACTGTGTTTGATGATATTGGATGACATTGGAGATGAGTCGATGATGTTGGGCTTTGTGCCGCGAGATCGGTGATTTGATGTGATTCGTATTTGGGATACGATACGTGATCTCTAGCGGGCCTTGGGACGTGTGCTTGCATACGCAGTATTTAGATGGTATCGATTTGTACTAGACTTAGATCAGTACCCCAGATTATTTGTTATGATGATAAGGATACCTGATATCTGATGAGAGGAATGTGATTTTGACCCGTACCCAGCTATTGGGATGCCGTACGACGATTTACCGTACGAGCTTTATATTGATGATATATCCGCACTCATGACTTGAGGATGTCATATGATATACTGTATCGTACGCGATGCTACTGAGGCGGGATCACCGACTACTATATATATATATATATATATATATATATATATATATATATATATATATATATATATATATACATATCGACTCAGATTTAGGTGGTTTCCATACCTCTCCCGATTGACTTGATACTTAGATCTGTAGTTTGCATAGTAGATTCTTCACTGTGGTGTTGATTATTGGATTTCCGCATATTCATACTATTCACATTGCCTTGCATATGTTTATTGCTATATTATCATCATGCTGTTAGGACACCAGCACCATTATCGATGATGCGTATGTTCCACGTACACCATTTGCCGGCTCACACACTTCATCATCGATAATTGCCATGCCACTACACTGTAGTACTGATGCATTCATGATATGATTCTTGCATGGCATATTGTACACTTATACCTGTACACAAACATAGATGATTCTGACTTGATTAGAGATTTGGGAACCGCAAGATGTTCTTCAAAACTGATTCGTTGTAAAAAGAGCGGTTTCCCTCGACATGTGCACATTATTATTCCATGTTGCATGACTTCTGATATGCTTACCTTTCTTTACATGTCGCATACATCATGTTTCGATTATACGCATTGAGATATGTTGTTTCCATGATATTTCTGGATTTGGGAACCGTGGGTATTTCAAAAGAGAATATATAATTGTTTTAAAAACCCGGTTACCCTTGATATGATATTTCAGTGCGGCCACCATGTGTTTTCTCGGTGCTGAGAGCGACATGTGAAATCCGATTCGAGGAGGCGGATGAGGCCAATTGCGGGTACATGGTGGACCCGGTATGGTACCCCGGGGCGAGAACGGTTTCGCTGTGTAGTAGACGGTGAGCCTGGCAGAGGGATTTCTACCTACCGGTGATTGTATTTGAGCTCGGCGGATATCTGGAGGATACCGCCCAGAGTTGAGAGATAGACATGGGCTGACCCGTACTGCCGGGGCCAAGGGCCGATACCGCAGACGGAGCCCAGAGATGGACATGGGCTGACCCGTACTGCCGGGGCCGAGGGCCGATACCGCAGACGGAGCCCCATATGGACGAGGATTTACGTGTCGATGCTAGGCACGGGTTTCATGATGTTTTTCCATGATTTGTTTATATCCTCATATTTACTTACATGATGCTTATTGTCATTGGGTGACGGGTGGACGGGTTCCACGTTTATTGTCATTGGGTGACGGGTGGACGGGATCCACATATATGCAGATATTGATACTTCGTCATTTTTACTTCATGAAGACATACCTTACATCTATGACATGTTATTACCTGAGTACTTGGCACTACATACCTGTTTAGATGTTGCTTTGCCACCTTATCATGTATCAGGCTTATTCTTTGAGGTTTATATACTGATCGTATTGACCTAGGTTTATGCCTTGCTTTCGGTTTCTGCTTGTAGATATTCTCTATTCACGAGTTGGCAACTCACCCCCGTTGTGCCACAGTTCTTGCAGGTTTTGCCATACAGGTTCCGTAGCGGCATTTCTGGCACACTGCTTCTTTATGGGTAACTTGCTTGGGTAGGTGGGTTCTTTTGCATCAAGAACCACCATTGTACTTTTATTATTCTTGTATCTAGAAATTCCATCAACCAAACTTGTATATTGTTTCAGACTTAGACATTTGTGATGTATTATTCGGCCTTAGAGTCACGCTTAGTAGTATTACGGTTTTCATGCTTATCTGGGTTTCTTTTGAATTTTGATCCTCGCCATTCGGCGTTGTATACTATTGCTTGTTGTTTATTTATACTTAAAATGGTTTTAGATTTCTGGGCTTTTGGCTTACTTGGATCAGATGGAGTCCTATAAACTTCATATGGTTCAAGGGTCAGTCACGTGCTCTTTCGGGTCGTGACAGACTACTCCAAAGGGCAACCTGCAAGCACTGTGGCACAACGGGGGTGAGTTGCCAACTCGTGAATAGTAAATAACATATAAAGGTAATTGCGAGTATGTACGTGCTGCGATACTCTAACCTATGCCAACAGATAAACATCTATATGATGAACTGGGTGCTCAATATCATGCAACGAGTACGATCTAATAGTCTCACCATATGATGTGCAAGGTATACAATAATCATGTCAAATGATGAAATCTAACAATCCTATATAGCATGAGCTGGGTATGCAATGATCGTGCAAGCATGTGTACTATATCAAGTACAATAGATACAGGATGGGATGTCAAATACTAAATGCCGAGCATGGGAATGATAATATCTACACGGAGTATCACGTGGTAAAATAGTCGGTGTCCAACAATACACCCAAATCCCAGTAAAAACTCAGGCGCCGTCATCCAAATCGACCCTCAAATCCTGTGAACCTCCTAAGATCGGGAGTGCCCGTCATCGACACTCAAAATATCATGAAATCAGTCGTGTCCAGCATCGACACGCAAATCCTCCAATATGGGGCGTCCGTCCATCGGATCTGCCCATGGGCTCCGTCTGTGAAATCGGCCCTCGGACCCGGCTGTACGCATCGTCCCGTATCCATCAATCGACTCTGGTCAGTATCCTCCAGATAACCGCCAGGTCCAACCAATCACCGGTAGGTAGTAGTCCCTCCGCTGGGCTCCCCGTCTAACAATACGAGTCTTCTCGCCCCGGGGTACTGTACCAGGTCCACCATGTACCCGCAATCGGAGCCTACCTCTCCTCAAATCGGGTATACTCACACAAACTCTCTGGAACCGAGAAAACTCATGGTGGACGCACTAAATATCATATCAAGAGAAACCGGGTTTTTAAACAGTGCGTGTTTTCTTAAAATAGTACTCTGGTTCCCAAATCCAGAAATCATATAAATCAAATCCAATGCGTAAATCCATGCAATGTGTCGTATGACACTAAGGGTAAAAGAAAGGGAGAACCGCTCTTTTAAAAGACCCCGTTTTGGAAAATACCGCTTGCGGTCCCTTAGTTTCAAATCAAGTCAATATCATCCATGTATGTAACATATGAATATACGTATAGGTATGGATGTGCGAATGGATAAGCACGCAAAATGAATATAGCAATGTACATATGAGCTAATGTAGACATATGATGTATATGCGCCCGAGTATGAATATATGTGATGTATGTGGCACAGGTATAGATATGTGATGTATATGTGCCCAAGTATGATCATATGTGATGTATGTGGCACAAGTATGAATATATGTGATGTATGTGGCACAAGTATGAATATATGTGATGTATGTGGCACAAGTATGAATATATGTGATGTATGTGGCACAAGTATGAATAGGTGAGGTATATGTGCCCAAATATGAATATATGTGATGTATGTGGCACAAGTATGAATATATGTGATGTATGTGGCACAAGTATGAATACACACATGCTAGTATGCGGCAAATCATGACAACGTCAAATAAGCAAAATCAATATGATATGCGGTTTATAGCAATCCTATAATGTGAGTGGCATGGCAATCACTAACGGTGTGAGTGTAGCATATAAATCGTGCTCGTGCAACTTGGACCGTTAGTGACAGTGCAGTGTTCTATACTACCAATATAATTATATGGACACTTATGACTACAAATCCTATTACGCCCTGACGATTAACGCCATACGGGCGATTTCCCCGTAGATGTTAAATCTACTCACCTGGTCACGTGCTAAGTATAGCCGACCACCTGCTTCCCTTTCCTGGCGACGTCTGACGTGCCCGCCTGTGAACCTGAAATTTTACACAAGGAATCCAATTATATAAGCAAGAATCTCTCAAATCGTGAGATCGAAACAAAACGAGAAACTCGCGTCGCGAATTAACGCGCGTGTGTGCGATACGCTGAAACGTGTGTGCACGCGTCTATGACTCAGCCCGACATGCCGCGATATGCTGAATCACAAAACCCACTCGCGTATCGCGCGTATCGCGCAAACTAAAAACACCAGAAAACGATATATCCTGCCAGATTCTACCCAGGTTTAAATATTACAAAACTATATATACCATGGACCTACAAAACATAGCAGATACCCAACCCCTAGCTCCTATCTCCCTGGTCTGAACGCAATTTGCGGCCAGAAAGATTTTTCCGGCGGCCTGAAGTTGGGCTGGTGGGGTCGGGCTCTGGTGGTGGGGTCAGGGTCTCTCAAGTAGGCTACAGTCCACTCAATTTTATTCCGATCTCACTGGGGTAACAACATACTTCAAAAAGCTAAGATTTTGCTTAAAAACATCAAATTTTGCACAATTTGCAAACTTAGGGTATATCTGTGTAATCTGGGGTTTACCTAGGTTCACAAGGCCCTAACAACACTTAATTAACTTAGTCTAGCCAAAACTAACCTTACTTAAGCAAAGATCACACTAATCACCACAAATATAACTAAAAACACACAATCTAGCGCTAACAACTACCAATTACACTAATTAAGCTAAACCGACACACAAGTCTAGCATACAAGCAAGTGGAGCTCAGAGGTTATACCTCTCTTGACCCTACGAGGCTGGGTCAGGGGAGGAAGAGAAGAAGAAGAAGCTGCTACTGCTGTTGTTGTTGCTGTTGTTACTGCTACTGCTGATGCTGATGCTTGTTGTTGCTGTTGATGTTGTTATTGTTGCTGATGGTGTTGTTGATGGTGTTAGTGCTGGGGCTGTTGGGGCTGTGGCTGAGCTGCTGCTGTTGGGGCTGGAATTGCTGATGTACTGCTGTTGTTGCTCTGTTGTTGTTGTTGTGTGATGCTGCTGCTGCAACTTCTGTTGTTGCTGCTGATGTAGCTGTGTGTGTGTGTGTGTGTGTGTGAGTGAGAGAGTGAATGAGTTTGATATGAGAGTGTGAACAAAAAAAAGAAAGAATGATAACAATAGAGAGTCAAGCCCCCATTTCTCTCTCTCTTGCCACATTAAATGGAAGCATGGGCTTGCCATGATGCACTCTCTCTCTCTCTCTCTCTCATTTAATGCAAGCATGGCTTAGCCATGATGCATTCTCTCTCTCTCAAGTCAACCAAAAAAGCATTTTAAATCCCATTTCATTTTTAAAAAATACCCTTAATTCAAATCATGTTAACTTGCTAATGGTGGGGTTAACCTACCATGGTTGTTAAACATGGTTTAACCCAAATTCTAACCCTAGTTTACATGCACTAGTTTGTGCAAGCTTGGTAAAAATTTAGAAAAATATTTATTAAATTTGAAAAATTATTTGAAAATCAATTTGGTAAACTTTTTATTGAAATTCACATATTAAAATATAATTAGCCACTAAACACATCCTAGGGTGTTACAATCTTCCCCCTTAGAGAAATTCTTTCCCGAATTTAAAATATAAAGCAACGCATACCTTCAAAGAGATGAGGGAACTCCTTCCGCAACTCTCCCTCGGCCTCCCAAGTGATCTCTTCACCATTCGGGCTGCGCCAAAGTACCTTCACTGATAGAAAGACCTTCGATCTAAGTTTCTTCACCTGCCGGTCCAAGATCACGACTGGCTGCTCGGTGAACGTAAGATCGCGCTTGAGCTGAACGGTCTGATGCTGAATCATGTGTGAAGGGTCATGTAGGTATCTACGAAGCATCGACACGTGGAATACGGGGTGAACATCTGGGTAGTCGGGTGGAAGAGCCAAACGAAAAGCTACTGCGCCCACACGATCGAGGATCTCGAAGGGACCTATGAATCTGGGGCTAAGCTTCCTTTTTCGTCCAAACCTCATCACTCCCTTCATCGGAGAGACCCTCAGAATCACGTGATCGCCAACTGCGAACTCTAGTCTGCGGCGGCGCCTGTCAGCATACGATCTCTGCCTGCTCTAAGCTGTCCTCATCCTGTCTCGAATCAGCTGTATCTTCTCAGTCGTCTCTTATACGATTTGTGGCCCCAAAATGCTGCCCTCGCTGAGCTCTATCCAACAGACGGGCGATCTACATCTCCTCCCATACAAAGCCCCGAAAGGTGCCATCTGAATAGTATCCTGGAAGCTATTGTTGTAGGAGAACTCTATCAAGGGTAAATGATGATCCCAGCTACCACCAAAATCTAAAACGCATGCTCAGAGCATGTCCTCGAGAGTCTGAATGGTCCGCTCTGACTGTCCATCGGTCTGTGGATGAAATGCTGTGCTGAAACTCAAGCGCGTGCCTAAAGCCTCCTGAAGCCTCTGCCATAGTCGGCTGGTAAACTGGGTGCCTCTGTCGGACACAATACACGTCGGGACTCCATGCAGTCGTACAATCTCGTCGATGTATATCTGGGCATACTGAGCAAATCCGAAAGTCGTCTTCACTGGCAGGAAGTGAGCCGCTTTCGTCAGACGATCCACGATCACCCAAATGGAGTCATACCCTCTCCTAGTCCTGGGTAGACCCACAACGAAATCCATCGAAATCTGTTCCCATTTCCACTCCGGAATGGGTAACGGCTGTAGCTCTCCCGCTGGCCTCTGATGATCGGCCTTGACTTGCTGAAAAGTCAGGCATCTAGACACGAAATCTGCAATGTCCCTCTTCATTCCGTCCCACCAGTAAACATCTCTCATATCATGGTACATCTTGGTGGAACCCGGATGAATGTTGAATGTCGATCTATGCGTCTCCTAAAAAAACTCACGCTGCAGTCCCTCAGCATCTGGTATGCACAGTCTAGTCCTAAATCGCAGAATCCTTTGATCATCGATCACGAACTCGGAAAATCTGCCCTGTCCAATCTGTGCCATGATCTCTGAACATCGGTCATCACTGTGCTGTGCCTCATGTATACTGTCAAGCAACTGCGGGCGTGCACGAACATGCGCAAGCTGTCCCCCGATCGGCGTGAACTCGAACTGCACTCGGCTGTCGCATAATATTTGCCAATTTGCCGATGACTGCCTCTGCACTGTGCTCAAACAAGATAGACTACCCCCGGGCCTCCTGCTCAGAGCATCTGCCACTATATTCGCCTTGCCCAGGTGATACAAGATCACGTGGTCGTAATTCTTCACTAACTCCATCCATCGGCGCTGTCTAAGGTTCAGGTCTCGCTGCTGAAATATATACTTTAAACTCTTGTGATCAGTGAATATCTGGCACGACTCGCCGTATAGGTAATGTCGCAAGATCTTAAGTGAAAAGACCCCTGCGACCATCTCCAAATCGTGAGTAGGGCAGTTCTGTTCATGTCTCTTCAGCTGTCGCGAAGTATACGCGATCACCCTACAATGCTGCATCAATACGCACCCTATCCCTACTCATGAAGCGTCACAATAGACTGCAAATCCGCCTGATCCTGAAGGCAACGATAATACTGGCACCGTAGTCAAACAAGTCCGTAGCTGCTGGAAACTGTGCTAGCAATCCTCTGTCCAATCGAAGGGAACTCCCTTCCGGGTCAAACCGGTCAAGGGTGCAGCAATACGGGAGAAATCCTGTACAAATCGCCTGTAGTAGCCGGCCAGTCCTAGAAAGCTGCGTATCTCAGTAACGGATGTAAGTCTGGGCCAACTCTGAACGGCTTCAATCTTCCTCGGGTCCACACATATACCATCCCGTGTAATCACGTGACCCAAGAAGTCTACGCTGTCGAGCCAGAATGCGCACTTGGAGAATTTTGCATAAAGCTGGTGCTCCCTCAAGGTCTGCAGTGTGATCCGCAGGTGCTTCTCGTGCTCCTCACTGCTCCGGGAATACACCAAGATATCGTCAATGAATACGATGATGAACAAGTCGAGGTACGGCCTGAATATACGGTTCATCAAATCCATAAACGTTGCTGGGGCGTTGGTGAGTCCGAACGACATCACCAAAAACTCATAGTGGCCGTAGCGCGTGCGGAAGGCTGTCCTCGGTATATCCTCCTGTCGGACTCGCAGCTGATGATAGCCTGATCGTAAATCGATCCTCCAAAAATATCCTGCCCCCTGAACCTGGTCGAACAAGTCGTCGATACGTGGCAACGGATATCTGTTCCGCACGGTCACCCTGTTCAGCTGCCGGTAATCGATACACAAACGTAAGCTTCCGTCCTTCTTCTTGACGAACAGGACCGGAGCACCCCAAGGAGAAACACTGGGTCGAATAAGTCCCTTGTCCAGCAAATCTTGCAACTGACTCTTTAACTCACAAAGCTCCGCCGGGGCCATCCGATAAGGCGGTATAGAAATAGGCCCCGTGCCGGGAATCAAATCAATACAAAAGGCAATGTCGCGCTCGGGCGGTAGCCCAGGAAGCTCGTCAGGGAACACCTCAGGGAACTCACATACAATCGGAACCTGGTCCAATGGAACATCTGTAGCTCTCGTGTCACAAACATAGGCTAGGAATCCCTGACATCCCTTCCTCAACAGCTGTCCAGCGCTAAGAGAAGAAATCAAAATGCGAGGGGTGGCACCACGGTCCCCCTGCACAACAAAAGTCGACTCGCCGGGAAAACAAAATCTCATTATCTTCTCGCGGCAGTCCACAGACGCATAGCACGTGGCTAACCAATCCATGCCCAAAAGAACTTCGAAGTCCAACATCTCAAGAAGGATCAAATCGACAGGCAGATCTCTATCGCCAATACGGACGACGCAGGACTGGAACACGTGCCTAGCAACAAACGACTCTCCCACGGGAGTGGTCACAAAAAGCGGTTGATCAAGCAGACCGGACTCTCTATCCAAACTCGGCACAAAGTGTGTGGATACGTACGAGTGTATGGATCCAGGATCGAACAACATGTGTGCATCAACAGAACATATTGATAAAGTACCTGAGACCACCGCATTGGACGCCTGTGCGTCCTGATGCGTCAACGCGAAAACTCGTGCATGTCCTCCACCTGCAACTGGCGGTCCTCTACTAGCAACTGGCTGTACTCTGCCGGTGGCTGGCTATCCTCTGCCTCGACTGCCTCGCCCTCTAGGAACAAACCCTCCGCGACCACGGCCTCTCTGTGCATGGGTATGACGCGGAGCAACTGCGGGTACAATTGGTAACACCCTCTGGGGTGGAAAAGGTGGAAGTGTGACATGCGGTACGGCTGGCTCCCTCCTGTGTGTCTCGGTACAATCTCTGACGCGGTGACGAAGACTACCACATCCAAAACATCCACGAGACGACTGCTGACCCTCCTGTGGGTAAGAGCTAAACATCTGACCTCGCCCCGAGTCTTTGCCACCTGTACGATGTCTATCACGGTGTCTGAATGGATGTCTCTGAGCTGATGTATCAGTACGAACCCTCTTCGGCCCTGGAACTACCGAAGTCTCTGCAAGGCGCTCCTTAACCAATAGGGCTGCGTCTACCGCTGCGGCATAGGTCTCATAATGCTGTGCGCTGATCGCAAGGAATAGCGGGGTAAGCAAGCCTCGGACAAATCTCTTGACTCGCATCTCCTCCGTCGCCACTAGGTATGGAGCATAAATAGCAAGCTCGGTGAATAGCACGTCGTACTCTGCCACTGTCATCTCTGGCGTCTGGCGCAAGGACTCAAATCTGCGTGCTCGGGCATCCCTAACACTCTGGGGAAGAAAGCGGGCAAGGAGCACCGTCACGAACTCCGTCCAGGTCATAGGAGAAAGACCTGCTGCTATGCCCTTCTCAACTGATTCGCACCATTTCTGCGCAAGACCTTCCAGGCGAAAGCTCGCGAACTCGACCCATCTAGCATCTGCACATCTGAGGGAACGGCATATCCGGGCCATCCTATCAATAAAAGACTGTGGGTCCTCGGCTGCATCTGTGCCTGTGAAGACCGGAGGCTTCAGCCTCATGAACTCTGATAACGATACTGTAATCACCTCCGTGGCTGCAGGGGCAACTGGCTGTACGGTCGGTACCATCGCGGTCCCTGTAACTGGTGGAGCTACCTCTGGTCGCTGCGCTCAAAGCGTATCAACTAGCGATCCTATCATCTGGCGCATCTCCTGCATGCTGGATCCCACCGTCTGGCGCATCTCCTGCATACCAGCCCCTAACGTGGGGATCTGATCTGTCATGGGAGGAACAGTCTGCTCGGGTACAATGGGTGCACTGCCTGGATCGGTCCTCTTCTCGGACGAGTCAACTCGAATCTCGGCCCTCGCGGTCGCTCTCTGCGCCCTAGTAGTCTTTGGTGGCATAGTGGCTGAAAAGGAAAGTAGGATTCGTTAAGGACACGGAAATCGAATCACAAGAATGTATGCAATAATGAAGGAACTTCAACCAATAAGTCCTAAGGTCGCTTAGGCGGGGTACCGTATCGTGAGTATGCCGCGGAACATACGCACGCTACGCCACTCTGCAGCAGCTACCTACTCCATCATACCAGGTGTTGGTGAGTGCTGCATGCTCCCACAACTCTTGTGGCGCGGCGGAAGAGATGAACGAAAATTTTCTTTGCATACAACACGCACTTTACCGAAGATCTTGTCTAAACCATAACTAGTAAACCCCAACTAGAGATCTTATCTACTATGTTAAAGATTATACCTTGATGATACGGTCCTTCGGGTCTTCTCTTGGATGCAACTTCTTTGCTCCTTTCTCCTCTTTTGGTGAACTCCTTGGCTCCTTTAGATGTTGCCGATGTTTTCGATCTCCGGCCACCGAAGACCTAGATGATCCACCCGAGAGTTTTCGTGCAAGCTAGAAACTCTTCTCAAGAGTTTAACCGAGAGACCAAATTTGCTAGAAGAGGTCACTAGGATGATGTAGAGATAATTGTATTGGATTAACTTGAAATCCTAAGTTTTGGATTCACATCTCATGTGAGGGTTAAAGCTAGGAAGAATGATCACCATCATTTTCTTTCTCTCTTCTTATACACTTGTTATGATACACTTATCATAATTTTGTGTAGGATTTGAATGCCTTGATTTCACATCTCATATGAAGGTATTTATAAGAAGAAGGAGGAGGAAAGAATAAGTGCATTTCATGATTAAAAAGTTTAAGCATGATAAAAAGAAAATAGCACTAACTAAAGCATGTATTATGAATGAAGTATCATGCATTAATAGTAGATCCACTTCAACAACCACATTATCATGCTTATACCTTTTAATTTACACCTCACTAATTTTATTTTCACAAAATAAATGATGTCATAATTATGTCATTATGAGGTGGCACCTTCTAGAAGGTATTCTTGTAACAATTACAAAAATACCCCTCCTCCGTATACCGTATACCGTATACTGTATACACGCATCCGAATTCCGAAAAATACGAATACAATTAATCCAATAATATAATACCGGTATCCGGCCAGTATTATTCTTACGATTATTATTCCTGTAACAATTACACGAACATAATCGAAAACCTGCCGCAACACCTTACGGCTGCCGTAACAACTTACGGTCTCTACATCTTTTGCCTGAACGAGGGAACCCTCTGTATGGGACTCTAAAGACTCGTCAGTACGCTGGCAATGGGTTTAACCACAAGCACGTCAGTGGCACTAGCTGTACGTAACGGCTACCCAGGTACATGACGAAAAGGTGGCCGACGAGCGAACTCATCACAACCCTTACGAGCCTGTAAGCAACACTTACCGTACTGTCCGGTCTCTTCGTCTGATACGTCGCATATGAAGTCTAGGGGTGGTAAATGTCAGACCCCAGTAACTTTATAAGTCATGTTGATTTACGGCTCATAACAGGTCGAGGAACTACCGATAACACTTATCAGTAAACCTCGAGAACCCTGGCCAGGGATTTAGGTGTTATAGCCGATCAAACATAGCGCGACATCAACTCCCTATACCGGGAGAGACGAAACCCCTCCTATCGCTCACTGTCTCCATATGATTCGGGACTGTACCCAAAATCCACCTGTTTGCACAACTCAGTAGAGCCATGGTAGGGAGGAAATCAAAGTACAGTGGGAATCACACAAGACTCTATGACGATCTCGGGTCTACAGACTAACCTGTACAAGTGTCACCAGAGAACTGCTATATGACAATAGGTATATATACCATCTAGGAGTTCTCGGCGAGACCGTTCAGTGTACCCAGTCTCCACTGAGCACCCGTACACCATCCTTGATGTCAAACACCGATGGATATGGGATCATCCATCGCCCATCATATGGGTCAAGATGCGTATACGCTAGTCTACTCTGGTGTATCGATGCCCTGTCTCGACACACCCTCGACTAGGAACAGTTATAGGATGTACTCATAGACTACCGTGGCCCCACTAGTATGATCTCATCATAGTCCCAGTAGTCGAGTACAAATCCTAAAGGCTTTATCAACATGTAACAAAAGAGACAATCAGAGTACATGTTAAGATAAAATACAACCAGATAGCGTACTATCATGTCGAGCAAGAAAGTCCTCCATATATATGTCCAAGCATCCACTACAATATACATCGTATGTACAGTAATGGCCTCTAGGGCACACATATAACTAACAATCTCCCACTTGCACTAGGGCCATCTATTGTGGTATCACATACTAAACAATTAGCTGTGGTTGAAGTATCTCATACTCAACCATCCCATAAAAGTCTCTACTGGGAAAAAACCTTAGTGAGTGGATCCGCTCTGTTGTCCTCTGTATCTACTCTTCTAACCTCGATCTCCCTAGAGATCAACCATCTCTATGAACAGGTGATGCTGCCTAAGAATTATATCTGGATTTCTGGTGGGACGGTAGTTCCTTAGCTAAAGCCACAACCTTATTGTCACACAATGGTAGGAACGAAGTTCATCTTATGAACTTTTATATATATCCAGACTTTATCTTTGGTAGCATCCTTAGTAATGACGTATCTTGCCTTTCTAGTATGTCACGGTATCTAGCTTGCAACTCTTCCAACATACCGTCCCTCTACTAAGGATAAAGACAATGACTGCGACTGACATTCAGTCGTCCTTATCACCCTGGAACCTTTCCAGTAATTCTCCCCTGGATCGATTGATACCATCTCACTACAACTAGTGAAAATCCTAACATCCAATTAGATCTATCTCATAGATCCAAAACCCAGTATTTAGGAGGTATCACCTTGATCTTATATGGAGAATCTTATGTGATAAGCAGAGATTGACCGAGTGTATCATAGGAAACTCTTTCCTATCAAGAGTATGTTGTCCACGTACTCTACGAGGATCACCACCATACTTCATACCACGAGGTTCAACCATTTTGATGAAGTCAAACTCTTTGACTACCACATCAAAACAAATGTTCCAACTCCGCTGTGATTCTCCCCAGGATCAATTGATACTATCTCACTACAACTAGTGAGTATCCTAATATCCATTTAGATCTATCTCATTGATCCAAAACCCAGGATTTAGGAGGTATCAACTTTGATCCTATATGGAGAATCTTTTTAATAAGAGGAGATTGACTGAGCGTAGCATATGAAACTCCTTCCCCCTATCAAGAGTATGTCATCCACGTACTCTACGAAGATCACCACCATACTCCCTACCACCTTTTATGTATATACAAGGTTCATCTAATATTTTGATGAAGTCAAACTCTTTGACTACCATATCAAAACAGATGTTCCAACTCCGCGATGCCTGTTTCATCGCATAAAAACATCTTGCACACTTTTCCACTGCTCCCACTGTCTACGAAGCCCTCTGGCTGTGTACTTATAGACGCTCTCTTTTAAAACTTCATTTAGAAAAGCTGTCATGACACCCAACCACCAGATATCGTAGTCAATGTATGTAGCAGTGGCCAGTAGGATCTGGATGGACTTAAGCATAGCTTTGAAAGTCTTAACTTTTCCATGTACACCAAGTAATCTTCTCAAGATATATTTGCTCCTGATGGGGTTTTAACCCTTCAGACAAAGCAACCAAAGTCCATACTTTGTTGGTGTATAAGGATTCCATCTCAGATCGCTAAGCATCCAGCAATTCTTACAGAGTCCCACTCCTGATGGCCTGCTCGAAAATAGTTAGGTCATACCACTTTGGTCAGGCAACAACCCTATCCCATGGGGTCGTCGTGGCACCAAAAGGTCCCTCAGCAGCTACTTTCTACGCATGCCCCCTTGCGAGGACTACAACCCATCGGAACACCTTCCGGTCTCGGGACATGCTGGGGTAATATGAAATCCTCGCTCCCACTGTCATAGAGAAACCTAAGTATCTCTTAGGTGGGTGAGGAAACTTACTAGATCGACGGAGAGGCTGAGGTTCATTAGAGTCTATTGAATCCTTTGGTTCTACCAAATCATCTGCTGTAGCTGGAACTTCTTCCAGTTCTACCTCATGACCACTAATTTCTTCACAAGAAATTCCCTTTCACAAAGGTGGCATGCTGAGAAACAAAATAACTTTTGTTCCTCGGTTAGGTCATCTGTTGTAGTTTGTATAGCTGGAACGCCTTCCAGTTCTACCTTATGACCACTAATTTCTTCACAAGAAATTCCCTTTCACAAAGGTGGCATGCTGAGAAACAACTTTTGTTCCTCGGTTAGGTAGAAGATATTCCCTTGCTAATGCTTGGGATATCCAACAAACTTCCACGGTTTTGACTTTGCCTCGAGCTTGTCCGGATTTTGGTTTTTTAGACATAGGCCTGACAACCCCAAATCTTAACATCTTTAAGATATGGGCTCTTCCCATACTATATCACATATGGAGCAGTAGGCACCTGATTTGATTGGAACCTTATTCAATAGGTATGCAGCTTCGCAAGTGCATAACTCCCAAAAAGAAAATAGGAAACTCAGTAGTACTCATCATGGAGCACACCATATCACATAGGGTGCATTCGCTCCGCCCCGATATACCATCGTGTTATGGTGTATACGGAGGAGTAATGCTGAGAGAGAATCTTATTCTCCTTTAGAATAGTCCAGGATTTCCATGCACAAGTATTCTCCTCCTTGATCTCATCAAAGGACATAATACTTATACCCGTTTTTGGTTCTCTACTTCTAATTTATATTCTGTGAATATCTCAAAATCTTTGGACCTATGTTTCAACAGGAACATATGTCTGAATCTTGAGAGATTATCAGAGAGTGTAACGAAGTACAAGGAACCGGTCCTGGCATGTGTAGACAGGGGAGTTTACATACATCATCATATATCAGTCCCAAGAGTTTACTAACTCTTTCTCTGTTTCCAATAAACAGAGCTATGGTCATTCAATCTTTGTGACATGACAGGCAAGTTTCACAAGATGTAAATTCAAACTAGTTTAAATATGCATCTAGATGTAACTTCAGCTAGTCGGGTCACATTGATATGACCTAGTCTACAATGCCTCAAGAAGGATTCGTTCATTTCTTAACTTATCCTCTTGTGTATGTTCTGTATACTAAGAACTGTAGTTTGATTTAGAACGTCAATGCTTTTAGATAACGCACCTGAACCGATCAACTTTTGATATAGAAAATGTTCAAAACATTATCCATCAATACAAAATTTTATCATTTCTTTACTAATGAAGAGATTGATATGATTTTGTATATCAGGTTCGGTATCTAATAGCATTTGTGTTAGTGTTTATGCCCTAGAAGGCCATTACTGTATCATACTAGCTTGTATATTACTTAATGGAAGCTTGGGATATTCACATGTATATAACAGTCTTGCTAAACATGGTAGTATGCTACTTGGTTTTTTCTATCTTAATATGTGAGTGTACGTATTGATAGAGCTCTTAGGATCTTGCTTGTCTACCAGCGTTGTGATGGCAGTCACACTAGTGGGGGCTGGGTAGTCTACAAGCACATCCTTATTCAGGTCCCTGGTCGTTGGATTATCGAGACAGAGCATCGATACTCCGGAGTAGACTGGTGTGTACGCTTCTCATCCCAGTTGGGGAGATGGTCTGTCCCACAGCCGTCAGTACGTCGTACTGGAGATAGTATACAGGTGCTCGTTAGGTTACGGGTACACCGGACAGGACTCACAGGGAACTGTTGGTTGGTTTGATACCAGTCGTCAGTGAACAGTTCCCAGGTGACATGAGTACAGCGTAGTCCGCAGACTTGACACTGCTACTTCGCCTCGAGTGTGTCCCACTGTTCTTAGATTGCTACCCTACCACGGCTCAAAGGAGTCGTGCAAACAGGTAGCAGTTGGGTGCAGTCCCGAGCACTTGGAGGCAGTGGCGGTTAGACAGGATTCGTCCCTCCCGGTATTGGGAGTAGATATCGTGCTGTGTCAGAGAGCCATTACGCAAAGTCCCTGGCCAGGGCAAGCGAGATTTGCTGGTAGGTTCCAGTAGTTTCTCAGGGTGTAATGGGCTTCCCTCCGACACGACTTATACCGCTATTAGGGGACTGACGCTTGCCGCCCCCCTAGGCCCGATATGTGATAGTCTTGGACGAACGGACCGGACTGTATGGAGATTGTCACATCAGACTCAGTAGGAGTTCGGATGGGTTTACTCATCGGCCTTCTTATCGACAACTACCTGGGGACCGTTACGTACAGCTAGTGCCGCTTGCGGTCTGTGGTTAAACCCACTGCCAGCGTAGTAGTCGAGTCTCTAGAGTCCCACACAGAGAGTTTCCTACTCCAGGCGAAACGATATAGAGGTTGCATGGTTTTGCGACAAAGGGTTCGGACGCATACGTGCGTTTACGCGCGTACGACTTTCGGACAGTTTTTACCAGTCGGCTTTGGTTTAAGCCAGTTACTGGTATCCGGTTATTGGATTTTTACAGTCTAAAGTTTTTCCGTATTTTTTACGGATCGGAGGGGCGTTCTCGTAATTACTCGAGAAGCTTCTAGAAGATGTGACTAAGGAGGTTTCTTTTGGATAAGAGAGTGAGTCATGGTGGTGATTCATTCACTTCATTAATGCACATTTATTGCTTAATGACTCATGCTAATGAATCACCACAAGATATTTTATGAAGCATGCTTATTCATTTCCTTTATTGATTATTCTAAAATAAGAATGCTTCATAATATTATGATACACTCTCTCTCTTCTCTCATTATCTTATCTCACATTCTCTCTCCTCAAGCTCTCATCTTCAAACCCTAATCCTTAATCCTCATGTGTTGAGATCAAAGGATTAGTTAGACTAAACAATCCATAACCTTCACTCTTTATCATTCTTTCATCTTTGATTAGCAATCAAAGTTGATTAGTTACCTCAAGTTAGAGCTTTAGCTTGGTGTTTTGCTCTCGGGTGGATCGTCTACTACCTAGAGAAGGTCGAGGAGAACAAAGGAGGACGTAAAGAAGAAGGACCGGTTTCATTAGGTATAATCCCTAATCACTTGTGAAAAGAAACTCATAAGATACGGTTATTTATAGTTTAGCTTCGATTCAAGCGGTTAGTCGATGTTCGTTGTTTAAACTTGATTGTTTTTGAAAATTCCGCCTCCCCATAAGTACTGGGGTGATGTACATCGACTTACAGTGGTATCAGAGCCTCGCTAAACACTAAATAACTTAATCGCAAATTTGTACGAATTTCGAACGAAAAAACGAAGCCGGAAAACCCTAATTCTGTTTAGTTTCTGTCGAACTTAAAATGAAGTCCTAAAATTTTTCTGGTGTGTTCAGAGAGCTTGACATGACCACAGGAGAACACCCAAGAAATTCGAGCCCATGATTCGACTAAAGCGCCGCGGAAGGGCGGCGGATCCCACCGATCCGCCGCGCTTCCGCGGCCGAGTTGCCGAGTCATGAGCTCATTTTTCATGGGTGGGTCCCCTGTGATATTTGGGGTTTTCTGGAATATTTAATTATTGCTCAGGTTACTGTTTAACAGAGCAGATTTTGGAGCAATATTGATGTTGTTTATTCGATCGAAAAGTACAGTATTTGCGTATTGGATTATATCTGTGATTGTTTAATGTGTTCGTAAACCTCCCCTAACTGCTAGTATGTCGGTTGGCAGGGGGTTGCACATTTCTGAAATGGTTATATCTGTTTGTGCATATAAACTGTATTGGACTATTGTGGTGTATAGCCGGGGTTCGCAATGGGTTATTGGTTAATTCATTTGTTGTAAATGTAATTTGTTGTAATATTATTTTCGCGGGGCACTTCCAGGTTGCGGTTGTAGCCACCGTTGTATTATTTCATTTTACTGTTTTTGCTCCTAGGACTGACCCAAGGTGGGGTACACAGACTGCCGGGTGGGTAGTTTGCCGTACCCGTAGGGGTCGAGGGTGGGGTAAACGGCTATTCATCACAACTGTGTAATCTGTCTTTTCTTGCAGGCTCAAAAGAAATACAGATTGCTTGTAAATCCAATATTGTTTATCTGTGTTCTGGAATGAATATCATTGCGTCAGACGAATGTAAAATATCTATATTTATTATAGCTATTTAGACGTCACTTATGTTTTACACCCGCGCTAGCCCAGCCCCCGCTCTGTCGTTAGTTAAGTAACCTAACGGGTGATGACGGGACCCCGTGGCGAATGCGGATGGCATAAGAGGACGTTATATTTTCGTTGTTTTCTGCAATGATAGGTTAATGATGGGACGCATTATCTATAATGCAAAGTAAAATAAACCAAAGTTTAAACCGTTGGAACAATTTAAAAGAAACCACTCGGTTATTTTTAAACAGATATTTTTAAATGCGGAGCTTTAACCACTCCTTTTAAAAGCTATCAGGTTCCTTCGGTTATATCAAGTTCACTACGTTCACGGTTTCGCCAAAACCAGTCGTAGCCCTCCGTCATTTCTTATGAATGGTCAGTAGTATTCAAGCTATGTTTGTTTGGCCCTTAGTCAAGACATAGTGATTGGTAGCTGCTGGGGTATTCATTTGTTGCATAGATAGATGAGTTGGTTTGGGACAGTCGTATTACTTTGTTGGCCCTTAGTCAAGAGTATACGGATGGGTTCAAATCAACAGGATAATGATGGGCAGAACTTGACATGTGACTTATGATTTGTTGGCCCTTAGTCAAGGTCATAAGAGCATGGGGCAAAAACTAATATCGGGAATTTCTAAAGAAACTGAAATTTGCAAAGAGATGCATACCATTTTGAGTTTGATGAATGTTGGTAGCATTCCTACAACATTATCAGACGATGATATTTGGATCCCGATCCTACTGTGAGTACTTGATACTTATCAGGATATTCGTCACTTAACGATCAATGCTATAAACCTAGTAGGTGTCCAGAAAAGTGTCAGCGGGGTTACGCCCCCAGAGAAAAGAGGTTACTTAATTAAGGAACTTCGCGAAAGCGTTGGAAAACCTCCCTCGAAGTATCGACACCGGCCTGGCTGAACGGTTAAGCAAGTATTGTACGGTGAGAATAGTCTTGGCTAATTCTTCTTTTATGGTTTGAGGAAGGATTCGAGAAACAGTGGGAGCCATCCAGTTTAGATAAACTAAAAACCACTCTAAACTTGCAAGAGCATCATGCTAAAGAGTTTTCTTCTCTCTCTCCTAATTGCAGCGACCCTGAAAATGACTGGACTTAAGTTACTTTTAGAGAAAAATATACTGACGGGGCCAAACTATAAAGATTGGCTGCGGAATGTCAAGATGGCTTTGACCTATGACAAACTGGGGTACGTCCTCACCGCTACGGCACCTGCTGTCCCTGGTCCCAAATCCAGCAATGCGGATAAGGAAATCCGCAAAACCTGGGATTTAGATTGCGCGAGAGCCAAGTGCATCGTGCTTGCCTCGATGAATAATGAACATCAGAGGAGGCACGAGGATATGTCCCTAGATGGCATATTTCTCCATACAAAGGAACTTTATGGAGAGCAATCTCGTATAGCAAGATACGAGACCTCAAAGAAATTGTTTCGAGCGAGGTTGGCTGTCGGGTCATCGGTAGGTGAACATGTCCTACAGATGATTGGCTATATAGAAGAGCTCGCAGACCTTGGGACGACTTTGGATAATGAGCTCTATACAGACCTTGTTCTCCAGTCCCTTCCTCCCACCTACGCCCAGTTTATCCTCAACTTCAATCTTCAAGGAAAAGAAGTTGAACTTGCGGAACTCCTGAACATGTTAAGGAGTGCGGAGGGCACCTTGCAGAAGGCAAGGGAAACACCCGCTATGTTTGTTGGCGGTTCATCTTCTTCCGGGTCCAAGGCTAGGGCCAAAGGAAGGAAGAAGAAGGCCGCACCCAGACCTAGAGGAGGTGTTAGTAAGGTGGGAGGGAAGGGAAAGAAAAAGAAAGCAGCACCGGTAGTTGGCCTGGATGAGTGCTTCCATTGTCACAGGAAAGGGCACTGGAAGAAGGATTGCAAGGCGTGGAACGCCAAGAACCAGGAACCGAAGCAGGCTGTGGCTTCGACTTCAGGTGTGTTTGTAATTGAGAATTGTCTGTCAATCAACTCTACTTCCTGGGTATTGGATACCGGGTCAGGATCTCATATTTGCAATTCATTGCAGGCACTGAGAAACCGTAGAGTGCTGAAGGAAGGTGATATGATCCTCAGGGTTGCTAACGGAGCTAGCGTGGGAGCTGCGTCCGTCGGGGATTATCACCTAGGATTGACGAGTGGACACATTTTGGTTTTACATAACTGTTATTTTGTACCCAGCTTAACGTGTAATATCATATCAGTTTCCTTGTTATCAAATAAAGGTTATGATTTCACGTTTGTAAGAGATGTTGTCAACATCCACCTTAATCATGGTTTGATTGGGTCCGGTACTCTAAATAACGGCATATATGTGTTAAACCAACTCCAAATTTTCAATGTCCAGAACACACTAAAAAGAAAGTCTCCAGATTTAAATAAAGCTTTCTTATGGCATTGTAGACTGGGTCACATCAATGAGAGAAGGTTGACTAAGTTGCATAGAGAAGGATATTTGGACACGTTCGAATATCAAACTTATGACACTTGTCAATCTTGTCTCAAAGGAAAGATGACAAAGACTCCATTCACTGGACAAGGAGTAAGAGCGAGCGAGCTCTTAGGACTCATACACAGTGATGTATGCGGTCCAATGTCTACACATGCGAGAGGTGGTTATTCCTACTTCATTACTTTTACAGATGATTTCTCTAGGTATGGATATGTTTTCTTAATGAAGCATAAATCAGAGGCCTTTGAGAAATTCCTGGAATTCAAGAATGAAGCGGAAAACCAAACAGGCAAAAGTATTAAGACACTAAGATCTGATCGAGGTGGAGAATACTTAAGTGCCGAGTTCCTAGGTTACCTAAAAGAGAAAGGAATTCTCTCTCAGCTTACTCCTCCATACACTCCACAGCACAACGGTGTATCGGAGAGACGGAATCGAACCCTATTGGATATGGTACGATCCATGATGAGTAATGCTGAGTTACCGCGATCTTTCTGGGGTTATGCGCTAGAATCAGCGGCATATCTTTTGAACCAGGTTCCAACCAAGACTGTGCCTACCACACCATATCAGATGTGGAGTGGGAAGAAACCCTGTCTAAAACATTTTAGGACATGGGGGTGTCCAGCTTTTGTAAAAAAGCAGCATGTGGACAAGCTCGAGGCACGATCAGTACTGTGTAAGCTTGTGGGATATCCAAAGAACTCCAAGGGATATTATTTCTATTACGCAGAGGAACAAAAGGTCTTTGTTTCTCGTCATGCCACCTTCTTAGAAACTGAATTTTTAGAAAATCAAAAGAGTGGGAGCGCAATAGAACTGGAAGAAATTCCAGAACCACAAGCTGTTACTGAAAGTTTGGTAGAACCAGAGGTTCAAGAAGAACAGAACATTCCCGCACCCCTCCGCAGGAGTAGTAGGCCGTCTCGTCCGCCTGAGAGATACTACGGTTTTCTCATAGACGGGGATAGAGAGGATTGCATCATAGATGATGATGAACCTACTGACTTCCAGCAGGCCATCCAGAGCGGCGACTCGGTACGATGGCTAGATGCAATGCGGACCGAGATGGAGTCCATGTACACCAACAAAGTATGGACTTTGGACTTTGCTCCAGATGGGGTAAAACCCATAGGATGCAAATGGATCTTCAAGAAAAAGATTGGTGTAGATGGACAGGTGGAAACCTATAAGGCTAGACTTGTTGCAAAGGGTTTTCGTCAAAGACCTGGTTTGGACTATGACGAAACTTTTTCTCCAGTGGCTATGCTCAAATCCATTCGGGTCCTTCTTGCTATTGCTGCCTTCCATGATTATGAAATCTGGCAGATGGACGTAAAGACGGCTTTTCTGAATGGAAATTTAGAAGAGAGCGTCTATATGGATCAGCCAGAGGGTTTCAATCAGAGTGGGAGCAGCGGGAAAGTATGCAAGCTGCTTAAGTCCATTTACGGACTAAAGCAGGCATCGCGGAGTTGGAACATCTGTTTTGATGAGACAGTCAAAGAATATGACTTTATCAAAAATCCAGATGAACCGTGCATATATAGTAAAGTTGTGGCCAGAAGTGTCGTATTCCTCGTCTTGTACGTGGATGACATTCTATTGATAGGAAATGACATTCCTATGCTACAATCTGTCAAAGGATTCTTGTCACACAGGTTCTCCATGAAAGACCTGGGTGATGCCTCTTACATTCTGGGGATCCGGATCTATCGTGATAGATCCAAGAGGATGTTGGGACTTTCGCAGTCCAGGTATATCGACACTGTACTGAAAAGATTCAGTATGGAAGATTCTAAGCGCGGTAATCTACCGGCTTGTCACGGAATCACCCTCTCCAAAGAGATGTCTCCCAAGACTGATTTGGAAAGGGAACGCATGTCTATTATACCCTATGCTTCTGCGGTAGGCTCTATAATGTATGCGATGTTGTGTACCAGACCAGATGTAGCTTACGCACTGAGCGTGGTAAGCCGGTATCAGTCAGACCCAGGGGAGAAACACTGGATAGCAGTAAAGAACATTCTCAAGTACCTGAGGAGGACTAAGGAGATGTTCTTGGTTTACGGCGGAAAAGACCTCAGGTTAGAGGCCTTTGCTGATTCCGGCTTCCAGAGTGATAAGGACGATTCCAAGTCCATGTCGGGTTATGTCTTTACCCTCAATGGAGGGGCGGTGTGCTGGAAGAGCTCCAAGCAGGACACCGTTGCTGACTCGACGATGGAAGCGGAGTATATAGCTGCTTGCGATGCCGCAAAAGAAGCAGTCTGGATGAAGAAGTTCCTAACAGAACTTCAGGTGGTTCCTACCATAGTTGATCCAATACCTCTGTATTGCGACAACAACGGAGCTATAGCTTTAGCGAAGGAACCAAGGTCCCATCAGAAGTCCAGACACATCTTGAGGCGGTATCACCTGATCAGGGAGATCATTGATCGTCAGGAGATCGAGGTTCGGAGAGTTGCTTCAGAAGAGAACATTGCTGATCCATTCACGAAGGCCCTTCCTCAGATTCAGTTCGAGAGGCTACTCGAGATCATTGGTCTGCGATATGCCAGTACATGGCCCTAGTGCAAGTGGAAGATTGTTAGTGTTTATGCCCTAGAAGGCCATTACTGTATCATACTAGCTTGTATATTACTTAATGGAAGCTTGGGATATTCACATGTATATAACAGTCTTGCTAAACATGGTAGTATGCTACTTGGTTTTTTCTATCTTAATATGTGAGTGTACGTATTGATAGAGCTCTTAGGATCTTGCTTGTCTACCAGCGTTGTGATGGCAGTCACACTAGTGGGGGCTGGGTAGTCTACAAGCACATCCTTATTCAGGTCCCTGGTCGTTGGATTATCGAGACAGAGCATCGATACTCCGGAGTAGACTGGTGTGTACGCTTCTCATCCCAGTTGGGGAGATGGTCTGTCCCACAGCCGTCAGTACGTCGTACTGGAGATAGTATACAGGTGCTCGTTAGGTTACGGGTACACCGGACAGGACTCACAGGGAACTGTTGGTTGGTTTGATACCAGTCGTCAGTGAACAGTTCCCAGGTGACATGAGTACAGCGTAGTCCGCAGACTTGACACTGCTACTTCGCCTCGAGTGTGTCCCACTGTTCTTAGATTGCTACCCTACCACGGCTCAAAGGAGTCGTGCAAACAGGTAGCAGTTGGGTGCAGTCCCGAGCACTTGGAGGCAGTGGCGGTTAGACAGGATTCGTCCCTCCCGGTATTGGGAGTAGATATCGTGCTGTGTCAGAGAGCCATTACGCAAAGTCCCTGGCCAGGGCAAGCGAGATTTGCTGGTAGGTTCCAGTAGTTTCTCAGGGTGTAATGGGCTTCCCTCCGACACGACTTATACCGCTATTAGGGGACTGACGCTTGCCGCCCCCCTAGGCCCGATATGCGATAGTCTTGGACGAACGGACCGGACTGTATGGAGATTGTCACATCAGACTCAGTAGGAGTTCGGATGGGTTTACTCATCGGCCTTCTTATCGACAACTACCTGGGGACCGTTACGTACAGCTAGTGCCGCTTGCGGTCTGTGGTTAAACCCACTGCCAGCGTAGTAGTCGAGTCTCTAGAGTCCCACACAGAGAGTTTCCTACTCCAGGCGAAACGATATAGAGGTTGCATGGTTTTGCGACAAAGGGTTCGGACGCATACGTGCGTTTACGCGCGTACGACTTTCGGACAGTTTTTACCAGTCGGCTTTGGTTTAAGCCAGTTACTGGTATCCGGTTATTGGATTTTTACAGTCTAAAGTTTTTCCGTATTTTTTACGGATCGGAGGGGCGTTCTCGTAATTACTCGAGAAGCTTCTAGAAGATGTGACTAAGGAGGTTTCTTTTGGATAAGAGAGTGAGTCATGGTGGTGATTCATTCACTTCATTAATGCACATTTATTGCTTAATGACTCATGCTAATGAATCACCACAAGATATTTTATGAAGCATGCTTATTCATTTCCTTTATTGATTATTCTAAAATAAGAATGCTTCATAATATTATGATACACTCTCTCTCTTCTCTCATTATCTTATCTCACATTCTCTCTCCTCAAGCTCTCATCTTCAAACCCTAATCCTTAATCCTCATGTGTTGAGATCAAAGGATTAGTTAGACTAAACAATCCATAACCTTCACTCTTTATCATTCTTTCATCTTTGATTAGCAATCAAAGTTGATTAGTTACCTCAAGTTAGAGCTTTAGCTTGGTGTTTTGCTCTCGGGTGGATCGTCTACTACCTAGAGAAGGTCGAGGAGAACAAAGGAGGACGTAAAGAAGAAGGACCGGTTTCATTAGGTATAATCCCTAATCACTTGTGAAAAGAAACTCATAAGATACGGTTATTTATAGTTTAGCTTCGATTCAAGCGGTTAGTCGATGTTCGTTGTTTAAACTTGATTGTTTTTGAAAATTCCGCCTCCCCATAAGTACTGGGGTGATGTACATCGACTTACAATTTGTTCAGAACCAATGTATTGGTAATACAGGGTGACAGTGACCAACAGACTTGGCTGCAACACTTGCCCAGTTTTCTGTCTCATGAAACTTATCATCCGTTCTCAGTTTTTCTACCTTTTTTGTATCCTTATGTAACAGATTACATATCTGGGATCCTGATCCAGTATCAAATACCCAGGATGCAGAGGATACTGAGAAACAGTTATTTGTAATGAACACACCCAAAGGAGATGCATCATATGCACTTTCTTCGTTTGGGCGGCATAGGAATTCTGGTATTTCCCTATTTCCTGCTCTGTCTTATAACAATTATAAGTTTGAGCGGGACCAACGTTCCCCAGCTCAATATAACAAGCGGGTTCAGTCAATATATCCGTATTTATTATCTTGATTAAGGCATGATATGGTCACTATCTGGAGAGAGAGAGAGAGAAGAAAACACTTTAGCGTATGCTCTTACAAGATTAGATTGGTTATTATCTAATCCGGATGTCTCCCACTGTTTTTATCAAATCTTCCTTCAAACCCTAAAAGGTAAGATTAGCCGGGAATAATTACACCCTATAATTTCATCAAATTGTCTTGTGTAAAACTTTCCCAGGAGTAACTCTTACTCGCAGCGAGATCGGGATCCAACCATCATGTAGAAGGTATGCAATCTCATTGCAAATTTCAACTCTTGAAATTCCCGATATGATTTTTACCACTAGTGACTTATGACCTTAACTATGGTCAACAAATCATAAGCACTAGTCAAGTTCAACCTGCCATTTCGTGATTGATTTAGGCCCACCCACATGACCCTTAACTATGGTCAACAAAGTCATGAGAATGCCCTAATCGATCGCATCAAATGCTTTGTAGGAATTCACCACTTAGCTACCGTACACCACGCCTTAACAATGGTCAACAAACGTGGCACGAATACTAAGTACTCTGCTTCCTAAAATGGCGGAGGGCAACGGATGGTTTTTATGAAAACCTTTAACGTTTTGAATTTGATATCGTTGTAGAATCAAGTGGGAAGGAGTGGTTTAAGCTCCAGTTTAAAAATCGAATGGTTTTGTAGTATCTTTCTAATTTTGCTAAAGAGGTCACTCCCGGTGAAGGGATCTCGGCTCTTTCCTTATCGAATAAGGTGCTGGATATATAAATACCATGATGCAAAGCAAAGTTAGATCAACTATAAAATCAATTCGAGTTCTTTGTAACATTTTCCAGTTTCGCTAAAGGGGTCACTCCCGGTGAAGGGATCTCGGCCCTTTCCTCATCGAATGAGGTGCAGGATATTCAAGAATACCACTATGCAAAACAAAAGCTAGAGTTACCCTTTTTCAAAAAGTTTGATTCTACAACATCTTTAGGTTTCTTTCTCTTAACATTAATCACATTAATGTGGTCCCATCATTTACGTTTCCTAAACATCACAGAAAAGAAACGCAAAATAGAACGTACGCTTATGCCATCCGCATTTGCCACTGGGCCCCGTCATGCACCGTTAGGTTACTTAACTAACGGCAGAGCGGGGGCTAGACTAGCGCGGGTGCAAAACATAAGCAACATTTATTATATATATATCATATATAAATATAACCATTTCAGATCATGGATGAATGCATTGGATATACTAGGAATTCCGTATTCCATTCAAGCCCTTAATGAAAGACGGGTTCCACGGTCGTGATGAATAGCCAAACCCCCCTAGACCCCTACGGGTGCGGCAAACTACCCGCCAAATTCCCGAAGTGTAGCAACCTTTCTCAACAATTGAGTAGGCTACTCGGCACTTGGAGAACCCGGTAGTTTGTACACCCCACCTTGGGTCTATCCTAGGAGCAAAAACAGTAAAAAGAAATTATACAATATAACATTGCTTTTTACAAATTACATGGAATGAAAGAAAAGAAAAAACGCTCTTCTCACACACCCCGGCCATTCATCACAACGATCCAACACATTCATATACACATACCATCCCATGATATTCATATGTGCAACCCCCACTAATCGTCATATAGCAATTAGCGGACGTTTCAAACACATATAACAAAAAATGAAAACCCATTTAGCCAAACACTATTAGAATTTCGATCGATGATTTTAAACCATGCCAACATTTGACATGTCCCTGTACAAACACCTTTGTAAAATTCTACACATCCCAAAAACCCTATTTCTTCAATATAAAATCTCTGTGGAAAACCGAGCCGACTCGGCCTTAACTCGGCGGCGGATCCGCGGCAAAACCATGGGTTTGGCCGCGGACCGCGGCGCTTTAGTCGATTTAGGGCTCCAAATTTCTACAGTGTTCTTATAAAACCCTGCCTGTATTTTTAAGATATGTCAAATTAATTTTGGAACACTTTCAAAAACTGACAGCAGCAAGGGCAGAATACGAGTTTTCGGGAGAAAAAACTGTCGATCGAGCTTCTAACTTTTGGCTAACATCTAATTGTGGTTTAGTTAGGCTCTGATACCATGTTCGTGAGTGCTGCATGCTCCCACAACTCTTGTGGCGCGGCGGAAGCGATGAACGAAAATTTTCTTTGCATACAACACGCACTTAACCGAAGATCTTGTCTAAACCATAACTAGTAAACCCCAACTAGAAATCTTATCTACTATGTTAGGGATTATACCTTGATGATACGGTCCTTCGGGTCTTCTCTTGGATACAACTTCTTTGCTCCTTTCTCCTCTTTTGGTGAACTCCTTGGCTCCTTTAGATGTTGCCGATGTTTTCGATCTCCGGCCACCGAAGACCTAGATGATCCACCAGAGAGTTTTCGTGCAAGCTAGAAACTCTTCTCAAGAGTTTAACCGAGAGACCAAATTTGCTAGAAGAGGTCACTAGGATGATGTAGAGATAATTGTATTGGATTAACTTGAAATCCTAAGCTTTGGATTCACATCTCATGTGAGGGTTAAAGCTAGGAAGAATGATCACCGTCATTTTCTTTCTCTTTTCTTATACACTTGTTATGATACACTTATCATAATTTTGTGTAGGATTTGAATGCCTTGATTTCACATCTCATATGAAGGTATTTATAAGAAGAAGGAGGAGGAAAGAATAAGTGCATTTCATGATTAAAAAGTTTAAGCATGATAAAAAGAAAATAGCACTAACTAAACCATGTATTATGAAAGAAGTAACATGCATTAATAGTATTAATAGTACATCCACTTCAACAATCACATTATCATGCTTATACCTTTTAATTTACACCTCACTAATTTTATTTTCACAAAATAAATGATGTCATAATTATGTCATTATGAGGTGGCACCTTCTAGAAGGTATTCTTGTAACAATTACAAAAATACCCCTCCTCCGTATACCGTATACCGTATACTGTATACACGCATCCGAATTCCGAAAAATACGAATACAATTAATCCAATAATATAATACCGGTATCCGGCCAGTATTATTCTTCCAATTATTATTCCTGTAACAATTACACGAACATAATCGAAAACCTGCCGCAACACCTTACGGCTGCCGTAACAACTTACGGTCTCTACATCTTTTGCCTGAACGAGGGAACCCTCTGTATGGGACTCTAAAGACTCGTCAGTACGCTGGCAATGGGTTTTACTACAAGCACGTCAGTAGCACTAGCTGTACGTAACGGCTACCCAGGTACATGACGAAAAGGTGGCCGACGAGCGAACTCATCACAACCCTTACGAGCCTGTAAGCAACACTTACCGTACAGTCCGGTCTCTTCGTCTGATACGTCGCATATGAAGTCTAGGGGTGGTAAATGTCAGACCCCAGTAACTTTATAAGTCATGTTGATTTACGGCTCATAACAGGTCGAGGAACTACCGATAACACTTATCAGTAAACCTCGAGAACCCTGGCCAGGGATTTAGGTGTTATAGCCGATCAAACATAGCGCGACATCAACTCCCTATCCCGGGAGAGACGAAACCCCTCATATCGCTCACTGTCTCCATATGATTCGAGACTGTACCCAAAATCCACCTGTTTGCACAACTCAGTAGAGCCGTGGTAGGGAGGAAATCAAAGTACAGTGGGAATCACACAAGACTCTATGACGATCTCGGGTCTACAGACTAACCTGTACAAGTGTCACCAGAGAACTGCTATATGACAATAGATATATATACCATCTAGGAGTTCTCGGCGAGTCCGTTCAGTGTACCCAGTCTCCACTGAGCACCCGTACACCATCCTTGATGTCAAACACCGATGGATATGGGATCATCCATCGCCCATCATATGGGTCAAGATGCATATACGCTAGTCTACTCTGGTGTATCGATGCCCTGTCTCGACACACCCTCGACTAGGAACAGTTATAGGATGTACTCATAGACTACCGTGGCCCCACTAGTATGATCTCATCATAGTCCCAATAGTCGAGTACAAATCCTAAGGGCTTTATCAACATGTAACAAAAGAGACAATCAGAGTACATGTTAAGATAAAATACAACCAGATAGCGTACTATCATGTCGAGCAAGAAAGTCCTCCATATATATGTCCAAGCATCCACTACAATATACATCGTATGTACAGTAATGGCCTCTAGGGCACACATATAACTAACACCAGGGTCATCCTACACTCCGAAGGTAAAACCTACGCTCTGATACCAACTTTGTCACGACCCGATAGTTTGGCCCATGACCGGCACTTAACCACGTAACGTCTACAGGCGTAACGCGACTAAGTAAGCCGAAACTCAGAAATCAAACAATTAAATATAGAGTGTTTAAGACATTTTTGTAAAAACAGTTGTAAATGTTTAGAAAACTTTAATTAATTTAGTAGAAATCCTTTATAAGTTCAAGTGTTATTTAATAGTTTGGCAACATTTCCTTTATAAAAATTTGTCCCGAAAAGCGGGTAAAAGACAAGATGTAAGTAAAATGGCATTTGGAATAAATAGAGCATCACAATGATAAGGTACGACTGAGAAAAAAAAAAGAAAACAGCAAGAAATATAGAACTGTAAAAATAAGTCGGCTCACAACAAGCTCGACACTAGGATACAAAATAACATACATCGTCCTCACAATTGTTTCTAAGTCAATACATAAAGGTAGATGGAGAATACTAGATACATGAATATACAACTGAAAGGTAAACAGATACCGTACAAAACCCACCTAATAGCAAAAGGGCTAACACGCCTCAGTAATGGTATCTGTGTCAAAAGATGCGGTAAACAGCCAGCCGCGACTACTCCAAAGGGCAACCTACAAGCACTGTGGCACAATGGGGGTGAGTTGCCAACTCGTGAATAGTAGATAACATATAAAGGTAATCGCGAGTATGCACGTGCTGCGATACTCTAACCTATGCCAACAGATAAACATCTATATGATGAACTGGGTGCTCAATATCATGCAACGAGTACGATCTAATAGTCTCACCATATGATGTGCAAGGTATACAATAATCATGTCAAATGATGAAATCTAACAATCCGATGTAGCATGAGCTGGGTATGCAATGATCGTGCAAGCATGTGTACTATATCAAGTACAATAGATACAGGATGGGATGTCAAATACTAAATGCTGAGCATGGGAATAATAATATCTACACGGAGTATCACGTGGTAAAATAATCGGTATCCAACAATACACCCAAATCCCAGTAAAAACTTATGCGCCGTCATCCACATCGGCCCTCAAATCCGGTGAACCTCATAAGATCGGGAGTGCCCACCATCGGCACTCAAAATATCATGAAACAGCCGTGTCCAGCATCGACACGCAAATCCTCCAATATGGGGCATCCGTCCATCGGATCTGCCCACGGGCTCCGTCTGCAGAATCGGCCCTCGGCCCCGGCAGTACGCATCGTCCCGTATCCATCAATCGACTCTGGTCAGTATCCTCCGGATAACCGCCGGGTCCAACCAATCACCGGTAGGTAGTAGTCCCTCCGCCGGGCTCATCGTCTAACAATACGACTCTTCTCATCCCGGGATACCGTACCGGGTCCACCATGTACCCGCAATCGGTGCCTACCTCTCCTCGAATCGGGTATACTCACACAAGCTCTCTGGAACCGAGAAAACTCATGGTGGACGCACAAAATATCATATCAAGGGAAACCGGGTTTTTAAACAATGCGTGTTTTCTTAAAATAGTACTCCGGTTCCCAAATCCAGAAATCACATAAATCAAATCCAATGCGTAAATCCATACAATGTGTCGTATGACACTAAGGGTAAAAGAAAGGGAGAACCGCTCTTTTAAAAGATCCCGTTTTGGAAAATACCGCTTGCGGTCCCTTAGTTTCAAATCTAGTCAATATCATCCATGTATGTAACATATGAATATACGTATAGGTATGGATGTGCGAATGGATAAGCACGCAAAATGAATATAGCAATGTACATGTGAACTAATGTAGACATATGATGTATATGCGCCCGAGTATGAATATATGTGATGTATGTGGCACAGGTATGAATATATGTGATGTATGTGGCACAAGTATGAATATATGTGATGTATGTGGCACATGTATGAATAGGTGAGGTATATGTGCCCAAATATGAATATATGTGATGTATGTGGAACAAGTATGAATATATGTGATGTATGTGGCACAAGTATGAATATACATATGCTAGTATGCGGCAAATCATGACAACGTCAAATAAGCAGAATCAATATGATATGCGGTTTATAGCAATCCTATAATGTGAGTAGCATAGCAATCACTAACGGTGTGAGTGTAGCATATAAATCGTGCTCGTGCAACTTGGACCGTTAGTGACAGTGCAGTGTTCTATACTACCAATATATCTATATAGACACTCATGACTACAAATCCTATTACGCCCTGACGCTTAACGACATACGGGCGATTTCCCCGTAGATGTTAAATCTACTCACCTGGTCGCGTGCTAAGTATAGCCGACCACTTTCTTCCCTATCCTGGCGACGTCTGACGTGCCCGCCTGTGAACCTGGAATTTTACATAAGGAATCCAATTATATAAGCAAGAATCTCTCAAATCGTGAGATCGAAACAAAACGATAAACTCGCGTCGCGAATTAACGCGCGTGTGTGCGATACGCTGAAACGTATGTGCACGCGTCTACGACTCAGCCCGACACGCCGTGATATACTGAATCACAAAATCCACTCGCGGATCGCGCGTATCGCGCGTATCGCGCAAACTAAAAACACCAGAAAACGATATATCGTCCCCGATTCTACCCAGGTTAAAATATTACAAAACTATATATACCATGGACCTACAAAACATAGCAGATACCCAACCTAAAAACCCTAGCTCCTATCTCCCTGGTCTGGCCGCAATTTGCGGCCAGAAAGATTTTTCCGACGGCCTGAAGTTGGGCTGGTGGGGTCGGGCTCTGATGGTGGGGTCAGGGTCTCTCAAGTAGGCTACAGTCACTCAATTTTATTTCGAACTCACTGGGGTAACAGCAGACTTCAAAAAGCTAAGACTTTGCTTAAAAACGTCAAATTTTGCACAATTTACAAACTTAGGGTATATCTGTGTAATCTGGTGTTTACCATGGTTCCCAAGGCCCTAACAACACTTAATTAACTTAGTCTAGCCAAAACTAACCTTACTTAAGCAAAGATCACACTAATCACCACAAATATCACTAAAAACACACAATCTAGCGCTAACAACTACCAATTACACTAATTAAGCTAAACCGACACACAAGTCTAGCATACAAGCAAGTGGAGCTCAGAGGTTATACCTCTATTGACCCTACGAGGCTGGATCAGGGGAAGAAGAGAAGAAGAAGAAGCTGCTACTGCTGTTGCTGCTCCAGATGTTGTTGTTGTTGCTGTTGTTACTGCTACTGCTGATGCTGATGCTTGTTGTTGCTGATGATGTCATTGATGGTGTTAGTGCTGGGGCTATGGCTGAGCTGCTGGGGCTGGAATTGCTGATGTAGCTGCTGTTGTTGCTCTGTTGTTGTTGTTGTTGCTGCTGCTGCTGCAACTTCTGCTGTGTGTGTGTGAGTGAGAGAGTGAGTGAGTGAGATATGAGAGTGTGAACAAACAAAAGAAAGAATGATAACAATAGAGAGTCAAGCCCCCATTTCTCTCAATCTTGCCACATTAAATGCAAGCATGGGCTTGCCATGATGCACTCTCTCTCTCTCATTTAATGCAAGCATGGCTTAGCCATGATGCATTCTCTCTCTCTCAAGTCAACCAAAAAAGCATTTTAAATCCCATTTCATTTTAAAAAAATATCCTTAATTCAAATCATGTTAACTTACTAATGGTGGGGTTAACCTACCATGGTTGTTAAACATTGTTTTACCCAAATTCTAACCCTAGTTTACATGCACAAGTTTGTGCAAGCTTGGTAAAATTTTAGAAAAATATTTATTAAATTTGAAAAATTATTTGAAAATCAATTTGTTAAACTTTTTATTAAAATTCACATATTAAAATATAATTAGCCACTAAACACATCCTAGGGTGTTACAACTACACGATATATAAAAGCCTTTTGGTTACCTTCTTTCAATCGCCACCATTTAATTCTAGACTCTACCTTACGTCTAATCTTCCTAGGTCATCTTCTAAATCGAAAATCTAGAACTAAAAGCCTATATTGAGTGGTTACACTCTCACCTGGCACTACCTTACAGTCGATACAACAATCTCTATCTATTCTTCTCATTAGAAAAAAGTCTATTTGACCAGCACTTGATCCGCTCCTAAAAGTGATAAGGTGGGACTCTCTTTTCCTAAACCAGGTGTTTACTAAGATCAAGTCATAAGATAAGGCAAAATCTAGAATCGAGTCACCTACTTCATTCCTTTGTCCAAAACTAAAAACCCCATAGATAGTATCAAACCCACTATGACTTGTACCTACATGTTCATTGAGATCACCACCAATAAATAAATTCTCTCCACTAGATATATTTTGCACCATCTCATCTAAATCCTCCCAGAATAGATGCTTACTAGTGTCATCAAGACCTATCTGTGGTGCATAAGCACTAATAACATTACGGATCACTCCACCTAGAATAAGCTTAACCAGTAAAATTCTATCACTTTTTCTCCTAATCTCAACTACATTCTCAAGCAACCGTCTATCTATGATTATTACTATCCCATTACGATTTTTATCTCTACCCGTATACCAAAGCTTATAACCCCAAGGCTCTATAACTCTACTATTTTCACCTACCCACTTAGTTTCTTGCAAACACATAATACCAACTCTCCTCCTAATTATCACCTCTACTAATTCTATTCCTCTACCAATTCTATTCCTCTACCCGTAAGGGAACCTATGTTCCAGGAAGCTAGACGGATCCTATGAAACCCTTACTTATTTGTCACTACACCTGGGGTCCGATGTAGCGCGCCGTTTCTGAACGATAACCTAAAAGCCCTTGCATACTTAACACTACACCCAGGATCCGATGTAACGCGTCGCTGAGTAGAAGATACCCCAACAATATTCTTATTATGGTTCATGTCATAGAATGTGACAAATTCTTACGTTGGCTGTCACAAGCCTACCACAACCCTCACCCTTTCTCATCCGGGTTTGGGACTGGCAACGGTGGGCTTAGTGACATTAAATATACAGTAAAATATATATGTGATGCAAAAAATGAAGCAATTCATTACAAATGTAAACCAAGTTTCATTACTGATGATGCTCTATATTGGCGATCTCCCATATCAGGACACGTGGCAGATGACTTGTCCCAGAACTCAGAAGAAAGGGCCCACGGAGGCCGACCAGGCCACCCATGTACCCAACCTGCAAGCACAAGCTGGCTCATCTCAGAGCCCCCTGCAAATTGGTATCCTTGGCCTCTCAGCTCGCCCCCGAGCTACCACAGGACCAAGATACCTCGGCTCCCCCGCTCGTTCCCGAGCTCTCCCGCCGAGGCCATCTTCCTCGGTCCCTCCGACTGACTTACTCCACCACTCACAGGCGTAACCGCCGCTCCGCAAATCTCGCCATGCGTGGATTCTCCTCCAGCAGCATCCCACATTCCACGCCATCATGATCCCCATTAACGGGCGATCCACTTATCACGCGGGCGTGACGTCAGGAGCGTAACTGCCAGCGAAATTCTCGTGCCTGCTACTGCATGTTGTCGCCACTATATAAACCCCCATCACAGAGGGGTCAAGTAAGCTTTTTTCACCCCACTTAGCCGTTACTCTGCTCGGATCTTATGCTAACTTGATCGTCGGAGGGTCCTCGGTGTTACCAAACCACCCGAGGACTTCTTTGCAGGTACTCGGCGCAAACTCCTCAAAACCACCAATCTCCTCAAAACCCATTCAGACCCACACGCAATAGGAGTCACCTCCAAGATCCACCGGGAGATCGACGGAAGACAACATCTGACGGAGACCCGAAAAGGACCTCCATCAGCTGGCACCATCTGTGGGAAACTAAACTCCACAAAAAACAAAGTTGGCCTTCCGATCTCCATCCACATGGAAAGCAATAACCTTGAAGATCCAAGCACCCGCCGCCACCTCCCTCTCAACGGAGGCGTGGATGAACCTCCGCCGAATGTCATCAACTCCTCCGCCGGCCACTGCCTCGCAGACTCCGGCGGTCGTAGGTCCCTCGATCCGTCCCATTCAACCTCGAGGTCCCACGTCGGAGAGCCTCGCCTTGAGCCTCGTCGCACCCATGTCCCTACCAAGGCGGTGGCGGTCAGCTCGCCTGCTTCCAGGCATGACCGGCACCCCCTCCCTCGACGGGGTCGTGCCCACGAGGCCCGCCAAGGCAGCTCGAAGACAACCTCACCACGGGGCCTAAGGGACCACGCCAGAAAGAACCGAAGCCCATCAAGAACTATGGTCATGACGACATGGGGTCATTCGAGTGCCTGCGAGACTTAGCACCCCACGCCGGCAACGGAGGCAAATGGCCGCCCGAGCAAAAAGGCCAGGGACCACGAGCCAATCACCTTTGGCGACGGGGATCTCCAAGGCATATCCACGTCCCACAATGACCCTCTGGTGATCACGTCCCGAATCCACCGATACGAGGTCCACCGGATACTTGTCGACTTGGGCAGCTCGGCAGACATCCTCTTCCACGACTGCTTTCTGAGCATGGGGCTCACCCCAGCAGACTTGAAACCGACCTCCCACATCCTTTCAGGGTTCACTAACCACTCCATCCCGGCGGAAGGGGCGGTCACCCTGCAGTTCAACGTCGGGGAGCCCGGCCGCACCCGTACGTTGCCTGTGGACTTCATCGTAGAAAAGGTCCCATCGGCCTACAACGTCCTCCTCGGCCGCCCGACGCTGGACTCCCTCTAGGCCCAGCGACCTACCACCTGGCGATGAAGTTCCCTCTCGATCAGGGCGGGATAAGTCAGGTCTACGGAAACCAGCGGGTCGTGAAGGTATGCCGTACCGAAACATCTTCGTCCGAGCAGCCGGCCGACGACGCTGAGGTAAAAAACAACATCAAGGGTTCTCTGGACACCCGAGACGAGCAGAATGAGGTCCGGGGGACCCCGGTCAAACCACTGACTGAGGTGCCCCTGACAGAGGGGGACGATGAAAAAACCGTCCAGGTCGGATCACTCCTGACAGGAACTCAGTGAGATGACCTGGTCGGTTTCCTCAGAAATAACTCCAACGTCTTCGCCTGGGCGCCTGCTGACATGCCTGGGATCGACCCCAAAATCATTTCTCACAGGCTCGGGGTTGATCCTACGGCCCGACCTGTCAGACAGAAAAAGCGAAGCTTCGCCCCGATCAAACAGAAGGCTATCGATGACGAGGTTGATCAACTTCTCGCCGCCAACTTCATCCCGAATGTACCCTACTCGGAGTGGCTGGCGAATGTAGTTCTGGTCAAGAAGTCAAGCGGGAAGTGGCGCATGTGCGTCGACTTCACCGACCTCAATAAGTCTTGCCCCAAGGACAACTATCCTCTCCCTCGGATAAATCAGCTCGTCGACAGCTCGGCCGGCCATGAGCTGTTAAGTTTCATGGATGCTTTCTTCGGCTACAATCAGATCCGTATGAATCCGGAAGATGAAGATCTTACCGCATTCACAACGGGCCGGGGGGTATACTGCTACAAGGTGATGCCCTTCGGCCTCAAGAACACCTTGGCCACGTACCAACGGTTGTTCAATTGCATGTTCAATCCACATATCGGCAGGAATATGGAGGTCTACGTTAATGATATGCTCGTCAAATCCGTCATCGTCGGCCGACCACGCCAAGGATCTGGGTGAGGCCTTTGAAGTGCTCCGCAAGTTCAAGATGAAGCTAAACCCTGCCAAATGCGCATTCGGAGTCACCGGGGGAAAGTTCCTCGGTTTCATGGTCACTCACCGTAGAATCGAAGCTAACCCGGAGAAAATCGATGCTATCCTCAACATGGCCACACCCAAGACCAACGTCCAGATCATGCGGCTCACGGGACGAGTCGCTGCTTGGAGGCGTTTCATGTCCAGGTCGGGGGAGAAATGCCTCCCGTTCTTCAAAGCTCTGAGGAAGATCCTGAGGTTCGAGTGGTCGGAGGAGTGCCAGGTCGCCTTCGACCAATTGAAGAAGCACCTCGCGACGCCACCACTGCTCACTCGACCGGTTGAAGGAGACGAGTTGTCGCTGTATCTGGCGGTATCCAACCAAGCAGCGGGATCGGGGCTCGTCCGAGAGTTCGGTGGAGTGTGTTTCCCCGATCAGAGCAAAACACTGTTCAAATTCCGAGATTTGAAACGAAGCAACGCTTCGTGAAAAATGCTTGCATTAAATGCGCCAGCACTAAGAGTCAAAGACTCTGTAACGGCGCTCACGTGCAAAGCACGAGAGCGCTAAGCGCCAGAAGCGCTTTACTCTAGCAAGGATTACTTGTGCCTGTTTATAACAGTGTAAGTTCTATAGCGCATATGCGCCTGACAGAAGAAGAACAAAAGAATTAAAATAAGAGGAACACTTGACAGATAATGACAAAAAGAAAGAAAACACTTAATTAAACATTTTAATGCAATGGAAATAGATCGCCAAACATGGGATCAAAAGTACAGGGATTTATAAACATATAGATAAAATTATCTAGTTCCCTCTCTGTCTTTTCCACCATGTCAAAGCGACGATCTTCACGAGAAGTAGCTACCCATCGGTTAGCACCTCATTCACTAGCGAAAGCGGAGATGACGGCCCGATGAGCCCGTATTTGGCTCAGCAACTGAACAGAGCAATCCCTCAGGGCTTTGGTGATCAAGTGCGCCTCGAAGAAGCACTCGATCTTGTCTTCAGCGGCATCGAGCATCACTGAGGTCATCTCCGCCGGAGGAGGGGGAATATCAGCGAGCACGGACATGAGGATCATCCGAAGCCAAATAGAGTTGGGAGGGAGAGGAGATCTTACACGAGTCAAGAGCTCGTGCAACGCTGCGTCGCATTGGTCATCCGTAAGAGCGGGATTCACCAAGCGTGCAGCGAAGCGAGGAACAATGTCCTGAATGGGCACCTCTCATGGTTGTCGACGAGCATGTGGGCGGTTACAAGCCATAGTTAAAATGGTTCTCTGGAAATGAGAAAAAAAAGAAGCATTGCTTCAGATTATAAAGACTAGGCAAAGAAAATTTTGTGCATAATGGAGCTATTCCCAAGATCTGGGAAATGTAAGTTCTGGGGAATATAAGTTTGACTTAAAAGAAAGGTGAAAAGACACCTTTAAAAATTGAAGCAATGCTTCATAGCAGCGCCAAGTACGCTGCGCCCTAGATAGCGCACCACGTGCAAAGCACGTGTGTGCTAGCGCTAGGTGCGCTGCGCTCTAAGTAGTGAACCACGTGTAAGACACGTGTGCGCTAGCGCTAGGTACGCGGCGCTCTAAACAGCGTACCACATGCAAAGCGCAAATGCGCTAGCGCCAAGTGCGATGCACTCTAAGCAGCGCACCACGTGCAAAGTACGGTTGCGCTAGCGCTGGAACTAAAAGCTCCCCACCGTCAGATCTAAGATCCAATAATAATGATGAACCATTAATTAACCAGAATTAAATTCTGTTAAGGAAAGATTTCTCAAAATCTTTCCAAACAACAAAATTGTGCTCTATAAATAAGAGCACCGTTGGATCAATGTTCCAATGGTGATTAAAAATCACCAAAATACAGAATAAATTCTGTATGGAAAGATTTCCCAATCTTTTTAAAAAACAAGAAGATTACCTTCTATAAATCAGAAGCCCTTGGATCAAAGATCCAACAATGGGAAATTCCCCGAATCAATTGAAGAAAAGATCTCCTTAACTGATTGAACAGATCAGCTCACCCTATAAAAAGGACCCTAGACTTCGAGTCTCATATACAGAAGCATAGAGAGGAACCCCCATAAGTTTTAAGAGATCTCAAAAAGAAGAGCCAAGCTTTCAGAGAAAGAAGATTTTTTTCAAGGTAAAAAAGAATGATGATGAACAGAGAGATGAAATCATCTCATAATTAATTTAAAAAGAAGGATTCAATTCATTAAAAGATCATAAATCTACAAAGACAAAAAGTCTTTCACAAAGAGATCAAAATATCTTATCATAAAATAAAAGAAGAATTTACTTCTTTCTCACAGATCATAGATCTATAAGACTAAACTCTTTCTCAAAGAGATCATGAACATCTCATTATAAAAAGGGGGAGAATAATTCAACTCTCTTAAGGATCACAGATCCATAAAGGCAAAGCCTTTCATCAATATAAGAGATTGAAACATCTCCTACAAAATAAGAACTGTTGTTCTTAGATCTTGAGACAAAGTCTTTTTTAAGGGAGAATTTATTTCCCAGATCATAAAATTGATCAGATGCGCTTTGTGCTATTGAACTGCGCTTCTGCGCTCTTGGACTGGCGCTCAGCGCCAAGCGTGACACGTGTCCCTAGCGTATGCTACATTTAACAGTTAGCGCTTCGCGCTCTTGAAATAGCGCACTGCGCTTATGGGCTGGCGCTCAGCGCCAGACGCACTACGTGTCACTCACGTGTGCGCTACTGAACTAATAGCGCAATGCGCTCATAAACTAGCACTTTGCGCTCATAAACTAGCGCAATGTGCCCATCATCTGGCGCTTAGCGCCAAGCGCGACAGGTGTCCCTCGTATATGCGCTACTCGGCAGAAGTGCACTGCGCTCTTTGATTGGCGCCAAGCGCGCCATGTGCTGCGCTGATAGAACATAAATTGTTCTTTAATAAAGCCCAGAGCTCTGATGAATGCTCAGCATTCAGTAAAAGATAAAAACATCGTCAGGGCCAAGCCCAAATAAAGGCTCCAAAGCCCAAAATAAATGTTAAACATTTTAACTTGATTGGACTTAGCCCAAGATTGGCCATAAGTCCTTAAATTCATATTAACTGAGCTCATATGCTCGTAAATCTTTTAACAGATCTTAGCCCCAAATTGGACTACAGATCTTTCAACCAAAATTGGTTCAAGGGTACATCTCTGAACCCCTCTGATATATGTCGTTGTAATCCTTCAACGTCTTCAGAGGGGTGACGGGTCCCGGCAACCATACATTTCATACACTATGACGTCTTTAAACTGGACTGTGGGGTCCTTAAACCCATGGACTATGATGTCCTTAACCTCGGACTGTGGGGTCCTTTAAAACCCATGGACTATGATGTCCTTAACCTCGGACTGTGGGGTCCTTTAAAACCCACGGACTATGATGTCCTTAACCTCGGACTGTGGGGTCCTTAAGCCTATGGACTTTGATGTCCTTAACCTCGGACTGTGGGATCCTTTAAAACCCATGGACTATGATGTCCTTAACCTTGGACCGTAATGTCCTTAAACTAACCTTGGACCGTAAAGTCCTTAAACTAATCTCGGACCGAGATGTCCTTAAACCAACATTGGACTGTAATATCCTTAAACTAATTACTGACCGCAATGTCCCTAAACTAAACAATAGAGCCCAAATGCTCTTTTGTTGGATCTAAACGATCCCGTTGAGTTGATCTTAGTCTAAAATTAGACAAACGTATCCTTAACAAACGTTTAAGTTGATCTTAGTCTCAAATGAGACTAACGTATCCTTAAACCCAACCCCAAACCCAAATCTAAGAAAATACGGATTTGAACTAATCCACGCCTTACGGGCGACAACATAAATTTGTCTCCGTATACAATCCATGGGCAACCAAAAACAAAACAAACACACACGACACGAAGTGACCATCTGGAGAAGGAGAAAGTGGTTACCGCGATGCGGTAGCATAATTAACTGCAGGGGCTTGCGCCTGCAGGGAAGAGCGTCCCCACAATCAAAAACCCCTCAAATGAGGGGGAATCTGACGAAGTCTGCTACATCAGCCGCAACCATTTGAAGGGTCCCGACAGCGCCCCTGCCGTCGAAACGCGGCCAAAATGCGGAACAAAAATTTTCTAAACTGGCGCTACCGCTACCCGAAAACCCGGATCGACCTTAAACCCTAAACTAGCAAACTAACTAAGAGTTAGAATTGTTATACCGAGTTGATCCGTGTCCTTCGGTCTTCATTCCAAGCTCCTAGTGATCCGTTGACGATTTTTGGTTTCTCCATCTCCGATGATTCACCCGAGGGAAACGGCGCAAGATCCAACCTCGTCGAACGAGGTAACTGACGCTCCAACATTGCTAGTGATGGAGTGTGGGGGTGTATGAATATGTCACTACAATTTTTCTCTCAACCATGAGCTCAATGTGAAACTCAAGAAGAAGAATGAAGGAGATGATGAAAACTTGGCATGAGGGTTTTGTGAACTTTTGAGTGAATAAGAGAAGAGGGAGTAGCAAGCATAATCTCACCAAATGAAAAACCATCACCTCCCAAATTGGCCGGCCCCCCGTCTTGCATCCACACAAAAAAATGGCATTTGTTTAATTACATTAAACAATGCATAACATTAAACAAATGTGCACCATACTTTTGCGCCATACTTTGCACCATACTTATGCCACATCATCCCTTCCACCTCATTTATAAAACAAATGATTTTCCAAAAAGGTAAATCATATAAATGAGGTGGCAACTTCTTCTAGAAGCTATTCCGTACAAATACGGAATACTTCCCGGTACATGTACCGAAATACATATACGTGTATTCGTACCAAAATACGAATAGCCGAGAGAGAAAACGAATAGTGAACAATAATACTAGAATACGTATATACAAATACATATATAAATTATTAAATCAAAACCTGATTTAATAAACTGGCTTAATCCTAAGCCGCTAGTATTATCAACCGTCCAATTAAAGTCTGCGCAGCAAGTGCACATATTTAATCGGACATCTGTATGTATCAACATACCTCATGTACACCATATCGCCTGAACCGTGAAAACCCTCTGTGTGGGACTCTAAAGACTCGTCAATACGCTGGCAATGGGTTTAACCACAAGCACGTCAGCGGCACTAGCTGTACGTAACGGCTACCCAGGTATTGAGCGAAAGGGAGGCCGACGAGAAAACTCATCCTGAACCCCTACTGAGCCTGTCAGTGACAATATCCGTACAGTCCGGTCTGTTCGTCTAAGAATATCGCATATCGAGTCCAGGGGGTGGATAAAGCCAGACCCCCAACAACGCGATATTTAGTGTCGGCATGAAACCCATCACCGCCTGAGAAACTATCGATCCTGGATCGGTAATTCTCGTCCACCGTGGCCACGGATTTATGGTGATGTCCATCCGTACACAACGCGACATCAACCCCCAATACCGGGAGAGACGAATCCCCGACGATCCAATCACTGCCTCCATGTGGCTCGGGAATGTACCGAACTAAAACCTGTTTGCACGACTTCTTTGAGCCGTGGTAGGATAGTAATCAAAGCACAGTGGGAACTCACACGAGATAAATGATGATCTCAGGTCGACAGACTAACCTGTACACATGTCACCTGGGAACTGCTATCTTACAACAGGTATAATACCAACTAGCAGGTTCCCGGCGAGTCCGTCCAGTGTACTCATAACCCAATGAGCACCTGTATACTATCTCAGGTGAACAAACTAACACCAATGGCTTGTGAGACCTGGCCACCGCCCCTCGTCGGGGTCTCGATCAGTATACACTAGTCTATACTGGAGTATCGATGCCCGGTCTCGATACTCCTACGACTAGGGACATTTAAGGATGTGCTTATAGACCCCCAGCTCCCACGTATGTGATCGCCATCACAATGCTGGCAGTCAAGCAAGAATCCTATGGGTTCTATCAACATGTATATGATGATAAAGACAAACCAGATAGCATACTATCATCTTGAGTAAGATTGTTTTATCGGTATATGTCCTCACTCAATCATCACAATCACAAGTCCGCGACTATGATAATTGCCTTGAGGGCACTATAGCCAACACCGTTTAAACCTTCGATACACGGTGTCATAAATAAACTTGGCATCTTCGTAGTGGTGGACGGATAGCACCAATTAGCATTTGCCCCGAAATTCAGGCAAGACGGACCTACGCGGTCATGCCTCCGTGTTTCGGCGGGGAACAGATTCTGGCATGCCCGGTGGGACTTTGTTAGGGAAATGTTTATTCGCGCCCGTGGATTGTATACAAGGGTCAATAATGAACCGATTGTAGGGCAGCATTGGAGGTTGTGATAGCTTAAGAACAGGTTCAGATCTCTGTAGCTTAAGGCTTTTGAATCCTGTGAGCCGTGAGGGTCTCAAAGGAGGGTTCTCCTTACGAGTCGTGAGGATCTCGCAAGTGTAATTTCTCCTTAGGAATCGGGGGGATCCCTAAGTGTGTTGCTCCCTTGTGAGTCGTAAGGATTTCACGCAGGTGGTTTCTCCTTATAGGGTCGAGAGGACCTTGCAAGTGTCTTTTAACGAGATTGCGCCCTTTCAGCTTTTCACAAAACTCGCCAGTATCCCTGCTGTTTTTACCCACGGAGCCCTTTCAGGTTTTCACCCGTGCCCATTTTGCTTATGGACATACTGTTTTCTTCTTCTTCTTTTTATTATTTTTTTGTGTCAGCCTTGGGATGCTGCGGCCCGTAGTAGTTTATCGACGTTTCGGTCAACAACAAGTTTTAGGACATAGTGGTCCATCGTTAGTTTAAGGACGTTTCGGTCCGACGCCATTTTTAGGACATAGTGGTCCATTGTTAGTTTAAGGAAGTTTCGGTTCGTTGTTAGTTTAAGGACATTTCGGTCCGTTGTTAGTTTGAGGACATCATACCCTACTGCCTTCTTACCAGATCCATCTCCTTTTCTGATGAGGTCAAAGCCTATGACTATCACATCAGAAATAAATGATCTATTTCCGCTATACCTGCTTTAGTCTGTAAATAGACATAAGCTACTTGCCTACTATGCTTCCGCTGCTTCCACTGACTACAACAACCCTCTGGCAGAGTCATATGTACGTGCACTTCTAAAACTAGTATAGAACGACGCTATACTCATCCTCCTGCCGGGTCTTATAGTCTAGAACAACAGCAATGGCAAGTCTGGGTAAACAAGTACCTCCCTGTCACCGTTTCTAAGAAGACCGAAGTACCTCTCGGGTGCCTGAGGTTACCCACCAAATCTACGGAGTGGCTAATGGAACATCAAATCCAATTGAATCCTTAAGTTCTATTAAATCTTCAGTGATCGTTTGTGGTTCTGGAATCACTTCCAGTTCAACCATACTCCCACTTTTGTTTTTCTAGAAAAAAATCCATTTTACTAAAACTGTGGCGAGTCAAGAACAATATAAACATTGACCTTCCTGATGGTAGAAAGTTAACCCTCGTCAATGCCCGGGATAACCCACAAACAGCCATTACTGAAACGTGCCTTGAGTTTATCTGGATTCTGGTTTTAAGCATCAGCCGGACAACTCCCTATACCTTAATATCGTTAAGATATAAATTGATTCTACATATATCTAATATAGAAACAAAAGCACTAATCTAATTTGAACCAGATTCAAAATCATGCAGCTGTCTCCAGTGCATATTAACCAAATGGAAAAAGGACAATCATCATTACTCATCTAGGAGTGCATACATATATAAGTAACCCGAAAGAGAAGCCAGTTCTCAAAACCATTACTATCAATGGAATACCAAACACAAGTATCTACATCTTCGACTTCATCGAAGAATCCTGATACTTCCAACAAATGGTCTCTACTTTATTCTTATACCTATAACTTCTCAATATCTGGACTTTGCATTTCAACGAAATACTTGTCCAGAACTGGAGAATTCATAAGTAAACAGAATATAGTACGAGTACCAACCCCATTGTCCTACTGGACACTGGACAACATACAATACTTTGTATAAGTCCCCTGAGTTCAATAACTCAAACTCTGTGCGTCGTAGGTTGAAAAACTGTAGTATGGTTAAGAAGAATTACACCGCTGTTGAATGCACCTTACCTAATCACTAACCGATATAGGTAAATGTCACATACATAATATCAAAAACATATATCTCACTTTATAAAAATAAACGTACAGATACATCGGTTTGAAATTGGTGGATAACAACGGATCTTCAAATCCAAATATTTATCGTCCGGCAAAAACCAGATGATTTCCTCAAATATCACCAATTACAACGAATTCCGATATAATGAGGATCTAATCACCCAATTCCCAATATCTTACACCCACTCACCATCCGTAATAACATACAAATGTGAGAAACTGATCTGGTAAATACATACCCTGGAGTTAGATTCCAATTGGGAGAATAGTTATCAATTAATATCGCACAGTAAAACTGAAACATGAAAATGTTTCAAAAGGGTTAACTGGTATTCCTAGTAACGCCTCTTCCATTATCCCGATTCACGACAGTAACCATATACTTGCATTCCCTCTCTGCAATCCCTTTATTATGTCTTTACTTATTACCTTTTATACACCTCTTTTATGCTAATTGGTTTTCTTCATTCCCTACCTTTCGGCACAAGCCTAAGGTTTGGAAGAAGACTATCCAATAAGCGTAATAGGTGTACTCTCCTAATCCTAGGAGCCCTCGCAACCTGAGAGAAGGTAAAGAGAAAAGACATCTGAATAATCCTATCCAATTTATCTTGAACCGGAGACCATCCCTGAATCTGGAACGAATTCCTTCGAGTTTGTATGTAACTATACGATGGCATATCCAATGGAAGTGGATATCCATAGTGATACGGAGTGTTCTAGAGAAAAGAAAAGTGGATGTAGGAGTGGCAGGGGTATACCTGGGTTTTTTCGTGAAAGTCGGTGGTCGCATTTTCCTTTGCCATTATTTTAATCTCTTTATATGTCTTTACTTATTATCTTCTGTACACCATACTTAAGCTTAATTGGTTTTCTTCCTTCCCTATCGTTCGGCACCTGCCTATGGTTTGGAAGAAGACTATCCAATAAGCTCAACAGGTGTACGCTCTCCTAATCCTAGGAGCCCTCACAACCGGAGAGAAGGTAAAGGGAAAAGACAACCGAATAATCCTATTCAATCTCTCCAGATCCGGAATCCATCCTCAAAAAAGTTCCTTCGAGTTCGTATATAACCATATGATGGATTTATCCAATGGAAGTGGATGTTCGTAGTGATACGAGGTGTTCTGGAGAAAAGCAAAGGTGATAAAGAAGTGGCGATGATGTATGAGACACCGTGACTTCCAAAAGCCAAAGTGTTTTAAGAAGGTTCGGTCAATTTGGTTTCATGAGTTTTAGTCAAAGGTCGGGTCATAGTCGCAGCCAGAGAGAGAGAGATGAAACACTCAGCGTGCACTCTAACCTAGATCAGAATGGTTAATCATTTTATCTAATCTGGATGGCTCCCACTGTTTCCTCGAATTCTCCTCCTAACCTAAAAGGAGAATTAGTCGGAATCACCCGAGGAGTAATCCTACTCATCAGTGGGAATTGGGATCCAACTATCATCGTATGATAACTTGATGGAAGCCACTCAAGTCACCACACTCAAGAAGGTATGCGCAAGCTTGGCAAGTTTCCTGTATGTTTGAAACTCCCGATGTGATTTTTACCCCAAGTGGCTTATGACCTTGACTAGGTCAACATATCATAAGTCACAAGTCAAGTTCAACCCGTCATTATCCTGGATTAATTAGACCCACCCGTACGAGCCCTTGACTAGGTCAACATGACCGTACGACTGTCCTAACCAATCGCATATCCATGCAACAGAAAAGTACTACAGGGCTACCGAACACTACGCCTTGACTAGGTCAACATACATAGCACGAATACTAAGCAATACTCGTCTGAAATGACGGAGGGCTACGGCTGGTTTCTAGTGAAAAACCTTTAACGTAATGAACTTGATATCGTTGAAGGAATCCAAGTGGTTTTATAAATATATGGTGGCGAAAACTTTTGCTAAAGAGGTCACTCCCGGTGAAGGGATCTCGGCTCTTTCCCCGTCGAATGGGGTGCAGGATATCCCAAACTGAATACCATGATGCAAAGCAAAAGAAAATGACTGTAGTGAAGTTATTACGTTGACGCAAACTTTTACTCAAGGGGTCACTCCTGATGAAGGGATCTTGGCCCTTGCCTCGTCGAATGAGGTGCAGGATATTCCAAATGAATACCACGATGCAAAGCAAAAGTGTACGTCTGTAATGTCAGTTGTTTTAAAAACTTGGTTCCAACAACTCATAAATAGATTTGTTTTATCCTTGCATTGATAAGAATCTATGCAGTCCCATCAATTAATCACACCAGAAAAGAACGAAAATAAAATGTACGTATATGCCATCCGCATTCGCCATTGGGTCCCGTCATCACCCGTTAGGTTACTTAACTAACGACAGAGCGGGGACTGGACTAGCGCGGGTGCAAAACATATACAACATCAACTAGTATATATATAAATATATAACAATCGTCCCAGGCATGATATAAGCAACATCACAAAAACATCACAGAAGCAATACAGAATGGTGGATAATCTGGAGCCCCGAGTTTCACTTGAGCCGCAAGTGAGACCCGACGTTCCCTGTCATATGGATAGCCTGTGCAATGAAACCTAGACCCCAACGAGCGCGGCAAGTTACCCACCAAAACCAGAAGTGAGGCAGCCCCCTTCAGCAACGTGAATGGACCACCCAGCACTTCACGGAATCCGGTAACTTGAGCACCCCTCTTGGGTCACCTATACCCCCTACGAGTGCGGCGAATAGCCCGCCAATTCTAGAGTAAGGTCCCCTCCGTTTGAATGCCTTGAGATGCGGACCAGTTGCCCTCTAGAACCCGGCTATTCGTGCACTCCACCTCGGGGTAATCCTAGTACAGAAAATAAAATAATATACAAGGGTGACATCGACCTTATTGTAAGTCGATGTACAACACCCCACGACTAGCGGGGAGGCGGAAATATGAAAAATGATCTTGATCTTTGCTTAAACATCGACTAACCGCATGGATCGAAGCTAAACGATAACTAACATCAAACATAGAAGTTCTAAACTACTATGTAAAGGGATTATACCTAAAGAACCGTGTCCTTCGTCTTTACGAACTCCACCTCCTCCTCGGCCTTCTCCAAGTAGTAGACGATCCACCACGAGAGCTAAAACTCCAAGCTTTGCCTCTAAACTTGAGACAACTAGGTATCTTTAAGTGCTAATCAAAGTACCTAGATGAAATAGAGTATGGTTATGGATTAAGTAGTCTAACTAATCCTTGTACTCAACACATGAGAGGGGAGGATTAGGGTTTGAAAAGAGAGAGCTTGAGGAGAGAGAAGATGAACATAATAATGAAATGAGAAAAAATGAGTTATCATAATATATATCAAGCATTATTGTTTTTCAAGAATAGAAAAGAAAATGATTTACAACCATGCTTGATAAATATCTAATGGTGATTCACCTCCATGAGTCATTAAGCATTTATGATGCATTAATGACATGGATGAATCATCCATATGACTCACTAATCTCATTTAATGTATATGCCACCTTAACCTCCTTAGTCACCATCTTCTAGAAGCTTCTCACGCAATTACGAGAACGCCCCTCCTATCCGTGAAAACACGGAAAAACTTTAGACTGTATAAATCCAATAACCGGATACTAGTAACTGGCTTAAACCAAAGCCGACTAGTAAAAACTGTCCGAAAGTCGCACGTGCGTAAACACACGTATGCGTCCGAACCCTTGTCGTAAAACCATACGACCTCTATATCGTTTCGCCTGGAGTAGGGAAACTCTCTGCGTTGGACTCTAGAGACTCGACTACTACGCTGGCAGTGGGTTTAACCACAGACCGCAAGCGACACTAGCTGTACGTAACGGTCCCCAGGTAGATGTCGATAAGAAGGCCGATGAGGAAACCCATCCGAACTCCTACTGAGTCTGATGTGACAATCTCCGTACAGTCCGGTCTGTTCGTCTAAGACTATCGTATATCGGGCCTAGGGGCGGCAAGCGTCAGTCTCCTAATAGCGGTATAAGTCGTGTCGGAGCGAAGCCCATTACACCCTGAGAAACTACTGGAACCAACCAGCAAATCTCGCTTGCCCTGGCCAGGGACTTTGCGTAATGGCTCTCTGACACAGCGCGATATCAACCCCCAATACCGGAAGAGACGAATCCTGTCTAACCGCCACTGCCTCCAAGTGCCCGGGACTGCACCCAACTGCTACCTATTTGCACGACTCCGTTGAGCCGTGGTAGGGTAGCAATCTAAGAAAAGTGGGACACACTCGAGGCGAAGTAGCAGTGTCAAGTCTGCGGACTATGCTGTACTCATGTCACCTGGGAACTGTTCACTGACGACTGGTATAAAACCAACCAACAGTTCCCTGTGAGTCCTGTCCGGTGTACCCGTAACCTGACGAGCACCTGCATACTATCTCCAGTACGACGTACTGATGGCTGTGGGACAGACCATCTCCCCAACTGGGATGAGAAGCGTACACACTATTCTACTCCGGAGTATCGATGCCCTGTCTCGATAATCCAACGACTAGGGACCTGAATAAGGATGTGCTTGTAGACTACCCAGCCCCCACTAGTGTGACTGCCATCACAACGCTGGTAGTCAAGCAAGATCCTAAGAGCTCTATCAATACGTATACTAACATATTAAGATAGAAAAACCAAGTAGCATACTACCATGTTTAGCAAGACTGTTATATACATGTGAATATCCCAAGCTTCCATTAAGTAATATACAAACTAGTATGATACAATAATGGCCCCTAGGGCATATACACTAACAATCTCCCACTTGCACTAGGGCCATGTACTGGCATATCGAAGACCGATGATCTCGAGTAGCCTCTCGAACTAAATTTGAGGTAGGGCCTTCGTGAATGGATCAGCAATGTTCTCTTCAGAAGCAACTCTCCGAACCTCGATCTCCTGACGATCAATGATCTCCCTGATCAGGTGATACCGCCTTAAGATGTGTCTGGACTTCTGATGGGACCTTGGTTCCTTCGCTAAAGCTATAGCTCCGTTGTTGTCGCAATACAAAGGTATTGGATCAACTATGGTAGGAACCACCTAAAATTCTGTTAGGAACTTCTTCATCCAGACTGCTTCTTTTGCGGCATCGCAAGCAGCTATATACTCCGCTTCCATCGTCGAGTCAGCAACGGTGTCCTGCTTGGAGCTTTTCCAGCACACCGCCCCTCCATTGAGGGTAAAGACATAACCCGACATGGACTTGGAATCGTCCTTATCACTCTGGAAGCCAGAATCAGCAAAGGCCTCCAACCTGAGGTCTTTTCCGCCGTAAACCAAGAACATCTCCTTAGTCCTTCTCAGGTACTTGAGAATGTTCTTCAGTGCTATCCAGTGCTTCTCCCCTGGGTCTGACTGATACCGGCTTACCACGCTCAGTGCGTAAGCTACATCTGGTCCGGTGCACAACATCGCATGCATTATAGAGCCTACCGCAGAAGCGTAGGGTATAATAGACATGCGTTCCCTTTCCAAATCAGTCTTGGGAGACATCTCTTTGGAGAGGGTGATTCCGTGACAAGCCGGTAGATTACCGCGCTTAGAATCTTCCATACTGAATCTTTTCAGTACAGTGTCGATATACCTGGACTGCGAAAGTCCCAACATTCTCTTGGATCTATCACGATAGATCCGGATCCCCAGTATGTAAGAGGCATCACCCAGGTCTTTCATGGAGAACCTGTGCGACAAGAATCCTTTGACAAATTGTAGCATAGGAATGTCATTTCCTATCAATAGAATGTCATCCACGTACAAGACGAGGAATACGACACTTCTGGCTACAACTTTACTATATATGCACGGTTCATCTGGATTTTTGATAAAGTCATATTCTTTGACTGTCTCATCAAAACAGATGTTCCAACTCCGCGATGCCTGCTTTAGTCCATAAATGGACTTAAGCAGCTTGCATACTTTCCCGCTGCTCCCACTCTGATTGAAACCCTCTGGCTGATCCATATAGACGCACTCTTCTAAATTTCCATTCAGAAAAGCCGTCTTTATGTCCATCTGCCAGATTTCATAATCATGGAAGGCAGCAATAGCAAGAAGGACCCGAATGGATTTGAGCATAGCCACTGGAGAAAAGGTTTCGTTATAGTCCAAACCAGGTCTTTGACGAGAACCCTTTGCAACAAGTCTAGCCTTATAGGTTTCCACCTGTTCATCTACACCAATCTTTTTCTTGAAGATCCATTTGCATCCTATGGGTTTTACCCCATCTGGAGCAAAGTCCAAAGTCCATACTTTGTTGGTGTACATGGACTCCATTTCGGTCCGCATTGCATCTAGCCATCGTACCGAGTCGCCGCTCTGGATGGCCTGCTGGAAGTCAGTAGGTTCATCATCATCTATGATGCAATCCTCTCTATCCCCATCTATGAGAAAACCGTAGTATCTCTCAGGCGGATGAGACGGCCTACTACTCCTGCGGAGGGGTGCGGGAATGTCTTGGTCTTCTTGAACTTCCGGTTCTACCAAACTTTCAGTATTAGTTTGTGGTTCTGGAATTTCTTCCAGTTCTATTTCGCTCCCACTTGATTCCTTTTCTAAAAACTGATGTTCTAGAAAATGGGCATTACAAGAAACAAATACCTTTTGTTCCTCTGCGTAATAGAATAGATATCCCCGGGAGTTCTTTGGATATCCCACAAACTTACACTTTACTGATCGTGCCTCGAGCTTGTCCACATGCTGCTTTTTAACAAAAGTTGGACATCCCCAAATTTTTATATACTTTAGATGGGGTTTCTTCCCACTCCAGATCTGATATGGTGTGGTAGGCACAGTTTTGGTAGGAACCATGTTCAAAAGGTATGCCGTTGATTCTAGCGCATAACCCCAGAAAGATCGTGGTAACTCAGCATTACTCATCATGGATCGTACCATATCCAATAGGGTTCAATTCCGTCTCTCCGATACACCGTTATGCTGTGGAGTGTATGGACGAGTAAGCTGAGAGAGAATTCCTTTCTCTTTTAGGTAACCTAGGAACTCGGCACTCAAGTATTCACCACCTCGATCAGATCTAAGTGTCTTGATACTTTTGCCGGTTTGGTTTTCTACTTCATTCTTATACTCTTGGAATTTCTCAAAAGCCTCGGATTTATGTTTCATCAGATAAATGAATCCGTATCTTGAGTAATCATCCGTGAAAGTAATGAAATAGGAAAAACCACCTCTTGCATGTGTAGACATTGGACCACATACATCGCTGTGTATGAGTCCTAAGTGCTCGCTTGCTCTTACTCCGTGTCCAGTAAATGGAGTCTTTGTCATCTTTCCTTTGAGACAAGATTGGCAAATGTCATAAGTTTGATATTCGAACGAGTCCAAATATCTTTCTCTATGCAACTTAGTCAACCTTCTCTCATTGATGTGACCCAGTCTACAATGCCATAAGAAAGCTTTATTTAAATCTGGAGACTTTCTTTTTAGTGTGTTCTGGACATTGAAAATTTGGAGTTGGTTTAAAACATATATACCGTTATTTAGTGTACCGGACCCAATCAAACCATGATTAAGATGGATGTTAACAACATCTCTTACAAACGTGAAATCATAACATTTATTTGATAACAAGGAAACTGATATGATATTACACGTTAAGCTTGATACAAAAAAACAGTTATGTAAAACCAAAATGTGTCCACTCGTCAATCCCAGGTGATAATCCCCGACGGACGCAGCTCCCACGCTAGCTCCGTTAGCAACCTTTAGGGTCATATCACCTTCCTTCGGCACTCTACGGTTTCTCAGTGCCTGCAATGAATTGCAAATATGAGATCCTGATCCGGTATCCAATACCCAGGAAGTAGAGTTAATTGAAAGACAATTCTCAATTACAAACACACCTGAAGTCGAAGCCACAGCTTGCTTCGGTTCCTGGTTCTTGGCGTTCCACGCCCTGCAATCTTTCTTCCAGTGCCCTTTCCTGTGACAATGGAAGCACTCATCCTGGACCACTACCGGTACCGCAAACTTTTTCTTTCCCTTCCCTCCCACCATACTAACACCTCCTCTAGGTTTGGTAGCGGCCTTCTTCTTCCTTCCTTTGGCCCTAGCCTTAGACCCGGAAGAAGATGCACCGCTAACAAACATAGCGGGTGTTTCCCTTGCTTTCTGCAAGGTGCCCTCTGCACTCCTTAACATGTTCAGGAGTTCTGGTAGTTCAACTTCTTTTCTTTGAATGTTGAAGTTCAGGATAAACTGGGCGTAGGTGGAAGGAAGGGACTGGAGAATAAGGTCTGTATAGAGCTCATTATCCAAAGTCGTCCCAAGGTCTGCGAGCTCTTCTATATAGCCGATCATCTTTAGGGCATGTTCTCCTACCGATGACCCGACAGCCAACCTCGCACGAAACAAGTTCTTAGAGGTCTCGTATCTTGCTATACGAGATTGCTCTCCATAAAGTTCCTTTGTATGGAGAAATATGGCATCTAGTTCCATATCCTCGTGCCTCCTCTGATGTTCATTGTTCATCGAGGCAAGCACGATGCACTTGGCTTTCGCGCAATCGAAATCCCAGGTTTTGCGGATTTCCTTATCCGCATTACTGGATTTGGGACCAGGGACAGCAGGTGCCGTAGCGGTGAGGACGTACCCCAATTTGTCATAGGTCAAAGCCATTTTGACATTCCGCAGCCAATCTTTATAGTTTGGCCCTGTCAGTATATTTTTCTCTAAAAGTAACTTAAGTAGAGTCATTTTCAGGGTCGCTGCAATTAGGAGAGAGAGAAGAAAACTCTTTAGCATGATGCTCTTGCAAGTTTAGAGTGGTTTTTAGTTTATCTAAACTGGATGGCTCCCACTGTTTCTCGAATCCTTCTTCAAACCATAAAAGAAGAATTAGCCAGGACTATTCTCACTGTACAATTCTTGCTTAACCGTTCGGCCAGGCTAGTGTCGATACTTCGAGGGAGGTTTTCTAACGCTTTCGCGAAGTTCCTTAATTAAAGAACCTCTTTTCTCTGGGGGCGTAACCCCGCTGACACCTTTCTTGATACCTACTTGGTTTATAGCATTGATCGTTAAGTGACGAATATCCTGATAAGTAGCATATACTCACAGTAGGATCGGGATCCAAATATCATCGTATGATAATGTTGAAGGAATCCTACCAACATTCATCAAACTCCAAATGGTATGCAACTCTTTGCAAATTTCAGTTTCTTTAGAAATTCCCGATATATATTTTTTCCCCATGGTCTTATGACCTTGGCGTTAAGTCAAAATGTCATAAGTCACATGTCAAGTTCTACCCATCATTATCTTGTCAATTTGAACCCATCCGTATATATCCTTGACGTTCGGCCAAAATGATAATACGACTGTCCCAAACTAACTCATCTATCTATGCAACAAATGAATATCCAGTAGCTACCAAACACTATGCCTTGGCGTTAGATCAAAATACATAGCTTGAATACTACTGAATACCCAGATGAAATGACGAAGGGCTACGAATGGTTTTGGCGAAGCCGTGAACGTAGTGAACTTGATATAACCGAAGGAACCTGATAGCTTTTAAAAGGAGTGGTTAAAGCTCCGCATTTTTAAAAAATATCTGTTTTTTAAAATTAACCTAGTGGTTTCTTTTAAATTGTTCCAACGATTAAATTTTCGGTTTATTTTCTTTGCATTATAAATAATGCGTCCCATCATTAACCTATCATTGCAGAAAACAACGAAAATACAACGTGCTCTTATGCCATCCGCATTCGCCACGGGGTCCCGTCATCACCCGTTAGGTTACTTAACTAACGACAGAGCGGGGGCTGGGCTAGCGCGGGTGTAAAACATAAGTGACGTCTAAATATCTATCATATATAGATATTGTACATTCGTCAGACGCAATAATAGGCATTCCAGATCTCATATGAACTTTATTGGATTTGCAAGCAATCCGTGTTTGTTTTGAGCCTGCAACAAAAGACGGATTACACAGTTGTGATGAATAGCCATTACCCCACCCAAGACCCCAACGGGTACGGCAAACTACCCACCCGGCAGTTTGTGCACCTCACCTTGGGTCTGTCCTAGGAGCAAAAAACAGTAAAATGAAATAATTCAATGGTGGCTACAACCGCAACCTGGATGTGCCCCGCAAAATAATATTACAAAAAATTACATTTACATCAAATGAATTAATTAATAACCCATCACTTAACCCCGGCTAATCATCACAACAGTCCAATACAGTTCACATCCACAAACAGTAAAAACCATTACAGAAATGTGCAACCCCCTGCCAACTGACATACTAGCAGTTAGGGGAGGTTTACAAACACATTATTCAAACACAGATATAATCCAACAAGCAAATACCGTATAATTTCGATCGATTAAACACATTTAATTTTGCTCCAATACTTCTCTGTAAATCTGAAACCTGAGCAAAAATTAAAAACTTCCAGAAAATACCAAATATCACAGAGAACCAACATAGGAAACTTGGGCTGATGAATCGTCAACTCGGCGGTGGAATCGCGGCGGATCGGTGGGATCCGCCGCGGTTCCGCGGCGCTTTAGTCGATTCATGTGCCCAGTTTTCTTGGGTGTTCTAATACTATCATTTTAGGCTTTCTGAAGGTCCCTGAAAAATTTTTGGACCTCATTTAAAAATCGACAGAAACTCAAGATATCGGGGTTTTCCGGTTTTGTTTTTTCCATTCGAAATTCATACAATTTTGCAAGTAAGTTATTTATTGTTTAGCGAGGCTCTGATACCACCGTAAGTCGATGTACAACACCCCACGACTAGCGAGGAGGTGGAAATATGAAAAACGATCTTGATCTTTGCTTAAACATCGACTAACCGCAAGGATCGAAGCTAAACGATAACTAACATCAAACATAGAAGTTCTAAACTACTATGTAAAGGGATTATACCTAAAGAACCGTGTCCTTCGTCTTTACGAACTCCACCTCCTCCTCGGCCTTCACCAAGTAGTAGACGATCCACCACGAGAGCTAAAACTCCAAGCTTTGCCTCTAAACTTGAAACAACTAGGTATCTTTAAGTGCTAATCAAAGAACCTAGATGAAATAGAGTATGGTTATGGATTAAGTAGTCTAACTAATCCTTGTACTCAACACATGAGAGGGGAGGATTAGGGTTTGAAGAGAGAGAGCTTGAGGAGAGAGAAGATGAACATAATAATGAAATGAGAAAAAATGAGTTATCATAATATATATCAAGCATTATTGTTTTTCAAGAATAGAAAAGAAAATGATTTACAACCATGCTTGATAAATATCTAATGGTGATTCACCTCCATGAGTCATTAAGCATTTTTGATGCATTAATGACATGGATGAATCATCTATATGACTCACTAATCTCATTTAATGTATATGCCACCTTAACCTCCTTAGTCACCATCTTCTAGAAGCTTCTCGCGCAATTACGAGAACGCCCCTCCTATCCGTAAAAACACGGAAAAACTTTAGACTGTATAAATCCAATAACCGGATACTAGTAACTGGCTTAAACCAAAGCCGACTAGTAAAAACTGTCCGAAAGTCGCACGTGCGTAAACACATGTATGCGTCAGAACCCTTGTCGTAAACCATACGACCTCTATATCGTTTCTCCTGGAGTAGGGAAACTCTCTGCGTGGGACTCTAGAGACTCGACTACTACGCTGGCAGTGGGTTTAACCACAGACCGCAAGCGGCACTAGCTGTACGTAATGGTCCCCAGGTAGATGTCGATAAGAAGGCCGATGAGGAAACCCATCCGAACTCCTACTGAGTCTGATGTGACAATCTTCGTACAGTCCGGTCTGTTCGTCTAGGACTATCGCATATCGGGCCTAGGGGGGCGGCAAGCGTCAGTCCCCTAATATCGGTATAAGTCGTGTCGGAGCGAAGCCCATTACACCCTGAGAAACTACTGGAACCAACCAGCAAATCTCGCTTGCCCTGGCCAGGGACTTTGCGTAATGGCTCTCTGACACAGCGCGATATCAACCCCCAATACCGGGAGAGACGAATCCTGTCTAACCGCCACTGCCTCCAAGTGCTCGGGACTGCACCTAACTGCTACCTGTTTGCATGACTCCTTTGAGCCGTGGTAGGGTAGCAATCTAAGAACAGTGGGACACACTCGAGGCGAAGTAGCAGTGTCAAGTCTGCGGACTATGCTGTACTCATGTCACCTGGGAACTGTTCACTGACGACTGGTATAAAACCAACCAACAGTTCCCTGTGAGTCCTGTCTGGTGTACCCGTAACCTAACGAGCACCTGCATACTATCTTCAGTACGACGTACTGATGGCTGTGGGACATGCCATCTCCCCAACTGGGATGAGAAGCGTACACACTAGTCTACTCCGGAGTATCGATGCCCTGTCTCGATAATCCAACGACTAGGGACCTGAATAAGGATGTGCTTGTAGACTATCCAGCCCCTATTAGTGTGACTGCCATCACAACGCTGGTAGTCAAGCAAGATCCTAAGAGCTCTATCAATACGTATACTCACATATTAAGATAGAAAAACCAAGTAGCATACTACCATGTTTAGCAAGACTGTTATATACATGTGAATATCCCAAGCTTCCATTAAGCAATATACAAACTAGTATGATACAATAATGGCCCCTAGGGCATATACACTAACACTTATCCCGGTCGTGCCCCAAAAGAATAATATACAAACTGGCAGTGACGGCAGTCCACATATCGGACGCTCGCCCCGCAATATCAAATATACAAATGAAATCAAACTGTACTAACATTGCACCATATCTATCCACTACGACGATCCAACCAACATTACAGCACATTACAGAACATCAACGTGAATGTCACGTTCGCAAACCGGTCTAAAAGACATATAGCAATTAGACGAGTTTACCGATCAAATGACATTCACGGTCGCAGATAGAAATGTAAGTACTGATAAACACATACTTAAATATCGATCGACAAAAATCCAAATTGGCCCCAATAGCAAAACAATACTTCACTGAAACCTGGGCCAAAACAGAATATCACAAAAATCACAATTTTACATCATGAGGCTACAGTAAAAATTTGGAAGCCCGTCGCTACTAAATGGCCGCGGAACCGCCGCCAATAGGGGGTTAGTGCGGCGGATCCGCGGCACTTTAGTGGCATCACGAGCTCAAATTCTTTGTGTGGCCTTATATTTGCCTGCACGGAATTTTAAGATGCTGCAAATTATTTTTTGACCAAATTTGAAAATCGACAGCAAACTGAAGAATGAAATCGTGATTTCGGTAAAATTCGTCGATCGATCATTTAAGCACGTCAAAACAAGCTAGTAAGGGGTTTAAAGGGTGGCTCTGATACCATGAAGGGTCCCGGCAGCGCCCCAGCCGTCGAAACGCGGCCAAAATGCGGAACAAAAATTTTCTAAACTGGCACTACCGCTACCCGAAAACCCGGATCGACCTTTAACCCTAAACTAGCAAACTAACTAAGAGTTAGAATTGTTATACCGAGTTGATCCGTGTCCTTCGGTCTTCATTCCAAGCTCCAAGTGATCCGTTGACGATGTTTGGTTGCCGTCTTCCTCCATCTCCGATGATCCACCCGAGGGAAACGGCGCAAGCTCCAATCTCGTCGAACGAGGTAACCGACGCTCCAACGTCGCTAGTGATGGAGTGTGGGGGTGTATGAATATGTCACTACAATTTTTCTCTCAACCATGAGCTCAATGAGAAACTCAAGAAGAAGAATGAAGGAGATGATGAAAACTTGGCATAAGGCTTTTGTGAACTTTTGAGTGAATGAGAGAGGAGGGAGTAGCAAGCATAATCTCACCAAATGAAAAACCATCACCTCCCAAATTGGCCGCCCCCCCTCTTGCATCCACACAAAAAATGTCATTTGTTTAATTACATTAAACAATGCATAGCATTAAACAAATGTACACCATACTTTTGCACCATACTTTGCACCATACTTATGCCACATCATCCCTTCCACCTCATTTATAAAACAAATGATTTTCCAAAAAGGTAAATCATATAAATGAGATGGCAACTTCTTCTAGAAGCTATTTCGTATAAATACGGAATACTTCCCGGTATATGTACCGAAATACATATACGCGTATTCGTACCAAAATACGAATAGCCGAGAGAGAAAACGAATAGTGAACAATAATACTAGAATACGTATATACAAATACATATATAAATTATTAAATGAAAACCTGATGTTGAGCGAAAGGGTGGCCGATGAACAATAATACTAGAATACGTATATACAAATACATTTAATAAACTGTCTTAATCCTAAGCCGCTAGTATTATCAACCGTCCAATTAAAGTCTGCGCAGCAAGTGCACATATTTAATCGGACATTTGTATGTATCAACATATCTCATTTACACCATATCACCTGAACCGTGAAAACCCTCTGTGTGAGACTCTAAAGACTCGTCAATACGCTGGCAGTGGGTTTAACCACAAGCACGTCAGCGGCACTAGCTGTACGTAACGGCTACCCAGGTATTGAGCGAAAGGGTGGCCGATGAGCAAACTCATCCTGAACCCCTACTGAGCCTGTCAGTGACAATATCCGTACAGTCCGGTCTGTTCATCTAAGAATATCGCATATCGATTCTAGGGGGGTGGATAAAGTCAGACCCCCAACAACGCGATATTTAGTGTCGGCATGAAACCCATCACCGCCTGAGAAACTATCGATCCTGGATCGGTAATTCTTGTCTACCGTGGCTACGGAATTATGGTGATGGTCATCCGTACACAACGCGACATCAACCCCCAATACCGGGAGAGACGAATCCCCGATGATCCGATCACTGCCTCCATGTGGTTCGGGACTGTACCCAACTAAAACCTGTTTGCACGACTCCTTTGAGCTGTGGTAGGGTAGTAATCAAAGCACAGTGGGAACTTGATCAATCGAAATCACTACATCTTTTAACCGGCAATTTCCCTATCATTTGCACTCATCGAAAAGTGTTTGGTATTCATATTGCACATATTAGCAAATCAGTCGTAAAATATCAGATTGCATGTGTTAGACTTTAAAACCGGCACTTTAAGGGAAATTGATTGTATTTCATAGCATCACATCATTCTTGCATATCGCAACGTGTGTTTCGAAGTCTGTGCAGGAAATTCCAAGAGATCGGGCAAAATTACATAACAAAGACTGCTAAAAATACGCCAACTCAAGGATATGGAATCTGGCAATGATCTAAAAGGCATTCAGAGAATAAACATATCACAGAATAAAACCAAAGATAGAAGGAAGCAACACTGCAAGATTGCAGCCCTGAGGCTCCAACAGAGCCGCGGAACCGCGGCCGGAGCCGGCTTGTGCCGCGGTTCCGCGGCTGTTATGCCACGTCATCACTTAATCTTCAGTGCAAAATTCCTCTCTCAAGCCCTACAGCTCATAAAGACACGTCAAATTCCAGAATTCTCTCGAAGCTTCTGCCAGATCAGCAAAGATGATTAATTAAGCTAATCTTGATTAAGCTCCTAAAAAACTATTTCTAGAAGCTCCCTCTAACTAACTACTTCTAGAAGCCTCTCTAGCTAACTAACTTTTGGATGGAAATTCAAATTTTGAATCATAGATCTAGGGTTTTGGGAAGTCTATAAATAGAAGCCTAGATCTAGGGTTAATGGCTAATCTTGGGTGGTTCAATCTTTAGCTAATCAATCTTCTTCCTTAATCTTGAACTAATCTTTAGTTCTTCATCCTCCCACAAGTTTAGTGACAAAACTTATGCCAAACCCTAACCCTAATCCAAAGCAAAATTCAAGATCCTTTGAGTTCTAGCGAGCAAGTCTTCAACCAACCTTTAGAAGCGAAGCCGGACTTCAACGGAGCACGAGATCCAAGCCGATCCACGACTCAAGGAGCCGATGCAACGCAAGATTCGACGATCAAAGTTCCTTCCTCTTGTAGTTCTTGAGAGTTGTAACTAATTTTTGAAATAAATAAAGGTGAAGATTCTTTAAACTTGCTTATTTTCAATTCGAGCATTATGCTTATATTTCAATTCTTGAATGTATACTTTGTGATGATGCTTGAATAAAACTCCGCTCGTGGAGGAAGCGAGATGATTGTGGAATGATGATGTTGACGAATCTTTAAACATTTTCTTAAGTCTTATAACAATTGTAAATTCTTGAAAATCGAATGATCGATGATCTAGATCGATGCGAATGCGTTCTTGATTCCTTTCGCACGATCCAGAGATCAACGATTGATCGTTCGATTTCCTAGAAGCTATCTAGTGAATGTAATTCATCGAAAGGACAAAGGATAGGATGAGGAACCCTAATTCTTCGCAAGATCCTTGATCCTTGATGAATCTACATCGATTTAGCATCAACTTGTTAATGGATAAGAAATCGTATTCTTGAATCTTCATCACATCTACGATCTAATCGATTCCTACGAGCTTTACTTCAAATCTTGAAACCTAAATTGATTGGAATTCTATCTTTCTTGATTCTTGATGTTTATCGTTTCTTCGATTCTTGATTTGATTTATTGATTCTTGAAATTCATCGATAAAAATCTCGAATCGCTTTTCTTTTCTATTAAATTTTCGATTCAAACAAATCAAAATACGAACGAATCGCACAATCTCTGTGGACGATCCGCACTTACTAACGCGCTACATCCGACACCGTTATTGATTGCAGTCAAATATTTTTGATTGTGATTTCATACAATTTTCTAAATACCGACAAATCCTAAAAGGATCAATCAAATGGCGCCGTTGCCGGGGATCGCGCGCTAATTCGTTCTATATTGAAATTTGAATTGAAAGATTTATTCCATTACATTTTTAGATCAAAATTCACGCAAACACTAATACGAGTTGTTGTGATTTGTGCGAGGAAATCTGGAATCATTGGAGCTGTGGAAAAAAATTTCTGAAAAATCCAGAGAGCTTGAGGAGTGAACAGGGACATTCTGTGAAAATTTCGTGCAGTGATCCCACCAGAGGACCGCGATTCCGCGGCACTAGCAAGCTCCCACCGCTGAACCGCCGCGTGCTGACGTCATCACTGCACCAAAACTCCTCTGTAACTTCCTAACTTTCTTATCTCTCTCAAAATCTGCTCCAATTAACAATTTGTGCAGGCTTCTTTGCAAAAATCGCAGCGCCGCGCAAAAAGCAAAATTAAATTGTGCTTGTTTTGATTTTTGTGGTTGTTTGCATAATTAATACGGACATTAAGGGGAAAAGACCAAATCCAGATTAGGTGGGGAGTTCATTACCCTTCCTAAGCCCCGAAAATCGCAAAATTTGCATCCACATTTACCCTAATTAACTAAAAGAAATCTAGAGATGACTCTAAGGACCGTCGCGCTCACTTAGGACAAGAGAAGGCCGTGGGTAATTCATTGCTTATCCGCATTTCTTTTGTGGTGTCTAAGGCCAGTGTGTCGAAGGCTAGTGGTTACTTAATTAGGCCCATTACTTACGCAGTGGAGAACCTCCCACTTACCTGGCACTTACTTGGCCACAGGAGAGACAAAGAGGCAGTGGAGGATTTTTCCTGCGACTTTTCTTTTGGCAGTTAGGAGCGGTCTAGAGTTTGACCTAGGTGACCACTAGAATTAGAGTTTTGTGTGTTGCATTTGTTGTGTTGCATCATTTTTTCCAAAAATCCGTCCACTTTTCAAAACAAACACCGCATTCATTCATTCATTTCCCCTAATTATAAGTCAACGCTGCCACTTGTACTAACCCTTTTTAGTGCAAGATAGGCTGGACACGGGATTCTAGTGCCCGTTAAGTCCGCGTTTCCTTTTATCGACCCAAAAGTCGGTATTTCTACATTTACCTTTCTTTTACCCACCACCACACCCACATCGATGGATCCGTCTCCATCGAACTTCTTTACCACTACTCTGCCGCCGTCCGTTGGTACGCAGAATCCACTCCGCATCTCTCTCCAAGAGAGGTGCTATCCTACACGAGGTCCCCTTTCCACATGTCTTTCCATTCCACCAGCCAACGGGGAAAATTTTGAAATTAAACCCCAATACATCAACCTTCTACCAAAAATTCACGGTCTCGAGTTTGAAGACGCATATGCCTTTATCACTAAATTTGAAAATGTATGCGCAATGATGGGTACCTCACAGTTTTCTATGGATGCTATGCGTCTACGTCTTCTCCCATTTGCCTTATGCGATATAGCCGAGAAGTGGCTGTATAACACTACCGCACATTCCATTTCAAATTAGGAAGAATTCGTCAAAGCATTCCTTAAGAAATTCTACCCACATCATAAAACAGCTCGAGTCCGTAGCGAATTAAATCAATTCACCCAGCTTCCAAATGAACCATTTTCAAAATGTCTTGAACGCTTCAAGGATCTATTAGTCCAATGTCCACATCACGGAATCCCTAGATGGGAACTGTGCCGAATCATTTATGAGGGCATTAATCCTAACACAAGACAGACCCTTCAATCCATGTGTCAAGGCAACTTCATGACTAAAGATGATGGGGAAGCCTGGAAATTCTTAGAAGATTTCGCTGAAAAATCTTCACAGTGGGAGGGTGTGAGTCAATCGTCTAGGGATGGAAATAATATTTCCATAGGAGTTAGAGCTGACATTTCAGCTATGCAAAAGAAACTCGAGACTATGGAAAACAAATTTTTAGTCGCCCTAAGTCAAATATCACTCTCCAAAACTGTTTGTGGATGCTGTTCTGATCCTTCTCATTTGACGGAAGAATGTCCACGAAATTCTCCGTTTCAAGGTCATGAGCATACCAATGCCGCATTTCAAAGACGTAGAAATGATCCATTTTCTTCCACATATAATCAGGTTTGGAGGAATCACCTTAATTTTGCTTGGAACCAATCACAATCTCAAAACACGGTTCCAAACCAAAACAATTTCCAAAGGGTCCCTCCACCACAACAGCAACCACAATTGAGTCAGCACTCCTTCCAATATTCGGTCAACACACCTGCACTATCTAGTCCTTTAAAGTTGACCGGGACTGATGACTCCTCTTCATTTGCACAATACATGAATTTGGTCTTAACAAATATCATGCAAGTTTCGGCTGAAATGAAATCTTCTGTCGATAAAATTGAGAAAAACTCTGCGTCCCAAAGCGAGAGTATTAAATTGATGGAAGAAGAAATTGCACGATTAAAAGCCAAAATGAGTGCAAGAGAGAAAGGGAAACTTCCAGCTCAACCTTTACCCAATCCTGGATATTCGCATCATGTGAATGCAATCACCACGTTGAGATCTGGAAGAGTGCTTGAAAATCGCGTTGGGGAAGAGATTGATGATACTGATAAATCTATCAATAACACCCCGGCTGAGACCTTTCCTTCCACTTCTACTTCTAATTCTGACCCCAGTTCTTCTACCCCACCACCTTCTTGCGAGCCTATTCTTCGTTTCCCACAAGGCTCGCCATCTCAGCCCATCTCTTCTAGTTCTCCACGGACGATCCCCACTTCTATTCTGGGATCAGGTCCACCTACACTATCTTCTCCATTGTTGGACCCCGACCTTATTGCCCAAGCTCCTTACCCAAATCAGTTAAGGGGAAACAGACCAAGTCCACAAATGGAGAAGATCACTGAAATGTTTAAACAGGTTAACATCAACATCCCTCTTCTAGATGCTATCCAACAAGTCCCCGCGTATGTGAAAGTTCTTAAAGACTTGTGAACTAGAAAGAGGAAGAAACAAGTGCCCAAGAAGATATTCATAGCAAAGACAGTAGACACAGCTTTCCCCCAGCAATTACCGAGGAAACGTAAGGATCCTGGATATCCTACTATTTCCATTTCTATTGGGGAAAAACACATTAACCGTGCTCTACTTGACCTTGGCGCAAGTGTTAACCTGCTTCCTTTCTCAGTCTATGAGCAATTAGGGATCGGAGAGTTGAAACCAGCCCATTGCACTCTCCAGATGGCTCACCGATCTATCACCAAACCTAGAGGTGAACTGGAGGATGTGTTAATAAAAATTCGGGAATTCATATTCCCTGTGGACTTTATTGTAATTGATACACAGCCTGTAGCAAACCCACGGAATCAAATTCCGGTGATTTTAGGTCGCCCTTTTTTGGCCACTTCCAATGCTATTATCAACTGTCGTAACGGTTCTATGACCCTATCTTTCGGGAATAGGTCAATTGAACTGAACATTTACAAGTTGGGAAGTGTACCCTCCGAACCTACTGCTCATGTCTGTTATGTCGACTTAATGGATGTCGACAGCAACGAATTTGATGATCCTCATGATACTGATCTTGACTCTTTTCATACGTTGTTGTTTGACCCAACTATGTATCATACACATACGGACTCTTCCACTGAGATGTCCGGGTCAACAACTAACACCGATTATGAACTGCTTTTAGAGTCTAAAGATCACCCCGCACTTTGTGATGACATTATTCTTCGGGGTATTGATGGAACTTTTGAGGAGATCTTCGCTGATGAACTCGCATTTTTGAATGACACGGGTGTTGAGATGAATCATCTCCCAAACATTGAAATTGAACCTCCACCCCTTCTTCTAAACTGTAAAAAGAATGCGAGTAATCCATCACATTCACTGTATCGTCTCTCAAAAATGAGACGCACCCACATTCTATTCCACCACTTACCCTTTCACCACTTCTTCTTCCACCAACCAGAGCACTGCATTGATAAAATTTTCGAATGGTTGGTGTTGATTTTCGGTCTTTGCAAAGCTTGGCATCGACCAATGATTCTTGACCCCCTCATGTGATTTTCAAATATTAACATGGCATAATTCAAGTTTGGGGGGGGGGGAATTTTTTCTGGCTCTTGAAAAGAAAATTTTTACAAAATAATGAGCCAAGAATAAGTTTGGGGGAGGTTCTTCACTTAAATATTTTGCCCCCATTAATAAATTTCCTCCCAAGCTTACAGGTTTTTCGAGATTTAGGAGATGGCAACAGTGAGGACACTGTTGAAAACAAGTTTGGGGGAGGTTTGTCCTTATTTTCACATCATTTGCATCATACTTTGCATAAGCACAAAACATTTTGAAAACCTATAAAAATTTAAAAAAATTTAAATGATAAAAATATTTTTTGTACATAAATAAGATAATGAAAGTTTAGATAGTGAAAAATTACATCCATGAGATTAGAAAATTTTAAGAAAACCAAGAAAATTAGAAGTTTTCTTATACGAATTAGTAATAACTAGTTATGGGCCGTTGTCCCAAGGGTTAGTAAGATGAAGGAAGTCACTAATCTGAGGATAAAAATAAGTCTGAAAAATAGTTCCTATTCTGGAAGCTAAACATTTTGAACGTTGATACCCTGCTATTCGCACTTACACACGTCTTAAAGCCTGGGATAGTAGAGAATACCTTGAAATGCTCTTGTCTTAAAACCAAAAGTATGAAGGAAATAAAAAAATGAATAAAATATAAAATGGTGAGATAAATGGACATTGGTTTTGTTATCGCCAAGGCAGCAATAAAAAAATATAGCGAGGGTGCTTCTTCACCTAGTGCCCTAAGGCCAACTGGTCTGGGAGTCACTGCTAAGACTTAGAAGGTGCAAGACGAGAAAAATACACCAAATAAGCAAGCACATGAGTAATCGGTCGGTTAGTACCTCAAGAAGTATTAACGGTCGCATGAAAGTGTGTAAGCAAATTCATCTAAATATTCATTAATTAAAAAGTACTGAGGCTGATGGGCAAGAGTATGATAGCTTGAATTGAATTCTCCGGGTGTAGGGATGTCTTTACACACACGCAGGGTTATATGATCGATGTTTGGAAGAAAGATAGGAATGAAGAATAAGATGATGTTTTATTGTGGGAGGACGTGATTTCTGACATCTTTTCATGACTATTAAGATAGGGCTCATGACAACCGAAAAGCTAGCTTAGTTGGAAACCCTAATTTTCAAGGTCATTCTTTTACAATTCTTATCTTTAAATGTAATATTCACGGTCTTCCTTTTATTATTGGATTTTGTGGGTGCAATCCGCTGAAAACCCTCAGGAGACAACACTCCTCCTACTAGGGACACCTAGAGGTTTAAAGGCTTGTTGCACGTGTTCAGTGCAATCGTGTGGCCTACGAAAGTGTGCTAGTTAGTTTTTCTCTTTCTTTATTTTCTCCTTCTTTTTAATAAAAAAAGTTCGCTCGAGACGATCGAAAATAAGTTTGGGGGAATTTGATCAGTCGAAATTACTGCATCTTTTAACCGGCAATTTCCCTATCATTTGCACTCATCTAGAAGTGTTCGGTATTCATATTGCACATATTAGCACATCAGTCGTAAAATATCAGATTGCATGTATTAGACTTTAAAATCGGCACTTTAAGGGAAATTGACTGTATTTCATAGCATCGCATCATTCTTGCATATCGCAACGTGTGTTTCGAAGTCTGTGCAGGAAATTCCAAGAGATCGGGCAAAATTATATAACAAAGACTGCTAAAAATACGCCAACTAAAGGATATGGAATCTGGCAATGATCTAAAAGGCATTCAGAGAATAAACTTATCAGAGAATAATACTGTCACGTCCCGAAAGTACGGAATATGACCGGCACTTAAACTACGAATGTCTCGAGGCGTACGTAACCTAAGCAAGCCGAAAACCCAGAAACCCAAACCAAGAAAAGTAGTAGAGTGAAGGAAAACCAATTTAAAACAAGTAGTTTTAATAGCATAAGCCGAATTATGCGGTTTAAAAAAAACATCAAATATTTCCCGAAAATTTTGGCAGAGTCTCCTTTGTAAATACTGGCCCCCAAACGGGATACAACATGAATAGTATACGAAATCAATAAAAAGGCATCCCCAAGAGGGAGCTAGCTCTTCGTCAATCGACGGTCACAACCACACAAGCAATATAATATACAACGCCAACGGCGAGAATCAAAATTCAAAAGGAAACTCAAAACTACAAGAAAACCACAGAAATATAACGCGCGACTCTAAGGTCGAAGGAATAACATCACTGGTCTCTATCTCAAATAAATACATGTTTGGTTGATGGAACTTCTAGATACAACAGAATAATAATATACAAGATATATAATGGGGGTACGATATAAGTAAACCCACCTACTAGCAAATCACCCGAAGGAAACTATGCCCGCAAGCCGTAATGAAACCTGTACGGCAAACCTGCAAGAAACTGGGGCACAACGGGGGTGAGTTGCCAACTCGTGAATAAAAAAACATCTACGGAAAGAAATCGCATAAATAACGCAACCTAGGTCAAAGATCATAATATATCCTCAATTATATATATAACATGCAACCTATAACAAGGCTAGGGTAAATATCTAACCCGGGTATAATCTCATGTGCCCGTGTCAGTGCCTCAGGTAGCAATATATCATATGAATGAGGTATGAATGCATGAAAACAGAATACATGAAAATGAAGAACTGTTTTCATAATTTAGTGAGATTTCCTTTGTATTTTTAAAATGAGGTATCATAATGAAATCAGCATAAAACAGTGCCTAGCATCGGCACAAAACGTAATCTCAATATCTCGATATCTCTGTATCACAGTCTCTGTACCTCAATATCTCGAAATCTCAATGTCTCAATCACAATATCTAGGGCGCCGTCAGTCCATACCGGCCCCTACCATCCATCTCAAGACCACGACGGTATCCTCCGGATATCCGACGCGTCGAGTAAAATCACCGGTAGGTAGTGCTCCCCTGCCAGGCTCACATCGTCATCATCATGCGCTTCTTGCCCCGGGGTACCTTACCGGGTCCACCATGTACCCGAAACGGTTCATCCGTCTTCTCGAATCGGGTCTCGAAATCCATCAGCAAACTCATGGTGGACGACTCATACATCATGGGAAAAACCGCACTTTTTTATTTAAAAAGAGAGAAATCAGTTTATATAAGTTTTGCGGTTTTCCCCCCAAATCCAGAAAATTTCATGGAAATCCGAATCCAAATCATCAATAGCATGTAAAACCATGAATATAGGCATAACAATGAATAACAGTATGCATGAAGTGACAAGTAATAACTACAATGTTAAGCTGGCATATAAGGCAGGTACACTAATATCATGTCAAATTACTAACTAACAAGCTAAGTCAAGCAATAATATTTTCTAAGGTGTACGTGACATGGCAATTACCGATGAAGATGTGTGTGAGCCGGCAAGTAAGTGTACGTGGTACATACGCATCATCGGTAATGGTGCTGGTGTCCTAACAATATGATATCAACATTGCAATAAGAAATTATAACATAAGTATGCGATGCGAAGCGAACCACAATAATAAGCGGGAGCTGAATACTAGACGCAACTGTAACTAACCTGCATTAATCTAATATAAGTCCTACAAATGGTGCCTTTTGAAATAACACGAATCATGGAGTTTTGAAAATAGGGGCTACGGTGTTTTTATGAAAATATGCGTCTTTTGAAATATCCGTAGGATCCCTTGGGCTGTCTTTTAAAATACCCACGATTCGTTAGTTTTTGAAATAGGTAAGAATCGAATCTAATCTAACAACTAAACTAAACTAAAGGGCTAAGCTAACAAGCTGGACTACAGGTAAGGAAACCGCCTAACATCTGAGTCGATCCATATACATACCTGTATATATATTAGTCGGTGATCCTGCCTCAATAATATCATATCCGATACCATATCTACAATCAGACATCCCAAGTCAAGAGTGTGGGTCAATCATCAAGATATAGCTCGTACGTAAATCCGTCGTACGGCATCCCCAAATCTGGGTACGGGTCAATATCATATTCCTCACACCATTCTTCTGGTATCCTCTTTATTCAAGATCATAGTCTAGGGTACTGACCTATGTCTAGTACAATACTAATATCCTCAAATCTGTATGTGAACACATAGTCCCATACCCATGTGATCAAATAACTATAAAGAATCCCATGAGCACATATAAATAGGAATGTATGCAAGTATGTAGGTGTGTATGTGTAGTGCAACACTACCCTAGGGTTCGCAACACTAAAATAATCCAACACACCAATATCCATTCTAAACATCGTTATTAATCCCAAATAACATAATAATTGTTGGTGTGTATACGCATCCGTATACACCACCACGGACTGCGGGGGTGCTATACGCCATCCACCCGACTTCTCCCCGTAGATATAAATCTACTCACCTGGTCCTCGCTCGCCGGTGCCGACGTCGCCACGCGCTTGCTTGTCGTCTCGAAGTCCACATGGGGTACCTACATATCATAACGCACCGTATCGCATTAAAATCCGACTCATGACCATAACGACTCACGAATCCCACATAGGTCAAAACCTATGGTTGCTTTCACAAATCAACTTAAAAACCCTCGACGTCGGCGTACAAACGCCAAACCATCGAGAAAAACCCAAACACACTCATTTGTACAATCACAAGCACTAATTATAATATGAAATAGGTTGCAATTCACAAAAACCTCAAACTCACATTAAAAGCTATTTTTCCGAAAATCTAGCAAGCAAAATTTACCCGTTTTTGTACAAAACATGATGTTTTAACAAAACTAATGGCCATAAGGCTCACTAACCATCTTAATTAAGTCAAACCAATGTTAATTAGATTTTAAACTTAATTCTTAATATCAATCTCAAAAATCTAGTTTGCAAACATAACCAATTTTAATAATTTCATAGCAAAAATGCACAAACTACAATCTAGCTTAGATTTGCATGATCTATAACATTAAACTACACTTTAAAATGTTAATGAAGTCATGAAAAACATATTTAGATTTTTAATCTAACATTTGAAATTAAATTCCAAAACCTAGTTTGCAAATTAGTATAATTACCACAATTTCAACCTAACAATTTGCAAACTAGCAATTAGCTTCGGTTTTTCATTTCACAATATGATGAATTACACTATGCATCCATAAACACACAAAAAAAAACCTAACTATAAATTAATCCTTCTCTTGAAACTCAAATCTTTCAATAAAACAATAATTAACACTTAATTAAATTTGCTTTAAGCAATAACTAACAATTTCATTATAGGGTTAAGATTTATACCTCCTAGAATCTTGAGATTTAGCATGAATCTTAGCCTCCCAAATCATCATCTTGCTCCTTGATTCATGCTAGCTTGGGAAAAAGAAAATTGGGTAGAGTTTAGATTAGGGATTATTGATGTTTTGTGTGGATTTTTGTAGCAATTTATGGATTTTTTTGAAGAGGAAAAGAGATGGAGAAAATTTGGGGCTGAAATGGGAGGGCTCGGCTAGCACATGATGGGGAAAGAGGAGAGAGAGGAAATTGTGTAGAAGTATGTACAAAAGGTCTCAAGTCAACACCCACTTTCAATTCTTTATTCTTCTCATTTTACATTTTAATTTTAAAAGAAGTGAAAAGTGAATGTGATTGGAGAGAGAGAGAGAGGAGAGGGCTGCTGAGCATGGGCTCGGCCCATGATGAAGGAGTGAAGGAATTTGTGTGAGTGAGGTTTGCAACAACTAACATGCAACCATACTCCATTTCTATTTAATTCATTTTCACAAAAAAGCCTTTTTCTTCCATATTTTCTAAAACCGATTAACAACTTCATTTCATTTCAAAAACATGTTAAAATTTTTTTTTAATGTGTTATAATGCACAAAATTTGTTTCAACTCATTCCAATTTGTAATTTTCCCTAATTAAATGTATTAGTGACGGCTTAAAATAATTAATTTCGGAAAACTTTTTCAGAAATTTAGAAATTTTACCTGTGGCTCAATAAACACCAAATACTAGCAATTATATAGCTAGAATATGTATATTTAATTTTATAATAAAATATATTTATATTTTGACTTTTTACAGAAAACCCCCTTATTTTACCGTTTTTTCGAAATTTCACCAAAACGATTTTCAAAACGTTACAAATACCAATGATAGAAGGAAGCAACACTGCAAGATTGCAGCCCTGAGGCTCCAACAGAGCCGCGGAACCGCGGCCGGAGCCGGCTTGCGCCGCGGTTCCGCGGCTGTTATGCCACGTCATCACTTAATCTTCAGTGCAAAATTCCTCTCTCAAGCCCTACAGCTCATAAAGACACATCAAATTCCAGAATTCTCTCGAAGCTTCTGCCAGATCAGCAAAGATGATTAATTAAGCTAATCTTGAATAAACTCCTAACAAACTATTTCTAGAAGCTCCCTCTAACTAACTACTTCTAGAAGCCTCTCTAGCTAACTAACTTTTGGAGGGAAATTCAAATTTTGAATCCTAGATCTAGGGTTTTGGGAAGTCTATAAATAGGAGCCTAGATCTAGGGTTAATGGCTAATCTTGGGTGGTTCAATCTTTAGCTAATCAATCTTCTTCCTTAATCTTGAACTAATCTTTAGTTCTTCATCCTCCTACAAGTTTAGTAACAAAACTTGTGCCAAACCCTAACCCTAATCCAAAGCAAAATTCAAGATCCTTTGAATTCTAGCGAGCAAGTCTTCAACCAACCTTTAGAAGCGAAGCCGGACTTCAACGGAGCATGAGATCCAAGCCGATCCACGACTCAAGGAGCCGATGCAATGCAAGATTCGACGATCAAAGTTCCTTCCTCTTGTAGTTCTTGAGAGTTGTAACTAATTGTTGAAATAAATAAAGGTGAAGATTCTTTAAACTTGCTTATTTTCAATTCGAGCATTATGCTTATATTTCAATTCTTGAATGTTTACTTTGTGATGATGCTTGAATAAAACTCCGCTCGTGGAGGAAGCGAAATGATTGTGGAATGATGATGTTGACGAATCTTTAAACGTTTTCTTAAGTCTTATAACAATTGTAAATTCTTGAAAATCGAATGATCGATGATCTAGATCGATGCGAATGCATTCTTGATTCCTTTCGCACGATCTAGAGATCAACGATTGATCGTTCGATTTCCTAGAAGCTATCTAGTGAATGTAATTCATCGAATGGACAAAGGATAAGATGAGGAACCCTAATTCTTCGCAAGATCCTTAATCCTTGATAAATCTACATCGATTTAGCATCAACTTGTTAATGGATAAGAAATCGTATTCTTGAATCTTCATCACATCTACGATCTAATCGATTCCTACGAGCTTTACTTCAAATCTTGAAACCTAAATTGATTGGAATTCTATCTTTCTTGATTCTTGATGTTTATCGTTTCTTCGATTCTTGATTTGATTTAGTGATTCTTGAAATTCATCGATAAAAATCTCGAATCGCTTTTCTTTTCTATTAAATTTTCGATTCAAAAAAATCAAAATATGAACGAATCGCACAATCCCTGTGGACGATCCGCACTTACTAACGTGCTACATCCGACACCGTTATTGATTGCAGTCAAATATTTTTTGTTGTGATTTCATACAATTTTCTAAATACCGACACATCCTAAAAAGATCAATCAAATGGCGACGTTGCCGGGGATCGCGCGCTAATTCGTTCTATATTGAAATTTGAACTGAAAGATTTATTCCATTACATTTTTAGATCAAAATTCGCGCAAACACTAATACGAGTTGTTGTGATTTGTGCGAGGAAATCTGGAATCATTGGAGCTGTGGAAATTTTTTTCTGAAAAATCCAGAGAACTTGGGGAGTGAACAGGGACATTCTGTGAAAATTTCATGCAGTGATCCCACCAGAGGACCGCGTTTCCGCGGCAATAGTAAGCTCCCACCGCTGAACTGCCGCGTGCTGACATCATCACTGCGCCAAAACTCCTCTGTAACTTCCTAACTTTCTTATCTCTCTCAAAATCTGCTCCAATTAACAATTTGTGCAGGCTTCTTTGCAAAAATCGCAGCGCCGCGCAAAAAGCAAAATTAAATTATGCTTGTTTTGATTTTTGTGGTTGTTTGCATAATTAATATGGACAATAAGGGGAAAAGACCAAATCCAGATTAGGTGGGGAGTTCATTACCCTTCCTAAGCCCCGAAAATCGCAAAATTTGCATCCGCATTTACCCTAATTAACTAAAAGAAATCTAGAGATGACTCTAAAGACCGTCGCGCTCACTTAGGACAAGAGAAGGCCGTGGGTAATTGCTTATCCGCGTTTCTTTTATGGTGTCTAAGGCAAGTGTGTCGAAGGCAAGTGGTTACTTAATTAGGCCCACTACTTGCGTAGTGGAGAACCTCCCACTTACCTAGCACTTACCTGGCCACAGGAGAGACAAAGAGGCAGTAGAGGATTTATCCTGCGACTTGTCTTTTGGCAGTTAGGAACGGTCTAGAGTTTGACCTAGGTGACCACTAGAATTAGGGTTTTGTGTGTTGCATTTGTTGTGTTGCATCATTTTTTTCAAAAATCCGTCCACTTTTCAAAACCAACACCGCATTCATTCATTCATTTCCCCTAATTATAAGTCAACGCTGCCACTTGTACTAACCCTTTTTAGTGCAAGATAGGCTGGACAAGGGATTCTAGTACCCGTTAAGTCCGCGTTTCCTTTTATCGACCCAAAAGTCGGTATTTCTACATTTACCTTTCTTTTACCCACCACCACACCCACATCGATGGATCTGTCTCCATCGAACTTCTTTACCACTACTCTGCCGCCGTCCGTTGGTGCGCAGAATCCACTCCGCATCTCTCTCCAAGAGAGGTGCTATCCTACACGAGGTCCCCTTTCCACCTGTCTTTCCATTCCACCAGCCAACGGGGAAAATTTTGAAATTAAACCCCAATACATCAACCTTCTACCAAAATTTCACGGTCTCGAGTCTGAAGACGCATATGCCTTTATCACCAAATTTGAAAATGTATGCGCAATGATGGGTACCTCACAGCTTTCTATGGATGCTATGCGTCTACGTCTTCTCCCATTTACCTTGTGCGATATAGCCGAGAAGTGGCTGTATAACACTACCGCACATTCCATTTCAAATTGGGAAGAATTCGTCAAAGCATTCCTTAAGAAATTCTACCTACATCATAAAACAGCTCGAGTCCGTAGCGAAATAAATCAATTCACCCAGCTTCCAAATGAACCGTTTTCAAAATGTCTTGAACGCTTCAAGGATCTGTTAGTCTAATGTCCACATCACGGAATCCGTAGATGGGAACTGTGCCGAATCATTTATGAAGGCATTAATCTTAACATAAGACAGACCCTTGAATCCATGTGTCAAGGCAACTTCATGACTAAAGATGATGGGGAAGCCTGGAAATTCTTAGAAAATTTCGCTGAAAAATCTTTACAATGGGAGGGTGTGAGTCAATCGTCTAGGGATGGCAATAATATTTCCATAGGAGTTAGAGCTGACATTTCAGCTATGCAAAAGAAACTCGAGACTATGGAAAACAAATTTTTAGCCGCCCTAAGTCAAATATCACTCTCCAAAACTATATGTGGATGCTGTTCTGATCCTTCTCATTTGACGAAAGAATGTCCACGAAATTCTCCGTTTCAAGGTCATGAGCATACCAATGCCGCATTTCAAAGACCTAAAAACGATCCATTTTCTTCCACATATAATCAGGGTTGGAGGAATCACCCAAATTTTGCTTGGAACCAATCACAATCTCAAAACACGGTTCCAAACTAAAACAATTTCCAAAGGGTACCTACACCACAACAACAACCACAATTGAGTCAGCACCACTTCCAAGCACAAAACTTCCAATATCCGGTCAACACACCTGCACTATCTAGTCCTTTACAGTTGACCGGGACTGATGAATCCTCTTCATTTGCACAATACATGAATTTGGTCTTAACAAATATCATGCAAGTTTCGGCTGAAATGAAATCTTCTGTCGATAAAATTGAGAAAAACTCTGCGTCCCAAAGCGAGAGTATTAAATCGATGGAAGAAGAAATTGCACGATTAAAAGCCGAAATGAGTGCAAGAGAGAAAGGGAAACTTCCAGCTCAACCTTTACCCAATCCTGGCTATTCGCATCATGTGAATGCAATCACCACGTTGAGATCTGGAAGAGTGCTTGAAAATCGCGTTGGGGAAGAGATTGATGATACTGATAAATCTATCAATAACACCCCGGCGGAGACCTTTCCTTCCACTTCTACTTCTAATTCTGACCCCAGTTCTTCTACCCACCACCTTCTTGCGAGCCTATTCTTCGTTTCCCACAAGGCTCGCCACCTCAGCCCATCTCTTCTAGTTCTCCACGGACGATCCCCACTTCTATTCTGGGATCAGGTCCACCCACACGATCTTCTCCATTGTTGGACCCCGACCTTATTGCCCAAGCTCCTTACCCAAATCGGTTATGGGAAAACAGACCAAGTCCACAAATGGAGAAGATCACTGAAATGTTTAAACAGGTTAACACCAACATCCCTCTTCTAGATGCTATCCAACAAGTCCCCGCGTATGCGAAAGTTCTTAAAGACTTGTGCACTAGAAAGAGGAAGAAACAAGTGCCCAAGAAGATATTCATAGCAAAGACAGTAGACACAGCTTTCCCCCAGCAATTACCGAGGAAACGTAAGGATCCTGGATATCCTACTATTTCCATTTCTATTGGGGAAAAACACATTAACCGTGCTCTACTTGACCTTGGCGCAAGTGTTAACCTGCTTCCTTTCTCAGTCTATGAGCAATTAGGGATCGGAGAGTTGAAACCAGCCCATTGCACTCTCCAGATGGCTGACCGATCTATCACCAAACCTAAGGGTGAACTGGAGGATGTGTTAATAAAAATCGGGGAATTCATATTCCCTGTGGACTTTTTTGTAATTAATACACAGCCTGTAGCGAACCCACGGAATCAAATTCCGGTGATTTTAGGTCGCCCCTTTTTGGCCACTTCCAATGCTATTATCAACTGTCGTAACGGTTCTATGACCCTATCTTTCGGGAATAGGTCAATTGAACTGAACATTTACAAGTTGGGAAGTGTACCCTCCGAACCTACTGCTCATGTCTGTTATGTCGACTTAATGGATGTCGACAGCAGCGAATTTGATGATCCTCATGATACTGATCTTGACTCTTTTCATACGTTGTTGTTTGACCCAACTATGTATCATACACATACGGACTCTTCCACTGAGATGTCCGGGTCAACAACTAACACCGATTATGAACTGTTTTTAGAGTCTGAAGATCACCCCGCACTTTGTGATGACATTATTCTTCGGGGTATTGATGTAACTTTTGAGGAGATCTTCGCTGATCAACTCGCATTTTTGAATGACACGGGCGTTGAGATGAATCATCTCCCAAACATTGAAATTGAACTTCCACCCCTTCTTCTGAACTGTAAAAAGAATGCGAGTAATCCATCACATTCACTGCATCGTCTCTCCAAAATGAGACGCACCCACATTCTATTCCACCACTTCTTCTTCCACCAACCAGAGCACTGCATTGATAAAATTTTCGAATGGTTGGTGTTGATTTTCGATCTTTGCAAAGCTTAGCATCGACCAATGATTCTTGACCCCCTCATGTAATTTTCAAAGATTAACATGGCATAATTCAAGTTTGGGGGGGGCAATTTTTTCTGGCTCTTGAAAAGAAATTTTTTACAAAATGATGAGCCAAGAATAACTTTGGGGGAGGTTCTTCTCTTAAATATTTTGCCCCCATTAATAAATTTCCTCCCAAGCTTACAGGTTTTTCAAGATTTAGCAGATGGCAACAGTGAGGACACTGTTGAAAACAAGTTTGGGGGAGGTTTGTGCTTATTTTCGTATCATTTGCATCATACTTTGCATAAGCACAAAACATTTTGAAAACCTATAAAAATTTAAAAAAAATTTAAAAGATAAAAATATTTTTTGTACATAAATAAGATAATGAAAGTTTAGATAGTGAAAAATTACATCCATGAGATTAGAAAAATTTAAGAAAACCAAGAAAATTAGAAGTTTTCTTATATGAACTAGTAATAAGTAGTTATGAGTCGTTGTCCCAAGGGTTAGTAAGATGAAGGAAGTCACTAATCTAAGGGTAAAAATAAGTCTGAAAAATAGTTCCTATTCTGGAAGCCAAACATTTTGAACATTGATACCCTGCTACTCGCACTTACAGACATCTTAAAGCCTGGGATAGTAGAGGATACCTTGAAATGCTCTTGTCTTAAAGCCAAAAGTATGAAGGAAATAAAAAAATGAATAAAATATAAAATGGTGAGAAAAATGGACACTGGTTTTGTTATCACCAAGGCAGCAATAAAAAAATATAGCGATGGTGCTTCTTCACCTAGTGCCCTAAGGCCAACTGGTCTAGGAGTCACTGCTAATCCTTAGGTGGAGCAAGACGAGGAAAATACACCAAATAAGCAAGCACATGAGTAATCGGTCGGTTAGTACCTCAAGAAGTATTAACGGTCGCATGACAGTGTGTGAGCAAATTCTTCTAAATATTCATTAATTAAAAAGTACTGAGGCTGATGGGCAAGAGTATGATAGCTTGAATTGAATTCTCCGGGTGTAGGGATGTCTTTACACACACGCAGGGTTATATGATCGATGTTTGGAAGAAAGATAGGAATGAAGAATAAGATGATGTTTGATTGAGGGAGGACGTGATTTCTGACATCTTTTCATGACTATTAAGATAGGGCTCATGACAACCGAAAAGCTAGCTTAGTTGAAAATCCTAGTTTTCAAGGTCATTCTTTTACAATTCTTATCTTTAAATGTAATATTCACGGTCTTCCTTTTATTATTGGATTTTGTGGGTGCAATCCGCTGAAAACCCTCAGGAGACAACACTCCTCCTACTAGGAACACCTAGAGGTTTAAAGGCTTGTTGCACGTGCTCAGTGCAATCGTATGGCCTACGAAAGTGTGCTAGTTAGTTTTTCTCTTTCTTTATTTTCTCCTTCTTTTTAATAAAAAAGTTCGCTCGAGACGATCGAAAATAAGTTTGGGGGAATTTGATCAGTCGAAATTACTGCATCTTTTAACCGACAATTTCCCTATCATTTGCACTCATCTAGAAGTGTTCGGTATTCATATTACACATATTAACACATCAGTCATAAAATATCAGATTGCATGTATTAGACTTTAAAACCGGCACTTTATGGGAAATTGACTGTATTTCATAGCATCGCATCATTCTTGCATATCGCAACGTGTGTTTCGAAGTCTGTGCAGGAAATTCCAAGAGATCGGGCAAAATTACATAACAAAGACTACTAAAAATACGCCAGCTCAAGGATATGGAATCCGGCAATGATCTAAAAGGCATTCAGAGAATAAACATATCAGAGAATAATACCAAAGATAGAAGGAAGCAACACTGCAAGATTGCAGCCCTGAGGCTCCAACAGAGCCGCGGAACCGCGGCCGGAGCCGGCTTGCGCCGCGGTTCCGCGGCTGTTATGCCACGTCATCACTTAATCTTCAGTGCAAAATTCCTCTCTCAAGCCCTACAGCTCATAAAGACACATCAAATTCCAGAATTCTCTCGAAGCTTCTGCCAGATCAGCAAAGATGATTAATTAAGCTAATCTTGAATAAACTCCTAACAAACTATTTCTAGAAGCTCCCTCTAACTAACTACTTCTAGAAGCCTCTCTAGCTAACTAACTTTTGGAGGGAAATTCAAATTTTGAATCCTAGATCTAGGGTTTTGGGAAGTCTATAAATAGGAGCCTAGATCTAGGGTTAATGGCTAATCTTGGGTGGTTCAATCTTTAGCTAATCAATCTTCTTCCTTAATCTTGAACTAATCTTTAGTTCTTCATCCTCCTACAAGTTTAGTAACAAAACTTGTGCCAAACCCTAACCCTAATCCAAAGCAAAATTCAAGATCCTTTGAATTCTAGCGAGCAAGTCTTCAACCAACCTTTAGAAGCGAAGCCGGACTTCAACGGAGCATGAGATCCAAGCCGATCCACGACTCAAGGAGCCGATGCAATGCAAGATTCGACGATCAAAGTTCCTTCCTCTTGTAGTTCTTGAGAGTTGTAACTAATTGTTGAAATAAATAAAGGTGAAAATTCTTTAAACTTGCTTATTTTCAATTCGAGCATTATGCATATATTTCAATTCTTGAATGTATACTTTGTGATGATGGTTGAATAAAACTCCGCTCATGGAGGAAGCGAGATGATTGTGGAATGATGATGTTGACGAATCTTTAAACGTTTTCTTAAGTCTTATAACAATTGTAAATTCTTGAAAATCGAATGATCGATGATCTAGATCGATGCGAATGTGTTCTTTATTCCTTTCGCACGATCTAGAGATCAACGATTGATCGTTCGATTTCCTAGAAGCTATCTAGTGAATGTAATTCATCAAAAGGACAAAGGATAGAATGAGGAACCCTAATTCTTCGCAAGTTTCTTGATCCTTGATGAATCTACATCGATTTAGCAACAACTTGTTAATGGATAAGAAATCGTATTCTTGAATCTTTATCACATCTACGATCTAATCGATTCCTACGAGCTTTACTTCATATCTTGAAACCTAAATTGATTGGAATTCTATCTTTCTTGATTCTTGATGTTTATCGTTTCTTCTTCTTGATTTGATTTAGTGATTCTTGAAATTCATCGATAAAAATCTCGAATCGCTTTTCTTTTCTATTAAATTTTCGATTCAAACAAATCAAAATACGAACAAATCGCACAATCCCTGTGGACGATCCGCACTTACTAACGCGCTACATCCGACACCGTTATTGATTGCGGTCAAATATTTTTGGTTGTGATTTCATAAAATTTTCTAAATACTGACACATCCTAAAAAGATCACTCAGAACTCACATGAGACAAATGATGATATCAGGTCGACAGACTAACCTGTATACATGTCAGCTGGGAACTGCTATCTGACAATAGGTATAATACCAACTAGCAGGTTCCCGGCGAGTCCGTCCAGTGTACTCATAACCCAATGAGAACCTGTATACTATCTTAGGTGAACAAACTAACAACACTGGCTCGTGAGACCTGACCACCGCCCCTCGTCGGGATCTCGATCAGTATACACTAGTCTACACTGGAGTATCGATGCCCGGTCTCGATACTCCTATGACTAGGGACATTTAAGGATGTGCTTATAGACCCTCAGCTCCCACGTATGTGATCGGCATCACAATACTGACAGTTAAGCAAGAATCCTATGGGCTCTATCAACATGTATATGATGATAAAGACAAACCAGATAGCATACTATCATCTTGAGTAAGATTTTTTTATCGGTATAGGTCCTCACTCAATCATCATAATCACAAGTCCGCGACTATGATAATTGCCTTGGGGGCACTATAGCCAACACCGTTTAAACATTCGATACACGGTGTCATAAATCAACTTGGCATCTTTGGAGAGGTGGACGGATAGCACCAATTAGCATCTGCCCCGAAATTCAGGCAAGAAGGACCTACGCGGTCGCGCCTCCGTGTTTCGGCGGGGAACAGATTTTGGCATGCCCGGAGGGACTTTGTTAGGGAAATGTTTATTCGCGCCCGTGGATTGTATACAAGGGTCAATACTGAACCGATTGTAGGGCAGCATTGGAGGGTGTGATAGCTTAAGAACAGGTTCAGATCTCTGTAGCTTAAGGCTTTTGAATCCTATGAGCCGTGAGGGTCTCAAAGGAGGGTTCTCCTTACGAGTCATGAGGATCTCGCATGTGTAATTTCTCCTTAGGAATCGTGGGGATCCCTAAGTGTGTTGCTCCCTTGTGAGTCGTAAGGATTTCACGCAGGTGGTTTCTCCTTACAGGGTCGATTGGATCTTGCAAGTGTCTTTTAACGAGATTGCGCCCTTTCGGCTTTTAACAAAACTCGCCAGTAGCCCTGCTGTTTTTACTCACGGAGCCCTTTCAGGTTTTCATCCGTGCCCATTTTGCTTATGGACATACTGTTTTCTTCTTCTTCTTTTTATTATTATTTTTTTTGTGTCAGCCTTGGGATGATGTGGCCCGTAGTAGTTTATCGACGTTTCGGTCAACAACAAGTTTTAGGACATAGTGGTCCATCGTTAGTTTAAGGACGTTTCGGTCCGACGCCATTTTTAGGACATAGTGGTCCATTGTTAGTTTAAGGATGTTTCGGTCCGTTGCTAGTTTTAGGACATTTCGGTCCGTTGTTAGTTTGAGGACATTTCGGTCCGTTGTTAGTTTGAGGACATTTCTGTCCGTTGTTAGTTTAAGAACAGTTCGGTCCGTTGTTAGTTTTAGGACATTTCGGTCCATTTGCCGGCTACTACTTATAGAGTTTGGGCATAGGAAGACAACGAGCGGACATAGGCGTCGTCATCTATCATTGACCTAGGCCGTGACTCGTCAGGCGTAGTATTTTTTTAGGAAGCGACCGTTTATTGGCCTGAAAGGTCTTTCACCATGCATGTCCATGAGTAGATATGCTCCACCGTGGTAGACTTTGTATATGATATACGGGCCTTCATAGTTTGGCTCGACCAACCCTCGCTTGGCACGATTGGGGATCATAGGTCGCTTGACCACTAGAACGAGTTCGTCTTGGCGGAATGTTCACGGCCTATGTCAATCTTGACCCCGTGGGAAGCGTCCAGAGCGGAACCTGGTCCTTGCGGAACACGGCTATGTCAATCCTGACCTCGTGGGAAGCATCCAGAGCAAATCATAGTCTAGTGGAACACGGCTGTGTCAATCCTGACCCCGTGGGAAGCATCCAGAGCAAATCCTGGTTTCGTGGAAAACGGCCTACGTCAATCCTGACCCCGTGGGAAGCGTCCAGAGCGGAACCTGGTCCTCGCGGAATACGGCTATGTCAATCCTGACCCGTGGGAAGCATCCAGAGCAAATCCTGGTCACGTGGAATACGGCCTATGTCAATCCTGACCCCGTGGGAAGCGTCCAGAGCGGATCCTGGTCGTTGCGGAGCACGGTCTATGTCAATCTTGACCCCGTGTGAAGCGTCCAGAGTGGAACCTGTTCCTTGCGGAACACGGTCTATAACAATCCTGACCCGTGGGAAGCGTCCAGAGCGGAACCTGGTCCTTGCGGAACACGATTTATGTCAATCCTGACCCCGTGGGAAGCATCCAGAGCAAATCTTCTAGTGGAATGTTCATATCAGAATTTTTTAATATTATATCACCCATTCTTAATCATATTTCAAATAAATAGGTGCTTTTGATCCATGTCTGCTAAATAGTTGCAGGTTACAGGTTCTCAGAACAATACAGTGAAATTCATGAAAAGACGTACAAAAGTGAGACTACGACCAACAAAAGATGAATCCGTATGATACCGCCTAACAGTTCAAGCAAATGAAGATCAGTAAACAGTACCATGCACAAGACAGTTCAAGGGCAGCACAAGATAGAAGACTTCAAAGCAAAGCTTACGGTAAAAGTCCACAAATTCTATACTGTTGGAAATCTGGAAGAAAGTAGAAAAGATTCTGAAGAACCAAGTGAAGAAAACAGAAGAAAAAGTCAACATAAAGCAACCCTGAAGAAATGAGGCAGAGAACCCTCAACACGGCCGCGGAACCGCGGCCAAACATGGCTTTCTGCCGCGGAACCGCGGCCTTGTGGTGCACGTGTCGGTGGCAGTGATGGTGCTTTGACTCGGCTCTTGGGTTAGTTTTGTCATTTTGTGTATGGATCATATGTAACCCTAGGGTTTCTCCTATCTATAAATAGGAAAGCCTGCAGCCTCTTTTGAGGTATGCCTCTTTTGGGTGCCTCTTTTGAGATGCCTCTTTTTATTTTCTAGTTTAAAATTTTCATTCCATTGTAATCGTCAAGAGGTCATCAATAAAGGTATTTTTATTTTTGCATTCTTTTTGTTATCTGAATTTAATTCGTGCAATTTTTTTTATCTGTCTTTTATTATCTGCAAATTAGATAGTCTTTTAAAATGAAAATTGTAAAAATGAATTCTTTTGTCATCTTCCTAATGAGTGAGTAATTCCTCACTTGTTAGGGTTAGGAGAGGGAACGTTTGAGAGAAGAAAATCTCTCTCCCTCCTTTCTTTGCCCATATAATTTTTAATTAGGACTCTATTAAATTCAACCACACACCGCTCACTACGGCACCCTATCCTACGAGATAGCGGTGATTCCCTAGTTAGACTGGTTGTGGTTGATTTACATGGAGATTAGGGCTAAGAGTTAAGAAAGGACGGACAAGGACGAAAGGGAAGAAACTAAGTTTCTTCCTAGTCGTGCTGATCCCCTTTGTTGACTATTACCCTAACACCTAAATTCTTAACTAAGGCAAAGAAAGCAGTGAGTAGAATTCTTTTTCCAAACTAACCTAATCCTAACCCTAGCAAGACTTTTAATCAAATTTAACCTCATTCTTAGATCGTAAAACAAAACCCGACTTGATCGAATTAACTCGTTAGAATATAAAGAAAAGGAATCCATCTCCCTGTGGACCGACCCGTACTCAACCGGCTAGCTACCAAGCGACACTGTTATTGATTGCGGTATTCTATTCTTTGATTTTAAAACATACGCAAAAGTTCGATCAATCAAATGGCGTCGTTGCCGGGGAGACGGTAGTCTCTTTCTTTGTGTAATTTCGGGTTAAAAGTTTTTTTAAAAAAAATTAAATTTTTTTTTAAAAAATAAAACATAAAAACTACAAAAAAAATTCATCTTGTTCTTTTTGAGAGATATTGTGTGAATTGCGCTGGAAAAGAAGATGGACTGATTCAGATCTGGAAAGAGCAAGTGAACAAATCAACAAACAGAAGATCTGAACAGATAGAGGAGAATCACAATAGACAACAGAAAAATTTTGGAGATCCAAACCAACTTAACCACCGCGGAACCACGGCGGATTCAAGCGTTTGACCGCGGAACCGCGGTCAACCAGTGACGTCAGCATCCCAAAAGTCTCTGTAAGTATTTTTGTCCTCTCTTCTACCCTCTGAACTCCACTAAAAAAAATTTCCTGCAGGGTTCTTTGCGCAAAATTCTTCTTCCTCTCCAATAAATTGTTTTTGTGCAGGATTCTTTGCGCTGCCAAATACAAAAAAAAATTTGCAAGTGTTTTAGATTTTGTGTGTTTACTGCTTTGCATTTTTAAAACGGACTTTTAAGGGGCTATAACACCAATCAAAATTGGGTGGGGATTTCATTACCCTTCCTAAGACCCCAAAAATCAAAAAAAGCATATGCATCACCCTTGAGTTAATTAAAAAATATTTAGACTCAGCCAACTAAGGATTGTCGTGCTCATTAGAACAGAGGAAGGTTGTGGGCAATCGGTCGTTTATCTAAACCTGACTTTGTGGTTCCTAGGCTAGACAAGTGAGAAAGGTAATTTTAAAAGGCCCGTCTCACGGTGATTCATGAGCGGATCCCTCCTTTTTTCATTTGTGCTTACCTAGCCACAATTGGCGGTGAAGAGGCGATTTGAGGGATATCTCACAACTTGCCCTTTGGAACAGTTAGGAGCAGTCTAGTTGACTTAGGAGACCCTAGCTCTAGGCTTAATTGTGCATGTATAAATTGTGATTGTTTGAAATTGTGCCGTAATTCCGTACAAATTTTTGCAAAACTCTTTCTAAAAAAAACACGTTCAAAAATTTCAAAACTCTAAAAACAAACAATTTTTTTTAAATAAAAAAAATAAAAAAATAAAAAAAATCGATAAAAAAAAACATCACATTCTTTTTCTTCTCCTTTCTCACTTCATGGGTACCCCACCTCGCAAAACTCTTGCCGAACTTTGGTACCCTCAACCAGACATTACTTCCTAAGCGTATTGTTTTGGTCGAATTTCGGTCAACCCCTCCATGCCCAAAATTTCTTTGAAAGATCGAATAGACGCGTCTAGGAGAAATAGTTGGCCTCCGCATTCCACTTTGTATCAACCATTTCAACCTTCACCACCTTCTTACGTTGATACTCCTTCTTCGAGTCCTGTTGAAACTCCGAAACCCATGTCTATTGCTGAACATATTGAACAATCTCGTAACCGGTCTTTCACTCCTTTCAACACTTCCAGTTCTTGGGATCAACAAGTCCATTCACCTTTTTATCCAAATGTTGATCCTACTCCTGTCGAACCATTCAATTCCTACCAGTCCTACCCGACTTTCGCACATTCCCTAGACATTACTTCTACACAACCATTTGGGAGTTTCCAGTATCCAAACAACTTTGAATCTTTTACTGAAACCCCTTCACAACCCATGTCTAGTCTGGAACAGTCGTTGGAAGATTTTATGATAGCGTCAAGACAACAGATAATGGATTTGAATGCGTCCATGGCCGCCCTATTACAACTTAATGACTCGGTAGCTAGTTTCCAACTAGCTCCAAATTTTCCAATGTATGATGAGGCGGTTGGACAGATTGAGAATTTGAGTGGTGAGAGTGAGCTGTACACACTTCCAAGTCAAACCTACCCATCCCCAATTGAATCCCATAACTCCGGTTCTGAATGTCTATCAAGTATTCCAAATAATTCACCAGTTGAAGATAAAACGTCTAATAAGTTGTGCGACTTTGTAGTGTTTGATTTACCTGATTGTGAAGGGTCCCATTCGAGTGAAATCACCATCAATCCTTTTGACCTCTACACCTCCACTCTAGAACCTGAATTGATTAATATCCATGCTTTTGATGAGGTGTCTGAGAAATTTAATTTTCACTTGATCGGGAATATTGACGCTGGGAATATTTTGGATGATGAACCCACAAATTTGGATGAGTTTATCTTTCCAATTCATCATCCCGAGACATTAAATGTTTCTCCCGAACATCATATGCGTCTTGAATTTGATGAGAATTGCATGGATAAGCTAAATTTTGAGGAGAGTATTGAGGATAGTATTGAGGATGAACCAGTTTTGTTTGATGAGTCGGATTTTCCAATTCATCCTCCTGAACCTTTAACTGTTACACTTCCTAAATCAATCCCCTTCATCCTTTCTGTCGTTCCAACAGCGCAAGAAACCGTATACCTTTCATTTTCAATGTCTGCTTTACCAAGTTCGACGTACCCATGTTTTCTCATGAATCTTGAGGGATTTGACCTCATTTCTCAGTGGGTTGATAGATTAGCACAGTCACTTTTTACACATCGGTCATTACAAATTGTGCTAATTTATACACTCTATCTCCACCCTCAATTTTGTATTCAACTTCTTTCTCCCACTTTCTCAGGTTCCTCTTCTATTCTTCCTATAATTTCAGTGAGTGTTGATGAATCACAATCCGATAATTCAAGTTTGATCATTCCAGAAAGCCAACTTGATTTGGATACTTTTGAAAATGAGCTAGATGAGTTTTTCGAGTCTCCTACCTCCATATTTTTTGACAAATCAAGTATAATAAATTCTGGCACAAAACTTACTGACAGCAAAATGTTCAATTACATCGATGAGAGTTTTGAAGAAATTTTTGCTGACGAACTTGCATTCCTAGACGACATGGATTTTGTGATTAATCAACCCCCACCTGAAGAAGTCGAACTACCACCATTTATTTTTCCCTTCCACCATTCTTCTCTTCCACCGAGACCGTATACTGCTTCTATCTCCACACGGTCGTATGTGCTTCTCATTTCTTTTCTCTACACTCCATTCTTTCACCAACCACACCATTATAACGATAAAAATTTTGAATGGTTGGTGCTAACATTTGGCCTGTGTAAGGCCTTGTATAGCTTGATACTGTGTTTTTCTACCCCCTAACTCTGAACTTTAACGCTTAAACAATGGAAACACTATTTCACTTAAGTTTGGGGGGGACCTTTTTGTGTGTATATATTTTGTTTTCTTTTTCTGATAATAATAAAAAAAATAAACAGGGGAGTGCCGACAATTTTGACCCTCTTGGTGTAGCCTGACAGTGAGAACACTATCAAGTTTAAGTTTGGGGGTATGCTCGGTAAGCTTTCTTCCTTCGCATTCATATGTATATTTTTGCATTTGCATACTTATTTTAAAACCCATAAAAATTGGAAAATTTTAAAAAAAATTATAAAAATTAAAAAGTTCAATTTTGACCATATTTGACTTAAGTTCAACATGACGGTTGACTGGTTAGGAAAAACTATATCCTAAAATTAGTAAATTAAAAACCCTAAAAATAACATTTCTTAAAGTTTAACGGTAGAAAATATATGTCCTTGTAGTTTATTTAGAGATAGGCAAATTTTGAGTTCAGTTCTTGGGCTAAGTCAAAATAAGGGAAAAGTATTGAAATTTTTATTGAAGTGTAAGTCTGAAAAAAATAATTCGGAACCTTAAGTCTAAATTCTGAAAGTATATACCCTACAACTCGCACATACACGCACCTTGAAACTTGGGATAGTAGAGGATACCTTGAAGTGCTCTTGTCTAAAATCCTTAATATGAGAAAAAATTGAATAAAAGTATAAGTGTGAATAAAGAGATATAAAAAAATGAACACTGGTTTTGTAATTACTTAAGGCTGCGTAAAATAAAAATATATAGCGAGGGTGCTTTATCACCTAGTGCCTTAGACCAACTGGTTTGGGAGTCACTGCTAAAGCTTTAGGTATTACAAGACGAGGAATTACGCCTTAATGCGCAAACACATTTTGTAATCGGTCGTCAGTACCTCAAGAAGTATTAACGGTCGCATGAAAAATGTGTGAGCAATTTCATCTAAAATTCACCAACTAAAAGTACTTTAGACAATGGACAAGAGTATGATAGCTTGAATTGAATTTCCAAGTATAGGGGTGATACATACACACACGTAGGGGTATATGATTGGGTTTGGATGAGAAATAGAAATGAAAAATATGACTTATATTTTCAGTAGAGATGATAAAAATTCCTAAGTTGAGATGGAACCTTAGAAGGAAAATTCAAAAGATACTGAAAGCTAAATAAATTACAGAACATATACAATCTTAAGTTAAATGAAAAGTGAGTGCGAAAAAAACGGGTTGATGATTTCTAAGTCGAAGATAATAGAATTTCTTGCTAGAATACCGAATTGAAGAATGAAAGTCAACAGGCCAAGTTGATTGGATTTTGTGGGTAGTATCCGCTGAAAACCCTCAGGAGACAACACTCCTCCTACTAGGGACACCTAGAGGTTTAACGGCTTGTTGCACGAGCTCAGTGCAATCGCGATTCCCTGCGAAAGTGAGGTTAGGATTTTTCGAGAATAAAATTGGTTTTGCTCGGGACGAGCAAAAGATAAGTTTGGGGGTATTTGTTCATATCAGAATTTTGTATTATTATATCACTCATTCTTAATCATATTTCAAATAAATAGGTGCTTTTGATCCATGTCTGCTAAATAGTTGCAGGTTACAGGTTCTAAGAACAATACAGTGAAATTCATGAAAAGACGTACAAAACTGAGACTACGACCAACAAAAGATGAATCCGTATGATGCCACCTAACAGTTCAAGGAACAAATTAAGATCAGTAAACAGTTCCATGCACAAGACAGTTCAAGGGCAGCACAAGATACAAGACTTCAAAGCGAAGCTTACGGTAAAAGTCCATAAATTCTACACTGTTGGAAATCTTGAAAAAGTAGAAAAGATGCTGAAGAACCGAAGAAAAAGGCAACATAAAGCAACCGTGAAGAAATAAGGCAGAGTACCCTCAACACGGCCGCGGAACCGCGGCCTTGTGGTGCACGTGTCGGTGGCAGTGACGGTGCTTTGACTCGGCTCTTGGGGTAGTTTTATCATTTTGTGTATGGATCAGATGTAACCCTAGGGTTTCTCCTATCTATAAATAGGAAAGCCTACAGCCTCTTTTGAGGTGTGCCTCTTTTGGGTGCCTATTTTGAGATGCCTCTTTTTATTTTCTAGTTTAAAATTTTCATTCCATTGTAATCGTCAAGAGGTCATCAATAAAGGTATTTTTATTTTTGCATTCTTTTTTTATCTGAATTTAATTCGTGCAATTTTTTTTATCTGTCTTTTATTATCTGCAAATTAGATAGTCTTTTAAAATGAAAATTGTAAAAATGAATTCTTTTGTCATCTTCTTAATGAGTGAGTAATTCCTCACTTGTTTGGGTTAGGAGAGTGAAGGTTTGAGAGAAGAAAATCTCTCTCCCTCCTTTCTTTGCCCATATAATTTTTAATTAGGACTCTATTAAATTCAACCACACACCGCTCACTACGGCACCCTATCCTACGAGATAGCGGTGATTTCCTAGTTAGACTGGTTGCGGTTGATTTTCATGGAGGTTAGGGCTAAGAGTTAAGAAAGGACGGACAAGGACGAAAGGGAAGAAACTAAGTTTCTTCCTAGTCGTGCTGATCCCCTTTGTTGACTATTACCCTAACACCTAAATTCTTAACTAAGGCAAAGAAAGCAGTGAGTAGAATTCTTTTTCCAAACTAACCCTAGCAAGACTTTTAATCAAATTTAATCTCATTCTTAGATCGTAAAACAAAACCCGACTTGATCGGATTAACTCGTTAGAACATTAAAAAAAGGAATCCATCTCCCTGTGGACCGACCCGTACTCAACCGGCTAGCTACCAAGTAATACCGTTATTGATTGCGGTATTCTATTCTTTGATTTTAAAACGTACACAAAAGTTCGATCATGGAACACGGCATATGTCAATCTTGACCCCGTAGGAAGCGTCCAGAGCGGAACCTGTGTAGGGTTCCTAGGCACTCTAGTGAGGTCTCACAAGGCATCAACCATGCCAATTTCAAAAATTATAGGTGCCGAGAAACCCGACTACGGATCGTTGGCTAGAAAACTAGGCGACAAAGCTAACTAGTTAACACTTAACTATGAGAATACGGATATACAACCTTTGTAGATCTGGTGCTCCACCTCCACGGCTCCGTAATGAAGTCTCCTCGCTGTCCAAGACGGATCCCGGGCTCTAGCGTCGGTTTCATCGGAGAATGGACGGGCTAGGTCATCGACGACGTGCCAAAGATGATCTACGTCGAAGCATTACTAGATCAAGCTCCACCTTCACCAAGCCATGAAAACTTGTGAAGGAAACACACTCTACTACTTGGCAAGAGGTAGAGGATGAAGAAATAGGAATTTGGTAGACTTTAGAATTGGATTTCTCACTCATTTTCATCAATCACCATTGATGAAGTGGAGGTTTCTGTTACTGTATATGCCCTAGAGACCATTACTGTATCATACTAGTATGTATATTACTTGATGGAAGCTTGGGATATTCACAGTTGTACAGACAATCTTGCTCAATATAGTAGTATGCTACTTGGTTTGTCTCTGCTTTAATGTGTACTTGTGTGTTTATTTATTATATCACCTATACGCATTAGTAGAGCCATTTGGATCTTTGCTTGATTACCGGCGTTGTGATGGCGATCACACTCGTGGGGGCTGGGTAATCTACAAGCACATCCTTATACATGTCCCTAGTCGTGGGAGTACCGAGATAGGGCATCGATACTCCGGAGTAGACTAGCGTATGCGCTTCTCATCCCAGCACGGGAGACGGTCTGTCCCACAGCCGTCGGTACGTCGTACTTGAGATAGTATGCGGGTGCTCGTTGGGTTACGAGTACACTGGACAGGACTCATCGGGACCTGATGGTTGGTATTATACCTATCGTCAGTTATCAGTTCCCAGATGACATGAGTACAGCTTAGTCCGCTGACTTGACACTGTCACTTCGCCTCGAGTGTGTTCCCACTGTTCTTTGATTGCTACCCTACCACGGCTCTACTGAGTCGTGCAAACAGGTAGTAGTTGGGAGCAGTCCCGAAGCACTTGGAGGCAGTGATGGTTAGACAGGATTCGTCTCTCCCGGTATTGGGGGTTGACATCGCGTTGTGTCTAGGAGAGCAATTACACAAGTAGTCCCTGGCCAGGGCAAGCGAGATGTACTGGTAGGTTCCAGTGTTATCTCAGGCTGTTCTGGGCTTCACTCCGACATGACTTGTACCGCTATTAGGGGTCTGACGCTTGCCGCCCCCTAGGCCCGACATGCGATGTATCAGACGAACAGACCGGACTGTACGGAAATTGTCACATACAGACTCAGTAGGAGTTCGGATGGGTTTACCTCATCGGCCTTCTTATCGACATCTACCTGGGGACCGTTACGTACAGCTAGTGCCGCTTGCGGTCTGTGGTTAAACCCACTGCCAGCGTAGTGTCGAGTCTTTAGAGTCCCACACAGAGAGTTTCCCTGCACTGAGCGAAACGTGTAGAGGCCGTATGGTTTTACGGCAGGGCTGCGATCACTTACGTACACTTGTGTGCGTATGGTGTTCGGGCAGGCAGTACTAGTAGGCTTTGGTTTAAGCCGGATCCTAGTATTGCACGGATGGATTTGTTTTGTCTTCTGCGCATCCGCATTCTACGGAATACGGATGCAGGTGTGTATGCACAGTTTTCCGGAGCGATGAAGGAGGAGGTGCCTCATTAGGGTTTTGGCAGTTGGTTCGGCCAAAACCGCTATGTGGCAGGCTCATTAGGGTTTTGACAGTTGATTCGGTCAAAACCATTTTGAGGCGGACTCATTAGGGTTTCGACAGTTCGTTTGGTCAAAACCATTATGAGCCGGGGACATTATTTACTAATCCTTTCATTGATAATTTTGTTATGGCTAATTACATTGACCATTTGACCATCTTGACTTAGTTGACCATTTGACCAAAATTGACTTGGATCTTCTTAGAAGATCTAAAGTATTCTTTGGTTTTCTTTTTCTTTTGTTATGATAATGGTCATGTCATTTGTAGCCATCACCTTTATCTTGATGGGATTAGTAATGATAATGTTTGTGCATTATTTGCAACCATGGTTCTTTTTCTTTTGATGATAATATTATTCTCATTCTCTCTCTTGAAATGAGAAGCTCCATGGTTGCTAAAAACCTCCTTCTTCTTCCTCCTCTTGATTTCTCCTTTGATCTCATGTGTTGAGAGAAAAAGGATTCTACTTGACAAACACATCCATACATCTTCTCTACACAACTTAGGGCTTCTAGATTAGCAATCTCCTTGCCCTAGTTACCTCGGCTTGAGGTGGAGCTCGGTGTACATCTCTCGGGTGGATCGTCTTCGACTCAAGGAGGCCGCGGAGGTGACCGTAGTCTGGATCAACCATTGAGCAAGCAAAGAGAAGAACCACAAGAAGAGAAGAACAATAAAGAAGAAGAACAACAAGAAGAGAAGGAGTTCAAGTTGAGGTATAACCCCTAACCGAGTAGATACATCTCATGTTAGGATGCTAGTGTATTGTTTAGCAAAGATCCGGCTTTTACGGTCCATGTTACAAAGTTTAGGAAAAATTTTGTTTTACCGTTTCCGCAACCCCGAAAGTACCGGGAGAGGTAACGTGGACCTAACAGTGGTATCAGAGCCTAACTAAACATAAACTAGCTTGGTAGTAAAGTGTATCGAAGTTCAAAACGGAAAAAGCGAAAAAACCAAGTTATAAAAACCTGAGTTTCTGTTAAAATTTTTTCTGGTCAAAACAAAATTTGTTATACTCCAAAAATCATCTAAGGGTTTTTAGAAGAAAGCCACCAAAAACGAGCCAGCAACTCGACCAAAGCGCCGCGTTTCCGCGGCAATAGCAAGCTATTGCCGCGGAACCGCGACCATCTTGGTGAGTTGCTGGGTCGTTTTTGGTGCAGAGTGTTTCTGACTTGGTTTTAGGATTTTTAAGATATATTATATGTGCCCAGATTTTCCAGAATAGAAATTTGTTTTTGGGGGCCTATAATTCCGTATTTTTTCCGAACTTCACTACACTTTGACTATGTTGGTTATATCTGTGATGTTCTTATGTATTGAACGTCGGCTAATCGCTATATGTCGATTAGTCGGGGTTATACATATCTGTGATCTGTGATTGTTGTTGATGGTTTTTGTATATGAACTCGTTGGATTGTCGCGGATGAATAGCCGAGGTGGATGTGAGATGAGAGTTTCTTTTTCTTTCATTCATGTAAGAAATTTGTAAATTGATGTAATATTATTTGTTTGGCCGCACAACCGGGTCGGGGTTGTAGCCGTCATTGTATAATTCTTTTTACTGTTTTTGCTCCTAGGATAGACCCATGGAGGGGGTGCACAAACTACCAGGTATCTCGAAGTGCCGAGTGGCCTACTCACGGCGATGAGGGAGGTTGCTTCGTTTCGGGTACTTGGCGGGTAGTTTGCCGCACCCGTAGGGGTCTTGGGTGGGGTTTTGGCTATTCATCGCGACCGTGTAATCCGCTTTTCGTTGCAGGCTTGAACGAATTGCGGGTTCCTAGTATATCCAAAGTGTTCATCTGTGATCTGGATTGGCTATCGTTGCAGTATATCTATATATAATAACTATTTAGGCGTTGCTTATGTTTTACAGCCGCACTAGCCCAGCCCCCGCTCTGTCGTTAGTTAAGTAACCTAACGGGTGATGACGGGGCCAAGTGGCGAATGCGAATGGCATAAGCGTACGTCATATTTTGGTTGTTTTCTGCAATGGTAGGATTTAAATGATGGGACGCATTAAAAGAACTAATGCAAGAAAATAAACCTAAAAGACGTTGTTGGAACAATTTTTAAAAAAAAAAGCTGTTATTGCAAGGACGTTCATTTTTGTTTTGCATAGCGGTATTCGGTTGTGAATGCCCAGCACCTCAGTCGACGAGGCAAGGGCCGAGATCCCTTCATCGGGAGTGACCCCTTGGACAAAAGTTTGCGTCAGGGTAATAACTTCACAATAGTCGATTATTCTTGCTTTGCATCGAGGTATTCAGTTTGGAATATCCTGCACCTCATTCGACGAGGAAAGAGCCGAGATCCCTTCACAGGGAGTGACCTCTTTAGCAAAAAGTTTTCGCCACTATTTTTTCAAAAAGGGCAATCATTTCCTTCAACGATATCAAGTTCATTACGTTAACGGGTTTTTCGCCAAAAACCAAGCCGTAGCCCTCCGTCGTTTCGGATTAATATTATTCAGTATTCGTGCTGCGTTTGTTGACCTAGTCAAGGCGTAGTGAACGGTAGCTAAATAATATTTTTCTGTAGATTGCAAATGTGATTGGTTAGGACAGTCGTGCGGCCTTGTTGACCTAGTAAAGGGCACGTACGGGTGGGTCTAATGGAATCAGGATTATGACGGGTAGAACTTGTCTAACAGTTTGTGGCTTGTTGACCTAGTCAAGGTCATGAACAGTTAGGGGCAAAAACCACATCTGGAGTTTCAAAAGAACTGAAACTTGCAGATTTAGCATACCTTCTGGAGTGTGGTGGCTAGAGTGGATTCCATCTAGGTTATCACACAATGACAGTTGGATCCCGATCCCACTGATGAGTTGGTTTACTCTCGGGAGATTATTTCACTTAACGATCAATGCTATAAACCTAGTAGGTGTCTAGAAAGGTGTTAGCGGGGCTACGCCCCCAGGGAAAAGAGGTTCTTTAATTAAGGAACTTCGCGAAAGCGTTGGAAAACCTCCCTCGAAGTACCGACACTAGCCTGGCTGAAAGGTTAAGCAAGTATTGTGACGTGAATTAAAACCCGGCTAGTTCTTCTTTTTAAAAGGGTTTTAAGAAGAATTTGAGGAAACAGTGGGAGACATCCTGGTTAGATAAATTAATAAACCAATCTAATCTTGCAAGAGCATACGCTGAGTGTTTCTTTTCTCTCTCTCCAGGAAGCAACCTTTTCACGCCCTAATCAAGATAATAAAATGTATCGCTTGACCGATCCGAATTCTTATTCGGGACTGGGGAAAGTTGGTTCAACTCTAACTTGTGACAACAGTCATGAGAATGGGAAAGGGGATTGTATGGATTTCCAGGATACCCAGTTGAAGAAGAAGCATGGTTTTTCATCTACTTCAGGTGTTCTTGTAATTGAGAACTGTTTTACGGTCAGCCCTACCTCCTGGGTACTTGATACCGGATCAGGATCTCATATCTGTAATTTATTGCAGGGACTGAGAAAAAGTAGGAAAGTTGCACCGGGTGATATGTCGCTCAGAGTAGCGAACGGAGCACAAGTTAATGCGGCAGCCGTCGGTGAATATCACCTAGTATTGCCAAATGGCAAGACTATGATTTTGAACGATTGCTACTATGTACCCTCCATGGTTTGCAACATCATATCAGTTTCTTTACTCGATAAAGATGGATATAACTTTGTTCTTGAAAAGAATATCATGAACATTTACCTTCATAAGGTACTGGTTGCAGAGGGTACACTGTGTAATGGTATCTACGTTCTAAATCAGAATACAGTTCTCAATATACAAAACACACGCAAGAGGAAGAATTCAGATACGAATGAATCCTACTTGTGGCATTGTAGACTTGGTCATATCAGAGAGAAAAGACTGAGTAAGTTGCATAAAGATGGACTCTTGAATGCGTTCGAGTTTTCATCTTATGGAACTTGTCAATCTTGTCTCAAAGGGAAGATGACCAAATCTCCGTTCACCGGACATGGAGAAAGAGCAACCGAGCTCTTGGGACTCGTACATAGTGATGTATGCGGTCCGATGTCTATACATGCAAAGGGTGGGTTCTCGTACTTCATCACATTCACTGACGATCTCTCTAGGTTCGGATATGTGTATCTGATGAAACACAAATCTGAAGCTTTTGAGAAATTCAAGGAATTCAGAAACGAAGTAGAGAACCAGATAAGCAAAAGTATCAAGATCCTCCGGTCTGACAGGGGAGGGGAGTACTTAAGCACGGAATTCCTAGATTACTTAAAAGAGAATGGTATTCTCTCTCAGCTTACTCCTCCTTATACACCACAGCACAACGGTGTATCGGAGAGGAGGAATCGTACCCTTCTGGATATGGTTCGCTCCATGATGAGTAATGCCGAGTTGCCTCTTTCATTTTGGGGACATGCACTTTTGACAGCAGCATACCTATTGAATGATGTTCCGTCTAAATCAGTGCCTAAGACTCCGTTCGAGATATGGAATGGAAAAAGTCCATATCTTAAAAGATCTAAGATATGGGGTTGTCTGGCTTATGTTAAAACGCATAAACCGGATAAACTAGAGGCACGGTCAGTTTTATGTAAGTTTGTGGGATATCCAAAGAATGGTTATGGATATCTATTCTACCACACCGAGGAACAGAAGGTGTTTGTTGCTCAGCATGCCGTTTTCTTAGAAACGGAGTTTCTTGCAAAAGAAATTAATGGGAGCACGGTAGAATTGGAAGAAATTCAGCGACCACAAACTGAAACTGAAAATTTGACAGAACCTCAGGATTCAATAACCCCAGACGAACCTCAGCCACTCCGCAGATCTGGTAGAATTTCTCATCCGTCCGAGAGATACTACAGTTTTCTCATTGACGGGGATCGAGAGGATTGCATCTTGGAAGAAAATGACCCTACCAGTTTCAAGCAGGCCATTATCAGTAGGGACTCTGATAAGTGGCAGGAAGCAATGCAATCCGAAATGGAGTCCATGTACGCTAATAAAGTGTGGACCTTGGATATTGCTCCACCAGGGGTAAAACCCGTTGGATGCAAATGGATCTACAAAAGGAAACTTGGTGTAGATGGGCAGGTGGAAACCTATAAAGCTAGACTCGTTGCAAAAGGTTTTCGTCAAAGACCTGGTTTGGACTATGACGAGACTTTTTCTCCGGTGGCTATGCTCAAATCCATTCGGATCTTACTTGCTATTGCTGCCTTCCATGACTATGAAATCTGGAAGATGGATGTTAAGACGGCTTTCCTAAATGGTTGGTTGGAAGAGTGCGTTTACATGGATCAACCAGAAGGTTTCGTAGACAGTGGGAGCAGCGGAAGGGTGTGCAAGTTGCTTAAATCCATTTATGGATTAAAGCAGGCATCGCGGAGCTGGAACATCTGTTTTGATGAGGCAATCAAGGAATTTGATTTCATCAAGAACGAAGATGAACCCTGTGTCTATAAGAAGATTGTAGGACGAACTGTCGTATTCCTAGTCTTGTACGTGGATGACATTCTTTTGATGGGAAATGATATTCCTATGCTACAATCGGTCAAGCTATTTTTGTCACAAAGGTTCTCCATGAAGGACCTGGGTGATTGTAACGTCTTCAAAATAATAAAATATGATTTTTGGGAAATTTTATAATTTAATATTATTTTAATGAATATTTTAATATTCTGGTATAATTAAATACAGATAAATGGGGAAAAATTATGGAAAATTCTAAAATAAGGTATTTTAAGGAATTGCCTCGTTTTCTGTGCATGCCCCCATTTCCTCTAGTTTTGACCCTGAGTATGTCTAGTTTTGACTGATTCCATCTAGGGTGAAATCTGGGTTGATTTTCCTATGTTGGTATATAATTTGGGACTTGTTTTAGCATGGATTTTGGTATTTGGTGATTCATTCCTGTCGGGTGGCGTTTGGACGTCAACGACAAGTGGATTTTGATTGTGTTTACATGCGAGTCGATAGGTTTTTACCTATGCGGGTAGCGTGTGCTATTTTGGTTTCCGATGTGATTTTCATGTGCTTTAGCATTGTGATATACTTGTAGGTACCCCGCGTGATGCTGAGGCAAAGGAGGTGAAGATAGCGACATCGGCTTTGGCACACGAGAAGCAATATGAGTAGATTTATATCTACGGGGAGAAGTCGGGTGGATGGCGTATAGCACCCCCGCAGTCCGTGGTGATGTATACGAATACGTATACACACGAATATTTAGTATGTGTTGTTTAGGGTTATTGATGGTAATAATGATATTTTGATAATAAGAATATATTGGTTTAGTATAGTGCGAACCCTAAAGTAGTGGTTGCACTCACACATACATTTACACACATACTTGTATTCTTTCTTTCATCTATTAGAGTGCATATGATGGTGCGTATATCTACACATGGGTATGGGACTATGTGTTTATATACGGGATTTGAGGATGATACGTGGTTTGAGATGATACTTGATGTGAGGCCGTGAGATCGGCGATGTGACATAGCTTGTCTTCGAGGTGCGATATGATAGTTTTAGCGGGCCTTGGGATATGTGTTTACCCCCGCATGCATACTTATTGATGATATCGATTTTGTACTGGACATAGAGTAGTACCCCCAGACTATATGATCTGATGATGGTGATATCTGTTATGTGATGAGACAGTGAGATGTTGACCCCTACCCAGCTATTGGGGATGCCGTACGATGATTTACCGTACGAGCCAATATTGATGATAAATCCGCACTCATAACTCGAGGATATCTTATGATATGACATTGAGGCGAGATCACCGACTATATATCTTTATATATATACCGACTCAGATTTAGGTGGTTTCCGCACCTACCCCTCCTGATTGACCTGATACTTAGATGTAGTTTGCATAGTAGATACTTCACTGTGGTGTTGACTACTAGATTTCTGCATTTTCCTGCTATTCGCATTGCTGTCATATGTTCATTGTTATATTATTATCATGCTGTTAGGACACCAGCACCATTATCGATGATGCGTATGTTTCACGTACACTATGTGCCGGCTCACACACTTCATCATCGATAATTGCCATGCCACTACACTGTAGTACTATTGCATTCATGATATGATTCTTCCTTCGACATATGCACATTACTATTCCATGTTGCATGATTTCCGATATGATTACTTCTCTTTACATGTCGCATACATCATGGATTGATTGCATAGCACATTGCATTGGATTTACTTCTTGATGTGGATTTTCATGTGATTTCTGATTTTGAGGACCGTGGGATTATTTAAGAAAAGATGTTCTTTTATGAAAAACCCGGTACCTCGTGATATGATATTTTGGTGCGTCCACCACGCGTTTTCTCGGTGCTGAGACGTGTGCTTGAAACCCGATTCGAGGAGTGGATGATCCGATTTCGGGTTCGTGGTGGGCCCGGTATGGTTCCCCTCGGCGAGATGATCGATGGGTTATGCCGATTGAGCCTGGAGGCGGGCGAGTACCTACCGGTGATTGTATTTGAGCTTGGCGGATATCCGGGGGATACCGCCTGGAGCCGAGAGATGGGCGTACTGCCGGGGCCGACGGGCCAATACCGCAGACGGAGCCCAGAGATGGATATGGGTTGACTCGTACTGCCGGGGGCCGGGGGCCGATGGCCGATACCGCAGACGGAGCCCCATATGGATGAGGATTTACGTGTCGATGCTAGGCACGGGTTTCATGATGCTTTTACATGATTTTGTTTATATCCTCACATTGCATACATGATGCTTACTGTCAGTGGGTGACAGGCGGACGGGTTCCACATATATACAGACATGGATTATATACAGACTGGATTTACACTTATCATACTTCATTTGTATATATAACAGGGTATGAGGGCGCTGTTATATATACCCTTACACCAATATTAGTGGTATGGGACGCTAATATATGTGTATTGATATCATTGATATTTCATCATATTTACTTCATGCAGACATACCTTATACTGTTGACATGTTATTACCTGAGTACCTGGCACTACATACATGATTAGATGTTACCTTGCCACCTTATCACACTCAGATGTACTCTTGTGGATTGTATTACTGATCGTTGACTTAGGATTATGTCTTGCATTCGATTTCTGCTTGTAGATGTTTCTATTCACGAGTTGGCAACTCACCCCCGTTGTGCCACAGATCTTGCAGGTTCTGCCGTACAGGTTTCTTTGCGGCATTTCTGGCACACTACCTTCTTGCGGGTGATTTGCTTTGGTAGGTGGATTCTTTCGTATCAAGAATCACCATTGTATTTATTTATTTCATTGTATCTAGAATTTCCATCAACCAAAACTTGTATATTCTTTCAGACTTAGAGACAGTGTTGTATTGTTCGACCTAGAGTCGCGCTTAGTAGTATTGCGGTTTTCTTGTTGCTTTTGAGCTTTCTTTGGATTTGATCCTCGCCACTTGGCGTTGTATATTATTATATCATTGTGTGGTTGTGACCGTCGATTGACGAAGAGCTAGCTCCCGCTTGGGGATGCCTTTATCATTGCATATATATTGTTATTCTTGTTTTACCCCATTCGGGGCCAGTTTTACAAAAGAAACTCTGCCGAAATTTTTAGAAAAGACTTACTGTTTTTAAATGTACATTCGGCTTAGTTATTTCAAAACCTTGATTTCAAACATGTTTTTCTTCACTTCTTTAAACCAGTTTCTTTACTTATTCTTAAAAATGGTTTTAGATTTCTAGGCTTTTGGCTTACTTGGATCAGATGGAGTCCTATAGACTTCATATGGTTCAAGGGCCGGTCACGTGCTCTTTCGGGTCGTGACAGTGATGCCTCGTACATACTGGGGATCAAGATCTATAGAGATAGATCCAAGAGACTATTGGGACTTTCGCAGTCCAGGTACATAAAGACTGTACTAAAGAGATTTAGTATGGAGGGTTCCAAGCGCGGTAACATACCCGCATTGCACGGAATTACCCTCTCCAAGAAGATGTCTCCTAAGACTGACGAGGAGAGGGTTCGCATGAGCACTATACCCTACGCTTCGGCGGTAGGATCTATAATGTATGCGATGCTATGTACAAGACCAGATGTAGCTTACGCGTTGAGCGCGGTAAGCCGGTATCAGTCAGACCCAGGGGAGGACCACTGGACAGCAGTGAAGAACATTCTCAAGTACCTAAAAAGGACTAAGGAGATGTTCCTGGTTTACGGTAATGGAGACCTCAGGGTCGAGTCTTTTACCGATTCAAGCTTCCAGAGTGACAAAGATGACAGCAAGTCCGTCTTGGGTTTTGTGTTTACCCTCAACGGAGGGGCGGTATGTTGGAGGAGTTCCAAGCAGGATACCGTCGCAGACTCGACGATGGAGGCTGAATACATTGCTGCAAGCGATGCCGCAAAAGAGGCGGTCTGGATAAAGAAGTTCATTAGTGAACTTCAGGTGGTTCCGTCCATTGTTGACCCAATACCTTTGTATTGCGATAACAATGGGGCTATAGCTTTAGCGAAGGAACCAAGGTCCCATCAGAAATCCAGGCACATCTTAAGGCGGTATCACCTGATCAGGGAGATCATTGATCGACAAGAGATCGAGGTGCGAAGAGTGGACACAAAGGACAACACTGCGGACCCATTCACGAAGGCTTTACCCCAGACTCAGTTCGAGCGGCTGATCGAGATGATAGGTCTTCGATACGCCAGTACATGGCCTTAGTGCAAGTGGGAGATTGTTAGTGTATATGCCCTAGAGGCCATTACTGTATCATACTAGTATGTATATTACTTGATGGAAGCTTAGGATATTCACAGTTGTACAGACAATCTTGCTCAATATAGTAGTATGCTACTTGGTTTGTCTCTGCTTTAATGTGTACTTGTGTGTTTATTTATTATATCACCTATACGCATTAGTAGAGCCCTTTGGATCTTTGCTTGATTACCGGCATTGTGATGGCGATCACACTCGTGGGGGCTGGGTAATCTACAAGCACATCCTTATACACGTCCCTAGTCGTGGTAGTACCGAGATAGGGAATCGATACTACGGAGTAGACTAGCGTATGCGCTTCTCATCCGAGCACGGGAGACGGTCTATCCCACAGCCGTCGGTACGTCGTACTTGAGATAGTATGCGGGTGCTCGTTGGGTTACGAGTACACTGGACAGGACTCATCGGGAACTGATGGTTGGTATTATACCTATCGTCAGTTATCAGTTCCCAGGTGACATGAGTACAGCTTAGTCGCTGACTTGACACTGTCACTTCGCCTCGAGTGTGTTCCCACTGATCTTTGATTGCTACCCTACCACGGCTCTACTGAGTCGTGCAAACAGGTAGTAGTTGGGAGCAGTCCCGAAGCACTTGGAGGCAGTGACGGTTAGACAGGATTCGTCTCTCCCGGTATTGGGGGTTGACATCGCGTTGTGTCTAGGAGAGCCATTACTCAAGTAGTCCCTGGCCAGGGCAAGCGAGATGTACTGGTAGGTTCCAGTGTTATCTCAGGGTGTTCTGGGCTTCACTCCGACACGACTTGTACCGCTATTAGGGGTCTGACGCTTGCCGCCCCCTAGGCCCGACATGCGATGTATGAGACGAATAGACCGGACTGTACGGAGATTGTCACATACAGACTCAGTAGGAGTTCGGATGGGTTTACCTCATCGGCCTTCTTATCGACATCTACCTGGGGACCGTTACGTACAGCTAGTGCCGCTTGCGGTCTGTGGTTAAACCCACTGCCAGCGTAGTGTCGAGTCTTTAGAGTCCCACACAGAGAGTTTCCCTGCACTGAGCGAAACGTGTAGAGGCCGTATGGTTTTACGGCAGGGCTGCGATCACTTACGTACACTTGTGTGCGTATGGTGTTCGGGCAGGCAGTACTAGTAGGCTTTGGTTTAAACCGGATCCTAGTATTGCACGGATGGATTTGTTTTGTCTTCTGTGCATCCGCATTCTACGGAATACGGATGCAGGTGTGTATGCACAGTTTTCCGGAGCGATGAAGGAGGAGGTGCCTCATTAGGGTTTTGGTAGTTGGTTCGGCCAAAACCTCTATGTGGCAGGCTCATTAGGGTTTTGACAGTTGATTCGGTCAAAACCATTTTGAGGCGGACTCATTAGGGTTTCGACAGTTCGTTTGGTCAAAACCATTATGAGCCGGGGACATTATTTACTAATCCTTTCATTGATAATTTTTTTATGGCTAATTACATTGACCATTTGACCATCTTGACTTAGTTAACCATTTGACCAAAGTTGACTTGGATCTTCTTAGAAGATCTAAAGTATTCTTTGGTTTTCTTTTTCTTTTGTTATGATAATGGTCATGTCATTTGTAGCCATCACCTTTATCTTGATGGGATTAGTAATGATAATGTTTGTGCATTATTTGCAACCATGGTTCTTTTTCTTTTGATGATAATATTATTCCCATTCTCTCTCTTGAAATGAGAAGCTCCATGGTTGCTAAAAACCTCCTTCTTCTTCCTCCTCTTGATTTCTCCTTTGATCTCATGTGTTGAGAGAAAAAGGATTCTACTTGACAAACACATCCATACATATTCTCTACACAACCTAGGGCTTCTAGATTAGCAATCTCCTTGCCCTAGTTACCTCGGCTTGAGGTGGAGCTCGGTGTACATCTCTCGGGTGGATCGTCTTCGACTCAAGGAGGCCGCGGAGGTGACCGTAGTCCGGATCAACCATTGAGCAAGCAAAGAGAAGAACCACAAGAAGAGAAGAACAATAAAGAAGAAGAACAACAAGAAGAGAAGGAGTTCAAGTTGAGGTATAACCCCTAACCGAGTAGATACATCTCATGTTAGGATGCCAGTGTATTTTTTAGCAAAGATCCGGCTTTTACGGTCCATGTTACAAAGTTTAGGAAAAATTTTGTTTTACCGTTTCCGCAACCCCGAAAGTACCGGGAGAGGTAACGTGGACCTAACAGTTTCTTCTTTGAAGATGAAAAAGAAGAAGAAGATAAAGTTATGATAAGTTAATGGAAAATAGAAAATAAAAGAATACTTATCATAATGTGAACCATGGTTATGTGTAGAGAGTTGACTAAGGTTAGATGAATGGTTAGGGTTAAGGATGAAGACAAAGTGGTCACTTTGGTCAAAGCTTCATGAAGATTCAAGATGCAAACAAAGAAAGCCACCATTTTGTTTTCTTATCCATTTCTTTTTAATCCATTTAAAAAGATAAATGAATGAATAAAAGAAAACCCTAACCATTTACTTAACCATAGGTTTAACTCTTTACACATACCCTAGCAAACATGTATCATCAAACATGATGCATCCAAGTGCACAAAAGTATATCACATATACAATGTGTACATCCGAGTGAGAAAATCCATCTTAAGTAAACCGATACTAGTTGATGCAAACTAATATATCAAATATATAATTATGCATTAAATCATTAAATCAACACTTGATTTAACGATCCGGTCATATCGCATATAACCGACTAGTATCCTATGTATCGGCTTATCGAATCAATACTTGATTCGATAACTAGGTTATATCGCATACAACCATTCGATACATTCATCGCGAGAATAGAATACGGTATCACATACATGCATTATTCTCGGTCCCGCACATATCTCATATGCGCTCCTATTTCGTTTCGCTTGAGCCAGGAAACCTCTGTGTAGGACTCTAAAGACTCGTCAATACGCCGGCAGCAGATGATGATCATATCAAACACCCACAAGCCGCAAGCGGTCTGCTAAACGTAACGGCCACCTGGGTATTCAGCGATCAGAAGATCGACGAGCAAGCCCGCTCAAACACCAGTGAATCCAACCAGTAACACTACCGTACAGTCCGGTCTCGTCGTCTGATATGTCGCATATCTTGCCTAGGGGTGGTAAACGTCAGACCCCAATAGCTCGATAAGTCGTGTCGATATGAGGTCTATAACAATTCGAGAAACTACTGGTAACACTTACCAGTAAATCTCAGCAACCCTGGCCAGGGATTTCCTGTTATAGCCAATCGAACACAGCGCAACATCAACCCCCTATACCGGGAGAGACGAATCCCCTCCTATCGCTCATTGCCTCCATGTGACTCAGGACTGTACCCAAAAACCACCGTTTTGCACGCCCTCTTGGACGTGGTAAGATGGAAATCAAAGCACAGTGGGAACCACACAAGACTCTATGACGATCTCGGGTCAACAGACTACTCTGTACCAGTGTCACCAGAGAACTGCCATCTGACGTGAGGTATAATACCATCTGGGAGTTCTCGGCGAGTCCGTCCAGTGTACCCAGTGTCTACTGAGCACCCGTATAACATCTCTGATGTCAAACACCGATGGATGTGGGATCATCCATCGCCCATCTGTATGGGTCGAGAAGGTACACGCTAGTCTACTCTGGTATATCGATGCCCCATCTCGATACACCCACGACTAGGGACGTTGAAGGATGTACTTATGGACTACCATGTCCCCACTAGTATGATCCGCATCATAGTCCAGGTAGTCAAGTACACATCCTAAGGGCTTTACCAACATGTAAAAGAGAGACAATCAATGTACACGTTAAGGTAAATAGTAACCAGATAGCATACTATCATGTCGAGCAAGAAAGTCCTCCCTATATATGTCCCAGCATCCACTACAATATGCATCCTATGTATAGTAATGGCCTCTAGGGCATACATATAACTAACAACCTGGTCCTTGCGGAACACGGCTATATCAATCCTGACCCCATGGGAAGCATCCAGAGCAAATTCTAGTCACGTAGAACACGGCCTATGTCAATCATGACCCCATGGGAAGCGTCCAGAGCGGATCATGGTCCTTGCGGAACACGGCCTATGTCAATCCTAACCCCGTGGGAAGCGTCCAGAGCGGAACCTGGTCCTTGCGGAACACGGCTATGTCAATCCTGACCCCGTGGGAAGCATCCAGAGCAAATCCTGGTCACGTGGAACACGGCCTATATCAATCCTGACCCCGTGGGAAGCATCCAGAGCGGAAGCTCGTCCTTGCAGAACACGGCCTATGTCAATCCCGACCCTGTAGGAAGCGTCCAGAGCGGAACCAGGTTCTTGCGGAACACGGCTTATGTCAATCCTGACCCCGTATGAAGCATCCAGAGCGGAACCTGGTCCTTGCGGAACACGGCCTATGTCAATCCTGACCCCGTGGGAAGAGTCCAGAGCGGAACCTGGTCCTTGCGGAACACGGCTTATGTCAATCCTGACCCCATGGGAAGTATCCAGAGAAAATCCTGGTCTAGCGGAACATGGCCTATGTCAATCCTGACCCCGTGGGAAGAGTCCAGAGCAAATCCCGGTCCCGTGAAACACGGCTATGTCAATCCTGACCCCGTGGGAAGCATCCAGAGCAAATCCTGGTCTAGTGGAACACGGCCTATATCAATCCTGACCCCGTGGGAAGCGTCCAGAGCGGAACCTGGTCCTTGCGGAACACGGCTATGTCAATCCTAACCCCGTGGGAAGCATCCAGAACAAATCCTGGTCCCCTGGAACACGGCTAGAGTCAATCTCGACCCCGTGGGAAACGCCCAGAGCAACTTCTGACTCCGTGAAATGTGGATAATGTCAAACTCATCAATCACTTACGGGACCTCTCGACCCGTAAGAAAGAAAACTCTCTTGTGGGATCCTAACGACTCCCAAGAGAAAATGCACTTAGGAATCCTCACGATTCCTAAGGAGAAAATACACCTACGAGATCCTCTCGACTCGTAGGGAGAAAAGTCTTTATGAGACCCTCACGGCTCATAAAGTTGAAAAGCCTTAGGCAGCAGATCTGAACCTACTTCCTAAGCCATCACTACCTTTCGAAGAATTCAAGACGGAAGACTCTCTATCATCTACGGGCTACGCTTACTAAAGTAACATGCCGGCAACAAATAAAAGAGAAGAAAGCTACAATTAAGAGAACATTTGATTCGCATTCAGTTAGGCATTCAAGGCGCACCCATTCATGCATGAGCAAAAAGGTTTAATGCATAAGACAAACACATGGAAATGGAAAAGCTTTCCATTCATACTTCAGAAAATTCCTACATTGATGAAAACGTTAAACAAAAACGCCATTAAAATGTTTACAAAGGCAGGACATCAAATCCAGGACATGGATTGATAAATTTAAAAGTAAGGCCATCCAAAAAAATTTGGGCCTCTCGGACCATCTTCATGTAGGGTTCCTAGGCACACTAATGAGGTCTCACAAGGCATCAACCATGCCAAATTCAAATTTTACGGTGCCGAGAAACCCTAGACTAGATCGTTAACTAGAATATTAAGCGAAACAAACAACTAGTTAACTACTTAACTAAGAAGTGAACGAACATACAACCTTTGTAGATCCGGTTCTCCACCTCCATGGCTCCGCGATGAAGTCTCCTCGCTGCGATCATCGGATCCCGGGCTCTAGCGTCGGCTTCATCGGAGAAATGGGCGGGCTAGGTGATCGACTACGATGCCGAAGATGATCTACGTCGAGGCATCACAAGATCAAGCTCCCACTTCACCAAGTCATGAAACTTGTGAAGAAAACACCCTATACTACTTGGCAAGTGGTAGAGGATGAAGAAATAGGAAGTGGGTTCACTTTAGAATTGGATTTCTCACTCTTTTGATCAAGTTGCCATTGATGGAGGCAAGCTTTCTTCATTGTTTAAGATGAAGAAGAAGAAAGAATATAATAAGTATTATCCAAAATAGAAATAAAATGAATACTTATCATATCCTAACCATGGTCAAGTGTAGAGAGTAAATCATGGTTAGTTTGAATGGTTAGGGTTAAGCATGAAGACAAAATGGTCACTTAGTCAAAGCTTCATGAAGCTTCAACTACAAACAAAGAAAGCCACCATTTTCTCTTTTATCTTTTCCAAAATAAATAAATAAGAAAAAGAAAACCCTAACCATTACACAACCATGGTTTAATCTTTACACAAACTCAAGTTAGCATGTATCATCAAACATGATACAATCAAGTGTACATAAGTATATCACATATACAATGTGCACATCAAGTGAGAAAATACATTTAAAGTGAACAAATACTAGTTAATGTAAAGTAATATATCAAATATATAATTATACATTAAATCATTAAATCAACACTTGATTTAACGATCCGGTCATATCGCATATAACCGACTAATATCAAGTGTATCAATGTATCGAATCAACACTTGATTCGGTAACCCGGCTATATCACATATAACCGACCAATGATACAATTCGTGAGAATTAAATACGGTATCACATACACGCATTATTCTCGGTCCCGCACATATCTCATATGCGCTCCTATTTCGTTTCGCTTGAGCCAGGAAACCTCTGTGTAGGACTCTAAAGACTCGTCAATACGCCGGCAGCAGGTGATGATCATATCAAACACCCACAAGCCGCAAGCGGTCTGCTAAACGTAACGGCCACCCGGGTATTGAGCGATCAGAAGATCGACGAGCAAGCCCGCTCACACTCCTGTGAATCCAACCAGTAACACTTACCGTACAGTCCGGTCTGTTCGTCTGATATGTCGCATATCTCGCCTAGGGGTGGTATACGTCAGACCCCAATAGCTCGATAAGTCGTGTCGATATGAGGTCTATAACAGTTCGAGAAACTACTGGTAACACTTACCAGTATATCTCAGCAACCCTGGCCAGGGATTTCCGGTTATAGCCAATCGAACACAGCGCAACATCAACTCCCTATACCGGGAGAGACGAATCCCCTCCTATCGCTCATTGCCTCCATATGACTCGGGACTGTACCCAAAAACCACCGTTTTGCACGCCCTCTTGGACGTGGTAAGGTGGAAATCAAAGCACAGTGGGAATTACACGAGACTCTATGACGATCTCGGGTCTACAGACTAACCTGTACCAGTGTCACCAGAGAACCGCCATCTGACGTAAGGTATAATACCATCTGGGAGTTCTCGGCGAGTCCGTCCAGTGTACCCAGTCTGCACTGAGCACCCGTATATCATCTCTGATGTCAAACACCAATGGATATGGGATCATCCATCGCCCATCTGTATGGGTCGAGAAGGTATACGCTAGTCTACTCTGGTATATCAATGCCCCGTCTCGATACACCCACGACTAGGGACCTTGAAGGATGTACTTATGGACTACCATGTCCCCACTAGTATGATCCACATCATAGTCCAGGTAGTCAAGTACACATCCTAAGGTCTTTACCAACATGTAACAGAGAGACAATCAGTGTACACGTTAAGGTAAAGAGTAACCAGATAGCATACTATCATGTCGAGCAAGAAAGTCCTCCCTATATATGTCCAAGCATCCACTACAATATACATCCTATGTACAGTAATGGCCTCTAGGGCATACATATAACTAACACTTCATGTGCATCTCTCATGATCACAAGCGTCAGGATCCCCACCGATGTCCTCCACCCTTCGATAGGCAGCGAGTATCGCCGCTTGTTGAAAAGCTTGATGCAGGATATCAACGAGGTGGTCTCGCCTTTTCTTTGAGATTAAGCCCATCAGATACACCGAATGCACCTTATCTTCAGCATCGTCCAATGCGTTAAGCGGCATGCCAGCATAGAATAGAGGATGTGCTCCCCAGATCGCTCCAACAAAAAGCTTCAAGAGAGAGGATTGACGAGAGAGCAATCGTCCATTGTATGTATCAAAGCAACCCATAATTTCAGCGCACTGGGCGTTTGTGAATTCTTGGTCTTGGGAACGGCCGAGTGATGTCTCCATAAAATATAATCTCATTGAGATCGTATAAATGAATAGCCATAGTGCCTGAAAAGAAACATCATTGAAAGATTAGTAATGAGGAAAATCAGACATTGGGATTTAAACAAATTCTCGGGAAGACAAGTTCTGTCTGGCGACAAACAAATTCAAATTTGTGTGATTAAGGAAGAAAACCCTCAAAAGACTCCCATTTAAGCCCCTCAAGCCAAGGAGTAAATCTCCCTTAAGAGCAATGCTCATCAGAAGGAATGACAACTGCCATAATTAGTAGGGAATAAAATTCCCCGAAAATGCTAAAGAGCAATGCTCTGTAGAGAAGACGAAATGATCCATCAAGAAACCCTAAAAAGGTTTTTCTTTTTCGGATCCATGATCTAAATAGAGCAATGCTCTGATAACGAATTCGAATTTTACCAAAAAAAACAGATCTGACAGAGTTTTGATTCTTAAGAGATTTCTTAAAGAAGAGAGCAATGCTCCGAAGGAGAAATAATCCTCAGAAAAGAAGATGAACAATGGTCATCTCAGAGGGCCAAAGGCCCTATTTATAGGCGTTGAGAGCCGTTTCAACTCCCCAAAAGTTGATCCAATGGCGGAGATGCTGCCACCGCTGCACTTGCGTGTGGGCCACGTAAGCGTAACGGTGGGGGGCATTTGTTTCCCCAATCACAGCAAAGCTCTGTTCAAATTCCGAGATTTGAAACGAAGCAACGCTTCGTGAAAAGCGCTAGCATTAAATGCGCCAGCACTAAGAGTCAAAGACTCTGAAACGGCGCTCACGTGCAAAGGACGAGAGCGCTAAGCGCCAAGGGCGCTAAGCGCCAGAAACGCTTCACACTCGCAAGGATTACTTGCGCCTGCTTATAACAGTGTAAGCTCCATTGCGCATATGCGCCTGACAGAAGAAGAACAAAAGAATTAAAATAAGAGGAACACTTGACAAATAATGACAAAAAGGAAGAAAACACTTAATTAAACATTTTATTGCAATGGAAATAGATCGCAAAACATGGGATCAAAAGTATAGGGATTTACAAACATATAGATAAAATTATCTAGTTCCCTCTCGGTCTTTTCCACCATGTCAAAGCGACGATCTTCATGAGGAGTAGCTACCCATCGGTTAGCACTGCATTCACCAGCGAAAGTGGAGATGACGGCCCGATAAGCCCGTATTTGGCTCAGCAACTGAACAGAGCAATCCCTCAGGGCTTTGGTGATCAAGTGCGCCTCGAAGAAGCGCTCGATCTTGTCTTCAGCGGCATCGAGCATCATTGGGGTCATCTTCGCCGGAGGAGGGGGGATATCAGCGAGCACGAAAATGAGGATCATCCGAAACCAAATAGAGTTGGGAGGGAGAGGAGATCCTACACGAGTCAAGAGCTCGTGCAACGCTGCGTCGCATTGGTCATTCGTAAGAGCAGGATTCACCAAGCGTGCAGCGAAGCGAGGAACAATGTCCTGAATGGGCACCTCCGATGGTTGTCAACGAGCATGTGGGCGTTTACAAGCCATAGTTAAAATGGTTCTCTGGAAATGAGAAAAGAAAGAAACATTGCTTCAGATTATAAAGACTAGGCACAGAAAATTTTGTGCATAATGGAGCTATTCCCAAGATCTGGGAAATGTAAGTTCTGGGAATATAAGTTTGACTTAAAAGGAAGGTGAAAAGACACCTCCAATAATTGAAGCAACACTTCATAGCAACGGCAAGTGCATTGCGCCCTGGTAGCGCACCACGTGCAAAGCACGTGTGCGCTAGCGCTAGGTGCGCTGCGCTCTAAGTAGCGCACCACGTGTAAGACACGTGTGCGCTAGCGCTAGGTGCGCTGCGCTCTAAGTAGCGCACCACGTGTAAGACACGTGTGAGCTAGCGCTAGGTGCGCGGCGCTCTAAACAGCGCACCACGTGCAAAGCGCAAATGCGCTAGCGCCAAGTGCGCTGCACTCTAAGCAGCGCTCCACGTGCAAAGCACGGGTGCGCTAGCGCTGGAACTAAAAGCTGTCCACAGTCAGATCTAAGATCCAATAATAATGATGAACCATTAATTAACCAGAATTAAATTCTGTTAAGGAAAGATTCCTCAAAAACTTTCCAAACAACAAAATTGTGCTCTATAAATAAGAGCACCGTTGGATCAATGATCAAATGGTGATTAAAAATCACCAAAATACAGAATAAATTCTGTATGGACAGATTTCCCAATCTTGTTAAAAAACAAGAAGATTGCCTTCTGTAAATCAGAAGCCCTTGGATCAAAGATCTAACGATGGGAAATTCCCCGAATCAATTGAAGAAAAGATCTCCTTAACTGATTGAATAGATCAGCTCACCCTATAAAAAGGACCCTAGACTTCGAGTCTCATATACAGAAGCATAGAGAGGAACCCCCTGTAAGTTTTGAGAGATCTCAAAAAGAAGAGCCAGGCTCTCAGAGAAAGAAGATTTTTTCAAGGTAAAAAAGAATGATGATGAACAGATAGATGAAATCATCTCGTAATTAATTTAAAAAGAAGGATTCACTTCTTTAAAGGATCATAGATCTACAAAGACAAAAAGTCTTTCACAAAGAGATCAAAAGATCTTATCATAAAATAAAAGAAGAATTTACTTCTTTCTCACAGATCATAGATCTATAAGACTAAAGTCTTTTTCAAAGAGATCATGAACATCTCATTATAAAAGGGGGGAGAACAATTCAATTCTCTTAAGGATCACAGATCCATAAAGGCAAAGCCTTTCATCAATATAAGAGATTGAAACATCTCCTACAAAATAAGAACTGTTGTTCTTAAATCTTGAGACAAAGTCTCTTTTAAGGGAGAATTTATTTCCCAGATCATAAAATTGATCAGATGTGCTTTGTGCTATTGAACTGCGCTTCTGTGCTCTTGGACTGGCGCTCAGCGCTAAGCGTGACACGTGTCCCTCGCGTATGCGCCACATAACAGTTAGCGCTTCGCGCTCTTGAAATAGCGCACTGCACTCATGGGCTGGAGCTCAGCGCCAGGCACACCGCGCCAGGCGCACCACATGTCACTCACGTGTGCGCCACTGAACTAATAACGCAATGCGCTCATAAACTAGCGCTTTGTGCTCATAAACTGGCGCAATACGCCCATCGTCTGGTGCTTAGCACCAAGCGCGACACGTGTCCCTCATATGTGCGCTACTCGGCAGAAGCGCATTGCGCTCTTTGATTGGCGCAAAGCGCCAAGCGCGCCATGTGCTGCGCTGATAGAACATAAATTGTTCTTTAACAAATTCCAGAGCTCTGATTAATGCTCAGCATTCAGTAAAAGACAAAAACACTGTCAGGGCCAAGCCCAAATAAAGGCTCTAAAGCCCAAAATAAATGTTAAATATTTTAACTTGATTGGACTTAGCCCAAGATTGGCCATAAGTCCTCAAATTCAGATTAGCTGAGCCCATATGCTCGTAAATCATTTAACAGATCTTAGCCCCAAATTGGACTACAGATCTTTCAACCAAAATTGGTTCAAGGGCACATCTCTGAACCCCTCTGATATATGTCGTTGTAATCCTTCAACGTCTTCAGAGAGATGACGGGTCCCGGCAACCATACATTTCATAGACTATGACGTCTTTAAACTGGACTGTGGGGTTCTTAAACCCATGGACTATGATGTCCTTAACCTCGGACTGTGGGGTTCTTAAACCCATGAACTATGATGTCCTTAACCTCGGACTGTGGGGTCCTTTAAAACCCATAGACTATGATATCCTTAACCTCGGACTGTTGGGTCCTTTAAAACCCACGGACTATGATGTCCTCAACCTCGGACTGTGGGGTCCTTAAGCCCATGGACTATGATGTCCTTAACCTCGGACTGTGGGATGCTTTAGAATGCATAGACTATGATGTCCTTAACCTTGGACCGCAATGTCCTTAATCTAACCTTGGACAGTAATGTCCTTAAACTAACCTCGGACCGAGATGTCCTTAAACTAACAATGGACCGTAATGTCCTTAAATTAATTACCGACCGCAATGTCCCTAAACTAAACAATAGAGCCCAAATGCTCTTTTGTTGGATCTAAATGATCCCGTTGAGTTGATCTTAGTCTAAAATTAGACTAGCGTATCCTTAACAAACGTTTAAGTTGATCTTAGTCTCAAATGAGACTAACGTATTCTTAAACCCAACCCCAAACCCAATTCTAAGAAAATACGGATTTGTACTAATCCACGCCCTACGGGCGACAACATAAATTAGTCTCCGTATACAATCCACGGGAAACCATAAACAAAAAAAACACAAAGGACACGAAGTGACCATCTGGAGAAGGAGAAAGTGGTTACCGCGATGCGGTAGCGTAATTAACTGCAGAGGCTTGCGCCTGCAGGGAAGAGCATCCCAACAATCAAAAACCCCTCAAATGAGGGGGAATCTGACGAAGTCTGATACATCGGCCGCATCCGTTTAAACCTTCGATACACGGTGTCATAAATCAACTTGGTATCTTCGGAGAGTTGGACGGATAGCACCAACTAGCATCTACCCCAAAATTCAGGCAAGACGGACCTACGCGGTCACGCCTCCGTGTTTCGGTAGGGAACAGAGTGCAGAAGCCGGAGTACTATGTGAGCCATGTATTTAAGGACGCAAAAACGAGATATCCAGCCATAGAGAAGATTGGCTTGGCCCTCGTGGTGGCCTCAAGGAAGCTACGGCACTACTTTCAAGCACACACCATCCTCGTCCTCACTGAGCACCCGTTGGGGGCTATCCTTGCATCACCGGAATCCTCGGGCCACTTAGAGAAGTGGAGGTGGGAACTATCTCAGTTTGACATAAAATATCGCCCGAGGCAGGCCATCAAAGCGCAGGCCCTGGCCGATTTCATTGTTAAATGCACCATCCCTAGCAAGGAACCGGAGTCCACGCCGACCCTCGCAACTCAGTGTCCCATCATGGAAAGGCTTGGCTCGGTTCCTAAGTGGGTCATCTACGTCGACGGGTCTTCAAGCGAGGAAGGCTGTGGTGTCGGCCTCATTATCCGGGGGCCGAACGAGGCAGAAATGGAGTACTCTCTGAATCTCGGTTTCAAAGCCTCAAACAACGCGGCAGAGTACGAGGCCCTCCTGGCTGGACTGTGCATGGCCGTCGGGCTGCGGCTGAAGACAATTCGAATCCGCAGCGACTCGGCCGTAGTCGTCGGCCAAGTGACCGGCCGCTCTGAAGCTCAGGAGCCTCTGATGATGAAGTATCTGGACGTGGTAAGGAAACTCCGGAGGAACTTTGACGAAGTCCAAGTAGAACAAATACCCAGGCAGCTGAATGCCCAAGCCGACGCCCTGAGCAAGCTGGCTTTATCATACTCGGCCAACAATAAGCGGTCTATCCTCTTCGAAACCTTGCCTCAGCCCAGCGTGGAAGACGGAGCGACAACACTCCACGTATATGCGGCGCAGGAAGGCGACCAAGATTGGAGGAAGCCCCTCGTGGAATTCCTGAAGGACAGTACGCTCCCAGAAGATCGGGGAGCCACCCGCCGTCTCCGGGCCAAAGCCCGTCACTTCATCTGGAGCAATGGGAACCTCTACAAGAAATCCTTCACTCGACCCCTGCTCCGGTGCATCGACCCCCACGAAGCCGACTACGTCCTCCGTGAAATCCATGAGGGGGTTGGCGGTGCACACCAAGGGGCCCGAACCTTGATCCAAAAGGTGTTGCTCCAGGGGTACTACTGGCCCACTGTTCACGAGGACGCCTAAAAGCTAGTCAGAAGATGCAAGAGTTGCCAACTCCACGTCAGCATCCCTCGCCTCCTCGCTACCGAGCTGACCATCCTAACATCCCCATGGCCGTTTGCCCAGTGGGGATTGGACATGATCGGCCAGTTCCCTACCGGTACGGGCGGGCACAAATATGTCCTCGTCGCGGTAAACTACTTCACCAAGTGGATCGAAGCCGTTCCCATCAGGAAACCGGATGCCGCCACGACCATCAGGTTCCTGCAAAATAATATGATACTCCGGTTCGGCATCCCGAGGTGTATTATCACCGACCACGGGATGAACTTCGAGAATGAGAAAGTGAAGGACTTCTGCAAAGAATACCATATCCTCATGAAGTTCGCCGTGGTCGCGCATCCCCAATGCAACGGGCAGGCCGAAGTCGCTAACCGAGACATCCTCCGAGGTCTCCGGACCTGCCTAGAAGGGCGAAAAAGCAGTTGGGTCGAAGAACTGCCCCGGGTCTTATGGGCCCTGCGCACGTCAAAGAAGACCCCCACCGGGGAAACCCCTTTCAGCCTCTGCTACGGGGCCGGGGCAATGGTCCCAACGGAGATCGGGCTACCCAATCATCGGGTCGAGCACTTTGACGATGATGCGAAGACCTCGGCACTACGGACGAACCTGGACATCTTGTTGGAGAAGAGAGACCGGGCTCAGATCAGGGCTGCCGCTTATCAACAACAAACGACCCGATACTACAATGCTCGGGTCAAGCGCCGCTCCTTCGAGACCGGAGATCTGTTCCTACGGCGGAACGAGTTCATCGATCAAAGCAGGCTACACAAGTTCTCCCCAAAGTGGGACGGTCCTTTCCTCGTCTCTGAGGTACTCCCCGGCGGAGCCTATCGCCTACAAGACGCGGACAGACGCAAGTTTCCGCGGCCTTACAACGCCGAGAAGCTTAAGCTATACCAATGAGGTCAAAGCCAACGAGTGTGTACCCTTCCTTTCACGAAGACGATGTAATTTTTTTCTAAAAATCCTTTCCATTCAAATAAAGGGAAAGTCAGAACATTGCAAATAGAGTTCTGTCTTTATGATCCGAAGCCCTCACCAAAGAGGCAACCGCGCAGCTTCACTGCCCGGTTATCCTTAGCAGGCCTCCTACGGCCCTCTAACGCTAAGGGTCAAAGTCTTCCCTAGAGGCGGCCGAGCGGCTACCTTGCTCGGCTATCCCTGGCTAGTAGCTTCCCTACACGCAACGCCAGGGATCAAAGCCCTTGCCAAGAGGTAACCGCGCGGCTTCACTGCCCGGTTATTCTTAGCAGGCCTCCTATGGCCCTCCAACTCTAAGGATCAAAGTCCTCCTTAGAGGCAACCGAGTAGCTACCCTGCTCGGCTATCCCTGGCCGGTGGCTTCCTTACTCGCAACGCCAGGGATCAAAGCCCTCGCCAAGAGGCAACCGCGCAACTTCACTGCCCGGTAATCCTTAGCGGACCTCCTACGTCCCCTCCAATGCTAAGGATCAAAGTCCTCCCAGAGGCAGTCGAGCCCGACCCTCGCTCGGCTATCCCCGGCTGGTAGCCTCCTACCACAACCGACAGGGATCAAAAAGTCCTCCCAGAGGCAGTCTAGCCCGACCCTCGCTCGGCTATCCTTCAAGACAAAAGCCCTCTCCAAGAGGCACCGGGCAGTAACCCTGCTCGGCCAAGGGTCCTTTGTAGGGTTCTTACAGCCCCTCTCGCGCTAAGGACCAAAGTCCTCCTTCGAGGCAGTCGAGCCCGAACCTTGCTCGGCTATCCCCGGCTGGTAGCTTCCTACCATAACCGACAGGGATCAAAGTCCTCGCCAAGAGGCACTGGGCAGTAACCCTGCTCGGTCCCCGTCCTGAAGGATCAAAGCCCTTGCAAGAGGCAACCGAGCCCGACCCTTGCTCGGTCATCTCCGGCTGGTAGCTCCCTACCCATGACGTCAGGGATGAAAGCCCTCGCGAGAGGCATCTGAGAGGCTACCCCGCTCGATCATTCCAGGCTGGTAGTTGCCTACCCACGATGCCAGAGATCAAAGCCCTCGTCTAGAGGCGACCGCGCAACTTCACTGCCCGGTTATCCTTAGTAAGCTTCTTACAGCCCCTCCCGCGCTAAAGATCGAAGCCCTCCTTAGAGGCAGCCGAGCGGCTACCCTGCTCGGTCATCTCCGGCTGGTAGCTCCCAACCCATGATGCCAGGGTTTAAAGCCCTCATAAGATCCATCTGAGCGGCTAACCCGCTCGGTCATCCCCGTCTGGTAGTTGCCTACCCATGACGCTAGAGATCAAGACCTTCGCCAAGAGGCAACTGCGCAGCTTCACTGCCTAGTTATCCTTAGCAGGCCTCCTACGACCCCTTCAACGCTAAGGATCAAAGTCCTCCCAAAGGAAGTCGACCCCGACCCTTGCTCGGCTATCCTCGGCTGGTAGCTTCCCACTACAACCGACAGGGATCAAAGCCCTCGCCAAGAGGCAACCGAGCAGCTTTCCTGCTCAGTCATCCCCAGCGGGCATCCTCCTGCCCACCAGACGCTGCTGGTTTGAAGCCCTCATAACGAGGCCACTGAGCTCCCTTCTGCTCGGCAAATCTGCGGCGGGCAGCATGCTGCTCATCAAATGTCGCAGACCCAAAACCCCATTGAGAGACATCGGGTATGTTCAAGTCTGAGCAATCCCCCGTCGACTCCGGAGCCATGGGGATACCTCCTTCTCAGCAGCACTTGGCACGCTTGACAAGTGATCGAAATCAACTCGACGTACGATCGCCAGCCATGGGAGCCCAACAGTGCAAGCAAGGATATTCTACGAGTACTCATCTCATCCAAAAGATAAAGTGCAAAGCAATGAAACAGCAAGAGTTTTACTTGCACAAGCAAAATATTTTTACAGGGGTATTTGGGGCTCCACAGCCTTACAAAGTTCCGGACGCTTACAAAAGAGGGACGAGGAAATATCAAAAAGGCCTGAGTCACAAACCCCCTCCTGCACCTCGCTTCCCTCATCACTATCATCGCAGTCTGCCGGAGGCTTTGCCACCAGGTGTCACGACCCGAAATATTAGCTCGTAACCAGCACTTAAATCACGCAACATCTAAAGGCCTAACGTAATTCAAGTAAGCTGAAACCCAGAAATCTAAACCTTTTTAAGAAAATAAAGGAGGTGAAGTTTTGAAATAAAGGTATAATGAAATCAAGTTTTCTAAATGCATAGAAAAGAAACATGAATGATGCAAGTAAAATTTTCTGGTTTGAAAACATGTTTCGTCATTTAAAAATTTGGGCAACACCTCCTCTGTTTATTTTTATCCAAAACCATAATACATAACAAGAATAATGGCATCCCCAAGCGGGAGCTAGCTCTTCGCCAACCGGCGGATCACAACCACGCAAAGCAGTATAAGTATGTATACGACGCCCAACGGCGAAGTTCACCACAAAAGATAAAGAAATAAGCAAGACATCAAACCACAAGTAGCGGAAAACCCCTCGCTCTAAGTCTCGCAACCACAATCTCACTAAGTCTCATTACTTATACAAATACTAATTTTGATTGATGGAGTTGACTAGATACAATATGAAATATAAATACAAGAGTGGGTACGATACAAATGCCCCACCTACCAATGCAAAACACCCAAATGAAGCTATGTGCCAGCGATGCCGCTACGGATCTATGCGGTCAACCTGCAAGAACTGTGGCACAACGGGGGTGAGTTGCCAACTCATGAGTAGAAAAACATCTACAAGTAGAAATCGAATAAACAACGACTCCTAGGTCAACTATATCATAAAGGTGATACTATGATATCTAGGGTGACCGGGTCATCATATGTGCCAACGATGTAATCAATACCTACATGCATGCGGATATAATCCAACAATATAACTAATGTCTGTATGCATGTGGATCTCGTCAAACCATATAATCAATGTATGTATGCATGTGGATCTCGTCCACCCATATGATCAATGTATGTATACATGTGGATCTCGTACACGTGTCAACCACTGACACAACATCATCATGCATGTAAATATCATAAAAGCATATGCATGAAAGTATGAGGATATAAATCAACATGTGTCCCTCACGACACATCAAAATCATGGAACCAGAGTGTCCAGCATCGACACTCGAAATATCATGAAACCCATGTCCAGTATCCACACGTAAATCCTCATATCTCGGGCTCCATCAGTCCGGATCGGCCCGCGTGCTCTGTCAGTCCGGATAGGCCCATATCATCTCTCGACTCCGGGCGGTATCCTCCGGACATCCGTTGAGCCCAAATATTATCACCGGTAGGTAGTAGTCCCTCTGCCAGGCTCACCGTCTGCTGCACAGCAAATTCGTTCTCGCCTAGGGGTACCATACCGGGTCCACCATGTACCCGCAATCGGCCTCATCCAGCTCCTCGAATCGGGTTTCACATGTCACACGTCTCAGAACCGAGAAAACGCATTGTGGACGCACTGAAATATCATATCAAGAGAAACCGGGTTTTTAAAACAACACATAATCTCTTTTAAAATGTCCATGGTTCTCAAATTCAGAAATCTCATGAAAACAGCATATCTCAATGCGTAAAATCATAGAGCATGGTGTATGCAACATATAATCGAAATGTAAGCATATCCGTATATCATGCAACATGGAACAGTGATATGGCATATTAAGGGAAACCGCTCTTTTAAATGATTCCAGTTTTTAAAATATAACATGTGGTTCCTAATTTCCCAATAAAACCAGTTATCTATATAGGTACAATATGTACATGCGTAAGTATAGAGGTACCAATGTGTATATGCGCCAATATGGGTATGGAATGTGTATATGCGCAAGTATGGATGTATCAATGTATATGTGCACCAATATGGATATACAATGTGTATGTGCGCAAATATGGACGTATCAATGTATATGTGCACCAATATGGGTGTACAAGTGGTATATACGCAAGCATGACTGTATAATATGTATGTGCGCCAATATGGGTGTACAAGTGGTATATACACAAGCATGAATGTACAATATGTATGTGCGCCAATATGGGTGTACAAGTGGTATACACGCAAGCATGTTATGCGAAGAGTCATATCATGATGCAGCAATCCTACTGTGTAGTGACATGGCAATTATCGATGATGAAGTGTGTGAGCCTACAATCTGTGTACGTGTAACAAACGCATCATCGATAATGATGCAGGTGTACTATCACAGGTATAAGTAATGTAATGCGAATAACATGAAGGCAGCATAAGGTAAATCATGTGCAAATGATGACAGGTATACGTATCTAACATGACCGAGTCAGTGAATATAACAATCGGCATCTAGCCACACCACATTGCGTACGGTACAATCCATCATACGGTATCCTCTAGTCAAGGGTATGGATCAAACCTCAAGTCAAACTCATCACGAACGGAAAATCATCGTACGGCGGCATTAAGCTGTCAGGGATCCTATCAACCTTTGCGATAATGAGGAGTACGGACCTAATGTCTCGTATGACATATCACACATGATTTAGGACATTCAATATATATCAATGTACCTATGTCCCAAGTCATATCCATAACAATCTCATATCAGGGGACCGACGGGGTATCAATTATCTCAATCGAATCGCGTCTGTATACCAACATATCATCAATCATCAAATCGCATCATATATTCTTTTCATCGCATTTATATCCCTCATCAAGTCAATTTTATAAATACATTCTATCTTTACTATAAGCATAAGTATCTAATCTAACATACACACCCGAACCATACAAACAGTTTTTGAAAGATGTGAATCGTAGTTTTGAAAGTAGGGGCTACGGTGTTTTTAAAGAAAAGATATCATTTGAAAATCCGTAACGTCCCTCAAGGTATCTGTTTAAAAGATGCATACGATTCTTCAGTTTAGAAATAAGTTTGTTTCGGATAACGCATCTACATCGACTATCTAGTCCTATAGTACCCTAAACGGCAATATCAAAAAATATCATCTTCAAGCCCCGTCATCACATACTAGTCGTATCATATCACTTCTAACTATCCTTAGTTTCTAATATGGTTTATCTAACTATCTTTTTTCTCTATCTATAGTTTTCTATTAAAGGTTTCATTAACCATAATCTACATATAAATCGGTTTTCACCAAAGTGTGCGGGGTGCTATATGCCATCCACCCGACTTCCCCCGTAGATATAGATCTACTCACCGTGATCCTTGCTTGTCGAAGTCGATGACGCCATACTCCTGTTGGTTATAGTGCCCTCAAAGTCAATTGTTGGATCACAGGCACGTGATTGCAATGATTGAGGAGGACCTATACCGGTAGCACAGTCTTACTCGAGATGATAGTATGCTATCTGGTTTGCCTTTATCAGTCGTGTACAGGTTCAGCTGACTAATCACTATTACACGTTGATAGAGCCCTTAGGATCTTGCTTGACCACCAACAGTATGATGGCGATCATATACGTGAGAGTTGGGTAGTCTATAAGCACATCCTTAATAGTGGTCCCTAGTCGTGGGAGTTTCGAGACAGGGCATCGATACTCCGGAGTAGACTAGTGTATACAGTCGAGACCCCGACGAGGGGCGGTGGCCGGTCTCACAAGCCACTGGTGTCAGTTGGATCACCTAAGATGTATACAGGTGCTCATTGGGTTATGAGTACACCGGAAAGGACTCTCCAGGAACCTGCTAGTTGGTATTTATATCTAGCGTCAGATAGCAGTTCCCTGGTGACATGTGTACAGGTTAGTTCATCGACCTGAGGCCGTCATTTGTCTCGTGTGAGTTCCCACTGTGCTTTGATTTCTACCCTACCACGGCTCAAAGGAGTCGTGAAAACAGGTCTTTTTTTGGCACAGTCCAGAGCCACATGGAGGCAAGTGAGCGGATCGGCAGGGGATTCGTCTCTCTCGGTATTGGGGGTGAGATCGTGCTGTGTCTAGGAGAGCCATTACACAAAGCCCTCGGTCGAGGCAGGAGATTTACTGGTAGGTACTCCAGTAGTATCTCAGGGTGTTCTGGGCTACACGCCAACACGACTTATACCGCTATTGGGGGTCTGACGTTACCAGCCCCCTAGGTCCGATATGCGATACTCATAGACGAACGGACCGGAATGTATGTATATTGTCACTGATAGGCTCAGTAGGGTTCCAGGATGAGTTCGCTCATCGGCTTCCCTTGAGGTCAGTACATGGGCAGCCGTTACGCACAGCTAGTGCCACTGACGTGTTTGTGGTTAAACCCACTGCCAGGGTACTGACGAGTCTTTAGAGTCCCCCACAGATAGTTTCCCAAGTTCGGGGGAAACGTTGTAGAGGCCGTATGGTTTTATGGCAGGGTTCGGAAAATGCACGTGCGTTTACGCACATGTCATATTTCGGGCAGATAATACTGGCGGGCTTTGGTTTAAGCCGGATCCATGTATTGTCGGAATATTTTAGTCTCTCGTATTCGTATTCGGTCGGAATACGGATACAGATATGTATATACAGGCGAGGGTATTTCCGTAATCCGTTACGAGAATATTTTAGAAGATGCATTTCTTTTGTGATTAATCATTTTGGTTTAAATGATTATTTGGTTTTGGAAATGGTGACTCATTATGGATGACACATTTATTCTAGCATGTTCATTAGTGACTCATGCTAATGAGTCACTAATTGAGTCATGAAGAATTAATGGTGTTTTGTTTGGTGAAGAGATATTTGTGTATATTTTGAGAAGATATTTGATTAGATATTTTCTCTTTGGTCTTTGATAAATATATCCTCATTTTTATCTATTCACAAGAGAAGGAAATAAGTGAGAAGTTATTATGCTTGAGTTCTTTTGCTCTCTTGATTTTCTTGAGTTCACCATTTCTAAATCCTAGCATCTTCTTCATCCTCCACTCTTACCCTCTCATGTGATGAGAACCAAAGAGTGTTTGAGACAAAGTATTCTACTCGTTCTCTACTTCATCTTGGCTATCTCTTTTAGCAGACTTGATGACCGAGTTGCCTCGGTATAGAGACGGGAGCCTGTTTAAAGATCCGTAGATGTGGTGCCACCTCGACGAGGAGCAAAGAGATCGGAGTTGCCGCAAAGGAGCGTGGGATGATGGCTAAAGACCGAAGGACTCGGATCGATCGGTATAGCCTTTCTACCTCTTTACAGTTTGTTAGTTTAGCGTTAATGGAAAGATCCGGGTTATAGTATGCGATAGCGCCAGTTATAAAAGTTTTTGTTCCGCGTTTGGTGTCAGATTGACGGCCAGGGCGCTACCGTAGTCTTACATGGTATCAGAGCCAGGCCATTAACCTTTACTAATGCGTTTAAAACATCAATCGAACGGAATTTCGAAAACCGCATTTTTCTGTGTAAAGTTTCTGTCGATTTTTAAAATAGGTCTAAAAATCATTTTGAGCATCTTAGAAAATCGTGCAGGCTTTTTTAAGAACACAGTAGAAATTTGGGCCACTGATTCGACCGTACGGCCGCGGAACCGCCGCACATGCCAAGGTTTGGCCGCGGTTCCGCCGCAGGATTGGTGCTTCAGTGTGCCAAATTTCTTCTGGGGCTTCTGCATAGGGAATTGTGGTTTCTGGAATATTTCTTTTGGGCCCAGATTTTGTTTGTGTACTGCAGATGTATGTGGGGCCCACTTCGGGAAGTTTTGTCGATCGAAATTTTAAACTTGTTAGTTTACAGTACTTACATTATATCTCCAACCGTGAATGTCATTCGAGCGGTAAATTGCATCTAATTGCTATAGTTCTTTTAGACGGGTTTGCGAACGTGACATTCGCGTTGATGTTCTGTGTTGTGCTGTGATATTGCGGATTTGTCGTGGTGGATAGCAGTGTGCAATGGTAGTGCAGTTTGGACTTATTTGTACATTTGATATTGCGCGGCGAGCGTCCAACATGTGGACTGCCGTCACTGCCTGTTTGTATAATATTCTTTTGGGGAACGACCTGGCTGAGGTCGATGTACCCGTTGTACATATTTTTCATTTCTGTACTAGGTTTACCCCGCGACGGAGTGCACGGATAGCCGGGTTCTGGAGGGCAACGGGTCCGCATCTCATGGATTTGAGAGGCAGAGGGGCCTCACTCTAGAATTGGCAGACTATTCACCGCACTCGTAGGGGGTACAGGTTGACCCAAGGAGGGGTGCTCAAGTTACCGGATTCCGTGAAGTGAAGGGTGGTCCATTCACTTTGCTGTAGGGGGCTGCCTCACTTCAGGTTTTGGCGGGTAACTTGCCGCACCCATAGGGGTCTAGGTTTCACTGCATAGGCTATCCACACGACCAGGGGAACGTCGGGTTTCAGTAGCGGCTCTGTGAAACCCGGGGATCCCAGATTATCTGTATTGTTCTGTGATGCTTATTACTTTTCTGTAATGTTGCATATTATCACGCCTGGAGCGATTATTGTATATTGGTTTATATACTAGTAGATGTTGTATATGTTTTACACCCGTGCTAGTCCAGTCCCCGCTCTGTCGTTAGTTAAGTAACCTAACGGGTGATGACGGGACCCAGTGACGAATGCGGATGGCATATACGTACATTTTATTTTCGTTCTTTTCTGGTGTGATTAATTGATGGTGTAAGTGCATGTCACGCACCCCACGAACTTGTGGGGAGGCGGAATATATGAAAAACGATCATCAAAGCTTCGTAACACGGACTTGAGCGCATGAATCGTATCTAAACCATTACTAGCAAACAATGAGAGGTTTAACTATTCGGATTCGATGTTATACCTCACGTTACTTGTCCTTCGGGTCTTCTGTAAGTGCACGGCGGCGCCCCGGCAGTCAATCCGACGGCCAAATGCGGAAGCGGTGATAAACTTTAATTTTGCGAACTTAGCAAACCGGCACCACCGCGCACTAAACACCCAGATCGGGCCATTAACATGGTTCTAGCTAACTACAAGAAGGGGAAGAGATATACCGAATGATCCGAGTTCTCCGGTCTTCTCGTCGTCGTCCCGATCTCTTGCGGAAACTCCGGTTGTCGCCTCCTCGCCGGTAGGGCACCACATCTTCTGCGTCTTTTACGGGTTCCCGCCTCAATACCGAGGCAACTCGGGCACGAAGCTGGCAAGTCGACGTGCCCAAGATTTGCTGTAGAATGTGTAGTGCTTTGTCTCTTTGGGGTTATGTTGCCTTTGAAGATGATGGAGGAATCAAGATAAGAAAAATGGTGCTTGCATTTTTCCTAGCATGAAATGAGATCAAGAAAAATGCCACAAGCTCAAAATGAAACTCTCTCTTTTTTTCTTTCTCTCAAGTGTAGCCTCTCTCATCTAGTGAGAATGGTGGAGGAATGAATATATGAAACATAACAAGAAGGGAGGTGAGTGTAGGAGAAGAGAATGGGTGACCACATCCAAACATCATGATAACAATATCATATCAAACTCTAATCAACTCTAATCTCCATTTAATGCAAAAGGTTGATGTAAAGAGAATCATATGATGGTGGAAAAGAAAAGATGCCATCATAATCAATAAATTTGCAAGAAACCCCTCCACAATGTGCTATTTGCAAACTTACAAATAACACCCTCCATCGAAAAGTCCGGCCGCGAAAGAACAAAGGAAAACCGGCCGGAACGGAATGCAAACTGGCAACTCCAGAAAACTGGTCCCGTAATAAATTACAGGAAAAACCCAGATACTGTGCATACACACCCGCATCTGTATTCCAACCGGATACAAATGCAATGAGACAAAATCTACACTGTACTATACTAGGATCCGGCTTAAACCAAAGCCGGCTAGTAGTATCCGTCTGATCCTGATCCGTGCAATACCGCACGTATCTGATCGAACCCTGCCATATCACCATACGGCCACTAGTACAAACCGTCCGATCCTGATCCGTGCAATACCGCACGTATCTGATCGGACCCTGCCATATCTCCATACGGCCTCTACAGCGTTTCGCCCGAAAGCTTGAGTAACTGAAAGTGTGGTGGACTCTAAATACTCGTCAATACTATGGCTGTGGATTTAACCACTAGCACGTCAGAGGTATAAGCCAATACGTGACGGGCCACCAGCTATTGACCAAAAGGGACGTCGATGAGTGAACTCATCCTGACACCCTACTGAGCCTATTAGTGACAATATCCGTACAGTCCGGTCCGTTCGTCTATGAGCATCACATGGCGGGCCTAGGGGGTTGGTAAAAGTCAGACCCCCAAAAGCGGTACAAGTCGTGTCGGAGTGTAGCCCAGAACATCCTGAGATACTACTGGAATACTTACCAGCAAATCTCCTGCCTTGGCCAAGGACTTTTCATGTTCTGGCTCTCCTAGACACAGCGCGACCTCACCCCCAATACCGGGAGAGACGAACCCCTGCAGATCCGCTCACTGCCTCCATGTGGCTCGGGACTGTACCCAACTAAAACCTGTTTGCACGACTCCTTTGAGCCATGGTAGGGTAGTAATCAAAGCACAGTGGGAACTCACACGAGACAAATGACGATCTCAGGTCGATGAACTAACCTGTACACATGTCACCAGGGAACTGCTATCTGACGTCTGGTATAAAACCCAACTAGCAGGTTCCCGGCGAGTCCTGTCCGGTGTACTCATAACCCAATGAGCACCTGTATACATCTTAGGTGAACCAACTGACACCAGTGGCTTGTGAGACCGACCACCGCCCCTCGTCGGGGTCTCGACTGTATACACTAGTCTACTCTGGAGTATCGATGCCCTGTCTCGAAACTCCCACGACTAGGGACCATTTAAGGATGTGCTTATAGACTACCAGCTCCCACGTATATGATCGCCCTCATACTGCCGGCAGTCAAGAAAAAATCCTAGGGGCTCTATCAACGTGCAATAGCGACCTGTCAGGTCACCTAAAGCAGTACACGATGATAAAGGTAAACCAGATAGGTTACTATCATCTCGAGTAAGACTTTCCTACCGGGATAAGTCCTCCCTCAATCATTGCAATCACGTGCCTGTGATCCAATAATTGACTCTGAGGGCACTATCTCCAACAATCTCCCACTTGCACTCAAGGCTAATTATTGCGATGTCGCATACTCACAGCCCGTGTGATACCGAACACCCAACTCCTCTACTGGTCAGTCTCACAAAGCTCGTTTGCGAAACTATTGCGTTCGAGGAATAGCCTCAGTGAGTGGATCCGCTGTGATGTTTCTTTCTACGTCTCTCTATATCTCAAGTTCACGGAGAAAGCTATCTCCCGAAATGAGCAATACCTGTCTTAGAATGTCTGGATGTCTGATGGGACCTAGCTCATAAATGAACTCCAAATCCAAACTTCTTAGACTGTATCGTCAACTGAACTTAATCAGTGTCCTGCGCCATGCCTTCCCTCAGTATCCACCTGGACCACCTGTCCAAAATACTGCCCCTCGTCAGAAGGAAAACTATAACTCTGACAACCTTCTTGTCGTCCAGGTCACCTTGGAAGCCTGGAATGATAATTGTCTCTCGAATGAGGCTGTCGTTATCATATCCCTAGAACATACACGTATGTTCTAAAATTGCCTCCGACTGTTTCTCCAGGATTGGATCAATATCAACTTATTGCATCTACTGCAAGAACAACATCTGGTGTGGTACTTGACATCTCATGATTGACTCAATTGCCCAAGCAAGTGATCTGCCAATCATGAACATCCCTCCCCCTTTTAGTCTGTAAGACACCTTTAGAGAGGGTGACTCCATCACCTGCAGGTATACTACCGTGCCAGGAGTCGTCCATTCTAAATACTCTTAGAATGTTGTTAAAGTACCTAGATTGGGAAACCACCCAAATCTAGATCTAAAACCATAGATCTAGTAACCAGTATGTCTGATATAATGTCCAAATCCCATATGGAGAAAACACTGTGTGACGACCAAAGTATAACCGACCGTAGTATAGGAATATCACTTCCTACCCTATGTATGTCATCAAATACCATGACATCACACCCTACTACCTTCTCAACAGATCCATCCCCTATTCTGATGAAGTCAAACCTATGACTGTCACGTTAGAAATAGATGATCTATCTCCGCCACATCTGCTTTATTCTATAAATAGACATAAGCTACCTGTCCACCAATGCTTCCGCTGCTCCCACTGACCACGACAACCCTCTGACAGAGTCATATAGACGTACACTTCTAAAACTAGTTTAGAAAGACGCTATACTCATCCTCCTGCAGGGTCTCACAGTCTGGAACAACAGCAATGGTAAGTCTGGGTAAACAAGAACTTCCCTGTCACCGTCCTTGAGGCTACCGAAGTACCTCTCGGGTGCCTGAAGTTACCCACCTTATCTGTGGAGTGGCCAATGGAATGTCAATCCTGATTGAATCTTTAGGTTCCTTATCAAATCTTCAGTAATCGTTTGCGGTTCTGGAATCACTTCCAGTTCTACCATACTCCTACTACTGTTTTCTGAAAAAATCCATTTTTATTAAAACTGTGGCGAGTCAAGAACAATATCGCTATTGATCTTCCAGATGGTAGAAAGTCAACCCTCGTCATAGCCTGGGTCAACCCACAAACAGCTATTACAGAAACGTGCCTTGAGTTATCCAGAGTCTGGTTTTAAGCATAAACCGGACAACTCCCCGTACCTTAACATCGTTAAGATATGAACTGTTCTATATCCAATATAGAAATAGAGGCACTAATTTAATTGAACCAGATTCAAATCATGCAGCTGTCTCCAGTGCATGTCAACTAAATGGAAAGAGGCCGATCAGCGCTACTCAACTTAGGAATGCTTCCAATTATGAGTAACCCGAAAGAGAAGCCAGTTCTCTTAATCATTACTATCAACTGAATACCATACACAAGTATCTACATCTTCGATCAACTTGAAGAATCCCGATACTTGCAACACCTGGTTCTCTACTTTATTCTTATACCTATAACTTCTCCAAACTTCGACCCTGTGTTTCTACGAAACACTTGTCTAAGAACTAGAGAAGTCATAAGTAAACAGAATACAGTACGAGGACCAACCCCTCTGTCCTCATGGACACTGGACAATATACAATACTCTGTATAAGTCCCCTGAGTCTAGTGACTCATTCACTGTGTGTCGTAGGTTGAAAACTGTACTTTTGGTTAAGAAGAATTACACCGCTGTTCAATGCTCCTTACCTAACCATATCTGGTATAGGTAAATGTCATAGACATAATTTCAAAAAGGTATGTCTCACTCTATAAAAATAGACGTACAGATATATCAATTTGAAATTGGTGCACAACAACGGATATTCAAAACCAAATATTTGCCGACTAGCAAACAACCCATGTGACTTCCTCAAATATCACCAATTACAACGAATCCCGATATGATGAGGATGATCACCTAATTCCCAATAACTTACTCCCACTCATCATCTGTAAAACCATACAGATGTGAGAATCATACCTGGTAAATACATACCCTGGAGCAAGTGTCTAATTGGGAAATCAGTTTTCTATTAACAGTACACAGTGAAACTGAAACATTGAAATATTTCGATGGGGTATCCTGGTATTCCTAGTAATGCCTCTTCCATTATCCAGATTCACAACTATAACCGTATAATTCTTTGCCACCTCTCCAAATCCCTTTATATGTCTTTAGTCATTACCTTCTGTACACCCCTTTAGGCCAAATAGTTTTCTTCTTTCCCTACCGTTCGGCACCAGCCTACGGTTTGGAAGAAGACTATCCAATAAGCATAATGGGTGTACTGTCATAATCCTAGGAACACTCGCAACGCGAGAGAAGGTGAAGATAAAAGACACCTGAATGTACTTTATTCTTATTTCTCCTGAACCAGGATCCATCCCCGAACTGGAACAAGTTCCTTTCAAGTTCGTATATAACCATACGATGGATTATCCAATAAACTGGGATCTTCGTAGCGATATGGAGTGTCCTGGAGAAATACAAAGGTGATTTAGGATTGGCGAAGAAATACTTGGTTTGGTCGTGAATAACAGTCGCAATTTACTTTGCCCTCTTACTAATCCCTTGCTTTGTCTGAACTTAATACCTTCTGTACACCATTTAGGCTAACTGGTTTTCTTCATTCCCTACCGGTCGGCACCAGCCTAAGGTTTGGAAGAAGACTATCCAATTTGCGTAATAGGTGTACTACTCCTAAACCAAGGAGTACTCGCAACCTGGGAGAAGGTGAAAAGAAAAGACAACTGAATAATCCTATCCGTTTTCTCCAGAACCAGAAACCATCCTCGAAGTCCTTCGAGTTCGTATATAACCATACGATGGTTTTGTCCAATGGAAGTGGACGTTCGTAGTAATACGGGGTGTCCTGGAGAAAAGGGTAAAAGTAGGAGTGGCAATGAGGTTTGCAACTTTGACAATCCAAAAGCCAGTGTTAAGTAGGTTCGGTCAACTTGGTCACTGAGTCATAATCTAGGGTCGGGTCAATGGTCGCTGCCAAAGAGAGAGAGAAAAGAAACACTCAGCGTGCACTCTATCCTAGATCAGAATGGTTATCACTTTTTCTAATCAGGAAACCTCCCATTGTACCTCAAATTCTCCTCCAAACCTAAAAGAAGAATTAGTCGGGGTCACCCGAGGAGAAAACCAACTCATCAGTGGGAATCGGGATCCAACTATCATTACATGATAACGTGACGGAATCCGCTCACGCCATCACACTCCAGAAGGTATGCGCATATCTGGCAAGTTTCGGTACTTTTGAAACTCCCGATGTGGATTTTTACCCCATGCTCTTATGACCTTGACTTTGGCCAACAAATCATAAGTCACATGTCAAGTTCTACCCGTCATTCTCCAGGTTAATTTGAGCCCACCCGCACAAGCCCTTGACTTTGGCCAACAAGGCTGTACGACTGCCCCAAACCAACGCATCTATCTATGCTGCATATGAATAACCAACAGCTACCAAACATTGTGCCTTGACTTTGGCCAACAAACACAGCTTGAATACTATTGACTACCCATATGAAACGACGGAGGGCTACGAATGGTTTCTGGCGAAAACCTTTAACGTAATGAACTTGATATCGTTGAAGGAACGGATAGCTTTTTAGAAAATATAGTGACGAAAACCTTTACTAAAGAGGTCACTCCCGGTGAAGGGATCTCGGCTCTTTCCCCGTAGAATGGGGTGCAGGATATTCCAAATGAATACCACGATGCAAAGCAAAAGCAATCAGCTATAGTGAAGTTATTGCCCTGACGCAAACTTCTGTCCAAGGAGTCACTCCCGGTGAAGGGATCTCGGCCCTTGCCTCGTCTACTGAGGAGAGGATATTCCAACTAAATACCACGATGCAAAACAAAAGAGAACGTCTTTGCAATAACAGCTTTTTTTTTTTTGAAAAAAGTGTTCCAACAACATCAGAATAGGTTTGTTTTTAACTTGCATTGATCCAAATCAACACAGTCCCATCAATTGATCACACCACAAAGAACGAAAATATACTGATGTACGTATATGCCATCCGCATTCGCCACTGGGTCCCGTCATCACCCGTTAGGTTAGCTAACTAACGACAGAGCGGGGACTGGACTAGCGCGGATGAAAAACATATACAACATCTACTAATATATATACCAATATATTATATTTCGCTCAAGGCGTGATAAAATGCAACATCACAGAAATGTACAGCATCACAGAACAATACAGATATCTGGGATCCCCGGGTTTCACAGAGCCACAACTGAAACCCGACGTTCCCCTGGTCGTGTGGATAGCCTGTGCAATGAAATCCTAGACCCCTACGGGCGCGGCAAGTTACCCGCCAAAACCTGAAGCGAGGCAGCCCCCTTCAGCAACATGAATGGACCACCCGGCACTTCACGGAATCCGGTAACTTGGGCACCCCTCCTGGGTCATCCTGTACCCCCTACGAGTGTGGCGAATAGCCCGCCAATCCAAGAGTGAAGCCCCTTCCGTCTCAATGCCATGAGATGCGGGCTTGTTGCCCTTTAGAACCCGGCCATCCGTGCACCCCTCCGCGGGGTAATCCTAGTACAGAAAGTAAAATATACATACAACGGGTACATCGACCGCAACCAGGTCATGCCCCAAAATAATAATACAAACAGGCAGTGACGGCAGTCCACATGTCGGACGCTCGCCCCGCAATATCAAATGTACATAATACAACCACAACAGTACTAGCATTGCATCCAGACTATCCCCCACGACCGATCCGCAACATCACAGCAATACATAGAACATCAACGTGAAAGTCACGTTCGCAAATCCGTCTAACCGGGCTATAGCAGTTAGACTGGATTTACCGATCAAGTGACATTCACGGTCGCAGATATAATGTAAATACTGTGAAATAATGTGTTTAAAATATCCGATCGATCAAAAATTAACAAGTGGGCCCCCAAGCAATATTGTAGCACTCACAGAAATTCTGGGCCCAAGTTTAATATTCCAAAACCCCTATTTTCAGCCCACAAGCCCACGGGAAAATTTTGACGCATTGATCCCTCAAACCTGCGGCGGAACCGCGGCGCCAAGTGGGGTTTGGCCGCGGTTCCCCGCTCTACCTGAACGATCAATGTCTCGAATTTTCCCAGAACTCTTAGAACTTCTTGTACATCAGTTTTCTACAACCTGAAAAATTTTTAGAGCCAGGAAAAATTCGACAGAAAACAGATGTGAAGAAAACGCGGGTTTTTGGAATTTTGGTCGATCGGAAATGCAAACACATCAAACAAAGCTAGACTAAGTTAATGGCGAGGCTCTGATACCATTGTAAGTGCACGGCGGCGCCCCGGCCGTCAATCCGACGGCCAAATGCGGAAGCGGTGATAAACTTTAATTTTGCGAACTCAGCAAACCGGCACCACCGCGCACTAAACACCCGGATCGGGCCATTAAACTAGTTCTAGCTAACTACAAGAAGGGGAAGAGATATACCGAATGATCCGAGTCCTCCGGTCTTCTCGTCGTCGTCCCGATCTCTTGCGGAAACTCCGGTTGTCGCCTCCTAGCCGGTAGGGCACCACATCGCCTGCGTCTTTTACGGGCTCCCGCCTCAATACCGAGGCAACTCGGACACGAAGCTGGCAAGTCGACGTGCCCAAGATTTGCTGTAGAATGTGTAGTGCTTTGTCTCTTTGGGGTTATGTTGCCTTTGAAGATGATGGAGGAATCAAGATAAGAAAAATGGTGCTTGCATTTTTCCTAGCATGAAATGAGATCAAGAAAAATGCCACAAGCTCAAAATGAAACTCTCTCTTTTTTTCTTTCTCTCAAGTGTAGCCTCTCTCATCTAGTGAGAATGGTGGAGGAATGAATATATGAAACATAACAAGAAGGGAGGTGAGTGTAGGAGAAGAGAATGGGTGACCACATCCAAACATCATGATAACAATATCATATCAAACTCTAATCAACTCTAATCTCCATTTAATGCAAAAGGTTGATGTAAAGAGAATCATATGATGGTGGAAAAGAAAAGATGCCATCATAATCAATACATTTGCAAGAAACCCCTCCACAATGTGTTATTTGCAAACTTGCAAATAACACCCTCCATCGAAAAGTCCGGCAGCGAAAGAACAAAGGAAAACCGGCCGGAACGGAATGCAAACTGGCAACTCCAGAAAACTGGTCCCGTAATAAATTACAGGAAAAACCCCGATACTGTGCATACACACCCGCATCTGTATTCCAACCGGATACAAAAGCAATGAGAAAAAATCTACACTGTACTATACTAGGATCCGGCTTAAACCAAAGCCGGCTAGTAGTATCCGTCCGATCCTAATCCGTGCAATACCGCACGTATCTGATCGAACCCTGCCATATCACCATACGGCCACTAGTACAAACCGTCCGATCCTGATTTGTGCAATACCGCACGTATCTGATCGGACCCTGCCATATCTCCATACGGCCTCTACAGCGTTTCGCCCGAAAGCTTGAGTAACTGAAAGTGTGGTGGACTCTAAAGACTCGTCAATACTATGGCTGTGGATTTAACCACTAGCACGTCAGAGGTATAAGCCAATACGTGACGGGCCACCAGCTATTGACCAAAAGGGACGTCGATGAGCGAACTCATCCTGACACCCTACTGAGCCTGTCAGTGACAATATCCGTACAGTCCGGTCCGTTCGTCTATGAGCATCGCATGGCGGGCCTAGGGGGTTGGTAAAAGTCAGACCCCCAAAAGCGGTACAAGTCGTGTTGGAGTGTAGCCCAGAACACCCTGAGATACTACTGGAATACCTACCAGCAAATCTCCTGCCTTAGCCAAGGACTTTTCATGTTCTGGCTCTCCTAGACACAGCGCGACCTCACCCCCAATACCGGGAGAGACGAACCCCTGCAGATCCGCTCACTGCCTCCATGTGGCTCGGGACTGTACCCAACTAAAACCTATTTGCACGACTCCTTTGAGCCGTGGTAGGGTAGTAATCAAAGCACAGTGGGAACTCACACGAGACAAATGACGATCTCAGGTCGATGAACTAACCTGTACACATGTCACCAGGGAACTGCTATCTGGCGTCTGGTATAAAACCCAACTAGCAGGTTCCCGGCGAGTCCTGTCCGGTGTACTCATAACCCAATGAGCACCTGTATACATCTTAGGTGAACCAACTGACACCAGTGGCTTATGAGACCGGCCACCACCCCTCGTCGGGGTCTCGACTGTATACACTAGTCTACTCTGGAGTATCGATGCCCTGTCTCGAAACTCCCACGACTAGGGACCATTTAAGGATGTGCTTATAGACTACCAGCTCCCACGTATATGATCGCCCTCATACTGCCGGCAGTAAGCAAAAATCCTAGGGGCTCTATCAACGTGCAATAGCGACCTGTCAGGTCACCTAAAGCAGTACACGATGATAAAGGTAAACCAGATAGCATACTATCATCTCGAGTAAGACTGTCCTACCAGGATAGGTCCTCCCTCAATCATTGCAATCACATGCCTGTGATCCAATAATTGACTCTGAGGGCACTATCTCCAACATCTTCATCATTGTCCTCCACTCCTCGTAGGCTCCTTGGAACATCGGCACCTCAACGGCCTCCTCGAGTCAAAGACAATCCACCCGAGAGCTCCTACGCCAAGCTTGATCTCTAACTTGAGATAACTAGGTTGCTCAAAGTGCTAATCTAAGCTACCTAGGGGATATAGAGTGAGGTTATGGATGTATTAGTCTAGCTAACCCTTGATCTCAACACATGAGAGGTTAGGGTTAGGGTTTCAAGAATGAGAGAGCTTGAGGAGAGAGAAGGTGAGAATAAGAATGATATTGAAAAATGAACTCATTTGAATATATATCAACCATAACAATTTATCAAATATATAATATACATGATTAATCATCATGGTTGATGCATTCACCTTGTATGATTCATCTCATGAGTCATTAGCTCAATAAATGAAGCATTAACTCCATGGATGAATCACACAAATGAGTCATTAAGCAATAAATGCTTATGCCACCTTAACACCCAAGTCACCATGCACCTAGAAGCTTCCCGAAAAATTACGAGAACGCCCCTCCAATCCGTGAAAACACGGAAAAACTTTAGACTGTATAAATCTAATAACCTGATACTAGAATCTGGCATAAACCAAAGCTGGCTAGTAAAAACTGTCCGAACGTCGTACGTGCGTAAACACACGTATGCGTCCGAACCCTTGTCGTAAAACCATACGACCTCTATATCGTTTCGCCTGGAGCAGGGAAACCCTCTGTGTGGGACTCTAAAGACTCGACACTACGCTGGTAGTGGGTTTAACCATAGACCGAAAGCGGCACTAGCTATACGTAATGGTCCCCAGGTAGATGTCGATAAGAAGGCCGGTGAGGAAACCCATCCGAACTCCTACTGAGCCTGATGTGACAATCTCCGTACAGTCCGGTCTGTTCGTCTAAGACTACCGCATATCGAGCCTAGGGTGCGGCAAGCGTCAGTCCCCTAATAGCGGTATAAGTCGTGTCGGAGCGTTGCCCATTACACCCTGAGAAACTACTGGAATCTACCAGTAAATCTCGCTTGCCCTGGCCAGGGACTTTGCGTAATGGCTCTCTGACACGGCACGATATCAACTCCCAATACCGGGAGAGACGAATCCTTTCTAACCGCTGCTGCCTCCAAGGGCTCGGGACTGCACCCAACTGCTACCTGTTTGCATGACTCCTTTGAGCCATGGTAGGGTAGCAATCTAAGAACAGTGGGACACACTCGAGGCGAAGTAGCAGTGTCAAGTCTGCGGACTATGCTGTACTCATGTCACCTGGGAACTGTTAACTGACGACGGGTATAATACCAACCAATCAGTTCCCTTGCGATTCCTGTCTGGTGTACCCGTAACCTAACGAGCACCTGTATACTATCTCCAGTACCACGTACTGACGGTTGTAGGACAGACCATCTCCCCAACTGGGATGAGAAGCGTGCACACTAGTCTACTCTGGAGTATCTATGCCCTGTCTCGATAATCCTATGACTAGGGACAAGTATAGGATGTTGCTTATAGACTACACAGCCCCCACTAGTGTGACTGCCATCACAACGCTGGTAATCAAGCAAAGAACCTATAGGCTCTACCAATATGTATAAGTGATACGTTACAAGAAACATACGTACATATTAAAGTAGACACAAACCAAGTAGCATACTACCATTTTTAGCAAGACTGTATATACAACTGTGAATATCCCAAGCTTCCATTAAGTAATATACATACAAGTATGATACAATAATTGTTAGTGTATATGCCCTAGAGGCCATTACTGTATCATACTAGTTTGTATATTACTTGATGGAAGCTTGGGATATTCACAGTTGTATATATAATCTTGCTCGAAATGGTAGTATGTTACTTGGTTTGTCTCTGCTTTAATATGTGCATGTGTTTCTTTTAGCATATTGCTGATATACATATTAGTAGAGCCCTTAGGATCTTTGCTTGATTACCAGCGTTGTGATGGCGCTCGCACTCGTGGGAGCTGGGTGATCTATAAGCACATCCTTATACAGGTCCCTAGTCGTTGGACTATCGAGACAGGGCATCGATACTCCGGAGTAGACTAGGGTATGCGCTTCTCATCCCAGTGTGGGAGACGGTCTGTCCCACAGCCGTCAGTACGTCGTACCTGAGATAGTATACGGGTGCTCGTTGGGTTACGAGTACACTGGACAGGACTCGTCGGGGACTGTTGGTTGGTATTATATTATCGTCAGTTATCAGTTCCCAGGTGACATGAGTACAGCTTAGTCCGTTGACTTGACACTGTCACTTCGCCTCGAGTGTGTTCCCACTGCACTTTGATTACTACCCTACCATGGCTCAAAGGAGTCGTGCAAACAGGTAGTTTTTGGGTGCAGTCCCGAAGCACTTGGAGGCAGTGACGGTTAGACAGGATTCGTCTCTCCCGGTATTGGGGGTTGACATCGCGCTGTGTCCAGGAGAGCCATTACACGAGTAGTCCCTGGCCAGGGCAAGCGAGATATACTGGTAGGTTTCCAGTGTTATCTCAGGGTGTTCTGGGTTTCACTCCAGCACGACTTGTACCGCTATTAGGGGACTGACGTTCATCGCCCCCCTAGGCCCGCCATGCGATGTATCAGACGAACAGACCGGACTGTACGGAGATTGTCACATACAGGCTCAGTAGGAGTTCAGATGGGGTTCACCTCGTCAGTCTTCTTGTCGACTTCTACCTGGGGACCGTTACGTACAGCTAGTGCCGCTTGCGGTCTGTGGTTAAACCCACTGCCAGCGTAGTGTCGAGTCTTTAGAGTCCCACACAGAGAGCTATTCGCCTTTAGGCAAAATGAGTAGAGGTCGCATGGTTTTGCGACAGGGTTCGTTCACATTCGCGCACTTGTGCACGTTTGCTGTCCGGACAGTTTATACTAGCAGGCTTTGGTTTAAGCCGGATCCTAGTATATGATTTGAGATTGGTTTTTCTCATTGTATTCGTGTTCCTCGGATCACGAATGCGGGTGCGTATGCACAGTTGATTGAGGCAGAGGAAGAGGTTTTTCATTAGGGTTTTGGAACGGGTGTGTATGCACAGTTGACAGTCGTCTTTTTCCAAACCCTAATGATATTGTGATTTATCAATTAATAATATTAATTAAGTGAAATTGTGTCATGGTTGGGCTTGTTGACCATGGTTGACTAGTTGACTAGGTTTGAAACATTGACCATCATCATTCCTTTTTAGATGCTCTTTGATCTTTGCAAAATCATTTATTGTGATATGATAATGGTCTCTTCAAACTAACCATCACCTTTTCATTTTTGATTAATATTATTATTTGAAAAATCTCATATATTTTGTTATGGTTGTAAAAACCATTTTCATTCTATCATAACCTTTCTCTCTCTTGTTCTTCCTCTCCCTCAAGCTCTCTCCCTCTCATGTGTTGAGAAACACTTGAGCTTTGAGAAAAACCCTCTCTTGATCTTCTCTACTCTCATCTAGGGTTGAAGGACTAGCACTTCTTGAACCCTAGTGACTTCTAGCTTGGAGTTGAAGCCAAAGGTTGAGGCTTTCGGGTGGATCTTTCTTTAACGGGAGAAGACGACAAGGTGACCTCCTTCCACTACTTCTAGGAGCAAGGAGAGAAGGACAAAAGACCAAAGGTATAACCTTTCTACCACTTAGCTACTTTCAAGTAAGCTTTAGCAAGTTTTTGTTTAGTAAAGATCCTTAAAGCATAGTCCATGTTGCCTATAGTTGATAAAAATCCGATTTTTATTATGTTTTCCGCCTCCCCGCAAGCACCGGGGTGGGCAACGTGGACTTACAATAATGGCCCCTAGGGCATATACACTAACAATCTCCTACTTGCACTAGGGCCATGAGCTGGCATATCGTAGACCTATCATCTCGAATTGCCTCTCGAACTGCGTCTGAGGAAGGGCCTTTATGGATGGATCAGCAATGTTATTCTCCGTCTCTACTCTCTTTATCTCGATCTCCCGGCGATCTACGATCTCCCTGATCAGGTGATACCACCTTAAGATGTGTCTGGACTTCTGATGGGACCTGGGTTCCTTCATTAAAGCTATAGCGCCATTGTTGTTACAATACAGAGGTATTGGATCAACACTGGTAGGAACCACCTGAAGTTCTGTGTGGAACTTCTTCATCCAGACAGCTACTTTTGCGGCATCGCAAGCAGCTATGTACTCCGCTTCCATCGTTGAGTCAGCAACGGTCTCCTGTTTGGAACTCTTCCAACAGACCGCCACTCCATTGAGGGTAAAGACATAACCCGACATGGACTTGGAGTCATCTTTGTCACTCTGGAAGCCGGAGTCGGCAAAGGCCTCAATCTGGAGGTCTTTTCCGCCATACACCAAGAACATATCTTTAGTCCTCCTTTGGTTCTTGAGAATGTTCTTTACTGCTATCCAGTGATTCTCCCCTGGGTTTGCCTGATACCGGCTTACAACGCTCAATGCGTATGCTACATCTGGTCTGGTACATAACATCGCATACATTATAGAGCCTACCGCAGAAGCGTAGGGTATAATCGACACGCGATCCCTTTCCAAATCAGTCTTGGGAGACATCTCTTTGGAGAGGGTGATTCCGTGATAAGCCGGTAGATCACCACGCTTAGAATCATCCATACTGAATCTCTTCACTATGGTGTCTATGTACCTGGACTGCGAAAGTTCCAACATCCTCTTTGATCTATCACGATAGATCCGGATCCCCAGAATGTAGGTTGCATCACCCAGGTCTTTCATGGAGAATTTATATGACAAGAATCTTTTGACTGACTGTAACATAGGAATATCATTTCCTATTAGGAGAATGTCATCCACGTACAAGACGAGGAATACTACAGCTCTCCCTGCAATCTTACTGTATATGCAAGGTTCATCTGGATTTTTGATAAAGTCAAATTCTTTGACAGCATCATCAAAACAGATGTTCCAACTCCACGATGCTTGCTTCAGTCCATAAATGGACTTAAGCAACTTGCATACTTTACTGCTGCTCCCATTCTGAACGAATCTCTCTGGTTGATCCATATAGACGCTCTCTTCTAAATTACCATTTAGAAAGGTCGTCTTTACGTCCATCTGCCAGATTTCATAATCCTGGAAGGCAGCAATAGCAAGAAGGACCCGAATGGATTTAAACATAGCTACTGGAGAAAAGGTTTCGTCATAGTCCAAACCAGGTCATTGACGGAAACCCTTTGCAACCAGTCTAGCCTTGTAGGTTTCAACCTGTCTATCTACACCAATCTTCTTTTTGAAGATCCATTTTCATCCTACGGGTTTTACCCCATCTGGAGCAATGTCCAAAGTCCATACTTTGTTAGTGTACATGGACTCCATTTCGGTCCGCATTGCATCCAGCCATTTTACTGAGGCACCGCTCTGAATAGCTTGCTGGAAGCTAGTAGGCTCATCATAGTCAATAGTGCAATCCTCTCTATCCCCGTCTATGAGAAAATCGTAGTATCTCTCGGGCGGATAAGATTGCCTACTACTCCTACGGAGTGGCGTCAGAATGTCCCTTTCTTCTGAAACCTCTGGTTCTACCATATTTTCAGTTGTAGTTTGTGGTTCTGGAATTTCTTCCAGTTCTACTGCGCTCCCACTCTTATGATTTTCTAAAAATTCAGCTTCTAAGAAGTGGGCATGACGAGAAACAAAAACCTTTTGTTCCTCTGCGTAATAGAAACAATATCCCATGGAGTTCTTTGGATATCCCACAAACTTACATTGTACTGAGCGTGCCTCGAGCTTGTCCGCATGCTGCCTTTTTACAAAAGCTGGACATCCCCATGCTTTCAGATACTGAAGACAGAGTTTCTTCCCACTCTATATCTGATATGGTGTGGTAGGAACTGTTTTGGTTGGAACCTTGTTCAAAAGATATGCAGCTGATTCTAGGGCATAACCCCAAAAAAATTGCGGTAACTCAGCCTTACTCATCATGGAACGAACCATATCCAATAGGGTTCGATTCCTCCTTTCTGAAACACCGTTGTGTTGTGGTGTGTATGGACGAGTAAGCTGAGAGAGAATTCCATTCTCTTTTAAGTAACCCAGGAACTCGGTACTTAAGTATTCACCACCTCGATCAGATCTCAGTGTCTTTATACTCTTGCCTGTTTGGTTTTCTACTTCATTCTTGTATTCTTGGAATTTCTCAAAGGCCTCGGATTTATTCCTTATTAAGAAGACATGTCCATACCTAGAGAAATCATCCGTAGAAGTAATGAAGTAGGAATAACCTCCTCTCGCATTTGTAGAATTGGGCCGCACACATCACTGTGTACGAGTCCTAAGAGCTCGCTTGCTCTTACTCCGTGTCCAGTAAACGGAGTCTTTGTCATCTTTCCTATGAGACAAGATTCACAAGTAGCATAAGATTGATATTCAAACGTATTCAAATATCCTTCTCTATGTAACTTAGTGAACCTTCTCTCATTGATGTGACCTAGTCTACAATGCCATAAGAAAGCCTGATTTAATTCCGGAGACTTTCTTTTAAGTTTATTCTTGATATTGAAAACCTGAAATTGACTATATACCGTTATCTAATGTACCTGACCCAATCAGAACTTGATTTAGGTGGATGTTAACTACATCGTTTATGAATGTAAAATCATATCCCTCTCTCGAAAGTGAGGACACTGATATGATATTACAAGTCATACTAGGTATATATAAACAGTTACGTAAAATCAATATATGCCCACTTGTCAATCCTAGGCAATATTCTCCTACGGATTCAGCGTCCACGCTCATTCCGTTTGCAACTCTGAGAGACAAATCGCCTACCTTCATTACTCTACGGTTTCTCAAAGCATGTAATGAATTACAGATATGAGATCCTGCTCCGGTATCGAGTACCCAGGAAGTAAAGTTAATTGACAAACAGTTCTCAATAACAAATATACTTGAGGCTGAAGCCACAACATGCTTCGTATCCTGGCTACTAGCTTCTAAAGCCCTGCAATCATTCTGCCAATGCCCAATCCCATAACAATAGGAATGTCCCTCTTTTACATTCAGTCCCGAAACTTTTGCCCTTCTCTTTCCTTCTACTTCCCTGGTTTCCTTCAGGGTTGAAAGCAGAGACTGTAGAATCAAGTCAGTATCTGACATGTTTCCCAACGTGGTCTCCAGGTCCTGGAGCTCATCAATACAGCTAGTTATTGTAAGGACGTTGTCCCCTACAGATGACCCGACAGCCATTCTTGCTTGAATTAATTCGTTCAATGTCTCATATCTTGCGATATGAGATTGCTCTCCATATAAAACTTTGTTATGGAGAAAGATGGAAACAGAGTATATCTTCTCGTGCTGCTTCTGGTATACACCATCAACTAAAGCTAACATGAGGCATTTGGCTTTCTCTTTATCCTTTTCCCTTGTCTGGCGGATATCCATATCCGTGACGGTGGAAACTGGACCTGGGACGGCGGGATCTGGAGTAGTAATAGGGTGGTCCAGCTTGTTATAGGCAATGGACATCTAGACAGACCTTTTACAGTCAAATAAGTCAGATTCAGTCAAATTGTTATCTAGATGTAACCTATGTATGGTCACAAGGTCGCCGCAATGAGAGAAAAAGAAGAAAACATTTTAGCATGATGCTCTTACAAGTTTAGATTGGTTTTTAATTTATCTAAACAGGATGGCTCCCACTGTTTCTCGAATCCCTCCTCAAACCAAAAAAGAAGAATTATCCAGGACTATTCTCACCGTACAATTCTTGCTTAACCGTTCAGCCAGGTTAGTGTCGATACTTCGAGGGAGGTTTTCCAACGCTTTCGTGAAGTTCTTTAATTAAATAACCTCTTTTCTCTGGGGGCGTAGCCCCGCTGACACCTTTCTAGGCACCTACTTGGTTTATAGCATTGATCGTTAAGTGACGAATCTCCTGATAACTAGCATGTACTCACAGTAGGATCGGGATCCAAATATCATCGTATGATAATGTTGAAGGAATCCTACCAACATTAATCAAACTCCAAATGGTATGCAACACTAGCAAGTTTCAGTTTCTTTAGAAACTCCCGATATGGATTTTTTCTCCATGCTCTTATGACCTTGACGAAAGCCAACAAATCATAAGTCACATGTCAAGTTCTGCCCATCAATGTCTTGTTAATTAGAACCCACCCGTACATACCCTTGACGAAAGCCAACAAGGTAATACGACTGTCCCAAACCAACCCATCTATCTATGCAACAAATGAATACCCCAGCAGCTACCAAGAACTATGCCTTGACGAAAGCCAACAAACATAGCTTGAATACTACTGACAATCCATAAGAAATGACGGAGGGATACGACTGATTTTGGCAAAACCGTGAACGAAGTGAACTTGATATAATCGAAGGAACCTGATAGCTTTTTAAAAGGACTGGTTAAAGCTCCGTAATTAAAAATTCTGCTCTTTTAAAATAACCGAGTGGTTTCTTTTAAATTTGTTCCAACGATTAAACTTTGGTTTATTTTCTTTGCATTATAATATTGCGTCCCATCATTTATCCTATTATTGCAGAAAATACCACGTCCTCTTATGCCATCCGCATTTGCCACGGGGTCCCGTCATCACCCATTAGGTTACTTAACTAACGACGGAGCGGGGGATGGGCTAGCGCGGGTGTAAAATATAAGTGACGTCTAATAGCTATCATATATAGATATTGTACATTCGTCAGACGCAATAATAAGCATTCCAGATCACAGATGAACTTTATTGGATATACTAGTAATCCGCATTTGCTTTGAGCCTGCAATAAAAGACGGATTACACAGTTGTGATGAATAGCCATTACCCTAACCCTAGACCCCTACGGGTACGGCAAACTACCCGCCAAGTACCCGAAGTGAAGCGGTCTCCCTCAACAACGTGAGTAGGCCACTAAACACTTCAACGTACCCGGTAGTTTGTGTACCCCGCCTTGGGTCTATCCTAAGAGCAAAAACAGTAAAAAGAAATAATACAACGGTGGCTACAACCGCAACCTGGATGTGCCCCGCAAAAGAATATTACATCATATTACAATTATATCGAATGAATGAATATTAAACCCATCTCAAACCCCGGCTAATCATCACAACACTCCAATCAAGTCCATATCCATATACACAAACAGTAAACATTACAGAAATGTGCAACTCCCTGCCAACCGACATACTAGCAGTTAGGGGAGGTTTACGAACACATTAAACATTACAGATAAAAACTCAATTAGCAAATATCTTAGAACATCGATTAACAACCATTATCCGTGTCTACCCCAAAAGCAAGCCAGCACTGAAGTAACCTGGGTAGAAACAGAACATACAGGAAACCAAAACACCAAACAATATGAATAACAGAGCAAATCCGAGTCAACTCGGCGTTGACTCAGCGGCGGATCCGCGGCCAAAAGCACCTTCTTGCCGCGGATCCACGGCCGTCTTGCCGAGTTAGGGGCTCATATTTTCCCAGTATTCTTATATTTCCCTGTTGTGAATTTTAAGGCATATCAAATATTTTTTTAGACATGTTTAAAATTAACAGAAACTGTTAGGGGTTTAGGGTTTTGTTTTCGTGTTTTCCATCGATCGAACTTCTAATTAGTTGCTAACAAGCTAGTAATGGTTTAGTTGGCTCTGATACCACTGTAAGTCCATGTCACGCACCCCACGAACTTGCCGGGAGGCGGAATATATGAAAAACGATCATCAAAGCTTCGTAACACGGACTTGAGCGCATGAATCGTATCTAAACCATTACTAGCAAACAACGATAGGTTTAACTACTCGGATTCGAAGTTATACCTCACGTTACTTGTCCTTCGGGTCTTCATCGCTATCCTCCACTCCTCGTAGGCTCCTTGGAATATCGGCACCTCAACGGCCTCCTCGAGTCAAAGACGATCCACCCGAGAGCTCCTACGCCAAGCTTGATCTCTAACTTGAGATAACTAGGTTGTTCAAAGTGCTAATCTAAGCTACCTAGGGGATATAAAGTGAGGTTATGGATGTATTAGTCTAGCTAACCCTTGATCTCAACACATGAGAGGTTAGGGTTAGGGTTTCAAGAATGAGAGAGCTTGAGGAGAGAGAAGGTGAGAATAAGAATGATATTGAAAAATGAACTCATTTGAATATATATCAACCATAACAATTTATCAAATATATAATATACATGATTAATCATCATGGTTGATGCATTCACCTTGTGTGATTCATCTCATGAGTCATTAGCTCAATAAATGAAGCATTAACTCCATGGATGAATCACACAAATGGGTCATTAAGCAATAAATGCTTATGCCACCTTAACCCCCAAGTCACCATGCACCTAGAAGCTTCCCGGAAAATTACAAGAACGCCCCTCCAATCCGTGAAAACACGGAAAAACTTTAGACTGTATAAATCCAATAACCTGATACTAGAATCTGGCTTAAACCAAAGCCGTCTAGTAAAAACTGTCTGAACGCCGTACATGCGTAAACACACGTATGCGTCCGAACCCTTGCCGTAAAACCATACGACCTCTATATCGTTTCGCCTGGAGCAGGGAAACCCTCTGTGTAGGACTCTAAAGACTCGACACTACGCTGGCAGTGGGTTTAACCACAGACCGCAAGCGGCACTAGCTATACGTAACGGTCCCCAGGTAGATGTCGATAAGAAGGCCGATGAGAAAACCCATCTGAACTCCTACTGAGCCTGATGTGACAATCTCCGTACAGTCTGGTATGTTCGTCTAAGACTATCGCATATCGAGCCTAGGGGGCGGCAATAGCATACCTGTATACCTACATGGTAGGAGGACCCTGTTAGTTATATGTATGCCCATCCAATAACCTGAAATATGAATCAATGTCTTAGACGAACAGACCGGGGGACCGTGTTAGTTATATGTATGCCCTAGAGGCCATTACTGTACATACGATGTATATTGTAATGGATGCTTGGATATATATAGGGAGGACTTTCTTGCTCGACATGATAGTATGTTATCTGGTTGTACTTTATCTTAACATGTACTCTGATTGTCTCTATATTACATGTTGATAAAGCCCTTAGGATATGCACTCGCCTACTGGGACTATGATGAGATCATACTAGTGGGGCTACAGTAGTCGACGAGTACATCCTATAACTATTCCTAGTCGAGGGTGTATCGAGACAGGGCATCGATACACCAGAGTAGACTAGCGTATACGCATCTTGACCCATAAGATGGGCGATGGATGATCCCATATACATCGGTGTTTGACATCAAAGATGGTGTACGGGTGCTCAGTGGAGACTGGGTACACTGGAAGGACTCGCCGAGAACTCCCAGATGGTATTATACCTCACGTCATATGGCAGTTCTCCGGTGACACTGGTACAGAGTAGTCTGTTGACCCGAGATTGTCATAGAGCCTTGTGTGATTCCCACTGTGCTTTGATTTCCATCATACCACGTCCAAGAGGGCATGCAAAAAGGTGTCTTTTGGGTACAGTCCCGAATCACATGGAGGCAATGAGCGATAGGAGGGGATTCGTCTCTCCCGGTATAGAGAGTTGATGCTGTGCTGTGTTCGATTGGCTATAACCAGAAATCCCTGGCCAGGGTTGCTGAGATTTACTGGTAAGTGTTATCAGTAGTTTCTCGAACTGTTATAGACCTCATATCGACACGACTTATCAAGCTACCGGGGTCTGACGTTTACCACCCCTAGGCAAGATATGCGACATATCAGACGACGAGACTGGACTGTACGGTAGTGTTACTGTTTGGATTCACAGGAGAATGTACAGGCTTGCTTGTTGATCTTCTGAGCGCTCAGTACCTGGGTGGCTGTTACGTTTAGCTGACCGCTTGCAGCTTGTGGGTGTTTGATATGATCATCACCTACTGCCGGCGTATTGACGATTCTTTAGAGTCCTACACAGAGGTTTCTTGGCTCAAGCAAAACGGAGTAGGGGCACATATGTGATATGTGCGGGACCGAGGATAATGCGATATGAGATACCATATTCTATTCTCGCGATATTTGATATCAGCCGGGTCATCGGATCAAATGTTGATTCGATGAATCGGTACGGATAAATATTAGTCGGTTATATGCGATATAGCCGGATTGTCGGATTAAATGTTGATTCGATAATTTAATGTATAATAATATATATGATATATTAAATAACATTAACTAATATTAGCTCACTAAAAGATTCTTTTTCTCACTCGGGTAATACACTGATATATATGCGATATATGTTAAATGTATTATTTTAGTTTTGTTATAATAAATATTATATATGTGATATATAATATTGTAACATGATATGATTACTAATACAACATGTTTAGTGGAGATTAAACAAGATTAGGGTTTGATTTGGGTTAGTGCATTCATGAACCTTCTAGAAGGTTTCTTTTTGTTTTGTGTTAAGATATTTTGTTATGACTCATTCTTAACCCAACCCAAACCCTAGCCCGAGTTAAATCTCTACAAAGGTTTAGTCAACCAGGTTGCATTATTCATCATTATCATCTTTTCAATATTCATCATAAAAGGAATTCATATTATTCATCTTCTTCTTCCTTCTTCTTTCTTTCATGAAAAAGCTTACTGGCTTTTTCCAAGTGATGAATGAGTGTGAGAAAAAGATAATAAAAGAGAGCAATAATCCTACTTCATCATCCTCATCTATCCTTGCCATTTAGATGAGGGTGTTCACTTCATATTATGAGTGTTATCTTGTGTTAACGAAACTTCAAGGTAGATCATCTTTGTATCGAAGATCGGAAGCAAGACTGCATCTTTCTCTTCGTGGAACCTCTCGAGAGTCCGGAAAACGATGATCGCAGCGAAGGGACTTCAACACGGAGCTTTAGAAGTGAAGGACCGGATCTACAAAGGTTGTAATCCCTCTCACTTAGTGTTAAACTGTTTAACATACTTGTTTTCGCTTAAACTTTAGTTTAAAGATCCGGCTTTGGGTTGTTCGGCACGGCTAAATTTTTATTCGGCCATGGTTGATGTCTCGTGGACCCTTGTGCGCGTTCCTAGCAACCCTATAGTGGTATCAGAGCCAAGATAGAGCTTTAGGCGAAGTCTAAACGAAGTTTAAAGTCCGATCGAACCCGAAAACCCCGACACGAACCCTTCTCTGGTCATTTTTTAAAAATGTGATTTTTTATGAATTAAAAATGCTCAGAAAAACAAGCAGGAAAAACTAAGAATTACTGTGAAGTACGGCCCTCTAATTCGCTAATATGACCGCATAACCGCGGCCAAACCAGGGGTTTGGCAGCGGTTCCGCGGCTAAAATTATGACTTAGTCCCTGGAATTTCATGTAATTATTTTTAGGTCCTTTCGTGTTATTTTTTTCTGGGAATTTTTTAATTCCACTCAAGTGTTGAGTTTTCTAAGGTTGTATTGGGGACTCGTTGATTCGATGGGATAATTTAACTTTGTTTAGTTTGTCTGGGTAATTTTTAGAAACTGTTAAAAAGTTCGAACGGATATCAATAACTCACTTTTTCCCCTATCGGAAAATTTTTCAAAAGTTAGATTTTTTCTCGAGTTTAAGAACGTTCTAAGTCGTGCAAGTAACGCGGTGGACCCTCTAGAAGACAACAAACCTTAACTCGATTATGTGACCGTCTTGAACTGCCTCTAAACCTTAGGGTTTGGGGCAGTACGGCGTGCCACATCTGAGGCGTTGGCTTCACCTTTCTACGGCTGGACCATTGGTACTGTGGCATGTGATGGATGTTTTTAAACTGATTTCAAGTGTTGAGATATATTGGGGAAATCTTGGGTGTTTGATTATTCGATCGGAAAGTTTAACATTGTCTATTTATCTGGAATGTGATACAATAATTGGAATCCACATGTAGTTATGAGATAACTAATTTGAATATTATAAACATAGCAGTTTAGTCTCAAATGATCGGTTGCCACGGGATTTTGATGCGATCAAAAGTCCGTCGCAATCACGTAGCGTACGTGGATACTCGCCGGGTAAACTTAATAGATAGCCGCGCCCCATAGCCCCGACCAACTGACTGTAGGAGAACCCCGTCGCCAAAAGCATCTGTTCGGGTGCTCGCGGCAGCGGTGTTCTGCCTTAGTGCACTTCGTCGACGGCATCCGGGGGTGCGGCCGTCTACTAAAGTTTGCGATGAGCATTCGATCAGGATGTCGGGAATCTTGTTGAATTGCCCGACTTGATATTGAAAAGAGTTTTCGATAATGAGACTAAAATGCGGGGTTTATAATTATTAGGCATGCGATGTCTAAGGAATTCATTTGGTTAGGCATGTGATGTCTAAGGAGGTTGCGGATTCCAACTGTTGTAGTTTTACACTTTCTTTTCTGTGACCGTAAGCGTAGTATGTGGTGTATCGCCGGCTTCATTGCTATACATCAACGACAATCGGGATACGCATACTTGCTTACGTTGATGATATGAGATATTATGTGTTGTTGTGATATGTTATATTGAATCGTCGCGTTCTGAATAGCCGGGGGGTTTTATGTGAGTTGAGAGTTTTTTCTTTTTCATTCATGTAAAATTCATTTGTATGTAATATTCTTTTATTGGGGCACTTCCGGGCTGAAGATTATGCCACCATTGTATATTATTTACTTTTCAGCATTAGGTAGACCCAAGGCGGGGAGCACAAGTAACCGGGTTCTAGGGTCCAGTGGGAGACCATCTCGAGGAGTCGAGACCGGGTCTCCTAACCCTAGAATTGGCAGTGTTACTTGCCGCTCTCGTAGGGGTCTAGGGATGTGGGTTTGGCTATTCATCGCGACCGTAGAATCCGTGTTTTATACAGGCTCGTATTAAAAACACGGACGTCCTAGTATATCCAATATTTCATATATGTTCTTCTGCTGCAATGTTCTGTGATGAGATCATATTACTGCCTGAGACGAATGTTTATATTATATATATGAGATATATGTTATATTGCAGATTTCGTTTCAAATGTGATGCTTGTGAAGCATAATAAAATGGGACTTCATTAATGAGATTAATGAAATAAAAGAAACCTATGATGTTGTAGAAACTTGTTTAAAAAAACTGGTAGCTCTAGTTCTTGCTTTGCATAGCGGTGTTCCTTGTAGAACATCCAGCACCTTATTCGATAAGGAAAGAGCCGAGATCCCTTTATCGGAAGTGACCTCTTTAGTGAAACTAGTTGATGCTACAAACTCGGTTTGTCTTTTGATTGCTTCTATAGTTCTTGCTTTGCGTAGTGGTATTTATGAAATATCATGCACCTTATTCAATGAGGAAAGAGCCGACGATCCCTTCACCGGGAGTGACCTCTTTAGCAAAACTAGAAAAGCCTCAAAAACACTCGATTTAAAAATCACTCGATTCTACAACGATATCAAGTTCATTACGCAAAGGGTTTTCTTAAAAACCTGTCGTAGCCCTCCGTCATTTCAGATAAGGACTGTTTAGTATTCGTGCTGTGTTTGTTGGCCTTTGTCAAGGCGTAGTGTGCGGTAGCTGAATAGTACTTATCTGCTTATGCATATGATGCAGATTGGATTAGGTTAGTCGTGCGACCTTGTTGGCCTTTGTCAAGGGCCGTGCGGGTGGGTTTAATTCAATCAGGAAATGACGGGTTGAACTTGACTAGCAGCCTATGGTTTGTTGGCCTTTGTCAAGGTCATAGGAGGCTAGGGGTAAAATATTATTGGGAATTTCAAGTGTTGAAATTTGCAATAAGATTTCATACCTTCTATGAGATAGTTAGATCCCGATACCCGCTGCGAGTAAGAGTTACTCCTGGGAGAGTTTTACACATTACAATTAGCCGATCAAGTAGGTGTCTAGAAAGGTGTTAACGGGGTTACGCCCCTGGGAAAACGAGGTTTACTTTAATTAGGTTCGTGCGAAAGCACGGGGAGCCTCCCTCAAAGTACCGACACTGGCCTGGCTGAAAGATTGGCGAACTTGTAGCGTGTAATTAATCCCGGCTAGTCTTTCCTTTTAGGGTTTGAAGGAAGATTTGATTAAAACAGTGGGAGACATCCTGATTAGATATATTAGATAACCAATCTAATCTTGCAAGAGCATACGCTGAGTGTTTTCTTCTCTCTCTCTCCAGGTAGCGACCATATCACGCCTTAATCAAGATAATAAAACGGATATATTGACCAAACCCGCTTGTTTTACTAAACTGGGGAACGTTGGTCCCGCTCCAACTTATAATTGTTATAAGACAGAGCACGAAATTGGGAATACCAGAATTCTCGTGCCGCCCAAACGAAGAAAGTGCATGCTGATGCATCTTCTTCAGATGTGTTCATTACAGAGAACTGTTTCTCAGTATCCTTTACGTCCTGGGTATATGATACCGGATCAGGATCCTGTTGGAGATAGTGCCCTCAGAGTCAATTATTGGATCACAGGAACGTGATTGCAATGATTGAGGGAGGACCTATCCCGGTAGGACAGTCTTACTCAAGATGATAGTATGCTATCTGGTTTATCTTTATCATCGTGTACTGCTTTAGGTGACCTTACGAATCGCTATTACACGTTGATAGAGCCCCTAGGATTCTTGCTTGACTACCAGCAGTATGAGGGCGATCATATACGTGGGAGCTGGGGTCTATAAGCACATCCTTAAAAGGTCCCTAGTCGTAGGAGTTTCGAGACAGGGCATCGATACTCCAGAGTAGACTAGTGTATACAGTCGAGACCCCGATGAGGGGCAGTGGCCGGTCTCACAAGCCACTGGTGTCATTTGGTTCACCTAAGATGTATACAGGTGCTCATTGGTTTATGAGTACACCGGACATGACTCGCCGGGAACCTGGTAGTTGGGATTATACCAGACGTCAGATAGCAGTTCCCTAGTGACATGTGTACAGATTAGTTCATCGACCTGAGATCGTCATTTGTCTCGTGTGAGTTCCTACTGTGCTTTGATTACTACCCTACCACGCTCAAAGAAGACGTGCAAACAGGTTTTAGTTGGGTACAGTCCCGAGCCATATGGAGGCAGTGAGCGGATCTGCAGGGGTTCGTCTCTCCCGGTATTTGGGGTGAGGTCGCGCTGTGTCTAGGAGAGCCAGTACATGAAAAGTCCTTGGCCAAGGCAGAAGATTTACTGGTAGGTATTCCAGTAGTATCTCAGGGTGTTCTGGGCTACACTCCGACACGACTTCTACCGCTTTTGGGGGTCTGACTTTTACCAACCCCCTAGGCCCGCCATGCGATGCTCATAGACGAACGGACCGGACTGTACGGATATTGTCACTGACAGGCTCAGTAGGATGTCGGGATGAGTTCACTCATCAACGTCCCTTTTGGTCAATAGCTGGTAGCCCGTCACGTATGGCTAATACCTCTGACGTGCTAGTGGTTAAATCCACGCCATAGTATTGACGAGTCTTTAGAGTCCACCACACACAGTTACTCAAGTTTTGGGCGAAACACTGTAGAGGCCGTATGGAGATATGGCAGGGTTCGATCAGATACGTGTGGTATTGTACGGATCAAGATCGGACGGATAATACTAGCGGGCTTTGGTTTAAGCCGGATCCTAGTATTGTACAATGTAGATTTTGTCTCTTTGCATTTGTATTCAGTGGGAATACAAATGCGGGCATGTATATGCAGTCGCGGGGTTTTCCTGTAATTTATTACGGGATCAGTTTTCTGAAGTTGCCAGTTTGCATTCCGTTTCGGCCAGTTTTCCTTTGTTCCTTCACGGCCGGACTTTTTGATGGAGGGGGTTATTTGCAGTTGTGCAAATAAGTTATTGTGGAGGGGGTGTCTTGCATTTGAGGGATTTTGATATGACCATCATCATTATATTCTTTTTCCATCACTTTGCTAGCATTTAATGTGATGAGATTGAGTGGGGTTTAGATTAGAAATTGGTGTGACCATTTTCTTCATATATTCCTTTATTCTCGTCTCTTGGATAATGATTCTTTTTTTCCCCCACCATATAGCATGGCCGGCCACATCCTAGAAATAAAGAGAGAGTTCATTTTTTATGAGGGGAATGATTCATATCTCATTCCTTGCAAAATTGAGAGCACCATTATTTCTCCAAAGTTCTTCTCTCATTCCTCCATCATGGCAACTTCTAATACCCCAAGAGACAACCATTCTACACTAGTCTACAGCAAATCTTGGACACGTAGATTCGTCAAATCCGTGCCCGAGTTGCCTCGGTCCAGAGGTGGGAGCCCGTAAAAGAACCCGGCGATGTGGTGCCCGTTTCGACGAGGAGGCGACGACCGGAGATTCCGCGAGGAGATCGGAGTGGAGGCGAAGACCGAAGGACACGAATCCCTTGGTATAGCTTCTCTACCCTTTCTCGTATTTGCTAGGAGTAGGTTAATGGCCCGATCCGGGATTTTTGTGCGCGGTGGTGGTGCCGGTTTCTAGTTGTCAGAAAATTTTCGTTTCCGCATTCCGGCGTCGGATTGACGACCGGGGCGCCGCCGTGCTCTTACACTGGTATCAGAGCCACGCCATTAACCTAGTCTAGCTTGCTCTAACATGTTTACAAATTCGATCGAACGGATTTTCAAAAAACCGTATTTCCATGTCGCACTTTCTGTCGAATTTTTCTATGCTCCAAAATTTATTTCGTACATTGGAAAATTACGTGCAGGGTTTTTTATGAATTCTGGGAAAATTTAGTACGCTGATGTTACTGTAGCGCGGCGGTTTAGCGGCCAAAACCACGTTTTGGCCGCGGAATCGCCGTCGTTTTGTGGCCAAACCGTACCAAATTTCTACAATGGTTTACTGGCATGGAAATAGGGTTTCTGGTATATTCTTTTTGGCCCCAGATGTTTTTGAGTGCTACAGTTGTGCTTGGGGCCCACTTCGGAAAATTTGATCGATCGAAAATTTTAAACATGTTAGTTCACAGTATTTACATTATATCTGCGACCGTGAATGTCATTTGATCGGTAAATCCTATCTAACTGCTATAGCCCTTTTAGACGGATTTGCGAACGTGACATTCACGCTGATGTTTTGTGTTGTGCTGTGATGTTGCGGATTGGTCATGGGGGATAGCCTAGATGCAATGGTAGTACAGTTTGGTTTTATATGTACATTTGATATTGCGGGGCGAGCGTCCGACATGTGGACTGCCGTTACTGCCTGTTTGTATATTATTCTTTTGGGGCACGACCGGGTCGAGGTCGATGTACCCGTTGTATATTTTACTTTCTGTACTAGGATTACCCCAAGGTGGGGTGCACGGATAGCCGGGTTCTAGAGGGCAACGAGCCCGCATCTCATGGCTTTGAGACGGAGGGGGCTTCACTCTAGAATTGGCGAGCTATTCGCCGCACTCGTAGGGGGTACAGGTTGACCCAAGGAGGGGTGCACAAGTTACCGGATTCCGTGAAGTGCTGGGTGGTCCATTCACGTTGCTGAAGGGGGCTGCCTCGCTTCAGGTTTTGGCGGGTAACTTGCCGTGCCCGTAGGGGTCTAGAATTTCATTGCACAGACTATCCACACGACCAGGGGAACGTCGGGTTTCAGTAGCGGCTCTATAAAACCCGGGGATCCCAGATATCTGTATTGTTCTGTGATGCTTATTACTTTTCTGTGATGTTGCATTTTATCATGCCTTGAGCGAATATTATATATTGATATATATACTAGTAGATATTGTATATGTTTTGCATCCACGCTAGTCCAGTCCCCGCTCTGTCGTTAGTTAAGTAACCTAACGGGTGATGACGGGACCCAGTGGCGAATGCGGATGGCATATACGTACATCATTATTTTCGTTCTTTTGTGGTGTGATCAATTGATGGGACTGCATTGATTTGGATCAATGCAAGCTAAACAAACATATTCTGATGTTGTTGGAACACTTTTCAAAAGGCTGTTATTGCAAGGACGTTCACTTTTGTTTTGCACCGTGGTATTCAGTTGGAATATCCTGCTCCTCAATCGACGAGGCAAGGGCCGAGATCCCTTCACTGGGAGTGAGCCCTTGGACAGAAGTTTGCGTCAGGGCAATAACTTCATTATAGTCGTTTACTTTTGCTTTGCATCGTGGTATTCAGTTGGAATATCCTGCACCTCATTCTACGGGGAAAGAGCCGAGATCCCTTCACCGGGAGTGACCTCTTTAGCAAAGGTTTTCGCTACTATATTTTTAAAAAGCTATCCAGTTCCTTCAACGATATCAAGTTAATTACGTTAAAGGTTTTTCGCCAGAAACCATTCGTAGCCCACCGTCGTTTCAGACGGGTAGCACATAGTATTCATGCTATGTTTGTTGACCTTCGTCAAGGCATAGTGTATGGTAGCTGCCTGTAACCTTTCTGCTGCATAGATAGATGCGTTGGTTTGGGACAGTCATATAGCCTTGTTGACCTTCATCAATGGCTTGTACTGGTGGGTTCAAATTAACCTGGACAATGACGGGAAGAACTTGACATGTGACTTATGATTTGTTGGCCTTCGTCAAGGTCATAAGAGCATGGGGCAAAAATCCACATCGGGAGTTTCTAAAGAAACTGAAACTTGCCAGATATGCGCATACCTTATGGAGTGTGCTAACGTAAGCGGATTCCGTCACGTTATCATGCGATGATAGTTGGATCTCGATTCCCTCTGATGAGTTGGTTTACTCCTCGGGTGATCCCGACTAATTCTTCTTTTAGGTTTGGAGGAGAATTTGACGGTACAGTGGGAAGTTTGCTGCTTAGATAAAGTGATAACCATTTTGATCTAGGTTAGAGTGCACGCTGAGTGTTTCTTTTCTCTCTCTCTTTGGCAGCGACCATGACCCTACCCTAGACTATGACTCAGTGACCAAAATTAACCAAACCTTCTTATACACTGGCTTTTGGATTGTCAGAGTTGCAAACCTCATTGCCACTCCTACTTTTACCCTTTTCTCCAGGACACCCCGTATTACTACGAACGTCCAATTCCATTGGACAAAACCATCGTATGGTTATATACGAACTCGAAGGAATTTATTCGAGGATGGTTTCCGGTTCTGGAGAAAACGAATAGGACTATTCAGTTGTCTTTTCTTTTTTATCTTCTCTCAGGTTGCGAGTACTCCTTGGTTTAGGAGATAGTACACCTATTACGCAAATTGGATAGTCTTCTTCCAAACCTTAGGCTGGTGCCGAACGGTGGGGAATTAAGAAAACAATTAGCCTAAACGGTGTACAGAAGGTATTAAGTAAAGACAAAGAAAGGGATTAGTAAGAGGGCAAAGTAAATTGCGACTGCAATTCACGACCAAACCAAGTATTTCTTCGCCAATCCTAAATCACCTTTGTATTTCTCCAGGACACTCTGTATCACTACGAAGATCCACAGTTCATTGGATACTCCATCGTATGGTTATATACGAACTCGAAAGGAACTTGTTCCGGTTCGGGAATTGATTCTGGTTCAGGAGAAATAGGAATAAGGTTTATTCAGTTGTCTTTTATCTTCACCTTCTCTCGCATTGCGAGTGCTCCTAGGAGTAGGACAGTACACCCATTATGCTTATTGGATAGTCTTCTTCCAAACCATAGGCTGGTGCCGAACGGTAGGGAAGGAAGAAAACCATTTAACCTAAGAGGGTGTACAGAAGGTAATGACTAAAGACATATAAAGTGATTTGGAGAGATGGCAAAGAGATATACGGTTATAGTTGTGAATCTGATAATAGAAGAGGCATTACTAGGAATACCAGGATACCCCATCGAAACATTTCAATGTTTTCAGTTTCACTGTGTACTGTAAAAAGAAAACTGATTTCCCAATTAGACACTTGCTCCAGGGTATGTATTTACCAGGTTTGATTCTCACATCTGTATAGTTTTACAGATGATGAGTTGGAGTAAGTTATTGGCAATTAGGTGATCATCCTCATTATATCGGGATTCGTTGTAATTGGTGATATTTGAGGAAGTCACCTTGGTTGTTTGCCGGACGGTAAATATTTGGTTTTGAATATCCGTTGTTATGCACCAATTTCAAATTGATATATCTGTACGTCTATTTTTATAGAGTGAGATATACCTTTTTGAAATTATGTCTATGACATTTACCCATATCAGTGGATGGTTAGGTAAGGAGCATTGAACAGTGGTGTAATTCTTCTTAACCATAAGTACAGTTTTCAACCTACGATACACAGTGAATGAGTTATTAGACTTAAAGGACTTATACAGAGTATTGTATGTTGTCCAGTGTCCATTAGGACAGAGGGGTTGGTCCTCGTACTATATTCTGTTTACTTGTGACTTCTCTAGTTCTTAGACATGTGTTTCGTAGAAATACAAGGTCCAAGTTTTGAGAAGTTATAGGTATATGAGTAAAGTAGAGAACCAGGTAATGCAAGTATCGGGATTCTTCAAGGTGATCGAAGATGTAGATACTTGTGTATGGTGTTCAGTTGATAGTAATGATTAAGAGAACTAGCTTCTCTTTCAGGTTACTCATAATTGGAAGCATTCCTATGTTGAGTAACGTTGATCGGCCTCTTTCCATTTACTTGGCATGCACTAGAGACAGCTGCATGATTTGAATCTGGTTCAATTAAATCAGTGCCTATGTTTCTATATTGGATATAGAACAGTTCATATCTTGACATTGTTAAGATACGGGGAGTTGTCCGGCTTATGCTTAAAACCAGACTCCAGATAACTCAAGGCACGTTTCTGTAATGGTTGTTTGAAGGTTGACCCGGGCTATGACGAGGGTTGATTTTCTACCATCTGGAAGATCAATAGTGATATTGTTCTTGACTCGCCACAGTTTTAATAAAAATGGATTTTTTCAGAAAACAGTAGTGGGAGTATGGTAGAACTGGAAGTGATTCCAGAACCGCAAACGATTACTGAAGATTTGATAAGAACCTAAAAATTCAATCTAGTTTGACATTCCATTGGCAACTCCACAGATTTGGTGGGTAACCTCAGGCACTCGAGAGGTACTTCGGTATGCTCAAGGACGGTGGCAGGAAGGTTCTTGTTTACCCAGACTTTCTATTGCTGTTGTTCCAGACTGTGAGACCCGGCAGGAGGATGAGTATAGTGTCGTTCTAAACTAGCTTTAAAAGTGTACGTTTATATGACTCTGCCAGAGGGTTGTCGTAGTCAGTGGGAGCAGCGGAAGCATAGTGGACAAGTAGCTTATGTCTATTTATAGACTAAAGCAGATATAGCGGAGATAGATCATCTATTTTTGATATGGCAGTCATAGGTTTGACTTCATCAGAATAGGGGATGGATCTGTTAAGAAGGTAGTAGGGTGTGATGTCCTGGTATTTGGATGACATACACAGAGTAGGAAGTGATATTCCTATACTACGATCGGTTATACTTTGGTTGTCACACAGTAGTTTCTCCACATATGAATTAGATTTTATATCGTACATTCTGGTTACTAGATCTATGGTTTTAGATCTAGATTTGGGTGGTTTCCCAATCAGGGTACTTAGACAGCATTCTAAGAGTATTTAAAATGGACGACTCCCGGCATGGTGGTGTACCTGCAGGTAATGGAGTCACCCTCTCTAAAGGTGTCTTACAGACTAAAGGGGAGAGGGATGTGCATGATTGGCAGAACACTTGCTTAGGCAATTGAGTCAATCATGAGATGTCAAGTACCACCAGATGTTGTTTTTGCAGTAGGTGCAATGAGTTGATATTAATCCAATCCTGGAGAAACATTCGGAAGCAGTTTTAGAACATAAGTGAATGTTCTAGGGACATGATAACGGCAGCCTCCTTTAGGAGACGGTTATCATTCCAGGCTTCGAAGGTGACCTGGATGACAGAATGACTATCAGAGTTATAGTTTTCCCTCTGACGAGGGGCAGTATTTTGGACAGATGGTCCAGGTGGATACTGAGGGAAGGCATGGCGCAGGATACTGATTAAGTTCAGTTGACGATACAGTCTAAGAAGTTTGGATTTGGAGTTCATTTATGAGCTAGGTCCCATCAGATATCCAGACATATTCTAAGACAGGTATTGCTCATTTCAGGAAATGGCTTTCTCCGCGAACTTGAGATAAAGAGAGACATAGAAAGAAACACTACAGCGGATCCACTCACTGAGGCTATTCCTCGAACGCAATAGTTTCGCAAACGAGCTTTGTGAGACTGACTAGTAGAGGAGTTGGGTGTTCGGTATCACACGGGCTGTGATTATACGACATCGCAATAATTAGCCTTGAGTGCAAGTAGGAGATTGTAGGAGATAGTGCCCTCAGATTCAATTATTGGATCACAGGCACGTGATTGCAATGATTGAGGGAGGACCTATCCCGGTAGGACAGTCTTACTCAAGATGATAGTATGTTATCTGGTTTATCTTTATCATCGTGTACTGCTTTAGGTGACCTTATGAGTCGCTATTACACGTTGATAGAGCCTCTAGGATTCTTGCTTGAATACCAACAGTATGAGGGCGATCATATACGTGGGAGCTGGGGTCTATAAGCACATCCTTAAAAGGTCCCTAGTCGTGGGAGTTTCGAGACAGGGCATCGATACTCCAGAGTAGACTAGTATATACAGTCGAGACCCCGACGAGGGGCAGTGGCCGGTCTCACAAGCCACTGGTGTCAATTGGTTCACCTAAGATGTATACAGGTGCTCATTGGGTTATGAATACACCGGACATGACTCGCCGGGAACCTGGTAGTTGGGATTATACCAGACGTCAGATAGCAGTTCCCTGGTGACATGTGTACAGGTTAGTTCATCGACCTGAGATCGTCATTTGTCTCGTGTGAGTTCCCACTATGCTTTGATTACTACCCTACCACGCTCAAAGGAGACGTGCAAACAGGTTTTAGTTGGGTACTGTCCCGAGCCACATGGAGGCAATGAGCGGATCTGCAGGGGTTCGTCTCTCCCGGTATTGGGGGTGAGGTCGCGCTGTGTCTAGGAGAGCCAGTACATGAAAAGTCCTTGGCCAAGGCAGCAGATTTACTGGTAGGTATTCTAGTAGTATCTCAGGATGTTCTGGGCTACACTCTGACACGACTTGTACCGCTTTTGGGGGTCTGACTTTTACCAACCCCCTAGGCCCGCCATGAGATGCTCATAGACAAACGGACCGGACTGTACGGATATTGTCACTGACAGGCTCAGTAGGGTGTCAGGATGAGTTCACTCATCAACGTCCCTTTTGGTCAATAGCTGGTAGCCCGTCACGTATGGCTAATACCTCTGACGTGCTAGTGGTTAAATCCACAGCCATAGTATTGACGAGTCTTTAGAGTCCACCACACACATTTACTCAAGTTTCGGGCGAAACGCTGTAGAGGCCGTATGGAGATATGGCAGGGTTCGATCAGATACGTGTGGTATTGTACGGATCAAGATCGGACGGATAATACTAGCGGGCTTTGGTTTAAGCCGGATCCTAGTATTGTACAATGTAGATTTTGTCTCTTTACATTTGTATTCAGTCAGAATACAAATGCGGGCATGTATATGCAGTCGCGGGGTTTTCCTGTAATTTATTACGGGATCAGTTTTCTGAAGTTGCCAGTTTGCATTCCGTTTCGGCCAGTTTTCCTTTGCTCCTTCACGGCCGGACTTTTTGATGGAGGGGGTTATTTGCAGTTGTGCAAATAAGTTATTGTGGAGGGGGTGTCTTGCATTTGAGGGATTTTGATATGACCATCATCATTATATTCTTTTTCCATCACTTTGCTAGCATTTAATGTGATGAGATTGAGTGGGGTTTAGATTAGAAATTGGTGTGACCATTTTCTTCATATATTCCTTTATTCTCTTCTCTTGGATAATGATTCTTTTTTCCCCCACCATATAGCATGGCCGGCCACATCCTAGAAAGAAAGAGAGAGTTCATTTTTGATGAGTGAAATGATTCATATATCATTCCTTGCAAAATTGAGAGCACCATTATTTCTCCAAAGTTCTTCTCTCATTCCTCCATCATGGCAACTTCTATAACCCCAAAAGACAACCATTCTACACTAGTCTACAGCAAATCTTAGACACGTCGATTCGTCAAATTCGTGCCCGAGTTGTCTCGGTCCAGAGGTGGGAGCCCGTAAAAGAACCCGGCGATGTGGTGCCCGTTTCGACAAGGAGGCGACGACCGGAGATTCCGCGAGGAGATCGAAGTAGAGGCGAAGACCGAAGGACACGGATCGCTTGGTATAGCTTCTCTACCCTTTCTCGTATTTGCTAGGAGTAGGTTAATGGCCCGATCCGGGGTTTTTGTGCGCGGTGGTGTCGGTTTCTAGTTGTCAGAAAATTTTCGTTTCCGTATTCCGGCGTCGAATTGACGGCCGGGGCGCCGCCGTGCACTTACAGATCCCGCATATGTAATTTGTTAAATGGGCTACAGAAAGGTAGAGAACTGAGAACGGGTGATAAGTTTCATGAGAAAGAAAATGATGCAAGTGTTGCAGCCAAGTCTGTTGGTCACTATCACCTTGTATTACCAGAATACATTGATTCTGAACGAATGTTATTAGATACCGAACCTGATATACAACATCATATCAGTCTCTTTATAAGTAAAGAAAGGATATAATTTTGTATTGTTGGATAATGTTTTGAACATTTCCTATATCAAGAGTTGATCGGTTCAGGCACGTTATCTAAAAGCATTGACGTTCTAAATCAAACTAGAGTTCTTAGTATACAGAACACACACAAGAGGAAGAGTTCAGAAATGAACAAATCCTTTTTGAGGCATTGTAGACTAGGTCATATCAATGCGACCCGACTAGCTGAAGTTACATATAGATGCATATTTAAATTAGTTTGAATTTACATCTTGTGAAACTTGCCGGCCATGTCACAGAGATAAAATGACCATAGCTCTGTTTATTGGAAACAGAGAAAGAGTTAGTGAACTCTCGGGATTGATACATGCTGATGTGTGCAGGTCCCCTGTCTACACATGCTAAGACCGGTCCTTTGTACTTCATTACATTCTCTGATGATCTCCCAAGATTCAGACATATGTTCCTGTTGAAACACAAGTCCGAAGCTTTTGAGATATTCACAGAATATAAGTTAGAAGTAGAGAACCAAAATACGGGTAAAAGTATTATGTCCTTTGATGTGATCAAGGAGAAGAATACTTGAGCACGGGATTCCTGGACTATTCTATAGGAAGAATAAGATTCTCTCTCAGCATTACTCCTCCGTACACACCACAGCACGTCGGTGTATCGGGGCGGAGCAATAGCACCCTATGTGATATGGTGTGCTCTATGATGAGTACTACTGAGTTTCCTATTTCCTTTTGGATGTTATGCACTTGAGAAGCTGCATACCTATTGAATAGGGTTCGAATCAAATCAGTTGCCTACCACTTCATATGTGATATGGAAAGGGAAGAGCCCATATCTTAAGTTGGTTAAGATTTGGGGTTGTCCGGCCTATGTCTAAAAGCAAAATCCGGATAAGCTCGAGGCAAGGTCTGTTATGTAGAACTGGAATGGTTCCATCTATACAAACTGTAGCTAATGATTTGGTAGAACCAAATGATTCAATAGTTTCTAACGAACCTCGGCCTCTCCGCCGATCTAGTAGGGTTCCTCACCCACCTGAGAGATACTTCGGTTTCTCTATGACAGTGGGAGCGAGGATTGCATCATGAGATGATGACCCAACTAGTTTCGAGCTAGCCATCAGGAGTGAGACTCTGTAAGAATGGCTGGATGCTAAGCGATCTGAGATGGAATCCTTATACACCAACAAAGTATGGACTTTGGTTGGTTTATCTGAAGGGTTAAATCCCCATCAGGAGCAAGTATATCTTGAGAAGATTACTTGGTGTACATGGAAAAGTTAAGACTTTCAAAGCTATGCTTAAGTCCATCCAGATCCTACTTGCCACGGCTACATACCATGACTACGATATCTGGCGGTTGGGTGTCATGACTGCTTTTCTAAATGATGTTTTAGAAGAGAGCGTCTATAAGTACACAGCCAGTGGACTTCGTAGACAGTGGGAGCAGTGGAAACGTGAGCAAGATGCTTTATAGAATAAAGCAGGCATCGCGGAGTTGGAACATCTGTTTTGATGTGGTAGTCAAAGAGTTTGACTTCATCAAAATAGTAGATGAACCTTGTATATACAAAAAGGTAGTAGGGAGTATGGTGGTGATCCTCGTAGAGTACATGGATGACATACTCTTGATAGGGAAGGGGTTTCCTATGCTACGCTAGGTCAATCTCCGCTTATCACAACGATTCTCCACATAGGATCAAAGTGATACCTCATAAATCCTTGGTTTTTGGATCTATGAGATAGATCTAATTGGATGTTAGGATTCTTACTAGTTGTAGTGAGATGGTATCAATCGATCCTGGGGAGAATCACTGGAAAGGTTCCAGGGTGATAAGAACGACTGAATGTCAGTCGCAGGCATTGTCTTTACCCTCAGTGGAGGGACGGTATGTTGGAAGAGTTCCAAACTAGATACCGTGATTTACTAGACGATTAAAGGCAAGATACATCGTTACCAAGAATGCTACCAAAGAGGCAGTCAGGATATATATTAGTTCATGAGATGAACTTCGTTCCTACCATTGTGTGACAATGGAGTTATGGCTTTTGCCAAGGAACCCCCGTCCCATCAGAAATCCAGATATAATTCTTAGGCAGTATCACCTGATCATGGAGTTGGTTGATCTCCAGGGAGATCGAGGTTAGAAGAGTAGACACAGAAGACAACAGCGCGGATCCACTCACAAAGGCCTTTTTCCCAAGTAGAGACTTTTATGGGATGGTTGAGTATGAGATATTTCAACCGCAACTAATTGTTGGGTATGTGATACCACAACAGATGGCCCTAGTGCAAGTGGGAGATTGTTAGTTATATGTATGCCCTAGAGGCCATTACTGTACATACGATATACATTGTAATGGATGCTTGGACATATATAGGGAGGACTTTCTTGCTCGACATGATAGTATGCTATCTGGTTGTACTTTATCTTAACATGTACTCTGATTGCCTCTATATTACATGTTGATAAAGCCCTTAGGATATGCACTCGACTACTGGGACTATGATGAGATCATACTAGTGGGGCCACAGTAGTCGACGAGTACATCCTATAACTGTTCTTAGTCGAGGGTGTATCGAGACAGGGCATCGATACACCAGAGTAGACTAGCGTATACGCATCTTGACCCATATGATGGGCGATGGATGATCCCATATCCATCGGTGTTTGACATCAAGGATGGTGTACGGGTGCTCAGTGGAGACTGGGTACTCTGGACGGACTCGCCGAGAACTCTCAGATGGTATTATACCTCACGTCATATGGCAGTTCTCCGGTGACACTGGTACAGAGTAGTCTGTTGACCCGAGATCGTCATAGAGTCTTGTGTGATTCCCACTGTGCTTTGATTTCCATCATACCACGTCCAAGAGGGCGTGCAAAAAGGTGGCTTTTGGGTAGAGTCCCGAATCACATGGAGGCAATGAGCGATAGGAGGGGATTCGTCTCTCCCGGTATAGGGAGTTGATGTTGTGCTGTGTTCGATTGGCTATAACCGAAAATCCCTGGCCAGGGTTGCTGAGATTTACTGGTAAGTGTTATCAATAGTTTCTCGAACTGTTATAGACCTCATATCGACACGACTTATCAAGCTACTGGGGTCTGACGTTTACCACCTCTAGGCAAGATATGCGACATATCAGACGACGAGACCGGACTGTACGGGAGTGTTACTGTTTGGATTCACAGGAGAATGTACAGGCTTGCTTGTTGATCTTCTGAGCGCTCAATACCTGGGTGGCTGTTACGTTTAGCTGACCGCTTGCAGCTTATGGGTGTTTGATATGATCATCACCTACTGCCGGTGTATTGACGATTCTTTAGAGTCCTACACAGAGGTTTCTTGGCTCAAGCAAAACGAAGTAGGGGCACATATGTGATATGTGCGGGACCGAGGATAATGCGATATGAGATACCGTATTCTATTCTCGCGATATTTGATATCAGCCGGGTCATCGGATCAAATGTTGATTCGATGAATCGGTACGGATAAATATTAGTCGGTTATATGCGATATAGCCGGATTGTCGGATCAAGTGTTGATTCGATAATTTAATGTATAATAATATATATGATATATTAAATAAAATTAACTAATATTAGCTCACTAAAACATTCTTTTTCTCACTCGGGTAATACATTGATATATATGCGATATATGTTAAATGTATTATTTTAGTTTTGTTACAATAAATATTATATATGTGATATATAATATTGTAACATGATATGATTACTAATGCAACATGTTTAGTGGAGATTAAACAAGATTTGGGTCTGATTTGGGTTAGTGCATTCATGAACCTTCTAGAAGGTTTCTTTTTGTTTTGTGTTAAGATATTTTGTTATGACTCATTCTTAACCCAACCCAAACCCTAGCCCTAGTTAAATCTCTACAAAGTTTTAGTCAACCATGGTTGCATTATTCATCATTATCATCTTTTCATTATTCATCACAAATTGAATTCATATTATTCATCTTCTTCTTCCTTCTTCTTTCTTTCATGAAAAAGCTTACTGGCTTTTTCCAAGTGATGAATGAGTGTGAGAAAAAGATAATAAAAGAGAGCAATAATCCTACTTCATCATCCTAATCTATCCTTGCCATTTAGATGAGGGTGTTCACTTCATATTATGAGTGTTATCTTGTGTTAACGAAACTTCAAGGTAGATCATCTTGGTATCGAAGATCGGAAGCAAGACTGCATCTTTCTCTTCGTGGAACCTCTCGAAATCCGGAACACGATGATCGCAGCGAAGGGACTTCAACACGGAGCTTTAGAAGTGAAGGACCGGATCTACAAAGGTTGTAATCCCTCTCACTTAGTGTTAAACTGTTTAACATACTTGATTTCGCCTAAACTTTAGTTTAAAGATCCGACTTTGGGTTGTTCGGCACGGCTAAATTTTTATTCGGGCATGGTTGATGTCTCGTGAACCCTTGTGCGCGTGCCTAGCAACCCTACACACCTGTATACATCTTAGGTGAACCAACTGACACCAGTGGCTTGTGAGACCGGCCACCGCCCCTCGTCGGGTTCTCGACTGTATACACTAGTCTACTCTGGAGTATCGATGCCCTGTCTCGAAAACTCCCACAACTAGGGACCACTTTAAGGATGTGCTTATAGATCCCAGCTCCCACATATATGATCGCCATCATACTGCTGGCCGTCTAGCAAGAATCCTATAGGCTCTATCAATGTGTAATAGCGACCTACAAGGTTACCTAAAGCTGTACACGATGATAAAGATAAACCAGATAGCATACTATCATCTTGAGTAAGACTGTCCTACCGGCATAGGTCCTCCCTCAATCATTACAATCACGTACCTGTGATCCAATAATTGACTCTGAGGGCACTATATCCAATAATCTCCCACTTGCACTCAAGGCTAATTATTGCGATGTTGCATACTCACAGCCCGTGTGATACCGAACACCCAACTCCTCTACTAATCAGTCTCACAAAACCCGTTTGTGAAACTAATGCGTTCGAGAAATAGCCTCAGTAAGTGGATCCGCTCTGATGTTTATTTCTATGTCTCTCTTTATCTCAAGTCCGCGGAGAAAGCCATCTCCCGAAATGAGCAATACCTGTCTTAGAATATGTCTGGATATCTGATGGGACCTGGTTCATTAATAAACTCCAAATCCAAACTTCTTAGGCTGTATCGTCAACTGAACTTAATTAGTATCATGTGTCATGCCTCCCTCAGTATCCCCTTGGACCACCTGTCCAAAATACTGCCCCTCGTCGGAGGGAAAACTATAACTCTGACAGTCACTCTGTCATTCAGGTCACCTTGGAAGCCTGGAATGATAACCGCCTCCTAAAAGAGGTTGTCGTTATCATATCCCTAGAACATCCACTTATATTCTAAAACTGCTTCCGAATGTTTCTCCATGATAGGATTAATATCAACTTATTGCATCTAGTGCAAAAACAACGTCTGGTGTGGTACTTGACATCTCATGATTGACTCAATTGCCTAAGCAAGTGATTTGCCAATCATGCACGTCCCTCTCCCTTTTAGTCTATAAGACACCTTTAGAGAGGGTGACTCCATCACCTGCAGGTACACCACCATGCCAGGAGTCGTCCATTCTAAAACACCTTTAGAATGCTGTCTAAGTACCCAGATTGGGAAACTACCCAAATCTAGATCTAAAACCATAGATCTAGTAACCAGAATGTCTGATATAATATCCAAGCTTTATGTGGAGAAACCACTGTGTGACAACCAAAGCATAACCGATCGTAGTATAGGAATTTCACTTCCTACTCTGTGTATGTCATCCAAATACTAGGACATCACACCCTACTACCTTCTTAACAGATCCATCCCCTATTCTGATGAAGTCAAACCTATGACTGTAACATCAGAAATAGATGATCTATCTCCGCTATATCTGCTTTAGTCCATAAATAAACATAAGCTACTTGTCTACTATGCTTTCGCTGCTCCCACTGACTACGACAACCCTCTGGCAGAGTCATATACACGTGCACTTCTAAAGCTAGTTTAGAATGACGCTATACTCATCCTCCTGCCGGGTCTCATAACCTGGAACAACAGCAATGGCAAGTCAGGGTAAACAAGAACCTCCCTGTCACTGTCCTTGAGGCTACCGAAGCACCTCTCGGGTGCTTGAGGTTACCCACCATGTCTGCGGAGTGGTCAATGGAACGTCAAGCCAGATTGAACCTTTAGGTTCTTATCAAATTTTCAGTAATCGTTTGCGGTTCTGGAATCACTTCCAGTTCTACCATACTCCCACTACTGTTTTCTGAAAAAATCTATTTTACTAAAACTGTGGCGAGTCAAGAACAATATCACTATTGATCTTCCAGGTGGTAGAAAGTCAACCCTCGTCATAGCCCGGGTCAACCCACAAACTGCCATTATAGAAACGTGCCTTGAGTTATCCAGAGTTTGGTTTTAAGCATAAGCCGGACAACTCCCCGTACCTTAAAATTGTTAAGATATGAACTATTCTATATCCAATATAGAAAAAGAGGTACTGATTTAATTGGAACCAGATTCAAATCATGCAACTGTATCTAGTGCATGTCAATCAAATGGAGAGAGGTCGATCAGCATTACTCAACTTTAGGAGTGCTTCCAATTATGAGTAATCTGAAAGAGAAACAAGTTTCTCAAAACCATTACTATCAACTGAATACCATACACAAGTATCTATATTTTCGATTACCTTGAAGAATCCTGATACTTGCAACACCTGGTTATCTGCTTTATTCTTATACCTATAACTTCTCAAAACTTGGACCTTGTGTTTCTACGAAACACTTGTCTAAGAACTAGAGAAGTCATAAGTAAACAGAATATAGTACGAATACCAACCCCTTTGTCCTCATGGACACTGGACAACATACAATACTCTGTATAAGTCCCCTGAGTCTAATAACTCATTCCCTGTGTGTCGTAGGTTGAAAACTGTACTTATGGTAAAGAAGAATTACACCGTTGTTTAATGCTCCTTATCTAACCATCCACTGATATAGGTAAATGTCATAGACATAATTTCAAAAAGTTATATCTCACTTTATAAAAATAAACGTACAGATATATCAATTTGAAATTGGTGCATAACAACGGATATTCAAAACCAAATATTTGTCGTCCGGCAAACAACCCAGGCGATTTCCTCAAATATCACCAATTACAACGAATCCCGATAAAATGAGGATGATCACCCAATTTCCAATAACTTACTCTCACTCATCATCTGTAAAACCATACAGATGTGAGAATCAAACCTGGTAAATACATACCCTGGAGCAAGGGCTAATTGGGAAATCAGTTTTCTTTTAATAATACACAGTGAAACTGAAACATATAAATGTTTCGAAGGGGTATCCAGGTATTCCTAGTAATGCCTCTTCCATTATCCAGATTCACAACTGTAACCGTATATTTCTTTGCCATCTCTCCAAATCCCTTCATATGTCTTTAGTCATTACCTTCTGTACATCCTCTTAGGCTAAATAGTTTTCTTCCTTCCCTACCGTTCGGCACCAGCCTATGGTTTGGAAGAAGACTATCCAATAAGCATAATGGATGTACTGTCCTAATCCTAGGAGCACTCGCAACCTGAGAGAAGGTGATGATAAAAGAAAACTGAATAAACCTTATCCTTATTTCTCCTGAACCAGAATCCATCCCCGAACTGGAACATGTCCTTTCGAGTTCGTATATAACCATACGATGGAGTATCCAATAAACTGTGGATCTTCGTAGTGATACGGAGTGTACTGAAGAAATACAAAGGTGAAGTGGGAGTGGTAATGAAATACTTGGTTTGGTAATGAATAGCAGTCGCAATTTACTTTGCCCTCCTTCTAATCACTTTATTTGTCTTTACTTAATACCTTTTGTACACCATCGTTAGGCTAATTGGTTTTCTTCATTCCCTACCGTTCGGCACCTGCCTATGGTTTGGAAAAAGACTATCCAATTAGCATAATAGGTGTACTGTCCTAATCCAAGGAGCACTCGCAACCTGAGAGAAGGTAAAAGGAAAAGACAACTGAATAGTCCTATTCGTTTTCTCCAGAACCGGAAACCATCCTCGAATCTGGAACAAGTTCCTTCGAGTTCTGATTGATCTTTATTTCTTTGTGTGTCGGTTTAGAAAATGAATAGAAATCACAATCAAAGAATTATTTGACCACAATCAATAACGGTGTCTGTTTGTAGCGCGTTAGTAAGTGCGGATCGTCCACAGGGATTGTGTGATTCGTTCTTAGTTGTTTTGTTTTGAATTGAAAATTTAATAGAAAAGAAAAGCAAAACGATTCAAGATTTATATCGATGAATTTCAAGAATCAACTAGATCTAATCAAGAATCAAGAAAGCATTAAACATCAAGAATCAAGAATTGATATAATTCCAATCGATTTAAGTTTCAAGATTTGAAGTAAAGCTCGTAGGAGTCGATTAGATCATAGATGTGAAGAAGATTCAAAATTACTTTTTCTTATCCATTAACGAATTGATGCTAAATCGATGTCGATTTATCGAGGATTAAGGATCTTGCGAAGAATTAGGGTTTCCTCATCCTATCCTTTGTCCTTTCGATGAATCACATTCACACGATAGCTTCTAAGAAATCGAATGATTGATCGTTGATCTCTAGATCGTGCGAAAATAATCATGAACGCATTTCGCATCGATCTAGATCATCGATCATTCAATTTTCAAGAATTTGCAATCGTTATAGGACTTAAGAAAATGTATAAAGATTCGTCAACATCATCATTCTACCGATCATCTCGACTCCCCCACGAGCGGAGTTTTATTCAAGCATCATCACAAAGAATACATTCAAGAATCGAATTTGAATCATAATGCTTGAATTGAAATATAAGCAAGTTAAAAGAATCTTGACCTTTATTTATTCCACAATTTGTTACACATTGCTCAAGACTACAAGAATTTGAGAAGGAACAAGATTGTCGAATCTAGCGTTGCATCGGCTCCTTGAGTCGCGGATCGGCTTGGATCTCATGCTCCGATGAAGTCCGGCTTCGCTTCTAAATGATGGTTGAAGGCTTGCTTTGCTAGAACTCAAAGGATCTTGAATTTGGTTTCTTGATTGGATTAGGGTTAGGGTTTGGAGGTGGCAAGGGTTGGGTTGAAGAGATGAACAACACTCAACAACAATTGATGATCAACTAATGAACAACCCAATTGAGGAACAAACTTTTCAAGTGAGGCCTAGGGTCCTTTTTATAGGTTTATGAATGAGTAGCTTCCTTAAGAAGCTTGGATTAAGTTAGCTTCCTTGTAAGCTAGTTAGTTAGGTAGAAACCTCTAGAACTAGTTAGTTAGGGTTTATGTCACGACCCGAAATTGGCCCGTGACGGCCCTAGTACTACGCAACGCCCTAAGACGTAACGTAGTAAAAGAAAGCCAAAACCCAGAAATCTAAACCAAGAAAATATGGAAAAGATAATATAGGTTTTTGAAACATTTGAAATCGCAACCCAAATTCTTTAAAAGTTCTACTTTCTTTTTTTAAAATTTTGGCAACACCCCCTTTTTGTAAAAACTAACCAAGATGAATACAACACAAATATACGACGCTGTAGCGAAGAAATAAGACAATAGAGAGAAAGCTGTATATAAAAGACAACAATTCCACAATAATATACAATATCATCCTCACCAAGTATCTAAGTCAACCACATAATAGTAGATGGAGAGTACAAGATACAATGAATGTACAATACAAAATATAGATAACCACCAAAACCCACCTAAGCAAAATAGTACTGTGAGATGACGCGGTATCTGTAGCAAAAGATGATAGCTGAATAGCGGAATAGCCTGCCTCGACTACTCTGGGGAACAACCTGAAACACCTGTGGCACAACGGGGGTGAGTTGCCAACTCGTGAATAGTAGATAACATATGCAGGTAATCGCAGAAATGTACGTACAGCATGAATCTAAGGTATGAGATTACAGTAATAACATGTCATGTGAATGCAAAATAATGGAAATTCACTAGCAGGTACAATCTATGAAACTGTGCATAAAAAAGGTAAGTGTGAGGTATAGGGTGGAATATGTCATTTCCACGGAAACCTGACATCGTGGCAGGATCACAATCCATCAAGACACTCAAATCCACAAATCCTCAAATCAATCCCCAAACTGGGCTCTCACATCATATAAGTCTTACATCACCTCAATATACAATATCGAATAGCTCTCCTATATCTCGAATGTACAAATCAACAATCTCTTTCATATCCAATATCCAATCTCAATGAATCACCTATATCCCAAGTCGAATCTCAAGTAAATTTCTAACATCCTATATATATATATATATATATATATATATATATATATATATATATATATATATATATATATATATATATATGATGGGAGCAATACAATATATTAGCGTCTCATTCCACTAATATTGGTGAAGGGTATATATAACAACGGCTAAATCCCCTGTTATATATACAAAGGTGTTAAAGAAATATCATGAAAACCATGTGCCAAGCATCGACACAGAAATCCTGATCACGTATCATACGCTATCCCGAAAGCACGAGTGCCTAGCTCTGACCCTCGCCTTTCGACGTATGCATACGTACATGACTCCCAACGGTATCTCCATGATCCCCACCGAGTCATCAGTACTGTCACCGGTAGGTACTAGCCCACCTCCAGGCTCAATCGACAACATCCATCGATCTTCTTGCCGAGAGGAACCATACCGGGCCCCACCATGTACCCTCATACGGCAACCACACCTCGTATGGAGTATATAATCATAACCGATAAATCTCATGGTGGCTGCGCAAATATCATATCAAGAAAACCGGGTTTTTCAATGTATGCATAATTTCATGAACTCCCGCGGTTCCCAAATCCAGAAATCATCATGTGAAATCCAAATAACAATGCGCAAATCAAGGAATAAATATATGCGATATATCTGAAATGCGAGCATATAAATGAGAATATGTAGCTGAAACCAGATGTATGCGAAACCAATAAGGTACAGCTAAGTAACATCAGTAAAGGTAAATACGTAACTGCAACTGAATATGTGTGTAACATACAGGTGTAGCAATGTATAGGTATCTACCTATAAGAACTGATGTCGTATACCCCCCTGGGTATAAGTAGAATATGAAGGATACCCCCCTGGGTATAAGTAAAATATGTGCAAGGTATACCTGTAGCTGTATCGCAAGGTGTAGATATACCTATCACTAATGGTAAGATACACTATAGGTATACCGATAAGCTAGATGTCATGTATGATAAGCAATATAGTATCTATAAGGAGTTTGTGTGTGACATGGCAATTATTGACGGTGTGTGTGTAGCATACAATCCGTGCTCGTGCAACATGAACCGTCAATAAAATGTGCAGTGCCCTACGGCTACTAGTCACAGTACAACTATATCTAAGTAAATAAGGTAAAGGCGCAATTCTAACAATGACGTAGAATATGCGATAGGTATTTGAATCCTAGCCCAGACGCATAACGCCATGCGGGCGATTCCTCTGTAGATGTTAAATCTACTCACCTACACACCACGCTAGGTGAATTCTACCATCTTCTCCCCCCTGTAGCACTGTCCGTAGTCCCCGCCTGCAATCCTGCAATTTGGACAAGGAAATCATAAATAAGCCAAATATCTCGCAAAACGCGATATCGAACCTAAACGAGAAACTCGCGTCGCGAACTAAACGCGCGTGTGCACGATACGCTAAAACGTGTGTGTACGCGTCTAAAACCATCACGACACGCCGCGATACGCTGGATCACAGAACCCTCTCACGTATCGCGCGTATCGCGCAAACACAACGAACACCAAATACGATATATTGCCCCAGATTTTCTTACAGGCCAAATATTACAAAACTAGACATGCCAAAACACTACAATACACAGCAGAGTACCCTACCCAAAACCCCAAGACCCCAGACCCCTACATGGTCGCAAATTGCGGCCAAAAGCATTAAATCTGCGGCCATGGTGTTGAATTTAGGGTTCGTGTTCTGCTTGTGGTATCTAGACCTAGTGAGCATGCCCCAGTTTTCTCAATTTTGTTCTGAAGGTTCCGGGTCAAAAGCAGATTACAAAAATGCTAATATATCGCATTAAAACGCCAATTTTGCACAAAACACAATCCTATAGTATTTTAGTGAAATCTGGGTAAATTCACAGTTGAAGTGGCCCTAATAACACTTAAATAGGTAGGTTTAACCAACACAATCACCACATAATCAAAGTTCCACATAAATCACCACAACTAGCACCAAACTAGCTAATTAACGTAAACCGACGCTAATTAACACACAAGCTTAAGAAAAAGGGAATTGGGTTAGGAAATATACCCTAAAGGGTCCTAGTAAGCAGGAGAAGAAGTGTATGGAGGAGGAAGAGCTGCTGCAAGTAGCTGGAGCTCCTGCTCCTGCTGTTGCTATTGCTGTTGTTTGCTGATGATGAGGCTGCTGATGCTGTTGCCTCTGGTGTTCCTGCTGCTTGCTTCTGGGCTGCTGCTTCTGCTGCTGGTCTTCTGCTGCAGGTGAGTGTGTGTGTGTGTGTGTGTTTTGAGAGTGAGAGAATGAGAGCAATGAGGGAAATGAGAGTAATGAGGGATAATAATTCAACCCCCCTTTCTCACTCTCTCTCACCTCATTAATGAAGCATGGCACAAGCCATGTAGCACCATACTTTCTCTCTCTCTCCCATGGTCAACACTTCAACTATAATTTTAAATCCTTTTTATTTTAAAACAAACCATGAACAATAAAACCAAAACACAAAAACAAATGTATAAAACTAGATTATAGAAATGGTTAGACCACACTTAACAACCTAGTTATCATGCACAAGTGTGTGCAAGCCTAGGAAAAATCTACTAAAACACTCATTAAATAGGATAAAATATTTAAAAACCAAATTGGTAAACTTTTTATTAAAAACCATATATTAAAATATAATTAGCCACAAAACACATTCTAAGGTGTTACAATCCCCCCCTCCCCCCTTAAAAGAAATTCGTCCCCGAATTTAAAAAAATATACTGCTACGCGTACCTTAAAAGAGAAGATTACAACTCTCAAATCTCGCTCGCAGCCTCCCAAGTGACTATCTCACTATACGGCTATGCCCAAGAAAAAACCCTGCACAGATAGAAAGACCCTTGACCGATGTTCCTCCACCGGTCGAGCCATTAATACCATTGGCTCCTGGTGAACGAAAGATCGCGTCAAGATAAAAGGTCTGTGCTAAATCATGTGAGAAAGGTCAAGAAGGTAATTGTAAAGTATCATCACAAGGAATACGGGGTGAAAATCCAATAATCTGGGCGGAAGTGCCAATTTAAAGGCAACGAAACTAACTCGCTTATAGGATCTCAGAAGGACCTAAATCCTGGGACAAGCTTCCCAAAATCCAACACGTCATTCATCGAAAAGTCCATAGGAATACATGATCTGTCCCTGTGATCTCGAGTCTATGACCAACACGGTCGGCATAAAATCTCAGTTCGCAAAGGACAATTTCCATCCTGACCTAACACAACTGGACCATCTCCGAAGTCTCTAGACTAGCTGGGGTCCAAAGTCTTACTTACGCAGAGTCAGAAAAACAACAGACAGGTGATCGACACGACCTAACCCCTAAACCTAAAGGTGGCCAATTGGAGTGTCTCCTGATAACGGCTATCAAAGGAGAACCCTAACGATGGCGAGTGACGATCCCCAACTGCCGACAACAATCAACACAACACACAACTTTAACAAAAACAACTGAGAAAACTGAGTATAACCGGACGACAAGAATCCGAATGCAGCCACACCCTGACTAACCTGGGTAGACACCATAACGAAATTCATAGAGATCTGCTCCCACTCCTACTTCGGAACGGTTAAAGGTTGCAACTCTCCAGCCGGCCTCAGATGCTCGACCCAAGCACACAACAAGACAGACATCTTGAAACGAAACCTGAAACTTCTCTTTACATCCCTGTCCACCCGTAACTATCTCACAAGTCACGTTAAATGTTGGTGGAACTTGAATGCATAGAGAGAGTTGACAGATGTGCATGTTCTAGGATTACACGTCTCTACCTGATAACATCAGGTACACCCACGCGTCCCTAACTTAGCACACCATGTCACAAATCAAGGACTCCGAATCATTACCCAGCCGAGTATGCTCAAGTATCTCTGACGAACGAGTATCGGCGAACAGTGTCTCGCGAAAACGATTTTAAGGAAAGTGGTCGGGTGCGGATATGAGCAAGTTGTCCCCTCCGTAGAGACGAACTTAAGTTGTACTCGACGATCACACAAGAACTGTAAATCTGCAGAAGACTATCACAACAATCCAAATCCGCTGCAGGAAGATATACATTAAGCTCTGGTGGTCCGTGAAAATCTGACATGACTCTCGAACAGATAGTGTCTCCAAATCTCCAACACAAAACCACCGCGGCCATCTCCAGATCATGAGTGGAATATCCTTCTCGTACTTCCTCCAAATGTAGGGAAGCAAAAGCGATAACTCTATAGTGTCACCTCAGTACACACTCGAGCCCCACTCAAGAAACATTACAGTTAAACAACAAAGTCGCCCGAACCAGAAAGCAGGGAAAGAACTGGTGCAGTTGTTAACGGAATCTCCAACTGCCGAAAACTCCGCACACATGCCTCAGTCCACAGAAAAGAAACCTCCCTTCCGGTCCATTCAGTCGACGGTGCAGTACTACTCTAGCAATCCTGCACGAAACGGCGGTAAGAACCTGCTAAGCCCAAAAATCTGCGGATCTCCGTCCTGCACACCAGTCTGGACCTAAGCTGTACGGCCACGATCTCCCTCGAAACCATACGAAATCGTCTCCCGTGACAACAAGACCTAGGAGTCAACACAAACAAGCATGAAGAAACACTCCGAGAATCTAGCAACCGCTGGGACGCTCCCAGTATCTGCATAACAAATCCTCAAGTGCTACTACTGTCCTTCAAGACACATTAGATAGACCAGAATGTCGTAAATAACACAACAATAACTGGTCGAGAAATGGCCTGCAGAAATCTGGTTCATCACATCAACGAATGCTGCTAGGGCACCAGTGAATCCAACGACTCACAAAAACACACAAAGCCCGTAGCACTCCGAACCGCAATAATGATGACCCGAACCCAAACAAACTTAGAAATGCCTCGCACTGTGGAGCTGATCGAAGAAATCGTCACGGCGAGGTAAAGGATACATATCCGCACCATAAGCCGGTTCAATTGACGATCCGTCAATACACAACCTCAAACTGCCGTCTTCCTCCTCGACGAACAGAATTAGGAGCTTCCAAAAGCGAAACACTCAGACGCACAAAACTCCCCAAACCACAACTCTGCAGCTGATCCTTAAGCTCCCTAAGCTTCGCCGGCTCATCCGGAACAACGTCGGAAAACTCTCGCACGAATGGAACACCGGTCCAACAAACCCTCTGTGGATACGGTATCATGAATGAAGGCCAAGAATCCACGACATCTCCTCAGTAGCCGATTAGCGAAAAAGGCTGAATTCAAGCTGTGAGAGGCGGCACAACTATCCACCTGCACAACAAGAACTGACTTGCCGGGAAAACAATTCCTGACTGTTTCCTCACGGCAGTCCACAAACGCCTAGCACGTCGTTAACCAGTTCGTGCCCAGGAGAACGTCAAATCCAACATCTCTAGAAGGATCGAAACGACGGACGAATCTCTATCCCCTATCCGATTGGCACACAACTGAAATACGTGTCGCGCAACAAAGAATCGCTGACAGAAGTTAAAACAAAAAACTACGACTAATCTACCCAACCACGGTACAAGCATGAAAAACAAACGAATAAATCAAAGAACATTTTAAGGGTACCTGAAAACTCCACATTGGATGTCTGCGCGTCCCAATGAGTAGAAGCAAACTCCTGTGTCTGCCCTCTACCCGCAACTGGATGAACTCCTCTGGTAGACTGAGCTCTCTGAGCAAATCTTCCACGTCCACGTCCTCTCTGAAAACGATCATGACGATGTGCTAAGGAACAATCCCTGACGAAGTGCTAAAGGCTCCCGCATCGAAAACATCCACGCGCTAACTGCTGACCCTCCTGGGGATGAGAGCTGAACGACTGTCCTCGTCCTAAACCTCTGCTACTCCCACGACGGCCACGAAATCTGTCTCGATGACCAAACCTCTGCCTCTGGGCTGGTACGCTGGTACGAGTCCTCCACTGTCCTGGAATATGTGCCTCGTCAACTGGAGCTGCAACCACTGGTGCTATGTAGGTGACGGACTGCTGCATGCTGATCGTAAGTGACAACTGAGTAACAGGGGTGACAACCTCCTGTCGTAGCTCCCGAACGACATCAACCAATGAAATCATAGTCTGGCGAAAGTCCTGCATCTCTGCCAAAAGTCTATAAATAGTATATGTCGTAGGCTGATCCGTCTGCACCTGTACAACTAGAGTGCCATCCTGGTCAGTACTCGTCTCACCCGAGCCAACTCTGACCTCGGCCTTCGCTGCATCACTCTGAGTCCCCATAGTCATCGGCGGCAAGGCTATAAATAGATATAAGATTCGATAAGAATAAGGAATCGAATCTCAAGGATATGAATCATCAAGGAAGGAATTTCAAACAATTTGTACTTAGGTCACTTTAGGCGAAGTATCGCATCGTGGGTATGCTGCAGACATACGCACACTACGTTACTTTGCTTAAGATACCTACTCTATCATACTAAGGTCATCCTACACTCCGAAAGGTAAAACCTAGCACTCTGATACCAACTTTGTCACAACCCGAAATTGGCCCGTGACGGCCCTAGTACTACGCAACGCCCTAAGACGTAACGTAGTAAAAGAAAGCCAAAACCCAGAAATCTAAACCAAGAAAATACGGAAAAGATAATATAAGTTTTTGAAACATTTGAAATCGCAACCCAAATTCTTTAAAAGTTCTACTTTCTTTTTTTAAAATTTTGGCAACACCCCCTTTTTGTAAAAACTAACCAAGATGAATACAACACAAATATACGACGCCGTAGCGAAGAAATAAGACAATAGAAAGAAAGTTGTATATAAAAGACAACAAATCCACAATAATATACAATATCGTCCTCACCAAGTATCTAAGTCAACCACATAATAGTAGATGGAGAGTACAAGATACAACGAATGTACAATACAAAATACAGATAACCACTAAAACCCACCTAAGCAAAATAGTACTGTGAGCTGACGCGGTATCTGTAGCAAAAGATGATAGCTGAATAGCGGAATAGCCTGCCTCGACTACTCTGGGGAACAACCTGAAACACCTGTGGCATAACGGGGGTGAGTTGCCAACTCGTGAATAATAGATAACATATGCAGGTAATCACAGGAATGTACGTACAGCATGAATCTAAGGTATGCGATTACAGTAATAACATGTCATGTGAATGCAAAAGAATGGAAAGTACACTAGCAGGTACAATCAATATATGAAACTGTGCATAAAATAGGTAAGAGTGAGGTATAGGGTGGAATATGTCATTTCCACAGAAACCTGACATCGTGGCAGGATCACAATCCATCAAGACACTCAAATCCACAAATCCTCAAATCAACCCCCAAACTGGGCTCTCACGTCATATAAGTCTTACATCACCTCAATGTACAATATCGAATAGCTCTCCTATATCTCGAATGTACAAATCAACAATCTCTTTCATATCCAATATCCAATCTCAATGAATCACCTATATCCCAAGTCGAATCTCAAGTAAATTTCTAACATCCTAAATATATATATATATATATATATATATATATATAAATATGATGGGGGTAATACACATATATTAGCGTCCCATTCCACTAATATTGGTGTAAGGGTATATATAACAACGGCTAAATCCCCTGTTATATATACAAAGGTGTTAAAGAAATATCATGAAAACCATGTGCCAAGCATCGACACAGAAATCCTGATCACGTATCATACGCTATCCCGAAAGCACGAGTGCCTAGCTCTGACCCTCGCCTTTCGACGTATGCATACGTACATGACTCCTAACGGTATCTCCATGATCCCCGCCGAGTCATCAGAACTGTCACCGGTAGGTACTAGCCCGCCTCCAGGCTCAATCGGCAACATCCATCGATCTTCTTGCCGAGAGGAACCATACCGGGCCCCACCATGTACCCTCAAACGGCAACCACACCTCGTATGGAGTATATAATCAGAACCAATAAATCTCATGGTGGCTGCGCAAATATCATATCAAGGAAACCGGGTTTTTCAATGTATGCATAATTTCATGAACTCCCGCGGTTCCCAAATCCAGAAATCATCATGTGAAATCCAAATAACAATACGCAAATCAAGGAATAAATATATGCGATATATCTGAAATGCGAGCATATAAATGAGAATATGTAGCTGAAACCAGATGTATGCGAAACCAATAAGGTACAGCTAAGTAACATCAGTAAAGGTAAATACGTAACTGCAACTGAATATGTGTGTAACATACAGGTGTAGTAATGTATAGGTATCTACCTATAAGAACTGATGTCGTATACCCCCCCGGGTATAAGTAGAATATGAAGGATACCCCCCTGGGTATAAGTAAAATATATGCAAGGTATACCTGTAGCTGTATCGCAAGGTGTAGATGTACCTATCACTAATGGTAATATACACTATAGGTATACCGATAAGCTAAATGTCATGTATGATAAGCAATATAGTATCTATAAGGAGTTTGTGTGTGACATGGCAATTATTGACGGTGTGTGTAGCATACAATCCGTGCTCGTGCAACATGAACCGTTAATAAAATGTGCAGTGCCCTACGGCTACTAGTCACAGTACAACTATATCTAAGTAAATAAGGTAAAGATGCAATTCTAACAATGACGTAGAATATGCGATAGGTATTTGAATCCTAGCCCAGACGTATAACGCCATGCGGGCGATTCCCCTGTAGATGTTAAATCTACTCACCTACACTCCACGCTAGGTGAATTCTACCATCTGCTCCCCCCCGTAGCACTGTCCGTAGTCCCCGCCTGCAATCCTGCAATTTGGACAAGGAAATCATAAATAAGCCAAATATCTCGCAAAACGCGATATCGAACCCAAACGAGAAACTCGCGTCGCGAACTAAACGCGCGTGTGCACGATACGCTAAAACGTATGTGTACGCGTCTAAAACCATCGCGACACGCCGCGTATGCTGGATCACAGAACCCTCTCACGTATCGCGCGTATCGCGCAAACACAACGAACACCAAATACAATATATTGCCCCAGATTTTCTTACAGGCCAAATATTACAAAACTAGACATGCAAAAACACTACAATACACAGCAAAGTACCCTACCCAAAACCCCAAGACCCCAGACCCCTACATGGACGCAAATTGCGGCCAAAAGTATTAAATCTGCGGCCATGGTGTTGAATTTGGGGCTCGTGTTCTGGTTGTGGTATCTAGACCTAGTGAGCATAACCCAGTTTTCTTAATTTTGTTCTGAAGGTTCCGGGTCAAAAGCAGATTACAAAAATGTTAATATATCGCATTAAAATGCCAATTTTGCACAAAACACAACCCTATGGTATTTTAGTGAAATCTGGGTAAATTCTCAGTTGAAGTGGCCCTAATAACACTTAAATAGGTAGGGTTAACCAACACAATCACCACATAATCAAAGTTCCACATAAATCACCACAACTAGCACAAAACTAGCTAATTAACGTAAACCGACGCTAATTAACACACAAGCTTAAGAAAAAGGGAATTGGGTTAGGAAATATACCCAAAAGGGTCCTAGTAAGCAGGAGAAGAAGTGTATGGAGGAGGAAGAGCTGTTGCAAGTAGCTGGAGCTCCTGCTCCTGCTGTTGCTACTGCTGTTGTTTGCTAATGATGAGGCTGCTGATGCTGTTGCCTCTGGTGTTCCTGCTGCTTGCTTCTGGGGCTGCTGCTTCTACTGCTGGTCTTCTGCTGCAGGTGAGTGTGTGTGTGTGTTTTGAGAGTGAGAGAATGAGAGCAATGAGGGAAATGAGAGTAATGAGGGAAAATAATTCAACCCCCCCTTTCTCACTCTCTCTCGCCTCATTAATGAAGCATGGCACAAGCCATGTAGCACCATGCTTTCTCTCTCTCTCCCCCATGGTCAACACTTCAACTATAATTTTAAATCCTTTTTATTTTAAAACAAACCATGAACAATAAACCCAAAACACTTAAACAAATGTATAAAACTAGATTATAGAAATGGTTAGACCACACTTAACAACCTAGTTATCATGCACAAGTGTGTGCAAGCCTAGGAAAAATCTACTAAAATACTCATTAAATAGGATAAAATATTTAAAAACCAAATTGGTAAACTTTTTATTAAAAACCATATATTAAAATATAATTAGCCACAAAACACATTCTAAGGTGTTACAGTTTAGCTTCCACCTTAAGCTAGGAGGTTAGGGAGAAGGTTCTAGGCTCTTAAGGTAGTTAGGGTGAAGCTTGCTTTGGAAGCTAAGAATGTTTAGCTTGTACAAGGAACCTTGCTGATCTGGCAGAATGTTCAGGAGTGTTCTGGAAAATGTAGTAACTTGAAGAGCTGTAGGAACTGAGGTAGGAATAACAAAGTGAAGCAGGGCTGCTGACGTGTCATACCCGTCGTGGATCCGCGGCGCAAGGCGGCTCCGGCCGCAGATCCGCGGCCAAGTGGCTGGCTTAGGGCTTCATTTTTGTATCGTTGCTTCCTGCTGTCTTTGGGATTATTCTCTGATATATTGATTCCCTGAATTCCTTATAGATCGTTTCCAGATTTCAAATCCTTGAGTTGGCGTATTCTTTAGCAGCACTGTTATATAAATTTGACCATTCTTCTGTAATTTCCTGCACAGACTTCGAAACACAAGTTGCGCTACACAAGAATGATGCGATGTTATGAAATACGGTCAATTTCCCTTAAAGTGCCGGTTTTAAAGTCTAACACATGCAATATGGTATTTTGCGACTGTTTTGCTAATATGTGCAATATGAATACCGAACACTTCTAGATGAGTGCAAATGATAGGGAAATTGCCATGTTAAAAATGCAGTATTTTCGACTGATCAAATTCCCCCAAATTTATTTTCGATCATCTCGAGCGAACAGTTTTATTAAAAAGAGAAGGAGAAAATAAAGAAAGAGAAAAACTAACTAGCACACTTTCGTAGGCAACACGATTGCACTGAGCACGTGCAACAAGCCTTTAAACCTCTAGGTGTCCCCGTAGGAGGAGTGTTGTCTCCTGAGGGTTTTCAGCGGATTGCACCAACAAAATCCAATAATAAAAGGAAGATCATGAATATTACATTTAAAGAAAAGAATTGTAAAAGAAAGCTTTTGAAAATTAGAGTTTCCAACTAAGCTAGCTTTTCGGTTGTCATGAGCCCTATCTTAATAGTCATGAAAAGATGTCGGAAATCACGTCCTCCCTCAATAAAACATCGTCTTATTCTTCATTCCTATCTTTCTTCCAAACATCGATCATATAACCCTGCGTGTGTGTAAAGACATCCCTACACCCGCAGAATTCAATTCAAGCTATCATACTCTTGCCCATTAGCCTCAGTACTTTTTAATTAATGAATATTTAGATGAGATTGCTCACAAACTTTCATGCGACCGTTAATACTTCTTGAGGTACTAACCGACCGATTACTCATTTGCTTGCTTATTTGGTGTATTTTCCTCGTCTTGCACCATCTAAGGCTTAGCAGTGACTCCTAGACCAGTTGGCCTTAGGGCACTAGGTGAAGAGGCACCCTCGCTATATTTTTTTATTGCTGCCTTGGCGATAACAAAACCAGTGTCCATTTTTCTCACCATTTTATATTTTCTTCATTATTTTTATTTCCTTCATACTTTGGCTTTAAGACAAGAGCATTTCAAGGTATCCTCTATTATCCCGGGCTTCAAGACGTGTGTAAGTAGGAATAGCAGGGTATCAACGTTCAAAATGTTTGGCTTGCAGAATAGAAACTATTTTTCAGACTTATTTTTATCCTCAGATTAGTGACGTCCTTTATCTTACTAACCCTTGGGACAACGGCTCATAACTACTTATTACTAGTTCGTATAAGAAAACTTCTAATTTTCTTGATTTTCTTAAATATTTCTAATCTCATGGATGTAATTTTTCACTATCTAATCTTTTATTATCTTATTTATGTACAAAAAATGTTAAATATTAAATATTTTGAAATTTTGAAATTTTTTTAAATTTTTATGGGTTTTGAAAATTTTAAATTTTTATAAGTTTTTAAAGAAATATTTTGTGCTTATGCAAATGATATGCAAATGATGCAAAAATAAGCACAAACCTCCCCCAAACCTATTTTCAACAGTGTCCTCACTGTTGCCAACAGCTATATCTACAAAACCTGTAAGCCTGTGAGGAATTTATTAGTGGGGGCAAAATATATAAGTGAAGATCCTCCCCCAAACTTACTCTTTTCACTCACCTCCATTCAAAAGATGATGCAGTGATATACAGGATATGGAAGTGAGACGGAGGAATTTTAATCAAGGTAAAATGGCTCCTGTAAGAACAGGAGCTCCTCCATGGGGTCAGTGGAAAAATACGGCTTTAGTCTATATCCATTCACTTTGAAAAAGGTGCCGTTTTTAACATTTTCTACTTCTACTGCCCCGTGCGGGTATATAGACCGCACAACATAAGGTCCCTTCCACCAAGATCGAAGCTTACCAGCGTGAAGGTGTAGTCGTGAATCATAAAGAAGGACTTGCTGACCAAGTGTAAATGTTTTCCTCAAAATGTTTTTATCATGAAAAACCTTAGTCCTATTCTTTATGATTACAGCGTTATCATAAGCTTCATCGCGGAGTTCGCTTAGCTCATTTAATTGCAGCTTCCAAAAGTTGCAGGCTTGGTTTAGGTCAAAGTTGATTTCCTTAATAGCCCACAATGCTTTATGCTCAATCTCGACCAGCAAGTGGCATGCCTTCCCAAACACTATCCTATATGGAGACATCCCTAGGTCGGTTTTAAATGCAATTCGGAATGCCCAAAGAGCATCCGTCAGTTTGGTTGACCAATCTTTTCTATTCTTAGCAACAGTTTTCTCCAGGATTTGTTTGATCTGTCTATTTGAAATCTCAGCCTGCCCGCTCGTTTGGGGATGAAAGGGTGTAGAAAGTCTGTGGTTGATTGCGTATTTCTGCATCAGAGTCTCGAAAGACTTGTTGCAGAAATGTGTCCCGTTATCGCTAATGATAGCGCGTGGGTGTCCAAATCGCGAAAAGATATTTTCTTTTAAGAACTTAATGACAACTTTCTTGTCATTAGTGCGACATGGAATGTCTTCAACCCACTTTGAGACGTAATCAACCGCCAGCAGTATGTACAAATTCCCAAAGGAGTTGGGAAAGGGACCCATAAAATCAATGCCCTAAACATCGAAAATTTCAACCACTAAGATGGGTTGCTGAGGCATTTCATTTCTCCGGGAAATCCTACCCGTGTACTGACACTGTGTACAGGTTTTGCAATAATCAAATGCGTCCTTGAACAAGGTCGGCCAATAAAATCCGCATTGCAAAACCTTCTCCGCCGTCTTTTTAGGACCGAAGTGACCCCCACAGGCCTGATCATGACAAAAAGATAGAAGACTCTTGAACTCCTCATTCGGGACACACCGGCGAATGATCTGATCAGGACAATACTTAAACAGGTAGGGTTCATCCCAGTAAAAGTGTTTTACTTGGGACAGAAAACGGTATTTGTCCTGTTTTGACCAATCGCTGGGTATCAGTCCCGTGACAAGATAGTTCACAATATCCCTGAACCACGGTTCATTGGATACGCTCAAGAGTTGTTCGTCCGGGAAAGAATCATTGATCGGCAGGGTCACAGGGGAAGAAGAGATGCGTGAAAGATGGTCGGCTACAACGTTTTCACGTCCTTTCTTATCTTTGATAATAAGATCGAATTCTTGTAATAGAAGGATCCAACGTATTAGCCTACCTTTTGCATCTTTCTTCGCCAGAAGATGTTTCAAGGCAGAGAGGTCAGTGTACACAACTATAGGTGAGCCAATCAAGTAAGGCCTGAATTTTTCTAATGCAAATACAACCGCCAAAAGTTCTTTTTCGGTAGTTGTATAGTTAATTTGAGCATCATTCAGGGTCTTACTTGCATAGTAGATCACGTGTGGCATCTTTTCAATGTGCTGTCCTAAGACTGCACCAACTGCAAAATCGGATTCATCACACATCAGCTCAAAGGGGTAGTCCCAATTTGGAGACGATAGAATGGGGGCTGTAGTGAGGGAGTGTTTGAGTGAGTCGAATGCTGCATCACAATCCGAGTCAAAGTTCGTATCCTTGGCCAAGAGAAGAGTTAAAGGTCTAGCAATTTTGCTAAAATCCTTAATGAATCTCCTATAAAAGCCCGCATGGCCAAGAAATGATCGAATGTCCTTGACGTTTTTAGGATGAGGAAGGTTTTGAATGACATCTATCTTAGCTCTGTCAACCTCAATGCCTTTCTGTGAAATAACATGTCCAAGTACAATTCCCTCTTGGACCATGAAATGGCATTTTTCCCAATTCAAGGTTAAGTTCTTCTCTTTGCAACGAGTAAGAACTGCGTCAAGATTCGATAGGCAATCAGAAAAAAAAAGTCTCCAAAAATCGAGAAATCGTCAATAAAGATCTCCAAAAAATTCTCGACAATGTCAGAGAATATCCCCACCATACACCGCTGAAAGGTAGCGGGAGCATTGCATAACCCAAAGGGCATGCGTCTATAAGCAAATGTACCAAAAGGACAAGTAAAAGTGGTTTTATCTTGATCCTTTTTGGCAATAGGGACCTGATTATAGCCAGAGTATCCGTCCATAAAGCAATAATACTCACGTCCAGCTAAGCGTTCCAGCATCTGATCAATAAAGGGTAGAGGAAAGTGGTCTTTCCTCATGGCGGCATTGAGTTTTCTGTAATCAATACATACACGCCACCCAGTTAGGGCGCGTGTCTGAATCAACTCATTTGCCTCATTGGTAATAACAGTGATGCCGGATTTCTTAGGGACGACATGTATAGGACTCACCCATTGGCTATCGGAGATTGGGTATATAATACCATTATCAAGGCATTTGACGATCTCTTTCATCATCGCTTCCTTCATGACGGGGTTCAACCGTCTCTGTGGTTCTCGGGTTGGTCTGGCATCATCCATCACATGTATATGATGTTCTACAATCAAGGGACTAATCCCTTTGATGTCCGCCATAGTCCAACCAAACGCCTCTCTATTAGATCTCAATACCGATAAAAGTGCATTCTCTTGCTCTGATACTAGAGAGGTGGATATGATAACCGGTAAGGACTCATTCTCATCTAAATAAGCATATTTAAGATGAGAAGGTAAAATTTTGAAATCTAATGCTGGCGGAGAAATAATAGAAGGTAGGATCATCGAGTGATTTTTAGAGTCACAAAGAAGCTCATAGCCTGTGAAAGATACAGACTCGGGTGGTGATAAGTCAGGAGTGTCGGACTCAAATGTGGGAAAGGTGTCCTCACTAAGATCATGTGCAAGATCAAACAGTGATGTGGTAGTGTCGTCGAGATCTATAAAACAAAGTTCCTCAACTCCGCAACTTTCGGGAGCAATCTCGTGGACAGAGCACACATCAAAAATATGAACAGAGGGTTCTGATGGCTGACTTCCAATTTTGTAGATGTTTAGTTCAATGGTCATATTTCCAAATGATAAGTTCATTGAACCGTTTCTACAGTTAATAACAGCATTGGAAGTGGCAAGGAAAGGTCGACCCAAAATCACCGGAATTTGGCTCCAGGGGTTTCCTACAGGTTGTGTATCGAGTACAATGAAGTCTACAAGGAAAACAAATTCCCCGACCTTTATCAACACATCCTCTAGTTTACCCCTTGGTTTGGTGATTGAACGGTCTGCCATTTGGAGAGTGCAGTGAGCTGGTTTCAACTCTCCAATCCCTAGCTGCTCATAGACAGAATATGGAAGTAGGTTAACACTTGTGCCAAGGTCTAAAAGAGCACGATTTATGTTTTTACCCCCAGTAGAAATCGATATCGTAGGACATCCTAGGTCCTTACGTTTCTTTGGTAGCTGTGGGATAAAAGCAGTGCTGATATTATTAGACATGAAGACCTTCTTCGGCACTTGAGTCTTCCTCTTCCTAGTGCACAAGTCCTTAAGAATTTTCGCATAAGCGGGGACTTGTTGAATAGCATCTAGGAGAGGGATGTTGAAGTTAACCTGTTTGAACATTTCCATAATTTTCTCCATATGTGGACTCGATTTGTTACCCCTTAACCGATTCGGGTAAGGAGCTTTAGCAATAAGCGCTGGGTCCATCATAGGAGAAGGAAGTGGGGGTAGACGTGATCCCAAAAGAGGAGTGGGGATCGTCTGTGGAGAACTAGAAGAGCTATACTGAGGTGTCGAGACTAGAGGGAAATGGAGAATAGGCTTGCGAGAAGGCCGTAGGGTAGAAGAACAAGGATCAAAAGTAGAAGTGTGTGTGTAAGGAAAGGTCTCAGCCGGGGTGTTATTGATAGGATTTTCAATATCATCAATTTCTTCCCCAACATGGTTATTCCGCACTCTTCCTGATCTCAACGTTGTGAAGGCATTTACATTGTAATGCCCAGGATTCGGTAGGGGTTGAGACGGAAGTTTTCCTTTTTCTCTCGCACTCATTTCGGCTTTAAGTCGTGCAATTTCAGCTTCCATCGATCTGATACTCTCAGCTTGGGACGCTGAGTTTTTCTTTATCTCACTGATAGAAGATCTAACCTCAGCCGACACCTCTCTGAAATTTGACAAGAGTGATTTCATGGTTTGAGTGAATTGAGAAAATTCGTCAGAACAGGTCATCTGCATAGGATTAGACGGTGCAGGAGTGTTGACCTAGTTTTGGAAATTTTGTGACTGGTAGGGGTGTTGAGTGAGTTGAAGTGGTTGCTGTTGTGGTGGAAGAGCCCTTTGGAAATTATTTTGGCTTGGAACCGTGTTTTAAGATTGTTGGTGTTGGTTCCAAGCAAAATTCGGGTGATTCCTCCAACCCTGATTGTACGTGGAAGAATATGGATCGTTTCTAGGTCTTTGAAATGCGACATTGGTATGCTCGTGACCTTGAAACGGAGAGTTTAATGGACATTCTTCCGTTAAGTGAGAAGGATCAGAACAGCACCCACATACAGTTTTGGGGAGTGACATTGGGTTTAGGGAGGCTGCTGAAAATTTGTGTTCCATAGCCTCGAGCTTCTTTTGCATTGCTGCCATCTCAGCTCGAACACCTATGGACACATCAATTTGGTGTACGCCACCCCTATTCGATGACTGTGTTCCACTCTCCCACTGTAAGGATTTTTCAGCGAACTCTTCTAAAAATTTCCAAGCTTCCCCATCATCCTTGGTCATAAAGGTGCCTTGACACATGTTTTCAAGGTTCTGTTTAGTGTTTGGGTTAATGCCCTCATATATGATTCGGCAAAGATCCCATCTCGGGATGCCGTAATGTGGACATTGAACCAAAAGATCCTTGAATCGTTCAAAGCATTTTGAAAATGGTTCAGTCGGAAGCTGGGTGAATTGATTTAGTTCGCTACGGATTCGAGCTGTCTTTTGCACAGGGTAGAATTTCTTAAGGAATGCCGCAACGAATTCTTCCCAATTCGTAATGGAATGTGCGGTAGTGTTATATAGCCACTTCTCAGCTATATCGCACAAAGTAAATGGAAGAAGACGTAGACGCATAGCATCCACTGAAATTTGTGACGTACCCATCATTGCGCATACATTTTCAAATTTGGTGATAAAGACGTATGCGTATTCAGTCTCGAGTCCGTGAAATTTGGGTAGAAGGTTGATATATTGGGGTTTAATCTCAAAATTATCCCCGTTGGCTGGTGGAATGGATAAGCAGGTCGAAAGAGGACCTCGCAAAAGATAGCACCTCTCTTGGAGAGAGATGCGGGGTGGATTCTGCGCACCAACGGACGGTGGCAGATTAGTGGTAAAGAAATTCGATGGAGACGGATCCATCGATGTGGGTGTGGTGGTGGGTAAAGAAGTAAATGGAGAAATACCGACTTCGGAGTCGATCGGGGGAACGCGGACTAAACGGGCACTAGAATCCCGTGTCCAGCCTATCTTGCACTAAAAAGGGTTAGTACAAGTGGCAGCGTGACTTATAATTAGGGGAAATGAATGATTGCGGTGTTTGTTTTGAAAAATGATACGGATTTTTGAAAAAAAATGATGCGGTCACAACAAATGCAACAAGCAAAACCCTAATTCTAGGTGTCACCTAGGTCAAAGCTCTAGACCGCTCCTAACTGCCAAAAGACAAGTCGCAGGATAAATCCTCCACTGCCTCTTTGTCTCTCCTGTGGCCAGGTAAGTGCCAGGTAAGTGGGAGGTTCTCCACTACGTAAGTAGTGGGCCTAATTAAGTAACCACTAGCCTTCGACACACTTATCTTAGACACCACAAAAGAAACGCGGATAAGCAATGAATTACCCACAGCCTTCTTCTGTCCTAAGTGAGCGCGACGGTCCTTAGAGTCATCTCTAGATTTTTTTTAGTTAATGCGGGTAAATGCGGATGCAAGTTTGTGATTTTTGGGGCTTAGGAAGGGTAATGAACTCCCCACCTGATCTGGATTTGGCCGTGCCCCTTAATGTCCGTATTAATATGCAAACAACTACAAAACCAAAAACACGCACAATTTATTTTACTTTTTGCGGCGATGCGATTTTTGCAAAAAAACCTGCAGAAATTTTTTAATTGGAGCAGACAGAGGAGGAGATAAGAAAGTTAGGATTCACCTGAGAAAATTTGGTGCAGTGACGCCTTGAGGTGGCCGCGGAACCGCTGCAATAGGGGGCTAGGGCCGCGGAATCGCGGTGCTGTGAGGGATCCGTGCACAAAATTTTTCCAGAGAGCTTCTGTATACTCCCTCAGTCTTCTGGTATATTCTGAAAAAAAAAATTCAATTGCTCCACAGCTTCCAGATTTCCTCGTAATCAAATCACAACAATACGTTTAGATTTTATGCGAATTTTGATCTCAAAATTGTAATGGAATAAATCTTTCAATTCAAATTTCAATAAAGAACGAATTAGCGCACGATCCCCGGCAACGGCGCCATTTGATTGATCTTTATTTCTTTGTGTGTCGGTTTAGAAAATGAATAGAAATCACAATCAAAGAATTATTTGACCGCAATCAATAACGGTGTCGGTTTGTAGCGCGTTAGTAAGTGCGGATCGTCCACAGGGATTGTGCGATTTGTTCTTAGTTGTTTTGTTTTGAATTGAAAATTTAATAGAAAAGAAAAGAAAAACGATTCAAGATTTATATCGATGAATTTCAAGAATCAACTAGATCTAATCAAGAATTAAGAAAGCATTAAACATCAAGAATCAAGAATTGATATAATTCCAATCGATTTAAGTTTCAAGATTTGAAGTAAAGCTCGTAGGAGTCGATTAAATCATAAATGTGAAGAAGATTCGAAATTACTTTTTCTTATCCATTAACGAATTGATGCTAAATCGATGTCGATTTATCGAGGATTAAGGATCTTGCGAAGAATTAGGGTTTCCTCATCCTATCCTTTGTCCTTTCGATGAATCACATTCACACGATAGCTTCTAGGAAATCGAATGATTGATCGTTGATCTCTAGATCGTGCGAAAATAATCAAGCGCATTTCGCATCGATCTAGATCATCGATCATTCAATTTTCAAGAATTTACAATCGTTATAGGACTTAAGAAAACGTATAAAGATTCGTCAACATCATCATTCTACCGATCATCTCGACTCCTCCACGAGCGGAGTTTTATTCAAGCATCATCACAAAGAATACATTCAAGAATCGAAGTTGAATCATAATGCTTGAATTGAAATATAAGAAAGTTAAAAGAATCTTCACCTTTATTTATTCCACAATTTGTTACACATTGCTCAAGACTACAAGAATTTGAGAAGGAACAAGATTGTCGAATCTAGCATTGCATCGGCTCCTTGAGTCGCGGATCGGCTTGGATCTCATGCTCCGATGAAGTCCGGCTTCGCTTCTAAAGGATGGTTGAAGGCTTGCTTTGCTAGAACTCAAAGGATCTTGAATTTGGTTTCTTGATTGGATTAGGGTTAGGGTTTGGAGGTGGAAAGTGTTGGGTTGAAGAGATAAATAACACTCAACAATAATTGATGATCAACTAATGAACAACCCAATTGAGGAACAAACTTTTCAAGTGAGGCCTAGGGTCCTTTTTATAGGTTTAGGAATGAGTGGCTTCCTTAAGAAGCTTGGATTAGGTTAGCTTCCCTTGTAAGCTAGTTAATTAGGTAGAAGCCTCTAGAACTAGTTAGTTAGGGTTTAGCTTCCACCTCAAGCTAGGAGGTTAGGGAGAAGGTTCTAGGCTCTTAAGATAGTTAGGGTGAAGCTTGCTTTGGAAGCTAGGAATGTTTAGCTTGTACAAGGAATCTTGCTGATCTGGCAGAATGTTCAGGAGTGTTCTGGAAAATGTAGTAACTTGAAGAGCTGTAAGAACTGAGGTAGGAATAACAAAGTGAAGCAGGGCTGCTGACGTGTCATACCCGCCGCGGATCCGCGGCGCAAGGCTGCTCCGGCCGCTGATCCGCAGCCAAGTGGCTGGCTTAGGGCTTCATTTTTGTATCGTTGCTTCCTGCTGTCTTTGGGATTATTCTCTGATATATTGATTCCCTGAATTCCTTATAGATCGTTTCCAGATTTCAAATCCTTGAGTTGGCGTATTCTTTAGCAGCACCGTTATGTAAATTTGACCATTCTTCTGTATTTTCCTGCACAGACTTCGAAATACAAGTTGCGCTACACAAAAATGATGCGATGTTATGAAATACAGTCAATTTCCCTAAAGTCCGGTTTTAAAGTCTAACACATGCAATCTGGTATTTTACGACTGTTTTGCTAATATGTGCAATATGAATACCGAACACTTCTAGATGAGTGCAAATGATAGGGAAATTGCCATGTTAAAAATACAGTATTTTCGACTGATCAAATTCGTATATAACCATATGATGGTTTCATCCAAGGAAAGTGGATGTTCGTAATAATACGGGGTGTTCTGGAGAAAAGGGTAAAAGTAAGAGTGGCAATGAGGTACGCAACTATGACAATCCAAAAGCCAGTGTTTTAAGAAGGTTCGGTTAATCTTAGTCACTGAGTCATAGTCACGGGTCGAGTCATGGTCGCTGCCAAAGAGAGAGAGAAAAGAAACACTCAGCGTGCACTCTAACCTAGATCAGAATGGTCATCAATTTATCCAATCAGGAAACCTCCCACTGTAACCTCAAATTCTCCTCCAAACTTGAAAGAAGAATTAGTCGGGATCACCCGAGGAGTAAACCATCTCATCAGTGGGAATCGGGATCCAACTATCATCGCATGATAATGTGATGGAATCCACTCACATTATCACACTCCAGAAGGTATGTGCATATCTGGCAAGTTTCAGTTTCTTTAGAAACTCCCGATGTGATTTTTACCCCATGCTCTTATGACCTTGACGTAGGCCAACATATCATAAGTCACATGTCAAGTTCTACCCGTCATTATCCAGGTTAATTTGAACCCATACGTACATACCCTTGACGAAGGCCAAAATAGCAGTACGACTGTCTCAAACTAACGCATCTATCTATGCAACAGAAAAGTAACAAATAGCTACCATACACTATGCCTTGACGTAGGCCAACATACATAGTATGAATACTAAGTGCTACCTTTCTGAAATGACGGAGGGCTATGAATGGTTTTTGGAGAAAAACCTTTAACGTAATGAACTTGATATCGTTGAAGGAACCGGATAGCTTTTTATGAAAATACTGTGGCGAAAACCTTTGCTAAAGAGGTCACTCCCGGTAAAGGGATCTCGGCTCTTTCCCCGTAGAATGAGGTGCAGGATATTCCAACTGAATACCACGATGCAAAACAAAAAGTAATCGACTATAGTGAAGTTATTACCCTGACGCAAACTTCTATCCAAGGGGTCACTCCCGGTGAAGGGATCTCGGCTCTTGCCTCGTCGACTGAGGTGCTGGATATTCATAACCGAATACCACAGTGCAAAACAAAAAAGAACGTCCTTGCAATAACAGCTTTTTGAAAATTATTCCAATAACATCAGAATAGGTTTGTTTAGCTTGCATTGATCCAAATCAATGCAGTCCCATCAATTGATCACACCAATAAAGAACGAAAATACGATGTACGTATATGCCATCCGCATTCGCCACTGGGTCCCGTCATCACCCGTTAGGTTACTTAACTAACGACAGAGCGGGGACTGGACTAGCGCGGGTGTAAAACATATACAACATCTACTAGTATATATATATCAATATATAATAATCACTCAAGGCGTGATAAAATGCAACATCACAGAAATGTAATAAGCATCACAGAACAATACAGATATCTGGGATCCCCGGGTTTCATAGAGCCGCTACTGAAACCCGACATTCTCCTGGTCGTGTGGATAGCCTGTGCAATGAAATCCTAGACCCCTACGGGCGCGGCAAGTTACCCGTCAAAATCTGAAGCGAGGCAGCTGATCAGTCGAAAATACTGCATCTTTAAACCGGCAATTTCCCTATCATTTGCACTCATCTATAAGTGTTCGGCATTCATATAGCACATATTAGCAAAACAGTCGTTAAATATCAGATTGCATGTGTTAGACTTTAAAACCGGAACTTTAAGGGAAATTGACTGTAATTCGTAGCATGGCATCATTCCTATATATCGCAACTTGTGTTTCGAAGTCTGTGCAGGAAAGTACATGAGATCAGTCAAATTTACAAACGAAGACTGTTAAAAAGACGCCAACTCATGGATTTGGAATCTGGCAATTATCTAGAAGGAATTCAGGAATTCAACATATCAGAAAATACATCAAAGTACAGAAGAAAACTTACCATGAATTATGAAGCACCAAGGAAGTCACTTGGCCGCGGAACCACGGCCGGAGCCTCCTTGCGCCGCGGTTCCGCGGCGGCCATGCCATGTCACCACCCCAATTTGGCTTCATAATTCTCAGCTCAGCTCCTACATCTCAGAAAACCACTGCAAATTCCAGAAAGATCGTGGAGCTTCTGCCAGATCAGCAAGACCTAGGGTTCCTAACTAAACACTCTTAGCTTCCTCAACAAGCTTCACTTAAACTCTATTAAGGATCTAGAACCTTCCCCCTAACCTCCTAGCTTAGGGTAGAAGCTAAGCCCTAACTAACTAATTCTAGAAGCCTCTCCCTCTAACTAACTTTTGGAGGGAAATTCAAAATTCAAATTCCTAGACCTAGGGTTTGGGAAACCTATAAATAGACCCCAAGGCTCACTTGAAAGAGGCTAATCAATCCTTAGCTAATCATTGTTGGCTAAATTCTAGTTCAATCTTCATCTTCCCCAATTTCCACCCACAAGTCTAGTGACAAGACTTGTGTCAAAACCCTAACCCTAATCCAATCCAAGATCAAGAATTCAAGATCCTTTGAGTGCAAGCCAAGCAAGTCTTCGACGATCCTTTGAAGTGAAGCGGGACTTCAACGGAGCACGAGATCTAAGTGATCCAAGACTCAAAGAGCCGAGCGATGCTAGATTCGACGAGCGAAGTTCCTACCTCTTGTAATTCTTGAGAGTTGTAACTACTTGTTGATATAATAAAGGTGAAGATTCTTTAAACTTGCTTATTTTCAATTCGAGCATTATGATCTGTATTCTATTCTTGAATGTATTCTTCGTGATGATGCTTGAATAAATCTCCGCTCGTGGAGGAATCGAAACGACTGTAAAATGATGATGTTGATAAATCTTGAAACGATTTCTTAAGTCTTAAAACAATTGTAAATTCTTGAAAATCGATTGATCGATGATCTAGATCGATGTGAATGCGTTCTTGATTCCTTTCGCATGATCTAAAGATCAAAGATCGATCATCCGACTTTCAAGAAGCTATCTAGTGAATGTGACTCATCGAAAGGGCAAAGGATAGGATGAGGAACCCTAATTCTTCGCAAGATCCTTGATCCTCGATGAATTCTACATCGATTTAGCATCAATTTGTTAATGGATAAGAAATCGTAATCTTGAATCTTCTTCACATTTACAACCGAATCGATTCCTACGAGCTATACTTCAAATCTTGAAACCTAAAGTGATTGGAATTCTATCGATACTTGATTCTCGATGTTTATCGTTTTCTTGATTCTTGATTAGAATAGTGATACTTGAAACTCATCGATAAAAATCTTGAATTATTTTCTTTGCTTTTCTTTTCTATTAAAGTTTCGATTCAAACAAATCAAGATACGAACGAATCGCGCAATCTCTGTGGACGATCCGCACTTACTAACGCGCTACAATCCGACACCGTTATTGATTGCGGTCAAATATTTTTGGTTGTGATTCTGTTCATTTTCTAAATACCGACAACGGAAAATAAGATCAATCAAATGGCGCCGTTGCCGGGGATCGCGCGCTAATTCGTTCTATATTGAAATTTGAATTGATAGATTTATTTCATTACATTTTTGTGATCAAAATTCGCGCAAAATTTTAACGATTTGTTGTGGTGTATTGCAAGGAAAATCTGGAGCTTGCTGTGCAATTCAAAAAAAATTTGGAAATTTCCAGAGAGCTAGAGGAATCAACAGCAAGCTGCTGTTGAATTTTTGAACAGTGAACAGTACCAACGGCCACCCTTCCGCGGTCTGAGCCTCTTCCTGCGGCAGTTCCGCGCCAATGTGAAGGGATCTCGATGCAAAAATTCCACAGTGAGCTTCTTACTTTCTTATCTCCTTCTCTATCTGCTCCAATTAACATTTTGTACAGGCTTCTTTGCAAAAATCGAAGCGCCGCGCAAAAAGCAAAATTAAATTGTGCTTGTTTTGATTTTTGTGGTTATTTGCATAATTAATACGGACATTAAGGGGAAAAAACCAAATCCAGATTAGGTGGGGAGTTCATTACCCTTCCTAAGCCCCGAAAATCGCAAAACTTGCATCCGCATTTACCCAAATTAACTAAAAGAAATCTAGAGATGACTCTAAGGACCGTTGCGCTCACTTAGGACAGAAGAAGGCCGTGGGTAATTCATTGCTTATCCGCGTTTCTCTTGTGGTATCTAAGGCAAGTGTGTCGAAGGCTAGTGGTTACTTAATTAGGCCTACTACTTACGTAGTGGAGAACCTCCCACTTACCTGGCACTTACCTGGCCACAGGAGAGACAAAGAGGCAGTGGAGGATTTATCCTGCGTCTTGTCTTTTGGAAGTTAGGAGCGGTCTAGAGATTTGACCTAGGCGACCCCTAGAATTAGGGTTTTGTGTGTTGCATTTGTTGTGTTGCATCATTTTTTCAAAAATCCGTCCACTTTTCAAAACAAACACCGCATTCATTCATTCATTACCCCTAATTATAAGTCAACGCTGCCACTTGTACTAACCCTTTTTAGTGCAAGATAGGCTGGACAAGGGATTCTAGTGCCCGTTTAGTCTGCGTACCCTTTATCGACTCCGAAGTCGGTATTTCTCCATTTACTTCTTCTTTTCCCACCACCACACCCACATCAATGGATCCGTCTCCATCGAACTTCTTTACCACTAATCTGCCGCCGTCCGTTGGTGCGCAGAATCCACCCCGCATCTCTCTCCAAGAGAGGTGCTATCCATTGCGAGGTCCTCTTTCGACCTGCTTATCCATTCCACCAGCCAACGGGGATAATTTTGAAATTAAACCCCAATACATCAACCTTTTACCCAAATTCCACGGACTCGAGACTGAGGACGCTTACGTTTTCATCACCAAATTTGAAAACGTATGCGCAATGATGGGTACGTCACAACTTTCAGTGGATGCTATGCGTCTACGACTTCTTCCATTTACTTTGTGCGATATAGCCGAGAAGTGGCTATATAACACTATCGCACACTCTATTACGAATTGGGAAGAATTTGTCGCGGCATTCCTTAAGAAATTTTACCCTATGCAAAAGACAGCTCGAATCCGTAGCGAACTCAACCAATTTACCCAGCTTCCGACTGAACCATTTTCTAAATGCTTTGAACGTTTTAAGAATCTATTGGTTCAATGTCCTCATCACGGCATCCCGAGATGGGATCTTTGCCGAATCATATATGAGGGCATTAACCCAAACACTAAACAGAACCTTGAAAACATGTGTCAAGGTACTTTTATGACTAAGGATGATGGGGAAGCATGGAAATTTTTAGAAGAGTTCGCTGAAAAATCACTACAGTGGGAGAGTGGAACCCAACCATTGAATAGGGGTGGCGTACACCAAATAGATGTGTCCATAGGTGTTCGAGCTGAGATGGCAGCAATGCAAAAGAAGCTCGAAGCTATAGAACACAAATTTGCAGCAGCCTCCCTAAACCCAATGTCGCTCCCCAAAACTGTATGTGGCTGCTGTTCTGATCCGTGTCACTTAACGGAAGAATGTCCATTAAACTCTCAGTTTCAAGGTCACGAGCATACTAATGCCGCATTTCAAAGACCTAGAAACGATCCATATTCTTCCACGTACAATCAGGGTTGGAGGAATCACCCGAATTTTGCTTGGAACCAACAACAACAATCTCAAAACACGGTTCCAAGCCAAAATAATTTCCAAAGGGCTCTTCCACCACAACAGCAACCACTTCAACTCACTCAGCACCCCTACCAGTCACAAAATTTTCAAAACCAGGTCAACACACCTGCACAGTCTAATCCTATGCAGTTGTCCTGTTCTGACGAGTTCTCTCAATTCACTCAAACCATGAAATCACTCTTGTCAAATTCATAGAGGTTTCGGCTGAGGTTAGATCTTCCGTTAGTGAGATAAAGAAAAACTCAGCGTCCCAAGCTGAGAGTATCAGATCGATGGAAGCTGAAATAGCACGACTTAAACCCGAAATGAGTGCGAGAGAAAAAGGGAAACTTCCGTCTCAACCCCTACCGAATCCTGGGCATTACAATGTAAATGCCGTCACAACGTTGAGATCGGGAAGAGTGCTGAATAACCATGTCGGGGAAGGAATTGATGATATTGAAAATCCTATCAATAACACCCCAGCTGAGACCTTTCCTCACACACACACTTCTACTTCTGATCCTTGTTCTTCTACCCCACCACCTTCTCGCGAGCCTATTCTCCATTTCCCACTAGGCTCGACACCTTAGTATAGCCCTTCTAGTTCTCCACAGACGGTCCCCACTCCTCTTTTGGGATCTCGTCTAACCCTTCTTCCTTCTCCTATGATGGACCCGGCACTTATTGCGAAAGCTCCTTACCCGAATCGGTTAAGGGGTAACAGATTGAGTCCTCATATGGAGAAAATTATGGAAATGTTCAAACAGGTTAACATCAACATCCCTCTCCTAGATGCGATTCAACAAGTCTCCGCTTATGCGAAAATTCTTAAGGACTTGTGCACTAGGAAGAGGAAGACTCAAGTGCCGAAGAAGGTCTTCATGTCTAATAATATTAGCACTGCTTTTATCCCCCAGCTACCAAAGAAACGTAAGGACCCAGGATGTCCTACTATATCGATTTCTATTGGGGGTAAAAACATAAATCGTGCTCTTTTAGACCTTGGCGCAAGTGTTAACCTACTTCCATATTCTGTATATGAGCAACTAGGGATTGGAGAGTTGAAACCTGCTCACTGCACTCTCCAAATGGCAGACCGTTCAATCACCAAACCAAGGGGTGAACTAGAGGATGTGTTGATAAAGGTCGGGGAATTTGTATTCCCTGTAGACTTCATTGTACTTGATACACAACCTGTAGCAAACCCCCGGGGCCAAATTCCGGTGATTCTGGGTCGTCCTTTCCTTGCCACTTCCAACGCTGTTATTAACTGTAGAAATGGTTCGATGAACTTATCATTTGGAAATATGATCATTGAACTAAACATCTATAAAGTTGGAAGTCAGCCATCAGAACCCTCTGCTCATATTCTAGATGTGTGCTCTGTCCACGAGATCGCTCCCGATAGTTGCGGAGCTGAGGAACTTTGCTTTACAGATCTCGACGACACTACCACATCTCTGTTTGACCTTACACATGATCTTAGTGAGGACACTTTTCCCACACTCGAGTCCGACACTCCTCACCTATCTCCACCCGAGTCTGTATCTTTCACAAGCTCTGAGCTTCTTTGTAACTCCAAAATTCACTCTATGATCCCACCTTCTATCATTTCTCCGCCCGTATTAGATCTCAAAATTTTACCTTCTCATCTTAAATATGCTTATTTAGGTGAGAATGAGTCTTTACCGGTTATAATATCCGCTTCTCTAGCATCAGAGCAAGAGAATGCACTTTTATCGGTATTAAGATCTAATAGAGAGGCGTTTGGTTGGACTATGGCGGACATCAAAGGGATTAGTCCCTTGATTGTTGAACATCATATACATGTGATGGATGATGCCAGACCAACCCGAGAACCACAGAGACGGTTGAATCCCGTCATGAAGGAAGCGGTGATGAAAGAGATCGTCAAATGCCTTGATAGTCGTATTATATACCCAATCTCCGATAGCCAATGGGTGAGTCCTATACATGTCGTCCCTAAGAAATCCGGCATCACTGTTATTACCAATGAGGCAAATGAGTTGATTCAGACACGCGCCCAAACTGGATGGCGTGTATGTATTGATTATAGAAAACTCAATGCCGCCACAAGGAAAGACCACTTTCCTCTACCATTCATTGATCAAATGCTGGAGCGCTTAGCTGGACGTGCGTATTATTGTTTTATGGACGGATACTCAGGCTATAATCAGGTCCCCATCGCCAAAAAGGATCAAGATAAAACCACTTTTACTTGTCCTTTTGGTACCTTTGCTTACAGTCGCATGCCCTTTGGGTTATGCAATGCTCCCGCTACCTTTCAGCGGTGTATGATGGGGATATTCTCTGATATGGTAGAGAATTTTCTGGAGATCTTTATGGACGATTTCTCGATTTTTGGAGATTCTTTTTCTGATTGCCTATCGAATCTTGACACAGTTCTTACTCGTTGCAAAGAGAAGAACTTAACTTTGAACTGGGAAAAATGCCATTTTATGGTCCAAGAAGGAATTGTTCTTGGACATGTTATTTCACAGAAAGGCATTGAGGTTTACAGAGCTAAGATATATGTCATTCAAAACCTTCCTCATCCTAAAAGCGTAAAAGATATTCGATCTTTCCTTGGCCATGCGGGCTTTTATAAGAGATTCATTAAAGATTTTAGCAAAATTGCTAGACCTTTAACTCTTCTCTTGGCCAAGGATACGACCTTCCACTTTGACTCGGACTGTGAGGCAGCTTTCGACTCACTTAAACACTCCTCACTTCAGCCCCCGTTCTTTCGTCTCCAAATTGGGACTACCCCTTTGAGCTGATGTGTGATGCATCCGACTTTGCAGTAGGTGCAGTCCTAGGACAGCACATTGAAAAGATGCAACACGTGATATACTATGCAAGTAAGACCCTGAATGATGCTCAAATCAATTACACAACTACCGAAAAGGAACTTTTGGCGGTTGTATTTGTATTAGAAAAATTCAGGCCTTATTTAATTGTCTCTCCTATAGTTGTGTACACTGACCATTTCGCCTTAAAATATTTTCTGGCGAAGAAAGATGCAAAAGGTCGGCTAATACGTTGGATCCTTCTGTTACAAGAATTTGATCTTGTTATCAAAGATAAGAAAGGATGTGAAAACGTAGTAGCCGACCATCTTTCACGCATCTCTTCTCCCCCTATGACCCTGCTGATCAATGATTCGTTTCCTGACGAACAACTCTTGAGCGTATCCAATGAACCTTGGTTCAGGGATATTGTGAACTATCTTGTCACGGGACTTATACCCAGCGATTGGTCAAAACTGGACAAATACCGTTTTCTATCCCAAGTAAAACACTTTTACTGGGACGATCCATATTTGTTTAAGTATTGTCCTGATCAGATCATTCGCCGGTGTGTCCCGAAAGAAGAGTTCAAGAGTGTTCTTTCTTTTTGTCATGATCAGGCCTGTGGGGGTCACTTCGGTCCTAAAAGGACGGCGGAGAAGGTTTAACAATATGGATTATATTGGCCGACCTTATTCAAGGACGCATTTGAGCATTGCAAAACCTGTACACAATGTCAGTACACGGGTAGAATTTCCCGGAGAAATGAAATGCCTCAGCAACTCATCTTGGTTGCTGAAATTTTCGATGTTTGGGGCATTGATTTTATGGGTCCCTTTCCCAACTCCTTTGGGAATTTGTACATACTGCTGGTGGTTGATTATGTCTCAAAATGGGTTGAAGCCATTCCATGTCGCACTAATGACAGGAAAGTTGTCATTAAGTTCTTGAAAGAGAATATCTTTTCGCGATTTGGACACCCACGCGCTATCATTAGCGATAATGGGACACATTTCTACAACAGGTCTTTTGAGACTCTGATGCAGAAATACTCAATCAACCACAGACTTTCTACACCCTATCATCCCCAAACGAGCGGGCATGCTGAGATTTCAAATAGACAGATCAAACTAATCCTGGAGAAGACTGTTCCTAAAAATAGAAAAGACCGGTCGACCAAACTGACGGATGCTCTTTGGGCATTCCGAACTGCATTTAAAACCGACCTAGGGATGTCTCCATATAGGATAGTGTTTGGAAAGACATGTCACTTACCCGTCGAGATTGAGCATAAAGCATTGTGGGCTATTAAGGAAATCAACTTTGATCTAAACCCAGCCTGCAACTTTCGGAAGCTGCAACTAAATGAGCTAAGCGAACTCCGCGATGAAGCCTATGATAACGCTGTGATAGTAAAGAATAGGACTAAGGTTTTTCACGATAAAAACATTTTGAGGAAAACATTTTCACCAGGTCAACAAGTCATTCTTTATGATTCACGACTACACCTTCACGCGGGTAAGCTTCGATCTCGGTGGAAGGGACATTTTGTTGTGCGGTCTGTATACCAGCACGGGGCAGTAGAAGTAGAAAATGCTAAAAACGGCACATTTTTCAAAGTGAATGGACATAGACTAAAGCCGTATTTTTCCACTGACCCCACGGAGGAGCTCTTGTTCTTACAAGAGCCATTTTATTTGGATTAAAATTCCTCCGTCTCACCTTCATGTATATCATTGCATCATCTTTTGAATGGAGGTGAGTGAAAAGAGTAAGTTTGGGGGAGCCTCTTCACTTATATATTTTGCCCCCACTAATAAATTCCTCCCAGACTTACAGGTTTTGTAGATATAATGATTGGCAACAGTGAGGACACTGTTGAAAACAAGTTTGGGGGAGGTTTGTGCTTATTTTTGCATCATTTGCATATCATTTGCATAAGCACAAAACATTTCTTTAAAAACCTATAAAAATTTAAAATTTTCAAAACCCATAAAAATTTAAAATTTTCAAAATATAAATATTTTAATATTTAAACATTTTTTGTACATAAATAAGATAATGAAAGTTTAGATAGTGAAAAATTACATCCATGAGATTAGAAAAATTTAAGAAAACCAAGAAAATTAGAAGTTTTCTTATGCGAACTAGTAATAAGTAGTTATGAGCCGTTGTCCCAAGGGTTAGTAAGATGAAGGACGTCACTAATCTGAGGATAAAAATAAGTCTGAAAAATAGTTTCTATTCTGGAAGCCAAACATTTTGAACGTTGATACCCTACTATTCGCACTTACACACGTCTTGAAACTCGGGATAGTAAAGGATACCTTGAAATGCTCTTGTCTAAAAGCCGATGTATGAAGGAAATAAAATAAAAAATGAATAAAATATAAAATGGTGAGAAAAATGAACACTAGTTTTGTTATCGCCAAGGCAGCAATAAAAAAATATAGCGAGGGTGCCTTTTCACCTAGTGCCCTAAGACCAACTGGTCTGGGAGTCACTGCTAAGCCTTAGGTGGTGCAAGACGAGGAAAATACACCAAATAAGAAAGCACATGAGTAATCGGTCGGTTAGTACCTCAAGAAGTATTAACGGTCGCATGAAAGTGTGTGAGCAATCTCATCTAAATATTCATTAATTAAAAAGTATTGAGGCTGATGGGCAAGAGTATGATAGCTTGAATTGAATTCTCCGGGTGTAGGGATGTCTTTACACACACGCAGGGTTATATGATCGATGTTTGGAAGAAAGATAGGAATGAAGAATAAGACGACGTTTTATTGAGGGAGGACGTGATTTCTGACATCTTTTCATGACTATTAAGATAGGGCTCATGACAACCGAAAAGCTAGCTTAGTTGGAAACCCTAATTTTCAAGGCTTTTCTTTTACAATTCTTATCTTTAAATGTAAATTTCATGATCTTCCTTTTATTATTGGATTTTATGGGTGCAATCCGCTGAAAACCCTCAGGAGACAACACTCCTCCTACTAGGGACACCTAGAGGTTTAAAGGCTTGTTGCACGTGCTCACTGCAATCATGTTGCCTACGAAAGTATGCTAGTTAGTTTTTCTCTTTCTTTATTTTCTCCTTTCTTTTTAATAAAAAGTTCGCTCGAGACGATCGAAAATAAGTTTGGGGGAATTTGATCAGTCGAAAATATTGCATGTTTAAACCGGCAATTTCCCTATCATTTGCACTCATCTAGAAGTGTTCGGCATTCATATAGCACATATTAGCAAAACAGTCGTTAAATATCAGATTGCATGTGTTAGACTTTAAAACCGGAACTTTAAGGGAAATTGACTGTATTTCATAGCATGGCATCATTCCTATATATCGCAACTTGTGTTTCGAAGTCTGTGCAGGAAAGTACATGAGATCAGTCAAATTTACAAACGAAGACTGTTAAAAAGACGCCAACTCATGGATTTGGAATCTGGCAATTATCTAGAAGGAATTCAGGAATTCAACATATCAGAAAATACATCAAAGTACAGAAGAAAACTTACCATGAATTATGAAGCACCAAGGAAGTCACTTGGCCACGGAACCGCGGCCGGAGCCGCCTTGCGCCGCGGTTCCGCGGCGGCCATGCCACATCACCACCCAAATTTGGCTTCATAATTCTCAGCTCAGCTCCTACATCTCAGAAAACCACTGCAAATTCCAGAAAGATCCTGGAGCTTCTGCCAGATCAGCAAGACCTAGGGTTCCTAACTAAACACTCTTAGCTTCCTTAACAAGCTTCACTTAAACTCTATTAAGGATCTAGAACCCTCCTCCTAACCTCCTAACTTAGGGTAGAAGCTAAGCCCTAACTAACTACTTCTAGAAGCCTCTCCCTCTAACTAACTTTTGGAGGGAAATTCAAAATTCAAATTCCTAGACCTAGGGTTTGGAAAACCTATAAATAGACCCCAAGGCTCACTTGAAAGAGGCTAATCAATCCTTAGCTAATCATTGTTGGCTAAATTCTAGTTCAATCTTCATCTTCCCCAATTTCCACCCACAAGTCTAGTGACAAGACTTGTGTCAAAACCCTAACCCTAATCCAATCCAAGATCAAGAATTCAAGATCCTTTGAATGCAAGCCAAGCAAGTCTTCGACGATCCTTTGAAGTGAAGCCGGACTTCAACGGAGCACGAGATCCAAGCGATCCAAGACTCATGGAGCTGAGCGATGCTAGATTCGACGAGCGAAATTCCCACCTCTTGTAATTCTTGAGAGTTGTAACTACTTGTTGATGTAATAAAGGTGAAGATTCTTTAAACTTGCTTATTTTCAATTCGAGCATTATGATCCGTATTCTATTCTTGAATGTATTCTTCGTGGTGATGCTTGAATAAATCTCCGCTCGTGGAGGAATCAAAACGACTGTAAAATGATGATGTTGATAAATCTTGAAACGATTTCTTAAGTCTTAAAACAATTGTAAATTCTTGAAAATCTATTGATCGATGATCTGGATCGATGCGAATGCGTTCTTGATTCCTTTCGCACGATCTAGAGATCAACGATCGATCATCCGACTTTCAAGAAGCTATCTAGTGAATGTGACTCATCGAAAGGACAAAGGATATGATGAGGAACCCTAATTCTTCGCAAGATCCTTGATCCTCGATGAATTCTACATCGATTTAGCATCAATTTGTTAATGGATAAGAAATCGTAATCTTGAATCTTCTTCACATTTACAACTGAATCGATTCCTACGAGCTATACTTCAAATCTTAAAACCTAAAGTGATTGGAATTCTATCGATACTTGATTCTCGATGTTTATCGTTTTCTTGATTCTTGATTAGAATAGTGATACTTGAAACTCATCGATAAAAATCTTGAATCATTTTCTTTGCTTTTCTTTTCTATTAAAGTTTCGATTCAAACAAATCAAGATACGAACGAATCGCGCAATCTCTGTGGACGATCCGCACTTACTAACGCGCTACAATCCGACACCGTTATCAATTGCGGCAAATATTTTTGGTTGTGATTCTATTCATTTTCTAAATACCGACAACGGAAAATAAGATCAATCAGCAGTGCCCTTCAACAACGTGAAAGGACCACCCAGCACTTCACGGAATCCGGTAACTTAAGCACCCCTCCTTGGGTCAACCTGTACCCCCTACGAGTGCGGCGAATAGCCCGCCAATTCTAGGGTAAAGCCCCCTCCGTCTCAAAGCCATGAGATGCGGGCCTGTTGCCCTCTAGAACCCGGCTATCCGTGCACCCCACCGCGGGGCAATCCTAGTACAGAAAGTAAAATATACAACGGATACATCGACCTCAGCCCGGTCGTGCCCCAAAAGAATAATATACAAACAGGCAGTGACGGCAGTCCACATGTCGGACGCTCGCCCCGCAATATCAAATGTACATATACAACCAAATTGTACTACCATTGCATCCAGACTATCCACCACGACAAATCTGCAACATCACAGCACAACACAGAACATCAACGTGAATGTCACGTTCGCAAATCCGTCTAAAAGAACTATAGCAATTAGACAGGATTTACCGATCAAATGACATTCACGGTCGCAGATATAATGTAAATACTGTGAACTAACATGTTTGAAATTTTCGATCGACAAAAATTCCCGAAGTGGGCCCCAAGCACAACTGTAGCACTCAAAATAAATCTGGGCCCAAACAGAATATACCAAAAACCCCAATTCCAACATAGAGAACTACTGAAGAAATTTGGTGCATTGTGGCTACAGTACGGCGGCGGATCCGCGGCCAAAACATGGTTACGGCCGCGGATCCGCCGCGCTACAGTGAAATCAGCCAACCAAATTTCTTCAGTTCTCTTGAAAAAGCCTGCACATATTTCTGCAATATACCAAATAATTTTTTGACGACTGGAAAAATTCGACAGAAACTAATGCTTGGAAATGCGGTTTTTAGAAAATTCGTTCGATCGATATTTTAAATACGTTGGAACAAGCTAGAAAAGGTTAACGGCGTGGCTCTGATACCATGTTCGTCTACGGTAGCGCCCCGGCCGTCTGTCCGAGGCCAAAATGCGGAAACAAAAACTTTTCTTTAACTAGAAACCGGCGCTACCGTGGACTATAAAACCTGGATCGGACCATTAACCTACTACTAGCTAACTGGAGAAAGGGTAGAGAGCTATACCGAGCGATCTGTGTCTTTCGGTCTTTGGCCACCATCCCGATCTCCTCGCGGAATCTCCGGTCTCGATCTCCTCGTCGGAAAAGGTATCACGTCACCGAGTCTTTTTACGGGCTCCCACCTCTGAACCAAGGCAACTCGGACACGAAGTTGGCAAGCCGACGTGTCCAAGATTGTTGTAGACTGAGTGTAGAACGCTATGTCTCGAGGGGTTGTTTGAAGTTGCCATTTGGATATGAAGGTGGAGGAATGAACTTTGAAATGGTGCTATGGAATTTTTGTGTGAGCAAATGAGATGAAAAACCCACACCCAAAAATTGGACAGCCCCCATTAGTAGTGGCCGGCCATGTTGAGAGAGGAGGGAAGTCAATAATGCAAGAGGGAAGAATGAGTGATCATCATGAAACAAGTCACACCAAAGTCCTTTTCAATCCCTGTAGGGTTGCTATGCACGCGCACAAGGGTCTACGAGGTATCAACCATGCCCGATTAAAAATTTAACCGTGCCGAACAACCCGAATACGGATCTTTAAACTAGAGATTAGGCGAAAACAAATATGTTAAACTCTTTAACACTAAGTGAGAGGGATTACAACCTTTGTAGATCCGGTCCTTCACTTCATATGCTCCGTGCTGTGGTCCCTTCGCTGCGATCATCGGGTTCCGGACTCTCGAGAGGTTCCACGAAGAGAAAGATGCAACCTTTGCTTCCGATCTTCGATACTAAGATGATCTACCTTGAAGTTTCGTTAACACAAGCTAACACTCATGAAATGATGTGAACACCCTCATCTAAATGGCTAGGGAAGATGAGGATGATAAAGTAGGATTTTTGCCCTCTTTATTTATCTTTTTCTCATATTTATTCATCACTTTTGAAAAACTAGTAAAGCTTTTTCATGAAAGAACGAAGGAAGAAGAAGATGAACAGTATGATAGATTTTCTTTTTGTGATGAATAGAAAGAATTAATATGATTAATAATGCAACCATGGTCAAGCAAACTCATGTAGAGAATTAACAAGGGTTAGGGTTTGGGTTAGGTTAAAGATGAATCACATACAAATATCTTTATCATGACAAAATGAAAAGCTTCTAGAATCAACTAGAAGACTTAACCCTAATCCAAACCCTAATCATGTTTAAACTCCACAAAACATGTTGCATTAGTTATCATATCATGTTACAATATTATATATCACATATATAATATTTATTGTAACCAAAGAAAATAATACAATTAACATATATCGCATATATATCAATGTATTACCCGAGTGAGAAAAAGAATCTTTTAGTGAGCAAATATTAGTTAATGTAATTTAATATATCATATATATTATTATACATTAAATTATCGAATCAACACTTGATCCGACAATCCGGCTATATCGCATATAACCGACTAATATTTATCCGTACCGATTTATCGAATCAACACTTGATCCGATGACCCGGCTGATATCAAATATCGCGAGAATAGAATACGGTATCTCATATCGTATTATCCTCGGTCCCGCACATATCACATATGTGCTCCTACTCCTTTTTGCCTGAGCCAAGAAACCTCTGTGTAGGACTCTAAAGAATCGTCAATACGCCGGTAGTAGGTGATGATCATATCAAACACCCACAAGCTGCAAGCGGTCAGCTAAACGTAACAGCTACCCAGGTATTGAGCGCTCAGAAGATCAACAAGCAAGCATGTACATTCTCCTATGAATCCAAACAGTAACACTCCCGTACAGTCCGGTCTCGTCGTCTGATATGTTGCATATCTCGCCTAGGGGTGGTAAACGTCAGACCCCAGTAGCTCGATAAGTCGTGTCGATATAAGGTCTATAACAGTTTGAGAAACTACTGATAACACTTACCAGTAAATCTCAGCAACCCTGGCCAGGGATTTCCGGTTATAGTCAATCGAACACAGCACAACATCAACTCCCTATACCGGGAGAGACGAATCCCCTCCTATCGCTCATTGCCTCCATGTGATTCGGGACTGTACCCAAAAGCCACCTTTTTGCACGCCCTCTTGGACGTGGTATGATGGAAATCAAAGCACAGTGGGAATTACACAAGACTCTATGACGATCTCGGGTCAACAGACTACTCTGTACCAGTGTCACCGGAGAACTGCCATCTGATGTATGGTATAATACCATCTGGGAGTTCTCGGCGAGTCCGTCCAGTGTACCCAGTCTCCACTGAGCACCCGTACACCATCCTTGATGTCAAACACCGATGGATATGGGATCATCCATCGCCCATCATATGGGTCAAGATGCGTATACGCTAGTCTACTCTGGTGTATCGATGCCCTGTCTCGATACACCCTCGACTAGGAACAGTTTATAGGATGTACTCGTCGACTACTGTGGCCCCACTAGTATGATCTCATCATAGTCCCAGTAGTCGAGTACATATCCTAAGGGCTTTATCAACATGTAACATAGAGACAATCAGAGTACATGTTAAGATAAAGTACAACCAGATAGCATACTATCATGTCGAGCAAGAAAGTCCTCCCTATATATGTCCTAGCATCCACTACAATATACATCGTATGTACAGTAATGGCCTCTAGGGCATACATATAACTAACAATCTCCCACTTGCACTAGGGCCATCTGTTATGGTATCACATACCCAACAATTAGCTGTGGTTGAAGTATCTCATACTCAACCGTCCCATAAAAAGTCTCTACTGGGAAAAAGGCCTTTGTGAGTGGATCCGCGTTGTTGTCCTCTGCGTCTACTCTCCTAACCTCGATCTCCCTGGAGATCAACCATCTCCATGATCAGGTGATACTGCCTAAGAATTATATCTGGATTTCTGATGGGACCGGGGGTTCCTTGGCAAAAGCCACAACTCCATTGTCACACAATGGTAGGAACGAAGTTCATCTTATGAACTTATATATCCAGACTGCCTCTTTGGTAGCATCCTTGGTAACGATATATCTTGCCTTTAATCGTCTAGTATGTCACGGTATCTAGCTTGGAACCCTTCCAACATACCGTCCCTCCACGGAGGGTATAGACAATGCCTGCGACTGACATTCAGTCGTCCTTATCACCCTGGAACCTTTCCAGTGATTTTCCCCAGGATCGATTGATACCATCTCACTAGAACCGGTGAGTGTCCTAACATCCAATTAGATCCATCTCATAGATCCAAAACCCAGGATTTAGGAGGTATCACTTTGATCCTATATGGAGAATCCTTGTGATAAGCGGAGATTGACCGAGCGTAGCATAGGAAACTCCTTCCCTATCAAGAGTATGTCATCTACGTAGTCTACGAGGATCACCACCATACTCTCTACTACCTTTTCGTATATACAAGGTTCATCTACATTTTGATGAAGTCAAACTCTTTGACTACCACATCAAAACAGATGTTCCAACTCCGCGATGCCTGTTTTATCATAAAACATCTTGCACACGTTTCCGCTGCTCCCACTGTCTACGAAGCCCTCTGGCTATGTACTTATAGACGTTCTCTTCTAAAACAACATTTAGAAAAGCAGTCATGACACCCAACCACCAGATATCGTAGTCATGGTATGTTAGCCGTGGCAAGTAGGATCTGGATGGACTTAAGCATAGCTTTGAAAGTCTCAACTTTTCCATGTACACCAAGTAATCTTCTCAAGATATACTCGCTCCTGATGGGGATTTAACCCTTCAGATAAAGCAACCAAAGTCCATACTTTGTTGGCGTATAAGGATTCCATCTCAGATCGATAAGCATCCAGCCATTCTTACAGAGTCACACTCCTGATGGCAAGTTCGAAACTAGTTGGGTCATCATCTCATGATGCAATCCTCGCTCCCACTGTCATAAAGAAACCGAAGTATCTCTCAGGTGGGTGAGGAACCCTGCTAGATCGGCGGAGAAGCTGAGGTTCGTTGGAAACTATTGAATCCTTTGGTTCTACCAAATTATCAGCTGCAGTTTGTATAGCTGGAACATTTCCAGATCTACATAACAGAGCTTGCCTCGAGCATGTCCGGATTTTGCTTTTAGACATAGGCCGGACAACCCCAAATCTTAACAAGCTTAAGATATGGGCCCTTCCCTTCCATATCACATATGAAGTGGTAGGCAACTGATTTGATTTGAACCCTATTCAATAGGTATGCAGCTTCTCAAGCGCATAACACCCAAAAGGAAATAGGAAACTCAGTAGTACTCATCATAGAGCACACCATATCACATAGGGTGCTATTGCTCCGCCCCGATATACCATCGTGCTCTGGTGTATACGGAGGAGTAATGCTGAGAGAGAATCTCATTCTCCTTTAGAATAGTCCAGGAATTCCGTGCTCAAGTATTCTCCTCCTTGATCTCATCAAAGGACATAATAATTTTATACCCGTCGTTGGTTCTCTACTTCTAACTTACGTTCTGTGAATATCTCAAAAGGTTCGGACTTGTGTTTCAACAGGAACATATGTCTGAATCTTGAGAGATCATCAGAGAATGTAATGAAGTACAAAGAACCGAACTTGGCATGTGTAGACAGGGGACCTTACATACATCAACATGTATCAATCCCAAGAGTTCACTAACTCTTTCTCTGTTTCCAATAAACAGAGCTATAGTCATCTTATCTTTGTGATATGACCGGCAAGTTTCATAAGATGTAAATTCAAACTAATTTGAATATGCATCTAAATCTAACTTCAGCCAGTCGGGTCGCATTGATATGACCTAGTCTACAATGCCTCAAGAAGGATTCGTTCATTTCTGAACTCTTTCTCTTGTGTGTGTTCCGTATACTAAGAACTGTAGTTTGATTTAGAACGTCGATGCTTTTAGATAACGTGCCTGAACCGATCAACTCTTGATATAGGAAATGTTCAAAACATTATCCAACAATACAAAATTATATCCTTTCTTTACTAATAAAGAGACTGATATGATTTTGTATATCAGGTTCGGTATCTAATAACATTTGTTCAGAATCAATGTATTCTGGTAATACAGGGTGACAGTGACCAACAGACGGCTGCAATACTTGCACCGTTTTCTGTCTCATGAAACTTATCACCCGTTCTCAGTTCTTTACCTATCTGTAGCCCATGTAACAGATTACATATGCGGGATCCTGATCCGGTATCACATACCCAGGACGTAAAGGATACTGAGAAACAGTTCTCTGTAATGAACACACCCGAAGTTGATGCATCAATATGCACTTTCTTCGTTTGGGCGGCACGGGAGTTCTGGTAATCCCTAATTTCCTGCTCTGTCTTATAACAATTATAAGTTGGAGCGGGACCAACGTTCCCCAGCTCAGTATAACAAGCGGGTTCGGTCAATATATCCGTATTATTATCTTGATTAAGGCGTGATATGGTCGCTACCTGGAGAGAGAGAGAAGAAAATACTCAGCGTATGCTCTTGCAAGATTAGATTGGTTATATAATATATCTAATCAGGATGTCACCCACTGTTTTAATTAAATCTTCCTTCAAACCCTAAAAGGAAAGACTAGCCGGGATTAATTACACGCTACAAGTTCGCCAATCTTTCAGCCAGGCCAGTGTCGGTACTTTGAGGGAGGTCCCCCGTGCTTTCGCACGAACCTAATTAAAGTAAACCTCGTTTTCCCAGAGGCGTAACCCCGTTAACACCTTTCTAGACACCTACTTGATCGGCTAATTGTAATGTGTAAAACTCTCCCAGGAGTAACTCTTACTCGCAGCGGGTATCGGGATCCAACTATCCCATAGAAGGTATGCAATCTCATTGCAAAATTTCAACACTTGAAATTCCCAATAATATTTTTCCCCTAGCGATCTATGACCTTAACTAAGTCAACAAACCATAAATCGCAAGTCAAGTTCAACCCGTACATTTCCCGATTGAATTAAACCCACCCGTACGACCCTTAACTGAGTCAACAAGGCCGTACGAATACCCTAATCCAATCACATCTCATGTTTTAGCAGATAAATATTACTTAGCTACCGTACACTATGCCTTAACTGAGTCAACAAACATAGCACGAATACTAAATAATATCTATCTGAAATGACGGAGGACTACGCAAGTTTTTCAGAAAACCCTGAGCGTAATGAACTTGATATCGTTGTAGAATTGAGTGATTTTAAATGGAGTGTTTTTTAGGCTTTTCTAGTTTTGCTAAAGGGGTCACTCCCGGTGAAGGGATCGTCGGCCCTTTCCTCATCGAATAAGGTGCAGGATATATCATATATACCGCTGTGCAAAGCAAGAACTATAAAAGCAATCAAAAGACAAACCGAGTTTGTAGCATCTGCCAGTTATTGCTAAAGGAGTCACTCCCGGTGAAGGGATCTCGGTCCTTTCCTTATCGAATAAGGTGCAGGATGTTCTACAAGGAACACCGCGATGCAAAGCAAGAACCGTAGCTACCAGTTTTTAAACAAGTTTCTACAACATCTTAGGTTTCTTTTATTTCATTAATCTCATTAATGAAGTCCCATTTTAATATGCTTCACAAGCATCACATTGAAACGAAATCTGCAATATAACATATATCTCAATATATATTATAAACATTCATCTCAGGCAGTAATATAATCTCATCACAGAACATTACAGCAGAAGAAACATATATGAAATATTGGATATACTAAGATGTCCGTGTTTTCAATACGAGCCTGTATAAAACACGGATTCCACGGTCGTGATGGATAGCCAAACCCACATCCCTAGACCCCTACGAGAGCGGCAAGTAACACTGCCAATTCTAGGGTTAGGAGACCCGGTCTCGACCCCTCGAGATGGTCTCCCACTGGACCCTAGAACCCGGTTACTTGTGCTCCCCGCCTTGGGTCTACCTAATGCGGAAAAGTAAATAATATACAACGGTGACATCTTCCGCAACCTGGAAGTGCCCCAATAAAAGAATATTACATACAAATGAATTTTACATGAAAGAAAAAGAAAAACTCTCATCTCACATAAAACCCCCGGCTATTCAAACGCGACGATCCAATACAAATATCACAGCAACACATAATATCTCATATCATCAACGTAAGCAAGTATGCGTATCCCGATTGTCGTTGATGTATAGCAACGAAGCCGGCGATACACTACATACTACGCTTACGGTCACAGAAAAGAAAGTGTAAAACTACAACAGTTGGAATCCGCAATCTCCTTAGACATCGCATGCCTAACCAAATGAATTCCTTAGACATCGCATGCCTAACAATTATAAACCCCGCATTTTAGTCTCATTATCGAAAACTCTTTTCAATATCAAGTCGGGCAATTCAACAAGATTCCCGACGTCCTGATCGAATGCTCGTCGCAAACTTTAGTAGACGGCCGCACCCCCAGATGCCGTCGACGAAGTGCACTAAGGCGGAACACCGCTGCCGCGAGCACCCGAACGGATGCTTTCGGCGACGGGGTTCTCCTACAGTCACTTGGTCGGGGCTAAGGGGCATGGCTGTCTATTAAGTTTACCCGGCGAGTATCCGCGTACGCTACGTGATTGCGACGGACTTTTGATCACATTAAAATTCCGTAGCAACCGATCATTTGAGACTAAACTACTATATTTATAATATTCAAATTAGTTATCTCATAACTACCTGTGGATTCCAAATATTGTATCACATTCCAGATAAATAGACAAAGTTAAACTTTCCGATCGAATAATCAAACACCCAGATTTCCCCAATATATCTCAACACTTGAAATCAGTTTAAAAACATCCACCACATGCCACGGTACCAATGGTCCAGCCGTAGAAGGGTCAAGCCAACGCCTCACATGTGCACGCCGTACTGCCCCAAACCCTAAGGTTCAAAAGGCAGTTCAAGACGGTCACATAATCGAGTTAAGGTTTGTTGTCTTCTAGAGGGTCCACCGCATTACTTGCATGACTTAGAACATTCTTAAACACGAGAAAAAAAATCTAACTTTTGAAAAAATTTCCGTCAGGGGAAAAAGTGAGTTATTGATATCCGTTCGAACTTTTTAACAGTTTCTAAAATTATCCGGACAAACTAAACAAAATTATAATATCCGATCGAAACTTTAAGTCCCCAATACAACCCAGATAATTCAACAGTTGAATAAATATTAAAAATTCCCAGAAAATACAACATTAAAATATAGGAGTTACTGTGAAGAGCACGTGCCAAGAATCGACTATTTGGCCGCGGAACCGCCGCACCTGCTGGGGTGGGGCCGCAGTTCCGCGGCGCTTTAGTCGACTTGCGCTCACGTGCTTCACAGTAATTCTTATAATTACCTGCTGTAATTTTTTGGATATTTTTAATTCACAAGAAATCCAAATTTTCAGAAAATTTCCAAAGAGTGGGTTTTATCGGGTTTTCCGGGTTCGATCGGACTTTAAACTTCGTCTAGACTTCGCCTAAAGCTCTAGCTTGGCTCTGATACCACTGTAGGGTTGCTATGCACGCGCACAAGGGTCTACGAGGCATCAACCATGCCCGATTAAAAATTTAGCCGTGTCCGAACAACCCGAATACGGATCTTTAAACTAGAGATTAGGCGAAAACAAATATGTTAAACTCTTTAACACTAAGTGAGAGGGATTACAACCTTTGTAGATCCGGTCCTTCACTTCATATGCTCCGTGTTGTGGTCCCTTCGCTGCGATCATCGGGTTCCAGACTCTCGAGAGGTTCCATGAAGAGAAAGATGCAACCTTTGCTTCCGATCTTCGATACTAAGATGATCTACCTTGAAGTTTCGTTAACACAAGCTAACACTCATGAAATGATGTGAACACCCTCATCTAAATGGCAAGGGAAGATGAGGATGATGAAGTAGGATTTTTGCTCTCTTTATTTATCTTTTTCTCATATTTATTCATCACTTTTGAAAAACTAGTAAAGCTTTTTCATGAAAGAATGAAGGAAGAAGAAGATGAACAATATGATAGATTTTCTTTTTGTGATGAATAGAAAGAATTAATATGATTAATAATGCAACCATGGTCAAGCAAACTCATGTAGAGAATTAACAAGGGTTAGGGTTTGGGTTAGGTTAAAGATGAGTCACACACAAATATCTTTATCATGACAAAATGAAAAGCTTCTAGAATCAACTAGAAGACTTAACCCTAATCCAAACCCTAATCATGTTTAAACTCCACAAAACATGTTGCATTAGTTATCATATCATGTTACAATATTATATATCACATATATAATATTTATTATAACCAAAGAAAATAATACAATTAACATATGTCGCATATATATCAATGTATTACCCGAGTGAGAAAAAGAATCTTTTAGTGAGCAAATATTAGTTAATGTAATTTAATATATCATATATTATTATACATTAAATTATCGAATCAACACTTG